>OY728157.1:859454526-864454526 GCA_963277665.1 Viscum album | reverse complement strand
AGTCACATTTTATCGACAAACGATACTATCAGGGGGAAGGGAAACTAACCTTGGTAAATGGTGTTGAAGAGGTCACTACCCCGAATGGATTGAAAATGATCCCAGAAGATCCTATCAAACAGATCGATAGATAATATGTGCTATCAATCAACCAAATTGAGCACCTGAATCCAGATTTAGGCACGTACATAGTGATTCCCATGATTTCATCCAAGACCAATGAGTATATTAGTGTGGGAAAACCTACTGAATCCTCATAAATTTGTGAATGATTGAATGGAAATCCCATAAATACATCCCCAGAGCCCTATAAAACCCATTCCTCACCCACTGAGGCATAAGAGAAAAACGACACTCTTATATCCCTCAATCCATCCTCTCCAGAAACCCCCCACTATAATCCTTGTCGGAATAATTCACTTCATCTTTTGAATAACATGACCTCAACTCTTCGATCAACAATGGCGAACTACTCTGGATACTTGTTTTCCCATTAGAACAAGAGGAGTATGAGGAAGAACAAGAGGAGGAGGGCCATAGGGACGATCCTCTTGTATTTTAGGCGGGAATCTCTACCATAAATGATGAACTCTAGGAAATAAATATGGGTGTAAAAGAAGATCTATACTCTTCCATTATTAGTGAATCTATTGATTATGAAGAGAAATATATACACACCTCCTTCCTAATTAAACATAAACATATTTTCACCTAGAACTACAAAAAAATGTCATGCCTCAATCCTGAGGTGTCCACTCACCACCTGGGCCTACCAGAGTATCATTGGGGATATAAATCACTAGCCAGATGGACCCACCTAAAATATGATACCAAGATAAAGGATGATGTTGACAAGGTCATCATATCAAACTTTATTCATGTATTCTAATACCCACAAAGAGTTTTCCAAAATAGTTTACATAAAAAATAAGAATGTAAAAATTAGAGTCTACATCTATTTTAGAGATCTCAAGAGGCACTACCGAAAGGTGACTCCCAATCATGATCACATAACTATTGATCGATGCTACAACCGGATATGATGATCTCTCCAACATGGATGGTTATTTGCGATACAAATAAATTGAAATGGTCTAATAAGATGAATAAGAATTTTCCCTTAGGGCCCCTAGGGAGTATTTTTATACTGAGTAATTCCATCAAGTCTGAATAATGTTGGAACCCATATTAATGTGACATGCAGCACATCATCATAGCCTTCATTGTAAAATTCATCAATTTTTATGTTGATGCCCTGTTAGTGAAATCTCAACAAAGTTCATACCACCTATTAGATCTTAAAACCATCTTCAAAAAACTACGAAAACATAGTCTAAAAATGATCCACCTAAAATGTGCCTTCATCATTACTTCTTGAATGTTTCTCGGGGTCATCTTATGCCATCATGGAATCAAAGGTAACCCAATAAGATAATGGAAATCCATAAATGTTGCCTCATAGAAACCTCACCAAGTTGAGGGAACATTAAAGAAACATAACCTACATATGACACATCATATTCAACCTTACAATAAAATGTTTTCCCTTCACCGAGTTTAAGAAAAAAGGAGTGACATACAAGTGGATTGATGATTGTTAAAATGAATTAAAAATTCTCCAGAAGTAACTCTTAGTCCCACTAGTTCTAATGTCACCTATCGATGGAATTTTTCTTATATTTTATGTCAAATATCTCGAGTGATCACTAGGAGAATTACATGGGAAAAACAATGAAACTATAAGTTAAAACAACGTTTATTACCTCATTGAAACCATGATCGCTGTTGAGGCACACTACTCAGATATCAAGAAAAAATATTTGGTTATAATATTTGAATTCCAAAGTTTTAGGCACTACCTACATCACTATGAGGTGCATTTGGTCCCTCATAGTAACCCGCTCAAATAAATTCTTGGATGGAATAAAAGTTTCATTTTACATTTATTTTAATATTTATAATATCAATTATTTTATTCTTTCATTAATAAGGTAATTACTACATCATCATTATCTCAGGAATAAATTTAATTATTTCATGTCTAAAAGTTATAACTAAAATTCCATAATGTAAGAAATATTTTTGTATTTATAATAAATATTTATAGTAGAATTTATTTTATGTATATCCCTATATTAAAAATGGTTTAGTTTTTAAAATTTGAATTTAACACTTTTTACTCTTCTTTAAATAAAATATAATAAATGTCTTAATCTAACCCAAATGGATAAAAATGATCTTAGTTTTATCCTGAGGTTGATTATGATAAAAAACACATATCTAATGTGTAGGGGTAATTCTATATTGTTATTGTATTATTTATACCTTTAATTATCCTATTTACATTTAATAGTTATAAATAAAATTCAAAAGTTACTATTCAAAAAACAATATTTCCATCCCATTTTACCAAATTTTATTTACTAATGAAAACTGTTTCTATTGGATTTTTGAAATTCAATTCACATAAATGGTAAAACTACATTTTATGCAAATTTTCAAATGTTTCTAGAAGGTGGGTAAAAGAAGTTAAAAAGTTCAATGAAATATTATATATGTAATATTATTATAAATTGAATAAAATGACTTATATTGTACTAATATATGTATTATGTATCAATTTATACGTTTAGATAAATTTTAATTAAAAAAATTATTTAAATGAAAAAGTAAGTTTTTATGTACTATGCAGTATTTCTTACAATTCATCACATATTGAATGTTTTTAAAACAATACCAAAAATTCACCCTAAGTTACTTTTGATACTCTGTGTCCAAAAATGAATTATATTTTACCAAAATCATTATTTAGTAGGGTCTAATATTAATTTTTTTATTTTTCATAAAGGAACATAAAAATTAGTTATTTAAAAAAATAGGTTTTCTAAATATATAACTATTTTAACAAAATATATTCATTTCATAATAAATATGTTTTATTAATGTGAAAACATAATAAATAACATTTAAAATTTACTTGTTACTATTCCTATTTCAATATTTAATTGATAAATATATATATTGTTCAAATAATTATAATACTAATGTGTTGTGTCACAGAAATTCAATCTTGCATATATCCCAAGCCAAGTTAGTGTTGCGTGGAGTATAAGCTATTGAATTTCTTTAAAGATATAACTTACTATGAAATCTTAGGGTGTTACAATCCTATCAATGATGGAAACACAATCGTTCTTTATCAAAAATCAGTCCAAATTCTAGGAAGGGAAAATTCTCATTGTTTATTTTCCCCATTCTTAATTTCCATGATGAACTTGGGTCAAACCATAAATAAGATGGTTTTCAGTTCGATCATTTTTTTGGGATGGGTTATTATTACATGTTTATCGAGAGATTATTTTTTCCTCTTCATTTATCCTTATAATGAGAACGAATTAATGCTGACATGAACAAAGACCATGGTTTCCACTTCTATAATTCTTGTGCTTTGTCCCCCCTTTTATAGAATTCTTTTTTGTTGGGTTCTCATGATCACAACTATACTTTTAGGGAGGCTCTATATACAGTAAGACACCTAATTTTGAGGTAAGTCAAAACAGAATATGGATCAATGTAGTTCATGAACCGAGGATCATAGAGGTGTTTTTGTTTTAGATATTGGAGCACTCATGGACGAATGGTAGACCAAGGAATGAATGGTGTTAATGGGTGGTGGTGCACGACAGCATGCAACATTTGGTACCATGTGGGATGTGGCGGGTTGGCCACGTAGACCAGCAGTGATCACCGCGAGCGACCCTGTGAGCCGGATCGACTCAGAATGTAAGTTGGGTCAGGTTCGAGGGCCAGGTGGGGCCTAGTGGGTGGGGTAGACCCGGCAAGGTGGACCCGAGTCAGACCAGTGAGGCCAGACCGCATCACAATCAATTTTGGAAGTCAACCATGAGCCGTAATTCACTAAGCTATAATGGGTCCACTGCAGCTAGGGCACGATCAACTTCCATGGTTGGTCCATGGCCTAGTGAATCCGTTATGGAAATTTCCAAATGGCCATAACATTCAATCTAGAAGTCTATTTGACAAGCTGTCAGTGGTGTTGGGACCCTAAAAATGAGACAAACATTTAGAGACATCCTAAATTGGTTTTTGTGGGGTTTTTCATACAACCTAATGGATTGGGGAGTGAGTTATATTAAAATGAGTGTGCTTTGAGCAAATAATTATATGGTTGGATGTGACCAAGAGATTGTCTGTCTTATAATGATTGTGTGCCTTATAGAGACTGTGTGTCTTATAGATACTATATATCTTATCGAGACTATGTGTCTTGTTGAGACTATGTGTCTTATTGGATTGAGAATATTTGGATGTTCTTGATATATTCTTTGTAGACATATATTTGTGTAGAGTTTACAATGAATTACTTTGTGGTATTCATTGGTGGTATTACTTTGTGGTATTACTTTGTGGTATTCCTTAGTGGTATTCCTTCATGGTATCCACTTGCATTATTCCTTCATGGTATTTCCTCTAAGGTATTTCTTTGCGATATTCCATTGTGGTGTTTCCTTTGTGGTATTTTCTATGTGGCATTCCGTTTGGGAATCCGGGGGTCCTATTGAGTTTTGTTTTAATCACCTCATCACATGATTTTCCCGCATGTGTCATTCCTTTTGAATATGATTCAATCATTGATGGCGTTCTATAAAGAATATTACTAGGTGGTTCCTTGTGAGACCAGACCGTCCATGGTGTGTTCTGACATATTTTCTAATGATAGTCTCAGTACCTCTTAGATTACAGGTTGGTCTTGTGGATGGAGACTCTTTTCTTTTTGTAGGAATCTTGTGGCCCTATTTACATTCTAGTACATTCAATATTATACTCTAGTTGTGGGATATGGTGGTTTGCATGCATTGTTTACTTAGTGATTTTACATTTTGGCATTTGTGGCTTGGAGATGAGTGTGTGTGGGTACAATTACTTTGATAAATATCTCCCATTTGTGGGATATGCCTACTCAGTGCTAGTCACCAGTCCCTGTATTATTTGAGGTGGCCTTGGGGTAGTTAGACGGGCCCCTCTAGGACGGGTCGTGACAAAAACCCTAATAACAAAAAATAACCAGAAAACCCCTAAAGACAATAAAATCCCTAAAAAACATAAACACCCATAATAACCTAAAAATTAATTGAAACACTAAAACCCCTAAAAACCAAACAAAAACACAAAAACACCAAAAATCCCTAAAAACCATAAATCTATTAAAACCAAAAAAACCAAAAAACCCCCAAAACCACAAAAAAAACTAACAAAAATAGAAAAATGCATAAATCCATAAAAAAATAAAACCCCTAAAAACTTAAAAACCCACAAGGAAAAACCTAACCCCCTAAAAACTATAAAAATATATTATAACCCTACCAATCACTAAAAATCCCTAAAAATCCAAAAACACATAAAATAAATAAAACCATAAATAATCCTAAAAACCATAAAAAACATTAAAAACCATAAACCCCATAAAAACGCTAAAATCCCCTAAAAATGTTCTAAAACAAAAAAATGAATAAAACCCTATAAGATTTACAAAAAACGAAAAAAACTACAAAAACCTATAAAAACCCATAAAACTAATAAAACCAATTAAAAACCCTAAACACCCAAAAAAACTCAAAAACATAAAACACTAAAAAACCATTGAAAATATTAAAAAAGAAAAAAAATATAATATCTTTAAAAACATTAAAATCTATAAAAACCCAAAACCCAATAAAATCCTTAAAATCTCCCAACACCATTCAAATCTCTTAAATCCCCTAAAATTTATAAAAACCATACAATCCTTGGGAAACCTGGAAACCATCTGAAACCCCTAAAGATGATGAAGGACCACAAAACCCCTAAAAATGGAAAACCATTAGAATCTTAAAAATCCTTGAAACCCTTAAAACCCCTAAGAAACCCTAAAAACATTGAAAAACTTTTGAAAACCCTAAAAATCCATAAAAGACAATAAAAACACATGTAGCGCCATAAAATAATCAAAAAACCCTAAAACCATAAGAGGGCCTAAAAACCCTAAAACCTCTGTAGGACCCAATGAAACCTAAAAACCCTAAAAATTAATTAAAACCCTAGAAAACCTCCAAAGAGAAAATAAAATACCCAAAAACCCCTAAAATATTCTAAAAACCCTAAAATTCATAATTGACCAAAATAACACTAAAACCCCTAAGTGTATAAAAAATATTAAAGGACCCAAAAAACATCAAAAAAACCCTAAAGGACCCTAAAACCCCTAAAAACCAAAAGGAACCAAAAACCCTAAAGAAACCTAATACCCTTTAAAACCCAAAAATACACAAACATTCCTTAAAACCCTAAAACCCCTAAAAACACCCAATAACCCTAAAATCCACTAAACCCTCAAAAGACACACAAAACCCCTAAAAATCTTAAAATACCCTAAAACCCTTAAATGAAAATAAAAAACGTAAATTCCCAAAAAACCGTGAAAATACCCTAAAAACCTTAAAAACATTAAAAATCCTTAAGAAACTATTAATCACCTAAAAATGTAATAAAAATCTAAAACCCCATAATTATCATAAATACCCTAAAAACCATAATACCCTAAAAATAAAAAAACCCTTAAAACCCAAAAAAAACCTTAACCCCCCATAAACTAAAAACTCCTAAAACATCCAAAAACCCCATAAAGCCAGCAAAAACCCCTAAAAACACTAAAACAATCAAAACCCATACAGATCCTCTAAAACACCAAAAATCTATAAAAATCATCGAAAAACCCCATAAACACGTTAAAAACTATAATAAACCCAAAACCCACTAAAAAATATTCAAACCACAAAAAAATATAACAAACCTATAAAACCATAAAAATAATAAATACCCCCAAAAATAAATAACTATTAAAAAAACCCATAAAGAAATTAATAATCATTAAAACCACTAAAGACACTAAAACACATAAAAACCCTAAAAAATTAAATACTCCAAAACCCATCAAACCATATAAACCAAGAAAAATTTAAGCACCCATAAAAACTCAAAAAACGTTTACACCCCTAAAAGACCGTAAAAACCCCCAAAACCCCCAGAATAGCCTAAAACCCCTTAGAGACCTTTAAACCCAATAAGATCATTAAAATCCCTTGAACACCCTAAAAACCATTAAAACCTTCACTCCTCCTTAAAATACATAAAAACATAAAAAACACTAAATAAAATGAACACCCCTTAAAACCCTAATACCCCCTAAAAAACCTAACACACCATAAAACCCTAAAAACCAAAAACAGCCTAAAAACTCTTAAAACACCAAAACACCAAAAAACCCTAAAATATGAAAGAACCATTAAACCCTATAAAACCCTAAAAATCCCCTAAAACCAAAAAGAACCATAATAGACCATAAAACCCCTAAAAACCGTAAGAACCCTAAAAACCAAAAAAAAACTATAAACCATAAAACCCCTAATACCACTAACAACCCTAAAACCTAAAATGGTCCCTAGAGATTTTAATACCCTAAAAACCCTATAAAAATAAAAAATAATATGAAAACATGATAAAATACCAAGAACACTAAAAATCCCATTAAACATCCTTAAAACACGAGCTCCCTCAAACCCCATAAAACCCTACAAACCCAAAAAATCCCTAAAAATAAATATAAAACATTAAAATTTTATAAAAACCAAAAAAAATAAAAAAACCCTAAAACCGTAGAACCCCAAAAAACCCAAAAAAGCCCAAAAAACCCAAAAATTACCTGGACACCCCTAAAAAACAAAATCTCTAAAATAATAAAGAACCCAAAAAAATTATAAAAATACTTAAAACTGTCAAAAAAACCCATAAATACCAGAAAACCCCAAAAACCCCAAAAAAACTAAAATCATTATAACCCTAAAAATCACTATAAACCCTAAAATGACCTAAATTTCCTTCAAACCCAAAAAAAATAATTAAAAATCACTTTAAAAATCAAAAAAACCCCAATACCCTAAATATCCATAAAACCGCCAAATACACTAAAAACCATAAAAATACTAAAAAACATTTAATCACAAAAAACGCCTGTAAATACTGAAAACCTTAATAACCCAAAAAAATATAGAAATACTAAAACCACTAAAACCCCAAAAGACCCTTAAAAACCCTTAATACCCCATAAAAGTCCCACAACCCATAAAACCCCTAAAAACCCTAAACGACCAAGAAAACCCTAAAACCCTAAAAAAATATAAAATGCACAAAAATTAAAATAAAATAAAAACACTAAAAATCCCATAAAAACCCTAAAACCCCTAAAAGACCCAAAAAACACTAAAACCCACTAAATGATCCTGAAACCCCAATACCCCCAAAAAAATCTAAAAACAATAAAAATCCATAAAGAACCTAAAAACTCTAAAAGAAAATAAATATACCATAAACTCCATAAAATTATATAAAAACCATAATAGAAATTAAAAATAATAAAAAGATTAAACGAACCGAAAACACATAAAACACCATAAAACCCATATGCGATCCTATAAACCATGAAAACCCTAAAAGAACCTAATAACCCTAAAACCCATAAATGACCCTAAAAACACTAAAATCTATAAAGGACATTAAACACCCTAAAGAACCCTAAATATCTTTAAAAACTCTAAAAAACTAATGGATATGAAAGCACCCAAAGAACATAAATGACCATAAATAACTGAAAAACACTAAAAGTATCTAAAAACCCTTAAAATCATAAAAATACTAAAACCACATAATAATCCTTAAAATATCATAAAAACCCTTAAAAATCTTAAACGTCCCTAAACCATCTAAAGAGAAAAAACCCAAAAAACCTAAAAAATCATAAAAAACCTAATAACCCTTAAAAACGCTAATACTTCTAGAAGAATTATAGGGCCCTAAAAAGAACTAAAATCCCAAATAAAATTAAATCCCCCTAAAAGATGCTGAAAACCCTACACGCCATAAAAATATTTAATTCTCAAAATCCATAAAAAACTCTTGAAACCTAAAAATTAAAAAAACCTAAAGTCCATAAAACCCATGAAACCCATAATGGGCCCTAAAAACCCTAAAAATCATAAAGGTCCAAAACCAACCCTATATGCCCTTAAATGACACTAAAACAAACTAAAACCGTAAAAGATTCCTAAAACCTCCGAAACCAATGAATGACCCATAAACCATAAATAACCCACCCCTAACCCTAAAAGACATTAAAACCCCAAAACCCCTAAAACTTTAACAACCCAATATTGTTAAAATTTCCCTAACACCACTAAAAACATTAAAAATGATAAAAACCATAAAAACACAAACACCACCTTAGAAATCTAAACGTCCCTAAACCCCCATAAAAACCCTAAAAACCAAAAAGCCCCAAAACCATTAAAAACACAAAAAACCCTAAACCCCCAAAAGAAATAAGAAACCATAAAACCCCCCATAAAAACCCTAAACCCCCCCCCCCCCAATAAAAAAAATCTTAGAAATCCTAAAAACCCATAAAAATATTAAAAATTTCCTAAAACCCTTAAATCCCCTAAAACCATAAAAACCCATAAACACCTAAAATCTATAAAACTAAATAAAAGTCCACAAAAATAATAAAACACTAATATACACCAAAAACCCTAAAACACTAAAAGTCTCTAAAACTCCTAAAATACCCTAAAACCCTTTTAAAAAATAAAAGACACTTGAAAACCCTCAAACTCCCTATAAAAATAAAATTTTTAAAAAACCAAAAACACGTAAAACCCCTAGTACCCCAAAAAAGATAGAAAACCCGTAAAATCCATTAAATACCCAAAAATAAATATAAATCAAAAACCCATAAAACATTCCTAATAACCTTAAAAACCATCAAAAATTAGAAAACCCATAAAATAAGAAAAACACGAGGATCCTGAAAAATACATAAAATATCTAAAAAACAATTAAACCCCCTAATAAACCATAAAAACCCAAAAAACCCCGAAAAATATTTTAAACTCATAAAATCCCTTGAAACCCCCAAAAATGTTAAAAAATCTACAAACACCAAAAAACTCTAAAAACATAAACCCCCACTAAAATCCCTAAAAACCCAAACCCCATAAAACCCATAAAACCCTATAAAACCCTAATAATACCGATTACCCTAACAAACTGATTAAAACCCTTAAAAAACTAAAAAACCCTAAAAAATGCTTAAAACCCTAAAAACCCATAAAAACAAGACAAGAAAAAAAACCAAGAAAACCTCATTTGAATGACTAAAACCTTCTAAAATTAAAAAAAACATAAATGACAAAAAATTCACTAATAAACTTATTGACACCCAAACCAAATAAAAACATAAAAAACCATAAAAACCATAAAACCAATAAAAATGTAAAACCCCCAAAAAACTATAAAAAAACCTAAAACCCCTAAAAACATAATAACCACTAAATCCCCCAAAACCCCCCAAGTTAAACCCTAACCTTACACCCTCTCCTGAAAACCCTAAACCATACACCATAAACCCTTAAACCTACACCTATGAATCTATACCCAACACCCTAAACCCTACACCTTATCCCTAACCCCAATAAGTTGTACCCTAAAGCGTAAACCATAAACCCAACAACCACAACCCTGTACACTAGACCCTAGACACGAAACCCTACACCCAAAACCTAATACCCTACTCCCTAAACCCTAAAACCTAAACCTCAAACCCTAAACACTATTCCCTACACCCTAAACCCTAAACCCTACACCCAAAACGCAATCACCTACACACTATAACTTATACCATACACCATAAACCCTATAATCAACACCCTATACCCTATACCATAAAGCATAAACCCAATGCCCATCACAATAATCCCCAAACCGTAAACTCAAAACCCTCTACCCTACACCCAAAACTCTAAACCCTACACTCTAAAACCTATACCCTATACCTTAAAATGTAAACCCTATAAAATAATCCTTAAAACCTAGACCCTAGACCCTAAACCCTAAACCATAAACCATACACGCTAAACCATATAACCTACATCTAAAACCCTAAACCAAAAACCCTACACCTTATAGCCTTTAACCTACAACATAACCCCTAAACTCTACAACCTAAACCCTATACCCTACAACCTAAACCCTTAAACCTTCACGCTAAACCCTATATCGTACACCACAAACCCTACACCCTATATCCTAAACCCTAAAACATATAACCTTCTCCATAAACACTATTACCTACACCCTAAACCTTAATCTCAACAGACCAAAACTTATAACCTACACTCTAAATATTAATACATAAAACCAACATCAAAACCCCTATAACCTACACCATACACCCTAAACTTTACCCCCTAAACAATATAACCCACAACCTAAACACTATACCCTAAACATTATTCCCTAAAAACAAAACCCTTTTCCATAAACCATAAAACATGAACCAAAAATTTTAAACCCTATAACCTACACCCAAAACCCAATAACCTACACCGAAAAACCTAAACATTATACCTTATACTATAAACCCTAAACCCAACACACTAAACACAGTAATTGACATCCTACACCATAAACTCTAGACCCATAACCCTATACCCTAGAACTAATACCCTACACCCTAAACTGTAACCCCTATAATCTATACCATAATTGGTAAACCCTATAGCCAAAAACACATATCTTACACCATAAACCTTAAACCCTACACCCTAAACGATACACCCTACACCCAATACCCTACTAATAACACCCTAAATCCTATACCCTACACAGTAAACCTCAAACCGTACACACTAACACTCTACCATACACCATAAATCCTATAACCTACACTAAAAACCATATACCCTACACCCTAAAACCTATACCCCAAAACCATAAACAACCTTAAAAACCAAAAAAACCCTACACTTTTAAAACCCCCAAACAAAAATACCCCTAATGAAGACATAAAAAACCCCAAAAACCTAAATAAATTAAAATACTTAAAAACCATAAAAACCATATAACACCCTAAAAGCCATAAAAATACCCAAAATTCCAGAAAACCCCCCAAAAACTAAAAAACACTAGAAACCATAAAAAAACCATAAAACCCTAAAAATAAAAAAACCATTAAAATCCCGGAAATCCCCAAAAAACCTAATAAAACCTCCAAAACCAAATATAAATTCTTAAAACCTTAAAAATTCCCTAAAATATCCTAAAATCCATAAAACCCCAAAATATCCAAAATCACATAATAACAGTACGACTTTTAAAAAACACAAAAAGACAATAAAATAATCTAAACACATAAAAACTATAAAAAATATTAAAAACCCTAGAATACTCTCAAAAACCATAACAACCCAAAAAACACCATAAAAACTAATGGAAATATAATACCTAAAACCCCTAAAGCACCCTAAAAAACTAAAAAAAACACTAAACGACCCTCAAAATCCCAAAAACCCCGTATGAATTATAAAAAAACTAAAAACCCAAATTTACCCTAAAACAATATATAACCTTAAAACCCCAGAAATCCCAAAAAAACCGTAAAGAATAATACAAAAACCTAAATGATTCCAAAAATCATTAGAAACCCTAAAAACCCTAAATCCCCAAACATTTCCTAAAAATCTTAACAAGCCCTAGAAACCTTAAAACCCTAAAACCCGTAAAAACATAAAGAACCTAAAAATTTTAAAACCCTAAAACCCTATGAAACTCTAAAAACAGAAATAAAAACCATATAAAACCTTAACACAACGAAATACCCTTAAAACCTTAAAAGACATAAAAAACCTTGGAACACAGAAACCACTAAAAACCCTAAAAACGTAAAAACCCTTTACAACTCCAAAAACACTAAAAATACCTAAAGGTCCCTTATAATCCTAGAAAACCCTAAAGTACCCTAAAACACATTAAAAACCAAAAAATTTCCTAAATACAATAAAATCTCCTAAAACCCCAAATAGACCCTGAACACCCAAAAAAATCAAAAACCCCTAAAAACCATAAAAGACCCTCAGACAACTGAAAACCTTAAAAATGCTAAAAACCTTCAACCCATCCTCCCTAAAAAACTAAAACCCAATAAATATTTAGAAACCTGGAAACCCATACAAGTCCATAAAAACCCCCCAAAAGATTAAATGGCTCAAAAACCAGAAAACCCAAAAGAATCTGTAAAAATCCTTACAACCCTAAAAACCCTAAATACGAAGAAAAATAACAAAATAACAAAATAACAAAATAACCTAAAATAAACAAGGTCCCATAAAACCCAAAAATAGTAAAAACCATAAAAACTATGAAAACCCTAAAGAATATATAAAACATATAATATTAAAAAACGAGAAAAAATAAAAAATCTAAAAACCCTAAAAACTCAATAGAAACCCTAAATATGATAAAACCACCGTAAAACCTTTAAATACCCAAAACCCTAAAAACCCGAAAACTCCTAGAGCCCCTAAAAACACCTAAAACCACCAAAGACTAGATAACCTGCTAAGACCCCCAAAAAACTTATAAAACCATAAAACCAAAAAAAACACAAAACACCCTAAACACCTACCAAAACCCTAAAAATCATAACCCCCCCCTTAAAAACTCTAAAAACCTAAAACCATAAAAACCCAAATAACATTCTCAAATCCCTAAAACCCATAAGAAATCACAAAACCCATAAACCCTTAAAAATCCAAAAAAAACATTAAAACCCCTAAAAACACTAAAACCCTCCAAAAACCTTAAAAACCATAGTAACCCATGAAGCCCCTAAAACCATAAAAACTCTAAAAACCACAAAAAACACCATAACATCCCTAAAAACCACAAAAAATACACTGAAACACAAAAAGACCCTAGGCCCCTAAAAAATAGAATCACCTTAATTCCCCAAAAAAATCTAAGAAACTAAAAGGACCTAAAACCCTTAAAACCTAAAAATATTTTTAGAAACCCTTAAACATCCAAAAAATACAGAAAACCCATAAAAAAATTAAAAACCATATAACCCCTAAAACCAAAAAAACTCTTAACAAACCCTAAAGCATAGCAAAACCGTAAAACCCATAAAATATTGAACACCCTAAACCAAAAATAGAAACTCTAAAAATACTAGAAACAATTTAAAATAAATTAAATAGACTAAAATTAACCAAAACCCCCTAAAAACACATAATAACCCTAAAATCCATAAAACACATAGAACAATAAAACCCCTAATAATATCGGAATCCCTAAAATCCCCTATAAACCCTAAAAACTCTGAAACCATTAAAAACTATATAAATAATTTAAAACAGTTATAAAACTCTAAAACCTCCTAAAACACCTATGAAAACACTCAAACTCTAAAAATCCTAAAACCCTGAAAAACCGAGAAAATTTTGTTACACCCCTAAAACCCTGAAAAACCCTAAAAGCCTAAAAATTGTAGACAACATAAAACCCCTTAAAATCATAAAAATAAATTAAATTCCATATAACCCCTTTAAGAATCCTGATAACCCATAGAATCCCTAAAAGCCTTAAACACCCTTTAAACCCCTCAAATAACTAAAACCCAATAAAAACCCAAGAAACCCTAAAAATCAATAACCCTCAAAAAACCCTAATACCATTAAAAACCATAAAAACCATGATACCCCTAAAAGCTCATAAAATTAAAACCAATATAAAAACCATAAAACCCCATAAAAAAAATTAAAATTCTAAAATCATAGAAGTACCTAAAAACAGTAAATCCACTAAAAAACATTGGACACCCGTGAAATCCCTTTAAAACACTAAAAACAAAAAAAAAACTCCTAAAAACCATAACAATCCATAAAAACAATAAGACCAAAAAATACATAAAACCATAAAAACCAGTAAAAATTAACTAATAACCACACAAAACCACTAATTTTATCAAATACCTGAACCCCAAAAAACCCTAATAACTTCTAAAACCACCTAAAAACTCAAAAAATAATGAAATCCTTAAAATGATCCAAAATAACTAAAAACCTCTAAAAACCCCCAAATCCCAAAAAAGACCCTAAACACCCTAAAAACTCCTAAAACTTAAAACCCACTAAACACATAAATCTCTAAAAGTTCATAATAACCCAAAAAACATCAAAGCATTAAAAACCCTTTTAAAAAGTAGTATAAGTTTCAACAATTTTTATAAACAGCCAAAAATATTCCCAAATAACCCTTACAACCCCTAAAAACCATAAACACCCCTAAACATCTAAAAACTCAAAAACAAATCCCAAAAATATAAAAAATCCCAAAAGAACTTGAAAAACATACAAAACCTTAAAATTCTAAAAACATAATAAAACCGTAAAACCCATAAAAATACGAAAAGACACAAAAAAACTAAATTAAATAGAAAACACATAAAGAGACCCTCAAAACCCAAAAAAACACATAAAACCCATAAAACTCATAAAAACCCCAAAATCCCCAAAATCACAAAAAAAATCCTAAAAACCCTAATAACCAGAAAAAACCCATCATATAATCTCAAAAACCCCTAAAAGAAAAATGAAAATCCTAAAACTTCTAAAAATCCATAAATCCCTAAAAACATGGAAAACCCCTTAAAACCCCTAAAAACCCTTAAACCCTGAAAAACCATAGAAACACATAAAAAACCCTAAAACCATAAAAACTATTAAAACCATGAACAACCATTAAAAACACAAAAAACAAAAAAAATTAAAAAAACCTAAAAACCTAAAAACCCTTGAAAAAACTCTATAACCCATAAAGCCCTAAAACTCATAAAACCCTAAAAGACCATAAAATCCTAAAAAACCCTAAAAACAGTAAAAACGCTTAACAACCCCTAAAAACCCATAAATCCCAAAAAAACTAACAAAAGTATACTCCAAAAAACCCGTAATGACCCAAAACAGTATAAAAAGCCATAAAATCCCTTTAAAACATTTAAAGATTCTTCATAAATAAAAAAACTAAAAAAATTAAAAACCCTATGAAAACCCTAAAATCCAACTACAATCCCTAAAACCAACTAAAGATCCGAAAACCCCATAATCCACTAAAAACACTAAAACCCCTACAATCCCAAAAATCCCCAAAAATCCCTAAAAATATTAAAAACCCTTAAAACCATAAAATACCCTAAACCCTATGTAACCCTATAAAACACATAAAAGACCCTAAAACCCCATTAAAACCCCATTATAACACTTGAAAGACCCAATAAACTCTAAAACAATAAAATACCCTAAATCCTAAATAATACTATCAAACAACTAAAAGACCCTAAAACCCCATTAAAATCCATAAAACCCTAAAAATCCCTAAAACACTAAGAAACCCAAAAAGTTAGAAAATAATAAAAGCACACAAACCCCATAAAAATCCTAAAACCCCCTAAAAACTTTGAAACTCCTAATAACCCATAAAAACAATCCCAAATATCCATAAAAGCAAAAAAAAAATCTCTAAAGAACTAAATAATTAAAAGAACCTTTAAAACCACCTAAAACCCAAAAACATTCGAAAACACTAAAGACTCTAAAAACTACAACCAACCCCTAAACACCTTAAAACCTTTAAAATAAAACTTAAGAACCCTAATAACACAAAAACCTATAAAAACCATAAAAATTTAACAACACCTAAACTTCCAAAAAACAATAAATACATTAAACCCATAAAAAATCCCTGAAAACCCCTAAAACCCCTACAAACAGTAAAACCCCCAAATAAATATAAAAAATTTAAAAAAACTACAAAACCTAAACCCATAAAACTATAAAACCAAAAAATCCATGAAATCCATAAAACCCATAAATATCCTTAAACCCCCTTAAATCCCTAAAAACCACAATAAATCTGAAAAAACCTTAAAACCCAATAAACCACTAAAACCTGAATAAAAACCTCAAACCCCTAAAAACACAACAAACCCCTTAAATCTCTTAAAACCCTATAATCCATAAAATCATTAATAACCCTAAAATACACTAAAAATATTAAAAACCAAAAAAAAATAAGACACCATAAAAAATCCTAAAACCACTTCGAATTGCTAAAAAACCTAAAAACCCATTAAACACCAAAACCGTAAAACACCTTAAAACCCTAAACGCTTTAAAAAAATCTAAATGAGAAAAACTGTTAAGATGCATAAAAACTCTAAAAATACTAAAAATTTTAACAGCACGAAAAATCTAAAAAACTAATGAAAACCCTAAAAACCCTAAAATACCCACAAACACCTAAACCTGTAAAAGGCTAAAAACCCCTAAAAACAATAAAAGACAAAAAAAATCTAAATGACCCAAAAGTTACTAAAGAGATCAAAAACCCGAAACCCCAAAAATAAACTAAAACCCTAAATAAAAAAAGTACAAACAATACCCTAACACACCTAAAAGACTCTAAAACCCAATAAAAATCCTAAATGACCCTAAAACATTAAAAACAATAAAAGACCCTAAAAACTATAAATTAACCCTAATGGAAATAAAAATACAAAATGTCCATAAAAATCCTAATGGACCATACAATCATATAAAACCCCTAAAAACCCTAAATATCCCTAAAGAAAAATAAAATCCGAAAAAACTATACATGACCGTAAAACCTCTAAAAACCTAATAACCCTAAAGGACATTAAAAAAACCTAAAAACACTTAAAAACATGAAGGAATATAAAAACCCTAAGGGAAGATAAAGCCCATAATAAACCAAGAGAACCCTAAACACACTAAAAAATAAAAATACCTAAAGAAACCAAACAACCTAAAAAAACAATAATGGAATATGAAAACCAAAAAAACATTAAAGGACCCTAAAACCCATAAATGCTTATAAAAATCCTAAAAACCCTAGAATACCCAAAAAAACACAAAAAAATAAGACCAAAAACACTTAAAACCACTAAAATACTCTAAATACCGATTTTTTTATATAAAAGTCCCTTAAAACTGTAAAACCCCTAAATTTTCCAATAAACATTTAAAACCCCTAAAACTGTAAAATCGTTTAAACACCCTAAAACCCTAAAACCCTAAAACATTATATTAACCTAAAGTAGTAAAAAAATTCTTAAGGGATACTAAAAACTCAAAAACCCCTAAAACCCCCTAAAAACACATAAACCCATTACAAACCCCTAAAAACTAAAAAATAAAAACCAACCCCTAAAAATTCAAAAAACAAACCCACTAAAACACCAAAAAATATTATATACTCCAAAAATACTAAATAACACCTAAAAACATTACAACCCCATAAAAATCCTAAAACCATTAGAACTCCCAAAAACCCCATAAATACCCAAAAATCATGAAAACCCTAAGAACAAAAAATAGTCAATAAAACCCACTAAAAACCATAAAAATACTAAAAATCCTAAAAATTGACAACCCCCTAAAAATAGAAACCACAAAAGCCATAACACCCATAAAAATCAATAAAATCATAAAAACACCAAAAAACCTTGGAACCCAAATAACCCAAATAATTCCAAAAAACCCAATGGACTTTAAAAACACTAAGAAACCCCTAAAACCCGAAAAATGACCTTAAAATCATAAAAAATCCTAAAACCATTACAACCCAAAAAAACCCTGAAAATATATAATAAAAAAACCCATTTAAACCACTTGAAAATCTAAAAACCATAGATTCCCCTTAAACCCCTTGAAAAATGGAAAAACTCTTTAAACACATAAAAATCTAAAATCCTAAAAAACAAAAAATACCATAAAACCCAAAAGCCCATTAAAAACTCTACAACTAAATCAAATACCCTACATCATAAACCCCAAAAACCCTCACCTAAAACCTTATACCCTACACCATAATTCCTATAACCTATAGCCAACATCATAAACACTATATCATACACCTTAAAACCTACACCGAACACATTAAATCCTATACCCAAAACCATTAAACCTAAACCCTAAACCCCACACTCGAAACCCTATACCAAATACCCTAAAACATACACTCAAAACCCTATATCTACCACCCAATACTCTAAAGTATACACCCAAAACACTATACCATATGGCTTAAAACCTAAACCGTAAACCGTAAACCCCAAACCCCAAACCCTAAACCCTAAATACAAAACCCTTTACCATACTCCCTAATCCCAAAATCCTATACCCAAACCTTATATCCAACACCCAAAACCGAAAACTGTACAACTTAAACCCTATACCCGACAATTCAAATACTAAATCTACACCCAAAATCCTTAACCCACCCCAAACCCTATTAGTGATGCCCTAAAACCTAAACCCAACACCTTAAACCATATATCCTGCACTCTAAACATGATACCATAAACCCTACAACCAAATACCTAAATCCTATGCCCTAAACCGTATAAAATATAATCTAAACCCCAAACCCTACACCCTAGACCCTATTCCCAAAACTCTAAACCCTTCACCCTAAACCATATACCCTACGCCCAAAACCCTATAACCAAACCCTTAAACCCTACACCCAATAACCTATACCCTACAAAATAAAACCTAAACCCTACACCCTAAACCCTAAACCCTATACCCTAAACACTAAACGTACACCCTAAATAACATACCCTACACCGTAAACCCTAATCCCAAAACCATATAGCTCGCACCCTAAACCCTAAAACCAAAACCCTAAACCCAAAATCATATATCCTAAACCCTATACCCAACACCCTAAACATCAAACCCTACACCCTAAACCATATACCTTGCACCCCCAACCATAAACCCTAATACCTTTACCCACCTTCGTAAACTATAAACCTGATAACCTTAATCGTGTAACCAAAACCCGAAACCCAAAACACAAAGCCATACACCTAACCCCTATACCCTAACCCTAAACCTTAAACCCTACACCATTCACCCTACAGCCTTCACCCTTCACCCTAAACCCTACACCCTAAACCATATACCCTACACATTAAACCCTAAACCATAGAGCCTATACCCAATACCATGTACCATAAGCCTTAATCCATACTCCCAAAATTGTATATCTTATAATATAAAACCTAAATCCTACTCTATAAACTTTGAATCCTAGATCCTAAAACATAAACCATACACCCTAAACACTATATCATCCACACTAAACCCTATATCAAACACTATACACCCTAAACCCTAGAATAATAAAAAACCCTAAAAACATTAAAACATATAAAAACCCCAAATACCGCTATAACCCAAATAAAACCATAGAACCCTAAAACCCCTAAATCCCCTAAAACCCCTAAGAAATCAAAATAAAACATTAAAATCCCAAAACCACACTAAAACCCTAAAATTACTTAAATAAAAAATAGCCCCAAACCCATGAAAATCCTAGAAAACCTTAAAAATTGAAAACATTTAAGAAAACACTAAAAACCCCAAAAACAATGATGAAAACCCAGAAAATGTTTAGAAACTGTAAATGCAATTAAAACCTGAAAACCCACAAAAACATAGAAGAACCCTTAAAAACCCCAAAAAAACTAAATGCCTTTAATCCCCATAAAATCCTTAAAAACATTTAAACCATAAAACTCCTAAAACACATCAAAAACAATAAAATACCAAATAATATATAAAAAACAAAAATCTTAAAAACTAATAACAACCCCAAAAACCCTTAAAACCCTTAAAATCTCTAAAAACCTTAAAAATCCTTAGAAATTCTAAAACCCCTAGAATTCTCTGAAACCTATAAAAATATTTAAAACCCATAAAACCCCTAAAAACCCCAAATACCCTAATAAACCCTAAAACCCCCATAAACCAAATAACCAATCGGGTGAACCCTAAACCGTAAATCGTAAAACCGATACCATTAAACCTAAACCCTAAACCCTACATCCAAAAAAATGATACTCCAGACTAGACACTAAACCTTACACCCAAAATCCAATACCCAACACCCAAAACTATAAACCCTATACTCAATACCCAATACACTATACCCGAAACCCTAAATTGTAAAACTTTAATTATAAACCCTACACCTAAAACAATAAACCCAAAACCCAAAACCCTAAAACCTTTAATCTATGACCCAAACCCTAAACCCTAAACCCTTTATCCTACACTCTAGACCATATACCATATATACTAACCCCTATACCATACACACTAAATCCTATACCATGTACCTTAAACCATATACCGAACACCAAAAACCCAAAACCCTAAATACTACATACTAAACAAAATACCCTTCATGAAAAACCCTAATCCCTAAACCCTCAACCCTATACCCTACACCTTAAAACCTGAACCCTTAACCTAATAACATATACCCTACATCCTAAACCATAAACTATAAACCATATACCCTATACAATATACCCCATACCCGACACCATAATCACCATTCCATATACATTGTACACAATACCCTATACCATATACCATCAACCATACACCCTAAACCATATACCCCACACCCTAAACCCTAAACCCTACACATTAAACTCTATATCAAACACTATAAACACTTTTATTGACACAATAAATCGAAAACCCTACACCCTAAACCCTATTCCCAACACCCTAACCTCCAAAAGTGACACCCAAAATGTAACACCCAGAGATTTTGTGAATTATTATTTTCAAATTAATTTAATATTTTTGATATTTTTATATTCACACAACACTGAAGATGTATTATTTTATATTAAAGCACTATATTTAGATTATTTTAGATGCCACACCATGTTAATCATGCACAAAATGTGACTTAAATTTTAGTTTTCTCTATATGAAATACTAAACATAGCTTTCATTACACAGAACAATGAATTTTCTTGATGGATTGCATAACACACAAGACTAAGTTTTACCAAATAATAGTATATCATTGAAAAATATTACTTAATATAATAAAATATATTCTAGGAGTTATATTAGAGGTTATTAATATTATTAACTAATTTAAAAAACTTTATGTTTTAGAAAAATATAAGATGAATTCATAGGTAACTAATTAATTATAAATAAATATAAAAACCTATTAAATATAAATGAAAATATTATTATTTTTATGGCCACAAAACTATAAAAACCTAATAAATTAAATTAATTAAAATTAGCGAGTGATATTAATTTAATATATATTCTGTGTGCTCTAAATTTTTTTTCATATTCGTCCAACATATTTGATATGCATGAGATAAGAACAAACACAATTTTATTATTAAAACCAATATCTTTATTAATGTAATTTTACCTCATTTTAATGGAGAACCCACATTAAATCAAATTTTTTGATCTTTTATATATTAAATATTAAAAAAATTATATTTGAAAATGATACATAAAAAATATGTTAGGATAAATTTTTGATATTTTTCTGTAATTTTTCATTTTGTAATGAATAGTTAAAAATACTGAATTTTAATTCAAAAATGTTTTTTTCAATTAATTCGTTTATAAGGATAAATTAAATTTTAAATTTCTTGTCATTTTAAATTAGATAATAATTTTATAAATATATTAAATATAAATAATTGTAATAAATTTCACTTTTAACTTGGGTATAAAAACATAGAAAACTTTTCAATGTTTTTACTTGAAAAACACGTATTTTTGACCCGACTGCAAGATTAATCTCAAATTATTTTGTTCCAAAAATGTGATTTGAATTAAAAAAACTATTCCATTTTTTTAATAATCATAATTTATAATTTAAATAAGGGCATGTTATTTTTTCAAAAAAAAATACTGAATGTAGTTATAATTAATTACATCAATTAAGGTAAAATTAAGCTTATGTACGGACTAAACATATAATTTAAAACCCAAAACAACATATAAAATTTTCAAAACCCCATTTAATGGAAGATAGTTTTCCATCAACCATTCATAAATTAGTTTGTATGATTTGGGATTATTTTCGGACGATAAAAACATATGTACACATAACATGTTTACAAAAATACAAAGTGAGTCCTTTCCCTTCCCTATAAAAGGACATCACATCTCCCTCTTCTTAAAACCTATTAAAATTATTAGGTTCGGAAACTATATTCCAAATAAAATTCCAAAAATTCATTCCTTACTCCTATAAGCCTCCCCCTTGACAGAAATTAACCCATGGAATCCTTTGGCACAACCCAAAAGCGGATACCCGATTAAGAAGTAATGTTTTCTCTCGAAATCATTTCAATTATTTTCTTTCTACACCCCATAAACTCTATTTATTAAATTATATTATAACATAATTATTATAATAGATATAAATGAATGTTTTTTATAACAGTTCAACCTATACTTATACACACCTCCATCTAATGGGTAATGAACCTATTGTTTATTGTTTAGGAAAACTGCCTCATCACTAAAGGAGATTGTTTGTTTTTCTTTTACCACCTCTCATGGTAGAAATTATGATGAAAAATATGTTTATATATTTACTATATTATATAAATTATGTATTTAAGCTTCTTTATTCCTTTAAAAACACATATATTTTTTACTTTTCATTTGTGGTAAATAATTTAATTTCATTTGAGGATTTGTAGACAACCCCCCCCCCTCAAAGTGATGTTATTCGTTCACACACTACATGGAATGTATTAAGGATGATTTTAGTCGAATAATAATATATATATAACACTATAATGTAAAATTAATTATATTATATACCTATATACATATATAAATATATGTAATTTTCTTTCTTTTATTCAATACAACAAAAAAAAACAGAAACAACGTTCATGTGTATGTACGACTTGTCATCTCTATGAATGGTGTATTCTATTTCACAATTCAAGATTATATAGTTTATTATAATAAATATATTCTTAATATACATGATATTTATAACCTGGTTTAAATTCTTGAATCATGATATAATTATAAGGACCAAATATATAACAAATTAAGACAAATGCAACGAAAAAAACTGATATTACCCGAAGTGAAACATTAACATAGGATTGTTAACAAGAGGGTAATATAAGGTCCTAATAAAACCATATATAATATTATATATAATAATATTATTATATAATATATTTTTAATAATATAACATTTATTATACAGGATACTTGTACGATTATGAGGAGAGTCAAGACACAAGGTAAGAGAACTTTCATCTCACATTTATTTCTTTGAGATACATGGCTTATTCACCACTCACTTATTTTTTTTGGTGTATGTACTACCAATGAATGAATTATCTGTATCTAATAATTAAATTTATTATTATTTTAATATCTATTTTTATAAACATTATTTCATGTGGTTTAACTTTCATAATTTACCAAATTTTCAAAATAGTTTTGTCTCAATTTGCCTTCTATGATTCCAATGTTTTGTTGTGAACCTAAATTATTTTTAGAGGTGTATACAATTCCATTTTACATCTTCTATAATGAATATAATTATGTTCATGATATTTTATGATTCATGTAACTTTATATTCTTACATGGATAGTGATGTCCCTATTTACCAACTACTATGATTTTATAGATATAATCTCATCGTTGTTTCAATATTGTTAATGATTATGATTCCATTGATGTAATATTGTGATACATATCTCAAAAACACTCATTAGTTTCCTTATTATCTATTATTTCATGATATCTTCCTATATTTTTACCATTATTCCACTCTTTGGTACATAAGATAGTAAAGAATGTGTTTTTAAGAAATCCCGACTTTACCCTAACTTTGATCAGAAATCTGTGTTCATTCAAAACCATGTTTTCAAAAAGGGGTTTCCATGAATATTATAATATTCTCCTATAATCATTAAAATACATTTTCACCCCTTTTTTCTTTTAATAATTATTTCAAAAAAATATTCATGTCTTTTTCCAAACAAGGCATGTTTCTACCTATTTTATCATGCAAAAAGAATGTTCTTTTTACCACGTTAGAAAATTATAGATTTACCTGTTGTTGTTTCTGTGAAGATTCCTTTTCATTTATAAATGGTTAATTTTTTAAGAATATGTTTTTTCGGACCTGTCCCCCTGGGCCCGTGTCGTGACTGCCCCAATCCCTCCTTCCATAGGCAAGGGGTTGGAGACTAGCACCGGAAAGGCGTATCCGTAAACGTTAAGGAATTGCATTTAAACTTTTTCACACATAGACTAGGTACACATGAAAGTAAACCATGTTGTAAAACTACTGAAGTAAAAGTGTAAAATAAAAGTAATTGGGCTAGTATACAAGCCCATCAAAAAGTGATATTGAAAAAAATACATCTTTTGAGTTCGTCCACCAAGGATCCTACTTGAAGGGTAGGTACAGATCGTCGTTGCGACTCTCCACATCAACCAGTCACCTCCGTGCACCTTTTGTTCTTGACTCCCTCTCCTTGGTCAAAGTTGTATGTCTTCTGCATAAGACACAACAAGGTATGATCCAATCCCATGCAGGGGTTAGTATAATAATATCCAGAAGGGACCCCGAGACCCCCGAAGGTCTCCATGAATTCCACAAAGGATAACCCACAAAGCATGATCCCAATCACAAAGCACCGGTAAAGACTCACCTCAAACCAGATATATAACATAACAAACTAGAATAATGGTGATTATTCATAAATCTAATACATCTTATTCCATTTAGAAGTTCTATTGTTGAACCGTGAAGAAGTATCTCTTTCACTTATCCACACAGGGTCATAAGTCACAGATCCACATAGGGTCGTAAGTCACTGATCCACATAGGTTTGTAAGTACTCGATCCACAGAGGGTCTTAAATCATCGATCCACATAGGTTCGTAAGTTGTCGATCCAAATAGTCTCATTATTTTTCGTTCCATGATAGGCCGCTCTAAGTTGGTCTTCATTGGGTTGCGCTACCGCTGATCCTCATAGGGCGGTTATGATGTTGATCCACAAAGGGTTGTATGTCATTTGAAACCCCTCCACTAGATTCCTGCACTTGTGGCCCTTGAGATTCTAAGAAACCTCTCCCCAAGATATAGGTCATACCTTTACTTCTATGAAGTCCCAAGAAGATGTAACATGAAGAACCACCATTTTATATGGGTTCTAATGCTACAGACGGTCTGTCAATCGGATGTCTGGTCTGTAAGTTATAAGAATTTTAGTGCTGGGGGTCCGGTAGGATTTGAGACTGATCCAACCTGGCCATATGTCAAATTTCTTCAAAACCCTTGTGTAGTATCTCAAAAGGACTGCCTCTTTCTAAAGGATCCATCACCATAGATGATTCGTCAAACGAACAATCGGTTTAAGAGATATTCCCTTTAAGCGAGATTGGGCCTAATTGGGTCCGGGTATGGTCCAACCCGACCCGGCCCAGTTTGTGTTGACCCGATCCGGTTTGGGTTGACCTGGGTTAGACCCAAACCGGCCCAAACTAGATGGTTTTACCAAAACCGGCCGGACCCATCCTGGATCGGCTGGACATGGTCCGGTCCTTTAGCTGGGTGCGACCCTGCCAACTGGGTGCAGTCGCAACTCCCAATCAAATTGACCAAAGTTCGTTTGGTCTTCAATAGGTGGTGCCAGGCTGGGGCCACCACATTCACTAACTGGTCCCATGGACCTATCTAGGGTAAGACCCACGATCTGGGTCCGACCCCACCATGGCCAGAGCAGGGGCATCTCCTCCGCGGAGTGTTGCATTGGAGCACTGCCGCTGTCAATGTGGTCGGCGTCTGCCGGCCAACCCCTCTCTGTCGCAGCGCCTTCAAGAGCTTCCACCTCTTTTCAGATAGCGAGAGCTGGCCACTGCTTCCTTCAGTCGTCATTGCTGTTGCACACGCAGAGCTTTCACGGGCCTCTAGTGAAGTTCCGAAGTACTTTTTTTTCTACACCTAAGGGCCTCCCGAAATATTCCCTACACTGAATGGCCCTCATTTTATCCTTTCTGCCTTGTTTCTAAGTTGCCAACGAAGAATGCTACCAAACCAAGAATGGAGGAGGGCCTGGGCCTTGTTTTGTTCATCCTGTGTCCTCTGTGTTGGCATTATAATAAGGGAAGAGTTGAAACATCATCACGAAAAGATGAATTCATAAACTCTTATAAAAAAATAAAGGGAACCCCCTGCCTAGAAATCATTGAAAGACGATGGGGATGAGGAATAAGGGTTTGCATTCGAAGATGTTTTTCAACATTCATTTATTCCTTGTTCTTTATTGGAGTAGGTTTCCACCGGTGTTTCGTTAGAGCTTCCTCACGTCGATCAACAAAATCCATGCCATATTTTTGTTTAAATAGAATAAAAGGAACCACCCATGTTGTATTTTATTAATACAGTTCATTAATGAACCACAATTAATGTTCCATTAATTCAATGAACTTCATGGTTACACAACCCAAGGGCCTTGTTATTAAATGAATCCCATTCAAGTCTGGAATTACACTACGGTTCCTCTATCCACCACTAAATGGTGAGAAGAGAATAGAATAACTCCTGGAGTTATTTTATTATTTCTTTGTATGGTCCAAAAATTAAAATTTTCATTCGTCCCTTTTAGGTCGAAGTTATGCTTCTCCTAAGCTTCACCTAAGATAATTTCAGGGCTATGAACCCTATGGTGTCCTCGAATTTTTAATTTAAGCACAATTTCAAATGATAGTAATTTGTACATGCACTTTACTAAACGAACCTTAAAAAAGTTCAATGTTCTGTTCCGAGCTCTCTAGGCCTCAGAATCACATGTCGTCAATTTTTTCAGATCGTAATAATCCCATATAATTAAAAAAAACTATATTTAAAAAATTTAGGGACTTAGTGTTTTTAAATTTATTCTAAAAAAATGGTTTTTAAAAAAAATTCGAGCTTCTTTCATATACTTTCATTTAAAAAGATTTTTCGAACTTCTTAAAGAACTATTTATAAGTTTGCAATATTATTTTTAAATAAATGGGTATCAAAACAATTTGAAAATTTATTTATAAATTTTCAAAATATTTTCAAGGAATTTTTTTAATTTTTTTTTTGAATATTACTTTATAAGTTTTCAAGGAAAAATGATTTCAAATTGTTTTCCTGCTTATTTTATAGGTTTTCAAGAGAAATTTTTTTAAAATGATTTCTAGTCTTCTTTATAAGTTTTCAATGTATTTTATATGAAAATAATTTTCAAATGGTTTTATATTTTAAAAAATATTCTTTAATGAAGAAATGATATTTTCCTCAATAAAATTTTTGAAAGATATTTCATAATTATTTTCCATCAATTATGACATCCATTGACATTACTCATGCCATTATATGAAATGATATAAAGTTTCCATTCATATTATTTCTATGAATGGGATATTCTTAATTTCATGGTCTTTATAAAACCCATTTCTTTTTCCTCATTATACATTTATGAAATTCGCTTATCTTTAATGGGTTATTGTTCTAATAAAATGATTATGAAACCTGTATCTTTTTACATTGGTTGTTATATGTTTACATGTTTGCGATACCCATTTAATTTCATCGGTTAAGATATGATTGTTTATGATTTTATGGAACATGTATATATGATTGGATTATGATAAGGGGGTACCTATATCTCTCTCCAATTCATTGGCTAAAAATTTATATCTCATGAGAGAGACTATGATGGTCTTGCGAGTGATCCTTGACTACTAAGATGGCGATGAGGGTGAAGCATGACTACCAAGATGGTATGAGGAGTAAACTAAAGCTACTACGATGGCCATAGGAGTGAACCATGACTACCAAGATGGTATGGAGAGAGAACCCATGACACTAAGATGGTCCTGACAGTGATTCCTTGGATACAATGGAAATCATATTATAGGCTTATGTGTCTAGCATAATTCCATGTTTTATTCCAATTCTATGATTTTATGTCTGATGTTATTTATTTATTTATGATTCAAGTTTTATGACCTTCCAAAATTCATGTTGTGATTCCTATTTATGATATTTGATATGGAGGGTATGATATTATATTTTTATGAAAATTTACTCAGGCCCTTATGATCATGATTATGCTTACATATCTCCCTTGTTTACCCTTACTGAGCTTTTTGATCTCACCTCTTTTTATGCTCCCTTCCCTATGTTATGATGATATGTATCATTTTTTATGATTCTAATTAGGGTGATAGTCAAGAACCCAGTGGGAGATAATGTGGAATACTTATGTATCAGTGTTTATGTTTCCATGTTTCCAGAGGCACAAAAATAATATGGTTTCTTTCTATCTGTTTGTATAATGTTTTAAGTATTCCAAACAAGTTCTGTAATGTTAATGTATGAAAAACAAAGGTCTCTTTATAAAACCTTTTACCCTCCCGAAAACCCCACAACATACACCCTTAACCCTTAACCCTAAACCCTAAACCCTAAACCCAACACCATAAACCCTAAACCCTACACCATATATCGTAAATCCCAATCCCTGTGATCCAAACCAAACCCTACATTCCAAACCCTAAATCCCAAACCTTAAACCATATACCTTACAACCTAAACACTAAACACAAAAAATACACCCTAAACCCCATACCCTACACCACAAACCTAAACCCCGTTCTTCAAACCCTAAAACCTAAACCCTAAACCCTATATGTAGAACCCTAAACGAAAAGCCCTAAACCCTAAACGCTATACCCAACTCTCTAAACCCTAAACCCTCCATCCTAACTCCAATACACTACACCATAAACCCGACACACTACATCATATACCCTATACCCTACACCCTACACCATATACCCTACACCATTAAAAATTAACACTATATCCTAGTCCCTAAACCCCATACCCTACACCATCAACCCTATACCCTACACCATAAACCCTTTACCATTCACCAAAACCATATAGCCTCCTCACTAAACAGTATACCCTAAAAACCTTAAAACAATCCTAAAAACCATTAAAAAACTTGAAAACCCCCTAAAACCCAAAAAAATCATTGATCCCTAAAAAACCCTATAAGACCCCAAAAAATCCCCCAATGCCCTATAAATGCTGTAATAATAGTAAAACAACTAAATATTCTAAAACACATAAAACCCCATAAAACTCTATAAAACCCTACAACACTATAAAAAGCCTAAAAACCCAAAAAAATTTAAAAAATATTATCTAAGAGTTCTAAATTCCCAAAAAAACTCTTACAACACTATAACCCTAAAAATATATAAAACAAAATAGCCCCCCCAAAAACATAAAACACCTTATAACCCCTAAGATACCCTTAAAAATACTTAAAACTATAAAAAAAATAAAAAAACATTAATTAAAAATCTAAAAGAACCTAAAATTGTTAAAACCCTTGGAAGACTTTCAAAACCACAATAAACATAAAGACCCTAAAATCCTAAAAACACTGTAACACAAAAAAATACCATAAAAATATTAAAATACACTAAAAATCCTAAACCCTATAAAGAAACCTAAAAACCCTAAAACCCCAAAAGAACATAAAAATACCTAAAAACAGTAAAGGACCCCAACACATCCAAAAACACAACAGGGCCAAAAAATCCTTAAAAACCCGAAATCTACCATAAAAACAAAAAAAATACCAAAGGACCCTAAAACATGAAAGGGTCCTAAAAACTCTAAAATTCCATAGAGGGATCTAAAAATAATACAAATAATAAAAGACCATAAAACACTAAATATCATAAAAATAATAAAACACCGTAAACACCCTAAAACCATAAAATATAATAGAAAACAATAAAAACCATAAAAGGTACTAAAAATCATACGACAACCTAAAAGTCAAAAAACCATAAAAACAAGAAAATAATTAAAATACATTAAAAACCAGTAAAACACCCTAAAAACCATAAAAACCAAAAAAGAATCTGAACCCCTATAAAAGTTCATAAATCCATAAAACCCTAAAAACCCATAGACACAAAAAAACTAAAAAAATCATTTAAAACAATATAAAAATAAGAAAAACCTTAATAACCCTAAAACCCCAAAAACCAAAATACCTAAAAACCCCCCAAACCCTAAAACACCCAAAAACCGTAAATATATTAAATGTATTTAAAATCACCAAAAAATCATCAAAACCCATAGAGTACCCTAAAACATAAAAAAACCCAAAAGAAATATTAAAACCCTAAAATCTCCTAATGGACCCCCAAAACCATAGAAGACCATAAAACCCTAAAAACCCTGAAAACCCTAAGACCCCCTAAAACCCCTAAAAGACCCTAAAATCCCTAAAGTCCTTAAAACACATAAACAACACATAAGACACTAAAACCATAAAAACTACAAAAAAACTAAAAAACTCTATAAACACATAAAAATAATAAGACCTAAAATAACCTAAAAGACACAAAAAACCAAAAAACCCAAATAAACCTTAAAAATCCTAAAGCCCTAAAACCATTAAGAAAATCCCAAAAACCCAAATAATAACTTAAAAACCTAAAAAACCTATGAAAACTCTAAAAACCCTAAAGATTTTAAATACCATTGAGGCCCTAAAAACCCCTAAAAACCCTTATTTTTTATAAATATTATAGAACCACTGAAAACCCTAAAATAACCCTAAACCACTAAAAACCCAAATAGTCCTAAAATCCTAAAAATACTAAATATCTAAAAAACCCGTTCCAAATGATAAATTTAAAAAAACCCTAAAACCCTAAAAACCCTAAACAACCATTAAATATGAAAAAAACCCTAACAACCCAAAAAACACAAAACCATAAAACCCATAAAATATCTATTGAATGTTATAAAAACCTTGAAACCCCTAAAAATCCTAGAAACATAAAAAAAATCTTAAAATTCTAAAAACCACATACAAACAATAAAACCCCTAAAAATTACTTAAAATACTACAAACCCTAAAAACCAAAAATAACCGTAAATCCCTAAAAATATGATAAAACTTTAAAAAACCCTAAAATAATCCTCTAAACCCATAAAAACTCTATATACCCATAAAAAACAAAAGCCCCTTCAAACCCTAAAACCATAAAACCTCAAAATTCCCAAAAAACACTAAAATCACTAAAAACCCTAAAACCCAATAAAAACCCTAAAAACATTAAAAACCCTAGATACTATAAAACCCCTAATGACATTTCAAACCTAATAAACACCCAAAAATACTAAAAAATATAGAAAAAAAATTAAAAACACAAAATTACCATAAAATAACCCTAAAACTCATAAAAACCCAAAACTACTAAAACCCCTAAAACCACTAAAAGCCCTAAAAAATCAAGAAACACTAAAATACCAAAAAATACCATAAAATCTGAAAAAATATCCTTAATTTAAAAAAACCTCTAAAACCATAAAAAACACAATAACTCTTGAACCCAGTGAACGTTCTAAAAACACCTAAAGAACCTTAAATTCCCTAAAATACATAAATATCCTAGAAACTCAAACATGATAAACACCCTATAATCCCTAAAAAATCATAAAACCCATTAAAATACTAAAAAATATTACAAAATCCAATAACTACCTACAAATCTCCAAAACCATAAAACCCCTAAAAACCATTAAAATTCCATTAAAGCCTAAAGACATTAAACCCCCCCCCCCCCACGAAAAAATATGTTAAAACACCTTTAAAACTATACACCCTCTAAAAGTACATATAAAATGATATAAATCCCTAAAGACCATAAAACCCTTTAAATTCAAAAAACCCTAAAATAAACTAAAATACCTAAAAAATAAAAAACCACTAAAATCACAAAAAAAATAAAAAAATATTAAAACCCCTAAAAACAATAAACCACCTAAAAACAATAAAAAAAACCCTAAAAAACATAAAGAACCCCAAATTAATCTTCTTACCCTAAAACCTTTCATAAGTTGTAAAAATCTTAAAACCCCAAAAAACAAAAAAAACCTGAACCCTCCCCTAAAATACGTAAATATCCCTAAAAAGCCCTACAAACCCCTAGAACTCCTGAAACCCCTTAAAAATATAAAATCACTTATTCCTAAAAAACATCAATCCTCTAAAAACCCTAATGACTCCAGGAACCCCTAGAAACCTCAAAACCAAAAAACCATTTATAACCCCTAAAATTGTTAAAAAAAATACTTGTAAAAAGACTAAAAAAAAATAAAAATCCAAAAAAAGATTAACTTTAAAAAACACCAAAACCCCTAATAACACTAAAACCCCTTGAACCCTTAAAACCCATTTAGCATTACAAAATAATAATAACCCAAAACCCTAAAAACATGAAACCATAAATACCATAGAATTAAAAAACCTCCTCAAAAACATTAAGACCCTTGAAAATCAAAAAACCCAAAAAAAACCCCTTGAAACCACCTATAAACCTAAACAGCCTTAAAAAAATAAAAAACATTAAAACCACATAAATACCATTAAAACCATTGAAAACCCTACCCCCCCCATCCATAAATACCCACGATATCCCTAAAACCCCATAAAATAACCTAGAATCCACTACACTCGCTAAAAACCATATGCTCCCTAAAACTAAAAACCCTAAAAATCTTAAAAAATAAAAACCCCTAAATGTCACTAAAGGACCCTAAGAACCATAAAAACCCTAAATGACCCTTAAAATATATAAAAACCATAAAGGAACCTAAAAACACAAAAACCCCAAAAAATATAAAAACTATAAAATGCAAAAAAAAACCCATGATGACACTGAAACCCCAAAACACAAAAGACCCTAAAAACCCTACGAACCCCTATAACACTCTAAAACCTCAAAAACTCCAAAGGACCATAAAATCTATAAACACCCAAAAAAAATACAAAACCCCTAAAACCCCTAATGAACCAAAAAACCCTAAAAACACTATAGGACCCTAAAACCCACCAAAACCCTAAGGGTCCTAGAACATTTAAAAATCCAAAAGTACCATAAAAACACCAAAAATACTAAAACTACCTAAAGGAACTTATAACCCTAAAATCCTTAAATATCTTCTAGGACCCTAAAAACCCTAAACCCCAAAAGAATCCTAAAAACACCCAAATGACCCAAAAATAGAAAACCGTAAAGTACCCTAAAAATCACAAAGGGCCCTAAAACCCAAAAAACCTTAATGGACTGTAAAAACCCTCAAAACCCTAAAGGACTCAAAAAATCATTAAAAACAAATAATGGATGTAAATCCCCAAAAATAAAACTAAAAGGCACCAAAAACCCTAAACCTCCATAAAACCATAAACCCCCTAAAACCCTTAAAAGAACCTAAATACCACTAAACCTTATAAAAGGTTATAAAACCTCTTAAATATCCAAAATATGATAAAAAACACATTAATAGTCCATAATAAGATAAAAATTTTAAAAGTCCCCATAAACCATTAAGAACACTAATACCATAAACAAACCCTAAAGGACCAATTAAACATAGAAACCCATAAAAAATAAATATCCTATAAAGATGATAAAAACATTAAATCTTCAAAAACATAAAAACCCATAAAAATCCATTTAAACCCTAAAAACCATAAAATTCATAAAAATCCATAACAACATTTAAAACCATAAAAACCCTAAAACCCAAATGACTATAGAAAACCTAAAACTATTAAACAACTCAAAAAATCCCTAAAGCCCTAAAAATCCTAAAGACCCTTTAAAACCCCTAAAAACAAAAAACCCCCCAAAAATTTCATAAGGAAACCCTGAAATACTTAAAAATCCATGCAAACCATAAAACCCGTAAAATCCCCTAAAAGTCCTAAAACCCCCTATGACCCCTAACAATCCAAAAAAACTCTATAATGGATAAAAATATATAAAAAACCAAAAAAATCTGTAACAACCCCAAACCAAATCGAAATACTCTAAAAACCCCCAAAACCCTTAAAACCCAAAACACTAAAAACCCTAAAAACACTCAAAGACCCTAAAAATTATAACACCCTAAAAAACCCTAATAATTCTAAAATATCATAGAAACCATAAAAACCCCTAAAAGCATAAAAAAATCCTAAATCCCATAATCCCAACTAAAAGACCATAAAGACCCAAAAACCCAAAAAAATGTCAAAACCACTATAAAAAATACAGAAGATACTTAAAATTGTTAAACACCATAAAGATTCCAAAACCCATAATCCCCCTAAAATACCATAAAACATAATAAAATTCTCTATATGACCCCTAAACCCCCATAAAAATCATAAAAACATAAAAATTTCAAAAAAATGCCATAATAAATGCTACAAACCCTAAAAAACCTTAAAACCCAAAAAACTATTTGAAAACAAAGAACCTCATTAATGGCCTTATAAACCCGAATAATATCCTTAAAATACTTTGAAAACCATAAAACCCAAAAAAAATCTTTAAAACCAAAATAACCCAAAAATCCAAAAACCCAAAAAACCCTATAACCTAAAAAACCCATTTAAATCCTAAGACCCTTAAAAAATTTTAAAAACCATAAAACCCTCAATAATCCCAAAAACCCCAAGAAACCCTAAAAACCATAAAAAAAATAATAAACCATAAAATAACCAAAAACCATTAAAACCCTAAGACAATAAAAATAAAAAAACCCTGAAATCTCTAAAAAAAGTCAATACTCGACACTATAATCCCAAACCCATACTCCATAAACCTTATAACTTACATGTAAAACCCTAAACCAAATAGCCTAAACCATATACACTTCACCATAAACCCCAAACTCTAAACCCTACAACTTAAACCCAAAACTATGAACACTAAACCCTAAACCCTAAAACCTACACCACAAACTCAATACGCTATACACTATACCCGAAAACTTAAACCTGAAACCCAATATCCTACACCTGAAACCCTAAACCTTACACCCTAAACCCTATACCCAACACCCTAAACCTGAAACCATAAACTCAAAAATCCTATACTCGAAAACCTAAACCCTCAATCCTAAACCCTAAACCTTATATCATACACCCTAATCCTTATCCCTTATTACATAAACCTTATACATGCACCCTACACTCTAAATATTACCCCCAAACACTATACCCTCCAACCTAATCCCTAAAACCAACACCATCATCCCTATACCCTACACACTAAACCCTATACAATTCACCCTAACCATATACCCAACACCCCAAACCCTATACCATACACCCTAAACCCTATACCCAACCCCCTAAACCATATTCCCTACCCACTAAACTATAAACCCTACACTTTAATCACAATAACCAACATCCTAAAACATAAACCCTACACTCGAAACCCTATACCCCACATGCTAAAACCAAAATCCTAAACCCTATGCCCTATACCCTAAATGCTAGCCCAAACCCTAAACCCTATAACGTACACCCAAAACCTTAAACAAGACACCCTATACTCTATATCCTACACTATAAACCCTACACTATAAACTATATACCCTTTACCCTAAACCCTCACCATAAGCCCTAATCCCTACTCCCTACACCCTAAACCCCAAACCTAATACTCTACCAAAAAAACAATAAATGATACACACTAAACCCCATATCTTACACCGTAAACCCAAAACTATACATCTTAAGCCTCATACACTACACCCTAAACATTAAAACATATACCCTAAACCAGCTATTCTACCCCATAAATCCTAAACCAGACACACTAAAACCTATACGTGACACTGAAAACCCAAAACCATATACCCAAAACCCTATACCCTACACCCAAAAATCAAAAAACCCTACACTATAAAAACTATACACTGCTCACAAAACTATAAACCCTACACACTAAAATCTCTTCCATACACCCTAAACGCTAAAGACAAAATTGTAAACCCTATACCGTGGACCTTAAACCCCAAACTCTACACCCTTAACCATATACCCTAAACCCAAAACCATAGACCATACACGATAATCCCTCTATGCTAAACCCTATAGCCTAAACCCTGTTTCCTAAACCATAAAACCTACAACCTAAACCCTAATCCCTACACCCTAAACCAAAAAACCTATACCCTAAACTATATACCCAACCCCTAAACCCTTAATTATACATTGTAAACTCTATACCCCACACCCTAAACCATATCCGCTATAGCATACACCATATACGCTACACCTTAAACACTATACATTAAACCATAAACAAAAAACATAAAATACCCTAAAATAAAACTAAAACACTAAAAATAAAATACCAATAAAAAATTATAAAACCACTTAATAGACTTACAATACTAAAAACCCTAAAACACATAAAACATCCAAAAAACCAAAAACCCCTAAAAATAAAAAAAACTAAAAAAACGAAAAACCCTAAAACCCCATATAGGGAAAAAAACCCCATATACCGAAAAAATACCCATATAACCTTAAAACCCTTAAAAACACGAAAATCCATTAAAAAACTAAGAAACCCATAAAAACCATAAAAACATTAAAAATCCCGAAAAAAAATAAAACCCCTAAGAAAACAAAAAAATCCAATACCACTAAAATCCACTAAAACCCCGAAGAAACAATAAAATAACCTAAAACCAAAAAAAATCCATAATAACCCTTAAAACACAAATAAAATATTATAAAAACATAACCATAAAACAACTAAAAATGATTAAAACCCCAAAATCCCAACAAAACAAATCTAAGAAACCTAAATCCCCTAAAAACACACAAACCACCAAAAAATCCTAAAATACCAAAAAAATAACTTAAAATAAAAGAAAATATAAAAAAAAACCTAACCCCTCCCTCAAAAAAACCCAAAAAACCCTAAAAGTATCTAAACCCCTAAAAACCCATAAAAACAATAAAAACCCTAAAATCCAGAAAATCATAAAAACACGTAATAACTCTATAATAACTTTTAAAAACCCTAAAAAGCATTAAAACTGCTAAAACTCCCAAGAAATCTAAAAACCCCCAAGAAACAAAAAACATAGTATAAACCCTTTATGGTTATGTTATGTTTTTTAGGATTTATTAGTGTTTTTTAGTGTTTTATTTTTGTTTTTAGGGGTTTTTGGGTTATTTAGTATTTTTAGGGGGTGTAGGTGTTTTTTGGGTTTTTTTTGGGGGGGGGGGGTTATGGTTTTTTGGGTTTTTATGGTTTTTTGCAGTGTCTTTTTTCGAATAAACATTGGCGGGCCAGGAATAGCCTGGCCCCGCACCTTCTGTTCCCTAAAAGGCCTTACAATCCCAAAAAACATTAAAATAGCCAAAAAGTCATAAAAAATTATATACCGTAAAAAATTTAAACAACCAAAAAATGTATGTTTCATAAGAAATACCTTTGATCAATGATTTTTTTAGTGCTAATAAAATCACCCCTTATCAATGATTTTTCCCAGTGCTGATAATATGTATATTTCCTTAAACAAATAATGTCATTAAAAAATATAATAACATATAAATTTATTAATACTAATATAAATATAAAATATTTTATTATATATTTTATATTATAACTAATATAAATTTACATTAAATATATAAAAATTTATTGAAAATTGGATTATAAAATAATTAATAATTAATACTAATTAATAATTGACTAATTAGTATCATGAAATAGAAATGTAGAAATAATATTGTCAAAAAAATTAATAAATCAATTAAAAATTTAAGGTAAGTCAAAATCATGACTTGAAAAACATAAAAATGCCAAAAAAACCCAAAACCCCTAAAAATAATAAATCCCATAAACCCTTTAAAAACCTAAAACCCTTAAAAAACCTAAAGGAATCAAAATTCATAAATACCCAATAGGACCAAAAAAACTCCCAAAAAAACTTTTAAAATCATAAACCCCTAAAAAACCAAAAACCCATTAAAACCATAAAACCCTGAAAAAACCTAGACACCTAAAAACTCTAAAACTCTTAAAACCATAACCCCCAAAACCCAAATACATAAAAAAATCCTATATGAGCATATAACACCATAAAACCCTAAAACCCCCAAAGGAACCCACAAACAATAAAAACCATAAATTTCCAAAAATACATAAAACACTAAAAGACTCTAAAACCCAATAAACCCCTAAAGGAAACAATAAATGTCAAAAAACTGTAAATCTCCCTAAGACATCCAAAACCCTATAGGGACCCATAAACCCTAAAACCATTAAAGGAGCATAAAATCCATAAACCTCTGAATGAACTTAAACCCTTAAAGGACTCTAAATACCCTAAAACACTTAAAGACCCTAAAACCCTAAAGGGCATAAAAAAAATCCTAAAACTCCTAAAATCCTAAGAAACCAATAAAAACCCTAAAATTCCCTAAAAACCATAAAAATGTTTAAAACACCAAAAACCCCTAAAATCATAAAACCCCTAGGAAATTCGTAAAAACCCTAGAGGAACCTAAAAATTCCTTAAAACCATTATAGTCACTAAAATCCATAAAAAAACTAAAAATCTATAAAATACCATGAAATACCTAACACATTAAAAGTACCTAAAAGTAGTAAAAATCCTAAAAACATTGAAAATCTCAATAAATACACTAAAAACCGTAAAACCCCTAAAGAACCACAAGAAACCATATAAAATATAAAAAACATAATTATATTTAAAAACCCTGAAAACCCTACACTTTCAAAAAACCCTAAAATAAAAAAATGACCAGAAAATCATAAAAAATTAAATGATAGTAAAAATCCATAAAAAAAAATAAAATACCCTAAAGACCCTAAAAACCCAAAAAAGACCCCATAAACCCAAAATATTCCCAAAAACCCTTTTATCCACATAAAAACTCTAAAACACCCAGAAAACCCAAAATACATAAAAGACCCTAAAAATAATAAAAACCATAAAGGACCTTATAAATCCTAAAAATCATAGAAGATCCTCAAAAAACTAAAAACTAGAAAATCCTAAAAACCCCTAAAAACAAAAAAAAATTTAAGAACATAAAAACCTTAAAACCCATAAAACCTCATAAATTCAAAAAAACCCCCTAAAAACATTGAAACAAAAAAAGAACCCCCAAAACAAAAAAACCCCAAAAAGAACCCCTAAAACCGCAACATCCCCTAAAACACTAAAAAAATATTAAATCCCAAAAACCATTAATATCCCTAAAATCCTACAAAACCCTAAAAACCCTAAAACCCCTAAAAATGTAAAAAAAATCTACCCAACACAGAAACCCCAAACCCTACACCCTAAACCCTAAACCTTTCACCATTAATCAAACACTCTACACCCTAGACACTATAACCTACACAACAAACCCAAAACCCTACACCCAAAAACATAAACCCTATAAACTAAACAATATACCCTACACCCTAAACACTAAACCCCACATCGTAAACCGTATAACCTAAAATAGAAAACCTAACTAGTAAACCTTAATCATTATAACGTAAACCCTAAACCATAAACCCTATGCCTTAAACCCAATAGCCTACACCCAAAACCCAAAACCCTATACCCTCAACCCTAAAGCCTAAACGCCATGTAATAAACACTATACCCTACACCATATACCAAAAATCTTCCACCATAATTCCAATACCCTCCACCCTCAACCCTATACCCTGATCCATACACCCTGAACCTTATAAATTACACCCTAAACCCTAAATAAGATGCCCCAAACCCCATACCATACACCCAAAGCCTTATACTCTACCCCCTAAACCCTATAACCTTCACACTAAACCATACACTATCCTCCCAAAACCCTATACCCTAAAACCTATACCATAAAAACTAAAACATAAACCCTACCCACTAAACCCTATACCCTCTACCCAGAAAAAACTCTACACACTAAACCTTATACCCTATAATGTTAACCATAAACCATATAACCAAAGCCATATACCATACACCCTAAACCCAATACCCTACACTCTATACCCTAAACCCTACACCCAAAACCCAAAACAAAAAACCCTACACCCTAAATCGTATACCCTACGCCCAACTCCCTATACCTTACACCCTATATCCTACACCTCAAACCCTAATCACTAAACCATATACAATTAAGTGTACATCCTAAACCCGATATCGTACCCCCTAGACACTAAACCCTATACCCTAAACCCAGTACATTATTCCCTAAACATAGACCATACACCCAAAACCCCATACACAACACACTAAACTCCAAATCATATCTGCTAAACCATATACACAACACCCTGAACCAAAAACCCTACACCCTATACTATATACCATAAACCCTAAACCCTAAACCCGAAAACCTTAACCCTATACCATGCACCCTAGACCCCAAACCCTAAACCCTATACCATACGCTCTAATTCATATGCTCACCACCCTAAACCATTAACCGTTGACCCTAAACCCTATACTCTCCACGCAAAATACTAAACTCTACACACTACAGCCTAAACCCCAAACCTTAAACCCTGTGCCCTAAAACCTATACCATACACGCTAAACCATACACCATAAAACTCATACCCTACATGATAAATCATAAAAAATAGACCATATACCTTATACTTACACCCTAAACCCTATATCCTAAACCCTAAACCCTAAACCCTATACCCTAAATCTTAAACTCTACAACCAAAAACTTATCCCCTACATGAAAAATTAAAACCCAAAACCCTACACCCTATATGCAACACCCCAAACCATAAAACATATACCCTAAACACTATACCCTACACCGAAAATCCTATACCCTACACCGTAAACCCAATACACTAAACCTTAAACCCTATAAACTTTACCCTAAACTATAAACCCTAAAACCAAAAAAAAAAATTAAAACACTAAAAAATCCCTAAAACCTTTTGAAACCCTAAAAACATAAAAAACCTGAAAAAACACCTAAAACCCTAAAATCCATAAAAAAAACCTAAAAAAACTAATAAAACCGTAAAAACTATAAAAAATGTACAACCTCCCTCGAAAACCCTATTAAAATATAAAAACTATAAAAACCATAATAAAATCCTTAAAACGCCTTAAAAACCAGTAAATACCCATAATAAATCCATCAAAAACACTAAAAATAATAAAACACTAAGAACACTAGAAATCCCAATAAAACATAGAAACCCTAAAACACATAAAATCCCATAAAAAACCTAAAACTCCCTAAAAACACTAAAAATCAAAATAATATTTAAAAAATGTTAAAACTATAAAATTCCCTAATAAAATTCAAAACCTTTGATCCATTAAAAACTCTTTATTGTTTTTAAAAAAACCCCAAATCCTTAAAAAATTTAAAAACCCTAAAAAACTATAAAAACACCTAAAAGAAACAAAAATGTTACTAAAATCCATAAAATCCCTAAAAAACATAAACAAATAAAACCACTAAAAGATTCTAAAAACCTTATAAAACCCCAAAAAGAACAAAAAAATCATAATCAACCAAAAAACCCTAAAATCCAAAAGACCCTAAAAGATACTAAAAATTATATTAACCCTAAACAACACTAAATAAACCTAAAAATACTGAAAACCCCTAAAAACCTAAAACCAATAGAACCCATAAAACCAATAAAAACAAAAATATAATTCTAAACCAATATTAAAAACCATAAATTCCTAAAAAACCCTAAAAACCCTGTAAAACCTTTAAACTACTAAAATCCCAAAAAAACTAAAAACCCCCTAAAAATAGTAAAATGTCCATTTAAATCCCCTAACCCCCTTAATAAACCAATTTTTTTAAGATCCTAAATACCATAAAACCCTTAAAAACATTAGAAAACAATAAAAATCATAAAAACCCATAAAAACATTAAAACCCTAAAAAAATCCATTATAGCCCTAAAAATCCAAAACCCCCTTAAAAACCGTAAAAACCCAAACAACTCTAAAAACCTTAAAATACACTAAAAACCCAAAAACCCCTTAAAATCCTAAAATACTTAAAAACCTATAAAATAATGTTTAAACCCTAAAAACACTAAAATCCCTTAAAATCCTAAAATCAGAAAAATGTGCTATAAAACCTAGAAACCACTAAAATACCCTAAATCCTGTAACACATTAAAAAACTCTAAAACCCCTTAAAACACATAATGGACTATAAAATCCACAAAAATATAGAATATAGTAAAAATCCTAAAAATCCCATAAGGCTCTAAAAATCCTAAAAGACCTAAAAATAATAATAGGTACTAAAAACCACAAAAATCATAAAAATCCAAAAAATATCAAGAAAGTCCCTAAAACTCTATAAAACCCTATACCGTTGAAAATAATTAAAAATAAAAAACACATAAACACTATAAAATCCATAAAACCAAAAAAAACTCCAAAAATAGTTAAAAAACCTAAGAACCAGAAACCACACTAAATACCCTAAAACCCCTAAAGGACCCACATGACCTTAAAACACCATAAAAACCTATAATATCCTAAAAATCCTAAAAATACTAAAACCTATAAAAGAATTAAAATCATGAAAGTTCATAAAAAACCCTAAGAAACCCTAAAAAACCTTTAATCCCACATTAAAATCCTTAAAACCCGAAAAACTATAAAATCCCAGATAACCACTAAAATCTTGAAAACACTAAAAACTATTAAAAATATCGAATAGATTTCTTGAAATTAATTCATAACCCCATTAGTGATAACCAAAAACCCTAATGAAGGGTTTTTTATCATAACTAAAACAACAGTTCTAGAAAATATGGTCTTTATCAACAATTTTTTAGTGCTTATAAGGTACACTTTATCGACCCTTTTATTTTCTCAACGCTAAAATCACCCTTTATAACCAATTTTTTCTAACTCTGATTATAGTTATATTTTAAAAAAAATTATACCACTAAAAATAATATATTAATATATTTTTAAATTTATTTTCGTATATATATAATATATTTTATTAGATATGACTTAAATAAGGGAAAATATGAATTTACCAAACAATTCTAGAAAGGAGAAAAAAACATTTGACCATTTATTAAGGATGAAAAATTTAGACAAGTGGAAGGGTCAAACAAAGGGACTTTCCTTCATCTAAAAAGAAAAAGAGTTAGAGATCATAAAAGGACATATCTTTTTTAAAATCAAAATCATAAATAGTTTCCCACTCAAAATAATAATTACATAAATTGAAGATCCTAAGTATATCAGTGTTGATATTTTTTTACCATTTAAGAGAATATTTGGTAGACATGGTCTTTGGATGTTTGGAATATTCCTTACGTGTCCTTCTCTTCGATGGATAATGAGTGAAGTTGTCAATGTCGGCCACCTTTTGCATTTCATTTATGATAGCATCCTTAAATGAGGTATTTCCACCACTTCCTGAAGACATGGGGGGATTGATTATATTCTCCTCATCATCATCCGAAACATTACCACATTTATCATATAATCTTGAAGAATTGAAGATATTTTGGATATCTTGATGATAATAAATATTATATTGAACATTGGATTGGTTGATCCCACCATACTGTGTAGCCTTACCAAAAAAATAATGCGAAACCTATTGAATAAATACCTACACCAAAATCATAAGATGTGAATAATTGATCTCAAATACCGCATGTTGAACACTAAATATGAATTTAAACATAATATATAATATATTTAGTGAAAATTTAATTATATAATATTTTTTAAAAATATTAAATAATAATTTACAAATTAGTATTGTTCAATATAAATTTAGTAATAATTTTGTGATATAAAAAAATATATCAATTAACATCTTTATATAAGTTAAAAACGTGACTTTAAAACCATAAACCCCTAAAAACACCTAAAACCCCCTAAAAACCCAAAAAACCTAAATAATTTAAAGGACACTAAAAGAACCTAAAAAACTAAAAAACCAAAAAACCTCTTAAAACCCTAAATAAAATAAAAATAATAAAAACCATAAGGAACCTGAAACCATAGAAACCGAAAAGTACCATAAAAATCCTAAAAATAGAAAAAGTCCCGGAAAACAATAAAATATGATAAAAGCCCTAAATATCCCTTAAAGATCCTAAAAACATAAGGAACCCTGAAAAACCTAAAAGAAAATAAAATACCCTAAATAACCCTAAAAGACACTACATACATTATAGGGCCCTAAAAACACAAGAAACCCTAAAATGCATAAAACACTCTGAAAACCCTCTAAAGGACAAATAAATACTAAAAATAATAAGAAAACTAAAAGCCCTAAAATACCCAAAATGACCCTAAAAAATAACAAACACAAATTTTACTAAAAAATCATAAAAAACACTAAAGGACCCTAAAACTAAAAAAACCCTAAAGGACCATAAAACCCCATAACAATCCCTAATAGACTAAAACACCCTATGAAATCGTATAAGATCCTTAAAACCCTAAAAACTTTTTAAACCCCCTAAAACCCCCTAATAAACCCTAAAGTCCCTAAAAACCATGAAAACCATTAATTAACCTAAAATCCCTAAAATATCTAAGTTGATATAAAACACTAAACGTCCATAAAAACCCTAAACCCCCTAAAAACATTAAAAGGACCAAAAAATCACAAAAACCCCCAATAAACCACTTAAATACAGAAATGACCCTAAAAATCCTAAAAACACTAAAAAGCATAAACTCTAAAACCTTAACATACTAAAAAACCATTAACCCTAAATACCATAAAAACATTTAAAAACTCTACAATCCCAAACACTCTTAAAATAACATAAAAATCATAAAAACCCTAAAACCCTAATATTTATTTAAAAAATAAAAAAAACATAAATGATCAGAAAAAACTAAATACAAATAAAAGGAAACTAAAACACCCTTAAATACACTAATGGATAGTGAATGAACCCTAACAACCCTAAAAGAATCTAAAATCCAAAAACCCCTTAAAACCCAAAAAACCTAAAAATCCGCTAAAAACCATAAAAGACATTAAAAACCTAAAAAAAATTAACTGAACCTGAAAAAACTAAAACCCCTAAAAACATAACAATTCTAAATAAAACGTTTAAGACCATAAAACCCCGAAAAAAACATTCGAAGAGCCTGAACCCTTCAAACCCATAAACTAATAAAACACCCTTAAAACCATTAAAAACATTTAAAACCCTTATAGTAATATTTAGAATTATTTTATACCCTTAAAAACATAAAAATAATAATACATTAAAAAAAATTAAAGAAACCTCTATAAACACTACAAAACGTAAAAATATTAAAAAACCCAAAAAACCTAAAAAAACTAATGAGCCTAAAAACCATATGAATCACTAAAACCCTAAAAAAACTAAAACCACATTAAAAGTTCCCAAAACGCATAAAAATAACATAAATCCTAAACAAACCTGACACCCCAAAAAACCATATACCCTCCAAAAAACCAATAGAAATCTCAAAAGCCAATAAAATTTTATAAACCCTAAAAACAAAAATAACATCAAAACTCCTAAAAATCCTAAATTTTTTGAAAAGAAAACCTAAAAACCATAAAACCCCCTAAAACAAAAAAAACACTGAAAAACTAATAACACCATTAAAAACTCAAAAAACCCAATAACTTTTAAAAATTCCCTCAAATAATAAAACCCCATAAAACACCAAAAATCATTAAAACTCTCTAAACGCTCGAAAAGATTCTAAAAACCCAAAGCATCCCAAAAGACCCTAAAACCCTAATAAATTGTAAAAGACTATAAAAACACCTATAAAACCCTAACGACCAATAAATCCCATTAAAATCACTAAAAATTCTAAAAACCACTTATTTTTTTAAAACCCCATTAAACTCTAAAAAACCATAAAACCCTAAAAACACTAAAAACAGTTGAATCCCCTTGAAAATGTAAAAATCTCTAAAACCCTAAAGGCCTTAAAATTCTAAAAAATTTATAGAACACTAAATTTCTTAAAAATATGAAAAACCCCTACAATCTTAATAACCTTTAAAAAACTAACAAAATAAAAACACTAAAATCTATAAAAACCAAAATACCCCTGAAAAACCTAAAAACCCTAAAACCCTAAAACACTAAATAAAACCCTAAAAACCATAAAAACCATTAACACCGTAGTAAAATGTTAAAAAACTAAAACCCCAAAGACCCTAATGTCAATGAATAAATAGTAATACACCTTAAAACCCATAAAAACCATAAAAGGCCCTAAAAACTCTATATCCACTAAAATAATCCTAAAACCCTAAAAAATGAACCCTAAAATGTGTAAAAACTTAAAAAACCCTAATAAATCTCCCAAACACCCAAAAAATCATTAAATCCTTTAAAATCCAAAAATACACTAAACCTCCAAAAAACCATAAACCCCTAAAATCCTTAAAACCCCTAGAACATGATAAAAGTCCCTCAAACCCATGAAACATAAAAAACCTTAAAACCCTAAAACACCTAAAACCCTTAAAACCCCCTAGAATACCTAAAACCCAAAAAAACACAAAAAACCCTAAAACCAAAAAAACTATTAGAACCCCTAAAAACTAATGGAATCCCATAAAATTTATTATTGTCCATAAAAAAAACCCTCTAAAAACATAAAAGACCTCAAAGCCAAAAAAATACTTAAAACCTTAATAATCCCTAAAAACTCATAAACCCCTAAAAACATAATAAAAAACATAAAAACTATCAGAAACCATTAAAACCCCTAAACCCTAAAAAACCCAAAAAATCCTCAAAAATCCAAAATTCCTAAAAACACTGAAGAGCCTAAAAGCCGTTAAAAACCATGAGAAACCCTATATAAGACTAAAAACCAAAAATAGAAAAAAATCACTAAGAAGCTCTAAAAACCCATAAAATTCTAAAAACCCTAAAAACCTTAAAATTAATTAATAAACACAAAACTTCATAAAATCCCTAAAAAAACAAAAAATCTCTCAAAACCCCTAAAAACCCATTCAACCCCAAAAAACATAGAAACACCTAAAAATCCAAAAAACACTAAAGACCCTAACAACCACTAAAACCCAAAAAACCGTTAAAATAGAACACTAGAACTACCCTAAAACACTAAAAATACCAAAAAACCCAAAAACCCAAAGTCCCTAAAAACCTATGAAACCTTAAAAGTCCCTAAAACCCTATAAAAATAAAAAATATCCCCAAAAAACATAAAACACCCTAAAACCCACAAAAATGCAGAAATATAAATACCCTAAAACCCATAAATCCATAAAAAATAAATCCCCTATAACCCTAAATATGATAAAAAACATAAAACACTAAAACAATACAAAAAATAACTAAAACCGTAAAAACCTCAAATAAACCCTATACAACCCTAAAACCAACGAAAACCTGAAAAAACCTTAAAACCCTTAAAACGCCTAAAACCCATAAAAACCCTAAAACCCCCTAAACTACTAAAAATATCCGAAAAACCATTAAAACCTAAAATTCCAAAAAACCCCCAAAAACTCTTAAACCGATAAGAAACTTGTATCCCTAAAACCCTAAAACCCCTAAAACCACTCATAAACTCGGAAAACAATAGCACCCCTAACAACATTAAATCTTCATAAATAACCTAAAAACCATGAAAACACTAAAAACCTTAAAAAAATACAAAATGGCCTTAAAACCCTAAAAACCCTTAACGACCACTTAAATACACTTAAAGCCCCTAAAAAAACAAACCCACTCATAACCCTAGAACCCCTAAAAGACCCCCAAAACAAAAAAAAAACCATAAAACCCCTAAAACCTTGAAAATGACAAAGAAAACCCTAAATACCCTATAAATACTATATAATACACTAGAACCACTTAAACACACTAATACCCCTATAATCTTAATAAATAATTAAAACCCCCAATGAATATGAAAAAAAATAAAACCCACTAAATCTATAAATAACCCCTAAAACCTCCCAAAAAACCCAAAAACCATAAAACCCTAAAAACCATAAAAATACAAAAACATAAAAACCCCTAAATCCTAAAGAAACCCAAATAAATAAAAATCCATAAAAACTATAAAAATATTTAGAAATGTGAAAAACCCTAAAAACTCATAAAACCCTTAAAATCATAAAAAAATATTGACACCCTAAAAACCTGAAAACCAAAACAGTCCCTGAAAATCTAAAACAACCCAAAATGGAGCCTCAAAACCATATACACCCCTAAAAGATCATAAAAGACTCTAAACCCCAAAAATACCCTAATACCCTAAAACCCTAAAAACCCAAAAGACCCTAAAATACCCTAAAAGATGGTAAGGTTCCCTAAAATACCAAAATAACTCTAAAAATATAAAAAAGAACTAAAGCACACTAAAAAACCCAAAAACCCCTAAATGACCTAAAATGCCCTAAAAAAACTGTTGACAATCCATAAAAAGATTCAAAGAGTTCTCAACAAATACTCTCAAGATCGACACAATAAACATCCAACAACTTCGTGAGCGAGCTATGCAGCCGTTCTTCGTGAGAGAGCTACGTGGCCAAGCTTCGCGAGAGAGCTACGCAGCCAGGCTTCGCGAACCAGATACACGTCCAACCTAAGTGTGAGAAGATTTGGGATTCCTTTACATGGAGCACATGTGTCGTGGAGCTACACGGGATACCTGTGGGACCAAACTTTCTTCGGCCAGGCCCATCCATGCCTATAAATAGGACCCTTGGGCTCCCCATTTTTGGACTAAAAAAAGTGAAATATTCTATAAATCTCCCATTTCATATCTCTTTTTCCTAGATCTCTCAAATTGTCTCATGTAGTTTTCTAAACTACAAAAAAAGGGATAAATAAAGGGGATATGCATATTTTTAAGTTCTTCACATTCTCTTTAGTCCTCGTCCATACCTACGCGCTATACCTACATGGCACACCTACGCAGCATACCTGCGCAATAGGGCAACGCAGGGTACCTATGTGGCACACCTACGTGAGGTACCTACATGACCTGTTAAAATACACTTTGAAGGCTTTCAAAGTAGGGAATCTCTTTCCTTGTATCCCTTACTTGAAAGGGGATAAGTTGAAGCCTCCCCCAAAACCTCCTGATTTCTTAGAACTTTGGGTAAGGTACATCAGCTTTTCTCCAATTTGGGTTTGTATTTCCGCAGTTAGAGGTTTCACACATTTGTTTCACAATGGGGTTAAGATTCATGGGATGTTTGTGGGTTTGTATATCCACATTCACATGGAAGTTTCTCCTAGAAACAGTGTTGGGAAGTTCCCAGTTTGGAATATGGTGGGCTTCCAGCCTCACCCTTTTCAAATAGGTGACCCGGGACATGATTTCTCTAGTAGGGAAGGTACACTTCACACTCTCAATTCTTCGCAAGTATCGGAGAAGTCTCCCCCCTCTACCCGAACCAATTTCAGAGAAGTCATATAGGTATAAGTCCCTCACCTCCACCCCATCTTCCTTACATTGGACCCTTGCCCGTTGTATATAGAACAGAGGGAAGGCTCGTCACCCATCCCTCTTCCACGGTCGATGTGCCCACTTCCATCAACATAGAGGAAAAATTTAGAATTTTGAATGTCATTGATGAATCTTTCACATCCTCTTGTTTCTCACACCGAGTATGACTCACGTGGGCTTAGACATATGTGATGGTTGCAACATGTGCATGAACAATCAAACAATGAACTATGAGAACTCTGATTCCTGTTAGATCCAAGATATGTTGGTATCCCTTTCAGGGATCGAGCTCACAGGATATCCTCCTTAATAATCCATCCTTAATTCCCACAATTTGGGAATCCTCCTTCGAAAATAAGCCCCAAATATAGTCCTCAAATCATCAAGTAATCCTTTATCATGAAGTATGCCAAGACTCATCTTTCTTAGAGGACAATAATCTCTTATGAGATTTATCTAACTACATGGGCTTTGTTTCCCATCTATATGGGATACATAGGAATCCTCCTTGATGTTCAAACCCAACACCTCATATCAACCCTGTTCTCTTTGGGCCATATTCCCAACATGGTTTGATCCTATTTGGAAACCTATATCCTTTCAAATGTTCCTTGGGATGCTTCAGCATAAGTCCCACACTAAGTTTCAACTATGAACCTTCCACTTAGAGTTCCTTATCACATTACCTTAAAAGGTATGATATGTCCTATTGAGCAGCACCGAACTAAGAGGGTTCTGATTACGTTCACAAGGATAAGTAGGTAGCTCATCTTATGAGCACAATCCCAAGATTAAAACAAACTTTTGTCTCCCTAGATGACAATAAATTATAGAGTGCCCCACCGAGTGGCTAAAAAATTAGTATCATCATAACACTGAATAAAAGAATCTCTAATCAGTATGTTAGAGGATACCATTAATGGAAAACCTCAAATACATATAGATGTTTCCATTAATGAAGAACCTTTAATTCATACTGATGATTCTAAATTTTACACATGTTAATAAGTGATTACAAATTCCAAGGGACACTTATGATATACTTGGTAAATTAATAAGGATTCATGAAAATATTTTTCTTACAAAGAGAGTCCTAGAGTAGAAAATAATTCCCCCCAAAAGGGTGTGATGAGTCCAACCTCCCATCCTCTCCACCAATGCACGTTCTTAAGTATCATAAGTTCAAAATGTAACAAATGCCTGCATTTAGAATTTATGTTTTCTTTGAATAAATAACTATTGGAGGTTTCCGGTTCCATGAATAAATCCAATGGAAATCACCTGGAAACAGTGATTCTTAAATCTAGAATGCACGTCTCAAGGAACTGCGAAATAGAAATGGTGAACCCGACGTGAATCTTTAACCAATTTAATAATGATACCCACATGTTAGGCCCCTATCAATTTATAAAGGAAGGCCAGATAAAGGAATTAATCATGCATGTATCTATATGAAAAGATGTCACTTTAATATAACTTGTTGTTGTTCTCATTTTCCCACAGAATTCCGTTTAATCCAATGAATGGCTTTCTCAAAGACAACATTTGTGAACTTCCCCACTATTGCCCAAGTTGGATATCCGTCCAAAGGAAGGATGTTATCACCAACACAACATCTTCAATGTTGGGTATCCAATGTGATGATAAAATAATATCACCAACATGGTAAAATTATGACTTTGGAGGCTGCTCAACAGGCCCTCTAGGCCAACAATAATCCTTGATCATCTGGCCAACAACGACCAATGATCAAGAAGAAAATGGTTCCAACCACCATTTCCAGTAGTTTTGGGTCTTTATCCTTAGAACGCAAAAATATGCCTCTCCCATACTACAGGGAGGTAGATCAAGAGGTCACTGAAGGCCTCACTAAAAGAATAAAGGAGTACTTCCTGAGGAATCCCACTGGCTATTACCGCCAGAATCATGCAGTAGTATATCCCCAACATGATGGTGGTGTTTCCTCTAAACGTTTGGCCTAGGACTCTCAGACTCATGCATGAAAGACAAACCTCCATAGACAATGTCCGATTAACAGGAAGCAAGTTCTCACCTCTACCTCCCCTAGAGAATTACATCAATCAAACTTGATGGTAAACAACAAGAAGGCACATACACACGTTCATCCGAATTTTATTTCTTAGCAGTCTCGTCTGATAATAACCCACCAATCCCACTAGGTAAAACTGGTGGAGTGCCGTGAATAGGCATATACACCTATTTACAAGTTATCATCCATTCAGTAGGCTCGTTTGACTGCATTTAAAGAAACCCACCAATCTAATATGGTGGAAACTAGTAAGTAAGAACATACACCTATTTTAAATCACCAATTCTATCAGCAGTCTCGTCTGCCAATATTGAAGGAAACCGGTCAACCATACTTTACAGAGAATATTCAGCAGGCACATACACCTGTCAATGTTCATCAAGTCTGCCAACAGTCTCTTTTGGTAACACCTGGAGAAGTCAGTCGGAAAACTCCGATGACAAATTTGGACCAGACTCAACTCTCTGCCCCTATGCATAAGTACTATAAATATCCGTTGACAGGAAAAGGAAGACAAGAGAAGGCACATACACCTACTCTAGATATGGAATGGACGTATATTCCTATTTCAGCAGTTTAAGTCACAAAACACATCCTTTCAATGGTGAATGGGCAGACTCATATCCCTGCCCATATTATGGAAGCTTTTCAGGATATTTTAACAACTACTTCAGTAGTATCAGGGGAACAGACACATAAACTTTTCCCCACACATGGGATGACACATCATCATTCCATCCCAGAGCAGATACACACCTCTGTTCCAGTCTAGGAGGGTCATGGGGCATACTCCCCCATATCGCACGGACAACAAGATCGGGAACATACACCCTTTCTAATTGCAGGTAACCGGTCTGTTCCAGTAACTAATCCAAGACAAGCACATATACCTACCCATGATAACCACTTTTCCTAGAAAGTATCCGAAACTATGTTTAAGAGAACATACGAGATGTAATATCCCCAAATACAGTTAGAAAATCAAGAGTCAAGCTTTAATTTAGCTCATCTTAATGCTGGGGTTCTTGAAGCCCTCAGACATTTATCTATTGCTGCTCAAGATCCTACCTTCTCATTACCAAATTTTGGGAGTGGTAATTGTAATTCTGATGTTTCTCATTGGAAACCTCGTCATGAAGGATTGGTTCCTGAAAATTAGGTCAATCCAGAGAGTATATCTTTGGATGAGAGCCACGACAACCCTTCGTGTGGCCAGAAGTCCAAGAAGCCAGAAGATTTATCCCTTACTATAATAAATCCTGGTGATCTTCCCCATAATGGAATTTGCTACAAATTCCTCTCCGTAGTAGTATTTCGCATTGTCCAAACAATTCTATAGTTGACAATGTAGCAACAAGAAAGCCCTTCTATTTCGAGGCACTTGAAAACATTGGTCCAGTCATGTCTGATGCCTTGTCGTTGAAAGGTGAACACATTCTCAGTTAGAAGACACCTTAAGGGAACAATCATTCTACGAACCTCCCTTGGGCCATTTATTCTCAAATGCAGAGCATCCACTTTGGTCAGACCAACTGGAGAATCCTCTAGTAGAAGATGATGAAGACATGTTGAACATGAGGAAACAATTAGCTAATGGTGAAATACCAGTCCTGTTCTGGCCTTCAACAAATTCTTAGTTTGATATTCCAGAATTGGTGACATAAGATTTCATTCATGACATTCATCTCAACTTATGGAAAACTCTTCATCATTTGAAAACTAAAGTATTACCATATAATGAATATTAAAATCATATAAAGGTAATAGAAGGATTACCGAACCAAATTGACTTGGCATCTCTTTCAGTTTTCCAACATCCACGGGCGGAAAAACAACAGATAACCCCTTAGTGCGCATGTCTCAATGCTCTGAAGAGGCTACGCCAATTAATTTCTGATTCCTCATCTAATGTTCGCCTCAGAGAATGGGGTGCATATGGAGCATTGTATTTCACTGCACTTCGAAATCAGAAAAGTCCTCCCAAAGTGGTTTCATGAAATGTTATTGCCCATGGCCATCCATATTCAAAAGGTTTTGTGTGTAATCAAATGTACGCTCAAGAACAAGCCTCAACTAGTTCTCATCAGAATTAGGCCCAAAGAAAAGAAATTGTTGATCTACTTCTACATCAAGCCTACGAGAATCTTGAGAAGGAATCCCGTTTAGAGGATGTCAGACGTCATAGGATGATAATGTCTAAAATAGCACAACGATCATATGAAACATGTGATTTAAGAACTTGTTGGATGAGGAATCCTTCAAATTTCCAAACCAAAATAAGCAAAATCAGATGAGAAGTTGCACAAATTTCAGCTGTAGCAGTTCAAGAATCACCCCATCTTGCCAGGCTGGGGGCTTATTTAATGTAACCTTCAAACTCATTAAACTGTGTTCAATGATTTGAAGGAGAAGAATAGGATCAACCCCAGCCATCAAGGCTGGGGGCTATTTTGCATCTTCAATCCCCTCCTCAATGGAAGTCAGTTTTCTCCCGATTAGGAAAGAAGCCATAAGGAAAGCTTACAGCTGAACTGTCCAATGATTCCCTTCATGTTACTGTCCGTCAAACAGTTCCAAGGAATTCTCCATATAGAAGAACAATGTTTCGTGAAAGAAAAAAAGGGATACGATCTTCTTGAAACATTGGAAGAATGCCATTAATGCATTATTCATCAATAAATGTTATCAATACCATTGTAGGAGATCCTCCAAAAAATTATTCTACTTCTGGGGAATCAAAAGGTGAAGTTCTTGTCAACAATACAGTACACACTGAGGCAAATGAAGAAGGTGTGCATACCCAAAATCAAATGCTTACCGAGAATCTAGGTATGCCTTCAAATAACCAACTCCCCCCTCTCTGAAGGGTGTCCAACAAGGGGAAAGGATAAAATTCAGATTGCATCTCACTTTTCTGTAGGAGAGGGTCAGTCTATTCCACTTGAATAGATACTTTCACAAAAAGAAGAGGAAATGAAGGAGTTGAAAAGACTCAACACTGAGTTACCTCAAAATAGAATTTCTACTAGATGGTATCCCTAGGAAATTCCTCAACATGTAAATCCTGTAGGAGCTCCTCAGCAAAGAGGATTTGTAGTAACTACAGATGCATATAACGAATTCCCTCCATTTGGTACACAATCAAGAAAGGATCATGTTCATCCTGATAGACCTATTTCTATGGTTTATCCAAGATAGATATCTGCACCACCATCAGTGGTCTTACTAGTTATTACACAAGATCGAGTTCCAGTTACAATACCTGTACAGAATCTAGCTCATCAAGGTACTCCCCAAATGCTTATGAACACAATTGAGGCATTAACGACTCGATTGGATGCTATGTAGGAACGACATTCACCAGTTAAAATAGAAAAAACAGCTTACCCTGATTTGGTGGATGCAATTCCTCCACCATCAAATTTTCTGAATACCACATTTCCAATTTTTAATGGTTCGATGGATCTGAAACAACACTTAACACATTTTTTTTTCTCATTGTGATCCTATCAACAACAAGAAGAAGATAAGATCAGGTGTTTTTTTAGTCATTACAAGGACCTTCTTTTGTCTAGTATACAAGTTTGCAATCTTTATCAATTACTGGGTGGGATGATCTTCATCAGAAATTCCTTCTTCAATTTAGATCAACATTACCAAAGACGATAGTTTTTTATCATACCTATTGTAAACAAAGTTAAAATGAAAGAGTTTCGAATTTCACTGCTTGCTGGAAGGTATTAACATATTCTATAATTTTTCACTCCCTCAAGAAGAGTTGCTGCCAATATGTGTGGAAAATCGATGTAATTAATTATGTACACCATTGATCCCTGTGAAATACATAAGAGGGTTTCAAGACCTTACTTCAATCTCTCAGTAGATAGAAGACTCTCTTATAGAGACTAGGCCTAAAACTAATGTAATTCCATCAGTTCTAGAAAAGAGAATAAGAAAGGTAGAAGCTGATAAAATTACACTCAAATAGGCACCTGTACCTGCTTCTACCTCAATACCTTCATCATACTGAAGGGCTACACTTCCTGAGCATCATCAGCAATGACCACCTCATCATGATGATCAAAGATATCAAAGGTGGAAACAGTTTGAGGAATTAATGAATAAAATCAATTCTTCGGGAATGGAAAAAATCTTGGATACTTTATCTCAGCCTTAGAAAACAATTTGGTTCGGTTTACAAGGCTGAAGAATCCAAATAAAGATGGATATGAAGATCTTTTAAATTAAATTACCTTTCATCATATGTTGGGATAGCCCATTCAGGAGTGCTTTGTTTTTAAAGAACTTTTTCAAAAGATGGTAGAATATGGAATAGTGAAATTGAAAATCTCATCAGCTCAAGTAGCATGTGTTACTGCCACCAATACAGAGGAAGAGGGGGAATGGAAAGAAGTTAAAAATAAAAATGTGCAAAAATATGATGATTGGATGATCAGGAAAATGATCAACCGAAATCATGCTATGTTACAAACACAGTTGAAATAACCAATTGTGTCTTCCACAGCTCCTTCTATATCAAAACCATCTTCATCAAAGGTTACTTCCTCAAAAAAAGAAAGTGGTCGTAAGGATAAATAGAAATCAGAAGAAGATGAGCTCACATCAAGTCCAAAGTGGTCCTTATCCCTAGCAGATTTCATGCCATCTATCTCAAAATCACGAGCACTTTCCCACCAATTGGTATAACTCGATGTAACCTGTCATGCAGAATCCTCATCAGATGAAGAATTGATCTTTGGTTCCGTTAATGGTATCCATTTAACTGATATTTATTCCAATGGTTATTTTAATTTTTTTGAGTCGTAATTCCTTGTACCTAATTGGGGGAATAGAGGAAGAGTACAAGGTTGAGGATATAGGGGAAGGCATGGGAATTTCAGAAACCATCATTTTAACTCTACCCCTAATGAAACCATATATGAGGTAGAAAATCATGGAAGAGCTCTTTTGCGAGCTCAACAAGAACAAGGGGTTTCGTCCATGCAAAACAAATCTAGTTCTGGCATAATTATTCTGGAGGATCAATTAGATGCAACACCATCTTCTTCTCAGCTGATGAATAGACTTAGTTAGTCTAATTTTCCAATGTTAGTGGTATTTTCCACTTCTGTTTCAACACAAAACACATCCACAATAGAAGAATCAACATCTAAAGCACCTGAAAAACGACATCTTCATGCTGGGAAACACAAACCTTTGGATCAAAAGTATGATGTATTGAAACAATTGGCCCGCGTACTAGCCAAGTTATCAATTTTTTATGCTTTGAATCTTTAAAAAGATCTTTGAGAAGCACTCATTGATGCATTGTTATGTCCTCAATAATTTGAAACTGAACTTGATCCTGCTGAGGTTTATCGTATAGAGAATGATTCTGCAAAATGTCATGCAGTCATATATTTTATAGATGAAGATGAAGAGCATTTGGTACATGGACAAATTAAACCTTTGTATCTGTTTGGACATGTCAATAATATGGATATCCGACGAGTCTTCATTTATAATGGCTCAATAGTCAACCTAATTCCCGTTCGTACACTTCATCGATTGTGACTGAATGAATCGGACTTATCTCCTTTGGTGTTAATGTTGCAAGGATATGACAAGAATTAACAAGAACCTCTGGGTGAAATTACACACAGAACTCAGTTTGGAAATCTTGTATCTAATTCAAATTTCATGGTTTTTCTTCAAGACACAACCTTCAATATTCTTCTTGAAAGGCCATGGTTGCATCAACAAGCAACCATACCTTCATCATACCACCAATGTCTGAAATACTCTTTCAATGGTCAAATCGGAACATTGTATGGTGATAAGGCTCTGTTCAAAACATGTGAATCTCAATATATTGAGGTAGAGTTTTATCACACAAAAGGAACAAAGTCCACGACCAAGGAAATAACCAGAGTTAATGCTCCAAATGGACTAGAAAAGATTCCAGAAAATCCATTCATGCATTTGAGTACAGATTATGTTCTACCCATCAATCATTATGAAATGGTAAAGCCAAATCCATGAACTCATCCAATAATTCCCATAATGTCAATTATGGAAATTGAGCCTGATAACATGAGAGAAATTATTGATGCACAAGAAATGATGAAAGCCTAAATGGAGATATTTTTATTTGATCTGCTGAACTACAACAAGCCTATACATCATTAATCAAAATCGAAGAAATTGTAGAGATTTTAGAGGGAGACAAAGATGTTGATTCTCAATCCATCAATCCCTATTCATCGCAGGAAGACCGTACATCATCAGTAGGGTTAGATGTGGTGGTTTCTTCTTTGAGATATTCAAATACTGATTTCTCCCTTAACTTTGGGAGTGTATCTTTGTCATCTACCATGAAAATGGAAACAGAAGAAGTGGGACATAATGATGAAGAAGAGGAAGATCTCATAGATGCTACTCTAGCATTTGAAGAAGGTGTTTCTACCACTGTGGATGAACTCAGAGAAATAAATATGGGCACAGGAGAAGATCCACACCCAAACTTAATGAGTGCGACCATGAGCTTTGAGGAAAAAGAGGTATATACATCCTTTATAAAGAAAAATATAGATATATTTTCTTGTAATTATATGAAAATTCTAGGTCATAATCTTAATGTAGCGACCCATCATTTGGGTTTTCTAGAAGAACATCACGGGATCAAGCAAGCAGCAAGGAGAACACACCCAACTCATGCCTCTAAAATTAAAGCTGATGTTGATAAACATTTAAAATATAAATTTTTTAGAGACGTTTAGTATCCCAAATGGCTGGCCAATATTATCCCAGTGAAAAAAAAGATTGGGAAAATTAGATTCTTCATTGATTTTAGAGATCTTAATAGGAATTGTTCTAAAGATGATTTTCCAGTCCCGATTACAGATCTTCTAATTGATGCAATGGCTATCTATAAAGAACTTTATTTCATGGATGGATATTCTTGGTATAATAAAATTCTAATGTACCTAGAGGATGAAGAATCTACAGCCTTTAGAGCTCTTCAAGGTGTGTTTTTCAATCGGTTAATACACTTTGGCTTAAAGAATGCAGGCACGACATACAAACGTGACATGCACCATATCATCAAACCCTTCTTAGGGAAATTTGTTGAATTTTATGTTGATGATTTAGTGGTCAAATCCAAATAATATTCCAATCACTTGGCTGATTTAGAAACCATATTTCTCAATCTTCGGCAACATAATTTGAAGATGAACCCCTTAAAATGTGCTTTCGGGGTAACCTCAAGGAAATTACTTGGCTTCTTTGTACACCATCGTGGTATCAAAAGTGATCCTGAGAAAACAAAATAATTCCTTGGTTTCTCACCTCCTCAAAATTTGAAATAAGTGAGAGGACATCAAGGACACATAGCCTATATTCGGCGCTTTATCGCTAATTTGGAAGGAAAATGCTTACCTTTCACTAGATTAATGAAGAAGGGAGTTACTTATCAATGGAATGAGGAATTCCAAGAAGAATTTTATATACTAAAGAAATATCTCTTGAGTCCACCAGTATTGATGCCATCTGTTGAAGGAAGTCCACTCATTCTTTACAAGACAGCTTTAGAGCGATCACTAGGTGCCTTCCTCGCCCAAAAGAATGATGCTGGAAATAAAAACAGCCTTTATTATCTCATTTTCACTATGCTTGATGTGGAAACTCAGTAATCAAATATTGAGAAGCGCTACCTCGAATTAATCTTTGCTGTTCAGAAATTGATACATTATCCGCAACATAAAGAGGTACAATTGGTATCTCGTAATAACATGCTTAAATTTATCCTCGGTGGTCCTATGCTTACAGGATGTCTAGAATAGTGGGGGGTTATTTTGAAATAGTTTGATATCAAGTTTGTGCCTCAAAAGGCAATTAAGGGCCAAGATCTGGCTAATTTCCTTACTGAGAATCCATCCCCAGAAGTTACATCGTTTAATATTGAACTTTCTGATGAAGAGGTCTTCTCTATTCAAGATAATTCCCAAACATGGGAAATGAATTTTGATGGTGCTTCTAGAAGTCCAATAGGGCAGAGACTGGAAAGTCCTAAACTCATCAAGGTTGGATATGTGATAGTCCTTATTTCCCATGAAAAGGTAGTATTTCCTTGTTCATTCTTATTATCGGAAGGTGGTACTAACAATGAAGCATAGTATTAAGCTCTCATTATAGGTTTGGAATTTTCCCTTGAGGTTCGAATGGATCATTTATAGGTAAAATGTGATTCATAATTGGTAATAAAACAAATCAATGGAGATTAATCTATCAGAAAAGAAGAGTTAATACCTTTGTGTGATTACATAAGAAAATTAATGGACGAATTTCCCTTAGAGCCAACATTGTACTATGTCCGGAAATCACAAAATTACCAAGAATATTCACTGGATAATGCATCTACAGCCTTCCCAGATCCAAATCAGGATGAGACAATTATATGTATAACCCATCGCCATGTGGTTTCACCTTTTTTTCAAACCATAAGGGAGGAAGTTAATGAAATTTTCCCTATTTCTGACCCATATGGTCATACCACGGGATGGAGAAAATCCATCATGGAATATCTTCAAATTGGACTACTTACACCAAATAGGGCTGAGAAGGAGAAAATCTGGAGATGAGTGGCTAATTTTACTCTTTATAATGGTCCAAACCACCAAATTATCCTTTACAAGATAGGCCTTGATGGAATTCTCTTCAGATTTACTGATGAAGAAGAGACCACGACTGTCATGAAAGAAGTTCATTTAGGATCTTGTGGTGCCCACCTATCTAGGCACAGACTCTCCGATCATATTCAAAGGGATGGATACTTTTTTCCTTCAATGACACAGGATCGTACAGACTTCAAAAAAAAAGTTCACCACTATCAAGTGCATGCCAACTTCATACATCAACCTACCAAGTTTCTACATACATCTATTTCCCTCGAAATTCAGGGATGACCTCGTTGATTGAAGGTTCAAAAATTACAATTGGTTTCTAACAGGTTTGTTCGTAGAACTGGAAACATCCAATGATTACATATCCATTTGGACCTACTTTCCAAAGGTAGGCGCTCATTAGTTGTGAACTGATGGGGCTTAGGAATTTGCATTAGTCGAGAGGATGGGGGGTCGGACTCATCACACATTTTAGGGGAATTATTGTCTACTCCGAGACTCTATTTATAGATTTAAGTTATGTTCACGAATCCTTATTACATTACCAAGTATAAAATGATCTTTCCTTTAGTCTGAAAATCAATGATTGATAATTAAGAAATTCAGAGAATCTTTTATATGTATTAAAGGTTCTTCATCGATGAAGAATCATCTGTATTTGTTAAGGATTCTTAGTTTATGTCATCCTTAAAATACATAAAAGTATCTTGGTCATTATGATGACCATACTGGTTTTAAATCCACTCAGTGGGGCACTTGATGTTTATTGTCATTCAGGAGGACATGGATTATTTCAGAATCAGGATCGTACCCGTTGATGGGATACCTACGTATCCTTTGTTTTGGAAAAGGAATCAGAACCCACGTAGTTTGAATAAGGGAGTATGATTCTTATGCATGATTGATGGCTCAAAGAAAGAATTCATGATTACTTTTACACTCTAAGATCATGTGGGTCATGCTCGGTGTGAGAAACAAGAGGTATTGGTGAAACCAGACAATTATGCCACAAAAGATGCAATGATGTGAAGATTATGTGTTTATGACTGCCCAAAATAGATGAGGATTAAGATTTACTTCAGGGAAGAAATCCATGAACAGGGTCCATAAAGGTATATGTACTTTATGGAGATTTGGATACTCTAATCTTTGGGCTTACTCCGAAAGAAGATTCCAATGTTAGGAGTGGACTTATGATTGGGTTTTACTCCTGAGAAAGAAGCCCCAAATAAAAAGTAAATTAGAACTGTTTAAGAGAAATTCAGACTGGGGCTTACTCCTGAGAAGGAGGCCCAGGTTAAGGGACTTGAAAATTTAAGGGACTTGGGGCTTACTCCTAAGGAGGATGCCCATATTTGAGAATTATGACTGGGGATTTTTCTTGAAAAGGAGTCCTAGTTTAAGAATTATGACTGGGGATTATTCTTGAAAAGAAGGCCCAGGTTAATGAGTTCACTCATCTTAAAGGATGAGGTTGAATGAATTAAATATCAATCTTTAGTGACATAAAGATGTGTAAATCACTAGGTTTTGAGAGATATTCCACAGAATTCCTTTCAGATAAGGAAGTAAAATCAAGAAATCATGCCATAAATGGATTTGAAGAGTGTCTTGAAGACTGAATCTTTGAATATAAGAGGTGTAATGGCATAAGAGGGGTGAAATGGGCAAGAAGGGCACCCAAAAAGGCAGGGGCGTGCAAGTCCTGGCAGGCACACAGGTACTGCATGGGCGCGCAAGTCCTGGTCGTGCAGGTATACCTACGCGACACATGGGTACTTGCGCGTTTGTAAACCAGCATGGTAATACTTGGTAGATCCTTGACCAATGCCTTTATAATTATCATGAGTTACTTCCAGAAGAGAGGAGCGCAAGTTTTGGCGAGGAAGTAGGGCGGCGTGCAAGTATGCTCATTTCCCTTAAGGGTAAAACACCTTAGGTGTGCAAGTGTTAGTTAATTCTAACACTTAGACCTTACTCCTGTTCTTTAGACCTTAAATTCTAGGTAAAGAATTACCTTAGAAGTGTTCGGAAGACCTGAAGAAGAGACTTGGGCGTTCAGAGCTCTAAATATGAATTCTAGAAAAAAATCCTCTTGAAATGGGGGGCCCATCAGGGGTTTTTATAGGCTGGAGAAGACCCCGGGTAGTTATCACCTAGCGCACACAAGTGTACTTGAGCGACCATTGCGGCGCACAAGTGTACTTGCGCGAACATTGCGGCATGCAACTGTACTTGTGCGACCATTGTAGAACTTGCGCGACCCTTGTAGAATGTTCTTCTTATTCCTTCCTTTGTCAATTTTTGATATTTTTCCAAAGTTTGAATCACTTTGAGCTCATGGTATTTCCTTTTTTCAGTGGTTAGACTCTGTGATGAAAGAAGCATCACCAAAAGTCCCCCCTCAGAGTTGGATCCAAAAGAAATGAGGATTTGAATCTGAGGAAATCAAGAATCAAAAAAAAAATTGGGGCGCGCAAGGATGGGCGTGCAAATGAGCTTTGGCTGCGCAGGGTCTGGCACGCAGGGGTGCGGCCTTTAGTCATGCAGGGTACGGTGCACAGGGTTCTAGCCGTATCTATAAATAGATGACTTCATTCCACACAAATCACTCGTCTCTCATGGATTTCTTGCTCTCAGTGCACAGCTTGGCTCTCAGATTTTTCTCGTCCGCGCAAGTGATTCCAATGTTCCGCGCTTCTTGTTTCTTGCACCGCGCTTCTGTTAAGGTATTTAGACTTGCGCGGTGATACTTGCACGGCCAATACTTTCGCGACAGAAGGAGAGTAGCGCGCCTTAATGACTTAGCCAATTTCTTCAAATCCTTCGAAAATTTTATGAAAAATTAACATACCTTAAGAGTTAATTTTTCAATTCTTGTATAGATTCAATGGATTCCAACAGAATCGGAACGACTGATGAATTGGCTATCAAGCGAATTGATGACATGATGAACATTGTTGGCCATGATTAATATGATATCTACGACATCACTTTCCTATATTTGGCTATGTACTTGAAGAAATATCATCTTAATTTCACACAGAGAATACCTTTGTATGGTCATGGTCATCTACAAGGAGTCAATGCTCCAGATAAAAAGAACTATTTTCCTGAGATGCAGCCACACCACTACTCCTCTATTTCAGTTATGCTGTGCATTAAGAGAAACAAAATTGGTGTGAACTTTTAAATTTTTCCTCCATGCCATTTCCTTGCAGATATGAAAATGGAAAACCCATGGGCTAAAATCTTTTCCGCTGCTGGTTGGTGGAGAGAAGACAAACATGGCATTAGAGCATTATCTGAAAAGAGTACTCTCTCCAAATAGATCTTTACTTATAATGCTCCATTATAAAATCCATGTATCCATCTTCCAAGTCTCTTGGACAGAAACAGAGTCACTGTTTGATCAGCAGAAAATTTTCTCAAACCGCACTCAAAAACATCCTTTTACAATTAATCCATGAAGAGCTGGTATCACTGCATCTATTATTGTATCCATTTGAATGAATGAATTCCAGGTGGTTGCTGATGAAGCTTGGGATTCCATAAATCAAATGAAGAGTTATGTTGAAAGCCTTTTATAATTATTGAAAAAGGGAAGAGACTCCAGTCTGTGGATGTCTTTCTATCTCCTATGTATCAATGAAAAACACTTTCATCTTTAATCATCTGTACCTGAATTCTTTTGATACATGCTTTAAATTTTACCTAAGAAAATGTTCCTAGTAAGCATAGTTTGATTTTTACTAGGATTAATGTAAATAACCCTACAAACTTTGAATCTTTTAATTTTCTCAATATTACCTAAATCATACAAAATGTATGTTTACTGATCTGGAACATGAATTTTATTCAAAGTTCCTTTGTATTTTGTGGGCAGTTCAAAGTCATTAATGTCGGACATAAAGAGGCTAATGTTTTATGGTCGAAATAGCTTTGAACGAAATGGATTAAAATTGACTCAATTCCTTGACAATTTATCTGAAAACATATTACCATACTCATGTGTGAGGGAAAATATGTAAACTATGACTTAAGAATATTTGAATCTGAGGAATGATATGAAAAAGATCTAAAAGGCATTAGAATAAGTAGTTCACAATAATGAAGTTACCATTATTTAACAAACCCGTTAGTCGGTTGAATTATGCAGGGCCACTTAAGGGCATTGGCTGCATAGTCAAATAAATAGTATCTTTTGGCTAACAAGTCTGTTATATAGACTATTTATACAAGGCCACCTAAGGGAACGTGATGCATAGTCAAGCAAAATAAATATTGGAAATTTACTTTCCTAGTGCTAAAACTCCAGTGAAAGTTTATGAAGATTCAAATTTACCAATGTATAGAGTTTGCTGTATGGAATGAGGTACTTGAATATGGAGAAGATATTTCAAAACAAGATTATCAATGAACTAGATGGATATCAATCCTACGAAGGTCTGATCCAAACATAGGTAAGGAGAATATAAACCATAGACTTGAATACTTTCAGATCCTGAAAATGGATATGGGACAAATATGTTAAGGATGGACATTTTTTACGGATCCCTACATACTGTCATTTAAGACCAATAAAGACAAAAGAGAATTTATTCCTAAGAATGAAGTTACTAGTATCCAACCAACCCGTTAGGGGGTTTTAATTATGTAGGGCCACCTAAGGGAATTGGCTGCATAGTCAAATAATAGTATCTTTTGGCTAACAAGTCTGTTATGGAGACTATTTATGCAAGGCCGCCTAAGGGAACGTACTGCATAGTCAGGTAAAAGAACTCTTAGAAATTTGACATTTTTGTGACTAAAAGTAAAGAAAATGGTTATAAAAATCTGAAAATATTTCAGTTTAGGATTATGACACATAAAGATGGGTATTGTCAAATGTATACAGAGATACATAAATCAATGCTAACCATAATAATGTTGTGGCTGGGTCCTGAATTGAAATGTTGGACTTCACTACGTATCCCATAATGATGTGAATCAAGCCATACGTAGTTCTTGAACTACAGTTTAACATCGTGTGGGACATAAGTATTATAGATCATAGTTTAGGGTCATAGAGATTGGACAATTATAAGAAATACACAGTGTGTGTTTTCATGGGGAATTTTCAACCGGGGGGACTGAAAGTGGAATTTGGGGTTAGGGCCAAAAGACTTGGGGCTGGATTTGAGGGACACTCGAACGTTCCTACGTATCCCATAAGGATGGGAATCAAGCCCACGTAGTTCTAGAAATACCTTCTGTACAAATTTGGTTCGTACATGTGAAGGGTGAAAGGGGACTTTAGTATAATGATGGTTTAACCTAAGATAAAAGGTTTGAGAATTTCCATGTATGCATGTAGTCTTTGAAATGAAACATGATTGAAAAATCAATGTAAATAATGGTTCCCTCTAAGGAGAGGGTATCAAAGAATATTGTAGCTTATTGTCATACTGGAAAAAAGTGTTGTATAGTTTAACGTCGTATAACAAGGATGAAAGTGAACCAATGTAAAGATATTGATTCTAAGGGGCGGTTTCATGAATCAACGTCGTATGAGATAGAGGTGAACCTATGTGAAGAGATTGGTTTTGGGATTGAACCTTGGGAGGTTGCCTACGTACCCAGCCTGGAAGGCAAGGATCAAAGTCCACGTAGTTCAATTAAAGAATGAATTAATAATAAAGTTTTTATTGGGGACAACGACCTAAAAAATGATGTTGGGGCTTACGCATGGTTAGCGGCCCAGAGAGGGTTTTATGGTTGAAGTTTTCTCTAAGCTCACATGAGTCATACTCGGTGTGAGAAACAAGAGGTAGCAACAACCCTAACGATGCACAGTTTAATGTCATGTAGGACATATGAAGGGACTATGCAGTTTTAAGGTCTTGTAGTTAGGACTATTGGTGTAGCACAATTTAATGTCCTGTAGCAGTGACAAAGTACAGTTTAATGTCATGTAGGACGTATGAAGGGACTATGCAGTTTTAAGGTCTTTCAGTTAGGACTATTGGTGTTGCACAGTTTAATGTCATTTAGCAGGGACAAAGTACAGTTTAATGTCATGTAGGATTTATTAAAGGATTTTCTATATAGTTTAGCATCATGTAGTTAGAACGATGGGGACAATACAGTTTAATGCCATGTTGGAAAAAAAAGGACTGTGTATTTTAATGTCATGTTGTGAGGACAAAAGAGTACACAATTTAACGTCATGTTGGACGTAAGTGCGAATAGTTTAAGGTCATATGCATGGACCAAAAAGGGATGATAAAGTTTAGTGTCATGTTGGACATAAGTGCGAGTAGTTTAAGGTCGTACGCAAGGACCATTGGTTATGCAGTTTAACGTCTTGCTGGACATAAGGGACTTCTATATAGTTTAACGTCATATATCAAGGACGATGAAGGAAGACACAGTTTAACATCATGTTGGACGAATTAGGGAACTTTTTCACAGTTTAACATCATGTGGGATGAAAGTAATACAAATAGTTTAAGGTCATATGTATGGACTGTGGATGATGCAATTTAACGTCATACTGGACGTAAGGGACATGAAAATAGTTTAGGTTCATATGCATGGACCGTGGATTATGTAGTTTAATGTCTTGCTGGACGGTGGTCTAGTTTAAGGTCATACTAGACCATTTATGATATATTTTGTGTTTATACCAAATACTTCTTCAAAAATCTGGCGTTGGTTGGAGTGGTGATGAGTTCTCCATCCATTGAGATTAAAGAATAAGATCAATTGGAGTAGAACCTATGTATTGAGTAAGGTCCTTCCCATTTTGGCTCAAGCTTGGGAGGTTTTTTTCTTGGTATCATTAGAGTTCTGAGAACTAATACCAATTCTCCCTTAGTGAATGAATGAAGATGAACATTTTTGTTAAAAGCTCATGGTATTCGATTTTGATAGACTTTCATGTGGTGAAAAGTGCACAATCATTTATCATCTAACCATTCCAATTCATTCAATCGCTTTTGAGATTGTTCGTCTATAGATGATTGATCACAAATGGAAACTCTGAACTAGGGTAGTCGAACTTCAATTGTAAAGACTGCTTCTGTTCCATATACCAATGAATATAGAGTTGACCACGTTATAGTGAGGGTGGTAGTCCGATAAGCCCATAAATCATGAAAGAGTTTATCAGGCCATGACCTCTTATCTTTATCCACCATCTTTTGAAGTATATTTGAAAGAGTCGTATTGAAGGCTTCTATCTGGACATTGGCCACTGTAGGATACCGAGATGAATGGTTGGATTTGATGTTGTATTCTTGATACAACTTCTTCACCTTGGATGAACAGAAGTTGGTGCCATTGTCCGTCAATATGGTATGAGGACACCAAATCTAGTAATGATGTTAGACTGGATGAAGCTAACAAAACATTTATAACTGACTTCCTTGAGAGGTATTTCCTCTTCCCATTTGGAAAAGAAGTCAGTAGCAGTAAGAATGTACTTAAACTTCTTGGCCGTAGCTAAAGGGTAAGGTCCCACCACATCCATTCCCCATGTGGAAAATGGCCATGAGTATTTAGCTGTATGATGCATCTCTAGAGGTTGATGAAAGAAGTTGGAATGTACTTGGAATGAATGACACTTCTTTGTGAAATCAACACAATCTTGTATCATTGAAGGCCAAAAGTATCCAAGCCTTCGAATATGATCAGACAGTCTATGTTCAGACTGGTGGGCACCACAGACTCCTGCATTCACTTATTTCATGACAACTATTGTCTCTTCACCATCAACGCATCTGAAGAGAACTCCATCAAAACCACATTTGTAGAGAATTTTCTCTAGGTGATCTGGGCTATCATAAAGAGTAAAATTGACCACATGTCGCCGGATTTGTTCTTTCTCAGCTCTAGCAGGTGGAAGTGTTCCATTTTGAAGGTATTCCCGGATAGGTGACATCCATCCTGTAGTATGACCATGCGGTTCAGGAATGGGACTAATTTCATTAATTTCCTCTGTTCTGATTCTAACATAAGGGGAAATGTCATGAGGGTGGGAAATATTGATGGTTGTCTTGTCCCGATTTGGATCTGCCAGAGCTGTGGTTATTTTAGCCAGTGCATCAGCTTGAGCATTTTCTGATCTTGGGACATAAGAAAATGTCAGTTCCGAAGGAAATTCCACCATTAACTCTCTGACATAATCATACAAAGGGATTAGTTCTTCTTTTCTGATGTCATAATCCTCATTGACTTGTTTGACTACCAGGTCTGAATCACCTTTCACCTTTAAGTGATTCACTTGTGCTTGAAGCACTAATTCCAAGCCTGTGATGAGATCTTGGTATTCTGCTTTATTATTGGTACCACCTTCCCAAAATAAGAAGGAATAAGGTAACACTACCTTTTCAGGATAAATGAGCACAATTCCTAAGCCAACTTTGTTGAATTTAGGAATTCCCATTTTCCTCCCTATTGGACTTCGGGAAGAACCATCAAAATACATTTCCCATGCTTGAGGACTTTCGTGAATAGAGAAGAATTCCTCATTAGGGATTTCAATATCTGAAGATGATTCTTCCACTGAAGGGTATTCAGCCAGGAAATCAGCCAGAGCTTGGACCTTTATCACCTTTTGAGACACATATTGAATGTGGAATTGCTGCAATATAACTGCCCACCTTGCCAGATGTCCCGTAAGAATTGGACGACTAAGGATGAATTTGAGCGGGTTATTGCGAGATACCAATTGAACCTTGTGATGTTGAATTTAGTGTCTCAACTTTTGAACTGCAATGATTAATGCTAGGAAGCACTTCTCAATACTTGAATACCGGGTTTCTGCTTTAAGCATAGTTCGACTGAGATAGTAGAGGTTGTTTTCATTCCCAACATCATTCTTTTGAGAAATAAAGGCACACAATGATCGGTCTATAGCTGTCACGTAGAGGATAGGTGGTATTCCATCAACAGGTGGAATGAGTACCAGTGGACTCAAGAGGTATTTCTTGAGAATATCAAATGCTTCTTGACATTCTTCAGTCCACTGGTATGTGACTCCCTTCTTCATCAATTTGGTGAAGGGTAAACTTTTTCCTGCCAAATTGGAGATGAAATGTCGAATATAGGCTTAGTGTCCTTGAATTCCTGTTAATTATTTCAAATTTCGAGGAGGTTACATACCAAGGATTGACTTGGTCTTCTCAGGATCGACTTCAATACCATGATGGCGTACAAAAAAGCCGAAAATTTTCCTGAGGTTATCCCAAAAGGACATTTTAAGGGGTTCATTTCAAATTATGTTGTCGAAGCTTGCGGAATATGACTTCCAAATCATCCAAGTGATTAGAAAGTTGTTTGTATTTAACCACCAAATCATCTACATAGCATTAAAAAAACTTCCCTAAGAAGGGTTTGAATATACGATGCATGGAACGCTGATATGTTACACCTGCATTCTTTAAGCCAAAGGGCATTACCCGGTAGAAAAACACACCCTGAGGGGCTCTGAAGGCTGTGGATTCCCCATCTTCTGGGGCCATTCAGATATGATTATATCCATAATATCCATCCATGAAGGAAAGTGCTTCATATCCAACTGTTGCATCAATTAAAAGTTCTGTAATTGGAACTGGGAAATCATCCTTAGGACAATGCCAATTAAGATCTCTGAAATCAATGCAAACTCTAATTTGTCCATTCTTCTTCTTTAAAGGTAAAATATTAGCCAACCACATGGGATATTTAACTTCTCTGATGAAGTTAGCTTTGATAAGCTTATCTACTTCAGCCTCAATTTTGGAAGAATAAGTTGGGTGTGTTCTTCTCGCGGCTTGCTTAAATCCTCGATGTTCTTCTGGTAAACCCAAATGATGAGTAGAAACATCAGGATCAAGCCCGAGAATTTCTTTATAGTTCCAAGAAAATATATCTCTATTTCTCTTTAGAAAATAAATATACATCTCTTGCTCTTCAAGAGTCATGGCCGCACTAATTAAAGAGGGGCGTTGATCTTATTTTGTACCCAGATTTATTTCTCTGAGTTCATCCACAGTGGTATAGATACCCTCTTCAAATGATGGAGGAGAATCTCTGAGATCTTCCTTTTCTTCTTCATCATGTGTTATTTCTTCCATTTCTACATGCATAGTAGATGATAAAGCAGAGTTTTCATGATCAGAAGAGATTTCAAAATTTGCACATCTTGAAGAATAAGCTTCCATTTCCGACCCAATTGACGGTGAAGGGTCTTCTTTGGGTATTAAAGAGGAGATGATGGATTGAGAATCGACATCAATTTTCACCTCTGATGTTGCTATAACTTCTTCTGGACTAATTGGTAAAGTATAGACTTGTTGGATTTAGGCAGATGAAATGAAGGCGTCGCCATTTGTTCTTTCATCACTTCTTGGTGGGTTACGAATTTCTCCCATGTTGTCTGGCTCGATTTCCATACTTGACATTATGGATCTTTCCATAAGAGTATTTAGATTTGGGTCTATCTTGTCAATTTGACTAATATGAAAGACATAATATGTACTCACATGTGTAAATGGATTTACTGGAATCTTCTCCACACCATATAGAGCATTAACTTTTGTAATCTCCTTTGTTGTGGATTTCTCCCTTCCCTTCATGTGATAGAATTCTGCCTCAATGTATTGAGACTCACATGTCATGAACGGGGAATTATCACCATACAATTTCACAACTTGACCATCGAAACAATATTTGAGACATTCATGTTATGATGAAGGGATAGACACATGTTGATTTAGCCAGGGTCTTCCAAGCAAGATGTTTAAATCTGAGTCTTGATCAACAACCATGAAATCCGAATTGGATACAAGATCTCCAAAATGAGTTCTGAGTGTAACTTCTCCAAGTTGTTCTTGTTCATTTTTATCGTATCATTGTAACATCATGGTATAAGGAGATAAATCAGATTCCATGAGGCCCAATCGGCGAAGTGCATGAATGGGCATGAGGTTGACTCCTGAACCATTGTCAATGAAAGCTCTTCGGACGTCTATGCCATTGAGATTTTCAGATAAGTACAAAGGTATAATATTCCTATTCACAACATCATCTTCATCAGTAAAAGATATTATTTCATGGCATTTGGTAGGATTATTCTCTATGTGATGGACTTTAGCTGTAGCAATTTCAGTTTCAAACTCCTGAGGACTTGACAAAGCCTCAATGAGTGCTTCCCGAAGATCTTTTGACAGATTCAAAGCATCCAAAATTGATAACTTGGCTGGTACATGGGCCAAGTGTTTCAATACTTCATACTTTTGATCCAGAGGTCTACGTTTCCCAACATGAGTATGTGGTTTAACAGGTACCTTGGAAGCAGATGCTTTGAAAGTTGATGCAATTCGTATTGGGATAGGAGTTGGAAATATACCTAGTTTTGGAATATTAGACCAATTAGATCCATTTACTTGCTGAGAGGAAGAAGATGGAACATTCAACCGGTCTTCCAAAATAACTGTGCCAGGACTGAATTTGCTATTGGTAGAAAAACATGCTTGTTCTTGCTGAGCTCGCTGAAGGGCTCGACCACGAGTTTCTGCTGCGTACACAGTTCTAGCAGGGCTAGAATTGGAATAGTGGCTTCTGAAAGATCCACATCTTTCCCTGTATCCTGATCCTATGGAACTTCCTCTGATTCCCCTATTTGATACAGGGAATTCAGGCTCACCGAAATCGAAACTGCGACTGGCATATGGATCTGTTAATTGAATCATATTAATAGAACTGAAGATTAACTCTTCGTCTGATGAAGACTCTGCCTTATTAGCCTGTTTACGTTGTGCCGTTTGGTGGGTCGGTGCCTGTGGCTTTGAAGTAGATGGCATGAAGTCTGCCATAGTCAAAGAAAACTTAGTTTTTGACACATACTCATCTTTTTCTGATTCTTTTTCTTACTTTGAATCATGTCGTTTCTTTGAGGACGTTCCCTATGATGAAGAGGGTTTTGCCGCAACATTCATGGAAGAAGACACAATCTGTTTCTTTAATTGTGTTCGCAAAATAGCATGAGTTCGATTGATTGTCTTTATGACCATCCAATCATCATACTTTTGTGCATTTTTGCTTTTGACTTCTTGCCATTCGCCATCCTCCTCTAGAACTGTAGAAGAACACATGATACCTGAGCTGAAAAACCTTTCAGTTTGATTTGTCCTGAGTCAACCATATTTTGCAGGAGGTCTTTGAAGACAAAACAATCCTGGATGGTATTCCCCAACATTTGATGAAAAGGGAAATAATTGGGACAATCTTCATCTCCTTCCTGGTTTGACCTCTTAGGCCTTAGCAATTGAACCAGATTATTTTCCAAAGCCGAAATGAAGTAACCCGGAACTTGTTAATTTCAGAAAGAGTATGTTTTGCTCTTCAGATCCTCAAATTGTTTTCGTCTTTGATCTCTTTGATCATCTGGAAGAAATGGTCTTTTTTGTTGGCGCTCAGGAGGTGGAGCCCTTCGAGAAGATGGAGTTTTTGAAGTAGAAACAGGTACAGGTTCTTGTTTAAGCATAACTGTAGCAGTTTCTACTTTACCCATTCTCATTCCTGGAGCTGATGGAATTACATGAGATTTATCCTTAGCCTGTATAAGGGAATATTCAATCTGCTGAGTGATTTAAGTAAGGTATTGAAACCCTCCTGTGTATTTCACAGGGATCAACGGCGTGTGTAATTCGTCGTGCAGATTTTCCACACATATTGGCAATAATTCCTCTTGTTGGAGTGCTAAGTTTAGGGAATATGTTAATCCCTTCCAGCGAGAAATGAAATATGAGAACCTTTCATTCTATATTTTCTTACAGTTTGTAAAATCGAAAACTGATGTCTTTGGCAAAGTTGAGCTAAACTGAAGAAGGAATTTTTGGCGAAGTTCCTCCCATCCGGTAATTGACCGGGATAGCAAGCTTCTATACCAAACAAAGGCTGGTCCTTGCAAGGTCCGTATGAAGCATATGAGTTTTACTGCTTCTTGCTGCTGCAGAGTTCCCATCATAGGATCACAATAAGACACGTAATGCATCAAATGTTGTTCTGGGTATCCTGATCCATTGAAAATAGGGAATACAGGGTTTCCAAAACTGGATGGAGGAGAGATTGAATCTACCCATTCAGGGTAAAATTTCATTTCTGGTTGAACCTACACATGTTTCCCTTCCATAGTTTCTAACCGAGCTGTTAATGAATCAATGGTAGTTATTAACTTTTGAGAAACATCTGGTTGAACTTGGACTTGGGTATGTGCAATGACTGGAGCTTGGACCGATGTGGTGGTTGGTGCTGCAACTGATGGTAGCACTGCCAACTGTTGTTGCACTTGACCCGTAGGATTAGACCTGTGAGGCTGTACTAATAGAGGAGGATATTCTTGATCCATCTCAGTAGCTACAACAAATTCCCTTGGCTGACTGACTCCAGCACGCTTAAGAAGAAAACTACCGTGAAGTAGTTCTGCAATCAACCTCCTTAATTCCATCATTTCTTCCCCCGATTGTGCAAACCTTTTCCCTAGTGAGAGCGCTTGGCCTTCTCCAGAGGAAGGATATGTAACCTGATTCTTTCCCCTCCATTTTTTAGATCCTTTTCTGATAGGGGGAAGTGGGTTACTCGAAGGATTACCTAGGTTCTAAGTAATCCTTTGATTTCATGTACGCACACCTTCTTCATTTGTGTCGTTTCATACAGCTTATTGAGAATGAACCTCTTCATCTTAATCCCCTGAGTGAGCCTCATCTGGTGGATCAACAACAACGACATTGATGACATTGATTGATGCATAATGCATTGCATCCCTTATATCATCATTTCTATGATATTGTCTTTTTCCATGTCTTTATGAGGCATTGGCTTTTGTTGATTTGATCCCTCGGGAACTTCTTGAAGAACCGTAATTTGGAGGAAATATCCTGATAATTTGGCTCTTTGTTCCTCTAGAGGCTTCTTCCCCAATCGAGAAAAGACCGACTTTCTCTGTGGAGGGGATTGATGATTTGAAAAAAGTCCCCAGTCCGGTGGACTGGAGCTGTTCCTGCTGTTCCTGCTCAACTCCTTGAATCCTATTTATTGATTCCGAGGGTTGGTTTAAAATAGTCCCCAGTGTGGCAAGCTGGGGTGGCTCTTGACGTGCTATGTCTGAGACTTTCTTAAAATCTCTACTGGTCTTGCGAACCTTAGTCCAGAAATTAGCTGGATGCATTAACATGTATCCACTTTTATCACCTGGTTCGAGAGGATGGGAGGTCGGAATCATCACACCTTTTTGAGGGGAATTATTTTCTACTCCGGGACTCTCTTTATAGATTTAAGTTATGTTCGTGAATCCTTATTACATTACCAAGTATAAAATGATCTTTCCTTTAGTCTGACAATCAGTGATTGATATTTAAGAAATTCAGAGAATCTTTTATATGTATTTGAGGTTCTTCATTGATGAAGAATCATATGTATTTGTTAAAGATTCATAGTTGATGGTATCCTTAAAATACATAAAATTATCTTGTTCATTATGATGACCACACTGGTTTTAAATCCACTCAGTGGGGCACTTGAAGTTTACTATCATTCAAGAGGAAATGGATTATTTCAGAATCGGGATCGTACCCATTGATGGGATACCTATGTATCCTTTGTTTTGGAAAATGAATCAGAACCCACGTAGTTCGAATAAGGGAGTATGATGCTTATGCATGATTGATGGCTCAAAGAAAGAAGTCATGATTACTTTTACACTCTAAGCTCACATGAGTCATGCTCGATGTGAGAAACAAAAGGTATTGGTGAAACCAAAAAATTGTTCCACGAAAGATGTAATGATGTGGGGCTTATGTGTTTATGACTGCCCAAAATAGATGAGGATTAAGATTTAATTCAGAGAAGAAATCCAGGAAAAGGGTCCATAAACGTATATGTACTTTATGGATATTTGGATACTCTAATCTTGGGGCTTACTCCTAAGGAAGATGTCCAAGATAGGAGTGGACTTATGATTGGGTTTTACTCCTAAGAAAGAATCCCCAAATCAAAAGTAAATTAGAACTGGTTAAGAGAAATTAAGACTGGGGCATACTTCTGAGAAGGAGGCCCAGTTTAAGGGACATGAAAATTTAAGGGACTTGGGTCTTACTTTTAATGAGGATTCCCATATTTGAGAATTATGACTTGGGATTATTCCTGAAAAGAAGGCCCAAATTATGAATTATGACTGGGGATTATTCCTGAAAAGGGGGACTAGGTTAATGAGTTCTCTCATATTAAAGGATGAGGTTGAATGAATGAAATTATAATCTTTAGTGACATAAATATGTGTAAATAACTAGGTTTTGAGAGATATTCCATAGAATTCCTTTCAGATAAGGAAGTAAAATAAAAAAATCATGCCATAAATGGATTTGAAAAGTGTCTTGATGACTGAATGATTTAATAGGAGTGGTGGAATGGCATAAGAGGGGTGAAATGGGCAAGAAGGGCACCCAAAAAGGCAAGGGCACGCAAGTCCTGGCTGGCGCACAGGTACTGCGTTGGCGCGCAAGTCCTAGTCACACAGTTATATCTGCGCGACACATGGGTACATGCGCCTTTGTAAACCAGCATGGTAATACTTGGGCGATCCTTGACCAATGCCTTTATAATTATCCTGAGGTACTTTTAGAAGAGAGGCACACAAGTTTTGGTGAGGAAGTAGGGCGGTGCGCAAGTATGCTCATTTCACTTAAGGGTAAAACACCTTAGTCACGCAAGTGTTAGTGAATTTTAACACTTAGACCTTACTCCTCTTGTTTAGACCTTCCATTCTAGGTAAATAATTACCTTATAACTGTTCAGAAGACATGAATAAGAGACTTGGGCGTTCAGAGCTCTAAATCTAAATTTTGTAAAAAAATCCTCCTGAAATGGGGGGCCCACTGGGGGTATTTATATGATGGAGAAGACCCCGGGTGGTTATCACCTAGGGCGCGCAAGTGTACTTGCGCGACCATTGCGGCGCGCAAGTGTACGTGCACGACCATTGCGGCGCACAAGTGTATGTGCGCGACCATTGTGGCGTGCAAGTGTACTTGCGCGGCCATTGTCGAACTTGCGTGACTCTTGTAGAATGTTCTTCTTATTCCTTTCTATGTCAATTTTTGATATTTTACAAAGGATGAATCACATTGAGCTCATGGTATTTCCTTTTTTCAGTGGTTAGACTCTATGAATAAAGGAGTGTCAACAACAGATAAATACTCCTGGTCATTTTCCACATGGGCAATGTATGTAGTTAGGCCTTATCCTCCATCCACGACTAAACAGTTCAAGTATATTATTACTGCTACTAATATCTTCTCTATGTGGGCTTAGGCAATACATCTGAAGGAAGTCGAAGCTAAAAGAATCATTAGTTTTTTCAAAATTAATATCATCACCAGATTTTGCATCCCTCATACTATTTTGATGGAAAATGGAACCAATTTTTGTTCATCTAAAGTAAAAAATTTATATCAGGAATATAATATCAAATCCAACCATTCATCTCGCTATCATGCGGCAGCCAATGGATAGATAGAGTCTTTCAATAAGACCCTATCAAATATACTCTAGAATATGGTGGATAAAGATATGAAATCATGGCCTGATAAACTTTTGAATACTTTATGGGCTTATCGAACAACTATCTGTACTGCCACCCAAGAAACTTCTTATTCATTGATATATGGAACTAAAGCGGTTTTTCCAATTGAAATACAATTTCCTTCACTTAGAGTTTCAATCTGTGATCAGTTATCTACAGATGAAAGATCTCAGAAATAGTTTAATGAGTTGGAACGATTAGATGAGAAAATATTGCATACTTTCCATCATCTAGATGTTTATTAGAACCGAATAGCACGAGCTTTTAATAAGAAATTTTGTCTTCGTTCATTTCTTCAAGGGGAATTGGTTTTAGTCTTTAGGACTCCAATGATACCAAGAATGAAACCTCCAAAACTTGAACCAAAATGGGGGGGGGGACCTTATTCCATACATAAAGTCTATTCAAATGGATCTCATGCTTTAATATCAATGGATATAGAGCTCATTACATCTCCAACCAATGCAAAAATCTGGAAGAAATACTTTGTGTAATTATACGTATTAGTCCTCGCTACAAAACTTTAAACTACACAGTACCATGTCCTTCCTGCAAGACATAAAACTGCACAACCCCCACGTCCTAGTTGGAAGACATTAAACTTCCTAATAACCATAAGCATCCATGTTTCATGGCGTTAAAGTGCATAGCATTGTCATCCTTGTTGCATGACGTTAAACTGCATGAAATCATTTGTACAACTAACGTTTTCTCTATAAGATGTTAGATGTTTCCATAATAAAACATCATTGACATCATCACTACTCCTTAGTTGTACATGAGTCACTCTCTTTCCTATGTCGGAGTCAGATCTACATAGAGACTAAGTTTCAATAACTACGTATGGATTGATTCTCATTTTCAATGAGATACGTAGAGAGGCCTAGATCTCCAATCTTGGGCCCAACCACAACAACAAAATTTTCTTTTCTTATCATATATATGAATCAGATCTATATAGAGTATTTATTTAAGATATATGATTTGGTCCTTATACCTTTTCATGTGTTCATATTTTTCATTCTTTCAGAACATATCAAAAATCCCATTCCTTATATCAAACTTAGCGTGAGGAATGATAATTTCAAGAAATATGTATGGCATGATTCTCATTTTCAATGAGATATGCAGAGATGCCTAGATCCCCAATCTTGGTCCCAGCCACAATAAAAAACCCCTTTATTTATTGTATAAAAAAATAAAATCAGCATATGGAATGTTTTAATGAAAAACTATGTATGACTTGATTCTTTCCCTAGCAAGACATATAGTGATACTTGGGTTTTATCCCTTAATCCAGTTTTCATATTAGTTCATTGTCATCCTTACTTCATGAAATTACACTGAATGAAAATCTAATACCTCTATTCTTAATTTTCATCACATTTCCATTATAAAAGAAACCCTTAATGCTCGTTGTTTCTCACACCGAGCATAGCTCACATGGTATTAGGAGTCGAGTAAATGGTTTTTATATATAATGTGTTTTGATTTATTATGGTGTTTTCAATTTTCTCAATGCATGAATTAAAACTTCACAGTACCAATGTCCTCACTACATGAATTAAAACTGCACAGTACCAATGACCTCACTGCATGATGTAAAACTGCACAGTATCAATAACCTCACTGCATGACTTAAAACTGCACGGTACCAATGTCCTCAATGCATGACTTAAAACTGCACAGTACCAATGTCCACAGTGCATGACTTAAAACTGCACAATACCATATTCATTCAAATTTATGGAAACAAATAAGCCTCCATTTTAGATATGAGTCAGATCTATGTAAAGGACATCAGATTTATGGCGAATATTGATTCAAATATTTCTCATATACATTGAGCATAACCCCCTTCCATATCTCACACTCTAAATCTATATTTTATTTCTTTTAGATTTTCGTAATCTTTCATATGGTTTCTAGTAACAAGGTTTTCAATATCTGAGAGTTCTTTTGCCTGAATATGCAGCACATGCACTTAGGTGGCATTGCATAAGTTTCTTACATAAGAGGCCTGTCGGAAAAAGATGACACTATTTGGCTATGTAGCATATGCCCTAGTTGGATCTACATAATACATCCCCCATTACGGGTTTGTCAAATAATGGTAAAATCGTTCTTGGTTATAGTATCATTGTCCCCCTTAATCATTAATGATAATATACAAGAATAAGTATTTTAAAACAGTCATTCAAGTATATTTGTCCCATTATCTTTATCACAGTATTAAATTCTTCAAAATCATGATTTACACATTTTCCTTATCATGTGTTCGATACACTATGAAATAATTTTAAAATCACATGGCCACAGGTTATATATTGTTTATATTCTTGGTCCTAGTTGTATGACCTAAATCTACAAACACCATATCTTTTACATTTGGGTCAGACCATTGTAAAAGACTCATTCCTCTAATTCTTCGGATGTCTTGATGGGAAATACCCTTTCCATATTTAGGTACCTTTATCCATAAACCAAACTCTATGATTTGAAAAATCTGAATCTCTATAATCTTTCTTTGAATTTTAGCAATAGAACATCAAACTTCTGAGAGCTCTTTTGCCTGAATATGCCACACGTTCCCTTTGGAGACCTTGCATAAGTTTCTTACATAACTAGCCTGTCAGTCAAAAGATACCACTATATGACTATGAACCATATTCCCCAGTTAGCCCTGCATAATACAACCCCCATAATAGGATTGTTATGTAATGGTAACTTCGTTCTTAGAAAATACTTCTTCTAATGCTTCTATCCATTTTTCCACACCATTCCCCATTTTCAGAAATTCTCAAATCACTGTTTACAATTTTCCATTTCATACCTGAAAATGATAGTATATTTCAAAAAAAAATTATCAAGAAATTGGGAGAGTTTCATACTTTTGATCAGAGCCAAATACCTAAAATTAAATTCACCAATGTCCTCACTATATGACTTAAAACTGCACAGTACTAATGTCCTCACTGTAAGACTTAAAACATCAAGTAACAAAATACTCAGTACTCATAAAATTGATAACATTCAAGGATATCTCTAAACAAAAGTTGAGTCCTAGCTCACTAAATATACATTTTTTATGAATTAGGTAATATTGAGTAATAAAAAAATTGGTCAAAAGACACAAAATATGCAGGGTTATCCATATGACCATTGAAACAATCAAATTATTCTGATTAGGTCCCTTGGAATAATGAGAAAATTTTTGAGCACTTGATTCCTATTACTATAAATAATGGTTGTTTAATATAAAGGAATCATTATCATTATTTACATTTTATATTGCTATTATGAAAAATAGGAATGAAGGTTTATATGATTAAAAACAAAATTTATTGCACTTACATGAAAATAGAGGGCCATCCAAAAAATGGATCCTCTCTATCATGTTTCAGAATAAAATTTCAACATGAATTTTCATTTATTGAACTGCTTCATAAGCTCTATCAGATGTTTGTTGAAGTTGAGATAGTTGAGAAACTCTAGCCTCCTCTGCTTGATGAAGTGCTTGCTTAGCCGTTGAAATGCTATTTATCCCCTCTAATTGGGTTTCTCTTAATGTCTGATTCAGTTTCTGAAGATTGTTATGAACAACATCCAGTTGTTGTGAAGCTATAATAGCTCCTTCGTGGCTTCATTGATTTGTTGACTATTCTCAAGTGATTTCTTGTTGTGATTTGCCTCCACCTCAACCACTGCAACATGAAATACCATAATATTGAAGAGTCATTTAGCCCCTTCAAAATCATTTCTCATCTTATGCTCTTGATCCCGTCGGCGAATAGTCTCTTTCATGGCATTATAGACTGACCGATAATTGAACCCACCAAATCCCAACACACAGAATAATGCTTGGAGTTTTAAAAAATGGGACGATAATTCATCCAAAGGATTTTTTGCAATAATTCTATAGATCTGCCGCCATGTCATCTTACATTCCCTGCCAAGAGCATATTGCATCTCTAAATCTGAATCGGAGTCACTACCATGAGGTAAAATTTACTCTAGAAACAGGTCGCTTAAAAAAATATTTTTTTCTGCTAATCTTGGGGTAGTAGAAGCTTCACCCTCTGATCTATGAGCTGATAACCCTAAATAATAAATCAAGGTAATTATTAGTTTCAAATGGAGGAAACAGATATGATTCAGAAAGATGACTACATTTACCCAACAATAAGTCTTAAACATGATTGGATTCATCCTCTGTATTCTCAGCCCTGGTGTTTTGAACACGTGTTTCTTGAGAGGGGGGATTTCAATGAATTTGTTTAGGTATAACATTTTATGGCTCTGGAACATGTATTGATGAAGGATTCTCTATAAGTATGTCTTCAGTCCCAGAAGAAGGATAAAGTGGAACACCTTGTTCCTGATAAGCCTTTGCGACATTTTCTACAGATAATGCTGCATAAGGTAAATTTTGATGTAAAGAATCATGTTGAAGAACTAATTATGTATGGAAAATGAAGGAATATGAACTTACTTCCTTGCAATTCCTTATGGAAATCGCCAAAATCCTTGATGGAACCTGGAATATTAATATTCGGATTAAGGGTGTACATCATTTCATTGTATATGGCCTGAAATGTTACAAAATCCTCTCCATTTAAGGTATCCAACAAATGTTGGTTGATGCCCAAATTGGCTCTGCTGACATTTTGTTCCGCTGACTCTTAAATTGGTATTCCAGCATCAGATCTTTCCAGGATTGGGTTAATCTCAACATTGTATCTAGATTGCCTTGGATCTTCAGTCCTTTCTTCTGAAGAAATAGGAATATTAGTATTGATTATTTTCAGGATCCATTGACAAAATAACAGGGGAATGTATTTAATCTTACCATGGATTTCCTCTATATCAATAGAGCTAGGAGAAGGTATAGCTGAATCTTTTGATGGGTCAAATACGTCAGCATGAACCTGGGTTTTCCCTGGTACTTCTTTTTCTGGTTGTGAAGCATTAGCTCTTAATCCATTGAGATAAGAAAGAGACATAGATCCTACAGGAGGATAAAATATGGTTACCAGAATGTCTTGTGAAAATTTTATTCCTTGAAGATTGTATAAATAATTACTCTTTCTGTGAACTCTTTGAAGCAACATCATTGCTATTTTGCATTTTTATTCAAAATATTGAGGTGAGATTTAAATACTTCTCTTAGTATGGGAAACTTGAGGTAATGGTTGAGGATTATCTGTCACCATTACCTCAATCATGATTCTTCCTCCTTGAGAATCTTCTGGTGACTTGGAAGGATTATTCATTGCACCAATGAGAGAACATGCAGTATTATACTGAGGTGATTCAAGAATCGGTCCAGATCTTTTTTCTCTAAATTAAAGCTACATAAATACATTCCCATTATGATTAATTATGTAAAATTATAAAGCAGTGTTGAGGTGAAATAAAAAGGGGAAATACATTCTCAGTATTAACATAAATATCCCACTCCTCCTCATAGTCGATAATTACCCCTTCATGGACTCATAAATCTATCATATGAGATACTCATTTAGAGGCTGGGATTTCTTATTCAGTTTCATATATAAAAGTCCATAATTTCTCAATATACTTCTATAATTTACCCAAGTTTCTTTCTAGATTGAAATCAGAAGGTGCCTTGAAATCACCAATATATGGTATTCGAATACCATACTGATGAGATGCCTAGGAATCCCTGAGATCACAGGTTATACTCTCCCAGTTATGAATGGGCGAAGGTTGCACATAATTTGATCTTGTCCTAGTTGACTATGGAAGAGGTTTGACTCCTTCTGATTGAAGATCTTATTCAAAAATTTCTTCCTCAGAAAATTCAACAGGTCGAATAGGAATCTCTGTTTGATGGCGGCGACTGGATCGCATTGGCGTTGGAGGTATTTCTTCTTTAGACATGGTATTCCTGGTGTACATCCTACAAAGCCATTTTGAGGGCTCTAAAACCTTTGAAAATCATCTTTGGCCTTGGACTTTTTTCCATGATTTCCACATGCAATAGTCGTTGTAGCCATAAATCTATATACTCCTTTTGTCACAGCCCCTTGAGGATATGATGAAACCCAAGATTTGGAATACCCAGCTTCCAATCTGATTGACGCATCTGGTGGAGGTATTGTAATTGAAAATTTGGATACCTATAAAGCTGTGAGAATCCATAATTGTCGTACTACCATTGGGTGCTTCTCACGTCTGACGTATGTGGGTGGAAAGGTTCTTGATTGTTCAAGACACCTGAACTGATGAGAAAACCTACAAGGCACATAAGCCTCATAGATAATTTCAACATAAATCGTGGTTGATAGTACACCATCCCTGAATTCCATCATATAAGATCTCATCTCATAATTCTTTACATTACCATCATCAATAAATGTTCTAGTTGGTGGATTACGAAATGTAAAGAAGTTTAATTCTCCTGAGACATTCAATACCTTTAGTACTTCGTCAGGTCTTATGTTTAGAGGCCTAATACTAGAAACATTCTATAAAAATGAGGTGAATTGACCATTTGGAACTCTAACTAAGATTAATACTGAGTATGAAGAAAAATGTGCTGCATTCCATCCCCAAAAAACATGAAATGGCCCCGTAATTATAAATGGAGTCTTCCCATTGTATAAATGCAGTAGGAGATGGTAAATTCTTTCCAAAATAGGGGTTTCTAGCCCAATATACTTCCCCACTACCAATTTAACTGCAATAATTAATGTCCCTAATCTTAAACCCCCACTGGATTCATGGACTTGAAGCAAATAAACACTTAGCCACATAGCAAGGAAGGAAGCTAAGTGTAATTTTGTATCTATATTAGTTTTTAATTTATAACCCTAGTGCTTGTAATCGCCTCTTTCCATTGTAGGCCAATATGTTCTTGAAGTTCCTTTATTATCAATGGAAGGACAAACTATAGGACGTCCACAGGTTGGCCCTTCCTCTATTTCTGGTTCTAAGAAATCTTCCAACCACACTCTAGCATGAATATATTTCTTATCTTTGGTAAATTCATCACTATCTTAAATAAATCATGGGCTAGAGGTGGTATTATAGTAACATCACCCCATGTTGAAGTAGGTGGGATGAATTCATCATAAATTTCCCCAATAATAGAAATTCCAGCTATTTGGTAAACATGCCAGAGACTAATACCAACTTCAACATGAATCAAATGAAAGTAATTCATTTGTGGAATCCATCGGCTCAGTAATTCATGAATGAATTCATTTTTGTAAACATATGTTTTCCCCTTCTAGACAGCTTCGTAAATATAAACATCTTATAACTCTTTCTAAATTCTGTACAAGTCTGACATACTCCGAATGCCCACATCCACTCAAGTTCTACACCCCCTCCAGAACGAATTTCCCTGTCTCCTTTCCAACCATTTGGTTGATCTGTTTGAGAAGCCCAAAAAGTGGAATCATAACAATGTGTCCTTGGCTCTATAATATGATCGTTCATGTCTGGAGTGAAACCACTGTGATAAAGGATGCAACCAATTGGGATCGTGCCTTCTTGTATCGGATCCCCCCTACCACTAATATTCATGCTATTAGAGTTAAAGTACTGAAGAAACCAATTCTTTGGAATGTACTTCTTAATAGATGGAAAATGGACATCTTTCAAAATCCCATGCCTATACAGAGGTAAGTAAGGACTTTGTGGAAAGTTATGCTGGTATGGAATTAGACCCTTCCATAGCCCAAGATGATTACTCTCAACAGTGTCATAATAATCTTGCCCGACGATCCTCATCATTTCATTTTGTTGAATCTTAGCTTATTTTGTGTGGACATCAAATAAGTCATTTTTTCTGGAAAAAAAGAATTATCAAAACATTTAAAGTCAAATTTTAATGATGAAAGTGAAAAATTTTGGTAAAGGACAATGTTCGCGTAGGTCCTTCGGCAAGGTCGTTCGCATAGGTCCTTTGATAAGATCCCTTGATGAGGTCACTAGCGTAGATCCTTCAACAAAGATCCTATTGCAGCTCTATCAGTGAGGTCCTATTTGGTGTATTTCAAATCACGTAATAAAATTTACCTTGAGGATATTTTAAGATAATTACGTGAGAGCACAACGTTATACAACTAAGCAAATGAGCAACACTGCGACAGCTCTAAATTTCAGAGAAAACACAAGTGAAGAAAAAAGTGCAAAAGGCTGAGACATATTTATAGGAAACGGAAGAAATACATGTCATGATTGCACGTAATAGCTAAGCGTTATACCTGAGCGACATAACTGCATGAAATTGTTGCACGACACAATTTTTCTATTCATTAAATCTATCCTGATCTTTTTCTAGAATTTCACCTCAAGAATTGAACCTCTTTTTATATTTTGGATCCAATCCTTAGGGGGGTATTTTGATGACACTCCTTAAAAATATTCATAGAGTACTCAAAAAATACTCCCAAGGTCGACGCAATAAACATCCAGCAACTTTGCAAGCGAGCTATGTGGCTAAGCTTTACAAGTGAGCTACACGGCCAAGCTTTGCGAGAGAGCTATGTTGCTGAGCATCGCAAATCAGCTACATGTCCAACCAACGCGCGAGAATATTTGGGATTCCTTTATGCGGAGCACCTGCGCGGTGGAGCTACGTGGGATACCAGCGCGACCAAAGTTTCTTCAGCCAGTCCCATCCATGCCTATAAATAGGGCCCTTGGGCTCCCCATTTTCAGACGGAAAAAAAGTGAAATATTCTCTAAACCTCCCATTGCGTAACTCTTTCACCTATATCTCTAAAATTGTCTCAGGTAGTTCTATAAACTAAAAAACAAGGTATAATTAAAGGGGATAATCATATTTTTTTGTTCTTCACATTCTCTTCAGTCCTCATCCATACTATGCACTATACCTGCGTGGAACACCTACGCACCATACCTACGCAATAGGGAAACGTAGGGTACCTACACGGCACACCTACATGAGGTACATATGCAACTAGTTCAAATAATCTTTTTTAGCCTTTCATGGTGGGGTATCTCTTTCCTTGGTTCCCTTACTCGAAAGGGGCTAAGTTGAGGCCTCCCCCAAAACCTCCTGACTACTTAGACCTTTGGGTAAGGCACATCAATGTGTCTCTAATTTGGGTTTGTATATCCACAGTTAGAGGTTTCCCACATTTGTTTTACAATGAGGTTAAGATTCAGGGGATGTTTTGCGGGTTTTATATCCACAGTCACATTGACTTTTCATCCAGAAATAGTGTTGGGATGTTCGCGGTTTGGAAAATGGTGGGATTCTGACCTTTACCTTTTCAAAGAGGTGACCTGGGACCTGAGTTCTCTGGAAGGGAAAGTACACTTTACAATTGACATTCCATGCAAGTATAAGAGATGTCTCCCTCCCCTACCAGAACCAATTTCAGGGCATCCATCCTGGTATAAGCCCCACACCTCCACCCCTTCTTCCTTACATTGGACCCTTGTAAAATGTAAATAGAATGGAGGGAAGGATCGTCACCCTGCCCTCTTTCACGTTTGACGTGCCCTCTTCCATCAACGTGGAGGAAAATTTTGGAAGTGTTAATGTCATTGTTGAATCTTTCACATCTTCTTGTTTCTCCCACCGAGCATGACTCACATGGGATTAGAGATATGTGATGGTTCCAACATGTGCACGAACACTCAAACAATGAACTACAAGAACTCTGATTCCTATTCGATCCAGGATACATAGGAATCCATTTCAGGGCCCGAGCTCACTGGATATCTCCCTTAGTAATCGAACCCTAATTCCCCCAATTTGAGCATCCTCCTTAGGAAATAAGCCCCAAATACAATCCTCAAATCATCAAGGAATCCTTTTTTAGGTAGTAAGTCCAAACTAAACTTTCTCAAAGGACTATACTCTCCTATGAGATTTATTGAACTATGTGATCTTTAATTCCCATCCATATAGGATACGTAGGAAGCCTCCTTGAGGTTAAAACCCAACACCTCAGATCAACCCTATTCTCTTTGGTCCATATTACCAATAGGGTTTGATCCTATTTCGAAACCCATATCCTTTCCAAAGTTCCTTGGGCTGCTTCAGTATAAATCCCACACAATGTTTCAACTAAGAACCTTTTCCTTATAGGTCTTTATCACATGACCTTAAATGGTGGGATGTGTCCTATTATGCGGCACCCAACTACGAGGGTTCTGATTCCTTTCACAAGGATACATAGGTAGCTCATCTTATGAGAACGATCCCCAGATTAAAACAAACCTTAGTCTCCCTGGATGAAAATAAATTCCAGTGTGCCCCACTGAGTGGCTTAAAAACTAGTATCATCATAACAATGATTAAAAGAATCTATAATCCGTATATTAGAGGATACCATTAATGGAAAACCTCTAATACATACAGATTTTTCTATTATGAAGAACCTTGAATGCACAATGATGATTCTAAATTTTACACATGTCAATAAGTGATTACAAATTCCAAAGGATACTTATGATATTCTTGGTAAATTAATAAGGATTCATGAAAATATTTTTCTTAAAAAGAGAGTCTCAGAGTAGACAATATTTCCCCCCAAAAGGGTGTGATGAGTCCGACCTCCCATCCTCTCGACCAATGCATGTTCTTAAGTATCTTAAAGTTCAAAACATAACGAACGCCTTCCTTTGGAATGCATTTCTTCTTTGGTTAAAGAACTATTGGAGGTTTCTAGTTCCATGAATAAATCCAATGGAAAACGCCTGGAAACAATGATTCTTAAATCTAGAAAGCACGTTTTGATGAACTACGAAACATGCACTAAATGAACCTAACCCACCTTAAACCCTCTAAATAGTCCTAAAAACACAGATATCCCTAAAACCCTTAAAAAGATTAAGGGAACCTCAAAAATCTAAAACCCCCAAAAAGAACACTAAAACACATAAATGATCATAAAACACCTAAAAACCTAAATGTCTCAAAACCCAAAAGACACTAAAATACCTAAAACCCCAAATAAACTCTAAAAGAACCCAAAACCCTAAAAACCCCAAAATGGACCCAAAACCCATAGAACCTTGAAAATAATATAAAACCACTAAAAACCTAAAGAAACCATAAAAAACCTAAAATCCCCTAAAAGACCAAGAAACCCAACTAATGTTAAAATACCCTAAGGACCATAAAAACCCATAAAATATTTTTAAATCACTAAACTACCCAAAACCCTAAAACACATAAAAATACCCTAAAACCCATAAAACCCACTAAAACCAAGCAAACATCCCAAAAACCCTCAAACCATTAAAAACAATAAAATCCAATAAAATCCCTAAAAACACTAAAAACCATAAAAATTTAAAAAACTATGAAACCTATTAAAATCCTAGAAAACCTAAAACGCTAATGGAATCTAAACCCCTAAAATCTATAAACTACACTAAGACCACAAACCCACCTAAAAGACCCCAAAATCCCAAAATTATATAAAATACTATTAAAATCCTAAAAACCATTAAAATACCCTAAAACATTAAAATCCCCAAAAAATTCTTATAAACCCTAAAATTCTATAAACCCACTAAAAACCATAAAATTTTAAAAAGGATGGAAATTATTAAAAAACCTTATAACTCATAGAAACTAGAAAACTAACCTAAAAATTTAAATACCTTAATGATCCCACAAAAACCAAACACCCTAAAAACAGAAAGAAACCCAAAAAAAAAAATAAAAAACCTTCAAAACCCAAAAAACTGAAATACATTACGAAACATTAAACTCTCACCCCCCCCCAAAAAAACCCTAAAACCTCTTGCATCCATCTTAAATACTAAAAAACCACCTAAATCCACTAAAAACATGGAAAACCACTTGAAACCCAAAAAACACAAAAAAAACCAAAAAACCCAAAAAACCCATTCAAACCCCCTAAAAACCCAAAATCCCAAAAACCTTGAATTGGCCTAAAAGCACAAAAAATATGAAAACCCCTAAAACCCCTAAAAATCTTCATTACACCAAAAATATATCAAAACTGTTAAAAACCCCTAAACACCCTAAAAAAATCCTCAAAACAATAAAACCATAGATACCCCCATAAAACCTAAAAAACAAGACTCAAAAAACCCGTAAAACACCTAAAAACCCTAAAATCCCTTAAAAATCCTAAAATTCCCTAAAAACCCCATAAACCCTAAAAATAACCTAAAAACCCAAAAACCCTAAAATAATTAAAATATATTAAAAAACATAAGAACCCTAAAACCATAAATGACCTTAAAACTCTAAAATACCCAAAAATCCCAAAAAAACCCTTAATACCTTTAAAAGCCTTTAAAACCCTAAACCCCTAAAAAATAGGAAAACCACAAGAAACCCCTATAAAAATCATAAAAACAATAAAAACCCAAAAAATCCCTAAAATACACAAAAAAGTCTAATTAAAACTATAAAACCCTATAAAAACCCTAAAACCCACATAAAACCCCTAAAAACATGAAAACACCATAAAACCCTAAACAATCCTAAAACCCATCAAAATACCATAAAAATAATAAAACCACTCAAATTCCATGAAACCACCTTAATAACCAAAACATCACAAAATACCATAACCACCCCCTTGAAAATAATACTAAACCCCCTAAAATCCATGAAAAATCCTAAAAAACATTGAACGCACTAAATTCCCTTCAAACCTCCTTGAAATATTTAAAACCCTAGGAAATCTAAAAAACGTAAATTGTAAAACCCTAAAAAATTAAATCCACTAAGAAACCATAAAAATCTAAAAAAACCCTAAAAACAATTAAAATCCTAAAAAATCTTAAAATTCCATAAAAACATAAAAAACACAAAAAAATCTATAAACCCATAAGAACCCTAAAAAGCCCCTAAATACAAAATACTCACCAAAATACCCTAATTCCCTAAAAAACATAAATCCCCATAAAGTCGCTAATACTAATAAAACACCCCAAAACCCTTAAAGACCTTAAATAACGCTATGAAAAACATAAACACTATAAAAACCCTTAGACACCCAAAAAATCCATAAAAATATAAAACACCCTAAATCCCAAAAAATCTAAAAATCCTAAAAATCCAAAATCCCCTTAGAATGCAAAAACCGTAAAATTCCAAAAACCATAAAAATCCCTAAAACCCCTAAAATACCCTAAAAACCCTAAAAATCTAAAACACCTAAAACCCTAAAAACATTAAACACTAACCCCCTAAAACCCAAAAATTACCTTAAAACCTTTTAAAACACTAAAACCCTAAAAACCATAAATACAATTAAAACCCTGAAAACCCTCAAATAATTAAATCTATAAAAACAATAACAACACTAAAAACCTTAATGCCCATAAAACCCAAAAAAACCCAAAAAAAAACATAAAAAATCAAAATAAACTTTTTCGGACCCAAATATCCCTATAAAACCCTAAAATATTTGAAAACCCATAAACTCCCTAAAAACCCAAAAAATTTATAAAAAACCTAAAAGAACGAAAAGACATAAATCTCCTAATAATCCTAGAAAGAAATAAAAACTGTAAGCCTACTAAAAACCCTGAAAGTCCCTAAAAACCCTAAAATACCCTAGAACCCCTAAGAAGCACTAGAAATCCCTAAAGACCCTAATACCCCTAAAAATCCTTAAAACCCCCCTAAAACCACTAAAAACTCTAAAAAATAGAAAAAATATAAAATCCAAAAACATGTAAAACCCATAAAAAACCCCTAAAAAACATAAATAAACACCATAAATAATAAATACCCTAAAAACAAAAAATGACCCTAAAATTCCCTGAAACCCTTATAAGAATCTACTGGGTATTTCAGTAACAAAAAAAATATTTTAGTTTTACTATAAAATTCTAGAATATTTGGGGATTACCCTTATTTATAATTGTTTATTTATCAAAATATTGATATTCAATGTGTCAATAATACCTATGATCTTTATCTCCTTGAAGTATAAATACTATACAACCTATATTCCTTAAAATTGAATTTGTTTTTACTCTACAAAGAATTATCTTTCCACAAATTGATATCAGATTCTTACATTTAAAATTCATCATGCATTATTAATGACTTGTGTATTACTAAATTATTGTCTGAGTATTATACACCACAAATAATAATTATTCCATTATAAAATAATGTATTCTTATGTGGAACGGACATGTGAGATACATATTTGGGTAATAGATAAAAAAAACTCTTTTAGAATAATTAAAAATGGATATTAGAAGTGTTGTACTTTTCACCGCTAACATAGGAATCACCATTTCACATAAACATAGAGAATTCATCTTACTTCATATTAAAATTATATTCTTACATGGTTACTATATTTAAATACATATATTTTTGTTGGGATATTTCATTTACTACCCATGAAGTTTGATATAAATATTACATAAATGATGATATAAACTAATTATAGGCCTCAAAATTATTTTACGTCAATTCATTGGATTTAATCTTCCATAGACTAATCTCATGACATGTAAAGGAAATAGAATCATCTATGATGATCTACCTAAATTCCTTGAAGGATATTGCAAAATTTCTTTTTGCACCACACTTTCTACTGTACTTTACTCCTTATCATTCAACTAGATCACCATAACAACCAAATATTAAACTTTATTAAAGTTCATATCATGTTGTAGAATCCTACCCAAACGGTAATGAATTTTTTTCACCATACTATTCATTTTTTCATTAATAAAAAATTGCAGTAATTGACATAAAATGATATGAGTATGGGATTTATTGAAATATAATGATCCATCATTCAATTTACAATATTCCAATGTAATCAACAACTCTTTCATATCTCCCTTAACTTTCTTTTCATTGGCTTCCTGAAGATGGTACAACCTGTGAAATCATCCATGTCCTAATGTTGTTTCCACAACTCATTGTACATTAATAATAGCTTTAAGATGACAATGTAAAATTAATCATACATGTGTCTCTTATAAGCATCATTCTAAACCATACCACATGTGGTGGAATAACAGGTAATATGGAATCCATCACATTGAATTTACTATATTATTATACATTGTGCATGCACTACAGTTGGAAAAATTTTCTTGATAGGACATGTTATTTTCCCAAAAACATTCATAGTGAACATGTGGTATTATTTCTTTTCTTATATAAAATAAAATATTTGTATATAATTAATTTATATTATTAATATATTTGAAATTATCAATTAAATTATTAAATGTCTCCTACTATTTTATTGAACCTCGGTAGCCCCTCTCTACTAGATTCATTATACTTAGATGCTTGAGTATTATTGTCTCAAGGATACATAAATCCTCTCCTCATAGTCTAAGTAATGGTCATACCACTACATTGGGAGTTTCAAGGTAGGGGTTTGAATAATAAACCAAATCAACTCTAAATTACTTAAGCTATTGAGTGATGTACCAACTTCAAAGAATGAAAACATTTATTTACTCTATAATGTTTCTCTAAATATGAAACAATCTATCTATAGATACTTCTTTCTTTATCATCATTAATAATGATGACCAATCTCACTCAAAATAACTCCCAAATTATAGGAATAATCCTCAAATATGGATAATGAGCATCTCATACACCCAATTTTGTTCAAATATATGCGAGGAAGGGGTAAAGACATAATATTAATTTGAGGTTTTCTTAATTATTTCTCATTGAATGTGATCGTTTTTATTATATATTCTCAAAGAATGTGATATCACTAATAATGTGACAAAGAAGTACATAGAAAACATTCATATCCTATTAATTTCTTTTAATCTATTCATTTTATTTTATTATTTTATGTGGTTGTGTAATTTGGATATTCAAAAAAATAATAATCGAGGAATAAATTAAATAAAAAACATTTGTTGAACATTTAGTACTGGTAGATCTATTTGCGCTTAACAGAACAATGATGAGCCTATGGGAAAAAATCCTTAGTTGTGACTGACTTGTATCGCTACACGCACACCGGTCCAATGTATCCACAACATTTATAGAATACTACCTTATCTCGGCATGGTCCGCATCATCGATTTTCTTTTTCATAATACATAAATACTCACATGTAGGTGAGTGTACATCTAGAATGGAATATGCTCATAAAATATATCTATTGTGGACACACGTGCCCATATACATATAATTATGAAGATATAAAATGTGAATATTGTTTATTTAATTAATTAATGACTACAAATATCAATTTAAAGAAATAATTAATTTTTTAATATCACCCTGACATACATTTGTTGGTAACTACTCAAGATCAGTCGAAATGCAGATTAAATGCCTAAGAAAAATTAGATTCCGGATAAATTTATATCAAGGACAATTAAATGTATTAAAACAATTTTTTTATTTTAATTTTTGTGATATATGTTCCTTGGTTCCAAATAAAATTTGATTTCATTCTGAAAATATAAAAATATTTTTTGAAAATTATAAATTTTTCTCACGTCCCTGGGTGGCCAGGAACCCCATTAAAAAGAATTTATGCACCTTTAATGAGCCTAGAGAGGGTGACAAGTGTATGTATGATCTTGATGCAGATCAAACCATGTTTAGATGAACCATTTTTTCAGTGGCATGATGAGAGGTGAGGGTCGGTCTTGGCCAGCGATGCGAGGCAGTGGAGAGTGGCGGTGGTGCTCCTACACCAATGTCCAAATAATTTTATTCTTCTTTATTATAGTTTTAGGTAGGACCAAACCCACACTTCCTTTTTTTTAATTTTTAGTTCATCCACTTAAATTTCCCTTTTTTGACTCTTTTGATGGTGGTGCAATGATCCGTCCAATTTGTTTTATTTAAAAAAATTCTAATGCCTAGGAAATAGGCATATAATCTAAAAAAATCTATAATAATGAATACAAATGGAGAACAATAAAAGCGTATTCTAGTTTTTGGAATCCGGTTGAAAAACAAGGTTCATCAGAAACCACCATAGACCACTTCTTCTAAGTAAAAAAATTAACTCACATATAAATATGTTTTTCTATTTATAAACCCCAAAAAATAAGAAATAATCCAATTTTCTATATTTATATGACCATATAATTCCCATCTGATATTATAATAGATCGCCATCTATGACAGTAAGACTATTAAAAACATCTATTTTGATTTAAATAAAATTAAATTTTAATTGGATTAAACCATCATGTGAACCCTAAAATAAAAATTAGAGAAACTAGGCTGAAAGATAGAAGTATATGGGTTTGGGTTTTAAATATTTTCATCAACGAATGAAGTAATTTAATTTTCATCTGTGATATAGACACCACTATAAATTTCAAGGATCCTGTGTGCAGATTTTATGATAAAAAATAAATCTAAAATATACCATATTATATTTAAAGATGTGATTGACAACTACATATTTCCAATGAATTTTTCTAGAAAGAACTAAAGTTTGATCCCTTTAGATAATCCAAATGATATTTATAAATCTACAAGGACATTGATAATTGATATCTAGGTGCTAACATGGAGCTTTTATCATTCCATTGAGGTCAAGATGATCACCATTGAGTATAAAATTTGATCAAAAAACAAGAAATCACTTCAGTTTCTCAGATTGAAAAAATATATCTATGGGAAGCGGGAGAGAGCATATATATACACATAAAATTATGTAATAAATATTACCCTAAATCATATTCTCCTCCCACTTATATAATGAGGTTAAAAAACCTGAAAATGGATCACCATCTCTTAAATATGTATTACCCACTAAATAATCTATAGACAACATATTATGACTAATTTATTGAGTAAAAAAATATCATTTATATTTTTATAACCTACTTTTAATAAAATAAATATATTTCATTTTAAAATACATATCCATTTACATTACTCAGTATTTCCTCAAATATTAAAAAAACAAAAAATATTCAACTTGTAGGATCTGGGTACGGTGAAAGTACATTGATACTATTATCAACTTGGCTTTTAGTCATAAATTGTGTGTAATAATTTCTTCACATGATCAAAAAACCATATATAATGAAAACCATACATCACATTACAAGCCAAAAAAACCAGAACAAGACAAGGAGGATATTCAAATGTGATTTATAAATAATTTTAAAGCATATTTAGAATTAACTCAACTGGTAATTCTCTATTCATTGATGTTTGGGTTGACTATATTTCATTATACCATTGTTTTTCTATAGGTTCTAGGTATCGAATACATCTAGAAGTGATCCACACATGCACCATAGTTTCTAAACATCATCATAGAATCATTGGGTACTAGATTGGATTATCATTAATGCCTATATCATTTGTGGTTGACATTTGTGAAATTATCTATGATAGAGGAATAAATTTTTATGCTTCCTCAAAGTATTGAGAGAGGAGTAAAGCACTCTATATTTCTAGATCATTATCTAGGTATTTAAAGTGTCCCTCTCCCTCTATCCATTTTTTCATAAAAAAAATTGATTTTTAAAAGTGTTTTGATTAGATATTTATTATATAAGGTTTAGGGTTTGTAAATTATACAAAAACCCTTCCTAATATTATAATTCTTAGTTGATCCCATTTCTAATAATAATAATAATATCTTGACATGTTAATCTCATTATGAATATAAATAAATATCATTCACAAAATTTTTAATCAGACCATTAAACTAAGTCTTCTTTCCCTAATCAACTATTATGGTCCTTTGAATAATAATTTTTATTCAATAGATAATTCCACTACATAATTCATTGATAAATATAATACTTATTATATCCACTTAACCATGTTATAAAATATTTATCGTTATTATTTAACTCGCTTATTATTTTTCATAAATTGTGATTAATTAATGTTGATCAGCCAAACCTATAATAATTATTATTTATTCTTCCATTTAAAATTAAATACCTGAATTTTACTAAGATTAAAGATATACAATGTGTCTGAACCTCCAGACCACTTTTCAATGACATTAGGAATAATTGCCTAAAGTACAATGTTCTCTTTGTGCGACATTCCATGTCTCCCATAGAGAAATAATATAATGTATAAATGAAATTCAACCACCCATGAATGCTTACCATGTAATATAATTCCTTTAACCAATATCTCAAATTATGAATGTTGCACATTAGCGCCATCAACCCATATGCCCAGGGTCTCTTTCTTTTACTTTTTCAAAATTAACATTCACGCTGAATACTATGGACATATATTTATCTAGGTAGTTCCATTCCCATACATTTTCTTAATGTATCAACTTCTATCAAGTTAATTAATGGATAAATCCATTCTAACATTATCCATTAATAAAATATCATTCATGAACTACACAACATATACCACATCACTACAAGAATATATCATCGTGGTTTTCACCAATACATAAATTAATGAGAATAATGATATCCATTAATGATAATATTAAATTATAAGGATCAATACACACATCCATTGATAAGAACATCCAATAACTCATGAAAATTTGAGTTTCCTATTGATGGGTATGTTCCCATAACCTCCTATCGTGGAGATTAACAAGAAAGAAAACCATGAAAAGGTGTCTCATTTTATTAGGAGTATATTAAACATAATATCCTATATCATATGTGTCCAATCAAAAATTTTCATTTTTCCATAGAACTGTATTCAAGAATACTATCATGGAACCTCTGGGTGCTAATGATTCATGGAAATCCTATGTCCCTTCAGTGAGACATATATTCTTAGGATGTCATCAAATAAAAAAATCTTTCAGAGGAACAATAATGGCGTGATAATAAATCATAATTAATAATGAAAATATATTATAAATTAATAAGAAAGTGGGTTCTAGGGAACAAACTAAAATGACCCCCTTGAACAATATCTCACTAACAACTTTCGGTCCACTAGTTCTTACATTATACAATGCATCTATTGAGATAAATCCTGCATAATGGTGTCCAATATGTTTTCCCCTATGGATTGTATGCTCAAATAAATTTCACCTCATTGAGAAAAATAACCCAATATGTGAATCATATAAACCATATTCTTTACCCTTTTGTGTGACCATGTCAGTATAGTGAGGTCCACCACTTTTGTGTTATTACAGTAATCTATGATACGATCTTTTCTTTTAGGTAATACATCAAGATCTTGGGGTTTTTTTGAATCCATACTTCTTAAATGGATGCATCAGAACCCATAATATACTCATAATCCACTGTAGATTTAGTTAAAACTATATTTATTGAATTCTTCTAGCTCATATCTCTTCTATTGGAACAAAAAATATATCCTGACAGTGAATTAACATAATTATGTTCTATCTAACATCATTAATATATATATAACCCCTAATGACTAGATCATAATCTCGTTCATACACCAAAAAAAATCATCATTGACCTCATATACTTAAGTATATTCTTAAAGCCAGTTCAATGTAATTCACCAGGAACCGCCTGATGTCTACCTGTCATTCTCAAAGAATAGGTAGTATTATTCCTTGCATATAAAAAGGCATACGTAATATATCCTATCTTAGAAGGGTATGGTATATTACTCAAACTTTTTCTTTACTCTTGTTTTATCAGAAACATTTTCTAGGAAATATGTACACCATTTGACACTGGAACCCATAATTTCATGGATTTTTATAAACTAAATCCCTTAAGTATCTTATCAATATATATACCTTGACTTAGTTTAAGCATCCTATTTGATCTACTATGCATTATATTTATCCCAAGAATGTTGTATGCTTCACCAATGTCCCTTATAAAGAAGAAATTTCTTAACCATGCCTTATCCTATTTTATATCTAGTATACTATTTCCAATTAATAATATGTTGTCAATATATAATTCTATGAAAACAATAATACTCTTAATAATATAATTTTAAACACATGGATAAAATTCATTATTAATAAAACAATTTTTTATGGATTTATTTAACTAAATATTTCTTGGGTTGGATGATTTATTTAATCCATAGATGGCTCTATATAGAATTAATACATTTTTAACTTTTATTTAATTTATATAACCTTTATTTTATGTAATCTAGACATACTCATAAAGGTTTTAATTAAGGAAATTGGTTTTGGAATCCATTTACTAAATCTCATAGTCATCATAATTTTCTATGGAAAACAAAATTTTCTTGATTTAGACATGGAAACTGGAGAAAAGGCTTCATTATATTCAATGAGTTGAAATTTTCTAAACCCTTAACCCATATCTTTCTTTATAGGTTTTACCTTAATTTCAATGAAAAAGTTTCTCATGAATACCCATATTCTCCCAATAATCAAGATATCATATGTCAGATCAATCATAACCCAATCATGGTTTTAATAAATGGAACCCATCTAATAATTCTGGGATTATTTCCATCTTGAAACGTTTTATCTCTCAACTACCATTATTTGGGAGATGGGTTCATTATTTTCAATCAATAATGATTCACTACCATCGATGACTATAAAACCTTATCACATTGTTCCTCAAACCAATCTAGAACTCCTCTGTAGTACTTTGGTTTTGGGAGAATCTTATTCCATGAGAACCTATGTGATCTACATCTATACTAAATCTTTTTTATCTTGAGAATCAAATTCATGAATTTCAATATTTCTCCAACTATTATCCTAAGGATGTTCTCATTCTAAAGAATAACAGTACGACTTATGAAAGATACTTTCTTATCAAAAAGGTTGTATAGATAGAATTAACATGTTTACTTGGGATACCCTATAGAGATACACTTCATGACAATAGGTTCTATTAAGCTTCTTGATATATCCTTAATAAAAGCCCTGCAACCCCATGCATGAACGTGTGATAAAAAAATTTCTTTTCACACTATAAATTGATGAAAATATCACTTTCCACTTTAGTTGGTAATCAGTTCATTATGTATGATGTCATTATTAATTTATATCCAAAAAAACATAAAGTGTTTTATTTGTGACTAATCATTAATCTTACCGTGTCCAGTAGTGTACGGTTTCTCATTTTATTAACATAATTTTATTGTAGTGTATAAGGTGGTGTGAGTTGCGATTAAATCCAATATTATCATAGAATGTTGATAATGTCTTATTTATGATATTACACTCATTGATCCAATACATGTTTCATTATATTTTTACTAAGATAATTATTAACCACATTCTTCAACTCCTTGAACTTCTCAAATGACTAAGACTTATAAATCATCTAGCAGATATAACCATACTTGATCAATTCATCAGAAACCATAATAAATTATGAGTGTTAACCTATACTTTCTACAAAAAATGTCCATACACATTAGTTTCTACTAATTCTAAAATACCTAGGGAATGTTCACCATGATCAAAAAATGGTTTTTTGGTCATCTTTCTTTGTAAAAATGTGTAATATCTTTCAGGTGGTTTTATCTTGAAAGAGTATAATTTTCCACCATGATAGATATTTTTCAAATTATTATCATCTATGTGACCAAGATGATAATATTGTAACAAGGTGTTATATAAGTCACATGTATTCATTTCATTATCTATTTCTTGTTTGGTTTTCATAATTTAATACATAAATAAAATTAATCAACTATGGGATTCCATAACATATATTATCTTTACAAAATTAGTGACCCTTATTCTAAAATCTGAGAATAAATTTGTCCATATATAAATAATAAATATAATTATAGTTCTTGGTATGAATATGAACATTATAACAACTAATTGATAATAGGATTAATCTTGTTGATGATGTGATATGGTAGTATTTAGTGTCTAGAGAAGCCCGACTACCACCATTGGAAGCCCATATATCCACACCATCTCTGGAAATCTCTCAAAATCAAATTAGTTCATGTATTCAGAAACAAATCTGAGAACTAAATATTATAGATCGACCTCATAACTATAAATCTTATAAAATAAAATTGATTACACCCTAAATCATAAACATTAAACCATGAACCCTAAACATTATACCCTACACCCCAAACCCTAATCCTTAAACCCTATAACCTACAAATTTACCATAAACCCTACGCCATAAACCCTATACCCAACACCATAAACATTATACCCTATTACATAATCCATATACCCTACACTATAAACATGAAACCCTACACTCAAAACCCTATACTAGACAACTAAAACCCAAAACCCTACACCCAAAACCCTAAACCTTACACTCTTAACACTATTTCCTCCACCCAAAACTGAAAACCTTACACCCCAAACTCAATACTGTAAATCATAATCCCTAAACTCTACAACCTAAAACCTATTACTTACATCCAAGTCACTATACCCTAAAACATAAAACCTACAATCTAAACTCGATACCCTATACCCTAAACCCTATAACGTACTATATAAAACTTACACCCCATAGCCTAAACCCTATACCATACACATTAAATAATAAATCTCACACCTAAAACCTATAAAGAAGACACTAACCCCTAAACCCTAAACCAAAAACCCTTCACCATACACCAAAACCATAATCACTACACTGTATACCATATACCTTACAACCTAAACCCTATAACATACACATTAAACCCTACATCATAAACTATAAACCCAAAACCCCAAAACCCAAAACACTAAACCCTAAACCCAACAACCTAAAACCTATAACCTACCCCCTAAACCCTAAAACCTACGCCCTAAAACCTACACCCTACACCCTAAACCCTAAACCCTGATCCCAAACCCAATACCCTACTGCCTAAACCTGACACCCTACATCGTTAACCATATAACCTAAACCCTAAACCATAAACCCAAAACCCTACACCAAAAACCATAAACCCTACACCCTAAACCCTAAACCCTAAACCCCAAACCCTAAAACCAGAAACAACAATAAAAACCCAAAAAAACCCTACAACCCTAAAAAAATACTAGAATCCCAAAAACCCTGTAAAAACATAAAAACCCCTTAAATTATAAAATCCCTAAAGATCAACTAAAATCCTAGAAAAACAAAAAAACATACTAAACTAAAAAAACCAAAAAGAAAACAAAAAAACTCAAAAAATTCATAAAAATCCCAGGAAACCTTTTAATTCTAATAATAATAAGAAAACTATAAACCCTTAAGAATCATAAGAAAACCCTGAACCCCTAAGAAACTCCTATAACCACTAAAAAACCAAATATCCAAAAATCCATAAAACCCCCTAAAATCAATAAAAAGACTAAAAAATATAAAACTCCTAAAAAAACTAAAGTAACCCAAAAATCCCTTAACAATATTTAAAAACCTAAATATCCTAAAAAATAATAAAAAACCTAAAACCCAGCTAAGATACAAAAAACCCTTAAAATATTAAAAATTCTAAAAATATAAAAATATCCAAAATCCTAAAAATACATTAATCTATAAAACCATAATCCCCTCACACCCTAACAATAACCTAAAAACAAGAAACCACCTAAAACCCATAAATACCCCTAAAACCCCTAAAAACCATAAAAACCCTAAAATGCATAAAACCTATAAAAATATTCCAAACATAAAAAACACTAAATCCCAGAAGACCTAAAAAATATTTAAAACGCTTCAAACCGTAAAAAATACTAAAAACCCTAAAAACCTTAAAAACCTACTAAAATACCTTAAAAACATAAACACATTAAATAAACTAAAACCCCTAAAAACCCTAAAATACATAAGGACCAAAAAATTCATAAAAACCTTAAAACCCATAAAAATGATAAAGAACCAAAAATCGAAAAAACTATAACCCCCTAAATTGTGAAAAAATACACACACCCCATTACAGACCAAAAAAACACAAGAACCCCTAAAATATACCAAAATACTAAATGATATTACAAACTCTGAAGACCCCAAAAACACTAAAAGGCCCAAAACTCAAAAAAAATCACAAAATCCCAAAAAAAATCCTAAAACCTGAAAACCCCCTATGAACTGCAAAAGACCCCAGACACCATCCCCACAAAACATAAAACACTAATAACCCTAGAACCGTTTAAAGACCCTAAAATCCTAAAAACCCTATAAAAATAAAAATTCCTTAAAGATTATAAAAAAATTAAAAACATTTGAAAGACCCTAAACCCCTAAAATACTCGAAAACCCCAATAAAATCCATAAAAGTCCCTAAAAACTTGAAAAATCCCAGATAAATTAAAAAATCCATAAAACCCATAATCCCCTTAAAACCCAAAAAACTGTTAAACCCCTAAAAATAATAGGCAATATTTTGAAACCCCAAATAAACCCTAAAAATCGTAAAACCCAAGAAACCCTAAAACATTAAAACCCCCTAAAACCCTAGAAATCCTATAAAATACTAAAAATTGAAAAAAAAATTTAAACGCCCAAATCCCTTAAAACCTAGAAACTCTTAAAACCCTAAAAACCCATAAAACCCCAAAAATTTTTAAATAACCCCTCAAAACCATTAAAAACCTCAAAATCCATAAAAACCCCAAAAATTCCAAAAATAAGCATTGAAAAAACCCAAAACACACTAAAAATCCCATAATACCCCAAAACCATGAAAAACCCTAAATTCCATATAACCCTTAAAAACAAAGATAACCCTAAAAACCTTAACAAACCTATAAACCATAAAAACCCCAAAAGCGTATAAACCCTAAAAACCCTAAAAAAATTTAAACCCTAAAAACCCTAAACACCTAAAAACCTAACAAAACCCCTTAAATCCCTAAAAAACAATAAAATGCTAAAAAAACCTAAAATCGATAAGATATCATAAGACCCTAAACATTATAAATACACTAAAAACAACTAAAAGAAAATTATACCCCTAAAATAATTTAAAAACCCAGAATTACCCTAAAACCCCTAAAAACACCTAAAGGACCCATATAAAAAATTAAAACCTCCAAATCCCTCTAAATAACCAAAAGTACCTAAAAACCGTAACAACTAAAAACCATATAATACCTTAAAAACAATAAAAACATAAAATGTCTAAAACACTGTAAAAACCCTTAAAACCCTTCAAATGATAAAGATCATAAAACAAACCTAAATCTCCTAAAATCTCAAAAAAGCCTAAAAACAAAAAGTATCTAAAAAACCCCATAAAAATTAAAAAAAACCTAATAATCCTAAAAAACCTTAAAACCCCTAAAAGCACTAAAATACCATAAACCCCTAAAAACCTAGAAACCTAGAAACCCTAAAAACATAAAGAAAACCCTAAAAACCATAATGAACTAAAAACCCTAAGAAATCCCTAAAAACCCTAAAACCGAAAACCCTTGAAAACCCTAAAACCCAAACACCCTAAAAACCATAAAACCCTTAAAAACCATGAATGTCCTATAAAAACATGAAAAACCTTTAAATTCATAAAATATCACTAAAAAAACTCAATACACATAAACCCCTAAAACCCCTAAAAATATTCAAATCCTATAAGACCCCCTAAAACCCAAAGAGCAATAAAAAACCTTAATACACATAAACCCTGAAAACCCCAAAAGACCATAAAACTCTAAAAACTGGTAAATACCCTTAATATTCCACAAAACATCTAAAAACATAAGAGATGAAAAACCTCTCAAAAAACCAACAAAAAAGCATAACAACCCCGAAAAGAAACAAAAAAACCTAAACCCCACAAAAAACTCCTAAAACACTAAACACTGCAGAAAATCCTAAATCCCGTCAAATATCCATAAAACATTTAAAAAATATAAAAATTCAAAGAACCCTAAAACTCATAAAACCATAAAAACCATCAAAAAATCTAACAACACCAAATAACCATAAATGCTAAAAAATTTAAAATCCTTGAAAACCAAAAATAATTTTGAAACACATAAAAAACAAAAAACCATTAATCCACTAAAAACCATGAAAACCATATAAACTATAAAAACCCTTAAATCCCCTAAAAATAGAAAAAATTAAAAAACTATAAAACCCCTGAAAAACATAAAATTTTTAAAAACAATAAAATCTTCTATAAGAACCAAAAACCCCTAAAAATACCCAAAAAACCAAAGTAAACTCTAAAATCCCCTAAAATACCCTAAAACACCTAAAATCCTAAAAAACCTAAGGATACTAAATAATCCTATAGAATCATTAAAAGACCCTAAAACCCATTTACCACTAGGTTAAACCCATGAAAACCCTAAAACAGCTAAAAACATTAAAAAACCAAAAAAACTGTATACCCATAAAACCATTAAAATCCCAAAAACCACTAAAAACCCTAAAAACCCTAAAAACCGAAAAACACCACTAAATAAACTAAAACCCATTAAACCCATAAAACCCTAAATAACCCTAAAACCATTTATAAATCTAAATGACCCAAAATTCCTTAAAACCATAAACCCATAAAAAATAAAATCAATAAAAACCCTATAATAATAAAATAATCATAATATCCTAAAGACCAAAAAAAATGAAAATTCCTTAAAAAACCTAACATCCCTAAACAAAATAAAACCCTTTTAACAACACAATTCCATAAAACAATACAAACCCAAAAAATAAAAAACAGTCCAAAACCCCTAAAACGCCAAGAAAATACATTTAAAACCCTATAAAAACCCAAAAATGATTTAAAAATATAAAATCATCAAAAAACAAAAAAAACATTTAAAAGTCTCTAACACCCTAGAAACCCCTACAATTTCTAAAACTCTGTAAATCATACAAACCCCTTAAATCCACTAAAATCCTAAAAACCCTAAAAACTTTGTAAAAACATACAAATCTAGAAACCCCTATAATCTATAAAACCCCAAAAAACCTTAAGACCCCATAAAACAATAAAACCCATTCAAAACTATAAAAAAACATAAAAATCATAAAAACCTAAAAACTGTAAAACCACTAAAACCCCAAAACCCCTATAAATGATTTAAAAACAAATAATCCTTCAAACCATTAGAAATCGTAAAAACTGTAAAAACCTTAAAACCATAAAAAACACAAAACCCTAAAATACCTAAAAACATTAAATATCTAAATGACCATAAATAAACCTATAAAATCCTAAAATACCACAAAACCCATTAAATATCCTATAAAATATCACTAGATCACCATGAAGACCCTAAAAACCCAAAAAAAGACTAAAACCCCAAAAACACTATAAACATGTAAAACCATAAAAACTATAAAAACCGTAATAATACCTTAGATCAACATTAAACCCTAAAAACCCTAAAAACCTAAAAACCCTAAAAAATTCTAAAAATCCTTAAAACAATAAAAACCATGAAAATGATAAAAAGGGCATAAAAACCAAAAAAAAAATCGTAAAACCCCTAAAAATACCTAGAACCACTAGAAACCCTAAAACCCAAAAAGATCCCTAAGAACCCTATAAGAATCTAAAATCCAAAAAAATACAAAAAAACCTATGAAAATCCTTAAAACCCAAAAAAACCCTACAAATCTAAAAAACCGTAAAAGACCCTAAAAGTCAATAAAAACCACAAAACCTAAATAAACTATTTAAAAAAAACATTTATAGTCCATTTAATACCCTAAAATCCATTAAATACTTTAAAAACACTCAAATATGAAAAAAAACCTTATAACCCAAAAAATCCAAAGAACCTAAAACCCCATAAAACCACCTAAAGGACCCTTTAAACAATAAAAACCCATAAAAGACTCTAAATAACCCTATAATAACTTTGAAAGACCCTAAAACCCCTCAAACACTCTAAAATCACAAAAAATCTAAACCCCTAAAAACAATAAAACCCCTAAGAACTCTACCCCCGCCAATGCAAAAACACCAAAAATCCTAAACACCCACACAAAACTTATAAAAAAAATGAAAACCCCTATAAACACTAATCCCCAAAAAAGTACATAAAAAACATAAAACTCTTAACACCTCCAAAAAACCCTTAAAACCCATAAATCCCCTAAAAACACAAAAGTCCCTAAAAATCCCTAAAACCCTAAAAATAATTAAACCCCTAAAAAATATAAAACCCCCTAAAAATCCTAAAAACCTTTAAAACCCTAAATCTCTAAAAACAATAAAACACACCAAAATCTCTAAAAACTATAAAAACAATTATATAAATAACACTTTCCACCCCCCAAAAACATTAAAGTATTAAAAGATCCCCAGATACACAAAAATTCATAAAACCCTTAAAAAACAAAAAACCTAAATATCCCAAAAACCCTTTTAAAGACACTAAAAATAGATAAAACCCCTAAAAAGACCCATAAAATACCCAAAACCCCTAAAAACCCCTAAAAAACCCAAAAACGTTGAAGGACCCTAACAAACACCAAAACCCCCTAAAAACTAAAAATATTAAAAAAATCATAAAAACTCTAAATAAATAAAATCCTCTAAAAGACCCTAAAAATTATTAAAACTCTTAAAAGTCCCTAAATACATTTAAAACCATTAAATTCCCTAAAACCATAAATCATACTAATGGACTCTAAAAACACTAAAAAGGCTAATAGACCCTAAACCCCCTAAAACAACTAAAGGAACCTAAAAACCCCAAATAAACTCTAAAGAACCCTATAAACCCAAAAGAGAACTAAAAGACACAAAAAACACTAAAAACACAACACACTAGTAGAAGACCCCAAATCCCGTAAAATCCTATAAAAACATTAGCAACTCTAAAAACACCAAAGACCCTAAAATCCCGTTAAAACCCCTAAAAGACCATAAGCCCATAAAATGTAATAAAAACCCTAAAACCTCTAAAAAAATCCTAAAAAACATAAAATACCATAAAAATTTAATATACCCTCATTTTTTAAAGAACATTAAAATCCATAAACCCCCTAAAATTTCATATAATTCCCTAAAATCACTAAAACCCCTTGTACCCCAAAACCCTCTAAAAATATGGAAAACCCATGATAACCCAAAAACCCCATTAAAAACCTTAAAAACCATAGGAAATCTAAAACCACCCAAAACATAGACCCCCTAATCTACTAAAAACGCCAAAACATCAAAAACCCATGAAAAATTACAAAAAAATCATAAACCCCTAAAAACAAAAAAATAAAAATAAAACCTCAAAAAACACCCAAAAAACCCCGAAAAACTAAAAACATAAAAATATCCATGAAACCCCCTAAATTCACTAAAAACCGAAAATATACAAAAAACCCTAAAAACCTTAAAAATCCCTAAAAATGGTAAAAATCATATACACCCCAAAAGATCATAAGAACCCTAAGCCCATTAAAAAGCATTAAAAACCATAAAAACACTATAACCCACCATTAATCTCTAAAAACACAATAAAATTCTTAAAATAACCCTAAATATATTAAAACCATAAAAAAACTAAATCCCAAAACCACTAAAAACTAAAAACCCTAAAAAACCTAAGAAATCCTAAAACCTTTAAAAACATAAAACCCACTAAAAAACTGTCAAACCCCTCAAACCCTAAATAATATAAAAAACCTCAAAACCCAAAAAAACCCTAAAACAAACATAAAATCCAAAAAACCCCTAAAACCATAATAAATATGAAAAACCCTCTAAAACCCAAAAAAATTCTAAAAAACCCATAAAACCTTGAATTTTTATAAAACCCACTAAAACCCTAAAAACCATAAAATCCATAAAAATCAATAAAATACCTAAAAAATTAAAAACCTTAAATAAAATATAAGACCCAAAAACACCTAAGAAAAACATAAAACCCGTATGGAAACCATTTAGACCCCAAAAACCCTAAAAACACTAAAACCCCTAAAGGACACGAAAACGCCCTAAAAATCAAAAATATCTTTAAAAACCTTAAAACATAAACCCCATACAAGACTCTAAAATAACCTAAAACAACTAATACTAAACTATATGATCCTAAAAAACCCTAAATCCTTAAAAATAAAAAAAATTATAAAACCCCTTAACACCCATAAAAGATCCTAAAAAACATTACAATACCATAAAACACCTAATATCCCTTAAAACCATTAAAAACCCCTAAAAAATCATAGAGAACCAAAATATCCTAAAACACTAAAACCCCTATAAACATTAAAAACCCCTAAAATACCAAACCCCACAAAACCAAAAACACATAAAAACCCTAAAATACCATAAAGCACTAAAAAACCCTAAAACACCTAAAAAACCATAGAAACTATAAAATACCTAAACAACCTAAAAACCTAAAAACCTAAAATGAATAAAAATACTATATTTCATTAAAGTAAGCCTTTATTATTTATTTTATTTTAGATTTTATAAATGAACCCATTATCTGTGCTTTTTTCTTGCATTGAAAAAATGTATATTTAATTAAGAAATTATATATCCTTGAAAATAATATATTAAAATATATTTATATTTATATTGAAATAAATATAATATATTTTATTAAATATTATTTATATAAGACTAAATTTACATTTACCCTTAATATATTAGCTATGTAGTGAAAATTTTATTATAAAATAAATTAAAATTGAAATAAACTATGAATTGACTAACTAATATTATGAAATATAAATTAAGCAAGAATTTGGTGATATAAAAAGTTAATTGAAAAATTACCATCTTATGATAAGTTGAAAACATGATTAGAACATCCTAAAAACCCCAAAGAACCAAAAAACCAAAAAACACTAAAAAAATTAAACACTAAGTACTGTAACAAATCCAAAAAAACAATAAAAACCATAAAGGACCCTAAAATACCTTAAAACCCATATATACCCAAAAGACACTAAGACCTCATAAAACCCCTAAAACACCTAAAAACACAAACCCCCCTAAAAACTCTAAAAACAACTAAAAACCCTAAAAACCCCAAAACCCCTAAAACCCCTAATAGACAATAAAAAACCCAAAATAATAAAAATGCCTAAAACCATTAAATAAGCTAAAATGCCCAAAAAAAACCCAAAAATTAGAAGAACCTAAAAACCATAAATCCATTATGAAACCTAAAAGCCCATAAAACCCATAAAATCCCTTAAAACCAAAACGACTCAAGAAAAACCTAAATTTAAATGACCTTAAGACTCTGTAAATCCGCTAAAAGTTAGTAAAAACTCTAAAATAACCAAAAAAACCTAGTTTATTGATTGTAAAGAATGATTCTCCCCTTTCTCAGATCCTGACCTGATTCCAGCTTTTCCGCAGATTGAGCTCTTCCCTAAGGCATCAGGCTTTCATGAAGGACTTTTTAAGCTTCCACTATCGATTGTGGAGTTCAATGAGGCTTCAGATCTGCATAATATGACCCTGGTAGCTATGTTCATGAATTGGCATCCCCCAATTGATGTTTTTTGACATGTTTTCGTTTGAACACTGGGATATTAGGAATCATGCCACTTTTGGTGTAGTCGATTCCTGTCACATTTTGATTCAGTTCTCTTCTGAGGGGGCTCTTAGTTGTCCCTAGTCTACGACTCCTCATAGATTTGATGCTGCTCTCTTTTCTCTTTTTTGGTAGAACATTGACTTCCATCTGCATCGTGATTCCATGTTAATGGAAATTTGGAAGAGGTTTCTTGAGCTCCCCATCCACTTTCAAAACATGTCTATTATTAAAATGTTGGGAAATTTGGTTTGAAGGCTTTTGTGAGTGGATATCTGAAATAGGGCCCTTCTACCAGCTGATTTCTCTGAGGGTCTGTGTTGAAATGGATGTTTTGAAAGATCTGGTAAAATTTGTTTGGATTGAAATTGGTGATGATATTTGGTGGAAGCAACTAGAAGTGTTTCAATCAAGTGTGAGCTAATATGAATCTTGATATACTCATGGAAATGTGAAAAGGGACTGTAGACATAGTGGTAGTGAGCCTCTTGTGGCTGGGAGTGTACAAAAGACCATCTCTCTGAAGTTTCCATTGACAATGGATCTAGAGGTGAAGAAAGATACTCTATGAGATACCCTGATATTCATCGGGAGGGATGCGAGGGGGAAGATAGGTAACCCTCCTCCCTGGAGGGTGTGGAGGGTAATTCCACGGTTAAGGACCTTTTCAAGAGACTGAAGGGTTATTTGGGAGTGGATGGTGATTCCCCTCCCTTTATTGAGGTGGGGGTGAGAATTGTAATGAAGAAGATGTTGTGACCTATATTTGATAGGTTGACCCTATTAGGTATGAATTTTAGGATCCAAGACACATTGGTGATGGGGTGGAGAGGGAGCCATTTCCAAATCCTCCAGAGGTTGTTGTGAAAGGACAATTACATAGATAGGGGTTGGTCTTTACCTCTAATCAGTTTATGGGCTTGGATCCTATAGATTGTGTAGGAAACGAGGAGGTGGACTTGTGTGTCAAGAATTGTAGGTTGTGGCAGATAAGGATTATCCAGATGACCTTCAGGAAGCGACTATACTTCCCTTTTGTGATGGATTGAGGTAATTGGGAGTGGAGTTACCTTCTGTACAATTGTTGGGGTTGGTGCTGGATGTTGCTGGTATGCTGGGGGATGGTCTGAGTGATGTCCCTCATCCTGGGCAGTAGTCTGAGTACATTCCTACATATAAGAGGACTATTGAGAAACTGTATTCGAGCTCTTCTCTTGTTTGGTTTGAGATTCTACCTCAATGCATTGATTTGTCTGAAAAGATTATGTTGGACTGTTAAAAAATACCATTCGAGAAACATCAAAAAGAGATCTTAGACAAGCTATAACGGCAACTGGTTACCATATTTGGGGATGAGAATGATGAGCATATAAGGTTGTGGGAAAATTTTTGGGATCACGATGACCTTATGTATGATAATTTGGATAGGATTAGGTGGGAGAAGGCTTTTATGGGTCTCCCTAGTTCCTCTTTCTTGGACTCCTACCACCGTAAGAGGATTCCACAGTTCATTTCTAGATCTGGTATTCAGGGAGGTGTGGTTGAGCCTGCTGCTACATATCATAGAAATAATGGAAATATCAAGATCAAGGCACTGAGTGCTGATGGCTTGATACAAAGAAAGATGGTGGGGTCTGTTGCACCCCCAATGAAGTGAAGAAAAAGAAGAGATTAATACTCCTTCCTAGTCCAATTTCCACTATAGCCACCTCTAAGGAAAGTAAAGGTGAGGGAAATGTCCATTGAATGGAAGGCTTGGTACGCAAGGCGAAGCAAAATGTGGATATTAGGAATTATTTTTCGGCCTTCCTCAAACAATATAAATCCTATGAATGGGATTCAATGGAGTCAGATTCCTCCTCTGGTTATGGTGCTGATGTGGATCCTTATGGGAATGGAGAAGTATATTTGTTGTTATCTCTTTCTTTTGTCTTTTGGGTCTTTTGTACTTTGGTGTGTGGGGGATCAGTGATTTGGGGTGGGGATTTGACCCCACCTCCCTTGTCTCCTTTTCTTTTCTTTTAAAAACTTTTTGGGGGTTAGGAATAGCCTCACCTCGCACCTTCCTTACACTAATAAAACTATAAAGGACTCTAAAAACCCTAATACCCCCAAAGGACCCTAAAACCTGTAAAATAACATAAAACACATAAAAACCATAAAAAATATTAAAACAATAACAAAAACATAAAAACCCAAAAAAATCCCCTAATAAACCCTAAAAATACCCTTAATACTATAAAAATATGTAAATGAACCTAAAACCCTTAAAATAACTTAAAACCACCAGAACACCCTAAAAACTATAAAACCCCTTAAACCCCATCGAAAAAATACACTAAAAGAACATAAATACATTTAAAGATGCTAAAAAGAATAACAATCCTAATGATCCTTTTAAAACCCTTAAATACCATGAAATTCCTAAAAACTCTAAAAGACATTTAAAACCCTAAAAACCAATAGTAGTATGAACCCCTTCAAAACACCCCAGAAACCCTAAAAAACCAAAATACCCAAAAAAAACCCTAAAACCCATAAAACCCTAAAATACCCTAAAACCCATAAAACCAAAAAACCCAAAGAAAACAATAAACCCCCTAAATAACTTAAAACACATTAAAAATCCCAAAAAAGATAATGGCCCCCAAAAAACCTAAAAATATATAATGAAACTAAAAAAACCTAAACCCCCATAATGACACTAAAAACCCATAAAAGTCCATAGAAACCCTAAATACCCTAAAAACCGAAACCCCCTGAAACACATAAATGATCCTAAAGCCCCCCAAAACCCCAAAACCCCATAAATATCATAAAAAACCAGAAAACCCCTAAATTAACCTAATAAACATCCCCCACCCCAATCCTAAAATACATGAAAACCTTTTAATAACATTAAAACAACCTAAAAAACTAAACAATATAAAACCCTAAAACCCATAAAGAATCCTAAAATCCATAAAAATTCATAAAACCCCTAAAATGATAAAAACCCTAAAATCCATAATAAATATAGAATCATTAAAAAACATGGGAATCCCTAAAAACCAAAAAACCCAAAAAGAAATAAAAACCCAAAATCCCTACAACCCATAAAATACTGAAATACCAAAAATCTCCAATAAACCCTAAAATTCTTAAAAACTCTGAAAAACCTAAAACACTTAAAAATGATAAAATAATTTAAATACCCCAATAAACCCTAAAACCTTAATATCCCTAAAACCCCCTAAAATCCTAAAAATCATAAAACCCCTAAAACCACTAAAACCCAATGAAAAAATTAATGATTCCTAAACCCACTATACACCCAAAAAACTCCCAAAATGACCAACCAAACCCCAAAAAACCTAAAAACCCTCAAAACATCTAAAAACCCATTAAAACCCTACAAAACTATAATCCCAAAAAAACCCAAAAAATATTAAAAACCCATAGAACCCCCTATAATCTTAAACCCTACATAACCCTAAAACCCTAAAAACCATAAAGATTGTAAAAAACCATAAAAATTGAAAAAAACATAAAACCCTAAATACCATTAAAACACCAAAAAAATCCCTAAAAAAACTAAAAATCCATTGTTGACACACTACTTTGTCGCATGTAGTAAAGGTGGAAAAATAGAAATACCTTGGGGAGAGGAGAAAAAGGAAAATAAAGAAGGAAAAGAATTTTAAATCACTCGAGATCCATTTAGTCATGTATCCCAATGCACCGTCATCATGTAGGGTACCTGTATGCTACCCTGTGTGATCAGCCTGAGTGAGACAAGATATAGAGATAGAACATTAACCCAAGGTCCTATATTTTCCTATAAATAGGACCCTATGGGATACATTTCAATGGACATAAATTCTCTAAGTGTATTTGAAGCTTTTATCATGTTTGTCATTTCTTAAACCCCTCTGAATCCTTCTAGGTATCAATATTAAAACATGAAGTTGAGGGAATTAAAGGGGGATAGAAAAACTAACTTCCTCAAATGGTTTTTAAATTAAGAATACCTTTGTGAGGAATTATCTCACCCTGTGATTAACTAGAACTATCATCAGGTCCATCTCCTCAGCCTGGGACCTTCGTGAACCATATCCAATAACACCTATGGAGACCCATGAAGGATTCAGAAAGCTCTATCCAAAGTGTATTTACCCAAAAAATCCATCAACCAGGGTACACGTAGTTCACCCTGACCTACCTACACAATGTACCCCTGCACGAGAACCCTAGTTCTCCCTACCACAAACTTATGTAGAAAACTCATCAAACCTTCTTCAAAGCCATCCATGTCTCTTCCAATATTATTTTATCCCCCTTGTATAAAATATACCTTGTATAAACCTCCACCAAAACCTCCAAACATACAAAACCATGATGAATGGAATGCTATCTTGTACCCCATTTGGATGTGTATTCTTATGGTCATAGGATTCTCACACTAGTCTAATTGGTCAGTCAGGGTCCTCAAGGATAATGTCAGTGTGTATTAATATGTTCACGGGGACCCTTACCATAGGGAAAATGTAATGCATTTCCTAGTCTCATCTACTAGGGTTTAGACCATATCCTCCCCTTCTCATCTCTAATACCCATAAACTCCAGTTCTTATCCAGGAGGATGAGGAGTATACTTTATTTTCAATTTAACAAGGAATGGAATCCTCCTCTCTCACTACGATACCATTTTTAGGTCATCCCCCCTGAAGTAAGCCCCTATCCTTTCTAACATGAGGTTTCACCCATTCTCCCCTCTCCTCCTAGCCTCTGCTTCAGAGAGGGGATGTGAACCTGATCCCTCTCCCCCCTCTCCTTCGTCCTTCATTCGACATTCTCCATACCATAGAATCATTATAGGATAAAGTGAAGAGATGGAATTGTTTTAGCACTAGATTCTTACATCATTATAAGAGGGATCAGAGGATATGGGAAAGCTCAATGCCCCATCCCTCTACCTTTGGGGTTTGTCTCCATTTACTGTAGTATAAAAAAATAATTTTGTGTTTTTTCTCATTCTTTGGATTCCCCTTGTTTCTCACTCCGATCTTGTATTACATTTGGATATGAGGTCATTTGGGATCATGAAACCCACAGGATCCACCAATAATTAAAATTTGAGAACTCTGATTCAACAAATATCAAGATATGTAGAAATCCCACATATAGCTCAAGCTCAATGGGAATCCTCCTTGGGAGTAATGCCCAAAATAAGCCACCAAATTACTATAAAATGAGAGATCCCTCATAATTTCTTTTTACAAGACATAAAATTCCAGAATAAGCCCCAACATAATCTACTCAAAGGCCACAATCCACCATGAGATTAATCTTATAAGGTACTCCATAATAATAGGTCCTTATAACCGAAATGCATGGGCTTTGATTCACCTCCACACTCGATACATAAGAATCCTCTCTCAGGTCCAAACCCAACATCCCAAATCAAAACTAATATATTTAAGGCACATCCCCAATAGGGTATTATTCAACCAAGGAATTCATATACCTTATGAGGTCCCTGGGATGATTTGACATAAGTTTGAAACCAATGTTTGACTACGAACCTTCCACCTATACATCCTTTCCTCAAGATGATACAATCTACAGTGCCCCACTCTATGGATAGAAAAACAGTTTCATCATAATTATTACAAAAGAATCTCTAATTTGTACATAAGGGGATACCATTAATGAAAATACCTGGGTCCATACAGATGATTCTGAATTCGTTACATGATAATGATGGATTGTTAATTATATGGTGACCCATGTCATACTAGGGAATAATTAAAGGATTCATGAACATATAATAAATGTATAATAGACTCACAAAATTTGAAATAATTCCCCCCAAAATGTTGTGAAGTACCTGAACTCCCATACTCTTGAACAATGTATGTTCTTAATAATCGTTGTCCAAAAATCCCAATGAGCTCATGTATTTGGAAATCAGGCCTTTATGGACATATAATCATTGGGTGTTTTTGGTTCCATGAATAATACTAATGGAAATCATTCAGAAATAATGATTCAAGACCCAATAACATTTTTGCTAGGGAAGAAAATAGGGATCCCGAGGTGAATCCATAACCATGATAATAGTTTCACCCATCTTCCAGACCCCTTTTAATTAATAAAAGAGGGATAGAAAAGTAAAGAAATCATGTATGTGTTCATTAAAAAGAGATCATACTTTGACAGAGTTTTCATTTTCCTAATTTTTTTATTATTATGAACATACTCTCAGAGATCCCTTCAATCCTATGGTGCCCTTTCAACTTTATCAAAAGAATCCCATGGTTATAGCTCTGGCCAAATATTCATCCATGCTAAGGATGCCATCACCAACCTAGTGTATTTAATGGTGGGTCTCAAATCACTACTTTTGGAATACCACCAAAATGGTACAATCCTGACCCTAGAGTCTTCCCAACCAGACCACTAGTTCATTAAGACCCATTGATAATCCAATAAATGACGACTAGTGGTCCTGATGCAGATGGTGTTTACCACCGTATTCAACCATTGTGGGATCCTATCCTTGGAATGTGATAAAAAATCCCTCCCATATAGTAGGTAGGTGAATCAAGAGGCCACATATAGCCTTAACCAAAAGAAATAGGGTTCATTCTCATGGGATCCTTCTTGTAATCATTGCTACTAATGTCATGTAGTAGGGACCCATAAACATGATGAGGGTTTTGTCATCGACTGTCCGGCCCAGAACCATAAACCTCGGGCATGAAAGAGGGCCTATGGAGGAAGAAAACTATCCAATAGGGTGAAAGGTCACATATATTACTAGTCCAAAGATTCCCAGTAACCTAATTTGGTAGAAAATTATGTGTGGGAATATAAACCAGTCCGCCTTAATTTAATCGGCCACTAGAATCATATGATGGGATTCAAATAATCCTTCCAACCAAATACTGTGGCATACTACGATAATGAACTTGAAATTTATTCCACCCAACATTCCTTCTTGAATAATAATCAGGTATCACTTAATGAATCCATCCAACCATGTTTTATGGATGTCCTAAATAAAGGACACACACCTTCTTATATTCACCGTGTCTGCCAATAACCTTATCTGGAAGCACCTAGAGAAGTCAATCATAAATTCTTGATGAAAACCAAGGGAATACTAAACTCTCTACCCCCAAAAATTAGTAATTTTTGTATTCATCGATAGGAAATTGAGGATACAAGTAGGCACATACACATACTGTGGATATGAAATGGGAATATATCCTCATTAAGACCGTTGAATTTCCAAGAATATCCTAGAAATAGTGAATGAAAATTCACAATTCCCATCCCAAATCTAAAAAATTATCTAGGAAGTTATTATGGAGAAAAACGTAGTTCACCAGGGAAACACATTACTCTGTACCCACAATTTGGGTTGCTCATCAACATGTTTCCTCGGACCAGACACACACCTTTACTCTTGTATAGGAGGATCATGAGGAAAACCCCCAAATAATATATGGAAAACATGTTTAGGAACATACACTGCTCCAATCATTGGTAATAATCCAATACTAATGGTCACTATAGGGAGGAAATATACTCCTTCACATGACAACCACTTCTACCAACAAGTGGCCCCAATCACATATAAGAAGGCATCCAAAAAGAGTCCTCATAAAACCATATTGGAAAACCAAGATCAAATATATGATCTAGATCCGCATAATGATAGAGTTCCTGAAGCCCTAATATTCTTATCTATGGAACATCAAGATCCTACCCTCCAGTTACCAAATGAAGAGAGCTATAGTAGTAATTATGATGGTCCTCTCTGGACACTTCACCATGAAGTAATACTTTATATCAATGATCTGATTGATCTCGAGAGCCCTCTTCTGACGAGATTTATAACATACCACAACATGGATAAAATATCAATGAGAAAGAGGGTCTCCCCTTACTTTAATCCACCATAGGGCCCTCCCCATGATGGTGTGAAGTGTGAAATTTCTATATGCAGCACTACTTTCTCATTCTGAAGTGAATTCTCCAATTGGCATTATAGTGGAGAGAAAGCCCTCCTATTACGACAAAATTGGGAATCCAAGTCCATTCATGTATGATTACTATTCATTATCATGTGAAATAACTTCTAAAAAAACTGATATACAAAGGAGATAGAAGTTCTCTAATCATCCTTTGGATCACATGTCCTCTTAAATAGCATAAAAAGTCCCAATTAATCTCACTGATTATGATAAAAAAATTCGGAATCATCCAATCTGGTCAGACCAGATAGATGAACCTATGAAAAAATATGATGAATTCATACTAAACATAAGTAATTAGTTGGATAAATATGGCATACCATTCATGTTCAATCCTTTATCCACCCCTCAATATAGCATTCCGGATGCATTTTTAGATGATGGTGCGCAAAAAATCCACCTCAATATATGGAATAATATTTATCACCTAAAAGTGAAATTATTTCCAAATAATGAGTATCAAATTCACATAAGGTAACATAAGAGATTCAATTCCAAATTGACTTTTCATATCTCCTCGATTCATGAAATACAATGAAAAAAATATGAATGATCCGTTCAATGTGCATGCCTCAGTGCATTAAAGAGGTTTCAAAAAATGATCACAGATACCCCATAGAGTGTTCATATTATAAGATGGGGTGAACATGGAGCATTGCATTACACTGAAATCCCTAAACAACGAATCATAAAGAAGGTTATAACATGAAATGTTATAGATTCAGGCTGAATGAAACAAACTAAATCTGTTCATGACCAAATTTATTATCAACAAAATCAGGCCTTGACTGATCTAATCAGCATCATGCCATAAAATATGTGTCTATTGGAAGATTTTTTTTATCGAGAATCTAATAATATAGATTAATCCTCCCACTTAAAGGATATATTCCAATAGATAGTGTAAATGTCTTAAATAAAGCAATTATCTGTAAAAATAGGAAATCTAAGTGTGTTTCGAATGATGCAGCTTGCCCATGTGATAACACAACTCTATAAAATTAGAAGAGGGACCACATTAATATTAGCCATGATATTCTAAAAGAAACACCATCCCACAGGGTTGGGGGATTTTTAACCCAACCCTCATGGTTGTAAAACTAGACCCGAATGGTTGTGAAATAAAAACAGAAACATAATCATCTCTCAGGGATGGAGGGATATTTCATCTAAATGACCGCCTACTTAGTGGGAATCAATTTTCACCCAATTAGGGAAGATACTGCTTAATTAATCCCCTCAATTCATCCCATCACATGATTTGATACATTCACTTGGAACATGCATGACTGAACTATTTAGAGATTCCCTTTGAGTTATTATCCCCCAAACTGTTCGCAGTGAATCAGTAAAGGAGTGGACAAGGCCTCATGGAGGGTAAAGAAGATGAAAGTCTTGAAAAGACACTAATGTAATGAACATTATGCCTTTCACCTAAGTTAACATTATTAACACTTCCAATGAAGATTCTACATAACGTGATTCCAATTTAGAGGAGTTAAAAGTGGAAGTTCATATCCTTAATGTGATCCACATTGAAACAAATGAAGGAGGTTTCTGTACCCAGAACTAGTTTCTTTCCCTAAATGTGAAAAATTGCATGAAAAAACCACCATTACATCATTGAAATAATGAAATAGTTATGGGTTAGATAAAGTCTCACATCTCTCTCATAGAGGATAGGCCCCTTTTGATAAAAGAAATATTTCATTACCAAGAAGAATAATTGAAATAATTAAGGACAGTAAATGCAGAATTACCCTAAGGTAGCCTTCTGTCTTGACATATTCTACATGAAGATCCTAAGTAAGAACTTCTAGCTCTAGAACCTCAACCAATAGAGTTTACTCTAACAACTAAAGTCATCCTAGAATGTCCACTCAACATGGGAGACCAAAAACTCATATATTGTTATCCTAGAGAAGGAGATTGGGAATTCACTCTATTGGATGCACAATACGAATAGTGTTAGGAACAACCTTAAATGACTTACCCTATTGGTTACCAATGGATAGTACTAGTAGTTCCTCCATCATTGGTCCTACTAGTCGCCATACTAGTTCAGGCTCTATCCATGGCACCTATCTAGACTTCAGCTCATCTAGACATTCCTTGAATGCTTCTGAACACTATTGAGTCACTACTGACTCGTTTGGAATCCATAAAGGAAAAGCATGGACCAATATTGCTAGAAAAAATCATTACCCTGAATTGGTAGATCCGACTCTTCCTTTTCCAATCATCAAGAACCATTCATTTCTAGTTTTCAATAGATTGGGATACCCAAGGAAACATTTGACACATTTTTTATCTCCCCGGGATTCCATCATGGATACCCCTAAACCACAAGAGGTGGTGAAACTTAGGCACTTCATGCAATCAATGTGAGGAAAAAACATCATTTGAAACATAAGATTTTAATATTGGTCAATAATTGGATGGGAAGACCCCCATTATATGTTCCTTTTCTAGTTCAGCTCAATGTTTTAGAATACAACCATCTCTGATCTCATGATATGCAAAAAATGGCAGAATGAAAGGAAAACAAATTTTACTTCTTATTGGGAAGGATTTACATACTTCTTAAACCTACCACTATATCAATAAGATTTGTTGACTATCTCTATATATAATCTCTGCGATGAGTTTACATGGTGTTGTTCCTTGTGAAAAAGATAAGAGGGTTTCATGATCTTGCCTTAATTACTCAATATGTGGAAAACTGCATCAATGATAAAGATGATTAGGATAGAGTGGTTCTATCAAATTAGGGAAGGCGAATAGGAAAATTATAGGCTTCCACTATAATGATTACACCATCCCATGTACCTACTCCTAATTCAAATCCTGCACCATATCATATAGCCCCACCTCCCGAGTGCTAGCAACAACGCCCACCTCATTAAGATGATAAGAGATATCAGTGTTAGAAATGGTTTTAAAAGATAAAAATTGATGTCTATTCTATTCAAAATGAACATTTTCCTATCTACTTCATCTCGGTATTGGAAAAAAACTTGGTCAAGTTTCTATAGCTTAGGATGCCTGGAAAAGAAGGAGACATAGATCTCCCACACTAGTTACCCTTCCTTCAAATGGTGGGACACCAACTCTAGGATTTTTATATCTGTATGGATCCCCTATAATATATGGTGGATTTTGGGAATGTAAAACTGAATAATCCACCATAACTAGTTGCGTATGGTTATACAATTAACCCATATGAGGAAAATGAATAGAAATATGTCAAAATAAAGAGTGCATAGAAGATTAGTGACTGAATTATTAATAAAATGATCAATCAAACTCATGTTATTAACCAAAAAATGTTGAAATGTCCAACTGTGCCTCCAACCATTTCTGTTGCAATATATATATATATATATATATATACTTCACCGAAAACTCAGTCCCCTATAACCTAGTCCTCCAAGAAGCAATATTGTTGGAAGAGTAGAAAGAAGATGCAAGAAGATGAACCCGTACCTATGTTGATGTTATCATAAAAATTAGTAGACATCATCCCAATAGTCTCAAAAGTATTGGAACCACCACACCAACCAACACAACAAAAATTGACCCATCAGACAAAATATTCATTATATGAGGAGTTTATTTTTTGTTCCATTAAAGTTATTTGCTTAATGGATTTATTCTGAAAAGATGATCATGATTATGAACTATAATTACCCACGCTTGATTGAGAAAATGAAGGAAGAGGCTATCAAAACCATGTGTATAAGGGAATATGCGGTCATTCTATATGTCACTAACTTAACCCCTCCCCTGGTCGAACTGTCTATGCGGTGGAAACCCATCGTAGTGAACTTCAGAAAGCTTAGAACGAATAAGGGATTTCCTATGTACATGATAGTATCCTCCATAATATAATCATCATAGAATATTTGTTAGAGGATATGTCATCACCTGATCAATCCCACCATGTATGCAGAACCAGCTAACCTAACCATCCAAGAGTGGAAACATCTTCAACTCCTTCTCCAAGGGGCAATCCATCTACATCAAGAATGTCGGCTCCCCATGATTCTGTGAAAGAAGACTCCCATGAAGAAAATCAAACACCTCTGAATCAGAAGTATGATGTTTTGATGAAAATGGTCTATGTACCAGATATGTTATCAGTCATAGATGCTTTGAGTCTATCCAAACACCTTCAAGAAGTACTCATAGAGGCCTTGTCGATCCCTCAGGAGTTCTAAGTTGAGGATGCGCTGCTGAATTATATCATGAAAAGAATGATCCCTCCAAATTCCATATGGTTATTTTATTCATAGAACAAGATGATGATTCATTCATAAAAGGTAACATTAGGCCCTTGTATATATAAGGAATGATAAATGACATTGATACTCAATGAGTCTTTATTGACAATGGTTTGGGAATCCACCTCATTCGTGTTTGGAAACATCACCAACTAGGTCTCAATGAATCCAATTTGTCTCACCCACTATAATTTTAAATGGGTATGAAAAGAATTGTAAAGAAACTATTAGTTATATCACCCTTAGAAATTATATCTAAGAACTTGTCTCTGACATAGATTTCATGGATGTTTGGCAGGATACAACATTAAATTCCCTGTTGGGAAGACCATGGCTACATCAATATGTGACCATTCCTTTGTCATATCACCAGTGCCTCAAATTCAATATAAATTGTCAATTAGGGATATTTCATGGTGAAAAGTTCCCATTAAAATCATTTGAGTCACAATACATTGACTTAGGGTTCTACGTAAATGAAGAGAAATAATAAATGGTTCTTGATGTTTCTCATATTAATGACCTGAATGGTATGGAAATGATCTCGACTAATCCTTTCAAGTAGCTCATTGTGGAATATATACCGTCCATCAATCAAATCCATTAGGTGTAGATAAATTCATGTACTTATTCAGTGACATCTGTAATGTCAATCATGAAAACTAAACATGGGAGCATAAGAGAATTCATCAACTCTCTATGTACTGATGCAATCCAAGATGAAAATGTATTTATTCCATCCCGCATGCTTCAAAAAAATCATTTTTCATCAACATGACTAGAAGAAGTTTTCATACCAATGGGAGAAGATATATATGATCATTTTTAGTCTCCTTCCTCCCCTTTGGGACACCAAAAAATCATCACACCATGGATTGACCTTGAAATGACTGTCTCATCTTTCAGATGTCCAAATAAAGATTCTTCCCCTAACTTAGTGATTTTTTCTTCATCGCCTGCCTCCCTTAAAGAGGTGAAAGACGTAAATTTTGAGGAATAATAAGAAGAGGAATACCTTAGGAAAACACATACATCATTTGAGAAAGGTGTGTTGATGATAATGGATTAATTTAGAGAGATAAAAAGGGGTTCAAATGAATATCCGCAACCCACGCTGGTTAGTGTGGCCATGACTTAAAAATAATAGGAAGTATTTAATTTCTTTTTTGAATCAACATCTAGACTTTTTTCATGAAAATAAATAGAGATTTTAGGCATTGACCATGAGGTGTCCACCCATCACTTGGGTTTTCCAGAAGATTATTGTGGATACAAACAATAAACCATAAGGAAACATCCTACTCACACATCAAAAATTGACACTGCAGTCGACAAAATCATCAGGATCGAATTGATTTGGGAGGTACAATACCTAGAATGGATATCCAATATTGTCCATGTGAATATAAATAATGGAAAAATCAGAGTCCTCATTGACATCAGAGATCTCAACTGAAATTGTCTAAAATATGACTTCTCTATTCCATTCATAGAACTCATGATTTATGAAACAACTGGTTATCAAGCCCTCTCATTCCTGGATGTCTATTCAGGGTACAACCAAATTCATATGGCCCAATAAGACAAATAATCCATAGAATTATGTGCTCCATTAGAAGTATTATATTATCTGGTAATGCCCCTTGGGATGTATAATGTTGGTTCCACATACCAATCTGTCATGCACTACTTCTTGAAACCCTTCACAATGAATTTTGTCAAATTCTAGGTTGATGATCTAGTACTCATGTCATGGAAACGTTCTAATCACCTCGTTGAAATAGATACCATCTTCAACAAACATTGATAGCATATCCTGAATATGAACCCCATAAAAGTTTCTTTTGTGGTAACCTTAGGAATGTTTATCTGCTTCATTGTATGCCATGTCAGCATCAAAGTTGACCTTGAGAAAACAAAATCTAACCTTAGCCTGTAACCTCTTAGAAAATTGAATGAGTTTAGGGGACATCAAGGACAGATGGCCAATATCAGGCGCTTTATATGAAACCTTACATGGAGGGGTTTTCCCTTCACCAAACTAATGATGTAGGGATTCACATATCAATGGACCAATTAATGTCATGAGGAATTTGATATTCTCAAGAAATACCTCTTGAGTCAACATGTATTAATGGAACCTATTTAGTAAATGCAATTAATCATATATGTGATGGCCCTAGATTGATCACTAGGCACTTTCCTCGTGAAAATGAACGATGCTGGAAATGAGAACATCCAATATTATTTCAGTCTAACAATACTCGATGTAGAGAATCGATATTTAGATATTGAGAAGAGTTGTCTAGGATTAATCTCATAGTTCAAAAACCAACACACTATATAAATCACCATGACTTACACATGGTCTCCCATACTAACTTGCTCAAATACATATTTAGTCTCTCTATTCTGAAAATATTTTTGGCATGGTGGGAATTTATTCTGAAGCAGTTCAATATATTCTATTTTCCTTATAAAGTAGTGAATGTCTAGTCCTTGGTGGATTTTCTTACAGAATTCCCATCTGATAAAATTCCATCATTAAACACTAAATTTTCAGATGAAGATATATTCTCAATTCAATATGACCTAAAAACATGGGTGATGTATTTTGATGATTCATTTAGGATCCAAATGTGGAAAATAATGGAAACTCTAAGATCAACAAATTCAAGTTATGGAATATGCTAATCTAACAAGATAAGGTAGTGTTTCTGTAATCCTTGTTATCAGAGGGTTATACCAACAATGAGGTAGAATTCCAGACTCTCATTATAGGCCTGGAATTGGTACTCCAAATTCCAGTGAACCACTTGGAGGTGAATGGTGACTCAAAGTTGATAATCAAACAGATCAATGGGGATTATTCCATCATAAAAGAGGAGATAAATTGCCTGTGGGATTATGTCTAAGAGTTAATTGAATAAATTCCATAAAAACCAATATTGACTCACATCCTGAAATAACATCATGAATATTTAGATACACTAGAAAATACATCCAAAGCCTTAGACTATTAAAACTAGGATGAAACAGTCCCCAACGTCTCCTATCACTGAAAGGTTTCCCCTTATATTAATATTATAATGGAGGAGATTAACAAAGTCATCCCCTTCCCTGGTCCATATGGTTCAACCATGGGATGGATGAAACTCATCATGGAATACCTCCAAGATGTAGTTCCTCCCTTGGATAGAGCTAGGAGAGGTAAAATATAGTTGTGAGCAGTCATTAACAATCTTTATGATGACCCAAATCATAAGAAATTTTTCTACAAATGAGTCTTTGATGGAGCCTTTCATAGATGTATCGATGGAGAAGAGACTCTAGATATAATGGAAGAAGTACACGCGGGAGCATGTGGTGGGAACTAATTAAGATATTGGATTTATAATAAAATCCAAATACATGGATATTTCTATCATTAAATGATGTGGGATTGCATAGAATTCACCATGAAATATTATTCTATTCAGGTCTATGTTAACATCATTAATAAACCAATATATTTTCCATATAAAACCAAATACTCAATTCCATTTTTCACATGGAGAATAGATGTAGTGGGTTTGTACCCCCTTATACAAACAATTAGTTTAAATATATCTTAGCTGCTACTAATTTCTTCTCCGTATGTGTTGATGAATTACCTCTCAACGAATTTGAAGCCAAAATAATTTTCAGCTTCATAAAATCCTTAATCATTTCTAGATTTGGTGTTCCTTATACTATAATGAAGGAAAATAGCACCAATTCATGTGTTGTTGAGGTAGAGAAGCTATATCAGGATTATGGTATCAAATCCATCCATTCATCCCACTATCATATAGAAACTAATGGAAATATAGTGGCCTTCAACCTAACCATCTGAATCATACTCAAGAAAGTGTGGAAAATGATAAAAAGTCATGGCCTGACAAGATATTGTTGGATTTATAGGATTACTAGACTATGAGAAATACTAATACGCAGGAAACCACATATTTTTTGGTACATGGGACATAACTAGTCATTTTTATCGAGGTTCAGTTTCCATCACTCCATGTTTCATTATGTGATCAACTATATGTAGATGAAAAATCGAAAAAATGACTGGATGAAAAAATATTGAAAACCTTGATTCACATGGAATTATAATATAATTGGATATAACTTTTTTTTAAAATAAAGTATGCCTCAGTTTATTCCTCCAAGGAGAAGCGATACTAGTCCTTTGAACTCCAATCATACCAGGAAAGAATACCCCAAGGCTTGATCAAAAGATGGAGTGCCTTACTCCATATAGAAGGTTCATTCTGACACATTTTATTCCATGATCTCAATTGATAAAAATCTCATTAAGAATTCAAACAATGCAAGAATCATGAAAAATTATTTCGTGTAATCACATGACATACATCCTGGCTGTAGGATATTAAACTATATAGAACTATGTACGTCCAAGCTATAACATGTTAAAGTTCATATAGTGTCTTTATCGCATGACCTTAAAAGGAATGACATAAATTCCATTCCATAAGAAACAAAAATTCATGGAATCATCAGCCTTGTAGCACGATACTAAATTTTACAAAAAAAGGAATTATTTTTATGACTTAAATCTACAAGAATCCCCTTGTCATCACCGCACGAAATTAAACTGCAGGGTTAGCATCCCTCTTATTTGAGGTTAAGAATCCCCCAAAGTACCACAATTTGAAGCACCCTTTACATCCCCTTAAATATGGGCCTCAATCTTAGGTGTATTTCTCAATAATATCCCTCTTACCCCTCATAATATTTAGGTACCATCTAGACCGTATATGAGGAAGAAAAATCCAGGAATATCTTATGCATAAGCCCAACTTCACATCATTGGCACTCCATAGTGGAAATTGGGAAATCATTGTAGATACAATCCCATACATTATCACGTCCTTACTACAAGACAGTAAGATTAATGCCTAATTTCCTCATCGCATGATGTTAAACTATAAAATTAGTTCAAGAACAACATGTGGCTTAATTCAAATTCTAGTGAGATATGTAGTGAAACTCGGATCTCCAATATCAGGTCCAGCCACGACCCCAAAGAAAATTATACCTTTCCCAATGTATGAACATGATCTTTATAGAGATCTTTCCCAGAACATATTTCTTGATTGTGTTTATAATGAGATATATAGTAACACTCAGACCACATTATCAGGGGCCCAACAATATTACAAAAAATATTAAATCCCATTTTCTAAACAAAAAATCTGGAATAGTGTGAGGAAATATTTAACAAACTGTGTGTGGATTAATTATCATACCAATGAGATATGTATCGATACCCAAATATCAAATGTCAAGACTAGATACCGTAAAAAATCCCCCACTCCCTATGTATGGGTCAGACCTATATAAGGAATGTTTCAAGAACATCATGTTGCTTGATACTTACTTCAATGTGATAAGTAGTGGCACCAAGATATCCAATCTTGGGTCTGACAACAATTAAACCAAAAAATCATCCTTTACTCCATATATACAAATTCAATCCTACACTAGTAATCAATTTTATATAACTATGTGTTGTATGATCCTCATTCTATTGAGATATATAGTGGTACCCCTGTCCTATACCAAGGCTCAGAAATAACATTTTCATCATTTCATTTTAGTTCATATCTATCCTCATCCCATGATTTTTAACTGCATGGGATCTGAAATACTATGTATGGATTGATTATGATCGTGATGAGATACATTTTGATGCTTGGATCATATCTAATGGACCATCCACCCTAGAATCTAAATTTCTCTTTCCTTCACTTTTGTTTCCTTTTTATCATGAAATACTATTTCACCACTCCTTTTTTATCACCCCAATCATATATCGAGTGGGGGTAGGCGATATGGTAAAATAATTCTATGCATGAGTAAGGAATATCAATTTGTATCAATATTACCATGCACATGGTTCCAAGACCTTAAATGGAACACTATATGTCATCATCACGTGACAATAAACTACATGATCTCCTCAATAACTATTTGTAGCTTGATTCTCATCCCATTGAGATATGTAGGAAGTCTTAGGAATTATGTACTAGTTCTAGAAATAGGGTAATGAAAAAATTACACTCTCCACCATACAAACAAAGATCCATCGAGGATATTTTTTTGGGTCTCCTCAATAATGTTCCCAAAATGTAAATAGAAATGTCTCAATTATAAATATGAGTCAAACTATAAAAGGGATATATAATGTAGTTATTATAGTGATCCAAAAGTTCCTATGTGCTCATACCTATCCCTTCTTCACATCATACTCCTAATCTCGAATATATTTTGATCTTCATAATCTTTCCTCAGCTTCTGGTGAAAAAATGTCTGATACATGAGAGCTATTTTTCTGAACTATGCTATAATACACCCCAATAAACAATGCATAAAATATCCAAACCAACGTGCTGATCATCCAAAGGATTCCATTGTTTGACTATGTAGTATGATCCCTATTTTTCCTTGAATAAAACATCTCATAAATTTTGTTTTTTGAATTCAGGTAACTTCATTTCAGAGAAGCCTCTTTTTTCCATGTAATATTTGAAAATAATTTGATGGAACCCATGATTCAATGTCAATGGTTATCCCTCACAAATTTTTCCCATTTCCCCTCTCTTGATATAAGAATATACAAGACCATGGTTTAAAACTTGATCATTCATCTCTAAAATATTTTGAAACAAATATGGATTGGTAGGTCACATTTCATCTACAATTTTTCAAAATATCATGGTCTTAGTCATACGAACTAAAAGTAAAGACACCATGTTTCTTATGTGTGGGTCATACCTGTGTGGAAAACCTATCTTCCTCATTCATGGGATATTTTGACTAGAAATGCCTCTTCTATGTTTAGGTAATTTCCACCTATAAATATAACTTTCTTCTCAGGGAAATCCAAATCTCCACAATCTATCACCAACATTAAGTGATATAATAAAAAAATTATTAAAGTCTCATTTTCCTAACTATGATCTCCTTTGAACCAGTTATAGTTGTATACTTTTCTCATAAATTGCAGAGCATGTCTTCCATAAAATGATACTATTGACTATACAATACATTCCATAGTTATCCTTGCATTAAATAGTCCACAATAAGTGTTTTGAAACTAGTGGTAATTTCATCCTAGGGCGATTCATCCTCTAACATCATAATCCATTTTTCCATACCACTCTTCAGATCTAGGGGTCCCCAATTAATATCTTAAAACATTCACCTCTCACACGAGAATATGGTAGTACATTTCTAGAATCATTACCAAGAATGGGAGATTCATCAACCTTTCAGTCAAAGATAAAGACCTTAAACTAAACCCCACTAATGTCCTTACTTCATGAATTTTTGATGTATAGTATAATTTCTTTTCTACATGACATTAAACTTCATAAAATAATATCCATGATCCATTCTGTTAAACTACACAACATAATGTCTTTATTGCATGAATTTATAATATATGTCATAATGTCCTTGTTGCATCCCTTTAATCTACATGGAATAATGTATTGGTTCCAGGAATTTAAACTAAATAGAATATTTTCTTGGAAACAAGACATTAAACTATAAATAAAAATACTCACCATAAGACTCTAAACTATGCATTCAATTTCCTGATCGCGTGATATTAAACTACACAAGACCATTACTGTTTTCAGAAAGGGGACTTCCCACTAAAATCATCTGTCTAACAAAATGTACCCTCCTTTACTCAAAAAAAATTCATTTAGTAGTAGTTTCCCATTCATGGAATGTTCTAATATAGATATTCCTTTAATTATTATACACATCCCTTTGGAAAACCACACTTGTAGTTTTGGGAAATCCAAATATCTTTAAAATTCATTAGGGCATCAGTAGTAGAATCTCAGAATTCCTGGGAACTCTTTTACCTAACAATTCAGTAAATTACCCCTTTGGCCTTAAGTCTCCCATATAACTTTTCTGGTAGCCTATAGATTCCTCTATTTAAATAAGTGGTATGTACCCTAGTTTTCCTTGTGTAAAAAATACCTTCGAATGTGTAAATAAACCAATGGAAACTTCATCCCCAGGATAGACCTCCTCTTTTACTAAATACCATGTTTTAGATTTAGAAACCATTAAATCTTGACTCCAGATTACCCAATGGATATATGAATAATTTTAGAATGTTATTAGACCACAAAAATTGTTTAGGTCATTATTTCAATATTTATGGTCAATTTTGTTCGAACTAAAACACTAGTTTCATTAGTCAGACTTTCATGACATTAAAATTCACAAAAAATGAGACATAATACTCTCCAAATTGAAAGCCTACTAAATGGAACTATGGAAAAAATTCAAACCCCATCTCGCTAGACCTACAATATGTATGGTTTTGGAAAGATCTAGTAATGAAAAGATAAAAGGCACATAACTCATTAAGCAGAAAACCCAAAAAGGGAAGTCAAAGAAAAATAAAAGTATTACCCACTATGTATCCTTCATATTGAGCTTACGAAAAAATTAGTGTGATGAAATAAAAGGAAAACATTTTATGGGCCATTTGTACGACCCATGAAATATTTTAACTACACTTTCTAGGCCCCATGGATTAGAAAAATATTATATAATTTCCCCATCCAATCATTGTGATTATAAATAGTTGAGAAAAATAAACCTTTTGGTTATGAAAATTAATGTCAAAATTATTTTATGATTGTAGAAGAAAGATATCGATGAAGAGATAGATGATCGAAGGAAAAACTATTTTCATTTATTAGATAAAACAAAACAAGAGGATCATCCAAAATATAGAGTCTCTTGATCACTATTTACTAATGTCAATCAAGATAACTCTTCATCTATTGAATGTAATTTTCAACCCCACCATCCTCTTGTTGAATCCCACTTAACCATATGGATTTAGTATCCTTGTCCTGGTGAAGCTCTTCGGCTGTAGCTACAATGGTATTTGACCCATCTATTTTGGATTTTTTTAATGATTAGTGGTTTGTACAAGATCCCCCAAAGAAAAATTTAATTCCTATTAAAGAAATCATACTTTAATGGTCTTCTCATTAATACACTCTCTAAATTCTTCCAACTTCATTATATAGTTGTCCTCTGCATGGGATAATGAATCTTTGAGATCATCAGCTCTAATGAGTAGTTTCAACATTATTAGTTGTTCTTGAAGCTAATTCTCTCGATCCCATTTTTGAATGATATCCTTTATAGTATAATGAATAACATTTTACTAAAATCTTCTATATCCCAACATTCCAATCCAAAATGAATGTCAATGGATTTTTAAATGTTGGTCTTCCAGATGTATCTTAGAGACTATCCTCTATATATCTCACCAAGACATAAAACTTTTGATGCCCGAAGATTTTTGAAGCTCCAAATCTAACTTAGAGACACTGTAAGTTGGAGAGATGTATTATAGGATCAATCCACATATTGGATAACCCTGCCCTATTCCTTCCTAATCAATAATGGATTCTTGTTTGGGTGATAAATTCCTTGAAAAATAGATTCTTACTCATTCACAACAACAGAATTTGATGGAACTGAAAAATGAGAAAGACATGTCATTAGATTCAAAAAATATAATAGGTAAAATAAATATTGGTGGATTAGCATCGAGGACACATACCCAGTAATAGGTCATAAGCTAGTGTAGTTTTCTCTCTAGTGTCCTTGATTTCAGTAGTTTGAACTGGATCCTCTTGATTAGGGTTACTTTACTAGTTCTGTACAGGGTTCACCAAACAAAGATTAAAAGCACTCCCCATTTCAAGGTCCTCCAAATCTAGCCCCCCTCAACGATGGGGCTAATATGGATTTCAACATCGTTTTCATGAACCACCACTATGACATTATCTGTGGATCGAGCTGCACATTCCAATTAGTCGTGATCATATAATATGTCCTAAAACTATGGGTTTCACACAAAATAAATACCCAAATCCATTAAATTCCCTAATTAGTGACTCAAATTCTCTTAATGTTATGGGATATTTAACATTTTCCCATATTGTAGAAAAGTTAATGCCAATATTTCTCACAGAATCTATTGGCGTCTCATGCCACATGGTAATAACACCTAAGGAGATGATTGAAATATTTGGCTCATCACTTTGCACACCACCATCTTATGATGACTTGAGACCCCAAACATCTTCCTCAGTGATAACCACATGGGTAGTATTAGTCGTTGGAGGGTGCTCTGGTGAATGGAATGGACATGAAATATTAAAGAGATGGAAGTCATCCATCAGAAAATGGATTCTTATGATACACCTTTTACATTACCAGATTCGTCTTCCCTTTATACTATGGTGGTTAGAACAGTGACATGAGGAGATGATGTGTCCTCAACCCTCAACATCCCTTCTATCAAGGGAGATGATTCACTATTAGTTATCAGTGGTCAATCCAAATAACCCCAATCATTCCTTGGATGTTCATGTATAATCCACATGAAAGATAATATGGAATTATTTTCTACAGTCATGTAAAAGGATAGACACTTGTTCTAGATAAATTAGGGATTGATAATGCCAAGACGACTCAACATTTCTGATAAGGTGTTGAGCCAAAGATCTCACCCTCTAACATTCCTTCTTTTTCACCCTTTTTTAATTGAGGTTTTCAAGGAAAAACCTCATAAAATAAAGGTATTAGAGGGGAAAATGTAGTCTTACACTTCATCTATGTCTCCATTTCTTGCTTCCCAGGGGATAACTCTATCTATTAAGGAGACAATTCATTAACCCGGAGAGGTTTCCCAGTTGGGCCATACTTTTTTGAGGGAAACTTAGTTGATTTCCCCCAAGATCATTATAAACATGAATGAGAATTTCCTTATCAAACATTACTTGTTCTATATAATGTAATAGAAGGAAAAAATATGATAATAGATCTTGTGCCTTTGGGATTGACATAGTTGTGCCATTATTTAAAATATGGGTGGTCAACCCCTTCAGTTGTTCCCTAACTCGCCGTGTATTCCACTCGTATCATGGAATGAATTACATCATCAGTTTCATTAATGCACATATCAAGGTCCTGAATATAAATCCCCATATTAGCAAGACTTTCCTCAACGTGAATATTGGGGTGGGGCTCATGCATCTCCATACCTATAATACGTAGTCCATCAAAATGAAGTGAAAATATGATTACAACATCAGAAAAAATATCAAAAAAAATTACACCACCTATAGTCAAATGATTTCCAAATCTATACAGGCCTATCTTAAAGACGATTCAATAGATTTGGATTTCAAGGGCTTGCCGAACCTATCCATCACAAATGTTCGAAGAGAAAACTCAAATCAGGTGTCTTCTTGGTAGTGATGACTAGACTGTCTTGGATCAATATCATTTCTTGTAGCCTTTATATTATGACCATCGGACTAAAAATTATATGTGTTCATTTGGATGAACTTGGGACCTCATCATCATAACATTCCAGAGGGGATAAAGCATCCACAGTTGGAGAAGAGACGCCTTCTGAAGAATCATATGCCTTTATACCCTTATTAACATGATTGGATGTTTTCCTAGTACTGATTTGAGTAACGACATTGGTCAAAACTCCCTCTTGGTATGATGTTATCCAAGCCTCTATATAGTAGGATCCCAATCCGCTAGTCGCATCCACTAGAAGTAGGTTGATCACCACTTGGGTCATATCCATGGATGTTAGAATCCATAGCTATCAGGCTACCATCAGATTCTTTTCTTCTCAAACTCATACTAGAAGAGATACATTTATTTTTTGCAGGCACATAAACTAGCATGATGACTTTTATAGAGAAAATACTTCACTTATAACCTTGCTATCATTAAGAATTTCTGACACACCATCTCGAAAGGACATCATATATGATCTTATCTCATTTATAGCCTTATCATCATCACTGAATATCATAGTAGGTGGTTTCCCATATGGTAATAAATTAAACTCCATGAACCTGATCATCCTTAAAAGGGTCTCAATTGGTTTTAGGGATCTTGGTGGAATACAAGAAAAAACAAAAAAATATAGTGGGAATGGGCTCCATAGGACCTCAACCCCTCTCAACACAATGTAGGTTCTAATGTGGGATAAAAACCATCCCCATAAAACCTGAAATAGTCCTGAAATTGTTAATGGATCCTTCCCTACATGAACATGTTGTCGACATTGGTAAAACTTTTCTCGGACAGGGACTGCCAACCCCAACAACATCTTCTTTTCTACCTTGGACACCATGAAAAAGGTCCCTAGCCTTATTCCTCCATTGTAATCATGGATAAGAAATAGGTATTTTTTATCCACATTGGTATAAATCCTATGAGATGTGCCATTGTAGGAATGATGGAACGGGGCTTATAGCCCCATTTTCTATACTACCCCTTCTCCGAAGTGTGCCATAATATACCAAGAGCACTTCACTCACCATCTTGCGGCATGCAGTGGAAAGTTTTCATGATTGGAACTTCCCCAAAAATTCTAGGAAAGTACTCCTCTACACTTTGATGTTGATATCCCCTCTCGGATGGGAATCCTACACTATAATTTTAATATCTATATTCATAACCTCTTGTACCATAGGTTCTTTCCAATCATCATCATCCCATGTCACCATTAGAGGGATGAATATGTATGACATGTATCCATGAATCGGAACCCCATAGTCCTTATAAACATACCACAAGATTATTTCATCCTCTCAATCATTATATGGAAATAGTTAGTCTACAGTCCCCATAGGATTATTAGCTCATGGATGAATTCAACATTACCGTATGCATAAGTATGCCCTGCCCACATGACCTAATATTTTATAGTGTCTTAAATATAACTTATGAACTCTTCAAACGATTGGAGAACATCGTATTCCCATATTTAACTAGGAATAATTCCCCCTCCGATACAGAAATCCCCTTATTTCTTCCAACCATTTGACTGATCGGTCTAGGAGCTATAGAAGACTGACAAGTAATAGTGTGGCTTCAATTCGGGTGTGTGCGACTTTAGATCTAGTGCACACTGTCTATGGTACATAACATAGGTTGTGGATGACGTCCTTGCATTTATATATGCTCCCATGCTAGACATGTTCACAATATTGAAATATCTGTAGTTTTGAAACCAGGAAAGAGGAGTGCAGTCCTTTAAAGAGAGTATCAAGACGTCCTTCGAGAGACTCTGCGTGAAAATATACGGGTAACTACTCTCAGTGAAGTCATGATGATATTTCATCAAATGACTCAATAAATTAGGTAGATTTGTATCGCAAGCATCATAGTATTCATTCCCTTAATATTTGACCATCTCCTCAAGGAACATTCCATATTTTTCATCATAAAATCTAGTATTTATAGAAACCGTTGAACTTGATTTGATTTAATTTTTTTTAACCAAAAAATTAATTTTCACAAAAAAAATGAATAATTATAGAAAAAATAGAAAAATAGTGATCTCATGCATGTTCCTCACTCAGGCACTTTGATCAGGTGGATCATGCAAGGAAATCAAACACGGTCCCAGTGAAAGTAACTTTACTAGGAGTATGTATTAGATAGAGAGATAAAAAACATATCTATGTGAATGTGACCTTCAGTAAAAGAGCTTTAGTAGAGGGTTTGTGCGGGAGACTAGCACATCGAGACCTAAAATTATAGAGTTGCGAGAGTCAGCCGTAGAAATGAATACCATATTTATAGATGAGGAATCCCCACTGTGAGGCTTGCATATGATCTCTTCCTACATGGTATACCTTATAATACTACTAGAATTGTAGACCTATGTAGATTTCCTTTTTGAAAAATTTATCATTTTCATCCCTTTAACTTAGGATGATACCCTCTTCTATCAATTAGATCTATCCTTAAGGGGGGGGGGGTATTTTCACTCCATTTTATCACATGCATGAAAAAAGACAGATATAAATACCTTAGGGAGAAGAGAATAAGTGAAATGAAGAAGGCCAATGATCACAAAACCCCTAATAACCATTCACACTTGTTACTCAAAGAACCATCATCTCACAGGGTACCTACACACCGGTCTGTGTGATTGGCCAGAGTGAGACACTAGAGTGAGATCAAACATTTTTACAAGGTCCTATATTTTACTATATATAGGAACCTGGAGTCTTTATTTTTATAGATAAAAATTCTAGAAGGCCAACTAAATCACTTCCCACTATAGTCCATTTCTCAACACCTCAAAAAAAATCTAGGAAGATTTCTAAAATCTAAAAAAGAGGGCAATAAGGGGTTGATTGATAAACTAATTTCCTCCAAGGGTTTAAAATATACATTTCCCACATGGGGAATTCTACCACCCAATGATTAACAAACACTAGTGATTGTTAAAGTTCCTTAACCAGGGACATGCATGAGCCACCTCTCCAAAAAGTTGTCGAAACCATTGAAGGCATGAGAAAAGTCTCACCCAATCATAGTTTTCTAGGTGGTTTGTCACCCAGGGTGTGACAAGTTCACCTATTCCTATCTATATGACGTATCCCTTACACGAGCCCCATGGTTCTCCCTAACCTCTAGCCTTTACGAGCCACTCATCAAGAATTCTTCAAATCTATCCATGGTAGGGCCTAACTTACTTTTTCTCCCCTATATAAAAGGGACCAGGTTGAAACCCCTTCCAAAACATCTGGACTTACGCAACCATGATGAGTGGAACACTAGAGTGTCCCCAATTTGGGTGTGTATTCCTATGGCCATAGGTTTCCCACACTTTTCTTATTTTCTGGTCAGGGATCTTAGGGTGTATGTGAGTGTGCATCCCTATGGTCATGAGTATCCCTACCCTAGGTACAATTTCAGGGAGTTCATGGTCTTAGATACTAGGGTTAAGACCATTTCCTCCCCTTATCGTCTCTTATACAGATTTCCTTCGGTTCATAAATGTTTGGATTTTTATTACTATTACCTTTGTATTCAACATGGAATGAAATCCTCTTCCCTCGTAATGAGACCAATTTTAGGGAATCCCCCCTAAATTAATCCCCTATACTTTCTTACATGAGGTTTCACTATTGCATTTCTCTACATTCTGGAATCTAGGTCCTAGATGGGATGGGAACCTGAGCCCTCTACCCTCTCTCCTATATCCTTTCCATCTCTGTCACCAAACCCTAGACTCATTTTATGGTAAAGTGAAGAGGGAGAAGTGTTCTATCCCCAAACTCTTCTATCAGTATATGTGGGGATATAGTTGGTGGGAGTGCTCAACGCCCCATCCATCTCTTCTTGGGATATGTCTTCATTTCCACTAGTAGAAAAAAAGTAGATAGTATGGGTTCATAAATCTTCTACTTATTCTTGTTTGTCACATCAAGTATGAATCATGTGGGAAAATAGGTTAGTGGTTATCATGAAACCTGCATGATCCACCAAAAATTTAACTATTAGAGATCTGATTCCTATTATAATCTAGATACCAAGGATTCTTATCTAGGGATCAAGCTCAATAGAGTCATCCTCAAAAGTAATTCCCCAAAAAGAATACAAATTACCATGAGTTGAGATATACATCACGGCCCCTTTTTACTGGGAATCTTCTTTAGGAGTAAGCCCCAACATAATCCATTCAAAGGGACATCGTTGCCCCTGAGTTGAATCACTTAAGGGCCTCCATTGGAATAGGTTCCTATAACCAAACTATGTGAGATTTTATTACCCTCCAAATGGGATACATAGGAAGCCTCTCTGAGGTCCATACCCAGCACCCAAAAAAACTATTCTCTCTGGGTAACATTCCCATCATGGTCTAATTTGACCTATAAATTTATATCCCTCTAAGGATCCCTAGGATACTTCGGCATAAGTCCCATACCAAAAATTGACTGGTAACCTTCATCCTATATGATGTTTCCTCATGATGTTAAATTGTAAGGTTATGTCCTTACCACATGACCGTAAAAGGTATGACGTAACAAATTAATACACATAGAACAACTTCATTTAAGATTATTTTCACATGTACATGTAAGAATCCCATTACATGGGTTCGACCCCAGCACCAAAACAACTCCTATCTCCCTGTATAATGATACACTCCAATGTGCCCCCACTGTGTGGCTATAAAACTAGCATCATTAAAAAAATTACCAAAGAATATCTAATTTGTAAATAAATTGATTTCATTGATGAAGAACATAAAATATAAAGAGATGATTCTAAATTCCGTATATACTAATAATTTATTTCTAAATCTAGAGTGACCCACATCATAATTGGGAATAAATAAAGGATTTATGAACATATATAAAATCTAAAATAGAGTCCAAAATAGGAAATAAATCCCCCAAAAAATGTATGATGAGAATAACCACCAATCCTCTCGAATAATTTTAGTTTTTAAGTATCATTTTCCAAACATCTCGATGAGATACTATCTTTAGAATGAAGTACCTCATGGATATATAAATGTTGTGTGTTTCTAGTTATAGGAACCAACCCATTGAAAACCATTCAAAAATATTGATTCCTAACCCAAAAACAAATTTTCGAGGTAAAAAACCCTAAAACCACTAAAAATCCTAAAACCCCCTAAAACCCTATGAACCCATGAGATTCTAAATCCTTAAAAATACTCTTAAAACCGTAAAAATCCCTAAATCTCCTATATCACTTACAAATACCTAAAATGATCCCAAACCCCTAAAAGATACTAAAAACCAAAAACTTTTAAAGACCCTAAAAAAATATAAAATCATACAAATCATTAAACACTATAAAATCCCTAAACCCTAAAAAACATAAAAACAATAAATACCTCAAAAAATTTTAAAAGCCATTTATATTCTAAAAACTAAAAACAACCCTAAAAAAACAAAAAATCGTTAACAACCCTAAACAAATATGAAAAACACCAAACAAACCAAACAAACCCAAAAACCCAAAAAACCCAAAAAACCCAAAAAATAATAAAACCATAAGAAATATTAACAAAAACCTTAGAAACCCATAAAACCATAAGAAAACACTAAAATCCATAAAATTCCTCTAAATCTCTATACACTGAATAAATACCCTAAAAACTCTTACAAACTAGAAATCCCTGAAAATATAGTAAAAAAACTAAAATTTAAAAACACCCCCAAAACCCCTAAAATAACCCTAAATCCTTAAAAAACCTGAAAAACCCTAAAAATTTGAAAAACCCACTTCAAACCATAAAAAGCTCAAAAAGCCTAAAAATCACCCCAAAACCCCTAAATAACCTTTAAACCCCATAAAATACCCTACAAAACCTTAAATAACCTAAACCATATAAAAAACTTAAATTACCGCAAATAATTTAATAATTATAAAAGTCTCTAAAAAATCCTAAAACCTAACAAAACCCTAAAAATCCAAAAAATCCTAAAATTCCCAAAAACCCTTACCCACCCACCCCCTAGAAAAAAACATAAAACCCCTAAAATATCCTTAAAACAACTAAACCCCCTTAAACCCCATAAACACTAAAAAAACATAAAACCATTAAATTTATTAATTAATCCATAAAACCCCTAAAATCCATTATAAACTCTAAAAACCCTAAAAACCTAAAAACCATTAAAAACCCTAAAACCCCCTAAAACTACAAAAAATATTTAATGAACCAAAATCCAAAAAACCCTAAAACACCATAACCCATAAAACCCATTAAAACCATTAAATACTCTAAAAAACCTTAAAACGCATAAAAACTATGAAAATCACTAAAACCATAAAACCACTAAATGACATAAACCTCTTAAACACATAAAATTCCTAAAACCCTCAAAATCATAAAACCTTAAAAACTATTAAAAGATTAAAATAATTAAAAACCCATTAAAACCCTAAAACCCCACAAATCCCTAAAATCATTTAAAAACACAAAAGGCTATAAAAACCTAACAGAAACCCTAAAATTCTAAAAACCGACAAAATCCCTAAAAACCCAAAAACCCTAAAAAACCCAGAAATCCGCATAAAAATTCTTAAAACTAAAAATACCTAAGGGAACCTAAAACCCTAAAATACCTAAAATAAACCAAAAACTATAAAACCCTTTAAACATTAAAAACTAAAAAACCTTAAATCACCTAAAAATACCAAAAAAATACAAAACCCCTAATAAAACATAATAAACCCTAAAAATCCATAAAAACGTTAAAACCCCTAAAACCAATAAGAACCATAAAAACACTAAAACCCAAAGAAAATCAAAAAATATCCTAAAACCCATAAAAATACCCAAAAGCAGTAAAAATTATACAAACCTATAAAAATAATAATAGACACTAAAAACCCACTAAAACACATAAAACCCAAAACCCATTAAAACCCCTACGAATCCTTAATATAATAAAAATACAAAAAAACTCTAAAGAAACCTAAAAACTCTAAAACCTTATAAATATCATAAAACCCCTAAAAACCCCAAAACCCCAAAACCCATAAAAAATAGTCCTTGTAAAACCCCTAAAACCCCCAAAACTCATAAAAACCCCAAAACACTCTAAAGACCCTAAAACTCTTAAAACCTTACAACCCCTAAAAAATATAAGACCCTAAAAATAATTGAAACTATAAATCCTCAGAAAAACCTAGAACCCCACTAAAACCTCTAAAAACATCTAAACTCCCTGAAACCCATAAAGCACTAAAAACCCTAAAACCCCCTAAAAATTAAAAAACATTAAAAATACATAAAAAGCCATGAAATACCCTAAAATATCTAAAAGTCCCTAAAATCACTAACAATATAAATCCCTTGAAAACTAGAAAAACAGTAATAAACCTAAAAACAATAAGAAAACATAAAATCATAAAAATCATAAAACCCTATAAACCCTAAAACTGGTTGATCGATAAAATAAAGGGCACACTCCTTCCCTATTGCACTTTAAATAAAATTATAATTTTTATATTTATTTAAAGGAGTTGAGTTGGAAGGGGGTGATGCATTGAGAGCTCATATAAAACTAACCATATTCACAATGCTATTTGATTTCTCATATGTTTTGGGTTTGAGTTCAAGTATGAGGTTCGACAGAGAGAAAGTAGGTTGGGCTTCGAAAATACGAATTATATCTTTTTAAATAGAGATGTTCATAGATTTTTATTCAAATTTTGAATAGTAATTCAATCATTTATGTAATAGAATAACAATAACATAGAACTAAATCATTCCAACAAACAACATAATAAAAAAAATAAGTACAAATAGACATGGTAGGTATATTGATCATGTAATCATAATAACTATGGAAAAGCATGATAGGTATATTAACCATATACTCATTGTAGGTATACTTATTTCATGATTTATGGATAATGGATTGTACAATGATCTTGTGAGTAAAGTCTAATGATATGTATATTGACCACATCTCCAACTAGTCATAGTTACTTAACTATCCATGTAAAAAAACTCATAATCACGTAATTGTATGTGTGACTTAAACATCATGGTTACTTAAGGATAATATTATTGAACATATAAATTACGACTTATAACAATATTTTAGGAAAATATTAGATTTAGAACTAAATTGAAATATTTATGTATAATTAATCATCCCTAATTCAATTGTCATATAATTCATTCTCTCAATACTCCATGGTTTTGTAAATATATCAAAAATGTTTTGTCAGGTAGCATTGAATTCTAGATTTATATAAACATTTTCAAAATGGTATCTCAAAAAGTGATGTATTATATCAATATATTTTATCATGGAATGAGATATGGTATTTTTACAATTTTTAATAGCACTTGTATTATCATGGTTTATAATAAAATGTGTTTATTAGTATCCATAATCTAGAAGTGTGTGTTTAATCCCTACATTATTTTTATAACATTTCCTACATCTATGTACTTATCTACAGTTGTATATAATGAAATAGAGTATTTTTCTTACTACAGTCTTAAATTAGAGACTTTCCCAAAAAGATACATGTTATAGATTCTGCTTTTATATCTAACTTACAACAACCACAATTTCTATAAATGTAACAATATAATTAAAATTATTTACATCTTGAATAGAAAAATCCTTATTTGGTATTTTGTGGTATTTAAAAATAATTTTTTACTTCATTAAAATGTGATTCCTTTGATTTTTTTTAAAACATGCTCTCATGAACACCCTATAACATAATATATTGTTGCCTAGAAGTTACATGTAGTAAAACTCCAATCAAACCTCTCTATGTAGTTTCTTCAACTGTATTTCTAATTTCATCCAGATTTAACTTATTTAATATTCTCAAGGGAGCATCACAACCTTTAGGGATATCCATCCAAAAAAGTTAAAATAAGTGTATTGTATTTGGTTTTATTTAAAACGATTCTTTATTTATTTTGAAAAATATTAAAATTAAGGAATAATTTTAACTCAGCCATTAAACTCATTTCTAATCCTTATTTCATAAATTTTTGAAAATTCAATACATAATGAATTTTCTGAACATCTAAAAATAATTTCATCAACATAAATTTTAACCACAAAAATATATTTTTAAATACATTTAATAAATAAGGTCAGATCAACTGTTCCTTTTACAATACTTAAGAAATAAAAAATGAGTTTATCCCATCATAAAAAGATCTAAGATATTGTTATAAACCATACGATGTTTTTTTAATTTAAAAAAATTATTTGGAAAATGGTGGTTTTTAAATATATATAGTTTTTTCACAAAAAAATTTCCCATAATATAACTATTAAGAGAAGAACTTGTATCATACATTTTATATAGTTTTAAATTAATATTCACTATATAGGAATAGAGTATCCTAATGGATTGAAGTGATTCAACTGGTGAAAAGGTTCTTTTATAATCAATTTCATTAAATTGACTGTATCTTTATGACACTAGTCTATCATAATTTCTAATTATAGTTCCAAAATTATCAACCTTATTCCAAAATAGCCCTTTAATAATAATGTTTAGGAAGTTATTAGATATTTCTAGCAGTTCCCAAACATTTTTTCTTTTAAACTAATTCAATTATTCTTGTATATCCAATATCAAAAATTTATCATCTATAGCTTGAGTGATGTTTTTAGCATTAAGATGTGACTATATGGATTGATGATCAACCTATATTCTCGGATAAGATATAGTATGAGTACCTCTCTCCAGATATCCATCAACATCATCTAAAGGATCTTCTCTATGAGTTCTAGTAGTTTAATGGATAGAAGTACAAGGAATTTCATTTTCCTCTTTAGGTTTAGGTTCAAATTGTTCATCATTGTGATGTCATTTTTGTACAAAATGATTTACATAGATATTAGTAGGTTTTGTTGAGATATTGATATGAAAAGTTTAAATATTATCTTTAATGTTTTACAATAGTGTTTTAGGATTATAAGGAACTATTTCATTAAATTTTAAATGTACATAATCTTATATAAATTTGGTTCATTTATTTAACACCTGATATGATTTAATGGAGTTTGAATAACTAGTGAGTATTCCTTCATCATTTGTTTATGAGAACTCAGAAAAACTATCCCTTGCATTGAGAATAAGTGACTTACATCCAAAAAATCTAATGTGACTAACCTTTGGTTTTCATTCACTCCCCAACTCATACAGATTTTTCTTTTAAAGTGGTATAATTAGAAAACTATAGACAATGTATAAATCTATATTTATATCCTCTTCCAAAAAGTAAATTGGTAGGTCATACACATTAATAATTTTCTATGAACTCACTTCAAGAGTCTTATTACTTCTTTCTATAACACCATTACTTTGAGAAGCCCTATGAGAAGAAATTTTGTGATTGCAGCCATGTTGTGAGAATAAATATTCAAAGAATTAGTTTCAAAATTATTATCAGGGATAGTTTTGAAGGACATAATAGTATTTGAACTTATATTTTTTATAGATTTTGAATATTTTTCAAAATATTAAAAAACATTGATTCTAGTGAGTTAGAAATAATACTGATGTGTATATATAATATTCATCAAAATGAAAATAGGAAAAATGATTCCAATTTAATCAATAAACATTATCAGGTCTAAAAAATTCAATTTTAACTAACTCTAGGGGATTATAAGTTGAAACTTATTTATTTTTATTGAAGGATATATTATATTGTATCATTTTTTTACATTGGTTGTCGAAATTGTATTTTGGGAAATATATTTTAGGAATATATTTAACTAAATATCTAATTGTATTATTTCCAAGAGAGTGAAGAATTTAATCGTCTAGTCTTTTATTTCATAGCCAAAATTATTCGGTAATGTAACTTAATCAATAAATATTTTGAAAAAATAAATAATCTAAATAAACTACATATACATTATCATTTCATAAATAATTAAAAAATAAATCATGTTTAGAATCATAAAAGTTTCAAAAATTATTTTCATACTTTAAATGGTAACCATAATATCATTATCATGGTATTATAAGAGTATTATACTATATACTATCAAAAATAAGACTTTAGAAGTTAAAGTAGAGTTCGAGTTCCTAATTTGACCCATTCTAATTATAAATCATTTGTTATACGAAAACAAACATTTTGATAAACTACTTATATAAGGACCATAAATCTTAATTAATTACCAGTCATGTTTCTAGAAAATTCATAATCTAGATACCATGAATTCTTATTGTTAATATTGAAGAAGGTTTCCTACACAAATTTATGTAATAATTATTTTGGTGACCATTATTTATTGGGTTGAAAATTATTAGTAATAAAATATATATGGAAACTAAAGTCGTTTAACAAGTTTAACATAAATATATCTAATAAAATTATAAATAAAAAACATTATTAGGTCTATAATAATATGAAATATTTTATTGAATTGATGGATTTTGATATATAAATAAATTTATTCCTATCAATTATCCATTGATCAGGCGGGTTTCCAATAACATTTTTGTATTTGGGTGTGGTTTGTTTACCAGGAATTTGGTTAAAATTCTCTTCACCATTTGTAAACCATTTATGATACTTTTTGAGATTCTTAATTGACATTTTATGTTCATTTTTATAATAAATGATCCTTCTTTTATGTTTCTATAGAAAGTTAAAATTTAACATGATTTGACAATGCATGAAGCTTCTTCAAATTTATATATGTATCCTTAAGTTCATTGAATTATAATTCTATCATATTATAGGTTTCATATAATTAACAAATGGTTATATATTAAACATTTTTTTTAGTTTTCAAAGAGATTAGAAATATGAAGAAGAAATATAGAAATAATATTTAATACTTGAAATGTGTTTTCCATAAAAACATGTTGGCTATGTAATTATTGTATTATATACTAGAGTTATAGTCACTGGAGCTATCTCATAGAAACTATATGTAGATTTCATAGATTTATTTTTTATTTTTACCCTTATTCCTCATAACTTTTCTTATATTTCAATTTTGGACAATCATCTTTGATATGCCATTGTCTTTTTAATTCATTACTAGTCACCTCACCCGATTGATTCTCCTTTTCTATTTTCCTCATCTATAATGATTCCCTCCATAGATTGACTTCATGATAATTTTTTTATTCCGTTATAACTTATTGAATATGATGGATTTGTGATCCATTTTCTAATCATTTTCAGAAGGCAATTCATCCTTACTTGAACTATCTTCCTTGATTATCTTCTTCTTATTTGAATCTATAGTCTTGATGGAAACTGATTTTATTTTATGTTTATCCTTATATTTTTCCACTTTTGTATCTTCTTCATACATTATGAGTATTCCAATAAGCTCCTTTATTGGAATGTAGCATATATCACAGTATCCTCTAATGGAAATAGAGTTTCCTATCGACCAATCTGGTAAGAATCTCAAGATTCTCTTCACTTGATACTTATATTTAATTTTCTTCCCATGAGTATACATTGCATTGAAAAGTTTGATGAACTCGAAATACATGTCATAAATTGATTCTTATTGATTCATCTTAAATGTATCTTATTTAATAGTATTGGTATTCTAGTGAATATCTTTAATATATGATGTCCCTTTATGGGAAACATCATGTGTATACTATGTTTCATAAGTTGTATAACATGAAGAAATTAAATTATACTCATATTACCCTAAGGAAAAGTATAAAAAATTCATGGATTTATAGTTTCATTGATTAGAAGAATTACTTTCATCACTCCAATTAACATTAATAGCTTTTGTTTTTTTTCATATTTTTACTCTATTACTGTCCAAATATCGAATCAGATTCTTTCAATGTATATTTTCAGCTTAATCATTCACTGAGAACAAATTGGTACCATTAAAATTATGAGTCCTATTTGGAGTAATACCCTTGAGCCTATTGTTATCCACACTGATATAAATTTTAAATAATATAAATTTTGATATTTTGGGTAAAACTAAATCACAGTTAAAAAGAAATAAAAATTCTATGATACAAAATGTTAGTTGGATTGCACAACTTAATAGGGAATAATTGAGTTTCAAATTAATATTTATGTTAAAATTATTTTAAAAAAAATTATCCAATATATAAAATACAACATAGTTAACTAAAATTGTAAAATATTTTAATTTTATCAATCAAAATTTTCTCAAATGTTTGATAACAACTAAATTGAAATAATTTTGAAAACAATTTAGCTATTAAAACTAATTTTCTTGTATCAAACACTATATATAAAGCACTTGTCAAAGATGACTATAAATGTTTTTTTTTGATATAATGTTTTACAAACGAAAGTTGGTTTTCTAAAAAACATAGAAAACAAAAGAGAAAAACAAAAAAAAAGATAAAATATAAGGTTTATACTCAATAAAAGACATAGTGTTCTCTACATAGAAATCACCCACTTCTAAGAATTTTATTATACAATTAAATAGATCCCTGACTTGGAGTGTGTTTTATATAAAATAACTACCCACAAGTATTATAGGATAAAAAACCCTTTTAAAAAGTTCTATATAGGATTAAAAATTTAAAAGAATGAGAGAGTGTGTAACTACTAAGAAATAGGCCTTTAACAAAACAAAAAATGGCATTTATCAGTGCTAGAAAAGCATTGACGGCCTTAGCGATATTAAAACCCCCATTCTTTTATTAGTGCTAATAAAATTCTGATAATTTATACCTGTATAAAATCTTTTAAAAGTGGTGAAAATGTGTCCTATATTAGTGATTCTAAAAGTAATGATAAATGTGTCTTTAATGAGATCTTTTAAAAGAACTAATAAAGGGACATACTAAAATGCTCCCTAAGAGAACACTGTAGCACTGGTGTAGTGTGCGATAACAAAAAACTAAATCAATAGAAAAAAACTATATATGAAAAAAAAATTCCCAATATATAATTTAAATGAAATGAAATTTCAAAAAAAAATGTAGGGAAAAAACTATATTGTAGATAATTAAAACATTGGTTTAGACAATTACATAAATACAAATTATTACACACATACAAAAAGGAAATCTTCCTTTGTCTCTTAATCGTGTCCCTAACTCGTGATATTGTCAAAAAAATCACCCATTCTCGAGTAAAATTACTAACAATTATATGAAAAGAAATATTATGTTAAAAATAATATAAACAAATAAACTAACTGAATGTGTTAATTTTACTAAAAATGATGTCAATTTTAATGAAAATCACACACATAGACTCATACCAGTTATACCTTTCATCAGATAGTGGTGAGGCTAATTACAACACATCTGAAATGACTTGTGGAATATTTTCCTAAAGTATCAAAACAATATTAATGTGTTTTCTCAGTTTTGAGTATGTCAGTTTTCTTTTTTACTAAAATTTCATTTTAAACTGGAAACACACACTTTTGAATCATTCTGATCAAAACGTGTATCAGTATGATGTTAAAAAATACATATTAATCCAATATTACTTATGAATCGTTTTCCTAAATTATTAATAAAATCCGGGCCTGCTTGATCAATTTTTTCTTGGTGATACTTTTTGAACTAAAATGTCAATTTTAAATAGATAATAGACTATTTCAGTCATACTAGAAACATTGTGTATCTAATTGAGGTGCTAATGATCCCTTCACATCTAAAATGTCTTATGGATCATTTTCATATAAATCAAAATATATGAATTTGTTTAATTAGTTTTTAGTATATCAGTAGTCCGTTTTACTAAAAATTGATGCCCTAAGTAATTAAAAGTACAGTTTGAGTCATAATGGTCACACTATGAGTTGAATTGAGGTGAGACTGATATGTACATTTCTAAAATTACGTATTGAATTTTTTTCATGATATATCAAAAAAATCTGAATGTGTATTCATAGTTTTGAGTATGTCTATAGTCTTTTTTACAAAAAATTCATTTTAAACTGGAAAAACATACTTTTTATAATTCTGATCACATCATGTATCAATTTGATGAGACACTTTTTCCTAAAATCAAAAAATGTATTTTTAATCATTATCAAAAATTGTCAAGATAATGTGAGTGCGTTCGATTGGTTTTCACTGAGTGAGACTTTTGTAACTGAAATGTCAATTTTAAACTGATAATAGACACATTAATCTATGCTAAGCGCATCATGTATCAGTAGGAGGTTAAGATAATACTGACACATTATGAATTAATTATGGATCTTTATCTTAAGGTATCAAAACAATATGAATTCTTTTTCTCAATTTTGAGAAGGTCAGTTGTCCATTTTACTAAAAATGATGTCAATTTGAAATAAGAATACAGGATTTGAGTTATACAAGTCACACCATGGGTCTAAATGTGTTTTGTTTAATTCCTACCAAACTCAAATGACATACTGATTGTTTTACTAAAGTAATAAAAAAATTCTAATCTGTTTTATTAGTTTTGATTACACCGAATGTCTTTTTTCATGAAATGACATTTTAAATAGGAAACACACACTTTTGAATCATTTTATTCTCATTATGTATTAGTTTGATGTGAAACCTATTTCTACACATCATGAATGACTTATGAATTGTTTCCCTAAATTATCAAGAGACACTAAGCACGTTGGTCAGTTTTCAGTGAGTAACACTTTCTGAACTAAAATATCGATTTTTAACTAATAATGGACACTTTCAGTCATATCGAGAAAATAATTTATCAGATTGTAGTGAGAATGATCCCAACACATCAAAAATGACTTATGTATTTTTTTCATAATGTATCAAAATAATACGAATGTTTTTTCATGGTTTTCAGTAGTCCAATCATCCATTTTACTAAAATTGATGTCAATTATAAATAAAAATATGCACTTTGGGTCATATTATTCAAACCATGGGTTAGATTGAGGTTATGTTTATTCCTACACATATCCAATGACTTATGGATCATTTTTCTAAAGTATAAAATCAATTTGATTGTGTTTTCATAGTTTTGAGAAAGTTAGATGTCTCTTTTACTAAAAAGTAATTTTTAAATAGTTACAAACACTTTGGATCATTCTAATCACATTGTGTATATGTTTTACAAAAAAATGATTCCTACACATCAAAAATAACTTATTAATAATGTCCCTAAATTATCTGGAAAAAATGAGTTCATTTTTTCAGTTTTTAATGAGTGATAATTTTTGAACTAAAATGTGGATTTTAAACTAATAACAAACACATTGAGCCATACCTGGAACATCATGTATCGAATTAAGGTTCAGTTGATTCCTACATCTCAAAAATGATATATGGATCATTTTATAAAATAATAAAAAATATGAATATTTTTCCATGGTTTTAATTATGCCATTTTTCTATTTAACTAAATTTAATGTCAATACTAAATAGAAAGAGTAATTGGAGTCATACCGGTCACACTGTGTGTCAGATTGATGTGAGACTGATTCCTAAACATACCAAAGTCTTAAAACAATCCTAACTATCAATTTTACCATGATTTCCATTGACATTATCTATCAAAATATATACATTGCATGAGCATCTACAAAAAACTATCTCTATTAGAAAGAAAGTATTCACTTTTATAAGAAAAAAAATCAAAATATAAGTAATACAAAAAATAAATAAATTAAATGTAAATATGAAATAATACATTAATTATATGGAAAATAATTTTACTTTGGAAACATTAAGATTACCTCTATGATTGAGCAGTTGATGGAACATGATAGAATGTGATAAATGTCCACATTGCAGGGGTGAGAGGGTTTGAAGGATAAAAAGTCATTAAATGTTTTTTGCACAAAGGAAAGAAAGATGGATTGATCACTCCAACATGAACAAAAGAATCAACATGTATAGGAAAAAATTATTATGTGAGTAAAAAAAGACATAAATTAAACATAAATATGTAATAATACAATAAATATTTGGAAAATTATTTTATTGAGAAAACATCAATATTTCCTCTATGATTGTGTAGAGGCCGATTCGTTGCTCTTAAGACAATGGTAGTGTATGTAGCTTGATGAAATTTGATAAATTAAACACTACAGGGGTGGAATGGTTTTGAGAGAGAAGAGGTATTTGGAAGTTTTTGAATAGAAAGTCGTGAAAGATAGATACACCACCCTAAATTGAAGAAAAGAGATTCTACCAATATAAGAAAACAATAATTATATGACTAATACTAAAAAGAAATATATTATACCTAGTTATGATACAATCACTTAATTCTATGGACAATTTTTTTACAGTAAAAACAACAAGATTACCTATGTGATTGAGCATAGGTAGCATAATTTCTCCTCCTCCAAAGGTAGTGTAGCGAACATGACAGAATGTTATAAATGACACATTGTAGGGGTGAAATTGTTTTTAGGGAGAATAATTATATGGACGTTTTGGTACATAGAGGTATTATAGATAGACACACCACCCCGATATTAAAAAAATTCAACCAATATAAGAAAAAAATTATTATGTGAGTAATAATAAAATGAAATAAAGTAATCATAAATTTGAAAAATACATTAATTCTATGGATAATGATTTTAAAGGAAAATTAAAACAATATTACATCTATGATTGAGCAGAGAAAGAATCATTTATCTTTCTAAAAAGGCATTAAAATGTACACGAATCTTCTAAAATAAATAAACTTTGTATGAAATAATGAAAATTAAATAAAAAATCTATTATAAAATTAGACAGTAAAATATATAAAGTATATCGTAAAATTACCTTTACATATTTCTAAAGGGTTTCCAACATTATAGTTAGTTATTGTGAGGGATTAGTAAAATCATCTTGTGTAGAATACATTCTATGCATGAGTAGTCAAAAATTTAATTTTGATTAGGTTAATGCAGTGGGGAGAATATTATATTATGAGGGAAAAACAATGTATATTTGAAACACTTTAACCTTCTCATTGAACTCTCTTTCAATTTTTAATGGCTTTAAGGACTTGATTTCTCTATCAAGAATCCAAATATCTTATTTATGGTTACCTCTAACCTACAATATATTTTCTACATTTTGACTGACATGATGTGATAGTGATCTCCTAATAAAAGGCTCATCCTTGATGGAATTTTAATTTGACCTGACATTTGTTTTGTCACCAGTAGGACAATTGACCAATTCTTGTTTGCTGTATCAGATATATAAATTACTTTCACGGCTTGTAATCCCATTATGAGTGGCTCACCATTCCCCCCTTCAATGCTAAAAATCACCTTCATGAATTCCATTTAATGAACTTTCACTATAATGTTTTTTTCCACCCATTTTCAACAGAATATCTGCACTTGAAATGTTGTATAATGAATCTTGTATAACTATTCGATAATTATAAAATATGAAATAATGTCATAAGTTGTATTTATATACTTGGAACTAGATATATGCATCATTTCAACCACAAGTGTAACACCACTATTTTTTATCATACTACATTCATTATTTTATTTTGTATAGAATGTTTTACCATTGATTACAAAACCAATGTAAGATATAACATTTTAATTCAGTATTATGTCTATCCATTTAAGTCGTTAAAAATTGAATTCATATTTTAAGATAACTCCCTATAAATTTGATCACTGAATAATCCTATAAACTATTGATTATGTGTATATAATATCCATCCATCATCCCTTGATGGATTAAATTCTCTAAGAATGAATATCTGGTATTCAATGTATGGATCAACATCATCACTATTATGTAAAATGTGAAGGTGTTCTTTCTCCCACTATGTCAAGAAAATTGTAACAATATATCTTCTAAAAATCCCCTTGCCCATAAGGCCTTCACTGTAATGAGATATTGTAAGATTGATGATGTCATCATCTGATAGGTAATTGGTACAGAATTCAACTTCTTCTTCAATAATATATCATTTTTCAATAAAAACTTATGGATGACATTGATTCTGGACATACCCTTTCAAAACTAATATATACCATTCAATGGGATACATCCCTCTGTAATGGAAATGACCACAAAGTAGAACCTCTCTAACCAGGTGAACCATCAGGTGGACCACTATATCAAAGAATGATGGTGGGAAGAACATTTCTATTCCCATAATATGACTATAAGATCCTTATTAATTATGGTATGATTTAGTGGGTCTAAAAAATTATTACATATGGATTTGAAAAATAAGAAGTTTAGGTTTAATTTATGTTGTAAATTGTGAGGCACAATTCAATAGAAAGCAACATGCATTAAATATTTCATCAAAACATAATAGTCATGTGATTGTATTCCTTGTAACTTCAAATTAGTCATTGACATGACATTCTTGATATTTGATAAATACCATTGTTGGACTTTTATACTATTAAGGAAATAGAGAAATTTCAATTTTTCTATCTAGATAGTGTTTAATGTTCCTGAGGAAGAAAATTATTCCTTTTACCCTTCACAAGTTTCAACTCTTCCTTTATCTGTATTTCAATCAAGTCCAACGTATACTTGATACCATTATTCCTTTTTAGGAATATTAAGTAACATTCGAATAACACTATCTGCTGAATTTTTTTCTACATGCATGATATCAAGAAAATTTCCGACATACAGACAATTCAAATACAGTTATTAAAAGTAAATTGACCTCTTCTTCCGACCATATTTTTTAAAAAATTTCCAAAATGTTTTATCTAATGTACTTTCAATATATTTTACTTTATTATATAGTTGATCACCTTTTACGGAAAATTGTGTTATACCTTGTTCAATATTCCCATCGAATGTTGTCATCGAGGATCGATATTTATGTCATCAAGGTAAAACAATTGATGTCTGAAAAACACAGTCATTGATAATTTTTCAGAAAAACTGAGTATGTGTGTTTTTAACAAATGGTACACCCCAACATTCCTTTACTTTTATAGCATGATAAATTTATATAAGCTAGGAAGTCATTTATCCATCCAGAAAATATGGACCTCAAAGTTAATTCTTAACTTCTATGATCATCATACATTTTAATACATGTATCCTGCATCAATTTCAGATCTTCGATCAATAAAGACAAATAGACATAAATATCATTACTAGGTTTCATTGGTTTAGATATAAAAAGGGAAAACAAAATTTAATTTTTCTTCTTGTATAACCATGGTTTCAAGTTATAATTTACCAAAATGACAGGCCATGTACTGTGAGTACTACCATGTACACCAAAAGGATTTATTCTATCTATATATAATGCAAGATGAAAGTTTCTCAGATCATTTTGAAATTCAGAATAATCATTATTAATTTTATTCCACTAAGGAGAATTTTTTGGATTATGTAGGTGCCTATATTTTTTTATTTCATATGCATTCCATGACAATTGTCTCACGCTTTCCTGACATATATATAGTCTTCTAATCTATGGAATTAGAGAAAATTAGCCTACATATTTCAAAGGGATTGATTCATTTTTCTTGTATTGATCTACGCCACACTTAGTGATTTTTTTGAGTGATTCATGGTTCTTGAGAAAAAATATTAAATCCTTTATAAGAATGAAATTTTTTACAGATATTTACAATTAAATGTATCATTTTTTTAATATTATATGTTAGGCATGTTATTTCATTTTGTTGTGGTATAATATCATTAAGGAGACCAAGTAGTTCTGCAAAGCTGGAGTCACTCTATCCACTACAAGATTTAAAATTATATAACTTCAATACATTTGACAATATTGTGTATTGAGTATAACCGGTATACAATTATTTCCTAGAACAACCATTTAACTCTTGAAACAACTTTGTACAATTAAGAAGGTTACCTTTAATTTCCATTTTATTTTCTTTCAAGATATTCCCATCATCCTTTACAATTGTATTCATATGAAATGACCCATAAACCACAATATCATCCAAATTAGGATCCAAAATAAAATTTTCCCCATGTTTAGTTCAAATTTTATAGCTCTTGACTTTTTAATGACAAATAAAATATTCTTCCTACTCTTGAAGAATAATTTTTCTTGAATAACAACAACGTAAACACAGACAAATGATTTTAGAGGGTTCGTATGCATGCTCTATTGAAAACAAGATTAACTATTTATCTCCATCTTCATAATCTTTTATCAACTTCTTAGAATGAATAAATTTTTGATTCATATCCATCCTATTATAAAACTATAGGAATAATTTTTTATAATAAATAAATAAATACACATAAGATATTCAATATAAAAGGTGGAAGTTATAGAAAATTCAAATAAGTGAAACTCAACATCTGATTGCTTCAATGAATTTCACTATGTTGAAGAAAATGGGTAATTGAATTTACGAAAATAATTACTCAACTATCGAAGGTGTTATACTATGAATTCATTCAATGTTTAATGTTATAGAAGAATCAACCTCATTAAAAAATCTTCCAAACATTTATTATATCATTTTTTTTATTTGACACATTTTTCATCTCTTTTGAACATGCACCTATATTTCTTGAAATACTCTAATCAGATGCCATCCATGGGATGACTAATTCTCAAATTATTATAAGAAACATAAAAGAGATGCAGGATAATTCTAATTAAAAAAAATTCAATAATGGATATCCAGAAGGTGAAATCAATGAGGATGATAGTTTTTTATAAAAGAGATGGTGGACGAGTCTCAAGAAACAAATCCCAATAATAAATATTGTTTGACGCATATCAACACTTTATTAATTACCCTAAACAAATGATAATATAATATTTGAAATTAAGTAGTAATAAGAATCTCAAATATGATAAATAAGAATAACAAACTTTCATTCAATCAACTAGAAGATATAAAAATATATGGAAAAAATTTGAATAAATAGAGTAATTTCATATACATGGATAGTGATAAGGGATTCCTAGGGGTGTATCAAATACATGTAGACCTAAAATTATTAATACCTAAATGTAATTTCTAACATATAGAATTTTTTAACTTTTATTTTATGTTTTTTGAACAAGTGATTTAGTAACGTAAGATTAATTACATATAAATTTAATGGTATATCAAATATTTAAAAACAACTCAAGACTCATGGAATGTCATATCACCACACAGACCAATCCCAAGGATTCTAAAGAGGTCATAAAATTAAATTTATCTATATGTAGAATTTTAGAGGGGACATATAATAAACATTGACCCATCCATGAGATTCTAGGGAGGTCCATAAAGAAGATGGGAAAAAGTATTAATACATATCAAGAAGATATATCAGAAACATAGGAGAATAACACAACAACCCTTGAAATGTATTTCCCATACACACACACACACACACACATATATATATAGATATATATAACATGGAATTTATAATACACATAATTTAGAAACAAATAAATATTTAAACATATTTTAAATGAAAATAAATATAATCCCTTCCTAATTTGGAAATCCAAAACCATCATTTGTGAATAAAAAATTATAAAATCCCCCTTACATTATGAGTTCTAAAAATGAATATAAATATATATATATCTGTGTGTGTGTGTTTGTATATAAATCATCATGAAATTAACTTAAACTAATAAAAATATACGTAACCCTTAATACAGAATATGACAACATAGTGAAATCAATACAACCCCTACTAATTTGGAAAATATATCCATTTAAAAAAATAAATGTGGTGTCACACTTACTAAGACGTATCTTAAAATAATACAACACAATTATGACAAAATAAATTCTTATGGAAAGACCCCTACACCAGAATAATAATAAAAATTAAATAAATAAATTCCCTTACATGAATTGCATAAAATAAACTTATGTTGCTGCTTCGCACAATCACCAAACTCCGAACTGAATTGGTAAATCAATTTTTTTTGTTCATTTAAGGGTTTTATATCCAAACCACCAATATTTATACAGTGGAATAAATATTTTTTTAATTGGTTTATCTGTGTAGAAGAGGTGATTCTATATGATTTCAAAACAGTGAAAAAAATAAGCTTGTAGAGTAAGATGAGGTATAGATGATGACAACAAAACAAATTGATTCAAAAAAACAATTTAAAAAGACCAAAATAGGATATCCAAATCTGTAGTCAAAGAAACCACATATTATTAACAAAAATAAAATTGTATACAATGACTGTAGCACAGATAAATGAAGATATCATCAAAGAAGAAATAAAAAAACAACAAATACATTAACAAAATCAGATCCTAAAATGGAAGACAAATCCCTACCTCGATTGGTTGAAGAAAATAAGAGACCCAAAAATCCAAATATTGATGTTTTCTTCAAAAAACCTAACTACAAGAGAAGACAAGATGTCTGATGATGTTCGAGAAACTGTAGGCAGTGAGTTTGTGTGATTCGAGCATCGATTAACAGAGCAGCACCGACAGAGGGTGGCTTATGTGGGAAGATTCTAATATCGCATCATGTGCACAACTGTTTAGGTTTCTTAAATAGACCAGGGAACATTTATGAATGCTTTAAAAAAATTCTGATAAATAATCAATTTATCAGCGCTTAAGTAATATGTGCTGATAAAAGGCATATTTATCAGTGCTTATTACTTAAGCGCAGATAAGGGATTTATAAATATAATTATAAATTAAAAAAACTGTAAATATGTATACTTAATAAATATATATAAATATAAATATAGTAAATATATTCTTTATTTACATATATTTTTATAATTTATAATTATTTAAATATATATATTTATTTATAATTATATAATAATTTTTTAAAAATATTATTTTTATCATTATATAAATTCATATAATTATGTATATATATTTAATATATATATATATATATAATAAATATGCTCATTATTTATGTAAATTTAATATAAATTTAATATCTATTTAAATATATATAATTATTTAAATATATATAATTATTAATTTATAATTATATAAATACTTTTAATAAATATTTAATTATTTATAATTATAAATATATAATTTTATAAATATATTATTTACATTCTTATGTTTAGTGTGTACATTTATAAATATATTTATTTATAAATATATTTATTTATTAATATTTTGTAACAAATATTTTTTCACATTATTAATGAATATCTAATTTTATGTTCATGCAAGTTAAAAATGAGTGAAATTGAATAAATTATAAATAAGTACCACGTAATAATATTGAAAAATGCATGATTTTTGTGTGTGTTCATTTGATATAAAAATGAATTAATTATGTACATGTGAAATCAGTATAACACACATTTTAACTTTGTTAAACTGAAAAATCAAACGACGTTAATTTATATTCCCATTACTCTATATAATTAGACATTATTTTTAATTCATATTAATTTTTAATTTGAACCATCATTCACTAAATATATTACTATTTAATATAAATCACATTAATATTTTTAATATATAAATCATATTTATATACAGTAATATATATCTATATATTTAATATATACTATTTAGTAACATTATCATTAATCAGCTAATAAATAACATTTTTAATATTTTTCTTAATTTACGTATTTTTTTATTTTCAGTTTGTATATATCGATGTATATAATGCATACAATTTATTAATATTTATAATTTATATATCTTGTAATCATTTTTATCATTTTTGTCAATAATTATTTAATTAATAAAATCTGTAATATTTTTTTAATAAACTCAGTTTGTATTTTTTATTTATTTGATTATTTCAATTTATTTATCGAGTCCTTTATCAATGTTAAAAAATCATTGATAAAGGAAACCTTTATGAATGCTAAAAATATAGCACTAATAAAGGGTATATTTTATCAGTGTTAAAACTAAAGTGTCGATATATGGTACCCTTTATTAATGCTAAAAATTAAGCACTGATAATGGTACCCTTAATCAGTACTAAAAAGAAAGCGCTAATAAATGATAAATTTATCATTTCTTTCTTCAGTTATAATATAGAGGCCATTTATACGCACTGTTAAACACATATTTTCTTTTAGAGTGTGTCTATCACTCTCCAATACAATATAAGAGTTTTTAAGATAATTAGTAGGGCATGAAGAACAGAAACCCAAATATATGATAAACAAGGAGATAAAAGGATGGGAAATGAGATAATTTAATGTTTCTTAGTCTGTTCTGAATTGATTGATCAGTCTCCTTTTAAATATATCCTTGAAAAGATACACCCAAATTTTCACAAAGAGTTTTAAAAGATAGAGTGTCTTAGAATTTCTTTAGAGGATCTTAGAGTATCAATATATCTATCTTTTATGAATTCATTAGTCTATGTTTTTTTGTATGAGTGGCTCATTATTCTTAAATAGAGCTTTACACAAGTTACCCATTACAGAATTTTCATAATTCAATCTTCAGACTCATTGAATCCCTAAAGGAACTGACTTTAAAATTAATGATCCAAAATATAGTAGGTGGATATTTGAAAATAAGTAAGTTCTAAACATAGACATGGTAACTTGTAAATCACTTAATGCACGGTTACATTTGAACATGGTCAGTTTCCATGGTCACATTGACATGGTCAGTTGGCATGGTTTGTTCATTTGTTCATGTGGTCACTTCTTTCCTTTATGTCGTCACTTCATCTCTTCATTCTGTCAATTCACTTTATTTTTCATTCACTTTCTTCACATGGTGGCTTTTTTTATTCTCAAGATAAATTATTATTTCATGCGGTAGCTTCATTACATCATGTGGTAGGTTCATTTTGTCTTGTCGTCACTATAGCGCACACACACACAGGCAGTTCATAAATTAGAAACAATTGTCAAACAAAACACATGGTAACTTGGTTGTTTATATGTTAGGTCAGATCCTTTATGTGTCCACCTGGTCTTAAATGTGGGTTAGGTTCATTATAAATGTGAGCACATGAAATTAAACACTTGATTAGTTCAATACATAAAAATAAATAGTTCATATGTCTCACATTAACAAGAATATATGTGCATTCACTTTGATATGGTAGGTAGAACTTCATGGTATCCTATTAAAATTACTTCAAGACTTATCCAATTTTATCCTTTTTCTTGAAAATTAGTTGGATACCATAAAACATAAATATATACATAAGAAATAAGATTTGATATCATTAAAATAAGGATATTTTAGACTAACACAACATAAAAAACACTAAAAATCCCTAAAACACTAAAAACCTGTAAAACCCAATAAAACAATTCCCTAAAAACCCTTAAAACCCCTAAAATCCATAAAAACCCCTAAAAACCCCTAAAAACTGAAAAAATCCTTAAACACACCTAAAACACAAAAAAACAAAAAAAACCCCACAAAACATAAAAAATACTTAAAACCATAAAAACCATAAAATCCATTAAAAACTCTAAAAACCCAAATACTGTAAAAACCTAAATACATTAAAACACCTCAAAACCCCCAAAATACCCTAAAACCCTAAAAAATCATAATGTCCGTAAAAACCCCTAAAGGACACTAAAACCCAGAAACCCCCTAAAAGACCATAAGAACCATAAAACCCCATAAAGACACTAAATACCAAAAACCCTAATATATGATAAAACAAGGTAAAATCGCTAAAATACTTTAAAAACCTAAAAATCACACTAAAAACACAAAAAACGCGAAAAGAACCTAAAAACACCTAAAACCCCAAAAGGACCCAAAATTCCCTAAAGGGACCAAAACCCCCAAAAATGACCCTAAAAGGCCTAAAGGACTCTAATCCCCCTAAAAAAAATCCAACAAACCCTTAAAGTACTATAAAATCCTAACAACCTTGAAGGGTCTAAACAACCATTAATTACCCTAAAACGCCAAAAACCCTGAAGAACCCAAAAAAAAATCATAAATGGAATGGAAAATCCCGAATTAACTAAAGGATACTAAAACCATTATAAGAATTTGAAACCCTAAACCCCACTAAAACAAAAATAACCAAAAAATCCATCAAACCCCAAAAACACTAAATCCCCATAAAACCACTAAATTCCCGAAAAACTCTAAAACCCAAGAGGGCCCTAAAATTATAAAAACCCCAAAAGGAAATATAAATACATAAAAACCATATAACCCCATAAAAACCCCTAAAATCCTTAAAACACTTATTTTTTTAAAATATTTTTCAAATTAGAAAAACCTTGAATAACCATATGAATCCAAAATGAGCCAAAAAAACCTGTAAACCCCTCAAACCCCAAAATAATCTAAAACCCTAAAAACCACAATCAAAACCCCCAAATCCCTGAAAACCCTAAAATCCATAAAAAACCCCAATAATATTCCAAAACTCCAAAACCCTTAAACCCCCAAAACTGCCTAAAACACTCAAAAAACCTACAAATACTAAAAACCACATAAAATAAACAAAATCCAAAAAACCCAAAAAACCCAAAAACCCCAAAAAAATCATAAAAACACCAAACCCTTTAAAAAACCCCAAACCCCTAAAAACCTAAAAATCCTAAAAACTCAAAAAATAACCTAAAACCATAAAACCCTATAAGAAACCAAATCCCCTAAAAACCCTACAACACCCAAAAAATATTCTAATCCCTAAAAGACCCAAAACTCCCTAAAAACCATAAAAAATCCAAAAAAAGACAAAAAACTCTTAAAACCCCAACATTCCACTAATTTACCCAAATTGACCATAAAATGGTAAAACCCCTAAACAGATATAAAAACATTTAAAACCCCAAAGACCCAAAAAAACTAAAACCCGAAAAATATAAAAACCCAGAAAAACTAATAAAACCCGTAAAACTCTTAAAGACCCCCTAAAACATGAAAAACATAAAAAATACATAAATAATTCCCTAATACACTAAATAATCCATAAAACCAAAAAACCCTTTACACTCCTAAAAATGATAAAATCCCTAAAAAACCTAAAACACCCCCACTCAAAAAACTAAAATTAATAAAAATTCAAAATCCCCAAAAACCCAAAAAACCTAAAACCACCAAATAAAACCAAGAAAATGCTAAAACCCCCAAAAATCATAAAAAACACAGAACCCCAAACCCTAAAACAGACACCCCAAACCCCAAACCCTCTACCCAAACCCACAAACCCAACAACTTAAACCCTATACCCTACACTATAAACCATAAAACCTACATCCTACATCCTACACCCTAAATAAAAAACCCAACACCCTAAATAATGTACCCCAAACCCTAACCCCAAAACCATACTGCCTAAACCCAATAACATAAACCCCAAACCCAAAACCCTACACACTAAACCATATACCATATAACCAACACCTAATAACCTGCAGACTAAACACTAAACCACATTCCTGAAACCTTATACCCTACACCCTAACCCTGCACCATAAACCCCACACCCTAAACACTATACCCTACACCCGAAACCCTAAACCCAAAACCCAATACATCACACTCTAAACCCATAAAACATCATAGAATACTACGCACCCTACACTACAATCCCTAAACACACATCATAAACACTAAACCTTATACCCTAAACCCAAAACCCGATACCCTACACCCTAAATACCTTTACCTATAACCTAAACCCTATACCCAACACACTAAATCTTACAGCATATACCCTATACCCTAAAAAATAGAACCTAAACCCTCAACCATAAACCCTATACCCCACACCCTATACCCAAACCCTATATACTAAACATTATACCCTACACCCTGAACCCTCAACCCTAAACCATAAAACCAATACCATAAACACTAAAACCCAAAACCAACAAAATAAACCCTAAACTACATACCCAAAACATTATATACAACTCAATAAACACAAAACCCTAAACTACAAACCCCTTACCCTACTCCCAAAACTGAAAACCCAACACCATAAATCCAAAATACTACTCCCTAAACCCAAAACCCAAAACCCTACACTGTAAACCCTACACTCTAAAACCTAAACCCTAAATCATAAACCCAAAAACATACACCATACTCTCAAAACCATAGAAAAACACCCTAAACCATTTACCCTACACCATAAAACCTACAAACGTAACCCTATACCATATACCATGCACATGAAAACCTTCTCCCAAAAACATATACCATACTCACTGAACCCTAAACCCTACACCCTAAATCTTATACTGTACACCCTAAACCATAAACTCTAAAACCTAAACCATATTACATAAAACCTAAACCATACACCCAAAACCCAATACCATGAACCCAAACCCCTAAACCCCAGACCATTAACCTGATACAATAAACTGAAAACCATAAACACTACACCCTAAAACCTACACCATAAACCCTAAAACCTATAATATGAACCTGAAACCCTACAACCTAAATCCTACACCTTAAACCTAATACCCTACACCCTGATCCCTAAACCCAACAACCTAAAACCTTTACCCAACACCCTAAACCCCATGGCATAAAAATTATACTATATACCCTAAACCATAAACCATGCACCCTATAAAATATACCATATACCCTAAACCCTAATCCTTAAACCCTAAATCATATACCATACACCCTAAAAATTAAACCCTACACCATGTACCCTATACCCAGCACCATAAATCCTATATCTGACACCCTAGACCACAGAACATACCTTATAAACCCTATAACCCATGCCTTAAAATCTAAACCCAGAATACTAAACCATATTCCCAACACCCTAAACCCTAAACATTTTACCCTACACCATAAACCCTAAACCCTACACCATAAATCCTAAACCATACACCATAAACCCTTTACCCTTAACCCTAAAACCTAAATCATAAAAACCCTCAAAACACTAGAAAACCATATATTTCTCTGAAACTCCCTTAAAACCCCTAAAACCACATGAGAAACCCAAAAACCCTAATAAACCTAAAAAAAACCTAAAAACATATAAAACACTAAAAACTAAAACCCCAATGACTCTAAAACCCATAGAGGATCCTAAAACCATAAAACCCATAAAATAAAATTAAAACACTATGAAATCTAAAATGAACCATAAAAGCATGTAAACACTATAAACCCCATAAACAAATCCAAAAATAATATGAAAAAAACCATAAATCCCATAAAACCCATTAAAACCCTAAATCGTTAAAAAGAAATGCTAAAAAACCTAAAAACCTCTAAAACCCTAAAAACTGTAGAAGGGAAAATAAAAACATTGCTAATTTTAAAACACTGAAATCCAAAAATACCCTCAAGAACCATTAAAATCCATAAAACCCCTAAAATTTAAAAGAACCGTGAAAAAAACCCCTAAAATCTCTCTCTCGCTTGACACCTCCTCTAGGGTTTCCATTGGTTTCCTCTCATGGCTTCCGGCCCCCGGCTTCAGATCCTTGCGGAGCATCTTTCTAGGGTGATCGGGTTTCGTCATCTTTGGAGGTTGTTGCTTCCGATCTGCTGTTTCTGTTCGATGCTGGAAGCCACCTGCGGATCAAGGTCATGACCGATGATCTGTCACGGACGGGTCATCTGGGTCCAGGGCCTCTTCAAAGGTTGCATCGGAGGTTTGGGTGGTGGTCGGCTACCCACGCAGGGCTTCTTCTATGATAGTGCTCCATTCCTGCGGTCTCCTCGGGCGTGGCAGTGCGGATTTGGTGGCGTTCTTCCGACCTTCTTCGTGGTGGTGCTTCGATGGAATGTGGTTTAGGGTTTCGTAACCCTGGACCTTGGGATCCTGGATCTAGAAGACGACTCCTTCAGGGGTTGACTTGCTGGCGGTTCTTACATTACATCGTGTCGATATGGCTTGGTGTTGTGGTTGCGGTGGAGATTCGGCATAGGAGACATGGAGCCGTACTCGGCGGGTGGTGGCGTCTTCGACAAGTGGTTTGGCGATTTCTGGCAGGGAGGTTTGTGGCACCTTCGAAGGAGATGGTCCAAATCTGTCCTGATCTTCTCGATTGTTGCGGTTTCAAGAATAGTTCTACCCTCTTGTGGTGGAACGATGCTATTACAGGTCTGTTATACACTCGGGAGAGATTTGTTTTGTGCTTTGCGCGTCTACTGTCTCGTTATGGCTCCCTAGATCCGCTTTTTCTTCATGCTGCTAATGCTGGTTTTGGTCGAAATGTGTGGTCTTGTATGATATGCTGGTTTTTGGTGGTTGTTGGTCTGGATGCGATCCTTGGTGAGCCGTGGTTTTTGGTTTTGAGGAAAGGTGTTTGGCTGTGGTTGTTGTGTGTTGGTGGATGCTGGAATGTTGCCTGGATGGGGGGTGATGCTTTTGATCTGGTGCTGATGTATTATGTTGTTTCTTGCTGTGGATGTGGTGAATGGATGATTCACCGCTGGTCCCGCTAGTCTGTTTTTGCTGCTAGTTTCTGGTTGCTAGATGCTATTTGGTTTGGAAGTAATGGTTGCTGGGTGTTGACTTACTGGTTATTGGTTGCTGCTTTCCTTGAGGTTTGGAGGTGGTTGGTGCTGGAAGACTTCTATGGCTGTGTTGATTGGAATTGGTGCTGCTGGTTGTTGGAACTGAATCGGGGTGCTGGGATGAGGAGATTCTGGAGGCTGGAGATGGTGAAATGGGATGCTGCTGAGGGTTTTGATGCTGCTGGGCATTGGTTTCTTCTTGGATGGAAGGTGATGTTGGGGACCTTGTTTGGATTTGAGTGTCTGTTATTCCTTTTTTGATATTTCTTTTTTTTTGGCATCTTTGTCTTTGGTCGTTAAGGGTTTTTGGGTGTGGGTCATTTGACCCCTCCCCTCCCTTGTCTGCAGTGTCTTCGTGTCTTTTTATAATAAATTTTGGGGGGTGTCAGGAATAGCCTGACCGCGAGCCTTCCTTGCCAAATAACATAAAACCCTAAAATCATGAAAAAACCCAAAACACTAAAAAATCAAAAATACCCTTAAACACACTACCCCCCCCAAAAAAAATCTAAAAAATAAAAATCTATATAAAGCAACAAAATACCCAAAAATCCCAAAATACCCAGAAAAGCAATAAATCCCGTAAAAACTATAAAGCCCCTAAATGTCACTAAAAATTCTAAATAACCCAAACACCCATAATAATCCGTAAAACCCCTAAAAATATATAAAACCTTATAACCTAGAAACCCAAACACCCTAAAACCTTTAAAACCCTTAAAATGACTTAAAACCCAAAACCCCTAAACACCCAAAACACTTAAAACCCTAAAATACCCAAAAAAACCCTAAAACGCATGAAAACCCTAAAAACCATTAATAACACTACAACCATAAAACCGTAATAAACCTAATAACCGTAAAAACCCTTTAAACCCCCAATCCAAAAAAACACTAGACTACCCTAAAACACTAAAAAATAATAAAACTATAAAAACCTTAATATAACCATATATATTTTAAAAACCTTTAGACCCTCCTAAAACCCTTAAAAACAATAAAAATAAAAAAACTTATAAAAACCCTAAAACCCATGAAACCACTAAATACCCTAAAACCCCCAAAAACATAAACCCCCATAAACTCCAAAAGACCCATAAATCCTTAAAAATAGAATGAACATAAAAGACCAAGAAAATCGTAAAACTCTCAAATACCCTAAAACCCTATAACTCCATAAATGTTTATAAAACCCCTAAAACCCCTAGAAGACCATAAAAAACCAAAAAAAAAAAACAAAAGGCTCAAAAAGCATAAAACCCTAAAAATCCATAAAATACCCAAAAAATATCATATAAGTCAATAAAAACCTAAATGACTCTAGAAAATATACAAACTCTAAAAGAACATAAAAACAATTAAAGGACCCTAAAAAACTAAAAAACCATAACAAACCCTAAAATTCTAAAAACCTATGGGGCTCTGAAAACCTTAAGGGAACCTTAAAAACCCTAAATACACATAGGGGACCTCAAATAACTAATAGACTCTAAAATTCCGGATAACCATTAAAAAATATAGAGGACCCTAAAAATCCGGGAGGACCCTAAAACCCCTAAAAACCCTAATGGAATCTAAAAATCCATAAAAGAAATTAAAACCAAAAAACCCTAAACAAACCAAAAAACAATATAACATCCTAAAAACTGAAAAAATTCCTAATAAAACCTAAAATCCCAAAATACCCAAAACCCCAAAAACCCCAAAAACCCTAAAAAAGATAAAAACCCTAAAAACGCTAATATTTTTAAAAGGCCCTGAATACCATATGAAAAACTGACAAATATTTGAAACCATAAAAACCTTAAAACCACAAATAACCCAAAAAGAAACTAAAAATACTAAATGACCATAAATGATCTAAAAACATCAAAACCCCTAAAATCCCTAAAAACCCTAAAAATCCCTAAGAACCTAAACCCCTTAAAACCAAATAAAATCATAAATAATATTTAAAACCATTGAAAACCTCACCCCCACTAAAATTATTAATATTATACAACCCCTAAAACCCCTTAAGATACCTTAAGACCCTAAAAACCCTCTAAAATCTCAAAAACCCCACAAAAAAGCTAGAAACCCTTAAACCCCCTAAAAGTCCCTAAAAACCCCCTAAAAGTCCCTAAAAACCCTTAAAATATAGTAAAACCCAATAAAACACTAAAAGAACCCCAAAAAACTCTAAAATTAACCTAAAACTCATAAAACCTAAAAGAACTGAAAAACCATTAAAACCTACACATCCTTTAAAACCACACAGAAACTAAAATCGATAAAAACCCACAAACCCCTAATTAACCCTAAAACCCTAAAAATCATCAATACCCTAAAAAACTCTATAAAAACCCTAATCCCCTTAAAAATCCCTAAACACCACTTATGTACTGAAAATAACCCTAAAACCGTAAAATCCCCCAAGCACCAGAAAACCTAAAAAACCCTAGAGCCCCCTAAAAACCACTACAAACCATAAAATCCAATTAAAACCGATAAATATTCTTATATACCCCAAAAAACCCATAAATTCTCAATAAAAACTAAAAAAATACATCCCTAAAAAAACCGCCAAAACCCTGAGAAACCCAAAAAAACCCAAAAACCCATAAAAATGACAAGAAACTCATAAACCCCTAAAAATAAAAAACCCTAAACCCCACCCCAAACCCACAAAAACCCTAAACTCTAAAAACATTAAAACCCATAAACCCCTAAAAACCCTTCAAACCCCTAAAACCATAAAAACCTTAAAACCCATAAAAATCTCTAAAAACATAAATACTCTAAATAACCCTAAAAACTCTAAAACCCATAAAAACCGCTAAAAACTATTAAACCCTAAAAACTCCACAAAGACACTAAAACCCATAAAATCCCAAAATTCCCCAAAAATACTGTGAAAAACATAAAAACCCCAACAGATCTTAAAAAACTAAAAAACCATAAAATTATAAAAATATTTTTAAGCGTTCTAAAAATCCATAACCCCCCCCCCCCAAAAAAAATACTAAAAATACTAAAATTAGCTAAAAACTGAAACACCACAAAAAGAACCTAAGAGCCATAAAAACCAAAAAAACCCTCAAGGTGCTAAACAACCTAAAAAATTGTAGAACCCCTAAAAATCATATAACATTCCTATGAAACCACAAAACCCCCTATAAATCCTACCTGCACCATAAAAATTCTACGAAATCCTAAAACCCTAAAACCCTAAAGACACTAAATGTTTATGAAAACCCATAAAACACTAAAAATACCAAAAAAACAAAAAAACACTACTGACCCAGAAAACAATAAAAATACTTAAAAACCTTGAAAATACTAAAAATAATAAATCCCAAAAACCCTAAAATACCATCAAAATCATGAAGATCACTAAAACCCTTAAACATACCTAAAAATATATAAAACTGATGAAAGACTAAAAACCCATAAAAAAATAATAACCCAAAAAAACCCTTGAAACCCAAAAAATCATAAAAACTATAAAAATCAAAAAAGAACCTAAGGACACAAAAACCACAAAAGCCCCTAACTAAAAGACCAAAAATACACTAAAAACCGTAACCCCCTCCCCCCCAAAAGACCCTAAACACCCTAAAAACCCCATATTAGACCCTAAAACAGTTAAACACCCTAATACCCTAAAGCCAAGAAAAATCCTAAACACCAAAAAATCAGGAAAAAGACAAATAAACCCTTAAAATGCCCTAATAACACTAAAAGACCAAAATGGTTACTAAAAAACTATAAACCCAATAAATACTCTTATAACTCTTTAAAACCCTAAAAACCCAAAAAACTAAAAAACCATAAAAACCCTTAAAAACTCTAAAAGACCCAAAACCCCTTAGGAAAATCCTAAAAATCATAAATAAATGAAATAAATCACTCGAAACCCTAAAAAACCTTAAAACGTAAAATAACTATAACCCCTAAAACCATATAAATCATAAAAAAATCTAGAAAAACCATAGAAACCATAAAACCCTAAAAACTCTTAAAACCCCTAAAAAATACCCCTAAAACCCCTATACCACCCCAAAACATAAAAACCATAAAACCAAAAAAAATACACTAAAAATTGTTACTCACACACAAAATCCCAAAAAACCTAAAAACCATAACCCCTCCCCCTTAAAATAAAACAACCACTTAAAATACTAATAATATCATAACAAACCTAAAAACATGTATACCTTACATAGTAAAACCTAAACTTTACACACCATTCCCTATACCCTACAACCGAAACCCTACTCCATACACCCTAGAACCAAAACCCAAATATCTATACCCTATACCCAACACCCAAAGCCCTAAAGTACACACCCTATGACTTATACAATAAAACCAAAACCATACAACCAAAACCTTATACCCTACACTAAGAAACATAAACCCAACACACTAATCCCTAAACAAAAATCCCTAAACCTAAAACCATAAAACATACATCCAAAACCCAAAACCCTAAAACATATACCTTAAATCATAAATAGTAAACCCTAACCCTACTGCTTTAACCCAATACACAACACACAAAACCCTAAACCCTAAACCCTAAACTTCAAACCTTATACACTACAACCAAGAACCTACATTGTAATCATTATACCATACACCCAACACTATATACTATGTACCCTAAACCTTATACACTACATCAAAAACCCTAAAACATACCCCATAAACCCTTAAACCTACATTATAAAAACTAAAACCTACACCCTATAACATACCCACTATAACATAACCCTATAACCTAACCCCTAAAACCTACATCCTAAACCATAAATTTTATACACTAAATCCTAAAAATTAAACCCACAACCCTATACCCTACACCTTAAATCCCAAACACTATTCCCTAAACCATATTACCTACACACTCAACTATAAACCCTACCCCCTAAACCCTATAAAGTACACCCTAAACCCTAAACCCTACACCCTAAACCCTATACCATACACTTTAAACCCTACACCAAAAACAATATACACTACACCCTAAACCATATACCCTTCACCGTAAACCAAAATCCCATCACCTTAAACCCGAAAACCTACACCATAAACCCTAATCCCAACAACATAAAGCCTATTACATGCACTCTAAACCCTTCCCCATATTACTTAATCCATATATATTGTATCCAAAACCATAAACACCACACCATATACCCTATACTATCCACCCAAAACCCAAAACCCTACACCCAACACCCTGAAAGCTAAACCCCACACCATAAATCATATACCATAAACCCTATAACCTACACTCTAAATCCCATACCTAAAACCCCATTCCATACCCAAAAAACCCTAAACCCTATAGCCTAAACCTATAACCTACACCCTAAATCTTAAACCCTACCCCCTAAAAACTTTACCCTACAACACTAAACCATAAAACCTACACCATTAATCTAATACTATAAACCCTAAACCCTAAACCCCAAACCCCATACCCTAAACCATAATCCCTACACCCTACAACCTATACGCTAAAGCTTATAATGTATTTTGTACACCTTAAACCCTATACACTACACCTTAATCCATAAAACCGAAAAAAACCCTAATAACGTTAAACCCCTAAAAAACTCCCAAATACCCAAAAAAACCAAAAATCCCCTCCGAAGCTCTAAAAACCCTAAAACATCTAAAAATTAAAAAATAATAAAAACCATAAAAACACTAAAAACACTAAGACCACCCTACCTAACCTGAAAAAATTCCCACAAACCCTTAGAAACCATAAAACCCTAAAAACACTTTAAAACTATAACCCCCCAATAACCCTAAAAACAATAAAAACCCACATAACTCTTTAAACCCCAAAAAACAATACAAAAAATTTAAAAACTATAAAAAAATTAAACAATAAAACCCCCTAAAAATAATAAAACCCTAAAAACCCTCAAAACATAAAAACAATTAAAAACCCAAAAAACATGAAAAGTTTCTAATTAATCTTGAAAAACATAGAAATACCTAAAATACACTAAAACCTATAAACCCCTTAAAGGACACTAAAATCCTTAAAATACATAAAAAACCCCAAAACACTAAAGATTCTAAAACCCCTAAGAACCATAATATGTCATAAATACCATAAAAATACCTAGAAAGACCCTAAAACACTAAACCAACCTAAAAACCAAAGAACCCTAAAAACCCAAAAACCATAAAAGACCCTAAACCCCTAAACACCCTAAAGGAACACTAAATCCCTAAAACAACAAAAATAATTAAAATGATAAAAACACTTAAAACTCTAAAAACCCTAAAAAATCTAAAAATAATGAAAAACCTTAAAAGAATAAAACAACCCGAATACCCAAAAACCCAAAGAAACCTTAAAACCCAAAATACACATAAAACCCCTAAAACAGCCTTAAAAGACTAAAAACCCAAAAGAAAAAAAGTTTATTGAAAATCCTTAAATTCCCTAAAACCAAAAAAATCTTAAAACACCAAAAAAATCCCTAAAACCCTAAAAAAATTAAAATTCCCTAAACCCCAGAAATAACACAAAAACCCTAACATAAAAAACCATTAAAACCCATAAAACCCTAAACCCATGAACCCCATAAAATCATGAAAACCAAAAAAAAATTAAAAACCCTAAAAAGTCAAAAAAATAACAATAACAGACCCTAAAAACTATAAAACCCTATGAACCCCCCAAAACCCTCAAAACCCAAAACCCTTAAAACCATAAATAACCCTAAAACCCTAAAAACATAAAACCCCTAAAATACCCCAAATAGTACCTAAAACCATACAAACTCTTAAAACATTTAATAAAAAAACCCTAAAAACATAAAAACCATTTAAACCCCTAAAAGTCACTAAAAAAATAAAATACCATAGAAACCTAAATAACATTAAAAAGGTCTAAATGGCCCTAAAATACCGATAAAACTTCAAAAGACACTACAAACCCAAAAGATCACTAATATCCATAAAAATTCCCTAAAGGAACCATAAAAATCTAAAAGGAAATGAAAACCCCTAAACCCCCGAAACCCCTAAAGGAACCCTAATGCACTAAAAGACCCTAAAACCCTTAAAGACCCTAAACTCCTAAAACCCCTCTAAAAACATTTAAATACCCTAAACCCCCTCAAAAACCCCAATAACCAAAAAAACACCAAAACCCCCCTAAAAATATAAAACTCCCTAAAAATCCCAAAAAACCCTAAAAGACCTAAAAATATAAACTCTATAAACCACCAGAATCAATAAACCCCCCAATCCCTAAAACCACCCAGAACACACAAAAAAATCTAAAAAACCCCAAAAAACCCTAAAAAATTAAAATAATGCTAAAACCCATTAAACACCCTATGAAACACAAAAATTGTAAAAACCCAAATTACCTTAATATTTACTAAACACCATAAAATCTCTAAAAGCACCAAAAAATATTAAAAGCCCTGAAACTACAAAAATCCATAAAAACCCAAAAAAATCCTGAAGTCCCTAAAACTAGAAAAAACCAAAAAATACTAAAACACTACAAAACCATAATAACCCCTAAAAACCATAAAACCCCTAATTACTAATAAAATATAAAAAAATGAAAAAACTCAATAAAAAATAATTAAAACCACAAAAAATTCATAAAAAACCCTAAAAAAATTACAAATTCCAAAAAATCCAAAATGAACCAAAATACCCAAAAACCCTTAAAAACCAAATAACCCTAAAAAAGTCTAAATCCCTAAAAACAAAAACAAAACCCGTAAACCCCAAAAACCATAACCCCCCCAAACCCTAGAAATCCCAAAAATCCCCTAAAATGTTATAAAAAGCGCATAAAACCCTAAAACCCACGAAAAAACTTATAGAACCCTTATAATAAAAACAAAATGGGTCACAAAAAATTCATAAATACCCTAAAACATTAAAAAACCTAACACCATATAAAACTCTAAAACCCATAAATGAAAAATATACCCAAAATACACTAAAATTACTAAAATACCCTTAGACCCCTAAAAACAAAATATACTAGGAACCCTAAAATCCCCTAAAAACTCCAAAAAAACCCTAAAACCCCTAAAACCATAAAAATCCTAAAAACTCTAAAAACAAAACCAACCATAAAAATCCTAAAAACCTAATACCCTAGAAAACCAAAAAATCCCAACATACCCTAAAAACTTTTAAAAGACCTTGAAAAACCAATAAATCAAAAAAATTCTAAAAACCCTAAAACTTCTAAAAACCAATAAAAACCCTAAATACTGCTAATACATTTAAAACCCTAAAAACCATTACAAAAACCTCAAAAACACTAAAACCACCCAAAACCCTAAAAACACTATAAAATACCCAAAACCCATAAAAAATACCTATAAAGTCCCAAAAAACCAAAAAACCTTAAAATATTAAAAAACCTAAATCTTTAAAAACATTAAAAATAATAAAAACCCTAAAACCCTAAAAACCCTAAAAACCCTATAAAACCTAAAAACCCATTAAAACCCTAAAAACCATAAACCCAAAAAACCATAAAACCCCCAAAAAACCCTAAGACCCCAAAAAACACTAAATGTCCAAAAAACCTAAAAATAATAAATAAAACTTAAAACCCAAAAAACCCAAAAACTGTAAAAATAAAAAACTCGTAAAAACATTAAATCCCCTAAAACTTCTAAAGGCCCATAAAACTCTAAAACCCATAAAACACTTAAAACTATAAGAACCCTCATTAACCACTAAAAACACTAAAAACCCCTAAACCCACAAAAACATAGACCTTAAAATCCCGAAAAAATTATGAATGATTCTAAAAACCTTAGAAGACCCTTAAGTAGTAAAATACCCTAAAGTCCTATCAAAACCTAAAATACCCTTACAAATCATTAAAAACACTAAAAACACTAAATACCTTAAAAAATATATTAAAATAATTAAAATACTCTAAAAACCCTAAAAATCCATAAACACCCTAAATCATCGTAAAAAACAAAAAACCCTAGAAACTATTAAAATTATAAGAACTATAAAATAAATAAAACCTTTTTTTGAAAAAAAACCTAAAACCCATTGACACCCGAAAAAACATAAACATATTAGACCCCCAACAACCCCCAAAACCCATAAATATCCTAAAAACCCCCCCAAAACCCTTAAAACCTATAAAACCTCAAAAATCCCCCAAACCCAAAAAAATCATAAAAAAACCAAAAAAATAACAAAACCAGCTAAAAATCCATATAACCCTTAAAAATCCTACAGCCCCTAAAAACCCTTAAATCCATAAAAACCCTAAAACTCAAACAAACCCTTGAATCCCTAAATTACACTAAAATCACCTAAAAATCCCTACGAAACATAAAAACTATAAAATCCCTAAAAATACACAAAACCCCAAAAACTAATAAAAATAACTAAAAACTCTAAAAATAATAATACACCTAATACAACTTAAACCCCCAAAAATCCATTTAATCCCCGAAAAACCCTAAAAAAGAAAATCCTTGAAACCAACCTAATAACCTAAATACACAGTAAAACCCCTTAAACCCCCTAAAACCCTAAAAACCCATAAATATCCCTAAAAATCAAAACAACCTTAAAAACCTTAAAAACCACAAAATACCCAAAAAAATCCTTAAAACTCCTAAAAACTTAAAAAAATCCAACCATACAGACCATAACACCTCATATAAACCATAAAACCCTAAAAACCATAAAACCCTCAAAACCCCTGAATCCACTAAAAACAACAAAAACCCACCCAACCCATAAAATTGTTAACAATTATAAAAAACTAAAAAAACAACTTCAAACCCTAAAAAACTATAAAATACTCTAAAATCTCTAAAAGATCCAAAAAGTCCCTCTAAACCATAAAAGACAATCAAATACCTAAAATCACTAAAAAAACCTAAAATCCCAAAAAACACTGAAGACACTAAAACCCATAAAAACCATAAAAGAATATAAAATAATCTTTAAAAACTAAATGTCTCCAAAATCCAACAAAACCATTCATTGCCCAAAAATCCCAAAAATCCCAAAATGATTATAAACTCCTAACAATACCATATGGACCCTAAAAATCCTAAAAATCATAAATAACCCGTAAAAATATGAAGAACCCCTAATGGACCCTAAAACCCCATAAAGGACCCTTAAAACGCTTAAAACCCCCAGAAACACTAAACAACCTTAAAATTCCCTAAAACACTAAATGAACCAAATAAATCCAAAACCACTAAAAGGCCTACAATACCCCTCAAACCACTAAAAAATCTCCATCAACTAATAAAACCCCATAAAGACCCTAAAACCCGTAAAGACCATAAAAACCATAAAAAAATAAAAACCACAAAACACCATAAAACCCTAAAACACATAAAACCAGGAATACCCAAAACCCATAACCATAAAAAGACCCTAAAAACATGTAGAAAAATATAAAAAACCATAAAAATACTAAAAATTCATAAATATAAAAAAACACCCATAACATCACAAAATTATTTTAAAAACACTAAAAGACCCTAAATGAACCTAAAACATCTAAAATTCTATAAATACCCAAAACCCCCTTAAAACCCTACAAAAATTCTGAAACCCTAAACCCCCAAAAAACCTCAAAATCCCTAAAACCTAAAAACTAAAAAAAACTAAAACCCAAAAAACCCTTAAATAACCAAAAAACACCTAAAAATCCAAAAAAACCCGGAAAATGCTAAAAATCATGAAATAACCAAAAAACCGTTATAACCCTAAAACCCCATAAAAATACCAATAAAACCACTTAAAATCTAAAATTACCCTAAGAGACCCTAAAACTCCTTAAGGACCCTACAAAAATCTAAAAATAATAAAAAGACTTTAAAATCAATAAAAAGACCCTCAAACTGCCAGAAACCCAAAAACTCTTAAAAAATAATAAAACCATAAAATCCAATAAAAATGATAAAATATATTTAAAAAACTAAATGACCCTGAAACCTTAAAAAACCCTAAAACCTATAAACACTCTAAATCCCCTATAAATCCCAAAAAGAATTAAAGACCCTAAATTCTCTAAAAACTACAAAACCCATAAAAAACTAAAAAACCCTAAAACCCCTAAAGACTCTAAAAAGACCCTAAAACATGCTAAAATAATCTTAAAACCCCCAAATCACTAAAAAGTACCTAAAACCCTGTCGACACTGGGAAATGTGTTCCATGAACTTTTTTGTAGAAAGAAGATTTGATTATCAAATAGAAAACAAATGTCATGTATGAGTAAAGTTGTTTTCACCATGAAGGAATAAGATGAGGCTGGATTTATATGTTCTAGAATAAAACTCCACACCTGATGGATAAGTTGGGTGATTTCCCCATCCAAGAGTAGGCAGTGGATTTCCAAGATCGATGGCGAAAAGGTGTTAACACACTAAATTCACTCTCTATGTTTCATCAAAGATGATCTGTTGAAGTAAACACCTCAAGATGTATAGATCACTTTGAGAGATTCGATTTGATTGGTCGCAGAGCCCGAAGGGACTTTTGGATAAAAATTTATATAGCACTCGGAAGACGGACAAGTTTTATCTTGAAGATCTACGCGGAAGACCTACGCAGAGGAGCTACGCGGAGGACCTATGCTGACAACTTTCCTTCGACTAGGTCCTCTCCTTGCCTATAAATAGGACACTTGGGATCTCCATTTCAATTAAAGAAAAAGTTGGAAGACATCCCAAAGCTCCCATTGCGTAGCTCCTTCACCAAGATCCCCTAATTGTTCTCAGTTAGCACTCTAAAACACAAGAGAAGAGAGAATTGAAGGGGAGAACATGGTTCAAAGTCCCATCAGGGTCTAGAACATATGGATCTACGTAGAGAACCTATGCATAGAACCTACATGGACAACCTATGTGGAGCACCTGCGCGGAGCACCTGTGTGGAGCACTGGCGCGGAGCACCTGCGTAGAGCACCTGCATGGAGCACCTACGCGGGACCACCTGCGCGGGAGAACCTATGAAGAGAACCTGTATTATGCACCTACATGACCCTGCTGGAGAGTCGCACTGCAAATTTTTTGGATCTGGTTGAGGACATTTTCCATTGGGCCCTATATGTGGCTCAAATTCCATCCTTCGAATACCATGATTTGAGACAATCTATAACACTCAATGAAGTTCCTTGAGTTGACTTAATCCTCTTTGTTACTTTCACATATTGCGACTTTGGACTCTCCTTGTAGATTCCTCGAGTACCTTGAGTAGATACGATCCTCAAGAAACACCTCAAACGTCATAAATTGACTTCTTTTCCATGTTAAACTTCAAATAGTCATCCTCCTTAGGTGTAAGCACGAACCAATTCCAATTGGGAATACCCCTTAGGAGTAATCCCCTACCAATCTCAAAAGGGCTTACATACTGGTACAATACCCTCACCTTCACCCCTTCTTCCTTACATTGGATCCTTGTCCAATATAAATAGAACAGAGGGAAGGTTTTTCGCCTCTCCATCTTCCACGATCGACGTGCCCTCTTCCATCAGCATGGAGGAATATTTTGAAAGTGTGAAGTGTCATTGTTGAATTTTCCATATCCTCTTGTTTCTCACAACAATCACAACTCATGTGGTATTAGAGAAACGTGATGGTTGAAACATGTGAGAAAACACTCACGGGAAGGAACAATGAGAACTCTGATTCCTGTTCAAATCAGGATACGTAGGAATGTCTTTCAGGGCCTGAGCTCACTGGATATCCTCCTCAATAACCCAACCCTAAATTCCTCCAAATTGGGGTATCCTCTATAAGAAATATGCCCCAATTCAATCCTCAAATCATTAAGGCATCCTTTTTAGGAATTAATACCAAACTCATCTGGCTCAGATGACCATACTCTCCTATGACACTTATCGAACTACATGGGATTCGATTCTTATTAATATGGGATACGTAGGAAGCCTCCTTGAGGTTCAAACAAAACACTTCAAATCAATCCTGTTCGCCATGGGCCATATTCCCAACAGGGTCTATTCTTTCTTGGAAACCCATATCCCTTCCAAGTTCTTTGGGCCACTTCAACATAAGTCCCACACTAAGTTTCAATTATGCACCTTCCGTTTAGAGGTCCTTATCAGATTACCATAAAAGGTATGATGTGTCCTATTAAGTGGAACTAAACTATGAGGTTTCTGATTCCTTTTAAAAGGATACGTAGGTAGCCCATTTTAAGGGAACAATCCAAAGATCAAAACATACCTTCGTCTACATGGATGAAAACAAATTCCAGAGTGCCCCACTGAGTGGATTAATACCGGTATCATGCCAATGATGATTAAAAGAATCTCAAATCATTATATTAAAGTATACCATTGCTGTAAAACCTTGAATAAATATGGATATTTCCATTAATGAAGAACCTTAAAATACATACTGATGATTCTAAAGCATTACACATGTTAATATGTGATTATAAATTCCATGGGATACCTATAAAATACTTGGTTAATTAATAAGGATCCATGAAAATATATTAAATTTAAAAAGAGAGTCATTAGTAGAAAATAATTACCCCCAAAAGGGTTTGATGAGTATGACCTCCCATCCTCTAAACCAATGCATGTTCTTAAGTATCATAATGTTCAAAACATAATGAATGTATAGATTTGGAAATAAGGTCCTCTTTGGATAAAGAGCTATTTGACGTTTCAAGTTCCATGAATAAATCCAATGGAAACCACCTGGGAAAAATGATTCTTAAATATAGAACACATGTTTCAATGAATTACAAAACAAAAATGGTGAACCCAACGTGAATCCTTAACCAATTTAATAATGTTACCCACATGTTAGGCCCCTATCGATTGATAAAGGAAGGCTAGAAAAAATAGTTAATCACGCATATATCCTTTTGAAAATATGTCAGTTTAATAGAACTTATTTTTGTTCTTAGTTTTCCACAGAATTCACTTCAATCCAAAGAATGGATTTCTCCAAGACAACATCTGTGAACTTCCTGACTGCTACTCAAGCTGGATCTCCATCCACGAGAAGGACGTTATCACCAACCCAACGTCTTCAAAATTGGGTATATAATGTGCTAATAAATGAATATTTCCCGCACGGTAAAATCCCAACTTTAGTGGCTGCTCGACAAGCCCGACAAGTCAACAACAATCCTCGATCATCTGGCCGACAACAACAAATGATCAAGAAGAAAATGGTACCAACCACATTCTCCAACCGTTTTGGGTCCTTATCCCCAAAACGCAACAACCAGTCCCTCCCGTAAAACAAGGAGTTGGATCAAGAGGTCACTCAAGGCCTCATTTCAAGAATGAAGGAGTCCTTACCAAGGACTCCCACCAGAAATCATCGCCAGAATCATGCGGTAGTGCACCTTCAACATGATGGGGGTGTTGCCTCTGGACATTCATCCTAGGTCTCTCTAACCCGGGCTTGCAAGATGAATCACTGGGGACAATGTCCGATCAACAAAGAGAAAGTTATCACCTTTGCCTCTTCTAGAGAAGTCCATAAACCTTACTTGATGGAAAACAATGAGCGACCACATACACTCGTCCGTCCTAATTTAGTTGCTCAGCAGTATCGTCTAATAGCTACTCATCAATCCCACCAGATAAACCTGGTGGAGTATCATGAATAGGCACATACACATACTTACAAGTTATCAGCCAGTCAGCAGACTCGTCTTACTGCATTCAAATAATCCCGCCAATCTAATATGTTGGAAACTAGTAAATTGGAACAAACACTAGTTTACAATCACCAATTCTGTCAGCAGTCTCGTCTGCCAGTATTGATGGAAATCCATCATCCATATATGATGAGGGACAAAAAGAAGACACATAAACCTACCAATGTTCATCAAGTCTTCCAATAGTCTCATTTGGTAACACCCGGAGAATTCAGTCAAAAATCTCTGACGACAAATTCGGGGTAGACCCAACTCTCTTCTCCCATGCATGAGTACTGTCAATACACATTTACAGGAAAGGGAGGATAGGAGCAGCCACATACACCAACTACAGATATGGAATGGACGTATATTCCTGTTCTAGTCACTAAAGTCACCAAACATATCTTATCAATGGTTAAAGGGAAGAAGCAATTCATTGTCCACATTTTGGAAACATTCCATAATATTTTAATAACTACTTCAGTAGTATCAGGGGAACAGATAAATAAATTTGTCCCCACATATGAGATGACACATCGACATGCCATCCCAGAGCAGACCCACACCTCTGTTCCAGTCCGGGAGGGTCATGTGGAATACTCCCCAATGTATTACGGACAATAGGATCAGAAATATACACCCTTTCTATTTGGAGTTAATAAGACCATTCCAGAAATAAATCTAAGTCAGGCACATACAACTACCCATTAAAACCACTTCTCCAAGTAGGTGGCTCTGACTAAGTATAAGAGAACATCCAAAAAGAAGTCTTGCCAAACACCATTGGAAAATCAAGAGTCAATCTTTGATTTAGCTCCTCTTAATGATGGAGTTCTTAAAGCCCCTAGAAATTTATCTATTGCTGCTCGAGATCCTACCCACTCATTACCAAATTTTGGGAGTGGTAGTATTAATTATGATGTTTCTCATAGGAAACCTCATCATGAAGGCTTGATTTATAAAAATTCGGTCAATCTAAAGTGTCTATCTCCGGATGAGTGCCACGAAAACCCTCCTTATGGATAGAAGACCAAAAAGTAAGAAGATTTATCCCCATATATAATCCACCACTGTGATCCTCCCCATGATGGAATTCACTGCAAAAGTACTATCTGTAGTAGTATCTCACATTTTCGAAACAATTTCATAATTGACAATGTAGCAACAAGAAATCCATCCTATATCGACGCACTTGAAAACACGTGGATAGTTATGTTTAATGCCATATCATTTATGGGAGAAACAATTTCTCAGTCAAAAGACATCTTATGGGAATGGACATTCTACAAACCTCCCTTGGGTCATTTATCTTTCAATATAGAGAATTCACTTTAGTCAGAAGAAGTGAAGAAACCTCTAGTGAAAGATGACGAAGATGTGTTAATCATGAAGAAACAATTAGCTAATGAAAAAATACCAGTCATGTTCTAGCCTTTGGAAAAATTCTCAGTATGATGTTCCATAATTGATGATAGAAGATTATATTCATGAAATTCATCTCCACTTATGGAAAACTACTCATCATTTGAAAACCAAAGTATTACCATATGAGGAATATCAAAATCATGTAAAGGTAGTAGAAGGGTTGCAGTGACAAATTGAATTGGAATCTTTCTGAGTTTTCCAATATCCAATGTTTGAAAAATATCAGAGAACCCTTCCGCATGCATGTATCAATGCTCTAAAGAGACTACGCCAATTAATTTCTGATTCCTCATCTAGTGTTCTCATCAGAGGATGGGGTGCATATAGAACATTGCATTTCACTGCACTTCAAAATCAAAAAAGTCCACCAAAAGTGGTTTCATGCAATTTTAGTGCCCACAGTAAGCCCCATTCAACAGGTTTTGTATGTAATCAAATGTACACTCGAGAACATGCCTCAACCAGTTGTCATCAGGATCAGACCCAAATAAAAGAAGGTCTTGAGCTACATTTAAATCAAGAATATGAGAATCATGGATAGGCATCCCGTTTAGAGGATGTCAGGCATCAGAGGATACAAATTTCTGAAATAGCACAATGATCTTCTGAAATGGGTGATTTAATTGATTGTCAGATGATGTTCCCAGATAATGTCTGAACCAAAATCCACACAATCAGAAGAACAGTTGAAATTTTTTTAACAACATCAGTTAATGAGTCACCCCAACATTCCAGGCTGAGGGCTCATTTATTTCAACCTTCAAATTCATTAAGCAATGTTAGAAGATTTGAATAAGAAGAACTGGATCAACCCCAGCCTGCAAGGCTGTGGGATTTTTTACATCTACAATCCCCACCTCAATGGAATTTAGTTTTCTCATGATTAGGGAAGAAGTCACAAAAAAGGTATACAAATGAACAGTCTAATGATTCCTTTCATGTTACTATCTTCCAAACAGGTTCAGGGAATTCAACAAATAGATGAATGGAGTCTCATGAATAACAAAAAGGGAGATGATCTAGTGGAAACACGGACAAAATTACATCAATACATTATGATTCATTGAATGTTATTAACACCATTGAAGAAGAACCTCTAGAAAAAATGTTTAGTTTAGGTGAATCAAAATATGATGTTCTTTTGCATAATATGATACACCCTAAGGAAACTGAAGAAGGTGTTCGTACATGAAATCAGAGACTTACCCATAATTTAGGTATGCCTTAAAATAACCACCCCTCTCTAAAATGCATCTAACAAGGGGAAAAGAAAAAGTCAGATCGCATCTAACTTTTCCACCAAAGAAGGTCAATCTCTTTCACTCGAAGAGAGATGTGCATAACAAGAATAGGAAATGGGGGTGTTGAAAATACTTAACACAGAGTTACTTCAAAGTATCATTTCTGCTAGACAAACTCCCCAGAAAAATTCTCAACTTTTGAATAATATAGGAGCTTATTAGAAAATGGTATTTTTTGTAACTATAGATGCAGAAGAGGAATTACCTCCATTGGGTTCAAAATCAAGACAGGATCATATACATCCTGATAGAACTTTTCTCGTGGGTTATCTAAGGCAGATATCAGCACGGCCATCAGTGGTCGTACCGGTAATTGCACCAGCTCAAGATCCAATTTCTATACCTACACAGAGTCCAGCTCATCTGGATATTACCCAAATTCTTATGAACACAATTAATGTATTAACGACTCAGTTGTGATCTATAGAGGAACAACGTGCACTAGTTCAGCTGGAAAAGAGAGCTTACCCTGAATGGGTAGATGCAATTCCTCCCCCACCAAAATTTATGAATACCACATTCCCAATCTTTATTGGTTCTGGAGATTCAGAACAACACTTAACGCATTTTTTTTCTTATTGTGATGCTATTATAGGAACTTCTCAACAACAAGAAGCAGTTAATTTTAGGTGTTTCATGTAGTCATTACAAGGACCTCCTTTTTTCTGGTATACATGTTGGCAATCTCGATCAATTACTAGGTGGGAAGATCTCTATCAGAATTTACTTCTTCAATTTAGCTCAACGCTACCAAATACAATAGTTTTGGATCTTACTAATTGTAAAAAAAGGGATAATGAAAGAGTTTCAGATTTCATTGCTCGATGGAAGGGATTAACATATTCCTTAAGGTTATCACTCCCTCAAGAAAAGTTAATGCCAATCTGTGTAGAAAATTTGTGTGATGAATTACGCACACCGTTGATCCCTGTGAAATTCACATGGTATTTTCGAGACCTTACATAAATCGCACAGTATATTGAAGACTATATTACAGAAACTAAGGCTAAAACTTGTGTAATTCCATTAGTTCAAGGAAGGAGAATAGGAAAGTCAGAAGTTGCTATAGTCACACTCAAACAGGCACCTAGACCTACATCTACATCAAGACCCTCATCATACTGAAGGGATCCACCTCCTAAGTGTCAAAGGAAATGAACACCTTGTCAAGATGATCAAAGAGATCAAAGGCAGAAATTGTTTGAGGAATTAAATAATAAATTTTATTATTTCAGGAATGAACAAGCTCTTGGTTACTTCATCTCAGCCTTAGAAAATAATTTGGTTAAGTTTCCAAAGACCAAAGAAGCCAAATAAATATAGAGATGAAGATCGTCCGAATTATTATCCCTTTCAACCAATGTTGGGACACCCCATTCAGGAGTGATTTGTTTTCAATGACCTTCTGCAAAATATTTTAGACTCCGGACAAGTGAAAGTGAAATGTTCATCAGCTCATGTAGCATGTGATACTGCTACCAATCCAGAAAATAAGGAGAATGGAAAAAAGTTAAATGTAAAAGTGTGCAAAAATATGATGATTGGATGATAAGGAAAATGATCAACTGAACTCATTTTAATTTACAAACATAGTTGAAACAACCAATTGTGTCTTCTAACACTCTTCCCACATCAAAACCATCTTCATAAAAGGCTATTCCGCAAAGAAGAAAAGTGATGGTAAAGAGAAAGAGCAGTCAGAATAAGACGAGCTCACGTCAAGGTCGGAGTTTTCCTTAACCCCGGAACATTTTATGCCATCTGTTTCAAAACCACGGGCACTAACCCACCAAATGGAATCACCTGAAGTAACATATCAGGCATAATCCTCATCATACGAGGAATTAATCTTTGGTTCTGTTAATGTTATCCACTTAAAATATCTTTGTGCCTATAGTAATTCTTATATTAGTGAGCTTGAAATCCTTGTATGTAATCAGGGAACTAGTGGAAGTGACCCAGGTCAAGGATACAGGGGAAGATGTGGGAATTCCAGAAATCACCATTTTAACTCTACCCCTGCTCAAACCATATATGCAACAGAAGCTTGTGGAAGATCCATTTTTCAAGCTCAACAAGAACAAGGAGTTTCTTCCATGAAAAACAAGTATACTTCTGGAACAATTAATATAGAAGATCGATTAAAAGCTACACCATCTTATTCTTAGCATATTAATAGATTTATCCAGTCTAATTTACCAAATCCAGCAGTATTTTCATCTTTTTCGTCAACACAATGTACTTCTAGAATAGAAGTATCAATTTCAAAAGCACCTGGAAAACCACAACTCCATGCTGGGAAACACAGACCTTTGGATAAAAAGTATGATGTCTTGAATAAAGTGGCACATGTATCGACCATGTTGACAATTATGTATGATTTGAATCTATCAAAATATCTTCGAGAGGAACACATTGAGGAATTTTCAAGTCCATGAGAGTTTGAAACTGAAGTTGCTGCTGCTGAGGTTTACCGAATAGAAAATGATTCTGCAGAATTTCATGATGTAATATCTTTCAAGGATGAAGATGAAGACCATGTGGTGCATGGTCATATCTGACCTTTGTACCTATATATAAAGGTCAATAACATAGATATCCAACGAGCCTTCATTGATAATGGCTCTGGGGTCTACCTCATTCCCATTCATACACTTTGTCGACTAGGCTTGACTAAATCTGACTTATCTCCTTCGACTTTAATATTGGAAGGATATTAAAAGAATGAACAAGAAAATATGAGAAAAATTACACTTAGAAATCAGTTTAGGGAGCATTTTTAGAATTCAAATTTCATGGTTGTTCATCAGGACACAACATTTAGTATTCTTCTTGGAATGACTTGGTTGAATCAAAATGAAACCATACATTTTTCATACCCTCAATGTCTAAAATACTGTTTCAATAGTAAAATTGGGACATTGTATAATGGAAAGGCTCTGTTCAAAACATGTGAATATCAATACATTGAGGTAGATCTTTATCACACAAAAGGAATGATGCCAGTAACCTAGGAGATAACCAGATTGAATACTCCAAATAGACTGGAAAAGATCCCAGAAAATCCATTCATGTATTTGAGTATAGATTATGTCTTACCCATTAGTCCAATTGAAAGTTTAAAAGAAAATCCATGCAATCATCCAATAATTCCCACAATGTCAATTGCGGCGATTGAGGTTGATAACATCGGAGAAATTATTGATACACCAAGAAATGATGGAAGCATGATTATATATGTTTTAATTTCATCTACTAAACTACAACGAGCCTCTAGTTCATCAATCAGAATAGAATAAATTGTAGCAATGTTAGATGTAGAAAAAGATGTTTATTCTCAATCCATCAACCCCTCTTTACCACAGGAAGACAATTCATCATCAGTAGGGTCAGATATGGTGGCTTCTTATTCGGGATGTTCAAATACTAACTGCTCCCTTAACTCTGGGAATATTGCCTTGTCATCTACTATGAAAGTGGAAATAGAAGAGGTAACACATAACAAGGAAGAAGAGGATGATTTCAGGGATGTTCCTCCAGTATTTAAAGAAAGTGTTTCTACCACCATTGATGAACACAGAGAAATAAATATGGGAATAGAAGACGATCCACACCCCACTCTAATTAGTGTGGCCATAAACTCTAAAGTGAAAAAGGTGTATACTTCCTTTCTAAAGCAACATCGAGATATATTTTCTTGGAATTATAAGGAAATTCCGAGACTTAATCCTGATGTATCCACCCATCATTTGGGTTTTCCAGAGGAACATTGTGGATTCAAACAAGCATCATGAAGGACACACCCAACTCATGCTTCTAAAATTGAAGTTGATGTTGATAAACTTATAAAGGCATAATTTATTAGTGAAGTTCTGTATACCAAATGGCTAGAAAATATTGTCCCAGTGAAAAAAACAATGGGCATATTAGAGTCTGTATTAATTTCATAGATCTTAACTGGAATTGTCTTAAATATGACTTTCCAGTCCCAATTACAGAACTTCTAATTGATGCAATATATGGCTTTGAAGATCATTCCTTTATGGATGGATACTCTCGGTATAATCAAATATGTATGGCCCTAGAGGATAAATAATCTATAGCCTTTAGAGGACCTCTAGGTGTGTTTTTCAATAGGGTAATGCCCTTTGGTTTAAAGAATGCAGGCGCGACAGAACAACGAGCCACACACCATATCATCAAACCCTTCTTAGGGAAATATGATGAATGTTATGTGGATTATTTGGTAGCCAAATCCAGAAAAAATTCCAATCATTTTTATGATTGAGAAACCATATTAAAAAATCATCAAAAACACAATTTGAGGAGGAACCCCTTTAAATGTGCTTTTGGGGTAACCTCAGGAAAGTTTCATGGCTTCATTGTATGACATCATGTAATTGAAGTTAATTATGAGAAAACAAAATAAATCATTGGTATGTCACCTCCTGTAAATTTGAAAGAATTAATAGGACATCAAGGACACATGGCCTACATTCAGCACTTTATTGCCAATTTGGTAGGCAAGTGTTTACCCTTCACCAGATTAATGAAGAAGGGAGTTACCAACCAATGAAATAAAGTGTGCCAAGAATCATTTGATACCCTCAAGAAATATCTTTAGAGCCTACCAGTATTGATGCCACCTATTGAAGGAAGGCCACTCGTTCTCTACGTGACAACTTTAGAGCGATCATTAGGTGCCTTTCTTGCCCAAAAAATGAAGAGTCGCACCGTGATCTTTTCAGATCCGGTTGAGGACATTTTCCATTGCACCCTTTATGTGGCTCAACTTCCATCCTTCGAATACAATTATTTGAGACAATCTATAAAACTAAATGATGTTCCTTTAGTTGAATTAATCCTCTTGGTTCCTTTCACATATTGTGAGATTGGACTCTCCTTATAGATTCCTCGAGTACCTTGAGTCGATAAAATCCTCATGAAACTCCTCAAACGTCATCACCTAACTTCTTTTCCATGTAAAACCTCCATTGGGCATCCTCCTTATGAGTAAGCCCCAACCAGTTCCAAATGGGAATCCTCTATTGGAGTAAGCCCCAACCAATCTCAAAAGGGCATCAGTCCTGGTATAATCCCCTCACCTACACCCCTTCTTCCTTAAATTGGACCCTTGTCCAATGTAAATAGAACCGAGGAAAGGTTCATCGCCTCACCCTCTTCCACGGTCGACGCACCCTCTTCCATCAGTATGGTGGAATATTTTGAATGTTTGAAGGGTCATTATTGAATTTTTCACATCCTCATGTTTCTCACACCGAGCATGACTCACGTGGGCTTAGTGATACCTGATGGTTGAAAAATATGCACAACCACTCACTGGAAGGAACTATGAGAACTCTGATTCGTTTTCAAATCAGGATACGTAGGAAGCTCTTTCAGAGCCCAAGCTCCATGGATATCCTCCTCGAGAATCAAACCCCAAATTCCCCCAATTTGGGCATCCTCCTTAGAAAATAAGCCCCAAATTCCATCCTCAAATCATTAAGGCATCCTTTTCAAGAAGTAAGCCCAAACTCATCTGTCTCAGTGGACCATACTCTCTTATGAGACTTATTGAACTACATGGGCTTTGATTCCCATTAATATTCGATATGTAGGAAGCCTCATTGAGGTTCAAACCCAACACTTCAAATAAACCCTCTTCTCCGTGGGCCATATTCCCAACAGGGTCTGATCTTACTTGGAAACCCACATCCCTTCCATATATCTTGGCTGCTTCAGCATAAGTGCCACACTATGTTTCAATTAAGCACCTTCTGTTTAAAGGTCCTTATCACATGATCATAAAAGGTATAATGTGTCCTATTAAGAGTAACCAAACAATGAGGCTTCTGATTCCTTTCATAGGGATATGTAGGTTTCCCATTTTACGGTCACAATCCCATGATCAAAACAAACCTTTGTCTACCTGGATGACAATAAATTCCAGAGTGACCCCACTGAGTGTCTTAAAATCAATATCTTCAGAGCAATGACTAAAAGAATCTCTAATTAGTATATTAAAGGATACCATTGATGAAAAACCTCAAATACAAATGGATATTTCCATGAATGAAGAACGTTGAATACATTCTGATGATTCTAAAGCTTTACACATGTTAATAAGTGATTATAAATTCAAAGGTATACTTATGATATAATTGATCAATTAATAAGGATTCATGAAAATATTTCAATTATACAAAGAGAGTCATGGAGTAGATAATAATACCCCACAAAAGGATGTGATGAGCCTGACCTCTCATCCTCTCGACCAATGCACATTCTTAAGTATCGTAAATTTCAACACTTAACGAACACCTGCCTTGGGAAATCAGGTCCTCTTTGGATAAATACCTGTTGGAAGTTTCAAGTTCCATGAATCAATCCAATGGAAACTGTCTAGGAACAATTATTCTTAAATCTAGAACCCACGTTTCAAGGAACTATGAAAGAAACCCCAAAAATCCCTAAAAACCTAAAACCCCCTTTTCAAACCAATAAGCCCATAAAAACCCTAAAAACAATAAAAACATAGAAAACCAAAAAACACCTATAACCCATTAAACCCCTTAAAAACACAAAAAACCATATAAAATTCTTAAAACCCTTAAATACCTTAAAACTCTAAAAACACTAAAATACACTTAAAACCCTAAACCCCATAAAAACCCTGAAAAACATAAAAAATCCTAAAAATATAAGAACTGTAAAAAATCTAAAAACACTAAAAAAATTGAAAACCCCAAAAAAAATCTTAAAACTTATAAAACCCCAAAAAACACAATAAAACTCTTAAAAACCCCTAAAACCCCAAAAAAAACTAAAAACCCCCAAAGAACCCTAAAAGACCACAAAACCTCCAAAAACACTAATTGACCTTGAAACCCTCTAAAATACATAGAAGACCTTAAAAACCCTCATACATAATAAAAAACCCTAAAAACCTTAGTAAACATGGAAACATAAAAACCCAAAAACCCCTAAAAACCATAAAACCCTAACACCCCGCCCGAAAACCATAAAAACAAAAACCCCTAAAAACATTAATAACCAAACCCCCCTTAAAAATCCTAAAACCCTAAAAACTATAAAACCCAAAAAACCATATAATAATAATAAAAAACATAAAAAACTTAGAACAAAAACAAAAACCTAATATACCATAAAACCGCTAAAAACTCTAAGAAAAACATAAAGCCTCTAAAAATCCTTAAAAATCCCTAAAAATCCTAAATACCCTAAAACCATAAAAATAACTAACACCCTTAAAACCCCTAAAATGGCTAGAAAGCGAAGAAAGGTACTAAAAATATTATAAACCCCCAAACAAACCCTAAAACCCAAATTAACCATAAAAAAATAATCCTAAAAGAAACCTAAAAACATTAAAACCATAAAATCCCTATGAACCCTAAAAACCTAAAAACCCCTACAATCCCCTAAAACCCATAAAAACACAAGAACCCCTAAAAATAAAAAACCCTCAGAACCCCAGAAAACATGGAGAAATTATAATAACACTAAAAACCCCTTAAAACGTAAGATACCCTAAAATATCCTATATTCCCCTAAGAGACCATAATACCCCCCCAAAGACCCAAAAACCCAAAAATCACTAAAAGAACATAAACCCCCCCCCCCAAAAAAAAAACTTGAAATATCATGAATACCCAATAAAACCCCTAATCGAAGCAAAAAACCAGACCAAGTGGTTGATGGTGAAGTCAACGCAGGTTCGATGGATGCTTCAACGAATGGAGAGAGGTGTTCTTGGCCCGATGGATATTTGTTGCGGCAAGAGGATCTGGTGGTTTTTTCTAGGGGAGTTCTGGATTCGCCATGGTGATATGTGGGTTCGACGGGCTTTGCTTCTTCTCCGCGCTGGTGTCTATGGATCTGCGCTCGGTTCTGCGCTACTTGTCCGAACCCGAGGAAGGTATTGCTGGATTATCTGGCTTCTCGACAGGTCTTGGTGGATTCCTAGGGCGCAGATTCACGTTTTCTCTTCTGGGTCTACTTTATTGTTCTTGGATCTTGTTCTTGACGAAGGTATGGTTACACTGTGTTGTGTTCTCTTTGAGTTGATGGTCTGCGTGTTTTTGACCGGTGGCTGGCTTGGTTTTGAGTTTTTGTTTCTGCTGAAGGCATTTTTTGGCTGCTGTTTTGGTTTCGATGTGGATACTGGCTATCAGTTTGTTGGGTGGTCATGATTTTTGTTCTGGTGATGCTGATGGTCTTAAGTGGCTGGAGAGGGACCTTCTTGGTGAGAAGGTGTTGGGTGCTGGAACTTGTGAGATTGGATGTGGGTCTTTGGTTTGTTATGAGTTTCTGGTTGCTGTTGAATGCTGGATGATGTGTGGTTGTTTGGTTTTTGATACTGCTGGGGATGAGTCTGTTGTTGTGGTACTAGTTGATGGTTGCTGTTTGTAGGAAGGTGATGTTTGTTGTGTTCGGTTGTGCTCGTGCTGTGGTTTGATGCTGCTGGTTGTGTTTGGATGTGATGTTGGATTTGGTGTTGTTGGTTGCTGGGGCTGGTTAGTTTGGATGTATTGCTTCTACTGTGTTGCTATGATGATTGGATGTGGTGCTGCTGGATGCTGGTAATGGCTGGATGTGACGTGATGATTCCGTTGTTGTGTATGTTTTTGAGTCTTTTTCATTCTTTATTTTTATTTTTTTTGGGGTGGGTTGTATGGGGTTTTTGGGTGCGGGTCGTTTGACCCCTCCCCCCCCCCTTGTCTACTGTGTCTCCTTTTTTCTTGTAAATAAATTGAGTGGTGGGGGGGGGGAATAGTCTGACCCTCACATCTTCCTTTCCCTATAAAACACCTAAATACTCCAAAAATAAAAAAAAACTCTAAAAATCATTTATCCCCTTATAACATAAAAAACATTAAATCCCTAAAAGCTCAAAAAAATGATCCATAAATGATCCTATAAATCACAAAACCCTTAGAAAACAAATAAATGATCCTAAAAACCCATTAAACCCACTAATATATTTAAAAACCTAAAAACTCTAAAAACCCTACAACTCTAATACTCCAAAAAACCTAAAACCCATAAAAACCATAAAAACACTAAAAATAATAGATACCCTAAAACCCTAAAACCCCCAAAAAAACTCCTAAAAACCCTAAAAAGCATAAAAACCTAAACACCCATAAAACCATATAAACCCAGAAAACCCATATAAACCTAAAAATACTAAAAACCCTAAACCCCTTAAGAACCAATAATAAACCTAAAAACCCTAAAAACCATTTAAACCCAAAAAAACCATAAATATCCTAAAACCCTAATAAACAAGAAAAAAATAATACAAAACCCCCTAAAAACTCAATACCCTAAACCCTAACCTCTAATACCTATTTCCAAACCCCAATACCATATACCATAAACCCTGAACTCTACACCCTAAACCCAAAACCCTAAACCCTATACCCTAAACCCTACACCTTGAGCAGTAAACACAACATCCTAAACCCTATACCCAACACCTAAAACCTTATAACAAACACCCTTAACCTTACACACCACGCCATAAACCTAAAAACCTACACCCTAAACCCTACACCCATTAAACTAAAACTGAAACCCAACACCTAAAAACCTATACCATACACCCCAAAAAATAAGCCCTACAAACCTAAAACCTATACCATACACCAAAAACCTTCAACCTTGATCCCTAAAATCAACTCCATTCAAGATAAACCATAAAAACTACAACCCAAACACTATATTATACACCAAAAACCCTAAACACTACACCCTAAACCAAATACCTGAATCCTAAATCCCCAAACCCTACACCATAAACCCTCAACCATAGTTCCCATACCCTACACAATAAACCCCAATTTGTACACCCTAAACTCTATACCCCACACCTTAAAACCAAGACTCTACACCTCAAACACTAAACTCTAAACTAAATACCATATACCCTAAACCCTATAACCTTCACCCTAAACCCAAATACCTAAACCATATACCCTATGACCTAAATGCTACACCCAATACTCTATACCTCATACCCTAAACCCTAAATCCTATAACTCACACCCTAAATCATAAACCCTATACTCTACACCCTCAACCATCAACCCTACAAAATAAACCCTATACCATGAACCCTAATTCCAAAACCCTACAACCTAAAGCCTATTGCATACACCTGAAACCCAATACTTTAAACCATAAACCATATAAAATACACCCTACACCCTAACCCCCCCCCCCACACACACAAAAATATATATACCCAACACCCAAAACCTTACACTCTACACCTTAAACCCTAAACCCTAAACCCTTACCCTACAACTTAATACCTAAACTCTACAACATAAACAATATACTGTAAACCATAAACCATAAACCCCACATCCTAAACACTACACCCTATACCGTATAACCTATACCCTAACCCAAGTAGCATAAACCCTATACCCCCTACACTAAATCCTACCCCTTAAACACTATACCATACACCATAAACACTAAACCCAGAACCCTACACCATAAAATGTAAAACCCACACCCCACACCCTAAACCCCACACCCAAAACCATATACACTACACCCTAAATCCTAGACCCTAAACCTTAAACCCTAAACCATACAACCTAAACCCTATACAATACACCCTAAACTGTAAACCACACACCCAAACCATATACCCTACACCCTAAACCCTATAACCTAAACTTTATATCCTATACCCAAAATATACAATCCACACCCTAAATCTTATACCATAAAACCCCTAAATCAACCCTAAAAACGCAACCCCCCCCATCTAAAAAAACCTAAAACCCATAAAAACCGTGTACCCCTAAAAAACTAAAATCCATAAAAACGATGGAATCCATAAAAAATATAAAAACATATATCCCACTAAAAAACTCGTAAATCCATTAAATTCCTAAAAAGAAAAATAAAACCCAAAAAACTCTACTAAATCCCAAAATACTCTAAAACCCCTTAAATCGTAGAACCAAAAATCCCCAAAACACCTAAATACACTAAAAACTCTACAAAACCCTAAAACCCCTTGAAAAACCCTAAAAATCTAACAAAACCTAGAATACTCTAATACCCAAAACAAATCCATAACGGTACCCCATAAAGCCATAAAAACTTCTAACACCTATCCCAAAACCCAGGAAATCCCCCCAAAACCCCGAAATCCCCAAAAAACCGTTAATAACCTAAAACCCATAAAAGACCCTAAAAACCGTAAAAGATCCTAAAACCTCAAAATGAAACTAATTATACTAAAACCCCTAAAGAAACTAGAAACTCAAAAAAAACCCCAACGACCCAAGAAAACCAAAAAAAAACCCTGAAAACCCTAAAATCCCTTAAAAACATAAACCCAATAAAGACCTTGAAGAAACAAAAAACCAAAAAACAACAAAAAGAACCTAAATCACTTAAAACCCTTAAAAACTATAACAATACCTAGAACCATTAAAACACCATGAAACCTAATGAACCCTTAGAAATACAAAAATAATTCCTAGAAAACCCTAAAAAGTCATAGAAACCATACAACTCCTAAAACCCTAATAATCCCAAAAAACTAAAAACCATTAAACCCATAAAAGTATAAAAAACCCCTAAAAACCTCAAAAATAATAAAAACCCCTAAAATCCCTGAAAATTCAAAAACCCATAAAATTATTTAAAGACCCTAGAACCCCAAAATTCCCTTGAAACCCAAAAAAACATAAAACTAGATAAAGCCTGTTAAAGTATTCAAATATCTAAAATACCATTAAATCCCCAAAAAAAATACCGAATCCTAAAAAACACTAAGAGGCCCTTAAAACACTAAAAACACAAAAAACAAAAAAAATCTAAAACCCCTAAAAAATATAAAAAAAAACTCAAAACCCCTAAAACAATAAAAACCCACAAAAACACAAAAACACACATAAAATACCCAAAAGACCCAAAGAACCCCTTAAAAAATTACAAGTCCCTGAAATCCTAGAACCCTAAAAACATAAAAAAAACCCTAAATCACCTAAAAATCATCTAAACCACCTAAACCCATAAAGACACTAAAAATCCCAAAAACACCTAAAGAACCAAAGCTCACTAAAAACAATAAAAAAAAATTAAAAATTTTAAAATCCCAAAAGACCCAAAAATCCCTAAAAATACTATAAAACCTATGGAACCCTAAACACCCACAAAAACCATAATAAATCTTAATGAACCCAAAACACCTAAAGGAAAAAATAAACAAATATCACATAAAGACAATAAAATTAATAAAAAACCCTAAATCACAAAAACCCCATAAGAAAAACCAAAATACCTTAAAACCCTAAACAACCCTAAAAAAAGTAAATACCAAAAAATACCTAAAAGATCATAAAAAACATAAAAAAATTAAAAGAAAGAAATAACTGTTAATCCCCCAAATATACCCAAAAACAGAAAAAATTATAAAAAAAATCCTAAAACCATTAAAACAATAAAATTAATAAAACCGCATGAAACCCCTTAAAATAAAAAACCCTTAAAATAACAAAAGATATTTCAAAACCCCTGATAAAGACTAAAAGTTTCAAAAACCCCTAGGAGATACTAAAACATATTATAATCTATAAACCCCTACAAATAATAAAAACCCACAAAAAACCCCAAAAAAACAAAAAAACCCTTAATAACCCTAAAAATCATTAATAAACGAAAAACCCTAAAAAATAAAAACCAATAAACCCCCTAAAAACTCCAGAATACATAAAAAAACCCTTAAAACCCTAAAAAACAAAGAAACTCTAAAACACCTACAATATATCCTAAAATCGTGCCAACAACCCTAAAACACAAAAAACTCGTCAAATCCTAAAAACCAAAAAAACACTAAAAACATAAAATATACTAAAACCCTAAAACCTGAAATAACCTACAAACCCTAAAAACCCTTAAACCCTAAAAGCCAAAAATACCCTAAAAACCGTAAACCCCTAAACACCGACGAAAATTCCCAAAAACCACCAAAAACTCAAAAAACCAAAAAAACCAAAAAAACCCTAAAACCTAACTAATCCCCCTAAAATACCTAAAAACCCTAATATAATAACAACCATAAACCCCATAAAACCCCTCAAACACCTAAAACTTCTAAATGGCCCTAAAAACTGTTAGAAAACATTAAATGATTAAATAAACAGTAAAAGGAAGAAACCTCAAAACCCCTAAAATTACCAAAAATCCACTAAAACCCCTAAAAACTTTTTAAAACCACTAATTTCCTAAAATCCCTAAAAACCCTAAAAACGCAAAAAATGATGAAAAAACATAATAAACCTCTGAAAACCCTAAAACCGCTAAATTCCTATAAAAATCCTAAAAATACTTGAAAACCCTATGAATCCCCAAAAAATCCAAAAAACACAAAAAAAACCCTAAATCCCCTATAACCCTAATAACAGTAAAATACAATAAAAACTCTAAAAACCATATGATCCCCTAAACCCCCTAAAAACCAATAAAACCCTTAAACACCATTAAAACATATCAAAGACACTAAAAGTCCTAAAAACCTAAAACCAAAAAATGACCCTAAAAACCCTTAAGAACCATATAATCCATAAACCACCCTAAAAATTTAATAATAATTTAAAACAAAAAAACTCCTGAATCCATAAAATTCATAAAACCCCGTAAAAACCCTAAAACCCAATTAAACCCCTAATATAACACTAGAAACCATAAAACAATTTTTTAAACATGAAAAACCATAAATCCCCTAATGAACTGTAAAACCTGTAAAAGCCTAAACTCCCCTAGAAACCAAACTATTCTCTAAACCCAATAAAAATTCATAAAACCCCATCAGAATCTATGAAAATCCCAAAAATACTCCAAAACCTTAAATATTATAAAAAACAACTAAAACCCTAAAAAATGTGTAAAACCTCTAAAAACTAAAAAACACTTTATGCCCCTAAAATTTCTACATACTCAAAAAATATATAATGACACTAAAACCCTACAAACCCTTATATAACCCTAAAAATACAAACCCCACCCCCCTTAAAATATTAAAGGCCCATGAGTACCCTAATCAAAAAATGAATTAACTTAAAAAACTATTCAAATACTTAAAAGACCCTAAAACACATAAAACCCCATTAAATACTAAAAAATATATATGAAACATAGAAAACATAAGTTACCCTAACAAGAATAAAAATATTAAAAACATTTAATGACCATAAACCCCCCAAAACCCCTCAAAGCCCCAAAACCCCTATAAAACACAAAAATACTCTTAAAACAACTTAAACACCATAAAACCCCTAAAAATACTAATAACCATAAAAACTAAAACCCATAAGAACCCTAAAAACACCCAAAAATCCGTAAAAACAATAAAACCCCTAATGTAGTTGCTGCCTCATTCAAAATTGGATGATCTTTTGGGTCATAAGGAGATGTTGTCCATGAATTAGTTCAATATCGAGTGGATCAAGTATGGGGATCATAATTCTAAATTCTTTGACCAAATACATAGTGAAAAGAAGGTCAAGAAATGCTTGAATGTTGTCCACATTCATGAGTCCACCATCCCCTCTAAGGATGATATTTCGATTGCTATGTTGTACTATTTCATGGGGTTGTACACTGATGATGGTGGGGAATGTTCCCTTCCATTGACAGATTCAATTTTTCCTTATGTTTATGCATAGTAGAATAGTGTCTTAATGAATGCTCACTTAGAGGAGAAAGTCAGATTTTATTTGTTTTCTCTTAACATGGATAATGCACCGGGTGAGGATGGTTTTAGCAACAAGTTATTGACATTATTTTGGGATATTAGGCATGTGGAAATTACTAATGTGTTCTGGGATGTTTTTCACTCCATCTCTTTCCCGCATGTCACTAACTCAAACTTCCTTTCTGTGCTTCATAAGAAGGAAAATTATATTGACATTGGGGACATTCGGTTGGTCTCTATTGGGAATACTATCGCCAAAATTATCAGAAAAATTTTGGTCAAGAGGATGGTAAAATTTATGGGGGACCTTGTTAGCCCAAATAAATTTGGGTTTGTTTCAAGGAGTAACATATTTAACTACTTATTTATAGCCTCATATGGCATCAATATCATGTGGAAATGTTCAAATCATTGTAATTTTGCTTTAAATATTGATATCTCAAAGACTTTTGACACCATTAAGTGGAGCTTCATCTTTCATGCCATCCACAAATATGGTTTCTCAGATAGTTTCATTACGATGGTTTCATCCATCTTGAGTAGTGTTATAGTTTTTTTTCTTATTAATGGATCACCTAAGGATTTCTTCTCATGCTCTTGTGGAGTCAGGTGGGGAGATCCAATCTCAGGTATTCTCTTTTCGATAGCTGAAGACTATTTTAGAAGATTTCTCATTGATCTTATGCGAGCTGGTCTTTTCAAACTAATTAAGGTAGGGAGAGACCTTCATGTGCCACATCACCTTTCCTATGATGATGACATCCTCCTCTTTGGACCGACTGTCAAGAGGACCTTTTACTCAATTCAAATTATTTTCTGTCACTATGAATGTGTGGTGGGGCAATCCATTTTTTGGAGTAAAACTTCTATTTTCTTTATGAAGGGGGTTCGCCCTCTCAACAGTTATGAATTTCTTGGTCCCATGGGGTGAATAGGGGATCACATAGCATTTTCTATTTTGGTTTCCATATCTTTTTGGGAATGGTCAAGAGTTGTTATCTTCAGAGTAGAGTGAATATAATCACCAAAAAACTTGCTAAATGGAAAGGGGAGGGTTTATCGAAAGGTGGAAGAGTTTGTATCATCAATTCAGGTATCACCACTATTTTAAAATATTATTTCCCTATTTATAGATTGCTGGTAAACCTTATTAAGTACCTGAAGGTGAATTTTATAAACATTCCATGGACAGGTTGTATTAATGAATGAAAACTGGTCTCTGTGGCTTGGAAAGATTGTACAAATCCAATGGATCTAGGAGGGCTTGGCATCAAATACCTTATAATATTTAGTTATTCTCTCCATTCCATGTTTACATGGGTCTTGTTTGATACAATTGATTATGGCCTTCGATTTTTTCGAGAGAGGTTGGAACTGAAACTTTGTGATGGTTTTTTAGGATATTTTCCATCCTCAGTTTGGCGAAAAATCCAAGTTTCATAAAAGGGAATTACATATCACTCGAAATGGATTGTCTCAAACCACTTGAATAAGAACGTGTGGTCCACTACATGTATTGATATAACTCTGATGGAATTTGTGGTTCCTCCTACTGATTTAAGAAGCATATCGATCGCTGATTTCATTCATCGATTGGGAGAGTTTTAAGTTATCCTTAAAACATACATTTTCATGAAGATTCTAAGATACACCTTTGCCTATAATGAAACCATAATCTGGAAACCCAATCTTGTTGGGTAGCTAACTGTGAAGGACTTTTGTTAGTATAAATGTGCATGGGGCACAACACCTCTATCCTAGCTCTCAAGCATCAAGAGACACTTTATTCCTCCAGCTAATCATCTATTTCTTTGGAAACATTGGAAATATCATATGCTCCTCTAGGATCAACTCCAAAAGTATGGGAAAAGCATTGACTTGGTCTATTTTCTCTATCTTTTCACTGATGAAACCATCTAGAATACCTTTATTCAATGTGGGTTTCCCGCTGCATTTTGGGACTTCTTATAGAAGTTTTTCGGGTTCCCATTTTTCTAAAATATTCCATTTTTTGAGCTGCTGGATAGCCTAGTTAATTAGCCTTGAAATAAGAAGGTGTCTCACTTTCTTCTCTTTTCCATTGCTACCATCATTTCATATATTTGTGATGCTCGGAATTTAGTTGATTTTAATACGAAGTGACACTCCTTCCAAGACAGTGTCATGATATTTAATATGGAAATTCAGGGGGGATCTCATATTCAGATAGGTTTGATGGAAAATGATGTTAATGAAGTTATTATTTTACGGATTCTTGGAGTTTCTCGTAGGACAAAAAACCCCCAGGCTCTCAAGTTCATCTGTTGGATCCCCCTGATATCCTCTTGGATTATGTTTAATGTGGATTGTGCGGCTTTAGAAGCACCGGACCCCTCAGGATGTGGAGGGGTCTTCAACACCCATCGAGGCTTCGTTAAAGGATATTTCTATCATTTTATTAGTACTGTGTGTGCCCTTGAATATGAATTTTGGGAAATGATAAAGGCGTTTAAATTTGTTGTTCAGTTTGGATGGAGACGTCTCTGGCTATAATTGGAATCAATTATTATGTTTGAGGCCCCAAAGAAAAAGTCCGGGAGAGTCTGTTAGAGGTTTCTTCCCCAATGGATGGAATACCTCACCCTTTGTCAAGGGTTGAACCTCAATTTCACGCATGATTATCGAGAGGAGAACTAGGTGGTGGATTCTCTCTCCAAGAAAAGAATTATGGAGAGGTGCTTCAGGTGGTGTTTTGTTGTTCATTCTCTCTACTCACGGTTTGTGGAGTCTGGTTTGAAGGGTGAGTTGGACACCTAGATTTGTAATCCATACTTGTAACACTTTTTTGTTTTCTTCTCTTTTTTAGTAAATCTTGGGGGACCAGATTCATCTGGTCTCGACCATTCTTTTCTCGAAAAATTAAAATATCCCTAAAACCTAAAAACCCAAAAACCCCTAAAACATTAAAATTTATTAACAGACCATAAAACAACTAGAAACATAGAAAACTACAAAAAATCTATAACCCCAAAAAACCCTACCCCCCCCACCAATATCCTAAAAACTCTAAAACCCCATAAAATTCCAAAAAACTTCAAAACCACAGAATACCACTCAAAACTCCATAAAACCCTTGAACCCCTAATAAGTGAATAAATCCTTAAAAACCCTATAACCTTCTGTCTAAACTCTAAACCCTATACCCAACACAATAAACCCAAATCACCACACCCAACACCCGAAACACAACACTGTAAAACCCTATACCCCACACCATAAACACAAAAACAGAAAATCTAAAGCCTATAACATATACCCTACACCCTAAAACGTATATCATACACCAAAAAACAAAACAATATACCCTAATCCTTATACCCTACACCCCAAACCCAACACCATACGCTATAAACCCTAAACCCTACACCTAAAACCCAATACACTACATTTGAAATCATAAACAGTACACTGTAAACCCTAAATCCTACACCCCAAAACCCAATACTTGACACCCTAAACCCAATAAACCACACCATAAACCCCAAACCCGAAACCCTATAACCCAATACCGAAACCATAAACCATATACCTTATAATTTACACCCAAAACCATATACCTGCAACCATAAAACCTATACCCTACACCCTAAACCCTAAACACTACACCCCAAATCATACACCCTTAACCATAAACCCTACACACTAAACCCTAAACCCTTATCCCTAAACTCCATACCCTACACCCTAAAACCTAAAACCAACAACCTAAACCCAATAAAATACACTCTAAACCCTATTCCCTACACCTTTAAACCCATACCATATACCCTAAAACCTAAACTCTAAACCCCAAGCCCCATATTCTAAACCCTAAACCCAACAACCTAAACCCTATACCATAAACCATACCACTAAGCCCGGCACCCTAAACTCTATACAAAACACCTTTAAAACTAAACCCGTCATCCAAAACCCAAGACCCTACACCTCAAACCCTGAACCCTATACCCTAAACCATATATCTGAGTCTTTAAATGCTATACCCTAAACACTAAACCCTATACCCTACACCCTTAACCCGAATCCCTGCACTATAAACACTATACCCTATATCCTATACCATAAAACTTACATCCTAAACCATGTTTCCTATACCTTAAACCCTAAATGATACACCTTCAACCCTATACCCTACACCCTAACCTCCAAACAATACACCCTAAAGCCTATACCATGTAACATAAATCATAAAACCTACACCTTCCACCATAATCCCAAAACCCAACACTCTAATCCATATACCCAATGCATTAAACCCTAAACCCTACATATGAAAACCTATACCCTCTACCCTATACAATAAAACCTATACACTAAACTCTAAAACCTTCACCCTAAACCCTAAACCCTCCACCATAAACCCTGTACTCTACACCATAAACCCTAAATTATACACCCTAAACCCTATACCCTTCACTATAAAACCTTACCCTACACCCTAAACCCAATATCAAACAGCCTAAACCCTAAATAATACACCTTAAAGCAAATACCCTACACAGTATAGTATAAACCAAAAAACATAAACTCTATCCTTTACAACTTAAACCCTATAATCTATACCCTAAAACATATGACCTACACCCTTCACTATAATCCTTATACCCTACAGCCTACTTCCTAAACCATAAAACCCTAATACAACACTACATTCCATAAAAATATTATGAAACTCTACAAAACTAAAATACAAAAAAAAAGATTTAAATGAACTAAAAATCCTAATAAATCCTAAAACCGTGAAAACAATAAAACCCATAAAACCCTTAAAAACACTGAAAACCCTAAAACCCCTAAAACCCTAAAAATATCTAAAAACACTAAAAACTATAAGAATCCTAATAAAAAGGTAAAAACCCTAAATCCTTAGAAACCCCTTAAAATATCTAAAAAATCCTAAAACCCCAAAGCACTCTAAAAAAACTAAAAAACTAAAAACTACAAAGAACCCAATAAATACCTAATAACCCATAAAACACCATAAAAATATCTGAAAACACTAAAAATTATAAAAATCCTAAAAACCCTTAACACCCCACAACTCCCTAAGACCATAAAAAAACTAAAACACTAAAACCCCTAGAATGAAAAAATCACTAAAACTAATACAAAACATAAAACCATAAAAAAGCATAAATGACCATAAATACCCATAAAACCTTAAAATACCCTAAAAGACTAAAATACCTTAAAATAATAAAATATGAAAAAAGACCACAGTCCCCTAAAATCCATAAAAGACCCTAAAACCCTATAAAACCCTAGAAGACCCTAAAACCCCCTTAAACACCCTAAAAACTCCAAATCCCTTAAAATCATTAAATACCTTAAAATGCCTAAATGACCATAAAATTCATAAAACCCTAAAACCCTTAAAACACCTGAAAATCATATAAAACACTAATACCCACTAAAAACACTAAAAACAATAAAAAATCCTTAAAATGTTAAAAAAAATCTTAAAAAACTAAAACAACACCAAAAAAACTAAAAAACCTAAACACCGTAAAAACCCATACACCCCTAAAAACCATAAAAACATAAAAATACTTAAAAACCCTAAAACACCTTAAAACCCTATAACATAAAAAACATAAAAGTCCTTAAAAATCCTAATAAAAGTTAAAAGACCCTAAAACCTATAAAACCCCTAAAACCATCAATGTCACTACAAATCCAGAAAAACCTAAAAGACCCTAAATACCCTAAAAATTCTAAAAATCCACTAAAACCCTAAAAACCATAAAAAACCGACCAAATGGTAAACCCCAAACCCCTAAAACATTAAAAATATTAAAATATCCTAAAATCAAAAACCCCTAAAAACCCTAAAACCCTAAAAACAATAAAATCACTAAAAAACCCTAAAACTTATAGAGACACTAAAACACGACTAAAAACCATAAATACTCTAAAAAATTTAAAATTCAAAATAATCATAAGGACCATAAAAACCCCTAAAACCCTTTAAAATAAATAGACACCCTAAAACACCTAAAAACCTCAAAAGGCACCATAAACCCTAAAAACAAAAAAACACTAAATCACCCTAAGAATCCTAAAATCAACTAAAAACAATAAAACATGTAATGGGACCTAAAAACCTATCAGAAAACCGTAAAAGAGTCTAAAACCTCATAAATTGTATTCTCGGACCCAAAAAACCCAAAAACCTCTTAAAACCATAAATTACCCAAAATACCCTACCCCACTAAAAATACCCTAAAACACTAAAAGACCCTAAAACACTAGAAAACCTGAAAACGCATAAAAGACCAAAAATCTTGCAAAGACCATAAAAACCATGAAATACAATAAAATCCTAAAATACCCTAAAAATATTAAAAACACCTAAAATACCCTAATATAACCAAAACATTCTAAAATAAACTAAAAACCCAATAAAACATAAAGGATGGTAAAAACCATAAAATACCCTATACTAACGGTCTTTATCGCCCAAAAAGAAATAAATTAAAACTAAAAAACCATAAAAAATATTAAACACCCTAAAAATCATAAAACCCCTAAAATAACATAAAAACCCCAAACAAACAACTAAAACATCTAAAGACCCTCAAACCCTAAAACCCTAAAACCCCAAAAGAACCAAACCCCATATAAACCGTTAGGTATCATGAAAAAACTCTTAAAAACCCTAAACACTCTAAAAAAACATAAAACCCCAAAAAATCCCCCAAACAACCAAAACCCCCCAAACCATAAAAATCTTAAAACCCCCAAAAACTCTAAAAATTATAAAAATCTAAAAAACTGAAAATCCGTAAAAATGATCAAACCCCAAAAAAAACCCTAAATACCATAAAAATTCTTAAACCCTTCAAATGCCCTAAAAACCTCAAACGGAAGAAACCATTAAACCTTAAAACCCTAAAAAACAAAAAGACCCCAAAAACCTGAAATCCCCATAAACCTTGTAAAAAACCTAAAATTAAAAACACTAAGAACACTAAAAACCTTAATAGACCAAAACACACAAAAAAACTAAATCCATAAAAACACATAAAACCTAAAAACCCAATGAACCCTAAAAACATTAAAATCCATAAAATTAAAAGAAAATAAAATAAAAAATTCATCCAAAACAACTAAAAACACCAAAAACCCCCTTAAAAAATTAAACCCTATAAAACCTAAAAACCCCAAATCCACTAAAAACCATAAATCCTAGAAAATCCTAAAAACCATTAAATAACTCTACAACCATAAAAACCCATTAAAATCCCTAACCACCACCCCCCCCACCACCAAACTCCTTAAACCCTAAGAACCATAGCAAACCCATAAAGACCTAAAAATCCTAAAATATATCCTCAAACCCCAAAAAACAATTGAAACCCCATAAAAACCAAGAAAACGGATAAACACCAAAAAAACTGACCACCAACCCTAAAAAACTAAAATGATAAAAATCCAAAATATCGAAATAAAACCCATAAAACCCCTCAATATGATAAAAATCCAAAAATCCAAAAACCCTAAAAACAATAAAAGATCCCAAAACCCCCTAAAAATTACTAAAATCCATAAAAACCATTAAACCACCAAACCAAAAAAACCCCCTACAAAAAAACACTATCAAATAATAAATATACTAAAAATAGTAAAAGCCCCAAATTCCCCTAAAACCCTAAAAATCCCTAAACACCCCTAAAAATCATAAAAACCCTAAATATAATTTAAAACCCAAAAAAACCCAAACACCCAAAAAAAGATAAAAACCCATAATATCCTAAAATAATTTCAGAAACCCTAAACCTTTGAAAAAAATAAAATAAATATCAATCCCCAAAAAATTATAATTGTTTTAAACCCCCAATAAATCCTAAAAAATCAAAAAATTACCCCTATAGATCCCTTAAACACCCTTAAATCTATAAATTACCCCAAAATTTTATAAAAATAATGAAAATTCCCAGAAAAAACCTAAAACATTGGAAATCCTAAAAAACCCTAAAAATACCTAAGACCTAAATCCCATAAATAAATCCATAAAAATTAGACCACAAAATCCCATAAAAACTACAAAACCCTAAATCCCTAAAAACACTTAAAACCCCATAAAAACATGATAATAATAAAACCCCCTAGAAATAACAAAAACCTATAAAAATCCCAAAAAAGCTAAAAAACCTACAACCCTAGAAACCCCTAAAACACTGCAGAAAACTAAAAATACCAAAAACATAAATAAATCATAAAAACCAATAAAAATTCAAAAAACCCTAAAAACATAAAAAACAAAAAAAAACCCTTAAAAACCATTAAAATTTCGTACAAACACTATAAACCTTAAATAAACTACCAACCAATAAAAATCCTAAAACCCAGAAAAACCTAGAAACCATAAGAAACCTAAAAGACCATAAAACCCTAAAAACCCTAATGTAAACTAAAATCTGTAGAAACAATAAAAACACAAAATGACCATTAAACCCCCCAAGAAACCCATAAAGTCCATAAAATACTAATAAAATCGACAAACCATTAAAAATCCTAAAACCCCTAAAAGTACCCTAAAATCAAAAAAACCATAAAAAGCCTTTCAAAACCCTAATGACCACAAAACCCTAAATATTGTAAAAACTCCACTAAAACCATAAAACCATAAAACCCCATAAAAACCCTAAAAACCCACAACATCACCTTGGAATCCTGAAAAATCCCCTAAAAACCATAACAAACCCCCAAACACCACTGACCCCAAAACATAACCCCAACCTCCAAAACCCTAAAACCCAAAAAAAACACACAAAATTTCATAAAGTACAAAAAAAAAAACGAAAAAACTGTAAAAAATTTAAACCCCTAAAAACCATTAAAACACTAAAAATGATTTTTATTTAACAAACTCTAAAAACCCACAAAACCCTTAAAAAACCTAATATCCTAAAAAACCATAAAACCCCTAAAAATACCTAAAACAACTAAAACCCCTAAAAACCCAAAAAAAACCCTATAAAACACTAAAAACCCTAAAAACCCTAAAAACCCTAAAACCCCTAAAACCCACTAAACCCCCTAAAACCCTAAAAAAATATCTAAAAACCCCAAAACCCCCTAAAGAAAAAAACTCATTAATACCCTAAAATCACTAAAAACATATAAAACCCCTAAAATCTCTAAAAACCGAAAAATCAAAAAACAAAACAAAAAAAAGGAATCAAATAACCGCAAAAACCCTAAAAGACCATAGAAACCATAAAAACTACTAAAAACTCAAAACACTAACAGACACATAAAAATCCAAAAATTCCATAAAACCCCTAAATCCCCAAGACCCAAGAAAACCCTTAAACCCTAAAAAACATTAAAACTCTAAAAAACCTCAAGACACCCAAAAAATCTAAAATCTCGAAAAAATATTTTTTAAAATAAATGTTGAAAGGCCTAAAATTATTTGATAAACCAAAAAACAAAAAAAAACCCTTAAAACTGCTCAAATGAATAATAAAACCCTAAAATCCCGAAAATTATTTAAATCCCTCAACATTAATCATAAACCCCTAAAACCCTAAAAACATTAATATTCCAAAAGACCCTAAAAAAATAAAAACACAAAAAGAAACGAAAAACACTAAAAATCTTAAAAACTCGTAAAAATAAAAAAAACCCTAAAAACTAATAAAACAATATAAAGCCATAAACTCCATTAAGAACCATAACCCCTAAAAACCCTAAAATGATCTAGAAATTCCAAAAAACCCTAAAATCCCAAAATGTACTAAATATCTATAAAACCCCTTAAAACATTAAAACACATGATAACCTTAAAAACCCAAAGAACTCCTTAAAACCCTAAAATCATTAATAACCCTAAAAATCCTAAAACCCTAAAATAAATGAAAAATCCAAATAAACCTTTGAACCGCTAAAAATAAATAAAAACATTAAAAATATCACCCCAAGACACCCAAAACCCCTTTTGAACCCTAAAAACCCATAAAACAATTAACACCCTTAAAAACATAAAAAACCTAACACTACTAAAATTTTAGGCTTTGAAGCCCCCTAACACAGGAGACCGCCCTTGGCGGTCGCTATAGGTGCCTTATATTGACCGCCACTGGCGGTCGCTACGCTTTGCCAAAAATCCCCCCCCCCCGTCGTTGCCCTCCTCCACCCTCCATGCGCGCCCTCCCCCGTCACCTTGCTCGCACCCTCACTGACCTCCACCGCTCGACGCCCTCCACCCTCCGCCCTCATCGGCCTCCGCCCTCCACGCACCCTCCGCCCTCTGCCCTTAGGCTTCAGCTGCCCTCCCCCCTTCGGCCATCCTCCTCCCTTCCCTCTGTCCTCTATGGCATCCCTCCGCCCTCCGGCCTCTGCCCCCTCCGTCTCCTACCCCTCTGCCCTCCGGCCTCCTCCCTCGGCCCTCCACCCCCTCCGCCCTCTCCCCCCACCCCAGATGCCCCCACCCCGGACAGCCCCCTGGCAACCCGGACAGCCCCCCCCCCCCCCCCGCACCCCAGACAGGCCCCCCGCACCCAGAACAGCCCCCCCCCCACCCCGGACAGCCCCCCCGCACCCTACACAGGCCCCCACACCACATACAACCCTCCCCGCACCCCGGACATCCCCCCCACGCCGGACAGCCCCCCCCCCTCGATGCCCGTCCCCTGTCCCCTCACCGCCTCCTCACCTCTGGCTCCTTGCTGCCGCCACCGCCCGTCCCCTCTCTCACCGAACCGTCTTTGGCTCTGACTCCCCTTCACTGCCTCTCCTCTCCCTCGCAGCACCGCCTTCAGCTCCCCTCCCTTCCAGGTTTGTAGTGAAATCAGGTATGACGTGGGCTTTCACTTACATTATTATTTTATCAATGGTACATAAACAATTGATTAATATTTATTTTAAATATATTTGATTTGAAAAATGAAAATGTAATAATTATTGTGTAAATGTTTGTTATAAAGATATTATTATGGATAAGAGTTGGATTGATCTTCCAAATCGAACGTCTATAGAATATTTCAATGGAATTATGCAGTTTATTGACTTCAATAGAGGATTTGAAAGTGACTATATTAGTTGTCCATGTTGAAAATCTGCTAACAGATATCAATTCACACGAGATACTATGAGAGAGAACCTATTCTTTAATATATTTCTGAAAAATTATAATAATTGGACTCATCATGGAGAAAAATATGTTCTTTGTCATAATATAGATACAGTTCATATGGATGTTGATGCAAGGATGAATGATCTAATGCATGAAATGCTTATTGAAATGGTACATGGGATTGATCCTGAAGGCATTGACATCCAGAATCTTGAGACCGGTGAGATAAATCTTCACTGTGGTGAAGATCGTGATTGGAGGAGGTTTTACGAATCACTTGATTATGTGAAAACAAAATTATATCTTGGATGTACTTCTTACAAAAAAATTTCATTTATCGTGGAGTTGTTTCATTTGAAGACATTTAATAATTGATCAGACACATCATTCGACATGCTTTTGGTGTTATTGAAAAAAGTTCTTCCTGTCGATGCTAAGATTTCCGAGTCATATTACCATGCTCGTAAATTGAAAGAGAACATAGGTTTTACATATGAGACCATAAATGCATGTGCAAACAACTGTTCTTTGTTTATAAAGGAAACTGCCCATTTGGATATTTTTTTGGTTTGTGGTGCTTCCAGGGGGAAAGAGAACAAGGGAAATAAGACTCATCCAAGTAAGATTGCGATATAGCGGAAACCGATTACCGTAAAGAAAATGCGTTAACTTCCCCTTAAACTGAGGTTGAAGAGATTTTTATGTCATCTAAAGATTCGAATTTAATGAGACGACATGTAGAAAAAGTTCATGAAAGTGATATGTTAACCCACCCAACAGACTCTCATGCATGGAAGTATTTTGATAAGAGACATCCTGACTTTGCTAAATATGTTCGTAATTTCCGATTAGGGTTGGCAGCAGAGGGTTTCAATCAATTAAAGTATATGGTTGGTGAAACACATAGCACATGGCCCATGGTGTTTGTTTAGTATAATCTTCCTCTATTGCTTTGTATGAACCAACAATTTATAATACTTTCCACTCTTATTGATGGACCTAAAATTCTGGGGGATAATATTGATGTTTACCTTCAGCTATTGATTGATGAGTTGAATGAATTTTGGGGCGATAGTGTGATTACTTATGACTGTGAAACGAATGAAATTTTCAAATTGGAGGCTAATTTATTATGGACAATCAATGACTTCCCATCTTATGCAAATTTATCAGGCTGGATTACCAAAAAGGAATTTTCTTTCCCTTATTGCAATAAAAGTAAAAAATAAGTATGGCTTAAACATTACAAAAAATGGGAATACATGGGTCATAGACTTTTTCTCCCCCCTCAGAACAGGTTCGGAAAGGACACAGTGACATTTGATAGTTCTAGAGAGTTCATCCCAGCACCAAAGATCATGACAGGAGTCTCAATGTTATCACAGAATGAGGAAGAACACATCTGCATGGTATATGAAATTTAGGATTTGGTGGATCCTCCATTACGTAATATTTGTGCTGTGGGTAGGTAGCACAGTCACAATTGGAAAAAGAAAAGTATTTTTTTCAGTCTTCCGTATTGGGAAACTAACATGTTGAGGCATAATTTTGATGTCATGCACATTGAAAAAAAATGTTTTTGATAACAAATTGTGGACCATTTTAGGTGTCAGTGGAAAATCAATGGACCATGTTAATTCACACCATGATTTGGAAGAAATGGGTTTAAGGAAACAGTTGAATTTACAGTTAGCTGAGGGAAACAAGGCATATATGCCTACTGCATAGTACACGATGACTACAAAGGATAAGGAGACATTTATTTCTATTTTGAAGATGCTCAAGGTTCTTGATGGTTACTCTTCTAATATTTTAATGTGTGTGAATCTGATGAGAACGAAATTTCAAGCGTTGAAAATTCATGAAAATCACATACAACTTCAGCAGTTTATTCCAATCGCAATTTGTGATTGTTTATCCCCCAATGTTGTTCAGCCGTTTATTGATATGAGTAATTTTTTTAGACATCTTTGTTTAAGAAATCAACGAATGAGTTATTTAAAAAGTTTTCAGGATTGAATTTTACATACGCTTTGTCACTTTTAGAAACCTTCCCCCCCCCTCATTTTTCTATGTTATGGTTCACTTGACAGTGCACTGAACTGATGATGTAATGGCTTGTGGTCCAGTGCAATTCAGGTGTATGTATCCTATTGAGTGGTATTTGAGTACATTGAAAATATTTGTACGCAACAGAGCTCGCTCAGAGGCATCAATAGCCAATGGTTATTTGATGGATGAGTGTACTACCTTTGGTGCAGAATATCTTACGGATGATGAAACAAAATTAGATAAGCCCTCTCAGATTTATGATGCTTCAGTTGGAGAAGGAACCACATTTGATATGGAAAAAATCGAGTGGATACAAGCACATCGATATATCTTGTTCAATACTTCATCAGTAGAACCATTAATGCAGTAATTATCTTATCAATGTTCTTGTATAACATTTACATGATTTGTTTGCATAAGTTGATCATTTAAACATCATGTTATCTTTTTCAGGAAACACATTAATGAGATAAAAGAAGGGGTGTATCATGTGACTGAGTTGAAAATTCAACAATCTCATTATGCGTCATTTCATGATTGGTTCAAGGATTATGTACGTATAAATTGATTTTCATTATGAGGGAAGTATTATAGTGATTTATTTCTGCATATATCAGAATTTAATTTTATTAATTATGTAGGTTTATAAGCTGAGGGAGTTAGGGGACCCCACACTAACTGACGAATTTATCCAACTGGCAGAGGGTCCATCTATAACGGCTCGTCGTTATAAAGATATTGATGCTAATGGTTTTTGATTTTGCATTAAATATGTTAACGACAACCGAGGAACACAAAACAGTGGAATCATTTGTCCATTTGTCGATTCTGGTTAATAATATGGTCAATTGATAGACATCATTGAACTTGTATACACACACAGTTTTAAGTACACATTGCTAAAGTGTAATTGGGTTGATCCAATGCATGGATGTAAAGTTAATTAATATCAGTTTTAATTGGTAAATTTTAACTATACATTATGCAGAAATGAACGTGTTGTGAATGAACCTTCCAATTTGGCATCACAAGAGGAACAAGTATTCTTCATTACATTGCCTTCAAATCCAAGTTGGCAAGTTGTTGACAAAATGTCTCAGCAAGGATTGTTTTTATTTGAAAAAGATGAACCCGAGACTGTTCCTTTGTTTCCCAACAGCTTGATCAATATACTGTAGTTCAACATGAAGAAGATATTTATTAGGTCAGAGTGGCTATTGAAGGAGAAGCGGTCGATTTTCATTCTTAAGGAAAGGTATAATTGTTTTCCCACTATTCAGTATTGAATGTCCTAGGATATCATAAATTATCTAACCATTTTAAAAATCCTTGTATGTTTTAATCCTCACTTTTGGAAGTTTATTCAGTTATAAATATTTAGGGTGATTTTAATCTTGGTATACTAATGTTATTGTCGGTGTATCTTCCCTTTGAGGTATTCTTCATCTGGTTCATGTGCTGCTTGAATTTTTATTAATTCAATCTAAAATTTGGCTATGCATTGATTGATTTTGTACATAATTTGTATATCTGTTTTGTTAACTTTTTGATTTTTCAAAATTAATTCACAACTAATTATTCAATCCATTTTTGTTTGATTAAAAATTGTACAAGTTTGATTTTTTACGAACAATCCAATTTATCTTTTAGACACTTTGGATAGCCCCCTTACTAATGTTTTCTATGACTGTAGGCATGTCAGTGGAAGAGGCAGCAGATCCACATCATACATCTAAGGCATCTATGTTCAGGGTCGAGGTATGTTTAAATGTCATTGAAACTATTTATTACGTAATTGATAAACACACACACATATATATATTTATAACATCTGTCAAATTATATATAAATTTCAATAGGATCAGACTCGATTGCTTCTTCCTCTCGCAAGAGAGGCCCCAGTCATGGCATTTTATCATGGAATTCTGACACGACGATTGATGTTTCTTTTGATGAGGTATTTCATCTTGTGGGACCGAATTCCCCTGTATTTATTTGTCACCTGGGTCATATCATACATTAGCCACATCAATTTCCATTGACCACGCATGACCGGGCTTTTACCCCTCGGGACACATTAGATCGTCTTTGGAGGGAGGTTCAGGTAAGAAGAACATTTTACTTTATTCTCTATGTATAAAAAATTCTAATATGTGTAATTTTTTCTTTAATTTCAAAGTTTTAAAGTATGTCCCTATGAGTTTTGGCCCGTGTTTATGAGAAAATTCCGTGAGATGTGGAAAGACTACAAAGGAAAAGTGAAGAGGGACCACTGGGTACCAAATGTAGGTGCCCCAGACATTCTGGAAAAAGTCCTCAGAGGTTTCCTCCCGGCTCGGTGGCGTGACTTAGTTGCATATTGGTCTACTGAGGGTTTTATGGTTTTTATATTTATTTTGGTGTATATATATTTTCAAGAATGTGTGATTTGTTTGAAATTTGAATGAATTGAATGTAAGAGGTGTCAACACGCCATTTTTAGAATCGAGCATTGCAGGGACAACCTCATAGGCACGGGACTCGTCACGTGTCTCAGATTCGACATGAGGTATTTATTATTAATTTTTTATTTTATTAATTAATATGGTTTTGGGTTTATATTCTATTCATATACAGTTGCAGGAGCAAGGTGCACCGACTGATAAAATGTTGGTGTCGGTGAGGACTCTTGATCGCAATGATCCATAGGCTGCAACATTGACAGTAAGTTATTGTACTTACCAATACTTACATAAATATGTATATTAAAACATATATATATATATATATATTTATTTATTTAAATATTTCACAGGCTCAATTTGATGCTGAGTTAGAACATCTGCCAGAGGACCAACGACTGCTTCCCATGCGAAGGGATGAGGTCTTTCATCACATAATTGGTCGGGACGGACATGGATATAGTTTGACCTATGGAACAAGGATTCATCGTTCTGCAGTGTCACGTGCTGTGGTTTTCGGTCCTGTTATTTCTTAGAAGACACAGTAGTTGTCAAATTTCGAGGCACGACTTTGCGCTTCCGAGGAGGTAAATGCGCAAATGACCGCTGACGTTAGAGCACTGTGGGAATATGTGCATCCAGGTGATGGTGAAGGGGATCATACGACGCGGGTTTACACTATATTTATTTATTTATATTATATTGTTTTCGTTATGAAAATATTTGTAATGTTTATTTGTTGTAGGCCCCTGGCCCACCGAATGGAGGTAGCAGTGATGACCACGCGTAACAGATCATATTCACGAGGTGTGTTTCTGTTTTTACTGGTGGGGTTGTTATTGATGTATAGGTTGGGTTTCTAGTGAGATTTTTTTTTGATTTGGGCGTATCATGTGTGTTTTGGCCCGACGCAATGTTTGTGTGCATGAATTGAGAAGTAACCATGAAACTGATTAATGATTTGGATTTTTTTTGTTCATTTAATTCATTAATGTATTAAATTGCATGTTCTATAATAGCTCTGAAATAACCTTGTGATTCCTAATATAAACCATGAAAATTGTTTTTGATGACTGATATCAGGTTCTCTATTTGTTGTCCCCAGACAGCCCCCCCACCCCCGGAAAGAACCCCGCACCCCGGACATCCCCCCCCCTCCCGCACCCCCAGACAGCACCTCGCACCCCCCGGACAGCCTGCCACACCCCCAGATAGCCCCCACCCCCAGACAACACCCCCACCACAGAAAGCCCCCCCCCCTCGCACCCCCGGACATCCCCACGCACCCCCAGACAACCCCCCAACCCCAGACAGCCCCCCACCCCCGGACAACACCCCCACCCAGGACATCCCCCCAACCCTCGACACCCCCCCCCCCCGCACCCCCCGGACTGCCCGCCCCACCCCCGGACAGCCCCCCCACCCCCGGAAAGCACCTCGCACCCCCGAAATGCCCCCTGCACCCCTCGAACAGCCCTCCCCACCCCCAGATAGCCCTCCCCCCCAACCCACCCTCGGACATCACCCCCACCCTGGACAGCCCCCCCCCCCCCACCCCCCGGACAGCCCGCCCCACCCCCGGACATCCCCCCCACCCCCAGACACCGCCCTCCACCACAGACAGCCCCCCCACCCCGGACAGCCCCCCTACAATCCCGGATATCCCCCACACCCCCTAGACCGCCCGCCCCACCCCCGGAATCCTGGTGAGTCTCAAGCCTCATGCATAAACAAAAATGAAAATAAAACAATGGTTGTATAATCATCCACAGCTGAACTCAACATATTATCCCAAACCAGGATTCCACATCGATTCAGATTATAATGTAACACTGGAAAGCATCACTACCTAAACACACACACCCACTCGGGTTCATTCTTTGAATAGGGCACCCACTCGAGTCCTGAGTTTCTATATGTATGAAGATGCATTCCTATTGGGATCCTCAGAAATTGAATGCTAGTTGAGAAATCCCTCATTGATTCCTAAAAGGGCATGTTTGGTGGTCAAAACCACCCGAACGACCTAAAAATCTAATGAAATCATATGACAACAACTAGGGTGTGAATATTGAAATGGTCGGGAAAACGGCATGTCAATTAGAGGTGTCGTTTGACCGCGGTGACTGGAAACGCCTTTCCGGAGTCATAAAAGACCAAAACACCGTTTCAAGATCAAATTCAGAGAAAACGTGCTCTGAATGACCTGAAACGACATGAAAAAACTAGGAATATTATTCGTGACATGCAGGAGGAGACCACACGTCCATCGGACGTGCGGTGCGCGCGGTACAACCGAATGTGTCATTTTCAGCAGTTCGGCGCGCTCTAAAAAGGAGCGCTGGGTGGTCAAAACCAACTGAACGACCTCGGAATGCCATGAAATCATAAGACAACAACCGCGGTGTGAATTGTGAAATGTTCCAGCAAACGGAATGTCAATCAGAGGTTCCGTTTGACCGCGGTGATAGGAAACGCGTTACTGGAGTCATAAAAGACTAAAACGGCATGTCACGGTCAAATTTAGAGAAAAAGTGCTCCGAATGACCTGAAACCACACGATAACGATAGTAATATTATTCGTGAGATGTAGGAGGAGGAGGCATGTCCATCGGACATGCGTTACCTGTGGTATGACCGAATGTGTCGTTTTCAGCAGTTTGGCGCGCTCTAAAAGGTCGCGTTGGGTGGTCAAAACCACCCGAACAACCTCGAAATGCCCTTAAATCCAATGAAAAAAACCGCGGTGTAAATTTTGAAATGGTCAGGTAGATAGCACATCAATCAGAAATTCCGTTTGCCTGCGGTGACCGGAAACACATTTCCAGAGACATAAAAGACCAAAACAGCATGTCACGGTCGAATTCAGAACAAACGTGCTCCGAATGACCTGAAACCACATGAGAACGATATGAATATTATTCTTGACATGTAGGAGGAGACATCACATCCATCAGAAATATGGTGCGTGCATTACAACCAGATGTGTCATTCTCAGCAGTTCAGCGTCCTCTAAAAGGGCGTACTGGGTGGTCAAAACCACCCGAACGACCTCAGAATGCCTTTAAAACCATACGAAAACAATCACGATGTGAATTGTAAAATGGTCAGGTAGATGGTATATCAATCTAAGGTGCCTTTTGACCGCGGTGACTGGAAACGTGTTTCCAGAGTTATAAAAGTCCAAAAATCCATGTCACGGTCGAATTTAGAGAAAACGTGCTCCGAATGACCTGAAACCACACGAGAACGATAGGAATATTATTTGTGAGATGAAAAAGGAGACGGCACGTCCATCAGACATGTGGTGCGCACGGTATGACCGAATGTATCATTTTCAGCAGTTTGGAGTCCTCTAAAAGGGCACACTAGGTGGTCAATACAACCCGAACAACCTTGGAATACCATGAAACTATACGACAACAACCGCAGTGTGAATTGTGAAATGGTAGGTAAGACGACACATCAATCAGAGGTTTCGTTTGACTGCGGTGATCAGAAATGTGTTTTCGGAGTCACAAAAAACCAAAACAGAGTGTCACAGTCACAATTAAAGAAAACATAATCCGAATGACCTGAAACCACACGAGGTTGATGGGAATATTATTTGTGATATGTAGGATGAGACGGAATATCCATTGGACATGCGGTGTGCGTGGTACAACAGGATTTAACGTTTTCAGCAGTTCGACGCGCTCTAAAAGGGCGTGATGGGTGGTCAAAACCACCTGAATGACCTCAGAATGGCATAAAATTATACGAAAACAATCGTGGTGTGAATTGTAAAATGGGAAAAGAGACGGCACATTAATAGGAGGTGCTGTTTGACCGCGGTGACCAGAAACACGTTTCCGGAGTCATAAAATACCAAAACGGCGTGTCACGGTTGAATTCAGAGCAAACATGCTCCGAATGACCTAAAACCACATGATAACGATATGAATATTATTCATGACATGCAGAAGAAGACAAAACGTACATCGGACATGTGGTGTGCTTGGTACGACCGAATGTGTCGTTTTCAGCAGTTCGGCGCGCTCTAAAAGGTCGCGCTGGGTGGTCAAAACCACCCAAACGAACTCAGAATGACATGAAATCATATGAAAACAACTACAATGTAAATTGTGAAATGTTTGGGTAGACGACATGCCAATCAAAGGTGTCTTTTGATTGTGGTGACCGGAAACGAATTTCCAGAGTAATAAAACACCAAAACGGCGTGTCATGGTCGAATTCAGAGCAAACTTGCTCCAAATAACCTGAAACCACACGAGAATGATAGAAATATTATTCGTGATATGTAGGAGAAGACGACACATACATCGAACATGCGGTGTGTGCGGTACGACTGAATGTGTCATTTTCAGCAGTTCGGAGCGCTCTAAAAGGGCGCACAAGGTGGTCAAAACCACCCGAATGACCTCGGTATGCCATGAATTCATACGACAACAACTGCGGTGTGAATTGTGAAATGTTTGGGCAGACGACATGTCAATCAGAGGTGATGTTTGACCACGATGACCGAAAATATGTTTCCAGAGTCATAAAAGACCAAAACGGTGTGTCACAGCCGAATACAGAGCAAATGTTCTCCATATGACCCGAAACTACATGAAAACGATAGAATATTATTCGTGACTTGCAAGAGGAGAGGGAACGTCCATCGGATATGCAGTGCGTGTAGTACGACTGAATGTGTCATTTTCAGCAGTTCTGCGTGCTCTAAAAGGGCGCGCTGGGTGGTCAAACCCACCCGAACGAACTCGGAATGCCATGAAATTATACGACAACAACCGCGGTGTAAATTTTTAAATGGTTGGGAAGACGAGGCACATCAATTGGAGGTGTCGTTTGACCACGGTGACCAGAAACGTTTTTTTGGAATCATAAAAGACCAAAACGGCGTGTCACGGTCAAATTCAAAGAAAACGTGCTCCGAATGACCTGAAACCACACGCTAATGATAGGAATATTATTCGTTAGATGCATGAGGAGACGAAACATACATCGGACGTGCGGTGCGCGCGGTACAATCAATTGTGTCATTTTCAGCACTTCGACATGCTCTAAAAGGGTGTGTTGGGTAGTCAAAACCACTCGAACGACGTCATAATGTCATGAAATCATACGACAATAACCGATGTGTGAATTGTGAAATGGTCGGGTAGAGGGCACGTCAATCGGAGGTGTCGTTTGACCGTGGTGACCATAAATGCGTTTCTAGAGTCATAAAGGCCCAAAACGGCGTGTCACGGTTGAATTTAGGGAAAATGTGTTCTGAATGACCTATAACCACATGATAACGATAGAAATATTATTCGTGACATGCAAGAGGAGATGACACACCCATCAGACGTGCGGTGCGAGTGGTACGACCGAATGTGTCATTTTCAGCAGTTCGGCGTGCTCTAAAAGGACGCATTGGGTTGTCAAAACCACCAGAAGGACCTCAGAATGCAATGAAACCATACGAAAACAACCGCCGTGTGAATTGTCAAATGGTTGGGTAGATGGACCATCAATCGGAGGTGTCGTTTGACAGCGGTGATTGGAAACACATTTCCAGAGTCATAAAAGACCAAAACGGCATGTCACAGTCGAATTCAGAGAAAATATTCTTTAAATGACCTGAAACCAAACGAGAAATATAGAAATATTATTTGTGACATGCCGGAGGAGACAACACGTACATCGAAACTGCAGTGTGCGTGGTATGACAGAATGTGTCGTTTTCGGCAGTTCAGCGTGCTTTAAAAGGGTGCGTTGGGCAGTCAAAACCACCCGAACGACCTCAGAATTCCATGAAATCATACGAAAACAACCGCAGTGTTCATTTTGAAATGGTTGGGCAAAAAGGACATCAATCGGTGGTGCCGTTTGACCGTGGTGACCCGAAATACGTTTTCGGAGTCATAAAAGACCAAAACGGCATGTCACGGTCGAATTTAGAGCAGACCTGCTCTGAATAAACTAAAACCAAAAGAGAATTATAGAAATATTATTCATGATATTCTGGAGGAGACGACACATCCATCCGACGTGCAGTATGCAAGGTACAATTGGATGCGTTGTTTTTTGCAGTTCGGCGCGCTCTAAAAAGGCATGCTGGGTGGTCAAAACCACCCGAATGACCTCGGAATGACATTAAATCATGTCAAACAGCCGCGTTCGGAATTGTAAAATTGTCGGGCAGAAGACACATCAATCAGATGTGTCGTTTGACAGCGGTGACCTGAAACGTGTTTCTAGAGTCCAAAAAGACCAAAACGGCATGTCACGGTCGAATTCAGAGCAAAAATGCTCCAAATGATTTGAAACCATATGATAACGATAGGAGTATTATTTGTGAGATGCAAGAGGAGACGGAATGTCAATCAGACATGCGGTGCGCGTGGTACGACCGGATGTGTCGTTTTCAGTAGTTTGGCGGGCTCTAAAAGGGTGCGTTGAGGGGTCAATACCACCCAAATGACATCGGAATGCAATGAAATCATAAAACAACAACCGCGGTGTGAATTGTAAAATGGTCGGGCAGACGGAACGTCAATATGAAGTGTTGTTGGACTGCGGTGACCGGAAATGCGTTTCCAGAGTCATAAAAGACCAAAACGGCGTGTCGCGGTCGAATTCAGAGAAAACGTGCTCCGAATGACTTGAAACCACACGAGAATGATAGAAATATTATTTGTGACATGTAGGAGGATACAGAACATCCATCAGATGTTTGGTGTACATGGTACGACTGGATGTGTCGTTTTCAGCAGTTCGACGCGCTCTAAAAGGGTGCGCTGGGTGGTCATAACCACCCAAACAATCTCGGAATGACATGAAATCATACGACAATAACCGCGGTGTGAATTTTGAAATTTTATGGTAGATGGAATGTCAATCAGAGGTTCCATTTGAACGCGGTGACCAGAAACGCGTTTCTGGAGTCATAAAAGACCAAAACGGTGTGTCACGGTTGAATTCAAAGAAAATGTCCACCAAATGACATGAAACCACATGAGAACGATAAGAATATTATTCGTGACATGTAGGAGGATACAACACATACATCAGACATGTGGTGCGTTTGGTGCGACCGAATGTGTCGTTTTCAGCAGTTTGGCGTGCTCTAGAAAGGCACGCTGGGTGGTCAAAACCACCCAAACGAACTCATAATTCCATGAAATCATACGAAAACAACCACGGTGTGAATTGTGAAATGTTCGAGCAAACAGAACGTCAATTGGAGGTGTGGTTTGACTGCGGTGACCAGAAACACATTTCCGGAGTCATAAAAGACCAAAACGGCGTGTCACAGTCGAATTCAGATCGAACGTGTTCCAAATGACCTAAAACCACACAAGAAGGATAGGAATATTATTTTTGACATGCAGGAGGAGACGACACATAAATCAGACATGCGGTGCACACGATACGACCGAATGTGTCGTTTTCAGCAGTTTGGCGCGCTCTAAAAGGGCGCACTGGGTGATCTAAACCCCCCGAAAACCTCAGAATTCCATGAAATCATACGAAAACAAATGCGGTGTGAATTTTCAAATGGTCGGGCCGAAGGAACGTCAATCAGAGGTGTCGTTTGACCGTAGTGACCAGAAACGCGTTTCCGGAGTCATAAAAGACCAAAACGTCGTGTCACGGTCGAATTCAGAACAAACATGCTCCAAATGACCTGAAATCACACGAGACCGATAGGAATATTATTTGTGACATGCAGGAAGAGACTTCACGTCGATCGGACGTGCGGTACGACTGAATGTGTCGTTTTCCGAAGTTCGGCACGCTCTGAAAGGGCGCATTGGGTGGTCAAAACCACCCGAACGACCTCAGAATTCCATTAAATCATACGAAAACAACCGCGATGTGAATTATAAACTGTTCAGGTACACGTCACATCAATAAGAGGTGTCGTTTGACCACAGTGATCAGAAATGCGTTTCCGGCGTCATAAAAGACCAAAACGGCGTGTCAAGGTCGAATTCAGAGAAAACGTACTTAGAATGACCTGAAACCACACACGAACTATTGGAATATTATTCGCGAGATATAGGAGGAGACAACACGTACATCAGACGTGCGATGCGTGTGGTATGATCGAATGTGTCATTTTCAGTAGTTTGGCGCGCTCTAAAAGGGCGCATTGGGTGGTCAAAACCACTCTAACAACCTCGAAATGTCATGAAATCGTACGACAACAACCGTGGTATGAATTGTGAAATTTTCGGGTAGACGACACATCAATCAGAGGTGACGTTTGACCGCGGTGACCGGAAATGTGTTTCTGGAGTAATAAAATACCAAAACGGCGTGTCACGGTCGAATTCAGATCAAACATGCTCAAAATGACCTTAAACCACACGAGAACGATATGAATATTATTCTTGAAATGAAATAGGAGACGACACATCCATTGAATGTACGGTGCGCGTGGTAAAAACGAATGTGTCGTTTTTAGCAGTTCGGCACACTCTAAAAAGGTGCGTTGGGTGGTCAAAACCACCCGAACAACCTCGGAATGCAATGAAATCATACGACAACAACCGCAGTGTGAATTATTAAATGTTCGGGCATACATTATGTCAATCGGAGGTGTCTTCTGACCACGGTGACCAGAAACGTGTTTCCAGAGTCATAAAAGACCAAAACGGCATGTCATGGTCAAATTCAGTTCAAAGGTGCTCCGAATGACCTGAAACCACACGAGAACTATAATTATATTATTCATGACATGCTGGAAGAGACAGAACATACATCGGACATGTGGTGCGCAGGATACGACCGAATATGTCATTTTTAGCAGTTCGGCGTGCTCCAAAACGGTGCGATGGGTAGTCAAAACCACCCGAACGACCTTGGAATGACATGAAATAATACGACAACAACCGAGGTGTGAATTGTTAAATGTTCGGGGAAAACGACATTTCAATCAGAAGTTTCGTTTGACCGCGGTGACCGGAAATGCGTTTTTGGAGTCAAAAAAGACCAAAACGGCGTGTCACGGTCGAATTCAGAGAAAACGTGCTCTGAATTACCTGAAACCACACGATAATGATAAGAATGTTATTCGTGACATGCAGGAGGAGACAGAATGTCCATCAGGCATGCGGTGCACGCGGTACGACCGAATGTGTCGTTTTCAGCAGTTCGACACGCTCTAAAAGGGTGCGATGGGTGGTCAAAACAACCCGAACGACCTCAGAATTCCATGAAATCATACGACAACAATTGCAGTGTGAATTTTAAAATGTTCAGGTAGACGGAACATCAATCGGAGGTTCCGTTTGACCGTGGTAACCAGAAACATGTTTCCAGAGTCATAAAAGACCGAAACGGCGTGTCACAGTCGAATTCAGATCAAAAGTACTTTGAATGACCTGAAACCACACGATAATGTTAGGAATATTATTCTTGACATGCAAAAAGAGATGACGCGTCCATCGGACATGTGGTGCGCGTGGTACGACTGAATGTGTCAATTTCAGTAGTTCGGTGCGCACTAAAAGGGTGCGCTGGGTCTTCAAAACCATTCGAACGACCTCTAAATGCCATGAAATCATACAAAAACAATCGCGGTGTGATTTGTGAAATGGTCGGGTAGAAGGAATGTCAATCTAATGTTTCATTTGACAGTACTGACCGGAAACACGTTTCCAGAGTCCTAAAACACCAAAATGGCATGTCATGGTCGAATTTAGAGAAAACATGCTCCGAATGACCTGAAATCACACGAGAATGATAGGAATATTATTCGTGACATGTAGGAGGAGACGCCACATACATCGGACATGCGGTGCGCACGGTACGACCGAATGTGTTGTTTTCAGCAGTTCAGCGCACTGTAAAAAGGTGTGCTGGGTGGTCAAAACCACACGAACAACCTCATAATGCCATGAAATCATACGACAACAACCGCGTTGTGAATTGTGAATTGTTTGGGCTAAAGGGGCGTCAATTGGAGGTGTCGTTTGACCGCACTGATCGGAAACGTGTTTCAGGAGTCATAAAAGACCAAAACGGCGTGTGACGGTCGAATTTAGAGAAAATGTGCTCTGAATGATGTGAAACCACATGAGAACGATAGGAATATTATTCTTGAGATGCATGAGTAGATTTCATGTCCATCGGGCATGCGGTGTGTGCGGGACGACTGAATGTGTCGTTTTCAGCAGTTCAGTGCGCTCTAAAAGGGTTCGCTGGGTAGTCAAAACCACCCGAACGACCTCGGAATTCCATGAAATCATACAACAACGACTGCAGTGTAAATTGTGAAATGTTCTGAAAGACGACACATCAATCAGAGGTTCCATTTGACCGTGGTGTCCAGAAATGCGTTTCTAGAGTCATAAAAGACCAAAACGGCATGTCACAGTTGAATTCAGAGAAATGTGCTCCGAATGACCTGAAACCACACCAAAATGATAGAAATATAATTTTTGATATGCAGGAGGAGATGACACATCAATCGGACATCCGGTGCGTGCAGTATGACCGAACGTGTCGTTTTCAGCAGTTCGACACGCTCTAAAAGGGCGTTGTGGGTGGTCAAAACCACCGGAACGACCTCAGAATGCCATGAAATCATATGACAACAACCGAGATGTGATTTATGAAATGGTCAGGTAGAAGAAACGTCAATCGGAGGTGCCGTTTGACCGCCGTGACAGAAACGCGCTTCCGGAGTCATGAAAAACCAAAACGGCGTGTCACAGTCGAATTCAGAGAAAACGTGATCTGAATGACCTGAAACCACATGAAAATGATAGGAATATTATTCGTGAGATGCAAGAGGAGACAAAACATACATCAAACATGCGGTGCATGTGATACGACCGAATGTGTCATTTTCACCAGTTCGGCGCGCTCTAAAAGGGCGCGTTGGGTGGTCAAAACCACCTGAATGACCTCAGAATGTCATGAAATCATTTGACAACAACTGCGTTGTGAATTTCAAAATGGTCGGGTAGACGACACGTCAATCAGAGGTTCCGTTTGACCGCGGTGACTGGAAACACGTTTCTGGAGTCATAAAAGACCAAAACAGCATGTCACGATCGAATTCAGAGAAAACGTGTTCTGAATGACCTGAAACCACAATAGAACGATAGGAATATTATTCGTGACATGCAGGAGGAGAGGTCACGTCCATAGGACGTGTGGTGCGTGCAGAAAACATTCTTTTTTAGATAATAAAACACTTTCAGAAACTAAAGCCAAGACTCCAAAATAAGAAAAACAAATTCAAAAATGATAACATTTCTTAAATTTGTGGTTTTAAATTATTATAACACCCATGAGATGTCAGATTTCATTTTATTATATGTAAGTAATAAATAAATAAATATGTCAAATTTACGTTTGTTTTGTTTAGTTGTTTTCATTGTATCTTATTGTAGGTTTCTAAAGCAGATAGTTGTGGATCATTGAAGCATGTCTATCATTTATTTTTTATGATGATATTGATGTTTATGGTGTTTGGATTTGATTTCCATTTTTTGGATTTATTTTATGTTTCTTTTTATTTTGTACCATGAAAATTTAAAAAAAAAATCCAGTTTAGCGACCGCCATTTGCGGTCGCTGGAGGCCGGAATTTTGGCCTGCATTAGCGACCGCCAATGGCAGTCGCTATATGATGACATTCGGTTGGCTGCAGCGACCACAAGTGGTGGTCGCAGGAGGCCAACATTCGTCCAGCTTTAGCGACCCCCAATGGCGGTTGCTGTGCGGTCTCTATAGGCCTAAAGAGATCTCCAATGGCGGTCGGTATAGCCCGAATTTTTAGTAGTGTAAATAATCTTAAAAACATTATAACCTCTAAACACCATAAAAACCAATAAAACCCTAAAAATACTAAAATACACTAAAACCCTGAAACTAATAAAAGATACTAAAACCCCCCAAAACCCTAAAATATCTATAAAATCCTAAAACCATAAACCCCCAAATACCCTAAAAGTCCCAAAAATCCTTGAAAAAATCCCTAAAGTCCCTAAAAACATTAATACCCCTAAAATACTAAACAAGTCATACAAAACAACAAAAATATAATAAAAAACCTAAAACCATAAAAGGCCACAAAAATCCTAAAACTCTTAAATACTCTAAAATACTATACAGAACCATAAAGGACCATAAAAACCCTAAAATACCATAAAAAATTAAATCCCCTTAAGGATTCTAGGACTGTAAAAACAATAAATGTCCTTACAAAGAATATAGACCCTAATAGACCACAAAGACCCTAATGGTCCCTTAAACGACCTAAAAAACTCTTATTAGACAAAAAAACACTAAAGGATCCCAACAGAATCTAAAACCCCAGAAAAAATTTAAGGACCCCAAATACCGTAAAGGACACTAAAACCCATAAAATCACATTAGAGGACCCTAAAGACCCTTAGGCTACCAACCCCCCCTAGACTAACTTAAAAATCCCTAAAACAAAAAAATACCAAAATAAACTATAAGACCCAAAATACCCAAAACAACCCCTAATATCCCATAACATACTAAAAGATCATAAAAATCCTAAAAACATAAGAGACTCTAAAAACCACAAAAGAAAACAAAAATCCTTAAAACCATGATAACAGTAAAAACCCTTAAAGGAGTATAAATACAATAGAAACTTTAGAAGACCCAAAAAAATAGTAAGAAACACTAAAACACCATAATAAATCAAATAAAAAAAATAAAATAAAGAAATATCATAAAACCCCCTAAATGTCCATATATTTACCTAAAACCCAAAAGGATGAAAAATACCCTAAAAATCCTAAAACCCTAAAACAATCCAAACAACCTGAAAAAAAACTAAAAACATTAACACCTTTAAATGCCCTGGAAACCCAAAAAAACATAAAACCCATAAATCCCATGAAACCATAACAACTAAAAATACATAAAAATAAATAAAAATGACTAAAAACTCTAAACCCCCTAAAAACCCTAAAACCATGATCCCTAAAAATTCTAAAAAAACATTGAAAACACCTAAACTGCCCCAAAACACCCTAAAACCCAAAAAACCCCAAAACCCTAAAAATCCTTAAAACCCTGGAACCCCTAAAAACCCAAAAATCCATAAATGATTATAAAAACCATAAACCCAATAAAAACACTAAAAATACTAAAGTCCCTAAAAATTTATAACCCCCCCCAACCCAAAAAACCATAACAACTCATTAAAACCCTAAAACCCATCCAAACCCTAAAAAATATAAAAACCCATGAAAACACTAAAACTTTCTAAAAACACATAAAACACGTTTAAGATATAGAACACTATAAATCACCAATAAAAAATCCTAAAAATTACTAAACCCTAAAACCCCTAAAACACTAAAAAACCAAAAAACACAAAAAACCTTCAAAACCCATTTTAAACCCCCTAGAACCCCATAGAGACCCATAAAAATCATAAAAAACCCAAAAACCCAAAAACCATAAGAAATATGAAATCCACCACAAAACCAAAACCCCTTAAAAATACCATGGAAAACAAATAAATATAATAAAACCCCTAAAACCTCTAAATTAATCCTAAAAATACCTACAAATAATTAAAACCCCAAACCCCAAACCCAAATAAATCTTGAAATCAATAAGAAAAACTTAAAAAAAACCCTAAAAGTACATAAAACCCATGAAACTCAAAAAACCCTAAAACCCTAAATGCCATAAAAACATTAAGCCACCTATAAACCCTAAAAACCCATAAAATTCCAAAAAAAACCCAAAAAAACATCAAAAATCTAAAAATCCCAAATCCTGTAAAACCCCATAAAAAGTTAAGAATTAAAAAATACCAAAAAACCCCTAAAAACCAATACACCCTACAATGCCTCTAAAAACCCAAAAAAACAAAAAAAAACATAAAACCCTAAAAATCTTTAAACCCAAAAGAACCCTAAATTTCCCCAAAAACATATAATCAACCTGAACACCCTAAAAGGCCTAAAACCAAAACAAACCCACTAAAAACACAAAAATTTAAATAAACCATAAAACCACTAAAACACTCAAATAAAATTAAAAACCCAACAAACCCCTTAAATCGTAAAAGAATCTCACAAACTGTAAAATCCCTAAAATTATCCTGAAAACCCTAATACCCAAAAACCCAATTAAATCCACATTGAGAACCCAAAACCCTTGAAAATACAGTGAAAATCCTAAAAATCCCTAAAACATTATAACTCCACCAAATCCAAAATAAACAACAGTAACCCTAAAAAGCAATAAAAACTCTTAAAACACAAAAAACCATAAACAAAAAAAACCTAAAAACCCTTAAGAAACTAAAACCCTTTAAAATAAGATCAAACCACTAAAACCCCTAAAAATAAAAAACACCATAAAATTCACAAAAACCCTTAAAACACTAAAAACCCTAAAATTCTAAAATCACAAAATTACCATTTAAAATTTAGAAACCAAAAAGAACAATAATAATACTAAAAACCCTAAAACCCCATAAAACACTACAAAAACACTAACAAACTCTAAAAGACCCTGAAACCCAAAATTACCCAAAACTCTAAAAATCATAAATGACATTAAAACCTGAACAAAAATCCTATAATGCCCAAAAATCTCTTAAACACCCTAAAATTCTAAAACCCCTAAAACCCTAACAACCTTATAAACCCTAAAAAAATCTAAAATACCATAAAAAGACTAAATAATGCAATAAAGACCCTTATAACCTTTAAACCCCTAAAAGACCCTAAAATTCCCATAAAACCTTGAAAAGACCCTTAAAACAACACTGAAATAATAAAAACCCAAAACCCCATAAAACCCCATAAAACCCCTAAAACCCCAAAAAGACTATAAAAAACATAAATCACAAAAGGTTCAATGAAAATCCTTAAATCCCCTGAAAATCTCTAAAACCCTGAAAACCCCACTAAAAACACTAAAAACCATAAAAAACCTAAAATCAAAAAAACCCCTAAAACCCCAAAAAGACTATAAAAAACATAAATCACAAAAGGTTCAATGAAAATCCTTAAATCCCCTGAAAATCTCTAAAACCCTGAAAACCCCACTAAAAACACTAAAAACCATAAAAAACCTAAAATCAAAAAAACCCCTAAATACCCTAAACCCCCAAAAAACCATAAAAATCTAAAACAATTATATAAGACTGAAACCCCTTAAAATCCATAAAAGTCATTATAACCAATAAAAACCCATAAATACTCTTAAAACCCTCAAAACCCTGAAAACACTAAACCCCCTCAAAATACCCTAGACCCTAGACAGTAAACCCTAATCCATAGACCATAATCCCTATACCCTACACCGTAAACTACCCTACACCATAGTCTCTAAACCCAGCACCCTAAACCCGACACCTTAAACCCAATAACCATAACCCAATACCCTACACACTACACCCATAACCGTACACCCTAAAATATATACCCTACATCCAAAACACAAAACCAAAAACCCTATATCCTCATCCTGACACCCTAATCCAAAAACTATTTACCTGAAACCCTATACACTACACCATAAACCCTAAAAGCTAAAACTTAAACCCCACACACTAAACCCTAAACACTACACACACAAAAACTATAACATAAACCCTATCCCCTAAACCATACATGTCAGACCCTATACCATAAATACTAAACCCTAAATCAAATACCATAAAACCTACTATTTACTCCTTTAAACAAATACCCTACACCCTAAACCTTATACCCAACTTCCAAAATCCAAAACACTACACACTAAACCTATCTCGGACACCTTAACCCAACACACTACACCATAAAACCAAGAACCTACTCCAAGAACCCTAAAACCCACACCGTAAACCATGTACTAATAACCCTAACCCTAGATCCTACCCCATAAATTATATACCCTACACCCTAAATCATAAACCCTACACCCTAATCATTTTACCATAAAATCAAAACCTTACATCCTAAACCCTGAACCCTACAACCAAAACCCAATACTGAATACCATAAACCATATACCATACACCCAAAACCCTAAAACTACACTATAAACCATATACCATACACCCTAAACCCAAAACCCAAAACCATACACCCTAAAACCTTAACCATTACCCATAAACCCTATACCACACACCCTAAATGCAAATCCCTAAACCCAAAACCCCCAACCCTATAGCATAAACATTAAACAATGCACCTTAAACCCTATTCCATGCAACCTAAACCATAAACAAAACACACTAAAACAAATAATATACACCCTAAAACCTAAAACCTACAACATAAAAACTACACCCTCGAATAAAAACCCTAAACCCTACACCCTAACCCTAAACCCTAAACCCTAAACTACATACCCTAAACCCTAAACCATTCACCTTAAACCATTAAACACACACCATAAACCCTATACCCCACTCCCAAAACAGAAAACTCAAAACCCAAAACACTGCCCCCTAAACTCTATGCCATAAAATATAAAACATACACCGAAAACCATATACCCATCACCCTAAACCCAACACCCTAAACACTATACCTTACCCCCTAATACCTATCCCAAAAAACCTATACGAAAAACCCTATACCCTACACACTAAACCCTAAACATTACATCCAAAACTATATACCCTTTACTCTAAAACATATACCCTGCACCATAACCCCTATTAAATTAAAATTAAAAACTATACCCTACACCTTAAAACCTAAACAATTAAAACCCCAAGGAAACTCCAAAAGACCTAACAAACCCCTATAAAATCTAAAACCCCCAATAAACCCTAAAAACCCTAAAGACGTACAAAACCATAAAAACCCATAAAACACTAGAAAACACAAAAAACCTAGAAACCCCCTTAAAATACCCCCAAATCCTAGAAGCCCTAAAAATCCAAAAAAATCCTAAAAACCATAAACCCCACTAAAAACAAAAAAAACCCACAAAAAATAAAATCCACCAAAAATCCCAAAAAAACCCATAAAAAAATAAAATCCTAAAAATTATAGAAAACATTAAAAACAAAAAACACTTAAAAGAAAGTAAAACCCCTAAAAGCCTAAAATATGCTAAAACCCTAAAGACCCTAAAACCCCTAAAACCATAAAAGAACCTAAAAACCCTAAATGACCCCAAAACCCCTGTAAAAATATTGAATGATCCTAAAATCCATAAAGTCCCTAAAAATCCCAAAAACTGTAAAATGTTTAAAAACATAATCCACTAAAAGAACATAAAAACCTGAATAACACAAGAAACCCAAAAATATTTTAAAATAAATTCTTAAAAACACTAAACCATAAAAAAAATATTAAAAATAAAATAACCATTGAAACCGCTAAATACTATAAAAAACTAAAACCCCTAAAACCAAAAAATTCTCTAAAAACCGAAAAACCCCTAAAGACATTTAAATACCCTAAAAGCGTAAAATATTCATAAGGCTCTCTATGCGACCTCCCGCATCCAGAGAGGCTCAATGGAAAATGATGTTAGCAAACTCATTATTCTTCGGCTGCTTGGCATCTCTGGAATGACCGAAAAGCCAATGGTTCTTATGTTCATCCGCTGGATCCCCCCACTCTCTCTTGAATTAAGGTTAACGTAGATGGTGCGGCCCTGGGTGCACTGGGTCCTACTTGGTGTGGTGGAAAATTTCGCACCTATTGGAGCTTCATCAAAGGATGTTCCCATAACTTAATTGGTGATGGGTGTGCCCTTGAAGGTGAAATGTTGGCTATGATGAAGGCGATTAAGTATGTTGTCATCTTTGGATGGAGCTTTCTCTGGCTTGAATCTGATTCCATGCTTTCCTTGAATGCCCTTAAAAACAGATCTAGGTACGTTCCCAAGAGGATCCTCCCTCAATGGATGGAGTTCCTGGCCATGTGTCAAAGACTGATCCTCACTGTGACACATGCATATCGGGAGGTGAATGTGGTTGCAGATGCTCTTTCCAAACAGGCCATTGTGGAGAGGAGTTTGATGTGGTCCTTCTTTTCCACACCCTCTAGCTCTTTGCTTTTGAATTCTGACTTGAATGGTGAGTTGCACACCCGGTTATGTAACCCCTCCTTATAGGACTCTATTGTTTCTCTCTTTCTGTTGTAAAATTTGGGTGGCCAGGCTAGCCTGGTCTTGAGCCTTCCTTGCCCTAAAACCGTAAAAAATACAGTAAACCCCTAAAAAATCATAAACCACTTTATACCCCTAAAATCCCAAAGAACCCCTAATACCCTAAATAATCCTAATACCCTTGATAGAACCTTGAACTAAAAATCCCCTAAAATCCATAAAAGACATAAAATCTGTAAAACCATAAAAACACTATCATACCCTAAAACCCCAAAAAACCCAAAACCACTAAAAGTACCATAAAAGACCCTAAACCATTAAAATACCATATAACCATAAGGAACCTAGAAGCCCCTAAAACTCTTAAAACCATTAATGATACCAAAAACCCTAAAAAACTTAATATTCCCTAAAATCATAAAACCCCTAAAATATCCTAAAACACTAAAGGGTCCGAAAAGCCATGAAAATACCCTAAAAGAACATAAAACCCCTAAATATCCCATTGTAACCTCAAAAATATAAAATCCCAAAAATCTCTAAAGACCCTAAAACACTAAATATGTTAAAAACCCTAAAAACAAACCCCCTCTCTCCCGAAATACACAAAAAACACCGTAAAATCCAAAAAAAATTACATTAAATCCATAAAAACATAAAAAATCTTAAAAAACATAAAAACACTATATAAAAACCTAAGAAAACTAAAAATACCCTAAATCCCCCTAAAACAAAAAAACATAAAATAACTAAACAGATGATAAAAGACATTAGAAACACCATAAAACCCTAAATACCCTTAAATCACTAAAAACATAGTAACCCATTAAACCCCCTAAAAACATAAATACCATAGAAAATCGTAAAAATAATAAAATCCACTAAAAACCATTAAACAAATACGTTTTATACCCCTAAAACATATAACATGAACCCTAGATCATACACCCTAAACACTATAAAACTCACCCTAAACCCTAAACCATACACCATAAACCCTAAACCATACAGCCTAAACCCTTCACCCTCCACCCTAAATCCGTAAACCCTACAACCTAAACCCTAACCCTAAACCCTAAACACTAAATTTTAAACCCTACACCCTAAACCTTATACCTAACACCATAAACACTAAACCAAACACACTAAACCTTATACATTACACCATAAAACCTAAACCCTATACCCTAAACCCTAAACCCAAAACCCAAAACCCGAAACCCTAAAACCTAAACCCGAAACCCGAAACCCTAAACCATAAACCCCAAACCCCAAACCCTACACCCCAAACCATACACCCTGCAAACGAAACTCTAAATCATATACCCTAACTCTTACAGGCTAAACTCTAAACCCCACACCCTAAACTCTATAAGATACACCCTACACCCTACACCATATACCCTACACCTTATACCATTTAACATTCACCATAAACCCTAAACCATAAAACCCTAAAGCAACCCTGAAAATCCCAAACAAACTAAAAAACCCAAAAAATAATAAAACCCCTAAAAATCAATAAAAACCATAAAACCCTTTAAAATACCCAAAACCCCAAAAAATAGCAGCACACTTAAAACTGTAAAATCCAATAAAACACAAAATCCCTAAAAGACCTAAAAAATCACAAAAAAAAATCACAAATCTTTATAACACTTCAAGGTCTGTAGAAACCATGTAACCCCTATAAACAAAAAAAATCATCGAACCCTACAAAACCTAAAACGAACATAAAACCTAAAAAACCCGATAAACCCTAAAAAATTTTAACCCCCCCCTAAAAACCCTAAAAACCCACAAAACCTCCTAAAACCATAAAAATCTTAATAACCCAAAAATATACTAAACCACAAAAACCTAAAAAGTGGAAAAAAACTAAAACCCTAAAATCCTTAAAAACACCTAAAATTCTCTAAAAGCTATAAAAATAATAATGACCCTAAAAACACTAAAAGGCCCTAAAAACCTTGAAACCCATAAAAGTACCAAAACCCCTAAATCTTCTTAAATGACCCTAAAACCTTAAAACCCCTTAAAAATCCTAAAACCCCTTAATCACCCTAAAAGATATAAAATCCCTAAAATACATAAAAACCATAAAATTCCCTAAAAGACACAAAAAAACCCATAAAACCTCAAAATACCTAAAAACCCCTATAAACTCAAATAACCCCCAAAATTATTAAAAACATGTAAAAACCATTAAAACCCTAATAAACTCAAAAAACCCATATAAAACCTAAAATATTCCAAGAAAACCTTAACCCCCCCCAAAAAAAACCCATAACCCAAAACCCAAAAAACGGCTAAACGACCTTAAAAATTGAACACCCTTAAAACCCATAAAAACCCCGTAAACACCATAAAATCCATAAAAACCCCCAAAACCCTAAAAACCAAAAAAAATCAATAATAACCTAAAATAGTAGAAAACCCTAAAAACCAAGACCCCCCAAACCCTATAACCCATAAAAACTATAAACCCCTAAAACCCCCATAAAACCATAAAGTCCATAAAAACCCTAAAAAACATAAAAACATAAAAAACCCAAAAAAACATAAAAATACAAAAGAAGACTAGAAAACCCTAAAGGGTCCTAAAAACTCCAATCACCCTAAAAATATAAAAAACATAAATCCCCATAAAACTTATAATATAACTAAGGAGCCCTAAAATCCCTAAAATCCCACAAACCCCTAAGACATACCTAAATACCTTAAAACACTAAAAAACCCTAAAACCCATAAATGAACCTAAAAACCTTAAAAGACCATTAAAACACTTAAAGGCCCTAGAAAAAAAAATAAAAAGAATTGTAATCCCCAAAACTCTTCAAGCATCTAAATTACCCTAAAAACCATAAAAGAGTATAAAAACACTAAAAACCATAAAGGGTCATAAAAACCATGAAAACACTCTAAAAATACAAAAACACCATAAAAATTCTTAAAGGACCCTAAAAACCACTAAAAACCCTAATATTTATAAAAGACCATAAAACCCTAAAAACCCCTTAAACACCCAAAAAACCCATAAAATTGTTAAAAATCCTAAAGAATAAAAAAACATATAAAAACACTAAAAACCCCAAACACCCCCTAAAACCCCTAAAACCCCTAAAATACATAAAACACTATAAAATATTAAAACCATAAAAGACCCTACACAACCTACCCCCCCAAAAATTAAAATTCTAAAGAAACTAAAAAATCTAAAAACCCTAAAAGGCCCTAAAACCCAAAAAATACACCAAAAACCCATAAAATAACCAAAAACCCAAAAACCAAAAACCCTAAATAACATAAAAAATACAAAAAACTATTAAATTCCCCAACTCCGTTAAAATCATAAAAATACTCTAAAACACTAAAATTCATAAAAACACTAAAAAACCATAAAAAAATAAAACCCCCCAAAATCCTAAAACTGCTACAACAGATCATGTACAATTTAGCTCTGTACTTTATCAGTTATTATTAAAATCACAGATAAAGGGGAAACATTTATGAGTGGTATGAGAAAGCATTGATAAACCCACCTTTTATCTGTTCATTTTTCAAGAGATGATAAATGATATATTTCATAAAAAAGTTATATTTCATTTTATACAATATAATAATATAATAATATTTTTATTTTTATATAAATTGAATATATATATTTATCTTTTATTTATATAATACTAAAATGTATTTACATTTAATAGCATTTATTTAGTAAAATGGATTATAAAATAATTAAAAAATATTTCTAATTAAAAATTCAATAATTAATATAATGAAATACACTTTAAAAAAAATATCATGATTTATAAAATTTATAACTGAATTAATATCTCATAATAAGGAAAAAACATGAGTTGAAAACCGTATAAATCTTAAAAACCATAAAAACCCAAAAAATCCTAGATGACCTTAAAACCCAAAAGGCCCATAGAATACACTAAAAAACCTAAAACAGTAACGACTCAAAAAAACCTAAAACCCCCCTAAAACCCCAAAAAATTAAATATCTTAAACCCTCCAAAAATTCCCCAAAACCTTAAATAACCCTATAATACCATAAAAACACTAAAACCACTAAAATTCACAAAAAACCCCAAAGACAATAAAATACCCTACAACGCAAAAAACACTAAAATACCCAAAACCCCACTAAAGAAACACTAAAACCCCATAAAACCCCCAAAGACCATAAAATACTAAAACCCCCTAAAAGAATCTAAATACCCTAAAACCCTAAATAGGACTATAAAATCTTAAAAGACCCTAAAACACCCAAAAACCATAACGGACCCCAAAAATAATAAAAACTGTAAAGTTCCATATAAAACCCTAAGAACACTAAATGACCATGAAACCCAAAAACCCATAAAAGAAAACTAAGACACTCTAAAACCCCCAAAAGTTAATAAACACCATAAAAACCCAAAAAGAACCTAAAACCATAAAAACCCTAAAACCCCCTAATAAACACTAAAATAACCTAATCCCACTAAAAACACTAAGAAACCCTTCAATCCCCTAAAAACATTAAAAACTCAAAAAACCCCCAAAAACCCTAGAAACCTAGAAAAACTCTAAAACATATTAAAAGACATTAAAAACTATAAAAACATTAAAAACCCCTAGATGGTTCTGTACTGCTTTTGGTGGACCATCTTGGTCAGGAGGTGCTAGATGATGGAATTTGTGAGATTAGATGATGGTTGCTTCTTGTATGTGAGCTATGGTTGCTGTTTACTGCTTGGATGGGAAGTGATGAAGTTACTATTAATGGTGCTGTTAGTGTCCTCTTATTGTTTATTCTTTTGTGCTTTTTGGTTTTTTGGGTTATCTGGGATTGGGTTTGCTAACAGATTTTGTGTGTGGGTCGTTTGACCCCTCCCCTCCCTTGTCTGTTGCATCTTTTTTTCTATTAAATTTGGTGGGATTAGGAGTAGCATGACCCCATATATTCCTTCCCCTATAAACCAATAAAAATCCTAAAATTCCAAAAACCATAAAAAACCTAAAAAGGAAAAAAATATCTAAAACCCATAATAACACATCAAAAATATAGAAAACCCTAAAAACCCCTAAACACATAAAACTCTAAAACCCACTAAAACCAGAAAAATACTGAAAACCTGAAAATCCCAAAAAAACCCAAAAAAACCCAAAAAACCCAAAAAACCCAAAAAACCCAAAAAACCCAATAATACACAAAAACCCCAAAAAAAACAAAAAAACTTCAAACCCCAAAAACAGAGAAAAATTCGAAAACCCTAAAAATCATAAAGTCCCTAGAAACCCTATAAAAACCTTAATGATACATAAAAGTCTTAAAACACTTTAAACCCCCCAAATAGTAATAACCCTAAAAAGCAAAGAACCTTTAAAACCATAAAAATCCTAAAAATCCTAAAAACCATGATAATACAAAAACACATAAAATAACCATAAAACCCCTCCAACACCTCAAAACATGAAAAAAAACCTAATTGTCCAAAAATTAATAAGAATCATAATAAACTATAAAAACCATAAAACCCAAAAAAACCCTAAAAAACTAAAAAAAACTCTAAGAAAATATTAAAAAACAAAAAACATAAAGAAAACACCAAAAACTCTAAAAAAATATTAAAACCCTAATAATCCATAAGACGCTAAAAAATTGAAAATCCTAAATAAACCTAAAAAACACAAAAACTCTTGAATCCCAAAAAAAATCACCCTAACACCCCCAAACAAAATACCCTTAATAACCCTAAAAAATACTAAAACTGTAAAAGGCCAAAAGTCCCCTAGAACCCGCAAAAACCCATAAAAATAAAAAAATGAAACTACCCTAAAAACATAAACTCCCTTAAAAATAGTAGAAAACGAAAAAGGTCCTAAACCCCTAACTCTAACCCCCATGAGAAATTAAAACCCTAAAATCACCTAAATACCATAAATACCTAAAAACATTGAGAAAACCTAAAGACCCTAAAACCACAAAAAAAATTTAAACCCCCAATAACACTAAAGACACTAAATACCCTAAAAAACCATAAAACCATAATAATCTTAAAAATACCCCTCAAACCACTAGAAAAAAAAACAGACATACAAAATGCTAAAAACCCTAAAAACCATAAAAATATTTAAAACCCCTAAAACTATAAAAATAATAAAAACCATAAACACCCCAAAATTACCTTAAAACCCCTTAACCTCATAAACTCATTAAAAACAAAAAAAAACCCATAAATGAACCCTAAATGAACCCTAAATGAACCAAAATAAAATTATTAAAATTTTAAGATTCCTTAAAAACCCTAAACTCCCAAAAAAACCTATAAAACCCCTAAAAGACCATAAAAACCAAAAAAATCTAAAATCCCAAAAAAATATTAAAACCCAAAAAATAAATAAAACCGAAAAAACTATAAAATCCCAAAAACCTTAAATGTTCTAAAACCCTAAAACCCTAGGTAAAAAACACCTAAAAACTATACAAAATTTAAAAACCATAAAAATTTCAAAAATAACCAAAAAATTCATAATACTCATAAAAATAATAAAACCACCCCAAAAATGTGGAGAACACTAAAAACCTAAAAACTTCTGGAAGAAACTAAAAAACCATAAAAATATAAAACCACCTAAAGACCAAAAAACCCATTTGAATCCCTAGAAACCCTAAAAAATCCTAAGCCCCCATAAAAAACCTAATTCCCAAAAAACCAATCAAACCCTAAAACCATTAAAATAAACTAAATTCCTAAAAAACCAAAAAAACTCTAAACACCCTAAGATTACTAAATAATATAGGAACCTTAAAAACTCATAAAACCCCTAGAACCTCTAAATACTCATAAAAACCCAAAAAACTGAAAAACCGCAAAAACTCTAAAGTTCCCAAAAAACCTAAACCCCCAAAAAACCGTAAAACCCCAAAATCCCTAAAAAATCATAAAACCACTAAAATATCAAAAAAAAAAACAAAAATCATAAAAACCCCAAAACACTATAAAAAATCTAAATACCCTAAAAAAATAAAGGCACTAAATTTCCCTAAAAACCCAAAAAAACCTAGAAAGTACCTTAAATAACTCTATAAAACCCTTAGAATATACTAAATCCATAAAAAGAACATTGAAACTGTAATATCATAAAAACTATAAAAATAATAAAAAATACAAAAAAATCCATAAAAATAAAAAAAAATCCTTAAAAACCCTAAAAACATAAAAACCCTATAACCCATAAAAACAAAATAAACCTAAAAACCTTAAAACCCAGATTACCTAAAAATATCATAATAACAATATAAACTTCTAAAAACACTAAAAACCCTAAAACTCCCAAAAATCAATGAGAACTCTAAAACCCCTAAAACCCTAAAATATCCATAATACCTCTAAAAATCCGTAAAAACACTAAAAAACCTAAATGACTATAAAACTCCTAAAAATCCATAATAATACCAAAATCCCTAACAACCCTAAAAGATCCCTCAAACCCTTCAAAAAAACCCTAAAATGTTGAAAAGCACAAAAAAAAATTTAAACCCCCCAAAAACCCTAAAAGACCCTAAAAACCCGAAAACCTTAAATTACCCTAAAATAACATAAAAACTCAAAAAATAACAAAAGACCATAAAATAGACTAAAATACAAATAAAACTTTAAAAAACATTAAAAATTATAACAACAATAAAAACGTAATAATCAAAAAACACCTAAAAGACCATAAAACCCCTAAAAACCCTAAGAAACCCAAAACCCCCAAAAAATCTAAAAATCATTAATGGCCTTAAGTAACTCTATTAAAATCCTAAAAGAACCTAAAACCTGTAAAATATCTTGAAAATCAAAAACACCTTAAAAACTATAAAAACATTTGAAAAACTAAATAACATAAAACCAAAAAAAGTAGAAAAAACCCTATAGCTCAAAATGCTATAAAGCCCCTTAAACCACACCACACCCCCTTAAAACTCACAACCACATAAAAACCATAAAAAAAATATTTTAATCCCCCAGTACCATTAATAATCCTTAATGACCACTAAATATCTAAAAAATGTAAAAAACCTAAAACCCAAAAAAAACCCCTAAAAACCATTTAAATCCATAAATCCTTAAAAACTCTAAAAAATCCCAAACACTAAAAAACTACTAACAAAAATGATAGGAAACCCTAAAACCCTGAAAACCCTTTAATATCCTTAAATATCCCGAAAAAACTAAAAAACCCTATAACCCCCTAGAACACCTATAAATCCATAAAACCATATTTCTGAAGAAATATTACTTATTTCCAATTGTTGATTACATGTGAGTCAAATTGTGTGAAATCCTTGATTGTAGGTATAACATCTTCGAAATGACCTCCAACGGGTTTTGTTCATGGAGAAAAAAGTTCCAAAAAATTATCATATTCATAAAGAATCATGGACCTACATTCCATAGGTAGGAGATCATTGGGGATATTTGGAAATGATAATTAAGAATTCACATTGGTTAAGAGGATGTGATATCCGGATCATCACACTATTTTGTGGGAATTTATTTCCAATTCCGGGACCCTCTTATATATTTAAGATATGTTTGTGAATCCTTTGTTCATTCCCATGTATGTATACATAGATCAAACTAAATTGACAATACATTGTGAATAATCATGGTTATAGAATCACTTTTATGTATCATAGGTTCTCCAGTAATAGAGATATTGATTTGATTTTGATTTTTTTAATTAATGGATCACTTTTTTGGATATATTAGAGATTCATTGGTCATTTTTTAGGGTGATGCTAGTTTTAAGCTACATGGTGAGGTGATCTGGAATTTTCTATCATCCAAGGAGACTAAAGTTGTTTTGATGTCAGGATCAAACCAATAATATCGTATTCATACATATTCTCATGAGAGGAATCAGAACCAACCTAGTTTAGTTCCACAAAACATAACACATCACCTTTCATGGTCATGTTTTGAGGACCAAACCATGAAGTTTAACGTCGTGTGGTAAAGACATTCGGATGGAATGTGCATAGTAAATGTTTTTTGTGGGCTAATTCCAAGGTTTCAAAAGGTACCCAAAAGAGATTTGGTCTCCCAAGAAGATATATCCCTTCTATGAATGTGTCATGGAGAACATTATGGTGAATTTTGGTGTTGGGTTTGGACCTCAGTGAATCTTTCTATGTATCCTAATTAGTTGGAAATCAAAGCCCATGTATTTTGGTATGTTGGGGCATGAACCTATGAGGATGCACATTTGTGGGGAAATAATTGGGTCTTGATCCTATTAGGAGGCCTGATTGAGTGGATATGGTTGGGTATTACACTCTGGGGATTCCCATTTGGTTTGGGATTATGCGTGGAAGATGCCCATTTGAAAAGTGGTTGGGGATTACATCCATGGAAAAGGCTTGTGGAGTATCTAATTAGGGATTACGAATGGAAGTGTCCCATTTAAAAGTTTGTTATTAATTAAATTTCATGATTTCCACTAACTTATAAGGCCATGTGAGTCGTGATTGGTGTGAGAAATAAGAATACATATTAACTCTGAAGATCAAACAATCCACTTTGTCCGTTAGTCGATTGATGCAGGAAACAAAAGGGGGAGAGAGAGGGATTTTAATTTGAATGACTCCTATTTTATTTTGGTTTCTAGGATAGTATCATATGGTGACCCATTTAGCTACATATTGAGATAAGGTGAATAGGAGAAAGAGCGTTTCCTCTTATAAGAAAGGAAAGGTTCTTACTTCAGGAGGGATTCTCTGCTGGTCCCTAGGGAAGAGAGGAATGATCAGAACCAACCCTCGTTGAAGGGAAAAGCTAGTGGTTTCCCTAAATCCCTAGGATTTTGAGGTTTATGTACGAACCCCAAGGTCACAACACTAATAAACATGGTAATTTATACACGAAAACATTATGAGGGCCCCCTTAATGAGGAGGTCACACACATTACTTTTCATACCACGTGTATGTAGACTCGAGAAGAAACACTCATGTGGAAAATATATGAACATACATGTTAGGTGGATTCGGAAGGGGCCTTGTCCTGATTACATTAAACAGGTTCATGGAGTGGCCAATATTGGGATCTATGATACAACGGAAGGAAGTGATGGGAGGTGGAGCGTGGAACACCCTATGGTTCACCATTCCATGTAACATGTTCTTATACATGATGGGGTTCCATCTACATATAATGTGGAAATGAGGGTGTGGGTGCATCTATGTAGCATGATGTTACATAGAATATATTTCTTCATACGCTGTATGTTACTTAGTGGGACTAGGTTCTTGCCCACATAGTGATTTACAATGCAAGGCCACATTCCTCCCATGTAGTGTTTTGCTACACATGTCCATGTTCCTCCTGTATAGTGTTTCTCTACATGGGTTCGGGTTCCCCCCATGTACTTTTTTTCAACATGTGGAAGGGTTCCATTCATATGGAATTTTCCGATGGGGGGTGTTGGGCCACCAAGTGGGAATCTGTTTGCGCCTTATGGAATGGTATCCACAAAATGGGTTTTTTGTTCAAAGATAGCGGGATGATTTATTAGTCTCTCCTTAATTCTATGCAATGGGTTTTTACCATCAGGGACAATAATTTTCCATGCTTCATCTCTCATCGTCTATCACCACTAAAATCCATTTTTTTTCTTATCTCTTGTTTCCCCTCAAGGTTATTTTATAGAGGAATGGAGAGACTAGATACCCATATGGTTGGTCGTCCAAGGTGGGCCATAGGGCCTATTTTGTGGGATCCCAAGAAGGACACCCCAGAGTATGACTTTTTTTTTGAGAATAGGTTGTTCATGCAGATGGAAATCAACATTTGGCACCCAAAACAACTTTGTTTTGTTTGCATGGGTCGGTGGTACCACCTGAGACTAAACCAAACACACTAAACCCTATACATTACACCGTAAACCCTAAACCTTACACCCTAAAACCTAAAACCTAACCCCTAAAACCTAAACCCTAAACCCTAAACCCTAAACCCCAAACCCTACACCCTAAAACCTTCACCCTACACCCTAAACCCTAAATCTGAAACCCTAACTCCTATACCCTAAACTCTAAACACCACACCCTAATCTTTATTGCATACACCCTACACCCTATACCCTATACCCTACACCTTATACCATATAACATTCACTATAAACCCAAAACCCCAAAACCCTAAAGCAACCCTGAAAATCGCTAAATACTAGAAAACCAAAAAAAAAACAATAAAACCCCAAAAAATCAATGAAGACCATAAAAACCATTTAAAATCCCCAAACCCCCTAAAAGCATAAAAATCCATAAAAATAGTAAAATACAAAAAAACAAAAAAGCCTTAAAAACTTAAAAAACACCAAAAAATGCTAAAAATCCTATAACCCTTAAATGTCTGTAAAAACCTAGAAATCCCTATAAACCGTAAAAAATCATCAAACCTTATAAAACCCAAAACAAACATAAAACCCTAAAACCCAGAGAAATCCTAAAATCCAAAAAAACCCCAAAGAACCCCTAAACAACCAAAAACCTCATAAAAACCTATAAAACCATAAAAATCCTAATTACCCAAAAAATAACCTATACCACCAAAAACCTATAAAGTAATGAAAAACTAAAACTCTAAAATCCATAAAAACACTTAAAATTATCTAAAAACTATAAAAAACCATAAAGACCCGAAAAACACTAAAAGACTCTAAAACCCCTAAAACCTATAAATCTCCCAAATCGCTTAAATCTTTTTAAATGGCCCTAAAACCTTAAAACCCCTAAAATATCCTAAAACCACATAAAACCCCTAAAAGGCCTAAAATTTATAAAATACGTGAAAAACCCCTAAAATTCCATAAAAGACACAAAAAACTCATAGAACCCCAAAATACCATAAAAACCCTACAAACTCTATTAACCCCGAAAAATATTGAAAACCCGTAAAAAACCCATAAAACACTAATAAACTCTAAAAAACCCTATAAAACCTAATATAATCCAAGAAAACCAATAAACCCCCCCAAAAACCCCAAAACCCAAAAACAGCTAAACACCCTTAAAAATCGAATACCCTTAAAACCCATAAAAACCCCTAAACATTCTAAAATCCATATAACCCCCCAAAACCCTAAAATCCTAAAAATCACTAAAAACCTAAAAATTGTTAAATACTCTAACAAACATAAAAACCCCAACCCTAAAACCCTATAACCCATAAAAATCCCTAAACCCCTAAAAAATATCATAAAACCATAAAGTCCATAAAACCCCTAAAACACATAAAAACATAAAAACCCAAAGAAAAAACTAAAAACCCAAAAGAAGAATAAAATCCCCTAAAGGGTCCTAAAAACTCCAAAACCCCTAAAAATATAAAAAGAACATAAATCCCCATAAAACTCTTAATATCACTAATGAACCCTAAAATCCATAAAGCCCCTAAAACACCCTTAAATACCTTATAACACTAAAAAACCCTAACACCCTTAAATGAACCTCAAAAAACGTAAAACCCCCATAAAAAATTTAAGGACCCTAGAAAAAATAAAACGAAGTATAATCCCTAAAACTCATAAAGAACCTAAAATACACAAAAAACCCTAAAATAATCCAAAAACCCTAAAACCCATAAATGGTCATAAAACCATGAAATACCCAAAAAACACTAAAACACCATAAAATTCCAAATGGACCCTAAAAACCCTAAAACCACTAAAAAACCTAAAAATTATAGATGAACCCAAAACCCTAAAAACCCACAAATGATCCAAAACCCATAAAAATACTAAAAACCCTAAAAATCAAAAAACATAAAAAACCCTAAAACCCCTAAACACCCCATAAAACCCCAAAAACCCCTAAAAACCATAAGAACCTATAAAACTGTAAATCTATAAAAGAACCTAAACAACCTGAAACCCCCCCCTAAAACATTTAAAATCTAATGGAATTAAAAAACCCAGAAATCCTAAAAGGCCCTAAAACCCAAAAAATACACCAAACCCCCCGAAAATAACCAAAAACAAATAACCCAAAAACCCCAAAAACCCTCAAAAATATAAAAAATACAAAAACCATTAAAATCCAAAAATCCTTTAAAATCATAAATATGATCTAAAACACTAAAATCCATAAAAACTCTAAAGACCCATACAACAATAAAACCCCCCAAATCCCTAGAAAAACTACTATAGGTCGTGTACAATTCAGTTCTAGACTTTATCAGTTATAGTTAAAAGCACAGATAATGGGGAAACATTTATGAGCTCTATGAAAAAGCATTGATAAAGCCACCATTTATCAGTTCACTTTTCTAGAGATGATAAAAGATATATTTCATAGAAAAGTTATATTTCATTAAATACAATATAATAATGTTATTATATATTTATTTTTATATAAATTTAATAAATATATATATATATATTATTTATACGGTACAAAATATGTATTATCATTTAATATCATTTATTTAGTGAATTGGAATATAAAATAATGAAAAATTATTTCAAATTAATAATTGAATAATTAATATCCTGAAATACACATTAAAAATCGATTTCATGATATATAAATTTCAGGAATAAATTAATATCTCCCGATAAGTAAAAAAATATGAGTTGAAAAACCTAGAAATTGTAAAAACCATAAAAACCCTAAAACCCAATGATGACCTTAAAACCCAAAAGGCCAATAAAAACCATAAAAACCTAAATCACTGAACACTCAAAAAACCTAAAAAATCCCCTAAAACCCTAAAAAAATTAAATATCTTAAACACTCTTAAAATACCCTAAAACCATAAATAACCATAAAATACCATAAAAAACTAAAACTACTAAATGTCCCTAAAAACCCTAAACACAATAAAATATCCTAAAACCCTGAAAACACTAATATACCCTAAACCCCCTAAATAAACACTAAAATCCCATAAAACCCCTAAGGGTCCATAAAATACCTAAAACCCCTAAAATACTCTAAATACCCTAAAAACCTTAAATAGGACTAAAAACTCTTAGAAGACCGTAAAACTCCCCAAAACCATAAATGACCCCCAAAATAATAAATAAACTAAAGTAATATATAAAACCCTAAAAAAACTAAATGAACAAGAAAAAACCCATAAAAGAAAACTAAAACCCCGAAAAAACCCTAATGGACACTCAGAACATAAAGAATCCAAAAGCACCCAAAACACCCCCAAACCCCCCAAAATTTCATAAAAAACATAAAAACTCCAAAAATAAACTTAAAACCATAAACACCCTAACCCCCCCCCCCCTAATAAACACTAAAATAACCAAAACCCACTAAAAACCCTAAGAAACCCTTGAAACCACTAAAAACATAAAAAACTCAGAAAAACATAAAACCCTAGAAACCTAGAATACCCCTAAAACTTATTAAAAGACCTTAAAAACTATAAAAAAATTAATAACCCTCGATGGTTCTATGCTGATTGCGGTGGAACTTCTTGTAAAAGAGGTGCTACATGCTAGAATTTTTTAGTTTTGATGATGGTTGCTTCTTGGATGTGAGCTCTGGTTGCTGGTCACTACTGGGATGGGAAGTGATGCAGCTGAAGTAAATGGTGATGTTAGTATCCTCATGTAGTTTCTTTTTGTGTGATTTTTTGTTGTCTGGGTTTTCTGGGTTTGTGTTTGCTGAGGGATTTTCGGTGTAGGTCATTTGAACCCTCCCATCCCTTGTATTTTTCTTATTTTTTCCCTAATAAATTGGGGAGGGGGGGTCAGGAATATCCTGTCCCCACATCTTCCTTTCCCTAGAAACCTAAAAATATCCTGAAGTTCCAATAACCATAAAAATCCTAAAACTGTAAAAAAATAACTAAAAACACTAATAACAATTAAAAATATAAAAAACCGTAAAACCACTAAAACCATAAAACCCACTAAAACACGAAAAACACTAAAAACCTTGAAAATCTCTAAAAACCCAAAAAAACAAAAAACCCAAAACACCCCAAAAAAATCTACAAAAAACCCCAAAAAACAACAAAAAAAATATTCAAACTCCAAAAAATAGATAAAAATCCAAAAACCCTAAAAATCATAAAGTCCCCAAAAACCCTATAAAAACATTAATGATTAATAAAAGTATTAAAAACCTTTAAACCCTAAAATCACTAAAAACCCTAAAAATAAAAGTACATTTAAAACCATAAAATTCATAAAATTCATAAAAACAATGAGAACACTAAAACCCCTAAAATAACCCAAAAAATCCTCAAACACTTCCAAACATGAAAAAAACCAAAGTGTTAAAAAAATAATAAAAATCATAAAAAACCATAAAAACCATAAAACCAAAAAAACCCTACAAAACAAAAAAACTCTAAGAAAACATTAAAAAACAAAAAACACAAAGAAATCACAAAAAACTATAATAAATCTTAAAACCCTCAAAATCCATAAGACACTAAAAATTTGAAAATCCTAAACAAACCTAAAAAATCCAAAAACTATTAAAGGCCAAAAAACACTAACACCCCCTAACAAAATACCCTTAATAACCCTAAAAAATCCAAAAACCGTAAAAGTCAAAAAAATATCCTAGAACCCCCAAAACCCATAAATAATCTAAAAAACTGAAATTACCCTAAAAAAACTCTCTAAAAGTACTATAAACCTAAAAAAGTCCTAAACCCCTAACCCCAGCCCCAAAAAAAACCTACAACCCTAAATGCCCCTAAATACCCAAAAAACCAAAAAACCCTAAGAAAACCTAAAAACCCTAAAACCGTATAAAACATTTAAACCCCCACAATCTATAAACACTATAAATACCCTAAAATCCATAAAACTGTAATAATCCTCAAAATACCATCAAACCTCTAGAAAAACAAAAAACCCTAGAAAATACTAAACCATACAATCCATAAAAATATTTACAACCCCTAAAAACCTAAAATTAATAAATTAACATAAACACCAAAAAACAACTTTAAAGCCCCGAAACCTCATAAACTAATTAAAAACAAAAAAACCCTTAAATTAACACTAAAAGACCCTAAATTAAACTATAAAAACATTAATTTACCCTAAAAACCCTAAAATCCCAAAAAACCTATAAAAACCCTAAAAGACCATAAAACCCCTAAAAACTCTAAAATCTCAAAAATCACTATAGAAAACCAAAAAATAAATAAAACCCATAAATATATAAAATACCTAAACCCTAAAAAGTTTCAAAACCCTAAAACCCTATTTAAAACCCCCTGAAAACTGTAAAAAACATAAAAACCCTACAAATCCCTAAAATAACCAAAAAAATCCCTAATACACCTAAAAAAATAAAACCCTCCAAAAAATGTAGAGAACACTAAAACCCTAAAAGATTATGAACAAACCTAAAATCCATTAAAAACCTAATGCCCCATAAAAACCCATAAAACCATTAGAATCCCTTGAAACTATAAAAACCACTAAAACCACATAAAAACCCTAAAACCCAAAAAACCAAAAAAACCAAAAAACCATTAAAATAAACTTTATTCCCTAAAAAACCAAAAAAACTATAAACACCCTAAGAATACTAAAGACTCTATGAACCTTAAAACCCCCTAAAACCACCTAGAACCTCTAAAACACCTTATAACACAAAAAACAAAAAAACCCTAAAAACTCTAATAATCCCAAAAAACCTAAACCCCCAAAAACCCAAAAACCCCAAAAACCCAAAAAAAATACATAAAACTGCTAAAATATCAAAAAAAACATAAAAACCATAAAAACCTCAAAACCCAATAAAATACTTGAATACCCTAGAAAACAAAAAAGACATTAAATGTCCCTAAAATTAAGAAATACTAGAAAGGAGCAAAAATAACTCTATTAAACTCTTAGAATACCCTAAATCCATTAAAAAAGATTCATTAAAATGGAAAAAACTCTAAAAACCATAAAAATTAATAAAAATCCATAAAAACCATAAAAATTTAAAATCCTTAAAACCCCTAAAACCAAAAAAACCCTAAACCCTAATAACCATAAAAAATAATTAAACCTAAAAAACAAAAAACCAAGATTACATAAAAAATCCTCATAACCATATAAACTACTAAAAATACTAAAAACCCTAAAAATCCATGAAAAAATCTAAAACCTCTAAAACCCAAAAATATTCCTAATACCCAAAAAATCTGCCAAAACACTAAAAAAATCCTAAAAGACTCTAAAACGCCTAATAATACATAATAATAATGAAATCCCTAAAACCCCTAAAAGAACCCTCAAACCCTAAAAAAATCCCTAAAATGTTGAAAATCACTAAATTCATTTTTAACCCCCCCCCAAATCCTAAAAGACCCTAAAACCTAAAAACCTTAAAATACCCTAAAATACCTTAAAAACTCAAAAACTAAGACAAGACCATAAAATACCCTAAGATAAACTTAAATACCTAAAAACACTTAAAATGAAAAAAACCATAAAAACTATAAAAATTGTAAAAATCATAAAACCCCTAAAAGACCCTAAAACCCCTAAAAATTTTAACAATCCCAAAAAACCCTAAAACCCATTAAAGATCCTAAGTAACCCTATAAAAACCCTAAAAGAACATAAAACCCCTAAAATACCTTGAAAATATAAAACAGCCTAAATACCAAAAAAACCATCAATAAACTAGAAAAAGATAAAACACAAAAAACTAGAAAACATACTCAAGCACAAAACACCCTATAACACCCTAAACCACCCTAAAACCCCTTAAAACTCACAAACACATAAAAACCATAAAAATTATTTTAATCCCATAATACCCAAAATAATCTTTAATGACCACTAAAAATATAAATAACAAAAAAAAAACTAAAAACCCCAAAGAACCATAAAAACCATTTAAATCCATTAATCCATTAAAACTATAAAAAAATCCCGAAACAAAAAAATAAGAACATAAAAAAGTCTAGGAAACCCTAAAACTTTTAAAACCCTTTAATATCGTAAAATATCCTGAAAAAACTGAAAACACTCTCTAACCCCCATGAACAACTATAAATAAATAAAACTCTATTTCTAAGGAAAGATTCATTATTTCTTATGGTTGATCACATGTGGGTCAAATTTTGTTAAAAACTTGATTTTAGGTACAAAATATTAGTAACGGCTTCAAAAGGGTTTTTCTTAGGTAACATAAAATTCCCAACAATTCTCATATACATGAAGACTCATAGACCTATATTCCATATGTAGGAGATCATTGGGGATATTGGGAAATGATACTTAATAATTCATATTAGTTAAGAGGATGTGATGTCAGGATCATTACACCATTTTGTGGGAATTTATTTCCAATTTCGGGACTCTCTTATATATTTAAGATATGTTAATGAATCCTTTGTTCATTACCAGGTATTTATACAAGGATTACACTAAATTAGAAATACATTATGAATAATAATGGTTCTAAAATCATTTTTATATAGAATAAATTCTACAATGATAGAGATATTTATTTGTATTTGATTTTTTCAATTAATTTTACGCTTTTGTAGATATTTTAGAGATTCTTTGGTTATTGTTTAGGGTGATTCTAGTTTTAAGACACTTGGTGAGGTGTTATGAATATTTCTATCATCCTGGGAGAAAAAAGTTGTTTTGATGTCAGCATCAAACCGATAATATGGGATTCATTCATATTATTATGAGAGGAATCAGAACCAACATAGTTTAGTTCCATATAACATAACACGTCACCTTTTAAGGTCATGTGACTAGGACCAAACCATGAAGTTTAATGTCATGCAGTATGGACATCCAGATGGATGGTGCATTGTAAATGATTTTTTGGGGCTAATTACAAGGTTTCATAAAGGACCCAAAAGAGATGTGGTCTCCCATGTAGATATATCCCTACTGATAAATATTCAAGGATAAAATTAGGGTGAATTTTGGTGGTGGGTTTGAATCTCATTGAAGCTTCCTATGTACCCTAATTAGTTGGAAATCAATGCCCATGTAGTTTGGTATGTTAGGGATTGAACCTTTGAATATGTGCATTTAAGGGGAAATAATTTGTTCTTAAACATTTTAGGAGGCCTGATTGAGTGGATATGGTTGGGTCTTACACTCAGGGGATGCCCATGGCATTTGGGATTATGCACGGAAGATGTCCATTTGAAAAGTGGTTGGGGATCACATTTATTGAGAAGGAATGTGCAGTATCAAATTGGGGATTATGCATGGAAGTGGACCATTTAAAGTTTTGGCATCAATTTAATTTCATGATCTCCAATAACCTATTGTTTCGCACGGAATCTGGGGATGACCTCCTGGATGGGAGATTCAAACGTTCCGATCGGTTTCTAATGGGTTTGTTCGTAGAACTGGAAATATCCAATGATTACACATCCGTTTGGACCTACTTTCGAAAGGCAGGCGCTCATTAGCTTGTGGGCTAATGAGGCTTAGGAATTTGCATTGGTTGAGAGGATGGGATGTCGGACTCATCACACCTTTTTGAGGGGAATTATTGTCTACTCCGGGACTCTCTTTATAGATTTAAGTTATTTTCATGAATCCTTATTATATTACCAAGTATAAAATGAGCTTTCCTTAAGTTTTAACAATTAATGATTAAATATGCAAGAAATTTAGAGAATCTTTTATATGTATTCGAGGTTATTCATCAATAGAGAATCATCTATATCTGTTTAGAGATTCTTGGTCAATGGTATCCTTCAAAACATTTATATAAAAGTCTCTTGGTCATTATGACGACCAGGCTGGTTTTAAAGCCACTCAGTGAGGCACTTGAAGTTTATCATCATTCAGAAGGACAAGGATTATTTCAAAGTTGGGATCAAACCCATAAATGGGCTACCTACGTATCCTTTGTTTTGGAAAAGGAATCAGAGCCCACGTAGTTCGAGTAATGGAGTATGATGTTTATGATTGATGGCTCAAAGAAGAATTTCATAATTACTTTTACACTCTAAGCTCATGTGAGTCATGCTCGGTGTGAGAAACAAGAGGTATTGGTAAAAATTAGACAATTGTGCCATCAAAGATGCAATCATAAGAAATTGTTTGGGGCTTATGTATGTATGACTGCCCAGATAGATGAAAGTTTAGGATTCACTTTTAGGGAGAAAATCCATGAACAGGGTCCATAAAGTTATATGTGCTTCATGGAGATTTTAATACTCTAATCTTTGGGGCTTACTCCTAAGGAGGATGCCCAAGTTAGGAGGGGATTAATTATTGGGTTTTACTCCTAAAAAGGAAACCCAAGTCAAGGGTAAATTAGGACTGTTTAAGAGAAATTTAAGGGGGCTTGGGGTTTACTCCTGAAAAGGAAACACAAGATTATGACTGGGACTTACTCCTGAAAAGGAAGCCCAAGATTATGACTGGGTCTTATTCATGAAAATGAGACCTAGGTTAGGGTACTTGGGGCTTACTCCTGAAAAGAAAGCCCAAGATTATGACTGGGACTTACTCCTGAAAAGGAAGCCCAGGTTAGGGATTAAGGTTTGCGGCTTACTCCTGGGGAGGATGCCCATGTTTTGGGAACTTTTAAGAATTTGGGGCTTATTCCTAAAAAAGAATGCCCAGATTTGAAATTGGGGCTTACTCCTGAGGAGGATGCCCAAGTTAAGGATTCTATCATCTTAAAGGATGAGGTTGAATGAATGAACTCTCTATATTTAGTGACATAAGGATATTTAAATCACTAGGTTTTGAGAGATATTCCACAGAATTCCTTTCAGATAAGGAAGTCAGATCAAGAAATCATGCCATAAATGGCTTTGAAGAGTATCTTGAAGACTGAATCTTGAAAAGGAAAGGTGAAATGGCTTAAGAGGGGTAAAATGGGCAAGATGTGCACCCAAAAAGATAGGGGCGCGCAAGTCTTGAAAGGCGCCCAAGTCTTCTGTGGGCGCGCAAGTATTGGTCGCGCAGGTATACCTGCGCGACACATGGTGTACTTGCGCGATTTTCAACCATCATTTAAATACTTGAGCGACTCTTTTTTAAACCCTTTAGAATTATCTTGAGGTTCTTCCAGAAAAGGGACGCGCAAGTTATATTGAAGAAAATAAGTCGGCGCACAAGTGTTTGATAAGTTTCAACACTTATGCCTTACTTCTTCTCTTTAGATCTTCCGTTCTAGGTAAGAATTTACCTTAGAAGTGTTCTGGAAGCTTTGAGAAGAGACTTGGGCGTCGGGAGCTTCAATCCGAGTTTCTGGAAAAAGATCCTCTCGAATGGGGGGCCCACAGGGTCTATTTATAGGCAGGAGAAGACCCCGGGCGGTTACCAGGCGGTTACCACTTAGGTCGTGCAAGTCACTTGCACGACCATAAGGCGTCGCGCAAGTAGACTTGCACAACCACTAGGCAGCGCACAAGTACTTGCCCGTCCACTAGGCGTCGCGCAAGTGTACTTGCGCGACCATGAGGGAACTTGCGCGATCTATGGGCAATGTACTCCTTGTTCATCCCTTTGTCGATTTTTGATGTTTCTTCAAAGGATGAATCACTTTATGCTCAGATATTCCCCTTTTCCGATCTTTAGATTCTGTGACGAAAGGAGCGTCAACAAAAGTCCCCCCTCAGAGTTGGATCTGGAAAGAAATGAGGATTTGACTCTGAGGAAATTGAATACATTCAAAGGAAAAGGGGGCACGCAAGTCCTCAGGGCACATAGGGCAGCGCGCAAGTGTGCTGGAACTTGACTTTTATTTAGAGTTCCTTTGTCTTTTGTGGGCAGTTTAAATTCATGCATGCCGGACATAAAGGGGCTAATGTTAAGGTCTAAATAGCTTTGACCAAAATGGATTAAAATGGATTCAATTCCTTGACAATTTATCTGAAAACATATTACCATACTCAAGTATGAGAGAAAATATGTAAACTATGGCTTAAGAATATTTAAATCTGGGGAATGATATGAAAAAGAGCTAAAAGGTATTAGAAGTAGTAGTTTCCAAGAATGAAGTTACTATTATTTAACAAAACCCGTTAGGGGGTTGAAATATGCAGGGCCACCTATGGGCATTGGCTGCATGGTTAAATAAATAGTATCTTTCGGCTGACAAGTCTGTTATGTGGACTGTTTATGCAAGGCCACCTATGGGAACGTGCTGCATAGTCAGGCGAAAGAACTCTTTGAAATTTACTTTCCTAGTGCTAAAAGCCAATGAAAGTTTATGGAGATTCAAATTTTCTAAAGTATAGAGTTTGTTGTATGGAAAGAGGTACTTGAATATGGAGAAGATATTTCCGAACAAGAATATCGAAGAACTGGATGAATATCACTCCTACGAAGGTCTGACCCAAACGTAGGGAAGAAGAATAAACCATAGAATTGAATACATTCAGATCATGAAAAAGGATATGGGAAAAATATGTTAAGGATTGCTATTTTTTTTGCGGATCCCTACATACTGTCGTTTAAGACAAATAAGGACAAAAGAGGCATTCTTCCCAAGAATGAAGTTACCATTATTTAACAAACCCGTTAGGGGGTTGAAATATGCAGGGCCACCTATGGGCATTGGCTGCATGGTCAAATAAATAGTATCTTTCAGCTGACAAGTCTGTTATGTGGACTGTTTATGCAAGGCCACCTATGGGCACGTGCTGCATAGTCAGGAAAAATAATTCTCAGAAGTTTGACATTTTTGTGACTAGAAGTCATGAAAAGGGTTATGAAGATCTGAAAATATTTAAGGTTAGGATTATAACACATAAATATGGGTATTGTCCAATGTATATAGATATACATAGGTCAATGATAACCATAATCATGTTGTGGCTGGGTCCTGAATTGAAATTTTGGACTTCACTACGTATCTCATAAGAATGAGAATCAAGCCATACGTAGTTCTTGAAATGCAGTTTAACGTCGTGCAGGATGAAAGTATGAGTGATCTTAGTTTAGGGTCATAGAATTCGGACCATAATAATGAATACACAGTGTGTGTTTTCATAAGGACATTTCATCCAAGGGACTGAAAGTGAAATTTGGGGTTAGGACCAAAAGACTTGGGACTGGATTCGAGGGATACTCGAATGTTCCTACGTATCCCATAAGGATGGGAATCAAGTCCACGTAGTTCTAGAACTACCCTTTGTACAAATTTGGTTCGTACATGTGAAGGGTGAAAGGGGATTTTAGTGCAATGATGGTTTAACCTGAGATAAAAAGTTTAGGCATTACCATGTATGCACGTAGTCTTTTGAAATGAAACATGATTGGAAAAAATCAATGTCAATAATGGTTCCTTCTCAAATGAGGAAATCAAAGAATCTTGTAGTTTATTGTCGTACCAGACAAAAGTGTTGTATAGTTTAACGTCATATAACAAGGACGAAAGTGAATCAATGTAAAGATATTGATTCCAGGGGAGGTTTCACAAATCAACATCATATGAGATGGTGGTGAACCGATGTGAAGAGATTGTTTTTTGGGCTTGAACCCTGGGAGGTTGCCTATATACCCAGCCTGGAGGGCAAGGATCAAAGTCCGTGTAGTTCAATTAAAGAATGAATTAATGATCAAGTTGTTCTTGTGGACAATGATCTAAAAAAATGATGTTGGGACTTACACATGGTTAGTGGCCCAAAGGGAGTGTTATGGTTGCTGTTCGCTCTAAGATCACGTGAGTCATACTCGGTGTGAGAAACAAGAGGTAATAACAACCTTAACGATGCACAGTTTAATGTCATGTAGGACATAAAAAAGGGACTATGCAGTTTAAAGTCTTGCAGTTAGGACTATTGGTGCTGCACAGTTTAGTGTCATGTAGCAGGGACAAAATACAGTTTAATGTCATGTAGGACCTATCAAGGATTTTCTGTACAGTTTAGCGTCATGTAGTTAGGAAGATGGGGATAAAATAGTTTAACGTCATATTGGACGAAAGTGCGAATAGTTTAAGGTCATATGCATGGACCGTGGATGGTGCAGTTTAATGTCATGCTGGACCTTTGATGATTATATAGTTTAATGTCTTTCCGGACGTGAGGTACTTTTATACAGTTTAGCGTCATGTAGTTAGGACGTCACAGTTTAACGTCTTGCTGGACATAAGGGATTTTCAAATAGTTTATGGTCATATACATGGACCAGGGATGATGCAGTTTAAGGTCATGCTGGACGGTTTAGGGAACTTTTTCGCAGTTTAATGTCGTGTGGGACAAAGTTGCAGTTTAAAGTCATACTGGACCATTGCTGTATAGTTTAACGTCATATAGCAAGGACGAACTGGTGCTGTACAGTTTAAATTCATGTAGCTAGGACTAAGGTGAACCAATATGAGGATATCAGTTCTGGGGACTTTTTACAGTTTATCGTCATGCTGGACGTTGGAAGTGCCACACAGTTTAATGTCATGTTGCTAGGACACAATATAGTTTAATGTCATCTCGGACAAAATATAGTTTAATGTCATCTCGGACATAATAGTAACCAATGTGACAGTTTAACGTCATGTTGGACGATAAGGGAACTGACACAGTTTAACGTCATGCTGGACGATGAAAGTGCCACACAGTTTAATGTCATGTTGCTAGGACACAATATAGTTTAATGTCATCTCGGACAAAATATAGTTTAATGTCATCTCGGACAAAATATAGGAACTTCTGTACAGTTTAATGTCATGTAGATAGGACATAATACAGTTTAGTGTCATGTAGGACATAATACAGTTTAGTGTCATGTAGGACAAAATATAGTTTAATGTCATCTCGGACAAAATATAGTTTATTTTCATGTAGGACATAATAAAGGGACTATGCAGTTTAAAGTCTTGCAGTTAGGACTATTGGTGCTGCACAGTTTAGTGTCATGTAGCAGGGACAAAATACCATGAACCAATGTGATTGTTTTGGATCTGGGAACAATATTTTGTGTTTATACAAAATACTTCTTCAGAAATATGTCATTAGTTGGAGTCGTGATGTGTTCTCCATCCATTGAGATTAGAGAATACGCTCCATTAGAGTAGACCTTATATATTGAATAAGGTCCTTCCCATTTTGGTTCAAGCTTTGGAGGCTTCTTTCCTGGTATCAATGGTGCTCTGAGAACCAATACCAATTCTCCCTGAATGAATGAACGAAGACGAACTTTTTTGTTAAAAGATCGTGCTATTCGATTCTGATAGATTTCCAAGTGGTGCAAAGTGCATAATCTTTTCTCATCTAACTGTTCCAATTCATTCAACCGCTTTTGGGATTGCTCATCTGTAGATAACTGATCAAAAATGGCTATTCTGAGTGAGGGAAATTGAACTTCAATTAGCAAGACTACTTCTGTTCGATATACCAATGAATATGGAGTTGACCGCGTTGCATTGCGAGTGGTAGTCCGATAATCCCATAAAGCATGAAAGAGTTTATCAGGCCATGACCTATTATCTTTATCCACCATCTTTTGCAGTATTTTTGAAAGAGTCTTGTTGAAGGCCTCTATCTGGCCATTAGCCGCTGCATGATATCGAGATGAATGGTTGGACTTAATGTTTTATTCTTGATACAATTTCTTTACCTCAGAAGAACAGAAGTTGGTGCCGTTGTCCTTCAATATGGTATGAGGGACACCAAATATAGTAATGATGTTAGACTTGATGAAGCTAACAATGCATTTAGAACGGACTTCTTTGAGAGGTACTGCCTCTGCCCATTTGGAAAAGAAATCAGTAGCAGTAAGAATGTACTTAAACTGCTTGGCCGTAGCTGAAGGTCAAGGTCCCACCACATCCATTCCCCATGTGGAAAATGGCCATGAGTATTTAGCTGTATGAAGCAACTCTAGAGGTTTATGAATGAAGTTGGCATATACTTTGCATGAATGAAACTTCTTTGTAAAATTAACACAATCTTGTATCATTGAAGGCCAAAAGTATCCAAAATTGATAACTTGGCTGGTACTTGGGCCAAGTGTTTCAATATATCATACTTTTGATCTAGAGGTCTGCGTTTCCCAATAGGAATATGCGGTTTAGCAGGTACCTTGGAAGCAGATGCTTTGGAAGCTGATGCATCTTGTATTGAAGCTGGCAACATCCTTGGTTTTGGCAGATTATACTGATTAGATCCATTTACTTTCTGAGATAAATAAGATGGAAACTTTAATCGGTCTTCCAAAATAACTGTGCCAAAACTGAGTTGGCCATTGGCGGAAGAACTTGCTTGTTCTTTTTGAGCTCGCTGAAGGGCTCTACCACGAGTTTCTGCTGCATATACAGTGCTAGAAGGGGTAGAATTAGAGTAGTGGCTTCGGAAAGATCCACGTCTTCCCCTGTATCCTGAACCTCTAGAACTTCCTCGGATTCCCTTATTTGATACAAGGAATTCAGGCTCATCAAGGCTGGAATATGGATCTGTTAATTTAATCATATTAACAGAACCAAAGATTAACTCTTCGTCTGATAAAGACTCTGCCTGGTTAGCCTGTTTAGACTATGCTGTTTGGTGGGACGGTGCCCGTGGCTTTGAAGTAGATGGCATGAAATCTGCCAGAGTCAATGACAATTTAGGCTTTGATACATACTCATCTTCTCCTGATTCCTCTTTCTTCTTTGAATTGCACTGCCCTTTTGAGGATTTATCTTTTGATGGAGGCTTTACTGCACCTTTTGTAGGAGACACAATTGGCTTCTTCAATTGTGTTTGCAAAATGGAATGGGTCCGATTGATTGTCTTTCTGACCATCCAATCATCATATTTTTTCATAGTTTTGCTTTTGACTTCCTGCAACTCGCCTCCTTCCTCTGGATCTGTAGCGGTAATATATGCTACATGAGCTGAAGAACCCTTCAATTTGACTTGTCCCAAGTCGACCATCTTTTGCAGGAGGTCTTTAAAGACAAAACACTCCTGGATGGGATGCCCCAACATTTGATGAAAGGGACAATAATTGGGATGGTCTTCATCTCCTTCCTTGTTTGGCCTCTTGGGCACTGGTAATTGAACCAAATTATTTTCCAGAGCTGAAATGAAGTAACCAGGAACTTGCTCACTTCAGAAAGAGTATGTTTTACTCTTCATATCCTCAAATTGTTTTCATCGTTGATCTTTTTGATCATTTGGACGAAACAGCCTTTCTTGTTGGCGTTCAGGAGGTGGAGCACTTCGAGAAGATGAAGGTTTTGAAGTAGAAATAGGTGCATGTGCTTGTTTAAGCATAACTGTAGCAGTTTCCCCTTTACCCATTCTCCTTCCTGGAGCTGATGGAATTATACGAGATTTAACCCTAGCCTGTATAAGGGAATCTTCAATCTGTTGAGCGATTGAAGTAAGGTCTCGAAACCCTCCTGTGTATTTCACAGGGATCAATGGCGTGCGTAATTTGTCACGCAAATTTGCCACACAGATTGGCAACAATTCCTCCTAAGGGAGTGCTAAAATCAAGGAATACGTTAATCCCTTCCAACGAGAAATGAAATCAGAGAATCTTTCATTCTCCCTTTTCTTGCAGTTTGTAAGATCGAAAACTGTCGTTTTTGGCAAAGTTGAGCTAAACTGAAGAAGAAATTTTTGACGAAGATCCTCCCATCCGATGACTGACCGGGATTGCAAGCTTGTATACCAGACAAAAGCTGGTCCTTGCAAGGTTCGCATGAAGCATCTGAGTTTCACTACTTCTTACTGCTCTGGAGTTCCCATCATAGGATCACAACAAGACACGTAATGCGTCAAATGTTGTTCAGGGTCTCCTGATCCATTGAAAGTTGGGAAAACAGGGTTTCCAAAACTGGATGTAGGAGAAATTGAATCTACCCATTCAGGGTAAACTTTCTTTTCAGGTTGAACATGCGCTCGTTTCCCTTTCATAGTTTCTAACCGAGCTGTTAATGAATCAATAGTAGTTATTAACTTTTGAGAAACATCAGGTTGAACTTGGTTTTGGGTAGGTGCAATGAATGGAGCTTGGACAGATGTGATGGTTGGTGCTGCAACTGATGGTAGTGCTGCCAACCGTTGTTGCGTTTGACCCGTAGGATTAGACCTCTGAGGGTGTACTGATAAAGGAGGATATTCCTGATCCATCTCAGTAGTTACAACAAATTCCTTCGGCTGTCGGACTTCATCATTCTTAAGAAGAAGACTACTCTGAAGTAGTTCTGCATTCAACCTTCTTAATTCTTTCATTTCTTCCTCCTGTTGTGCAAACCTTTTCTCTAATGAGAGCGATTGAACTCCTTCATAGGAAGGGTGAGAAGTAACCTGATTATTTCCTTTCCCCTTATTGGATCCTTTTCGGAGAGGGGGAAGTGGGTTACTTGAAGGAATACCCAGATTTTGGGTAAGCCTTTGATTACGTGCGCGCATGCCTTCTTCATTTAGGTCTATGTGCGCAACTTCTTGAGCAGGAACCTCTTCGTCTGATCCCTCTGATTGAGCCTCATCTGGTGAATCAGCAACAACGACATTGATGACATTAATGGATTCATATTGCATGGAATCCTTTCTATCAGCATTTCTGTGATATTGTCTTCTTCTATGTCCATGATGAGACATGGAATTCCGTTGACTTGATCCCTTAGGAACTTCTTGGAGAACCGTCACTTGAAGAGAGTCTCCTGATAGCTTGGTTCTTAGTTCCTCTTGAGGCTTATTCCCTAATCGAGAGAATACTGACTTTCTCTGAGGGAGGGATTGAAGATTTGAAAAAGTCCCCAGTCCGGTGGACTGGGGATGTTCCTGCTGCTCCCACTCAACTCCTCGAATCCCATTTGTTGACTCTGAGGGTTGGGTTAGAGAAGTCCCCAGTCTGGAAAGATGGGGTGTCTCTTGACATGCTATGTCTGAGATCTTCTTAAAATCTCTCTTGATCTTGCGAATCTTAGTTCGGAAATTAGCTGGATGCATTAACCTGTATCCGCTTTTATCACCAGGTTCAACAGACTGTTGGATGATTTCCGAAACTTCTGTCATTTGATGACGTGTTTTCTCCAGACGAGAGGCTTGTGCAATATTCTCACCTGCTTGATGTAGGAGCAATTCAACAACTTGTTCTCTGTATACTTGATTTTGAGAGGAACTAGTTGAAGCCTGTTCTTGAGCAAGCTTTTGATTATGAACAAAGCCCATTGACTGTGGCCGGCCATGGGAAATAACATTGCATGAGACCATTTTCGGCGGGCTTTGCTGACTGGAAAGCACTGTGAAATGTAGTGCTCCGTGAATACCCCATCCTCTGATATGAACATCAGATGGAGCATTGGAAATTAACTGACGCAATTTTCTTAGTGCGCCAAGGCATGAACGTTGAAGGGTTCTTTGTTTCTTTTCAGCCTTCGGATACCGAGAGACTGATAGAGATGCCAAATCAATCTGGCGTTGTAACCCTTCTATTATCTTAATATGATTTTCATAATCACCGTAAGATAATACTTTCTTCTTCAATTAACAAAGAGTCTTCCATATGTTGAGACGAATATCATGGATTCCATCATCCATCAACATCTTTGGAATGTCGTACTGGGAGTCAGCCAAAGGCCAAAACATGACTGGTACTTCACCTTTTTCCAGTTTTTTCCTCATGTTCAGCATTTCCTCTTTATCAATAAATGAAGATTCTTCTACCTGTTTTGACCAGAGTTGGTGGTTCCTTGTTGCTTCAACGGATTCAACAAGACTGGTAGAGATATCACTATTCATGCTGGAAGTTGAATGACCCAAGGATGGTTCGGAGAATAACCTGAACCCCAGGCTATCTTCTGATGGAGAAAGAGTTTCACCTGCCGATAGTAAAGCATCAGAAATGACTGGTTTTATGTTTGAAAGTGCCTCGAGATAGGAGGGATTTCTCGTCACTACATTGCCTTCTGAAGAATTTTCGAGACAACGTGAATCACTACTGCGGAGAGGACTTTCGCAGCGAAGTTCATCACCATGAGGAGGACCGTCATGATGGGTTACAACAAAAGATGAAATCTCTTGCTCCTTGGTCTTCTGACCACACAGAGGGTTCCTGTGGCTCTCATCTGAAGAAGAAACTTCAAGATTGACCGAATTTTCATGAAGCAAGTATTCATGAGGAAGTGTCTGTTGAAGACCTTCAGAATTAATGTTCCCGTTATTGGGAACTGAGGGATTAGAATCTTGAATTCCAACAGATAAATGTCTGAGGGCTTCAAGAACTCCAGCATCGAGCAAGGCCTTGTTGCAGATTGGACTTTGATCTCCTGACTGTGCTGGGCGGATCTTTTTCTTAGATTCCTTCTTACTCGCTTTAGAAACCACTTGATGACGAAAGTGATTGCTCTGAGCAGGTGTATGTGCCTGATCAGGAATGATGGCCAGGTTAGGCTGACGATCTCCACTCAAATCAGGTGTATGTGCCTAACTTGGTTGTCCGTATGATATGGGGGAGTATGCCCCATAACCCTCTTGGACTGGAACAGATGTGTGTGTCTGTTACAGAGTGAATCGTTGATGTGTCACTCCCCTGCTAGGGATAGATTTATGTGTCTGTCCCTGTGACGATGCTGAAGCTATTATGATATCCTGGCAAGCATCCAGAATATGAGCAGGAATTTGCTTCTGCTCTTTCACCATTGAAAAAATATGTTTGGTGACTTCAGCCGCCGGAACGGGGATATACGTCCATTACGGGTTTGGAGTAGGTGTATGTGCCTGCTCCTGTCCTCCTTTTCCTGTCAGTGAATCCTGACAGTACTCAAGTGTGGAGGCAGAGAGTTGAGTATGCCTCCTGTTTGTCGTCGGGACTTTCCGACTGACTTCTCCGTGCGCTACCAAGCGAGACTGTTGGTAGGCTTGATTAGTATTAGCAGGTGTATGTGCCTGCTGATTACACTTTGCCAAACGCGGTTGACGAGATCCATCATATGTAGTCAGACGAGCCTGCTGACTAACTGGTGATGTATAAGCAGGTGTATGTTCCTGCCTATGGTACTCCGCCGGAATTGCCTGGCGGGATTGGCTTGATGCTGCCAGACGAGTCTGCTGGACAGCGGAATTAAAACGGACAGGTGTGTGTGCCTGTTCGTTATTTGCCACCAAGTTAGGTTGGTGAACTTCTCCGGAGATGGCAGGGATGACAAACTGCCCATTGTTAACCGGATTCCGTCTCTGGCGGTTCATCTTGCCTGCTCGGGTTCGAGGAACCTGAGGTGAATGCCTGGAGTCGGTACCCTCATCATGTTGAGGGCGCACTACCGCACGAGTCTGGCGGCGATTGTTGATGGGATCCCTCGGGAAGGACTCCTGGCTTTTTGAACTAAGGCTCTGAGGGACCTGATCATTCACTTCCTCAGAGTAAGGGAGTGAATGGAAATTACGTTCTGGGGATAACGACCCAAAACGGTTGGAGACGGTAGTCAGCACCGCCTGCTTCTTGATTGCTGGCCGCCGTTGTCCGGACGACCAGGTAGAGTTGTTAACTTGGAGGGCTTGACGAGCGGCCTCCAGAGTTGGGATAGTACCGTTGCGACGGTACTCCTTAACCAATGCATTAGAAACCCGGCGTTGAAGACGCTGAGTTGGTGATGTCATCCTCAGAGCGGACGACGTTCCAGCAGGAGTAGTAGCATTGGTTTTCACAGCAGCAGACCTCACAGTAGTGGTGTTCACAGCAGCAGTATTCACAGGGGTGAATTTAAGGAAAGCCATTTTGTTGAAGATCTGGAGAAAAGAGTGCCTATTCCATATAACAGACATAATCAAGATGAATCTGGCCACTGCATCTTTTGGATGAGCATATGTCAATGATTGCTTTGTTGGCCCAAGGGGCCTAACAAATAAGAAGAACATCACTTTAACTTGGTTAAGGATTCACGTCGGGTTCACCATTTTTGTTTCACACGGAATCCGGGGATGACCTCCTGGACGGGAGATTCAAACATTCTGATCGGTTTTTAAAGGGTTTGTTCGTAGAACCGGAAACGTCCAATGATTCCACATCCGTTTGGACCTACTTTCCAAAGGCAGGCACTCATTAGCTTGTGGGCTAATGAGGCTTAGGAATTTGCATTGGTCGAGAGGATGGGAGGTCAGACTCATCACACCTTTTTGAGGGGAATTATTGTCTACTCCAGGACTCTCTTTATAGATTTAAGTTATGTTCGTGAATCCTTATTATATTACCAAGTATAAAATGAGCTTTCCTTAAGTTTTAACAATCAATGATTAAATATGAAAGAAATTTAGAGAATATTTTATATGTATTCGAGGTTCTTCATCAATAGAGAATCATCTATATCTGTTTATAGATTCTTGGTCAATGGTATCCTTCAAAACATTTATATAAAAGTCTCTTGGTCATTATGACGACCAGGATGGTTTTAAATCCACTCAGTGCGGCACTTGAAGTTTATCGTCATTCAGAAGGACAAGGATTATTTCAAAGTTGGGATCGAACCCATAAATGGGCTACCTACGTATCCTTTGTTTTGGAAAAGGAATCAGAGCCCACGTAGTTCGAGTAATGGAGTATGATGTTTATGATTGATGGCTCAAAGAAAAATTTCATAATTAATTTTACACTCTAAGCTCATGTGAGTCATGATCGGTGTGAGAAACAAGAGGTATTGTTAAAAATTAGACAATTGTGCCATGAAAGACACAATCATAAGAAATTGTTTGGGGATTATGTATGTATGACTGCCCAGATAGATGAAAGTTTAGGATTCACTATTAGGGAGAAAATCCATGAACAGGGTCTATAAAGTTATATGTGCTTCATGGAGATTTGAATACTCTAATCTTTGGGGCTTACTCCTAAGGAGGATGCCCAAGTTAGGAGGGGATTAATGATTGGGTTTTACTACTAAAAAGGAAACCCAAGTCAAGGGTAAATTACGACTGGTTAAGAGAAATTTAAGGGGGCCTGGGGTTTACTCCTGAAAAGGAAACCCAAGATTATGACTGGGACTTACTCCTGAAAAGGAAGCCCAAGATTATGACTGGGTCTTATTCCTGAAAATGAGACCCAGGTTAGGGGACTTGGGGCTTACTCCTGAAAAGAAAGCCCAAGATTATGACTGGGACTTACTCCTGAAAAGGAAGCCCAGGTTAGGGATTAAGGTTTGGGGCTTACTCCTGGGGAGGATGCCCAAGTTTTGGGAACTTTTAAGAATTTGGGGCTTATTCCTAAAGAAGAATGCCCAGATTTGAAATTGGGGCTTACTCCTGAGGAGGATGCCCAAGTTAAGGATTCTCTCATCTTAAAGGATGAGGTTGAATGAATGAACTCTCTATATTTAGTGACATAAGGATATTTAAATCACTAGGTTTTGAGAGATATTCGATATAATTCCTTTCAGATAAGGAAGTCAGATCAAGAAATCATGCCATAAATGGCTTTGAAGAGTATCTTGAAGACTGAATCTTGAAAAGGAAAGGTGAAATGGCTTAAGAGGGGTAAAATGGGAAAGATGGGCACCCAAAAAGATAGGGGCGCACAAGTCTTGAAAGGCGCGCAAGTCTTCCGTGGGCGCGCAAGTATTGGTCGCGCAGGTATACCTGCACGACACATGGTGTACTTGCGCAATTTTCAACCAGCATTGAAATACTTGAGCGACTCTTTTTTAAACCCTTTAGAATTCTCTTGAGGTTCTTCCAGAAAAGGGACGCGCAAGTTATATTGAAGAAAATAAGTCGGCGCGCAAGTGTTTGATAAGTTTCAACACTTAGGCCTTCCTTCTTCTCTTTAGATCTTCCGTTCTAGGTAAGAATTTACCTTAGAAGTGTTCTGGAAGCTTTGAGAAGAGACTTGGGCATCGGGAGGTTCAATATGAGTTTATGGAAAAAGATCCTCTCGAATGGGGGGCCCACAGGGTCTATTTATAGGCAGGAGAAGACCCCGGGCGGTTACCAGGAGGTTACCACTTAGGTCGTGCAAGTCACTTGCACGACCATAAGGCGTCGCGCAAGTAGACTTGCACGACCACTAGGCAGCGCGCAAGTACTTGCACGTCCACTAGGCGTCGCGCAAGTGTACTTGCGCGACCATGAGGGAACTTGCGCGATCTATGGGAAATGTACTCCATGTTCATCCCTTTGTCGATTTTTGATGTTTCTTCAAAGGATGAATCACTTTATGCTCAGATATTCCCCTTTTCCGATCTTTAGATTCTGTGACGAAAGGAGCGTCAACACCTATAAGACCTTCTGAGTCATGATTGGTGTGATCAATAAGAAGACATGGTAGATCTGAAGATCACACGATCCAATTTGTTCGCTGGTGGACATATGTTGGACACCAAAGGGGGAGAGAGGGGGCTTTGAATGCGAAATAATCCTATTTTATTTTGGTTTATAGGATAGTCTCATATGGTGACCCATCCATCTACGTATTGAGCTAAGGTGAATAGGAGAAAGAGCACTACCTTCTACAAGATAGTCTAGGTTCTTACTCCAGGAGGGATACTCTGCTGGTCCCTAGGGAAGAGAGGAATGATCAAAACTGACCCTCATTAAAGGGAATGGCTAGTGGTTCCCCTAAATCCATAGATTTGGGAGGTTCATGTATGAACTCCAATGTCACAACCCTAATTACCATGGTAATTTATACATGAAGACATTATGAGGGCCCCCCTTATTGAGGAGGTGACACACACGACTTTTCTTACCACATGTATGTAGAATTGAGAGGAAACACTAATATTTCCAATAATATGAACATAAATGTTAGGCGGATTTTGAAGGGGCCCTGTCCTGTTTCCATTAAATAGGTTCTTGTAGTGGCCAATATGGGGATCAATGATATAACATAATGAAGTGATGGGAGTTTGTGCATGGAACACCCTAGGGTTCCCCATTCCTTATAACTTGTTCTTATACATGATGGAGTTACCTATACCAAGCATGTTTCAATGAGGTTATGGGTGCATCCATGTAGAATTATGTTACATATAATATGTTTCTACATGTAGAGTATGTTGCAACGTGGGACTAGGTTCTTTCCCATGTAGTGATTTGCAACGTAGGGCCAAGTTCCTCCCTTTTAGTGTTTTTCTACACAGGGCCATGTTCCTCATGTATAGTATTTTTCTACATGGGGTCGGGTTCCCCCTTGTTGTGTTTTTCAACATGTTGAAGGGTTCCACCCATATAGAATTTTCCTATGGGGGTGTTGGTCCACAATGTGGGAATATTTTTGTGCCTTACGGTATGGTGTCCACAAAAAGAGTTTTTTTCATATATGGTAGGATGATTTATTATTTTCTCCTTAATGCTATGTAGTGTATTTTTTACCATATGGGAAAATAATTATCCATGTTTCATCTCTGTTATTCTAACTCTACTTATATCCATATTTTCTTTCTCTCTTGGTTCCCGTCATGGTTTTTTATAGGGGAAGGGAGGGAACAGATACCCACATGGTCGGTCATCCATTATGGGCCATAGGTAATATTTTGTGGGATCCCATGGAGGACACCCCATACTATGAAAGTCTTTTTCTTTGGGAATAGGTTTTCCATGCATAAGGAAATCTACATTTGTACCCGAAACAACTTTGTTTTTTTTGTGAGGGTCGGTGGTACCACCTCTTCCCATGAACCATTTTGTTCACAGGGTTGATTGTTCGTCGAGGTGTAAATCATCACTTGGCCCTAAAAATTAATTTTTTTTGTTTATGAGGGAAAAATTTTCTACCTCATTTCATGAACAATTTTTTTCACAGGGATCTTCATATGAAGTGGTGGTCCCTGAAGTGATTCACACTTTGTTGGATCAATCATTCCAACACGATTTCACCCATTTTGACCATTTTTTGTTAAACTATTCTTCAAATTTGTTATTCTCCTTTTCCATGTTAATGTAATTCTATCCTTTTTGAATGTGTAAATTTTAGGACACAAAAAATGCTCCCATCATTATTTTCTTCAATTAGGATGAATAGGAGGTGATTACAATGAATAAGTGAACCTAATTGGAATAAAAGATCAGATAATTCTCTATTCATTACTTAATCTGAGGGATATAGGGTTCATAATTTTGACTATGTCTGGGGTTAAATGGAAATCCCTACAAAAATTTCTCTATTGTGTTACTACCCCGATTGTTTCCTATGTCTAATGTGGTGTGGGCTTATTAGGCATAACATTGATTTTTCTTAGGATTCCCTTTTCCTATTTACAGCCTAACAAGTTTTATGTATTTCCAATTCTATTTTGATTTCTGAATTCTTTCCCAAACATAGAAAAATGTAGGCCTAGCGAGCTCATACTCGAATTTCACTATGGTTCCCATTGTAGGTTTTAAAGATGGAGAGTATTGTGTCTCTATTCATGGGATGTTTAAATCCTTGAAATACAAACTAATGTAACTATTTCTTTAGGTCTACTGACACTTCATTACCTCACATGAATGAAAACTTGACAAAGGGAAATTATTTAGGATAAATAAAAAAGATAAATAAAGATTTCCATGGATCATAATTGAATCTAAATGGAAATTCACAGAGTTATCTTCAAACACTATCATCACATAGGGTACCTGCATGCTAGTCTCTCTGATTGGCCTGCAAGCTAGCCTGCTCGATCGACCTGTGTTCTACCCCACATGACTGTCCAGAGCGAGACACCTGAGCGATATGGGAACTTCAACTAGGGTCCTATATTTTATAATATATAGGAACCTAGGGTGTTTATTTGGATGGATAGAAATCCCAAAAGGATAAATACATCTATGATCATCCTACTATGTTTCTAAAACCATATAAAACCTTCTAGGTAGATTTTTAAAACATAAAAGAGTGGGTATTAAATAGTTATAGTTAAATTAATGTCATATAGTGTTTGGAAATAATTAATAAAAACATGAGGCATTTTCTCACCTTGTGTTTAATGAACACTAGCATGAGGTCACTTTCCTTAACAAGGGACATGTGTTATAAACCTCCAAGAATACCTATGGAGACCCTTTGAGGATTTATCAAGGCCTCTACCAATTTTAGTTTCTTATGTGTTTTATCACTCTTTGTTCATCCAGTTCACATAAAACTATATGCATGAAGGACCCCTACATAAAATTCCCTAGGTTCACCCTATCCACCAGCCTGTGAAAGTCACTCATTAGGCCTTATTCATATCCATTAATGGTATACCCTCTCATAATTTGGATCCCTTTTCTAGGAGGGATCAAGTGGATGTGTCTACCGAAAACTCCACACTTTCACAACTACAGAATGTGGCACACTAATGTGTCCTTCCTTTGGGTATGAATTTCTATGGTCATAGGTTTCCCTCATTTGTTTGGTTCACTGGTCAGGGTCATCAAGGTTCATGTGATTATTTATCCCTATGGTTACGAGGACACATAACCTAGGGACAATGTTCAAGAGTTACTGATCATGGGAACTAACATAATACCATGTCCAACCATTCTCATATTTAAGATCGAAGCCTTCAGTTCCAAATAGGGAGGGTGAGGGTTACAACTTCTTTTCCAATTAACAAGTAATGATGTCTTCCCACCTCACTATGGGACCCATTTTAGGGAATCCCTTCTAGAGTAATCCCCTAATCATTATTACAAGAGGTTTCAATCTTGCTGCTCTTTGCTGCTAGTCCATCGGGTTAGAGTGTGGTTTGGCACCTGATCCCTATCCCTTCTCTTCTACTACCTTTCCTCCTAAGTCTCCATACCCTAGACCTATTCAAAGATAATGTGATGAGAGGGAAGTGTCATGCCCTAATCTCCTTACACCATCATATTGGGGGAATAAGAGGTTGGTACACTCAATTCCCCATCCCTCTCCCTTTGAAATTTGTCACCATGTCCACCTACATACAAATGGAAATCATGTGGTTCATCAGATCGTCTATTTCAAATTGTTTCTTACACCCATTCTGACTCTTGTAAGATTAGAGTTTAATAATAATCATGAAATATACATGATCCATGAAATTTTATTAATCTATAAGAACTCTCATTCCTCTTACAATAAAGATACATAGGACACGCACTTTGGGCCCAATATCAAGGGGAATCCTCCTCATGAGTAAGCCTTAATCATATTTTTCTTAATCTGTGAATCCTACTTAATTATAAGACTCTAAAAAAGCCTCCAAATCTCCTTGATCTAAACACCCATCATGTTCCCTTTAATCTGTAATTTTATATAGAAGTATGCCCTGACCATTTCATTGAATAGAAAAAACATCCTTTTCAGAAATAATCCCCAAAATATTCTTCACAAAGATCTGTATCTCCTACCAGAAAAACCTGTTGAAAGACACCATAGGCAAGGTTCATCATAACAAAACTACATGGAATTTGATTACCATCTATATGGGATATATAGGAAGCCCACACAAGGTTAAAACCCAACATAGTAAATCAACCATGTTCTCTCTAGGCTATATCCATAGCTTGGATTAATTTAATCTAGAAACTCTCATCCATTTTAGTTTCCCTTGGACGCTTCAGAAAAAGTCCCACACCAAAAAATGACTAGGAATATTCCACCTGGAGGTTTTGGACACATGACATTAAATTGTACTGTTGGTTCTTTATAACATGACCTTAAAAGGTATGATGTTCCCCATTAAGTTGCACCAAACAACGTGGGTTCTAATTCCTTTCACAAGGATACATAGAAAACCCATTTATGGGTTCAATCCCAACATAAAAATGACTTTCATCTCCCTATATGATGAAATAAAATAGAGTTTCTAAATGAGTGGTTAGGAAACCCACATCATCATAATAATGACCAAATAATCTTTAATTAATATATAAGAGAATATCAAAAATGGAGATCCTTAGATACATATAGATATCTCCATTGACGATGAAAAACAAATACATACAAATGATTCTAAGACATATACTATCTAATAATTGATTTTTAACTCTGGGATAACTCGCCTCATACTTGGGAATTGATAAAAGATTCATGTACATATCTTTAATCAATAAGAGAGTCTTAGAGTAGGATGTAATTCACCCAAAAGGGTGTGATAAGCCTGACCTCCATTCCTCTCAACCAAAGTGAGTTCTTAAGAATCATTGTTTAAAATTCCTAAAAATCTTTTGCTTTTTCAAATAAGGTCCTTTTGGATACAGAACCATTGGGTATTTCCAGTTCCACAACAAACCTGATGAAAACTGTTCGCAAATAGTGAACCTAAGATGAATGATATCCGAAAACCCAAACCCCATGAAGTCAATCATCAGGAGACAAATTCTGTAATAATTAAATAAAAATGATGAAAATGATGTGAATCATTAACCAAGATGATAGTGTCACCCATATTTTAGTCCCCTTTCAATTGATAAAAGATGGTCATATAAGGAAATAAATCATGCAACTGTTCATTAAAATGAGATGCCCCTTCAATTGGTTTTTATTCCATGTGTGTTTCAAATATTGTAGAAACTTTATATCAAATACCACTTCAATCCAATTGCAACATTATAGATTTCACCAACAAATTTCATGACCATTACTAAAGGTGGATCTTCATACACACAATGGAATCCATCACCAACCCGATGTCTTCAATGATGGGCCTCAAACTTGCTAGTCTGAAAATACTACCAAAATAGAAAAATCTTGATCCTGGAGGCTACCTAATAAGACCTCCAGTTCGTGAAACCCCACTGATCATCCAGTCAATGATTATCGATGGCCCTAACACAGAAATTTTTGACATCCATCTTCTAATTATTTTGGATCCTATCATCAAAATTTGACATCTAGTTCCTGTCATATCATAGGTAGGTGGAAAAAGAGGCTACATACATCCTTTTTTAGGAGAAATATGTGTCCATTCCAAAGGTCCCTTCCAGTAATCGTTGTCACCAACATCGCGCGGCAGGGATCCCTCAAAATGATGAGGGTGTTTTCCTCGACTATTAGGACTGGGTCCTTCGATCCATGTCACACAAGATAGTCCACTAGAGAAGAAAATCAGCCAAAATGGAGCAAGGTCACACCTATTTCTGATCATGATCATATCCACTCCCCCAACACAATTTTGAGGTAAATTATGAGTAGGCACATACACTCGTTCGTCTATATTCGGCCATCTAGCATACTCATCTGGAGGAATTCAAACAATCCTTCCAACCACATTTATATGAAAATATATAGTGTCTACACAAACCATCATAAATTCATCAATATTTTCAGCAGCCTCATTTATAAAAAACTAGAGAAGTATGTCATAAAGCCTCGATGAAAAGCATGGGGAAGACACAAATATTTTCCCCTACACATGAGTACTATCATTATACATTAGTAAGAGATGGGGGACATGATTAGAAACATACACCAAATATATATGTAGAATGAGCATATATCCATGTTACAGTTTCTAAATCCACCCTGTATATCCTGTAAATGGTGAATGGTTAGACGCATATCCCTACACATATCTTATAGAATTTCCAGGAAATCATAATGGTGGTGATGGTAGTACTAAGGGACAGACACACAAATATGTCCCCACAAGTGGGGTGGATCATCAACATGTAACATCATAGAAGATATACACCTATACTCCCATCCATGAGGGTCATGGAAAATATTCCATATATTATATGGACAACCAAATCAGAAAATTACACCCACTCTAACTAAAGTAAATTGGCCTATCCCATGTTCAAAATAAAGAATGAGCAAACACCTTCTCATGAAACAAACATCTCCCAGAAAGTGTCCCCATTCTCTCATAAGAAAAAATCCAAAAAGAAGCATCATAAAACATGATTTAAGAATAAAGATCTGATCTATGATCTAGAACTAATTAATGATGTATTTCTTGAAAGTCTTAGATTCTTATTTATGGCAGCATGAGAACCTAACATCCAGTTAACAAATTATGGGAGTAGTAGAAGTAATTATGAAGGTCCTCATCAAACATTTCATCAGGGATTCTTTATTCAGTCCTACTATCCATTTGATCTTGAGATCCCATATCCTAATTAGAGTGGTTGTACCCGTCAAAGTGGACTAAAGATCTATGAGAAATAGGGTCTTCCCCTTACTGTAATCCACCATGGATATCCTCCCTATGATGGAATTAACTATAAAAATTCTCTCCATAGTACTATTTCACATTGTAAAGATAATTCTCTAATTAGAAATATAATGATGAGAAATCCCTCATATCAGGATTCACTTAAAAAACAAGGCTAGTCATGTTTGAAAAATTTACATTAGTAGGTGAAATAATTTCTTAATCAGAAGATAGTTTAAGGACATAGTCATTCTCTGATCCATCATTGGATATCTGATATTCCAATGCAATAGAGTAACTCCTAACTAATCTCAATTCTTATGAATAAACAATTAGGAAGCATCCACTCTGGTCAGACTAGATAGTTAAACCTCTTGAAAAGGATAAAGAATAAATGCATAAAATGAGGAAAAAGTTGGCTAAATATAAAATACCAATCTTATTTTGGTCTTTATCCACCACTCAATATAGTATTCCAGTGGCTTTCTTAGAAGATTATTTTCATTACATTCTGCATAACATATAGAAAACTCTTCATCATTTGAAAGAAATTGTATTGCCTTATAATGAGTATAAAAATAATGTCAAGGTAATTAAAGGACTAAAAAACAAAATTGAATTGGAATCTTTATTATCTTCATGAAATAAATGATCGAAAAATAGCATGGTGTTCATAAATGTGAAATCCTCAAAAAATTAATTATGTTGTTAAAATTGATCATAGATACCCCATCTGTTGTTCATATTAGAGGATATGGTGTGGTTGGATCATTTCATTTTACTATCTCCCTAACCAAAAAGTCCCACCAAAGGTTGTAACATGAAATTTTATATCTTAAAACCTTCTTACACAAATTAAATATATTCAAAATAAAATATATGCTCAACAAAAAGATTCTCTAACTGACCCTTACCAACATAGGGCCAAAAGAGAGTATATTGTTCAATGAATTTTGCGATAAGCATATGAGAATATTAAGAAATACTTTCTCTTAGAGAATGTCAACTGTTAGATAGCACAATTGTTAGAAATAACACAACGATCATTGAAAATAGGTGATTTATGTGTGTTCTGAATCATGTACCCATCCCAATTTCAAACAAAACTCCATAAAATCATAAGATAATACATGTTAATATCATCCATAGATGTTTTGAAGTGACCCCATCCCATAAGGATGGGAAATTTCTTAACCAAACCATTAAGTCAATTAAATAAAGGCCTAAAGGGATGAAAAAGAATAATATTAACATCTTCATCCCCTAGGGGGGTTTATTTTTTTCCCAAACTCCCCCTACTCAATTGGAATCGATCTTATCACAATTAGGGGAAATGCCACAAAATAGATCCTCCCATTTTTTCCATCAAGTGATTGGGTTCCATCTCTTAAAAACCCCACAAATTAATTTCTTGGGATTCCCTTTAGGTTACTTTCCTCAAAAAAACTCCCAAAAATAGAAAAAGTGAGGATAAGGCCTCATCAATGAAGTTGAAAAAGACTATCTCGCAAATAAACTAATTGAATGCATAAAATGAATTTTACATCAATGAATTTCATCAACAACACCACCATAGATTCAACAGATCATGAAGATGATTAGAGGAGTCCGAAGAGGAAGTTCCAATTCAGGACATAGTCTACACTGAATAAAATGAAGGATGTGTGCATACTCAGAACCACAATATTTCCCTATATTTGTGAACTACCTCGATCAATCTATCATTTCCTCCAAAAAAGGCATTCAACAGGGAAAAATGTATTGGACAAATCATGTATCACCTCCCTCCTAGAGAGGTTATGCCCCTTTTACTGGAGGAAATATTTTATCAACTGAATTGTGCACAATGTTGATCAAAGTGAAATATATAAGGGGGTTTCAAGACCTTTTCTCAGTTTCACAAGAGGTAGAAAACTACATCACAGAGAAAAAAATTCATGTCCTGGGTAATTCCATGAACTCATGGATGAAGAAGAGTAAAAGTACAGGCCACTATATTTACACTTATATAAGCCCATATAAATGCTCCTACATCAAATACTGCAGCGTATTGTATAAACCAACCTATTAAACATTAGAAAAAACAACCACATTTTAAATATTATCAGATATATCAGAGTAAGAAACAATTTGTGGAGGGGGAAAACATGTTATATTCTTTTAAAAAAGACTATGTCCCCTACTACTTCATCTCGAATTTGTAAAATAGCATGACCCAGATTCTAAAGCCTAGGAAGCCTAGAAAAGAAGGCGATAAAGATCTTATAAACTATTCCCCTTTCATAAAATGCGAGAAAATCATATCCAGTATTGTTTTTTTCTTCAAGGATCTTCAGCAAAATATGGTGTAATCCATACAAGTCATGATAAAAAATCACCTATTCAGGTGGCGTATATTTCTCCCATTAATCTAGAGGAGGAATGTGAATGAAAAGAGGTTTAGATAAAGAGTTCATATTAGTTTAAGTATAGGATGGTAATGAAAATGACAATCCAAAATAATGATATTCTTTGATCATAGTTGAAATAATAAATTATTCATCCACCCACTTACACTATAAAATAGCAAACTTCAGTGGTAGCACAACCCTCTGATGGACAATCCTTAAGGAATTAACATGGTCAGAGAAGTAAGAATCATACATAGAAACATGAAATAGAACCAAATCAGAGTTTTCATTAATATTAGTGGACTTCATGACAATAATAAAAAAATAATGAGCACTTCCATTCAAACGATACCAAAAGAGTCAACCTACTAGAAAGAATCCTCATCAGACGATGAGTTTATTTTCTGTTCAATGAAAATTATTCACTTAAAGGATCCCTGATCAAAATATGATCAAGATTAAAAACTAGAATTCCCCACACTTTGTTAGTGAATTGGGGTAAGAGGATGTCAGAACCAAAGGTACATGGGAGGATGCAGTTGTAACAGAGGTAACTACTTCAACAACAACCCTATTCGAACTGTCTATATAGATGAAACTCGTCAAAGAGATCACAGTAAATCTCAGTAGGATCAAGAGAATTATTATGTACATGAAAGGATCCAACTTTACATAATTATCCATGAAGATCAATTAGAGGACATGTCATCAACTGATCAATCCTGGTGTGTAGGCAGACTTGGATGACCTATCCTACAATGATTGGAAGCACTTTTGACTCCTAGTCCAAGGTATAGACCATATACATTAATAACATCAGATTCAAAATAACATTTGAAAGAACATCCCCATGTTGGTAATTGTAGACATTTGGACCAAAATAATGTTGTTTTGATGAAATGGGAGGATGTACCTGCTAAGTGGGAAATCCAGGATTCCATAAGTCTAAAAAAATATCTCATGGAATATCCCATTGATGCTTTGTCAAGTCCTTAGGAGTTTGAGAATGAGGTTGCTACTGATGAATTATATCACGTATGGAATGATCCTAGACAATTCCATGTGATCATCTCATTCATAGAAAATGATGAACATATTGTCGTATAAGAATAAGATAGGCCCTTGTACATATCTTGAATGATTAATTACATTTATATCCAATGAGTCTTTATAGAAAAATGCTCATTATCCAACCTCATTCTAGTCCAGAAACATTACCAATTGGGTCTTAACAAATCTCACATACCTCCCTCCACTATGACGCTACATGGTCATGGCATGAATGAGAAGGATCTTATTGGTGAGAACACACTAAAAACTCATTTAGGGGGTCTCATTTATGACTTAGAGTTTATGGTTGTTTGGTTGGATATAGCTATTAGTTCACTGTTGGAAAGACCTTGTTTGCATCAACATGTGACCATTCCTTCTTCATACCACCAATGTCTCAAATATTCTATAAATGGTCCAATTGGTAAATTTCACAGTGAAGATAACTAATTAAAATCCTATGAGTCATAATACATTGATGAAGGGTTCCATCACAAGGGAGGATTATAGTTCTTGGTTAATGATGTTACTCAAATTAATGCCACAAATGGTCTGAAGATGATCCTTGATAATACATTTAGGAAGCTCAGTGTAGAATATGTACTACCTATCAATCAACTTAAAGGGGTGGTTATGAATTAAAATATTCATTTATCATATTATATAATTCCAGTCATAAAAACTAGACCTGACCACATAGGATAGGTAGTAAACTCTCCAAACAGTGATGAAATCCCAGATGAAAAAGTATTCATTCCAGACTTTGAGCTTTAGAAAATAGCTGTTTCATTATCTATGGTGGAAGAAGTTGTCATGACAATGAGAAAAGATATATATTTGCATTCTCTATCTCTTGTCTCCCCTTTAGAGCTCTGTAAAGGCATTATGTCATTGATTGAGATAGAAATGATTACATTGTTTTCTGGAAGACCAAATCACGATTCCTCCCCTAACTATAATATTATTACATCATCACCTACCTACTATAAAGAGGTGAAATAAGTGAAGACTATGGAAGAAGAAGAAGAATATTAATACCTTTGGGATTCCCCTCCATTATTTTAGGAAAGAATCTCTATGATTATGGATGGACTCAGAGAGATAAATATGGGTAAAGAAGAAGATCCATTACACACTCTGATTAGTGTGGCCACAGCTTCCAATGAAGAGGAGGTATACACTTCCTTTCTAAAGAATCATTGGATTGTATATACCTAGAACAAAATAGATATGTTAGGTATCGTTCTTGAAGTGTCCACCCATCACTTACTTTTTCCAGAATACCATCGAGGGTACAAATAGGTAGCCAAACTGAAAAACCCAACTCATGCACCTAAAATTGAGGGTGAAGTGGACTAGATCATCAAGGACAACTTCTTCTGAGAGGTGAAGTATCTGAAATTGTTAGATAATATTGTCCTATTGAATAATAATAAATGAAAATCAGAGTTTACATGGATTTTAGAAATCCAAACCAGCATTGTCCAAAGTATGACTTCCCGGTTCCAATAATAGATATCCTAAATGATGAAACAACTCATTATCAAGCCCTATTCTTAATGTATGGCTACTCTTGGTTCAACCAAATTTGGATGGTCCCTGAAGATGAGGAGGAAACTGCCTTTAGGCCTCCATGGATTATTCAGATATTGGGTAATTCCATTTGGATTAATGAATGCCAGTTCCACATACCCGTGTGCTATGAATCACATCTTGAATCCCATTTTGGGGGATATTATAAAATTAAATATTTATTATCTATTGTTCAAATCTAAAAAAATTTAATATAATTATCTGACTAGGAAACCATCTTTTCCATTTTATGAAAACACAACCTGATGATTAACCCCTTGAAATGCACTTTTAGGGTAACCTTGTTAAAATTTCATGGATTTTTTTTAATTCCTTCATAGAATAGAATTAGATACTAAGAAAACATAATATATACTTGGTATTTCAACTCATATAATCCTAAAAAATTTGAGAGTAATTCAAGGAAAATTGTCATATATCTGATGCTTTATAACTAACCTTACTGGAAAGTCTTTACCCTTCACCAAAATGCTGAAGAATGGGGTCATATATCAATGAAATCATGATTTTCAAGAATCATTTGATAACCTCAAGAAATATCTATTTATTCAACTACTGTTAATGCTGCCTATAGAGGGAAAGGCCCTCATTTTATCTGTGATGGCCTTGGAATTATCATCATGTGCCTCTATTGTAAAAAAGAATGATTCCTAGAATAAAAACGACCTTTATTATCTCATTAAAAACAATATCTACATTGAGACACATTATTCAGATATTGAGAAATGATTTCTATAATTAATATTTACTCTTCAAAAAATTAGCCCTTATTTACATCACCATGAGGCCCACTAGGTTTCTCACACCAACCTTCTAAAATTTATCATCAGTCAACCTATGTTTATAGGATGTGTTTCAAGGTGGACATTTATTCTATATCATTTTGATATATAGTTCTTATCTCAGAAATCAGTGATTGTTCATTCTTTGGAATATTTCTTCACCAAACACCCATCTATAGAAGAGACGTCGTTACATTCTAAATTTCCCAATGAAGAGATATTATGTATTCAAGATAGCCCCCATATATGGGAAATTTGTTTTGATGATGCATCAAGGTGTCCAACGTGGATGATAATAGATGAATTTTAGCACATAAATGTGGGTTAGGGATTGTGCTTATCTTATAAGAGAAGGAAGTTTTTCCATACTCATTCTGATTATCATAAAGTTTTACAAAAAATGAGGCAGAATATTAGGCCCTCATTCCAGGCCCGGAATTCCCACTACAAATACCAGTGAACCACCTAGAGGTGAATGGTTATTCATAGTTGTTAATAAAATTGATCATCGAGGATTATGTTATTAGAAAAGTGGAGTTAATTACCCTATGTGTTTATATATGAGGGTTAATAGAATAATTCCCCTAAGATCCAACATTTAATAATATCCCGAGATCACATAATGCCTAGAACAATGCATTAGAAAAAGAAGCCACATCCTTTGTGAATCCACACCATGATGAAATAGTCATTATAATTTCCCATCGTCATACTTACTCACCTTTTTTTCATTTCATAATAGTGGAGAATAATAAAACAACCTCATCCTTGATCCATATGGTCCTACCATGTGATAGATGACCCCTATAAAATGATATCTTCAATATGGGGTGCTCCCACCAAAATGATCTGGGAGAGTGAAAAATTGATGGTGAGCAGTCAACATCACTTTTTAGGATTTCCAAAATAACCATTATTGTAATGAACCAATTTTTTTCAACAGAAATTGCCTTCTCATAAGTATGTCATTAAATCACATGAAAACACAACTCAATGAACTTCTATGTTCTAAGTGACCTTTAAACATAAGTTTGACACTTATGTGTTTGAAATTTCAAAAATCCAGCATACACGGTTGTAATCCGTATGATTTTTGGAGACCGATAAGAAAAAATTAATTTTTGGTGAATAGTAACCTACCCTAATGAATAGTAACATACCCTTATGAATAGTGATATACCCTAATGAATATTAACCTCACCTATGACAGTATAAAAATAATATTAATGTTGGAATTATGATATACCTATATTTTAGAACAAGTTAATGAATGTTTTAAAACTAGTTTTGATAATAAATTATTATATTAATTAAATATTAAAATAATCATATATAGACAATTATTTTTTAAAAATAGACATCATTTATGGATTCCTCACATTGAAATATGGTTAGGGTGAATTTTTTGGATTTTTCTGAAATACATGAATTTTTTATGAATATTAGAATCCGATAAATCAAAATAAATGCTAAATAATAAATTAATTGAGTCATCGATGATGTTCTACTGATGTAAGCCCACTTGGTTCGGGATCAAATGATAAAATAACTATTATTGGTCATGGAATACTTACTGTTCCTTGTCTAGTGAATAAATAAAAAATTAATGATTACAATATTATGAAATCCCTCCTCTCCTCCACTATAAAACCCCTCATTCACTCCCTCTTCTCTTCACTCCTCTAAAGCCTTGTGACTTTCCATTATTTTTCCCAAATCTCTCCCCAAGATCCTCCCCCAAATACCAAAGCTCATAGACTCTTCAAAATACCAAAACCTCTCATTTTAAGAGGTTCTCAAAGGAGGAAGTCTCAAGAGGTAAATTCCTCTTTCAATTCCTTCATTTCTTTTAAGTTCTCTTTCTTTTTGCTTCTTTCCTCACCTCCCATCACCATAATAGTATGACAAATCCTGTAACATAAATTCAATGGAATGTTTTCATGCTAATGTTATATTTCATTATCTTCTCTCCTTTCCCCACCCTTTTATTTGAATGAAATGAAAGCACCGTTTGGGATGTGCTAATTTAGCAAATTCAAGGACAATGGTTTATCAATTTCAATTATTATCTTTAATTCTGGTCATGGATCCATTTGTGTTATGGTTGAACAAGATTATTATATATTTAATATATTCTATTTTTGGTTCTGTAATCCTTTTTTACAATGGGTATTATGTTATAAATTAAAACACATTCTTTGTAATCAAATCCAACGATTAACAAAAACGGTTATCACTAAGGTTATATATATAATAATTCAACTTCACTATAAGTATCCTAATTAAAATTAAAACCATGTAATCTCATGGATTTTAAATAAAGAATATAAACTTCAACTCTAGACAACCACTTTCACTTTACATATAATCCAAACTTGAATATAAGTGAACTGATCTTTCAAATCCAAGTAAAAAAACAAGCCCGAACAATAAAATTGAACCTTATAACTAATCAAAAAGTATTTTAATGAAATAAAATGGTTTATAATAAATAAATTTAATATAGAAGAGGTTCGGTAATTATTATTTAATAAGCCTAAATTAGTATATTCAGGTATTCAATAACAAGTGGAGAACCCAAACGGATTTAAGGTAAGGGATCATCTCCTTTTCGCTCTTAATCAAGATTGTTCTCTATGCTATGCCTTTTTGTGTAATACCAAGTGATGGGATATGTTTTATCACCTCCCCCATACTTAACTAAATTTATATAAGTGATGATAAACCCCTTATCTCTCTCATCAATCCCTCTTAGTTACACCTGATACCATGCCAATAAACCTTAATGGATTCTACCCGAACTTCTTTTATTCCTTCGGGTTACTCTATCTTTCTATTTACCATAATGTTGTTGTCTTTATTTTTTTTCAGAACATAAAACTTTTGTTTATATGCTCCCAAATCATGTTCCAATATCCATCTCCCATTATCTTTTGGGGATATTCATGCTTTTAAGTGAATCTCTCCTCGATACTTCCCAATAAGCACACTCGTTTTAAAGGAACTTTCCGAATTTGTACCCTAATTTCCAGTGAACTCTATATTCTATTTTAAGACACCATTTCCTTTGTAAATTTAGTATATTTATATTTTATACCTTATTGGTTCAATTCTGGTTTTATATAAAATAATTTATTCTTTACTATTTTAAAAACATTATTGTATTTTCCTTAAAACCGCACAAAAATGTTTTAACACTAATGTCTCTCAAATACATTTCTTATATGATGTCACTTATATTTGTTACCACCTACCATGTTATATGACTATATTACCTTATGATTTCCATGTATGTTTAATCCCTTTCTTTCATGGACACTTTCATGATACACTCATTGGTTATGATTTTTGTCATGATTGTGGTACCCAATTCTCTCCATGGGTAACCTCATGTTTATGGACAATTGATTATGTATGATTACTCATGTGGAAAGAATATTTATCTGGTAATAATATTTCTGTGGCAAGAATATTCCTGAAAATGTTGATATGGGTGTTCCAAAACAGTTCTCCAATGCATTGGTTAAAGTTGAGTCTCATGAGATGCGATGTGAAACGGGATTGGCGGTTATCCTTGACCCATACTCAAATGGGAAACGAGATTGGCGGTTAGCCTTGACCCTTACTAAAGAAATGTTTTATGATTCTGCCACATCTATATGATTCCATGTTTATATTATCCACTTCTTATATTATTTGATATCATATGTTCCATGTTTTGTTTTTATATGTCATGCCTCCTTACTCATGTGATTAAGATGTATCCTTATATTCATTCCCTTACTGGGATTTTTAGCTCATACCTTTTTTTATGTGTTCCCCATGGTACCCTATGCTGATGTAAGCGCTCAAATGAATTTAGGATCTCATTATGATTATTAAATAAATAAGTTTTTTTTAGCCCCATGCTTTATGTTTTATGTACCTAGTCTTCCAAGACACTAGACTTAACGATCCTTGGCTTGTACTCTGATGATTAATTATGCCTAAAATCATGAAATGTCATATGTAAAAAGCTCGGGTCACTATAATAATATCCTATAAAAGTGAGGATTTTATGGATTCCTTATAAGATGTATTTATGGCGAAGAGACTATGAATATCATAGATGAATTACATGTAGGAGCCTACGGTGAACACTAGTAAGGTTACAAGAAATCTAATAAAATCTGAAGTCTTGGACACTTCTAGTTTTCAATGATATAGGATTGGACATAATTCACCAAGGCATTTCATTCCTACCTTTTTCATGCCAAATTCATTCATAAAACTCCTGGGTTTCTACATATAACCAAATAATCTTGGATATTTTTCATAAGGGGAATTGTTGTGGTGGGGTCATATTCTCCAGATATGACCAAGAAGTTCATGTACATTCTTAATGCTACCAATTTATTCTCTAAATGGGTTGAGGGGATTATTTACTATGAATTTAGGGCCTAAATCATTGTCAGCTTCATAAAATCAAATATCATTACTATATGTGTTGTACCACGTACTGTACTAAAGGACAATGGCACTAATTCTTGTTCTATGGAGGTGAAAAATCTATATCAAGAGTATAATATAAAATCCAACCATTCGTCCCACTATAATACAATGACTAATAGAAATATAAAGGATTTCTAAAAAACCCTATCAAACATACTCTTAAAGATGACTAATAATGATAAGATATCTTAGCAATAAAATATACTACATGCCTTATGGTATTACCAAACTATGACTCTTACTTTCACATGGATGACCCCATACTCATTGGTATACAGAACATAAGAAGTCCATCCCATTGAGGTTTAGTTTCCATCACTTCGTGTTTCTATCTTGGTTCATCTATCTATATATGAGTAGTTCAATAATTGACTGTACGAATTGAAATGTTTTTTGGAAAAGATATTTCATACCATGCAAAACATATAGGTTTACCACAATCAGATCATGTGAGCATTCAACAATAAGGTCTGCCTCCATTCATTCTTCCAATTAAAATAGGTACCCGTAATTATGCCCCTAAGGATACTAGGAAATAAGCCTCACAATCCTGATCTAATGTTGGAGGGACCGTACATTATACACGAGGTTCACTTTAACAGAGCATATTATTTGATATAAATGTATGGATAGTTAAATACAACTCCTACCAATGCATGGTTCCTAAAAAAATATTTCATGTAATCACACCACATTTGTCCTTGCTGCAGGACATTAACCTGCAAAAAACCATATAGGTCCATGTTTCTTGACATTAAACTATGTAGTGGGTCTTTGTTGTATGACCTTAAAAGGCATGATGTAATGTATGTGCCACATGACATTAAACTACATGGAATCATCATCCTTGTCATAGAATAATAAATTTCACAACATAAGGATCTAATTGTATGACTTAAAACTACATGACACCCATCTTCCTTATCACATAACAATAAAATATAGGGATAAAGTCATTTTCATTCAATGTTAAGAATCCCCCAATTTACCAAGAGTATAGATATCCCTCACAATCCCTTATATATGGGCCTCCATTACACCTGTAGATCCCAATCAGATCCATCTATCTCTCAGTGGGTTGGGATGCCCTCTTTTCTAGAATTATGGAAGAAAAGATAGGAATATCCCATGAATAATCCTCATATATATCATCTCCACTCAATAATTGAATTTGGGACCCCATTTATAGGCATCATCACCAAGATTTTCATGTACTTACCAGCAGATGGTAAATTTCACATCCAACAACCTCATCATATAATGATAAATATTACAATCTATCCTAGAATTATACGGGGATTGAGTTTCATTTCAAATGGGATACATAGTGACACCCAAATATCTATTCTTGGGCCCTCCCACAATGAAAAGAATTTGATCCATCTTTTCCCTGTGTATACACCATATATACAAAGGGAACCTTTTCCCACAATATACATATTCTTTATCATTATAATTAGATTCATGTAAACATCTATACCTTATGTTTTTACCCCAAAAATTAGTATAGAAAATATTAAATCCACCTTCACCACATAAAAAATCTATTGGTGTGGGGAACCATCTTCAAGAACTATGTGTGTCTTGATTCTTGATTCAACAAGATGCATAGTGACGCCCAGATCTCCAATCTCAGGTCCATCCGCAATAAAAAAATATCCTTCTCTCCCTATCTATGTATCATACCAACATAAGTAACATTATCAACAACTACGTGTTTCATTATTCTTTCTCCAACATGATACTTAGTAATGCCCGGGTCCTATAACCTAGCCTAGATGAAAAATTTCCATCCTTTCACATTGGTTCATCTACATCCCTACCACATGATGTTAAATTGCATGGGATATCAAAAACTGTGTTTGTCTTGATTCTCATATTAATGTGATACATAATGAAACTTGGTTCATATCTCTTGGACCAACCACCATAAAATCACAGTGCCCCTATCCTTCAATTGTGTTTCCCTTGTGTTGCAGAAGAAACCTTTTTCCACTCATTGATTCTCACACCAAGCATAGATCATGTGGGCTTATGAATTTGGGAAAAGGAGTTCCCAACATGATTAAGGAATAAAAATTCACATTGGGTTTACTTTGGTCATGGTTTCATGACCATAAAAGGAACAATATATGTCCTCGTTTCGTAATGATAAACTTAATGATCTCATCACAAAATATGTGTAGTTTGATTCCCATTCTAATGAGATATATAGTGATTTCCAAAGAATAAATATTGGAACCAAATGTATCACAATATAGGAAATATCAAACTAAACCATGTATGAGTAAGATATACTTGTGAGGATCCAGTATGGATTCTCACCCTTTAAATGAACTTGTATTAAAAAACCCATTTCATACATATATTAATTCCATCAATGTGCAGGATATTCACTTTAGAAATACATGTGGCCTCATTTTTATACCAAAAAGACAAGTAGATATGTTGAGGCCTCGTATACTAGTCCCAACAATGGGGTAATGAAAAATATACCCTTACCCACATACAAAAAAATATCTATTTAGGAGCTTTTATTTTGGGTCCCCTCATTAAAGGGAACATAATGAAAATAGAGATTACCCCTTCTATATATGAGTCAAATCTGTATGAGGGAATTCAATATCATGACCTGTAGTGGTCCAAACAATTACTCAATGCTCAGACATTTCCCTTGGACACTTCATACTCTTAATCTTGATCATTTTCAGATATTCATAGTATTACATCAGCTACTGGTCATAGTATTTCAGATAATTGAGAGCCCTTTTTCCTAACTATGTTGTAATATGCCCCAGTTATCTTTACATAAATCAGATCACAAAATGAGCTGGTTTGAAAAAGGATAGAAATTTATGACTGTGCATTTTTTTCCCCAGTTGGACTTTCATGAAACAACCCACAAAAATGCTTTGTTAACTTGCAGTAACTTCACCCTTGGGAGAAGCTTCATCATTCACTATAAGCCTTGATGATAATATGCTGGAACCCATGATTCAATGATTGAAATCATCCATTGTTTATTTTTCCTATGTCTTATCTCTTGTTATGAGATCCCCAAGACCGTGTTTTGTGATTCTATCTTTAATGTATTCGGATCAAAATGGAATGGACTTAGAACATTTGTCCACTTATCATTAATTATTTCCATAATATTATGGTCCTAATCATATGACAGAAAATTGTAGGCACTATTATTCTTAGGATTGATTTAGACATTCATGGGAAACCACATTTCCCCATTCTTAGATAAATTTTACATGAAATACCCCTTCTGTGTTCAGGTAATTTCTTCCCATAAATCAAACAGTATGCTCAGGGATGTCCAAATCCCAAAAAACATTCACCATATTTTTGAAATAGAATGTCAAAATTATTGAAGACTCAAATTTTTACTATGATGTAATACACCCCATTAGATTTTTATGAGTTTCATAAAAAATAAGCGCCTTTCAGCTATAGGATGCCACTATCGACTGTGTAGTATGCTCCCTAGTAATCCTTTCCTAAAATAGCCCATAAAACATGTCTTTAAACCAATAGTGACTTCATCCTTATGAGATACCTCCTCTAATTTCATAAGTGATTTTTCTATATCACTATATAGATCCAGATGTCCCCAAATCATATATTAAAAATTTCCATTCGCACACCTAACATGGTAGCACATTTCATAAAAAATTACCATGAATTTGAGAATCATAAACCATTTGATCAAATATAACGACTTTAAATTATATCCTCCCTAATGTATTCAATGAATGACTTTAAACTACATATAATAATTTATAAACTGCACCACTTTAAGATTAAAATCATAATTTCTTAGCTACATGACTTTAAACTACATAGAAAACTTTCCTCAATGTGTGACTTTAAACTACCTAGCATAACATCATGGTTACAAGATGTTAAACGTTACAACAACTTCATGACTAAATTACATTAAAATAAAGTGTTTATTTCCTAATCACATGACATTAAACTGCATGAAACCTCAACCTTTTTCAAAAAGGGGCCTTCCCACAATACATTGACCATCTATCAAATTTTACCATACTTAACTCATACCAAATTCATATAGTATTAGTTTCTCATTCACATCCAATTACAGTAAGGATATTTTTTTCATTCCCAGACACATCCCTTTTGGAAAAACCGTCAATATTGGTCTTGAAAAATATGAATATTAAACTTTAATCATCAGTATTAGAATGTTGTAATTCATGATAAATTCATTTCCTTAATATGTTGTAATATTCCCCAGTTGTATTTCAATAAATTTCTCACAAATGTATGATAATTTTATCCAAATAATTCAACTGTTGAATATGATATATGTTATCTAGTAGGTCTTGAATAAAATAGTGAACAAAAATATTTTTCAATTAGCATTTACTTAATCCTCAGGAGAGAACTCCTCTATAATATGATGTTGTTTTTTAGATCCGGGAACCAAAAAATCATGTATTAAGATATCCCACTAGTTATTTGAAGAATGTTGGAACATTATTTTCCCATAAGCCCTATTTAGGCCATTATTTCAGAACTTATGGTCAATGATGTCTGACCTAAAACACTATCCTTATTAGTCTAGCTTGAGTTACATTATACTATCCATACTAACTCACCTAATTGAAAACCTGTAAATGGAACACTAGATAAAATTCAAGTCTCAGCTCGCTTGACCTACACTCTATATTAGTTAGGCAAAATACCATGAAATAAAATGATAAAAGCAACAAAATTGGTAAGGCTGAAATCCAAAAAAAGGGAAGTCAAATAAAAATACTAGACTTTCTTACTAGGTATCCTTCTTGATGAGGTTAGTAAAAAAATTACGGTGATGAAAGAAATGACACAATGTTTGTAGGGTTGTCTATAAGACCCTAACAACAGTCAAACAATTCTCTCTAGAACCCATGGCCTAGTAAAAAAACATGGCGCTTTTATCCTTCCCATCACTTAGGATTATATAAATATAATTTTTTCATGCCTAAATTTTAAAATTTGCTAATGATCATAGTAATAAGATAGCGATGAAGCCATTAATGATTGGGAAAAAAATTATTTTCATTCATGAGAAATAAAATTGATGTGTATCCATATGATACATTATCTCTACCAAAATTTAAAAGAGACAGTCAACTTAAAACATCATCAATTGAATGGAATCTTGAGTCAAATCAATATCTTTTTGAAGACCATTTAACCATATAGATTTAGTCTCCTTCGTCTAGTGATGCTCTTCCACTATAGCCACAATGGCAGTTGACCCTTCTGTTTGAGATTCTTCTAATGATTGGTGGAGTTGAATGAGGTCCCCTTGAGCCATATCCAATTACTACTAAAAGGTGTGACACTTCAATGGTTTTATAGTTAATCTGTTAATTACATTATTCTATATTCATGGTAAAATTGTCCTCTTCATAGGATAATGCAGCCTCAAGATCATCAGCATTGGTGAGAATATCCTCCTTTATATGGTCCTGTAGAAAGTCTTTCTCTCGCGCCCATTGGAAAATGGTCTAATTAATGATATTTTAAATTATGTGGGAATAAAATTTTTAATATCACAACATACTAGATAATACTAAAATTCATTGGATTCATGAATTTAGGTCCTCAAGAGTAATCTCATATATTATTTTCCATATATCCTTCCATACACTATGATAAATGATATCGAGAGCATTCTATAACTCTAAATACAACTAAGATATAATATTAGAGGAATGAAAATACTCTAAGATCAGTTCACTTATTGAATCACTCTACCATGTTCCCTATTGATTAATAGTTGATTATTGTTCATGTCCCGAGCGCATTAGCACATAGACTTCACCATCATACCCAACCACAAATGTTAATGGCACTGAATAATGCGAAATAATCATCATTACCCCGGAAAAAAATATTATGGGAAAGAAATAGGGAATGATTAGTAGCCTATGGAACTCACCCAGTAACGGGTCAAAATCCAATGGAGATTTGTCCTTAGCTTCCCCAAATTTGATAGTTTGAGCTGGAGCCTCTTGATGAAGATCACTCTCCTTGGTTTTCCTAAGATTTTCCAAATGAGGCTTAGAAAGGCTTAATATTCCAAGGTCCTCCTTTGAAGTATTCCCCTCAATAATGGGAATAAGATGAAATTCAACATCTTATTCATGTTCCATAATTATAAAAACCTCTGTGGATATAATTTAACATTCTAATAAATCATGATTATAAAATCAATCCTACGAAAACTGATTTCATAATCCATAAAAACTCACATCCATTAAATTTCCTATTAAGTGCCTCAAATTATTCTCAAGTAGAAGTAAGATCAATATGATCCATTATTTTATCAAAGGTGTTACCAATATTTATCCTGGATTATATTGATATCCTAAGCCTCAAGGAAATCTCAAACATTGAGATGATTAGAATATTTGGATTGGGACCCAACACAGAACCCTCTTTTAATGACTTGAAACCTGGAATAGCTTCTTTGGTGATATCCATTGGGTTAGTATCAGTCATCGTAGGTTTATATGGTGAATGGGATGCACCTGAAATATCATAAGGGATAATGTTAGTAGTCATCCTGAAACCCTTATGATATACCTTTGACATTAATAGATTCATCCTCCCTCTCTACAGCTATTAGAACATTGATAGTAGAAAATGATGTATCCTTAACCCCTTGGATTTCTTCTATCAAGGGTGCTGACTCACCAGATGGGATCTGTACATGATCTAATGCACCCTCTTCCATTCCTGGTGGCTCATTTTCAATCCCATTGAGATAAGAGAGGGATGAGTTCCATCAATCCGTTGAGGTTTATACACTTTTTCTGGATAAATAAGAGATTAATGGTACCATGGTGACTTAGATCTACTATAAATACACTTAGCCGAAGATTTTACCCTTAGGTGTTCCTTCTTTTTCATATTTTTCAATGGAGGGAGACTAGAATCAACATCCTTAAAGATAGGTATTACATGTGGTAATGGGTGTTTGACCACCATCTTAGCCTCCATTTTCTCACTACCCTGGGGCTAGTTCCCCTGATTCAAGTGGTTATTCATCAGCCCCAAGTGGGGTTCCATTTGGGTCATATTTTTGTGAAGGAACCTTAATCGTTTTCCCCTTGGATCACATCAAATTAGATTGTCCTTCCACTCAATAATAGTGCTCAATTCTAGATAAAATAAATGAAGATAAAAAATAATAGATGAGTCAATGATGATTTACATCCTCAGGAATGACCTAATATATCCATTACATAGAAGATAAATGATCAACCCCATTCATAGTTCCTCATATCTCCATATCTTCCACTCTCCTCATAGTAGGAATTTGGTTGTACTTTTCATAAATGAGAATCTCTGGCTCTTAGATATATATCGCCACTTCCATGGGATTTTCCTCAAAAGGAATATTGGTTGGGGATCGATAATCTTCTATCCCTAGAATCCATCATCCATCATGAAGAATTGACCATATTAATTTAGCATCAGAATACATATCTTTCAATAGTTTCACTGGCTATAGTAGTATGAATTTGAAATCCATACATGTCTTCATTGAATAGGACTCATTAAAATTAGATCTTACTGGCTTCCTGAAAATATACAACAAAATTGGTGGATTCGAAAATGAACCACGGGTCTCTTCTTTGTGATGAAAACCAGACATCCTTGGTGAAATCTCATTTGGTGTAGCCTTTTTGATTCTGTGAGGTGGACTGAACCTTGAATGAGTTCATTTTCGTGAACTTGGGACCTCTTCATCTGTATCCTCTGAAGAGGATGAGGAAACTCTCAAAGGAGAATAAGCACTGTCTATGGGTTATGAATCATTTTCCCTCATTTTCTACCCATGGAAGATGGTCAATCCCTGACATAGATGTGCAGTATGTAACCAAATATACAAGTGGCTAGAAATCAAGTGTGACAAGTCTTGGTAGGAATGATTGACCTAGGCTTATAGCACAATTTTCTGTACTCACCCTTTTCCAATGTTGGACATAATATCATAGAAGTTCTTCACTTCTCCATCTTCAGGCATGAAATTGGTTATTTTCAAGTGGGTCCTTTCCCCCCCGATTCTAGAAAACATCCCTTCCACACTCTTGGGTGGATGTCCCACTTCAGATAAGAGTCTTCCTCTATAATTTCCTGAGAAATTTTCTGTTTCTCAAGAACCAGAGGTGGCATCCTTCCTGTATTACCCCATGACGCCCTTGGAGGTATGAATTTATCATACATGTATCCAAGAACTGAGACCCCAAATATCTTATGTACATCCCCCAAACTGATGAAGTACTATCCTTACAGTAGGTGGAACGAGTTAGTCTGCAGGCTCCATAGGCTTATAAAATCATGAATGAATTTAGTATTCCTATAAATCTATGTTTTCCCTGCCCACATGCCCTCATAAATTCCAAAATATTGTAGCTCATTTTTTGAACACTTCATAAGTTTGGCATACCTAATATTCCCACATCCATGTAGGCTAGACACCCCTCTTGAGCATAAGTAGCAATCATTATTCCAACCCGTTGAATAATTTGTTAGGGAATCATAGAATATAGATGAATAATAGTGTGAATTCAATTCAGGTGTGTGGGGATTCATGTTTTAAGCACACAAGATATGGTTCATGACACAAGCTTAGGAAAATTTACGAACATTAATATATTCACCCATAACGGAAAAATTGTTAGTTGTTAAGTTCTTATAGTCCTGAAACATGGAGAGAGAAGTATAATTATTCAAGGATGTTATCAAGACATAATTCAGGTGATCATGTCCATAAAGTAGTTGATAGTAACTCATAGGTAAATCATGATGGTATTTCTTTAAATTACTGACCAATTTTGGTGGAGTTGTATCGCAAACATCATAGTAGTCATTCCCTAAAGATTTCATCATATTCTCAAGGAACATTAAATATTATTAATTATAAACATTATTCATTGTAATAGCCATTGAACCAGAAATGAGTTACTATGTTTTCATTAACAAAATTTCATTTTGTGGAAAATATTTGGGAAATAGAGAAAAATTAGAAAATTCATGAACTCATGAAACTTCCCTGTAAATGTGCTCCAAGCAAGTGCCTTGCACAACACCAACACTCATAGTCCCCAAAAAATCCATTTACCTAAATGTATACATCATGTAGAAAGAAATATATCATGTTTTCTCGAATTATACCTTCAACAGAAAAACTCAGTGGATGGTTAGCATGAGAGACTAGTGCAGTAAGACATGAAATTATAGACTAGTGATGGTATACCATTGGAATGAGGACCCACTTAAAATATGGAGAAGCTTCCCAATGAGGCCAGCGTACATGCTCCACCTATGCAACATACTTAAGAGGATGACTAGCATGTATTAATTGCACAAATTCCATGTAAAAACCATCTATCATTTTTATTCTTTTACCTCAATATCAAACCCTCTTATTTCGATCTGATCCAATCTTGATGGTGTATTTTTTTGAAACATAATTTATTAACATCGCTGTAAATGTGAAAAAGGTAAATACCTTAACAAGAACAAAATATGATAAATCAAGAAGTCCAAGGATCATAATGGCCTCCAAAAGGAAATTTTACCCAATTACCTTCAAACACCGTCATCAGGCATGGTACCTATGCACCAGCCTCTACGATTGGCTTGAGAGAGATGGTCCGTTCACCTAATGTCCTATAATTTTCAATAAATAGGACCATGGGGTCTTTGGTTGGGAAAGAATAAATCCCATAATTCCAACTATAGCTCTACTCACCCTAGTACTTCTGTCAACCCCTCCGAATCCTTTTAGGTATCTTTATAAATCCTAACAAAGAGGGTATTAAATAGGTTAGTGAAATTAATGTTCGTATGTGGTTTAGAAATAATAAATACCTATGTGAGGAATTCTATAACCCTTTGATCAATGAATACTAGCATGAGGTCCATTTAATTAGTAAGGGACCTGCACGATCCAACTCTAAGAAAACCTATAAAGATCCTAGAATGCTTGAGGAAGGTCCCAACCACGTGTAGTTTCTTATGTGGTACGCCACCCCTTTTCGACCATCTTTCCTAGACCTACCTATGTGAAAGACCCCATGCTCTAACCTCCACTAGTTCTCCATAACATATATCTAGCTTGATCCACTCATTAGGCCTTCTTCAAATCCATTTTTGGTCAGATCTCTTCTCTTTAGGGTCCCATGTCTAAGAGGAATCATGTTGAAGCCTCCACAAAAACCACCAAACATGAAAATCCACGGTTAGTGGAACACCAATGTTTTCGCTATTTGGGCTTGTATTCAAATGTCCATAGGAATCCTTCACTTTTAAGGTTGGATGATTTGGTTCCTCGTGGTGAATGTGAGTGTGTATCCCTATGGTCAAGAGGACTCTTACCCCACATAAAACATGAAGGATTTATTGATCTTGGGAATTATGGTTACGACCATTCCCTTCCTTTTTCAACTCTAAGTCTTAGAGCCTATATTTCCTAGAAAGGAAGGTGAGTATTACAATTTCTTTTCCATTCAACATGTAATTATGTCCCCCAACCTCAATACATGACCCATTTTAGGGAATCCCTCCTAGAGTAAGCCCCTAACAGTTTTTTCATAAGGATTCACTCTTTCTCCTACTTACCTCCTAGACACCGAGTTAGAGAGGGAATGGGAAGACATGCCCTCTCCTCTCTCTCTCTTACTACCTTTTCGCCTCATTATTAATTCCTTGAACCCATTTCAAGGTAGAGTGATGAGTTGGATGTTCCTTACCCTAAACCTCTTCCAACATAATTATAGTGGAAGAGTATGTGGGAACATTAATTTCCCCATCCCAGTCCCTTTTGGATTTGTCGTGCCATCACCCTGTGAACAAAAGAGAATCATGTCGTTCGTCAGATTTTTCGGTTGCTCTTGCTTTTCACACAGAGAATGAATCATGTGATCTTAGTGGTTAATAGTGATCAAAAAATTTGTGCGATCCATGCCATTTTATTTAACTATGAGAACTTTTATTCATGTTACAACGAGGATACATAGGATTCCCATATAAGGAATGAGATCACTAGGAATACTCCTTAGGATTAATCCCCAATAATATTCTCCTTAAATTGGGAATCCTCTTTATGAGTAAACCCCAAAACAAGCCCATAAATCACCATGATTTTAACTCCCCTCATGGTCCATTTAATCAGTCATACTTAATAGGATCATGACACAATCATGCCATCGAATGGTCTATTCATCCATTTTAGGAATAAGAACCAACATAATCCTCTCAAAGGGATATACTCTATTATGAGAAAAACCTACTAAAATCCTCCATATTTGATGTTTTTCACAACGAAACTATGTGGTATTTGATTCCATTATTTGTGGGATATATAGGAAGCCTCCCTAAGGTCCTAACCCAACACCACAAATCAATTGTATTATCTCCAGTCCATATCCCTAGCCAATCATAATTCAGCATGGAAACTCATATCCCTTAAAGGATCCCTAGGCCACATTGGCAAAAGTCCCACACAAAACTCCGAGTACGCATCATTTTCCTATAATTCCTTGCTACATGATTCCAAACTGTATAGATGGGTCCATATCACTAGACCTTAAAATTTATGATGTTTTCCAATAAGTTGAACTAAACTATGTGGATTCTGATTCCATTCATCGGGATATGTATGAATCATGTTTATTGGATCAAACTGAACATCAAAACCACTTATGTCGCCCTAGATGAAGATACACTCTAGAGTGCCCCACTGATTGGCTATGAAATGATAATCATCGTAATAATGAATGAAGAATATCTAAGTAGTACATAAGAGGGTACCATCAATGGATTACCTCATATACATATAATTATGTCCATTGATGAAGAACCTAGATACATATAGATGATTCAAAAATCTATACATGCTAATAATTTATTGGTAACTCTAGGATGACCCACATCATTCAAGGGAATTAATGAAGTATTCATGAATATATCTAAAATCTATAAGAGATTCCCATATTAGGTAATAATTCCTCTGAAAAGGGTGTGATGATCCCAACCTCCCATCCACCTGAAAAATGTGAGTACAAAAGAATAATTGGTTAAAATCCCTAAAGATCACATGTCTCGAGAAAACAGGTTCTTTGGATATAAAACTATTGGGAGTTTTCGAGAACATGAACAAACTCGATTGAAATTATTTGCAAAGAGTGAACTTGAGATTAAGGATTTCAAAAAACACAAACCCCCAAAAATTATTTATCATGCGACTAATTTTCCATAGGGGAAACAAGGTTGAATAGCCTTTAACATGAATTGTGGTGCGAAACCCCTATAGGGATTACTCGATGAGTTTTCCCCAATATTATTCATAAATGAATGGGGGATTTGTCATGACCTTGGTTTTTTGATTTCAAAATATGAAATATGCTATGGAGAAAGTTCATGAGGAGTTTTCAGATGAACATTTTCCAACATGGTGTTTTCAGGGTATACAGAGGTAGAAGAATCATATCCTAGGGATGACTTTTTCTTGGGATGACATTCCTTTTTGTGGGAAAATTATACAAATACAACTAAGGAATATTATGAATGTCAAAAAAGGTCTTTTAATGAAACTGTTCCTCTATTACTTATGACCAATAAATTTATAAAAATTATGATTTCTCAAGACCATTATGGGTGTCTTAATAGTGGAATGATTTCTGAAAATGTTGACGGAATCTATATCGGTATTTTCTATGAATGAGAAACACTCCTACATGGATTTGACTTGTGTAAAGTAGGGATAAATCATACTGTAGTTTAATGTCTTGAAACTAGGAGGAGGACCATGAATCTTAATGTATTAAGAAGTTTATATTTGAGGATTATGTTTTGAGGTCACGTAGCTTTGTCCAAGGGATAAATGATTTTCCCTTTCCATGGTAATTTTTTTAATAATATTCCATTTTTTTCAGGAATAAAGAGGAAAGGTTGTAAACTTCCAATTTATATTTCAAAAATCATAGGGGTGATATGTGGTGGGGAAATTATTGTTGTATATAACGATAGTAAAATCCTCTCATAGGAATGAAATTTCCTTTTGTTGATAGGCCTTTTGTTTTCAACTTGGGCATAGATAACTAGGGAATATTAAGCATAGTCAAATAAAGGTATCAATGGGACACTGGAAATAAACTCTTTATGGATAGAGAGGTTTATGGAAATTCATACATCCCTAAATAAAGTGTTTGGTTTATGAAACGAAATTACTTAAGTATGTAAGGATCATTTCTAGTTGAAAATTCTTGGAGATGGGTAGAAATGTTTTTGTTATGTAGGTATAACCCATATGTAAAAAGGAAAGATTTTTGGAAATGATGGATATTCTTATGATACATGTTATATCACTACATATCTTTTCAAAATTAGAATCAATCCATAAATAGTTTTTGAATGGTTTCCCCGTAGGTTGATTGGACTCTTGTGTGGGAAAAGGGTTGATTTTTTAATACAAGCTCACGAATGTGGTGAGGATGATACCAAAATCTCCTTAGAAGATATAGATATTTTTTAGAAGAGTGGGGGAGATTTTTTATGTTGTGGAAATACTATAAAAGATGATCTGGTAGTATCTACATAACACATAAAATGGGAATCAGATAATACGTAGTTCTTATAGGGTTACTTGTGCTTGTCTGACTTGTACAATGGGGGGGGGGGAGGAATTTTTAAATTTTGTTATAGATTGACCTAAGAGTGGATATTTGGGTGTCACTATGTATCCTGATACATAAGGAATCAAGACACATGTAGTTTTGAACGTTATGTAGTCTAGTGTAATGTAATTAGGACCCCAACCATGGAATTTAGAGATATACGATGAGGATGGTACGGGGTCCTGTAGTTTTTGGCCCTAATTCTAGGAAAATTTGTCATAGAAACAATGTGTAATGGGTGGCCGATTAGGAAAGGATGTTTTTACATGCCTCATAATTAATGGAAAAAAACAAACCATGATTCTAGGGATTCTAGAATCATGATAAATTACATGTGAAAAATTTCCATTGGGGAATATCATGATAAAAGAGGCCTATACTATAGATGAAGTTAACTTTAGTTGGTTGACCTTTTTTATGGGAAAATTATTCAGAGACAACTAGGGAATATTTTTCATCGTAAAAAATGTTTCTTTAAGACACTGAACATCTTTTTTTGATGACTAAATCAATATTGTGAATATCCATAATATTTCAGGTAATACAGTATAATGATTGGAAGAAAGGTTTCTAGGTACATAAGAAACATTTAGACCATGAATATCAATGGATTGCGAAATTATCTAAATTGATCTAACTTGTATGTATGGTTACATTTAATTTCTTTGATATATCTCTGAATAAGGAACCCAACCATGATATCTACAATATATATCATTGTTTTTATACAAGTGATGGAGAAATTTTTCTTTTTCTTCACTCAGTGGATGAGACTAGGGAACATGTCCTTTGCATCATTATGTATCCCTTCAAAATGAGAATAAATCTTTGAATTGTTTTTGAGGTACCAAACAGTTTACTTTCTTGTGGAGCGGATATTCCCCATACAACTTAATGTAATGTGGTAAGGATGGAGATCCCCAACATGAAGAGGAAATATCTGGTGTTTTATTTAATGTGTTGCTACCAGGAACATAGAAACCATGATGTGGATTGATACTCTTTGATCGTGGGTGGAATCCCCTATTGAAACTCATGAGCCTATGTGATCTATGATCAGTGTGAGAAATAAGGGGAAGAAAATGTTTATTCCCCCACACAAAGATGATAAAAGAAAACAAAGGATAGGTAAATTTTGATTTCAAGGTGGTTGTACCAGGATTGGTGATCTGGGTGTCACTAGACATATCATTATAGTGATATTAATTTCATACATAGTTCTTAGACAGTTTTTTTTGTGCAGGTCTAACCTATACACTCATAGGGGATAATTTTTCCATTTTATTTTTTTGATTATCGTGGTTGGACCCATGATTGGAGTCCTAGACATCACTATATATATCATAGTTGTTGGAATCAAGCCACACATAGTTCTAGGACCCTGTACAGTTTAACATCATGTGAGGAGGATTAAGGTGACCCAACATAAAAAAGTGTAATGTTACAACGGGACCCAAAATCAGAGATCTGAGCATTGTGACACATCATACATGGGAAGGAATCATGTTACATGTAGTTTTGAGAAAATTAAATATCCAGGTTTGACACATACATAGGGAGGATATAATTTTTTATCCACTCTTATGTCTATACCAAGGGTTATAGATCCAAGAATCACTACATATCTTGTGATGATAATAATCAATCAACGTGTGAATCTGAAAGAGACCTCTCTACACAGATCTGATATGTATGTAGAGTGAAGGATTATTACCTTATTTCACATGTGGGTTTAGGTAATAGGGTCTAAACATCACTACATAACCCATTTAAATTATAATTATGCCACACATAGTTTTTTACGCACTTCCCTATAATGATCTGACCATGATCAAGAAAGTGAATTTTTCATGAAAGTGACCTGTAAATAGGACCAACATTAAAGTCTCCTACACTAATTTAGTATTCATATAGGGGAGGGAAAATTTCTTTTATTTTGTGACTGGGTCCACAATCTAAGGTATATACATCACTACGTATCCCAAAGAATATGAAACAATCCACACTTAGTTCTTGATAAACCATGCAGTTTAACAAATTTTGGTAAAGATAAAGGTAACTAGACATGAAATAAGTATCATCATGGATAGGCCCATTAATAGTAATTCGAGCATAACAATTTATACTGTAAGGGAATGAATAAATCCATGCATATTTTTTGATGGAAATATCCCTATGTAGGTATGTCCCACACATAGGGTGGGGTTTTTTTTTTAACTTTGGCGTGGCTGGATCTTGATATAAAATATAGGAATCACGACATTTTGTGTGTGTATAAGAATAGAGATATATGTAGTTCTTAAATATGGCCTCAGATATGATTGATACTATGGGTAATATCCTCTTGATTGACAACGTAGTCATGATGTGTCATGTAACATCATATCATGAGGACATTATTTTCAGATAGCATATTATCTTGTGACACATATGATATACCATGAAGTTTAACATCATGTGGCCAGGTCGATTGTGTCTTGTAGTTATGGGAAGGATGATTTTGTATACCAACGAGAAACATTATAATGGTGTGAAAATATGCTTTGAGGATAATATTTTCAAATAAAATCATCATATTAATTGGGGAAAATTTTCATTAGGCCAAAGGGAGGTGGTTTATGTTTCACTATGTATCATTTGATGAAATGAATCAAGGAATATGTTATTCTAGATTGAAACTTTCTATGTATGTAGGCCCATACATAGGTGGGGTTTCTTTTTTTTTTGTGGCTGGGTCTAGGACAATAGTTTTGGTCATCACTACGTATCTTGTTATTATAAGAATCAAGCCACATATAATTCTTGAGAAAGGGAATCCTTGTGTGGATATGAATATCACACCAGGACATGAGAATTTTTTCAGTATGATATACATATTTTTCTTGTGTGTGGTGCACCATTTAGTGAAATGATTATTCCCATGATGTTTAATTTCATGCAGTGAGGCTGTGGATGTCTTTATGTTTATTGTCTTATGACCTAGACAATGGTGCCATTTTTTAATGTCATGTGATATAGTTTAATATCCTAAAGATGGTGGAATTTACCATGATGTTTAACATCATGTGATTAGGATGATGTAACCTAAATTTTAATGTTATGTTTCTAGTATGTTGTACCTTGTGGTTTAATGGAATGTGGTAAGGATGTTGTACCATGCTTCTTAACATAATGTGAGTGGGATGATAAAAAAAATTACATTTGAGCTCTAAGAAAAAATATCTAGTTTTCAATATGTATATTCTATGGATAGGAATCAAGGAATACATAGTTCTACTACACAACGTGGTGAGAGAGAAGAACTGGTGGGGGATCCTCTCTATTGAGGGAACTAAGGCATACCATGATCATCGAGAGTAATCCCATGTTCAATGAATGGAGTAGGAATCATCTCTTATATGTTTATGTGGAACCATTGAATTATTTAGGAATGGATTTTAGTTTAACATCATGCATTGAGGATGTTATCAACTATTTTAAGGTCATAAAGTTCAGACCTAGGGGTGAGCACTCCAAAAAAGGATATATGTAATGTTGCGGTATAAAAAACCCAATGAAAATGAGGATAAAGGATTCCCACACACCACATACTCACTCCCAGGGAGGATTTCATATAGTTTTATATTGTTATTATTGGAATAGGGTTACTAATTTATGGCTATTTAGTTTAGAAAAAGAACATAGTTTTAGTGATGTATACACATGACATGGATACACAGTTTATCTTTGTGTGGATGAAATGTTAGTGTGTTCTTTTTATGGTCATGCAGAGAGGACCATCAATGTTATGTAGTTTATCATCGTGCAGCTATGATGATGTACCATTCAGTGTAATTTCATTTGTTAAGGACATTGTACCATGTAGTTTAATGTCATGCGATCAGGATGATGTACCATGTTTTTTAACATCATTCTATCAGGATGATGTACCATGGAATTTAGAATCATGTGATCATGACAATGTATCATCCAGTTTAACATCATGTGATAAGGATGATTGTGTCTTGTGATCACATGAAGTACTTATTTAGGAACCTTGCATTGGTAGAAACCCTGGTAAGTTGTCCATGTATCAAAACCAGAGATATATCTCCATTGGAAAAGAAATTGTGTATGGTGTAAGGTCCCTCCCATTTTTGTTCCTATTTCAGAGGATTCTTTATGGGTATCATCAATGTCCAAAATACCAACACTATCCTTCTTCAAGGAAAGAGCACAAGATAACATTTTTTATAAGATTGCACGATCTAGTTTTGGTGGACTTAAAAATGATACAAGGTATGCAAATTATTATCATCTGGTTGATCCAATTCATCCTTCCATTTCTATGATTTTTCATCTATGGATAACTGTTTGTAGATGGAAACTCAGAGTGAGGGAAATTTATCATCTATGGGAGGACTGCCTCTGTCCAATATACTAATGAGTATGGGATTGTCTGTATGGCACTACAGTTCATAGTATGGTAATCCCAAAAGTTAGGTAGAAGCTGGTCTGGACAAGAATTATTATCCATATATACCATCTTTTGGAATATATTTTATGAGGACATGTTGAAGGCCTCTATCTTTCTGTTAGCCACTGACAGATAGTAGGATGAATAGTTGGAATTGATTTCATAATCCTAATATAGTTTTTCAATTTAGAATAATAGAAACCAATGTTGTTTTTTGTAAGTATTATATAAGGAAAACCAAATATGGTGATGATTTTGGTTCTAAAAAAGGTAGAAATGTTTCATTCCCCAACCTCTTTTAGAAGTTTGTCTACTACCCACATGGAGAAGATGTTAGTTTCCTTGATAACATTCCTAGAGGGCTTAGTTTCTGAAAGAAAGATATGATACCATGATGTCCATTCCACATATAAAAAATTTTCAAAAGTACATAGTTATGTGAATAACATTTAATGTCTAGAGAATTAATTTTGCATGAACATTTAATGCATGGAAATTTTGGGTGATTTGGGTGTAGTCATGCATTATAGTGGTTGAGTAGTTCCAAGGCCTTCACATTTGGTGTGTAGGACTGAGTCCTGACTAGTGATCATCATAGACTCTTACATGAAATGCCTTCATGGATTTAGTGGTCTCTTATACATCAATTTACATGATAAGGATGCCATCAAGGTTCCATTTATAGGGGTCCATTTATGGATTTTTTGAATCATATAAAAGAAGGTTAATTTTTCATCTTCAAATTTTCACTCTACTATAATTTTTTGGTGGTAGATATCCCTTTAGTTGTTAGTCCATAATGAGTCTCATCTAGCTATTGGTAGGAAAATATTGTTCAAGGATGACACTAACTTCATTGATCTCTCCCATATAGGCTAGAACAAATGGTGAGGCCATCAAATGGTGTGTAATGATGATGGATGTTTCATCCCTATCTAGATCAGCTTTAGATGTGGACACATTTTCCAATCCCCTGACATGGGAGTTATGTTACCATTCGACATGAGTCAACATCATCTCTAATGGGAATTCCTCCATTAGTCACTAGATGTGGTTTGTAACGGGGGTTAGCTCTTCCTTTTTCATAGTATAATTGTTTTTATCTAGCTTAATGACCAATTCAAAATATACTTTTATCATTAGGTTATTGAATTGTAACTAAAGTTTCATCCATATTCCTACAATGAGAGACCAATATTCCCCTTTATTCTTCATAAACCACTTTGACCGTTGGAAGGAGTAAGGAATGAAAACATTTACTTGAGATATGCACATGAATCCTAGACACACTTTGTTGAGTTAGGGGTCCTACATCATTTTTCCTATTAGACAAAAAGATTCACCATCCAAATACATTTACCATATCTAGGGGACCTCTATAATAGAACGAAAAAAACATCATTGGTCAGTTCATTGTCCAATGAAGTCATTTCTATTGAGGGGTGTTCTACCGGGAAAACTACTAACTCCATTCCTTTGACTACATTCTAAGGAATGTACTAAATTTCACAATTTTACAAGATGACTACCCACCATGATATAAATTTGGTAAATATGCAACAACTAATAATGTATTTGAGTTGGATGATAAAATAGTCCAAATGGGCCTCATAATGTTTCAGGAAGTGCCTCAGTTTTTTGACTACAAAGATTAGCACCAGAAATATTTTCTCGATATCAGAAAAATGAGTCTCAACATCAATCATGGATTAGATGAGGTTGCAGAGGTAATTTTTCTAAAAAATAATTATTTTGAATGAGGAAAGCACCTAGTAATATTTCGAAGACTTTCACATATAAAATAGGAAGCATTCATTTAATATGATTCCTCAACACTAGCATGATCATGATATATTTATTGAGACATTAAAATTAAATATCACAATCATTATTCCACTAATATGTAATCCCCATTTTCATCAACAAAATTAATGGAAATCATTTTCTAACAAGGTTGGCTATAAATCATGATATGTAGGCTAAGTGACCTTGAAGTACTCTAAACTTTGTGAGGTTTCAATGAGGTGACATGCCGAGGATTCAATTTGTCTTCTCAAGGTTGACATTAATTCCATGATAGCATACAAAAAACTAAGAAATATCCTAGAGTTAATGTTGAAAGGAAATTTTCAGGGGTTAATTCTCAGGTTGTGTTGTATTAATTTTTTTAATATTATTTCAGGAACCTCCAGATTTTATAAAAGCTATAGATATTTAAAAACCATGTCATCAAAATAGATTTCACCAAACTTTACCAATAAGAGTCCAATATTCCTAGTACATTCATATTTTATTGTATCTCAAATAGCCATCCATGAAGGAGATATCCTGATATTCAACTTTTTCATCGATCAATAATTTTGTGATGTGGATTGGGAAACATTCTTTCAGGCAGTGCTAGTCGAGATCCTTTAAATTGACAAAAACTTTGATTAGAACATTTTTAATCTCTATGGGGATGATATTATTCATCCATTAAGTATATTGGACCTCCCAAATGATGTTTTATCTAATGATATTTTCAAATTCAGCCTCATTTTTGGTTGCACTTGTCAGGTGTGTCATTTTTCCTAATTGTTTAGAGCATCAGTGGTCCTCTAGCAGGCCCAGGTGGTGAGTGGACACCTAAAGATCAAGGATTGTAATTTTTGTGTAGTTATAGATGAATAAATCTTAACGCTTCTCCAAGAAGTATGTATATACCTCTTTCACCATAGAAAACATGCCTTTACTAATCAAGGTGGGTTCTGATTCTTCTTATATACCATGATTTGTTCCTCTAATCTCATAAATGGTTGAAGAGACACCATCCAAAAATACTAGAGAGGAATCCCTAAGGACCTCCTCCTCCTTTTCTTCCTCCTATTCATATTCTCTATATTTTTATATTGGTGAAGAAAGGCATGGGATTCTTTCTCTAAATTCAAGATAGGAGTCAATATCTTGGTATTCGAATGACAAAGTGACTTCCTTTGACCGAGCAGTCAGTATGGGATATCCTTGAAACTCTAGTTAGGATAGAGTTATGGATGAAGAAGGAGTGTCTCCATCCTTTTTGATTAATGGGAAAACCTCTTATGCATCAATTGGTGATGCCAGGATTGATTAGAGGTCATAGGATTGAATGAAGGAATTTTCACCATTTCTGTCACCACAGTCTGGGGAGTCATCAAACTTTTCAACAAAGCTAGAATGAGTGGTCATGGCTAAAATCATGAAGACCACTAAATATGCATCTTCATTTGGGATCATATACTCAACCTTATTGATGGGTATCAAGAATTATTCACTGACTTATTTGAATAAATCCTAGAAAATTTACCAATAACCAATGTTTATAACGGTAGCTAAATGTAATATCTACAGTTTCATTGGTCGTGCCATGAAATGGAATGGTTACTGTGAGAAGAATATATCCACAACTTTCAACCATGGAAATATCCCTATTTCCATGTTTCAAAATTTGATAATATCCCTATATTAATAATTTCAACCATGAAAATATACACATTTCCATGGTGATAAACCATGGAGTTTAACACTGCCACATAGATTTGTTTCCATGATTTTTAGTTGTGTTACTTTGACAGTATTCATGGTTTAAACTATTTATAAATCCTTCCAACATCTATAAAAAACACCCTGAAATACACCCCACTACATTACACCCTTACTACATGGCACGTCACCCCCACTTCATGACACTTCACTCCTACAACACCACATTTCACCAGACGACACCAAACCCCACTACAAACTCATGCACCTAAGTTTCCACTCTTTGTACAGATCAAACACACTTCTATCCACATGAATGAAACTAAATCATGGAAGGTGCACCCTGAAATAATCCATAGATAATAAACTTATAAAATTATTAGGTTCTGAGAAGAAAGGGTCTAGAGGATGTTCTATATTATTGATTGTGTGGTGGTTGTGTAGGAATGGTCTTTTACTACATTGTATGTTTGTATATTATTTTCAAGGTTTGATAGAAGTAGTGGTAATTTACATTTTAAGGGGTGGTAAAATTGTTTTCTTGTGGTCCATGTAGATGGAATGGAGTGAGAAATTAGATAGGGGTCTGGGAAAGGTTAACCAGAATTTGTTTGTGTTTGAGAATGGAGGTAATGGTCTGAGGGGATATTGGGGGTATTAAGGTGTTGGTTGGGATATGAGGAAATAGATGCCTATGAAGATATGAAATCAATATGAATCAACTCATGTATGGTTTAGAGGGGTTACCTGGTTTATTCATGTTCATAGTGGTGGATTGGTGTGAGGATTGGGTGGCAAGGTGGTGGAACCATGACATGGAGATTGGATTGAGTCCATGATGAAAACCAGTGTTTTTATTGAGTATTTAAATTAATTTTAAATGTTGTAAATTTGTACCATTTTCTATGATATAAATATATTTTGTTTCCAAATACATGAATTTTTTAAAATTATTTTCTCTATAGTATTATAGTATGACCTATAACATTAATACAAGATTTATCATGGCACAATCAAGTAGGGTTAAACAAAGTGCTATTGAAGAGTGAGCTCTTCCCTATAGAAATTATGATGTGGTCATTACTGCTACACCATTATCCTTTATTCACTACCCATGGTTGAGGTTGTGGGGTCACATTATATATATCATATTTGTAAGACCATGAATTCTTTGCAATCTTATAATTAGTTGTACATTAAATTATAATATACAGTTCACATATCGATCAAGGTACACATAAAACATGTGAGAATAAATAATTATCGGCTATAAAAATATTCCCTAAATATAAACCATAATATACTATTGTATTGATGATAAAATAAATAATATTATAACATAATAATTAATGAATTCATTTCATTTTATCAGGTACAAACTTGACTACCTTGAATCGCAATCCTACCGTGTTCAATCATCAGTGGTTATGTGAAATAGTTTAATAAAGAACATACCATAGACTAAATTGGGGTAATGGTATGAAAACCAGTTCATTCTATTTATATAATAGTATAGAATCCTCATGACACTATTAAATGGTCTAAGAAATTTTCTATCAATGATTATTGTTAATATAACAGGTCAATCTAATCAATATATTGAAATGGACTTATAATTTCAATATTTGTATGTTGAATATTTTTGTAGAAATGAATCATTAGAAAAAAAATTATATATTATTGGTTGAATAAAATAGAATATTGGTTACAAAATCAGTTTATCTAAACTATATACTAAAAATTAGACCCAAATTAATATTGGTCTATCAAATCCTCTTTTGTGGAGAAATATATAGGTGATAGATAAGGGAAATCTATCAAGGGAAATGTATTTTTACCTTAGTTTTCCATTGGGTTCCAAGTATGTGAATCACCATCATAATAGCTACACCAAATCAAAATAATGTTGTATAACAACATTAATAAGATATTAATCAAAATAAAATATGGAATATTGGACCCAATCCTAGTACTGTACTAGTATCTGGAATATCCATCATGCCTGTATCCTAACTGATATATATCTAGTACATGTCATCCTATAATGTAATACATTAATAATTATAGTAATATAACCTATCCCTCAATAATAAATAAAGGGTAACCCTCAGATTCCATGGTATGATATATTATCCATAGTAAAGTGAATGGATTAGTTATCCCACTTCATACATGAGAATATGTCACACATTGATCCATGATATCAATTTAAATTTTGTACCTATTAAAATAACCACATTTCTTTCTCATCCTTTGTTATTATATATAGTATAGAACATACCCATCTTAATCTAAAAAGAACTACAGATGCCCCACTCTAAATATCATCAATTTAGTACTACTTCTATATTGGTTACATCCTAATGGTTTATTCCCAAACCATGCCTATTCTCCTATGAATGTTAGCGATCCCATCAATAAATCAACCCTTACCCCACCATTAGGATAACTAATAACCCATTCCCAATGATACACTAAATGATTCCCCTCACTAGTCAGGCCTTAATAGTCATTTAATATTTCTTAATTGAGAGATAATCTATCATGAATATCATTATTTAAATATGATATTTTGTATTCCATAATGAGATTCAACATAATTAAATTATACGATAGATAGTGAGGAATCACTATAGTTCATTCTATTTCTAACCCAATTCTAAACCCCTCAAACCATATTCCTTAATAAGTTGAACATTAAAACAACAATGGAATATGGGTAAATCAAATATAATTGATGAACTTGTTTCAAAAAGTTAAAATAAAAACAATTACATAGGTACTAAGAGGAGAAATCTTCTAGATAATATAGTCGATTTTATCTAATTCAATTTCATCGTGATGTTACTAATGAAAGTGTAAAATTTTCAAGGATGGTTGTTTGTATTTGATGAAAAGAAAACAAATAAATTTAGAAAATCATATAAAAATAATCACAAAATTTTTTCAAAATAATTTTTTAATTTAATCAAGAAATTATGGGATTCAAATAAAAGGGTTGGGTGTACAGATCCTACCTCAACCTCAAGATGCAATGTTTTGATGATGAAAACATGAATATTTATTTTCTCCGCTTTCATGTATATGCACATTCACGAGTATATAAGGAATCCTAACCCCAATTTACATATTATCATCGTCCAATATGCACAAGGGTATCCTTAGATATGGGTTTATACTTGTATATATCCCTTTACACTTACACATGTATTCATTTTTCAAATATATATATTATCACTAATAGACCAAATATATATATTCATACTTCCAAGAGGGAATATATATAAAGGGGGAACTTCTATATGTATATTACTATCAATGCATACACATGAAAGTCTCCTTCAACAATGGAGGCTCAAATCCACCTCAATGGGATCAAAAACGCACTACAAAAATATAAGGAACAAAAAATCTCAAATGAGATATTTAAAATTAGGCCAAAGAATTCAAATTGAAGAAACATTACCTGAATATAATGTCAAAATCACTACCTACGATGATGGTGGATAGAACCGGTGTCATCATAAGGAACCACCTGTATGGAAATAATGGGAAAAGAAGTAATATATAGTGACTTATTATATATATGTTATCAGTGTTTTAATTGTAAATTACAAATGATAAATGATTCCATTACCAAAAATGATAAAAGAATATTCATATTGATATGTACATCCTAATACTAAATAACATGATCATTAATAAAGGATTTTTATTAAAATTATGTACAATTCCATTCAATACATACACCACATAGTCTTACCATGAATCACTAGATAACACAAAGCCCCACATCATGGATTTTACTACATCATGCCTTAATTTGGTCCATATTTACAATAGTCTACAAAATTAAAGTATGCATCATAGGTTTTGTTTAAATAATTGAAATGCATTGAAAAATGATTCTGATTCTTTTGTATATGATTTTTATATAAACACCCACAAATATTTTTTTTATTTTTCGAAAAATACTTATATCCAATTTTTATTTTAAATTTTAGCTCTACTCCCAATGATTTAAATACATATATGATTTTAGGATCATGAAACATTGATCCCACGCACTATATCTCTATTTCCTAACCTTCAAAACACCAAAAATAACCCATGAATCTCATTCATTTACATTTAGATGAAATTATGCTAGGTTACTATGATTTATATTTTATAATACAATCATAACATGTTTTGGTAATTCATTGAGGTAACACTATAATTATGTTTAAATATTTTTTCATTACTTCAAGATCTTCACTCAATTTTTTCATCATAATTTTCCTATAAGGATTAAAATATGAATGTGACTACATCATAAGAAACATTAATCATGTGATAATTATCCAAGAGGTAGAGTTCCTCAATATAATTAACCAAACCATAACCATAATATATTGAACATAATTTATTAAAATATAAATTTTAAATATATTTAGGTGAGCACAAACCACCATGATTTCCTTCAACTAGTGTTTATTCCCACTCTTTTAAATTCATCCTTAGAATATTCTCATCTAACACCTAATGATTTTATAGGGTCTTCAATGTTACCTATATAGTTTTAGAAAATGGAATATATATAATTTTCAACCATGTAAATAATCACCAATTTCTAGAACAGAAAATACCATCTATATTCTTATGGTTTACAACCATGGATACATCTTCGAGTTTCCAAAAAAAACAAAGGTTTTCTACACCTTTTGAACCCTACACTGCACTTGATTCCCCTATAGTGCACCCAAAACCTTATACCTAAATATCTTGGACCTCCAATACTATTATGTTAATTCACTGTTAAGGGAACTCATACACATAACTCAGGCTACCACTAAACCACATGATCAATTGTAATTTTGTATAAGTGTAGTAGTATTTATTATAGAAAATTAATTTTTTCTATTATATAATTTATTTTATCAATAAATTTACATTATAATTAAAAAATATATTATCATTAATGATTCATGTTATGAAATTTTTATATATGTGTTGGAAAACCCAACCATAGTCCACTGATATAACAAGAAACTCAATGAACATCCTTTTATTAATTGGAAACAAAGAAATAAATATTTACAAGAACATGAACACAAACAACCAGTAAATAAATTGATTTACATTGAGTTATGTAATATAATCAACACTTCATGTGTCCAATAACAAAATCAATATAGTAATCTTCATGTAAACCAAAAAAATGTACAATATTTGTGGTTGTTCTTGTGATTAACAATATTTATTGTGATATTTTAAAGATATTTTACATAGGTAATATAAACCTCTAAACTAACCTTTATAAGTTGAGTAAAAAGTATAAGGCATTTTCTTAAGCACTTTTCAAGGAAATAATCATGATTTTACACAACCTGAATGAAAAAAATTCATGTACAAGAAAAAAATAACAATGTGTTTTAAAAAATTCACACGTACGAGCTATTAAGAAAGTTTAGAGGGACTTAGAATGTTTCATTTTGTAAAAAAAAAATTGAAATATAAACAAGTGGGAAAAAGAGTCTAAAAAATATTTTTAATGAAACAAATAACTAAATTCTATATAAAAATGGAGTAAATGAATAATTTATAAGGTACATGAACATATTGAATAAGAGGAATTAATATAATAAGAGAATACTATAATGTAATTATATCAAAAATAAATAATATAAGGAAATTTTAGAAAACAATCTGTAAAATAGTAAATAATTTATATTAATAAAGAATCACACATGAATTTGGGTTTTTCGGATATGGAAAACATGGGTTGGTTATCGAAACTTACAAGAGATTTACCAAAAAATATAACTTGTAGTTGATTAGATGTTGCACAAACCAGATCATCAAAAGTAATGATACTCAATATAGTTTTACCATTTGATCTATGGACCCAATTTCCAAAATTTTTAGACATGGGAGATAATTTTTAAGATGATATAATACAAAATTATGTGATTTTATAGACTATCATATAAGAAAAATTAATGTAGAAAATTTTATTTTCTCAAAATTAACATTGAATTTGGGTAATTTTGATTATAAATTATTTTTAATTATATTATATACCACAGTATTATTGATTATTGTAACTCCCTAACCCCAGTTACCCAGAGTTGGTGCATTATTACATAACATTTTCATGACCACAAAAGATCAAGTCATGAAAGAACGATTAGTTTTGTAGCCTTGGAAACACTAGATAAATTCATAATTTTTACATTACATCATAAAGTGAAAACTATAACAACATCTTGTCTCCACACTCATATCCCCTTATACTATCCTTGTAGGTCTATCATAAAATACTTCTTCACATCCTGGGAAAAATAAAACATAGAAAGGGGTGAACTCAAATGCCCATAAAGGATAACAATATAGCAGAAATGTTCATAAATAATCATAAATATTTAAGGCAATGTATAACTAAGAAAATCCTTTTAAACATGAACTTCAGCAAAATATGCCAGAAATAAAATGAAATATTGCCATTTACTTATTAACATGGATATTATACTAGTTGAATAATCACATGCAATATCAATAACCACTTTCATACTGATGGAATGCATAATGCCAGACTATCAGAACTATATAGTCAAGGCCTTGTGCCAAGACTACTAATAAGATTTTGTCATGGCCTTGTGCCAAGACACTAGTTTGTCTCATTATACCTACCGATGCATCGAGGAGCTATAGAGGGATCTAACTGTCACTTATTAAGTCCAATTCATTCCTCATATGAACAAGTTTAAACATAACATAAACATTCGTATTAAAACTAGCATACGAAATTTCAATACTATATCCATAAACCATGAATTGTATAAAAATAACACATCCACAGTAAAACATATCACAAAACCTTCAATACAATATGAAAGTTTTTTATCATAATAAATCATCTTCAAATAAGCATAAAATCCATCAAAGGATGTTGACAAAGATGAAATCAAAACTATTTTAGAGAAATATCTCTTCTTTTTGAATCATTTAAAAATCACATAATTATAAAAGAAAACATTTACTTTGAAAATATTCTTATACAATTTTAAGGTAATCCTAAATGATTTTATAACGGAAGAAAATAGCCACACCCGCCACATAAGTTAAAAAAAGACATTCTTACCTTAATTTTGTCGAAAAGGTTAAAAAGGACCTTGTTTGGAAAATGACAGAAAGATTCATTTATAAAAATTTTATAAAAAGTCAAACAAGGTTATAAATGAATTTAATCCATATTATGTAAAATACTACGAATGATTTCAAAATACATTTTTATGAAACATGGATGTGGATAATAAAGAGGTCCTAGTAGATAATTACGTATAAACAACCTCAGATAATGAAGAGATTGTGAAATAAACCATTAACTTTTACTTTTCCTTGGTTGAGGGTAGGTTAAACTCTTATATAATGGTGAAATAATTGTTATTAAATTATACAAGAATCATATACATCAATAGGATATCATATATGATCTTTTAACATTGCTTTGTTAATAATATATTAGTATTATCGTCATTTCGGGTGTTAACTTACTTGTTTTCTTTTATATGTTTTGTTACATAAGTCATGGTTGTTATAGATAGGTTGTATATTATTCTTATACAGAATGATATCAATCCCTTAAAAATTATTTATAATCATAAAATGAGAATTACACATGAATGGATACGATGGGAAATGAATCTCATCGCGTTCATGGAGACGGTAATCCGTACATATGCACGGGCAACAATATCATTCTTTTGAAATTAAAATAACATATAATTGGATGGTATATCATATATAAAGAATAATTATCATGTTATATTTATTATTTATATCAATTACACATCATTATCATACCCATCCAAATAATAATTTTTTGAATAACAATTACACCACGACGTGGAGACGGTAAGCCGTACGTACACACATATGGTGACATGTCATTCAAAGGATGGATAGAATACTGAATATGGTTGTACCATATTTATAATAACATCAAAGCATATATAAGATATTGGAGTTATTATTTTATAATGGAAGTAACAAATAAAGAAGAAGATGAAGAAGAAAGAAACTTGAAAGATGGTGTTGAAAACATTACCTCTTATTTGGGTTCTTCTTTTTGATTTGATCAAAAAGGCTCCATAAGTTGGATTTATGATAAAAATTATGCCTCTATGTTGAAGTTAGGGAAGTTGAGAGAATATTTGGGCATGTTTTGGCCGATACAAAAGGCTTTGAAGGTGTTAATTAGAGGGAAGGGGAAGTGCCCTTCTATAAGAGGGGTGAGGGGCACCTTAGGAAAATCCAGAAATATTATTTTATAATAAATTCATATTCAGTTTATAATGGATAAAAGTGGATTATTTAAATTTTAAGGTGGTGATAGGTCGAAAACCACTCAACTAATATATTTTAGACAGGTTTGGGTTACTATATTAACCTTATCTTTTAGTTTTAACTCTTAGTTAAATTGTTTGACATTTAACATGTCTCTTTGTATTTTTATATTATATAGTTAATAAACATACTATATACATCAAAGATACCCCCATGTGGTCCATTAATGATACAAATATCATGATATAAGTCCTTTTTCTGAACCTTATATTTTTAGGAATAGAATATCAATTAATAATATAATATTTGTTTTAAAAACTCATTTATATCGATTTTGACACTATTTAATAATTTATTTTTTTTAACGTCTTAACATATTTATTAATTAAAAAAAATTCAATTAAGAAATACTAACATGTCATATTAACCAATAAATTTTTTTATGTCATTAATACTTTCAAATTATATTTATTTTAACATTTATAATACCAATTATTTGATTCTTTCATTAATTAGGAGAATACTGCATCATTATTGTGTCAAAAATATATTTAATTATTCAATGTCTAAAAATTATAAATAAAAAACCATTATTTATTAAATCTTATTATCTTTCTAACGAATATTTATAGTCTAAAATATAACATATATAACCCAATGTAAAAAGATTTTTTCTAAAAGATATTTTCTTATGTCATTTTTGTATTTACTTTTAACTTAATTATTATAAAGTGTTATTATCACTTACAAGTGGATCCATGGGGTCCCAAAAATCGACCCAAAGATTCCCATGGCTGGAAATGTATCAAACAATAGGGTTAGGACAAATTTTAGGGAAATTTATTTTTATTATTATAGTATTATTATTTTACCCTAATTTACCAGATTTACCCTTTAACCATGGTAAATAAAATATTTACTGAAGTAATTCTTCAAAATGTATAAAAATAAAAGTTACCTATTTACAAAATTTGGACCTCCTGATTCTAATTATGGAATACATTTTTCAAAATTCAAAACACAGAAGTTGTAGAAATTAATTTTAAATTAATTCTTGTTGTTAAAACAAAAAGCAGGTTTTTAAGAGATAATAACTATCAAAAGGATGGCACTTGCTTATGTCCAGTTTAAATGTGAAATTATGTCCACTGATCAACATTGGATTGAATGGGTATAAGATAATGTAATTATACTCTAAAATCACTCACGTTCATAATTTATCACTATTAATTATTTCGATCAAAAAAGTTGTTTGTAATTAAAATTTAGAAATTTTCACTATTCTTCATAATATGAACGTTATTTGAAAAGTTCCAAAAATTCACCCTAATATAATTTCAATATTCTGAATCCAAAAATAATTTCCATTTTGAAGGATAAAATGTATATAATTTCAAAAGGTGGGTATTACTATTCATAATTGCTAGTTTGATTGGTTGTGGTGTGTTTTAGAACTCGAAGTTGCGTACAACACACGCTACCGTATTATTCAAAGAGAAGCGTACCATGGATGCTTGGGGTGTTACATTATCCCATCCTTCAAATACTTTTTTCCTCGAAATTTCTAGAATATTACTGCATAAAAAGACTTGGGTGGTTCTTCATCATAAGTTCTTCAGGTTCCCACGTTTCCTCTTCCATCTTATGGTTTCTCCATAGAAGTTTTACCAGATGAGTCGTCTGGTTTCATAGCACTTGATCTCTTGTATAAAGAATCTTGACAGACTCTTTGCAATAAGATAGATCAGGTTCCAGTTCTAATTCCTCATAGGTGAGTACATGCGTTGGGTCAGGCATGTATTTTCTCAACAGTGATACGTGGAACACATCGTGAACTTTGGAGAGACTTGGTGGAATTTCCAAATGGTAAGCTATAACCCCTATTAATTATAGAATTTTGAATAGTCCAACGTACCTCGGACTCAATTTTCCCTTCTTACCAAAATGTATAACTCCCTTCCATGGAGATATCTTCAAGAAAACATGATCTCCTACCTCAAATTCCAAATCCTTCCTTCGGTTGTCAACATGGATCTTCTACCTACATTGAGCTTCTTTGATGTGGTTTTGGATTACCTACACCTTTTCCATCTTTTCCTCCACCAGTTATGGGCCTATGAGTTTTCTTTCACCAAAATCATCCCAATAGGTTGGTGTGCAACATCTCTTTCCATATAACGCTTCATATGGTGCCATCCGAATACTTGAATGGAAGATATTGTTATAGGAAAATTCTACCAGAGGTAAATATTGATCCCACATACCCTGAAAGTCAAGTGAGAATGATCTCAACATGTCATCTAAGGTTTGAATAGTATTTTCTAACTGTCCATCTGTTTGAGGGTGGTAAGAAGTGCTCAAATGAAGTTCAGTATCTAAGGCCTTCTGAAGAATCTTTCATAATCTTTATGTTAAACTGGGATCACGATCAGAAACAATCGATAGGGGTATTCCATGAAGTCTCACAAATTCATTAATATATAGTCTTTTTAGACATTCAAGTGGTAAATCTTACCTTATAGCAAGAAAATGGGCTGACATGGTAAGATGATCAACAATGACACATATTGCATTGTTTCTTCAAGGATTCTTTGGTAGTCCCATGAAAAATTCCATCGTAATATTATCCCCTTTTCACTCAGGTATGAGAAGAGGTTGCAATACTCCACTAGGATGTTTCCTTCTAGCTTTCACTTGTTGAAAAACCATACATCTTGACACAAAATCAGCAATCTCCCTCTTCATGTTGTCCCACCAAAAAATGTTCCTTCAAATCTCTATATATTTTTGTGCTCCTAGGGTGTATAAACAAATTGGAACTATGAGCATCGTCTAACAATTACCTTTTTAGATTAGGTATAACGGGAACACAATGTCTCCTCCAAAATTTAAAAATTTCATCTTCATACACAAAGTCAATCAATCTACCATCATTCACATCTTTAATCTTGTTTTTAAACTCTTCATCACCGGACTAAGAACTCTTTATCCTTTCTAGTAAAGATGATTTGGCAGCCATTTGAAAAAGCATTGATATTTCACCTTCCATGGTGATGCCCATATCCATCTTTACTAGATCCATGAAAATAGGATCCCTTTCAACTCTCATCTTGTTCAAAACTCCATGATCCTTTCTACTCAAAGCATCTGCCACCTTATTTTCCTTTCCTAGGTGGTAGTGTATAGTGAAATCATAATCCTTGAGTAGTTAAAGCCATCTCCTTTGCCTTATGTTGAGTTCTTTCTATGAGAAAATATACTTCAAACTCTTGTGATTGGTATATATCTCAAAATTTTCAGCATATAGATAATGTATTAATATATTCAAAGAAATGATTATAGAATCTAACTCAATATCATGAGTAGAATAGTTTTTCTCCTAAATTTTCATCTGTCGTGATGCATATGCAATAACATTATCATGCTGCATAAGGACACAACCAAGTCCTTTCTTTGATGCATCACTATAAATAACGAACCCATCATTCGCCGATGGTAGAGTGAATATTGGAGAATTGACTAATATTCTCTTACGTTCTTCAACAAATTCTTCACACAGTTTTTTCTAAAAAAATTAACCCCTTTACGTGGGAGTTTCGTTAATGTGTTAGCTAATCGAGAAAAATACTGGGCGAAATGTCGATAATAACCTTCTAATCCAATAAAACTGCGTACCTCAGTTATACTCATTGGTGATGACCATTCTTGGATTGCCTTGGTCTTTGAAGGATCAACAGAGATTCCATCTTTGGAGACAATATGTCCAAGAAAAGAGATCTCTTGAAGCCAGAATTCACACTTGCTAAACTTCACATATAATTCATGTCTTCTAAGAGTCTTTAGGAAAATGCGAAAGTGATTATCATGATCTCCATAGATTTTGGAATATACCATGATATCATCAATAAATACCACTAAAAAATCATCAAGATATTCCTTGAAAACTATGTTCATTAGATCCATGAATACAGAGGGTGCATTAATCAATCCAAAAGGCATTAATGTAAACTCGTAATGCCCATACTTGGTTCAAAATGTTGTTTTCGGAATGTATTCCATCATCACAAACAACTAATGGTATCCAGATCGAAGGTCAATATTTGAAATGTATTTAGCTCCTTGCAGTTGGTCAAATAAATCATCAATACGTGGTAGGGGATACTTGTTCTTTATTTTTATATCATTTATTTCCCTATAGTCGATACATAACTTCATAGATCCAAAATTCTTCTTTGCAAAAAGGATAGGGGCTCCCCATGGAGAAACTCTAGGGTGAATAAATTACTTATTACTCAATTCCTCTAGTTCCTTCTTTAGTTCAACTAATTCCATTGTGGCCATTATATAATTGGTCTTAGATATATGCCTTGAACCAGGAACTAAATCAATGGACAAATCAATTTCTCGTTCTGGAGGATGTCCAGGTAAATCTTCCAGAAACACATATACATATTCTTTCACAATAGGTGCATCCTATATTTGAACATTCCCCTCCTTACCCACAATAATTTCTTTATCTTCCTCCCTAGTAATTGATTTTAGTTGAGCTACTGGGGTTGGATCTATATAAGAATCAGGTGATGACGATTCTGCTATAAAGATAAGGTGTTCTTTATCACCATCATTAAAAAATCGTAACCTCCTTTTTATTACAATAAATCTTCACATCATGGTCCGAAATCCAATACATACCGAGGATTATATCAAATTTAATCATGTGTATGATGATGAGATCAACAGAAAAAGAACATTTCTGTGCTTTAATGGGGACTGATTCACAAAACATTGTTGCAATGATACTTCCCTTAGGAGTTTTGACTGACAAATCCATTGTTAAATAAAATTGGAAATATCTAATTTTCTTTTCAAACTAGGAAGATATTGAACAATGAAATGATCCAGAATCAAATATAGCATTTTCTAAACTTGTGGAAACCATTAAATTACCTGCCACCACGTCTTTTAGAGCTTCTCCCTCTACTGCAGTGATAGCATAAGCTTGGCATTGATTCCTTGGCCTTTTTTGAGGTAATTTTCCCTAACTCTTAGGATTTTAATTTTCCTAATGTCCCATCTCTATGAAATTATAGCGTTGAACATTGGTAGCTTCCTTCTTCCCCTTGCAATCACGATCTTGGTGGCCGTTTTCACCACACTTGTAATAGACTCTCATTCCCTTCATGCAAGTAACGAGGTGTTTCTTCCCACATTTACTGCAGGATGGATATTCAGCTTTTCCCTTCTTCCCCTTATTTACACTCCCAGAGTGATCAGAAGATCTCTTCTTATCTTGATTTTCTTTAAAGTCATAAGACTTAGAGAATTACTTTTCTGTCTTCATAGCACATGAGACAACATCTTCATACGACGAGAAGGATTGTGAGATAATGATCGATGGAGAAACGGTTTTAACCCATCATAGAAATGATCAATCTTACTTCTTGGGTTATGTATATAATTTTCAACATACCTTTCTAACCTTGTAAAGTTAGCCTCATACTTTGCGACATTCTCATCCTCCTTTTTTATCAGACTCAGAAATTTCCTTTCCGTATATGCTCAATGGTCATGAGGAAAGTATTTTTCTAAGAAAATCTCTTTGAACTACCTACATTCCATATTTTATACTTCATCATCTTCCTTCTTGTTTTGAATCAATGACCACCAATGATCAGTATCTCCAGTGAGGCGGTAAACTGCCATGATAACTTTTTCCCTTTCACTACTCCCTAAGGCATGGAATATTTTCTCTAAGGAATTTATCCATTGCTCAGCTACTAAGGGATTTGTAATACCATTTAACATTGGTGTTTGTTTCCTCATGAATCGATCTAACATTGATCCTCCACATTGTGGATCAGAGTGCTCCATACGGGTAAGGTTATTATTCTTAATCTGGGTGAGTTGTCCCAGTATGGTGATTAGCTGATCAGCACCAGTTGCATCACTAGCTCCACTATAATTCTCTTGAGAAGTAGGTAAATCCATACATGGAGTGCGTTCGTTGATATGGTTTCCATTTCTTCCACTAGGTGCCATTTCTAAACAATGACATACACTAGATTAGTTTATGAATTGAAATACATAAATCCACACTCGTAAAACACTTAACATAAATTGAACAGTTTATGGATATAATCCATAATCATAAAAAAGTTTTCTTTGAGGAAATATATACTCATAAACCCTTCATAATGTTTTGTAAATAAAATGAGAATTATTCTACGAATATCCCCAGGGAGTGTCATAACCAAGAGTGCAGCAAGGCCCTTTGTCATGCACCAGTTCATGTACGAGTCTAGCTCAAAGCGATGTTTTCAGGTATTACCCCTATGTACATCTGTGCCAGAACCACCTCTACCTGCTCATATCCAAACATGTATGTATTGCTCCGAAAACTCACAAAATATCTACAATACCTAAATTCGAGGAAGTTTTTATATACTAATCCTCAAAGTCCATATTAGGTATATGTGCTCTAGTCAGGGTTTATCTAAATATAGCTTCCATGGTTTGTACTAAACATCCTTTGATACTAACTATAATGCCCAGAACCCATTTACCCAGAGTTGGTTCATTATTACATAACATTGGCATGATCACAAAAGATCAATTCTCGAAAGACCGATTAGTTTAGTAGTCTTGTAAACACTAGATACATTCATAATGTTTACATTACATCATAAAGTGAAAAATACAATAACATTTTGTCTCCACACTCATATCCCCTTATACTATCCCAACAGGTCATTCATAAAATACTTATTCACATCCTGCGAAAAATAAAACATAGGAAGGGGTGAGATCAAATTCCCAGTAAGGATAAAAATATAGCAAAAATTATCATAAATAATCATAAACATTTAAGGCAATGTATAACTAAAAAAAGCCTTTTAAACTTGAACTTCAGCATAATATGGAAGAAATAAAATGAAATATTTCTATTTACTTATTCACATGGATATTCTTCTAGTCTATTAATCACATGCAATATCAATAACAACTTTCATAATTATGGAATGAATAATGCCAGAATATCATAACCACAGAGTCAAGGCCTTGTGCCAAGACTACAAATAATATTCTGTCAAGGCCTTGTGCCAAGACACTAGTTTTCCTCATGAGACCTACTGATGCATCGAGGAGCTATAGTAGGCTCCACCCATCACTTATTAAGTCCAATGCATTCCTCATATGAATAGGTTTAAACATAAAATAAACATTTGTATTAAAAATAGCATACAAATTGTCAATACTTTCTCTATAAACCATGAATTGTATAAAAAAACACATCCACATTCAAACATATCACAAAAAAATCAATACAATATGGAAGTTTTTTAACATAATAAATCAACTTCAAATAATCTTAATATCCATCAATGGATGTTGACATAGGTGAAATCAAAACTATTTTAGAGAAATATCTCTTTTTTTAAATCATTTAAAAATCACATAATTATAAAAGAAAACATTTACTTTGGAAATCTTCTTATATTCTTGTAAAGAAAAGCTTATTTGATTTTGTAATGGTGTAAAATAACCACACTCACCGTATAAGTTAAAAAAAGACATTCTTACCTTAATTTTGTCCAAAAGGTTAAAAAGTACCTTGTTTGGAAAATGACTGAAAGATTCCTTTATAAACATTTTATAAAAATTAAAACAAGGGTATAAATGACTTTAATCCACAGTCTATAAAATACTATGAATTATTTCAAATAAATTTTTAGGAAACATGGATGTGTATGATAAAGAGGTCATAATAGATAATTACATATAAACAACCTCGGATAATGAAGAGATTGTGAAATAAACCCTTACCTTGTACTTTTCCTTGGTTGAGGGTAGGTTAATCTCCTTTATAATGGTGAAATAATTTTTATTAATTTATACAATAATCATATAATTTAATATGATATCACGTTTGATCTTTTAACATTGATTTGTTAATAATATCTTAGTATTATCGTCGTTTCAGGTGTTAACTTACTCATTTTCTTTTATATGTTTTGTTACATAATTCATGTTTGTTATGGATATGTTGTATATTATTCATATACAGAATGATATAAAGTCCTTAAACATTATTTTTAATCATCAAATGAGAATTATACTTGAATGGATATGATGGGAAATGAATCTCATCACATTCGTGGAGACGGTAATCCATACGTACGCACAAACGACAATATCAATATTTTGATATTAAAATAACATATAATTGGATGGTATATCATATATACAGAATTTTTATCATTTTGTATTTATTTTTTAGATCAATTACACATCATTATCATACCCATCCAAATAATAATGTTTTGACTAACAGATACACCACGACGTGGAGACGGTAAGCCGTACGCACACACGTATGGTGACATGTCATTCAAAGGATAGATAGAATAAAGAATATGGTTGTACCATATTTATAATAACATAACAGTATATAGGAGGTATTGGATTTATTATTTTATAATTGAAAAACAAAGAGTGAAGAAGTTGAAGAAGAAAGGAACTTGAAAGAGGGTGGTGAAAACATTACCTCTTCTTTGGGTTCTTCCTTTTGATTTGATCAAAAGGGCTCCTTAGGTTGGATTTATGATCAAAATAAGGCCTCTAGGATGAATTTATGGATGTTGATAGAATATTTGGGTAGGTGTGGGCCGATCCAAAAGGCTTTGATGGTGCGAATTAGATGGAAGGGGAAGTTCCCTTTTATAAGAGGGGTGAGGGGCACCCAAGGAAAAGCTAGAAATATTATTTTATAATAAATTCATATTAGGTTTATAATGGCTCAAAAGTGTATTATATAATAGTTATGGTGTTTATAGGTCAAAAACCACTCAACCAATAGATTTTAGACAGGTTTTGGTCACTCTATTAACCTTATATTTTAGTTTTAACTCTTAGTTAAATTGTTTTACATTTACCATGTCACTTTGTGTTTTTATATTATATAGTTAATAAAAATACTATATACATCCATGCGACCTCCATGTGGTCCCTCAATGATACACGTATCATGATATAAGTCCTTTGGCCGAACCTTATATTTTTAGGAATAGAAGATCAATTAATAATATAATATTTTTTTAAAAAAACTCATTTATGTCAATTTTGACACTATTTAATAATTTATTTTTGTTAAAGTCTTAACTTATTTATTAATTTAAAAAAAATTAATTTAATCAATACTAACATGTCATATTAACCAATAAAATTCGTGTATGACATCAAAACTTCGAAATTATATTTATTTTAACATTAATAATATCAATTATTTGATTCATTCATTAATAAAGAAAAATATTGCATCATTATTGGGTCATAAATATATTTAATTATTCAATGTCTAAAAGTTATAAATAAAATACCATTATTTATTAAATCTTGTTAGATTTATAATTAATATTTATATTCTAAAATATAGTACACTTAACCCTATGTAAAAAAAAAATTCTAAAAGATATATGCATATGTCATTTTTGTATTTACTTTAACATAATTAATATAAAGTGTCATCATCACTTACAAGTGGATCCATGGGGTCCAAAAATCTACCAAAAGATGGAAATGGTCGGAAATATATCAACCAATAGGGTTATGACATGTTTTAGGGTAATTTATTATTATTATAGTATTATTGTTTTATCCTTATTTACTGGATTTAACCTTTAACCACGGTAAAAAAAATATTTTCCGAAGTAATTCTTCAAAATGTATAAAAATAAAAGTTACCTATTTGCAAAATTTGGACCTCCTGATTCTAAATATGGAATCCATTTTATGTAAATTCAAAACACAGAAGTGGCAGAAATTAATTTAAAATTAATTCCCTTTGTTAAAACAAAAAGCGTGTTTTTAAGAGATAACAACTATCAAAAGATTGGCACTTGATTATGTCCAGTTTAAATGTGAAATTATATCCAATAAACAACATTGGATTAAACGGTAAAACTATAATCTAATTGTACTCTAAAATCACTCAATTTCACAATTTATCATTCTTAATTATTTTGATTAAAAAAGTTGTTTTTAATTAAAATTTAGTTATTTTCACTATTCATCAAAATATGATAGTTATCCGAAAAGTACCAAAAATTCACCCTAAGCTAATTTTGATATTCCAAATCCAAAAATGAAGACCATTTTGAATGATAAAATGTATAAAATTTTAAAAATTGGGTATTACTATTCATAACGACTAGTTTGATTGGTTGTAGTGTGTTTTAGAAATCGAAGTTGCGTACAACACAGGCTACTATTTTATTCAAAGAGAAGTGTACAATGGAAGCTTGGGGTGTTACATTCTACCCTCCTTCAAATAAGTTCATCCTTGAAATTTCTAGAATATTACTGCATAAAAAGACTCAGTTGGTTCTTCATCATAAGTTCCTCATGTTCCCACGTTGCCTCTTCCATCTTATGGTTTATCTATAAAACTTTTACAAGAAGATTCATCTGGTTTCTCAGCAATTTTTGTCTCGTATCAAGAATCTTGAAAAGATCTTCACAATAAGACATATCGGGTTCTAGTTCTAATTCCTCATAGGTGTGTACATGCGTTGGGTCAGGCATGTATTTTCTCAATAGTGATACGTTGAACACATCGTGAACTTTGGAGAGACTTGGCGGCATTGGAAGACGGTAAGCTACAACCCCAATTTGTTCTAGAATTTCAAATGGTCTGATGTACCTGAGACTCAATTTTTCATTCTTACCTAAACATATAACACCCTTACATGGAGATACCTTCAAGAAAACATGATCTCCTACCTGAAATTCCAAATTCATCCTTCGGTTGTCAGCATAGCTCTTCTGCCTACTTTGAGCTGCTTTGATGTGGTTTTGGATTAACTTTACCTTTTCCAGCATTTCCTCCTCCAGTTCTTGGCCTATAAGTTTTCTTTCACCAAAATCATCCCAACAGGTTGTTGTGTGATATCTCTTTCTATATAACGCTTCGTATGGTGCCATCCGAATACTTTAATGGAAGCTATTGTTATAGAAAAATTCTACCAGAGTTAAATATTGATCCCACATACCCTAAAAGTCAAGTGATCATTATCTCAACATGTCTTCTAAGGTTTGAATAGTCTGTTCTGATTTTCCATCTGTTTGAGGGTGGTAAGCAGTGCTCAAATGAAGTTCAATATCCAAGGCCTTTTGATGAATCTTCTAGAATCTTGAAGTAAATCGAGGATCATGATCAGAAACAATCAATAGGGGTATTCCATGAAGTCTCACAACTTCATTAATATATAGTCTTGCTATAATTTCAAGTGGTCAATCTTCCCTTATAGCAAGAAAATGTGTTGACTTGGTAAGACGATCAACAATGACCGATATTGAATTGTTACTTCTAGGAGTCTTTGGTAGTCCCATGACAAAGTCCATCATAATATTATCCCATTTCCACTCAGGTATGGGAAGAGGTTGCAATACTCCACCAGGTTGTTTCCTTCCAGCTTTCACATGTTGACAAACCATACATGTTGACCCAAAATCAGCAATCTCCATTCTTCATGTTATCCCACCAAAAATGTTCTTTCAAATATCTATACATTTGGGTGCTCCCAGGGTGTATAGAGGAATTGGAACTATGAGAATCATCCAACAATTCCCTTTTTAGATTAGGTATAATGGGAACACAAAGTCTCTTCCCATATTTCAAAATTACATCTTCATACACAAAGTCACTCAATCTCCCATAATTAACAGCTTTAATCTTCTTTTTAAACTCTTCATCATTGTCCTGAGAACTCTTTATCCTTTCTAGTAAATATGGTTTGGAAACCATTTGAAAAATCATTGATGTTTCACCTTCCATGGTGATTCCCATATCCATCTTTACTAGGTCCATGAAAATAGGATCCCATTCAACTCTCATATTGTTCGAAACTCCATGATCATTTCCAATCAAAGCATCTGGCACCTTATTTTTCTTTCCTAGGTGGAAGTGTATAGTGCAATCATAATCCTTGAGTAGTTAAAGCCATCTCCTTTGCCTCATGTTGAGTTCTTTCTGTGAGAAAAAATATACTTCAAACTCTTGTGATCGGTATATATCTCACATTTTTCACCATAGAGATAATGTATCCATATCTTCAAAGAAAAGATTATAGTAGATAACTCAAGATCACAAGTAGGATATTTTTTCTCATGAAGTTTAAGCTGTCGTGATTCATAGGCAATAACTTTATCATTCTGCATAAGGACACACCAAATTTCTTTCTTCTATGCATCACTATAAATAATGAACCCATCATTCCCTAATGGTAGAGTCAATATAGGATCATTTACTAATCTTCTCTTAAGTTCATCAAAACATTCATCACACTCTTTTTTCCAAAAAAATTTAACCCATTTATGTTTGATCTTCGTTAATGGGTTATCCAATCGAGCAAAATTCTGGATGAAACATCGATAATAACCTGCTAAACCAATAATAATGCGTACCTCAGTTATACTCATCGGTGCTGGCCATTCATGGATTTCCTTGGTCTTAGAATGATCAACAGATATTCCATCTTTTAAGACAATATGGCTAAGAAAAGAGATCTCATGAAGCCAGAATTCACACTTGCTAATCTTCCCATATAATTCATGTCTTCTAAGAGTCTTCATGATAACTGACAAGTGATTTTCACGATCTTCATTTATTTTGGAATATACCAAGATATCATCAATAAATACCACTAAAAAATCATCATGATATTCCTTGAAAACTATATTCATTAGTTCCTTGACTACAGAGGGTGCATTAGTCAAACCAAAAGGCATTACTGTAAACTCGTAATGCCCATACCTTGTTCGAAATGTTGTCTTCGGAATGTCTTCCTTCTTCACACACAACTGATGGTTTCAAGATCGAAGGTCAATCTTTAAAAAGTATTGAGATCCATGCAGTTGGTCAACTAAATCATCAATGTGAGGTAGGGGATACTTGTTCTTTTTTGGTATAGCATTGATTTCCATGTAGGCGATACATAATCTCATAAATCAATATTTCTTCTTAACAAAAAGGATAGGGGCTCCCCATGGAGAAACACTATGGTGAATAAATCCATTATTACTCTATTCCTCTATTTGTTTCTTTAGTTCAACTAATTCCACAGTGGCCATTCTATAGGGGGTCTTTGATATAGGCCTTGAACCAGGAATTAAAACAATGGAAAACTCAATTTCTCATTCTGGAGGTTGCCTAGGTAAATCTTCCAGAAACACATCTACATATTTTTTCACAATAGGTACATCCTCTATTTGAACATTCAATTACTTACCCACAGTTATTTCATTCTCTTCCTCCCTAATAATTGAATTTAGTTGAGCTACTGGGGTGGATCTAGATAAGAATCAAGTGATAACGATTCTTCTCTAAAGATAAGGTATTCTTTATCATAATAATCAAAAATCGTAACCTCATTCTTCATACAATAAATCTTCACATCATGCTTCGAAATCCAATCCATATCAAGGATTATATCAAATTCAATCATGGGTATGACGATGAGATTAGTAGATAAAGAACATTTAAGTGCTCTAATGGGGACTGATTCACAAAACGTTGTCGCAATGATACTTTGCTTAGGAGTTTTGACTGATAACTCCCATGTTAAATCAAATTGGAAATATCTAATTTTCTTTTCAAACTGGGAAGATATGAAATAATGCGTTGATCCAGAATCAAGTAAAGCATTTTCTAAACTTGAGGAAACCATTAAATTACAGGCCACCATGTCTTTTGGATCTTCTACCTCAGCTGTAGTGATAGCATAAGATTGGACTTGATCCCTTGGCCTTTTCTGAGGTAATTTTCCCTAACGCTTAGGATATTTATTTTGAATAATGTCCAATATCCCTGCAATTGTAGCATTGAAAATCGGTAGCTTTCTTCTTCCCCTTCCAATCAAGAGCTTGGTGGCCTTTTTCACCACACTTGTAACAGACTCTCATTCCCTTCAAGAAAGTACTAGGGTGTTTCCTCCCACATTTACTGCAGGATGGATATTCAACTTTTCTCTTATTCCCCTTATTTCCATTCCTAGAGTGATCGACATATCTCTTCTTCTCTTTCTTTTCTTTAAATTCATAAGACTTAGAGAATTCCTTTTCTGTCTTGATATCACATGAGACAATATCTTTGTACGATGAGAAGGAATGTGAAACTAATTGTCGATGGAGAAACGGTTTTAACCCATCAAAGAAACGATCAATATTACTTCTTGGGTTATGTATATAATCTGCAGCATACCTTGCTAACCTTGTAATGTTAGCCTCATACTTTGCGACATTATCATCCTCCTTTTGTCTCAGACTCAGAAATTGTCATTCCATATCTGCTCTATGGTCACGAGGAATGTATTTTTCTAAGAAAATATCTTTGAACTCCCTTCATTCCATATTTGATACTTAATCATCTTCCTTCATGTTTTGAATCAATGACCACCATTGATCAGCATCTCCAGTGAGGCGGTAAACTGCCATGATAACTTTTTCCCTTTCACTACCCACAAGGCCTGAATATTTTCTCTAAGGAATTTATTCATTGCTCAGCTACTAAGAGATTTGTACTCCCATTTAATGTTTGTGGTTGTTTCCTCATGAAGCGATCTAACATTTATCCTCTACGTTGTGGATCAGGGTTCTCCATACGGGTAATGTTATTATTCATAACCTGGGTGAGTTGTCCCAATATGGTGATTAGCTGATCAGCACCAGTTGCATCACTAGCTCCACTATAATTACCTTGAGCAGAAGGGAAATCGCTACATGGAGTGTGTTCATTGATAGGGCTTCCATTTCTCCCACTAGGTGCCATTTCTAAATAATGGCATACACTAGATTATTTTATGAATCACAGTACATAAATCCAAACTTGTAAAATACTTAACATAAATTGAACAGTTTATGTATATAATCCATAATCATAAAAATGTTTTCTTTGAGGAACTATATACTCATAAACCCTTCATAATTGTTTGTAAAGAAAATGAGAATTATCCTATGAATATCCCCTGAGAGTATCATAACCAAGAGTACAGTAAGGCCCATTTTTGTGCACCAGTTCTCGTTCGAGTCTAGCTCAAAGCGGTATTTTCGGGTTTTACCCCTAGGTACATCTGTGCCAGAGCTGCCTCTACCTACTCGTATCCAGACATGGATTTATTTCTTAGAAAACTCACAAAATCTCTACAATACCAAAATTCTTGGAAATTCTTCTACACTAATCCTCAAAGTCCCTCTTAGTTCTATGTACTCTGATCAGAGTTTATCTAAATCTTGCTTCCATGGTTTTTACTAAACATCCTATGATACCAACTGTAAAACCCTGACCCTAGTTATCCAGAGACATTGCATTATTACATAACATTGGATTGATCACAAAATATGAAGTCTCGAAATTCCGATTAGTTTAGTAGCCTTGGAAACACTAGATACATTCATAAAGTTTACATTACATTATAAAGTGAAAACTACTACAACATCTTGTCTCCACACTCATATCCCCTTATACTATCCCAAGAGGTTATTCATAATATACTTCTTCACATCCTAGAAAAAATAAAACATATAAAGGCATGAGCTCAAATGCCCAGTAAGGATAACAATATAGCAGAAATTTCCATTAATAAGCATAAATATTTAATGAAATGTATAACTAAAACAAAAGCCTTTGAAACCCGAACTTAAGCATAATATGGAAGAAATAAAATGAAATATTTTCATTTACTTATTGACATGGATATTATAATAGTCTAATAATCACATGAAATATCAATAACCACTTTCATAATGATGGAATGCATAATGTCAAACTATCATAACCACATAGTCAAGGCCTTGCGCCAAGACTACCAATAAGATTTTGTCAAGGCCTTGTGCCAAGACACTAGTTTGTCTCATTAGACCTACCGATGCATCGAGGAGCTATAGAGGGCTCCACCCATCACTTGTTAAGTCCAATACATTCCTCATTTGAACAGGTTTAAACTTAACATAAACATTCATATTAAAACTAGCATACGAAATGTCAATACATTTTCCATAAACCATAAATTGTATAAAAATAACACATCCACCGTCATACATACCACATAAACATCAATAAAATATGTAAGTTTTTTATCATAATAAATCAACTTCAAATAATCTTAGAATCCATTAAAAGATGTTGACATAGATGAAATCAAAACTATTTTAGAGAAATATCTCTTTTTTTGAAATCATTTGAAAATCACCTAATTATAAAAGAAAACTTTTACTTTGAAAATATTCTTATAATCTTGTAAGGGAAGCTTTGATGATTTTATAATGGCGGAAAATATCCACACCCACTGTATATTTTAAAAAAAAGACATTCTTACCTTAATTTTGTCGAAATGGTTAAAAAGGGCCTTGTTTGGAAAACGATAGAAAGATTCCATTATAAAATTCTTATAAAATGTCAAACAAGGGTATAAATGACTTTAACCCATAGTCTGTAAAATACTAAGAATGATTTATAATACATTTTTAAGAATCATGGATGTGGATGATAAAGAGTTCGAAGTAAATCATTACGTATAATCAACCTCGGATAATGAAGAGATTGTGAAATAAAACATTACCTTGTACTTTTCTGTGGTTGAGGGTTGGTTAACCTCCTGTATAATGGTGAAATAATTTTTATTAAATTATACAAGAATTATATACATTTATATGATATCATATATGATCTTTTAACTTTTCTTTGTTAATAATATCTTGGTATTATCGTCATTTCGGGTGTTAACTTACTCATTTTATTTTATATGTTTTGTTACATAAGTTGTGTTTGTTATGGATAGGTTGTATCATATTAATATACATAATGATATCAAGTCCATAAACGTTATTTTTAACCATCAAATGAGAATTATACTTGAATGGATACGATGGTAAATGAATCTCATCGCTTTTGGGGAGACGGTAATCCGTACGTACGCACGAGTGACAATGTCATTATTTGATATTGAAATAACATATAATTGGATGGTATATCATATATAAAGAATAATTATCATTTTATATTTATTATTTACATCAATTACACATCATTATCATACCCATCTAAAGAATGATGTTTTGAATAACAATTACACCCCGACGTGGAGACGGTAAGCCGTACGTACGCACGTATGGTGACATGTAATTCAAAGGATGGATAGAATACTGAATATGGTTGTAACATATTTATAATAACATCAAAGTATATAGAAGATATTGGAGTTATTATATTAGAATAGAAATAACAAATAATTAAGAAGTTGAAGAAGAAAGGAACTTGAAAGAGGGTGGTGAAAACATTACCTCTTCTTCAGGTTCTTCCTTTTGATTTGATCAAAAGGGCTCCTTAGGTTGGATTTATGATAAAAATAAGGACTCCAGGTTAATGTTAGAGAATTTTAGAGATTATTTAGGCAGGGTTTGGGCAGGCCAAAATGCTTTTAAGGTGTGAATTAGAGGGAAGGGATAGTTCCCTTTTGTAAGAGGGGTGAGGGGCGCCTTAGGAAAAACTAGAAATATTATTTTATAATAAATTCATATTCGGTTCCTAATGGTTCCAAAGTGGATTATATAAATTTTAAGGTGGGGATAGGTCTAAAACCTCTCAACCAATAGATTCCCGATAGGTTTGGGTCACTATATTAACCTTGTCTTTTATTTTTAACTCTAAGTTAAATAGTTTGACATTTACCATGTCTCTTTGTATTTTTATATTATATAGATAATAAACATACTATATACAACCAAGAGACCCAAAGTGCTCTATTAATTATAAAAATATCATGATATAATTCCTTTCTCCGAACCTTAGATTTTTAGGAATATAATATTAATTAATAATATAATATTTGTTTTAAAAACATATTTATGTCAATTTTGACACTATTTAATAATTAATTTTTTTAAAGTCTTAACATATTTTTTAATTCAAAAACAATTCATTTAAGAAATACTAACATGTCATATTAACCAATAAAATTCGTTTATGTCATCAAAACTTTCAAATTATATTTATTGTGACATTTATAATACCAATTATTTGATTCTTTCATTAATATAGAAAATACTGCATTATTATTGAGTCATAAATATATTTATTTATTCAATGTTTAAAAATTATTAATAAAATACCATTAAGTATGAAATATTTTAATATTTCTAATTAATATTTTTAGTCGAAAATATAACATATATAAATTTATATAATTGTTTTTTCTAAATGATATATTCTTATGTCATTTTTGTATTTACATTAACTTAATTAATATAAAGTGTCATTATCACTTAAAAGTGGATCCATGGGGTCCAAAAATCACCCCAAAGATGCCCTTGGTCGGAAATTTATCAACCAATAGGGTTAGGACACGTTTTAGGGTAATTTATTATTATTGTTGTATTATTTTGTTACCCTTATTTACTGGATTTACCTTTTAACCATGGTAAATAAAATATTTACCGAAGTAATTCTTCAAAATGTCTAAAAATTAAAGTTACCTATTTACACAATTTGTACCTCCTGATTATAAATATGGAATCCATTTTTCTAAATTCAATACACATAAGTGGTAGAAATTAATTTAAAATTAATTCCAGTTGTTAAAACAAAAAGTGTGTTTTTAAAAGATAATAACTATCTAAAGATTGGCACTTGCTTATGTCCAGTTTAAATGTGAAATTATTCCCAATGACCAAAAATGGATTAAATGGTAAAAATAAAATCTAAATATACTCTAAAATCACTCACGTTCATAATTTATCACTATTAATTTTTTTGATTAAAAAAGTTGTTTTTAAATAAAATTTAGTAATTTTCACTATTCATCAAAATATGAAAGTTATCCGAAAAGTACCAAACATTAACCCTAAGCTAATTTCAATATTCCGATTCTAAAAATGAAGTCCATTTTGAATGAGAAAATGTATAAAATTTCAAAAAGTGGGTATTACTATTCATAACATCTAGTTTGATTGGTTGTGGTGTGTTTTAGAACTTGACGTTGCGTACAACAAATGCTACCATATTATTAAAAGAGAAGTGTACCATGGAAGCTTGGGGTGTTACAATTATGTATAATTTATTAACAATAAATTTACACAAGGAACTATAGGATTTTAAGATATTGATAAATCAACATTGTTGTGTGCAAGAAGAATCAATTCTACCACATGATATTAAATATTCTAGAATTCGATAAGTGTGTTTAAGAGAATCATAATAGAAAACATGGAAGAATCATATTATAAAAACATGATATAAAAATCAATGCATAATTAATAATTCATACCTTTAAAACTGAATAACAATAATGAGTGGAGAATCAGACCATTTATAATGATTATTATATATAGGAAGATGTTCTGAGAAGTATAGCCTGTTGTATTTTACTGAAGAAAATTGATATACTTATAAAAAAACATTTATTTATATAATTCAGGAAGAATATAGGAAATATTTTATATCTTTTATACTAAATATGAATAAATAGATGAGAATAAATCATTTTTCTATGATTTTTATATTCCGGATGATGTTCCAAGAAGTATTTCCTACTGAATTTTCCTACATGTACATGATGATCTTGTAGAATCCCACTTGATTACTAGAAATAAGGAATAAAAGAATAAGGTAATGAAACTATAGTGACCTGGGATTAACAGACATGTATTTTACATCATTTCAGATAAATATTCAAAACACAACAAAAATTCATGCCCGAGGACTATAATATTTTAGTGTCTTTGGAAACTAGGAATCAAATATTATAACATGGTGAAAGATAATTAATGTTTCCCAAAAATAATGTACTAGTTATTAAATATACTTAAAACCATTACACATAACCTAGGTATAGAAAACATAGGAAAGGGGTGAGCTCAGATGCTCAGTAAGCTTAAACAAACGATATACATAAGCACAATCATGAATACAAGGGTAGGAGAACAAGACCAAAATATTAGAATATCATACCTTAAATATCAAAGAACATGTACTAGAGTCATGTTATAAATAATGGTAGTTCATAATACATGAATCATAAGGGAATAATGAGCATAAACCATGAAAGTATAACATTTAAATAAGTTATAGAATTTGTGTTAGACACATAAACATATAAAATGATTTTCATAGTAGTAAAGAAATCACTTGAAATGTCGTCTTATAAGTATGATTTCACTCTCTATACCATCTTGGTAGTAATGGTTCACTTCTATTACCATCATAGTAGTCAATTTTCACTCCCAAGACCATATTTGAACATAAATCCCTTTATGGAACTGGGTTCACTCCCCGTTCCATCCATTTATATCTCAAGAGATATAAATCTTCACCCAAGTTAATGGAGGGAGATATAGGTCACACCCATATCATGATGAAATAATACAAGAATGTTCCACAAGATCATAAAAAATCATATCATAACACACAAAAGGAAATGGGTACCGTGAACTTGTAATCATATCACAACATGTGGAAAAGAGACATGTTTCATATTAATTTCATCAAATCATACCCCATGAAATGAATAGGGTTTCATAAGCATATAACACATGAAAGAGAAACATGTTAAATAAATATATAACCAAGGTAAGACAAATGGGTTTCATAAACATAAAAACTATGAAATAGAATTGGGTTTCATAAAAATATATCCTATGAAAGAGAAAAATGTTTCATACACATATAACCCGTAAAATATAAACGTGTTTCATAAAAATCTGGTCATAAAATCATTAACCATTCAGAGAAAGAATATGAATTGATCCTTTGGTTCATTTTACCAAAAAGAGACTAGAAACACCAATATATGTTTTATTAGATGGAAAATAATTTGTAATGATCTTTTAAAACCATTTCTTAATGTACATTTCCGTTCTTCTTTGAAATATTATTTTTTAAAGTTTAATCCTTTTGAAAACCTTTTCCATTGAAAACATATTTCGAAAACATGAAAACATTTTAAAAACCACTGTATTTGAAAATATATTTGAAAACTCATAAATTTTTTTGAAATCCATTTTCCATGAATATGACATTTAAAGATAGTTTTAATAACATTTTTGGAATAAATTTATGAAAACACGGTTTTTGAAATAATCCTATTTCCCTATGAAAATATAAATAGATTAAATTTTCTTAAAACAATATTAATTATCTTACGTAACAATTAATGGAAAAATTGTACTAGTACATGAAGATATCATGAATTATTATTAGATAAAAAATTCATCAGATTTCTTGAGATATGGATCCTAATATTTCATCAATGTATGCACAATCATAACAATCCCGATAAACGTTGAGATTTTTTCAATAGACTCTTACAACATGTAAAATTTGTATCATAATCATCATTTAAGAAAATGAAATTACCTAAAGGTAAAAATATCATGAAAAGATGAATATTCTGGATATAACATTTCAAATTTTAGTGTATACCCCTTGTATAATAACATAGGTTCATATCATGGTATTTGTCTCTAATAAGAAAAATTTAGACACAACTACTTTAACGATTTGGTAAATTTTGAAACATAAACCCCATGAAAGAGATATAATCAAATGGAAATGTAAATACCCATAAATATAAGTATAATAACCATATAATAAATTAATGTTTATTATATAAACCACAAAAAGAAAATGAGTGTCGAACATGGCATGTATCTGACGAATATACAATTGAGTTGAGAAAATCATTACCTTATGTCTTAAATCTTATTGTACTAAATAAAAAAACATGTATAATAGGTATAAGATTATTATAAATCTATCACAGAACCATATTCATATGTATAATCACATATATTATTTAGATATAACTATATAATACTCAATCAGTCCATGCTAATGTTTTGTTTTGGGTGATAATAGCCTTGTTTTTCGTACATGTTTTGAGGTGTTATTCATGATAATATTACCTAGATCCTAATTTATATATTTAAATAATGTAAAAAATGATATAAATATAATTTTTATTAATTATATATGTATTTATATGTATCTAAAAATCTATAAATATTAAATGAAATACATCGTTCATGGAGAAGGTAGGTCATACGTACATATGAATGTTGTTTCCATTTTCCTGGAATATTGAATGATTGAAAGTATATAAAATGTATTTATATATAAATATAATATAATTAAATTTGAATTATTATTCTATATATATAATATATGTTTACTAAACCCATTATTAACACATTCCTGGTACAGTGTGAATGAATCACATCATTTTGAGGAGGCGGTTGTCCACACATCCACAAATGAAGTTATCATATTTACACAAAATGGAAACCATGAAGGTATGTGTTATAAAATGATGAATGAAGAACAAATAAATCATAAATATAATTTATATTAAATTAAGATTGTTTTTCATCATAATTTCCAACCTTGAGAGATGTTAATGAAAAAAACGAACAATATCATTTTGTGAGGTGGTAGTTCACCCAACACAAGAATGGAATGTTTGCTACCCATTAGATGAATGTGTGTATAAATGTAGGTAGAAACAATATAAAAGAAACTTTAATTATATTTAGGATACTTATGCTATTATATAATCATGTAATAATAAGTTTTTAGAGTATGGATAATGAAAATAAAACTAAAGAGCTTGAGTAATGATGTTACCTCTTCTTTGGGTAACTCTTTTTGGTTGTCCTCAAAGGTATTACTTGTATGAATTATGCCCAAAGTGAGTATTCCAGGATAAATGGGGGTATTTTTGGAGATTATTTTATCAGGGTTTTGGTGAGAAAATGTCTTTAGATATGTGTATAAGTGGGATGGATGAGTTCCTATTTAGTGGAGGAGGAGTGCATTCTTTTAAATATTTGAAAGAGGGAATTCGATGCATGTTTTTCCAAAGTCAAGTGGCACAAAAAATGTTCCTAATTATATAAATGGTATAATAGGTTATAAATATGTCCATAAAATAGATTTTGGATTTTTTTCAACCTCATTTGGGCTTTAAGCGTGTGGTTTTGTCTTTTACTAAGTTAATTTTATTCTTAGTTGCTGTAATTAATTTAAATCAATTTCATTAATATTTTTAGTCAAAAAAGAATATGAACTTATTAGACATTATAAATTACTAAAAATCTAAATATTTAATTCATTTTTTCAAATTCAAATCATATATGTGGAAGATTTTAATTTTAATTTAATCCCATAAACATGTCTTAAAAGTGCGTTTTTAGTGAAAAAGTCTAAAATTTTGAAGTGATTTTATATCCAATTTAAATATGAAATTTTATTTAATGAATTTTATTTTATTATTTTATTTATTATTCATATAAATAAAATTTAAAAAAAAATTATAATATAATTTAACAATATAATTAAATTACATGAAAAAATAGTTTTGAATTAAAATTTAGTATTTGTTTACTGGTCATCCAAAAACGATGTTTTCAAAAAAGATTAAAAAAATTAACCCTAAAATGATATTGAAACTATAAATTAAAAAATGGAGTTTATTTGATAAAATTAAAATTTTAAATTTTCTAAAATTATTTTTATTATTGTTCACAGAATGACAGAAAAAGTCTTTCTTTTAAGAAAATTATATTTTCAAACAAATAAGAACATTACAAACAATTATATTTCCTATTATTGATATGTAGTATTTATATAATACAATTATATATAATATTAATTTTTCTATTATTATTCATTTTACTAATTTTAACATCTCTGTTATAACTATCTAGTTTAAATAATTAATATATTAAATTGTAGTTTTGTAGAAACATGACATTGCATGTAGCGCAAGTCGAGTAGATGATGCATTTAGTGAAATATAGTCTATGTTTTGTGTGTGGTGTAATATTAACATAGTGTTATGTATAAAAAATAAAAACCTTTTAAATTTAAATAAAAATCTATATTCGGTGTTGCGTGAAGTGAAAAATAACAAATGAATAAATTAATTCAAATAATAATAATTCAAAAAATCTCAGGGTGTTATATTCTTCCCCCATTAAAATTAATTTCTCCCTCTAAATTATTATAGTTTATCAATGTATTAATACTTGAAATTTATTCGAAAAAAACCAACCTCAAAAAATTGAATAAAAAAACATCCTTTAAATAGGGGATGTTGGGAACATAACGATTACACAAAGTAACACATTTCCAGTTTTTCCACATAAAAGAAAATCATGGGGAAGTGAAAGAAAGGACATAGAAGAGAAATATAACTGTCATTTTCTGATGGAGAGTGACAGAGAACATGGCTAGGAGAATGTTAATAATAACAAACCCATGAATCCTCAATGATCTAAGGAGCTAATTGGTTCATTAGAAACGAAGGTACTAGGATAACATTTCTATTTTAAATATCCATTTTCCTAAAGTAGAATAATTTTAATGAAAAGATATACATACGTGATTTCCGTACAACCTTACCCTTTTTTCCTTGATCATATTCCACTTCATCTATCAATCCAAAAAATTAAGTTTAATTTGGACTTCCTTAAGCATTAATAGATCATGAAAACCATGTATATAATTTTAGTTCATTCAATCAATATTTATCACAATAAATGGTATTTACCTGTTATCCAATATGAATAAATCATCATATAGTGATATACTATTTTAATCTCTAAAACATTATATTAATTTGAATATAAACGACTCCATAAATGGTTAACCATATAACCCTTCCAGAATATGAAAGTCCAAAACCGTAGAAATAAGGTTACTAAATTTATAAAAATATTCCTAACATTGATTCCCCATATATCATAACGTAGATCTTATATTTCACATACAAAACATGTGAATACCTTCACTAAGTATTCTCTTGAAACATAGTAATGGCCTAAATTGCCATAAATATTTGACAAATACTTGAATTTTTCCTTATTCTAATATATATTCCATATATTGCAGAAATAAATTTTTTATAAATGTCCTCAATGATAGCATAAAACACATTTAAAAAAATCTTTAATTTGATCAACGATAATCAGTACCTTCTAATTTACTAATTCATTTCAAATATATCTTTATCCAAAAAAATTATCTTGTCAAAAGAAACATATTAAGGGATATATTTTCCTTAATCATGTGTTTTACATTAACATCACCTTTCTATTAAATATTTTTTTGGTCCATCAGTACCTTTCATTGTGTTCTTGTAAATCCTTAGTAAAAAACCTAAACTAGACAATCCTTATATATTCCCCCATTCACATATCATAATTCTTGAATACAAATATATAAAAACATCTATTATTCCATTTAATCCTTATGACATAAGAATTATTCCGCATCCTATTACTTAATATCTATTTCCATTAAAATTTTATATATAGTCTCATCATTTGCAGCACTATAACCATTACTTGTACCAAATTTCTGATTTATTAGAGATGAAAATATTCTAACCCATTTCATTAACCTAACCCTTCATTTTTACATTTTAGTTACTTGATTTGGGTCCTTTTCCATAGTCAAAACATCTTATTGTCTCTCTAATACATTCACTTGAGCGATTCCTTCCACCTTCTAAATAAAAAGTAAATTGAATATTTTTTCCTTCAAGGTCTCTATTACCTAAAATCTCAGCAAAATATTTTCTTCCCATAATTGGTGAGTCTGAGAGTTGGTTAAGGTACACATTTATAATATTATTTTGTGAAAACTGATAGGTATGATCACAACATACTTCACTATAGTTATCATTACATTTAACTGTTGATCAAAAAATATTCCATAAAATTCAATGTTAACCCAGCTCCTCCTGTTTCACACCATTGATTAAAATGAAAAACCATTATTTAAGAAACACTTATAAAACATAAAACCACATAATCATGAAAGTTTACTTATATGATTTCTAAATAATGGATCATACTTCTTTAATGAAAGAAACCTTATGTTTATCCTAAGTTATTCCTAGTAATATTCTAATTAAATCGGTATTTATTATTCATAAAGAGTTTTGAATTCCCAATGCATATCCCTTGAGGGTATCAAACCTAGTGTGCAGTAATGTTTGTTGTCTTATACATGGTTACACTTGAGAAATGCCTAACACACCATCATTTGTTGTTTCACCAAGGTACATCTATGGAATAGACACATCCTCATAGAGTATCTAGACATGGATTTGTTTCAAGGAAATAACTCACTCTATCATTTACCAAAATTCTATGGCATTTTTTATTCTTTTCCTTTACCTTATACTTATCATTATAGACATGACTATACATATCCTTAGAAATATCAATAGGGATATCACAAACATTTTAACACCCTATTTTCAAATGGTCGAATAAAATACGCATTTGATACTAAATATATCAACCTAGACTTAACATACATAAATACTAAATCATTTTAGATGAATATTTATCACATTATAAAAATATATTCTTGAGGACTATAATATTTTAGTATCATTGAAAACTTGAAAGAAAATATTATAACATGATGACAGATCGGAAATGTTTCCCACAAAGTTCTCCCCCTTTGTATTTTGACTTAGAAAAATTCTTCATAATGTAAGGAAATGAAACCAAAGAAAAGAGTGAGCTTAGATGCTCATTGAGGGTAAAAAAATGAGATATGTAAGAATAATCATGAAAATTAGGGTATCAAAACATGACCATAACATTAGTCATTCATACCCTACATATCAAAGATCATACACATGGGTCCTGGAATAAATATTCTCATTTAATTAGAAATTAATTATAAGGTAATCAGAAGAATTATCTTTGAAAAAATAACATATGAATACGACATAGAATTTTTGGCACACACATAACAATACAATATGATTTCCACAGTAATCAAGGAAATTATGCCAATTCCTTATTAGTAGTATGATTTCACTACCGATAACATATTGGTAGTAGTGGTTCAATCCCAGGACATTAATAATATTCATGGTTCACTCCCAATACCTTCTTAGCATAAAACATTATTTTCTTAATCGAGTTCACTCCCCATTCCAACTATATCTATCTCATTAGATATAAATCTTTACCCAATTTACTGGAGCTATGCATAAGTCTCTACCATATCATAATGAAATTATACATTTGTGTGCCATATGATAAGAAAAAATAATATCATAACCCATGAAATGTAATGGGTATCATAAAAATGTAATCATATTGATTTTTTTTGGAAAATAGATTGGTTTCATAATCATTTAATCAAATCTCAACCGATGAAAATAAGCAGGTTTCATAAGAATACATCATATGAAAGAGAAACAACTTTCATAAACATATAAACCATGAAATTGAAATAGGTTTCATAAGAATATAACATATGAAAAATAATCTTTTTTAGAAAAAATATAATCCATGAAATAGAAATTGGTTTTATAAACATATAACCTGTGAATGAAAAACATGTTTCATGAGAATCATTCCATAAAAACATAAACCATTCAGAGATATAATATGAATGAAACTTTTTGATCATATTTCTAAAAATACATGAGTAACACCAATAGATTTCATGTTATATGAAAAATAATTGGGAAAATAATTTTAAAATGTTTTTTGGACAATATCATTTCTTCTTTTAAAAATTCTTCTTAAAACATAATTCATTTTGAAAAACTATTTATTTTAAAACAAATTATGGAAAATTAAAAACATGATGATAAATTTTTTATTTCAAAATAGATTTAAAAACTTATAAAAAGTTATTGAAATCCATTTTATTTATAAATTATCTTTGAATACTATTTTAAAAATATTTTTAAAAAATATTTTTCAAAACCTGGAATTTAAAATAAATATATTTCCGACTGAAAAGAGATATGAGATCGAATTTTCATAATTTTTTTAAATTAAGTACCAAAGATTTTAAAAATGGTACCAATATATGAATATATCATGAATGACCATATTATAAGAATATTAATTATATTTTATGAGATATTGATCACAATATTTCTTCAATGGAAGTATAATCATAAACAGTCTCCATAAATGATGAGATTGTTTCAATAAACTCTTACCGCTTGGTTACATTGAATCACATTCAAAATGTAAAAAAATTAATTTAAATTAAGCTTAAATATCATTAATTGAAGGTTATTCATGATATAACAAGTCAAATAGTAGTGTATACACCATATATAAGAACATAGGTTCATATCATGGCATGCTTCTCAAAGAAGAAAAATTAAGACAAAACTACTTTACCGATTTGGTAACATTCGAATCATAAACCCCATGAAATAGAGATCATAAAATGTATATGTAGATGCACATAAATTTAATTATAATAATATTTTAATAAATTTATTGGAATTATATGCACCCCACAAAATATATGAGTGGTGAACATGGCATGTATCCACGGATTTAAAAAGTGAGATGACGAAACCCTTCCCTTATTTCTTGACTCTCATTGCACTCATTCAATCCTCCTATATAATAATTAAAAGTTTATTATATATATATATATATATCATAAAAATATTCATATATATAATTCCATAATGTATTTACTTATGAAATTATAGTAACATACTAATGAAATGTTTCAGGTGATTACCATCTTGTCCTTCGTACATGTTTTGACCTGTTATTCTATGTAATATTACATAGATCATGATTTAAATATTTAAATAATGTTAAACTTGATATAAATATCATATATTATAAGTATATATTTATTTATAATAATCTATAAAATATATAAATATTAAACAAAATACACCGTTCATGGAGACGGTAGGCCGTATGTACGCAAGAACACTATTTCTATTTTCTTGCCATATTGAAAGGAAGAAAGTAAATAAAATATATGTTCCTATATAATATCATTAAATTATAAATATTATTTCAAATATATAATATATTTTTACTAAACCCATCTTTAATACGTTCCATGTAAAGTATTAATGAATCAAAATCTTTTTGAAGAGGCGGTAGTCCACATACACACAAACGAAGTTATTATATTTACACAAATTGATATCATGAATGAATTAGTTATATAAAAATTAAATAAGAATAAATATATCAAAAATATCATATATATCAATTAAAAATATATTTCACATATTAATTGACAACCATGAAACATGTAAAAAGAAAAACGAACAACATTGTTTCATGAGGCAGTAGTTTACTGCCGTCCAAAATGGTAAGTTTGTTACCCATTTGATGGAGGTGTGTGTGGTGTAGGTATAACCCATAGAATAAAAAATATAATTATATTTTGGATACTGATGTTATTATATAATCAAGGAATTTTAATAGTAGATGGAGTGATGAATAAGAATAAAACCAAGGAGATTGAGGAAGGATGTTACCACTTCTTTGGGTAACTCCTGTTTGTTTGGACCAAAGGGATTTCTTGGAAAAATTCATTCCCAAATTGAGGATTATATGATGAATGGATGGATATTTTGAGATTATTTGAGTATATTTTTGTATATAAAAATGGTTTTATAGGTGTGAATAAGTAGAAGGGGTGTGTGCCTTTTTATAGTGGAGGAGGAGTGATATTATTGTAAATTTTTAAGAGGGAATTCAACCAAATATTTTCCAATTTAAATAGGATAAAGTAATTGTAATAATTAAATAAAATGGATTATAGGATATATATGTGTCTATAAAATAGATTTTATACAATTTTATTAGTATTTCTCATCCTTATGATTAACGTTTAGTCATTTGTTAAGCTAATTTTTCCCCTAATCGTTGAAATTAATTTTAAAAACATTAACCAAAATTATTTATAAAAAACTAATTTAACCTTGTTAGAATTTAAAATTTTTTATGATTAAAAATACGGAATAGGTTTTTTAAAATTCAAACCCCATAAGTGACAAAAATTAATTTAAATTTAATCTCACAGATGTGTCACGACAACGATTTTTTTAGTGAAAAAGATTAATGGGTTGAAGTGATTTTATACCCAATTTCAATGTGAAATTGGCTTTAATGAACAAAATTTTATTATTTAATATATTTTTTATATAATTAAAACTTTAAACTAAAAGAATATATAATTTAACTATATAAATAAATTATACAAAAAATTATTTTTGAATTAAAATTCAGTATTTTTCATTATTCATCCAAAAATGATGTTTTTCAAAAATATATCAACAATTCAACCTAAGATAAATTTGAAATTATGAATTATAAAATTATGCATATTTTATCAAATTAAATTTCTAAAAGTGCATAAAATTAATTTTATTATTGTACATAGAAGGTCATATAAAGCAATTCCTTTAAGAAAATATTTTGTCAAAACATATAAAGAATTTATTAAAAATAATCTTTCTTATTATCAATATGTTTTATTTATATAATAAACTTATTAATAATATTAAAAAAATAGTTATTAAAATTCATATTACTAGTTTTACCAAAAATTGTATAACTTTTCTACTTTAATAATTAATTTAATAAATTGTAGTTTCATAGACACTCAGTGTTTTATTTAATGAAATCCAAGTCAATATTGTGCATAGTAAAATCTAATATATGTCATGAATGTCATCCAATATTAACTTTTTTTTCATGTAATGAAATATAGTCTTCATTCTATTAAATAAAAAACTATATTCAGTGTTGTGTGAATAGAAAAAAATCAAAAAGATTAAATTAATTCAAAAAACTAATTTAAAAAACCACAGGGTGTTACAGAGATATTTGGGAAAGTTATTAAATATTTATTTCTTGATAAAATAGGAATAAAATCCAACTTCATTATTTTATTTTCATGGTGATATTTTTTCCACGAATGAAAATTTAATAATTCCCTGCTGATTCAGACAAGAGTTGTATTATTGAGAGAAAATAATGAGTTATAATAATCATTAAAAAAATAAATGTAACATGAATTGGAATAAAAAGTCTCAATAATTATCTTATAACATTTTCAAAGGATATTTATGTAAAATGTGATTATAGAGATTGATTTTCTATTATATAAATTTTTATAGTCAAGTCTTCACAAAAAAATTCAAAGGAAAATTTATGTTTCCCAATAGTGTTTATAAGAGTGATATTGTTTTTTAATGAATTTATTATGTTTGAATAAGACATTAGTATCATATAATGATGAATTATCAAAATAATCACAGAATGAAATTCCATATAACATTAATTATTCATTTTATTTTAAATTTTTCTTAAAAAATAAAAAAATTAAATAAAAAATCCACAAAATTCAATAAGTAATTATGATGAGAATACGACCATTTTCACCTATTGTGAATAGAAAAATAGTATGAGTTTTGTTTCCCCATGATGATTCGAGACCATTGTGATGAAATAAGGAAAATAACAAGCTTCTAGATTTCAATTTTAGGGAAAATAAGAAAATTATAAAACAAGATCAAGGATTCTATTTTTTTTGTTAATGTAGAATGTTTGGGTATATTGAACTTGAAAACTATAACAGATTATTATGAACCGGAATAAATGGATGGCCAACAACAGGGGAAGAAAATATGGAATAATGAATAGTAGTTATCTATCTATATCAAATTGATCTGAAAACACAAATACCATCTGTTACAATTTCTATCTATGTGGTCAAAATAGTGATAAATAATTTTCTTATTAAATTATGTATATTTAAAATATAAATCCATAATTAATCCCATAATATTGGAAAAAGGGAACATGTATACTTTGAGAAGATATCAAATGTATTAATATGATATCACAATACCCAATATTTTTTCCATGAGGTAGTATGATAAATACTTCATTGATAAGTACTATAATTTTTTAAATGTATATGTAATATAATCTATATATAAACATAATCAGAGTCATAATTATTTTCACTATATAGTTTAAAATTATGTATTAATTTTAGTATTTAAGTAATACAGTTTTTTATAAGAATAATCTCAAGAAACTATACTTTATAGGCTATATATATTATAGTATTTGAAGTTATGAATTAATTATTGTATTTATTTAATACTAATTTTAAGCGTAAGAATAATAATATGATCAATCTTAACTATAATCATAATCACTATCAAATTATAAATGATATTTTCGTTAATTTCATTACATGATAATAGACATAAGAATAATATTATGCTAAGACGTGAGAGAAGTATAAAAAATTTCATATGTGAGAAAATTAAAACAAAAAATGTAATTAAAAATGTTATCCAGAACAAATTTCAGATAGAAATATCCTTTATATAATATTTCCTATGGATGTTGAATAAATATTAATCATAAATAAATTATATATAATTACGGATTAAAAGTTTAGAAATCATTTAAATTTCTTAAATAAAGATACCTAGAAGTATTACCTAGAAGGAAACATTTTTGCACATTTTTATATAATTCGTTTTATTTTTAATGCTTGGTGAAAAAAATCTATGTTGAATTTTATTCCTTCATAAGCTGGAAAAATTCAAAGAGATGACTGTATATATAGCTCTAGAGGAAAAATCATCATAAAAATATTGTATCATATTATTCTACAATAAATAAAATATTGATAGATGAAATATTATTCCATATTGTAATTTAATTAAATTCACACAAGATTTCACATTATAAAAAATACATTTGGGTGAATTTTGAATTAGCATCAAAACCAAGAAACTACAATGTGTTAACAAAATATTCCTATGATATTGAAAATAGTAATGTTTATAATACATATTGTAAACAATAATGTGTAAATCTGTAAAAAAGAATATATATGGGAAACAAATTGGGGAGTAAATACTATGAAAGCATACAACCATCTTATATGAAGGAGAAATTCCATTCATTGAACCAACTATTCATGTCATCTGAAATAAAAAACCATGATAGATAATCAAACCTAATGAAAATATGACAAAAAATAAAATAAATCATACCCAATAAAAATATAAAAATTCAGAAGACAAGAAATTGAAAAAAAAATATCAATTCTTAATGAAAATTGGAGAGGCTAAGGATCTAGAATCAAATAAAACCCACTCAATTTAATTAATCAGATGGTATGTGAGGAAGTAGAATCATCCTGGTTCATATGTTTTATGATTCAGAATTATTATGTGGATGTGTATTGTATAAAATTAGCATTAATTTAACCCCCTCCAATAGGAATAAAATAGATATTTGAGGAAATATATCTTATAATTAACCTTCAAAAAAATAAGGATGATTCAACAAAATTATGTTGATGAAGGAATAAGAATAAATTTACGAATTGAGATGGTATGGTTCGAAGAAAAGGTATGGGTCGACTGATGTAGGTCATGCTCATGGAAGGTCTCGTCTACAACACTCTTACATGGTCCTCATGTTGAAAAAATGGTTTGGTTGAAACATAAAATTGAGGAAGACTGTGTTTCCACACTCATGTATGGTCCACTTGTGGAAGGATTAGAGTTCTACTGATTTATGAAAATACTGGGGAAATAACGTGCAATGAAGGGGAAGGAGGAGGGGAGGAAAGCATGAGGACCAAATAGAAGAGTTGGCAAGGATTGAAGATGGGGTGGGTTATAATCGAGAAGGGAGAAGGGGTTGAGGATATCTTTGATATGATCAGAGAGGTGTAAAATGGGAAAGAGGAGTGTCTCATCAAGGTAGGATAGGATTTATGTACAGAGGTGGACAATGGGGACCTATTTCTGTGAGTTTTGTTGCTTATGGATTTTGGAATCATATAGCCATAGTTTTTTTTAAACCATGGGCATTTCATCATCTATATACACATTTATATTAAATTATGGATATAGTTCCATGGATATAGGTCTTTTTTATAGAATATAAGGATCCATCTAGGATCATTTCTAGAGTACTTGGGGTTGTGAACAAAGAAATACCATCGACCATGGGTTATTTTATTTTCTCCTTATAGAATCATGCATCGATTTAATGCAACTAGTATGATTATAATAGGGCCTTATCGGCATGTAATGTCCCAATTTCTCCAAAAATATTGTATTTGATGGATTGATGGTATGATGATGGAATTACAGTATGTTGATGGAACTAGGAAATTTCTAGAAATACTTTGATGGTTGTATTCTACTAAACCACATGAAATTTTGAGTTTTCTATGTGGTCACAAAATTTGGCGTTGAGCCAGATTTGGACCACTATCTTCTTATCACTTTTAGTATATTCTTAAAATGATATGAATGAAGGCACTATGATATCCTTTTTGCAGATCAAATGGTGAAATTTACATGCTGGACTATGGTTAACTTTAGATACATTTCCAATAAATTCTTTTTGGACATCAGCACCATTTATCTGATTGGACACGTACAAGGGTTTGATGTGTCCCTGTATAATGGAATATTAATATTGACCTGTGAAGGAGGTAGTGACCTGTAATTTCACAGGATGAGTCTCTATCTGATAGACCACATTACAAAAAACCTTATTTTAAAACTCTTGAGGTTTGAGTAAACCTATATGATTGGTTCCTTGAGTTTTTTTGACAAGATGGGGACATCTAGGATTGATATATTGTTGGGTACCAAGAATAACTATTTTGGATATCATAATTCTGCTCTAAAGGACTGCACTTACCTGGGTGGGGATTTTATTTCACTAGTGATTTAGGGGATTTAGAAATTGATATAGATGGATCGACCCTCATGATTGGATTTGGAGGCACTCCTTTCCTTGGGGGGGGGATCGGGAAAGTCTGCCTACCAACATGGAGTGATCCAAAACTTGTTCATCCATTTATTGTTATTCTGATGTGATAGGGTCAGGATGTATTTTGGATATTAGATGAATATTTTCATATCCTTAGTGAACTTTTTGAAGGTATTTTCCTCATGTTTCTACAATGTTTATTGTTCGAGATGGGGTGCTCTTAGAATTCTGGATTCTACCATGGATGTGCCTTCCTCGACATCCATAGCTCTCGTGAACTCTTCCTAATGTTACCCAATATGATTTTGGGAGAATGGTTTCATAATCAAAATCAGAATTGGATAAGGTACCTATTAAATAGATTAAATTAATTGAGTTGATGATTAACTCCTCCCTTGATGGTAACTTTTCCTAAAAGACCATCTATGGTGGTGTCGTTTTGTGGGCTAGTTCCTATTGTTTCATATCTAAGGAAATAAAATTTGAGAGTGTCAAAAACAAAATTTTATTTGATTCAGGTTCATAATCCACCACTTCCACCTTTTCTTTATGGCCATACCATTTTTTGAAAGGCTATATTTTAGATTTTTTGTGGGGCCGATAACTTCATATGCGTTGTAGGAGAAGCAGCTGGAGTACAATTGCTTATTTTTGTTATAATTGAAGAATTTGATGAGTTAGGTCGATTATATTCTAATTCATCCAACTATAAAAATTATTTATTTTCTTAAAAAAATCCCATCCACTATCCTTCTTCCTCCGGGGAATTTACAGAAATGTACACCACTTATGATTGTTGCCTTCTCAATTTCACCTTCCCCGAATCTACTATTTAATTCTAGGATATCATGAAGTTAAAGAATTACTAAATAGATTGTCCCAATATCAAGTGAATAGAGAAATAATATAACCAGTCTTCTAGACCTACCTAGTCGGGATTTTTAGGTTCCTGTAGGTGAAGTAAATCATTGTCCATAGCGGCTATAAACTATCTACAGACATGATCATCTCAGATTGAGTAAAATTTATCCCTTATCTCATCATATTGATTTTTACTAGATCCCATAAATTCTTCCTTATGATTTTGGGCGTTTTGTTTATTCTTAGGGTATGTTTCAAGACATGGCACTGTTTTTGGATATGGAGTGAGCACGTAGGTATGTTTAGGAATGATAGATGCTACCTATGCCTTTTGTTCACCTTTTCCATGAATTGGTGGAGTTATCCAAGACTTGGTCTTTGTTTTTTGTATAGATCATTCAAATATTTTGGGAATGTAGATAAATATTTAAACCCACCAATATATTTTACTAGGATGAGTGAAATTCATAGCTTCTCAAGAAAGTTATCAATGTAGAGAGTGAGCGTATACTCCTGGTGAAATGGTTAGTTCACGGAGTTGGTATGGCCTTTTCATCTAGTAATGAAATCAGAGAATCTCTAATTTTTTAATTTTTTCACATTAAATATGTGACTAATTATTTTATTCTACAACAGTGATCTGAATTTATGGTGATCTTCCCATCTTGTAATAGACAGAGGTGGAAACGGGTGTACTATACGAAGGATAGACCTTACATGGTTCACCCTAATTAGTTGAGTTACAATTTTTCTTTTTTCTCATGAGTTCCCATAATAGAATCTCAATGGGATACATAAAACATCCAATTATTTTCCAAGTCACCTGATTTATTTAAAATTAGAAATTTATAACTCTTAATGTTTGGTGGTGGTGGGGTGTCCCTCACCCAATCAAGGTATGGATTCTATTCTATCCATATTGGTGCATTACACTCCTCCATTACTTCCAAAAAAGCGTCTAATGACATGATGGTGTAGATAATACCTTGATGTGTTTTTATTTTAATAAGATATTAGACAGTTTTTTTAATTTGGTAGGATATGGTGTGCCGGTTCTGCCAAAATTTGAGGTTTATATCTAGTCGAGGACATCTTTTGAGGGTTTTCCTAAACCCATTCTAATTGTATCCTTAATGGAGGGAAATATTAATACCTATTAATGATCATATCCATAAAAAATTAGGGTCCAAATAATGAGTTAGGATGATTTTATATCCTTACGTCCATTTCTAGGATGAGTCCTTGTGGCTAAGGTACACCTTTAGATGTGTATGTCGAGGATCTACCTCAGGGTAATATTCGATGGGAATTCTACCTTAATGAAACTCAGTGCCAACTCACCTCAAATGATTCATTTATTCCTATTTCCTATCAAATATTTCTTTGGGGGTTGGGATCTCTTCCTAATTTCGAGTAGGAGGCCAGTGGTATATGACATTTCCATTATTGTTGTTATAGATTCGATGGGGAGGAAGTATAAGATCGATTGAGGTAGTGCCAAAGTTTAGGGTAATTATTTGGTTGTGGGGTTTTGAACCTTTATTATCTGTGTAGATCAGAATCAATAAGGAACCATATTCTCTTTGTTCTTCTATATTTTCACCATTATTGGTTTCATTTTCCGGATTTTCATCCATGATGTTCACCAATGCCTAATGCATTGGAGGATCTGTACTAGATTTTGATTGATATGAGGGCCATTTTTTCCCTTTATTTGGTCTATCCCTTATTTTTAGATATCCACTTAATGTTTCTTGGTTAAGAGTAACTTAGAGTGAACATCTATGTAGTCTATTCATATGACTCCCTTATAGAGGAAATGGGTTGTGAGGCGGGGAAAACTGGGAGACCTTACCACTTTTCGTCCTCCCTAAATAAAAAAGGAATTTTTTCTTTTGAGGGGTGGTTGAGGTAACAATCCCCCCATCCCTGAGGGATGGGGATACTCCCAGTCTCTTATTGTGGTGCCTTGTTCTGTATTTTTTGGTCTTCTGGGGGAATTTTGTGTTAAAATGCTCCCAACCCAGCAGTCTGGGGTTGATCCCATAATTCAGTGGGTGATGATAATATCATCTCTCTCATGATCTAATGCATCCCTATTCACGAATGATTTATATATAATGTTGAGTCGGTGCATGAATTTTTTTCTCAAAGGGCACTATAAGTGCTTAATGATTTTCATACCTTATGTGAGAATCCTATTGAATGTTCTTAGTTTTAGGGACCGAGATCATTTCAATGGATTTCTCTATTCATACCTAAATCTTTTGAGACTTATTCAAGCCTAATTCTTATTGGATAAACCATATTTTCTGATAAGTGGATTTTTTTAATAACCTCTTTTGAATAATGAATTTAATGGATGTCATTTAATGTTGGTTTTTCTGAATGGGGTGAATTGTGAAATGAAAAGATCCATGTTACCCCCATCACTTGATATCAACACTAGGATGGGTGTCAACAATTTGATGATGCCACTAATTGAGGCATGCTGATTGGAGATCATTTTGCTACTTCTCTGATCGTGGTCACTATGTAGACGGACGAGATTACAATTCAATTTGATGATGAAGAACCCTAATAATATGACATGGTTTACATACCTATCATAAGGTAAAATAAATTCATTCAAGTAGAATAGAGATTTCTAGAGACACATATGGATGTTGTGTATGCATTCTTCTAACAACGCCTCTAGAATGTTGAACTGAGAAGTGGATGAGTTCCAAAACATAATGGGTATGTCATCCTTGGGAAATTGTATTTTCATAGGAAACATAACCTTTTATTCTTATTCCAGATACTCCTCTACTTTATCTATCAAACATGATGTAATCATTCTTATTTTTTTCCAAATGTTGTGGGGGATATTAGGGGTCACATTTGTATGGGAATAGTTTGCAGGTGGATTGGAAAATGATTATTTCCCCAGGAAATATTCTAGTTGAGATAGAATTTATCTTTTCATTGATAGGGTATCAAACATGAATAGAAGAATATTTTAAATAACCTTAGGGTATGAGGGATTTCATGAAATTGACATAGTGATTGGATGTTCCTCTTGTTGAAATGAGATATCACCACGAGGAGGATCTTCATAGCAGGTGCTACCATGGAGTGGACTACAATCATTACTTTATATATTACTGTAAGTAGAATTTATATACTGTATAACTTTGGGAGGAACATTAGAGTGTAAATCAACAAGAGTAGGACATTCTTGCTGAAATGAGATGTCACTATGGGGAGGACCTTCACAATGAATTATATCCAGGAGATGACTGTCTTCATAGCTCGATTTAAAACCATAGGAAGAATTTATGATGTGTATACCCTGGGGAGGGCCTTCAAAGAGGAATACATTATGAGTAGGGCCTTATTAATATTTGATATTTTATACATGAGTAAGGATAACTTAACACTCATTAGGAAATAATCTATCATGATCAATCAGCTGGTGTCTACAAAGGAAGCCTTCATGGTATATACTCTAGGGACGGCCTGCAGAGTTTCTAGAAATAATATTGTTAGGAGATCCTACACAACCACTACTTCGACCTCTACAAATTGGTAATGGATGATTAGGATCCCAAGTCACCATGTATATATGATTGATGGTATCAAGAACTATGACTTCTAGTAGAGAATGGGTATGAGTCTTCTCTTCATTTTCAAAATTCTTTTGGAATGAATTTTTTAGGCTCCCTAATGCAAGATATTGTTTCCTTATTCTATATGTGATGATCTTCATATATAGGTTCCTATTAAAGTGGATCTAATGGGAATGGTACGAATCCAAAGGAATTTGTATCTGCTTGTGGGTTACTATTTTATTTTCATAGTGGGCTTGATACGGGCGAGCAGGAATTTACATCTTCTTGAAATTTTCGACCATATTTGATTGATAGGATTTTTGTGAATTATAAATAATTTGGTTCTACCTGTATTTTTAAACCAGATTTTCTTGATGGGATTTATGTGAATTAGCAGGAATATCAATCTTCTTCCATTTTGGAACCATATTTGACTGACGAGATTTATATTTATGAGTAGGGATTTGTATTCTCATTTTACATCATACTGTGATGATGGTATTGATATTAATCTAGGGGAATTTGGATCTTCTTGTGGGTTTCACTATATTTTCATAGTGGAATTAATATGGATGTGAAATAATTTCTGTCTGCTCATAATTTTTCACCAAATTTTACTAATTGGCTTCATGTGCATTAGCAAGAATTTGCATCTTCCTGCTGTTTTCCTTCATATATTACAAGAGGTATTCATAATATTAATTATGAAAATAATTATTCCTATTAGATTATGCTATATTTACCTGGTGGGATTATTCCGAACTAATGATGATGATGAACTATTCCTGATTGATAGAACATTTCCCTCCACGAGTCGACCTATGGACCTGGTTTTGTTTGACATTGTTGGGGGATCACGAGGAAATATTCTCAACATGGTGAGGGTAATTAGTTTTATGTAATTTATGGAGATGATGTATAGAAGGGAACATTGGGAGGAACCCCTACTCTACTAGGATATGTTTTTAGGGACCACTTCATTAGCCTACTTAAGGAAAGGGAGGAACTCATTAACACGTTCCAGGGATAGGCTCCCGAAATGGTTTAAGACGACTACCAGGGCTACCTAGTTCCAGACCGTCGACCATCACCTGGTGGATGGCTGGAAGGGATTCACGAAGTAGAGGGCATGTCATGCTACCTCCAGGGTGTGGAGAGTATCATTCCAGTGGTACTCATAGACCAATGCAATTAACACCCAGTGTTGAAGATTCTAGGGGGAGACAACATCCTCATATTTTTTGAGGACCTAACCGGTGCAGTGGCTGATACATGTGTCCATGAAAACTGGTGAGACACGATTGGATTGAAGGGATATCTAGTGAAAAGTTCCTATAATATATGTGAAAAATATAGACAAAAAACTTCATCAAAGCAGTATATCTGAACCATAGGTATATTTGGAATTTTCATTTGGTCCCACACGTACAAAATAGGTGTTTAAAAACACTGGTATTTATTAGCACTAAAAAAATCTCTGATAAATGGAATCATTATCAGTGCTAAACAAAGGGCGGATAAAGGGTCCCTTAATTAGTGTTTTATTTTTTATCACTGATAAAGGGTACCCTTTATCCGTACTATATTTTTAGTGCTGGAAAATGCTAACCTTTATCAGTGCTATATTTTTAGCACCCATAATAGAATCCTTCATTAGAAATTTTTTTAACACTGATAAAGGTTAGAATAAAAAATGAAATAATTAAATAAATAAAATTGAGTTTATTAAAAAATTATTACAAATTTTATTTATTAAACCATCATTGATAAAAATTCATAAATTTATTATACTATATATATATTATAAATACCAATAAATAGTGTATATTAAATATATAGATATATGAAAAATGAAATTTAAAAAATTGAAATTAAGTAAATTGAGAAAAATATTAAACATTTTTTTAAGTAGATGATTATTGATAATGTTAATAAATAGTATATATTAAGTATATAGATATATATTAATGTATATAAATATGATTCGTATAATGAAAAATATTATTTATGCTTTAAATTAAATAATAATATTTTTTTGAATAATGTTTCATAATTTAAAATTAATATGAATAAAAAATACTGAAAAATTGCATCGAGTAATGTATATAATTGAATGATGTTTTATTTTTAAATTTATTACATAGATCAAACGTATTATATTGATTTCAAATATATATGATTAATGAATTTTTATATACATACGCACAAACAAATTTTTTTTTTGTAATTTAATCAATTTGGAATATTTATTTTATATATATTTATTTTCTACGTTTTAATATTTTATATATGTATCCATCATTACATCATAATATATCCATTTTTTAAGAATTTATATTAATCATGAATATCCAAATTTTCAATATTGTACTCATTTTTAGAATGAATGAACTTAAGATTACATATTCATTAATAATGTTAAAAATACCTTTACAAAACCATATTCATAAATATATATATGTGTGTGTGTGTGCTATTTTTATTCATTTAAAATTATAAATAAATAAATATTTTTTAAAGTATTTATATAATTATAAATAAATAGTTATAAAATTCCAAAAAATTATTTAAATATTTAATATATTTACTATTTATATATATATATATATATTATATAAATATATAAAATGATATAAATATTATCTTCATGAAATTTATTTTCATAATTATAACAAAATATTTATATATTCAAAGAATTATAAAATTATTATTTTATAAAAAGTATTATTTTATGTGTTATAATTATATATATTAATTATACATTCTTAAAAAAGTTTTTTTTCAAAAAAAATATTATATGTACTTATGAGCACTATTTTGGTGCTGATAAAAATAAATATTTGTTAGCGCTAAAAACCCTCTAATAAAATCAATATTTTTCAGTGCTAAAAAATTAACACTGATAAATCCCAATCTTTATTAGTGCTAAAAAGGGGCAGATGCATATTTATTTTATTAGGGCTTATTAAATTATCGTTGATAAAATTTTTCTTTATCAATGCCTTTTTAAATACTGATAAAAGTATCATGATCTATTTTCAGAACCCTAACCATTCTGAACCAGTTCAGGATATCTAAACATATTTATGGAAATAAACTGATTTCGGCACTCCTCATTTTCAAATCCAATTTTGAATCTAAGCTAGAATCAAGGATCCTTCTATTCTAAGGCTTAAATACAGTCTCAAGTGATTCAAGGGTTGAACTCAACCACGACATAAATGAAATTCAGGTTTTTTGATATCTCTATTTTCCCGCATTTATCCATTGAACCTTTACATCCCACATCCATGTATCCTAAAATGTCTATTTGCACTATCATATAATAAAACAACCCAAAATTCATTGTTTTTTAGATTTACTAATGTAACTTCTTCCTTAATATCATGTGGGTGTCCTTAGGAAAATATTGGTATTGTGCGACTTCAAATATATCATACCCAATGTAGGGTCATGTTTTATTGAGGTATAATAGTCTCCCAATACCTATATTCCATTACATCTACCTCTTTTCTATCATCAACTTTTAAAAAATTCATCCATATAGCGTTCAATGTTGTCATTGGTTTGGATAATTACACTGCACATCAATATAATGATTAAATATTTGACATCACTGGGGTTTTATATTATGTCATACAGAAATTGGCACTGCGATAGTATTGTGAGGAGGAACTAAAATATAGGGTTATCCCCTTCAATTTGAAAGGTAATTCTAGAAGTTGATTCCAAAAAATTGTTGATGGATTATCTGACATATCAGAACAACTATATAATGATTTTTCATGAAATTTTTATCATGGAAAGCAAAGACTGAAATATGGTATAAAATTAATGGATATATATAGGATGACTATGAACTATTTCATGAGTCTTGGGATAGATTTATGGGTCACTTATGAAATATAACAATCAAATTATTCTGATTCATCTATAAAATCAGATTATAAGAAACGTTATATATGTTTGGTTTGTTGTTATATTTATTTAAATACATATTGAAAAAATATAATGTTATCAGTTTTTAGTTTTGAAACATTACAATTTGAATTTAAATAATACAAATTACATTTTATAAAAATAAAAAGCAATGAGTTTTAAGGTTCTATGATCCTGTCAATATACTATATAGAAAAACCTAATTTGAAGATAATGTTTAATTTATATTTTGATTTACGTTGTTGAAATATAGTTAGAAAATAAACAATTGGAATGACTCATTTTCTAGGAAATCTTTAGGATCATTGTGTTTTATGAAACAAAATATTATTTTATTACACAGTGTGGAATAAGTGTATATTGTTGATAGAATTTATTGATCTTAATCCTTTATAATTGATCAAATTTTCTATAAACTTATATTTTATTTGAAATGTCACTTAATTAACAAGAAACATTTTCTATTAATTAAATCTTAATTAATATTTTAAATCAATCAATAATAAATCTTATACCACTATATTTAACGAATTTTGATAAAATAAAATATTAAAAATGATTGATGTAAATTTAATAAATATGTTTTACTAAAATCAATTTTTTTGAAATAAAAATAATTTTTCACGGATAAAATAATTACACCTTTAGATTCCCACTTTTTGGATTTAAAACTTTTATGGCATGCTATATTCAATATGGATTCTTAATTCTATTTAATTTTATGGTATTCTAACATAAACATAAATCCATTTTTTGTCCTGTTAGTCGTTATATGATTCTTCATAGATGTGACAAACTGAATGACAAGGCATGAAAATATATTTCATTACAATAAATTTCCATAAATGTTTATGTTATGAGTTTTATATAATTAAGAAAAAAAATTAACTAAAAACTCATATATTTTTAAACTAATGGATTTTTTTGGGACAACCTATGAAATAACATGATCCATAAAAATCCTTTACTATTCTTATTCAGAAAAATCTACTCATGTAAAATTGTTCTTAATTAGGTCAAGATCCCCATTCCATATTTGATCCAATTATAATGCATGAAAACCACTGCAAATTATTTAAGATCTACTTTGGGAAAATGAATTTTTTTTGTAGAGTCTTACTCCATCATGTTTTCACAAAAACGTTCAGATCACCAATGAAATTTTATTCATTGATTTCACCCATTCTGGTATTTCTTATAGATGATAAAAATATAGACATCTTTGAAATGATAACCCCCTCCTTAGTACTTTTTAAATATCACTTCATTTCATTCATCACGCATCTAATAAACACTGTGTATGTTTTAATTTAATCCATATAATAACAAACCATTCTTTAAATTTTCATTTGCTTCCACCCATAAGAATCCTTGATTATCATCTATGTAATTATCTCAAATGGGATACATTATCCTATGATAGTTAATATATTATGTGTATTTATTATTTTATTGTATAAAATTAAAATTTTATTAACCTAAGAGGATATATTTACATTCTATCAGGTGAATCAAAGCATCAATCAAATGCATCTTATTTTATCCACATCCTCCTCACTCATTGATTGATTGTTTAGACAGATCTATTTTTGTTTTTTATCGTCACTCTTGCATTATAATCATTATATCTTGATGGTTGAAAATTTTTAACTATAAAATCATTATCCATATAATTAATCTATTATTTAATATTTATGTTTAATTTGTTTTTTTAGTATTATTCATATAATAATTATTTTCTTGTAAAAGTGGATATTTTTTTTTGAGTTGTGGTGGTTTTCTTGAATATTCTCATGATCATGAGGGATTGGACATTGAGCCTACAATTGAGATAATAAAAATAATTAAATGTTTCAAGAATGGATACAACCATAAGTAATAGTTGAATTCCTACTAATTATTTAATTTTTTTTCATCATTTTATCAAAAAATTTTATGTCAATTTCCTTATCATCTTTATCTAACACTTATTTAGTTTTTGTCAGAGATTTTTTGAGGAGAAATATTTTTCTTTCATATATATTAAAAAAGAAACAAAAGAAATAAAATAATTATTTCTTCTAATGTTTACATGTTTTAAACTTTTTATTTCCTTTCCTTTTTGATCTTCGAACACTGTGTATTGATTCAATGTTATTGGATAAGACAATTCTCATTATTGAGAGCCTTTTCTCATCTGAATTTCAACAATGAGAATGTTTTTTAGGCTAAGAACATCATATTAATTTTAAATTTTGGCGGTTCGACAAAGAAAGACAATGGAAACATGGTGACATTGAATGTTACGATTTTTTCAGATGTTGGGATGTGTAAGAATCAGCCACACCTAAATATAATAAGTTGTGTGACTAGTATGAGTCCAGGTGTTTGTTTTTATTTAAAATGGAAATTAGTTTCAGAAAAAAAAATGAGAACTGACATAATAAAAACCCAGAAATCATATTTTGATTATTTTGATAAATTAAAAAAATGTTTCATAAGACACTTGAGACATATTGGAATCATACACACCACAATTCTACGCGTGGTGTGACCGGTCTAACATAATGTGTTTGTTATCAGTTTAAAATCGACAGTTTAGTTCAAAAAATGCCACTCACTGAAAACAATGATAAATGCATTGAATTATTTGAAAAATTAGTAAATTTATTTATAAGTAATTTGTGATATGTATGAATCATTCTCACATCAAACTAACACACAATGTGATCAATATAGTTCCAATAACATGTTTCTAGTTTAAAATGACATTTTAGTAAAAACACTAGTGACATAGTCAAAACGAAAAAAACACTATCATATTGTTTTGATACTTTTGGAAAATTATCCAGAAGGCATTTGAGACATTTTGGAATCAACCGTACCTCAATCTGACATACGGTGCGACCATTATGACTCCAAGTGCGTCTTTTTATTTAAATCTTAAATCAATTTTAATAAAAGGACAAATGACCTACTCCAAGTTGAGAAAAACATTCATATTATTTGGATAATTTATGAAAATGATCCATATGTCATTGAGATGTGTCATAATCCTCCGTACTAGTTTTGGACATGTGTTTTGACTAGTATGACTCCAAGTGCATCTTTTTAATTAAAAATGACATCTATTTTAATAAAAAGGACAAAGGTCCTACTCAAAACTGATGAAATGCATTCATATTTTTTTTATACTTTATAGAAATTATATAGAATCCATTTTTGACATATAGGAATTAGCCAAACCTCAATATAATATATGATGTGTCTGGAACGACTCAATGTAAGAGTTCTCAGTTTAAAATCGATAATTTTGTTCAAAAATTGTAAATATCGGAAAACCAAGAAAACAAATCGGATTTTTTATATAATATAGGGTATTTATTCTTAATTCATTTGTGACATGTATAAATTGGTATCATTGTAAATTGATATACGATCTGACCCCTATGAGTCAAAGTGTGTGTTTCCCATTTAAAATTACATTTTAATAAAAAATAAAAGTGATGTATTCAAAACAAAGTAAACACATTCTGATTATTTTGATACTTTATTAAAGTGATCCAAAAGACAATTTGTATGTCTAAGAATTATCCAAACCTCGATATGATTCATAAAGTGACTGATATGACTCGACGTTAATATTTTTATTTAAAATTGACATCAATTTTAGTAAAATGTACAACTCACCTTCTCAAACCCAATAAAATTCATTCATATTGTTTTCATACATCATGAAAATGATCCATATGTCATTGGTGACATGTATAAATTATCATCACTTCAATATGATACACTATATGCTCTGTATGACATAATGTGTCCGTCATTAGTTTAAAATCAAATTTTTTTTTCAAAAATGTCACTCACTAAAAACCAAACAATCATTCTTGGATTGTCATTATAATATAGTTATATTATTCCTAAGAAATTATTGATTATTAGGAATAAGTATCACTTCAATCCATTACATGATGGGAATGACATGAGTAAAAGTGTGTCATTCATGTTTAAAATCACATTTTAGTAAACAGGACAAGTGATGTACTCAAAACCGAGAAAATATGTGCATATTGTTTTTAAAAATTAAAAAAATATCTATAATGCATTTGAGATTTGTAAGAATCATCCACACCTCAATCCGACGCATGGAGTGACCTATAAGAATCCGAACACATATTTCCAATATATAAGTATAATTTTAGTTTAAAATGATCATTAAATTTCTAAAACTGGGAAAATGAGCCTTGATTCATTTCTATTCATTTTAATTCTATATTCATACTATATTTTTATGATTTCATTATGTTTTCTTTATGTATTGTGAAATAATAGTACACTGAACTGATGCTACAGTGTTATGTTATATCACACTAAAGTATTCCCATTTATGAGCGCTTTTAGAATCACTGATAAAGGACCCCCTTTTTCATTGAATATGTATCACTGATAAAAGTCTCTGGATATTAATCTTGTTCTAGTAGTCAAAGATTCTATAAAAAAAATAATGGCCATTTTTAGCATTGTTAAAGGTCGATTTTATTGAAGTTACCTTTTCTATTTTGGAAGTGAAAGGGGCCTAATTTGGGGTAATACTTCTACCATTATTAAAGATTCACATTGGGTACACCATTTGTTTCTGATAAAATATTCATGGAACCTAGTGGTTGATTGCAACGGGTCAAGTTGTGTGCAATCACTGATGTTAGATACAACATATTAGAATGGTTCCAATGGGTTTTCTTCGTGGAGTTGAAAATTCCCAACGACTCTTATATCTATGAGGACTCATGAAACTACAATCCAAATGAATATGTCCATTAGGGAACATGGCCAACGATAATTAAAAAATAAAAATGGTCGAGTGGATGGGATGCGAGGATCATCATGTGCTTTTGGGGGGAACTATTGACTATTCTTGGCCTCTCTTATATATTAAATATCTGTTTGTGAATCATTTATTGATTCCCAAGTATGTATACATGGATCAACTTGAATTAATGATCCCTTATTAATTAACATGGGTCTAAAATCATCTGTATGAATACCATAATATCCATTGATAGGAATATTGGTATGTATCTGAGGTTTCCCATCAATGTTACCCTTTTATAGATGTATTAGAGACTATTTGTCCCTTTATTAATATGATACTAGTTTTACGACACATAGTGAGGCGCTCTGATGTTTTCTTTCATCTAGGGAGACTGATGTTGTTTGGATTTCAGGATTGAATACACAATATAGGATTCTTATGAATCTACATGATAGGAATCATAACCCACATAGTACGGTGCCACATAATAGGACACATCACCTTTTAAGGTCATATGAAGAGGACCAAACCATACAATTTTACATCATAAAAAAGGACATAAAAGTAGAGGGTTTCTCGTCAATGTTTCATGTTGGAATTACACTGAAGATTCCTGAAATGATCGAAAGGTATTTGGTCTCCCATTTGGATGTGAACCAATTAAGAATGTGGTGCAAAAAATATTAGCGTGAATTTGGAAGATGGGTTTAGACCTCAATGAGGTTCCCTACATATCCAAGTTAGTTGGGAATCAAAGACCATGTATTTAAATAAGATGGATATTAAACCTATGAGGATTCCCATTTATGAGAACATGATTGGAGCATAGATCAATGATGAGGCCCAATTTATTAGATATGGTTGGGGATTAACTCAGGGGATTCCAATGTGGTTGGGACTTATGCATTGATGTTTCCCATTTGAATAGTGTCTGGGGATTAGAAATATGGAGAAGGACCATGAAGCATGTGATTGGGTCTTATGGAAGAAAGTAGAACATTTGAAGTTTTTGGATCTTATGGATTTCCATATCTAACTAACCTATAATCCCACATGTGTATTTCTCGGTGTGGGAAAATATAGGAAATAATATATCTAAGGACCACACAATCCAATTTTTCCACCGGTGGCCAAATGTTGGAGCCCAAGGGAGAGAGATAGGGATTTGATTATTAATGTATCCTCATTTATTTTGGTACCAAGGATTTTAACATCTGGAGACCCATCTAAATATGTCTCAAGACGAGGTGAAGAGAAATAAGAGCACTCCCTGCCATAATAAATCCTAGTGGCTTACTCCATGATGGATCCTCTGCTAGTCCCCGTGGAAGAGACAAATGTTTGGAACCAGAAATAATTTAAGAAAAGGTAAGTGGTCACCCTTAATCCATAGCACGTGGATGTTTATGTGAGAAGCCCAAGTTCAGAACCCTCATCACCAAGATAATGTTGACGTGAAGAAATTATGATGGGCCCCCTTGTTGAGGAGGTTACACAAGTGAATCCAGTTACCATAGGTATGTTAACTAGAGGGGAAACAATGATGTTCTTGATAATCTAATAATACATTTTAGGAATATTTGGAATGAGATGTTTCATGATGTTGTCAGTCCAGTTCATAGAGGGGGAAATACGAGGGCAGATGATAAAAAAAAGGTTGTGGTATGAGGTGGAGTGTGGAAGGCCCTATGATGGACCATTCCATGTATCATGTTCTTATGAATGATGGGGTTACCTCCTTATATCATGTTGCAATGATGGAGTGGGTACCATCTGTATAGCATGGTGCTACATAGAATAAGTGTATTCTAGCATAGCGTGTTTCCATGTTGGGATAGGTTCCACCTATGTAGATATTTTCTACATAGATATGTGTTCCTCTTATATATCATTATGATATGTAGGGCCAAGTTCTTCCCATGTAATATTTTTCTACATGGGGTTAGATTTCTACCATGTATCATTTTTCTATGCAGGTCAGGGTTTCACCCACATAATGTTTTTCTATGTGGGCTGCTGGGCCACAAAGGTGGAATCCATTTATGCCTTGTGGAATGGTGTTTGCCTAAGTTGTATTATGTCCCTAGATAAATGAATTATTTTTTATTTCCTCATTAATTATATATGGTGGATTTTTACTAATCGGTAATAGTTGGATAAGTGTTTCGGCTATAATCTGGGATCTTATTAGATCTTAATTTTTTTCCTTATTTCTGTGTTCTACCCAGGGTTATTTTATAGAGGAATGGAGGGACCAGATACTGGAATTTCTGGTCATGCGTTGTGGTCAATGGGGTTTCTTATATAGGATCTCAAGGAGGATTACCTGACCAGTGAACAATGTCTTCTCTGGGGAGAAGTAGTTTTTTAGTGAGGGAAATCATCATCTTGTCTCACGAATTCATTTTTTTCATCTGCAAGGGCTGGCACAATCCACTTGGGGGGGGGGGGGGGGTTCATTCATGTGGAAAAAAATATTCATTTTCCACCGCAAAAGACATTGTTTCATTTGTGAAGGATAACAGTGTTGCCTCTTCACATGAACAATTTTTCTTGCTCGTTGTTTCATGAAGTGTAGGAACACAATGCAAAGCGACAGTCTTCGAAGCGATTTGTGCTTCATGGGATCAATCCGCCCTTCGAAGCATCACCGCTTTTTAACATCTTTCTTCAAATTCTTATTCCAAATTGTTTTTCTCCTTTTCCAAATTAATGGAAGTCTATCCTACTATTATGTAGAAATATATGGACCCAATAAAACCCTAAAACACTAAAATCTATAATAACAAAAAATCCCTAAAAAAACATAAAATCTCTAAAATCACTAATAACCCTTAAAGACCCTAAAACTCAAAAATCAATAAAAAATTAATAACCCCAAAAAAACCTTAAAACTACTAAAAACCCAAGAGTCACTAAAAACCCCTAAAAATAGAAAAACCCCTTCAAACCCCTAACATCGGTAAAAACCCTAACAACATTAAAATACTCTAAACCCCCTAAAAACTATTAACAACCCAAAAATAAAAAAACTCAATAAAATCTTTAATTCACCTTGAAAACCACTTAAAATCATGAAAAAACCCTAAAAAAATAAAAACTGGGAAAATATAAAAACCATTTAAACCCTCTAAAATCCTTTAAACACTAAAAGACCCTAAAGACCCTAAAATCCAAAAAAAACTAAAAACCCCAAAAAACAATGAATACCCATAAAACACTAAAAATTACTGAACCCCTAAAAACACTAAAAATACTAATAATTATTTTAAAATTGAATCCCCTAAAATAACATAAAATCCCTTTAAACCCTTAAAACCCCTAAAATCCCGAAAAACACCTTAAATACACTCAAAACTCCTAAAACCTTGAAATACATTAAAAATCCTAGAAAACATAAAATAAACTAAAACCCAAAGAAGAATAAACTTTAATAATATAAAATAACCTAAACCCTATATGACTCTAGAAACCCATAAAAATTATAGAGGACCATAACAAATCCTAAAAACCTATAAAGGATCCTAAAATCCCTAAAAACACTGAAGGATCCTAAACACACTAAAAACAATAACAGACCCTAAAATACTTAATGGTACAAAAAAACATAAAACCCCCAATAGAACATAAAAACCCTAAAACACCTAAAGGACCCAAAGACCCCTAAAAACCCAAAAATATCCCCAAAAATTCAAAACCTTTTCTAAGAGACCGTAAACAACCCTAAATCAAAAAAAATACATCAATCCTCTTAAAAATACTAAAATACCATAAAACCTCCCCAAAACTAAATGAATATAAAAACCCAAACAAGCCATGAAAGACCCTAAATCCCAAAACACCCAAAAAAGCTTAAGAATACCTAAGAACCTTGAAAACCAATAACAAAACCTAAAACCATTAAAAATTCCCCACAACCCCTAACTCCAACAATCCCAAAAATACCATAAAACATCATGAAAACCACCAAAAACCCTAACCCCCCCCCCAAAACCCAAAAACCAATAAAAATCCAAAAAATCGCTAAGAAACACTAAAATCCCCAAAAAGAAAAAAAGCTCCATAAAAACATTAAACATGCCTAAAAAAATAAAAATATTAATAAACCCCAAATCCCAAAGAACCAAAAAACCCTAAAACCATAAGAAATCTAAAAATCTCTAATGAACCCCTAAAAACTATAAAAACCATAGAAACCAAAAAGTATTCTAAAAAATAAAAAATAACCATAAATTCCTTAAAAACCCTAAAATCCTCAAAAAACACAACCACCATATGAAAACCCTAAAAGAACCTTAAAAACCATCTAATACCCTAAAGTCATGAACCCCCCCCCCTAAAAACCCATTAAAATCATAAATGACAATAAAACCCCACAAACCACAAAAACCCAAAAACTTTTAAACAACCCTAATAATTTAGAAATAACTTAAAAACACAAAAAAAAATCTAAAAATAACAAATTTTAAAATCCATAAAATTATCTAAAAAACCTAAACACATAAAAACACATTGGAAGCTATAAAAGGATAAAACTGCTAAAATCCACTAAAATACCAAAAAACAACAAAATGAAAACCAAAAAAATAAAAAGACATAAAATCCCTAAATCCCCATAAAACCCTAAAAATATAAAATCCCAAAAACCCCTTAAAACCTTAAAATCCAAAGAAAATCTTAAAAACCTAATAGAACACTCAGAATCCAAAAAACCCAAAAAACCACCCCCACTCTAAAAGCTTTTGAATAACCCTAAAGAACACTAAAAGAATTGAATAACCCAAAAATACCCAAATAAAATGTAAAAAAACTTAAAAGAACCTAAAACCCCTAAAACCAATAAAAACACCTAAAACCCATAGAAGATCCCAAAAACCTAAAAGACCATAAAAACCCAAAAAGAAACTAAAAACCCTAAAAAGATTAAAATTACCTAAAATCTTAAAAACACAAATAAACAGTTAAAACCATAAAGACCCTAAAAACCTAAAAAACCTAAAAACCCCTAAAACTAAAAAAACCTAAAACCTAAAATAACCATAAAACCATAAAATATCCAAAAAACCATAAACCAATAAAACCCATAAATATTCAAAAAACCCTAATAACCATATGGAATCCTAAAAACCCTAAAACCCCAAAAAACACAAATAATCCTTTTAAATCCACTAAAACAATTAAAAGAACACAACCCTTAAAACCCTACAAATACATATAAAAATATTTAAAAATCCCTTAAAACCTTAAAACCCTTAAAAATAATAAAATCCCTAAAAACACTAAAACCCCCGAGAAAACCCTGTAACATTAAAATATATAACCCCCCAAAACCATAATAGAAAAAAAATATAGCCCCTAAAAATCATCAAAAACACTAAAACCTGCTAAAAATATCTGAAAATATAAATAACCTATAAGAAAAATAATTAAACCACGCAACACCATAAAAACCCCTAAAATGAAATAAAATCTTAAAGTCCTAAAAACTAATAAAATTCCCAAAACCCTAAAAACCCAGAAACCCAAAAAAATAAAATGACCCAAAATAACAGTTTACAACCACTAAAAGGCCCTAATACCATTAAAACCCCTAAAAACCAAAAAATTATAAAATCCCAAAATTTGTAAACCCACCAAAACACTAAGACATTTAAAAACCCTTAAAAACCTTTAAACCCAAAAACCCAATAAAAACCCCATCTAAAATAAAATCCTAAAACTATACAAAAAATTGAAACCCTAAAACCCTTGAAAAAATGAATTAAAATCCTACAAACCCCCAAAGCACCTAAAATCCTAAAAATCCTAAAAACCCCCTAAAAGCCATAAAAGTCCCAAAAATCCCTAAAAACCAAAAAATAACATAAAACCTAAATACCCTAAAACCCTATGACACCCAAAAAGCCAGAAAATAAACTAAAATGAACTGTAAAAAATCAAAATGAATCTAAATACTAAATAATCTAAAAGACCCAGAATAATGTAAAACCACAAAAAATAATTAAAAGAATATAAAAATTCTAAAAAGGTTTAAAAGAACCTTACAACTGTAAAAAAACCAAAACCCCTAAAATTCACAAAAACAGCATACACCTTAAAAACACAAAAACCCCTAATAACCAATAAAAACATTCAAACCCTAAAACCCCTTAAAATAGTAAAAAAAATTAAACCCCTAAAAATAACGTAAATATTTAAGTAACCTTGATAAACCCTAAAAAACCTAAAATCCCTAAAATCCCTACGAATCCCTAAAAACCATAAAAACCCAAAAATAAACAAAAAACCCTAAAAATATAAAAACCCCTTAAATAGATTTTAAAAACCCCAAAACCATTTAAACCCCCTAAAAAATAAAACAAATAATACCCAATAAAACCCTAATAAATCACCCATTGAAAAACTGAAAGAACCCCAAGAAAGCCAAAAAATCAATAATAAACTATAAAACCCCTAAAAATAAAAAAGAACAGTAAAACCAAATGAAATACCCCAAAACCACTAAAATCCCTAAAGCCCCTAAATATGATTTAAACCCATAAAACCCCCCAAAAACATAAAATACCTTAGAAACATAAAATCCTTAAGAAATCTAAACCAATAAAAAACATTAATAACACACACAAAAAACCTCTAAACCCCTTAAAACTCTAAAAACTCTTAAAACCCTAAAACCACATAAAACCATTAAAACCCTTCAAAAACATTAAAAACCATAAATACCTAAAACTATAAAATCCCTTAAAGCCCTAAAAAGATATAAAACCCCTAAACCCCAAAATACCATAAGAAAAACCTAAATCCCTAAAAAAATTCTAAGATACCCATAAAATCCCAATGAAACTATAAAACCCAAAAAGAACACTAAAAACCCCGAAAACCCGAAAACCCCCTAAAAACTATAAAATCATTAAAACCATTAATAGAACACTAAAAACCCAAAATACTAGAAAATTATTAAAACCAATAAAAAGATAAAAAAGCCTAAGAAACCCTAAAAACACCAGAAATACCCTTAAGACCCATTAAAACCCTAAATCTATTAATACCCTAAAATACCCTAAAATAACTAAAAGTATACAAAGTCAAAAAAATACTTAAAATTAATATGAACCCTAAAAACTCTAAAAGAATCTTAAAACACTAAAAACCCTTAAAATCCATAAACCGTTAAGAACTCTAAAAAACCTAAAATTTCCATAAAACCCTAATAACCTATTTAAAAACATTAAATCCCTTAGATTCAAAAAAACCAAAAACCAAAAACTCTCTAAAAACCCATAATACATATAAAACCCTAATCCCCTTAAAAATACAAGAGACACTAAAAAAAATACTAAAACTCCTAAAAGAAACTCAAATCCTAAAAACCTCTAAAATTACTAAAAAACCTAAAAACCATAAAAATAGTAAAAAAACATAGGAACCCCTAAAATAAACTAAAATAAGAAAAATCCTAAATATCTTTAAAACTCCCAAAACCCTAGAAACACACATAAACCACTAAAGACCCTCAAAACCCTTAAACCCTTATAATACCAAATCTCCTAAAAACCTAAAATCCATAAAAAACACTAAAAACCCATAAAAACAAAAAAAACCCTAGAACCACGTAAAACCCTAAAAACACTAAATAAAATCCTAAAATCCCAAAAATCTGTAAAAATTGAAGAACCCTAAAAAGCCTACGAATTGTTAAAAATTTCATAAAAATCACTAAAAACACTTTAATACCTGTAAAACCCCTAAAAAATAAAAAACCTAAAATTTTGAAAAAAAATCTATTGAAATTGTAAAATACTTTAATAGACCACTAAAAGGCCCAGAAACCCAAAAACACCTAAAACTACTAAAACCCAAAATCCATAGAAATCCATAAAGAAAATACATAAACCCCCCCAAAAACTCTAATAACCCTTAAATTATTTAAAAGATTTTAAACCCCCAACAACCCTAAATACCAAAAAACCTTAAAAAACCTATTACCCCCAAAAAACTAAAATCCCTGAAAACACTAAAAATTCCCTGAAAATACAAAAAACTCAAAATTCCACAAAACCCTCTAAAATTGTACAAACCCTACTAACCCCTAAAAATCCCTAAACCTCATCAAACTCTACGAAACCTAAAAAATCCTAAAAAACTGAAAAATCCCAAAAAACAAAAATAATAATAAAACCCGAGAATTCCCTAAAATCCCTAAAACCCCTAAAACCCCTTAAATCCCATATTACACTTTAAACCTAAAAACCCCAAAGATCCTAAAAATGAAAAAAACTCTAAAACCCCAAAAAACATTGAAAACCCCTGATAACACATAAAAATTTTTAAATCCTAAAAAACCACAAAACCCTAAAGGCCCCTAAACACTATAAAACACTTAAAACCAAAAAAAACCATAAAACCCTAAAAACACTGAAAACCCTAAAAATGAAAAAAATCCATAAATACTCTAAACATCTCAAAAGACAATAAAACCACAAAAACAAAAAGACCATAACACCGTAAAAACACAAAATACCCCTAAAACCCTCAATGACCAAAAAACAACCTAAAAGTAAAAAAAACTCTAAAAACATAATGTATCTTAAAAACAGTAACACTTTAAAATACCCATATAACCCTTAAAACCCCTTAGGGGCCCTAAAACCAGAAAACCGCAAAAGGGATAAAAAAACCCCTAAAGGACCCTTAGATTATTATACGAACCTAAAACCCCTAAAAGAACCAAATAACATTAAAAGCCTTAAAGGACCATTAAAACCCTAAAGAAATCTAAAAAACTCTAAAAACACTTTAGACACCCCAAAATACCTGACACCCCCTAAAACCTTTAATAAAACCCTAATAAAACCATAAAATCCTAAAGACATAAAACCCTCAAAACCCCTTTAAACCCCCCAATCTATAAAGACTTATAAAACACCTGAGAACCCCTTAAACCCCCCCCCCCCAATAACCAGTGAAATAATAAATCTCATCAAAATCATAAAACCCCTAAAACCCTTTAAAACACCCAAAACCCAAAAAAGAAAAAAACAAAACAAGTCTCCTATAACACCTCAAACAATCAAAAATCCAAAAAAACCGAAAAGATCATAAAAACCCTAAAAATGAGAAAACCCCACATAAATTAAAATATCCCTCAACCCCCTAAAAACCCTAAAATCCATAATACACTTAAAATATCAAAGCCCCAAAATACATTATAATTTAGAACTCTTAAAACTGTAAAAAACCATATAACTTATATATCCCTAAAAATCCTTAAAACCCTAAAAACCAAAAAATTCCCTAAAACCCTAAATAACCAAATACATCTAAAAACCATAAAACAATAATACATATAAAAACCCTAAAACCAATAAAATCATAAAATCCATAAATTTTCCAAAAACTCTAAATACCGTAAAAGGACCCAAAACACTCAAAAAAGACCTAAAAACCCATACAAAACCCTTAAAGACCCTTAATAACTCTTAATTACCAAATAATCCCTAAAATCACTAAAACCCTAACAAAAAAAATCAAAACATATAAAATCTCCAAAAAACTATCAAAACCCTAAAACACATTAAAATACCCAAAACCCATAAAACTATTAAAAAATCCCTAAAACCCCTAAAACCCTAAAATCCAAAAAAAACCCCAAACCCACCCAACCCCCCTAAAACAACACTAAAACCCCTAAAACATTGAAAAATACAAAAAACCTAAAATCCACTTAAATATCCCATAAAACCCAAAAAACTACAAAAACATTAAAAACCATAAAAACCTAAAAACCATGAAAACCATAAAAATCAGAAAAAATTAATAAAAAAAATTAGAAAACCCCCAAACCCAAAAAATAATTTTATACCCAAAAAATCCCAAACCTGAATGAAAACCAAGAAAAATCCTAAGAAAACCATTACATACACTAGAAACCTAAAAACCCAAGAAACCCAAAAACCATAAAGGACTCTAAAACATCTTTAAAACCATAAAAGGCCCTAAAAATCCTAGAAACCCTAAATGGACCTTAAAATCCAAATAACCTTAAAAATATGAGAACCCACTAATAGACCCTAAAAACCATATATGAACCTAAAAACCCATGAAAACCCATAAAGCACACAAACACTCTAAATCCCATAAAATTCTTAAAAACATAGAAGAACCTAAAAACTATAAAACCCTCAATAATATTTAAAACCCTCAAATACCTTGAAAACCTTAAACCCCTAAAAACCCAACAAAACCCTATAACCCCTCAAAAATCCTAATAACCGTAAAAATGAAAAAACATATAAAAATAAGAAATCGTAAATTCCAAAAAATCCCCTAAAACCCCTACAAACTCTAAATCCCCTAAAAACCCCAAATATCCTAATAAACCATAAAAATAAAAAACCCAAAAGGCCCCAAAAAACAAAAAACTCCTTGAGAACCCACCCCCTGAAAACCGTTGAAGGATAATAAAATCCAGTAAAGACCTTAAAAATTCAAAAAAACGCTAAAAACCATAAAGGAAACCAAAATATCTAAACACCCTAAAACCCAAAATATCATAAAACCCCTTTTAAAACATAAAAGACCCTAAACCCCCCAAAAGGCTCCGTAATCTATAAAACTATGAAAACCATAAAAGACCCTAACAATGTCCCTAAAACCATTAATACCCTAATGAGTCTAAAACCATAAAAAACACGTAATCCATAAAAACCCCAAACCCCCCCTAGAATAATAAAAAAATATTCAAAAACCTAGATAAAACCTAAAACACCTAAAAACCTAAAAAATCAAAACATCCTAAAGAACCCTTAAACCCCTTAAAACCTGAAAACCATCACAACATTTCAAAAACCCAGAAAAAATATTTTAATCCCTAAAATACCCTTATCCCCCATAAAAATAATAAACCCCTAAAAACCCAAAACCCATAAATCCCATAGAAAACTAGAAAACCACCTAAAACCCCTAAAACCCTAAAACACCCAGGAACACCTAAAACACCAAAAACCCTAAATAACTTAAAAACAACCATGATCCCTAAAACACAGTAAAATCCATAAAATTCCTAAAACCCCAACAACCTCTAAAAACCCCTAAAATCCCTAAAAATGCCTAAAAACATAAAAACCCCATAAATAGAAATTTTCATAAATTCCCTCAATCAGTGATTTTTTATAGTTGATAAAATCACCAATTATCAACAATTTTTTCTAGCATTAATAAATGGTATATTTAATAATATAAATATATATATATGATTAAAAATAAATTGTAAATATACATATATATTTATATGGATATAAAGATAATATATTTTATGAAACATGATTTTTAAAACATAAAATATGCATTTAATCAAAATATATAAGATATTTAGTGAGGAATGTCGTATAAAATAATTAAAATATAATATGAATTGAGAATTGACTAATGAGTATCATGGAATAAGAATTTAGAAATAATTAATTGATAAAAAAATATGTTTATAAACATTTTAAGATAATTTGAAATAATGAACTGGATATCCAAAAAACCCCTAAAACATTCAAAACCCCTAAAAACATTAAAACCCTAAAAACATAAAAAATAAATAAACCCTAAATACCCAATAAAATGATAAAAATTCAAAAATTCCTAAGAGGACCATATAAACCCATAAAAACCTTGAAATACCCTAAACCCTCACAAAAACCAAAAAAATAAAAAACCCTAAAAAGGATAAAAATCCTAAAAAGACGTTAAAAATCATGAAAAGAAATAAAAACCCTAAAAAACCATGAAAACCCAAAAAACCCTATGAAAAATACAAAATCTCTAGAAGACCCCAAAACATAATGAAACACCCTTAAAATTGTCAAAAACCGCTTAAATCCCTCAGAGACTATTTAAAACCCCTAAAATCTATAAAAACCCGAATAAAACCATAATCCCCCAAAACCACTCTAAAACCTAAAAACACATAAAACAAGAAATAACATGCAATAAAACCCCTTAAGACACCTAACCACCATAAAATAACTAAAAACTCTAAAAACAAAAAAACCCCCTCAAAACCAAAGAAAACCCCCCAAAACTCTAAAAACCTTGAAAACCCTAAATCCCACTAAAAACCCTGAAATCCAAAAAGGCCCAAAACCCTAAAAACCAAAAAACCCTAAAAAAGATAAAAATACTTTTAAAACTGTGAAACCCTAAAATGCCTAAAAACATTAAAATTCCCAAAAAAACCCTAAAACAACTAAAAACCCTAAAAACTCCCAAACACCCCAAAAACTCTAGAAATATTAAAATACCACAAATCCCCTATAAAGCCTCTAAAAGACGCTAAAAACACTTAAACACCCTACAAATCCCTAAAAACTATTAAAACAAGAAAATATTGATACCCTAAAAATCCATGAAATCCATTAAAATAGAAAAAACCCTAACCCCCCCCAAAAACCCTAAAATCATTGAACTCATTAAGCCCATAAACCCATAAACCCTTAAAATACACTAAATACCCTAAAACCCAAAAAAACCTAAAATCTCCAAGAACACTAAAAAATATAAAAACCATTAAAAAACCAAAAGAAATCATCAAATCCCCTAAAAATACCTATGAAAACTTGAAAACAACTAAAAATCCATGAAAATTCAAAAAAAATCTAAAATCTTCTATAAATTATAAAATCACCCAAAAACATTAAAATTCACTAAAACTGTAAAAACCCATAAACACCGCAAAGCCCCTAAAACTATAAAAAAACACTAAAACCCCTAAAATCCCATAAAACCCATTAAAACCCCAAAAACAATAAAAATACCAAAAATACCAAAAATCCATAAAACCCCTAAAATCTTAAAAACAATAAAAATAACCATAGTACCCCCAATCCACTAAGAATCCCTAAAAACACAAAGAACCTAGAAAACCCCAAAAAACCTGAAAAAAATGCCCTAATAAACCTAATATAGCATAAAAACAATAAAAATCCATAAAATACTTACAACTAAAATACCCATAAAAACCATAAAAACCTTAAAAACCCTGAAACCCCCAAAAAGACCTTAAAACCCCAAAAAACAAAAAACCATAAAAACACTAAAAAACATAAAAACCCTAAAAACCATTAAAGAACCTAAAAACAGTATTAAACCCCTAAAATTCCCTAAAATCTCTTAAACACCATAATAACCATAAAACCTAAAAACCCTAAAACTACTTTAAAAACCTCCAAAATCCACGAAAACCATAAAAACCAATACAACCCCTTAAATCACCCAAAACCCTAAAACCACCCAAAACAATAAAAAACCCCAAAAAACTCAAAAAAAAATACTAATAATCCCTAGTCCCCCCTATAGTCATTAAAAACCCATTGATTCCATAAAAAAAATTTAAACCGCTAAAATTCAAAAAACCAGACAATCTATAAACCCTGATAATATATAAAAACAAAACGTATGAAAAATCCTCTTAAAAACAAAAAATACTCTAAAAACCCAAAAAACACTAAAATACCCAAAAACCCAAAAAAGCCTAAAAACCATTAAACCCTTTTAATCTCTAAAAACAATAAAAAACTGAAAACCTAAACAAATAAAAAAAGCCTAATACAGTTAAGCCTCTAAAAATTTTAAAACCCCTAGGGACCCTAAAACCCATAAAACCCATAAATCCCCTAAAAGTTCCTATATACTCATAAAACCCTTAAAATACCATAAAAACCTTAAAAAATAAAAGCCCCTTAAAATACTAAAGACCCTTAAAACCTTATGATAACCCTTTAATAACCTAAAAACTTCTACAAAACCTTAAACCCCTAAAAGACACTATAAGACATTAAATCCCTAAACTCGTAAACACCAATAAATGAGCATAAAAACTACGATAACCCTAGAGAACCCAAAAACAACTGAAACACCATAAAATCCACAAAAGTACCTTAATGACCATAAAATTCGCTAAAATTCCCAAAAAATTAAAAAACCCTAGAAGAATAACAAAACACCATTAAAAAAATAAATTACTCGAAAATAAACTAAAATCCAATAAAGATCCTAAAAACCCTAAAAACCCAAAAAATACATAAAAACCCCAAAAATTCAAAAAACACTAAAACCCCGAAAAATCATAAATATCTAAACAAAATTTAAAATAAAAAGAAACACTATGAACCTCTTAAAAACCCCAAATAGAGCCAAAAAACCAAAACAGTAAAACTACGTTATAAAAACATTAAAACTCAAAAACCCATAAAACCCGTTAAAACCCTAAAAACCCTTCCACCCCTAAAAACCCTAAAAACAATAAAAACCCATACAACCTCTAGAAGTCTCTAAAAATCATAAGACCCATAGAAGACCCTAAAACCCCTAATATTCCCAAAAATATAATAAATCACAATAAAAATCTAAAACACCCATAAAAACCCTTAAACACTCTAAAAACCTACAATCTTAAAAACAATAAAACCCTAAACCTCTCAAACCACAAAAAACAACTAATAATCATACAAACCATAAAAACAAAAAAAACATAAAACAACATGAAACTACTAAAATACCCTTTAAAATTGAAACTCTATTAAAATGCTAAAATCTGAATAACAACCCTTAAAATCCAAAATCTATAAAAATATTAAAAATCTATAAAAAATAGCCAACAACCATAAAATAAATAAAACCCTAAATCCCAAAATCCCTAAGAAAACAAAAAAAACACCAAAGAAAACCTAAAAACCCACAAAAAACCTAAAAATACCAAACCCTAAAAACCATAAAATCCAAAAATGTCCCCACAATCCAAAATATTCATAAACCCCTAAAACTCCAAAAAACATTAAACCGTCCCAAAATCCATAAAACTTGTAAAATAACCCTAAAACCCTAAAAACCAAAAAAAACTGTTAAACCCCACAAAACCATTAAAGACTCTAAAATCCATAAATCCACTCAATCCCCTCCCCAATCCTAAAATCCATTAAAAGTCCTAAAACCCCTTAAAACACTTAAAAGCACTAAAATACATTAAAAATTCAAAAAAATACTAAAACCCAAAAATGATCTCAAAAACCATTAAAAGAACTAAAAATCCAAAAGAAACTCCTAATAACCAATACATTATACTCGGAACTATAAAAAACATAAAAAACCCAAATAAACCCTTGGAACCCTAAAATCCATTAAAGACCTTTAAAAGCCCATAAAAATTCTAAATCCCCATAAAACCCAAAACACCTAAAAAACATCAAAAATCCTAAAAACATTAAAAAACTTAAAAAGTTATAAGACTAAAAACCCAAAAATCCCTAAAAACCCTAGAATCCCAAAAAACCGAAAACCCATGAAGACTTTAGAAACCATAAAAATCCTTAAAAACAAAAAAACCACTAAAATCATTAAAAACTCCAAAACACCCTAACAAACACTAATAATCGCTAAATACCTAAAAAGATTAAAATTTATGAAAACCCCCAAAAACTAAAAAACCCTAAAACCATAAACACCATTAAAATCCCTAAAACCCTAATTATATAAAAACAAATAAAAACCATAAAATACACTAAAACCCCTAAAAATTATAAATACCCCTAGAAACCCTAAAGGATCCAAAAAAACCAAAATATCGTAATGATCCTATATAAATTAAAAATACCATAAAAACCCCTCTAACACCCTAAAATCCCAAAAAAATGTAACCCTAAAACTCTTAAAAACACTAAAATACATAAAAATAATAAACCCAATAAACCCTAATGAACCGAAATAAAACTGAAAACCCTTAAATTCCCTAGGAACTGAGAGAATCCTGAAAACAATAAAACCTTAAAATCCAAAAAAAACCCGTAAAACTCCGAAAACCCCACAAAACTTAAAAAGTCATAAACCCAAAAATAACCTTGAATCCTTAAAACCCAAAACCCGCTAAATACTCTTAAAAATCCTAAAAACACCAAAACCCATAAAAATCCATAAAAATCCAAAAAAATCCATAAAAACTTAATGAAACCCTAAAATACCAAAAAAACACTAAAAATGCTAAAAAAATATTCACGACCCTAAAACACATAAAAACATACAAAACCCAAAAATCCCTAAAACCCCCAAAAAACACAAAAACCCAAAAAACACCAAAAATACCTAGAAATCCTAAAAACATAAAAAATATAAAATCCATTAAACCCCCCAAAAAAATTTAAAAACCCTAAAAATCAGTAACTCCTTTAAAACCCAAAAACTCAAATAAAGACCCTTAAGTCCTTAAAAACCCACAAACCCCTAAAAATCCACAAAACCCCTAAAAACAACAAAAGTCCTAAAACCCCCAAAACCCTAAATAACCTTATAAAAACCAAAAAATACCTAATACCTGTAAAGTTAAAAAAAACTAAAACCCTAAAACATTAAACACCCTAAAAACCACTCTCCTTAAACCCTAAAATCTTTAAATACGCTAAAAACACAAAAAACCAATAAAAATCTAAAAAACTAAAAAACCCTAAACCCTATAAATCCATAAAACCCACTAAATAAAAAAAATATATAGACACCTAAAAAAAATATGAAAAAATAAAACCAAAAAATCCCTAAAAACATAAAATGTCACAAAGAACCCTAAATATCCTAAAATGAACTAAAATCACTAAAAATACAAATAAACTAAAAAACAATAAAAACTGTAAAACATAAAAAACCATAATAACCTAATAAAACAAAAAAAATCCTTAATATCTCTAAAGAGGCATAATGTACCCTAAAATTCCCAAAAAAACTAAATGTTCTTGTTTCTATAAAATCGTTAAAGGTATATAAAAGCATCAAAATCACTAACAGAACAAAAAATAAAAAAAATAAAAGAGACTATAAAAACCATAAAACCCCAAAAAACCCTAGAAAAAACCCTATATATTTTGAAATACCCAAGAAACCCCTAATATACCCTAAAAACCTAAAAACCAATCAAAAACCATAAAACCCTAAAACAATTGAAAAGAACCTAAATCACATTAAAAACATAAATACCCTAAATAAACCTTTAAAACCCCTAAAGACCATAAAATCTTTTAGAAAACATAAACGCCATTAAACCCAAAAAACTCAAGAAACCCATAAATGCTTAAAAATATAATAATCCGAAAAAACCTAAAAAAACTCTAACAACATGAAAACCCCAAAACCCCCTAAAAACCTTGATAACCAAAATTTTTTTAAAACGAACCTAAAACCCCTAAAATCAACAATAAAACAAGAAACCCAAAAGGCCATAAAAACCCATAAAACCCCCAAAATATGCAATACAAACCAAATAATCCCTTAAAAAACAAAAAAAACTATAAACTACCTAAAAAGAACTAAAATTCCACAATTCCCCAAAAATTTAAAACATTAAATACGAAAAAAACTTTAAAAACCTCCAAAACCTAAAAACATTAAAATCCCTAAAACCCCTAAAAAAGAAAAAATAACATAAATTCCCTAAAAAATATTACAAACCCCAAAAACTTAGTTCTAATAAATTTGGGGGGGGGGGGGGGCTGGGAATAGCCCGACCCTCGCAACTTCCTTTCCCTAAAACCTTAGTATCCACAATACACATAAAATGCATAAAACCCTAAAATAGATAAAACAAAAAAACAAAAAAAAAATCCATAGTCAAAACACTAAAACTCCTAAATACCCCTATAAACCTAAAAAAACCTACAAAACCGAGAAAAAATAAAAACAATAAAAACATAAAAATAAATAACTGACACTAAAAATACTTTAAAACCCCTTATATTTTCTAAAACACCTATTTAAGTCAAAAAATTACATCAACCCCATAGAAAACCTCTAAAAGATCCCAATAACCCTTCAAAATAGTAAAACCCATAAAAACCTAAAAGACAATAAATACCCTAAAATCCCTAAAACACTAAAAACATAAAATCACCTAAAGCCACCAACACCCCAAAAAACTGTAAAAACCCTAAAACTTTTAAAAACCCTAAAAAATGAAATAAATCCTAAAACCCTATAAACCATTAAAATCCAAAAAACCACTAAAACCCTTAAAATACCATATAACCCCCTAAATATCTATAAAACCATAAACTCCTAAATTTCTCTATAATACCTAATAAAACACTAGATGACCGTACCACCCTAAAAGATCCTAAAACCCTTAAAAAACATAAAACCCCTCAAACACCATAAGCCCCCAAAATTCCATCAAATACCTAAAAACCCTAAAAACCACTAAAAACATTCATATACCATAAACCCTAAAACCCTAAAAAAATAAATAAAACACCCTAAAAACCCTAAAGCTATAAAAACATAAAACAGTCTTAAAAATCATTAAGAATTAAATCCCAAGAAAACCCAAAAAATATAAAAACCAATAACGACCCAAAAAATCCTAAAAACCATAAAATAACTAAAAACCCATAAGGAAACTCACGAAGTCATAAAAACGGTAAAAACCCAAAATATTCTAATACACTGAAAACCCCAAAGGATAATGAAGACCCATAAATCACTATTAAACATCAAAAACCCTAAACCCCTAAACACTCCTAAAACAACATAATAAAAACTAAAATACCATAAAAACAAGGAAAATAATCTAAAACTCGTAAAAACCTAAAAACCCCTTAAAATCATAAAAATATAAAAATAGACGCAAAACTGTAAACCCCCTACAAAAAAATTAAAACCCCTAGAAGACCGTAAATTCTTAAAAACCCCTAAAACATTCTAAACCCCCATAAACCTCATAAAAACTATAAAAACCCTTTGATAATAATAGAAAAACTACAAACCCGAAAAACCATAAAAACCTAAAAATGTAAAACTCCTGAAACCCACCTAAAAACCCCAAAACCATAAATACCTTAAAACACTAAAACCTTCCCACCAACTAAAAAACTGAAAACCCCTAAAGGAACCTAAAAAACCAAAAACCATAAAGGACACAAAATCCCATAAGGAAAAAATATAATTAAAAAAGTTAAGACCCTAGAAAACCCTTAAAACCCAAAAAATCCCAAAATACCTAAAACCCTAATAGAAACTAATATAAGAAAAATAGTAAATGACCTTAAATAACTGTAAATGACCTTAAAAAAATTTTAAATTCCTAAAAATACAATCAAAATTAATAGATCCAAAAACCCCGAAAAAATAAAAAACCCCTAAATATAAAAGAACACAAAATAACCTTATAACCTAAATGATCCTAAAAACCCTTTATATCCCTAAAAACCCTAAAAACCCATATGAATCATAAAACTGAAAAAATTTAAAAAGATATTTAGAAATCATGGAAATCTCTAAAAGATCTAAAAATATAAAAACCCATAGTACCCGAAAGGTCCCTAAAAACTCCAAAACACCATGAAACCTTAAATCAAAAAAACCCCAAAACCCATAAAAATCATAAAAACTATTAAATTTCACAAAACCAAAAAAATGATAAAATATTAACAAAAATATAAAAACCTTGAATCCCTAGAAACCATAAATATCCCCAAAAACATCATAGAAAGCCTAAAAACCATTAAAACCCAAAAAAACTGAAACAATAGAAAAATTCTTAAAACCCAAAAAACCAAAAAAAACACACAAAAAATCCAAAACCCCTGAAATATCTAAAAAACCAAAAAACCATAAATCCCTACAAAGACTAAAAAATATTAAACCCTAAACACCCAAAGAACACTAAAATCATAAAAACCTTTAATACCCTAAATCCTCTAAAAACTAATAAACCCCTAAAAAACATAGAACCATAAAAACCGAAAAAATTATAAAAACCCAAAAGAAACCCTAAAACCCCAAAACCCGAAAAAACTCCCAAACCCTAAAAACTATGAAACCCATATACCTATTAAAACCCCAAAAACAATAAAAAAATAAGAAAATATAATCCCCAAGAGACTCTAAAATCCCAAAAACCCTTAAAAAATATGAAACATTTAAAATACCTAAAATACCAAAACCTTATAAAACATAAAAACCCATAAAACCCATAAAACCATAAAAACCCCTAAAACCCTTAAATCACAATAAAAAACTAATAATCCCAAATTAAACAATTATTGGATACATATAATACGTAGTCATAGAGAAATCGATGTAAACTCCCCATGAACATATTTTCATATCCTCAGTGGGATGAGAATATGAAAATAACCTCAGCTAATTGGAATGTGTCTACAGTCATCGAAGCACAAAAATTTCAAAAGTTATTGATGATTGTTATATACTCTACATGGTTAAAATATTGAAGGCATAATAACCCTATATGTGAATAAAAATTGAAAAATCATAATCCTGTCAACAATCTCTACCTGATTGAAAAGAATATGAATAGGCGATCCCCTTCAGATTACATGATCCAAGACCACTTCTTCAAGAGAAGAAAAATGACTTCTGTTTCAATTGCCTATAGTTAACATATTCTATGATGTCTATGTTGGGTCAATATTCATCTCCATTATAGAACTAACCTTCAGAACCGAACTGTTGGGGATTTCCATTACAAGAATCTCAATTTCGAGGTCTCGTGCGATGGCCATGACAGCTACGAAACCCCAGTCCCCTAAATTTTCATGGATTCACCACGAGAGCTCCACTCCAAATTCCATCTCATTCATAAAATATTATATATAAAAATACCAAAAAATACATATAAAAACCCTAAGACCAAAATAAAACCTTAAAATAACTAAAAATTCTAAAACATATAATCTTTTAAAACCTTACAAACATTAAAATATAAAAGAAAACCCTTAAAACCCAAAAAATCCTACAAAAACGTAAAAAGCATAAATGGCCTAAAAACCCCTAAAAAGGTTTAAAACACAAAAAAACCCATAAAACCTCAAAAGGATCCAAAAACACCAAAAAACTCTAAAATGCCCTAAAAACTCTAAAAAGACATTAATATCTATAAAACCCCCTAATAAACCCTATAAGACCATAAAACCCCAAAAGAACCTTACCAACCATTAAAATTGTAAAAAATGCTAAAGGACACTAGACACCATAAAACCCTCTGTAAACCCTATAAAAACATAAAATCCTCTAAATGACCCCCAAACCCTAAAGACCTTGAAATATCCAAAAAAAACAAAAACCCTAAAAAACATTTAAAAACCTAAACACCCTAAAACACAAAAATACCCTAAAACCCCTAAAATAGCTTAAAAATCAAAAACCACTAAGAATACAAAACACCTTTAAATCTATAAAAACCCAATAACCATAAAACCCTTAAAATACCTAAAAACCTAAAAACAATAAAAAAATATAAAAAACCACAAAACCCTGAAAACCTGAAAAACATTAAAATCCGAAAAAATGTAGAAACAATAAAAACCCCTGAGAACCCTAAAAACCCTAAATGACACTAAAAATACCTAAAACCCCTAGAAGACTCTAAAAGTATTAAATATCCTAAAAAGACCCTAAAACCCCAAAAATTCTAAACCCAATATAAACCCCACAAATACCCTAAAATCTCTATAAAATCCTAAACAACCCTAAAAACCCCCAAAACCCTAAATCAAATTAAAATCCAAAAAAAATTCCCAAAACACCCCAAAAACCCAAATATCCCAAAAATTCCATAAACAATTCAAAAAACGAGAAGTACACAAAAACCCATAAAAACCCAAGAATGAACACAAAATACCATAAACCCCCTAAAAACCTATAACATTATTAAGAACCAAAAAACCCCAAAAAATAAAAAAACAATTTAAGAACACTTACAAACATAACAAACCCTAAAACACTAAAATAGCCCAAAACCCATGAAATACCCAAAAAAAATTCAAAAATATTAAAAACCCTTAAAACCTAAAAAACACATAAACCCCCTAAAACCTCTAAGAATCCCTATAAAATTAAAAAATCCCAAAATAACCTTAAAAACATTAACCCACAAACCCTAAGACCACCAAAATCCCAAATATCACTAAAAATCCAAAAAACACTTAAAACCCCTAAAACCCATTAGAATCCATAAAACAATTAGAAAACCTAAAAAACACTAAGCCCACACTAAAAGTACAAAATCCCCAATAATGATAAAAAGCATTAAAAACTATGAAAATCCCCTAAAACCCGTAAGAATCCCAAAAACATCTTAAAAATTCAAAAAACCCAAAAAGACCCAAAAAAAACAAAAATGATAAAATCCCCCAAACCCCCGAAAATCTATAAAATCATATACAGCCTAAAAAACCCCAAAATAACAAAACCCCCGTAAAATCCAAAAAATCCTAAAAAACCCTAAAAATCCTAAAAAACAAAAAATACCATTAAATCACTTAAATACCATTCAAACCCCTAAAAGCTGTAAAAACAATAAATAATGCCTAAAACATCATGAAAACATAAAAAATATTGAAAATCCTGAAAACTATAAGAACACCCAAAAAACTCTAAAAATCTTAAAACACTAAAAAACTCCTAAAATCATAAAACCTAAAAAATCACCTAAAATTTATAGAAAACTCAAAATAAAAACCCTAAAACACTAACCCCCCCCCAACCCTAAAATCTACAAAACCCCCCAAAATCCCTAAAACATTGTACAACCCTAAAAACCCTAAAAATCACAAAAGATATAAAAGAACAAAAAATCAAAAACAACACAAAAAATAAAAAAACTTGAAAATACTATTAATTCCCTTCAAACCACTAAAACCCCATAAAAGTCCACGAAAAAACCAGAAAACCCTAAAAAACCAAAAAAAATCTAAAAAACCCAAAAAAACACAAAAAACCCCCCAAAACCCAAAACCCTAAAAAAAGTAAAATTGTTTTAAAATATACTAAAACCCATTAAAACCCCAAAATATTCTATAAAACCCCAAAAAACACCTAAAATCTTAAACCAAATAAAAACCCTCGAAAACCCCAAAACCCCGAAAAATCCTACAAAACTCCAAAAAATCCTAAAATCTGTAAACCCCCTAAATATTATATAAAACCCAAACAAACCCCTAAAACCCCTTAAAACCCAAAAAAAATCATTAAAAAAATTTACTAAAACCATATACAACCCTAAAACACCCAAAAATCACTTAACCCCCTAAAAATCCAAAAAATTCCCAAACAACAATAAAAACCCTAAAATTTGAAAACACAATTAAATCCCTTAAAAATTCCACAAACCCCGAAGAACTATAAAAAAAATAAACAAACCCTAAAACCCCCCGAAAACCATAAAACCCATTAAAAATCCTAAAAACTATATAGAAAAACCGAAAAACCCTAAACACCCTAAAAACTATAGAACCCTAAAACCCCTATAAAACGCTATAAAAACATAAATCATGCTAAAAACCCAAAAGACCCTAACAAACCCTTAAAAAACTAAAAACCCTAAAACCTCTATAAAACCTGAAAAATACATTTTAAACCCCTAGAAATCACATAAAACCATAAAACCCTAAAATAATTAATACCATAAAACCCCTAAAAGCCTAAAACCGCAAAAGACTAAAAACCATAACAAACTTAAAATTCCCATAAAACCTTTAAAATACTAAAACCCCTATAACAATCATAGAAACCCTATCATATCAAAGACACCAACCCCCCCCAACCATAAAACCCATACAATCCCTAAAAAACATTTTAAAACCCAAAAAAATTAATAAATCAAAAACCACACCAAAACTCTAAAAATCATAGAAAAAATAAAATCCCTAAAATCCATAAGATACCCTAAAACCACCAAGAAAACTATAAAACCCCTAAATCCCATCCAAACCCTAAAACACCAAAAATCATTAAAAAAATATAAATCTCTTAAAAACATTATAAAACCTAAAAAAACCTCATACACCTAAAAAACATTAAAATCCTAAAATATCCATAAAACCCAAAAAAACTGATGACCCTAAAGAACCATAAAACATCCTAAAACCTTTAAAATCCCAAAAAACTCTAAAAACACTGAAAAAAATAAATACTTTTAAATAACACTAAATCATCCTTATAAAAACAAAATGACCCTAAAACCCATAAAAGATCATAAAACCCCGAAGAATCCCGAAAGACCAAAAAATTCAAAAAAATAATAAAGGCGCTATAAAAATCCTAAAAACCCAAAAGACTGTAAAAAAACATAAATATTTTAAAGGACCCTAGAATACATAAAAAATCAAAATCCCTAAAAGACCCAAAGAGCAATAATAAACATTAAAAACCCAATGACCCATAAAACACCTAAAATCCCTAAAATCCATAGAAAAAACTAAAACACTAAAAACATGAAAATCATTAAAACAATAAACAACTTTAAAAACACTAAAAACACTAAAAATCTTAATACCCCTACAAAACATGAGAAATAAATAAAGAACACTTAAAACCAAAAAATTATAAAAGTCCATAAAAACCCTAGAAGTCCAAAAATACCTAAAAACATAAACCCCCTGAAAACTCTAAGAAGAAATAAAAATCCCAAAATAATTAATCACCCTTAAAACCAAAAAAAATCCATAGAACACATAAAACCCAAAAAACCAAAAAACCTCAAATGATCATAAAAATCCAAAAAAACATTAAAATACTATCAAGCCCTATAAAAAACAAAAAATACTAACATACCCAAAGCCCCTAAATACTCTAAAATACAATAAAACCCTAAACCGTTTAGAAACCCAATAACCCATAAAAACAAAAAAAATATTTAAAACCCAAAAAAAAAACCCTCAAGAACCCAACAAACAAAACAACCATAAAATCATTAAAAACTATAAAAACCTTAAAACACCAAGAAAACCCCTAAAACCCAATAAAATCCCCTAAAATGTCTAAAATTCCAGAAACCCATAAAAACTATAACACCCACCAAAAAATTAAAATACCTAAAACACCTAAAAACCATTAAATCACATAAAAACCCTATAAAACAAGAAAAACACCTAAAACACTAAGACTCCTAAAAACACTAAAAACCCTAAACCCCCCCCCCAAACCCTAACATCACAAAAAAAATCCTTCTAAAACCTTAAAAATAAAGAAAACACTAAATCCCCTAAAACCCTAAAAATCCAAAAAAATCCCTAACACCCCCTAAAACTCTAAAAGTATAAAAACCCTAAAACCCTTAAAACCCTAAAAACTCTGAAACAATAAAATCCTTAAATATCCTAAATACATTAAAAATCCCAAGATCATAAAAACTCATAAAAAAAAGAAAACCTTAAAAAACTCTAAAAACACTAAAACCCCCCCAAAATAATATCAAAACCCTATAAACCAAAAATCCCCATAAAACCCTAATAACCATAAAGACATGTAATGATCATTAATAAATCTAAAATCCCTAAAAACCCTTAAACTCATAATAACATAAAAAATAATAAAAAACCCTAAAACACCGTAAAAACCGTAACAACCCAAAAACCCGAAAAACAATAGAAACACTAAAAAACACAAAAAACTTTAAATACATAAACCCCAACCCCCTAAAATAACTTAATCCCCTTAAAAACACTAAAATAGAAAAAAAAAACAAAACACCCTCGTAAAACCCTAGAACCCCCATTAAAACCTAAAAACTTTAAAGACATTGAAGACCCTAATAATACCCTAAAACAGTAAGAAACCCCTAAAACCCATAAAATTTCGAAAACAATTGTATAAAACCGTAATACCCTAAAAACTCGTAAAAATCTAAAAAAAAATTAAAATCCATAAAACCCCCAAAACACTAAACACGAAAATAAACCTCTAATAAAACAAAAACCCAAAAGGTGGCTAAAACCTCTACTAGATCCTTAAAACCCATAAAACCCCTAAAATCACAAACAAAGAAAAAAAAAACAATAAAACTAATAAAACTCTAAAATATAATCAAATCCCTAAAAGACCTAAAATACTAGAAAACATTAAAAACATGAAAACCTTGAAAACCATAAAAACCTTAAGAAGGCAATAAATCCCTAAAAACCATAGAAAACTTCCAAACCCATAAACCCCAAAAATTCTTAAAACTTTGGAAAACACTGAAACACCATAAACCCCCTAAAAACAAGTAAAATCCCAAAAATAACAAAAAACCAAAAAACCCCTAAAAACATAAAAAACCTAAACCCCCTCAAAGCCTATAAAAACTCTAAACCATGTAAAATACTCAAAAACCATGATTAATAAATTAAAAGACCCTAAAACACCATAAAATAAAAAAACACTAAAAACTATAAAAACAATAAAAATCCTAAAAAATGTAACGAAATATAAAAATAATAAAAAATATTAGAAACAATAAAATTTTCCAAAACAATGATAAAGACCCAAACACCCTAAAAACCCAAGGAAAACCCTAGAACCATAAAACCCATAAAATTCCCAAAAAATTAATTAAAAATTAAAACACCTAGAAATATAAAATACCTTTAAAGATCTGAAATTATCCAAAACACCGATAAAAACCCAAAGACCCTAAAAACCCATGGAAAACCCTTAAACGATAATACCCATAAAATTCCATGCAGATCCATAAAAAATTAAAACCCCTAAAAACTATAAAATACCTTTAATGATCCGAATAATCCCTAAAAATATCTAAAAACCTCTAATACCCCTAAAAACCCTTTAAACTCTAAAAATCCTAAAACCCCCAAAAAATTCTAAAATGCTAAAAACATAAAAAAACAATAAAACAAAAAAACCATAAAGCCACAAAAAATTATAAAAACAAAAAATAACACTAAATAAACCCAGTAAACCCTAACAACCATAAAAACCCCTAAACACCATTAAACACCTAAAACCCTAAAACCCCTAAATAAAATAATAAAACACTAAAAACCATTAAAATAATAAAAAACCCAAAACCATAGAAACCCAAAAACCCTTAAAAACCCTAAAAAGTGAAAAACCCCTAAAAAACCCTAAAACCCCTAAAACACATAAAAACCCCCCAAAACCCTAAAGAACATTATAATCCCTAAAAAATAAAAATCATTTAAAAACGAAAAACCCTAGAATCTCTAAAAACTATTGAATAAATCAAAAACCCCTAAAAACCCTATAAATACATTAAAACCTATAAATAACATAACCCCCATAAAATTCCTTAAATACCATATAACCCTAAAATAATTAAAATACAATAAAAAACCATAAACCCCCTATAAATCCATTAAAATAAAATGAAAAATCGTAAAACACCCCGAAATACCTTAAAAGATGCTAAAAACATGAAAAATATAATTTTACGTCCTAAAAACCATAAAATAGTAGTAAATATCTTATATAGCCAAATTCAAACTAAAAACCTCTAAAACACTTAAAAGACAATAAAAACTCAACCAAACCATAAAGGTACCTAAAAACCAAATGTACCACAAACACCCCTAAAATCCTAATGTAACCTAAAACCATGAAAGACCCTAAAAACCTAATAGTCGTTAAAAACCCTGAAAATATGCAAATGACCCTAAAACCCCTAAAAACGAAAATAACACCTAAAACACCCTAAAACCCTTAAAAGGCCCTAAAAGACAAAAAAAATCATAAAAGAACTTCATACCCCAAAAAACCAAAAAAAGGCCCTAAAAACCCTAAACACCATAAAAGTCTCTAAAAACATTAAAAGACCCTAAAAACCACAAAGACACTAAAAATCCTAAAACCCTAAAACCACAAGATCTATAAATAACCAACCCCCCCCCCCCCCCGCCCCACCCCCCAAAACCCCTTAAATGATTAAAACCCTAAAAGGTATATTTAATAGAAGCACCATTTATCATCACATTTGTTTTAGTGCTCAAAAGTACCCATTATTAGTGATTTTTGTTAGTGCTGATAAAAAGTAGATTAGAAACAAAAATTATATATCATAAAAAATAAAATATTAATAGATTAATAAATTTATATTTCAATAAATATATTATATTATATATAATATGATTTATATAAGACTAAGTATTCATTTACACTTAATATAAATGATATTTATTTAAAATGATTTATAAAATAATTAAAAATTAATATTAAGTAAGAATGGAATAGTTTGTATCTTGAAAAGGAAATTCAGTAATAATTTGGTGACATAAAAAAATTAATAAACAAGTTTACATATTTATATAACTAGAATACACTCTATTAAAAACCAAAAATCCTAAAAATCTTCCTAAAACGCCAAGAAAAATTAAAAACCCTAAAAATTTGTAAGAACCCTATAGTACCCTTGAAAACTTTACAAACCCATATTGGAACATTAAACCACTAAAACCTTAAAACCTCCAAAAAAACCCTAAAATACCAAAATACATACAAAAATACCCAAAACCATTGAAAATTTTTTAAACCCCCAGATGACCCTAAAACCCCCCAAAAAAATACAAAATGACCCAAAAACACCTAAAATCCCAAAATTCCTAATACCCTAAAAACACCATAAAAATAATAAAAGAACATAAAATATCCTAAATCCCTAAAAAGTTTCTAAAACCTAAAAAGAAACTAAAAACCCTAAATGACCCAAACACACCATAAAACGCTAAAGAACCTTAAACAACCTAAAAACTAGAAGGACCCCATAAATCCATAAAAAAAGTAAATGGCCCAAAAAACACTAAAATATTAATGAACCTGGAAAACCCATAAAAACCATAAAAGACACAAAACCCTAAAATACCTTAGAAACCTAAAGAATAATAAAACCCTAAAACTATTTAATAGACCCTAAATAACCTGAAAAATAGTAAAAAATACTAAATAACCCCAAAAAAATAAAAACCATAAAAGAACCGAAAAACTAATAACCCTAAAACCTCTTAAAACCCCTAAACACCAAAGCACCCTAAACCCCTATGTAACCTTTAAGAGACACTAAAATATCATAAAAAACCACAAACCCTTAAAAAACCTAAAAACCCTAAAACTCTAATTTTTTAAAAACACTAAAAAAGCCTAAAAACCATTAAAAACCTAAAAACCATAAAAAACATAAATCCCTAAAACCGATGAAACCATAAAAACCTTAAAAATCTAAAAACTGAAAAAACATGAGAAACCCCATAAAAACATAAATCTCTATAAGGACCCTAAAAACATTAATGAACTCCAAAAAAAACTAAAACCCCTAAAAATCACTAAAAAACTGAAAATCCTTAAAAGACAATAAAAACCCAAAACCCAAAAAAATCACTAAAAACACCTAAAAACCAAAAGAACCTTAAAACACCCAAAACACCTAAATGACCAAAAAAACTTTAAAAACATGAACGACCGTAAAAACCCTAAAATACCTTAAAAACTCTAAAACCAACACATACTCAAAAAACTTCTAAAAGACCCAAAAAAAATCCTAAATACATTAATATATCTTTAAAGTAATAACCCCCCTAACCATAAGAACCTCTAAAAGACCCTAAAACACTATAACCTTGAAAAACCATAAAACCTCGTAAAACCATAAAACAATTCAAAAAACCTAAAACCCTGAAAATAAGAAAAACACTAAAAAGCATAATGAACTAGAAAAACCGTGAAAACAAAAAAAAAACCCTAAAAACCTAAAAACCCTAAAATACTTAAAAACCAAAATACCCCTAAAAACCCAAAAACCCACAAAAACCCCAAAAAACCAAAAAATTGCTACAAATCCCCAAACCCCTAAAAACATTTTAAACCCCTAAAACACTAAAACCCCTAAATCCCAAAATAAATGCCAAAACCCCTTAAAACTCCCCTAAAACCACTAAGAAAATGTAAAAAGACACCTCAAACCATAAAAACCTGCCAAACCACCAAAAGCACTAAAAACCCATAAAACCTATAAGAACCATAAAACTCAAAGGACCTTATAAAAATAAAAACCCTAAAACCGTAAAACCCCTAAAACCCAATAACCCTAATAAAACCTAAAAACCATAAAAACACTTAAAACCATGAAACCCATGAAAAGAAAAAAAATCCTAGAAAATAGATCAAACCTTAAATCCCTAAAAACCCAAAACTCCAAAGAAACACCAAAAACATAAAAATACCAAAAACAGCCAAAATAAGACTAAAATACCCTTACAATCATAAACACCCCCTAAAACACTAAAAAACACAAAAAACTATACACACATAACAAAATAACCCTAAAAACATAAAAAACCATACAATCCTATAATCCTTAAAACCCCTATGAACATTTAATAATGAAAAAACCCCGAAAAGACCCTAAAACCCCCTAAAACATCATAAAATCTTAAAAAGATATATTAATCATTTAAAGATCCATAAATATCCTTAAACACCATAAAAACATTAAAAACCATGAAAACCCTAAAAAAATAAAAAACCATAAAACCATGTATACCCTAAAAATACAGAAACCCCCAAAACCACAAAAACCTAAAAAGACACTAAAAACCCTAAAATAAACTAAAAATCCTTAAAATCCATAAAGTCCTATAAAAAAATAGAAAATCCCTAAATAACACTAAAAAAATACTAAAGCCCTAAAGGACCCTAAAAACCCTAATTATCCCAAAAGGACTATAATACACCTTAAACCCCTAAAAGACATATAGATCCCTAAAACACCTAAAAGAGCCTAAAAATATTAAAAACCTCAAAAAAAATAAAAAATCCTCCATAATAAACCATTAAATACCTAAAAACATTTAAAAATAAATGACCCTAATAATAATTAAACCAATAAAGGGCCCTAAAAACTATACAACCCCTAAATATCCCTTAAAAACCTAATTATTAAAAATCCAAAAAGCCCCACAAAACAATAAAATACCATAAAAAACCAAAGAACACATAAAACCCTTAAAAATCATAAAAGACCCTCAATACCTAACACCCTAAAAACCCCCAAAACCCCAAAACCTATAAAACAATAAAATACTATAAAACCCCTAAAAATCAATAAATTCCTAAAACCCTAAAACCCCCTAAATAATCTAAAAACCCTAAAACCCTAAAACACAATAAAATCCCTAAAACCCAAAAAAAATAAAACCATTTAAACCCAAAAAAACCACAAACACAAAAATATCCCATGAACATTAAAGGACACAGAAAACCCTAAAAACTTCAAAAAACAATAAAAACCTAAACACCTAAAAGACCCTAATACCTCTAAAACCCACAACAGAACATAAAATACTATACAAACCCTAAAAAACCTAAAACCCCTAAAACCCTAAAAGACATGAAACCCAATAAAATATAAAATGACCATAAAACCCCTAAACACTAGATACCCTAAAACCCATAAAATCATTAAAAACCCATAAAATCATAAAAAATAAAAATGAATCCCTATGAAACTGTAAAAGACCATAAAAACTAATAAAAACCCAAATAACTTAAACCCTTAAGATAAAAAAAATCCCTTAAACCCATTAAGACCCCAAAAAAATAATAATAAATTAAAAACCCATAACAAAATCCTAAAACACTAAAAAAGCAAAAAAAACCCTAAAACCCTCAAATCCTTAAAAACCCTAGAAACCTAAAAAACATTCCAAAACACAAAACCCAAAATCCCCTAAAAATATAAAATCAATAAACCCTCTATTACCCTTTAAACCCATAATATCATTTAAAAACTTGAAAAAAGACATTAAACCCATATAACCCAGAAACCAAAAAAACCCAAATAACTCTAAAATCCTAAAAACATTAAAAAAATAAAACAAAAATCCTAAAAAAAATTGAAAACACTAAAAATCCTAAAAACCCCTAAAAATTCAAAACACACAGAAAACCCTAAAAAACTAAAATCCCTAAAACCCCTAAATATCCCTAAAACCCCTAAAAACACGTAATAAACTTAAAACCAAGGAACCAATGTAAAAACCCATAATTTTCTTTAGAAACATAATTAAATACTAACACTAGAACTAGAAAAGCCCTTGAATCCATACACCCCAAAAATAAATCCCCTAAAACCATAAAAAACTCTAAAAACCCCTAAAAGCCTCTAAAAACCTAAAAAAACTAAAACCCGCTTGAAATCCTAAAATACCTAAAGACACTAAAACCCCTAAAAAACTAAAACCATAAAAACATCAAAAAGACTCTTAAAACACTAAATTCTAAAAAGTCCCCAACACCCAAAAACACATAAAAGACTCTAAAATAACTTATAAATCCCTAAAAGACACATAAAAAAACTTAAACAACCTAATAAACCCTAAATCCCCATAAAACCCCTAAACCCAAAAAAAAACCTCAAAACCAAAAAACCCCTAAAAAATATAGCACCTGTAAAAATTATAAAATGACATAAAACCGGTAAAATCACTAAAAATGTAAAAAATTCAAAAACCATAAAAATACCTCAAATCCTAAAAAACTGTTAAAATTTAAGAAAAAATTAAACCGTTAAAGAACCAAAAATACCAAAAAAAACCCCAATATAATCATAAAACCCTAAAAAATAGGAAAACACTCAAACCCTAAAAATCGTAAAAAGAAAAAAAAACCAAAAACCCCCTAAAAACCCATAGACCACTAAAATATCTGAAAAAAACCATAAAATCCACCAGAACCGTTAAAACCCCTATAAACCGTAAAACCTTTAAAACACCTAAAAACCACAAAAAATTTATTCTACTAAAAACCCATAAAAATAATAAAGGATCATTAATCCCTTAAAGGACATAAAACTCAAAAAACCCCAATGTTTTCAAAACCCCTAAAAACCCCAAAACCTTACAAACCCTAAAAAACCCATAAATGACACTAAAACCCCTTAAACAAACCTAATGTATAGAAGATCCTAAAAACACAAAACCCTTAAAAACCCTAAAAAATCTAAATAGACCAAAAGGATCCAAAAATTTAAAATCATCTCAAAAAACTATTAAAATAAAAAAAACCTAAAAGGTACAAGAAACACTTAAAACCCATAAGAAACTGAAAACCCTAATACCCCTAGAAACACCTATATGAGATAGAAAACAATTAAACCCCTTAACCCCCCAAAAACCCCTATTAACCCTAAAATCCATAAAAACTTAAACCCCTAAATCCCTTAAAAAAACCAAAATACCCAAAACAATTCTAACAACCTAAAATTATCTAAAAACCACTCAAATCCATAAAAGACCTAAAAAACCAAAAATTACTATGAACTGTAAATACCTAAAATAATAAATAAACCTAACAACCAAAAAATAAAAAAATATTTTTAAATACCCCAAAACCCTAAACCCCATAAAAATCCTGAAACCCATAAAAACATAGAAACCATAAAAAAATTTAAGGACCTACATTTCATTAAAATCAAAAAACACCTAAAAATAAAAAACCCAATAAAATCTAAGAAACACTAAAATCCTAAATAATACATTTAAACCCTAAAAATCCTAGAAACCCTAAAACTTGAAAATTCATAAAATCCATTAAAACTTTTTAAACCCATAAAAATATTGAAATAGATTTAAACACCTATAAACATTAAAATCCATATGAAAATACCAACAAAAATATTAATAAGGAAAAACCATGAATAACCATTAAAAGCAAAGAAAACCCCTAAAACATAAAAAAACAATAAGTACAATAACACCCAAATACCCATGAGAACCCATAAAAACCCTAAAATCCAAATAAAATCCTTAATACCCCTTAAGAACCCCTAAAACCTTTATAAAAATAAAATGAATACCAAAATACCTAAAAAATATAACCCCCAACCCCTAAAAACCATCAAAACCCAAAAAATCCAAATAAATCAATAAAACCCCTAAAAACATTAAAAACTTAAAGCCCTAAAAACAATAAAAACACGGGTCCCTAAAATAGCCTAAACACCACAAGAAACCTAAACCCCTTAAAACCATTGAAAAAACCACAAAAAGATTAAAAACATAGAAATGCTAAAAGTACGTAAAAACAATAAAAAATCTAAAAATCCTATAATATCCCTAAAAACAAAAATTGCATAAAATCCCTAAAATACCTAAAAACCATAAACCACTAAAAACACTAAAATAACCTAAAACCATAAAAAAATCCCAAAACTCTAAAAAACCGTAAAGACTCTAAAATCCATAAAATCCCTAAATCACAATAAACACAAAGAGCCCGTAAAACCCCTTACAACCAAGAACACTTAAAAAACTTAACACCCTAAAAATAATTATACCCCTAAAACCATGAAAACCCTAAAACTCCTAATAACCCATAAAACCCAAACAACACATAAAAACTATAAAACCCCATAAATCACTAAAACCCCAAAAAACACTAAATACACTAAACCCCTAAATATATATATAAACCACAAAACACTAAAAAATCAAAAAACCGCAAAAATTCCATAAAATCCTAAAAATTTCATAAAATCCCAAAAACCCTAAAATCCATATATTTTCTAAAACTCTGAAAAATACTAACAAAAATCGTGAAAAGATTAATAACCATAAAAACCTTAAAAACACAAAAAATAGTAAAAATCCCTAAAATACTAAAAACCCTAATGAAACTAAATCCATAAAAACTCTAAATGACCCAGAAACCATAAAAACAAAAAAAAAACCATTAAATTACAAAAAAAAACTACAAATAAATAAATACCCAAAATACCCTAAAAGATCCAAAAAACCCCTAAACTCCCCTTAAAACTCTTAAAAATAACATAATGACTCAAAAACTAGAAAACATCCTAAAAGTATCTACAAAACTATAAAACCACTAAAAACTGTAAACATTCTAAAACCCCTTAAAATATCTTAAAATAAAAAAAAACCTTAAATCATTAGAACGCCAAAAACCACTAAAAAGACTAAAAACACTATGAATCCCAAAAGATTTTTAAAACCCGGAAAACCCCTAAAAACCTCAAAAACCATTAAAACCCAAAAAACTGAAAACTCCCAAGAACCCTTAAATACCTAAAACCCCATAACCCCCCCCCCCCTGAAAAAACCAAAAAAAACCCTAAAACCCATAAAAATTTTAAAAACACCAAAATACTAAAAAAAATCCTTCAAACCCTAAAAATAATATTATGACACAATAAACAAAAAAAAATAAAATATAAAGCGATAACATAACCATAAAACCCTTAAAAATTATAAAAACCCAAAAAAATAGAAATAACACTAAAAAAATCATAAAAACCGCAATAAACACTAAAAAACCAAAAAACCATAAAAATATAAAAAACATAAAACCCTTATAAACCCTAAAATAGTCATAAAGACCAAAAATCATAAATTTATAAAAGTAACAAAAACTACCATGGAAACCATAAAAACCCCCGAAACACTTAAAACCCAAAAATTCTAAAAAACCTGAAAGAACTCTAAAAACCCTTAAAAGTAGTAAAACCCCAAAACCATAATATAACCATTTAAAACCCTTAAAATCAAAAACAAACCAGAAACCATAAAAACACTAAAACCCATTAACAACCCGAAAACATCTAAAACCCCTAAAACACTAAAAACATGAAAAGACCCCAAAAATCCTTTGTAACCAAAAACCATGTAAAATTTCCAAAAAAAAATCCTAAAACACATAATGACCTTAAAACATCATAAAAGACCCTAAATAACCCTTTAAAATCCAAAATATAGCATAAAACACATTAATAACAGAAAACTTCACAAAATATGTTAAAAATCAAAAACCCCTAAAACCTAAAAAACACATAAAATCTGAAAAATAATTACAGACCACTAAAAACCATAAAAAAAATAAAAATAACATAAAACCCAAAGAAATACCTAAAAATAAATAAAGACAAAAAATACATAAAAATGATAAAAATCCTTGAAAACCCTAAAAACCATAAAGCACTAAAAATATAAAAAATTATAAAAAAACTAAAAACCCTTAAAAAATTAATAACCAAAAAAGAAACTAAAAACCCAAAAGATACCAAATATAATTTAAAACCCCAAAATACCCCAAAAACCTAAAAGACCATAAAAACCCTAATACCCTATAAGACAATAAGAAACCCATAAAACTCAATTAAACCACTAAAACAACTAAACCCCCCCCCCCCAAACCACCAAACCTAACCAAAAAGAAAATAAAACCATAAAACCCATAAAAGAACAAAACCCCCCAAAAAATAGACCAAATATAGTTTAAATAACCCTATAAAACCCTTAAAGGCCCTAAAACCCCTTAAAAACTCCAAAAATAATTAAAAACCCTAAATCCAAATTAAAATCTAAAAAACCATAAAACCGTAAAGACACCCAAAAAAATCCATTGAAAACCCCTAAAAACAGAAAACCCCCCTAAAAGTCTAAAAATCAATAAACCCTAAAAATCCCAAAAAACCAACCCACCCCCCCCCCTAAACTGAGGAAATTAATAAGAAACCTTAACCCCCCAACCTAGAACAAAAAAAATCAAAAACACCTATTATCATATAAAAAGAGTTAAAATTTTCCAAAAACTCTAAAACCTAAAAACCCATAAAAAGCACATGAAACCCCTAATACCCCTATAATCATAAATACCCTAAAACCCTAAAACCCATTAAAACACTCTAAAACAACCTAAAATCCCATAAAACTCCCTAAAACTCCCTCAACCCCCATAAAACCCCAAAAAACATTAAACACCTAAAACCAACAATAGAAAATAAAACACCTAAAAAGAACTAAAAGCCATGAAACCATAAATGAAACACTAAAAACCTTTAAAACCCCTATGAACCAATAAAATATATTTTAAAACACATAAACACCACTAAAAGCCTTTGAAGTGCATAATATCGTGCTGGCGGTGGCTTGTTTTGGTGAGGAGGTGTCGAATGCTTGAATTTTTGAGATTGTATACTGGTCGTTGCTTGGTTGTGAGTTGTTGGATGCTAGTTAATGCTGGTTGGTGGTGATGGTTGTGGCTTGGATTTGTGAGTTTTCGTTTGGTTTGGTTTTTTTTTGAATATTTTAGGTTTCTTTTTCTGGGTTGGGGGTTGTTAAGGGTTTTTGGCTGCGGGTTGTTTGACCCCTCCACTCCCTTATCTGCTGCGTCTTTTTTCTAAAAATTTGGGGTGGTCAAGAATAGCCTGACCCTCGCATCTTCCTTTCCCTAAAACTTCTAAAATTTCTAAAAACCCAAAAAATCCAGAAATACATTGAAACCCCTAAGAATCCTAAAAACCATAAAAACCATAAAGACCTAAAAATACCAAGAAAATACAATGAAACCACTTTAAACACCTCAAAACCCTTAAAACCCATATGGACTCCTAAAACTCTAAAAACCCCTAAAAACCTCAAAAACCCTAAAAAACCCTAAATACCCCAAAACACCCAAAACACCCTTAAAGACCATAAAATCCTAAAAAATACGAAAATACCAATCAATCTCCTAAAGATGCTAAAAATCATAACAACCATGAAATTTCAAAAAAAAAACCCTAAGAACCCAAAAATATAGTAAAAACCCATAAAACCCTAAAATACCCTGAAACCCAAAAAACTATCTAAAATATCTTAAAAATAAAAATACCCTGCAAACCCCATAAACCCCCCAGAAAACATAAAATGACCCTAAAATATATATAAAACGCAAATAAACTATAAAAAACACAAAATATCATAAAACCCTAAAAACCTTGAACCCCTAAAAACCACAAAGCCGCTAAAAACCATACATACCAAAAGAATCCATAAAAACAGTATAAACATTTTAAATAAAAAACCCCTAAAAACCCTAAAAACCCTTAACTCCCAAAAATCCCAGAAAACCCCAAAAATACAAAAAACACAAAAAACACATAAACCCCAAAACTCCACTAAAACCATTTACCCATCCCCACTCCTAAAACCTGAAAGGACCCTAAAACCCCTAAAACCATTAAATGTCCATAAAATACCGAAAAACCATAAATGGCATGAAAAAATCATTAAAACCCTAAAGAACATAAAAGACTAAAAACTATAAAAATCCAAAAAAACGTAAAAACTAAAAACCCATAAACCCCCTAAAAGTCCCTAAAACTACTAAAACACCATAAACTCCTAAAAACTCCAATCCCCTAGAAAAGTCCCCAAAACCCCTTAAAAAATTAATGACCCTAAATCGCATAAAAACTAAAACAAAACCAAAAACTACTATAATACCCTAAAAACCATAGAATCCCTCATTACCCTGAAAACAATAAAACACCTCTAAAAATTTCAATATAATAATAAAAATTAAATACCTTGACAATCCTTAGAATCCCTACTAACTCCTAAACATATTAAAACCCCTAAAAACCCTAAAAACTCAAAACACCTCTAAAAACCTAGAAAACAATAAAACCCTAAAAACACTATGAAAACCATTTAGATCCAAAAAAACCCTAAAATCCCTAATCACCTTAAAACCCCACTTAAAATAATAGATAACCAAAAATACCACTAATACCATAAAAACAAGAAAACTCCCCTGAAACTCTTTAACCCCAAAAAAATCCAAAAAACCCTCAATACCACCAAAAATCTCCAATGAATGCTATAGAAAACCTAAAATCCTAAAAACCTAAAAACACTAAATAACCCTAAAATGCTAAAAAAACACAAAAACCCAATAAACCTCCAAAATTCCAAATAAATACCATAGAAAAGCTATAATCCAAAAATCCTACAAACACTAAATAACCGTAAAATAATAAAATGAAAAAAAACCCATAAAACCCCTAAAAACCCAAATAAGCAAAAATTCCAAAAATGTTGTAAAATACCCTAGGAAATAAAAAAATAAAAAACATGAAACACCAAAAAAACTCTAAAAACCCTAAAAATCGTAAAACCCCTAGAAAACCCAAAAACCCAATTAAAAACTCTAAAAACCACATAGACCCTAAAAGAAACTAAAAAAATAAAAAATTCCCTAAAGGCCATAAAAGGCCTAATAAAAGAATTAAAGGCCCACAAAACCATAAAATTCCCTAAAAACCTTAAATACCCTAAAATTACTAAAAACCCCCCAAAACCCAAAAACAACATAAAACACCTAAAACCATAAAATAAAAAAAAATACTTAAAATATAAAAACAAAAAAAACCCTAAAATCCTAAAACACTTAAAATAAGAAACCCTAAAACACTAATAAGCCATAAAAACCCTAAAAATAGTAAAAACTATAAATTCCCTAAAAACCAATAAAACCCATAAAACCCTAAAAATCCTTAAAGACCCCTAACACACTATCTCCGAACTCGAAAAAATTGAAACACGCTAAAATTTCTAATGAAAACATAGAATATTTAAAAAAACTATAACAAACTCTTAAAACCTAGAAAACCCTAAAATGATGAGAACTATAAAAAGACTAAAAACCATGAAATAACCCTCAAGAAATTAATGTTCTGAAAAAACTTAAAACCCCAAGAAATGTAATGAACCCTTAAAAACCAAAAAAACACCCAAAATCTATATAAACGTAAAAAGGAAACCCTAAAATACACTAAAAACTCATAAACCCCTACAATCCCTGAATATCCTAAAAATTATATAAATTCTAAAGACCCTAAATACTTCAAAAAAACTAAAACATTAAAAAACATAAAAATACCATAGTAACAAAAGACTCCATAAAAACACTAAAAACACCAAATACCCATAAAACCACTAAATACCATAAACACTTCTAAAATCCTAACAGCCCTAAAAACCACAAAAATCCCTAACAAAACCCTAAAAAATCTAAAATACCTTAACAAATCCAATAAACTAGAAAAAAATTAAATAACCTAAAACCATGATGAAACCTTTAAAATAACTAAAACATCCATAAGAACCCCTAAAACCCTAAAAATCCATAAAAACCTGTAGAAAACTCTAAAACCCTGAAAGACACTAATGCACCCTTAGTCATTCCAAAAATGCTCTAAACCCACTCAAAATCACTATGAATCCCTAAGAAGCACTAAAAACCATAAACCCAATTAAAAATAAAAAACCCCCCAAAAAATCCAAAATTCCCTTAAACCCTTAAATCCCTTAAATTTTTAAAAATACACAAAAAACCTAAAATTTATTTAGAAATCATCATCTATAAAAACCCAAAAAACCCAAAAAAAACTATGAAAGCCCCTAAAACACATAAAATAACTCTGAAAGTGTAAAACCCCTATCCACTCTAAAAACCTTCAAAACCCATCAAAACCTTTGAACCCCCTTAAAATTATCAAAAAACCTAAGAAAATTAAAAACACTAAAATAATAAAACCTAAATCCATAAAAATATTTATGAGCCCTGACCCTCCCTTTGATTTCATTACATGATTTCTTATTATACAATTTGGGGGGCAAGGGATAGCTTGGTCTTATGCCCCAAACATTCCCAGAAACCATATAAAACACTAAAACCCCTAAACAAATCCTAAATAACCCTAAATAACTAAAACCCCTAAAACCCTATAAGAATTTGGAAAACCCTAAAAACACTATGAAAACCCTAAAACCATTAAACCTTATAAAAAGACAGGAAAATACCTAAAACATGAAAAACCCGTAAAAACCATACAAACCCAAAAAATCCAAAAAAACTAATACTCCACTAAAAATGCATAAAACACTAAAATCCTAAAAACTCTAAAACTCAAAAATCACTAAAACCCTTAAAACTATTTAAAAAATAAAAACCCTTACAAACCTAATAAACATAAATACCATAAAAATCATAATATGGTTAAAACCCTTATTGACCAAAAACTTTTTGAACACTAAAATCCTCAAAATCACTTAAAATACATAAAAAAATAAAAACCCAATTAAAATCCAAATATCATTCTAAATCTCTAAAACCATAAAAACCCTAGAAACCATAAAACCCCCAAAAATACCATAAAAACCCGAAAGACCCTACAATCCCAACCCCCCCCCCCAAAAAAAAAACTTAAAACCCCATAAAGAACCATAATGACCTATAAAAAGTATAGAATCTCATAAAACCCATTAAAAAAACAAAAAAAAACTAAAAAACATGAATATATATATATAAAGGACTGTAAAACCCTAAAAAACCTAAAAACACTAAAAACCAAAAACCCTAAAACTCCCAAAAACCCCAAAAACACTGAAACACTAAAAACCCATAAAACCCTAAAACCCTAATCACACCTAAGATTTCCTAAAGAAACCTAAAAAGCATATAACACCTAAAATACCCAAAAAACCTTGAAACCTTAAAAAACCCTAAAACACTAAAAAACCCTAAAACCCTAATTAACATTAAAAACCCTAAAACCCAAAAAAACATTAAATCCTCAAATTCCCTAAAACCCCTAAAACCCCTAAAACTATAAAATCCTTAAACCCTAAAATACTAAAATCCCAAAAAATATAAAAACACTAGAAACATGAAAACCCTTACAAAAATATTAAAAATCATAAAAACAATAAAAACATAAAAACATAAAAACCCCTAGAAACTCATAAAAACACTAAAACCTAGTTAAACTCTCTAAAACCCCTAAAAAGCCATAAAAATATACAAAATCTAAAATATTATAGTGCATAGAACCCTAAAAACCCTAAAACCCCTAAAAGTTTTCAAACCCCCTAAAATACAGTAAATGGCCATAGAAACCCACCTACACTAAAATACTATAAAAAACCCATAAGAGACCCCAAAAACCCAAAACCCCTAAAAATTCTAAAAAACTAGACACCATAAAATAAACCAAAAACCCTTAAAAGGCTAAAAAACAAAATACACACTAGAAGGCACTAAAACCCTAAAGACCCCAAAACACCGTAAAAACCCTAAAGCACCCTAAAATAAAAAAAAATCTATAATAAACACTAAAAAATCACTAAATCTCACTTAATGACATTAAAAACACTAAAACCTACAATAGAACCTAACAACCCTAACAAAATACTAAAAGATCGTAATACCCCCAAAAACTGAAAATGGTTCTAAAAACTCTAAAAATAAAAAATGAGCCTTAAAAATCCAAAAAATAAGAAAAAACTAAAACCCTCTAAAAGACAATATAATAACATGAAACCCCCAAAAGCACTAAAGGAATCCAAAAACCAAAAAAAAAACTATAATACCCTAAAAAGCATAAAGAAACTCTGGAAATCATTGAAAGACCCTAAAACCCCTAAAACCGCTAAAACCCATAACAACCATAAAATCCTTAAAATATCTAAAAACACTAAAACCATAAAAACTCAAAAAATTTAAAAAGTATATAATTCATAAAAAAAGATTTTTTAGTGTCTTTTTATAACTGACCGAAGCACCCTTTATCATTGATATTACTCCATGCTCATAAAAGGTATATTTCAGAAGAAAATTATATATCATTAAAAATCATATATTATTTTATAAATATACTATTATTGATATAAATATAATATATTTTATTATATATTATTTAATTAAGATTAAATACCTATTTACACTTAATATATATGATATTTAGTGATAATTTTTTATAAACAATTAAAAATTATTTCTAATTATTAAATGACTAATTACTATCCATGAATAGACATTTTGCAACAATTTATAGATAAAAATTATAAAATCAATTAATATCTTAAAATAAGTGGGAAAAATCACTTGAAATCCCTAAAAACACAAAAAAACTATTTAAACCCCAAAAAATCTCAAAAAACCCCAAAAATATAAAAGCTTTAAAAACCATAAAAAAATATAATGGAACCTGAAATCCATAGAAACCATAAAAACACTACCCCCAACAAACCCCTTAAACTCCCTAAACTCCCTAAAAATCCAAAAAACCCCTAATTGCTAAAAACCATACCAACCATAAAAACACTAGATACCCTAAAACACCAAAAACACCATAAAACCCTAAAAGACTATACAACACCCCAAAAATACTGAAATACACTAAAAACCTATAAATAAATAAAAAGGCACCAAAAAAAAAACTTGAAAAGTTTCTAAAACACTAAAAACCCTAAAAGACCAAAAAATACCCTAAACACCTAAAATACTCTAACAAACCTTCAAAAACTTCGAAGGACACTAAAAACCACTTGAATCAATTACATACCCCAAACCCCCTAAAACCCCTAAATCACCAAAAATATTATAAAAACTCTAAAAGAAGCTGAAAACCCATTATAAATCCTAATGGAAGAAAACCCCTAAAACCCAAAAGATCCATAAAAACCCTGAAGGTTCCTATGAACTTTGAAAAACTCTAAAGGACCCTAAAACCCCTAAAGGAATTTAAAACTACCTAAAAAGCGTTAAACCCCTAAAACAAAACTAAATGACCCAAAACCCCTAATAAAATTAAATAAACCTAAAGCAAAAAAAAATCCACAAAAGGACCTAAAACACCTAAACCCCCCTAAAACACCTAAAACCTCTAAATTGCCCAAAAAATCAGTAAAACATTAAAACACCAAAAAAACCATAAAACCCTAGAAAATTTTAAAAAATCATAAAAACCATAAGAACCCTGAAACCCAATAAACCAAAAAAACCCAAAAACCCTATATGAAACTAAAACACAAAAAATAAAAAGGAAACTGAAATCCATAAAACCCCATTAAATGCTAAAAAACCACAAATATCCCTTAAAGACCCTAAAACCCCACTAAAATTCAAAAAGAACCTAAAAAGCATAAATAGCCTTAAAACTCTAAAAACTCTGAAGTCCTTAAAATCCTAAAAAACCTAAAACCCTGACAACCAATGAGATCGCAAAAATATAAAAACCCTGAAACCCTAAAACTCTTAAAAACCCTAAAAAATGGCTAAAAACAAAAAACCCGCAAAACCCTAAAATAACTAAAATCCCTAAATTCAACAAAAACATAAACACCTAAAAAACTCTATAAACCATATAAAACTAAAAAAATATTCCAAAACACCTAAAATCTCTAATACCCTAAAAGTGCTTAAAATATACAAATCCCTAAACACTCCAAAATGATTCTAAAATCATTTAAAGATCCCAAAATACCCTAAAAACCAAAATCCCCCATAAAATACTAAATGACTAAAAAAACATTTAAAACACCCTAAAGAACCCGAAAATTTACTAAAACCACCTCAAAAATTCCAAAAAAAACATTAAAATATCTAAAAACAATAAAATACCCTAAAATACAAAAAAAACACAAAAACTCATACCAACCTAAAACCTTAAGAATTCCCTAAAACCCCTAAAAACATTATGAAAACACTTAAACCCCTATAAATCATAGAAAAACACCAAAAATCACTAAATAGCATAAAAACCCTGAAAACCTATAAAAATCCAATAACCAAAAATACCATATGAAAACAATATAAAAACACTTAAAACCCTAAAAAACCTAAATAACCCCGAAGCACTTAAAACCCTAAGAACCCCAGATCAAATAAAATCAATAAAAAACCAAAAATATTTAAATCCATAAAACCCGCTAAAATAATAAAACCCACTAAAAACCTCAAAAAAATGTTAAAAACTATAAAAAACCTTAAAACCATTATAACCTTAAAAAATATTAAAACCCTAAAACCATTAATACAATAAAAACTATGAAAAGTGGAAAAAAAAACTAACACATTCTTAAAAACCATTAAAATACTAATCAAACCATTAAAACCCTAAAAATAGTAAAAATCCATTAAAAACCCCAAACCCACAAAACCCTAATAATAATAATAATATGGACCTCTAAAAACCAAATAAAAACACTATAAATCAAAAAAAACCCCATAAAAACCCCATAAAAATCCATAAGAATCCCTAAAAATAACTGAAAACTAAAAATATACTAAAAATCCAAATCCTAAAAATCATAAAATTAATAAAAATCTAAAAATACTTAACACCGAAAAAAATACTAAAACCAATAAAAATACTTTAAAAACCCTAATCCATAAAAGTCCCTAAACCCCTAAATCCCCTAAAAACATTAAGAACCAAAAAACCCCTTAAAAACTGAAAATAACATTCATAAACCTCTAACCTAAAAAGAAAGAAAAATAATTTTTAAAACAAACCTAAAAACCATAAACCCCATAAAAAATAACCCCCCCAATCTAAAAAACCTAAAAAACATTAAAATCCTCTGAAACTCTAAAAAACTCAAAGGGCCTATGAAATCCCTCAAAAACCATAAAATACCACAAAACCCCAAAAAAACACAGAAACCCCTAAAACCCCTAAAATAATTCTTAAACCCTAAAATCCCCTTTGAAACTCATGTACCCCCTAAATTACCTAAAAACCCTTAAACCCCCTAAATATCCCAAAAATATTAAAATCCCCTATAACATTAAATGGCCCTAAAAATCCAAATACACTAAAAACTCAAAGAACACCAAAAAACACCAAACCCCATAAATGACCCCCAAAATCCTAAAAGGACATAAAAACCAAAAAATATAAAGGGAAATAAAATCCCTAAATACTCTGTAATGCCCTAAAAGTCCCAAAAACCCAAAAAACCAAAAATCCCAAATGTACCTAAAACCACGGGGACCATAAATACCATAAAAACACAAAAATTTTATAAAACCGTTAAAACTCACTAGAAAACCTAAAAACCCTAAAAACAAAAAATTACCCTAAAACAGTTAAAGGTATCTAAAAACTATGAATCCAAAAAAACCCTAAAACCCCTAGACGACCCTAAAAACACTAAAGGACCCTAAAAACCTAAAAGAACCAAAAAACGCTGAAGGAACCTAAAGTCACTAAAACCCCTAAGACACACAAAATTTCTTAAAACCATAAACAACCCTAAATATCCAAGGCACAAAAGATCCTATACACCATAAAAGTCCCTAAAACCATCAAAAACACCTTAATTACCCTGAAACCCTAAAAAAATAGGAACCTAAAAACCCAAAAGAAACCCAAAAACCCATTAAAGACCCTAAAAAACCTAAAAGCTATAAAGGAACCTAAAACAAATTAAAAACCTAAAAACTATAAAACCCCAAGATACCATAATAAACCAAAAACCCCTAATAACATCATAAACATATTAACTACTAAACACTCTAAAGACTCTAACCCTCCCCCCAAACGCTAGAAACCAATAAACCCCTAAAAATCCTAATGTTCACTAAAAACCATAAAGAACACTAAAAACCCAAAGGACTCTAAAAGACTTAAAACCCATAAGGGACACTAAAAACCCTAAAATATCCAAAACATTATAAAACAAAAAATAACCTGGAACCCTTAAAAACTCTACTAAATTTTAAACCCCCTAAAACTATAATGGACTCTAAAACACCAAAAAACCCAAAACGACCCTAAAATCCCAAAATACCATAAAAACCCTAGAAACTAATACAAACTCTAAAAAACTAAATACCCAAAAACCAATAAAAATTATAAGGCCCTAAAAACCATAAAATACTCTAAAATAAACTCTAAAAACCTAATAGAGCTTAAAATCCCTAAAAACCATAAAACAATAAAATACCTCAAAACCCCATAAAAACCCTACAACACATTAACACCCCTAAAATAATATAAAATAATAAAAAAAATGATAAATCCTTAAAAATGACCATAGAAACCCCTAAAAACACTAAAAATCCCTAAAAACACTAAAACCCCTAAAAACCAAAAAATTCTAAACACTGTTCAAAACCCCCCAAACCCAAAAACCGCTAAATCATTATAAATCCTAAAACCCATTAAAATTATAAAAACCCCCAAATCTCGTAAATATTCTAAATATCCCCAAAAATCCATCAATATACCAAAAACCCACTAAAACACAAAACACCCCTAAATTCCTAAAACCCGTAAAAAAATCTCAATCCTAAAAAAAAGCTAAAATCCCATAAAACCCTAAAATCCCTAAAACAATAAATAACTCAAGAAAACTAAAAATAAAAAAACCAAAAACAACCCTAAAAACTAAAGAAACACCTTATGAACCATAAAACCTTAAAAGTCCTAAAAATCCCTAAAAACTATAAAGGCTTGTAAAACCCATACAGGACCCTAAAACACCCTCAAAGTCCCTAAAACCCTAAAACAAAACTAACAGACCCAAAAACCCCTGAATGAACCTAAAACGACAAAAAAATCACAAAATTCCCTAAAACGCCTAAAAACCCCTAAGATCCATAAAACCAACTAAAAGACCCTGAAAAACATATAAATGTTAAAACACCCTAAAAATAATAAAACCCCAAAAAAAATTTAAAAAACATAAAACCCATAGAATGTATAAAACCCTAACAACCATTAAACCAAAAGAAACATTAAAACCCTATAAACCAAAAAATCCATAGAACCCTTAGAACCACTAAACCCCCTAAAATACCAAAAACATCATAAAAACCCTAAAACCCTAAAAAAATTAAAAAAAATTAAAAAAAACATAAACCCCTAAAATAGTAAATAACACTATTGGTCCCAAAAACCCAAAAAAAACCCTATATGAAACTAAAACAAAAAATAAAAAAAGGATACTAGATGCTACAAAACCTCATTAAGGACCCTAAAAACCCCTAATATCAACAGAAGACCCTAAGAACTCCACTAATTACTAAAAGAACCTAAATGTCCTAAAAGACCATAAAAACCCCAAAACCCCTAAAGTCCCTAAACATCATAAAAAAAATAATACCCCATAACCTATGAAATACCTAATAATATAGAAACCATGAAACCTTAAAACTTTTAAAACCCCCTCAAAACACTAAAAACACAAAAATCCTAGAATCCTTAAAAATTCCAAAAACCTAAAACAACTAAAATCTCTTAAATCCCAAAAAAACATAAGCACCTAAAAAACAAAAAACACTATAAACCCCAAAAATCCAATAAATATCTTAAAATACCTAAAATCAAATAAAACCCTAAAAGTGCGAAAAATATACCAAACCCTAAACATTCCAAAAAGAATCTAAACCCATTAAAACCCCTAATAGACTCTAATAGACCCTAAAAACACAAAATCCCCTATAAAATGCCAAATGACTAATAAAAACACTTAAAATACAAATGAACCTGAAAAATTACTAAAATCACCTAGCACAATGAAAAAACACTAAAACGCCCAAAACCCCAAAAAAACAATAAAAATCATTACAAATATCTAAATACCATAAATTACCAAAAAAACAGTAACAATGGTATAAACCTAAATCCCTAAGAAAACCCTATAACCCCTATAAATCCTAAGAATTCTATTAAACCCCTAAATCCTAGTAAATCCCCAAAAAACATTAAATACCCTAAAAACCTGGAAAACCTATAAAAATCATATAACCCTAAAAACCCCATAAAAACAATAAAAAAACTTAAAACCCTGAAAAAAATGAACCTAAAACACTTAAAACCCTAAGAACCCCAAAATAAATAAAATTCACAAAAACATAAAAAACTATTCAATACCAAAAAACCTGAAAAAAAACCATAAACCCCCAAAAAACCTCCAACAAACAATAAAAACTATAAAACCCCTAAAAACAATTAAAACCCTTAAATCCCTAAGATCTATAAAAAATGCCCAAAAAATATTAAAAACCATTAGAATACTGATAAAACCCTTAAAACCCAAAAAAACCCACGAAAAGCCATTAAAACTCCAAACCACCAAAAAAACATAAAAAATAAAAATAATAACCTGATCCTCTAAAAACCCATGAAAAACCCTAAAAATCCAAAAACAAAATTATAACCCTTAAAAATTCCTATGAAGGCCTAAAAATCCCCAAAAACTATAAAAACACTAAATGAAAATAAACCCCTAAAAACCATATATTTCTGAAAACTACAAACCCATAAAACCGCCAAAAACACTAAAAAAATTAAAATACTTAAACAACCATAAAACATAAAAATTCTTAAAACCCCTCAATCCTCTATAAACACTAAAAAAACTAAAAACCCAAAAAAACTAAAATAAACATTCATAAATCCTCAATGTTGAAAAATCCCCTAATAAACCTAAAAACCCCTAAAAACCATAAACCCCTAAAAACCATAAACCCCCTTAAATCCACAAAGAAACCCACTAAAATTCCTAAAACCCCAAAAGACCATATAATCACTAAAAAATATAAACAACCATAAAAGCGTAAAACTCTAAAATACCGTAAAAATATCAAAAACCTTGAAAGACACTAAAAACCCTTAAAAACGTGAAAAATCCGTAAAACCACTGAAAAACTAAAAATCCTAAAATCCCTAAAACCGTAAAACAATTAGAATATACAAAAACTCCAAAACCAAAAAATCCCCCAAAACCCCTAAATACTCTAACACCACTAAATTTTGAAAAACACTTTAAAAGATATAAAAAACAAAACCACCATTCCCAAACAACCATAAAAACCCAACCCCCCCCCCATCAAACCCTATAAAACACTATGGCCCAATGAAAACCCTAAAAACCATAAAATACCAGAAAACCCATAAAAATACTCAAACACCAAAAAACACAAAAATAATCATAAAACATTGAATACGCCTTTGAAACCCTTATACCCCCTAAAACACCAAAATACCCTAAATCCACCTAAATTGCGCAAAAGAAAAAACCCCTATAACACTGAAATACCCTAAAACCCCAAAAACTGTAAAAAACAATCATAAAAAAACACTAAAACCCTTTAAAAGACCCCTAAATCCCTAAAGGGATTTAAAACCCCCAAAAAAACACCAAAAGTCACTTAAATCCATAAATACCATATAAACCCCTAAATGTACCAAAAACCCTAAAACAAAAAAAATTCCCTAAAAACCTTGGAGCCCATAAATACCCTAAAAACAATAAAATATTTTAAAACCCATTAAAGAAACAATAAAACCTAAAAAACCCAATAAGACCAAAAATTTCCAAAAAACACATAATGGTACCTAAAACCCATTAATCCATAAAATCCCATTAAAAACCTAAACATATCTCAAAATAAAAAACACTAAAGGACCATAAAACCGTAAAAGAACCTAAATGTGCTGACAGAAAATAAAAACCCTAAAACCCCTAAAACATCCTAAATTTCATAAAACCATAAATGACCCAAAAATTCCACAGTAGCACAAAAAACCTAAAAACCCAAAAAATTCCTAAAATCTCCAAAACCCATTAAAGACACTAAAAACGTAAAAAATAAGACCCTAAAACCACCAATGAAACCCAAAAAAAACCATTAAAACCCTAAAAACCCTAAAAACTATGAAGCACCCTAAAACCAATTAATAACATAAAATCCATAAAACAACAAGTTACCACAAAACCCATAAAACAATAAAAACTATAAAAATAGTGTAATCCCTAAAAACCCTAAAAAACCTTCCCCCTTTTCTAGAAACCAAAATACCCATAAAAACATTAAAGGACGCTAAAAACGAAAAAGACTATAAAATCCTTAAAACCCCTAGATGACACAAAAATCCTTAAAATATCCTAAAAATGATAAAAACATAATAGAACCTAAAAACCATAAAAAAACTTTAAACCCCCTAAAAATCTAAAAGAACACAGAACCCCCAAAAACCCTAAAAGAACCTAAAACCCCTAAAGAACATAAAAACCCTAAAAACAACTAAAACTCAAAAAACCCTAAAATTCCCTATAACTATTAAAAATAGTAAAGCCCTAGAAACCATAAAATACTCTAAAAGAAATTGTAAAACCTAAATTTCATTAAAATCCCTAAAAACCATAAAACAATAAAATCCCTCAAAACCCTTTAAAACCCCAAAACCCCTTAACCCCTTAAACACGATAATATAAAAAACATGATAAGCTCTGAAACACAAAATGACTATAGAAACCTCTAAAAACCTGAGAAATTTATAAAAACACTAAAACACCTAAATATTCAAAGAACTATTAGAAACACCCCAAAACACAAGAAAACTGCTAAAACACTAAAAAACTGAAAACCCCAAAAATTATTCAAAACTCCAAAATCCAATAAAAATCCTAAAAATCCCCCAAAACCCCTCGAATCCCAAAATAACCACTAAAAACAAAAAACGACCCTAAAACCCTAAAACCCCATAAAAATATGAATCCTCTAAAAAAGATAAAAACCACTAAAATCCCTCAAAACCTAAAACCATAACAATACTAAATAAACCCAAAAAAAATCCTAATACTGAAAAAAATTCTCTCAACACAAGAAATCCCGAAAAATACCTGAAATCCTAAAACACAATAAATTAATAAAAATCCCTAAAAACCCCAAAATCATAAAAACCCTAAAAAACTAAAAACCGTAAAAAAACATAAAAACGTGTAAAAACACTAAAACCAACAAAACCCCTAAAAACCCTCCAACCCATAGAACACCATATGAGACTATAAAAACCCTAAAACCTATAAAACACTAAACCCCCTTAAATCCCCTAAAAACCTTCTATGACTCCAAAAGCTATAAAAATCCTAAAATATGTGAAAAAACCCTAAAATTCCCTAAAATACAATAAAACACAATGATAACAATAAAAACAATTAAACACTATAATACACATAAAAATACCTAAAACCCCTAAAACCTTAAAACCCCCGAAAGACCCAGAAACTGCCTAAAATCCTAAAAACCACTAAAAACACTAAAAACCCTTTAAAACATTTAAAACCCTAAAACCCAATAAAACCCCTTAAAAACATAGAAATCCCAAAAAACCATAAAAATCCAAAACAACCAAAATCCCTAAAAACATAAAAACTCATGAAAACCCCCAAAACCAGGAAAACTCAAATAACCCCTCAAGAAACCACATAAATCCAGAAAAACTCCTAAAAATACTATTACCATAAAAGACACCTAAACAATAATAAATACAAAAAAATACCCAAGATAGACTTTTAAAACACTAAGAAAATCAAAAAAAATTCTAAAAACCCTAAGAACCAAAAAAACACAAAAACCTAGAAACAAATTAAAACCCATAAAACCCTATAACCCAAATAACTATAAATAACCCTAAAACCCTTAAAACTCCTAAAATAAACAAAAACACTAAAAAACTAAAAAAACATTATATGAAAATAAAACCTGCAAAACCCTAAAAGTCCTTAATACCCTTAAAACCCTAAAGCAACTTAAACACCTTAATAAATCAAAAATCCTAAAAACCTTACAAAATATAAAACCCCTCAAAAAAACATAAAAAACCCTAAAAACCCTCAAGAAACTATAAAACACTAGAAACCCATAAAAATAATGGAAACCACAAAAACCCAAAAACCCTAAAAAAAATAAAAAATTTCCTAAATCTCTAAAAATCCTAAAATTGCCAAAAAAAATCTATAAAAAACCATAAAAAACAAAAACCCCTAAAAACAAGAAAATGCCAAAAAAATCCTAAAGAACCAATAAATTTAAAAGACCCTTAAAACCCTTAATAACCCTAAGAACCATAAAACCCCTAAAAACGCTAAAAAACTAATATCTAAAAAATTATTAAAACCCTAAAAATTATAATAATTATAAATATCCCTGAAATCATTATAAACCACAAAACCCCCTAAAATACCCTTGAACCCAAAATTCCGAAAAAATAAACCCCCCCTAAAACTCTAAAAATCATAAAAGACACTAAAAACTCTATAAAATACAAGAAGACACTAAAACCCCATAAACAACCAAAAAACTCATAACACCCAAAAATACTAAAAACCCTAAAACCTCTAAAACCCCTAAAATCCTTAAATATCATTAAAAACCTAAAACCAAAGAGAACCCCTAAATCCATAAAAACTCACAAAAACCCTAGAAAAAAATACGAACTCTTAAAAAACCCCAAAAACCTAAAAAACTCCAACCCCCTCCCCCCACACCCAACCCCTAAAATCACAAAAAAACTGACAACCACTAAGACCCTAATAACATTTAACATCCCTAAAACCCATAAAACCCCTAAAAACCCAAAAACCCCAAAAGTCTAAAAACTATTTCAAAAACCCCTAAAATGAGAAACAAAAACTAAAGTAATCTACAATCACTAAAAACTCTAAAAACCAAAAAACACCTTAAAATATTAAAAAGCACTAAAATCCCCTTAAAATAACTTAAAACCCCAAAAGACCCAGAAACTGCCTAAAACCCTTAAAACCACTAAAAACACTAAAAAATCTTTAAAACATTTAAAAACCTAAAACCCATTAACACCCCTTAAAACTATAAAAATCTTAACAAACCATAAAAATACCTAAAAACCCAAAATCTCTAAAAACAAAAAAACTCCTAAAAACCCAGAAAACCCAGAAAACTCTAAAACCTTCTCAAGAAACCACTACAACCTAGAAAAACTCCTAAAAAAACTATAAACATAAAAAGAAACTGAAACAATAGGATATCCAAAAAACCCAAGATAAACATTGAAAAAATAAGAAAATCCAAAAAACCCTAAAAACCCTAAGAACACAAAAAAACACTAAAACCCTTAAAAAAATTAATACCCCTGAAAAATGTAAAACCAAAATTACTATAAATAACCCTAAACCCTTAAAACCTCTAAAATTACCCAATACATTGACAAATAAATAAAAACATTATATGAAAATATAACCCATAAAACCCTAAAAGACCTTAATACCCTTAAAACACTTAAACAACCTAAAGACCCTAATAAATCTCAAATCCTAAAAACAGTAACAAATATAAAACACCCCAAAACCTTATAAAACCCTAAAAACCCACAAAAAACTATAAAACACTAGAAACCCATATAAATAATGGAAACCCAAAAAACCAAAAAATCCTAAAAACTATAAAAAATTCCCTAAAAATCTAGAAATCCTAAAATTCGAGAAAAAATCCATAAAAACCCTAAAAAAACTAAAACACCTAATAAACTGAAAAAGCTAAGAAACCCCTAAAGAAACTAAAATTTTAAAATACCCTTAAAACCCTTAACACCCCAAAAACTCATAAAAACGCAAAAAACCTTAAAAAATAAAAATTTATTAAAAACCCTAAAATATAATAATTCTAAATATCCATGAAAAAATTATACACCACAAAACCCCCAAAAATTCTATAGAACCCAAAATTCCTAAAAAATCTAAAACCCCCCAAAAAAACTCTAAAACCCATAAAAGTCATTGAAAACTAAATAAAAGTACAGTAAGACACTAAAACCCCCTAAACAAAAAAACTCATAAAACCCTAAAAACCCCTAAAACACCTACAATCCTTAAATATCATTAAAACCCTAAAACCCCAAAGAACCCATAAATCTCTAAAAACTCACAAAACCCTAGAAAAACATAAGAAAATTTAAAAACCCAAAACCTAACAATCTACAACCCCCCCCAAACCCCCCAAACCCCAAAAATACTAATAACCACAATGACCCTAAAAACATTTAACATCCCTAAAACACTAAAATCCCAAAAGCCAAAAAACTATTACAAAAACCCCTAAAATGATAAAAAAAACCCAAAAGAAACCTACAATCACTAAAAACTCTAAAAACCAAAAAACACCTAAAGACATTAAAATCACTAAAATAACCATAAAAGAACATAAAAACCACAACCCACCCAAAATTCCATAAAACCCCTAGAACACTAAAAGTCCCTAAAATTCCTAAAACCCCCTTAAAACCCTAAAACACTAAAAAAACCTAAATACATAATACACCTAACAGGAACTAAAACTTAACACCCCCTAAAAACAATAAAAACCTAAAAAATACTAAAAACCCAAAAAATATTAAAGGACTTAGACAATCCTAAAACTCTCTAAAACCCCTAAAACCCCAAAAGACCCTGAAATCCCTAAAGGCCATAAAATACGTTAAAAATTAAATGAGACTATAAATACAATAAAATAAATATAAAGGACACTAAAAACGAATAAAACACCATAAAACCCCATAGAGGAACTTTAAACACCTAAATGATCCTAAAACCCCAAAAAATAATAAAGAGCTAAAACCCCGAAAAATACCTAAAAGGCACTAAAAACCCTAAAACACCTAAATGAACCTAAATAACTATAAAAACCCATAACACCATACAAAATTAAAAACACCATTAATGGATCAAAGTATGTAAAAATACTAAATAACCCAAAACCCCAAAAACCCTAAAAACCCCTAAAACCCCTAAAAGACCCTAAAAACCAAAAAAACCCTAATGGAACCTAAAATTCAAAAAAACCCCTTTAGAAATCCAAAAAATTATGAAAGAACATTACAAGAATCTTAAAACCCATTAAAACCAGAAAAAATCTAAAAACATATATATCATAAAACGCACTCTTTATCACTTATTTTGTTTTAGAACTGATAAGAGCACCATTTATCATCACTTTTATCTATCACTAATAAATGATATATTTCATAATAAAATTATAGATCATTAAAATTAACATATAAATATATAAATGTATTAAAAATATAAATATAATATATTTTATTAAATCTGATTTATATTGGTCAGAATATGAATTTACACTTAGCATATAGTATATTTAGTTAAAAATGGATTATAAAATAATTAAAAATTAATATTTATTAATAATTTACTAATTAGTCTAATTTAATAGAAAATTCTAAACAATTAGTTTTCAAAAAAATTAAATAAATAAATAATCACATTAATACAAGTCTAAAACATGAGTTGAAAAAACAAAAAACAAAAAATACCACAAAAAAATAAAAACACCTATAAAACCCTAAAACCCATAAATCCATCTAAAAGGCCATAAAGACCATAAAAACCCTAAATGAACAAAAATAAAAAACTAAAAGGCCTAAAACCCCAAAAAACAATAAGTCCTTAAATACAATAAAAGATGCTAAAACCCAAAAAACCCTAAAAGTCAAAAGAAAAATCCAAAAAAACCGAAAAACCCAAAATAAGATTAAATAACCATAAAAATCCAAAAATAGCCTAAAACACCCTAAAAACCATGATGAAATCTAAAAAACAGGACTCTATAAACCATACGGACCGTAAATACCCTACAGGTTCTAAAAAACTGTAGAAACCCCTAAAGGACCCCAAAACCTGTAAAATATCCTAAAAAATATAAAAATGCTAAAAAAACTAGAAACTATAATAGACCATAAATCCCACTAAAAATATAATAAAAACCCTAAAACTGTATAGAAGACACCAAAGGTCATAAAAACTCTAAACCCCATAAAAATATTATTAAATCTACCAACCATAAAATACCCAAAAGACCTAAAAACTCACGAAATCCCAATAAAACAGTAAAACCCTTTAAACCCTTAAAAACCCAAAATATCGTAAAACCATAAAATCCCTAAAACCATTGAAAATAATAAAAATCAGGTAAATCCCAAAAAACCAAAAAACACAAAAAATAATATAAAAACAAAAAAACCCCAAAAACCCATTAACAACCAGAAAACCCAAAAGGATCCTAAAACCCTAAAACCAATAAAGAACAATAAAAACCCATAAATTCCCAAACGACCAAAAAAACATAAAGGCCCCTAAAATCAATAAAAACTCTAGAGGAAAAAAACTGTAAAACTCTTAAATATCTTTAAAACACTAAAAACTATAAAAGCCCGTAAAAGCACAAAAATCGAAAAAACAACAGAAACCCTAAAAAACAAAAAGGACACTCAAAACCCTCAAAACCCCAAAATGACAGAAAAATCCTAAAACACCCTAAAATGCCTTAAAAAAATAAAAACCCAAAAAACATTAAATAACACTAAAAACCCTAAAACCACAAAAACCATGAAAAAACCCTAAAACTCTAAAAATCAAAAAAACTTTAAAAACACAAAAAACACTAAAACAACTAGAAAAATCATAATAACACCTAAAAACCTAAATTCCTAAAAAACCCAAAGAACCTTAAAAACCATAAAACTCATAAAACCCCCCAAAACACCTAAAACCGTAAAAACACATCAAAAACCCAAAAACCATAGAAATAACATAAATACTCTAAAACCAAAAAACCTAAAAATATTCTAATACCCCTAATACTCTTATAAAACAATATAAACCCTAAAAGATCAATAAACCTATAAATTCCCTAAAACACCTAAAAACTCTAAAAAATTAAAACCACAAAATTTCATAAACCCATAAAACCCCTAAAACCCTAAAAACTATATAAAAACCTTAAAAACCTCACCAACCATAAACACACTGAAAACCCTAAACCATCCCTAAAATCCTAAAATATCCAAAACCCTCGAAAAACCTAGAACCATAAAACCCAAAAAACCTTAAATACCCTTATAACCCTAAAACCCTTAAAACCCTTAAAATAAAGAAAACATAATTAACACCTAATACACCAAAAAGCAAAAAAACCCGAAAATCATAAAGAACCTCAAATCCCCTTAAAATCTAAAAAACAGTAACCATAAAATACACTTAGTAGTTGGGGTGGATCATGAGTGGTGAACCCCATAATCTTATATCAAAATAACCATGGATCAAATCCCATGAATCCCCTTAATGGATTCCAAAAGTTAGTAGTGATGTTGGCATGATGCGGGAAGGTGGGGACACATGCATGATATAGGTTAGCAATGAAGCAGGCACAACACAGGTGTAGTAACACTAGCAAGATGATGTAGAAGTGATGATTCACTGGTCCATCAGGCCATGTTCATTGGATACTAGGAATTTCCCAAATGGGATATGTAATGGTCTCCCAATACCTAGATAGAAAGAGGTATTTTCATTCATAATGAAAAGAGGCTTCAACACCAATTTGTTTCTTCAAAAACCCCTATAATACCCTAAGAAACCCCTATAAAACCCAAAAAACTTTTAAAAAATGTATTTTTTTAAACCATAAAAAACATAAAAACATCAAAAAATCCAAATAAACTAAAAACCACTAGTATAACTAAAAACCCCTAGAAACCCCTAGAAAACCCTACAAAGCCTTGAAACCCCCCTAAAACCCAAAACCCCCTTGAAAAACCAAAAAAACCTAAAATAGAAAAAAAATATAGGACCCTAATACCCTTAAGTGATACTAAAAGAACTAAAACCCCAAAAAGACTCCGAAGACAATAAAAACCAAAAAATGGTCACAAAACCCAAAAAACAACCTAAAACCACAAAAAAACCAAAAATAAATAATTATTAAAAAAAACATGTAAAACCCATAAAAACCTAAAAAAACCCAAAAAATCATTAAAAAATTAAAGATCCTAAAACCCCAAAAATCCTAAAAACCTTAAAACCCCTTAAAATATCTTAAAATACCCAAAAAACATGAAAATCCTAAACACCCTAAAACCCCAAAAAACATAAAAATGTAAAAAACTTGATAACCCATAAAGAATCCTAAAACTGTAAAACCCTATAAAAACCATAAAACCATAAAAATTGTTAAAAACCCTAAAAACCCTAGAAAAAAACACCATAGAAAAGCCTAAAATCATTAAAACCCAAAAAACCCTAAAAAATACCTAAAAATTCTAAACACCCTAAAAATAATAAAAACACTAAAATAACCCTAAAACCCATAAAACCCCCAAACACCTAAAAACCCTACAAGAACCATTTAAATCGTTATTTGATCCAAAAAACCTAAAAAATCAGAAACCGTTGACCCGTCCCCACCCACAAAGACTAAAAATAACCCAATAAAATCCAGGAAACATCCTAAAATCCATTAAACACCCTAAAAAATATAAAAATCCTAAAACTCTAATAAAACCCTAAAACCCCTAAATCCATAAACCCCTAAAACCCTTAACACCTTCAAACCCCTAAAATTGAAAGAAACCCTAAAACACAAAAATAACTCGAAACCCCCTAAAAAGAAATGAAAACCTCTAAAACCCTACAAACCCAACAAAATACTTCAAATCCCTAAAAAGCCTAAAAATACTCAAAAACACTAAGAATACCTAAAATCCCTAAAAACCATAAGTAAACATTAAAATAAACCCAAAAACCCAACATAAAATCCAAAAATCCAAAAAACCACTTAAACCCCCCCCCCCCCAAAGAACCTAAAGACCCTAAAACCCCTAAATGTCCCTAAAAACACTAAATGACTTTAAAATACCATAAAAACCTAAAATAATCTAAAACCCCTAAAAATTATAAAAACAACATTAAATCCCCTAAAAACCCTATAACCCATGAAACCATAAAAACCATGGTAAAACTGTAGAAATGAAAAAACTCCCACAATCTAGAAAAATATATGAACCCAAAAACACTAAAACCCCTAAAATATCCATATGAACCCCAAAAAAGTAAAATTTACAAAAAAAAAACTCTCTAAACCAGTAAAATACATTAAAACCCCCAAAAACCATGAAACACCTTACAACACAAAAAAACTTGAAAAATCCTGAACAACCCTAAAGACCCAAAACCACTAAAAGACTCCACAAAACCCATAAACCACCTAAAACCTAAAAATCCACTAAAAACCCTAAAAATAATAAAACACCTTGAAACCCATAATATAAGTAAAACATAAAAAACCACTTAAAACCTTAAAAATCCATAAAAACATAAATAACCTAAATATTCTCAAAGTCCTAAATATCCACAAACCCCCCTAAAACCCTTAAAAACCATAGAAAACCTAAATTACCCAAAAAATATCCTAAAATCCCCTAAAACATTCTAAAACCCACTAAAAACCCTAAAAACCTATAGAACAACAAAAACCCTTAAAGAACCCTAAATACTCTAAAACGCATAGTAACACTAGACTCCCCTACAAATCCAAAAAAATTGTAAAACCCTAAAGACCATTTAAAACTCTTTTAAATCCTTAAATCCTCAAAATACCCCCAAATATCCCTTAAAACCCTAAAAACTCTTATTATCCTAAAAACAACTAAAAACATCGAAACCCCTTAAAAACCCTAAAAAACTCATAAAATCTCAAAAACCATAAAAAATCATAAAAACACTTAAAATACCTAAAATATCTCATAATATTGTATAAAATAGTAAAACCATGAAGGCCATAGGAAAAATCTAGAACCCTAAACACCCTAAACATACCAAAAGTCTTTAAATAATACAAAAACACTTAAACCCCTAAAACCCATTAAAAATAAAAAAACCCTAAAAACAATGAAAACCAAAAAATAACCTAAAAACAATAAAATTATTAAACACCCTAAAATACCTTAAAAACCATAAAACCTTGAAATGGACCTAAAAACATGAAAAACCCTAATAGTGCCTGAAATATTTTCAAAAACCAAAAAACCACTAAAAGAATAATTTACAGCCCTAGAAATATTAAAACACTAAAAAATACAAATAAACCATAAAACCATAAAACATCATAAATATCTTTTAAACACCAAAACAACTTAAAAATAAAAAAACGCTAAAATAACTCTAAAATCTCTCTAAACCATAAAACAATATTAAAATTCCTAAAAACTTTTAAAAACAATAAAATCCTAAAAATCCTAAGAACCATAAAACCCCTAAAAATTCATAAAAGCTCCTAAAAAACCCCATATAAACCTAAAAATCCTTAAAATCCACCCAAAAACCTAAAACCCCTAAAAACTCTAAAAAACCCTATAACCCGAAAACCCCCTAAAATACTAAAAACACTAAATAATATTAATGGAAAGAACCTAAAATCCCTGGAGGGTTTCTCATCGACGGTCGATTTCCACTTATAGTATGCTGCATATGTGTTCATTTTCTTCTCCGATAACACTTCAAATATGGTATGTGGTCTCTTAGGTGGTGTTGATCCTGATATTTTTCTCTATTTCTAGTGTTCCAGTGGCTCGTGGGGTTTTTATTGGCTACATTCTTGATCTACTTTTTTGAATTTTTTCGGAGGTGGATTGGTCCATTAGTTGGGCCTTTCATCTGGTTAGGGGTATTCTGATGGGGTTTTTGGATGTCATGGTTCAGGTTTGTTCGACGTTGTTCATGAGGCTATAAAAATTGGTGTGTGCTGATGAGAGAGATAAGTCATTTGTTTTTTCATGTTTATGAGGTGTGGAAGGAGATGTAGGAGGTTGGAAGTTATGGTGTTGGATGTTGCATGGCTGGGAGGTGACTAGGAATTGTTTTTGCATTTCTAAATGTTGGAAACTGAACTATGAATGGCTGGGAGAAGATGGGATAGGAGGTGCTGGATTGAAGGAACTGAGTTGGTGGATGCTGGATATTGATTGGCTAGTAGGTGATGATGTTGTGTTCATCAGCCTTTTTTTGGTTTCCTCTTGTTGTTGTTTCTTCTTTTGGGTATTTAGTTTTTCCTATTGGGGCGTTAAGGGCTTTTGGGTGTTGGTTGATTGACCCCACCCCTCCCTTTTCTATTATTTATTTTTTAGTAAATTTTAGGGGGGGTCAGGAATTGCTTGGACAAGGGCCTTCCTTTCCCCTAAATCTCATTAAAATAATAAAAACCATAAAAACCATAAAATAACTAAAAACAATAAAACCTCGGGAAACCCCATAGAACCCCTAAAACTCATAAATTACTAAAAATAATAAAACACTAAAAATACACATAAAACATCAAAAATAACATATAAATTTAGAACCCAAAAACAACTAAAATTAATAAAACACTTAAAATACTCTAAAAACCAAAAAACCCCAAAAGCCCCAAATAACCCTACAACTATAAAACTAGAAAAAGACCCAAAAAACCCAAAAGACCTGTTAAATCCTAAAAATCGATAAATGACTATAAACCCCCTAAAAGATCCTAAAATCTTTAAAAACATATATGAGACTATAAACCCCCGAAACACCTTAAAAACCAATAAAACCCAAAAACATTAAAATCCCTAAAAACCCTACAAACATAAAAACCCTAAAAACCTAAAGAACAAATAAATTCCCAAAAACACCAAAACACCCTAAAATGTGAAAAAATCTAAAACCACATAAAACCCATGAAACCCCCTAATACATAAAAACACTAAAAAACATAAATGTTAAAAACTTAAAAAATTCACAAGACCAAAAAAACCATAAAACTCTAAAAAATCCTAAAAAACCCTTAAAAGGGTAAAAAACATAAAACCCCCTAAAAGATAAAAAAACATTGAAAAACATAAAACTCTAAAAAATAAAAAAAACCACTAAAAAATCTTAAACCCCCTAAAGCCCCTAAAACCCCAAAAACCATAAAATACCACAAGAAACTATAAGAAACCCTAAAAACCAATTAAAACCCGCCAAAGACTATAAAAACCATAAACACTGAACAACCAAGAAACCCTTAAAAACACTTGAATCCTTAAAAAATCATAAAAATCCTATAAAACCCTCAAAATAATAAAAATTACCTAAAATAAAACAAAACCCTAAAACTCATAAAAACCCAAAAACCCATTGAAGTCCCTAGAGCCCCTAAAAACCCTAAAAATCCAAAAACCCCTAAACACAATAAAAACTGTAAAAAACCCTAAAACCTAGAAATGCTTAAACCCATATAAAATATCAAAAACCAAAAAACCCAAAAATAACCTCAAAACCCAAAAAACCTGATTAAAACTAATAAAACCCAAAACTGGAATGGTTATAAAAACTTTAAGGAACAAAAAAACCCAAAAAACCTAAACCTCTTAAAAATCAATAAAACACTAAACCCTAAAAACACTACCCCCCCCCCAAACCCATAAAAACCTAAATAAACTAAAAATGTAAAACCCCTAAAGTCACTAAGAAAACCTTAAAACCCCTAAAAACCATTAAATCCCATTAAAATTCGATATAACCTAAACAAGCCATAAACGCCCCTAAAAGACCCTACAATCCCTAAAAATCGTAGAACCCAAAAACACTAAATAACAATAAAAGAACCTAAAAACCCTAAAAATGCAAAAGACCCTAAATAACACTATAATACCCCCAAAGACCAAAAAACCTTAAAAATCATTAAAACTAGAAAAACATTAATGAAAACCAAAATGTACCAAATACCAAAAAACCCTTAAAACCATGAAAAGAATCTAAAAATCCAAAAAACACACTAAACCCCCTAAAAAATCTAAAAAACATAAAACCCTTAAAAATTTAAAAAACATTAGAAAAATAAAAAACCATAAACTTCATTAAAACCGTGAAAACCCCTAATAACACTTACACCACTAAAAACGACAGAAATAAAATTAAAATCCCATAATATCCTAAACCCCCTATAATGTTTTAAAAACACTAAAAGTATAAAAACCTCAAATATCCCTTAAAACCCCCAAATAACCTAAAGGATCCTAAAACCATTAAAAATAAAATAGACCTCAAAACCCATTAAAACATTAATGTTCTATAAAATACCAATAAACCAAATAGAACTCCATAAACTCCTAAACCACCTAACAAACAAAAAACATTCATAAAATAAAATACCATACACTTCTAAAAACACTAAAAAACAAAAAACCCAAAAAATAATTAAATATCATAAAAACCACTAAGACTCAAAAATATCCCAAAACCATTAAAACCCATAAAATGATTAAAACCCATAAAACCACTAAAACCCTAAAAACTATAATAAACACTCAGCACCCCTAATAGAACCTAAATCCACAAAAAATCATTTAAATACTATAAACACTACAAATACCTAGAAAAACATAAAATCCTTAGCCACTCTATGACCCTAAAACCCTAAAAGAAATTAATAACACCTAAAACACCCCAAACCCATAAAAACCCTTAAACCATAAACCCCCAAAAAATAAAAAATCACAGAAACCCCATAAATCAATAAAAATAATTAAAAACTATAAAAAAATTTAAAATATAAAAAAACCATAAAACCCTCCAAAAAACATAGAAACCCTAAAAACCATCAAAAATCCTAAAAAGACATAAAAATCTCAAATCCCTTAAAAACCCCAAAAAACCCCGAAACCCTAAAAAACATAAAATCCCTTTAAAACATAAGAAACATTAAAATACACTAAAACATCCTAAAACACCCCTCAACTACCCTAAAAACCCTCATACCCTGAAAACCAAAAAACACAAAAAACACAAAAAACACAAAAAACCCTCTAAAAACCCAAAATCCCATAATAACCATAAACAACATTAAACCAATTTAAAACCCCAACCCCCCCCCCCCAAACCCGAAATATTTCTAACAAAACTATTAATCCCTAAAAACCAAAAAACCCTGAAAACCAAGATATCCCAAGAAAAACCCTAAATACCTAAAATCCTAAAACCCCCCAAAACCAGTAAAAACTAAAAAACACCCAAAACCCCTAAATATCATGACACTTTTAAAAACACTATGAAACCCATAAACCCTTAAAACCCCCTAAAAACCCAAAAACCCTTACAACCCTAGAAATTCTAAAATCCACTAAAACACATAAGAACCCTAAAACCCCCTAAAACCAATCGAAACCCATAAAACAAATAGAAAAGACAAAACCCCCCAAACCCTAAAAGACCCTAAAAATCATATAAAATCCACAATGAACCATAAACCTCTATAAACACCTAAAATATACTAAACACCATAAAAACCCTAAAAATCATAAAAAACATAAAAATAAAAACCCAAAAACCCAAAAAATAATAAAAACCCCTAAAACCCTATAAAAACCATAAAAACACCTAAACCCCATAAACCTTTGTTTCGTGGTTTTGGTCTCGAAACGCCCAATGGTTCCGTATCTGATGATGCGTGGACCTGCTTTCCAAAGGCAGGCATTTGCCGGATGGCCTGACCAGCGACCCTTAAGAACTCACATTGGTCGAGAGGATGGGAAGTCAGGCTCATCGTAACCTTTTTGGGAGAATTATTTCATGTTCTGGAACTCTATTATAGATTTAATACATATTAATATGTTCGTGAATCTTTGGTTTATACCCAAACATAGTATCGAAGGATTTAACCCTGGTGGGAAATGGTCAACTAGACGCAGGGGGTTTGGAATCATTTAAGCCTGAGGTTTACCATCCCTCGTTGGATTAATGACCCCGTAGAGTCTGAACTCATTGAGGCGGCACTAGGAGTGGCATGGTGAACCAATGGGAAGATAGTCAGATCGACCGGTTGATGGGCTCGAACCTCATGGAGGCTTCCTACGTACCCTACCTAGGTGATAGGGATCAAAGTCCACATAGTTCTAAAGGGGAGCGTCGGAGAACCAACGTGAAGGAGGACCCGGGGGTCCATTGGTAGTCGGGCTTGAACCTCTTGGAGGCTTCCTACGTACCCTACCTAAGAGGTCGGGATCAAATTCCATGTAGTTCGCATGGACATGGGACTTACACTCTGAGGCAGACCAGAATGATGTATTGAGGCTTACACTCTAAGGAGGCCCATAGTGTGGATTTGGTCTTACACTCTGAGGAGGCCCATAAAAGGATGTCATGGTTGATGCTCACTCTAAGCCCACGTGAGTCATGTTCGGTGTGAGAAACAAGAGGCAGCATGGACCATAGGATCACGTCACGAATGGTGCATCCGTGAGAAGTGGAGTGGGGCTTACACATAAGGGCGAGGATGGACGCCCATGGTGACAAAGCGTAGCAGGAGAGGGAAATGGGTTCTCCTGTGCCCGTTACCTCTCCTGTTCCCAGTGGATGTACCCAGGGAAGTACAAAGGTGCATGGGGACGAATGCCTTCTGATGGGTATGTCGCCCCCTCTCTGGGGAAGGGAGAAGTGCCCGACCCACGAAGCATGCAGCCCCCCATCCTGGCGAGTAGAGGCAGGAAGGGGGTTCTCGGGCTCAGACCCCGCATTACGGTGAGAATGTGAACCCAGGCATGCCTCGGGAATCCACCCAAGGGTCGGGGCAACCCCTTTTCCCCTGTTTACCGTGGGTATGTGAACTCAAATGGCACGTTGGTGCGCCTAAGGGTTACACCAAACAGATCTGGTGGCTCTGGTGGAGGCCTCGGCTCAGGGCCGATGAGTAGGCCAATGAGGGAGTCACGGAGGATCAGGCCGAATCGGGAGGATCTTATGTGGCTTGGGGAATGGGAACTCCGAAGGATTCGGTGGACCACACAGGGGTATGGGTGGTGGCTCCCTTCGCATAGGGAAGTTCTATGCGGCTGGAGAGACTATCCACGAACCAGGGTGGTCCGCGGACTGCGAGGCTGTCTGCGAACCAGAAGGGTCCACAAACTGAGAGGCCATCCGCAAACTAGGAGGGTCAGCGGACTGAGAGGCCATCCACGAAATAGGAGGGTCTGTGGACTGAGAATCCATTCACAAACCAGGAGGGTCCGCGAACTGAGAGGTCATCCGTGAACCAGGATGGTTCGCAGCTTTGGGTTCAGTCTGCACATAGGGTTGTTACACGGAGAGTTCCACGCAAGCAGCATCGGCCAAGGTTGGCACCGGTCGGGGGTTTGTTGACGCACACCTGTCATGGGGCGTGGAAAAACAATATTTTATTTACCTAAGTATAGTATAGCAGTTGATCCTAGGTAGTCTCCCGAAGAGGAGTGCACACAAAACAAGGTTTTCACTTTTTTTTGGTTTTCGTAAAAAGATTGGTTTTGACTAATTTGAATGAATATGAGAGAAACAAACAACAGAAATTGATTGATTTTAAAAAATGATAAAGGCAATGATCGGATTGGGTTCGGCTAGACTTAGTGTTGTGCCATCATGGTTTCCAAATTTTATCTCTTTTTCTTCCTTAAACTGATAAAAGAGATGCGATGAGAATTTTCCTTTCTAAAACCTTAGATTGGTCTATCCTCCTTCCAATGTGTTTAGGGTTTTAGATTGTCTCTTGATTAATTAGAGCAATCCCAGACCTGGAATTTTTGTTCCCTAATAAACCAATATTTCGACATACAATCCTACACACGTGCTTGACAATCGTCGAGCAATCACCACCCAACCCTAATCATGTTCCACCGTATACAGATTAGAATTGGGTGGAGGGAGATGTGATTATCGACCAAATAAATTTATAATTTCAGAATAAAAACCTTAACACCACAGCATTCAGAATTTAATACTGAATTATGAATTGGAACCAGAAGAAGAAAGAAGAACAAATTTTATTATTTTCAAGCACAAAAACTCAAGCACAACACATAGGTCCAGCCTCCCCTCTTTCCGATCACTCAAATGAAACCACTCATCCATGGATGGGGTAAGCGAGATAAAGGGGGATAGGAGAGACATTTTTAAATAAAAGAAATAAAAGAAAAATCTGAGATGTTCTTCTTCTTGGTGTCCCAGAAGGGATGGGATGGAGAGTGAGATGTGTTGAGGAGGAGGAGCTCTCCTCCTTTTATAGCCAGATTTCTGTCCTACGAATGTTGTCGCGTTTTGGACCCACTAAATGATGTCTTCACGCGTTGATCCCTTCTTAAATGTTGGTCAGAAATGTCGTGGCTGTGTCTCCAAACAATCTCAGTGGATTTGGACGGGTATTCCGAGAGTTATGGCTCTTTTACTCTAATCATGTATTCTGTACAGTCAGAATCTCCAAAACGCCAAACCCCGGATTAGGAAGCTTTAATGGACCCTCACACGGCCGAATCCTGTGGTGATTCCTTAATGAAAGATTCTCCAAAACTCCTTGCGCGTCCACCAACTAAATTTGACAAGCTTTGGGACCACAATGGATGAGTTATGGTTCCAACACCAAAACTAGGCAGAACTGGAAACAGTTTTTTTGAGCCAACTTGTGAGCTTCTTTTGAGCTTCCATATGGCCGATTCAGCTTTTAGTCCAAAAATAGTAAATGAATCCCTGGCTGTGTAGAATCTGGAAAAGAAATAATTTTCCAATTTGGATCAATGTAGATAATGTTATGGCCAAAATACAGAAATAAGTTAAAACTCTTAAAAATCCAAAATGGCCAATTTTTACTATTCAGCTCAAAATAACACCAAAATCATAAAAATGAAACAATTCATCTTAGAGGAACACTTTTTTGAGTTTAAAAAAATGATATTCAATATAAATTAATTTAAAATATTTGCTCTATCATTCGTCGGTCGAGGATTCTCCCACGCAGGAGGGTGCTACGCGGTGTGGTGGATCGGAAAAGAGGCATAAACTCCCTGGTCCGTGGGGAGTGCATCCGCGGAGAGGCTATGGTTCGCGGCCTTCTCTTTTTATGTTATTTTAAGTCTGCGGTTCACCAAATTATTATGCATTTTTGGTTCCTTATTAGTTCATTCCCAGGTTCATACCTGCTCTGGTTCGTAAACTGGAACTTCGCTGTTTGCAAAATCCTAAGCCTTCCTTCGAAATCCTTCCACCTGAATCTAAATGATCTCCTCTCTGTTCTCTTCCTTCAAATCCAAATCCACAATCCCCTTCTCCTTTCTCCCTCATTCTTCTTTTATAGAGTGGGTAAAGAGATGTATCTACGGTCACACGACACCTTTTGCGGAGTCCCATGACCGAATACCCGGTTTACAGCTGACTTGGCCAATCCATAATTTGTGGAGGGTATTGAGCACTTCTCCCCCCGCGAACTGAACAAGGGGAGTGCTTCGCGGCCATAGAGGGTTCCGCCTCCATTCTGTGAATGACAGTAGAGGTGGTTCGGGCCGGCTGACACGGCTCGCGGCTAGAGCGGTCTGGAATGGGGGACCGGGTTGGCGCCCGCCCTGCTTCGCGCCCACGGAGGATCTCCACCTCTACTCCGCGAACGACAATGGTCCACGGAGGGGGGACGCTTTGCAGAACCGGATGTGCATCGTTAACATTAGACCGGTCTATGGACCAGTTCCTCCTTCTCCATCCTTGAGTATTTTCCCCATTTTCCCATCCCTTTGAGGGGGAGTTGGGTAGAATCTAACTTGAGTTAATGGGGACCATCATTCTCCTTTGTGGATTTTTTAGGACCCTAAAAATTCCCCCCATCGGAATGGGGTCCGATCAGAATGAAGAGGAGGTCATTCCAATGTATAGTGGTCCTGAAACTCAGGTGGTTTGCAGAAGATAGGTGGACCCAGTAGGGGACCACAAATATAAATACAGAGGGCCCTTTCATTTGTCTTATACCAGATTTTTCACGAAACCAGAGCTTTTTTCATGTGCATGCTTATTCCTTCGTGAAACGCTTCGTCCTTGAACCAACAACTTCTTCCGTGAACCATTTCTCGTTTGCGCCATTCTTCATCCATGGATCAACATCCCAGCCGCGAACTAACAATTTTAATTAATTAAAAAGTAAGTTACGACGGGCCGCGTAGGAACTCGCTTCGTGGTTTTGGTGCTCCGTGGTTTCGATGCTCCACGGACTAAAATCTCTTGAACTTTAAAAGTTTCCATGTCTTCTGATCTTAACCACTTTAACTCGGGATTGAAATTCTGTGGTGCAACCTTGTCTGCGGTTTCCTGGCCAACGCTCTGTGGGCCAGGGTTTTGCGGACTGCTTTCGCGAAGGGCTGGTTCATGGGATGCTGTCATCATGAACCATCCTTCAAGGCCTCCTCTTGGACTTTGATTATGAAGGCTCCTCAAATGATCCTCAGCCATATCCCTAGTATTTGTGAAAAAATTTATTCCGGACTAACCGCTTGTTGGCTCTCGTCGTGCAGGGAGAAAATATGGTTCCCCCTTGTTCTGCCCTGAGGCCTACTGCAGAGTCGCTCCCAATTGGCAATCAACGCCTGATGGACATGGCTAGCTCTGTTCAGAATGGAGTCTGCCACTCCCCACCATCTTCCTTTCTTACCGGCCAGCTCTCCAAGTCACATCAGGAGTACCCCTTTTCTAGCAGCCTTCCTGCCTATGGGTTCAGTTTTCTGTCTGATACCCCGATTCCGGTACCATCCCGGGACAACAATTCTGAAGCATGGATATTTACTGCCACTATCCCTCGGTTTGTGATACCTATCAACGGGAGGCCTTCCCTAAAGGATACAGTTGTCAGATCTATGTTGAATCACCTTCTCGTATCTCTGAAAGGAGAATAATGTTAATAGAAAGGAACAATTCACTGCTATCGGAGCATTGCCCTCAATTCCATGGTAAGCGACCAGCATGGCTGGTCAGCGAATCGGGACCTCTGACCTAGAGGACCATTTAAGTCCTTAGATTGGGGGTGGACCTTCTGGGTTCACCAAAGTTGTGTGGAGTTCGAGGAAGAATTTCAAGCCGTAGGTTTTTATGAAGCTTCTGTGGTGTCCCAAACCTATACCTACCGGCCTCGATCCCTCTCCAAGAAACTTATGAGCCGTTGGAGCCTGGACACCAACACCATTCATCTGGTCCATGGGGAGGTTGGAATTAGTCTTTGGGACATCTTTTAGATTTCAGGGGTCCCCATTTTTGGGGGTATGTATGACGAATTTATGCCTCGCACTTCCATGTGGGATGATGAAGGGAGAACCCCTCCCTTGGTGAAGTGGCTCATTGATCTGGTCCAGGAATGTTCGAAGGATACATCTCTGAGAAAGATTTCCCCTGGTCATGAGGAGAATTCAAATGATACGTCTCTGAGACAGCTTGTCTCGTATCAAGACTGGATGAAGGCTTTTTCCAGAGAGAGCCAATCTGTAGCTCTTCCGCGTAGGTCCGTGACCTGCCCTACAACGGAGTCCTGAAAGCAGAGGGGCAGCTATTGGATGAATCTAGAGCAAGGATAATTCAATGACTAGGGCTGAGATCATGTTCTAGATGTAGATTGGATGCTTTTTCTAGAGGTATTTCTGGACATGTTTTGGAGCGACTGGCTATTGCTTGTACACAAGTCTAGCGGCGTACGGGTCTCTACCTTTTTCATAGCGGCACAGTTGTCTACCATCAACGTTATCAACCTAGACTTCCATGTACTAGCCAGGATTTACTAGTTTCTTGGTAATATTACCGATGGGATCCTACCAAACCGAGTGGTCGAACCTTTTCAGATTCTCTAGGGATAGCTAGGCGTTCATATCTAGAACTGATCCACCTTCATCAACCCTCTTCAGATTCCGGGCACCACATTCTGGCCTTACTTGCAACTGATCAGTGGGGTTATTCCTGAAGAGTGGGAGACCTAAGAGAAGGATAATCAACAGACGGGTCATAAGAGGCGTCTGTTATCGAGTCGAATCTCGTGTTATGATCATTTAAATTTCCATCTGTTCTCTTCCCCAAATGGTGCAATCACGAACACCATAACAGAGGAGTTTAGCAAGTGGGGCTACCTATTTTCCATCTGAGAGGGTATTCTGGTAGCTCGCATTGGTGGGGAACTGATCTACGAGGGGTATGCACCTTACCGATTCGGGTGCGAATTTGGCTGCATCCAGGCGCTGTGTCCTCCCGCACTAAATGGTGCCCGCGATAATCGTCATTTAATGGTGTCCAGGGAACTGTGGTTAATGTTTACCCGAGAGGATACCGGCTGCGAGGTTATGACCCCCAAGCTTGCAGACTCCACACCCTTTTTATCCAAGAATTATGCTGACTCTTGGGTACAATCATACCCAAATGGTCAGCTAGGGAAGTTGGTGCCTACCATCTCAAGTCCCAAGCCATCAAAGGGCAAGAGGAAATGAAAGGGGGATGATGCTTCAACTAGGCCTGGCAAAGTCCTTCTCCACCCTGCTGGTCCCATGCTCCCGGGGAATATTTTAACAGACAGAGGTGTATCCTCTCAGCCCTTGAGGCTGCCCAAAGGGGGGTGTTTATTCCTGCAGATGCGGCATTTCCGATAGCCTGGGGTCAATGGGCCAAATTCAATGGTCAATCATCCTTTCATGGCCAGTACCCTCGTTCTCTATGGCAGTATCTTCTGGAATCGGATGTGGCTTTTGACGGGCTGGGTTACATATCTGCCCTCGTTGACATCCTTTATGATGTGGACCTGGAGCGGGTCAATCAATATCTCTAGGATCTAGAATCCTATATTTACGCGCGCCAGGGCAACGCAGTATTAACCCACCGAGTCCAAGCCATGCTGCACCCGGTGACTGATGAGGAGGTGGAAGGAAGTGAACACTCTTTAGGGGGCGATGATTTCAATAATATCCATGTCATGGCTGAAGCAATGGAATTCCCTTCCGTACCTATGAGGTCCCGTCCAAAGGTAGCGCCCGAGAGTTCTAGGAAGGTGGTGAGATCCGGAACACAAACACAACCATTGGCGCCCCAACCAGCCATGGCCATTGCCCGAACCTCTCAGGATGATCCTTCAAGACTAGCCGTTCCTATTACGGCCGCATTCCCGAACAGATGGAGTATTTGGGATGACCTCAGGGCTAGGGGCTCATATGAATAAGTTTGGGTATCACTCCAAATGAGCCCTCTCAAGCTCCCAGGTTTTGGGGTTATCTTCGCTCCACCACACCTGCAGTTGGAAGTGGACTTGGGCGACATAATTGCGTCATTGAAGGAGATGGACACATATGTGCGCTCACTCTAAAACCGGCTCTATGGGTCCGCCCGGGTGTCCATGATAATTAGACATCCTGAATTGTCTGGCCCCGAAGAAGAGGTTTCTCTGCTCGCCCATTCTGAATTTCTTCCTCCTTTATGGTGGAGGATCTAAGGTGTCTCCCCTTTGTGAAGGGTTCCAAAGAATCTCATGGGGAAATTCCATCTCCAGAGTATACTCCCTGTGGTACTGCATCAGGTGAGCATGCATTTTTTCCCATAGGGGTCATCGAGGAGGGGTCCCCTGGTGCAGATGATCTCATGGAAGCAACCATTGCAAACCCAGCTAGGGTCTTTCCTCCCACGAATCCTCCAAGTGTTCCGATTAAGGAATTATCCCCGGGGTAGATCCAGAGGTGTCAGCAGGCATCCCGTTTGTCAGAACGGCTCAGGCAAGGGACGTCGAGTAATCACGACTTTCCGTTTACTTGACTATCGACTAGTATGCTCTGATTTTATTAGTTGTTGACTATTCTGGAACCATGGTGTAGGGCCATTCGGAGACATAGTCGTGGCTACCCATGAAACTGTACTTTCAGTTCCTTCATTATCTAGGGGATCACCTGCAGTCACTCCTGAGCGTGATGAGATAACGGGCACCACTAATGGGGCAAATGACATAGATGCTCTCCCTACCCCTTCATCTACCAGAGATATGTCCGAGGAGGGATATCTGGAAGCTGAGACTCTCACTGATCCTACAACCTCTATAATTTTGGGCGAGGATGGGGTGCGGATGATTACCGAAGAGGCCTCAGATCTAACGGGGCCAGCTGCCTCAGACCCAGTGGGTCCCATTGAGATAGAGGAGAATCCTACCATCAGGCCAGTCATCAGGAACCCAGAGCACGCCATCATCTTTTTCACCAGGGGATTGATCTCCCCGAGATTGATCTTCATTGCAGATCTCTTGGGGACAGCTTTGGGAGTTGCTGGCATTGGGTATGGCTTTAGGTCATGGGCACCTCTGGGGGTTCCCAGGGTTCCTATTCCCTTTGAGGATATAGAATCTTCCTCGAGTGGCCGTCGTGGTACTGCATAGCATCATGATGTCGATGCCTTGATAATCAGGAGTAAGCTTCCCGAACTTTTTCCACTATCTCCTTTTTCTTCCCTTTTAAATTTGGGGTAATTATCTGTCTGATTGACTCTCGGGCTTCAGGACCACAACCTTTGGCGTTGGTGATTACGTCATCAGACCCCGCTGTGCCTATGACCACAACTGCCGGGGGTGATGTTTCCACAGTTCCAGGATTTGCAGGTGAATCTGCATCCGGTCCATCCTTAGTGACGTTCATCCCCGAGTATGTTTCCTCGTCCGAGAGTGATTCCGAGCCTGATCAACAAGTCCTTTCCAGTCATCAGCCTGCTCGCCAAAGGGTCTGGGATAAAATTTGAAAGCTGGTCTCTCAAATGCCCTTGGTCAAGATACCGACCAAATTACCGAGGCTACACAACTTGTTTATGCTGCTGGGATTTGACGGCTTTGATTATCATGGTGTTTATGACATTGTCTAGCAGGTGGTTGCTGATCGGGAAAGACTGGATGGTTTTGAATATCACATATTTGGTTCCCAATCTGAAGCCTACCTTTCCGCAACCCGACATCTTTGCCTAACAGAGGCTCATGATCACGCCGAAGTAGTTGTGAGGCTCTCGGGATAAGTCATTGAGCAACTTTCTCACCTGATGGTGCTGAGTAATGAGATACAGTGGCTACAGTAGGAAGAGGCCAATGTTTCTGCCATAATTGAAGAAGGGGAGTGGCAGATGGAGGAGGAAATGAGGGCGGGCACAAAGGCGGGCCAGGAGGCGGAAGAGTTGCAGGCTGGTGCAGAAGCTGAAACGGCCTTACTGCAGAATCTCTCTCAAACAATCAAGGATTCTCACCAGATCCTGATACAACTTTGTAAATCTGCCGAAAACCACCTCTAATAACCTTTCATTCTAGAGGAGGCTCTGAATTGTGGACGCCCTTCCTACCAACTTTTTTATGGAACAAAGAAGTATTTCTCCTCAATGCTCTTGTCGTCTTCTCCTGTGATAGAAATTATTTGGAATGACCGCTGCATATGTTAATTCCCTGAACATATAATAATCAGAGTCCAAGACCATTGATAAAAATAAAACGATCTCTAACTTTTTTCTAGACCATAGGGTCCAGCGAGATTAGTTCGACTATTGCTAGGGTTTTTTAGAAAAACCCTACAAACTTTTTATCTTTTATTTTAATACCATAATTTTGTCTGGGATCATTTAGTTTGAACCCAAGTAGGTGTGGCTTGACTTTTTATTAGGCCGCCCTTTTCAGGTTTTCATCCTAACAGGCTTTGTGCCTCTTTTCTTGGGCAGTTTAAAGCCCCGCCATCAAGACTATTGTTTCTGATGTTTTAGGTTAAACAGATTTGACCAGACACGGTGGGAAAAGGGCCCCAATGGGGTTTAGCAGATTAAAAGATGTCTCAATACTCTTCAGATGCACGTGGGAGGACATGTTTGAATCTGAACGACATGCAGGGCATGTCTCAAGGCATGGGAGCCACGTCGGCGTACAGAGGTAGGAAGAGCCTTGCCTAAGGAAATCATGCCTTTGGTAGACAGGCCAGGGGCGATCAATATGCAGAGCCACTAAGGGAATTGTATGCATAGTCGTACCAAGGTGTCCTTAAGTCAATGACTGTCCATTTATTATGGCTCGGGGACTACATGGAAGTCCGGCTCATGGAAACCACCCTGGGTGGCTTGGAAAATCATGAAAACCACCAGGGGTGGCTCAGAAGGGGAAAGTGACATCTGAAAGGGTTTTGGGAACATCCGTACTAATCAGAAGAATGGTCAGGGGACCACTTCCCTATGAATTTAGTTAGCGTAAGGGATGGTTGAAGCTTGGCGTAGTTTAAAGTCATGCAGCTGAGACATCATTTAAAAATGAAACGACTTATCATGGTCCTTGGTAATCTTGTCAAAGATGTTCCACCATATTCAGGCAGGATTGTGAAAGAGGTTGGTAAACTGTAACTTAGAGGGTTTCCGAATCCAAGGATAGAGATGGGGGCTCAAAGGGCAAGAGGCGTACGAAGAGAAGCATTTCATAAGGAAGTCCTGCCTTTGGTAGACGGGCCAAGGGAAATCAATATATAGATCCACTGAGGGCATGGAATTCATAGTCATGAAAAGGTGTCCTCAGGTCAATGATTTTATTCCCCCGATAGCCAAGCAACTTCAGGGATGTTGAGATTCGGGACCACCAGGGGTGGCTTATGAGGGTTAGGCTTTTTCTGATTGCAGAGTATGGTTTATGATGAATGGGTGACTGGATATGGGGGAAACATATAGACTGAACTTCCCGAGAATGGGTGAAGTAATACCTTCTCATGCGGGTGTGAGATGTTGGCTTGTGCCGGGCTGACCAGTGCACCGAAGGATAGAGAAAAACCTCTATTCATTACTGAACCTGTGGCGGGTTTTACCATGTATTTTAGTGTCATACGGAAAAGAGGAAGAGCATTATTAAAGGATGTTGTAAAGTTTAACGTCATGTAGAGAGGACGGGGTTATTTTCTTTCCTTTTCCAATGCTATGCAGTTTAACGTCGTGCGACAAGGACGATTGGTCATGCAGTTTAACATCATGTGGTCAGGACATAGTTAAAAAGGCCGCTCTTGATTAGAATGTAACTGGGCCTGATTATCCTGGCATGTCCAAGATGTGGAGGGGGGGTTGATGGTGTAAATCATGGTTTTGAGTCTTCTTGGATTAGGAGAGATGTCACAGAGGCTCTAAGGCCGGTAAGCATACAGAGCTTGGAAGAGTATTGCCCGGGGAAATCATGCCTTGGGTAGACGGGCCAGGGGTTATCAATATGAAGAGAAACTGAGGGAATGTTATGAATATTCATGAAAAGGTGTCTCTAGTTCGATGACTTTACACTTTCAATGGCAATTAATGGTTATGAAGATCCGCAATTATCCGGGCCAGAAAGTCTTTCATCGGGGAAGGAAATGTCCGAACATGTCAGGCATACTCAGCCCTGGTTGTTGTTAAAGCTCAGAGAGCTCCCTACGCTGATTTATTTTGCGCGCAATGGGTGTACCTTTACTCTATGTAGTTTAACGTCATGTGGTAAAGATGAGGTACTCTTAGATTAGCGGTCATAGAGCTCAGATTACTGGGTGACTATTGCTGCAGTCACTCAAAGGATAACTGAGTCAACATGTTCTGATAAACATGGAACAAGGTGGGGGATAAAGGTTGTAAACTGTAACATTGAGTTTTCTTGGATCAGGAGGTATGGCGTGGGGGCTCTGAGGCCTGTAAGCGTATGGAGCTAGGAAGAGTACCGCCCAAGGAAATCTTGCCTTTGATGGATGAGCCAGGGGCTATCATTATGAAGAGTCACTGAGGGAATGGTATGCATAGTCGTACAAAGGTGTCCCCGGGTCGATAAATTTCCACTTTCGATGGCCATGACTGATTATGAGAATCCGTGATTGCTCACAGTGCAGAGTTTGGCACGTGGGGAAAATGGTGTTTGAGTATACATGAAACATCTTCACTACAATTGTCCGTTGAGTCAAAGTAGCCTAGTCCTGGCTTGATGTTTGTTGATGTAGGTCGCTATGTGAACCACTGAAAAATACATAGGCAATCCAGATAGGGATACCCTGGCAACACCTGGATGTGAAAAGGGGAATGAAATTGTAAACCACTTTTCCATAAACTTATGGATCAGGAGGTATGGTATTGGGGCTCTGAGGCTGGTAAGCGTACAGAGCTAGGAAGAGTGTCGCCTATGGAAATATTTCCTTTGGTAGACAAGCCAGGGGATATCATTATGTAGAGCTACTGAAGGCATGGTATGCATAGTCATACAAAGGTGTCCACGTGTCGATGATTTTCCACTTCCGATAGCCATGAGTGGTTATGAAGATCCATAATTATTCGGGTTGTGGAGTCGGATGTATGGAGAGGATGCATCCAAATGTGCAAGGAGTATCTACATCTCATATCGCCATGTGTCTTGGGTGGTTCATGATGAAGTCCGTACAGTTTAACATCATACAGTGAAGAAGAAGTCCGTGCAGTTTAACGTCATACAGTGAAGAAGAAGTCCGTGCAGTTTAACGTCATGCGGTAAGGACGAAGTCCGTGTAGTTTAACGTCATGCGGTAAAGAGGAGGTATACACCCCATGCAGGTCTGGTCCTTACATGGGGGAAGGGGCATTTAAAAACATTATTGTCCATGTAGTTTAACGTCGTGCAGTAAGGATGCAAAAATACACCCCGTGCAGGTCTAGTCCATACATGGGAAAAGGGATCATTTTTAAATCTTTCTATCCGTGCAGTTTTATGTCGTGCGGTAAGGATGAGATGTACACCCCGTGCCGGTCTAGTCTGTACATGGGGGGAAAAGGGAATTTTTATCTTTTATTCAGGGGCTGGGCCAGGACGGGGAACCCTGGCATCACTACGTATCCTGCAAGGGTAGGAATCAAGCCAGACGTAGTTCTCTAGAAGAAGTACTCCCCGTGTAGGGCTGGTCCATACATGAGGGAAGGGGAAATTATCTAACTTATATTTTATTTCATTTAGAGATGGCTGGTCCAGGACGGGGAACCTTGGCATCACTACGTATCCTACTAGGGAAGGAATCAAGCCATACATAGTTATCTAAATGAAGTACACCCCATGCAGGTCTAGTCTATACACGGCGGGAGAGGGTCATTGTTAAACATTCTTGTCCGTGTAGTTTAACATCGTGCAGTGAGGATGATAAGTACACCCCATGTAGGTCTGGTCTGTACATGGGGGGAAGAAGGCATTTTTAACTTTTATTTGGGAGTGGTTGGGCCAGGATAGAGGATCCCGGTGTCACTACGTAGCCTAAAAGGGTTAGAATCATGTAGTACGTAGTTCTCTGAAATCCGTGTAGTTTAAAGTCATGCGGTAAGGACGAAAACCATATAGTTTAACGTCATGTGGTTTGGAAGAGTGGTATTATTATATTTCATGCAGTTTAACGTTGTGCAGCAAGGATGAGGAATACTATTATATTCCATGCAGTTTAACGTCATGCGGTGAGGACGAACTCCGTGCAGTTTAACGTCATGCGGTGAGGACATGATACTCTTAGTTTAGGGTCATAGAGTTGGGACCATTGGGTGATTGGCAGTTTAACATCATGCAGCTCAGACGATGCTTGGCAGTTTAACATCATTCAGCTCAGACGATGCTTGGTAGTTTAATGTCATGTAACTCAGAAGAACTCCATGCAGTTTGATGTCATGCGGTGAGGACATTCTCCACTTTCTATTTCTATGTGAAATAATTCTTCAGGAATCTCACATTTGTAGGAGCGGTTGTAAATTCTCCTTCCATAGAGATCAGGGTACATGCTCCGTTGGAGTAGACCTTGTGTACAACGTATGGTCCCTCCCACTTGGGCTCCAGCTTTGGAGTCTTCTTTCCAGGTTTCATTGGGGTCTGGAGGACTAATACCAATTCTCCTTCCAAGAAAGACCAGAGATGAACCTTTTTATTGAAGAATCATGCAATCCGATTCTGGTATACTTCCATATGTTGAAAAGTGTGCATCCGCTACTCGTATAGCTGTTCCAATTCACCTATCCACTTTTATGACTCCTCTTCATCGGATAATTGATCACAGATGGCAACAAAGAGTGAGGGAAGTTGGAGTTCAATTGGCAGGACCGCGTCTATGTCGTACACCAATGAGTACGGGGTGGCCTGGGTAGCGGTGCAGATTGTGGTTCGATAATCACACAATGCATGGAGGAGTTTATCCGGCCATGAATTCTTTTCCTTGTCCACCATTTTCTGGAGAATGTTAGACAAGGTTTTGTTGAAAGCCTCTATCTATCCTTTGGCCGCTGCATGGTAGCGGGATGAGTGGTTAGCCTTGATACCATACTCGTGGTATAGTTTCTTCAATTCGGAAAAGCAGAAGTTGGTTCCGTTTTCCGTCAGTATGGTATGAGGGACACCAAATCTGGTGATGATATTGGTATTCAAAACTAGAGAATATTTCTTTCCCCAACTTCCATAAGGGGTATGGCTTCTTCTCATTTGGAAAAGAAGTTGGTTTCCGTGAGGATATACTTTAGTTGTTTGGACGTGGCGGGAGGATATGGTCCCATGAATTCTATTCCCCATACATAAAAAGGACAAGAGTAATTGGCATGATGAAGTAACTCTGGGGGTTGGTGTATGAATTTAGCATGAATCTGGCATTTGTGTCATTTCGTGGTAAAGCGCTCACAATTTCGTGCCACTGTGGGCCATTAGTACCCAAGCCTTCAAACCTAATGAGAAAGCTTGGTCCCCGGTTGATGTGCTTCACATGCTCTAGCATGTAATTCATTCATTACGGCAGCAGTTTCTTCTCCATCAATGCATCTGAGGAGCACTCCATCGAGGCCGAATTTCTAGAGGACCTCTTGCTAACCCACGCCGCCATATAGGACAAAGTTGATTTCCCTTCTCCGTATTTTTTCTCGTTCAACCCTGTCTGATGGAAGTTCTCCCCATTGAAGGTATTTTGAAATGGGGGTCATCCAGATGGTGGAAGGAGCATATGGATCGTGGATAGGACTGACTTCGTGGATTTCTTTCTTCTTGGGCTGAAAAAATGGTAATACCATTCGACGGTGAGGAAAACTGATAACTGTTTCATCCCATCCTGGGTCAGCTAGGGTTGTGGCCGCGTTGGCTAATGCAACATCCTAAGCATTCTGGGACTGGGGAATATAGGTCAATGTTGGTTCTGTGGAGAATTCCTCCATTAAACCTTGAACATAGTCAAATAGGGGTATTAGCTCCCCCTTTTTAATAGCATAGTCACCATTGACTTTCTTGATGACCAGCTCTTAGTCACCTTTTAACTTATGGTGTCGTAATTGTTCCTGGAGTGCGAGTCCCAGGCCTGCAATGTGATCTTGATATTCCACTTCATTTCTCGTACATCCTTCTGATAGGAGGAAAGAATATGGAAAGACTTCCTTTTCTGGGTACACGAGAATTATCCCCAAACCCACTTTGTTGAATTTGGGATCCTCCATCCTCATCCGGTTGGGCTTCAGAATTCACCGTCAAAGTACATTTCTCATGCTGGGAACTCCTCTTGAACTGAGAAGATGTCTTCATCAGGTAGCTTGATGTCCGGTGCAGTGGTCCCTGTCAAAGGTTTCTCTTCCAGAAAGTCATCTAATGCCCGACCCTTGATGGTTTTCTGAGGCACAAACAGAATGTCAAACTGTTGCAGGATGACCGCCCATCGGGATAAGAATCCGGTTAGCATCAGGCGGCTGAGGATGTACTTTAGTGGGTTACTCCACGAGATTAAATGGACCTCATGATGCTGCAGATAATGTTGAAAATTTTGAACCACAAAGACCAAGGCTAAAAAACTCTTCTCGATATTTGAGTATCGAGTCTCAGCATCAATCATTGTTCGACTGAGGTAATAGAGACTATTTTCACTGCCCGCGTCATTCTTTTGTGCGAGGAAGGCTCCTAGTGATCGCTCTAAGGCTGTCACGTACGAGATGAGAGGTCTTCCTTCAACTGGGGGAATTAGTACCGGTGAGCTTAAGAGGTACTTCTTCATGTTATCAAACACCTCTTAGCAGTCATCCTTCCATTGGTAAGTGACCCCCATCTTCATTAACCTGGTGAAGGGAAAACATTTTCCTGCCAGGTTGGCTATGAACTGCCTAATATAGGCTAGGTGTCCTTGGAATCCCCTCAACTCAATGAGATTGCGGGGAGGTGGCAGGCCAAGGATAGCCTTTGTCTTCTCAGGGTCGACTTCGATGCCACCATGGCGTACGACGAAGCCATGGAATTTCCCTGAGGTAACCCCGAAGTCCCATTTCAAGTGGTTCATCTTCAAGCTATGTTGTCAGTGTTCGTTGAAGACAGTCTCAAGGTCTGATAGGTGATCCGAGTGCTTTCTGGACTTGACCACTAGGTCATCCACGTAACATTCAATGAATTTCCCCAGGAATGGTTTAAAGATCTGATGCATGGCATGCTGATATGTGGTGCGAGCATTCATGAGACCAAAGGGCATGACCCTGTAACAGAATACCCCTTGAGGGGCCCTGAAAGAAGTGGATTCCTCATCTTCTCGGGCCATCCTGATTTGATTATATCCATAATAACCGTATATCAAGGATAGAGCCTCGTACCTGGACGTCACATTGATTAATAATTTGGTGATCGGGACTGGGAAATCATCTTTCGTACAATGCCGATTAAGATATCTGAAGTCAATGCAGACGCGGATTTGTCAGTTCTTTTTCATGACAGGGACAATGTTGGGCAACCAAATGTCATACTGGACCTCCCTAATGAAGCCTTCATTAATGAGATTATTGACTTCAGCCTCTATTTTGGCGGCATGTGAGGGATTCATCCTTCTTGCGGCATGTTTATAGCCCCGATGGTCTTCTGGAAGACCCAAGTGATGTGTCACCACTTCGGGATCGAGTCCCAGAATTTCTGTGAAATTCTAGGAAAAAACATCCCGATGTTGCCTCAGGAGAGAGGTATATTCCTCGTGCTCCTCGGGGGACATGGATGCACTAATTAGAGTAGGCCTCAGATCTTCCTCGGTACCTAGGTTTATTTCCCTGAGCTCATCCACCGTGGTGGAGATACCCTCGTCAAATGCAGGAGGTGCATCCCTGAGATCTTCCCCCACTTTTTCTCCCAAGTCCTCATCTTCTTGATCCGACGAGGAGAGAGATTCTGATCCGAGCCATCAAGGGTTTGAGGGAGAGGCATCGTGGGAATCCCCTCTTGAGTATTCATCCCCAAATCGAGGGTTGGCAGACGTTCTTGCATTTTCATGCTCACCCATCATGGCTGAAGTCATGAGGACAACCGAGTGTGTGTCCATACTTGAACTCCTACTCTCAACATGGTTGATGGGCAGGACATAATCTCTGCCAAGCTACCTGAGGGGGTCATCAAGAACCATTTACAGGCCATTTGGATCGGGGATCCAGTCGACACTATCGACCAAAGGCTTCTTTTACTTTTTCTCATAGAACCCGACGTTAATGTAATGTGACTCGGAGAGCTCAAAATGGGCATTGTCAGCATTAAATGTTCCACTTTGTCCATTTATGAAGTACGTGATACACTGGTGGTAGAATAAAGGAACGACCATGTGCTTATGGAGCCACGACCTTCCCAGCAAGGGATTTAATGTTGTGCTCTTCCGAACCACCAGGAATTTCGTGTAGGCTACCAGGTCACCAAAATGGGTCTTCAGCTTAATTTTTCCAATTGGTTTCTGCTCACTCTTTTCATAACCCAACAAATTTGTGGTCGAGGGAATTAGGTCATCCTCACTATAGCCTAACTTATGGAGTGTCCGTAGGGGAAGGAGGTTAACACCAGAGCCATTGTCTATGAAGACTTTCCGGATCTCAATACCATTCAGCATGTCGTACACAGATAGTGGTTTGATGTGTCCTTGCATGATGGAATCTTCATCCTGATCAGTGAGGTAAATCATCAAATTGCATTAAGTCGGGTCAGTCTCCGTTCTGTAAATTTCAGCGGGAGATACCTCAGCTTCAAACTCATGGGGGCTGATCAAAGCTTCTATAAGCGCCTCCCTGAGGTCTGCTGATAGACTCAGGGCATCCAGGATGGAAAATTTGGTTGGTATTGACATCAGCTGCTTAAAGATGTAGTATTTCTACTCCAGCGGCCGACGCTTCTCTGTTGGATGAAGAGTCATAGCAGGTGCTTTAGGGGATGTAGCATTTGATGATGAGGGACCAGCCACGGGGTCAGATATCGATGGAGTTCCTACGTTTTGTGGACTTGGCCTGGCCAGTCTGTTTGTGCGCACTAGGCAGCCAAACACTTGTTCCTCATCTGGTAGGGATCACAGAACAACAGGGCCAGAGTGCCTACTTATGGAGGTGGAGGGGAATTTTTTCTCCTCCTGAGCCCATTGAAGGGATCTCCCACAGGTTTCTGTGATACTAATAGTTTAGGCCGGGGTCCAACCATAGGGTTGGTTTCGGCCGCAGCCGCGCCTCCCCTAGTATCCCATACCTCTGTGATTCCACCTCCCAGCTCCTCATGCAGGGTACTTGGGTTCATAACCATACGCTTCATCAGGGGAGGATCCCATGAGATGGATGACATTAATAGAACCAAAGATTGGATCTTCATCCTCTAACAGGTCAACCTAGTCAGTTGTCCCTAAAGGTGTCGTTTGGGGGGTCGGTGCCCATGGCTCCAAATTCAAGGGCATATAATCTACCAGGTTCGGGACTAACTTTGGCCCCATCGTCGACTGATCCTCTTGAGATTGTTTCCTCCTCCTTAGATTATGCCCGGTTGACCGGATCGTGGAGGGTTGTGAGGTTGATATTGTCGGCTCTCTGGATTCAGGGGCTGTTAGTGGAAACACCGGATAATTTAGTTGAGCTCGGAGTATGCCTTGGGCTCAATTGATAGTCTTCTGAGTCATCCAGTTGTCAAATTTATGCCCGTGCTTTTTGGTGACTTTCTGCCACCCCTCCTCTTTGCCAGAGTCGGTGGTAGAGATACATGCCACTTGTACTGGGGGTGGTCCCAGCTCGACCTGCCCAGAGTCCACCTTCCTTTGCAAGAGGTCATTGAAGACAAAGCACTCTCAGATACTGTTCCCCAACATTCGATGGTAGGGGCAGTAATCTGGCCTGTCATCACGGCCGGCCTCTTTAGGTTTTCTCAGCTCCGGGAGGCAGAGCAATTTGAAGTTCATGGCCTCAATAAAGTATCCATGGACTTGATCGTCCCGGAACGAGTATACTTTTTGTCTTCATTACTCAAACTAGTTCTGCTTCGGTCCTCACTGATCATCCCATTTAGGCGGAGGTGGCCGCTGATATGCAGGAGGCCCTTGACGATTTGGTGGAGGTTTGAGCAGTGGAGCGGGCACAGGGGCCGGATTGAGTGTGACAGCGGACGCTTTATCTCTAGGGGATCTTTTCGCAGGAGCCTGCGAGGCTATTCGTGACTTCGAATTAGTCCGCTACAGGGAGTCCTCGATTCTCTGGGCAATGGCCGAGAGATGGAGGAAGCCTATGGTGCACTCCACTGGTATAAGAGGTGTTCATAGCTCATCCCGAAGATTATCGATGCATATGGCTAGCATCTCATCTAGAGGAATTGACTTGTTCAGGAAATAGGTCAGACCTTTCCATCTGGCGATGATATCTAAGACCCTCTCGTTCTCTCTCTGCTTGCAGTTCATAAGATCGCTGATTGTTGTTTTAGGCAACGTTGAGCTGAAGTGGAACATGAATTGCTGCTGAAGGTATTTCCATCTCTTTATTGACTGGGCTGGAAGAATCGTATACCAGACGAAGGCGGATCCTTGCAAGGTCCATAATAAGCATCTGAGTTTCACTACTTCTTTCTATTCTGGAGTCCCCATCATAGGGTCGCAATAGGATGTGTAGTGTATCAAATGCTATTCCGGATCGCCTGATCCTTTGAAGATAGGGAATACAGGGCTCCCAAAATTGGGTAGATGGGGTGTGTTGCTCACCCAATCTGGGTAGGGTTTCCACTCTGGCTGTATTGGAACGCGTAGACCTTCCATCGCTTCCAATCGAGCTGTTAGTGCCTCGATGGTGTTGGTGAGACCCTGGTTTACATCTTGTTGGGCCCGGTCCTGGGCAGGCATAGCCCAAGGCATTGCCTGAGGATCCTGATTGGCCAGCACCAGGGGTGCGTGTGCCATTTGTGGCACCTTAGAGGGTTCAGGCGTACTCGCTCTGGTTGCTTCCGGAGTGGAGGGAAGTATTGGTATTCATCTGAATCTACGTTTAGGTAGTTGGACGGGCCGGGTGCCTCGTTGGACGGGAACCCTGACCATGTTTTGTTTTCCGGGGAAAACCTTAGTCTTTGAGGTGCACTTTTTGGGAGAGCATGATGTGGATCCTCCTAGGATGGACTTTCAATAAGGCAGTTCCTCTGGAGTAGCTCATCATTAAGCCGCCTCAATTATTTCATCTCCTCTTCCTGTCGAGCGAATCTCTCTTCGAGCATGAGTAGATCATTTTTTTCGAGAGAACGAGGCAGATTAAGGGTAACCATTCCTTTATTCTTATCCTTTTTGGAATCTCGTAGGGTAGGTGGAGGAGGGGTGGCTGGAAGGACGGCCATATTTAGGGTGGCCCTCTAGTTCCGGGTGTGCACACCTGGTGGTTCATTGTGAGTCACAGCCAGACCAGAACTATCATCTCCCGATCCATCCGGATTTTCATTTTCCCTGTGTCACCCGTGGGGTTAGCCTCTATGACTTTGATAAATGAATATCACGGGGTGGAGGGGACGTCATCTTCCAAATAGGAAGAGGATCTCTTGCGTCTTCTGCTGGCCTTCCCTTTTGTGTCTTGGGATTTCCTTCGGACTTCTTGATGAAGGGTGACACTGAGGGTTCTTTGGTGTGACCTTACGGCGCGCCTTCCTCTCAGAGGGGATGATGATTCAAATGATGGGATAGGACGTGAACCTCCTCTTCGGACTTTCCTCCCTAGATGATAGAATACTGACTCTCATGGGGGAGGTTGTTGTTGAGGGGTTAATAATTACCCCATCCCTGAGGGCTGGGGTTGGCCTCGTTCCTTGGACATCGAGTCTCTTCCTGGTTTTATTGGTCTTCTGGGGGCATTTGTTGTTAAAAATTCCCCCAGCACTGCAGGCTGGGGTTGACCCTGGATTGTAGCAGTGGCTGCAGATATCGCTACCTGCCTGACCTCGCGTTCCCCCATTCGGGGGTGAACTAGATTTGGTGTCGAATTCACCTGTGGATCATTCCCTTCTAGGGAGGCAGGAAAAGATCATGGATTGGCCTATCTTAGGAGAGAGGCATGTTGTATTCTCTTGGTGGCCTAATTCAAGCGTTCTTGAATGGGTCGTTACCACTGGGCCTGACACTTCTGATGCTTACTCAAGGCCTGACTCTATTGGGTGTGTTGCCTTAACTGGATAGGGAGACCACTCGATTATCGTCTTTACATAACGACGTTTCAAGAAACAATGCCGAACGGGTTCTTCTGGGCGGAGAGAAATGTGAAATGCAGAGCTCCATGTTCCCCCCATCCCCTGATATGAACTCTCGTCGGAGCTTCACCGATGAGGCGGCACAGCTGGTGCAGCGCATGGAGGCATGCTATCTCCAAGTTTCCTTTACGCCTATCGATTCACTGTTTCCATGCTGAAGGAAGAGCTTCCAGGTCGATGTTACGCAAGAGGTCCCCAATTTTCTTAACGTGGTCTACATACCCATCGTAGGGCAGAAAGCTTGATTTCAGTTGACAGAGGGTTGTCCATATATTATGGTGGTTGTCATGCACGCATTCTTATGAAAACTCTCTAGGTATGTCAAACTGAGAGGTGGTCGTAGGCCAAAACATAACTGGTATATCATCCCTAGCCAGTCATTTCCTCAGGTGCAGCATATCGTCATATTCCTTCGCTAGTGATTCCTCTACCTGGTCAGCCCAACAAAGACGCTCGTTGTTAGTGTAGTCAGAGGTAGTGGGACCGGTAGGTGCTGAATCATTATGTGGGAGATTTCGAGGTGGTTCAGAGGATGAACATGGCCTTGGACCGTCTCCTAATTGCAGAAGGATATCGTCGGTGACTAACTGGGAATCTGACATGCTTGATCCCGTCCTTCTGAGTGTCTCGGCATACTAGGGCTTTTCCGTGCTTGATTCGGTAGGGGGAGGACCTTCCTATCGATATGATATGTCATCGTGGGAAGGACCTCCGCAATGGTGGCCGTAATAGCGAGGACTACCATTAATGCTTGATGATTCACCGCATAAAGGACTTTTACAGTGCACACCCTGGGGAGGACCTCCAAGGTGTGTCGCAGTAAGGGGAGGACCTTCTGGCTGCATAGCGTCGTTACGGGGAGGACCTTCGCAACAACTGCCATCATGGTGAGGATGACCATCATGGCTTGAAATTCGATGTGCATCCTGGGGAGGACCTTTAGGAAACACTGCGACAAGGGGAATACCTTCTTGTTGCTTGGGGACAATGCGGGGAGGACCTTCGCAATGGCAGCCGTGGTGGCGAGGAATACCATCACAGCTGCGACGATGATGAGGACTACCATTACTGCTGTCGTAGGGAGAATTTATGTGGGACATATCCTGGGGAGGGCCTTTAGAATGTACCACAATGAAGGGAGGGCCTTCTCGTTGCTTGATGTCTCTACTGAGAGGACCTCTGTTATCAGGGTGGAGTGGACTACCACCATGATCTGATTCCTGGATGTGTGGAGTTCTGTTGCAGTGTAACCCCTGGGGAGGACCTTCAGGGCGGGCTACGATAAGGGGGGAACCTTCTTGTCATGATGAGACATCACTGCGGGGAGGGCCTCCATAGTTTCGACTATGAGAGCGACGACTACTATCATAATATGTGGTCCCACTGCATGGAGAGTGATTGCAGTGTATACCCCTTAGAGGACCTTCAGGGTGGACTGAAGCAAGTGGAGGACCTTCTTGATGCTCGATCTTCTGGTCATGTGGAGGGTTTCCGTGACTCGCATCAAAATAGGAGCTCTCGTGATCGATCGTTATATGCCCGCAGGGGAAGCCCCCATGGGTTCTCTGGGGAGGACCTTCAGAGCTACTGGTAGCAACATTACGGGGAGGACCTTCGCAACTACTATTGCCACTCCCATAATATGGTAATGGGTGGGAAGGGTTCAGAGCCTTTAATGTATGCTTAGCGACGTTGGGAACCCCAGCTTCTAGTAGAGCGGAGTCATGAACTCCCTCATTATTTTCCGGCTGCCTTCGGCGTGTTTGGGGAACTCTTTTGTGGGCAGTTGGGACCGTCTACTGTTGACAACGACCTCCACCTTTGGGTCCCTATCTAATTGGGTCATGTCATGCTTATGGGATACGTCGACAAACATCTTGACTTTTAGCATGGATATATGCCTTCTCTAGAGCATCCACCATGATGGACGGGTGTCCCCCAGTTGGAACGAGTGATTCTACTCGATATGGTTGCCCCTGCGTCGTGGAATATGGCAGGAGACCCTCCTGGGAAGAAGCAGGGATGCAGATCTGCTTCGAGGTGGCTATCTCGTCTCTCAGATGAGTCACCTCAGTTGGGGAGATGGGCTCACGGGCCCGAGTCCTTGCTGTTGCTGCTGATGCAATTACATTCTAGAAAGTCTTCAAGATATGATATGGGATCAATACCTACTCCTCCATCATTACCAGGATATGTAGAGAGTCATCTTTGGCTGGAATAGGTATTAAGGCCCATTCCGGTATCAGATTAGGAATATCCTGCACTGGTCCTCCGGTGGTTAGTGGGTACTGACAATTCTCATGTGTCGGAGAAGGTGAACGAATCTTCCCCTGTACCGGGATATGCCGGTTTATCTCTCCATTTGCCACCACATCAGGATGGTGGACTTTACTTGAATCCGTAGGGAGCTGGCCTGGATATATTGGTTTCCCACCGTATCGATTCGGTGGCCTATGTTGGTGGGGAGATGTGCCCGCCTATGATTTTCCTTCACATTTGGGTGGCGGGCTTTGTTGATCGCCACCATATCAGGATGGCAGGCGTCAAAAGAAACTTCTAGGAGCTGTTCTTGCACATGCCGGGTCGCCACCATGTCAGGTTGGTGGGCTTCGCGACCCTGGGCAGAGAGAGGTGCCTTCCTGTTAAGTGCCATCCGTTGTGAGTGACGGGCTTGATTGAGCTCGGCGGGGATGCGCGTCAGCTTTTATGATGCTGCCATGTATGGATGACAGGCTCGGGAAGAACGAATGGGTGTAGGTGCTTGTTCGTGGTACATCTCCGTGACTGGTCAGCGTAGCTCCACCTCAGGGACATGGGTGATGACCGGCCCCTGATTGTACGTCTGCAGCCCTCGTCGGGCTGTCCGAGGGGCCAGAGATCGGGGAGTGTGGGTTTGAATCCTCGGGGAGACATCCTCCTCGGCGCGAGGATGTTGAATCGCGGTGTGACTGTGATGAAGTCTGCTGATGGGGGCCTTGGAGCGGAACCCCCATTCAGTGGGGATGAAGTCCTCAAAGTCGAGCTCGTCCGCCACCCTAAGATAATGGAGGTATGCATTGTCCCATTCCGGGGATAGACTCCCGAAACGGTTGGAGATAGCAACAGGGGCTGTCTAGATCTGCCTTTGCGGCCACTGCTGGGCAGGAAACCGGTGAGTCCTGGCGGATTGGAGGGCGTGCATGGACACCTCCACCATTGGAAGAGTACCTTTCACGTGGTACTCTCGGATCAGTGCATCCGAGACCCAGCATTGAAGACGCTGGGTGGGTGACGGGGTCCTCCGTAGGTGAGGGCGTCTGGTCATTATGTTGTTGGAAGCACACGCTTGTGAGTTCCTTTGGGACGCCATTGGATTGAAGGGAGTTATGTATAGTAACTGTAAAACATTTTAACAAATACAAAAAAGCAAACACGCCAAATCAGCATCCCATGATTGCATGCGTAATTAAAGACCTTTCTTGGCCCTCCTTGTGAGTAAAATGGGGCACATAGTGGAATTAGGTTAAATCTGTCATGCTTGGTTAAAGATTCACATCGGGTTCACCATATTTGTTTCCTGGTTTCAGTATCGAAATGCCCAACGGTTCTGTATCCGATGATGCGTGGACCTGCTTTCCAAAGGCAAGAATTCACCGGATGGTCTGACCAGTGACTCTTAAGAACTCACATTGGTCGATAGGATGGGAATTCAGGCTCATCACACTCTTTTGGGGGGAATTATTTCCTGTTCTGTGACTCTCTTATATATTTAAGACGTATTCATATGTTCACAAATCTTTGTTTTATAGCCAAACATAGTATCCACGGATTTAACCCTGGTGGGAAATGGTCAACTAGACGTAGGGGGTTCAGAATCATTTAGGCCATAGGTTTACCATCCATCGTTGGATTAGTGACCCCGTAGAGTCATAACTCATTGAGGTGGCACTAGGAGTGGCGCAGTGAACCGATGGGAATATAGTCGGATCGACATGTTGTCGGGCTTAAACCTCATGGAGGCTTCCTACATACCCTACCTAGGGGACAGGGATCAGAGTCTATGTAGTTCTAAAGGGGAGTGTTGGAGAACCGACATGAAGGTGGACCTAGGGGTCCGTTGGTAATCGGGCTTGAACCTCTTGGAGGCTTCTTACGTACCCTGTCTAGGAGGTAGGGATCAAAGTCCACGTAGTTCGCATGGGCATGGGACATACACTCTGAGGTATCCTAGAATGATGGATTGTGGATTACACTCTGAGGAGGCCCATAGTGTGGATTGGGGCTTACTCTCTAAGGAGGACCATAAGAGGATGTCATGGTCGATGATCACTCTAATCCCACATGATTCATTCTCAGTGTGAGAAACAAGAGGCATCAGGGACCAGAGGACCACGTCGCGAGAGGTGAGTCCCTGAGAAGTGGATTGGGGATTACGCATAAGGGCGGCCCATAAAGTTGGGTCTTACTCCGGGATGGACGCTTATGGCGAAAAAGCATAGCGGGAGAGGGAAAGGGGTTATCATGTTCCCGTTACCTCTCTTGTTCCCCAGGGAAGTACCCGGGGAAGTACCAAGGTTCATGGTGACGGCTTCCTTCTGATGGGTTTGTCGCCCCCTCTCTATAGAGGGGAGAAGTACCCGACCGCCGAAGTGTGCAGCCCCCCATCCTGGCGAGTAGAGGCAGGAAGGGGGTTCTCGAGCTCAGATCCCGCATTACCGTGGGAATGTGAACCCAGGCATGCCCCGGGAATCTGCCCAAGGGTCTGGGAAACCCATTTTCCCATGTTTATCGTGGGTATGTAAACTCAAATGGCGCGCTGGTGCCCCTGAGGGTTACACCATATAGATCTGGTGGCTCTGGAGGAGGCCTCGACTCAGGGCCAATGAGTAGGCAAATGAGGGAGTCACAGAGGATCAGGCCAGATCGGGAGGATCTTATGTGGCTCGGGGAGCGGGAACTCCTAAGGATTCGGCGGACCACACAGGGGTATGGGTGGTGGTTCCCTTCGCGTAGGGAAGTTCTACGCAGCTGGAGAGGCCATCCACGAACCAGGGTGGTTTGCAGACTGAGAGGCCATCCGTGAACCAGGAGGGTCCGTGGAATGAGAGGTCGTCCGTGAACCAGGAGGGTCTGGGGACTGAGAGGCCGTCCGCGGACCGGGAGGGTCTACGGACTGAGAGGCCGTCCGCGAACCGGGAGTGTCCACAGACTGAGAGGTTGTCCGCGAACTAGGAGGGTTCGCAGCTTTGGGTTCGGTCCGTGCACAGGGTTGGTACGCGGAGAGTTCCACACGAGCAGCGTCAGCCAAAGTTGGCATCGGTCGGGGGTTAGTCTGTCAAGGTTTCTCCCGTGCAGGAGGGTGATACATGGTGCGACGGATCAGAAAAGAGGGATACACTCCCTAGTCCGTAGGAAGTGCATCCGCAGAGGGGCTATGGTTCGCGGTCTTCTCTTTTTATGTTATTTTAAGTCCGCAGTTCACCAAATTATTATGCATTTTCAGTTCCTTATTAGTTCATTCCTATGAACATACCTGCTCTAGTTCGCGAACTGGAACTTCACTGTTTGCGAAATCCTAAGCCTTCCTCTGAAATCCTTCCACCCGAATCTGAACGATCTCCTCTCCGTTCCCTTCCTCCGAATCCGAATCCCCAATCCCCTTCTTCTTTCCCCCTCAGTCTCTTTCTATAGAGTGGGGAAAGAGATGTATCTGCGGTCATGCGACACCTTTTGCGGAGGCCCATGATCGAATACCCGGTTTACGGCTGACTTGGTCAATCCGTAATTCGTGGTGGGTATTGAGCGCTTCTCCCCCCGTGAACCGAACGAGGGGAGTGCTTCGTGGCCGTGGAGGGTTCCGCCTCCATTCCGCGAATGACGGTGGAGGCGGTTTGGGCCGGCTGACACGGCTTGCGGCTGGAGGGGTCCGGAATGGTGGACCGGGTTGGAGCTCGCCCTACTTCACACCCATAGAGGATCTCCGCCTCCATTCCACGAACGAAAACGGTCCGCAGAGGGGGGGCACTTTGCAGAACCGTCCGTGCGTCGTTAACATTAGACCGGTCCGCGGACCAGTTCCTCCTTCGCCATCCTTGAGTATTTTCCCCATTTTCCCATCCCTTTGAGTGGAGTTGGGTAGAATCTCCCTTGATTTAAAGGGGATCATCATCCTCCTTTTCATAATTTTCAGGACCCTACAACCATAAAAACCATAAAAATCCTAAAATAACTCTAAAAATACTAAAACAATCATAAAATCATAAAAACCCTAAAAACCATAAATCATTTTAAAAACACTAAAACCATAAAAACACCAATGAAAACCCTTAATCTCTTTACATGTTATGAAAACTCCAAAATCAAAAAAATCCACTAAACCCCCTTAAAACGTAAAAACAAATCTCTAAAAATTCCAACTAAACACAAAACCCTTAATAACACTAATCGATTTTAAAAAACTAGAAAAAACCAAAAATCCCTAAAAATCCAAAACACCTTAAACCCCTTCAAACCAAAAACACCTAAAAACATTAAAACCCCTAAACATATAAAACCCCTAAAACGCCTAAAATAATTTGAAATCACTAAATAGTAAAAGCATTAAATTCAATTTTTTTTAAAAAATAATAACTGAAATCCAAAACAAACCATTAAAAAATCCAAAAATAACACTACAAACCACAAGAAACCATAAAAACCCATAAAACCCATAAGTCCCTAATAAACACAAAACCCATAAACATACAAAGAACCCTAAAAACACCCCAAAGAACCTAAAATCCTAAAACCCTAAAAATCCTCGAATACTATAAAAACACTTAATCACCCCAAAAACCTGTAAAAACACAAAAATCAAAAAATCCCTTAAAACCATAAGACCCCTAAAAAACCTATAACCTTAAAAAAAATACTAAAACCCCTTTAAATGTAAAAAAACGTTAAAATTCCTAAAGAGACTATAAACTCAAAAAACCCAAAAAACCCTAAACACATAAAACCCTAACAACCGCCTAGAAACCCCTAAAAATACATAAGACCCTAAAACTACTTAAAATCAAGAAAACCCTTAGAACTATAAAAAACCATAAACCCCTTTAAATTACATAAAAACCCAAATGAACCCAAAAAACCCAAAAAACAATAAAAACTTGTAACACCCTAAAAACCATTAGAAATCCTAAAACCACATAAATTCATAAATAACCTAAAAAATGAGACCCTAATACCCATAAAACCACTAAAAACCCTAAAAATAATAAAAAAACCCAAAAGACTTAAAACTCTTTAAAAACTTAAAAACATAAAAACCCTAAAATCCAAAAACCCCATAAAAACCCTAAAATACATAAAATCGCTTAAAATCCTTAGATACACTGGAAACCCATTGAATACACTAAAACAACCAAAAAATCCCAAGATACCAACAAAACCCTAAAACACTAAAAGGCAGTACAATACTCTAAAAACCCTAAAAACCATAAGAAACCAAAATCCACCGTAAAAACACTAAAACCCTAAACCAATAAAAATGATTAAAACCCTAGAAAATCCTAAAAAACTATAAAGGGACATAAAAAAAATAAAAGAACCTAAAACATTAAATAATAGTAAATGTCCCGAAAAACCCTCAGACATCCCAAAATCACTAAAAACCCTAAAATAATGTAAAAACCCTAAAAGACCCTAAAAACATTAAGACTATAAAATAAACTAAAACCCCATAAAAGACTATAAAATCTCTTAAAATACTAAAAACTACAAGATAATAAAAAAACCCCATAATATGCTCAAGACCCTAAAGGACCCTAAAATACTAAGAAACCCAAAAGGGCCTAAAAATAGTAAAAATCTCAAAAAGACCCAAAAAAACCAGAAGACCCTAAAGTACCCTCAATACCCTAAGAACTCTAAATAAACCTAAAAATCCTAAGAACATTTAAAATACCATAGAACCACTAAATTTCCCTAAACCCTAAATACCCAAAAACCCTTAAAAGACCCTAACCCCCTAAAACCCCTAAACCCCCCTAAAGGTCTCTATAAATGCTAACAACCTAAAATCCACTAAAAACCTTAAATACCTCTGAAAACCATAAAATTACATAATATACCTAAAACCCACAAATACTATAAAACCTTTAAACACCAAAAACCCCTTTAAAATCTAAAAAATCCTAAAAATTTATATTTCATAAAAATCACCATTTATCAGCTCTTTTTTCTAGCACTGCGGAACGATATATTTCATTAAAAAAATTATATATTATTAAAAATAATATATTAATATATGAATATATTTATATTGATATAAATTTAATATATTTTATTAATTATGGTCTATATAAGATTAAATATGAATTTACACATTATATATAATATATTTAGTGAAAAAAATGCACATTGAATAATTAGAAAATAATCTCAATTATGAATTCAGTAATTTGTATAATGTAATATAAATTAACAAAAATTGGTGATAGAAACAATTAATAAATGAATTTATACCATTAGATAAGTTGAAAACGTGACTTTAGAACAAAAAAACCCTCATAAAACCCTAAAAACCCCAAAACCCCTGAAACCCTAAAGACACAAAATCTCTTAAAGGGCCCTAAAACCACTAAAAATACATAATAAAAATAAAAACCACTAAAACCCATCATATAGCTTAAATCAAATCAAAACACTAAAAACCCTAAAAACCCTAAGACACCCAAAAACCCCAAAAACTCCAAAAACTGTAAAAACACAAAAAACCATTAAAAGACCCCAAACCCAATAAAATACCATACAACCCCTAAAACAATAAATTAACCCTAAAATAATAAATGGACATAAAACACCAAAAACCATTAAAGAACCTAAAAACTGATAACACCCAAAAGACCAAAAAATACCATAAACCCCAAAAAATACTATAAAACTACTTAAAACCGCCTAATGGCATCTAAAAAACCTAAAGACAGAAAAATACCATAAAACTCATAAAATACCTTTAATACCTTAAAACCCCTGGAGGAACCAAAATAAATAAAACCCTAAATGAACCTAAACACACAAAAGTACCATTAAACTCCTATGGACCCTAAAATCCCCTGAAAAACAATATAATACCCTAAAAACTTTCAAATACACTAAAACACCCAAAATAAACCTAAAAGACCCTAAAAATCCTAAAAAACATTCAAAAATATAAACCCCCTCTAATAAACCATAAAATTACATAAAATACATAATAGCCATAAGTGGCCCAAATGAAATATGATAACCCTAAACGTCTCTAAAAAGGCTAAAAACCCCAAAATCCAGCAAATTCTTAAAAGTCCCTAAAACCACAAAGAAACAATAAAATACCCTAAAAATCATAAAAAACACTAAAGCCCTAAATCTCATAAACCACTAAAAGACCCTAAAAAACTAAAAAGCACAAAAACCCAAAAAACATTAAATACCATAGAAATGCTAAAAACCATAAAAATTCATTATAACCAAAATATATTTAAAGATTCTAAAATCCAAAAAAATAGTAGAAAATCTTTTACACCCAAAAAAACCCTAAAATACCCAAAATAACTCTATAAAAACCATTAATGACCATAAAAACCCTTAAACCCTGAAAAAACATAAAACACTTAAAATACCTAAAAATACGAAAAACCCTAAAAACACTAAAACCCATAAAAATCAAGAATACTTGGTAAATATAAAACTATTAAAAATCTATTAAAATAAAATAAACATGTAAAATTAAAAACACTTCTAAAAACCAAGAAACCTGAAAAAGCACTAAAACCCCTCAAAATCCTAAAACCCCTAAAAAACCGTAAAACCATAAAATATAAAAAAACATACGATCCCAAAAAAATATATTCCCCAAAAAACTATATAAAGCTCAAATCTTTATGAATCACTAAAAACTATAAAAAATACAAAATCCTTAAGTTAGAAAAAACCCAAAACCCAAATAAACATAAAAACCCATAAACCCACAAAATGTCTATAAAAAAAATAAAATCCAAAAAATTACCTAAAGACCATTAAACCCTAAAATACAATAAATGTATTATAAAAACATAAATTCCAATAAAGCTCTATAATTCCAATGAAACATAAAGACAATAAAATATCTAAAAAACCCAAAAACCCTATAAGCCCAAAGCATCCAAAAAACCCTAAATCATTGATAAAACATTAAAAACCCTACAAAACACATAAAACCATTTGAAATTTTAAAGAACAAAAACAACCATAAAAAACAAAAAACCCCTAAAAAATCTATTTTTTTGAATAAATTCTTTAAAACCACAAGAAACTAAAAATCCACAAAATGATAAAAACCAAAAAAACACTAAAAACACAAAAATAAATTAAGAAAAATATAAAACCATAAGAAAATAGAGAAAAAATATAAACCCTAATAAAATTCTAAAAACCTGAAAAACACTAAAAAAATAAAAAAATTCCCAAAACATTTAAAATCACGGAAAATTCATAAACAGCCAAAAATATCTAAAACACTAAATAATTACTAAAACCCTAAAAATTTAAAAATAGTAAAAATACAATATAACCATGAAATCCTCTACAAATAAAAAAATCACTAAAACCCCTAAAACTATAAGAAATCTAAATATTACAAAAAAAATACTAAAACTCTAAAAATAATGAAAAATTTTAAAAACCATAAAAGACCTAAATGAAGACTAAAACCCCAAGACCCCTTTAAAACCAAAAAACCCAAAAAAACCCCTAAAATGAACTAAAACCCTCTAAAAACTTAAAAAAATATTATAAGAAACATGAAACCCTAATAAAATCCTAAAAACCATAAAACCTTTTAAAACCAATGAAACACAAAAAAGACCCTATGAAACCCTCAAAACCCTAAAAAACTTTAGAAAAATTATGAAAACCGGTAAAACCTCAATAAAACCCAAAACCCCTAAAATAGAATAAATCACCTTAAACCATGCCCCAAAAACCCTAGAACCCCTAAAAACCCTAAAACAATTTAAGATCACTAAAACCCCTAATCACCTAAAAACCCAACAATCCCCTAAAACCGTAAAAACCCCCAAAACACCTATAAAACATTAAAACCATAAAAACATTTAAAACCCATTAAACCCCATAAAACCATAAAAAACATAAAAAACCCAAATAAACCTAAAAAATCTAAAAAAACCTTAAACTCCTATACCCCCTAATTACCCTAAAACCCCCTAAAACCATAAAAATCCATGAAAATACAGTAAAATATAAAAACCATAAAAAACATCCTATAAACCCAGATAAATTTTAAATAACCCTAAAAACCATGAAAACACTCAAAAAAACTAAAAACCCTAAAACCTAATAAATCCCAAAAACCCCTATAAATATCCAATAAAACCCTTAAAATAAAAAAATATAGAAAACCCTAAAACCCCTAAAAACCAATAAAACCCCTTAAAACATAAAAACCCCAAAAGTCCTGAAACACCTAAAAATCTAAATGCGTCTACAAGAACTTATATAACCTAATATACCTAAAATCCCAAAAATTAACCTAAAATCCATAAAGATACAAGAAACACCTAGACAAACTAAAAACCCTAAAAACCCAAAAAACCCAAAAAAACAAGACCCAAATACCCAAAAAAACATTGAAACCCTTAGAGTCCATAAAAACACAAAAAAACATTAAATCTCTAAAAAAAATACAAAAACCATAAAACATTTCTAAAAATCCATAGTATTCCTAAAAATCCTAAAAACCCAAAAAAACACGAGAAGCCTTAAAAAACCCAAAAAACCATAAATCTTCTAAACCCCTTAAAACCTATAAAAACACTAAAAAATACCTAAAACCCTAAAACCCCTAAAAAACTAGATGAAAAAAATTCTAAAAAACCCTAAACCCCTAAAATACCTAATAATTGAAAAACCCCTAAAAAAAATAAAAACCTTGAAATCCCTAAAAACCCAAGAAAATCATAAAATACCTAAAAACCCTAAAAACAATAAAAACACTAGAAAACAGAAAATCACTTAAAAACCATACAAACTAAAAAGTACGCCTAAAACCAAAATAAATTCAAAAAAATTAAAACACTAAAATCCCATAAAAGATGCTAAAAACCAAAAAGTCCCAAAAAACCCAAAAAACTAAAAAAATAGAAAAAAACATAACTAACATAACAGAACCTAAAACCATATTAAACCATAGAAAACAATAAAAAACATTAATCACCCAAAAAATACTAATAAACCTAAAAACCCTTAAACCCCTAAAAACAGTTAAATCCCACAAAAACCCAAAAAACCCCTTCGACCCCCTAAAACCACTAAAAATATAAAAAAATGTAAAAATAAAAAAACCATTGAAAAAACCTAAAAACCAGAAATCTCATAAACCCAAAACCATAAAAACTAATAAAAATCTTTAGAAAACCAACCCACCACCAATCCAAAAAACCTCAGATAAACATAAAAATAGTAAAAATTAAGAAAAAACCTAAACAACTATAAAAACCCTAAAATCCCTAAAATCCCTTATAATCCCTAAAAAACTCTAAACCCCTTAAAACCCCAAATAAAACCTAGAATCCCTGAAAAAAATTAAAAATCCTAAAAACCGTAGAAATCCTAAAACCAGTAGAAGTCATAAAACAAGACTAAAATCTATAAAAATCCTTCCAACCAAAAAAACACCAAAAACCAAAAACCCCCAAAAATATTACAAACCCATAATACCCTAAACCCCTTAAAATTTTTAAAAGCACTATCATTCCATAAAACCCTGAAAAAATTAAATACCATAAAAACCGAAAATCCACAAAATCCCTATATTTTGACCCAAATATCTTATTATACACAGAAGAACATGGTCTGATGGAGACTAGATGATATATCATTTTTATCTTGTGAAGAAGGTGCCACAATTATGTTACTTATATTAGTTTTACCATTTTAGACATTGACAAATGCATGGTTATTCCTAGTTGGGACGATTATAGAGGTTGACTAGTGCGCAATCACTAATGTCAAGTATTGTATCATCAAATAGTCTCTAATGGATTTGTTTGTAGATCTAGAAATTCCCAATGAGTCTCACATCTATGATTCAAGGACCTATTTTCCAAAGGCAGATGTTTGTTGAAATATTTGGCCAACGACACCTAATAACTCACATTGGTCAAGATGATGGGAACACAAAATCATGACACCCTTTTGGGGGGGAGCTATTTCATACTCGAAGACTCTCTTATAGATTTATTTCATGTTCACGAATCCTTGGTTCATTACCAAGTATTGGTCCATGGATTACTCCTAAAGTTGTAGTTAATCATAACTATTCATTGGTTTGGAATCATTTTAATATATCCAAGTATATCCATTGATTGAAATATTGTTATATATATATATGGTTCCCTATCAATGTTACCCTTTTATGGATAGATCATGTAATCACATGGTTGTTTACTAAGACAACACTATATTTAAGCCACATGGGATGGTGTTTTGGGGTTTATCATCATCCAGTGGGACAAGATCTGTTTTAATGTTAGGATTGAACCCATAAGATGATAATACTAGCTATCCTCATGATAGGAATTAGAACACACAAAGTTCTATGTCTCTTAACTGGAAACATCACCTTTTATGGTCATCTGACAATGACTCAACCCTTTGGTTTAACATCATGCAGCATGGAATCACAGGCATAAGGTTGTGTGGTCAAGGATTGTGTGGGACTTATTACCAAGTTTCCCGAGATACCCAAAACAGATATGGTCACTTTGGTTAATGTAACCCTATTGGGGATGTGTCCTAGTAAAAATTGGGGTGATTTGGGTGTCATGTTTGGACCTCAATGAGGCTTCCTACTTATCTCGGTTAGTTATGAATCAAGGCCCTTATGTTTTAGTTTTATTGGGACATACACCTTATAAGAGTCCCATTAAGAGAGAATTATTGGGGCTTATGCTTGGGAGATACCCAATTTAAGGGATTAGATCAGAGATTATACCTTCTAGGAAGCCAATCTGGATTAAATGTGTGGCATACATCTTTGGAGAAGGCCCCTTTGATTTGATTCAGGATCTTGCAGATGTCATGATCACCACCAACACCTAAAACCATGTGATTTATGATTGGTATGAGAAGTAAGAGGAGGAAATGGATCTAAATTTCTCCCATCTAACTCGTTACACTGATGGGTGATTATTGATTTCAAGGGGGGAGAAATATATGGCTTTGAGTTCTTCCATTTCCTCTGTTATTTTTATATCCAAGAAAATCATATTCATCGTTATATATGGATACATCCTCGGTCAAGTTGAATATAAGAAAATATTCCACCTACTACAAGAACGGTTAGAGGCTTACCTATGTGGGAGTTCTATTAAATCGATTCCAGGGAAAATGGAGGGATGTTCAACACTATCCCTCATTGAAGGAAATACTAGAAATTCCTCCATATACTTATAACTGGGAGGTACATGTGATTATACAGAGGCTAGAACCCTCATTACCATGGGAATTTAAACTCATTGCCATTAATAGGGTCTTCCTTATTTCTGGGATAACCCACAAAACTCCACTTATAGTGGCTATATAAACTCAAAACGGCACATTGATGCCCCCGATGATTTTCTCATAAATGTATGGTGGTTGTAGAAGAGGCATTGGCCTGGTTCCATTGGAAAGGTTCATGAAGGGGAAAACATAGAAGATAATGATACATTAGAAGGTAGTGATTAGAGCTGGAGAATGGAATTCGATAAAATATCCCACATTGAATACCATGTTCTTATGCAGGATGGGGTTACCTCAGTGTATTGCGTTTCTATGAGGAAAATGTGGTCTTTCTTGTACCATGGTAGTATATAGACCTGCATTAACTCTATGTATGTTTTTCTACATGGGGATTGGTTAAATTTTCATATATCAATGGAATGTGGGGTAGAGTTACACCCATGTACTGATTTTCTACATGGGGAAGGGTTCCCCCTCAAATCTTTTCACTATGTGGGATGCATTGTGGTAAAGGAAAAATTAGTTTGGCACATCAAGGGGGAGTATTCCTACAATGGTTATTAAGATCCAAGAATTGAGATTAATTTTTATTATCCTCTTTAATACTATGATGGAGGTTTTACCTATGGGTAGTCGTCTAAGGTGTCTGTCTTTTAAGGTGTTATACATCTCTCTAACAATCTATCGATGTATCAATTGATTTTTCTTTTCCCCTTGGGTTCAATTTATAGAGAAATATATAAATGGAGTACTAGTGTAGTCGATCATATATGGTGGGCCAAGAGTCTTTTTTGAAGGATCCTATCAGATTCCTCATCCAAGATCCTCCTCGTGGATTCCATGTTTCAGAGCCATCACGTCGAGTGATCGGTGGATGGGGTCTGGGATGTGCTCGGTGGCCGCTGTCGGGTTCTCGACTGGTCGGGATCGTTGGATCATTTCATTGCAGGTCTGTTGTCTTCCTCTCGAGTAATGATGCAATCATGGTTGGCGACCTCAGGACCACTCAGAGCCTCAGTCACCCCCTCTCTATTTCTCCTCCTGATACTTCTGGCCAATCTTCTCGGCTTCTTGGATCTTCATCCCCTGGTTCAGCATTTGGATAATCGCTCCTCCATCGAAGGTGTCAACGAGATTCCAGCCTACCAGGTTCCAGTGCTCTTCTTGTTTGGTTTTGGAAGGTTCATAATCGTCTCCCAGGTTAGTATGTGGCCACAGGTGGCGTCATCTGGAAAGCTTGGCTCTGATGACGTCCTCTTCCCCTCTTTGCGCTCTTGGGGGCAGCTATCTGCTTGCATCTGGATCATTATGAGGTCGCTCGCAGAGGGTGACCTCAGGAATGATTGGAGCTGGATTCGTTCCCCTTTTCAGTTCCTTTCCATCATTTATTCTCTACATTTTAGTCTATCATCCCTTGGATCTGCATTTGGAGTACTGTCGACAAAGCCTTCTCTGTCGCTCATCCTCCGTCACCGGTTTCTATGAGTTTCTACTTTCTAGTTTTCATGCAGCCTTGTTCTATGGTATAGACCTTTGAGTATTTTTGTTTTTCCTAGCTTTAGATGGTATTGCCTTTCCCTATACTCCTCTTCCATTTTTCGCTTCCCCGTTGAGCCTGACTCCAATTTGGTAATGCTCGTCGACTCCCATGGTGTTTTGTATGGTGTTGGTTTCCTCGGTATGGAAGTCATTTTACGGCTCCCGGCGATGCGTTTCATGGATGGGTGGTCACGGAGGTGGTCATGCAGCGACCTGAGGACGGGTAACGTTTTTGATTTCTTCGAGATGGACTCAGTTTTCAATGGTCTGACTTCCTGGCAGTGCTTTTTGGATGGGTCGGCCCTGGGCAGTGTATCTTGGTAATCTCGTTTTTTTGTTTTTGGTTGTTCTATTTCTCCTTTTGAGCGGGTCTGGTTGTGGGCGTGGTTCCAAGCCCGTCTTTATTATGTGTTTCTTTTTTTCATGCCGGTTCTCACTTTTCCATAAAGTGTTTTTATAAAATCAAAAAATATTTGGTGTTGGTGGGGGAATTTTACAGTCTCCAAAATCCCCACATGGCTATGCAAATAACTTTGTTTCGTTTGTTGGATCTGGGGACACCACCTTTCCCTATGAATGATTTAGTTCAAGGGAAATAATTTGTGGGAACATATATTAACACCCATTTCCACAAAAGATTTTATTTCATTCACAGGAACCATTGGATTCATCCCCTCTGTGAATAATTTCAACTTACAGGGATTTTATAGAGTGGAAGACCACCAAGCAGAGTGGTGGTCCATGAAAGGATCCTTTCATTTTAGAATCATTTGTTTCCTTTAATTTTTTTTTTACATTCATTGAGATTTTTTTCTTAAACATTTATGTCAACATATTTTTATTCCTTTATCAAATCGATTAATGTGTCTTCTTCTTCTATTCCTCTTCTTATGTGAGAAACTTTTAAGACCCAAAAAAATTACCCCCTTTGCAATGGGCTCTGATCGGAACAAAGATGAGACTATTTAGATTTAGAATTTGTACTAATTATAACTGGTTTTTAATTCATGGGAGGACTCATAAGAGGGGACCATGCCTATATATAAGGTTCCCAAACCATTTTTAACCATGTTTCCTGGTGAACTTAGGGCTTCTGGGAATCCTTGACCGCATACGTCTTATGTAAACAGACTCCTTTTGCAGACGCCTTCACCCATGAATCAAGACTCATCACCCCACAAAATAAAATAATTCAGCTGTGAATAGTTAGTTCTGACTTCCATGTAGTATGTAATGGTTTTTGGTTTGACTAATTCGTGATCTGTTGATTCGTTGGACAATTATTTATGGTCTAGTTCTTCACAGATTCCCATGAACTATTTGTTCATGAACAATGATTTTAGTTTGCGAGACTATTTTCCCAGTCCTTTTTCCATTTTTTAGGTTAAATATTTTCTTTTTTTTAATTTTCATATTGCCAAATGGATGTACCCTCCATATGATTATTTTATTTCTTCTGCTGATTCTTCTACCATGGAATCTTTTCTCTCTAGTAGTGATAAAATAACGAAATCTCTAATTGATTCTGTCTAAAATAATGTAACCCTTATCCAACATAATATAGTCCTTGTAAGACATATAAGTGTTTTTTAGAGAGAATATATAGTATTGGAACAATTTATTTTTTATGGATTTGGGCTACCATCTGACGTATCGATCCTAGAGTTTCATTCAACAAATCAGCTGGCTGCCTGGATATTTGAAAACTACAATATTCCTAGAGCCGATATTTTAGAAAAGGGGGAATTTTTTTGTGAGTACCTTTCAACCATATCCCTTTTGAATTATTCTACTTGGTTCCTAGAGGAATCCTTATAGGCACCAAATGAATAAAATTCATTATTAGCATAGCATTTCATAGAAATCCACTGCGAATGAGAAAAAAGGATGGACATCAGAATGGAACCTTTGTGTTGGAGTATCCTTCAGTTTGGACTGTGGTGGCCCTTTTGGGTACACTAGAGCTAGAAAGAATTAAATTTTTAGTTTCATGGTGTTGGGATATATGAGGTGGCTTGGGTATCATAGACATACACCCACCAAAATAAAAATATTATTTTGTAGTTATTGAGTAAGTGGAACTCGGCCACCAATACCTTTCATATGGTGAAATAGGAAGTTAGAATCAGTATTTGGGATATATGAAGGATTTCAGGGGTTCCCATAGTAGGTGATATGTATAAAAAATTTATTCCACCTTACTTCAGTTGGGATGATGTGGAAATGAATCCTACTCTTAACCTGAAGCTTATTTCCAAGGAAAGGGCTCTTTCAAATGATGAATCCCCTCATCCAAAATAAGACATTTAATTTTCTGATTTGATTAATTCTTTTTTTGATCTAAGTTGTCAAGAGACCCGCACACGAAGACCATGGTCTTTTCAAACAATAAAAACTAGAAGAGATACATGCACCTTTTGTCCTATCCTAGAAGATGGTTGATTCAATGAATAGGCCCAGAAAATCCTTCCTAATGATGACCAACTGTTCTGATTGGTAACCTTCATGGTAGTTATTCTAAGTGGATGGTCTCTTCCATAGCATGATTCTGATACTAGCGTCAAAGCGGTAACTTTGATTATGATGGCTCAATTATCCACTGACTTTTGTATTAACCTTTCCATATCAGTGCTGGTGAAAATCAACCATCTGCTGAGATGGATTATAAATGGAAATCCACCACACAGTCATGTAGGTCCCTTCTAGAATATCTATGGATTAACTATAGAACATAAGTGATTCTACCCATTTATTAGTCCCCAAAACTTCTTGGGATATTGTATCTAACTTTATCTCCAATTCAAAAGTGGGGTAATGCTGTCATAATGGATTGAATGAGAATTTAAGAAACACCTCACCCTCTATGACCATTTTAATTATTAACCTTATGCATACCCCTATGGTATTTTGTGGAATGATGAATCCAAATATTTTTTTAATAAGTGATACCTTTTCTACATAATAGTGGGATTTTTTGTTTCTAGGATTAATGGGGAACTTATCTGTGGGGGATATGAACCATGACAATTTGCTCTCCAATTCAATTGTGTCCATATGAAGTGTCCTCTAACCCTTAGTAGAGAATGATCTGAGAAGAATTTGATGATAGATCAACAGCTTTGGATGATGTTTACTGAGGGGGATAACCATTGTCATATACAACATCCTCTTTTAGTGGATTTTAGGCCTTTCCTTATCGTATCTTACATAGTGACCTAGATCTGATCATACCCCATGAATAAAATGGAAAATATTTTTTTGGTAATTTGGTATTGAAATGAATCTGATGTATGGTGAAAACAGAAAAAAAAACTCATCACTATAGGATCGATAAGAAACTAACAAAATACCTTGATTATAAATCTCCAATAAATTATTTGAAGGCCTAGGGTTCATCCCTCATGCTGTTGACACTATTTCTCAATATCATGTTATATTTTATATTTCTTCTTTCTCATCAAACTATGGATAATAGAAATACTTGAGTAATGCCTAACTATCTCACAACTTGTGTTATTTCTTATAGGATAAGGAGGTCACACTTATTGGGCATAGTTATATATCAGTACCTAGAAATATTATTTATGATAATGAACTGAGGGATTGTGGATGTTAATCTTCGATATCTCAACAACTCAATCCACTATAGAAATTGTAATAGATACTATTGGTGAGAACATACCGTGCAGAGGTCAGAAGACAATAAGGATGATCATAACGATAGTCATTCTTCTGGGAAAGATGATGAATTCAACCCTCCAACCATAACTATTGTTGGGTAGATTCTTATTTTTCATCCAGGCTCTCACAAGCGTTCGGCCCTAGAGGGTTCTGGGGAAGTTGAAGAACCAAGAAAGCAATTACAGTTACAATAACCCACCTCATCTCCTTAGACATAACTCTCAGCACTGCCCAACCGTATTACTATGGAATTTCTAGAGGAATGGAGGGATTGGGATACCTTGAGGTCTATAACATTGATTTATGTTATCTTGGAGATTCTAGAGGTAGAACCCATCAGTTTAGAGGGATTTAACTCTGTCACTACTCCCATGTGGATTTCAAGTCACGAAAATCCATAAGAGGTGGCTATGAACTGAAAAAATATAGATACATACCATCAATCATTTGAGGATAGAGTTTATTAGTATGAACTAGTGGAATACATGGAGATATTTCCAAATCTAGTCAATACTATTGAATATGTAGTTTTTAGTTGGTACATAAACCCTTGTTATTTTTTTTTCAAGACATTTATCCCTTTGGCACTATTTTTAGGAAACCGGAGAGACCTGAGAGATTACTACTTTTCCAAAATACACCCCCATGGGTACCAAAGGTGGGGAGAGTGCCCCTTTAGACATGGGGTCTAATAGAGAGGGATATCAAGGGAGCAAGGGAAAAATGGAGGTTGTTATTGAATATCCCACCATGGCATTTTTGAATTCATCTCCATGTTCATCTCCTTCTATGGGATCAACCACATGGATTACCATGAGGTGCCATTAGGAGTCCTAGAAATCGCTATGAATAAAATCAAGGATAACATGTGATTTTAACATTTCCTTTGTATTGAGAATCATTAAATTGTTTACTACTCATCATACACGTAACATGGTGAAGTTAAAATAAATAAACAAGATGAAATTGGTCAGGCATTTGTAGATCCTTCTTTGTAGGTAAAAGATAGACTAGTAGTGGTCATGGCTGATCGGGATAGGAAATCTAGGCCAATCAAGGCCATTGGGGGAATCTCTATCCTCATGGGTGTATCATTTTACTACTACACCATCTTCAAACCGATAGTGGGAGAGTATTCATAGGTTGAATCATTAGCTAAACGTGTTGATCCCACTTTGACATAAATGAATGTAAGGACCTCACCTATGGTGGTTGAGTAGGATGAGATCCCTAATTAACATATAATATCAAATAGAATCCATGTCCCAGGATATTGAATATTCTAGATTAAATTAATTATACTCCCATAGAGGGGAAATCTTTAGGAGTCAATATTCTTATTGAGCACACTAATCCCACTCCACAATAGGATAGGTCCACAGAGGAGTGAGTAATTCAGGCTCATGGGGAATATGAATCAGTGTTCACTCTGAGTCCTATGATGCTTATTCCAATGGGATCATTTTAGATGTGTGATCTTATATAATATAATTATCCGGCTGAGCATGGTCCTATACCATGGGGATATTTGGATGAACATGAGGTCCATTCGCAGGTTAAGGATTCATCCCCCCTCTTGTCGATTAGTGATGGGGCACCCGAAATCAAAGATTGTAATGCTTATATGGGTGAATGTAGCTATCCACCCTTCCAACAAATATTTTTGTTTATATATTTTCTTCAAGATCTAGATAATTATTATTTTGATAATTTTAATTTTGAATCCCAATAGGGAGTCTCTACCTTTACAACCAGTGTTCCTACATCCCAACAATCCATCATTAAAAAGGATCTGACTTTCACAGAGTCATGATGTTCTAGGAATGAAAATACAAGGCTCTCTCTGGTGGCAGTTATCCGTAAATACATTTCACCTTATGAGATTCACATTGTGGCATGCCTTAATGAGATTCATGAACATCAAACTACCCATAAAAAACTATGTAAGGACATCTGGAAGATTATTTTTCAAACACCCCTTGAAATCCTGCAAAAAATGACTAAATTATTAGAAAAGTTTTTATTTCATGGGTTTGGGGGGTTTGACTATCATGGAATCTTTGACATCCTAAATTATATAGTGGCTAACTATGAGAGAATTTTAATGCTCCACTATCGTCTATTTACTGCGGAGTCCATGGACCTCCTTATCACCACTAGACATATCCTTCTATATGAGGCCACTGAGTGTGCTGGTGCGTCCATGATGTGATAAGGTGGAATAATAGAGAAAATGTCTTTAGTTTAGCATCTTGGTCAAGAAGTGGAGTGGTGTGACAAATAATTGGAAATACTTAAGGAAGAATTAGAATAGGCTAAGGAAATAGTTGATGGAGGTAAAATGTTATTGAAGGAGGTCGAAAGGCTATACATGATGTAGCTGGGAGGGTGGAGTATTTGAAGGATGTTGGATATTTTGAGACTGAAGCCTTTTTGAAGCATTATCAATCCATCGAAGAGTCAAACCAGAAATTCTTAGAGTGTTGTGAATCTATTTTTTGACTTTTTTAATTTCTATGTTCGTCTTGGATTGAGAGGATCCATGATGTGGATGCTTATTCATTATTTCATAATGGGATAAAAACTTGTTTGGTCTTCAATGATTTTCATTTTTCTTTTCATTCAATACCAACCGGTTAAAATTTACTATATTTTTAATGGAAATATCCATTGGGTTTTGATATTAAATAGTGATCTAGGATAATTAAATCGAAATAATAAAATCCTCCTCATATTTTTTCTTGAGAAAAGGGACGTAGTTAGCATTACTTTACTATTATAGGGGTCATATTAGAAACCCTACAATTTTTTTCCTTTTCTTGTTATAATCCTTATTTTTTCTTAAGTCTATTTTGATGTGGGCTTAGTGGGTATATCTTGAATTTTTCATAGGCCACCATTTGTGGGTTTTCGACAAAAACATCATCGTGTATCTTCCTTACTTTATTTATCTATATTTTCTTAAACCATAAAAAGTGTATCTCTAACGAGATGGTACTTGAATTTTAATCAGGGATCCCTTTGTAGGTTTTCAACCTGGAATGTTTCGAATATCTTTTCATGGGCAGTTTTATATCTTGAAAACTAGACTAACATTACTGATGTTTTTGGTAGAACAACATATACATTTAATTATGAGGAAAAAGGACCCAATATGGTGTATTGGAAAAGAATTCTATAATATTTTTCATACAGTAATGGAGGATTTTTTATTACCCTAGTTTGGGATTTCAGAATACAAAACTTGATATGAGACATGGAAGTCATGGGGAATACAGAGATAGGATATGTTTCTACTAAGGATGAATTTGACCCCAGTAGATAGGACTTTTTTGTGGGAAAATTAACAGACTAAATAGGTAATATTTTTCATAGTTAAAAAAGGTGTTCTCATGACATAGACCTTCCATTTCAAATGGCCAGGTAAGATTATGGGGATTCATTTGTTTTTTTATATATGACAATAATGGGTGTCCTGTTAAGGGGAAAATTTCTAAAAACTGTGAGGGTATCTATATCATCTTTGGATGGGAATATTATCCACATAAATTTGGTATTGTTAGAGTAGGTTTGATGCATGGTGTAGTTTAATGTGTTACTACCAAGACATTTGAGGTTAAAATGAAAATAAAGGGGTAAATGATTCGACATATTCATGGTAGTCTAGACATGAATGGTCTACCATCTTCATGCATGATAGGGGAATGTATGTAAACTATAATACAATGTAATTACAAATTTGAGGATTGGTGTTGGGAATAAACATCATAGGGTGTGCAGTGATAGAAAAATCCTTTGATGAGGAATAATTTTCTTTTGGTTGATAGGCCATTTTAAGGGTGACTTATGTTGAGAAAATTGGGTAATTTTATGCATTGTAAAATAGAAGTTTCATAATTATATTTTCACTTAATTTATGATGTTTGGGTAATGTTATAGGGATTATCACATTTCCAAACACATATTTTGGTTTTGAAAGGAGGGTATCTAAATACCAAAGGGGAATTTAAATCCATGATTTACAAGGAATAGAAAGACATCTTTCCCTTACAGAGGTATGAGATGATTCTCTATACCAGACTAACCTATGCATAGGGAAAGGGAGAGTTGTTTCCTATGGATGGAACATAGTTTGAACATTGATTGTCACTATGTATTCACAAGAGATGGAATCTAGTCATATGTAGTTCTTCATATCATGCAGTTTTAGTGGCATGCCATTAAGACCATGAACATGTTGTTTATTGTCATGAATTAAGACCATGTAATCATAGTTTAGAATCATGTTGTGGGGATTAATTTTCATATATACCATGTGTAAATTTGGGATAATCAAGAAGAGATATTTTGACATGCCTCAGACGTGAGCGGGGAAGGAAAATTTAAACCACGGTTCCAAGAATTCTCAAATCAGGAGAAGTGATATAGGGAATGAAATCAATTGGGGTGTATAGATGTAGGAAAATCCTCTCATGAGTATGAATTTATCTTTGGTATACATGAATTTTTTGTGGGAAACTTATGAAGATCCAACTGGGGGAATATTGTATATATTCAAAAAAATGAGTTATCACGACACTAACCTTCCATATCTGATGGTCATGGAGGTTTATAATGATTCTAAATTTCACGATTCATGTATTTTGGTTGATAGAAAAGATATGTATGATGATGTAACAAATATCCCAACCATGATTGGCCATTGAATGTGAAATATATACATATATCCGACTCTTACCTGGGGGAATTTCTAATTCTCTTATATATCCCTAAATAGGAGACGTGAATTCAAAATCTCCTATATAAATGTCATTATAAGGGAACATATATTTTACTTTCCTTTGTTCCCTGGATTGGACTAGGAAAAGTTCTTAGGCATCATTATGTATCTTATTTGCATATGAATCTATCCATATGCAGTACTTGAGATCCCATATAATTTAATGCCATGTGGTAAGGATGAAGGTGAATCAACATGAATGACAGTAAAAAAAATTCAAGAATTTATAGGTGTCTATCACAGGTAATAATCGAGTCCCATAGTTCTTGAAAAGGTTCTATGTATAGGTCAAATCCATATATAGGAAATGAGGGATTTATTTTTTTGTGGTAGGACCCAAAAATCAAGATCTGGGTGTCACTTTGTATCCCTCTTAAGACACAATCAGGCCACATGTAGTTCATGATGGAAGGGGATTCTATATGAATATATGGATCAAACATAGAGAGGAAGGAAATTTTTTACATGGCATGATAGATGAAAAATGTTGCTGATGATGTCCTTTCTAGTGAGAGAATGGTAGTGGTGATTTTTAGTTCATCTTCTTGCATCTAGGATGTTAGTTCCCTAATTTAACACTATGTTTAGAAGATAGATGGGAAAGAAATGTTCCAATAAGAGGTGCATAGCGCAGCGAATATAAACTGACATAAACGAGGACCTAAGAGGCCCTATGCCACACTACACACTCTAGAAGGGAACTCTAGCCAAGGGGTAGGATTCGAATGTATTTTTGGTTGTGCCAAGATATGACATTCGTTCACTACTATATATCCCATGTGGATGGGAATCAATCCACAAATAGTTTTTGAAAGATACCTCCCTACATCAGTTTAACCCTTACACAAGGAGGGGTAATTTTTATTCTTTTATAATGGTGGATGGACCCGAGATATGACATTTGGGCAATGTTACATATCCTAAAAAGGATGGAATCAATCCATAAATAGTTCTTGAGTGGTAATTCTCCACCCAGGTCTAACCCATATATAGAGGATTGAATTTTTACCATTATTTGTGGGTGGGACCAAGACATTGGTTATAGTTGTCACTACATATCTCATTATAATAAGAATCAAGACAAATTTAGTTCCAAAGAAAGAGAGTTCCTATGTGGATATGATTCTCATGATGGAAGATGGACATTTCATATTTTTCCCAAATTGATCTGGCTCATGTGTGATGAATCATTTATTGGAACCATGATCTCTTTATAGTTCGACATCAAGTGGTTAGAATGATAACAACACCATTTATTGTCATGTTTCAGGGATGATCTCCATACTGTTTAACATCATGTGGGGAGGACGACATATGATATGTAGTATAGTGTCTTACAACAAGTTTTTTTATCTTGTATTTTGATATCATCTATTAAAGGCATTGGTTCCTTTGGCTACATGAAATATTTCTTCAAGAACCATGCATTGGTAGAAGTTTTAATGATATGGCCATTTATTTAAATCATGTAATAAGATCCATTGGAGTATACCTTGTGCATTATATATGTTTCCTCTAATTTTATTTACCATTTTTAAGGATTCATTCAGAGTATCCTCGAAGTTATGAAAACATACACCATTTCACCCTCTAGGAATGACCTGTTCAAAACCACATTGTTTACGGATCATGAAATTTAGTTCATGTAAATCTATAAATGGTGAAAAGAGTTCAATATATTTTCATCGATTTTCCCCAATTCATCCATTAGCTTATGATATTGATCATATATAGATAATTGATTTCAAATGGAATAATAGAGCGAGGGTAATAGAACATAGACGGTAAGGACCACCTTCATCCTATATACCAATGAATACCAGGTTTCTTAGGTAAATGTGCAGTTCATGATCCAGTAGAACCATAGACCATGGTGTATATTTTTCAAACATAAATTCTTATCCTTATCAAACATCTTCTGAAGTGTATTGGATATGGTCTTATTGAAGGCCTAAATATGACTTTTATCCATTTTTTGATAGTGTGTTTAATAGTTGGTCTAAATACCATACTCATGATATAATTTATCCAACTCAGAAGAATAGAAATTGCTACTATTGTCAATCAGTATTGTATGAGGGACACCAAATATGTTAATTATGTAGGATTTCACAAATATAACAATGTTTATATCCCTAACAACTTTAAGGTTTACAAATTCTGTCCATTTGGAAGAGAAGTTGGTTGTTATGTGTATATACTTGAATTGATTTGCCATAGCAGGAGGATATGGTTCCATGAAGTCAATTCACCATATGCAAAATGGCCAATAATACTTGGTTGTTTGAAGTAACTCTATGAGTTTGTGGATGAAATTGGCATGAACATGGTAGGAATGACACATCTTAGTGAACTTAGTGTAATGATGTGTGATAGTGGTCCAATAATACCCATGCATCTGAAATTGATAGTAATTTTTGGATCTTGATTGACGTGAAGCACAAGCTCTAGTATAAATCTATTTTAATGAAAGTAGAAATCTCTTCTCCATCAATGAAACTGAGAATGACCCCATCAATGAATCTCTTATATAGGACCTTTTGATGACTTTGTCCATTATATAGAATAAAATCAATTTCTCACTTCGGGATCGGTTCCCTTTTGACCCATTCTGGTGGGGGCTCTCCCTTTTGGAGGTAGTGTATATAGGGATTAATCTAACCAGTGGTATGACCATATGGGCCATAGATGAGGCTTGTATCATTGATTTCCATTTTTTTCCTGAAAGAATGATGAGACCATCCATCATTGTGCAATACTAATGATAATTTCATCCTGGTTTGGATTGGATATATTTGTGGATGTATTTTTCAATGCATCAGCTTAGTATTTTTGCAATATCCGAGCAAGAGTTAATATTAGTTATGAAGGAAATTCATCCAACAGTCTTTAGATGTGATCAAAAAAAGTAATCAACACTTCATTTTTATGGACTTATTTTTGTTAACTTTCATGATGAAGAATTCCAAATATACTTTTATCTTCATGTATATTATATGAAGTTGATGTTCTAGTTCTAGCCCTGTAATAAGAGCCTGATATTTTTTCTTCATTTTTTGTGCATCCATATTAAAGTTGGAAAGAGTAAGGTAGGTTCACCTTTACTGGAGATATGAGTATGACTCTCATCCCCAATTTTTGAGCATCAGATCTTCAATCGTTTTTATTATCAGGCTTTAAGATGCACCATTGAATCGTATCTCAAAATTTTTTGGATATTTATTTACATAGAAACCCTCTTCATAAAATAGTTCAAAATCCAATGAAGCAATTTTTAATAAGGGGTGATGTTTCTTCTGAGATGAATCTATTCTATAACCAGGTTAGATGTGTTGCTCTAATTTCTGATGGTTAAAAAAAGTTCATCTTCCATGAAATGTGATAATGTATGGATGTTGAAGGATTTCCAAGACATGAACTATATGTAAAACTTTTCCAAAAGGGCTACACACCAATAAAAACATCAAGTCAACATTATATTGTTGATAATTCAATTGAGTGGGTTTCTGGGAGAGACCATGTGGACCCCGGGATGTTGTTGGTAGTGCCTCAAATTTTAGAAAACAAATATTAGAACCAAACGGTGTTTCTCAATATCTGAGTAATGAGTATCAGTATCAATAATGGTTTGACTAAGACAATAAATGTTGTTTTTTTCTATCGACATCATTATTCTATGTGATAAAGGTGCTTAAAGATCCTTCGAAGTCAATCACATACAAAACGAGTGTCCTTACTTCGATGAGTGGAATTAGAACTGGCATATTTAAGATACATTTCATTATATTATTTAATGATTTCTAAAAATTATCATTCCACTGATATGCATCCCATTTTTTCATAAACCTAGAAAAGTCAAACATTTTCCTAAAAGGTTGTCTATGAATAGCTGAATTTTGGGAAAATTTACATTAATTATTATGAACTCAGTAAGGTTGTGAGAAGTTGATATTCTAAGTATAAAATTTATCTTCTGGGGGTCGAAAATGACTACATGAATGTGTATGAAAAAGCTGGTGAAATTTCATGAGGTAATGATGAAAGTGAATTTCAAGGGGCTCATTTTCAAAATATATTGTCACAATTTGTTGAATATGATTTCAAGATCTGACAAGTGTCCTGATAATTTTTGTAATTTTACCACCAGGTCAAAAATATCGAATTAAGAGAACTCTTCTAGGATGGGATTGAAGATGTGATGTATGGCACATTGATATGTAGAGCTGACATTCTTCAAACAGAAAGACATTACCTTATATAAAATTACTCCTGGGGTCCCTGAGAGAATTTTATTATTCATCTTCCTGATAAATCTATATTTGGTTGTATCATAAATAGTCATCCATGAAAGAGATATCCTCTTATCCATTAGTTGCATTGGCCAACAATTCTATGTACATTACCAAGAAATTGTCTCCCAGAAAGTGATGATTGAGATATCTTAAACTGACATAGACTCTAATTTCTCTGTTATAGTTTTTGATAGGGACTCCCAATTGAAATTTTATATGATTAACATCTCAACTTTAGTCTCTATCTTGGAAGCATGTGTTGGGTGTGTCCTGGTTTCTTGTTTATATCCTTGATGATCTTCTGGCAAGCCCAAATGGTGAGTTGCCACCACAGGATCAAGGCCTGGAATTTCTATATATTTCCTAGTGAAAAAAACTTGAAGCTACCTAATGAAGGAGGTGTACATCACTTTCTTTTCATAATTCATGGATGTAATAATCAGGATGGGCCATGGATCTTCTTCCATTCCAAAATTTATCTCCTAGGGCACATTAATAGAGGTAGAGATCCCTTCATAAAATGATGGAGAGGAATCCCAAAGGACATATTATTCTTCCTCATCCACATATTCTACTTCTTATTCTTATTATGGTTAACAAATTATGGATATGAGCTATCCAATGTCTGGAGAAGAGTCAAGATATTGATATTCAGGTGATAAATTAAATTTTATTGACCCGACTGACGACGGGGAATTTTTTGGAGAGGTTGGAGTCAGGGATGGAAGGGTGTCTTCATCCTCTTCTACCTTACTGGGTGAGGTAGTGATTTTTTGGACCTATGGTATTGGATTGAGATACATTCCATTTGATTATTCACCATAATCTTGTGTTTTAGAAGATTCTTTAATGCAGTATGACTCAATGTCCATGACTGAAACCATGATGACTCTTGAGAATTCTTCAAAACCAGGATTCATATTGAAAATATAATTTATGGGAATTATGTATTCATCATATACTTGTTTAAAGGGATCTACTGGGATCATTTCCAAATATTCAAGGGGTGACCCAATTAATACCATCAACAATGAATTACTTCTCTTTCCACTAATATAATCTTGAATCTATATAATGTGACACATAATATTTGAACATGGACATATTAGTGCATAACACACCAATTTTTTCATTAACACAATATTTTATGCACCGGTGGTACGCTGATAGAACTGATGTATGTTGGTGAAACTAGGGCCTTCCTAGTAAGATGTTAAGGGTCTTGTTTTTTTCATATGATCAAAAATTCTCAGTCATCCACAATGCCTCCAAATAGAATATCGATATTGATTTTTCATAATGGCTTCTGTTCAGTTTTTTCATAGCCTAGAAATGTTATGGAGAAAGGTGAAGGATTATCCTTGTTTCATCCAAACTGGTGGAGTGTTCTCACAAGAATTAGATTTTTTCTGGAGCCATTGTCAAAGAAAACACTTCAAAAATAGACACCATTCATATGTTCAAACACATAAAAGAGTATGATGTGTCCCTAGATAATGGAGTTTTCATCTTGATTTGTGAAGGAGATAATTGTGTAAAATTCCCGATGACTGATCTCTATTTGATGGAATTTGGAAATGACTAATTCTACTTCAAACTTATAGGGGTTTAGGAGAGCATCTATGAGTTCTTCTCGGAGGTCATTTGTCAAATTTAAGACATCCAGGACTGATAGCATGGTCGGTTATAAGGCCAATTGCATCATTATATCATACTTATGGTCTAAAGGTTGTTGATTTCTAGCATAGATATGATCTTTCATAGGTGATTTAGGTTATTGAACATTAGATGTAGATGGATCGGCCCATGGGATAGGAGTTAGAGGAGCTTTTGTTCTTTTTGAGGGTTTGGTCATGCAAGTTGGCATGTATGCTGAGGGAAATTTGACATATTCTCTTCTTCTAATGGATATTCTAGAATGATCAGACCAGAGTGACTTCTAGTAGGTGTAAAGTAATTTTTCTGTTCCTATTGGGTTTGATGAAGGGATATTACATGTGTTTCTACAACATCGATGGTTTGGAAAAGGATGCGATCATATGTTTTATTTCCACCATGGAAACAAATTCTTTGAAATCCATAACTACTATGATGTCTTCCTCCGATTCCCCAATCAGGTGTGGTGTACTCGAGTTCATATCAATAATCATCATCAGAGAAGGGACCCACTATGTGAATGACATTAATGGAGAAAAACATAAACTCTTCTTATAACGATTAATCTGCCTTCCTAACTATTTCTGGTGGTGTCTTTTGGTGAGGTGGTTCCCTTTAATTCAGATATAATGTAATAAAATTCACGGGTTGCTAGGCTAACATTGTCCTCGACAAAATTTCATCTTTTTGTACTTTCTCTTTTCCTCCCTTGTCAGACTATTTTCTAGGTGGTTAGATTCTATAAGATTTTTTGGTCAAGGATATCGTTCCTTGAATTTATATATCTTGGACCCCTCTTCTCATCATCTTATGATGGGGGTTTTTGTTGACACCCAGAGGTCCATACACAATTTAGTGCATTCCTTGGAGCTGGAGTAGGTTCATGGGGTGGTGAAATCATACTAAATGTTGGTTAATCTCTTTAAAATCTTTTTCCTATATCCAATGGGTCTACCTTGTACATTAGTTTAGTCCATTGTTTCAAATTTCCTATAATTTGTGAAATTTAAGATAAATCCTAAGACCCAGTTGTATATTTCACTGGGATAAGTTGTGTTCATATCTTGTCAAATAGGTTATCGATTCACATAGAGAGAATATCATCCTAGGGGGTGTCTAATTTGAAGAGTTATCTAGCCCTTTCCATATGAAAATTAATATTCCACTAGGATAAGTTGTGTTCATATCTTGTCAAATAGGTCATCGATTCACATAGAGAGAATATCATCCTAGGGGGTGTCTAATTTGAAGAGTTATCTAGCCCTTTCCATATGAAAATGAAGTCTAAGAATCTATCGTCCTCCCAATGTTTTCAGTTCATGAGTTCACAGACATTTTTTTTGGAAACATTAAAATAATATATATAAATAAATTCGACCAGAAATCCTCCCAACCTATTATTGACTAACCTGGAAAACTAATAATCCATAAAATTGATGAATCCGGCAGGGTTCACCTGAATAATCTGAGTTACCCAACATCTTGTTTCTCTAGGGTTCCCATTATAGGATCAAAATAAGTTTCATAACACATAAGATGTTATTCCTAGTCTCCTGATCCTTTGAATATTAGAAACAAGGGGTTCCTAAAATTTGGTGGTGGTGGATTGTTACTCACTCAGTTGGGGTAAGGTTTATTCTTGGGGTCAATCATATAACTGTTTCCATATATGGCCACCAATCGAGATACAATTGAATTGCTGGTATTAATTAGCCCTTGATACATGTCATGTTGAACATGATCATGGATTGGCATATTAGGGGGAATGACCAGATGTTCTAGTTCTAATATAACATGAGGCAGATACTTGACCAGGGGAATTCTTTAGGGATTTGACTTAACCTTTCCCGACTATTTCCTTATGGGAGTTAAATCTTGACACCCATCTAGAACCAGATTTAGGAACAATGATGGTCCCAATGCTATTTTGAATGAATATCTTGGCCTTGATTCATTTATTGGGATTAACCCTTTTTGTTTTGGTACCCCCTTTGGAAGTATACATTGAGGATCTACCTAAGTATTATATTCAATAGGATGTTTTCTTCAATGAATTTATGTTTTGATTCACCTCAATTCTATCATTTCATCCTCATGCCATGAAAATATTTCCTTGGATATAAGGGTCTTATTCTCATTGGGTGGAGGAGGAGGCTGGTTGTATGTAGCCTTATTTTTTTTATTCTCATTCTGAGGGACTCACTTTGGAGGTTATTGAGGATTTATTGGTGGAATAAACAAATTATTTAAAAAGCTCTGGTTGTTGGTGAGCACAACATTATTTTCAGTGTTCATCGAATTCTGGGAGGAACCATCCTCTTTATACCCTTATGCATTTGAATCATTTTTGGTGTGGTCCAAGTGATTGATTGTCATGACATTAACCAATGTATAATTCATTGTAGGGGGGATACTAGTTACTGGGTTGTAGAAGAGCCTTTTGAATATTTTTTTGAATCTTCTCTTTATAGTCAAGGGTCACCTTCGAGCTTTTTGGTAAAGAGTAACTCAGAGTAAAATTTTATATGTCCTTCCCATATGCCTCCCTCTAAGAGGAAATGAATCCTGATATAGGATGAAAAGGGTGACATTTTTACTTATCATCCTCCACGGGTGGAAAAATACGGATGTCCACTAGGCATGTGGTTGAGGTAAAAATTCCCCCAACCCTCTGGGCTGGGGTTTCTCCCATTACCATACTATTATGCCTTAGGCCAAACTTTTTGGACTTATGACAGAATTTTGTGTAAATCATTCCTCCAGCCTATGGGATTGGGCTCTTCCAATATCACATAATATTTTGGTACTATTTCTACTTTCATGATCTCATTCATTCATGTTCGAGTGTGAGCGAGATATGGTGTGGGGTCTGGACATGAATTATTTTCATCTAATTAAATTAGAAGTGTTAGATGATTGGATTATCTTAGGTAAGAAGCCTACTGAATGTTCTTGGTTTAGTAGTTTTTAATTTAATCATTGTATTTTTCTCTCTAGGCCTAATGCTTTTGAGACTTATTCAAGGCCAGTTCTTATCGAGTATGTCACATTTCCCGAACAAAAACATCATTTGACTGCATTATTAGGATAATGAGATTATAGTTTTTAATTTTAAATTTTTTATACTAGATGGGACATGGGGTGAAGTGAAAATCTTGATGCTATCCCCATCCTAGAATATAAATGCTAGACAGTGGAGTCACCGATAATACAACAAAACTTACGCAACACATTTAGGGAGATCAAATCAAGGTCATTATTACACCTATATAATTTTATTCACCAAAAATATGGAATTAATTCTATGTTTATTTGATGGTGAATCTATACCAATATTTTAACATTGTCTGTTTACCTGTTATAGGGAAATAATTTGATTTTTAGTTGCTGGAGAGTTTTTCTGAGATTGAGACAAATGTTGTGTATGCATTCCTATGGATACAGTCTTGGTATGTATATCTAATAAGTGGATATGGGAAACAAAATAATGGGTATTTCATCCCTAGATAATTATCATTACATGAGTAGCATATCCATTTGTTCTTCCACCTGAGATTCTTATATTTGATTTCCAATCATGGAAGATTCATGATGACTTAATCACAGTTAGAGGGGCTAGTAAGGATCTCATTGATATGTGAATTGTATGGAGGTATCTTAGAGGATGAGTGTTTCCCTAGACCACCATATAGATGAGAAAGGATATCACTATTTATTAAAAGGGTATCTAACAAGTAAGAATCTATATTTCCTAGCACCTTAGAATATTCAGTCTTCCTCATATCTGACTCGATGAGGGGAGCACCTTTTTGCTGGTGTGAAATTTGGTTATGGGGAGGACCATTGTATATGGTTTTGTTATGAAGTGGGATACCATCACGACATAATGTTCGACCATAAAGATAATATTTGTGGCGAATTACCTAGGGGAACATTTTGGAAGACCACCTTAAGGGGAAGTCATTCCTACTGCATGATGTCATTGTGGGGTATACCTTCTCCGTTTCTACCATCCTGAAAAGGACTACCATCATAGATTGATGTCCAAATACCGAGATAATTTCAATAACTTATAACCTATGGAGGATCTTCAGGGTGGATGATACCAATGGATGGACATTCTTACTATTTGATCATTCAGTTATGAATAGGGATATCATGATGCTTATTAGGAGATATGACCTCATGATCTATCATTTCATTCCAATGATGTAAACCTCGATGGATTATGCTCTAGGGATGGAATTAAGAGGTGATGGTAACAATCTTTCTAGGAGGACCATCGCAACTTCTACATTCACTCCCACAATTTGGTAATGGATTGGAAGGATCTTGAGACTCCATTGATTATTGTTTTATGGCTTAAAGAACTCTATCTTCCAGTAGAGCAGGGACATGAATGCGATCTTCATTTCCAATTTTTCTTCGGAATGTTATATTTTTTAGCGCTCTATTGTGGGTGATTGAGGCCAGATAATGTTGGTAATATAATTCATATAAGAGTTCATGTTTTAGTGGTTCCTATGATGCTATAGGGATATAACGATGATCATCTTGAGTTCCCATAGGGTTGAATTTCTTCTTTGGAGAAACAACAAATTGTATACTGTTGTCCCCTAGTTGAAATGAGTATTTGTTCCTGATATGGTTGTCCTTTTATCTTGGAATATGGATGAAGACCCTCTTGGACAGGTGTTGGGATGCAGGTATGCTCCGGGGTGAAAACCATATTTTGTGGTTGAGTCACCCAACATGGGGAGATAGGGATGTAGGTCCAACTCCTTGCAATTTACACTGAAATGATTATATATTGGAAATTCTAGAGGATATGATTAGGAATTTATTTCAAATCCTTCATTATTTTCCAAGATTCATTGAGAGACATATTTGGTTGGAATAAGAATATATGTTCATTTTGATGTTGGAGCAGGAAGATGTGAATGCTATGGTCCTCCATGTTTTTCTAGTGGGTACTTGAAGTTCTTCTGTGTCCCAGTAGAGGGATGATTCTAACCCTTATTTATTTATATGATATTACAGATGCATTCTTTGGTTATCATCGTATTTGACTGATGATATTTAAATTTATGAGAAGGATTTTGAATTTTCTCATTTCCCTCCCAACTTGGATGATAGGATTGATATGCATCAACTAAAATTTGAATCTTCTAATAATTTTTTTCCACTTTATTCGACTGGTGGGATTTATATTGGTAAGAAGGTATTTCTGTTTTCTCATTGATTGCCATCGTATTTGACCGATGGTCTTCGTACATATTAAAAAGGATATGTACCTACCTATAGTTTTTCATCTTATTTTAATGGAGATCATGGTATGTTTCAGGAGAAATTTTCATATATACATAGACAGTTGCAATCTTATTTTGATGAAGGGATTCATGTGCATCTATAGGGACTTTCATTTTTCTGTAAATCTCTATCATATTTACCTAGAGGTTTTGGAGAACATTATATAGGATTCGTGCTTTCTCATAATATGCTTCTGAATTTTCATAGCGGGCTTCAAAAGGGGGAGATGGAATATACATCTTCCTATAGTGTTCCTTTTTATTTTCATGGCGGATCTATTCCTCATAAACCTCGGTGATGAACTATTCCTAATTTTATGTTTATCCCCATTGGAGATAAGCCCTAGGGACCTGGGTTTTTTTTTACTTCAAAATGACCCCTTGGAAGGTTTTCCTCCTCAGAGTATGCATAGTGGGTTTTATGGAGTTGGAATCAATGTATTCTAATAGGGGCCCCTAAGTGGGACCCCTATGCAGTATGGACGAAGTCTTTAGTGAGAAATTCATCAACCTATCCAAGAGAATAGAGGTATTAATTATCGCATTTTGGTGACAGGATCCTGAAAATATAAGAAATGTATAGAAGAGATGCAAGGTTCTAGACCACCAGTAACTACACAGAGGGAGACTGATAGGATTTCATCGATTAGTGGAATTACCTTGCTTCCTCGAGGGTTCTAAGAGTACCTTTTTGATGGTACCCCTATAACAGTGGACTTGAGACCCATATTTTGATATGTTGGGTGGGAGACAGAGTCCTCTGCTTCATGGAAGACTTAGTTGGTGTGATATTTTACATGCACATCTACAAGAACATCTTGGATTCTATTGTATTGAAGGATTATCTGAAGAATAAATGTAATGTACGAGACACGGAAATATAAAAAAAAACCTCAACAAAGTGGAATATCATGAAAACATGCATAATTGATGATCTCACTTAGACCTCTTCCTTTTTGGATGTGAGAGGCGAATTTATTGGGGTAACACCACCACCATGGTTAAGGACTCACATCGGTTACACCAGTATTAGACCCGAATATGTTTTTACACTCAGAGAAAATTGATCTAATGGGGACTGGGAAGTATATCCTTTTTGTCATGTGAATGAGGTGTTGTAGTTTTGTTACTTATGTTAGGTTTACCATTTATGTTTTAAAAAAATGCGGGGTTATGTCCGATTAGGTTTATTGCTGGGGGTTTACTTGTGTTCAATCATTGATGTCCACTATAATATCATTGAATGTTCTTCAGTGGGGTTTTCTATTATGCCATAAACACACAAAAACACTCACAACCATGATTCATGGATTTTCTTTCCAATGGTAGGCATTTTCTGGATTATTTGGCCAGCAAAATAAAAAAAATCATATTGGTAAAGATGATGGGAACTTAGGATCATCACACTATTTTGGGGGAAATATTTCTTATTTTGGGACTTTATTATAGATTTACATATTTTTAATGAATCTTTTATTCATTCCCATGTTTTTGCCCATGTATTACCCCTAAATAAGTAGTTACTCATGACTGTGAATGGGATTGGAATCATCTGTATGTATATGAGGTTCTCCATAGATGGAAGGATCTGTATATATCCACGAGTTTCCATCAATGTGAAATTTTTAAGTATATATCAGGTATCACATAGTTTTTCACTAATAAAACTCTAGTTTTATGCCACATGGGATGGTGCTCTAGGGTTTTCATCAACCATAGTGACAATAGTTATTCTGGTGTTAGGATTAAACCCCTATGATTTGATTACTATGTATCCTAATGAGAGGAATCATAACCCATATAGTTTAGTGTGGTTTAAATAGACCCATCACCTTTTAATGTCATGTGTTAAGGACTAAAACATGTAGTTTAACATAAAGTGGTAATGAAGTCCAGGTAAAAGGATTCATGGTCAATGATAGTGTGGGACTTATGCTGAGGTGGACTGAGATACCCAGAAGTGATATGGTCTCCTAGGTAAATTTGACCCTATGATGGATGTGGAATAAAGAAAATTTGGGTGATTTTGGTGTCTATATTTGACCTTAAAGAAGCTCCATATGAATCCCAGTTAGTTAGGAATAAAATCCCTCATAGTTCAGTTTAGTAGGGACATAAACCATAGACAATGCCAATTAAGGGATCATGATTGGGTATTATAAATGAGATCTACCCATTTGAAGGGGTTTTATTGGGTATTATACCTTTAAGGAATCCCATTTAGATTTAATTTGGGCCTTACATATATGGAGAAGGACCATTTAATTTTCTTTGGGATCATGCAGATGTCATGATCACCACCAACCACTAAGACAAAGAGATTCATACTGAGTGTGAGAAATATGAGGAAGTAGTGGATCTGAAGGTCTCACATCCCACTCTATCCGCTAATAGGTGATTCTAGAACCCATTGGGGGGGGAGAGGGATTTGAGTGTTCTCATTTCTCCTTTTTGTTATATCTATGATAGTCATATTTTTTGCTCTACAAGAATACGTCTTGGGCCAAGGATAATAGGAGGAATGGTGTCGCATCCCTATAGAAAATCTAAGGGATTTTCTATGTGGGAGTTCCATTAATTTGGTTATAGGTAAAATTGAGGAACATTCTACACATTCCCTTATTGAATGGAAATGCCTGTGATTTCTCTTAATCCTTAGAATGTGGAGGTACATGTAAACTCATTACCACGGAAATGTAAACTCAAGTCCATTATAAGGGTTTTCCTTATTGCTGTGATAACCCATGTGACTCTGCTAAACTTGGGTATGAAACTCAAAGGGGCACATTGGTGCCACTAATATTCTTATCATAAATTTCGAGTGGCTTTAGAAGAGGCCTTCACCTTATTTCATTAGACTGGTTTGTAGAGGGTCCCATATAAAGGCTGATGATACAACATAAGGGAATGACCAGAGAAAGAGAATGGAACACCATAGGATATCCCACTTCATGTCGCATGTTTTTACACAGGATGAGGTTCCCTTTACATGGCACATTATTATGCGGACAAGGGGGAATTTTGTGTACCATTGTGGTACGCAGACCACGTTTAATTTTTCGCAGCATTTTTCTACCTGGGACTAAGATCCATCCATATAACACATTTAAACATAGGTTCGATTTCCTCCTATTTAGTGATTTTCTACATGGGTAAGGGTTTCTCTAACATAGTGTTTCACTATGGAGGATGCCTAGTTGCAAATGGGGCATTGGTTCTGCACCTCACAAGGGTTATGTTTGCAAGGGATATTGAACTGGTGGACTACCAATTAAATTATTTTATCCTCCTTAATGCTATGAGGTGGGTTTTACCTATGGATAATTGTCAAAGGAGTCCTTATTTTTTGAGGATGTTGATATCATTGTCAATCCTTTGATATTTCAAACAATTTTTCAGTTTCCCTCATGTTCTATTTATAGAGAAATAGAGGAAATGGGTATCTGCCTAAATGGTCATCTTAAATTGGTTGAAGTGAGTCTTTTAGGGAGCCCATTATGGACTTAGTCTGAAGTGGGGGACTTTTGCGGTCATCGAAATCCCTGCCTTGTTGTACAAATGACTTCATTTTTTATGGGAGATGACGACACTGCCTATTCATTTGAATGATTTAGTTCGTTGAAAATATTTCGTGGGAGAGAAAATCACATCCCATTTCTGAAATTGATTTTATGTCATCATGGGAATCGACGGATCCATCTCCTTTGTGAGTAGTTTCCTTTCAAATGGCTTCCACAAAGCAGCATACTTCCATATAGAGACACAGTCAGAGAAGGGATGCTTTCCTTGCGCTGTCATTTTCTTCGATTTTATTTTTTCACCTTCTTTTGGCATTTTAAATTCAACTTTTCCATCAACTTATTTTTCTTCTTTTTTTGAATCGACAAAAGTGTCTTCGTCTTCTTCGATTCTTCTTATATGAGTAATTTTCAGGACCAACACCCTAAAACCATAAAAACTACTAAATCCCTAATTCACCCCAAAATACAAAAAAAAAACTAAAACGCCATAGAGATTTTAAAATCCTAAAAACATTAAAAGACCATAAAACCCTATAGAATCACTTTAAGACCAAAAGCCCCTAAAACCCCACAAAAGACCCGGAAGACCCTAAAACCCCTAAAATTCCCTAAAAACCATATAGATCATAAAATAGCCACCCAAAAAAACCCTAAATGACATTTAAAACCCAAAAAACCCCTTAATAACACTAAAACCCCAAAACACATAAATGTTCGTAAAATTACGTAAAAAACTAATGAGACATAAAAACACTAAAAAATCAAAAAATCCATAAAAAATCCTAAACAAAACAAAGAAAACAAAAAACCCTTAAGGACCGTAAAATCCTAAAAACCCTAAAGGATCAAAAAAATCCTAAAAGACCCAATAACCCTAAATTGCCTTAAAAACACTAAAAACTCTAAATGTCCATAGAAACCATAAAACAAAAAAACCTTGAACCCCCAAGAAAAGGTTAAAAATATAAAACCCCTAAAATACAGCTAAAACCCTAAAACACTAAAAGAACCTAAAACCCCTAAAAACCTTAAAAGCCCCAAAAACCCTAAAAACATTAAAAGACCCTATATAAATGTAAAAACCCCAAGAAACCTAAAAACCATAACAAATCCTTGAAACCCCTAAAAATACCTAAAATGGTATATTTCTCAAAAACAATAACTTATCATCACTTTTTTTATCACTAATAAAATCACCCTTAATGAATGATTTTTTATAGCGTGGATAAATGGTATATTTCATTACAATGTTATATAACATTAAAAATAATATAATAATATATAAATTTATTAATACTAATATAAAAAATTATTTTATTAAATGTGATTTATATAATACTAAATATGAATTAACACTTAATATGCATGTTTTTTAATAAAAAATGGATTGTAAATTAATTAAAAATGAATATTAATAAATAATTGACTCTTTTGTATCATATAATGGACATTTATAAATAGTTTTATGAGAAAAAAATTAACAAATAAATTAACATCTTAATATAATTTGAAAACATGATGATGGCTGTTGTGGTTAGGGGCATATCGAGGTGGAGTGGCATTGATGACTGCTTGTTGTTGGTTGCTGTTTGCTGGAGGATGATGATGGCTACTGTGGTCTTCGGTTTCTGTTGTGGTTTGATGATGCAGGTTGTGATTGGCTGTGATGTCAGAGCTAGTGCTGTTGGTTTCTGGTGCTGGTCGTATTGGACGTGTTTTTCCTGCTGCGAGGCTGTGATGTTTGGTATTGGTGTTGGATGCTGGTGTTGGCTGGACAGGAGGTGTGGATGTTGCTGGGGATGGTTAGATTGGACGTGTTGTATCTGCTGCTTGGCTGTAATGTTTGGTATTGGTGCTGGATTCTAGTGTTGGCTGGACAAGATGTGTGGATGTTGCTGTTGTGTTTTTTTGTGTCTTTTCTCTATTTTTATTTTATTTTTTGATTTTTCTTTTTTTGGGTCTTTTGCTGTAAAGGGTTTTTGGGTGTGGGTCGTTTGACCCCTCCCCTCCCTTATCTGTTGTGTCTTTTTTCTTCTTAATAAATTTGGGGGGGTCTGGAATAGCCTGACCCTCGCATCTTCCTTGCCCTACAAATCCCAACCCCCCCTAAAAACATGGAAACCCTAAAACATCCTAAAGGAACATAAAACCAAATTAATAACGAAAAGGACCCTAAAACTCTAAAAACCCATTTATACCTCTAAAAACACCAAAAACCCTACAACCCCTAAAAACATAAAAACCGTAAAAGACCCTAAGACCCTAAATACAATAAAATACCATAAAGAACTAAAAGAACAATAAAGACCATAAAAACCCTAAAAACACAAAAACACCTAAACACCTTAAAACCCCTAAAAACCCCTAAATGATAATAAAATTACCTAAAATAAAAAAACAATGAAACCCCATAAAAACTCTTAATGGATACAAACCCCTAAAACCCCCAAAATACCATTAAACACCATAAAGATTGTAAAGAATCCAAAACCCTAAAGGTCCCTAAAACTCCCAAAAAACTAATGGACCCAAAAACACCCTAAAAACCCAAAAAGAACCTAAAAACCCTAAAAAACCCAACAAAACCCAAAATTTTATGAAAAATCATAAAAACACTAAAACACTCTAACAAAGACAAAAGGACCCTAAAACCCTAAAAACACCATAAAAAAACCTAAAACCACTAAAACCCCTAAAACCCCTTAAAATCCTAAAAAAATATCCCTTCAAACCCTTCAAACCCGAAAAAAATCTAAAGGATTCTAAGAACAATAAGAAACTCTAAAATCTCTAAAAACCAAAAAAACCCAAAAAAATCACTAAAAACCCCTAAAATCTCTAAAAGAACGTAAAACCCTAACAACTTGAAAAGACCCAAAAAAACATAAAACAAGCTACACCCCTGCCCCAAATCCCCAAAAGTCCCTCAAAAACCTTAAAACCCTGAATGAACCAAAAAAACCTAATGGAATCAAAAAAACCTAAACCCATAAGACCCCAAAAATCCCAAAAAACCATAAAAGCCTTAAAAAACCATAAAATGCCGAAAACACTTGTAAACCCCTAGAAACATTAAAAAATAACTTAAAACTATAAAATTCTATAAAATAAACTTAAAAATAGAAAGTCCAAAACAACCCAAGAAATATTAAAGACCCTAAAACCTCAAAAAAACCTAAAACACTAAAAACTCTAAATCCCCTAAAAAGCTAAAATCCCAAAACCCCCCCTAAATATCCTTAAATCCCTAAAACACTAAACCCCTAAAAACCATAAAAACCCATAAAAGACTCCAAAAACCCCAAAAAACATATAAAAGGCCCTCAAAAACATAAAATACATAAAAAACTAAATCCCTAAAAGACCCATTAAAATCCTTACACCTCTTAAAAACCCTAAACAAAATAAATTTCTATAAAAATAAATATGAAATACAAAAATTCCTAAAAATGATAAAACCCTAAAAAGAAAACCCCCCTAAAAACCCTAAAACAATAAAAACCCCTAAAAATAGAATATCCCATAAAATAAAAAACCCAAAAATTCCAAATAACCTTAAAACCTAAAAACCCTTAACTTCAAAAACATATATAAAGGCCAATAAAACCAATAAAAAGGTAAAAATGCTTCAAAAATTTGAAGAACCCCTAGAAAACCATAAAAACCCTTAGAATCCTTAAAAACACTAAAAACAGATAAAATAACATAAGACCCTAAAATCCTTGAAAACCCTAAAACCTAGAAAATCCTTGAACAACTAAAATACATAAAACACCTAAAACTCCTAAAACCCATAAACAACCAAAATATCATAAAACACCTAAAAATCTCTAAAACCCCAAAATAAAAACCAAAAGAACCCTAAAAAAACCTCAAAAACATAAATACCCAAAAACCTTAAATAAAACATTAAACCCGTAAATCACTATAAAACCATATAAAATCAAAAAAACCCAGAAATCAAAAGAAAATTATGAAATTCCCAAACACATATGATAACCCAAAAATAGTAAATACATTTAAACCCCTAAAAACACAAAAAACCTATAAAAATTACAGAAAAATAAAAATTCAAAATAACACTTTAAAATACTTAAAACCCCTAAAAACACAAAAAACCATAAAACCCTAAAGACCCATAAACCCAAAAAACCCTGAAAAATATATAAAAACATAAACCCCTTAAAAATACAAGCAAAAAAACATAACACTAATAGATACAAAAACCCTGAAAACCATAAAATCCACAAATACCCTAAAAACACAAAAAACCCCTAAAAACCAAGATCTAAATCTCCTAAAAACCTAAAACCCCCTAAAAACAATAAAACCCCAAAAAAATAAAATACATATAAAAGATAAAAAACACCTAAAAGAAGTAAAAACCAGAAAAAAACCATTAATCTATAAAAAATAATAAATCCCCCAAAAAACCATAAAGGGCCCTGAAAACCCTAAACCCCTAAAGTACCCCAAAAAACCTATAAAAATGTAAAACACCCAAAAAACCCTAAAAGAACATTAAACATCAAAAATAAATAAATAATAAATCACTAAATCCCATGAAAACCCCAAAAGTCCCTAAAAACCTAGAAACCCATAATTTCCCTTAAAAAACCCAAAACAAGCATATAAGTCCGTAAAAAAACTAAACGCACTAAAACAACAAAAAATTCTCTAAAATCATAAAAACATTACATGTTCCTAAAAATCATAAAAAACTATAAAAAATATTTAGAAACCTAGAGGCCCCTAAAAACCCTAAACGCCCTAAGACCCCTAAACACCCCTAAAACACCATAAATCCCTAAAAACCCTAATAGACCATAAAACCCTAAAAATAACCAAATAACCTTAGAACCAAAAAACCCATATAAACCTTAAAACCCTTAAAAAATATAAAAATTCCAAAGGGATGTAAAAACCCCAAAAACATTAAAACACACAAAAAACTATATAACCCAAAAAAATATAATAAAAACCCTAAAACCCTAAAACTCCATAAAAATAAAAAAAGAATATAAACCATAAAAACCCCTAAATGGCCTTCATGGCTCTTATCCTTCTCTCTCTCGCGTGATAGAGTTTCTCGAATTTGTTGACGACGAAATTGTCATAGTTGATGGTCGTGGCGGCGCCACCCCTCCCTAGGATTGGAGGGGCGGCGGATGGGGTTCCCCTGCAAGCTGAGCATGATCTTTTACCCAATTCCCCAAAGATTATGATTGGCCCAAATGTTCCTCACTGCCAGAATGGTGTGCCCTCGGTCCCGATTTCTTCTCAAGAGTTTTCTTTCGCCTCTGCTCTTCTGGATCTGATGCTGGTGGTTCAGTTTAGGAGGAATCAGCCCTCTATCGACGATTTTGATAGGTTCATTTCTTCTTCTTGGAATCTCTGTGAAAGTGCTGTTCTAGGGTTTCTTTATGCCCTCCATTTTTTTGTTCATTTTGGTAAAGAGGATGACTTGATCTCAGCCTCGGCTGTGGCTTCGCAGATTGTCATCAGTTTTCAGTTCTACTTATTCTAGTGGATCTTTGATTTCCACCTGAATCGTGACCCCCCAAGTGTGGCGCTATGGGTAACTCATCCTAAACATGCACTCCCCTTCAAGAATCTGGCCATCCTTCACGTAATTGGTAATCTCATTGGGCGATTTCTTTGTATGGATGCACGGAAGAGATCCTCATGTTACCCCTTTGCGCCACAGATTTGCATACTACTGCAAATATGGCTTATAATAGCGCCAAAAACGGCCTTTAACAGCGCTAAAAAAGCACTGTTAATCTCGGGAAAGAGAAAGGGGGGTCCCCTTTATCAGCGCTAAGTGAGCGTTGATAAAGGTAGTATTTATCAGCACTATTTTTAGCGCTGATAAATATATAATATATCAGCGCTGATAAAAACTAACTTTATCAGCACTCAAAATAGCGCTGATATAATATCCATTTATCAGCGCTTAACTAGCGCTGATAAAGGCCAAAGATCCTATCCAAATCCAAAACCTTCACAGAACCTGCCCAGCACCTGCACACATTACAACACCTGCACAGTCGAAACAAAACCTGCACACAGCACACACAACACTCACACACAAAGCACAGAAGAATAAAAAATGATACATACATTTACTTGAAATCATGAATACAAAACAACACAATTCTATATACATTTCAAACAATGTTTAATTTGGTTATAATTACATTTATCCAACAAACAGTTAAAAAACAATGATGTTCCATCGTTTTTTCATCCATCCGCTCTAAAAAATTGTCGTCCATGACAGCGGTTTCTGAACAAAGGATTCGAACTGGGGGAAAATATTTCACCTACATAATAAAACAAATATTATGTTAATAATACAATAATGAAATTAATAATGGGGTTGCTAAATGGAATTATACTAGTGGGGAACAAAACATAAAATAACCAATTATACTAGTGAGGCACATAACATAAAACAAATATTATGTCCCCCCATTCCATAAAAATGAAGCACCCCTGCCCCCTTCCCCAGCACACCCCTGCCCACTGCACTTCCCCCCTGCCCATTGCACACCCCCCTGCCCACCCCCTATATATTTCAAAAGAACCCAGCACACCCCCTACCCCTTCCCCCTCCCCCAGAAAACCACCTCCGCCCTCTCACCCTATCCCCTGCACATCAGAAAGAAAATACCTTGTATGTAAATTGTGCTCAATTTACATTATACACATCATATATATCAACACATTCTCATGTACAATCATTCAATGTAATACACATATATAGAATCTCTACATCTCATAAGAAAACCCTCTTTAAAATTCACAAACACATTAAATCCATTTGAAAACACCCATCACACAAATTTCTCATTTCTTCAAACACATTTAAAGGACTTAAGCATGAAAATCCACATGAAATACAACTTCATTCATTTTAAAAATAACTTTCAAGTCTATACACACCCCAAATTCCTTTGATAACACATTTTTAACCACACAAACATTTCATATAGTACACTTAATAAGAAAATACTGGATAATAAAATCATCATATAATGTAAAAGCATGGAATCACCTACATAAATCATGTAATCTTCCGAAATCTGCTGGAAAACATAAAACCACACCTCCACAATACCTTAATAAGGAATGATTAAACATTAATATTGAATATATTAATGGAAACCCATGTTTAACTTGTGGTATTCCATGAGTTTAACATCCCACAAGGATAGAGGGTCATGATTTATTGTCTTACAGAGATGTAAGACCTAGGTGGATAAAAACACTTATAAAGGTGGATTAGGTAGGTACATCTCTAGGAGGGATCACCTAGAATGTTTACCTGATAGATGGATCAAAACGCCCAATGAGGTCTGACCCAAGTGTGGTGCACCCCATAAAGGTAAGGTTTCTCATTTAGAAGAATTATTCAGACGCCACTAAGGGAAATACAATAGGGAAAATAAGCGAAGGTGTACCCCAATTGGTTGGGATTTAACCTCATGGAGGCTTCCTACGTACCCTATTTAGAATACAAGGATCAAAACCCATATATTTAAAAGAGGTATGTTGTGGGTATTACCCATGGTTAGCTTCCCTTCACACTAGGAATACTCTTGGTTGGATGAGTATGGGTCTTTTGGGGCTTATGCATTGTCAGATTCTCAGGTTCTTCCAAGAGTAGCAATGGGCTGAATGGGACATATGTGCTAAGATGGACCATGTGAATGGCGTGATCCTTGTAAAGAGGCATGAGGCATAAAAAAACATGTGGATCTGTCTGTAAACATTATTTATGGTGGCCATGTGGCTTATTAGACTCCCCATACCTTCCATAAACCCCTCAAAACATCACGAGGATCAGATTATACATGATGGTGCATCACAGGGTTGATTCTTTTGATGATGTACTCGTCGTTTGAGCTAGGATTTCATCTCAACCAGCCTTTCCCTTACTTGAATTATCCTGGGACACATATTTTGGTTCTAAAAAATCCCTCAATGATACTGATTATCTCATGCATCTACCTAGAAATAATTGTGCAAGTCAAACAACAACACATGTGCTCAAATACAAGTTCAAACAAACGAGATACAGAAAATGGATTTTGTTGATCCTCGGTGGTTTTTTCATTCACCCCATACACATTGCACACCATCATGCCTTACTTCAATATTGATTTGTTCAAAGGTCAATAATATGAATCTAGGGATAGAAAACATTGAGTAATAAATTAAGATTTCAATACATCGGAGCATTCTCAATTCACCAAAGAAGGTTGGAGGATAATCAATGATCATATATAGATAACATAAGTGGTAGGAATTCACCTTCATCCTATTTGTGTACAATATTCCATCGGGTATGTTTCCCATTCGTTTCTAAACACATGTATATCATCTTCTTAATATGAGTTTTTGCGACAGTCAAGGTAGTACTGAAAAAATATAAATACACAAAGGATTAATAAATATTTTAAATGAACTCGTAATTATTTTCAAAAATACCTCATCAGGGATGCTAGTTTATTGATGAAATACGATCTATTTCATAAATTTACAAACATTATAACCACAGTTCTTTCCGTTTGTTTGTTTTGGACACTACAAAAACATCGACAACAATAAGTAATTTGTTTTGATATGTGTTTGGATAGTGAAATGTTATTATATATACCCGGATACTTTTCCAGTTGTAGATCTTGTAGGCGTGCTTATCCTTATGCCCTGGATTCATTCCATGCATTAGACGATATTGATTCACCACCCTATCATAACAGAATCCTCATTAAAAGATAAAATAAATTATTTAACTAGATGTTTAGTTTTAAAATGTTGGATCTAGTGCATAACAAATTAACAAACGCCATCATTCGTGGTCGGTTTGTTGGATATCCATGCGTTGAATCCAGAAAATAAATCTTTGGAGTATCCAAATTGACTGCAATCAGCATCCAATGCTCCCTAAAAATACAAAAAGGAATAAGTAAAGAAAGAAATGAAAATATAGTTGATATGATAAAATTGTAGAGTTTTACCCCTGCATCGTTGGTATTAAAAAGAGTCTGTCATCCGTAATTTTGTTTTCAAACGATTTGAGCAGGGATGACATTATTGCAGCCTCTTTAACAGAATCTATTTCGTCTTTTGAAGATATGGTGTGAGGACTAATGAGTCCAAATTTTTGTTCATGGGGAAATACCTTCAATTGTTTTTCATATATACGTCTGCGACAAATATAAAATGTATTTTGTAAAAATTATCAGAGTATATCATCTTTTGTAAAATCAAATCATGAATACATACCTCATGTATACATTTACAACTGAGGCGCCTAGCCATTCATTCTTAAAGAGTTCATTTACATTTTCATCACTAATGAAATCTGATATCTCCTCTCCATACATATCTTTATCGAAAGAAAATATGTGAGTACTTCCATCTTTCAACTTTGTATCCACATGAGCCTGCAATGATATTAACTGTGGATATAGAACGGGCGGGGTGAAGGTGCTCTCAGTAGACAGTTTCAATCGGTTGGTTGATCCTTGAGATAGTTTTGAGCTGATATTTCGTTTCACCCCACAGTCATTGTCATTCTGTAATAAAATTCATCGGTTCAGACCTTTTTTCATTAAATGTTAAAGGTCCAGCTTGAAAAATAAATAAGAAATGAATACCTTTTTGTCAACATGTTTTTTACAAGAACTGATGACCATGTGATGAATGTTCCAATAGCTTTTTCAACCATATGAATGTCATCAATGTCATTTGGAGCAGGTACCTTGGCACTCGGCTCATTATCTATGTTAATTGACACTCTAAGATGATATTTTGGAAGCTGTCTGTTGTGTAGCATGTCGTTTTGCGTATTGAACACCGTAGCCCTCGCTACAAGGCGATAGGTGGGAGTTGATAAATATAAATCACAATCATTTTCACCCTATGGAATATTAGTACAGGAAATGTATCAGTGTCTATGTAAATCACATTTCACAGAAACAATTATTAAAACAATGATTACCTCATCTAAGTTAGGGTTTTTAGGGGAATGGCTCGCCTCAAAGCTGGTGGGGGGTGGGGCGAGATCATCACGCACGGGTTGTTGTTGAGTTGTTTCTTCTATTTGACTCTCCCCCATCAATTTTTCTATCATCTCTCTCTAGTATTGTAATTCTTCTTGAAAAATAGATAATTGTTCTTGCAGCTTTTCCATTTTTTCATTTTGATCCTCCGCTTGTTTTTGTTTTTGAAAATATGTTCGGGGTGTCACCCCTAAACCCGCACCTCTGACGCAGCCATACTTTTCTAGCTTCTTCAAGGCTGTTGAAAGTATGTCTACATCTGGTGCGGTTGTTGTTGATTCTTGAGACTATTTCAGATAGAAAATATAGAAAAATAAGTAGTTATTGTAATGTAATAGCAATTTAAAGCAACTCAAATTTATATTATGTCGTACTTACACATGTTTCCCACACTTTTTGTGTGTTTTCATCTGTCAATGTCCCCTCTTTATTTACATGAGCCTCCTTCCATAGCATATGGAATGGGATGGATATGGATTTTGATTTCGATTCATCAATCTTAACATAAACAGAGAAACATGATTATGGTGTTGTTTTATGTCACATACTAGTAGTAGGGTAGATTTAAAAGACGTACCAATTTTTTCTCAAGTTCAGCGTACCCCATCCTTGCTTTACGGTAAGGGTACGCTGGTTCTGTTGCGCGTTTTTTATTTTCAGCACTCAGTAGTTGTTTCATAAATAAAAAACTGTCAATCAGAGTGATGAATACAAGAAAACGTCAAACAACTTATTACCCCACACAATGTACCTGAAAAGTATGCTCCCCACGACAGTTGCTAAACGCATCCCATGCTCCTTGGGATATCAAGTGTTCCTAAAGAGGAGTTGGGGTGCGGCTTGATTTTCCCTTCTGCATCATTAAGATGATATTTCGTTAAAATTGTGCGGAAACCTCTATGAATCCTTCCTGCAACTCTTAATACATATTCCTTGTGCGAGACATCTACTATAAATGCACTCTGCAATGGATGATGAAGAGTAAGTCAATGTTTTGGTATTTTATTTTATTTTAATAAATTAAAAAAATGATATCATAATGTTACCGTAATATCTTCCCACATTAGTGTCTTCAGCCCGGTGACAACATGGTGCCACAACTGTACATCAATCAGCACGCGTTGACGAGTGACGATTCCAATGTAGCTACTAAATATGGCATTGTTGGGGTTAACATGTTGGCCTCGCTTATTCCGTCCCACCTCAAATTTGATGCCTTTTGCTTTTGCCTTAAGGATTTTGGCCAACACTGTCAAACTACGACGCTCTTGTTTTATTTGTGCTTTCAGGGTTTCATTTCCTACCATTTCCTCAGAGGTAGCATCAATATCATCCCCCAAAGCACTATCATCGGCAATGGGACCAGTAGCAACAGGTTGAGAGACCTGTTGTACCTCAGCACTGGGACCAAAAACAACAGGTTGAGAAACCTGTTGTTGCTCTGCACTAGGACCACCAGCATTTGGTTGAGAAACCTATTGTTGCTCTCCAGTGGGACCACCATCTGCTGGATGAGAGACATTTTGTGCCTCAGGATTGGGCGCATCAGCAGGTGCAGAAATCATTATTTGCAAAAGTGGTTTAATATTTAATTTAAATTGCATAAAAATGGAAGCGAACAGATAAAAACATAACGTAACACAATGTATGTTACAATAAACAAATAACCTGATTATTGTACTCTCTTTTTTTCTTTAAAGGCTGAAATGATTTGACTCCTCTATCGACTATGTAAATTCCTTCATTGTGGTATCCTCTGACATAAAAAATTTCGTCTACATTTGGACCACTGCGAAATGATTGTGAAGTCCCTATAAAAGGGTCAACCTCCGTTGAACTTTCATCTGACCCTTCAGTTGTTTTGGTTGATAACAGAACAATTGACCAAATTCGGTTTCCGGGGTCTGGAACATAAAATACTTGTACTGCCTGTGATGCCATTATAAATGGTTCGTCTTTCTCCCCTTCCTTACTAAAATAAACTTTCACGAATCCTAATTCATCTATTTTAACAGCAGTCCTATTATCAAACCACTTGCATTGAAAAATCGGCACTTCGAATTTCATATAATCCAACTCCCATATTCATTTGATGATACAAAAGTATGACATATTCGCATAAATTGGATTTTTTTCCTTAGCACCGGAAACATGCATCGCCTCAGCCACAAGTGTAACCCCACTATTCTTGAATGGTACTGTCTTCATCATGTTCATTATATAGAATGTATAACCGTTAACTACATAATCATTGTAAGATAATACGTACACACTTTCTCCTCTGCCCATCCATCGAAGTCGTTCTGAAATTGACTTTGGATTTTCATCTAACTACTTAAAAATATGGTCTCGAAACCATCCTATAAACTGTCGATTATGTGTATCTGATATCCATTTTCTGCCCTAGAAGGATTCAAATTCCAAATAATTTCTTTGTGGGTTTGAACATATGGGTCAACGTCGAAACTGTTATGAAAAACATAAAGGTGGGCCTGCTCCCGATCTGTAATATTAATTGTGACAACCTCTGTTCCAGAAATTACTTGACTCTCAAGCCACTCATTGTGACGAGATTTCGGTAGGCCAACGATTTCCACACCAAACAAGTATTCGGTATAAAATTCAACAGCTTCCTCAACAATATATTGCTCCGCAATACAACCCTCTGGCCGACTTTGGTTTTTGACATACCCTTTCAAAATCTTCTTATACCTTTCAATGGGGTACATCCATCTATAATGTAACGGACCACATAGTCGAATCTCTCTCACCAAATCAACCATAAAATGAACCATCATATCAAAAAATGTCAGTGTGAAGAACATTTCCAATTCACATAATATGACGAAAATTTCTATTTCCATAGTTGGAAATTTCGCCGGGTCTATAACTTTGCTGCATATATCCTTGAAGAAGAAACAGAGATTCGTTAATGTATGGCGGACATTCTTGGGCAAAATGCAACGTAAAGCTATAGGAATTAGATCTTGTATCAAAACATGGCAGTCATGTGATTTCAGACCCTTTAATTTTAAATCTCTCATTGACACGATGTTCTTGATATTTGATGAATACCCCTCTGGAACCTTTACTTCCTTCAAGAAGTTGCAAAACTGATATCTCTCCTACCTGGAAAGAGTCTAAGTAGAAGGAGGAAGAAATGTTCGTTTTTCACCCTTCACTGGTGCCAACTCTTCTCGTATTCCCATCTCAACCATGTCCAATATAGCTTTAATTCCATCCTTTGTTTTGCCGGGTGCATTTAGCAATGTGCCGATGAAACTATCACATACATTTTTTTCAACATGCATAACATCATGAATATATCTGACATACAGAAAATTCCAGTATGGTAATTCAAAAAAAATGATCTCTTTTTCCAACCAGTTTTCTTAAGGTTTTTTCGAAAATGGTTTAACAAAAGTAGTGTCCAAATCTTTCACTTTCTCAAACAATTGATCACATGTTAGTGGAGATGGTGTTGTACGTTCCTCTGAACTTCCATCAAATGATGTCGTCCAAGATCGGTACTTATGTCGTCGGGGTAGAAATCTACGATGTCCTAGAAACACAGTTTTCGATGAATGTTTCAACCTAATTGATTGTGTACCTTGTTCGCAAATGGGACACCCTTGAGTTCCTTTAATGCTATATCCTGACAAATTTCCATAAGCAGGAAATCCATTTATCGTCCCGTACAACATGGCTTTCAAAGTGAACTGTTCATTTTTGTAAGCATCATACATCATAACACCTGAATCCCACAATATTTTCAAATCCTCGATCAATGGGACCAAATAAACATCAATATCATTACCCGGTTGTTTTAGTCCTCATATAAGAGTAGATAAAATGATTTATTTTCGTTTCATGCATAACCACGGTGGTAAATTATAATTTACCAACATAACCGACCATGTAATTTGACTGCTGCTTTGAAAACCAAAAGGATTCACCCCATCTGTAGATAACGCCAGACGAAGGTTTCTCGGCTCGTTCCCAAATTCATGATACTCGTGATCAATTCTCTTCCACTGAGGAGAGTCTATAGGGTGATGTAGTTTCCCATATTTAATTCTTGTATCTGCATGCCATGTCAATTGTCTTGCAGTCTCCTCACTTCCATATAGGCATCTAAACCTAGGAATTATTGGAAAGTACCATACAACTTTCGTAGGACTAGAATCATCTTTCTTGTATCGGGAAGCACCACACTTTGGGCATTCTTTAAGTGATTTTTGGACCTTGTGAAACAATATACAGTCATTTGGGAAAGCATTTATTCTTTCAAAGATCATACCCATCGATTGTAGCATTCGTTTGGCATCATAGGTTCGTCTTGGGAGTTCATTATCTTCTGGGAGCATGTCATTCAGGAGAGCAAGTGGTTCTGTAAAACTGGCGTCACTCCACCCGTTTCCTTCTTTCAAATTATACAGCTTCAATACTACTGAAAATGATGTATATTAAGTGCAACCAGCATACAATGACGTTTTTGCACAACTCTTTAACTTCTCAAACAATTTTGGGCAATCATGAAGTTCATCTTCAACTGTCCTTGTCATTTCCTCAATACGATCTTCATCATCGTTCACATCTGTAATCACACCCTCCATACGATCGTCTTCACTGTTCACGCTTCTAATCATATCAGATGATCTATAAAATTTCATGTTCTCTGAGTCACTACCTACAATGGTTTTTTCCCCGTGTTTATTCCAACAATAATAACTTCGATCTATTCCATGACAGATCAGGTGTTCTTCCAACTCCTCCGGACTAATTTGTCTTGAATAACAACAGCGTAAACACGGACAAAGGATTTGAGAAGGGTCACATGCATGATCTTCTGCAAACTTGATAAACTCTTTCACACCATCTTCATACTCTTTTTTCAACCAATTGGAATTCATCCATTATTTATTCATATTCATCGTCTTTATGGGTTCGATCTCGAGAACTTTCCTAATATTATGTTTTAATTAATCAGGTAGCATTTTTTGGGTTTTATAAAAACAAATCATGGTACAAATGCCTTTAAACACATGTGAATTCTATATACATGGTGTGTCCAGTAGGGTGAACATCGTGTATGTATAAGATACCTGATTTAATCTGACATATATCAAATTTATTCCAAGTTAGTCTTACAAAGACTGAATGATGCCTTAGAAAATACATGACATGCGAACAAGAGGAAACCGATGAGTAACAGGAGAAAACAGTAATAAATATGATGCTATCTCAATGTACTCAAGGTGATGATAAGATTTTGGTCAAGATCAACTATTGGTTGGGAGTACACTAATATTTAATTGAAAAAACTACTAAAAACTGATCCACAAAAGGATGAAATATCCTATTCATCAAGTCCCTTAAGATAACCAATGCATTAGTTAAACCAAAAATCATCGCTAAAAAATCATACAGGCCATAACTACTCCTAAAAGCAGTCCATGGTAGGTCCATCGATGTCCAACTCATCTAATGGTATCCTAATGTCAAATCTATCTTTGAGAAGATCATAGAACCTCATAGATGATCCATGTGACTATCAATGCGTGGATGAGGATACATATTCATGACTCTCATCAGGTTCAATCTCCAATAGTCGAACAAAATAATAAATACCAATCAACCATCTATTTTAGAGAACTATAAAACCCCATGGTAAAGTACCATGCCATATGAGACCATTATATTCTATATCATCAAATTTTAATTCAAACAACTGATGCTCTTTTGGTGTTATTTTAGAAATTGTGATAGAAACTAAATTTTCTCCCAAAACTAACTAGATTATAAATTTTATCTCTTTATTAAGAAGTAAATTTTATACCTAATCAGTGAAAACATCCTAAAAATGTACTACCATTGGGGAAAAAGAATCCTAGAGCATTCTAGAAACATATACAATATGTCTGACTATTTGAGACATTAGGGTATAGTAAATATATAATTATAACATGCTATTTAAAATGAAATGTGGAAACAGGAAATCATACAGACTCCTGATAAACCCATAATACAAAACATATCACCTAGTATGTCTGTCACATATACAAATAAATAAATTAGAAAAAAACATGCTACAAATCATAAAGGTACCATTAAATACTTACATAGGTCAACATGTTTTAGAAATTGTTTATCTTTATCCGTGACTTGTACTTGCACCCATGAATTTGAAGGTGAGTATGCATACACGATAGTTGACCTTCTTAGAGAAGAGTTTCTGGAAGAGTATAAGAGACATGAAGCAATGAAGATCTTGTTATTCATTGTGGAAATCGGCTTGTACAACGTGGCCTAAGATACAATACCTGCAAGTTGTAACTTCGGTCACATTGCACAAGCCGATTGCCACATTTTTTGTAGCAACCACATTTGCTCCAACAACTCTAACGATCTGCATTGCATCATGTCTCTTATACTCTTCCAGAAACTCTTCTCTAAGAAGGTCAACTATTGTGTATGTATACTCACCTTCAAATTCATGGGTGCAATTACAAGGACTGGATAAAGATAAACAATTTCTAAAACAAGTTAACCAATGTAAGTATTTAATGGTACCTTTATTCTTGGTAGCATGTCTTTTTTATGATTTATTTATTCGTATATGTGACAGACATACTAGGTGATATGTTTTGTATTATGGGTTCATATTTGTCTAATCATATAACTATGAGATTACGCTATATGATGAAAATTAATATGGATCCATCATCATTTCCATTGGGATAATCTTTGGGAATCTATATAACCATAAGATTAAAAAATATTTCCTTTGTATCTCATACATAAATATTCAACTCGAAGGGGTAGAACATACCGCCCATGGTTACTCAAAATAAAAAAAAATGAAAACAAGGGTTTGTTATCCACAGAAGTCATCACACATAACCTTGGTAGACCTCTCACACATGTGAACCCTCATAACTAAACAATTACCATATACTTCATCTTAGAGTCAAGATATCCCTATGGAACCTATAGGGTATCCAATTCCACATCATTCACAAACAACCCACTTGTGTTGCTAAATATCAATAACATCTCTTATTTCAACACTCATCACTAATTATGAATCACATCCCTATACATAATCATAATCATATTAAGACCACACTATCTATTATGGAAATCCTTACTGGAATTAGGCTCAAGATATGGTATTATTCCTATCTCACATCTATATTCACTATTTGGTCCTCACACACACAATATATAAATAATATACCAAGGGAATGCCATCCATGGGACTCACCTCCCGCCTTGAGAGCATGAGGAGGAGGAGGAGGACGAGGCGGTGGCAGTCGTGGCAGCGAGGGTGGAGGCGGCAGTGGTGGCTAAGTAGGAGGCGGTGGCGACGACAGAGGCGGCAGCGGTCACGGCAGCGAGGGTGGAGGCGGCAGAGGCAGAGGCGGTTGCGGTAGCGGGAGCGGGGGCGGAGGGGGAGTCTGCGTTGCAGAAGGAGGAGGACGAGGAGGACGAGGAGGAGGAAGGAGGAGGAAGGAGGAGGAAGGAAGAGGAAGGAGGAGGACGAGGTCGCGCGGCGAGGGGCCTGGTTCAGCTTCCGCGAGAGCTTGACCGCGTGCAAGCGAGGATGGCCTGTTAGGGTTATTAAATAAAAACCGACAGAACCATTATCAGTGCTCGTTAAAAGCGCTGATAAAGGTATGTTTTATCAGCTCTTATTTTAGCGCTGATAAATGTAATATTTATCAGCGCTTTTATATAGAGCTGATAAAGGCATACCCCATTATCAGCGCTTTCTGTTTAGCACTGATAAAGGGCAGTGCTGCCCTTGCCCTGTTTTGTAGTTGTGATAGAGGTGTACATGTCCAAGGCCCCGGTCAATTTGGTTTCTGTCGAGATTAATTGTGAACTCCGGTGGAAAAGTAGGTCTGCTTCAATTCCTAGTTCTACTTCTGCTCGAATTGGTGCAGGTTAGGCCAGGCTGCATCTGTGTGCCACCGTGGAAGCGGCTCCTCCTTTTCGTTGCCTGGGATGTCTGCTGTAGCTCCCTCAATGTTTGCTGATATTGTGGGTGCACATAGAGTTAGGAAATTGGATATGTGCCAATTGGAACCTAAAGTGTTTGATATCATCAAGCACTTGAGGGGCGATTTGAAGCTTCCAGATGCTGGAGGCTCTCTTGGAATGGACTTTGCTACTAGTGGTATGTGTATTTCCTCTAACAGTAGTCCGAAGAAGAGGCAGGAATTGGTTCTAACTTTTACCCAGTTTGAACGGTTGGACTTTGAGGAAGAGATGTAAGGGTCCCTGATTGTCAATGTAGGATGTGAGATGCCTACTGAATAGGTACAGGGGAAGGTTCAGGCCGATGCCACTGGGCATGGTGGGGGGAGCGTTCAGAATGCTTCTCTAGTGGATGATTCTGTTGTGCCCGAATTGATCTGTGATGAAAATGGTAGTGATGAGGTGTAGGTTATGTTGGTTGAGAACAATGTGAAGGCTGGAGAAGACAGTGTTGAAGCTGGGTAGGGGAAGGTGGATGTGTCGGGGGTGCTAGACAGGAAGGAGGTGGTGGCTGGGTAGGTGGACGAGTCTGTGGAAGGGAAGGTACTTGAACAAGCGCAGAGGAATGAAAAAGTTGATACAACCTCTCTTAGCTAGGTGCTAGGGAAGGAGGCTGAGCCGGGGGAAGTCCCTCAGCATGGGGAGCTTGCGGAGAAGCGTTCTGTTGTGTTGGAGGGATCTCCATGGCCTGGGCAGGGGTCCTTGGTTTTGTTAGTTCATGAGGGAGCTTCTGATAGTGAGGCTTTGTAGGGGGATTTAACTCAGTTTGATCTTGAGCATGGGGATCCTGCTGAACATAGGGATGTGATGGGGTAGGCCATGGAGGTTTTCATGCGGCCTAGGGAGGAAAGGCAGTTACAATTGGCCCTTACTAGTGTTGTATCTCCACCTTGAATTGATTTTGATGATTCTGCCTTGGTGGCTCCTCATATGCTGCGGTGCGGGGCTCCTTCTTGCTTGCTCCCTAAATCAGGAAGACCCATTTGTCCCTGATCAATCAATTTTCTAGGATGGTGGTAGAAGGGTGCCTCACAATTTGAATTTGATCATCAAAGAGAGGTCTTTGATCGAGGTGGCCACTCCTCATGGGAAAGAAAAAAATTCTGCATGGGTCTCTTTAGATCCCCAGAAGAGGAATCCGATGAAGGACTATTCTAATTTTCCAACCACTATGTCTACGAGGGCTTTTTGCAAAGCCAATTCATCTACCATGGGAGGTCGGCCCGTCAAGGTGCAGCTTGATGTGAAGCCGGAATGTATCAGAGATTAATACACCACCTTCCCAAAGTAGTACGAATCATCTGAAGGGGAGTTGGTGGATTCAGATTCATCCACAGGTTATGGTGCTGATCGGGACCCATATGGGGATGGAGAATTTTTACTATTGTTTGGTTGTTCCTGTTTTTTTCTCTTCTACTTTTGGGTCTTTTGGGGTTTTGGTTTCTTTGGGGGTTTAGGGCTTTTCAGTGTGGGCTATTTGGCCCCACCCTACCCTTGTCTGCTATGCTTTTTTCTTTATAAAATGGGGGGGGGGAGGGAATAGCCTGACCCTTACATCTTCCATTCCCTAAATGACCTTAAAACCCTAAAAATATATAAAATACCATCTAAAACATAATTATACTACAACATTAAAAGATCGTAAAACCCATAAAACCCATAAAACCCCTAAAAACAATAAACAAACAAAATATAATAAAAATCATAAAGTAACCTTAAAATTTTGATTTTTTTTAATACCCCATAAAATACCATAAAAGACCCAAAAATCAGAAAAACCATTAATACACTTAAAAATCATAAAACCAAAAAAACATAAAAACCCCCCCAAAAAATATCACCAAAAAGGAATCTAAAACAATAAAACCGCTATATAAAAAGCCCTAAATACCCTTATAACCCCTAAAAATCAATAGAAACTCTAAAACCCTTAAAAGCAAAAACCCCCAAGAAACCCTAAAAACACGTTAGAAATCCTAAATACCCAAAAGAACTCTGAAAACCCTAAAACCCTCAAGACTACAAAAACCCTAAAACCCTAAAACCATTAAAAATCCTAAAAGATGAAAAAATTATCTAAAAACCCTAAAACATTAAAAACCATAAAAATTAAAAACCCCCTAAAACCCTAAGAAATCCATCAAAACCATAAAAGCAATTAGAAACCCTAAAAACACGAAAGAACTAAATTCCCTAAAAAACAAAGATAGCCTTAAAACCCATAAAAATACATAAAAACACTAAAGAAACCTAAAATCCTTGAAAACCCTAAAACCCCATATAAAATCAAAAACCTAAAAACCCCATAAAATTATCTAAAGATTCTATAAAACTCAAAAAATCTTTAAAACCCTAAAATGCCCCAAATAACCCTATAAAACCCTAAAAATACCATAAACACCATAAAACCTAAAAAACCTAAAAACACTACAAACATTAAAAATCACGATACAAATCCAAGAATCCCTAAAAGACCATAAAAAATTTAAACCCTAAAAAACCTTAAAACACTAAAAACGAATAAAAACCCTAAAAGGAAAAAATAACCCTATAAACACCTAGACTACCCTAACAACCCATAAACACCATATAAAAATAAAACCACTAAAAACTATATAAAACAATAAGAACACTCAAAGACAAATGATAATTAAAAATTCTAAAAACCCATAAAACCCCAAAAACACAATAATCCCCTAAAAAGCACTAAAACCCCAAAAAAATTCTTAAAAACCCCAAATCACCATAAAACACTAAAAACACTAAAATCCCAAAATACCAATGAAAAATATATAAAAACCTCTAAAACCCAAAAAACCCCAAAAAAAAGGTAAACACCAAAACCCCCCAAAAAACCCTAAAAAACTCATCAAAAACCTTTTAAAACTTGAAACCTGCATAAAACACTAGAAACCCATAGGCACCATAAAAATAATAAAACCCTTAAAATAATCTAATAATAAAAAACCCTAAAAGATCCTAAAAACCGTAAAAAACACTAAAAACAAAAAATTGCACAAAAATATACTATACAATCCTAAAAATCCCTAAAACCCATTAAAAAACTAAAAACCTAAAAAACCAAAAAAATCATAAATTCCCATTAATGTTGTTAAAAAAATAATGAATCCCATTAAACACTAAAACCGTAAAAGATACTAAAACCCCTAAAACACATAAAATTCCATAAATTACTATATAAAAACCATGAAACACCCAAAAAACCCAACAATCCAAAAAAATTCCCAAAACCCTAAAAACCCTAAAACCCTAAAAACCCCCCATTATAACACATAAAATACCTAAATTTTTTAAAAAACCATAGAACCCTAAAAACCCTAAAAACACCAAAAACCCATAAAAATCGATGAGAATTCCTTAAACAATTAAACCATAAAATGATACAAAATATACTAAAATCCCCCATAACACCCTTAATCATTAGAAAATCAAGAAACCCTAAAAACCATAAAACACCCTTAATACCCAAAAAAACTAAAACACTAAAAATCACTAAAGTAACCTAAACCATTAAAACCCATAAAACCTCATCAAAACAGTAAGACCCCGTTTGAAAAACAAAAAATCCAAAAAAAATCCAAAAAAACTAAAACTTATAGTAACCCTAGAACTACATGAAACACTTACAAACCATAAAACCATAAACCCCCCCAAAACCCCTTAAAAATATTAAAAACATAAATCTTCTAAAAAAATAAATACACTAAATCCCTAAAAACCATGAAAAACCTGGAAATCCTAAAAACCCTAAAGGTCTCTAAAATCCAAAAAAAAGTGCCTAAACCACCATAAAAACATAAAACCCCTGAAGCCCTAAAAAACCTAAAAACCATAAAAACCCCTAAAACTCTAAAATTAATAAAAAAAACCCTCAAAAGGAATTTACACCCCTAAAACCCCTAAAACACCAAAAAAAATCCCTAAAAGACCATAAAATCATAAAAACCCTAAAAGTCCATAAAGACCATAAAAAATCATATAAAGCCCTAAGAACCCTATAAACACTTAATGATACTAAAAACCATAAAAGACAAAAAATTCCATAAAATACCATATAAAACCCCAATAGACTCCATAACCCATTAAATCACCCTAATAGACCCTAAAATAGTAAACCCTGAAAAGAAGCTAAAAAACTCAAAACCGTAAAATATGCTAAAAATTATGAAATCCTCTAAAACCTTGAAGGAACCTGAATACACTAAAGGACCCTAAAAACCCCAAAAATCCTAAAAAACAAAAGGGTAACTAAAAATCCTAAAAATCTTAATGGGACCCAAAATATGAAAAATACTAAAAAATCTAAAGGAACCAAAAAACCAGAAAACCCTAAAAGGTCATAACATCCCAAAATACACTTAACAACCCTAAATCCTTTAAAAACTAAAAAAACCCTAAGACCCCTATGAGACCCTAAAAGATCGCTAAAACCACTAAATGAAACTAAAAAACTAAAAATCTCTAGAATACACTAAACTCTAAAGAAACCCAAAAAAACATAGAAGACCCTGAAAGTTCTAAAAACATTTAAAGACTCTAAAAATATTAAAAAAGCCATAAAAATCTTGAATGTCCATAAAACCCCTATATCCCTGGAAATATTAAAACACCCTAAAACCCTTAAAATAACCAAAAATCCCTAAAAGACCCTAAGAGAACCCTAAAACCCCGAAAAACCCTAAATATTTCAGTAAACGTAAAAAACATAAAACAACCTAAAAATCCTAAAAAAACCAAAAAAATCACAAACCTCCAAAAACCATATAAATCCTTGAAAACTATAAATCACCCCTATATCACCTAAAACCCAGAGAAAACCCCCTAAAACCATAATAAACATAAAACCCATAAATCCCTCATAAACCGTCCAAACACCAAAAAACAATTAAACCGCCCAAGACCCTAACAACTATAAAACCCCCAAAATCACTAAAAATTTGTTAGAAACCAAAAAATACAAATACGCTAAAAACACTGAAAATAATTAAAACCCCCAAAACCCTAAAAATAGAAAACAAACCCTAACCCCCCTTATAGTGCCCTAAAATCCTAAAAGCCCCTAAGAGACCCTTAAATCCTTGAAAATCCCTAATAGACCCTAAAACCATTGAAAACCCTAAAAGAGCCTAAAAACTCCTTTAAACCCGCCAAAGGTACCTTTAAAAAAATTTAATAGACAAAAAACCCAAATCCCCCTAAAATTCCCTTTAAAAACCCTAAAATATTCTAAAAACCTAAACACTCGTAAATGACATTAAAACCCTACAACCCTAAAAATCCAAAAGAACTAAAAACCATAAAACCATTAATACTCTAAAACATCCCTAAAAACCATAACATATAAAAAAATCCAAAAAAATCTAAAAAAACACTAAAAAACCAAAAAACACTTATGAAATAAAAAAAATTAAACCCCCCCAAAACAATAAAAACCCAAAAATCCCAAAAACAAAAAATACCCATAAAATCCCATTAAATCTCTAAAAATCATTAAACCCCTAAAAATAATTAAATCCATTTATAAACCGTAAAACCCCTACAACCTCAAAATACCCCAAATTTAGTTAAACCCCTAAAAAATTAAGATATTCCAAAAAGGCCTAAAACCCCTTAAGAAAGCCTATAAAATAACATAAAAGCCCCTAAAAATGTTTTAAAAACATAATAACCCTAAAAACACTAAACCGCATAAAATTCCCTGAAATCCCCCTAAAAGAACCTAAAACAACCTTAAAACAAAAAAAATATAATAAAAAACCTAAATTCTATAAAAGTCTCAAAAAATACTAAAAACATAAACAACCTTAAAAATTTTTAATTTTTTTTAAAAGACCCTAAAAACTCTAAAACCCCAAAAAAATGCTAAAACCCTATAGAATAACTGAAAACCCTTAATCATTTAATGGTCCCAACAAACCCATAAAACACAATAAAACATAAAAACCCACTAAAAGTTCCTAAAAAATTTAAAATGCCTACAAACTCTAATAACTATAAAAACAATAATAAAATAAAAATACCTATAAAACAATATGAACACTAAGAAACCGAAAAAACATTAAAATCCTAAAACCCTAAAATAGAATTTAAACAAAAACCCATATAAACCTAAACAACCTTGAAAATTTCAAAAATCCCCTACAAACTCTTAAGGACGCTAAAAATTATAAACCCCCTAAAATAATAAAAAAACTCATTAAAACCATATAATAATTGTAATAAAATAATATCTTCACTTGAAATAAAACCCACTAAATATTTTATGACTCCCTAAAAACCCACCCATCCCCCCCCCGAAATGGCCCTAAAACCCCTAAAAGTCTCTAAAACTATTACAAACCTAAGAAACACCCAAAATATTAAAATAACCTTAAAAAATTTACAAGACAATAAAAACCATATGAAAACACATAAAACCATAAAAGACACTACAAACTATAAAAAAATTTAAAACCATAAACCCCATATAAAACCTTAAAACATGAAACAAACTCGAAAATACTAAAAACATTAAAAACCATTAAAACCCTAAGAAAATAATACAATCCCTAACAACCCATATGAAATCCATTAAATCCCTAAAAAACCTAAGACACCTTATAAACCCCTGTAACCATAAATACCCTAAGACCCCAAAAATCAAGGAAAACTCATAAAGTACATGAAAACAACTTAATTCCAAAAAAGACCTAAAAATTTCTGAAACTCCCAAAAGTCCCTAAAACCCATAAAAATTGTAGAATGAAAAATAAACCCTAAAACACCCTATAAACTAGAACCCCTAAAAACATAAGGGGCCATAAAAACCATAAAATGCTAAAAGTACATAAAAAACCCCAAACCCCCATAAAATCCCTAAAACCCCCTAAAAGACTAAAAAGCCAGTAAATTTTAAAATATCATAAAAACTATGAAATTTATAAAATAAAAAACAAATCAAATAGTCCCTACCCACATAAAACATCTAAATCAAAATAAAAACCCATAAAACCCCCAAAATCCCTAAAAACCATACAACCCCAAAAAGCCTGAAACCCTAAAACCCATAAAAAACCATAAAACCAATAAAAATAAAAAATATCATAAAAACATGGAAATCCAATAAAATCATAAAAACCATAAAAACACTAAAGTAAATTAAAAACCAAAACAACATTAGAATATTGTAAAAACCCATAAAATACTTTAAAAAACAAAAAAAAACAAAAACCCATAAAAACCCTAAAACCCCTAAAATACCCAAACGCCTTAAAGACCGTAAAAAACCCAAAACCCAAAATATATTAAAATAATCTATAATCCATAAAAAAAATTATGTTAACCCATAAAAACCCAAAAAACCAAAATACCCTTTAAACCCTAAAACAAAAAAAACCTCTAAGATACACCATTGCATGTACAAACCATAAAAACCCTAAAACCATAAAAATTAATAAATTTCCAAAAACCCAGAAGACACTAAAACCCATAAAAGGCCATAAAACATAAAAAAATTCCAAGAAACCCTGAAAACCCGGCAAAACCCTAAATAACTGTAAAAAACCCATAAAAAAAACCTAAAACTATAAAACCACTATACAAACCATGAAAGAAACAAAATTCCACTCAAAACCCTATAAACCATAAATCACTAAAAACCTTTAATATCCTAAAAACCTTAAAATTCCCAAATCCCCTAAAACTCTAAAACTCTCCCTAAATACATTGAAAACATCAAATCCATTAAAAACCCTATAACAATAAAAATTCATAAAACAAATAAGAAGAGAAAAAAACCATAAAAAACTGAAATGCTGAAGAAACCCTAAAAATTCCTAAAATCCCATAAAAATTCCCTGAAGAACCCTAGGAAAATTTAAAAAAAATCCTTAAGTCCATAAAAATATTTTGGACTCTTTAAAACTTTAAAAACCATTAAAATTCGTAATTATCTTGGAAACCCTAAATCTATAAAATACCTAAAACCCCTAAGGGACCCCATATAAAAATATAAAACCATAAAAACCCAATAAGACAATAAACACTCTAAACCCCCTAACAACCTATGATACCTAAAAATCCTAAAAAGAATATTTAAATAAATATACATAAACCCCCTATAAATACCGAAAACACTTTTATTCCCTAAACCCCAAATAGGCCCTAAAATCCTAAAACAACAAAAAAGCATAAAACTAGAAAACCTAGAAAACTCATTAAAAATTTTTAAATCCAAAATCCCCCCAAAACAATAAAAAACATAAAAACTATTAAATAAACATAAAAACATCATAAACCCATAAATCCATAAAGACCATAAATACCCAAAACCCCTAAACACATTAAAACCATAAAAAATACAAAAAAAACTACATAAATCCTTAAACACCCTAAAAACACCAAACCCCTAAAAACACAAAAACCCTAAAAGACACTAAACACCTAAAAATCCATTTATCCCTTTAAATATTAAAAACCATAAACCCACATAAATGACCCCAAAAACTAAAAAAAACTCTAAAAACCCCAAAAAACCACAATATCCATAAATATCCATTAAAAAACATAAAATCGTAAAATCTTATAAATAACCCAATAATATCCTAAAAGACACAAAACTCACTAAAACTCTAAAAAACCTCAAAACCTATTAAATATATGAAAACTCCTAAAAATCTAAAAACCAATAAAAGCCATAAAAAACCTAAAACTCACTAAAAAATAGTAAAAAACTCTAAAACCCCTAAAATTCTAAAAATCCAAAAACACCTAAAACATTAAACCCCTTGAAAACCCTAATATAAATTAACCCCTTAAATCATTAAAAACAAAAAAAAACTAGAAAAAACATATGAAAACCCTAAATCCAAAAGAGAACCTAAAACAACAAAAAATCCATAAAACCATTAAAAAACACCTAAAATCCTTTAACATCTCTAAAAATCCATAAAATACCCAAAAACCCTAAAACCAATAAAAACCCCTTAAAAACCTAAAACCTGTAAAACCATAAAAACAATAAAAAACCCTAAAATAATAAAAACCTTGTAATTGGCCCAAAAGGCCCTAAAAACCATAAGAGACCCTAAAAATAATAAAACACCTTAAAATCAAAAACACAGTAAAAAACCAAAAAAAATATAAAATACCATAAAACCCCGAAAAGGAACCAAACAAAACCTAAAACGTTAAAACCTTAATCCCAGAAATCTTTACAAAACTATGAAAACACACTAAAAGACTAGAAATCCCCAAAAATAAAAAAAAGCACACAAAACTCTGAAAACTATAAAAACCCTAAAAACTATAAAATAACATAAAAATATAAAAACACAAGAATACCCTAAATAACTATATAAAAACAAAAAAACCTTTAATCACAATAAAAACATTAAAATCCCTTAAAATACTAAAAAAATCGATAAAGCCTTTAAAACCATAAAACACTAACAACCCTAAAACCATTAAAAATCTCTAACCTCCCCATAGAACCCATAAGACCATATAAATCTTAAAACTCCTTAAAAACATGAAAAACATGATCAACCCTAAATACACAAAACCTCAAAAATAAACAAAATTGATGAATACCCTAAAATCCCTAAAAATCCAAAAACTATAAAAATCCTAAAATACACAAAGACCATAAAAAATCTAAACCCCTTAAAATATGCCAACACTAAAAACCGTAAATGTCCTTAAAATCTCTGAAAACAATAAAAACACATAAAACCAATTAATATTACTAACCCACCCCCCTAAAAAACTAAAATTTATTAAAAACCCTAATCTCATAAAAAACTAAAACTCCATTAAAATCATGAACCCCTAAAAATAACTTAAAATCAAGAAAACCTAAAAACCAAAAAAACCATGAAAATACATTAAAACCATAAAGCCATAAAAATCATAAAATCTATAAAAATTTCATAAAGTCCCAAAAAACAATAAACACCCTAAAAACCCTTAAAGCCCATAAAACCCCAAAAATACTAAAAATTCACTTAATACCCTAAAATACATAAAACAAAAAACCCCTAAATACCCTAAAACACTATGTACAAACTAAAACATCCTAAAACCCTTGAGAATCCTAAAAGGAATTTGAAAACACTAAAAAATTTCATAAAAGACCTTAATAACACTAAAAGGAACTAAAACACTATAAAACCCAAAAATACTCTAAAAGATAATAAAATACTCTAAATCCCTAAAAAACTATAGAAATCCTAAAACACCATAATGTACCAAAAAAATGTTAAAAAACCTAACAGTCCCTATGAACCTAAAAATCTTAAAGGACACTAAAAACCTAAAACACCTAAAAACCCTAAAGGACACGAAAAACCCGTAAAATCATAATGGGCCCTAAAACCCTTAACAACCCAAAGGACCATAAAACCACAAAAACCAAAAAGGAACCTTGATACTCTTTTAAACCCAAAATAACCCTAAAAACCCTAATGCTCAAAAGTCTGCAAAGTCATATAAACTTTAAAAATCATAAAATGTCATAAAACCCAGAAACCCCTTTAAACCTAAAGGTCCCTAAAAACCATTAAATCCACAAAAACCTAAAAACAGTAAAAACCCCATAAAAAACCCCCTAAAAACATAAAAAAATATAATAATTTCAAATACCCTAAAACCCTTAAAAATATTAAAAGACCCTAAAACCCCTAAAAATTCTAAAAGATTCTAATAAACCCAAAGAACACCAAAACCCCATAAAATACCCTAAAAAATCCTAAAACATTAATATATTAATAAACCCCTAAAACCCCAAAAATCCCTAAAAACTTTATAAATCCAAAAACCTCAAAAAATCTGAAGAACCATAAAAATCATAAAAACCCCTAAATACCATAAACCCCCTAAAACGCATAAAAAGATGAAAACTGCCTCAATCCATAATATACCATAAAAAATCTTAAATTCAAAAAAATTAATAAAAAATTGAAAAAACCGTAAAACTCATAAAACCATAAAAAATATAAAAAACCCTAAAAGAACAAAAAAATACAGAAAACCTTAAAATTCCTAAAAACTCTTAAAATCATAAACACCTATAAAAAACCAAAAACACTAATAATATAAAAAATAAAATAAAATCATAAATATATTTAAATCCCCTTAAAATATTAAGAAACATGGAAAACCCCTAACACCCCCTAAAAGACCCTAATGATCCCAAAAGACCAGAAAATCATATAAAACCTAAAATAGAATTTAAAATACTTAAACAACAAAAAAACACAAACCCTTAAAAATTATTACAAAACATAAAATCACCAAACCCCCTAAAACCATTAAAATATGTATGATCCCAAAAATACTAAAAATACCTAAAAACACTTAAACCCCCAAAGAATCCAAAAACCCATAAAACCTAAAAACCCTAAAACAAATAATCACCTAGAAAACTAAAAACCCTACAAAGTATCAACAAATTCGTAATAACTTTAAAAACCCTAAAATCATAAAAACCCAAAATCCTAAAACCCCAATGGACACTTAAAGCCACAAAATCCATTGTAGACCCTAAAACCCTACAAACCATAAACACCTTTAAAAACCATAAATCCCTAAAATTATTAAAAATCCTAAAAAACGTTTCAAAAATAAAAAACAATTAAAAACATGAAAAACCTTAAAAATATAAAAATCCAAAAAACCATAAGAAAGCCTTAAATAACATAAAACCCCCGGAAACCGAAAAAACAACTAAAACCCTAAAAAACTGTAAAAACCTAAAAACCCTAAAAGATCCTAATGCTCGCTAGAAATACGTAAAAGACCCTAAAACCCCTAAAACCACCTAAAATATAAAATATTATTAAAACATTACCCCTACCAAATAAACCCTAAAAGAACATAGAGTCTACTGAAATCCCTAAACGACTATAAAAATCCACAACCCCCTAAAAACATAAAAAAATTGAACCCTTAAATAATCAAATACACCATAAGAGACCATAAAAACCCTAAACACTTTAAAAGCCTATAATGAAACTAAAAAATCATTGAAAAATTAAAAAATAACCAAAAAGAAACCATAAAAAACTAAAAACCACTAGAAACCCTAAGACACCATAGACCGATAAAAAACTAAAACACTAAAAACCCTTAAAATCCAAAAACCAAAAAAAAAACCATAAATAACTTAAAATACCACAAAAAATAAAAAACATAAAGGTCCATAAAAACCCATGAACCCCAGAAGGATCCTAAAAACCCTAAAATTCCCTAAACGAACACTGAAAACACTAGAAAAATCTAAAACCATCAAAATACTTAAAACATAATAAACCTTAAAAACCATAAATCCCCTTAAAACATACAAAACACCAAACCACCCTAAAAAACTAAAAAACAAAAATGAAAAAAAACATTAAATGTTCCTAAAACCATAAAAACCCCAAAAGACTCTAAAAAATTATTAAATCCTAAAAAACCCTAAGAACCATAAATAACATCAATCAATAAAAAACATAAAAACCATTAAAACCTTAGAAAACCCTAAAACAACTAAAAACCATTAAAACCCTAAAAAATGTAAATAAACCAAAAAACTAAAAAAACATAAAAACCATAAAACCCTAAATAACCATGAAAAAATACTAAAGGACCCTATGGAAAACTAAACACCCTAAACCCCCTAATATACCCTAAAACCAATATAAACCCAAAAATAATATAAAAACAATATAAACATTAAAACCCTTAAAACCCCATGAAAACCCAAGAAAGACTCTAAACCCGAAAAACCAAAAGGGACCCTAAAAGACTAAAAACCCTAAAAGACCCTAAAAACCGAAAACCTCCCAAAAGAACCTAAAAACCCTAAAAAAATTAAATGGCCCAATATAACTATAAATAGACCTAAAAACATTAAAACCCACTAAAAGATCCTAAAACACCAAAAAGTAAAAAAACCCTAAAACCCCATGAAAACCCCGATAATACTTAAAAACCCTAAAAACCCCTGAACACACTAAAACACCTAAAACTCCCAAAAAACTCTAAAACCCATAAAAACTAAAGGACACTTAAAACACCTAAAACCCCTAACCCCCACTAACAAAAAAACCTTATAAGAGACAAAATAATCTGTAAAAACCATAAAAGACACAAAAAACCCTAAAACACCTGAAAGACCATAAAAAACCTATAAGCAATAAAATACACTAGAACCATAAATGTACCAAAAAAACTATAAGACCCTAAAAACTCTAAACCCCCTAAAAAATTCAAAAGAACCTAAATCCTAAAAACCCCTAAAGGACCCTACAAATATTTAGATAGCCAAAAAACCCCAAAACCCCAATAAACCCAAATTTTCTATAAGATATAAATGACACTAAAAACCATAACACATTAAAAGACCCTAAGATAAAAAAACTCAAAGATATCCCTAAGAACTCTAAAAGACCTGAAAAACAAAAAAACTTTAAATCACTACAAAACTTGATGAACCATAAAAACCAAAAAATTCTTAAAACTCTAAAAGCTTAAAAAAACTCTAAAACCCTAAAAAACACCAAAAACCCAATGCTTTAAAACCCATTATATCCATTTAAAACCTCCCAAACCAAAAAATAACTATAAAATCAAAACACCCCCAAAAAACACTAAAAACCTAAACCCCCCAAATTTGAAAAAAGCACTTAAACCACATAAAAACACTAAATGTCATTAAAAAACCAAGAAATATCAAGAAACCCAAAAATTATTGAAAAACATAAAACCTTAAAAACCTTAAAAATAGTAAAAAACCTAAAATACCAAAACACTGCTAAAATACCCTTAAACCCAAAACTCCCTAAAATCCCTATAAACCTAAAAACAGTTGACATCCTAAAACACCTAAAAACCCTAAAACTCTAAAACAATAAAACCCACCATAAAAGACTCTAAAACACCAAAAAAGACCCTAAAAACTAAAAATCTTGTAAAATCATATAAAAACCAAATAGATCCATATAAATACCTTAAACCCCCTAAAATATAAAAAATACTAAAACCCAAAACCACTAAAACCCCAATAAATATCATGAAAACCCCTAATAACAATAAAAAAACTAGACCCCATAAAAACATAAAAATTATATAAAAAACCCATTAAATTCTAAAACCATAAAATAATCCAAAAATACCTAAAACCCAAAAACATCAAAGAAACCCTGAAACCCCATAAAAATCCATAAACAACATAAAATATTGAAATCAACTAAAAATAATAAAATAAATCTAAAAATCCTAAAAAATATAAATACCATAAATACCACTAAAATACTGTAACAATAAAAACACATTAGAAAACCAAAATTTATAAAAAAATCATAAAACATAAAAAACCATAACAGCCCCTTAAACCACTTAAACCTCTAAAATACCCTAAAAATTTAAAATTTTGAAAAACCCATAAAATATAAAAAAACTATCAAGAAACAAATTAAAAATCATAAAATACCTCAAATATATAAAAAATACCTAAAAATTCTCAAAACAGTAAAACATAAAAACTGCTAAAAAACAAAAAAAAAATCCAAAAAACCCAAATGGTCAAAAAACTAAAAAATCCTATAAAACCCATATAATCTATAAAATACACCCAAAACCTTAGAGTATACCTAATAACCCTAAAAATCATTAAAACCATAATATATCCTAAAAATCCAAAAAACAATAAATGACCCTAAAAACTCAAAAAACCCAAAATACCCTAAACACATGAAAACCATAAAACCCAAAACAACCCTAAAACACTTTAAAATACCCTAAATGACATAAAACACAAAAAAAATCCTAAATATCCTAAAAGACCTTAAATACCCTAAAAAATCCAAAATATCCATAAAACCATTAAAAACCTAAACCCATTAAAACCCATAAAAACTATAAAAAACATTAAAAAATATAATAACCCATAAAAACCCAAAAAACCTAATACACTAAAAATAATAATTACCCTAAAAACCATAAAACCCCTAAAAAATGTAAAACACTAAAAACCCTAAAACCCTCAAAACCTTAAAAAACAAACAACATTTTAAAACCCTCAAAAAGAATAAAGAAACTAAAAAATCTATTCAGAACAGCTAAAAAATATGAAACCCTAAAAAACGAAAAATCCCTTAAAAAACCCTAAAATCCCATAAAACCCCTAGATTCCAAAAAATATCCCAAAAACCTAAAAACCCAAAAATAATATAAAATACATTAAAACACAGGAAAACCCTACAAAATCTATAAACCCAACCCCCTAAAAAACCTAAAAACCATAAAACTCCCCAAAACCATAAAAATTATAACAAACATAAAATCACTATAACAAGTAAAAATTATAAACACCCTAAAACCCATTATACCTTAAAAACTATAAAAACCCAAATAGTGAAAACCATAAAAAACCCAAAACCCTCAAAACCTAAAACCCCTATGAACCGTAAAAACCCATAAATCCTATAAAAGTATCTAAAAAGTATAAAACCATTAAAATACCCTGAAGATAATGAAACACATCAAAGCCCCTAAAAACCCTATAAAACATAAATGTCCCATTAAAATATGTAAACACCATAAAAGCCATAAAAATACTAAAAACCCTAAAACCATAAAAACTAATAAAACTTTTAAATCATGTAAAACCCAAAAAACCCTAAATACTATAATTACCATACAACATTGTAAAATCCATAATTCCTTAAAACCTATAAAATTATAAAAACTATAAAATAACCCCAAAACCCTAAAATCTATTAAAACCATAAAAAATATGAAAAACCCTGTTAACCATAAAACCCTAAAAATATAAAAAACCTAAAAACTAAAAAATAATAAAAACCTAAAAAACAAAAATAACCCTAAAAACCATAAAAATCCTAAAATACCCTAAAATACCTAAAAACTACAAAAGCCCCTCATAACTAAAAAAACCTTAGAATTTTAAAAACAACTAAAAGACTATAAAAATAATAAAGCCCCCTAAACACCCCAAAAATCCCTAACACCCTAAAAACCCTAGAAACGTAAATAGAATAAAAATACTAAAACACATAAAACCCCAAAACCGAAAAAAGATAAAATAACCTTAAAAATCAAAAAAATTATAAAACCATTAAAAAACTAGAGATGATAAAAATTGGGAAAAATTTAAACCCCCCCCCCCCCCAAACAAAAAAGCCCCACAAAGGAACCTAAAACCCCCCAAAACCCCTTAAGGACCCCAAAAACCTAAATAAACATAAAGGAAACTAAAAAAATAATGATGATAAAAACTAAAATACCCTAAAACCCCAAAACCCAACACCCACTAAAAGACCATAAAAACCTAACAAAACCATAAATGACCATAAAACCCATAAAACCCCTAAATGTCACTATAAACCTAAAATCCTAAAACTCCCCTAAAATACCATTAAAACACCAAAACACTTTTAAAGACTCTAAAATACATACAAAAATATAAACACTAACAGAAAATGAATCCTCTAAAAACCAAAAAATCTAAAAACCCCTAAAAACATAAAAAAATCCTTAAAAACATAAAAACCCAAAAAACCATTTGGAACCATAAAAATAATAATGAATCTTTAAAATTATTTTATAAACTTACAAAACCCAAACAACTCTAAAAACAAAAAAAAAGAAAAAAAATTCTCGAGGCCCCTAAAACCCAAAATAAACCAAAAAACACCTAAAACCCATAAAATCATTAAAAACCAAAAAACAAAAAGACCTATAAAAATAATAAAACCCTAAAACCCATTGAAAACCTATAACATCCCTAAATACCTAATAATCCCATAAAACACCCTATGAGTCCATAAAATTACTAAAACCCATAAAAAACAAAAAAACCACAAATCCATTCATATTTATAAAAACACTAAAACAACTAAAAGTGATAATTCCTAAAACCCTAATAAATCACAGAAGATAAAAAACCTAAAAACCCAATAACAAATGAATATTCTAAAACCCCTAAAATCAATAAAAACCCCTAAGATGCTAAAAAATCATAAAAACCTAAAAAACCTTAAACTCTAAGAAACCCTAAATACTCTAAAACCCCACTAAAATCCCTAAAAGACTCAAAAAACACATAAAGATCATAAAATCTTAACAACACTTTAAAATGATAAATAATCCATAAAAAACATTAAACACCCTCAAAACCCAAAGATCGGTTGCTGGTGAATTGGCTCTCAAAGATGGATCTAGATATGTGTTAGTAGTTGTTTATCGGGTTTTTCGATGGTGAAAGGTGGGTGAAACAGACGTTCTGATGACTTGGTTGTGGCCTACTCAGCCCAGATCATTGATTGATTTTCAGATCTAGGTTCAGTATTTGATTTTTGGATCTCTTGGAATATGGTGTGACACTTCTTATCGAAGGGGTGGTTATATGTTATGGCACCTTGAGATGGACCCATCTCGGTGTTAGGCAAAGAAATAAGATCCAGATTTGGGAAAGATGTTGTGGACTCTCTAGCTTTGAGACAGTGAATGGTGGGTGCACTGGGTTTTGTGAAGTCTTAGAGGTGGAGTGCTCAGTCCTCTGCTTGGATTTGTGCTAACAGATCTTAGTCTAGGAGGTGTTTGCAGGATATTCTTGCTTTTAGATGGGTTATGGTGGATATAGAGGGAAAAAATACAGGTTTTTGTTTCTGGTTCCACATATTCATCTATTGTTTACACTACTGATAATGGTCTGGTAAAGTTTTCCTACATTTTGGTTTCTATATTGGGTTGTGGATTTCTGAGTTGTGGTTGGTATGGTTGGGATTCATTGATGGAGCAGGATTTTTGTTTTATTGCGAGGTGTTGGGAACTATCTTGAGAAAGGGGTTGTCTGGTTCTGGGTTTGTACCATGAGTTATAGGTTCTGTGGAATGGTTCTAGGAATGGGTGATGGTGGTCTTGTGATTCTAGATCTGCTGTTAGGTGTGAAATGATAGAATCTGACTAGTTAGGAGGTGATTGTTACAGGAATCTAAGTTGTTTGGTGATGGTTACTGCTTGTCTATGATGTGATGAAGGTTATATTTATGCTGTTGATGTCAGTGGTTTTGTGTTTCTGGTGGCAGATATGCATTGAAAATAAGCTATGGATGATGAAAACTGTGTTGTGGGATGTTGGTTGTCGATTATTTGGGACTTTCTAAATGGAGATGATTTTAAATTCCTTATTTGTCTAATTTTGTGTGACTTTTAGAGTTTTTTTTTGGGGGGGGGGGGGGTTGGGTTTTTTGGTGGTGTATATTGTTTTTGTGTTTGGGTTGATTTACCCCACCATTTCCTTGTTTGCTTTTTCTTTTTTTTATAATAAATTTTGGGGGTCCAAGAATAGACTGGTCTTGAGCCTAGCTTTCACAATAAAGACTAAAAACCTCTAACCCCCCCCCCCCACCCCAAAACACTTTAAAACCCTTAAAACCCTATAAAACACCAAAAAGAAAAAAAACCCATTAATATTATAAAACCACTGATACAACCACAAAGCCCCTAAAAACGCCCAAAATCACCCCAAAAACACAATTGAACCCAAGAAATCTGAAAAAAAACCCAATAACCCTAAATCCCCTTAAAAACCTTAAAACCATACAAAACCCTAAAAATCATAAATTTCCCTAAATCCCTAACAACCCTAATAATTACGAAACCCCGTAAAAACCATAAAATCTTAAAACCCCTAAAATCCATTAAACCCCTAAAAACCCTAAAGACCATAAATACCCTAAAACCCATAGAAAACCCTTAAAATCCTAAAAATAATTAGAAAAAAAAAGAAAAAAAACTCTAATAAAACTCTAAAATCATGAAAAAACCTAGAAACCCCTAAAAACATAAAAACCACTTAAAAATTCTCTAAAACCTCCTAAAACTTTAAATATCAAAAAAATAACCATAAACCCCTAATGATTCTTAAAACCACTAAAAAATCAAAAAATCCCCAAAAAATCATAAAAAACCAAAAAATCTTATGAAACCCTAAAATATAATAAAACCTCATAAATTACATAAAATTATAAAAAAACACATAAAAACAGAAAAATTCATAATTAACCCTAAAATACCCTTAAATGCTTAAAACCCCTAAAACCACCCTAAAAACAATAAAAACCCTAAAACCACTAAAAACCCTAAAAACCCCTAAAACGACACTAAAATTATTTAATAATAACAAAAAATATAAAAATCCCTAAAACCCTAAAAAATAAAAAAATCCTTCATACCAAAAAAATCGTCAAAAACACATAAAAACTTTTAGAGACCCTAAAACCACATAAAAATCATTTAAAATAATATTAAATTAATTAAAATCTCAAAACCCCCTAAATGTTCCCCTAACTGAAAAATCATAAAGCCCTAAGAGAACTCTAAAAAATAGAAAAGACCAAAAAATGACCTAAAACACTCTTAAAGGAACCTAAAAAACTAAAACACCATAAAACCCAAAAAACACCTTTGAACACCTAAAATCCCATAAACAAAAAAAAACAAAAAACAAAAAAAAAACCCTAAAACCCCAAAAATACACTAAGAACCTGATGATTCCCTATATCCCATTAACCCTTAAAACCCTAAAAACTATAAAAAACCATGACAACCCTAAACACATAAAAACACTAAAAAACAAAAAAAAAAATAAAGATCCTAAAGATCCATAAAAATTCTAAAAAACTAAGAAACCCTGAAACTCTTTCAATTACCTAAAAACATAAAAACCCAAAGGTACTCCTAAAACCCCTAATTACGCTGTATAACACAAACCCTAAAAATCATAAAAACCCAAAGAAATCATAAAATACCCTAAAAAACCTAAAAACTACAGAAAACCATAAAACCCCTAAACACTATTAAAACCATCAAATACCAAAAAAACATTAAAAACATTAAAAATCCTAAAGTCTTCAAAAACCCCTAAAAACTATAATTCTCTAAAAACACTAAAAACCCTAAAACCTAGAAAAGTATAAAAACCCTAAAAACCCTAAATGCCTAAAACCCCAAAATAGAATCTAAAAGTAATAAATAATTAAAACCTTTAAAAGTGCCTTGAAAATACTAAGAGTAACTTAAAAGCTGAAAAATCCAAAACCCAATAAAAAATACCTAATAAATCCATCAAAAACATTTTAAAACCCTAGAAACCATATAATCATAAAAGACCATAAAAGGTCGTAAAAACCCTAAAACCCAACAAAGACACTGAAAACCATAAAACTCCCTAACAGAATCTAGAAACCATAAATTCACTAAAAGACCATTAAATACCCAAAAAACAATAAAAGACTCTCAAAACCCCAAAAACCTATAAGCCACACTAAATTACATAAAAAAATAAACCCCCCCCCCCCAAAGACCCAAAAAACAAAACCCCCTAAAAACCCCCAAAACCCAAAAATATCCTGAACACCCTAATTAATCCTATAATACCCTAAATAAAAAATAAAAAAAAGTACCCTTTAAAACCTTGAAAATCATCAAAAACCTGAAAACCTAAAAAAAACTAGTAACCCGTTAATCTAAATAATCCCAAAACCCCTAAAAACAATAAAACACTAAAATACCATAAAAAAACTGTAATAACCAAAAAAACCAAAATAAAAACCTCTACACCCCTATAATAATCCTAAACACCATAAAAACGTAAAAACCGTAGATACCCAAAAATCCAAAAAAAAACCCTAAAACCCCTAAATACCATAAAACACTAAAACCACATAAAAATGTCATGAAAAATATCTACAACCATAAAAATCCATAATTACCCTATACCCCCTAAAATCAATATTATGGCCGAGAAATACATACAAAACTAAAAAAACAAAAGGATACAAAAAATCCTTAAAACCCTAAATACATTAAAATCACAAAATACCTTAAAACCCTAAGGACACTAAAACCCCATAAAAATACCAAAAAATCCTAAAAGACTTAAAAAATAAACCATAAAAACCCTAAAATGCCTAAAACCCTAAAATCCCTTGAATTCTTAAAAATAATTAAAATCATTGTAATCAATAAAAACACCAAAAACACTAAAAATCCATTAAACCACTAAAAAACTAAAAACCTAAAAAACGTAAAAAAATACTAAAATGCTATTAAAATACAAAAAAAACAGTAAAACCCAAAAACCTAAAAAAACAATGAAGAACCATAAAAATACCATTTAAAACCTAAAAATTCAACAGATACTAGAGGACCCTAAAACCCAAAAAACCCTAAAACCCCATTAAACTACTAAAATATAAAAAACCCCCAAAATAAGAAAAAATTTAAAAAACATGAACTCTAAAAAGAAATAAAGGTCCTTAAAACATTAATAGATCCTAAATACCCTAAACCCATAAAATGCCATAAGTGTCGTAAAACCCCAATGAATCTAAATTCCCTAAAAACACTAAAAGAAAATAAAATACCATAATAAACCTAAAACAACATTAAGAAACACAAAAAGCATAAAACCTACAACCCCCCCCCCCTAAAAACTCTAATAAATCATAAAACCCAAAACACTATAAAGTAACCAAAAAAACCTGAAGAATAAACTAAAAACCCTAAAAACATAATAATTATAAATAATCCCCAAAAACCTTAAAATACCCTAAAATTCTTAAAACCCTTAAAACCAACTAAAATAATATAAAAATCCTAACACTCCATAAAACCCATAAAAACCCTAAAAACTAAAAAAACTATAAAAACCATTAAAGTATTTAAAAAAACTAAAAGTCCATAGAAAACCCCTAAAATCCTAAAAACCCATAAAACCATAAACCCCTCTAATTATCCCTCAATACCAAAAAATTCCTAAAAACCATAGGAAACCCAAATAACCCCTAAATACCAATTAAAATACCCAATTCCATAAAAACCCTAGTGAAATGAATAAACCCCTTGAAACCACAATAACCTAATAAAGCTAAATAACCCAAAAACCCAAAAAAAACCCTATATCCCCCAAAACCCCTAAAATACAATAAAACCTCAAAAACAAATAAAACCCCTGAAAACTAAAAAAACCTAAAACTCTAATAATTCTGAAAAACTCTAAAAATCAATAAGAAACTCCTTAATTTCCATAAAAATATAAAAAACCATTAAAAACACTATAAAATTCCCCAAAAACCCTTAAAACCTTAATCATCCTAAAAAACAAAAAACCCCAAAAAACCTAAAAACCCTAAAAAACTAAAAATCCAAAAAACCATAGAAAATCGGAAAACCCTAAAGCCCCCAAAAAACAAAAACTTCCATAAAAACCTAATACCTAAAAATACTGAAAACATATAAAACCATGAAAATTATAATAAAACATAAAACTACCTAAAGTATAAAAATCCTAAAAACCCCCCAAATCCATAAAAACCCAAGAACCCTCAACAACCCTCAAAAACCATAAAAACCAAAAAACCTAAAAGTCTACTTCAAATGATAGAAAACATTAAGAACCCTAAATCCGCCAATCCAAAATGAAAATTGAAAAACTCAACAACCCCTAAAACCCTAAAGAACCCTAAAACCATTAAAACCCCTAAAATAGTAAAAAGTAATAGATAAATCCTAATAAACCCAAGTCACACAAAAACCCAAAAAACATTGAAAAATATAAAAACCCTAAAAACCTAAAAATATATAAACCCTAAAATCCCATAAAACACTAAAACCCCAAAAAACCTTATATTCCCATCCCAAATCCACCTTAAACCATAATAAACCCTTAGAATATCCTTGAAAATATAAAAACAAACCTCCAAAAAACCATATGAAACCCAAAAACACTAAAACTCGTTAAATTCCCTAAAATTTGAAAAAACCCTACAATAGTAAAAACCCAAAAACCCTAAAAATCCTAAAACCACAAAAAATCCCTAAAAACACCAAAAAAATAAGAAACCCTTTAAATTACCTAAAAATCCTAAAGCCCCTAAAAACTCTTATAACCCCTAATTACCCTAACCAACATAAACCCTAAAAATCCAAAAAACCAAAAGAAATCATAAAATCCCCTAAAAACATAAAAACTACAGAAAACCATAAATACTCTAAAAACCACTAAAACCATCAATGTCCCAAAAAAAATTAAAAACATTAGAGAAGACAAAGTCTTCTAAAACCACTAAAAACTCTAAATCCCTCAAAACCTTAAAATCCTAAAACCCAAAAAAGTCTCTAAAAACTAATAAATAATAAAAAACCATAAAAGTGCCTTGAAAATACTATGAGTCACTAAAAAGTACAAAAATACTAAAACCAATAAAAATACCTAATAAGTCCATCCAAAACATTTTAAAACCCTAAAAACCATAAAATTAAAAATGACTGTAAAAGATAGTAAAAACACTAAAACCCAAAAAAGACACTGAAAACCACAAAACCCCCTTGTCTGTCTTGTCTTTTTCTTCTAATAAATTTGGGTGGGGGGGGGGGGGTTGGGAATATCCCGGCCCTCACATATTCCTTTCCCTATAAAATATAAAACGATAAAAACCCCTAAAAAGGTCATGAAAAAAATCTAAAACCCCTAAATCCCAAAAAAACTCTAAGACCCCTTAAATCAATATTATGGCCCAAAAATAAATAAAAAAACTAAAAAAATCCATACATCCGAAAAATCCTTAAAAACCTAAATACCCTAAAAGAACAAAAAACCTTAAAACCCTAAAGAAACTAAATCCCCATAAAAATATGTAAAACCCCTAAAAGACCTAAAAAAGAAAACATAAAAAACCCTAAAATTCATAAAACCCTAAAATACCTTGAATACCTAACAATAATTGGAAACATTGAAATCACTAAAAACCCTAAAAACACTAAAAATCATTTAAACCACAAAAAACCTAAAAAACAAAAAAACATAAAAATACTAAAACACTATTAAAAATCCATAAAAAATACTTTAAAGCCCTAAAACCTAAAAAATATGAAGAACCCTAAAAATCCCATTAATAACCTAAAAATCCTAAAAACACTATAGAACACTAAAACCCAAAAAACCGTAAAAACCCAAAAAACTGCTAAAACAGAAATAACCCCCAAAATAGTAAAAATTTAAATACCCTAAAACTCTAAAAAAAGGCCCTAAAAAATAAAAGACCCTAAATACCCTAAACACATAAAATTCCATATGTTCCTTAAAACCCCAATGAATCTAAATTCCCTAAAAACACTAAAAGACCATAAAATACTATAATAAACATAAAACATGATTAAGAAACACAAAAAAACATTAAAATCTAAAAAAACCCTAAAACTCTAAAAAATCATAAAACCCAAAAAACTATAAAATAAATAAAAAACTCTATGAATAGCCTAAAACCCCTAAAAATAAGAATTATAAATAAACCGTAAAAACCTTAAAATACCCTAAAAATCCTAATACCCATAGAAGGAAAAAATAATATAAAAATCCTAAAAATCCATAAAACCCAAAAAACCCAAAAAACTGAAAAAATCACAAAAAAACAAAAAATATTTAAATAAACTAAAATTCCATATAAAACCCTTAAATCCTAAAAACCATAAAACATTAACCCCTTTAATTATCCCTCAATACCCTAAAATCCTAAAAACCATAAGAAACCCTAGTAACCCCTAAATTCCCTATAAAATCCACAAATCCATAAAAACCCTAGAGAAATGATAAAACCCCTTGATACCACAAAAACTTAATAATTATAAAAAACCCAAAATCCCAAAAACACCCCTACATCTCCTAAAACCCCTAAAGTACAAATAAAAACCTCAAATAAAAATAATAACCCTAAAACCCTAATGATTCCTAAAAACTTCAAAATTCCATAAAACCCCTTAATGACCATAAAAATATAAAAGGCCATTAAAACACTATAAACTCACCAAAATACCCTTAAAACCCTTAATCATCCTAAAAAACAAAAAATCCCAAAATCCCAAAAAACCCTAAAAAACTAAAAATCCAAAAAACCCTAGAAAACCGAAAAACCTTAAAACCCCCCAAAAAAAAATTTCCATAAAACCCAAATACACAAATAATACTGAAAAAAAGAAATCCATGAGAAAACATAATAAAATATAAAACTCTGTAAACCATGAAAATCATAAAAAAATCCCCAATGCCATAAAAACCTAAAAACCCTCAAAATCACTATAAAACCTTAAATAACTAAAAACCAAAAAGGCTACTAAGAATTCTAGAAAACATTAGGAACCCTAAAACCAAAAAACCAAAAAGAAAATTTAAAAAAAAATTCCAAGAACCCCTAAAACCCTAAAGAACCCTAAAGCCATTTAATCCCCTAAAATAGTAAAAAAAATATTTAGATAAATCCTAATATACCCAATACACACTAAAAATAAAATAAAACCTTGAAAAACAATAAAAACACTAAAAATACTAAAAACATAAAAATCCCTAAAATCCCCTAAAACACTAGAAATCCAAAAAACCTTATCTCCACAACCCAATACCACCTTAAACCATAATAAACTCTTAAAATATCTTTGAAAATATAAAACAAACCTCCAGAAAACCATATGAAACCCAAAAACACTAAAACCCATTTAATTCCCTAGAAATCGTAAAACCCTAAAACATTAAAACCCTAAGGCCCTAAATAACCTAAATACACAAAAAAAAAACTAAAACACTAAAAATTCCTAAAAATAACTGAAACCCTTAAAAACATTAATGTATCATAAAACCCATAAATCCCTCCAAAATTCCATAAAAATGCTAAACCCATAAATAATGTTAAAAACCATAAAATCCCTAAAAAACAAAAAAAACCCTAAATACCCAAAATATGTAAAACTCATAAATCCTCTAAAATAATCATAAAAAATTTAAAACTATAAAATACCTTGAAAACCAAAAAACCCTATAAAATACCCTATAAATCATATAAAACACTAAAAGTATAATAAAATGCATTAAAACCTAGAAACCCCAAATCCCTTAAAACACTAAAAAATCCAGAAAAAACCCACAAAACCCCCAAAACATAAAAAACATGAAAACCCAATAAAATATAAAAACCCATAAAATGAAAAAAAAACCATAAAACAAACCTAAAAACCAAAAAACTCTTAATAACCCCAAATACGCTAAAAACATTCAAAAAACATTGACACCACTAAAAACCCTAAAAACACCTAAACCCCTAAGAAAACCCTAAAAACCCTAAACCCATAAAAACTGAAGAAAACACTATCATACCCTTAAACCACAAAAATCCACTAAAATTGAAAAAATATGAAACCCCTAAAAACCAACACTCTAAAAACCCTTGATGAAATATAAAAACACTAAAAAATACTTCCAAAAAAACCCAAAATAAATATAAAATAACCTTAAATGACCATAAAAAACTAAAATAACTAAAAATGATAAAATCCATTAAAACCCCTAAAACCCTAAAAATTTGTAAAATGAAAAAAACTTAAAAACCACAAAAACCTAAAATCCCTAAACCTATAAACACCCTAGAAACCTTAAAATCATAAAAAACTCCATAAAATCCTTCAAAACCCTAAAAAACTCAAAAAACAATTAAAAACCAAAAAACCCCAAAAAACCTAAAACACACTAAAAACCCTGGAAAACATAAAATCCCATTTAAACCTTAAAACCATTAAAAATCTTAAAAAATCCCTAAACCCCCTCTAGAAACCTAAAAGACCAAAATGACCATAAAATGCCCAAATAAAACCCCTAACAGACCCTAAAACTGCTAAACCCCCATAAACATCCCTAAAACCCCAAAAATTTCCAAAAAACTAAAAAAACATAAAAACCACTAAAACCCTTATAAAAACCTAAAAACATAAAAACTGAAGAACACTAAAAACACCAAACTCCTAAGGCTCTAAAGACCCTATCCCCGAAAAATCTTTAAACCCTAAAAATCCCATATAAACCCGTAAAACCCCCTAAGGACCCAAAAACCTAAAAAAACCCAAAAAACCATAATAACCTTGAAAACATCTACTAACACTAAAACCATTAAAAATACTTGAAAACAATAAGCTAACTCTAAATACCCTAAAATACCTAAGACCATTAAAAAAATACTGTAAAAACTCTAAATAAACCTAAAACCATAAGAACCCAAAAACCCAAAAAATCACTGAAAACATGAGAAAATAATAAAATAAATAAATACCAATAAATATTCCAAATAACCAAAAAAGAATATAAACTAGTCATAAAACCTTATCTTCATTGATCTATATGAAAAAACATGAAATCCATGCATGGGATCACAGCACAACCCTAATCTTTAAGTATCACAATACACCATGTACCTTGTCATGATTTCAGAAAAATCAAATTGGATGATGATTTTGGGAGAACATGAATCTCTTGAAAATACATTTGGAGTTTCTCATTCTATGGTAATGGGACATTCTTTCCTATCAGATGTTCTATAGGTGAAACTAGTCACTAAAATCCATGAAAAAGTATATGTAATAAAAAACTAGACCATGGAAACTGCTTATCCTGAACACATTCATTCGTGGTGGTTAAGATATATCCACCTCAATATTTTATGAATCCATAGAAAAACCTCATTCAGAGATTACATGTCCAATTAAACATACCTATTATATCCAAATATCACTCTTTGATAGTTTCGCAAGCATATGATTACCCCTCAAGATTCAAAAGATTATTCCAATGTGTTTCACATGCTCAGCCCTTTTTCATGAATACTACAATATTTCATCCACAAAAAACACCAAAAATGAAAGAAGATATGTATGAAATATCTAACTAATTAACTCTATATAGACTACTGGTGCATTCTTATGACTGAAAGGAAATAGTACAAACTCATAATGGTTAGATATTCTCTCAAAATCTATCTTCAAAATATCCTCATTCAGAACCCAAAATTGGTGATATCCTGAGCACAAGTAAATCTATTGAACCACTGAGCTCCCCCCAATTAATCAAACAGATCATCAATGCATATAAGTGGATACCAATTCTTCATCATAACTTGGATAAGATTACGATAATCCATACACCACCGAAAAGCATCATCAGCATTTTTGATAGACTAGACTGGTGTTTCCCTCATAGACATACTAATATGAATGAATCATTTTCATTCCATAGATCCTAGGATGTACCATTCTTCCAATGTTTCACTATTTATAATCTCTGTATAATCCTTTATACAGAGTATAAAAATATTTTATTGAATACCGTGTTTTATCCTTGATTTAACTATGTGAAACTTTGAGGATTCACTAGAAGAAACTTCAAGTAAAAAAGTGCACTAAATTCATTAATTTGTCTACATAAACCATGAATTTTTTTTTCTTATTTTATGCTAAATAAGTCCATCATTACATTAAATACAAACATGTTGGGATATTTTTTTTGTTGAATGATTATTTAAAATCCTCCCATGTAAGGCATTGGTTTAATTAAGCCTGAATAGCTAAATCCCACCAATATAGTGCATAATCCTCCATCATATATGTTTCCATATTGACTTTAAACATAGTTATATTTCTAGGGAAATCAATGATATGATTCAAAGGATTAATTCATACCTCTTCCTTCTCTGGTTCCAAATCACCCTAAAAGATGGGTTTATTCTACTTCTGCAATTGGATGGAATGATACTATTTCCTTGGATCATCCCTCATGTTCCCTCTGTCCATAGATTTAAATGATTGGATAATATATTGATCTAGATTTTGGTTCACTTCTGGCTCTGATGCAATATCATTTTCATCATCTTCATCTAGTTGGTTCTTACGACACCTATCATGTTCCCTTTTCAAAACCAACAATAAATGCCATAAGTATCACTCTATAACAACTAAATGATTAATAATTTCAAATAGTTCCACACCATCTATGACAATAATTATTTCCAAAAATTAACACTTTTCTACATTCAACCATTTTTGAAAATTTCTCTATACTTTTGAAAATCAATCCATTTTTAAAATATCCATTTCATAACATTTCAAAATCTAAAATTTGAAAAAAAAATTATTAAATATAAAAAATTCAATGGGTTTTCACCAAAATCATATATCATTACTCAATTTAAAATATGTAATCCTAGGGGGTAAGTTATTACTCTAATTCTAGTCATTCTCATCTCTTTTTTAATACCCATGATAATGAAATTCCATTTCCAAAAAGTGTCTCCAAAACACTTATATACCTAAATTTCTAGAAACTTGAAGTTCAGAATAAAATGTTTAACATTGTCTTTTTATGCTCTACATTTCATGTCTTGAAAATATTACTCATTTCTGGAATCCCAACTCCAAGAAAAAACCATATTGAATTTAAACTATGAGACTGACAAAACTAATGACCCCTTCTTAGCCATGGACCGAACAAGATGATACCACTTGTTTCACAAAGATATTTGGAAGAATCAAATGTTATTCCACTTGTAACATCCTACCCCTTGTCATTATCTTGAGAAGGTGGGATGATTTTACATGGATTTAATAGAAATACCAAAGGCTCTAAAGGTAGGAAATAAATTCCAAGGGCCTCATTAAATATTAGGGGACGATATTCCCTTTTTAAATGAAACAACCTACCAAAAATTCCCAAACAAATAAATCATTTGATGTTACATGATAACAATGAAAGGAAAATCAATAAAATACCATTTATATCAAAAAACACTACTAAGAGTACCATAGAAGAAGACTATAAAACATCCACGTACACAGCTGAAGACTACAAAACATCCTAGTACACCCAAGATGAATACAAAATAAGAAAAGACAACCAAATAACTAAAAAGCTTCAGTAATGATCCATGAACCAAATTCAAAAACAACCCAACAACTACTAAGAACCACTAATTAAGTGTTATAAAATATACCTTTTCCATGTATTGATTAATTATATCTGAAAAAGAACAAAAGTGAAAAATAATTGGTGAGTAATGAATCTCAGTAGGATTTCCCCAAATGAAATCCCTATTCACACAACTAGGATAGAACATGTTAGTATATTTATGTAAAAATATTTATATAATACAACTGAATAGTTTAAAACAAATCAAATCAATTCAATAACAAAACAGTTTTCCATACTAAAACAATTTTATCAAAACAAACCAATTAAAAGGAAAAAACCAAATAAAACCATAAAAATATTTCCCATGTAGAATTTTGGAATAATAATTCCATTCCATATATCCACAAATCTAACCATGTTTGAAAACCTAGACCTCCTTATACTCGTGAGTGGTGAGTCATCCTTTCACTAAGGTATAACTTAATAAACCATATCATGAAGGAAATTCTTGACCCTTATCCATCCCACTAATGATGGGAGAGACTTCTTACCAATATACATTCTAAATGAACTTGAACACACATAACAATAATGCGAAAAACCAATGAAAAAACCATTTTATCCAATTAAATAAAACTATTGTTTTATTGGAAACCATTCTAATTAACCATTCCAATAAAACCAATCATTTATTGAAATCCTTTCAATAAAACCATTACAACAACAAAAATTCATTGAAAACCTTTTGAATGAACTATTTCAATAATACCAAAATCTTATTGATTTTTTTTTCATGAAACAAAACAAAACATTAATTTTAAAATATTTATTTTAAAATCATGTTTCAAATTTCACTATTCACAAAATTGAAAATTTACATTATTCTATAAATTTTCACCAATGATGGTTTTGAAAATCAAATTCACAAAAATTTCAAAACCAATTTTATTCAAAACAATCAATTTAAAATTAGTTTTTCATGTTCTAATAAGAGGAGATAATAGTGAATCCACATACCTCGGGAATTTATGATGAAAATGTAAAATGCCACAAAAAATCCCAATAATGGGTTGAATCTCAAACAACCCACCTTAGATCTCTTCATATATAATCAACAATGAAAAATATTATCATATTTTGAATTAACACCCTTATAGATATCTAAAGTGGACATTGATATAAGAAAATGAGAGAAAGAGGGAAGTATATCTAATGGAAACCATGAAAAACTACCATAAATGATAACTTACCACGAGAATCTGGATTCAACGTACAAATATAAGACTTTGAATCTCCTTTGGAACAATGGGAGAAGCGTTCTCTGCATTCGGAGGAGAAAATATAAAGTTAGAGCTATTTTGGTCGGATATTAGGGGTTAATTATTATCCCTGACCTACATACATAATGACTGTTCTAATAAGGGAGCTGAAAGTGAATCCACCTACCTTGGGAATTTATGATGATAATGAAAGAAGGCATAAACAATCATAAAATTGGGTTGAATCTAAAAAATCCAGCCTTAGATCTCTTCCTCTAGAATCAATAATGAATAAAATATTCATATTTGGAATTAAAACCATTATATATATACAATGTGGACATAGATATAAGAAACTTATAGAAAGAGGCGACATGTTACTATAGCGGTGGCATGGTACTGTAGCAGCAGCAGGTTCTGTGCTTACTATAGCAGGCAGGTACTGTTGTAGTACTATTCCCAGAATGGGCATTGGGCCAAAAATATGGGCCTACAGGCCATGTAATGGGATACATGCCCACTGGGCCTTTGAGCTATTTAATTGGTCTCCCTCTACCTAGTTTAAAGAGGCCTTTTTCTTTGCTTTAATAATAAATAAGGCTTCGACCACAACCTTTTAAAAAAATAAAATTATAAAAAAAGGGATTTAGATCTATGGAAAACCAAGAAAAACTACCATAAATGAAAACATAAAAAGAGAATCCGGATTTAAATCATAAATAGAATCCTTAGGATCACCTTTGGATCAATGATAGAAGCTTGTTCTGCATTTTGGAGGAGAAAATCTAAAGTTTGAGCTGTTTTGGTGGAAAATTAGGGGTTAATTCATAACCCTGACCTAGATCCACAATTTTGTGGATCTTTTTTTTAATCCATGCATGGTTAGTCATAGAGTTTGAAAATATTTATGATAACCATTTTTCAGATTCTGTATCAAGGGGGGCCTCACATGGTTAGCTCATATAGTTAGACCAACCGTGTGCCAATCGTGCAATAGCTCATTATCCCACTTTCTACGGTTTCTCCAAGGAGTCCGTACAGTTTAGATAAAAATTTCACCTGCCTCTACGTATTCCCCTTATCCTCTGTCTCATTATTCATGGTTTTCTGTAGGTGTTTCATGATTTCCACAAACTATGCATCAACTGTGCACCCTTATAAAATCCCCCAAAAAATATTCCATATTTCTTCCAAACCATCCCAAACTTCACCGAATCACTTTATATACATATAAATCGTAAGAAAGGGTTATATACCTGACATTAGGGATGCTATTGTAAATGAACATAAAATAGACTAAAATACCTAATAGAAACAAAAACCATTGAAACCCATAAAAACAATTTAAACCCCCAAAACCACCAAAACTCCAAAAAGCACTAAAAAGAAAAAATTCCCTTAAAACACTAAAGAACATAAAAACCCCTAAAACCCTAAAGGATACTAAAAACACAATAAAACCAAATATACCCAACATAAACCTATAAAAACAATAAAATTTCAAAAAAAAACCCCTTCAAACACCCTGAACGCCAAGAAATACAAAAAAACCCTAAAACCCTCAAAAAACCTAAAAACACTAAAAAAACTATAAAACCCTAAAAAACCGTAAATAACCTAGAAACCCAAAAATTAAAAATACCTAAATAACCTACAATATAAAAAAAACTCTCAACCCCATTAAAACTATATAATTCCCTAGAAACCAATAAAACCCCAATATCCCTAAAATCCCTAAAAACCCCAAAACCCCTAAAAGCCCCAAAACCCCAAAACACAAAAATCCCTAAAACCATAAAACCCCTAAAATACCACGAAAGACACTAAAAACATAAAAATCCATAAAATCCATAAAAATAACAGGAAAACCACTAAAATACTCAAAAACCCTTTAAACTCTTAAAATTATCTAAATACATAAAATCCCTAAAAACAATAAAACCACTAAAAGGAATAAAAAACCTAAAAACATTAAAACTCTAGAAACCCAAAAAACCAAAAAACCAAAAAACCCCAAAAATCCTAAAAAATCCTAAATCACCTAAAAACTATAAACATATAAAAATCTATGAAACACCTTAAAACCTAAAACCCCAAAAATTATAGAAACCCCAGACTCCCTAAAAACCACGTTAAACCTTTAAACCCACTAAAACCCATAAGACCATAATTATCATTAAACCACAAAAAAATCATAATCCACTAAAAACCATTAAAATTCAAAAACCTCTAAAAACTCCAATAAATATAAAAACCCTTAAAACCATTCTATCCAAAAAATATACTTAAAACCCTAAAACAAATAAATAACATAAAAATCCATGAAACACGCTGACAAACCCTAAAACTCCTAAATGTCAATAAAAACCCAAAAAATAAAAAAACCATAACAACTATAAAAACCCTAAAATACCAAAAAACCTTAAAATATCCAAGACACACTAAAACCCCTAAACCCATTGACAACCCTAAAAGACCCTAAAATACACTAAAAGATAGTAAAACCCCTTACAAACCCAAAAAGTCACTAAGAACCCTAAAACCCCCCAAAAAAACTAAAAATCTAAAAACCCTAAATGACCATGAAATTCTATTAAAACTCTAAATGACCCAAAAAACCTTGAAACCCACTAAATGAATTTAAAACCCCTAAAATACCCTAAACACCCTAAAAACATTAAGTCCCAAAAATCCAAAAAATTGCTCTAAATTCCCAAAAACCCCTATGAAACCCCAAAAACCCAAAAGAGCCTAAAACAATACAACACTAAAAACATTAAGAGAACCAAAAATTGTAAAAAACATAAAACACTAAAAGTTCAGAAGATACCCTAAAACCTTAAAAACCCATAAACCCTAAAATACCCATAAAATCAAAAAACTATTAAAATCACTATAAAATAGTAAAAATCCAACAAATAATTAAAATCCGAAAAACCCCTAAAACCTGAAAAAACCCTAAAACCTATAAACCTATAAAAACCAACAAAACCCCCTAAAACCCCAAAATAGCCTAAATCCATAAAATTATTAAAAACCCTAAAGACCCAAAAAAAGCACTAAATTTTTTAAAAGAAGATAATAAAAGGCATAAAAATTCTAAAAAACCGAAAACCCCTAAAAACACTAAAAACATTACCAACCCTATAAACCTAAAAAACCATAAAATATTTAAAACCCTAAAACAACCCCAAAACCACAAATAATCTAAAATCCATAAATTCCAAAGAAAGCCTAAAAACAAATAAAAATCCCTAAACACATAAAAACCCATAAACCCCTAAAACCCCTAAAACCCCAAATAACTCTAGAAACCCTAAAACACCAAGAAGACCCAAAAAATAAAAAAAAATCCATAAAAACTCTAAAACCCAAAAAAGTATTTAATAGCCATTTAAAATACCTTAAACACCCTAAAAAAAAACATATGGCCCAAAAAACCATTAAATCCTAATAAACTGTAAAACACCACCAAACCCCAAAATTTCAAACATACCTCTAAATCCCCTAAAATAAACCCACCCGCGGGGTACAGGTGAGTTGGTTAAAGGTGGTGGCATCCTGACCCCGAGGATCCGGGTTTGAGTCCTCACAAGGCAACAATCACTATATGCTAACAAACCTCTCGTGGGCCCCTCTACCCCATTAGGAACTGGCCTAGGCCCTAGGGATGGCCACCTTGGGCCTCGCTGGGGACGTGTGGCACATAGGTGGGGAGTCCAACCCAATACCTCATCACAAAACAACACGTTTGATGAAAATTTCAAGAAACCATGGATGGCGGCTCGGCTCTCTCACAATGGAGATTCTCTTCTCCCATGGAATACGTGAAGACGATGACTGCTCTTGCACCTTTCCCTCCCCCCTCCGTGGGGGAGGGGCCTCAGGTGATTCTTGATGATGGGCCTCCTTTTGTCCCATTCTCGGTTCCTGATTTTCATCCTCCTTTTTCGCGAATTGAGATATGTCCTAAGGTTCTTTACTTACATTAAGTTTTTCCACAACTTTGGTTATCAATTGCGGAGTTCAATGAGGCCTTCTCCCGGCATAGGATGGCCTTGGTTGCTCATTTATTGAATTGGAGACCCTCGGTGGATGTTTTCAACAGATTTGTGTTTGAACAATGGGACCTCCAAGACCATGCAACGTTAGGCCATCTTGATAGCATTCACATTTTTATTCGCTTTGTTTCAGAAGAGGATTTGGTTCATGCATGGTCGGCGGCTCTTAGAAGATGCAATAGTGCTCATTTTTTCCTTTCAAGGTGGAGCTTTGAACTGCACTTGAACCGTGATTCGCTGATGGTGGAAACATGGGGTAGATTTCCGGAACTTCCCCTCCCCTTTCAATTTTTTTTTCAATTATTTCAATGTTGGGGAATTTGGTGGGAAGGTTCTTATCCGTCGATAGTAAAACAAGGGGCGTTTTCCACCTAGTCTCCCCAAGGGTCTTTGTAGAGATTGATTCTTCTAAAGGACCAGTTTATTTTGCTTGGATTGCTGTTGGTGAGGAGCTTTGGTGGAAGAATCCTGTGATATTTGAGTCATGTATGGATTTCTACTCCTCTTTCTGGCTTCTGGGTCATTATGTTTGGGCTTTCAGGTGTAGCGGAAGGAATTGTTGTGCCTTTAACAGATCACATGAGGTGACTGGTTAGGAGAATCTGAATTGGGGTGAGGTGCATGAGGTTGTCCATAAGGACCCTCAAGCTCAAGTTGAGTCTGGTGAAGGGGGAAGGCTTGGGTGGGGATGAATATGGAGGAGGTTGCAACGACTCCTTCAATCGGGGTTAGAAGGAATGCTTCTGTCGGGGTGACTCCTGCATCTTATGGATCCCTGGACGCAATTATTGTGTGGGAGGGCCACCCAGATGTGTCGAGGGGTCATGGATCTATAGCTGATGGTGGGAAATTGGGGTTTTAGTGTCAATCGGAACCCAGGGTGACTAAAATTTTCAAGCGATAGAGGAGTGACTTGAATATCTTGGAAGTTGTATGTTCCTAATGCAAGGAGGTTTCTGCTGATGGGAAGACGATCACCTATGATAGCTGTCTGAAGCAGAGGAAAGAAGTCAACCAAATATTAAATCACTTTGAGGGGCTGGAGCTTGAGGGAGAGTTTCAAGGGTCTCCACTTGTTGATGATGGGAGTGAGAGGTTTGATGAACATGAGAGCGGGGTGTAGGCCATTGTTGCTGAGGGGGATGGAGGGATTGTGTTATTAGACATCACTGGGAACTCGAGTGGTGTTGATGAGAAGGATAATAGGGAGATATAGGCTCTTGGTCACAATTGTGATGATTTTTATGAGAATGAGGGGAAGGTGAAAAATAATCCTGGGGAGGAGGGGAAAGGGTCTCTAGTTGATGATGTTGGGGATGTAAGGATGGTTGTACATATGCCAAGTGAGGAGCAGGTTGGCTATGTGGTCCTTAATTCTGGTCAATCTGAGTAGATGTTGGATACTTTTGGGTCCTTGGATGGAGCTGGGGAGCAGGGTAAAAGGGAAATGTAGGGGCTGGAGACTACGCACTCTGTCTAGGGGGATGAAAGCGAGTTGCCTAGGGGAGAGGGGAACTTGCATTAGTCCCTGGCTTGTGGGGTTCCCCATATTTGTCTGGCTTCTCAGGAACCTGTAGTGGCTCCTGACGGGCTGCAATGTGGGGTTCTTGCTGTATGTTCCCTTAATTAGGAAGCCTCCTTCATTCCAGATCAAGATTTTATCCAGGACGATCGTAGAAGGACAAAGCAGAACATGAATATGGTCATCAAGGAGAGGGCCCTGCTGGAGATGGCCTTTCCTTATGGGAAGGAAAAAAAAATCTGCGGAGGGATCTGTAGTTCCCTGTAAGAGGAGAACAAGGAAGGACTATTCATCTTTGCTGAGGACAGTGACCATGAGAGCCTCTTGCAAATCTAAGGAGGTTGACTCGGGTAGGGGAAGTCGGTCTAGTAAGGCACAACTGAATGTGGAACAACAATGTCTGAGGGAGTATTACACGACCTTATTAAAGGAATATGAATGTTCTGAATGGGAGTCAGTGGAGTCAGATGCTACCACTAGTTATGGTGGTGGCAGGGACCCTTTTAGGTAGGAGGTTGATTTGTAGTTCCCACTGTTTTCTTTCCAGCTTTTTTGGTATTTTGGGGTTTCGGTGTCATAGGGGGTCTAGGGAATTTTGGGTGTGGGATTTTTGGCCCCACCCCGAACTTTTCTTCTTTTCATTTCCATTAATAATTTTTTTGGGGGGGGGGGGGTCAGGAATAGCCTGGCCCTACACCTACCTTGTCCATAAAACAAACCTAAAATTCTAAAACACTAAAAATCATAAATTACCAAAAAAATCCAACAAACCTAACAAGATGATAGAAGGCCTAAAAAACCATGAAATCTATTAAAACCCTAAAAACCCTAACAAAACCTAAAACCCTATGAAAACACAAAAGACCCCTAAAATCTAGAAAAACTCCAAATACAATAAAAACACTAAACTACCTATAAATTTTAAACACCAAAACAAAACATAAAGCCCCTAAAACACAAAAAAAAATCTTAAACCTATATGAAACCCTAGAAAAACCAAAAAACCAAAAAACCCTTAAATGGCTAATATAATAAAAACCATGAAAACCCCCTAAAGGACTATAAAATACCCTAGAAACTTAAATGACCAAAAAACATCTAAATTCAAAACAAAAAACTAAAAAATATTTATTAACCCCTAAATTATCCTAATAACTTTTAAACCCCTAAAAGTGCCTAAAAACTATTAAAACCCTAAAAAATATAAAACCTAAAACGAGAACATAAAAATCCAAAAAATCATTAAAATGCCCTAAAAACCATGATAAACATTAAAAATTGCAAACCCGCTAAAAGATAATAAAACCCCTAAACCCCAAAAAACCTCTAAAAAGTAATAAAATCCTAAAAAAACCATAAAACCATAGGACCCGTAAAGGCCGATAAACTAAAATTCTCTTAGAACCAGAAAAAACATAAGAAACAAAAATAATAATAATTTACGACACTAAAAATCATCAAGGCCCAATAAACCCCTAAAGGACACTAAAAACACTAAAACCCCTAAAAGACCTTGAAAACACTAAAACCCATAATATAACCTAAAACCCCTAAAACCCTAATAACCCTAAAAGCAATTAAAACTTTCTAAAACCCTAAAATGCTCCAAATATTCAAAAAACATTAAATCAACTTGAAACCCCTAAAAAACCTAAAAAATCAGAAAACCACTTAAAAACAAAAAAACAAAAATCCCACAAAGGCCATTAAAAACCTTAAATGATTAAAAGAACCTAATAAATGTAAAATATAAATAAAAATAAACTCTAAAACCGAAAAATTCCCATAAAATCATAGAAAACATAAATGTACTCGAAATGGTAAAAACTTTTAAAAACCTAAAAATGAATTAAAAATCATTAAGACCAATGATAAACCCTAAAAATACAAAAAACCAATAAGGATAAAAAAACTCAGAAAATATTAAACCCTAAAAACTATAGAAACAAAAAAAACTCTAATTTTTTTTTAGAAATTTCAAAAAGACCTAAAAGCCCCTAAAAACTATAAAACCCCTAAAAACACTAAAATCCCTAAAACACAAAAAAATTAAAATAAAATTTGGAAACTCAAAAAAAACCTATAACCCTATAACCCACAAAACACCCCTTAAATACCTAAAACCCCCCAAAAAACTAACCAAAATCCTATAAAACTAAAAAACACGTTCATTCCCTAAAAACCCTGAAAAAGCATATAAAAGTTGTTTATACATTGCCTCAGAGGGAGTTAATGCTATGCGTAGGAAAACCAGATATGGCAACTTTTCTCTAATGCTTGATATTTCCAAAGCTTTTGACACAATTAGATGGAGTTTCATCTTTGATATCCTTGGCTAATATGGTTTCTCTGACAATTTCATCAAGATTATAAAATCTATCCTGGAGAGTGCAAGAATTTCTGTCATGATAAATGGATCCCCAAAAGGTTTCTTTCACTGCTCTTATGGAGTCTGGTAGGGGGATCCCCTATCAGGACTTCTTTTTTCCATTGCTAATGATTATTTAAGACGTTTTCTTATTGGATTTGTTAACTACAGATTCTTCACACCTCTTAAAGTAATTAGGGATCTTCATGTACCATCTCACCTACTCTATGCTGATGATATCATTCTTTTTGGGGAGGCAAACTGTACAACACTTATTTCAATAAAGAAGCTCTTCCGTCATAATGAGGAGGTAGCAGGGAAATCTATTAGCTGAATCAAATCATTCATCATATTTGGAAAATGAATCTCCAATGCTAGGCAGATACGATATTCCCATCTTATGGGTGCGAAGAGGAGTTCATTTCCATTTACGTACCTCAGGGTTCCTCTCTTTTGGGGTAAGCCGAGATGTTCTCATTTTGAATCGATTGCGGCAATAGACATCAACCATCTTGCCCCTTGGAAAGGGAAATATCTGTCACAAGTAGGAAGGGTTTGTCTGATCAATTAGGTATTAATTCACATGCTGGTGCATGCCTTCTAGATTTACAGGTGGCCAGTCAGTTTACTTAAGAAAATGCAAGAGAAAATCAGAAACATCATATGGACGGGATGCATCAATGAAAGGAAGCTTGTCACAGTGGCCTGGAAAAAGTGTACTGAACCAATTGACATGGGTGGCCTTGGTATGAAGGACTTGAGGAATTTCAATGAGTCACTCTAGTGTAACTTTTTCTATAATATTAACAATTCTAGAAATGAGGGTATGGATTTCTTCAATGATCGGTTTGTTTGCCGGGTGATGAATGAATCGGCTGGTTATTCTCTCTCTTCTGTTTGGCCCTCCATCAAGACAGCATACCATGATATTATCTAAAATTCAAGGTGGATTGTCTTGAAGCAATCCATCCTGAACTGCTGGACCAGTACATGGTTGGACACTTCGCTAAATACAATACATCAGCCACTGGACAACATGCAGAATATGCAAATTTCTAGAGTTTTTTTTCAGAATTTTGACGACAAGGCTGGAATGCTTCCGAGCTTGATCGCCATGGAAATAAAGAGATATAAATTTTTCAATGTTGATTCTTTAGTGTGGAAACCTGATCGGTGCGGTCTTCTTGATACCAAAGGGTTATATCGGCACAAATGTGAGAACAGCTCCTCTGTTCCAGCGCGGCTTTCCAAATTTAGGAAGCCATTTATTCCTCCTTCAAGGAATATTTTCTTATGAAAAATATGGAAAGGGAGACTGCCTCTACAAGGGGCGCTAAAACTGTCCGGATGGCAGATTGTTTCAGGCTGTAACATTTTCTTGCGGGCGGAGGAAACTAGTAATCATCTACTCATACACTGCAGTATGGCTTCTGAGTTGTGGCTTTATATTCAGGATGTCTTTGGATTTCATCTTAATTTGAGTAGGCAACGGAAGCTAGTGATTATTCTCGGTGCGGTAACTGAGGTCGGCCTAAGCTCACAGCTTCACAATATTCTCTTAGCAGTGGTGGCGACACTGCTCTCCTATGTTTGGTTTTCCAGAAATGCAGTGGCACATCGGAATAAAACAAGTTCTTTCCATGAAGGGGTGGTGATCATTCACAGGGCTATCCATGCGGCGGCAAGTATCCAGAATGGGGAGATGAATAATGATATTAATGACTTCCTGGTCCTGCGTAGAATTGGAATTCCAGGAAGATACAGAAAACTGGGGATGATGATATTTATTAGGTGGATCCCTCCGATAGCGGGCTTTATCAAGGTCCATGTTGATGGCACTACCATGGGTGCACCAGGTCCTTCAGGATGTGGCGGGGTTTTTTCGTACCTCTCGGGGATTTGTCAAAGAATGTTTTTACCACATCCTTGGGAGCGGTACCGCGTATGAGGCAGAACATTGGAACATCATAAAGGCGATTCAATATGCAACCCATTTTAGATGGAATAAGCTCCGGATTGAATCTGATTCATCATTGGCGGTGGAGGCCTTCAGGAAGCAGTCACGACTTTTACCATTGTGACTTCTCCAACACTAGGTCGAGTGCCTTGATACTGGAAAGACTCTAACCCTGGGCATCTCGCATGCATATAGGGAGGCAAACTGGGTTGCGGATTCTCTTTCCAAGAGATCGATTGACGAAGGGACTTCGGTATGGTCTTTCAGAACTCCAAACTTCTATTTTCTTCAGTTGACTCAAACATGAAGGGGACGACCCACACTAGGATATGCAAGCCTCCTTTGTAATGCTTTGTACTTTACTTTTATGTTCTTTAATAAATCATGGGATCAGCTTTATCTGATCCCACACCTTTTCTGCCATAAGAACCCGAAAAATAGTTAAAAAATACTAAAATACCCAAACCCCCTAAAAATCCTAAAATCCCTAAAAAACCAAAAAACCTTAAAAGCCATATAAAAATACTAAAAAACACTAATAACCCAAACAAACACATAAAAACCATAAAACCATAAGAAAACCTGATTCCACAAAAGTCCTAAAAATCTTAAAACCCTAAAATTCCCAAAAAACCATAAAATAACCCAAGACCCATGAAATAGTAAAAATACATAAAACCCCAAATAACCCAAAAAACCCTACAATTCTCCCAAAATGCCTAAAATCCATAAAAACCCAAAAACCCCTTAAACCCCCAATAAGCTCAGAAAATCATAAAAACACAGAAACCCTAAGAAGTCCCCAAAAAACCTAAACCCCAAAAATTAAAATGCTTAAAACACCCTACAATCCTAAAAAACCTAAAAACCTAGAAACCATAAAATCCATTAAACACCCCTAAAAACATTAAAACCCGTTAAAACTCCAAAATACCGAAAAGCTTGAAAACCCATAAAAACCCTTACAAAACCTGCAAAGATACTCAAAACCTTTACAAACCCTAGAAACCCCTAAAACCCTATAAAAATATTTAAAAAACCAAAAAACACAAAAATATTTAAGAAACCTAAAAACAATGTAAAACCATTAAAACCCTAAAAATCCATAAAACAGCCCAAAAACCCCTAAAACCATTAAATGCCCCCAAAATATCTAAAACACTAATGAAAACAAAATATATAGAAACATTAAAAACACCTAAAATCCGTTAAAACCCTAATACCCCTAAAAACTCTTAAAACCCCTAAAACCCCATAAACCCCCTAAATACCCTTAAAATCTATAAAATACCTAAAAATTCATAGAACCCTAGAAAACCCAAATACCCTAAAACTATAATCCCACAAAAATACCCCAAATCTCTCAAACATTAAAACACTCTAAATGTCCTAAAATCCTTAAAAACCACATAATAACCTAAAAACCTTAAAAACCCAAAGCACCCTAAAAACCACTAATAATTCTAAAATAATCAATAACCATATATCCCCTAAAAACCTAAAAACACATAAAATCCAAAAAACCATAAAATACCCAACCCCCCCCCCACCCACTAAAACCCCTCAAAATCATGGAATACCCTAAAAACATTGAAAAAATATAGAAACCCCTAAAACCCCAAAAGAACCTCTATATCCTAAAAACACCTTGACAACCCCACAACCCTTGAAAACAATAAACCACTAAAAATTATAAAAACCCCAAAATATTCTAATAACATAATAAAGAGCTATAAATTATTAAAAACATTAAAAACCTATAAAACTCAAAAAAACCTAAAACCCCTTTAAACCACTAAAAATCCATAAGAAACCTAATAACCTAAAACTGCTATAAACCCTAAAAAGCCAAAAAAAAACCTTAAAAACCCCAACCCCAAACTAACTCTGAAAGACCCAAAAAAACCTATAATACATTAAAAGGCCAAAAAACCCCCTTAAGCACCCTAAATTCCCTTAAAAACCAAAAAGAACCTAAAAACCCTAAAAACCCCCAAAACCCCCCAAAAATCTGTAAAATCCATAAACACCCTAACAAAACCCAAAAACACCCTCAAAACCATAAAATTTTAAAAATAAAGCATAAAACCATAAAATGTTAAAACAATAATAAACAAAAATGAAACCCCTAAAAACCCTAAACAATCCAAATAGAATCAAAAAATAAAGAAAACTAAAACCCTAATAACACTTAAGAAAACGTTAAAAACATAAAACCCCTAAAAAGAAATGAAAACACATAAAACACCTGAAAACACCCTAAAAACATTAAACCCCCTAAAACACCTGAAGATTCATTAAAAAAACTAAAACCCATAAAATCCATTAATCCATAAAAACTAAAAAAAACATAAAAACCATTAATTTTTTTAAAAAAACCAAACAACCCTAAAAACTCATAAAAACCCAAAAAACAACAAAAATCACTAAAACCTAAAAACCTAAAAAACCTCTTTTAAACCCTTTAATAATCATAATCATCCATAAAAACCCCAAAAAACCCAAATCCACAAAACCCATGAAAACAATGATACACCTAAATAACCATAAAACCGAATAAAAAACCATAAAAACCCTAAAAGACCCTAAAAACCTAAAACCACCTAAACTACCCTAAAAAACTAAAACCTCTAAAAAACCAATGAATACCCATTAAACAATTAAAACCCTTAAAAACCTTAAAAAAACCAAAAATCCAAAATGAATCTTAAAGACCATAAAAACCAAAAAACCCATTAAATTATAAAAACCATAAAATTATGAAAAATACATAAAACCCCCAAAACATGAAAATCCACTAAATCACATAAAAACATTAAAAATGCATGTAAAACCTATAAAACCCATAAAGCCCTGTAAAAACAATAAAACCCTAATAACCATAAAACCCATAAAGCACTAAAATCTATAAAACCCTAAGAATACTCAAATCCCTAAACACCCAAAAACCCATAAACACCTAATAAACTGCCAATACCAACAAAACCATTTATACCCTAAAAAACCCAAAAAAAAAACCATAAAACCCCTAAAAAATAAAAAATCCTTAAATAAATCACAAAAGACCATAAAATTCCTAAAAACACTGAAATACCCCAAATCCCTAAAAATTCTAAAAACTCTCAAAAATATTAAACCCTACAAAATCCACAAAAAGATCCAAAAATTCATGAATGACCATAAAACCCATAAATACTAAAAGGGGCCCTAAATCTCTAAAAAATAATAAAAGACACTAAAACACCAAACAATTACTAAAAGATAATAGAAACACATAACAAACATACTAAAATACCCTTAAACCATAAAGTCTATAAAATACCTTAAACCCCTTTATGGGTCTCCAAAAATACTAAAAATTCTTAAAGGATATAAAAACCTAAAAACCTCTAAAACAGCCTATCACCCTTAAATGAACCTAAACTTTTATAAAGAACCTAAAACCCCTAAATGGCCCAAAATGAGCGTAAAACCCCAAAAATATCTAAAAACCTAAAGGACTTAAAAAATCCGTAAAACCCATAAAAACCCTAAAGGAACCTGAAAACCATAAAAACCCTTAAGGACCCAAAAAACCCAAAAGACCCAAAAAACCTCTAAATGTCTCTAAAAACTCTTAAAACACAAAACAAAAACCAACCATGCCCCCTAAAATACTCTAAAAACTCAAAAAAAAAAATTATATAAAAGAGCCAAAAATCTTAAAACCACTAAGGTCCCTAAAAACCCTCAAAAGACCTTAAAACCCATAAAATAATTTAAAAACCATGAAAATTCCAAAAAAACAAAAAACAAAAAACTTCTAAAAACACTAAGACCTCTAAAAACCATAAAATCTCTAAAACCCCAAAAAACCTAAAATCCCAAAAATGTATATTTCATAAAAATCCTCCTTTCCGAGCGTTTGTTTTAATAATGATAAAATAATTCATTGTCCACATTTTTTTCTGAATTTTGATAGAAGGTATATTTCAGAAACAAATATATATCATTAAAAATAATATATTAAAATAAAAATTTATATATACATATACATATAGTATATTCCATTAAATATGATTTAAATGAGAATAAATTTGCATTTACACTTAATACATAAGATATATAGTGAAAATGGACTAAAAAATATATAAAAATTAATATTATTTAAGAATTTACTAATTAATATAGTTCAACAAAAATTTAGCTAGAATTTGATGATAAAAAAATTTAGTAAATTATTTAACACATTATTATTAGATGAAAACATGACTTGAAACCTCTAAAAAATCCTAAAACCACTAAAACTCAAAAACAAAACCCTAAACCCAAAATAAAAAATAAAAATACAAAAAAAAACTAAAAAACCTAAAACATATAAATGTTTCTAATAAACTCTAAATCACATAAAATCACCTAAAACCTATAAAAAAAATTAATGAACTAAAAAACTATAACAACCGTAAAACACCATAAAACCCTAAAAACACTAAAATACCTTAAAACATTAAAATACCACAAAAAAATAAAAGACCATTAAAATACTAAAAACACAAAAAGAATAAGAAAAAATAAAATACCTTAAAACTCTAAAATGCCATAATATGCATTAAACTCTAGAACATATGCTAAAACGCCTAAAACCCCCAAAAGACACAAAAAACCATAAAACCCCTAAAAACGATAAAACATAATAAAATCCCTAAAAAACCTTAAAGACCCCAAAACACACATTAAACCCCTAAAATATCCAAATAACCATAAAACCATAAAAGACCCTAAAACAACTAGAAAGCCTAAAATACCCCAAAACACCTAATAAATCCTAAAAGACCCAAAAAACCCCTAAAACAATAAACGTCCATGAACACTTTAAAACAATCTAATATTTTCTAAAATCATTAAATGACCTAGAACACTAAAAAACCATAAACCATTAATCACCATTATAACATAAAAACCAAAATATCCAAGAAAACCCTACAAAACCATAAAATTGTTGAAAAACTAAATCCCTAACAACACTAAAAAAACCTACAACCAAAACCTTAAAAATTTATAAAACCCATTAAGTCCTAAAAAACATTTAAACCCTAAACCCCCAAATAAAACCCCAAAAATACCAAAAACTTTAAAAACTGTAAAAGCCCATAAAACATTAAAACCATAATTTCCCTAAAAATCCCTAAATCCCGTTTGAAACACCTCAATTCTCCAAAAATACCAAAAACTCCCTCATCCCCGTAAGAAACATAAGAAGCCTTGAAAACACTAAAAACACTAAAAACCCTAAAGGATCATAAAACACTAAACCCACTAAAAACCCAAAACCCTAAAACATTAAAAACCATGAGAAAAACTTAAAACCATAAAAACCTAAAACCCCTAAAAACACTAAAAATGACAAAAACACTGAAATTCCATTGAACTCCAAAAGCCCTAAAGACCCTAAAACCCTAAAACCCTATAGGATCCTATAATACCTAAAAGTTACTAAAACCCATAAGACACAAAAGACCACAAATACCCTTAGAACACTAAACAACACTTAGAACCCTAAAACCCCGATAAAACCTGAGTGACCCTCAAATCGTAAATATATCCTATATGACGATAAAACCCAAAAAAAACTCAAATAACCCCTAAAAACAGAAAAGACCTTAAAAATACTAAAAATTTATAATAAATCTCTTTAAACCACTAAAATTGTAAAAACCCTAAAATAAAAAACCCTAAAAAACCCAAAAGGACCCTAAAAATCCCTAAAAACCCTAAATGACATTAACCACCATAGAAAACACCAGAACCCCCTAATAAATCCTAAAATACCCTAAAAACACTTAAAACCCCAAAAAACCCATATAACCCTTTAAAAGATCGTAAAAACCCTAAAAAATTAAAATGAACTAAATATAATAAGTAACCCTTAAAAATCATAAACACCCTTAAAACCTTAAAATGATAAATACCCTTAAAAACATAAAAACATTAAAAATCAAAAAAACTATTAAAATACCCGATTCAAATAAAAATCCTTAAAAACCACAAAAACCCAAAAACCACAAAAATCCTAACAAACATGAATTAACCTACCACGCAACCTTAAAAATCAAAAAAATAAAATAAAATAAAAATCCTAACGGATTTTTGATCCCCTTAAACTCGAAGGAGAGTAAAACCAATAAAGACCCTAAAGGATAGTAAAAACCGTAAAATAAATAAAATACCCCCCCAAACCATAAAACCATAGAAAACATTAAAACACCATATACACCTATAAGACCCTAAAAACCAAAAAATAGATAAATGACCAAAAAACCAAAAAACCAATAAAAACACCATCAAAATAATAAAAGACCATAAAACACTAAAATAACCCAAAAACCTAAAAGATAATAAAAACCCCTAAAAACATTAAAAGACACTAGAATCCTTAAAAATAGAAAAAACCCTAAAAACCCTCATAATAATAAAATACCGTTAAACCCCCCAAAACACCTTAAACCCTAAAAACTATTAAACCTCTTAAAACCACTAAAAAAAATTTGTTTAAAAACATATGATAAACACTAGAAACCATAAAACCCTAAAAACATCAAAAACACTAAACACCTTAAAACACAAAGACCCTACAAAACCCTAAAAACCCATTAAAATTACCAAAACCCAAAACCCCTAAAAACCGTTGAAAACCTAAAATCCCCAAAACCATTAAAAACATAAAAACCTCTAGAATTTTAAAACACCCAAAAATAACCAAAAACACCAAAAAACCCATAAAAACAATAAATGACTCCAATGGACCAACAAATACCCTAAAATATGAATTAAAACTAAAACCCCTATAATCCTAAAAACCCCTAAAAAACCAAAAAAAAACCCAAAAAACCAAAAATAACCTATAAAACCCTAAACAACCCTAACCCCCCCCCCCAAAACAAAAAACACAATTAAACCCAAAAACACAACAAAAAACCTAAAACCCAAGATGGGACACAATCCCTAAACCACCTAAAACTCAAAAAACCCAAGAAACATTAAAATCACCCTACCCCTAAAAACTACAAAAGAATCTAAACACTGTAAAGCCCCTAAAATAAATAAAACCATAAAATCCCATAAAATCCCTAAAAACCAAATAAATCCTAAAAGACCCATACAATCCCATAAACAACCACAAACCCATAATAAAACCAAAAAGGACTTCATACCATATAAAACCCTAAAACCCCTTCAAATGAAAAAAAAACTAAAATAACACTAAAACACTAAAACACTAAGAACCAAAAATACCATAACAACATGAAAACCCCTAAAAACATAAAACCTATAAAAACCATAAAAACATTAATAACGGTTAAAATCCATTAAACTGAAAAAAAATCTTTAACCCTAAAAAATATAAAATCCCTAAAAACACTAAAAACCCTAAAACACTAAAAACTAAAGAAAATCCTAAAAAAACCTATGAAAACCCTAAATACATGAAATACTCTAAAAACACTAAAATCCAATAAACCATCATAAAATCTAGGAAAATATAAAACCAAAAAAATCCCTAAAACCAATAATATCTCAGAATTCCCACAGCCTCTAAAAACCTAAAAAACCATAGAAAAATAAAAAAACCCTGGATCCATAAAAATTATAAAAAAAATATATCCCCCAAAAATCCGTAAAACCCAAAAAAAACCAAAATCAATAAAATCACCAAACCCTCCCTAAAACCCCAAAAATCACCAAAACCCAAAAAAAACCTAAAAACCATAAAACCCCTAAATCCAATTAAAAACACATACATATAATAAAAAATATGAAAAAATCAACCCCCCTAAAAACCTACAATCCAATAAGAACACTAAAAACCATTACAAACCTAAAAACCCCCGAAAAAAAACAAGAAATCCTAAAACCCATCAAATCCCTTAAAACATCAAAAATAAAAAATTCCTAAAACCCATAAATGCCATAAAACCCCTCAAAACCCAAAAACCCTATGAAAGCCCTAAAAACCTAAAATACCATAAAACATCATAAACACAAATAAAGTCCCAAAAACCATTCAAAATGAAACAAATACCTCAAATTAATAAAAACCATAAAACCGTAAAAACACATAAAACACTAAAAAGCCTAAAACCCCTAAAAATCCATAAAAGCCTTGAACCCCTTTAAAATCCATAAAAACCTAGAAATGATAAAATCCCTACAAACCCTAAAAGACCAAAAATAACTCTAAAACATTGAAAGGCCTTTAAAACTATAACATTCCCTAAAAACATTAGATAACTAAAATACCCTAAAACCCTAAAAGAACCCAAAAGACTAAAACATTAAACCCCTAAAAAAACCATAAAAATCATGAAAACCCCATAAAACCTTGAAAAAAATGGAACCAATTATAAAACATTGAGTCACCCGAAAAATACTATAAACCCTAAAACCCATAAAAACACTAAAAACATTGAAATATCAAGAAACCCTAAAATTATTCAAAATCCCTAGAAATCGCTAAATCCTTAAAAACCCAAAAAAACAATTTATACCCATAAAAATCATAAATACTAATAAAAACACCAAAATGACCAAAAAATATCTACAAACACAAAAAACCCCAAACCTTAAAAGACCCAAGAAAATCCTAAAACCCCTAAATGACCCTAAAAAATATAGAAATACCTAAAAGTGAGTAAAATACCCTAAATATCCAAAAACCATAAGAACCAAAAACCAAAAAATCCATGAAAACCCTAAAAAACCAAAAAGAATTAAAAGGCCAAAAAACCATAAAAACCTAAAAAGTCCCTAAAACCCCTATGAAAATCATACAACGTTAAAAACCCTAAATAGCCTAAAACCCTAAAAAATACCTAAAAATATATAAACTTCTAAAAATACCTAAAAAGAAAAAAAAATCCTAAATTCCCCAGGAAACCGTTGAAACCCTAAAAAATCATAAAACCATTAAAAACTAAAAACAAAAAACCACAAAAAACCCATTAAAACCCTAAAACCAATAAATCCCCATATATATACTAAAAACCCTAAAATCACTAAAAGACACGAAAAAAACCCGAATAAAACAGATGAAACCGTAATAACCCTAAAATCCCAAAACAACCTCTAATAACCTTAGAAATACTTAAACCCACTAAAAACCCCAAAAACCCTAAAAGACCCAAAAAATCCAAAAAGAACCTAAAATCCCTAAAGAACCCTAAAATCCCTAAAACCCCTATAAAACCCTATAAGACCCTAAAGACCATTAAAACCCCTAAAACCCTCTAAAATCCAAAAAAATAAAAAAACCCTAAAAATATAAAAAAACCATTAAGGGCATAAAAATCCACTAAACAGTTAAAAACACTAAAATCCCCTAGAAAATTTAAAAAACCCCTAAACACATAAAAACATAAAAAAAATTAAAAACATTAAAAATCCATAAAGACCATTTTAAACTCCTAAAACCCATAAAACCCATAAAACCATAAATACCCTAAAAACAAAAAAACACTAACTCCCTTAATGCATAAAACCACTAAAACCTAAATAATCCCTAAAAACCATTAAAAATTCATAAAACCCTAAAAATTATGAAGAATAATAAAATAATCCTAAAAACACTAAAACCTCTAAAAACCCTTAAAACCGTAAAAAATTCAAAAACCCAAAACAACTAAAAACCCAAAAATGGAAAAACCTTAAAAACCAGAAAAAACTACTAAAAAACCCTTAAAACTTTTAAAGACAATAAGATCCCAAAAATACACTAAAAAACTAAAACACTAAAACTCTATAAAACCAAAAAAAACCCTTAAAGACCTTAAAACCCTTAATGATAAGAAAACCCCCCAAAAAAATAAGAAAAGACCCTAAAACCCCTAAAAATATTGAAAATTATAAAACCATAAAAAAAACAAGAAAGACCCCAAAAAACCCTAAAACACCCTAATGGCCATAAAAACCTAAATACTGTAAAATACCATAAAACCATAAAAGACCCAAAACCCCAAACACCACCAAAGTATACAAAAAATAAAAAAATAACCAAAGGACACTGAAATAGACAAAAAGACCATAAAACCCCTAACGGACCCAAAAAACACTACAAACACCTGAAGGACCCTAAAAAACTAAAATAACCAAATTAAACCAAAAAAACACTAAAACCCCTAAATGACCCAAAAAAACTAAAAATTCCATAGGAACCTAAAAACCCAAAAAATTTTAAATGTCCCTAAAACCAAAGGAAACCCTAAAATACCCAAAATTCCAAAAAAATCATAAATGACCATAAAATACTAAACACACAAAAAACCCTAAAACCCACTAAAAACATTAAAATGCCCTAAAACCAAAAAAAATCTAAATAAAACTCAACACACTAAAACCCCTAAATAAACATAAAACTCTAAAACCCTAAAATCAATAAATGACACTAAAAACCTTAAAAATAACATTGAAAGATTATAAAAAATAGTAAAAACACTAAAAACCCATAAAATCATAAAGAATGTATATTTTATAAAAAGTACCCTTTATCAATGCTTTTTTATAGAAATGATAAAATGTATATTCCATAAACAAGTTATATTATTAAAAATCATAAATTAAAAAATATATATTTTTATTGATATAATTATAGTTTTTTAAAATCAAATTTCAAAAAGACCAAATATGAATTTACACTAAATATATAAGATATTGTTTTGAAAAAATTTCTTATAAAAAAATTAAAAAATAAATAATGGAAAATTAGTATTGTGAAAAAGATATTTATCAACAATTTGGTGATATAAAAAATTAATAATCAATTAACATCATACGATAAGAATCAAAGATGACATGAAAGCCTTTAAAACCCCTAAAACACCTAAAACCTAGAAAAACCCTAAAACCCCTAAACCCCCAAAAAAGAAAAAACCCCTAAAAACACTGAAACCTTAACAATACCAAAAGGCACTTGAAATGCCTAAAACTATAAGGGACCCTAAAAACACTTAAAACATCTAAAACCCCTAAAACCATAAACCCCTCTCCCCAAAAAAACATTAAAACCATAAAATGTATAAAAGATCCTATGAACCTAAACATCACTAAAAGACCATAAAACCCCTAAAATAACAAAAATGATAAATACACTAAAATACCATAAAACCCTTAAAACCATAAAGGAAATGAAAATCCCTAATAACATGAAAGACCATAATATACCCTAACTAACCCTAAAGTTGTATAAATACCATAAAGGACACCAAAGACCCTAAGAAACATAGAAGTATATAAATCACACACAAAACACTTAAAGCCCTAAAAACCCAAAATATTACAAAGGACCCTGAAAATCCCTAAAACCCTTAATGGCCCTATAAATCCCTAAAAACCCTAAGGGACTTGAGAACCCCTATAGGACCCTAAAATCCCTAATAGACTATAAACCACCCTAATATCCCTCAAAGACCCTAAAACCCTAAAATGATACTAAATGTCCCCCTAACTCTAAAATCATTAAAACCCCCTAAAAACATAGAACCCTAAAAGACTACCCCCCCCCCAAGTCCCCTTAATGAACCTAAAAACCCCAAAACACAAAAACGATCAAAAAACCCTTCAAAACAATAAAAATCCTAAAAACACTTAAAAGTCCATAAAATAATAATATTTTTTTAAAATCCTGTAAAAACCCTTAAAAATACATAAAAACATTAAAATACATAGGGGACCCTAAAAACCCTAAAATCCCTCAAAGCTCTAAAAAACATACAAGCCCTAGAAAAACCTAAAAACCCCTATAAATACAAAACCCTAAAAAAAACCCTTAAACCCATAAAAATATTATAAATTATAAAAATCATAAAATTAAAAAAACTTTAAAACCCCTAAAAACATTAAAAACCCTGAAAACACTAAAAACTACCAAAAACTCAAAAACCCTAAATACCCCTAATAACCATATAACACAAAAATTCCCAAAAAACCTAAAGGACCATAAATACCAAAAAAACAAAAAGGGTATAAAAACCCAAAAGAATCAAAAATTCTAAAACACCCAAAAACCGTAAAATACCCAAAACCCCCTAAATGACCAATAAAAACTATAAAAGAATCATAAAATTCCAGAAACCCCCAACAAGCCTATACATCATAAAAGTCCAAAAAACACATAAATAACCCCAAAATAAAAAAAACCAAACCACCTAAAACCAAATAAAAACCCTAAAAACCTGAGAAACCCAAAAAACACTAAAGACTTCCTAACATAGTAAAACCCCCTAAAAATCTGAAACCACCTAAAAACCTAAAAATCCCAACAACACTAAAAACCCAATAAACCAGAAACCCATAAATACTCTAAAACCATAAGCCCTTAAAATTTATAAAAACCCTTAAAACCCTAAAATATGTAGAATTCCTAAACCCCCTAAAAATAGATAATTCCCATAAAACCATAAGGAAACACTATATAACCCTACAAAACACTAAAAATCCAATAACCACAAAAAGTATCTGAAAACACAAACACCCCTTAAGGAATATAAAAAAACAATATAAACCCCATAAATACCTTTAAACCCCATAAAAATCCTAAAAACACTAACAATCAAAACCACAAAAATTGTAAAAACCCATATAAATTTTAAAAAAACTAAAATACTAATAACCATAAAACCCATAAAATCCTAAAATACCCAACACCCAAAAAACCTAAAATCCCTCAAATCCCTAAAAATCCCTAAAACCCCAAAAAAATTAAAAAGAACTACAGCCCCTAAAAAGAATTATATCTCCTAAAACCATAAAAAACCCTAAACATCCCTTCAAAACCCTAAAAGGAAAAAACCCCTAAAAGACTCTAATACTCAAAACCCCTTAAATAACATAAAACCCCATAAATCCTATAAATACGCTTAAACCCCCAAAAAACCCTAAAAACTATAAAACACATAAAACACCTAAACCACCATAATAATCCATAAAAACACTAAATTCTCTAAAAACCTAGAAAAAATCAAAAAATCCCCTATAAAACAATATAAACACAATTAACTGTAAAAACCAAAAAAAACCCATATGTAAAACCTAAAAAAATTACTAAAATCTTATAGTAAACACAAAAAAAATTTAAAAACACCATGGAAACAATAAAAACCCTAAAATCATTATCCCATAAAACCCTAAAAAATCCTAGAACCCTAAAACCCCCCAAAAAATCATAAAAACACGTTAAAACTCTAAAAACCGAAAACACCAAAAAACACTAAAATCATAAAAAAACCCCAAAAACTAAAAATACCCAAAAAATACCCAAAATACCATAAAACCATAAAAACCCTAAAAACCCACAAAACCCCGAAAAACCCTAAACCCCCCCCCCCCCCCCAAAAAAAACTCTAAAACCCCTAAAACCCCCAAATTTTTTGAAAAAAACCAGAAGACCCAAACAAACACTAAAAAACTCTAAAAACCCTAAAATATTGTAAGAGCCCAAAAAATTCATAAAAAACCTAAAACCCCTAAAAATTATAAAAAACCTTAAATCTCCCTAAAACCCATTAAAACCGTGAGAAAAATTGAAACCCAAAGACAAACCTAAATCAATAAAAACCCTTAAAATCACTAAAATTATAGAAAAACTAAAAACCATAAAAAGTTAAAAACCCTTAAAAACCCAAACCCCGCAAAACCCTGAAAACCCTATAAACCCTAAGATCCCTTAAACCACTAAAACCCAAATAAAATTATAAAACACTAAGAAACCTAAAAATCCTAAATAACACTAAAATCCTAAAAACCCTATAAGTCTCTAAAAACAATAAAACCTAAAGTACTCTAAAACCCCATAAAACACTAAAATAACCAAAAAAAACTAACACCAACCAAAAAACTCAATCACCCAAAACACTAATATACCTTAAAAATCAAAAAATACCATAAAAATATGAACGACTAGAAATTAAATAAATCCATTAAAACCAAAAAACAGGAAAAATCCAAAAAAATACTTAAAAGACCATAAAAATCTAAAACAAAAATTAAATTCCAAAAAAACATAATAACCCTAAAAAATCATAAAATCCCTAAAAGAACAGTAAAACCCAGAACCCCTAAAAACCATCTAAACACCGTAAAATCCTAAAAACATTAAAAGACCTAAGATCCCTAAAAAATTTAAAAACCTTTAAAAACACTAAGAATCCCTAAAGCCAGTAAACCCCCTAAACCCCCTAAAACCCCTAAAGGAAACTAAAAACCCGTTAACCCACCTAATATAACCTATAAATCATAAAGTCCAAAAAAACCCTAAAATAATAAAAACTATAAAAAACCATAAAACACCCGAAAGACCATAAAATTCACTAAAAATTAAAAAACCCTAAATGACCTTAAAAACCCCCCAAAAATTGAATGATCCAAAAATCATAAAAATCATTAAAACCAAAAAAAATAATAGTTCATATAAAAAAAATTAAAAGACCAAAAAATAGTAAAAAAAGAAAAATACCCTAAAAGAACCTAAATTAAAATAAACCCTAAAATCCTTAAAAACCATAAAAACCTTGTAAAAACAATAAAAAATATTTAGAAATGTGGATAAACCATAAAATACTTAAAAACCCTAAATCTACTAAAATCCCCGAAAAAAATCCCATAAAACCCTAATAAACCCAAACCCCAAAACCCTGATAAAACATAAAATGGCCCTAAAACCATAAGACACCCCTAAGAATCCTAAATAACCCTAAGAACCATAAATTCCGCTAAAACCATAAATAACCCTAAATACCACAAAACCCATAAAAGTCTACTCCCCACCACACACACACACACCCAAAAACCACTAAAAACCTTAAAACTATAAAAATTACAAAAAACTCCATCAAACCAAAAAAACCCTAAAACCCATTAAAACATAAAAATACTAAAAACCCATGAAAATCCCTAAAAACCCTAAATAACATTAAAATATAAAAAAACCTAAAACCCTAAGGAAACCCATAAAACCAATCAAAATCACTATTAACCCAAAAAACCCCATACCCCTAAAACACTAAAAAATCGGATGCCCTTAAAATACCTTAAAAACCAAAAAATCCCCTTAAAACCCCTAAAAAACTAAAAAATCCTTTAAAACAATTAAAAATTTAAAAATAGTGTAATAACCATAAAACCCGTATAAATATCCTAAAATACTCTACATAACCCCATGAATCCCAAAAATAACATAAAAACTCTTTGACCACTCTAAAACCCATAAAAATCCCAAAACCCCTGTAATCCTAAAAACTCATAGAACCACTAAAAACAACACCCTAAAACCCTAAAAACCAAAAAAGAATAGAAAGAAAACAAAACCCAAAATACCATAAAAAATAAACTCTCAACCAAAAAAACATATTACTCTAAAGTATATGAGACCCCCATAACAACACTAAAACCCATAAAAATTCTAAAAACCCTACAATAACCCAAAACCCATAAAAAACCTAACACCCTAAAAACAATTAACAAATCAGAAAAACTATAAATACCCTAAAAACATTAAAAATACCACAAAACCATAAAACCCCTTAAGAACCCTGAAATACATCTAAAACCCCTTAGAAAACCCAATCCCCAAAAACTAGAATTTTTTTAAATCCACTAAAAAAGCCATAAACCCCTAAAACATGTAATATACAATAAAAAACTAAAATCCTAAGAAAATTCAAAAATAATAAACCCCCTAAAATACATTATCTATCCTGAACACCTTTATTACCCCTAAAATCCATAATGATCCATAAAAATCCTAAAACTACCGAAAAACCCAAAAAACACACTAAAGACCCTCGAAACACTAAAAAACCATAAAATTATAAAAGATCATAAAAAATATAAAAATCATAAAAACCATAAAAACTCTTGAAAGGACCTAGATAACCCTATAAAAACCTGAATTATTCAAAAAAACATAAACAACCTAAAAACATTAAAATGCCTAAAAACATTTAAGAAAACCCTAAAACGCATAAAAATTGTGAGTCCCCTAAAACCTAAAAACACTCTAAAAACTGTAAAAGCATTAAAACACTCCCCCCAAAAACCTCAAAAAATCCATGAAAACCCTATGAATTGTAAAAAAACACTGAAACTACAAAAGACTAAAAATATAAAAATCCTTAAAATTATATAAAACCCTAAAAAACAAAGGAAAATTATAAAAAACCTTAAGAAGACCCATAAAACATTAAAAATCCCTTAAAACTATAAAAATACCTAAAACCCATAAAATAAATAAATGACCTAAGAAACCCTAAAAGATCATAAATCCCTCCAAACCCATTAAAAACCTAAAAACCATAAAAAAACAAAATACCTAAAAACCCTTAGACCCAAAAAACCCAAAAAACATTAAAATACTAAAATTCTAAAAACCACAAAAGTTCCTAAAAATATTAAATGTTTATAAAACACCCTAAAATCCAAAAAAGGAACTAAAACCCCTGAAAACACTTAAAACACTAAATACACTATAGTGACCCAAACCCCATTAAAACCCTATAAAACCCATAATATCCTAAAACCTCTTAGAACCCCTGAAAAACTAAAAACCCCAAAAAACCAAAAACCCAAAAACCCTATAAATATTAAAATACCTTGAAACCTCTAAAAACAAAAAAAATATTCCAAAAAACCTAATCCCATAAAACCATAAAATCCATAAATACGAAAATATCCTAAATACTAAAAACCGCCCTAAAAACGCTAAAACCATAAACCCATGAACCCTAAAAAAATTCTGAAAACCCCCATACAATAAAACCCATTAAAAATAATAAAAAATCCCGAACCACAATTAAAACCTACACCACTATTAAAACCTAAAAAATTGTGAAACCCTAAAACCCCTAAAAACCTATAGAAAAACCATAATACCAAAAAAGTCCATAAAACACCCCTAAAGTAACATAAAACCAATAAAACCAAAAATAAACTAAAACCCATAGAATAGTATTAAAAATTTTAAAATCGCGAAAAACCCAACAAATCCAGAAAACACAATCCCCACAAAAACCAAAATGCCCCTTAATCCCATAAAAACCCATAAAAATACAAAAAAACCCTGAAAATATAGAAACCCTAAAACCCTAAAAAATATCAAAAACCATAAAAACACTAAAAAGCTCAAAATCCTTTGAAAACTGCTAAAAACCCCTAAAACTCAAGATAACCCTAAAACCATAAAAGCTATAAAAACCATAAAAATTGTATATCCCTTAAAAACTCTAAAATCCCTTAAAATAACTAAACCCCTAAGAACCTAAAAACCATTAAAATACTAAAAACTATAAAAAATTAACCCTACCCCCAAATCTAAAACCCCTAATATCCCTAAAACCCATAAAAATATTAAAAACCATAAAACCCCAAAATACCATAAAAACCAAAAAAACCCTAAAAACTCAAAACCCCATAAAAGATCCCAAACCCATTAACCCCCCTAAAACCCAAGAGAAATTTGTAAAAGGAACCTAAAAACCATAAAAACATTAAAAATAAATAAAAACTCTAAAAACATATAAAAACATTAAAAACCATAAAACGCTAAAAACCCTCAAAACATACAAAAATTCTATGACCTCTAAAACCCATAAAAATTTTAAAAACATAATACCCTAATAAGAAAGAAACACTAAAATCATAAAAACCATAAGAACCCAAAATCCCTAAAAATATAAAAACTCATAAGAAAACAATAACCCCCCCCCCCCAAAAAACAATTAAATGGAAAACACAAAAAAACCCAAAAAAATCTGAAAACACTAAAACCCACAAAACCCCAAAAATATCTAAAAACCTGAAAATCACTGAAAATCGTAAATTCAAAAAAAAACTGGAAAAACCATAAAAATTCATAAAACCATAAAACCCTAAAAACCATTGAAAACTGAAAAAAACAAAATAACTAAAATTTTAAGACCCCTTAAAACCCAAAAAACCTGGAAAACCCCAATAACTCCCAAAAAATAGAAAACCATAATGACATAAAAATATATAAAAACCATAAAATCCCTTAAAATCTCCTAATAGACTGTAAAAATCCAAAAAGACCATAAAACCCTTAAAACCAAAAAAATAATATAAAATCCATAAAACCCCTAAGGACCCTAATAACCCTAAAGCACCCAATAAATCCAAATTACCAAATAACCTTGAACCTCTAAAAAACCTATAAACCCATAAATCCATAAGAATCCTTAAAAACCATAAAAACCCTAAAATTACTAAAAAACAAAATTTATAAAACTCTAAAAACCCCTAAAATAAAAAAAAGCATTAAAACACCTAAAACACTGAATAAAATATAATGCATACAAAATCATAAAACTGTAGAACACTACCTACCCTAAAATCTATGAAAACCAAAATAATCCATAAAAAACCAAAAAACTCTTAAAAAAAATAAACCTAAATACCATATAAACCCAAAACCATTAAAAACCTAAAAACCCTAAGAACATTCAAAATAACAATGCAGCACTAAAACACTAAAAACACCAAAAAAATACCATAAAACCCTACGACCCTAAAAACACCTTTAAGTCCAAAAACACCCAAAAACTCTAATCGACCAAACAAATACTACCAACACTAAAATTCCCTAAAAAACACTAAACCTTTAAAACACATATAAACCCTAAAAATATAAAAGACCATAAAAGTCTCTAAAACAATAAAACCCCTAAAAACCACTAAATGGGAAGAAAAAAACACTAAAAATCCAAAAATACCCGAAGCAACCTAAAAACACTAATAATCCTAAATGACCATAAAACACTAAAAACTCCCTAAAACCTCAAAACCCCCTAATAACCATAAAAAAACAAAAAATCCTTAAAAAGTTAAAAAAACCCTATAGGTCACTAAAAACCCCTAAAATCACCTAGAACCCCATAAATGAAGTAAAAATCCATAAAGGACCATAGAAAATTTAAAAACTCTAGAAGACCATAAACCCTAGAAAAACACTAAATGACCCTCAAAACCAAAAAAAATCCCATAATATCCATTAAAGGCCCTAAAACTGTAAAAACAAAAAAGATAAAATACCCTAAAACACCTAAAAACCATAAAATTTTATAAAACCCCTAAGAACATTAAACTTTCCTACAAACCATAAAAAACAAAAAAAATCCTAAAATACCAAAAACCTAACCCCCACCCCCCTAACCATCAACCCCCTTAAAGAGAATAAAACCCCCAATAATGGTATATTTCATATAAAACTATATATCATTAAAAAAAATAAATTAAAATATAATAATTATTTATAATGATATAAATAAAATGTATTTTATTAAATATAAATTATAAAAGACTAAATATGAATTCACACATAATATATAATATATAAGTTAAAATGTCTTATAAAATAATTAAAAATAATTAATATTTAATAATAGATTAATTTGAATCATGAAATAAACATTAAGGAAAATTGATGATAGAAAAAAATATAAATTAGTTAACATCTTAAGATTATTCCAAAACATGACTTGAAAACCCTTAATATCCCTAAAGGACCCTAAAAACCCATAAAAATCCAAAATACCATAAACAACTTAAAAACCCATAAAAACCCAAAAAAATGGAACCCCTAAAATACCAAAAAAAACCCCAAACCCTAATAGTTGATAATGATCCAAGAAAAGTGTTTCGAACTGATTCACATCATGCTAGAGTAGACAAAATGGTCCAAAAAATAGTAACGAATTGTCTATTATTATGAAGGGTTTCTCATTGTGTATGGTGTCCTAACAGGGTCTCTAATGAGTTTGTACATGGAACTAGAAACACCCAATGGCCCTGGTAACCCCAATTTATAAACCTGCTTTCCAAAGGTGGGCACTCATTGGATGATGATTTGGCCAATGAAACATAAGTAACCCATTGGTCGAGTGGATGGGAGGTCAGGATCATCACACCATTTTTGGGGGGAATTATTTCATAATATAGAACTCTCTTATAGATTTAATCAATTTTTATATGTTCATGAATCCTTTTTATTCAGGAATGTGCTCACAGGTTACCCTTCGGTTTAAAGGTTAACCATATATAAGTCTGGGTCAGGAATTACTAAATCAACACTATTTCAAGACATATAATGAGGCACATTGAATTTTATAATCATCGAGAGGGGATGTAAGTTGTTTCATTATTGCGATCAAACCCATAAGATGAGATTCTTATTAATCATAATGAGAAAAATCAAAACCCACGTAGTTTGGTGTTGCTTAACTAGACACATCACCTTATAAGTTCATCCGATGAGGACCAATCTTTGTATCTTAACGAAATGTGGTTAGTACATCTAGGAAATGATTTTCCAATAATGATTTCATGTGGGACATACACCGAAGCATATCAGGATACTCAGGATAGGCATGGTCTCCTAGGCAGATATGACTCTACATGGGATACAACTAAGTGAACACTATGGTTGTTAGGGTGTTGGGTTTGACCTCAGGGATTCTTCCTACATATCCTAATTTTTTGATAATAAATGCCCATTTATTTTGGGTTTATGTTGGGTATTAAAACCTAGAGGAGGCCCATTTATGGAGAATTCAATTGGGGGTACTCCTATAGAGGATTCCCTTTTATGTGGGGATCATTATTGGGGATTTAACATTATAGTTTCCCATTTGAGAATACATAGTAGGTGCTCACACCATAGATGATGACTTTCTTGAAAGAGTCACATAATGGCTTATTCCAGAAGAGGATTCCCTTGTTAGTCAGGAGGAATTATTATTGGGACTGACATTTAAAGATAATTTCTCTTGATCTCGGGCTGTAGGTAGGAATCCAATATATCATGGTTAGAGAATGAATTAAAGATCTCATATTTCAATTTTTAATGGTGGGGATTTTTATTTCATCGTTAGACACTAAGACCACATGATTCATCCTTAGTGTGAGAAACAAGATAAATTTTTTGTTATGAAAAACCACACACTTTCTCTTTTCCTTTAATGGGAAAGGATGACGATGATGGAAGAGGTCATGACTACTATCCCAAAAAAGAGAGGGGGGATTTGAATATTATAACTATCTCTTATGTTGATATCTAGGATACTCATATCTATTTAACTATCCATAAACATTATGGTTTGATGCAACGAGGAACTAGAGTTCCCCCTCCCTCAAAAAGATTAGGTACATACCTCAGTGGTAGTTCCCCGAAATGGGTTCTGGGAAAGGGGAGGAGAATTTTTCCTTATTGAAGGGGAAGGAAATACTAATACCCCTAAATTATCGATGTACCTCCTTAAATGGAAAATAGTGATTACCCTTAATTCTGAGAATGGGAGGTACATGTGAGAATACGAAGGTTGTACCCCGAGTTACCATGGGAATGTAGAATTTGGAACACTTAGGGGTCTCGTACTGTTGCATGGATTACCCACATGTCTCTTCATACCCAGGATATGTAGACTCAAGAGAGCATGATGATGTTCCTTAACATCTTTTCATACGATTCTGGTGTATTTAGATGGGGATTTGTCCTGATGCCTTCAGAATTTTTGTGGAGGAGGTATAGAAGTCCTGATGGGTAAAAAAGGACATCATTGGAACTAGATGTTGGAACACTAGAAGGAACCACATTCCAAATAATTTTTCTTCATGCCGGATGGGAATCCCTTCACATAGTGTACTAATATTAAGTAAGAGGGGTTTTCCTCATACTGATTTGGTATGCGGACCTAGGTGTGGTCCACATACTATAGTTTTGTGCGACTTGAGGTTCCGTCTACATACCATGGCGGTTTGTAGAAATGGATTCCATTTGTGTGGAAAAATGCTACGTAGGGAAGGGTATCTTCAATATAGTAATTTTCTATGTAGTAAGCCATATTTTAGAAGGGAATTCATCTGACAGTTCATGGGATGTTCATCTATGCAGGGAGTATGTTTTTTCATTCTCCAATTAGGTTCTTGATATTCTAATATTATTATAATTCCTTATTTTTAGTGTTTGCGGTGGGTTTATACCTTCTGAAACCATTCACAATTCTATACTTCATTGATCAATTTTTTTTTTGAAATCCTCCATCCATAAACTCCAAGCTCTCAGAAAATACAATCCCTTCCTCAGAACTCATTGGGGTCCCTTTTACTGAGTGATAGGAAGCTGTATATTTCGGTCATGCAACACCATTTGAAGAATCCTATGAAGAAATCACCAGGCCCGTGGAAAGCTCGGTCCATAAGGATTTTCTGGGCTGTATTTCTTAGTGGCAGAAATCACCGTTGATCCTGAAAATGATGCCATTTGCAGGATTCTGCAAGCCTCACCTAATCGGTACACTATGTTTGTGGGGATGGTGTGGAGGGTATACCTCTCTATCATGTTTTCTCCAATGACACAATTCAAAGGGGACCAACGTCATTCTTTAATTATTTTTTGAACTTCCAGGTTTTCCAGACAGTGCCTCATGAACATGCATTTCATAGGATATCTTCAAATAGTTTTGTTTTTGGGAAATACCATCAATGTATCATTTCGGAAAATTAGTTTTCGGACCGCATTGGTCCATTTCTAAATCTGATTTCTTCAATATTCTTCTTAAATTTTCAATCAATCCTCTATCTTATTCATTACTAAAATTTTTGGGAGTATTTTCCTTCCATTTTCTGTGTTATGATGACTTTAGAAATGCCCCCATCATAATTGGATTATATCGGAATGAAGAGGAGGCTATAATAATGTAGAGTTTGGTCCTTAACTGAACTAGTTTTCGGTAGTATGGTGGAATCGATAGGGACCACACCTATATATAATGGGGCCTAATTAATTTTTTATTTATTGGATTTCTGGTTGAAAAGTGCTCCTTATTTTCTATCATCATTCCTTTCTTCTGTGTAACACTTCATTCCCAGAAATGTTCGATTGTGAACTATGATTATACTTATATGAACCGAAAACTATTCACATCCACCTTCTTCCGTGAACAAAACATTTATTTCTATGAACATAAATTTAATTTTCCAACTTATACCTTTAAGTCATTACTTCGGATGACTTCACAATGAGGCTCAGTATGCGGATATTCTAGTCCATGAACCATTTGGTTCACTAGACACTGCTTTGCGGGCCAGCATCTTGTAGAGGGCTCCATGAACTGTCAGTTTGTGGGGAATTCATTCGGTGAACTATTTCCAGTGTTTAGTACGTGGACTACTTGATTTATGTGGACATCATTAGTCCTTTTTCAATTATTTCATTTTTGATCAAAGATTTCCTTGGATTTCACTTTTGAATATACTTTTTATACTGAAAGGATACATGTCATCCACATATCTTAATAGAAGAAAACTGGATGAGGGAAGCTATGGATGAGAATTATGAAGACAACCTTTGTTCCTAAATCATTCCTTAATATTTTATCCTCAGAGATCTACAATCACTAGAGATTACAAATTATCCACTATCTATCTAATTGACATGTTACAACATTGGCTGTCAAGAAGACGTTCCCTTGCCACTGGTTGACCTGAGCAGCTTGAACATTTTCCTTGAGACATCTTTAGAGTATAATCGGATGAATATTATTTCCATGGGAGAAATCAAGACTCCCTCGGGCCAGGATGGAATATTTGTTCTGAATGGATCTATGTGGATGTTGAGAAGTCAATGAAACCACACTATATCTTCAGAATCAGTCTTTCAGGATTACCTAAAAATTTATAACTTGTCACGAATCAACCCCAAAAGAGGGTGGAGCTCTAAATGGTATCTTCGATCTAGTGGGTAAATTTCATACTAGTGGGTTTTGGGCTTTTGTGTGTACCAAATCATCTAAGAGATCCTTAATCTGTGGGAAGCTATCATTCTGCATCAAGACGTATGGGTCTCCCATTTTTCAATCTATTCACTTGGAAAAATTCTTCTTGAGATGCTCAATCACTGTTGTTTGGGAATTAACTCCTTTAACTTGTCCCACTATGAGGTGGGGATTAGTTTATGGTATTTCTACTAGGTCGGGGGACTTCTCATACTTGGTAACATGTACGATGAGTTTCTTCATGCGAACAATATTTGGGAGAATTATAAAATATTATATTTATTGGTGAGGGATTTAATGTTCCTAGAAGAGATATTTCTTGGTCATCCCATTCAATCCCACTCGTTGACTTCATTTGATTATTGGATAAGATATTTCCCATAGGCAAGTGGGCCAAAACCAAAAGTCAGCCGCAACCAAACTCATCCAACTCAATAGTCATTGAAAACTCTGGGAACATACTTTTATGCCCTCAAGGATGGTCGATACACCACCTTGGGCTATGTGATCTAGTTAGGCATACCACTCAAGATCAGGTTGATGGGTTTCATTTCCATGTTCATGAGTGAATGGCTCTTCCCCTCTCGCGATGTATACACCATTATTTGAGCTTGTACTCTAATGATGGTGGAACCATTTGTGGAGGGGCAGCTTATAAATTTATCCATCCCTACCAATTCTTGAATCTATGATCTATTGGTTAGGATACAGGAAGGGAGGATATTGTATCATCTCATCGGGCCATTTCAGTTTTCATATAGTCAGATAGCTAATCATTTTTCCAGCTACGAGTATCGTGAAACTACAATGGTTCCCCATTATAACTTCCACCCAACCATTCTTAGTGTTTCCACCATTACCCCCTGATCTCTGAGTATTGATGGAGTGGTCAAACTACATAGTGATGTTTCTCTGTTTTCCATTACACCTTACCATGATCCTTATGAAATAATAGTGAATGACAGGAAGAGTTAATTGGAATCACATTCAGACCACATGGTATATCGGGATAGAATTGTTTCTGATCATATATATATATAAGATAACTGTCTATGAACCCTATTCCCCCTACCAGTTTTATTGGCTATTTTGATATCTATAGAGATTCACACTACTGGTGGTTACCCTGGTTAAGAGGGAATCACTCCCAGGAATCCTTCATTAGATATGGTTGATGATGATGTGGGAGGACTATGGTATTCTTGTTTTTATTCCTCCCAATGAGGTATATAATTACTTATCACTAGAATATTCCCAACAGTGGGAAGAATGTTATCTTGAAAACACACTAGTTAGGCTAGTTTGATTGATGAAAAGACACTTGACTACTTTTGGTCCCATTTTTCTTATTTCAGCTACGTATTCTCCCTCCATTCGTATTTCCCTAAGGCACTCCATTCGTCATCACATTCATTTAGAAGGGGGGGGGGGGTTTCTACTAATACTATCCTTGTGGATAGTGATTTGGACCCCTTGCATTATACTAATACAATTTATGGTCCCACTATAACCGGTCCGAGCGAAACATCATTGAATACTTCTGAAGTTGTGGTCTACCTTAGGTACTTTGTTCCAGATTACAAATCCCAAATAGGGTAGGAAGTCTCCCCAACTTGGGTGACCTAGCCTAGGGAGACTCCATTTTTCAGGGTTTAATTCCTTGACTACATAAATTTTTTAGAAAAGGAACTGAGTTAGGGTTCTAGAAATGTCAGAAGACTCCAAGCCATGTAGAGGCGGGAGTGGCTTCAAATATGTACTATTGTTGTTGAGAATCCTCTTCTAGAGTTTTCTAACGATGAGGACACCCTTCAGATGATATTTAATGACATGGGTTCTGATGGCTTAGACTATACACATCTTCACCAACTTGCACTCCAGATTGTTGTAGTTCGAGATAATCTAGCTACTTATGAAGAAATACATTGACATTTAAATTCTTCGTGCCATCAGACAAAGAATTTTTGGGATCTTACTGAAAAGATGAATCAGTTAACGGCTTAGAAGACAGACATTCATGACCAAGTGATTTCCCAAACAGAAGTGTTACAGGAGTATGAAGCTTTTCTAGACAAACTAATAGTGAAACTAGCATCAATGAGTTCCAACATTGAATCTATTAAACACAGAAGGTGTGATTTTTGTTACATAATTATACAAGTGTGTCCCTTGGTTAATGATTAAGCTACACATAAGACTACATTAGAGCAAGCTCTTGATGGTACATACAAGACAATAATTGTTTTTTTTGGGATGATATAGATAGTATTCATTATAATATTTTTATTTTATCTTATGCCATTATTTTTCTTTTCTATTAGGGAGAGGATCATGGATGTGGACGTCCTCCTTATCTACATTTAATAATATGAAAACATTTTGAGCCAAAATGATTCTCTATTACCTTTTCATATAATATCAATCAATCATGCTCATAAATAATCAAAACCATAATATCAACAAGATATAAAATTGAATCATAATCAATGATAAAGAAAATTGTCAGATCATGCCCATATTGTTTCCTAAGTGGAGGGTATTAGTGAGTGTAGTTTGACTCTTTCTTAGGTTACATGGAAAAAACCCTACAGACTCTAGGCCTTTTTTGTTATAAACCTAATTTTTTCATAAAAATAATTTTTTTTCATCTCAACTAGTATAACATGAATTTTTATTAGGTCTCCATTTACGGGGTTTTTTTCCTAACATGGATTGCATCTCTTTATGATTTTTTGATTCCTCGATGTTTTTCCTAAACCGTATGTAGTATAAGTTTAGCAAGTAGGTACTCGAATTTTAGTATGAGTATACCATTTCTGGTTTTAATCCTGATGTGACCCATTGTAATACCCTGGCCCTAGATACCCAGAGTGAGTGCATTATTACATAACATTGGCATGATCACAAGAAAGATCAAGTCTCGAAAGACCGATTAGTTTCGTATCCTTGGAAACAGTAGATATATTCATAAATATTACATTACATCAATAAGTGAAAAAATACAACAATATATTGTCTTCATATCCCCTCATACTATCCCTGTAGGTCATTCATAAAATACTTCTTCACATCATGGGAAAAATGAAACATAGAAAAAGTGGTGAGCTCAAATGCCCAGTAAGGATAACAATATAGCGGAAACTTTAATAAATAAGAATAAACATTTAAGGCAATGTATAACTAAAAAAAAGCCTTTTAAACGTGAACATAAACATAGTATGGAAAAAATAAGATGAAATAATTCCATTTACTTATTCACATGGATATTCTACTATTCGAATATTCACATGCAATATCAATAACCCCTTTCATAATAATGGAATGCATAATGCCATACTGTCATAACCACATAGCCAAGGCCTCGTCCCAAGACTAGAAATAAGATTTTTCCAAGGCCTTGTTCCAAGACACTAGTTTGTCTCATGAGACCTACCGATGCATCGAGGAGCTATAGCGGGCTCCACCCATCACATATTATGTCCAATGCATTCCCATATTAAAAGGTTCAAACATAACATAAACATTCATATTAAAACTAGCATACGAAATGTAAATACTTCATCCATAAACCACAAATGGTGTAAGAATAACACATCCACAGTCAAACACAACCAAAAAACATCAAAACAATATGGAAGTTTTGTATCATAATAAATCAACATCAAATAAACTTAAAATCCATCAAATGATGTTGACATAGATGAAATCAAAACTATTTTATAGAAATATCTCTTTTTTTGAAATCATTTAAAAGTCACACATTTATTAAGGAAGTAATTTAAAAGAGATTTTTGAATCAAAGTGTCCCATACCACTTTGAAACTTTTGAAAATAAATATCATTTAAAAACATTCATTCCCACATAAATAAATCCTTAAAATCATTTTTAAATCATGGACATTAATTAAGAGGATTTATAAAGATAAATCTTTAAAGCATTTAAAATTCTGATTTTGATAAAGAGTACCTTTCAAAAATTCTTAAATTATTCATTTTGAAATCATTTAAAAGTCACATAATTATAAAATAAAACATTTACTTTGAAAATATCCTTATAATCTTGTAAGGGAAGTTTTTAATATTTTATAACGGTGCAAAATAGCCGCACCCGCCATATAAGTTAAAAAAACATTCTTACCTTAATTCTCTCGAAAATGTTAAAAAGGACCTTTTTGGAAAACGACAGAAGGATTCCTTTATAAAACTCTTATAAAAAGTCAAAAAAATGGTATAAATGACTATAACCCATATTCTGTAAAATATTATGAATGTTTTTAAATACACCTTCAAGAATCTTAGATGTGTATGATAAAGAGATCCAAGTAGATTATTACGTATAAACAACCTCAGATAATGAAGAGATTGTAAAATAAACCCTTACCTTGTACTTTTCCTTGGTTGGGGGTAGTTTAACCTCCTGTATAATGGTTAAATAATTGTTCTTAAATTATACAAGAATCATATACATTAATATTATATCATATATGATCTTTTAATATTGATTTGTTAATAATATCTTAGTATTATCGTTGTTTCGGGTGTTAACTTACTCGTTTTCTTTTTTATGTTTTGTTAGGTAAGACATGTTTGTCATGGATAGGTTGTATCTTAATCATATCCAGAATGATATAAAGTCTTTAGATACTATTAATAATCATCAAATGATAAGTATACTTGCATGGATACGATGGAGAATGAATCTCATTGCGTTCGTGGAGAAGGTAGTCCGTACGTACGCACGAGTGACAATATCATTCTTTTGATATTAAAATAATATATAATTGGATGGTATATCATATATACATAATCATTATCATGTTATATTTATTATTTACATGAATTACAAATCATTATTATACCCCTCCAATTAATAATATATTGAATAACAATTACACCACGACGTGGAGATGGTAAGCCGTACGTACGCACGTATGGTGACATGTCAGTCAAAGGATAGATAGAATACTGAATATGGATTTACCATATTTATAATAATATTACAGTATATAAGAGATACTGGATTCATTATTTTAGAATGGTAATAACAAAGAAAGAAAAAGTTGAAGGAGAAATGAATTTGAAAAAGGGTGGGGAAAACAATACCTCTTCTTTGGGTTCTTCCTTTTGATTTGATCAAAAGGGATCCTTAGGATGGCTTTCTGATCAAAATAAGGCCTCTAGGTTGTAGTGAGGGAAGTTTAGAGAGTATTTGGGCAGGGTTTAGCCGAGCCAATGGGCATTGAATGTGTGGATTAGTGAGAAGGGGGAGTTCCCTTTTATAAGAGGGGTGAGGGGAACCTTTGGAAAAGCTAAAAATATTATTTTATAATAAATTCATATTCGGTTTCTAATGGCTCCAAAGTGGATTATTTAATGGTTAAGGTGGGGATGGGTCGATAACCACTCAACCAATAGAATTTAGACAGGTTTTGTTCATTATACTAACCTTATCTTTAAGTATTAACTCTTAGTTAATTAGTTTCACTTTTACAATGTCTCTTTTAATTTTTATATTATATGGTTAATAAACATACTATAAACATCCATTGGACCCCCAAATGGTCCATTAATGATACACCTATCATGATATAAGTATCTTGGCCGAAATGTAGATTTTTTGGAATTTAATATCAATTAATAATATAATATTTGTTTTAAAAACTCTTTTATATCAATTTTGACACTATTCAATTATTGATTTTTGTAAAAATCATAACAGAATGATTAATTCGAAAAAAGTTAATTAAATAAATACTAACATGTCTTATTAACCTAGAAAATTAGTTTAATTCATATGAAGTCTCAAATTATATTTATTTGGGTATTTATAATATCAATTATTTTAATTTTTTCACTATTCTGGTAATTACTACATCATCATTGTGTCATAAATAAATTAAATTATTTAATGTCTAAAAATTATAAATAAAATATCATTATGTTGGAAATAAATTTATCTTTCTAATTAATATTTACAATAGAATTTATCTTATGTATAACCGTATATTAAAAATGTTTTAGAAAATAAACATTGATTTTAACTCTTTTAACTCTTCTTTGAATTAAATAATAATAAATGTCCAAATCTAATCCAAGTGGATCTAAATGACAATATTTTATTCCTAAGGTTGTTTTTGGTCGAGATACACTTGTCCAATAGAATTAGTACATGTTTTAGGGTAATATTAATATCATTTTTACCCTTAATTACCGTATTTACTTTTAACCGTGGTAAATAAAAGTAAAAAAGTTACTATTCACCAAAAATTATTTTCATCTCATTGAACCACATTTTACTCCTTGATATTAACCGTGTCTCTCAGATGTTTGATATTCAGTCACAGAAGTGGTAAAATTATGTTTTATGAAAAATTCAGTTTTTTAACTACCACTTAGTAGTTTCACTATTCATCAAAAATTTATGTTTTTCAGAACAATGCCAAAAATTTACCCTAATCTATAATTGATATTCCGAATTAAAAAATGATGTCCATTTTAAAAAATTCCAAACATATAAGTTTCATTAATTAATTTTATAATTAATTCCCTATGTCACAACAAATAGCGTGTTTTTAAGAAATAATATATATCAAAAGATTGACAATTGTTTATGTCCAATTTCAAAGTGAAATTAATTATAATGAACACCATTGGATAAAATGGTAAAAATATATTCTAATTATAATTTAAAACCACTCAATATTATAATTTATCACTATAAATTATTTTCATTTAAAAAGTTGTTTTTAAGTATTTTTCACTATTCATAAAAATAGGAAGTTCTCAGAAAAATACCAAAAATTCAACTTAGGATAATTTCGATATTCTGAATCGAAAAATGAAGTCCATTTTGAAAGAAAAAATTTATAAAATTTCATAAAATTGGTATTACTATTCATAACGGATACTTTGATTGGTCGTGGTGTGTGTTAGAACTCGAAGTTGCATACAACACACGCCACTGTATTAATCAAAGGAAAGCGTACCGTGGAAGCTCGGGATGTTTAATTGTAAATTTTTTATGTCCCCATTCTAAAAAGTAAATTTATTTAGTGAAATTGAATATATAAAAGTTTAAAATATTGGATTTATAAATGGTTCACTATTAAAAGTTGTTAAAAGTGCAATACTGAAAATGAATTTGTTCTTACATTATGACTACGAAACTCATAATATGGATTATAAAATTACAAGGATTATATAAAGTATAAAATGTAGTTATTACTATTCATAAACTCTTTCGAACGTCTTGTTTGGTAAGTCATGGAGCACTTGAACTCGGTGTTGCGTGTAGTGCAAGTTATTGAATTATTTTGAAGAAATAACACACTATGAAATCTTGGGGTGTTACATTCTCCCCTCCTTCAATAAATTGCATCCTCGCAATTTGAAATTGTTCTTAGAAAATAAAAGGATGAGTATAGAAAATATCTTTGTGGGAAAACCCACATCGGAAATTGGGTTAATAAATTTTAGTCTTAATAAGAGGAAAAGAGAAATGAAAGGGTCACCACCAAATTATGATTTCTATTTGGAGAAAATTGGTGGAATTTAGAGACATATAATTGGAGGGAAAATGTAAATATTTATAGGTAGTGATTGAGGTCATCAATAACAAACAAGTGTAAAATTGAGGGCCTTAAATTCACCAATCTATGATTATTTAAAATACCATCGGTTCAGAAAAACATATGATATTCAGATAACACAATTTTTTTGTTTTAATATCCCTTCACTAAAGTATATGAATTAATTTCTTCATTGAATAAGAGAAGAAGAAAAATATATACCTGACAAGTAGAGTCTCATCCTTTAACTATGTTCTACCACAAACTCATATTTCACTCCAAAAGTTAATAGAACTTAAAAATAATATTCTATTTATCCTATTCATATAGGGTTAAGAAAATGAATTTATAAATCATCTAGAATAACCATTAAAAAATGACATTATTCAATCCAGGACATAATGTGGGTTAGTGTTAGGTGATACACCATTATCGCCCTTTGGTTGTGGGTTCAAGTCTCGCGGCCTTGTCGGACGCGATGGGTTGCCGCCCGACCTTTGGGTTGTCCTTTTTATGGAAATACAAAACAATCCAAACAAGAATGATCCAAAATACTTCAGTCCAAAATTTATAAGGAAGATAAACACAATGAAGATCCTTTTTTCCACGTAATAACATGTGAACACCTTCATCATCTATTCATTTAAGACATTGTAACATCCTGAATTACCATAAAACCTTATTGATTACATTCATGATCCCTTATTCCTTAAATAATAATAGATATAGTCCTTCAATCAAAAATGTTGTAAACCCCAACAGTGAAGGAATATACAAATCATTAATCAGTTTCGAGGTAGTCACGAATATCCAATATAATTTATCCAAATCAATCTTGTATTATTATAAAATCACTACTTCGGTATCAGAACTATTTTATGGTTTATCTTTCTCTCAACCATATATTTTCCAAAAAGTAAACCTGCTATTGAGTCACTTTTCTTTGTTCAACATAATCTCATGTCCTTAATGAAATAGTACTGCAGTACAATCCTTATATACTCCATAATTATTATAACAAGTTCATTGTTGATAAAACACTCAAATGACATAATCAACATAAGGACTCTAATCATTCCTCATCATCTTTTGTAGTATCATAACTTGATTATTATCCAATATCATCATTTGCGTCATAGTAAGATGACTAGGTCAAAGGTTCGCGTAGTGACCAAACTCTTTGCGAATGAAGCATTGTACATTTGAAACCATTTTCTTACCCTTGCAGTCACGTACATTGTTCCCTCTTCCTCCACACTTATAACAAACTCCCATTCCTTTCAGGAAAGTTCCAGGGTGTTTCTTCCCACAGTTATCACATACGGGAAAATACTTATTTTCCCTCTTCAATTTGTCCATCTTTCTCTCTTCCATCCTTTTCTTTTATTGCTTCCCTTCAAAGCCATAGGACTTAGTAAACTTTTTACTTATCTTATCAACACATGATATTATTTCTTCATATGATAATAATACATGAGAGACTATTTCTCTTATAAATTTTGGCATAAGACCATGAAAGATATGATCCTTCTTTCTCTTTGGATCATGTGCAATGCTGGATTTCTCATTCCTTCTAATGGGCGCCATTTCTAAACAATGGCATACACTAGATTAGTTTATGAATAACAATACCTAATCCCAAACTTGTAAAACACATAACATAAATTAAATAGTTTATGGATATAATTCGTAATCATAAAAATGTCTCCTTTGAGTAATTATATACCCATAAAACCTTCATAATGGTTTGTAAAGAAAATGAGAATTATCCTAAGCATATCCCCCGGGAGTGTCGTAACCAAGAGTGGAGCAATGCCCGTTTTCATGCACCAGTTCCCGTTCGAGTCTAGCTCAAAGTGGTGTTTTCGGGTTTTATCCCTAGGTACATCGGTGCCAGAGCCGCCTCTACCTGCTCATATCCATATATGGATGTATTGCTCGGAAAACTCACAAAATCTCTACAATACCAAAATTTTAGGAAGTTCTTATATACTACTCCTCAAATTCCATCTTAGGTCTATGTGCTCTAATCAGAGTTTATATAAATCTAGCTTCCACGGATTTTACTAAACCTTCCTCTGATACCAACTGTAACGCCCCGACCCTAGATACCCAGAGTCGGTGCATTATTACATAACATTGGAATGATCGAAAGAAAGATCAAGTCTCAAAAGACCGATTAGTTTAGTAGCCTTGGAAACAATAGATATATTCATAATGTTTACATTACATCAATAAGTGAAAAACTAAAACAATATATTGTATTCATATCCCCTCATACTATCCATGTAGGTCATTCATAAAATACTTCTTCACATCCTGGGAAAAATAAAACATAGAAAAAGGGGTGAGCTCAAATTCACAGTAACGATAACAATATAGAGGAAACATTCATAAATAAAAATAAACATTTATGGCAATGTATAAATAAAACAAAATCCTTTTAAACTTGAACTTCAACATAGTATGGAAAAAATAAGATGAAATAATGCCATTTACTATTCACATAGATATTCTACTAATCGAATAATCACATGAAATATCAATAACCCCTTTCTATAATAATGGAATGCATAATTCCAGACTATCATAACCACATAGCCAAGGCCTCGTTCCAAGACTACAAATAAGATTTTGCCAAGGCCTTGTGCCAAGACACTAGTTTGTCTCATGAGACCTACTGATGCATCGAGGAGCTATAGCGGGCTCCACCCGTCACATATTAAGTCCAATGCATTCCCATATGAAAAGGTTCAAACATAACATAAACATTCATATTAAAACTAGCATAAGAAATGTAAATACTTCATCCATAAACCACGAATGGTGTAAGAATAACACATCCGCAGTCAAACATATCACAAAAACTTCAAAACAATATGGAAGTTTTGTATCATAATAAATCAACATCAAATAAACTTAAAATCCGTCAAAGGATGTTGACATAGATGAAATCAAAACTTTTTGAGAGAAATATCACTGTTTTTGAAATCATTTAAAAGTCTCACATTTATTAAGGAAGTAATTTAAAAGAGATTTTTGAATCAAAGTGTCCCATACCACTTCGACACTTTTGAAAATAAATATCATTTAAAAACATTCATGTCCACATAAATAAATCCTTAAAATCATTTTGAAAACATGGACACTAATTAAAAAGATTTAGAAAGATAAATCTTTAAAACATTTAAAATTCTGATTTTGATAGAGTACCTTTCAAAAATTCTTAAAATATTCATTTTGAAATCATTTAAAAGTAACATAATTATAAAATAAAAAATTTACTTTGAAAATATCATTATAAGCTTGTAAGGGATGCTTTGAAAATTTTACAACGGCGGAAAATAGCCCCACCCACCGTATAAGTTAAAAAAACATTCTTACATTAATTCTGTCGAAAAGGTTAAAAAGGACCTTGTTTGGAGAACGACAGAATGATTCCTCTATAAACATCTTATAAAAAGTCAAACAAGGGTATAAATGACATTAACCCATATTCTATAAAATATTATGAATGTTTTGAAATACACATTCAAGAAACATGGATGTGGATGATAAAGAGATCCCATTAGATTATTACGTATAAAAAACCTCGAATAATGAAGAGATTGTGAAATAATCCCTTAACTTGTACTTTTCCTTGGTTGGGGGAGGTTAACCTCCTGTATAATGGTGAAATAATTGTTATTAAATTATACAAGAATCATATAGATTAATATGATATCATATATGATCTTTTAATATTGATTTGTTAATAATATCTTAGTATTATCGTTGTTTCGGCTGTTAACTTGCTCGTTTTCTTTTATATGTTTTGTTATGTAAGACATGTTTTTCATGGATAGGTTGTATCTTAATCATATACAGAATGATAGAAAGTCCTTAGATACTATTATTAATCATCAAATGAGAATTAGACTTGAATGGATACGATGGAGAATGAATCTCATCGCGTTCGTGGAGACGGTAGTCCGTACGTACGCACGAGCGAAAATATCATTCTTTTAATATTAAAATAATATATAATTGGATGGTATATCATATATAAATAATAATTATTATGTTATATTTATTATTTACATGAATTACAAATCATTATTATACCCATCAAAATAATAATATATTGAATAACAATTACACCACGACGTGGAGACATTAAGCCGTACGTACGCACGTATGGTGACATGTCATTCAAAAGATGGATAGAATACTGAATATGGTTGTACCATATTTATAATAATAATAAATTATATAGGCAATACTGGATTAATTATTTTAGAATGGGAATATCAAAGAAAGAAGAAGTTGAAGAAGAAATGAATTTGAAAAAGGGTGGTGAAAACATTACCTCTTATTCAGGTTCTTCCTTTAGATTTGATCAAAAGGGATCCTTAGGATGGCTTTATGATCAAAATAAGACCTCTAGGTTGTAGTGAGGGAAGTTTAGAAATTATTTGGGTAGGTTTTGGCCGAGACAAATTGCTTTGAATGTGTGAATTAGTGAGAAGGGGGTGTGCCCTTTTATAAGAGGGGTGAGGGGAACCTTTGGAAAAGCTAAAAATAATATTTTATAATAAATTCATATTCGGTTTATAATGGCTCCAAAGTGGATTATTTAAAGGTTAAGGTGGGTATGGGTCGAAAAAAACTCAACCAATAGAATTTAGACAGGTTTGGGTCATTATATTAACCTTATCATTATGTATTGACTCTTAGTTAATTAGTTTCACTTTTACAATGTCTCTTTGTATTTTTATATTATATGGTCAATAAACTTACTATATACATCCAATAGACCCCCAAGTGGTCCATTAATGATACATCTATCATGATATAAGTCTCTTTGCAGAACCTTAGATTTTTTGGAATTTAATATCAATTAATAATATAATATTTGTTTTAGAAACTCTTTTATGTCAATTTTGACACTATTCAATAATTGATTTTTGTAAAAATCATAACAGAATGATTACTTAGAAAAAAGTTAATTAAATCAATCCTAACATGTCATATTAACCTAGAAAATTATTTTAATTCATATGAAGTCACAAATTATATTTATTTGGGTATTTTTAATATCAATTATTTTAATTGTTTCACTATTATTGTAATTACTGCATCATCATTGTATCATAAATAAATTAAATTATTTAATGTCTAAAAATTATAAATAAAATATAATTATGTAGGAAATAATTGTACCTTACTAATGAATATTTACAATAAAATTTATCTTATATATAATCCTATATTAAAAATGTTTTAGTAAATAAACATTGATTTTAACTCTTTTAACTCTTCTTTGAATTAATTAATAATAAATGTCCTAAACTAATCCAAGTGGACCTAAATGATAATAGTTTTTTCCTAAGGTTGTTTTTGGTCGACATACACTTTTCCAATAGAATTAGGACATGTGTTAGGGTAATATTAATATCATTTTTACCCTTAATTACCTTATTTACTTTTAACCGTGGTAAATAAGAGTAAAAACTTACTATTCATCAAAAATTATTTTCATCTCATTAAACCACATTTTACTCATTGATATTAACCATGTCTCCCGGATTTTCGAAATTCCAATCACAGAAGCGGTAAAATTAATTGTTATGAAAAATTCAGTTTTTTAACTACCACTTAGTAGTTTCACTATTCATAATAAATTGAAGTTTTTCAGAACAATGGCAAAATTTCACCCTAATCTATAATTGATATTAAGAATTAAAAAATGATGTCTATTTTAAAAAATTCCAAAAATTTAAGTTGCATTAATTAATTTTATAATTAATTCCCGCTGTCACAACAAATAGCGTGTTTTTAAGAAACAATATATATCAAAAGATTGACAATTGTTTATGTTTAATTTCAAAGTGAAATTAATTATAATGAACACCATTGGATAAAATGGTAAAAATATATTATAATTATACTTTAAAACCACTCAATTGTATAATTTATCACTATAAATTATTTGGATTAAAAAAGTTGTTTTTAAGTATTTTTCACTATTCATAAAAATTGGAAGTACTCAGAAAAATACCAAAAATTCAACTTAGGATAATTTTGATATTCCGAATCCAAAAATGAAGTCCATTTTGAAAGATAAAATTTATAAAATTTCAAAAAGTTGGTATTACTATTCATAACAGCTACTTTGATTGGTCGTGGTGTGTGTTAGAACTCGAAGTTGCATACAACACACGCCACTGTATTATTCAAAGGAAAGCGTACCGTGGAAGTTTGGGATGTTTCATTTTATATTTTTGATGTCCCCATTCTAAAAAGTAAATTTATTTAGTCAAATTTAATATATAAAAGTTTAAAATATTGGATTTAAAAATGGTTCACTATTAAAAGTTGGTAAAAGTGAAATATTGAAAATGAATTTGTTCTTACATTATGTCTAAGAAACTCATAATATGGATTCTAAAATTATAAAGATTATATAAAGTTTAAAATTTAGTTAATACAATCCATAAACTCTATCAAACGACTTGTTTGGTAAGTCATGGTGTTCTTGAAGTCGGTGTTGCGTGTAGTGCAAGTTATTGAATTATTTTGAAGAAATAACACACTATGAAATCTTGGGGTGTTACATTCTCCCCTCCTTCAATAAATTCAATCCTCAAAATTTGAAATTGTTCTTAGAAAATAAAAGGTTTAATATAGAAAATATCTTTGTGGGAAAACCCACATCGGAAATTGGGTTAATAAAATTTAGGCTTAATAAGAGGAAAAGAGAAATGAAAGGGTCACCACCAAATTATGATCTCTATTCAAAGAACATTGGTGGAAATTAGAGACATATAATTGGAGGAAAAACATAAATATTTATAGGTAGTTATTGAGGTCATCAATCACAAACAAGTGTAAAATTGAGGGCCTTAAATTCATCAATCTATGATGATTTAATATACCATCGGTTCAGCAAAACATATGGTATTCGGATAACACATTTTTTTGTTTTAAGATCCCTTCACTAAAGTAGAAGAATTAATTTCTTCCTTGAATAATAGAAGAATAAAAATATATAATTTACAAGTAGAGTCTCGTCCTTTAACTAAGTTATACCACAAACTCATATTTCACTCTAAAAGATAATAGAACTTAAAAATAATATTCTATTTATCCTATTTGTATAGGGTTAAAAAATGAATTTATAAATCATCTAGTAGAACCATTAAAAAACGACATTATTCAATCTAGGACATCACATGGGTCATTGGTAGGTGATACACCCTTGTCGCCCTTCGGTTGCGAGTTCAAGTCTCGCGGCCTTGCCGGACGCGATGGGTTGCCGCCCGACCTCCGGGTTGTCCTTTTTATGGAAATCCAAAACAATCCAAACTAGAACTATCCAAATTACATCATTCCAAAATTTATAAGGAAGGTAAAAACAATGAAGATCCTTTTTTCCACATAATAACATGTGAATACCTTCATCATGTACTCTTTTAAGACACTACAACATCCTGAATTACCATAAAACCTTATTGATTATATTCATGATCCTTTATTCCTTAAAGAATAATAGATAAACTCCTTCAATCCAAAAATTTTGTAAACCCCAACAATAACAGAATATACAAATCATTAATAAGTTTCAAGGTGGTCAAGAATATCCAATATAATTTATCCAAATCAATCATATATTATTCTAAAATCACTACTTCGGTATCAGAACCATATTACGGTTTATCTTTCTCTCAACCATATATTTTCCAAAAAGTTAACCTGATATTGAGTCACATTTCTTTGTTCCACACAATCTCAAGTCCTTAATGAAATAGTACTGCATTACAATCCTCATATACTCCATAATTATTATAAAAAGTACATTGTTGATACAACACTCAAATGACACAATAAACATAAGAACTCTAATCATTCCTCTTCATTTTTGGTAGTATCATAACTTGATTATTATCCCATAGCATCATTTGCGGCATAGTATGATGACTGGGACATAGGTTCGCGTAGTGTCCAAACTCCTTGCAAATGAAGCAGTGTACATTTGAAACCATTTTCTTACCCTTGTAGTCATGTACTTTGTGGCCTCTTCCACCACACTTATAATAATCTCCAATTCCTTTCAGGAAAGTTCTAGGGTGTTTCTTCCCACAGTTATCACATATCGGAAAATTCTTTTTTTCCCTCTTCCCTTTATCCATCTTTCTCTCTTCGATACTTTTCTTCTCTTGCTTCCCTTCAAAGCCATAGGACTCAGTAAACTCTTTACTTATCCTATCAACACATGATTTTAGTTCTTCATATTATGATAATACATTAGAGACTATTTCTCTTATAAATTCTGGATTAAGACCATGAAAGACATGATCCTTCTTTCTATTTGGATCATGTGCATTGCTGGAGTTCTCATTCCTTCTACTGGGAGCCATTTTTATACAGTGGCGTACACTAGATTAGTTTATGAATAACAATACCTAATCCCAAACTTGTAAAACACAAAACATAAATTAAATAGTTTATGGATGTAATCCGTAATAATAAAAATGTATCCTTTGGGAAATTATATACTCATAAACCCTTCATAATGGTTTTTAAGGAAAATGAGAATTATCTTAAGCATATCCCCCGGGAGTGTCGTAACCAAAAGTCCAGTAAGGCCCGTTGTCGTGCACCGGTTCCCGTTCGAGTCTAGATCAAAGTGGTGTTTTCGGGTTTTACCCCTAGGTACATCTATGCCAGAGCCACCTTTACATGCTCGTATCCAGACATGGATGTATTGCTCGGAAAACTAACAAAATCTCTACAATACCAAAATTCTAGGAAGTTCTTCTATACTAATCCTCAAAGTCCATCTTAGGTTTATGTGCTCTAATTAGATTTTATCTAAATCTTGCTTCCAAGGTTTGAACTAAACCTCCTTATGATACCAACTGTAACACCCCGACACTAGATACCCAGAGTTGGTGAATTATTACATAACATTGGAATGATCACAAGAAAGATCAAGTCTTGAAAGACCGATTAGTTTAGTAGCCTTGGAAACACTAGATATATTCATAATGTTTGCATTACATTAATAAGTGAAAAACTACAACAATATATTGTCTTCATATCCCCTCATATTATCCCTGTATGTCATTCATAAAATACTTCTGCACATCCTGGGAAAAATAAAACATAGAAAAAGGGGTGAGCTCAAATGCCCAGTAAGGATAACAATATAGCGGAAACTTTAATAAATAATAATAAACATTTAAGGCAATGTATAACTAAAACAAAATCCTTTTAAGCATGAACATCAACATAGTATGGCAAAAATAAGATGAAATAATACCATTTACTTATTCACATGGATATTCTACTAATCGAATAATCACATGTAATATCAATAACCCCTTTCATAATAATGGAATGCATAATGCCAGACTATCATAACCATATAGCCAAGGCCTTGTCCCAAGACTACAAATAAAATTTTTCAAAGGCCTTGTGCCAAGACACTAGTTTTTCTCATGAGACCTACCGATGCATCGAGGTGCTACAGCGGGCTCCACCCATCACATATTAAGTCCAATGCATTCCCATATGAAAAGGTTCAAACATAACATAAACATTCATATAAAAACTAGCATAAAAAATGTAAATACTTCATCTATAAACCACAAATGGTGTAGGAATAACACATCCACAGTCAAAAACATCACAAAAACTTCAAAACAATATGGAAGTTTTGTATCATAATAAATCAACTTCAAATAAACTTAAAATCCATCAAATGATGTTGACATAGATTAAATCAAAACTATTTGAGGTAAATATCTCTTTTTTTGAAATCATTTAAAAGTCACACATTTATTAAGGAAGTAATTTAAAAGATATTTTTGAATCAAAGTGTCCCATACCACTTTGAAACTTTTGAAAATAAATATCATTTCAAAACATTCATGTCCACAAAAATAAATCCATAAATAATTTTTAAAACATGGACATTAATTAAGAGGATTTATAAAGATAAATCTTTAAATCATTTAAAATTCTGATTTTGATAAAGAGTACCTTTCAAAAATTCTTAAAATATTCATTTTGAAATCATTTAAAAGTCACATAATTATAAAATAAAACATTTAATTTGAAAATATCCTTATAATATTGTAAGGGAATCTTTGAATGTTTTATAACAGCGGAAAATAGCCGCACCCGCCGTATAAGTTAAAAAAACATTCTTACCTTAATTCTTTCGAAAATGTTAAAAAGGACCTTTTTGGAAAATGACAGAACGATTCCTTTATAAACATCTTATAAAAAGTCAAAAAATGGTATAAATGACTTTAACCCATATTCTGTAAAATATTAAGAATGTTTTGAAATACACCTTCAAGAAACTTATATGTGGATGATAAAGAGATCCAAGTAGATTATTACGTATAAACAACCTCGGATAATGAAGAGATTGTAAAATAAACCCTTACCTTGTACTTTTCCTTGGTTTGGGGTAGTTTAACCTCCTATATAATGGTTAAATAATTGTTATTAAATTATAAAAGAATCATATAAATTAATATGATATCATATATGATCTTTTAATGTTGATTTGTTAATAATATCTTAGTATTATCGTTGTTTCGGGTGTTAACTTACTCGTTTTCTTTTTTATGTTTTGTTATGTAAGCCATGTTTTTCATGGATAGGTTATATCTTAATCATATCCAGAATGATATAAAGTCCTTATATACTATTATTAATCATCAAATGAGAATTATACTTGAATGGATACGATGGAGAATGAATCTCATTGCGTTCGTGGAGAAGGTAGTCCGTACGTACGCACGAGCGACAATATCATTTTTTTGATAATAAAATAATATATAATTGGAAGGTATATCATATATACAGAATAATTATCATGTAATATTTATTATTTACATGAATTACAAATCATTATTATACCCCTCCAAATAATAATATATTGAATAACAATTACACCTCGACGTGGAGACGGTAAGCCGTACGTACGCACGTATGGTGACATGTCAGTCAAAGGATGGATAGAATACTGAATATGGTTGTACTATATTTATAATAATATTAAAGTATATAGGAGATACTGGATTAATTAGTTTATAATGGGAATAACAAATAAAGAAGAAGTTTAAGGAGAAATGAATTTGAAAAAGGGTGGTGAAAACAATACCTCTTATTCGGGTTCTTCCTTTTGATTTGATAAATAGGGCTCCTTAGGTTGGATTTCTGATCAAACTAAGGCCACTAGGTTGTAGTGGGGGAATTTGAGAGAGTATTTGGGCAGGGTTTGGCCGAGTCAAATGGCTTTGAATGTGTGAATTAGTGAGAAGGTATAGTGCCCATTTATAACAGGGGTGAGGGGAACCTTTGGAAAAGCTAAAAATATTATTTTATAATAAATTCATATTCGGTTTCTAATGGCTAAAAAGTGTATTATTTAAAGGTTAAGGTGGGGATGGGTCTAAAACCACTAAACCAATAGAATTTAGACAGGTTTTGGTCATTATATTAACCTTATCTTTAAGTATTAACTCTTAGTTAATTAGTTTCACTTTAACAATGTCTCTTTCTATTGTTATATTATATGGTTAATAAACTTACTATATACATCCAAGAGACCCCCAAGTGGTCCATTAATGATATACATATCATGATGTAAGTCACTTTTCCTATCCTTAGATGTTTTGTAATTTAATATCAATTAATAATATAATATTTGTTTTAAAAACTCTTTTATGTCAATTTTGACACTATTCAATAATTGATTTTTGTAAAAATCAGAACAGAATGATTACTTCTAAGAAAGTTAATTAAATCAATCCTAACATGTCATAGTAACCTATAAAATTATTTTAATTAATAATAAGTCTCAAATTATATTTATTTGGGTATTTATAATATCAATTATTTTAATTTTTTAACTATTATGGTAATTACTGCATCATCATCGTGTCATAAATAAATTTAATTATTTAAGGTCTAAAAATTATAAATAAAATTTAATTATGTAGGAAATCATTTTACATTTCTAATGAATATTTACAATAGAATTTATCTTATGTATAACCCTATATTAAAAATGTTATAGTAAATAAACATTGATTTTAACTCTTTTAACTCTTCTTTGAATTAAATAATAATAAATGTCCTAATCTAATCCAAGTAGCCTGAATGATAATATTTTATTCCTAAGGTTGTTTTTGGTCAAGATAGACTTGTTCAATCGAATTAGGGCATGTGTTAGGGTAATATTAATATCATTTTTACCCTTAATTACCCTATTTACTTTTAACTGTGGTAAATAAAAGTAAAAAGTTACTATTCACCAAAAAATATTTTCATCTCATTGAACCACATTTTACTCCTTGATATTAACTGTGTTTCTTGGATTTTCAAAATTCCAATCACCGAAACGGTAAAATTAAGTTTTTTGAAAAATTCAATTTTTTAACTACCACTTAGTAGTTTCACTATTAATCAAAAATTGAAGTTTTTCAGAAGAATGCCAAAATTTTACCCTAAGCTATACCTGATATTCCGAATTCAAAAATGATGTCTATTTTAAAAAACTCCAAACATATATGTTTCATTAATTAATTTTATAATAAATTCCCGCTGTCACAACAAATGGCGTGTTTTTAAGAAACAATATATATCAAAACATTGACAATTGTTTATGTCCAATTTCAAAGTGAAATTAATTCTAATGAACACCATTGGATAAAAAGGTAAAAATATATTCTAATTATACTTTGAAACCACTCAATAGTATAATTTATCACTATAAATTATTTTGATTAAAAAAGTTGTTTTTAAGTATTTTTCACTATTCATAAAAATTGAAAGATCTCAGAAAATACCAAAAATTCAACTTAGGATAATTTTGATATTCCAAATCCAAAAATGAAGTTCATTTTGAAAGATAAAATTTATAAGATTTTAAAATTTTGGTATTACTATTCATAACGGCTACTTTGATTGGTCGTGGTGTGTGTTAGAACTCGAAGTTGCATACAACACACACCACTATATTATTCAAAGGAAAGTGTAGTGTGGAAGCTTGGGATGTATCATTGTAAATTTTTGATGTCCCCATTCTAAAAAGTAAATTTATTTAGTCAAATTAAATATATAAAAGTTTAAAATATTGGATTTAAAAAGGGATCACTATTAAAAGTTGGTAAAAGTGCGATACTGAAAATGAATTTGTTCTTACATTATTTCTAAGAAACTCATAATATGGATTCTAAAATTATAAGGAATATATAAAGTTTAAAATTTAGTTAATACTATTCATAACCTCTTTCTAATGGCTTGTTTGGTAAGTCATGGTGCGCTTGAACTCGGTGTTGCGTGTAGTGCAAGTTATTGAATTACTTTGAAGAAATAACACACTATGAAATCTTGGGGTGTTACACCCTTCTTTCGTTTTTATTAATATATTATAGTCTTTCAATCTGGACTATCATTACTAGTGTTTTGGTTTGAACATCATTGATCATGATTTATAGGTTGAGGTCCCCAATTTTGGAATCATAGACCGTGCTTGTCCTAACAACATTGAGACAAGGATAATGGATTTTTATTTACACTATTTTCATGATTTCAAGATATGGAACACGATATGAGGAATGGAATCCATGGGATGTATGGATGTAGGAAAATCCTTTCACGAGGAAGAATATTCCCTTGGTTGAATGCCTAATTTTTTTGGCAACATATGTTGAGCGTTTGGGGAATTGTGTGCATAGTCAAACAACGGGGTCTGTTGGACACTAGCCATCCATTTTCTAGGGCTAGGATATATGTATAGAATTTTGGATTTGTTTTGATGTGGAGGTCCATAGTGTGTGTCCAGCTAAGGGAACAATGTTTGAATGTAATAGAGACATTTTTATCAGATATTGATGAGAAAATGCTCCCACACACATTTGACTTGTTTAATGGGGTTATTGCATGATGATGTTTAATGATGTACATACAGTACTTTTGAGATTTGTTTTTACACTATAAATTATCTCTTACTAGTAGAGGGTATATGAATCAACTCTTCCACATTAATTTGACCATAACTTTCCTCTATCTTTAGGCATTGAAAAAGGGAAATATGTAAAATGCAATCCATGGGGTTTCTGAATGCAAGTATAGAGGTGGAAAATAAATTCCATAAGGGAATACAAAAGTATTAAAATCCACTAATGGGGATGAATTTACCCTTGGGTGATAGGACTATTTGTGGGAAACATAAGCAGATCTGTTGGGGCATTTTGTTCATAGTCAAGAAAAGGTATTCATAGGACACTGGCCCTCCATTTCTGATGGCCATGGAGGATCCTATGGATTCTGACATTTCTTAACATAGTGCATAGTTTTTGAACATAAGGATCCTAAAACTAAAAGAGGAATATGGGAATAATAGGATTCCTTTCTATTTTATCTATTGGGGTTTGGTCATTATATATATATGACCATTGTTCAAAGGGACAATTAAATTTCATCAATGGACCCAAAATACGAGATTCATATGTCACTACATATCATTATGATGAAAGGAATCAAGATCCACATAGTTATTTTAAGGCTCATCCCTATGGGTATCTGGTTCATGCATCTGGATGGAGCATTTTTTATGTATAATGGATTTCAAATCAGATGTGACTCATGGTGGAACATCCTATATAGATTTATTTTTTCCACAGGATCATGGGTAGAAGACATTATCTAGTGCATTGAGGCTTGATAATGAACATTGATTTGTGAAGGCATCATTCAATTTTAATTTCATGTGATTATGAAATTGATATATAATACTCATGTATCTGGAGGATAATTAGTTTACGATTTTTGATATTTCCATGATAACCATGGTTTCAGGGGTTCTTGGATTAAGAGGAATTACATGGGGCTTATAATCCCTTAGGAATATAGAATTAAGAAAATTATCTCTTGAGAATGAATTTTATTTTGGTCAACATGTCATATTTATGGAAAACAAAGGAAAATCCATGGGGACATTGTGTGCTTAGTCAAACAATGGTCTCCACGGGACATTAACCCTCTATTTCCAATGGTCGTGGATGATTATGAAGATCCAAGATTTCTTGAATCATATTGTTTTATACATAGAAAGTGTTCTCCTAGATACATTAGAAACATTCATGTCGTGATTTACCAATGGAGTTGGAAAATCTCCAACATTGATCTGACTCGTATACAGTGTGAGGAATTTCAATTCCCTCAGTGGGGATGGACCCAGGTTTGGAGATCCTAGTACCCATAGAATGGGCACCCTTCCTATTTCATATCCATAGGCAGGGGAGGGTCATTTTTTCTATATTGGGATACCTTGTCGTTTAACATCATATTCTTAGGACCTCAGGCTACCCATTGTGGGGGAAAATAACCATAACGGTCCTTTTATGGTCATGTCTCTAGGACCAAAATCATGGATTGGCATACCATAATGTCATGATGGATTCCCTACTAAGGTCCCTATTCCCACATAAGCTATGATTTTTGTGGGAAATAGGGGATGAAAAGGATTTTAAATCTCACCATCAAGATGTAATGATCAATAGAAGGGAGTGTTTTATACACGTGAGTAACGGTGTACAGTTTATCATCATACAACGAGGATCTATTATTGGTAAATTTATTATTGTTTGGTCAGGTCATTCCATCACACAATTTAATGTCATTTCATTAGGAATACTTCCTTATAGTTTAACGCCATGTGGAAATTATGTGGGTGGATAGACATGAAAGAAGGAACAAGCAGTTTTTCTAGAGATGGTCCTATAAATACAACTTATCTGGGAGTACCCAGATTGGACTTAAATCTCATGCAAAGGAAGGGACACATCCCGGGTTCTATTTTGGGTCTAGGAAATCAGATCCGGGTATCACTTTCTATCCCCTAATCTAGGATTCAAACATTATATGAGAATTTATAAAATACCCCATTGTTAAAATATTACCAATTCATATGGGGGAAGTAATTTTCATTTCCGTTATTTTGGGATGTTGTACTAGGATGAATGTCTGAATATCCATGGGTATCAGAAAAGAGTTGGAATCAGGCGGGTTTTAGTCTCAGGGATCAATATAGTAGGTGACTGATGCTAGAGGCAATTTCATCTCTGCTAAGAACATTTTTGGGCCATACAGTTTAATGTCATGCTACAATGATGTTGGCAGCACAGTTCGTCATCATGTTTGTAGGATTAATTCTCATAAAAATAATGGCTATGTATGGGATAATAATGTTGGGATATTCTTTCATACCCCATACAAGAGGGGGGGTACATGTAAACCATTATCTCAGGGACCCACGAATCAAGAAGAATGATGTAGGCCTTGGAATATGTTAGACATAAAAAAGGTAGAAAAGGATATCCTTAGGAAGAATTTTCCCTTGGTTGAAAGGCCAATTTTGTGGGAAACCTAGGTAGAGCCACTGAGGAATTGTGTGCATAGTCATACAAATGTGTCTGTAGGACACTGAATGTCCATTTCCAAAGGATGTGTATGTTTATGGGGATCTGAAACTCCTTGGGTTATGAATATTGATTAATGGAAAGGATATTTATGGGAAATGGGGAATGTATAGAATATGATTATCTATGATGCATGAATTCCCCAAAAAATAATTGATACAGTCATGAGGTATAGAATGAACATTTTTCCAAACCTTTTCATAGGATGAAAGGTTTGTAATCTCTTTCTCGGCTTTGCATTATAGATAATTTCTTAGGGGAATTTTTATTTCCCCATTTTGTGTGGCTGGACCTAGGTATGTGTAAACCGAGTGTTACTACATATCCTATATGGAAATTAATCATTCCACATAGAGCTCTTAGAAGGAAAGTTAAGGCGTAGGTATGATCCATATTTGGGGAAGAGTGCATTTTTTAAGGTAACAGCTGGACTATGATGTAAGATCAGGGTGTCACTACATATACTGTAAGGATATGAATCAAGAAACATGTTGTTATTGGGGTACCTTGTAATTTTACATATTCTGGTAAGGAATTTGGCTAGTAGTGGGTTGGTGTGACTATGAGGAATCCAATGAAGAGACACCTATGACCACGTGAGCAGTACTCAGTGTGAGAAACTAGGGCCAGAAACAGAATATTCTTCTATGCAGGGGGGTCAAGAAGAAGGATGCGAGAATTTTCCTTTAGCACATTATTCCATTCAAGCCAATTATTGAAGATTTGGGTGCTGATTTCATATCATATAGGGGAAGGAATCAATTTGTATATAGATCAAAGAAGAACCTCCCTACATAGATTTGAACATTGTGTAGGAAAAATAGGAATATATTTTGGGTGGTGGTTGGACCAAGATAAAGAATCTAGGCATCACTACGTATCCTTTGAGGGTAGAAATAAACCTTCATGTAGTTTTCAAAACATTATATTCCATTAAGATCGGTGCACATAGATGGTGAATTTTAAATTTTTCTCTGTTTGATAGCAGATGGACCAGGATGGATGATTTGGGCATCATGATGTATCTTGTAGTGGCATGAATCAAGCCACACATAGTTCTAGAAACTCATTATGTCAGTCAGATCCCTGCACAAAGAGGGGGGATTTAAAAAAAAAATAATGGGCCTATAGAATACCTGTATCCTCTATTCTTCTAGGGGAAAACCATTACCACCATTCCTAATATCACTTGTGCTATGATTTGTGTGAGAAACAATGAATATACGGGTCTTCTCTTTTGATACAAAGGTAGCTGAGAGAAAAATAAATGAATTTTGTTACCATATGGTGGCTAGACCAATATCATGGATTGTTGAATCTCTACATATCCCATCGCCATATGGTAATCATGGAATACTTAGTTCTAAGACAATATGTTCCATGTACCAGCTTGATCCTTGCACAAGGATGGGGTCAATATTTTTATGGTGGTTGGACCAGGATGAAATATTTTGGTGTCGTTATGTATCTCATTGTTACATAAGAGTCAATATATACATAGTAATGTCTGGTTGTCTTGGTAGGTGACCAATTTCAGGGGAAATATCCCTTCGGGTCAGAACACTATTGGGGCCATGCAGTTTGACATTTCATAGCATGGACGAAGACACTAATATGTTTAATGTCATGAAAAAAGGAAAGAGATGGTATTCAACTTTATATCATGTATCTTGGACATTGATTATAATTATTTTATCATCATGTATCATGGATGAATATGCCAATCATTTTGACATCGTGCAACATGAATGAAGATGCTAACCAGTTTAATGTCGTGCAACATGGATGAAGATGCTAAGAAGTATAACATCATAATGTATGGACGAAGATGCTTTTCAATTTAGCATCATGGAACATGGATTTCCTCATCATAAATTTTTACTTCATTCAATCAAGACAACATCCATGCTTTTGGATACAAGAAATATTTCATTAGAAACCTCGCATTGGTGTGAGTTGTGGTGAGCTTTCCATCAATTGATATCATGGAATAAGCTTCATTGTATTAAAATTTGTGTATAAAATATGGCCCTTATCATTTTTTATCCAACTTTTGATGTTTCATCCAGATTATCATCGAGGTTATGAGGAACAACACCATTTGTCCTTTGAGGAAAGAATGGAGGTGGACCTTTTTATTTAAGGCTCATGCATTCCGATTTTTGTAAACATACCAATGGTGAAAAGTGTGAAATATTTTCTCATCCAACTGATCCAACTAATCAAACCATTATTCTTATTTCTCATATGAAGATATTTCATAACAGATAGAAATGTAGAGCGATGGTAGTTCAATTTCGATGGGAAGAACTGCCTCCACCCCGTATACTAAAGAGTTCAAGGTTGTTTGAGGGGGTGGTGTGGGTTGTGGTCTGTAAATCCTAATGATCATGGAGGATATTTTCCATCCATGATTTATTATCCATATCAATCATCTTTGGGATTGTGTAGGATATGGACTTCTTGAAATAATTTATCGATCACATGGACACTGCATGGTAGTATGATAAATGGTTTTCGTTGGTGCCATACTCCTAATATAGTTTCCCAAATTCAACAGAGAAAAAATAGGTGTTATTGTATGTCAGTATTATGTTAGGGACACAAAACATAGTGATTATATTGGCTTTCAAAAAGATAACAATTATTTTTTTTCTCCGAATTCTTTAATGGGTACTTCTTCCTCTCATTTGGAAAATAATTTTGTTATTGTGAGAATAAACATGAATTTTCTGGCTGCGACGGGGGGATATTGACCCACAATGACCATTCCCTATATGGAGAACAACCCGGAGTACATAGAAGTGTGAAGGAAATCTGGGGATTGATGAATGAAATTGGCATTGACATTGCAGGAATGAAACTTTCTAGAGAAATTGGCACAATCCTACATGTTGGTGAGTGAATAGTACCAATGTCTTCAAATTTGATGAGAGAGTTTGGATGCTTATTGGTGTGCCCCAAATGTTTTAGAACACACTTCATTCAGGATGGAATCATTATCTTCTCCATCAATGCACTTGAGAATGACTCCATCATGGCCTCACTTATAGAGAACATTTCATTGGTTTGTACTATCAAGCATCATGAAGTTGATTGCCCGTCACTGGATTTTATCCCTTCCAGACCTATCTGGAGGGAGTTCTCCCATTGGAATATAATCCTCAATGGGGGCCATCCAGATGGGGGTATGACCCTATGACTCAGAAAAGGGACTGATTTCATTTTTTTTCTCTTGTCTTGTCATGAAAATATGGTAAACCCATCAGATGATGGGAAATGATGATGACTGTTTAATTATGATCCTGATTATCCCGAGCTATGGCTACATTTTCTAATTCATCAGCCTATGCATTCTGTGACAGAGGAACATAATCTAGTGATGATTGTGATGAGAATTATACTATTAATTATTGTATAAATTTCATAAAATGTATCAATTCCTCTTTCTTGATAGCATAGTCACCATTGACTTGGTTTATGACCAAAACTGAGTCTCCATTTACATTCAACTGTTCTGCCTGTACTTAGAGTGATAACTCCAAGACTATAATAAGGGCCTTGTATTCTAATTCATTCTTTGTGCATCCTTCTATATTAATGTAGGAATGCGAAAGGACTACCTTTTCTGGGGATATGAGTATGACTCCAAGACCCACTTTGTTGGGTCTGGAGTCTCCCAACCTTTTTCTTGTCAGGATTCTGGGTGCACTATCAAAATGCATCTCTCATATCTAGGGATCCTCTTGAATAGAAAAAAAACCTTCATCTGGTAATTAAACATCATATGGACTCACTTATCTTGAGGGGTTTTCTTCCATGATGTATAATAATGCTTAACATTTGATAGCCTTCTAGGGTATGAACCGTGTATCGAACTACTGAAGGATGACTACCCACTATGACAAGCCTCCAGTCAACATTAAACAGCTAAGAATATACTTGTTCATATTACTATGAGAGACTAGGTGGACCTCTTGGTACTACAAATAATGCATAAAATTCTTAATCGCAAATATAATGTCCAGAAAACTCTTCTCAATATTTTAATATTGAGTCTCAGCATCAATCAGGGTTTGAATGTGATAATAGAGGTTATTCCCACTATCAGCATCACACTTCTGTGCATGGAATGATCCTAGGAAACACTCCAAGGAGGTTATATACGGAATAAGTGGTCTTCCTTTGACAGGAAACATTAGCCCTGGTGGACTTAAAATATATTTCATGAAATTTTTGAATGCTTATTGACAATCTTTAGTCCAGTGATATATAACCTCATTCTTCATTAAACTGGTGAAGAGAAAACATTTTCTTACAAGGTTGGATATGACGCACTGAATATAGGACATATGTCCTTGGATTAATCTGAATTCTATGATATTTTTAGGAGGTTATAGTCCAATGATATACCTTATCTTTATAAGGTCGACTTTGATGGAAAGAGGGCATATGAGGAAGCGAAGTAATTTCCCAAAGGTGACTCTGAAAGCACATTTCAGGGGGTGCATTTTAAAACTGTGATGTCATAATTTACTAAAGATGGTTTCTTGATAAAATAGGTGGTCTATGTGCAATCTTGAAATAACCACCAGACCATCAACATAACAATCGACTAACATTCCATGGAAGTGTTTGAAGATGTGATGCATGGCGTGCTGATATTTGGAGCTATAATTTTTCAAATCGAAGGGCATTACATTTTATGAAAACACTCCCTGGGGGCCCTGAAGGCGGTGTCTTCTTCATCTCCTTAGGCCATTCAGAGCTGGTTATACATTGAATAACTGTCCATGAATGAGAGAGCCTCATATTAGAGAGTTTTATCAATCAACAATTCTATGATCTGGAATGGGAAATCATCTTCTGAGGAGTGTCTGTTGAGGTCCCAGAAATCAGTGTACACCCTAATCTACTGATTCATCATTTTAATAAAAATTATATATTCAAGCTATGTGGGATATTAGACCACCCAAATGATTTTAAATCTAATAATATTTTCATCCTCATCCTCTATCCTGGCCGAAGGTGTTGGGTGAGTCCTTCTGGAAGCTTTCTTTTAACCACGATGGTCCTCTAGTAGGCCCAGGTGGGGAGTCGCCACCTTAGGATCACAGCCTAGAATTTTGGTATAATTACAATATAAAACACCTTAATTATACTTTATAAAGGAGGCTTATATTTCATTCTCTTCAGAAGACAAATACACACTAATCAAAGTGGGCCACTGGTCCTCTTCAGTAAGATGGTTTTTTTTCTGAATTCATCAATGATGGTAGGTACACCTTCCTCAAAAGTGGGAGGGAAATACCTTATATATTATTCTATTTCTTCTTCCAAATCCCCATCATCCTACTCTTAATCTTATTATGGGGAGAAAATACTCGACATGAGGTCTTCCATATTGGGAAAGGAATCACAATTTTAGTATTTAGAGGCTAAAATAGATTCTTTTTTCCCAACTACCTGTGGGAAATTATTTATATGGGATGGAGTGAGGGGTGAATGAATGTCATCACTTTATTTAAATGTATAGACATCCTATTCTTCATTAGTGAGAAAGGTGAGAATTTTTTTGATCCTTGAGGATTTTTTGGGTCATTTGTTTTTGAGCATTCACCATTATCTCGAGGGATAGTGCACTTTTGAACACTATCAGGCTTAGTATCCATGCATGAGATCTTAAATATGGATGAATCTGTGTCTGAGATCAGACTCATGCAATAAAAACCATTTATGGGGGGTATGTATTCATCTATAAGCTACCAAATAGTGTTGGTAGGGGCTATTTCCATCCCTTTTGGGGTAGTGACCCAATCGATTTAATCACCAGAATACTTATTCCCTTGCTTCTATTAAAATATTTCTTAAATGTACTTAAATTCAATAATTTAAAATGAGGATTTATCGGTGTTCAACATCCCATTTTTTCCATTGACGCAATATTTGATGCATTGATGGTATGGAGAGGGAATTTCTGAATGTAGATGCAGCTAGGGCCTTCCTAGAATGACATTAAAGGTCCTATTTTTCCCGGACCTCCAAATATTTTGTGTCTGCCATGAGGTCACACAGCCAAGTTTTGATCTTGATTTGAACCAATGGATTCTACTCACTTTTATCATACCCCAACAAGGTTTTGGTGTAGGGTGTTAAAATTTATTCATCACAACCAAGTTGTAAAAGTTTCCACAATGAGATATGATTATCCTTGGAGCCATTATTGATGAGGATTTTTCAAATATAGACATTATTTACCTATCCAGACACATATAGGTGCTTTATGTTCCATTTCATAATGGAATATTCATTTAGATCTATGATGGAAATGACCACATGACATTTTTTGGGACCCTTCAATGCCTGATAAAATTTTGTAGTGGTTACCTTGGATTCAAATTCCTTGGGACTCACCAAAGAGTCTATGAGTGTCTCCCTGAGATCCACTAATTCGTTTGGTGCATCCAGGATTAGAAGATTGGCTACTACCGTGGCTAACTGCTTCAAGATATCATATTTCTATTATAATGGTTGGTGCTTCCCAGCTTGGGGGTGCTCGTTCAAAGGAACATTAGGGACTTGATCCTTGGATGTAGATGGTATGGCCCCTGAAATCGGAACTGGTAATGCTTCTTCACTCTGTAGTCTTTGATGAGCATGCCTTTTGGCAAGCTGCATGATGTTAAACATATGTTTCTCTTCTGATGGATACTCTAAGATAATCGAGCTAGAGTTTCTTCCAAAAATGATAGATAATATTTCTTGTTCATGTTGGGACCACATAAGGGCTCTTCTGAAATTCTCTATAACATTGATGGTTTGAGCGAAAGTGGTGCCATTGATTTGGTTTCTGTCGAGACAGCATCTTCCTATGTAACCTCAGATTATGTGGCCTCTTCTTCTAGTTCCCCAATTGGGTGGGGGGAACTCGGGTTCATAAAAAAATGCATTATCATATAAGGGATCCACTAAGTGTATAACATTAATAGAGATGAAAATCAATTCCTCATCCGTTAACGACTCTTCCTGATTGACTTCTTCCAATAGTGTCCTTTGGTGGGGGAATTTCCCATTGTACTATTGGGAGGGGTGTCTCCCATCACATTAGATCCATTGGAATAAAATCTGACAGTGTCAAATACATCATTATTCATGGTATAGGCTCATCTTCTTTCACTTTTTCCACACCGTATCGACCCTTGGAGGATTTGGGAGCTAAGCATGTTGGTTGTGTTGGATCTGGAGATGTTGGAGGCATAATTAGTTGCTTCAACTATTCTACGAGTATGACATGAGATCAGTTGACTATCTTCTAATTCATAAAAATATTGAATTTATTCTCATTCTTTCAAATGACCATTTCCCACTCCCCTCCTTCATTTGGCTTAGTGGTGGAAACATATACCACTTGTGCTGGTGGTGGTACTAGTTTAACTTTTCCAAAATCTATCATTATTTGTAGGAGATATTTCAAGATGAAACACTCTTAGATGGAGTGTTCAAGTATCCCTTGATAGGGACAATAATATGGCTGGTCATCAAGACCTAATTCCTCATCCCTCTTTGGCTTTGTTAGTGGAAGCAAGTTGCAATTCATGGCAGCTATAAAGTAACCACATAAATGATCATGTCAGAATGAGTATAATTTATTTATCCACTCCTCCAATTGATTCCCCCCCCTTCAACTATCATGTCAAGGTGGGGTTGTCTGATGATGTCTAGAGGTCCCTTCATGTTTTTGTGTGGGTCTTGGAGCTTGATTCGATGGAGGGGGTGGCATAAGCATAATGGATACAACTTCATCTCTTCATACCCTTTTTCCTTGGGCCGATAGGGCTTCCTCGGATGTATGATTAGTTTATTTCCAGGAATATACTATCCTCCAAGCAATGGAAAAGAAATCGTAGAATCTACTTCTATATTCAATAGGAATTTGGGGTGTTCGTAGATTATCTCATAGATTATTGATGCACATGGCAGGCATCTCATCAGTGGGGATTGGATGGTTCTAGGAGTATGTCTGACCCTTCTATCTTTCAATTAAGATTGAAAGTATCACATTCTCATGTAGTTTTTAGTACATGAGATCAATGAATATTGTATTGTTGAAATATTAAACTAAAATGGAAGATAAATTTTCATAGAAGTTCTTCCCATACTGTGATCGAATTAGCCGATATACTGGTATTCCACAGAAAGGATGATCCTTGCAAAGTCTGTATGATGCATACAAGTTTCACTACATCTTGTAGCTCCAGAGTGCCAATCATGGGGTCAAAATAAGAATGTTAGTGCATTTAATGCTTCTTCAGGTCCCATGAGACATTGAACACTATGAATATGGTATTTTCAAAATTTGTTTGAGGTGGGACGTTGTTCAAACAATTGGGTTCATGATTCTATTCTGGTAGTATTGGTTAGTGTTTCCCCTCCATTACATCCATTAAAGTTGTCAATAATTCAATGGTATTCATGACCCCTTGGTGCATGTCCTGTTGGAATTGAGAAATTGCAAGTGTATCATTGGAAAGACTAGATGTGTCGCTGCTACTAGGACTTGAGGCAGGTTCCCATCTGAGGGTATCTTTTTTTGGATTTTCTTTAATCTATTTCTGTTTCCTCCCAAAATGGAGGGAAATATTTATATCTATCTAGGATTGGGATCAGGTAGACTGATGGTCCCAACACTACCTTAATATGATTTCTATCCTTTCATCATCTATTAGGATGATCCCATGATGTTGAGGTACATCTGATGGATGTGTGTGTTGATTCTCCACTTGAAGAACATACCCAGCAGTATGTCTTACTCATAGAATCTAAACACTGATTCACCTTATCTCTTTCATTTCTTTCTCATGTCGAGTGACTCTATCCTCAAGTGTGGAGGAATCATCTTTATTTGGAGGAGGAGTCGGGTCGTAGACCACGCTCTTATTATTTTCCTAGTCATGGATATTCACAGGAGGTAATGGACAATTATCTAAGGGGGAAATGAAATTTAGTGAAATACTTTGGTTTTGACTGTGCACACCTACAAGATTGGTGTGGACTATCTCCGGGATAGAACCCTCTTCTCCTTTGTCCTCATTATTTGTATCACTTTTAGCAAGGTCAATGGGTATGATGTCCATGACATTCAGTGGTGCATACAAAATTGGTGGCATCATACAGGATGCTGAATGGAAAGAGATCTACATGTTTCCTTTGTTGGATCTTCTCCATCCATTATTTGATATCATTGAGTTTCTTGGAAAAAAGTGTGTTGAAGGGAGCACAGATTTTACCTTGCAGTTTGCCTCTATTTTATGGTATGTGATTCATGTGATAGGATGGAATGTGTGACCCTCTTTCCATTGTTCTCCCCATATGGGAGAGGAAAAATGTCCAAATGGGTAGAATTTGAGGTAAACATTCTCCCATCCATAGGGGCTAGAGTTTCTCTTGTTCTTCTATTGACATCTCTCAGACTATATTTTCTACTATTATAGGATAATTTTGTGTAAAAAATTCCCAAAACCATACAGGTTGGGATGTTTCCCGTATTTCAGAAGCTACTGCGGTTGTTACTGCTTTCTTGATCTCACTCATTCACATGCTGGTGTCAGCTGGATATAGTGTTGGTTCTACATGTGAATTACTTACTTTCTAGTAAATGATCTATTCTCAATTATTGTTTTCCATTCGGTGGAAGGAATAATATAGGTTTTCATTATCCTAGTCCAGGAGCTTCTCGTTGGTATGATCTCATTAGGCCCGACGCTTTGAAGACTTTCTCAAGGCCAGTTCATGTTGAGCATCACACTTTTCTTGAGTAGAGACATAATTTAACTATCATCTAGATATTATGACATTTCATGATGTCACTTCATGTGGGTTCTATTAGAAAAAAGTGGGGTGAGGTGTAGAGCTTCATGTTCTCCCAATACCCGGTTATGAACACCAGATGGGGCGTTGCTGATAAGGCAATGCAACTTGTGTTTCACATAGAGGAAGGCCAGATCAAGGTCTATATTCTACCTTTTTTATTTTGGTCACCATGTAGAAAAAAGGGATTCTAGGTCGATTTGATGGAAAATAAGTCCTAGGACATTAACATGGTATGCATTCACATTATAGGGAAAAACTATTCTTTCAATTAGGAAAGTGTTTCCCAGATATTGAGGAGAATGTTTTGAAAAAATTCATCTGACAACTCTATTTTTATGTTTAACTGAGAAGTAATCATGTCCAATACATTTTTTTTCATCCCTAGAATGTCGACTTATTGTAATCAATATATCCTCATTGTTGTTCCTCCAAGTACACTCTCGCTTGATTTTCCCATTTTGAATGCTCCTTAATGATTTTGTTCAACGTAGTGGGGTTTACGGGTGTGTCATTACCATGTAAATGGTATAGTGGAGGATCATAAGATGAGATTCGAGCTAGTCCATCCTCTAGTTGAGAAAGGATATCACTTGACATGGAGAGAGTATCCAGTGTTTCATACTTGATTTTCCCAAACACCATGTCATATGGGTGATTTATCACATTTGAGATGATGAGGGGATGACTTTCTCAGCATTGTGAATTTTGATTGTGGGGAGGACTGTTGTAGTCAGTGCTGTGGTGGTGAGAACTACCATCGCATAATAATTTCTGGCCATAGAGAGGAATTCTATAGTTTATAACATGGGGAGGGCCTTTTGGACAGACCATAGTAAGGGAAAGACATTATTTCTGCTTGGAGTCATTGATGTGAGGGCCGTCACAATGACTGTTATCAGGGTGAGGACAACCATCATAGTTCTGTTTTTAAGGAAATTATATGAAGTGTACATTTTGGGGAGGTCCATCAGGATGTAATTCAATGAGGGGAGAACCTTATCATTTTTTAGTGCCACTATAGGGAGGGACATCATAGCAACTACCATCCTGGTGAGGACTACCATCACAACTTGAAGACTGACTATAGGTAGAAACATATCAGCAATGTATACCCTACGTAGGAACATCAAGGAATATGGAATAAAGGGGCGTAACTTCTTACTATTTTATCTTCTTATCAAGGGGAGGGATACCCTGACATGCATCCAGAGAAAATATTTCATTGTCGATGTTTTTTGTCCCATGGTGTAATCCCCCGTGGGTGCTTCTTGGAGGACCTTCAGAGCCGATGGTATAGAATTTGTGCGGAGGAACATCCGAACTACTACTACCACTTCAATAATTTTTAATGAAACATTAGGTTCTTGAGCATCTATTGATAGATGTCTTATGGTGTCAAGAGCTCTAGATTTTAGAAAAGAAGAATCCTGAGTATGCTCTATATTTTCTAGTTTCATTTGGAGTGTTTCATTTTTGTGTTCTCTCTTATCGGAAACTAGGGCCACCTGCAATTGGTAATGGCCTTCATATATAGGTCTATGTTCTGCTGGTTCTTGTGATGTTGTTGGGATATGATAACAGACTTGTTGAATTCATTCAATGATATATGCCTTCCCTAGAGAGGCCACCATGTTGAACCTATTTCCCCTAGTTGGAACAAGTATTTGATCCCGATCTTGTAGTCCTTGTATCACAAAGTATGGTCATTGAACCTACTAAACTAGAGCAGGGATGCAGGTCTACTCCAGGGTGACTATCTGATTTTGTGGTTGAATCACCCCACCCATGTACACTTTGTTGTGGGGACGACTCCTCGCTTTTACCATCGACACAATGATGTCTTGAAATGTCTGGAGTATATAGTCTGTGATTGATGTCTGATCCTTCTTCATGTCCTAGAAGTGTTGAGAGACTCCTTTGGCTAGAATGGCTGTGAATTCCCATTTTGTTGTTAGAGTAGGCGTTTGTGCTTACTCCAATCCTCCATGGGTTTCTAGTTTGTAATAGAAGTTATTCAATGCTGGGAGAGAGGAACGAGTCTTCCATTGGATATCTTCTCTAATTTCCACCATATTTGACTGGTGGGATTTTCATGCATCCTCAAGAATTTGGCTCCACTCATATTTTATTTCCACCACATTTGACTAGTGGGATTCGTATGAATCAACATTATTATATGACTACCCATGGTTTTCTACCCTATTTGGATGGTGGGATTAGAGTTTATTAGTAGGGATTTGTTAGTTCTTATAGACAGGATCCATTCTATTTGGATGACACGATTTTCGTGCATTAGTAGATATTTGAATATACCAATTATTTTCCACTCTATCTGCGTGATGTGACCTATGAGCATTGGAGGGAATTTGCACTAGATCATAATGTTCCACCTTGAATTTGTGGTGGGAGTAATAAGACTGAGCTATAATATATGTCCTCTCAGTGGTTTCTATAATACTTCTATGGCAGTTTTAAGGAGAGGGGAAGAGTTGTATGTTTTTCCATTGCATGCTGCCACGTTTGTGTGGCAGATCTCCTCCCGGGGAACCAGGCTGACAACCTGCTCTTGATGGTTCATTTTCTTCCCTGGTTAGGCTGTGTGAGGATCCTTTGTATGTTGGACTTTATCATTTTCCCTCAACACTAGATCCTCTTCATAGTGATGATATTGGGTTGTACGTCGTTAGTATTGACGTCCTCCAACATGAACTATCGTGCGAGGTTCTTATGTATCAAGGATAAAGTCATTGGTATCGAATTGATCTTCCTAAGGGATGTACTCATAGTCCCATTTAAAGGAAAAGTTCTCAAAATAATTTGAGATTTCCAGCTGGTCCGTCCATTTCTGGGATGCCAACTGGGGTTGAAGAGGGTGTTGGTGAGATTTCACAGATTCAAGGGCCCACCTTACATCCTCTATAGTGGGGAGCATACCATTTTGGTGGTACCCTTTCATTAGTTTGTTTGAAACCAAGTTTTGAAGATGTTGGGTTGGTGATGGAGTCCTACTTGTCAGGGATCAGGTCACCTATGAGGATGTCGATGTACGTGTCTACTAAATTTTTTGAGATGCCATTTGGATCAAAGAGAGATCTATGAAATTCCTTATATATATATATACTTGATTCTTGAAGCACCTTTCCTTCACAGAGTCTAATGACTGAAAAGGGGAATACCTTATGCACAAATAGATTCATCCTTTGAAGAACATCAAAAATTGACAAAGGCATGAACAAGGATTTCTTTAAGCATGGGTTGCGCAAGTATAATTGAGCGCCACATATTAGTCACGCAGGTGACTAGCGCAACCTTTTTTATTTTCTCCCAATTTCCTCAATTTCCAATAAATACCCCTTGTTGGCCCCCCATTTCGAGGACAAAAAATCCAAAAGTCAGATTTAACCTCTCGACACCCTATTCTCTAATTGAAATCTTCTAAACATTTATAATGTAATTCCATACCTAGAATGGAAGATCTAAAGAGAGGGAATAAGGACTAATTGTTGAAATTCATAAACACTTGCGCACCTAAGTGTCTAACCCTTAAGGGAAATGAAGACACTTGTGTGCCACCTTATCCCTTCGACAGAACTTGCGTGCCACCCTTTTGGAATCCTCTAGGGATAATACTAAGGGCTTGAGCCAAGCCTCACACATGTATTACCTTATGGGTTAATCGTCACCCATGTACACATGTGTCGTGCAAGTATACTTGTGCGACCAGGACTTGTGCGCCCAAAGAGGACTTGCACGCCTGCCTCCTTTTGGGTGCCCCACCTACCTATTCAACTCTTTTCATCAAATACACCTCCCCTCTTCAATATTTTGCCTTCAAATAAATTTATGACATGGATCCTTTATTGGATTCCTTATCTGAAAAGAATTCTGTGAAACATCTCTCAAAACCTCATGATTTACATAACATTATGTCACTAAGGTTAGAGATTTCTTTCATTTTCAACCTCATTCTTTAAGATGAGAAGATCTTTAATTTTGGGCATCCTCCTTAGGAGTAATCCCCAAGTTCTCTAATCCGGGCATCCCCCTTAGGAGTAAGCCCCAAATTCTAATTTCCCTTAACCTAGGCCTCCTTTTCAGAAGTAAGCCCCAGTCACAAGTCCCTTAACCTGGGCCTCCTTTTCATGAGTAAGCCCCAGATTTCAATTCCCCTTAACCGGGGCTTCCTTTTCAGAAGTAAGCCCCATGCATAATTTCTTTTGACTTGGGCCTCCTTGTCATGAATAAAACCCAAGTTCCAAGTTCCCCAATCTGGGCATCCTCCTTAGGATTAAGCCCTAAATTCTAAATTCCCTTAACCTGGGCCTCATTTTTAGGATTAATCCCCAGTCAGAATTTCCATTAACGTACGTCTCCTTCCCAAGAGTAAGCCTGAAATCTCAAATCCCCTTAACTTGGGCATCCTTCTCAGAAGTACGCCCCAAGTCTCAATTTCTTTTGATTTGGGCTTCCTTATCAGGAATAAAACCCAATCATTAGTCCCCTATAATTTGGGCATCCTTCTCAGGATTAAGTCCTAAGTTAAGAATCCAAATCTCCATAAAGCACATATACCTTGATGGATCTTGTTCCTGGGTTTCTTCCCTAAAGTAAATCCCAATCATAATCTATCTGGGCAGTCATACATACATAAGCCTTGAGTCATTCCTTATGATTGCATCTTTCGTGGCACAATCATCACGTTTTACTGATACCTCTTGTTTCTCACACAGAGCATGACTCATGTGAGCTTAGAGCGTAAAAGTAATTATGACATATTTATTTGGGCCATCAATCATGCATAAACCTCGTACTTATTTACTCAAACTACATGGGTTCTGATTCCTTTTCTAAACAAGGATACGTAGGTAGCCCATCTGGGGGTATGATCCAAACTCTGAAATAATCTATTTCCTTCTGAACGATAATAAACTTCAAGTTCCACACAGAGTGGATTTAAAACCAGTATGGTTATCATAATGGCCAAGATATTTCTATATAATGTGTTGAAGGATACGATTGAATAAGAATCTATAACAAATAAAGATGATTCTCTATCTATGAAGAACCTCAAATACATACAAAATATTCTCTAAATACCATACATATCAATAATTGATTGTCAGATCTAAAGGAAACCTCATTTTCATACTTGGTAATTTAATAAGGATTCACGAACAAAACTCAAATATATAAGAGAGTCTCAGAGTAGAAAATAATTCCCCGCAAAAAGGTGTGATGAGTCAGACCTCCCATCCTCTCAACCAATGCAAATTCTTAAGCTTCATCGATCCATAACTAATAAGAGCCTGCCTTTGGAAAGTATGTCCAAATGGATATAGAATCATTGGATGTTTCTGGTTCTACGAATAAATCCGTTAGAAACTGATTGGCATGTTTTAACCTGAAACAAACAAGGTCATCCCAATTTCCATAGAAAAAAATGGGGACCTCAACGTGAATCCTTAACCAAGTTAAATGATGTTTTACTTATTTTTATTCCCATATTTAACTCAATGTGGGGGACAAAAAAGTAATCAATAACATATGTTCTCATCCAAAAGATGTAGTGGCCGAACATATCTTGATTACATCTGTTATATCAAACAGGCACTCATTTCCAAGATCTCTCTGCGTTACAGAAATTGCTTCTCTAAAGTTCACACCTGTGAATGCATCTACCGCTACTCCTACTGGATTGTCATCCACTCTGAGGACGACATCACCTACTCATCATCTTCAATGCTGGGTCTCAAATGCACTGGTTAAGGAATACCGTCAACACGGTACCATTCCTAACACTGAAGGCCGCTCGAAAAGCCCTCCAAGTCAATAATTCACCCTGGTTTTCCAGCCAGCGATGACTAGTGATCAAGAAGAAGGTGGGGACAACCACCGTTTCCAACCATTTTAGGTCGTTATCCCTAGAACGCAATCTCCAATCCCTCCCATATTATGTGGAGGTGAATGAGAAGGTCACTCAAGGCCTTAATTAAAGGAGACAGGAGTCCTTCCTGAGGGCTCCCATCAACAATCGCCGCCAGAGTCGTGCGACATTGCGCCATCAACATGATGAGGGTAACACTTTTATGTGTTCAGCTCAGGTTCCTCAGATCCGAGCATGCAAGACGAACCACCAGAGGTGAAATGTGGTCAACAGGGAGCAGGTTCTTACTTCTCCCCCCTCCGGAGAAGTCCATCAAGAAAACTTTATGGAAAACAACGAGCAGGCATAGACACCTATCTGTCATGATATTACTGCCCAGAAAACTCGTCTGGAAGTAACACGCCAATCCTGCCTGGAAATTCTAGCAGAGTATTATAGACAGGGATACACACCAATTTAAAATCAATAATTCTATCAGCAGTCTCATCTTCCAGTATTGAAGGAAATCATTATCCATACTTGAAAAAGAATACACAACAGGCACATACACCTGCCAATGTTCATCAGGCTAACCAACAGTCTCATTTGGTAGCACCTGGAGAAGTCAGTCAGAAAGCTCCGATGACAAATTAGGAGCAGACTCAACTCTCTGCCCCCACACATGAGTACTGTCAGAATTCACTGACTGGAAAAGGAGGACAAGAGTAGGAATACACACCTACTCCAAGAACGTAATGGACGTATATTCATGTTCTAGTAGCTGAAGTCACCAAGCACATTCTGACAATGGTGAAAGAGCAGAAGAAAATCTCTGCTCATATTCTGGATGCCTGTCAGAATATTATAACAACTTTAGCAGCATCACATGGAAAGGAATAAAAATCTATCCTTATCAGTGGAGTGACACATCAATATATCACCTTGAAACAAATACACACCTCTGTTCCAGTCCAATAGGGTCGTGGGGAATACTCCCCCATTTCATACAGACATTCAATTCAGGCACATACACCTAATTTGAATGGAGATAATCAGCCTATCCTGACTATTTGTCTTGAGCAGGCACATACACCTACCCATATTAACCACTTTTTTCAACAAGTGGTTCCCAAAATGAGTAAGAAGGCATCTTATAGGAAGACCCATTCAACAACGTCAAGAAATCAAGAGCCAATCTGTAATAAGGCTTTTATCGATGCTGGAGTTCTTGAACCCTCAGAAAATTGTTTGTTATAACTCAAGATTCTACTCTCTCATTTCCCAATAGTGGGAACAATAACACTGAAGGTCTTCATTAGACACTTCCTCATGAAGGATTTCTTCATGACAGTTCGGTCGATCTTGAAGTATCACCTTCAGATGAGAGCCACGATAACCATCTGCGTGGCCAGAAGATCTAGGAGCAAAAGGTTTCATCTTTTGTTGTAACCCACCATGGTGGTCCTCTCAATGATGATGAATTTAGCTGTGAATGTCCTCTCCACATTATTAATTCTCATTTCTTGGAAAATTAATCCAAGGACAATGTAGTAACGAGAAATCCCCCTTATCTTGAGGCACTTGCAAATGTGAAGCCAGTCATGTCTGATGCTTTACCGATAGCAGGTGAAATAATTTCTCAATCAGATGATAGCCCGGGGTGTAGGTCATTCTCCAAACCACCACTGGGTCATTCATCTTCTAGTTTGATAAATGAATTCTCTACCAATCTTGTTGAATCTGATAAAGAAATAAAGAATCACCAGCTTTGGTCTAATCAGGTAGAATAATATTCATCGAATGATAAGGATAAAATTATGAATATGAGAAAACAACTGGCGAATGGTGAAGTACTGGTCATGTTTTGTCCTTTGGTTGACTCTCAGTATGATATCCATGAAATGCTGACGGAAGATTGTATTCACGATATTTGTCTCAACTTGTGGAAAACTATTTTTCAATTGAAAAAGAAAATATTATCTTATGATGAATACAAAAATCATGTTAAGATAATAGAAGGGTTACAAAGCCAAATTGATTTGGCCTCTCTCTTAGTTTCCCGATATACGAAGGCTGAAAAGCAGCAGAGAGCCCTTCAACGTTCATTCCTTGGCACACTAAAAAGATTTCACCAGTTAATTGCCAATGCCCCATTTGGTATTCATATCATTGGAGGGGGTGTTCATGGAGCACTACATTTTACTGTACTCTCCAGTCAACAAAGCCTGCCAAAAATGGTCTCATGCAATGTTATTGCCCATGGACAACCACAACCAATTGATTTTTTTTAAATCAAAGTCTTGCTCAGGAACATGCCTCAACTAGTTCTTCCCAAAGTTGGGCATACAAATAACAAGTTGTCGAATTACTCTCACATCAATCAAATGAGAATATCTAACATGCTTCTCGTTTAGATAATACACATAATCAGGTGACATAAGTGTCAAAAATCATCCAACGGTCATTTGAGCTAGGTGATTTGAGTGGATGTAGGTTGATGCATCCAGCCAATTTCCGGACTAAAGTCCGGAAAATCATGAGAGATTTTAAGAAAGTCTCAGATGTAGCAGCTCAAAAACCACCCCAGCTTGCCAGAATGGGGACTCTTTTAACCCAACCCTCAGAATCAACAAATAATATTCAAGGAGCTAAGCACGAAGCACAGGAATAGCCCCAGTCCGCCGGACTGGGGACTTTTTCAAATCCTCAATCTCTTCCTCAGTGAAATTCAGTCTTCTCTCGATTAGGAAAGAAGCCACAAGTGGAACGCAGATCCGAATTATCAAGATATTCCCTCCAAATTATGGTTCATCAGGAAGTTCTTTAGGGGACATCTCAATAAAAGTCGATGTCACATCAAGGACATGGGGGAAGATAGTATCAAAAAAATGCCAATAGAAGGGATGCAATGCGTTATGCATCAATAAATGTCATCAATTCCATTGTTGTTGATCCTCCAGAACATGAGGCTCACTCAGATGAATCCGATGAAGAATATTCTGCTCAAGAGGCTGTGCACATAGAGGAAAATAAAAAAGGTGTGCATACATGAAATCAAAGGCTTACCGAGAATCTAGGTATTCCTTCAAATAACCAACTTCCCCCTCTTTTAAAGGTGTCTAACAAGGGGAAAGGATTGATCAGGTTTCATTCCACCCTTCCTCTGGTGAATTCCAATCACTCTCACTAGATCAAAGGTGCACACAACAAGAGGAAGAAGTGAAGGAATTAAGGAGGTTTAATGCAAAACTACTTCAAGGTAGTCTTCCTCCAAAGCATACTGGTGTCAGTCAGTCAAAGTAATTTGGTGCAGCTACTAAGATGGATAAAAAATATCCTCCTTTACCAGTACACCCTCACAGGTCTACTCTTATGGGTCATGCGCAACAACAACTAGTGGGGCTACTATCAGTTGCAGTACCAGTCACCACACATGTCCAAGCTCCATTTATTGCACCTGCTCCGATCCAAGCTCAACCAGATGTTTCTCAAAGTTTAATGACTACCATTGAGTCATTAACACCTCCGTTGGAAGCTATGGATGGAATGCGTGCACAAATTCAAATAGAAAAGAGAGCTTATCCTGAATGGGTTGATTCAATTCCTCCCCCATCAACTTTTTCAAGTACCACATTACCAATTTTAAATTGTTTGGGAGACCCAGAGCAACACTTAACGCATTTTGTTTCTTATTGTGATCTTATGATGGGAACTACTCAACAAAAAGAAGCAGTTAAGCTCAGGTGTTTTGTAAATTCATTACAAGGTCCTGCCTTTGTTTGGTATACAAGCTTGAAATCTCGGTCAATTACCAGGTGGGAAGATCTCTGCCAATGATTCCTTCTTCAATTCAACTCAACATTTCCAAAGATGAAAATTTTTGATCATACAAATTTTATGAAAAGAGATAATGAAAGAGTTTTAGATTTCATTGCTCGCTGGAAGGGATTAACAAATTCCTTAAGCTTAGCACTCCCTCAAGAAGAATTGTTTCCAATCTATGTGGAAAATTTGCGTGATTAATTAGACAAACCGTTGATCCCTGTGAAATACACAGGTGGGTTTTGAGACCCTACTTCGATCACTCAGCAGATCGAAGACTCTCTTACAAAGACTAAGGATAAAACTCGTGTAATTCCATCAGCTCCAGGAAGGAGAATGTGTAATGTAGAGAATTCTACAGTCACACTTAAACAAGTGCATGTACCTGGTTCCACTTCAAGATCGTCATCTTATTGAAGAGCTCTACCTCCTGAGCATCAACAACAAAGGTCATTTTGTCAAAATGATCAAATAGATCAAAGACGAAAACAATTTGAGGAGTTAAAGAGCAATGTTTATTATTTCTAAAGTGAAAATTTCCTGGTTACTTCATTTCGTCTCTGGAAAATAAATTTGTTCAATTTCCAAGGCCTAAAATTCCGAATAAGGAAAGATATGAAGACCGTCCTAACTATTTCCCATTTCATCAAATATTGGGGCATCCCATGAAGGAGTGTTTTGTCTTCAAAGACCTCCTGCAAAAGATGGTAAACTCAAGACAGGTAAAACTAAAAGGTTCTTTAGCCTAGGTAGAATGTGTTAATGCTACAGATCCAGAGGAAGAAGGTGAGCGGCAAGAATTCAAAAGCAAAAATGTGCATAAATATTATGAATGGATGGTCAGAAAAATGATCAACCGTACTCATTCCATTTTACAAATTCAATTGAAGAAACTAATTGTGTCTTCTGATATGAATTCCATAGTAAAACCCCCTTCATCAGAAGTAAAATCCTCAAAGATGCAACATAATTCGAAGAAAGAGGAGCAGTCAGAAGAAGATGAGATCATGTAAAAGCCCAAGTTGTCTTTGACTCTGGAAGATTTTATGCCATCTACTTCAAAGACAAGGGCACCGCCCCACCAAACGGCATAGCCTAAACTGGCTAATCATGCAGAGTCTTCATCAGATGAAGAGTTCATCTTTGGATCTGTTAACATGATTCACTTAATAGATCCTTATGCCAGTAACAGTTTCAATCTTGGTGAGCCTAAATTCCTTATATCGAAAAAAATTATAGGGAGTTCCAGAGGTCTAGGATACAGAGGAAGAAGTGGATATTCTAGAAGCCACTATGTCAATCCTACCCCTTCTAGAACTGTATATGCAGTAGAAACTCCTAGAAGATCCCTTCAGCGGGCTCAACAAGAACATGAAAGTTCTTCCACACATTGTAGATTCATTCTTGGTATATTTATTTTAGATGATCGGTTAGAAGTTACAACTTCTTTCTCTTAGAAATTAAATAGACCTAGTTAGTCTAATCTGCAAAATCCAGGTGTATTTCCAACTACTACCCTGATACAAGATTCATATACTTCCAAAGCATCAACTTCCAAGGAACTTGAGAAACCACATATTACTGTTGGGAAAAGCAGACTTTTGGATCAAAAATATGATTTCTTGAAACATTTGGCCCAATTTCCGGCTATGTTATTAATTCTGGATTCCTTGAATCTATCAAAGGATCTTTGGGAGGCACTCATTGAGGCCATTTCAAGTCCACAAGAATTTGAAACTGAAATTGTTGCGACTGAAGTCTATCATGTAGAGAATGATCCTGCAGAATGTCATGCAGTGATATCTTTTACAGATGAAGATGAAGATGATGTTGTGCATGGACATATTAGACCTTTGTATTTATCTAGAGAGGTCAATTATTTAGACATCCGACGATCTTTCATTGATAATGGTTCAGGAGTCAACCTCATCCCTATTCGTACACTTCGTCGATTGGGCCTCACCGAATTTGATTTATCTTCTTCTACTTTGATGTTGCAAGGATATGATAAAAATGAACAATAACCTCTGGGAGAGATCACACTCAGAACTCAGTTTGGAGACCTTGTATCCAATTTAGATTTCATGGTTGTTTGTCATGTCACACCCTTCAACATTTGGCTTGGAAGACGTTGGATACATCAACATGAGGTTATACCCTCATCATACCATCAATGTCTCAAATACTGTTTCAATGGTCAAATTAGGGAATTGTATGGTGATAAAGACCCATTAAAAACATTTGAATCTCAATACATTGAGGTATAATTCTATCACAAGGATGAGGTATCTTCAACAACTAATGTTACCAAAATTAATGCTCCATATGATTTGGAAAATACTCCAGTAAACCGATTCAAACATGTGAGTACAGATTAGGTGTTTCCTATCAGTCAAATTGATATGATATACCCAAATCCAAATACTCTTATGGAAACTTCCATAATGTCAATTAAGACAATCAAGATAGACAACGTGAAAGAAATTGGTGATTCACCAAGCAATGATGAAATCTCAAATAGAGATTTCATCATTTCATCCACTGAAATCCGACAATTATATACTTCATCAACTATGCCAGAAGAATTTACAGCATTGTCAGAGATGAATGATGATGTCGATTCTCAATCCATAATCGCTTCTTTATTACCCAAGGAAGACCCTTCATCATCAATAGGGTCATAAATAGTAGCCTCTTCTTCAAGATGTTTAAATTTTAACATCTCTCTTGATTATGGAAATTATGCTTCATCATCTACTATTCATGTAGAAACAGAAGAAATAACACGTGTTGAAGAAAAAGAGGAATATCTCAAAGATTCTCCTCCAGTATTTGAAGAGGGTATCTCTACCACTGTGGATGAACTCAGAGAAATAAATCTGGGTACAAAATAAGATCCATGGCCCACTTTAATTAGTGTGGCCATGACTCATGAAGAGAAAGAAATGTATATTTCAGTTTTAAAGAAAAATCAAGATATATTTTCTTGGAAATATACATAAATTCCAGGGCTTTATCCTGATGTTGCTACTCATTGTTTGGGTTTTCCGTACGAACATCGAGGATTTAAGAAAGTCGCGAGAAGAAAACACCCAACTTATGCTTCCAAAATTGAAGTTGAAGTGTATAAGATTATCAAAGACAACTTCATCAAAGAAGTTAAATATCCCAAATGGTTGGCTAATATTGTCCTTGTGAAAAATAAGAATGGAAAAATTAGAGTTTGGATTGATTTCAGAGTTCTTAATCGACATTTTCCCAATGATGATTTTCCAGTTCCGATCACAGAACTCTTAATTGATGTAATAGCTGGATATAAAGATCTTTCCTTCATAGATGGATATTCTGGGTAAAATCAAATCCAAATTTCTCTAGAAGATGAATAATCTTCAGCCTTCAAAGCCCCTCCATGTGTGTTTTACTATCGGTTAATGCCCTTTGTCCTGAAGAATGCAGGCGCAACATATCAACATGCCATGCATCGTATCTTTAAACCCTTCTTAGGGATGTTTGTTGAATGTTATGTGGATGATTTGGTGGTTAAATCCAAACAACATTCTAATCACTTGTCTAATTTGGAAATAATATTCCACAAACTTCGAAAACACAATTTTATGATGAACCCCTTAAAATGTGCTTTTGGGGTAACCTCAGGAAAATTTCTCAGCTTTGTTGTAAGCCATCGTGGTATCAATGTCGATCTGGAGAAGACAAAGTCAATCCTTAGTATGTCACCTCCAAGAAATTTGAAGGAATTGAGGGGAATTCAAGAACACATTGCCTATATTCGGCGTTTCATCGCCTATCTGGGAGGAAAAAGTTTACCCTTCACCAAATTGATGAAGAAGGGAGTCACTTACCAGTGGACTGAAGAATATCAAGAAGCATTCTATATTCTCAAGAAATATCTCTTGATTCCATCATTATTAATGCCACCTATTGAATAGAGACCACTTATTCTTTATGTGAGAACTTTAGATCCATCATTGGGTGTCTTCCTTGCCCAAAAGAATGATGCTAGGAATGAAAACAACCTTTACTATCTCAGTCAGACTATGCTTGAAGTAGAAACCCGATATTCAAGTATTAAAAAGTTCTGCCATGAATTATTCATTGCGGTTCAGAAATTGAGACACTATCTGCAACATCATGAGGTCCAATTTGTATCTCTCAATAACCTGCTCAAATTCATTCTCAGTCGTTCAATTCTTATAGGACTTCTGGCAAGGTGGGTAGTTATTTTTCAGCAATTTGATATCCAGTATGTGTCTCAAAAGGAAATAAAGGTCCATGCTCTAGCTTATTTACTTGTTAAAAACCCTTCAGTAGAAGATATATCTTTAGATATTGAACTCCCTGATGAGGACGTCTTATCTATTCAAGATAATCTTCAAACATGGGAAATGTACTTTGATGGTGCTTCCAGAAGTCCAATAGGTAACAAAATGGAAGATCCTAAATTCAAAGAAGTTGGGTTAGGAATTGTGCATATTTCCCCAGAAAAGGCAGTGCTACCCTATTCCTTCTTATTGTGGGAAGGCAGTACAAATAATGAAGTAGAATATCAAGCTCTCATCGCAGTATTGGAGTTGGTGCTTCAGGAACAAGTGAATCACTTAAAGGTGAAAGGTGATTCAGACCTGGTAATCAAACAAGTCAACGGGGATTATGTCATCAGAAAAGAAGAGTTAATACCATTGTATGATTATGTCAGAGATTTAATGTAGAATTTCCTTCAGAACCGACATTTTCTTATGTCCCGTGATCACAAAATGCCAAGCTGATGCACTGGCTAATATAGCCACAGCTTTGGAAGATCCACATCGGGATGAAAAAATCATCAATGTTTCCCACCTTCGTACAATTTCACCTTATGTTCAAATCAGAACAGAGTAAATATATGAAATTAGTCCCATTTATGAACCATATGGTCATACAACATGATGGATGACACCTATCAGGGAATACCTTAAAAATGGAACACTCCCACCTGATAGAGCCGGGAAGGAACAAGTCCGACGACATGTGGTCAATTATACTCTTTATGATAGCCCAGATCACCTAGAAAAAATTATCTACAAAAGTGGTTTTGATGGAATTATCTTCAGATGCATTGATGGTTAAGAGACAATGGCTGTCATGAAAGCAGTACAAGCAGGAGTCTGTGGTGCCCACCAGTCAGGACATAGACTATCTTATCAAATTCGAAGGCTTGGATACTTTTGGCCATCAATGTTACAGGATTGTGTTGATTTCAATATGAAGTGTCATTCTTTCCAAGTATATTCTAACTTCATTCATCAACCCCCAGAGTTTCTTCATACAGCTAAATACTCATGGCCATTTTCCACATGGGGAATGGATGTAGAGGGACCTTACCCTTCAGCTACATCCAAGAAGTTTAAGTATATTCTTACTGGTACTGAATTATTTTACGAATGGATAGAGGAAATACCTCTCAAAGAATTTAGTTCTAAAATAATTGTTAGCTTCATCAATTCTAACAACATTACCAGAATTGGTGTCCCTCATAGCATATTGATGGACAATGGCACCAACTTCTGTTCATCTGAGGTAAGGAAGTTGTATCAAGAATATAACATCGAATCCAATGATTCATCTTGGTATCATGCAGTGGCCAATGGCCAAATAGAAGCCATAAATAAGACTCTTTCAAACATACTGCAAAAGATGGTGGATAAAGATAAGAAATCATGGCCTAATAAACTCTTTCATGCTTCATGGGCTTATCGAACCACCAACCGCACTGCAACGCGGTCAACTCCATATTCATTGGTATATGGAACAGAAGCAGTCTTTCCCATTTAGGTTCAATTACCTTCCCTCAGAGTAGCCATTTTTGATCAGTCATCTATAGATGAACAATCTCAAAAGCAATTGGATGAATTGGAACAGTTAGATGAGAAAACATAGTGCACCCTGCACCAATTGGAAGTCTATCAGAATAGAATAACACAAGCTTTCAACAAAAAAGATCTTCTTCATTCATTCATTCAAGGAGAATTGGTATTGGTTCTCAGAACTCCAATGATAACAGGAATGAAGCCTCCAAAGCTTGATCCAAAGTGGGAAGGACCTTACTCAATACATAAGGTCTACTCTAATGGAGCTTATTCTTTAATCTCAATGGATGGAGAGATCATTACAACTCCAACCAATGAAAGATTCTTGAAGAAGTATTTTGTGTAACACAAATACACTAACGTCTAACATGACGTTAAACGGTGACGTCCTAGCTACATGACGCTAAACTGTACAGAACTCTCTCATCCAACATGACATTAAAATGTATTTTCCTCACTACAAGACATTAAACTGCACAACTATACTTCCTAACTACATGACGATAAACTATACAATACCCTTTCTTACATAATTACGTAATACTATATTGTCCCTCTTTTGTCCAACATGACTTCAAACTGTTTTGTCCTTATTGCATGACATTAAACTATATAGTCCCCCTAAGTCTTTACTGCAAGACTTTAAACTGCACAGTCCCTCTTTTGTCCTACATGACATTAAACTATGCATTTTTAAGGTTGTTTCTACCTCTTTTTTCTCAAACCGAGTATGACTTAAGTGATCTTAGTGTAAACTTCAATCATAACACCCTCTCTGGGCCTCCAACCATGCATAAGTCCCAACACCATTTTTTAGGTCGTTGTCCTCAAAAACAACTTGATCACCAATTCATTCTTCAATCAAACTACGCGGACTTTGATGCTTGCCTTCTAGGATGGGTACATAGGAAAACTCACAAGGTTAAATCCCAAAACCAATATCTCTTCATGTCGTTTCACCTGTGTCTCATATAATGATGATCTGTGAAGCAGACCAAAACCAATATCTCTTCACGTCAGTTCACCTCTATCTCATATGATGTTGATCCGTGAAGAAGACAAAAACCAATCTCTTCACATCATTTCACCTCCATCTCATATGATGTTCATTTGTGAATCCACCCCTAGAAAAAATATTTTTACATTGGTTCATCATCGTCCTTGCTATATGACATTAAACTATTCACACTTTTGTCCTATACGACAATAAACTACAACATTCTTTGACACCCTCAACAGAAAGGGAATCATTATTTACATTGATCTCCTATCATGTTATATTCCAAAGACTACATGCATACATGGAAATTCCCGAACCTTTAATTTTGGATCAAACCATCATTGCACTAAAGACCCATTTCACCCTTCACTTGTACAAACCAAATATTTACAGAGGGTATTTCAAGAACAACATGCAGCTTGATTTATATCCTTAAAGGATACGTAGGAATGTTCAAGCATCCCTAAAATCTAGCCCCATGTCTTTGGGAATAACCGAAAATTCCACTTTCAGTCCCTTGGCTGAAAAGTCCCCCTGCGAAAACATGAATGTGGTATGAAAACCCTAGTCTTAGTTCACATCAGGTCTATAAAAAACAAAATGTGTATTCCTTATTATGGTCCGAGCTCTATGACCCCAAACTAAGATATCCTACACTCTCATCCCACATGATGTTAAACTGTATTTCAAGAACTACGTATGGATTGATTCCCATCCTTATGGGATACGTAATGAAGTTCACCTTTTTGATTCAGGACCCAGCCACAACATGATTATTGTTAGCATTGGTCTATTTATCTCTTTCATGCATTGGACAATGCCCATTTTGATGTGTCATACTCCTAACCTTGAATACGTCCAGATCTCCATAACCCTTTTCTTGACTTCTGGTCACAAAATGTCTGATACTCGAGAGTTATTTTTCCTGACTATGCAACACGTGCCCTTAGGCGGCCTTGCATAAATAGTCTAAATAACGGACATGTCAGCCAAAAGATACTATTATATGACTATGCAGCCAATGCCCTTTAGTGGCCCTGTATAATTCAACCCCCTAACGGGTTTTTCAAATAGTGGTAACTTCATTTTTGGGAGGAAAACTTCTTTTGTCCTTATTTGTCATAATGACTATATTTAGGGATCCACAAAAAATAGCCATCCTTAACATATTTGTCCCATACAGTTTTTCATGATCTGAAAGTATTCAAGTTTATGGTTTATATTTATCTTCCCTACGTTTGGGTCAAACCATCGCAGGAGTGACATTCATCCAATTCTTTGACAATCTAAATTGGGAATATCCTCTCCATATTCAAGTACCTCTCTCTATACAGAAAACTCTATGCTTTATAAAATTTGAATCTCCATAAACATTCAATGGATTTTTAGCAATAGAAAAGTAAAATTTCTGAGATTTCTTTTGTCTAACTATGCAACATGCGCCCTTATGTGGCTTTGTATAAGTAGTCTAAATAACCGACCTGTCAGCCAAAAGATGCTATTATTTGACTATGCGGCCAATTCCCTTAACTGGACCTTCATAATTCAACCCCCTACTGGGTTTGCTAAAAAATGGTAACTTCAATATTAGGAAATACTTCTTCTATTTCCTTTTAGCCCTTTTTTCATATCATTCCTCAAATTCAAAATTTATTAAGTCATAATTTACAATTTCCCTCCATAATTGAATATGGTATTATGTTTTTAGATAAATTATCAAGGAATTGAGTCAATTTTAATCTATTCGGTCAAAGCTATTAGACCATAAACCCTAGCCTTTTTATGTACAACGTGCATGACTTTAAACTTCCCACAAAAGACAAGGGAACTCTGAACAAAAGTTGAGTCACATCTCGCTAAACGTAAATTTTTTATGATTTAGGTAATATTGAAAAATAAAAAATTTCAATGTTTATAGGTTTATTTTTTATAATACTAGAAAACATCAAACTATGATTACTAGGACCATTGGATTAGATAAAAATATTAAGCAGGTAGCAAAATAATGAAGGCAAAAATGATTAAAGATGAAAGTTTTTTTCATTGATGCACAATAGTGAGAAGGACATCCACAGATTAGAGTATCTTCTCTTTTTCAGGAATTACAAGAGGCTTTCAACATAAATCTTCATTTGATTTACGAAATCTCGGGCTTCATCAGCAGCCACTTGAAGTTCATGCACTCGACTTGCTTCACTCTAACAGTCACGGGATCTTTGAAGACAACTCTTCAAGAGGAACTTCAGATATGATCTTCCATATGTTCTTCCATGCCTTGAGACGTGAAAATTGGAGTGCGTTTTTTACCACCGAGTCTGATTCAGCATCACTATCATAGGGGGGAATATAGTCCAGGATTAATGAACTTAGAGAAGTGCCCCATTCTGCTCCTTCCCCCCTGACCCTTGTTACTTCACTTTCTATTATCATTAGGGTGGAGGATGATACTTCACCTCTAGATCTAGCGACTGAAATTGACGGCCATGCATAGTCAATTGAATGTTTTGGTTAGTTTCAAAGGATAACAAAATTTGATTAATTTATCTTTCAAATTAAGTGTAGCCACAAATATTGTTATCTCTTACCCAACGGTAGATCAACAACATGAGAAGGATCCTCGCCATCTTACCTAGCTTTAATAGTATCTTCAGGACAGGTTTCATGAAGCTCTACTGGGTTCAGCTCTACTTGATCCAGTGTCTCTACAATGGTAGGGTTCTCTCTACCCCCTTCAGGCATTGGTAGTTCAGCAGCTTGCTCAAATGGAACTGCATATTTCAACCAATCATGGTTAGAGATGTAATAAGAAATTATTTTAATAAGATGAAGAATTACATTCACGTCCAAAATACTCTAAATTACATGGTAATTTAACATGATCTAAAAATTCTTCAAAAGATGCTCCAAGTTTCCTCATTTCATCCAGTGATATCTCAAATTCCTAGTTAGTCTCACCAGTGGGAGCATTTGATGTGTCTTCTTAGCAACCCTCATCCTGCAGCCTCTATCCCCGAATAGCTTATTCATATAAAATTACGGCATCAGTTGCAGTGGCTGCTAAATGTTTGGGTGCAGGTGATGAACCTAAAGTATCACTTAATGGATGTTATTTGATGTTTTCATTCAACATTTTATGAATCATTGTTAAATTACCAGAAGCTGACTCTTCTCTCCTTGTAGAAGTAGCAGGAGCAGTACTAGGAATAGACGCTGACTCTTCTTCAGGATCAGCCAAGTCAGCTTGAACTTGTGATTGCCCACCAACACCCTCTGTCGTTCTAAGAGGAGGGTCAATCCTATCCCTCAAAGGGGAAATTGAAGAATCCCCTACAATCCCAAGAAGTATGAGCAATCTTTTCATGGGTTAAGACTCATGACTATCTGAAGAACTTACCAATACTGATGAAGCATCTAGCTATGGACTTCTTCTTTTGATGCCTTTGCTTCTTTGGTTTTTTGGGAGTGTTGGCATCCTCATCTCCAAATACAGGAATTGGAGAATGAAAAGCCATGTCTAACTCCTCATCCATGGCTTGCTGGCCTGGAGATACCTCACCCAGCTCACAAGGAGATTCAGTAGCTCCGATGGAAGTACCACCAAGGCTATACTGTTGTGAAGGAACCTCAGCAGTTCCTTTATTTTCAAGCTGAAGGATCAAGAATGTAATTTCCTTGATTAACAATGCTTTAACTAAAATGAAGTTGCAATGAAAATAAGTAAAGAGACTTACATATTTAGGAGCCACGTAATCGTGCCACTACTCATCTCCAGAAGCACCAGTCCCCTTAGTAGTGCCACGATCTATCATTTCCTTCACCTGCTTGGTGATGGGAATGGAATCATCGGTGGCATATATGAGAATCTCCATCTCTTTGATGTAGGCCCGCACTTCATCGGGGTTATCCTCAAAACAAATATTGGTAGAAGACTGAATATTTCCTACTCAAGGGATGTGTAGCCCTTCGCATAGGTCCAACCAGGAGGTTTCATCATCGCAATATAAAATCCGCTATGTCAGGACAGCCTCTGGTTGTTGATATTCAGCATGTGTACAAGAAGGCTGCGAGGAGGGTCCTACAATCTTGGACTTAAACATGTTCCCAGCTTCTGCAACTATAGATAAAGGATACAAAAATAAAACTTGTTGATCTATAAAATTATCACAATTAAATTTCATCAATGAAGTAACTCACCATGAGTCGATGGATTGGGTCTATATATTCTGATAGGAGGACTATATCTGGCATAAGACCGCTTTGACGCATGATGTGCCTCATCATCCCCATCCTGCGAATCCAGCGAGTCATCCCTGAGTGAGGAACTTGGTGAATCAACTCCAGGTGTAGAAGAGTCACCTTCTAGACAAAGGGTTTCTTTCTCTACAGTTCTCTTTTTTCCCCACCCGATGAACCAGATGATTCAGTACCCCTTCAGGGTATGATGCTACCTAGTTTTCAGCATACCATGTAGTCAAATTACTCATCGCTCCAGCAACTGGTAGATAAAACACTGCCCCATTCTTCTCCATAGATTTCAGAAACTATAGTTGTTGGGCATCCATCAGATGTTGCTTTGACCTGACATGCACAGTAGGGGATACAACAGTCTGCTGCAGACACTTGAATTGGCGTTAAAATCTATATGGAGCATAGGCCTTGCATATAATATCTCTGTTAATCCTGGTGGCCAATACACCATCTCTACAAGTCAGCATGTATGACCTTAATTCCAGGACGGTTGTTCCATCATCAACAAACCACCCAGTTGGTGGGTTTCTATAAGGAACGAAATGGAATTTCATGAACATTCTAAACCATGCATTCATATCATAGGAGTTGAGGGATAATGGAAAAATTCCAGAAAATGCCTGCACTGATGGCCTAAAATAACTCCTAGAAACATGTACTCCGCTCTGTACAGAATACGTCCTGAAATGAGTGGCGATCCACCCCCACAAAACATGGAATGGTCCCACTTTCCTCAATTGAGACATACCCACAAAGACATGGAGTAAGCTCATGTGAATCTTTGCCAAAATGGGGGTGGCCAACTCAAACATTTCCCTCTCATCCAACTTGGTTGCAACAATAAAGGTCCCTAGCCTAACGCCTTTATTTGAATCCCTAACTCACAAAATATAAACACCGAGCCACAAGGATAAGAAGCCCACCATACGGGTCTTTTCTAGGATTATTTGATCCACTTCTTACCCCCAATTCTCAAATTCTATCGTTTCTAGAGTCGGCCAGAATGTACCAAAATAACCCCTCTACTCTATTATAGGGCAGGTATTAGGATGAGTACAGGTGGGCCCCTTCTCCTTATTCTTGTTAAGAATCATATCCATTCACTCCTCTGGATGAATATCCTTTCTATAATGAGTTTGGATGTCTTTGATTTCTTGAGCTTGTAGAAAATTTTCAATAATTCCCGAGCCAAAGCCGAAGTCTTCTATGAATCATTACAAGTCACCTTGGGAGGGATGAATTCATCATATATATCTACTAAAATTGGATCCCCTGAGATCTTTTAGACATCCCACAAACTGATGCCTACTTCACCTTGAGTCAGATGTAAAGAATTGGTTTCTGGGCTCCAACGGCTGATTAGCTCCAGAACAAAGTAATCATTCCTGTAAACATATGTCTTCCTAGCCCAGACAACTTCATATATTGCAGCTCCTTTCAGATCCTTGACAAAATTTGCACAGGTTTGTCGCACCCAATATGCCCACATCCATGTTGGCTTCACTCCTCCTCCAGGACAGAAGTACCAACTCTTCTTCCAACCTTTGGATTGATCAATCTGAGAATGTCAAAATATTGACGGATAACAATGTGGTTGCATCTTAGGCTTGTGAGGTTTCAGATCTGGGGCACAAGGGCTATGATGCATTATGTAGGACTTCTCCACTCTTCCAGTATTAACAAATGATTCTCCAATTGAGAAATTTGCTAAAGAAAAATCGGTGTAAGTTTGAAACCAAGATTGCGGGAGATAGTACGTTGGCTCTAGAATGATGAATTCTTGTAGATGACCATGCCTAGACAAAGATAGGTAATAACATTGTGGGAAATTAAGATTATACTTCTTCAAGTACATGGAAAAATATAGGAGAGTTTTGTCGCAGATATTGTAATAATCATGGCCAATGATGCTCATCATGTCATCAATCTGCTTGTTATCCAGCTCATTAGCCATTCCAATTCTTCTAAGAGCCATTGAATTTGAACAAAGGTTTAATAATTAACTCTTAAGTAAGTTTATTTTTCATAAAATATGTGAAGAAATTAAAAAAAATGGCGAAGGAATTAAGGTGCGGAAGTCCCATGTTGGCGAGCAAGTCTAATCCGGTCACACAAGTATGGGCACATAGGTATCACCGTGAAAGTCCAAATACCTCTGCAGAAGCGTGGCATAATGAAATAATGAACTGCGGATAGCAGCACCTATGAAAATGAGAAAAATCCAAGCTACTTACATGCCGAGAGATCAGAAGCGTTCAAAGTCAGGTTCTTTGCATGAAGTGATTCCGCATATTTATAGGCAAAGCAGTTTACCTGTGCGCTGAACCCTATGTGTCTCGCACCTACGCGGCGCTCAAAACCTGCACACCCCAAATTCCTTGGTTTTTATCCTTTACCTCAGAGCCAAATCCTTATTTCTTTTTCAGATCCAACTCTAAGGGGGGACATTTGTTGATTCTCCTTTCCATCATAGAGTCTACCGACTGAAAAAGGGGAATACCTTAAGCACAAAGAGATTCATCCTTTGAAGAACATAAAAAATTGAAAAAGGCATGAACAAGGATTTCTTTTAGAATGGGTCGTACAAGTTTCACCATGGTCATCCAAGTATAATTGCACGCCACATATTGGATACGCAGGTGACTTACACGCCCTATTTTATTTTCTCTCAAGGTCCTCAATGGCCTATAAATACCCCTTGTGGGCCCCCCATTTTGAGGACAAAAAATCCAAAAGTCATATATAAGCTCTCGGTGCCCTAGTCTCTACTTGAAGTCTTCCAAACACTTCTATGGTAATTTCTTACCTATAATGGAAGATCTAAAGAGCAGGAATAAGGCCTAAGTGTTGAAATTCATCAACACTTGTGCACCTAAGTGTCCAACCCTTAAGGGAAATGAAGACACCTGCTTGCCACCTTATCCCTTCAATAGAACTTGCACGCCACCCTTTTGGAAGCCTCTAGGGATAATACTATGGGCTTGAGCCCAGACTCGCCAAAGTATTACCTTATGGGTTAACAGTCTCCCATTTACACATGTGTCTCTCAAGTATACTTGCGTGGCCAGGACTTGCGCGCCCAAACAAGAATTGTGTGCCTTCCCCTTTTTGGGTTCCCCTCCTACCTATGGAACTCTTTTCTTCCAATCCACCTCTCCTCTTCATGATTTATCCTTAAAAACCCTCTTCAAATCCATTTATGTCATGGTTCCTTTGTTGGATTCCTTATTTGAAAGGAATTCTGTGAAACATCTCTCAAAAGCTCATGATTTACATAACTTTATGTCACTAAGGTTAGTGATTTCATTCATTTTCATCTTCATTATTTAAGATGATAATCTCTTTAATTTTGGGAATACTCCTAAGGAGTAAGCCCCAAGTTCCCTAATCTGGGCATCCTCTTTAGGAGTAATCCCCAAATTCTAATTTCCATTAACCTGGGCCTCCTTTTCAGGAGTAAGACCCAGTCACAAGTCCCTTAACCCGGGCCTCCTTTTCAAAAGTGAGCCCTAGATTTCAAGTCCCCATAACCTGGGATTCCTTTTTAGGAGTAAACCCTAGGATTAATTTCTTTTGACTTGGACCTCCTTCTCATGAATAAAACCCAAGTTCCAAGTTCCCCAATATGGTCATCCTCTTTAGGAGTAAGCCCCAAATTATAAATTCCCTTAACCTAGGCCTCCTTTTTATTAGTAATCCCCAGTCAAAATTTCCCTTATCCTAGGCCTCCTTCTAAGGAGTAAGCCTGAAACCTCAAATTCCCTTAACCTGGGCTTTCTTCTCCAGAATAATCCCTAAGTCTCAATTTCTTTTGATTTGGGATTCCTTCTTAGGAATGAAACCCAATCATAAGTCCCCTATAATTTGGGCATCCTTCTCAGGATTAAGTCCTAAGTTAAGTATCCAAATCTCCATAAAGAACATATACCTTTATGGACCTTGTTCCTAGGTTTCTCCCCTAATGTAAATCCTAATCTCAATCAATCTGGTTTGTCATACATAAATAATCCCCACAACATTCTTTATGATTTCATCATTCGGGGAACAATCATCAGTTTTTAGTGATACCCCTTGTTTCTCACACCGAGCATGACTCACGTGAGCTTAGAGCATAAATGTAATTATGAAATCTTTCTTTGGGCCATCAATCATGCATAAACCTCATACATCATTACTCAAACTACGTGGGTTCTGATTCCTTTTGTAAACAAGGATATGTAGGTATCCCATCTGTGGGTACGATCCCAACTCTGGAATAATATATGTCATTCTGAACGAAAATAAACTTTAAGTGCCCCACTGAGTGGCTTTAAAACCAGTATGGTTATCAAAATTACTAGGAGATTTATATATAATGTGTTGAAGGATACAATTGACTAAGAATCTCTAACAAATACAGATGATTCTCAATTGATGAATAACCTCAAATAAATATAAAATATTCTCTAAATCTCATAAATATCAATCATTGATTGTTAGATCTAAAATAATGATCATTTTCATTCTTTTTAATTTAATAAGTATTCACGAACATAACTCAAATCTATAAGAGAGTCCAGGAGTAGAAAATAATTCCCCCCATAAAGGTGTGATGAGTCTGACCTTTCATCCTCTTGACCAATGCAAATTCTTAAGCCTCATCGTTCCATAACTAATGAGCACCTGCCTTTGGAAAGTAGGTCTAAATGGATATAGAATCATTGGAAGTCTCTGATTCTACGAATAAACTCGTTTGAAATTGATTGGAATGTTTGAACCTTAAACAAACAAGGTCATCCCCATTTCCAGAGGAAACAACGACATATACATAAAATAAAATCCCATCGAAGTGGATTCTCGTAATCACATGCATTTTTGAAAATATTTCATGTATCTATTTCTTTTTTACTAAAAGGGTATTTTGGTGGAATAATACCTCAACCATCGTTAAGGATTCACATAGGGTTCACCATTTTTGTTTTGACCCAATTCGTATCATCCCAGGGCTGAGAAAATGGCCCGACAGATAGTAACCAATTGTCCATTATTATGAAATGTTTCCTTTCAGGTATGATGTCCTCATATGGTATCCAACTGATTTATTCATATATCAAAAAACACCGAACAACCATGGTATCCATTATTCATCGACCATATTTCTGATGGAAGGAACTCGTTGGATGATGATTTGGCCAACAACACTAAAGAACTCAATTAGACGAGGGGATGGGAGATCAGTCTCATTGCACCCCTTTAGGGGGGGGATTATTTCCTATTTTGGATTCTCTTATAGATTTAAACAATGTTCATATTTTAATGAATGATTGGTTCTTTCCAAAGAATGTGTCTGTGAGTTATCCCTGGGTTGCATGAATAACAATATATATGCATGGGTCAAGAATTACAGAGACATCACTAGTTTAAGCCATATGATGAGGCTCTTTGGAGATTATCATCATTAGGGGGAGGAAGTTGTCTCATTGTTAGAATCGAACACATATGACGAGATTCCTATGTATTCTTGTGAGAGGAATCAAAACCGATTTGGTTCGTTGCAGCTGAACTGGACACATGACATTTTAAGGTCTTGCAACGAGGACCCATACAAGCAATTTAATGTCATGTATTAATGAAATATAGGAAAAACATGCCTATTAATGATTCCATGTGGGAAATACACTGAAGCATCCCAAGACACTCATCACAGGTATGGTCTCCTTGGTGGATATGGCTCTAAATGAAATATGGCACGGTGAACACTAAGGTGGTCTGGTTGTTGTGTTTGGAGCTTAGCTAGTCACCCTACATATACCAGATAGTTGGAAATCAAATACCACATAGTTCGGTTTATGTTGGGGATTTTATTATAGAGGAGGCTGATTTGGGATAATTCAATCTAGGATTACTCCTAAAGTGGATGTCCTTTTATGAGGGACATGATTGGGGATAAAACATTGGAGCTGACTATTTGAGAAGACATGGTTGGGGGTTAAACTATAGAGGAGGACATTCCTGAAAGAGTAATTTATAGGATTATTCCTAAAGGGGATGACCTAGTGAGTTAGGGGGAATTCTATTTGGGAGTAAAATTTAAGAAGAATGTCTCTTGTGATCGGGCCTTAGGTAGGCATCTAACGTATCCTGGTTTGAGTAGGAATCTGTATTCCCGTACTCAATTATGGATGGTGTTGATGATGCAATAATAGTTTAACTCCAAGAATGCATCAGTCATGCTCGATGTGAGAAAAAACCAAATCCATAGATCAGATTATTCACCCACTTTCCCCTCTCCTATGATGGAAAAGGGGAATACTAGGGGAAGAGGCTATGACTACTAGCACAAAATAAGAGAGATATTGTATTTGAATGTGACAACACTCACATGTGTTGATATCCAAGATAGTCTCGTATGGTAATCTATCTAGTGATTTCCCTTAATCTCGAGAATGGGGAGGTACATGTGAGGATAGCAAGGTTGGACCTCAGGTTACCATGAGAATGTAGACTTAGGGACACTCTGGGGGCCCACAAAATTTATTGGGATTACACACATCTCTCCACTTACCCCGATTATATAGACTCAGAAGGGTATGCTGATGTGCCCGATGGTCTATTCATTCGAGTCTGCTGACTTTGGATGTGTCTTTTCCTAATGCCTTTGGATGGGTTTTTTTTTGGGGGGGGGGGGGTCCATGGATGGTGTGATGGGTATGGAAGGACATGATCTGAATTGGATGGTTGAAATTCTTGAAGAAACACCATTCAACATACTTTTTCTTCATGATAGATGGGGTTCCCTCTACATAATTTTTCTTCAAGAGGGATGGGGAACCCTCAAAATAGCATAGTGTTATGAGGGTAGAGGGATCGTCCATGTACTGAAGTGGTACGCATACCTGGGCGTGGTCCATGTACTGTAGTGTTACATGGACTAAGGTTCCGTCTACATACCTAGGTGGTATGCAACACTGGAGTCCATTAGTGAAGCTAAACAATTCAAAGGGTAGGGTTTCAGCCACATAGAAATGTGCTATGCGGTATTCTATATTGAATAAGAGGAATTGGTCCTACATTTTGCGGTATGTTCATTCATGAAGAGAGTATGGTTCTCAGTTTTTCAGTTAGGTTCGTAGCCTGACCATATTATTATGCTTAGTTCTTTTTATGGTTCGCAGTGGGTTTATACCTATTGGAAACCATTCATGGTTCCGTACTTTGTTGACTGTTTTCCATTAATGTATTCCATCCGTAAACACTAAGATATCAAAAAAACTGATCCATTCCTTATGTCCCCTCTAGGTCTCTTTTATGGAGTACTGTAGAAGCTATATCATTGGGTTATGTGACACCATTTTGTGGAACACCACGAAGAAATATCCCGGCCCATAAACATCTCTGTCAATAGTGATTTTCATGGATACTGTTCACGGTGGAGGAAATCACCCCCTCAATCTAACAAATGATGCAGTTCTTGGGATGCCACCAGCCTCACTATGTTTGTGAACTATGTTTATAGGGATGGTATGCAGGGCATACCTATCCATAATATTTTATCCAATGACACAGTTCAAGGGGTATTGACATTGTTCTTCATTTATTCCACGAATTGCCTAGATTATTTTCCAACTACTCGTGGGCCATCATTTCTCATGATATCTATGTACAGTCCAGTTTTCAGGAAATACATTCCATGTATCACAACCGGAAATCAGTATGTAGACCTCCTTGGTCTATTGTAAAATTCAATTTATGAAGTCCACTTCTTAAATTTTCAATCGAACCTATGTTTTATTCCATTCTCAAATTTTTGGGAGTATTAGCCTTCCCTTCAAAAAGTTTTAAGACCGTATCAAAACATTAAAATACCCTAAAACCCAAAAAAATAAAAGATTCTAAAAAACATAAAAACTATAAAAGGCTATTAAAAACAATAAAAATCCTAAAATACTATAAAAGTCACTAAAAACTAAAATAACCTAGAAACCCAAAAAACCCTAACGGATTATAGAAACCCTAAAAACAATAAAAAACATAAATAACACTACAAACCCTAAAGAACACTAAAAACCCAAAAACCATAAAAGACCATTACACACCCTAAAACATTTGAATAACCATAAAAACCTGTAAACCCCTTCAAAGACGATAAACCCTAAAAACCATAAATACACTAAAAACCATGAAACGAACCTAAAAACCCCAAAGACCCGAAAAGAACCAAAAACCCATTAAACCATAATGGATCCCAAAACATCCTAAAACAATTAAAATACAATAAAAAATAAAATAACCTATAACAACCTAAAAATAAAAAAAATCCTAAATAACCTAAATATAATAAAACCCAAAAAACCCTTATAAACCAGAATAACCCAAAAAACACAAAAAATACATAAAACCCCTAAAACCCCTACAAACCAACGAAATCTATAATAAATTCTAAAAACTCTGGAAACAATAAAGACCCCAAAAACCTATCACCAAAAAACCCCCAAAAAAGTGCTAAGAAAACTAAATACCCAAAAATACCTTAAGATCCCTAAAATCCCTTGAAGCATAAAGAACCATAAAAAGCATAAAAATATTAAAAACCCAAAACTCTATAGAAACACCTACAACCCCCCTAAACCCCTAAAATACCATAAAACAATTAAATCCTAAAAACACCTAATGGACCCTAAACAACTATTAAGGACCCTACAATCACTAAAAGGCCATAAATAACTAAAATACTCTAAAACCCCTAAAAACATTAAAAACTCAAAAACCCCAAAAATCAAAAAATACCCTTCTATCCCTAAACCCCTAAATGACCCTAAGTCTACTAAAATAATGCCAAAGAGCAAAAAAACCATATAACCCCGAAAAATACAAAAAATCACTAAAATACAACAAAATCCATGAGGAAACTATAAAATACCCAGAAAGCCCATTAAACCCTAAGACCCATAAAAACGCTAAAAACACTAGAATACCCCAAAAAATAGTAAAACCCTAAAAAAAGTAGAAACCCTAAAAATCCTAAACACCCTAAAATCCCTTAAAATAATAAAATCCCTAAAAAATAAACAACCATTAAAACCATAAAAGCATAAAAACACAAAAAACACTAAAATATATATAAACCCTTGAACCTCTAAAGGAAAGTAAAACCCCTAAAACCCTAAAAACCATAAAGGACCCTAACACCCCTAAAAACATGAAATTCCCCTAATATCCTAAAAGTCACTAAAAAACTAAAAAACCTAAAGGAACCTAAAAAACTAAAAAATCTACAAGACCCTAAAAAACTTCATAACCCCCCAATATTGTACAGAACCTTAAAAACTACTAAAAATAGATAACCCTAAAAAATGCTAGAAAACCCAAAAAGAACATTAATGTCCCTAAAAACTCAAAAAACAAAAAAATCCTAACAGCCCAAACAACCATAAAAATAATTTAAAACCCATATAAGCCATAAAATATCCTAAAATAAAAAAACATTCATAAAACCTAAAATACAAAAAACCCTAAAAACCCTAAAAACATTAAACAACTAAAAACCATAAAAAATAAAAAACCATGAAAACAATAAAAATTTTAAAAAATACAAACACCCAGAAAATAATCCCAAGAAACTATAAAACACCTAAGGAGACCATAAAACCCTAAAAACCCTAAAAACCTGAAAACCCATAAATACCTTGAATACCATAAAACCCCATATAAAAAACAATAAAACCTTAAAAACCTTATAACCCTAAAAATCCTAAATACAGTAAAATCCCAAAAGAATCACTGAAAATCCAGAAAACCCATCCAAATTCCAAAAATGCATTAAAATCCAAAAATACCGAAAGATTCATAAAACCCTTAAAAGCACTAAAAATACTCGAAAACCCTAAACCCCTTCAAAACTCTACGCAAACCATAAAATCCCTTAAAAATTAAAAACACTAAAAACCTAACAATAGTTAAAACCCCTAAAAAACCTAAAAAACACAAATCCATTTAATCCCTTGGAAATCCCTAAAATCCCGAAATACCCTAAAATCCATACAACCAAAAAAAACAAAAAAAACCCTTAAAACCCCCTAAAAGAACCAAAAAATCATAAAAACCATAAAACTCTATAATATCCTATATAAAAAATAAATTATTAAAGAAAATAAATACACCAAAAAACCCTAAATACCTAAAACCCCATTAAAATTACTAAAACACCATTAAATTACCAAATACCAAAAAATAATAAGAAGCCCCGAAAAAATAATAACATAAAAACCATAAAAAATCTAAAACACTAAAACCCAGAAAACTGTAAAACCCCTTTAAACCACTAAAAATCATAAAAACACTAACAACCCGTAAAACCCCTAAATGTCCCAAAAATCCCTAAAAAACCTAAATCACCATAAATACCCTAAAAGACCCTAGAATCTCTAAAACACCTGAACAATCCTAAATAAACCTATAAGAAACCCAAAAGTCTATAAAAACCCTTAAACCCCTTAAACCCTAAGAACTATATTGAAAAACTTAAATACCTAAACATCCCTAAATCCCGAAAAAACCTCTAAATTCCCTAAACCCCTTAAAATCCATAAACACCCCTAAACCCCCCAAAAACTAAAAAACCAAAAAAAACCACTAAAAACCCTTAAATCACATAAAAACCATAAAGACCCTAAAAACACTAAAAACCATAAAACCGCTAAAAGTTCATAATACTCATACAAACCATATACCCCCTAGAAATCCTAAAAATCATTAAAATACCCAAAACTCCTAAATACTCAAAACCCCCGAAAATTTAATAAATCCCTTGGAACCATAAAAACACTAAGAAAACATCAAAAACCATAATCATATACAACCAAACATATAAGACCCTAGAAACCCTAAGGGAACCTAAAACCCATTAAGAGCCATAAAAACCCTAAAAACTCAAATACCTAAATACCCTCAAATAAAAACCTTAAAAACCCTAAAACCATATAAAAATCCCAAAAAAATCATAAAGCCCTAAAACTGATTAAACGCTAAAAGACCGTAAATTACCCTAATAATCTAAAATTCAAAACGAAATTCCAAATTTCCTTAAAAACCCTAAATCCCTAAAAAACTAAAAAATTCTTAAAAACCCGTAAGACACTAAAATATTTAAAAATATATAAAAACCTTAGAAAACTCTAAAATCTCAAAACCCCCAAACCCCTAAATTTCCTAAAAATTGATTTGATCCACTAAAAAATGAAAATACCTGGAAAATGCAAAATATCCTAAAACCCCTAAAAATACATGAAAACCCCTAAATTTTATGAAACCCCTGAAAAACCTAAAATCCTAAAAAACCAAAAAAACATAATCCCCTAAATTCCAAAAACCTCTAAAACCCATAAAACCCCTTTAAAACATCTAAAAAACTCAAAAAACTAATAAAACTTGAAAACCCAAAACCCCTAAAACAATGTAAAGAAACCCCTCAAACCCCTAAAAGAATAAAAAATATAAAAAACACCTACCCCCCCCCCCAAAAACAGAAAATACCATAAAATCATTAAATCCTAAAAAAAATAAATAGCCCATAAAAATATCTCAAGGACCCTGATATCACCAAAAGACCATAAATAACTAAGCTACACTAAAAACCCTAAATACATTAGAAACCCCAAAACCTGAAAAACCAAAAACGACTCTACAAACCCTAAAAACCGTAAATGATCCTGAGACCACAAAAATAACCCAAAAGACCATAAAAACACTATAACCCCTAAAAATACCAAATATCACTAGAATATAGTAAAACCCTAAGGAAACTATAAAATAACCCAAAACCCCATAAAAACCCTAAGACCAAAAACCCATAAAAAACCTAAGACCCATAAATACCATAAAAACACTAAAATACCCAAAAAAACCATAAAACCCAAAAAAACCCTAAAACCCTAAAAATCTTAAACACCCTAAAATCCCATAAACAATAAAAACCTTAAAAAATATGAAACCCTTAATCATATAATGGAATGTAAAACCCCTAAACCCCTAAAAATATTAAAGGATCTCGAAAATCCTTGAAAACTTGAAATTCAACTACAAATTCTAAAAGTTGGTAAAAACACTAAAACACCTAAAGGAACCTGAAAAAAGAAAAAAAATATAAAAGAACATAAAAAATATTAGAGCCCTAAAAACACTAAAAGACCCTAAAACTTTAAAAAATCAGAAGACCCAAACAACACTAAAAACTGAAAAAAAATCCATTAAAGTCCCTAAAAACTCCAAAAAACCAAAAACATCCCGAACAACCCTATAAACTTTTAAAATAATTTAAAACCCCTATACAGAATAAAATAATCTATAACGAAAAAAATATTCTAAAATCCTAAAACACTAATAACCCTAAAAAACCTAAAAACCATAAAATCCATAAAAAATTTAAAAATCCCTGAAATCAATAAAAACATTAAAAAATACAAACACCCCCAAAATAATCCCAATAAACTCTAAAAGTCCAAAAGTGATCATAAAACCCTAAAAATCCTAAAACCCATAAATACACCAATATCCTTAAAACCCCCAAGACAAACTCAATAAAATATTATAATCCATGAAACCCGAAAAATCATAAATACAATGAAACCCTAAATGAAACACTAAAAATACATAAAACCCCTCCAAATTCCTAATGTCCATTAAAATATGAAAATACCTAAAGGTCCATAAACCATGAGAAGTATAAAAAATACTCGAAAACACTGACCCCCCTAAAAAATCTATAAAAACCCTAAATTCCCTTAAAACCATAAAATCACTAAAAACCTAACAATAGTTAGAAACTCTAACAAACATAAAAAACATAAAATCCCTAAATCCCTTAAAAAGACCTGAAGCCCTAAATACCCTAAAAACCATACAGACCTAAAAACCCCAAAAACCACTAAAAAAATAAAACCCCTTAAATAACATAAAAACCTAAAAAATCATAAAAACCATGAAACATAATAATATCCTATATAACCCTTAAAAACCGTTGAAGAAAATAAAAACACCAAAAAACCCTAAAAACCTAAAAAGCCGTTAAAACCCCTCAAACCGCATTAAATTCCTAAATACCAAAAAACACCAATAAACCCTAAAAACATAAAAACATAAAAACTGTAAATATTCTAAAACCCCTTAAAACCCAAAAAACAATAAAACCCATTTAAACCACTAAAAATACAATAAAACACTAAAAACAGTGTAACCCCTAAATGTTCCAAAAATCTATAAAAAACCTAAGTCACCATAAATACCCTAAAAGACCCTATAATCTCTAAAACTCAAAAACAACCCTAAATAACCCTATAAAAACCCAAAAGTCAATAAAACCCCTTAAACCCCCTAAAAAACCTAAAACTATATTGGAAAACCTAAACCCTTAAACATCTCTAAACCCCATAAAATCCTCTAAAACCTATAAACCCCCTAAAATCCCTAAACAACCTTAAAACCCCCAAAAAATAAAAAATCAAAAAACCACTAAAACCCCTTAAAACCCATAAAAATTTTTAAAACCCTAAAAACACTAAAACCCGTAAATATCTAAACATAATTAAAACTCCTAAAAACCCTAAACCCCCTAAAAATCCTAAAAATAAATAAATCCTATAAAAACACTTAAAACACCAAAACCCCTAAATTTTCCTAAAAGATCTAAAACCATTAAAACACTATAAAAACATCAAAAACCATAAAAATATCTACCTAAAACTATAAGACCCTATAAACCCTAAGAGACCCTAAAAACCATTAATCACACTAAAAACCTAAAAACTAAAATACATAAATACCCTCAAAACCCAGAATAACCTTAAAACCCCTAAACCACAGAAAAATCTAAAAAATCATAAAACCCTTAAACTAATAAAACACTAAAAGACCATAAATTATAATAGAAACCAAAAATCCACTAAAAAATTCAAAATATCCTTAAGAACCCTAAATCCATAAAAACCCAAAAAATTCCTAAAAAACCATAAGACCCTAAAATCCCTAAAAATTCATAAAAAACAAAAAAAACTAAGTACACTCAAAAACCTCAAATCCCTAAAAACCCTAAAATCTCTAATTATTGATTAAAACCCATAAAAACTAAAAAATACATTGAAAAACCTTAAAAATCCTAAAAACCCATTAAACACCTAAAAATACATGAAAACCCATAAATTTACGAAACCCCTAAAAAACCTAAAAACTGAAAAACAAACACAAAACCCCTAGATTCATAAAACATATAAATGGCTCAAAACCTCTTTAAAACTTCTAAAAACGAAAATTTCCTTATAAACCATAAAAATTCAAAACCCCTAAAACACCTTAAAACTATGAAAACACTATAACACTAAAAACAACTAAAAATATAAAAATATCCCTTAAATAAATTAAATCCCTAAAAACAACTAAATAGACTTGAAACCCCTTAAAAATACGAAGAAACCCCTATAAATACTAAAACACCATAAAACAACCCTAAAACGCCATAGAAAACCAAATAAACAAAAAAACCATAAAACCCCTAAAGGACCCTAAAACACCATATATATCTAAAATTCCTAAGAACACTAAAAACCCAAAACCTCTAAAAACCCTTATAAACCCCTAGAATTCTAAAACACACATAAAAATACCAAAACCCTAAAAAACGTTTCACCCCACAAAAAACCGTTAAAATCCTTAACGCCAATAGAAAACACAAAACCTTCCAAAACCATTAAAAAATAAAAACCCAATAAATCCTAAAAAACATTGAAAACCATTGAATGCCATAAAAATTCAAAATAATCCTTAAATCCCTAAAATTCTAAAAAAGCCCTGAAAACCCCCAATCCCCTTAAATCACTAAGAATTCCCAGAAAACTATAAAAACGTTAATAATCCTAAAAACCATGGAATAAGTAAAAAACAAAAAATACTAAAACCCCATAAAAATCCCTAAAACCCATCAAAACCCTTAATACCATAAACATTAAATCCAAAAAACTGGAAAAAAACCTAAAAATTGTAAATAGAGATAAAATAACAAAAAAACACTAAAAAACACTAAAAAACATCAAATCCTTAATAGATAATAAAATAGTAACAAATCGTAAAACCATAAAACCCTAAAGGCCCAAAAAGTGGATAGAAACCCTAAAAGACCATAAAACTGTAAAAAACCTAAAACCCCTAAATAAATATAAAAACAAGAAACACTAACATATCAAAAAACATAAAAAAACACATAAAACACCTCTAAATCGTAAATACCCATAAGAAAAATAAAATCCCCTAAAACCATAGAAAAAACAGAGTAATCTAAAACACTAATAATGATAAACAAATCCAAGAAATACCTAAAAAACCTAAAACGCCTAAAACCTTAAAAAACCATTTAAATCCATAAAACCCACAATGAAATCCCAAATAACATAAGCTCCTCTAAAAGGTCATAAAAGAAAAAAAACCCCTAAAAACCATAAAAATCATTAAATGACCCTAAAACCCCTAAAGTCCATTTAATTCCCTAAAAACTATAAAAACACTTAGAAACACGGAAAACCCTTAATAACCTATAATTCTTGGAAAGTGTAATATTCTTAGAACCCCTAAAAACCTATAAAGTCCCTATAATAATATTAAAAGCCTAAGAGCCCATACATCCCTAAAACCCGTAAAACCCTAAAAAATAATATGAAACCCTAATCCCTAAAAATAATAACAACATGAAAAATCAAAATAAACCTAATAACCCTCAAACCCCCAAATAAACCACTAAAATCACTAAAAACTATTTAAAACCCTCAAACCATCCCAAATGACACTAAAATCTTGAAAACACATAATGACCCTAGAAGCCATAGAAAATCCTAAAAGTTCTTAAAAATCACTATACACCGTAAAAATACCTAAAATACTAAATTTTCAATAACCCCCTAGAAAATCCAAAAATTCCCAAAAATCCTTAAACACCACAAAAACCCAAGAAAATGCCCAAAACCGAAAACCAAAAAAACTTTTTTAAAAATCCTAGAAACACTTAAACCCCATTAAAAACCCTAAAAACCAATTTAAACACCTAAAAACCAAAAAATATCTATAAAACCTAAATCCTAAAAATCTATAAAAACTCGAAAAACAAAAAAAACCCTCAAAACCCCCAAAAAACTCAAAAAGTCATAAACCACTAAAAACAGAAACACCCCTAAAAACATTAAAAAAATCCAAATATCCCTAAACCCCCTAATTCCCAAAAAACCCCTAGAACCCCATAAAATATTAAATACCCTACAAACCTTAAAAACTATTTAAAACACCTATAAACATAAAAATCAGTTAAACCCCCTAAATCCAATAAAATCCTATATAAACCCCTAAAACCTTAATATCCCAAAAAACCCTATATCAATATTAAAAATAAATTAAAATCATAAAAACCCTATATAACCTAAAAAAAATAAACCCAAAAAACCCTAAAACCCCCTAGAACATTATAAAAACCCTAAAATACCATAAAACACATACACAGTAAAAGACCCTCAAACCATAAAAACCCAAAAATAACCTAAAACACATTAAAACCATAAAACCACTGAAATACCATGGAACCCCTTAAAAACCTAAAAGACCACAAAAAACCTAAAACACTAAAAGAAACTAATAACACTACAAAACACAATAGGTCCCTACAAACCCTTAATATCCCCTAAAAACCATAAAAAATAAAAACACTAAAATTACCTAAAACCACTAAAGTATATAAAATACCCTAAACCAACCTAAACACACTAAAGTACACTAAAAACCCATAAACCACATTAAATCCCTAAAACACCCTAAAATCTCTAAAGAACCCTGAAAAACCATCAAAACCATAAATGGACCTAAAAACATAAAAAATGTATAGGAAACAAAAAACCAAAATACACTAAGGGATCCTAAAAAACCAAAAAACCTTAAAGGACCCCAAGAACCCAAAATAATCCTAAAACCCTAAAACTGTAAATGACCTCAAAACCCCATAAAAACTAAAAACCCTAAAAAACCTAAAACCATAAAATCCATAAAAACATTTAACCCCATGAAAACCCAAAAGACCCTAAAACCCCAAAAAAACCCCAAAAAACCCACAAATCCATTAAAATACCCTAAAACCCCTAAATAATCTAAAAAATAAATAATAATCATACAAACCCTAAGACCCTAAAAACATTAAAAACCGAGAAACCCAATAAAACCCTAAAAAATTATGTTTCACAAAACCACCCATTATTAAAACTTCTTTATAGTGCAGATAAACTGTATATTTCATAAAAAATTACATATCATTAAAATTCATCAATATATATATATATATTAATATTTATATAAAAATAATATATTTTATTAAATATGGTTTACATAATACTAAATATGTATTTGTATTTAGTATGTAAGATATTTATTGAATGTGTTTTTTATGATATAATTAAAAATTAAAATTAATTAAGAAATAACAAATTAGTATCATGCAGTATACATTTAGCTATAATTTAGTAATTGAAAAAAACTAATAATTAATTAAAATCTTAATATATGTCCAAAATTTGATTTGAAACCCCTAAATTACCCCCAAAACCATTAAATAACTCTAATTCCACTAAAAATGTAAAAACCCTAAAAGGCCTAAAAATTTAGAAAAATATAAAACCCAAAATATTCTAAAGGTCCCTGAAGACCATAAATACCCTAAGGATCCTAGTAATTACTGAAACCCCTTTAAAACCCAAAACCCCTAAAAATTATAAAACCCCCTAAGAGTCTACAAAAACCTAAAAACCATAAAATATATAAAAAAATTAGTTAAAGCACAAAAAGGCATTTAAAACCTAAAAGACCACAAATAACCTAAAATCTATAAAATACCTTAAAACCTATAAAACCTTAAAAGATAAAAAAACACCCTAACACCCCTAAAATAATTTAAAAACACTAAAACCCATAAAGGTCACATTAAATCCTTAAAATCCGTTAATTTCCATAAAAACCCTTAAATACCTAAAGAACCCTTAAAACCCAAAAAAAATTTAAGGACCCTAAAAAAACTAAAAATTACTAGTTGACTTTAAATACATAAAAACCCTAAAGGGCTCTAAAAATCCTAAGAACCCCAAAAGGTCCCTAACAACATAAAGGAACCTAAACACACTATAAACCCTAAAAGACCCTAACAACTCAAAAAACCCATTAAAGACCCAAAAACACTAAAACTCTTTAAAACCCTTAAAACCTCCTAATGAATCATACAAGTCACTAGAAAACCTAAAAACCCAAATTACCCTAAAAACACTAAAAGATCCTAAAAATCCTAAACCCCTAAAACCATAGAACCACTAAAAGACCCAAGAACTAGAAGAAAATATAAAATAACCTAAAAAACATAAAAACACCCTAAAAAACATAAAAACATTAAATACATTAAAACCCTTAAAAAACCCAAAAAACCCTAAAAAACTATGAGAACCCAAAAACTCAAAAATCCCAATACCCTAAAAACACTAAAAAATATGTAAACATTAGAAAACCTAAAAAACTAAATTATCTTAAAAACATGTAACCATTTAAAACCAAAAAAGAACAAACAAATCCCTAAAAACCATAAAACAATTAAAAGACCCTAAAACCCTTAAGACGCTAAAACTCCTAAAATCCCTAAACTACCATAAAACCCCTAAAAATAATTTGAGGCCTTAAATAACCTGATAAAATACCTAACCCCCCCCCCCCAAACCCCTAAACACCATAAAAGTGTAAAAAACCCAAAATGTATAAAAAACTATAAAAACACTAAAATCTATAAAAACCAAAAAATCATTAAAACCCCAAAAATTTATAAAACACATAACGCCCCCCCCCCCCCAAAAAAAACTCGAAATAACTCTAAACCCCAAAATACATCTAAAAACCCTAAAACAAATAAAACCTCATAACCGAAAAATAATTAAAACCATAAAAACACTAAAGAAACTAAAAACCATAAAAACACTAAAAAACCTCAAAACCCCAAAACCTTGAAATCCTAGAAAATCTAAATAACACAAAGCATCTAAAAACCCTAAAAATTGCAAAAAACCATAAATCCCTAAAAACACTAAAACCTTAAAACCCTAAAAATTTATGAATTCTACAAAAATCCCTAAAACCTATAAAAACCACAAATCTCTCAAAAACCCGTAAATCCCAAAAAAACCTCTAAAACCCACAAAAATTTTAAAAACACTAAAAAACACCCCCAAACCACTAAAATACTCTAACAACCCTGTAATACACTAGAACCCCTAATGTCCCTAAAATTCTATAAACACTAAAAGTACCATAAAACCCTTCAAAACCATAAAAAGGCTTAAAACCCTTAAAATATTAAAAACCATAAAACTCTAAGAAATCCAAAAAAATATGAACAACCCCTAATTAACCCTAAAAACACTTAAAATTGTAAAAACTATGATAGCCATAAAACCTATAAAAACTCTATAAAACCCTAAAAATATCTAAAATCCAAATACTCCTCAAAGATACTAAAAATAATTAAGAAAACCCTAAAGGCTGTAAAAAATAACAAGACAAACTAAAATCATTAAGAAAGATGTCAAAACACTAACCCCCCAAATGAATATCTAAAACACCCTGAATAAACTCTAAAAACCATTAAACTGCAAAAAACTGAAACCCCTAAAATAAATTAGAAAACCACTAAGAACAAAAAACTACAGTAAAACCCATAAATAGATTAAAACCCTAAAAAACATTAAATCCTCAAAAATACTAAAAACACTAAAATACCTAAAACCTCCTAAAACCCCAAAAAAACACAAAAATACCAAAAATCATTAAAAATGAAAAATCATGATATCCTAAAAAACATAAAATCCCTAACAGACCCTAAAAACCACTAAAAACCTAAAAAATCCAAAAATACCCAAAAAACCTATATCTCATTAAACCCCTTAAAAACCTAAAAAACACAAAAAATCCATAAATATGATAAAAACCCTCAAAAATATGAAAAATACTCAAATATTAAAACCCCATTAGAAACCTATAAAAATTGAAAAAATATGAAAAAAGCATTAAAACTCTAAAACCCCAAAACCACTAATACCACTAAATGAATATAAAAACCCTACAAAACCCATAGAAATCCCCAAATCACTCTAAAACAACTAAAACAACCATCAAAGGCTCTAAAAAACATTTAAAACACATAAAAACCTAAACAACACTCACTACCCAATAAAACCGAAAACCCAAAAAACCAAAACCCCTAAAAACACCGAGAACCCCTTAAACACCTAAAAGTCAAAAAAGGATCTAAAAATATGAAACCACTAAAACCCTAAAGCCCATAAAACCCTAAAAAACCAAAAAATGAATAAAACCCCTATAAAACCCTTAAGACTTATAAAACATCTTAAACCCAAAAATACTCAGAAACCCTAAAACTCATGACAACCCCAAAACCCCTAAAAATTATAAAACCCCTTAAAACAACTAACACCCATTAAAACCACCAAAACACCCCAAAACCCTGAAAATATAATAAAACAAAAGAACCTAAAACACAAAAAAGATCCTAAACCCTGCTAAAACATTGAGAAGATCCAAAATCACTTAAACTACAAAAAACTCCTAAAATCCAAAAAACCTAAAACCCCTAAAAACAACAAGACACTATAAAACCCCTAAAATCCAGGAATACCTAAAATTACCAAAAAAAATTCATGAATTCCCTAAAACCCTATAAACCCCTTATAAATCTAAATATAACTAAAAACTATAAAAACCATAAAATAATCATAAAAAACCTAAAACCCCAAGGAACCCAAAAAACAAAAACATACCTGAAAACCCTTTAAAACACCGAAAAAAACCATTAAACACCAAAAAAAGGCTAAATATCCCCAAACAATCTATAAAAAACCCTAAATCCCTAAAACCCATTGAAAACCCAAAATTCCTAAAATACACTAATACCCTAAAAAGATCTACAAATTTACAAAAAACACTAAAACACCAAAACCATAAAATCCGCGAAATACCCTAAAAACCCATAAAACCTCAAAAAAATGATAAAACCCATAAAAACCATATTATAATTTAAAATCCTAAAACCCTAAATACCATAAAAACCATAAAAATGCAAAAAACACTAACAACTATAAAAAAACTAAAAACCCTTGAAACCCTTAAAACCCCTTAAAACCATAAAACCAAACAAAACCATAATAGCACTAAAAACCCAATAACACTAAAATTAGTAATAAACATTAAAACCCCTAAAAACAATAAAACCCCCCAAATACCCTAAAAACCCAAGAAGAAATTAAAAAATAACTGAGATTTCTAAAAATCCCTTTCAATGCACTAAAAGATCCCCTTCAGTACAATGATCAACACCCAAATGTATGCCTGATTCCACTTGAGGATGTTCCACTCCAGAAGAAGGTCCCAAACCTTCTAATCTTGAAAATCCCTAAAATCCTAAGAAAACTCTAAACACCCTAAAAAACCTAAAACCCTAGAAACACTCAATACCCTAAATTTCATTAAAAAACCAAATAAACCTTAAAAACTATAAAAAATCTAAAAACCCTAAATACAATAGCCACACCAAAAAAACATTACAAAAAACACAACCCATAAAAGCTCATAACATACCATAAAACCCTAATACACATAAAACCCTAAAAACAGTTGAACCGACTAAAAAATATAAACCCGATAAAACCCCAAATTTCCCTAAAAAAACTCTAAAACCCCTAAAAATCCTAATACAATCCAAAAAAACAAAAAACCCTAAAAACTCTAAAAACCACTAAAACCCTAAAACCCCCCTAAGAAAACCCTAAAACGCCTTTAAAATACATGAAAATAGAAAAAACACCTAAAAACCTAAAACCACTAAATTATCCCTAAAAACCCTAAAACCCTCAAATAATTCAAAAAACCATAAACTATCAAAATACCCAAAATCCGTTAAGAATCCAACAAAACCCTTCATAAAACATAAAACTCATAAAAACTATAATAAAATAAAATCCTTAAACATTAAAAACAATTAAAACCCAAAAACCACAAAATATACAAAAAACAATGAATAAACTATAAAACATGAAAACCCCCACTAATAACCCTTAAACAAAAAAAACCATAAAATACCATATAAAACCTCAAAACCCATAAAATATCCTAACCCCCAAAACACAATAAAAAAACTAATATCCTTTAAAAACCTACATTCTCTAAAATCCCTTAAAAGACCCTAAGATCTATAGAGTAACCCTATAAAAAACAACAAAACTCTTTAAACACCCTCATATCCCAAAACACCATAAAAACCATAAAATCCTAAAAACCTAAAGAACGTTAAAAATCCTAAACAGCCATAAAACCACAATAATAATAAAAACACCCCTAAACACCTAAAAACTTTAAAACCCCCAAAATACATTAATATCTCTAAAACCCCCCAAAAACACTTAAACCGAAAAATAACTAAAAATCATAAAAACCTCAAATAACTCACAAAACAAAAGAAATACAATAAAATTGTAAACACTAAAAAACCATAAAAACTCATAAACCCCTAAAAACCTAAAAACATAAAAACACTAATAAACCCAAAATAAAACAAAAAAACCATAAAACACTTAAAATAATAAAACACTAAAGAAACATACAATTACTAAAAATAATAAACCCCCAAAACCCCTAAAAAGCCCAAAAATACACTAAAAACACTAAAAACCTGAAAACCGCTTAAAAGGCCTTGAAACCCTAAAAACCCTATAAAAACCTAAAACCCCAAAAAAACACCTAAAAACCCTAAAAATATAAGAACCCTTAAATAATATTAATACAATAAAACACTAAAACACCCTAATAACATTAAAAATAATAAAATACCCCAAAAACCTAAAAACCATAAAGGCCCATATAACCCTAAAACACCATAATGATTATAAGGACCCTAGAAACCACAAAATACCCTAAAACCTAGAATATTCATGAAACCCGTAAAAACCTCTGAAGGACACTAAAACCCTAACACTCCCTAATGATCCTCAAGGACCCAAAAAACAAAAAAAATAGCAATCGAACCTAAAATCCACTAAAAGTCCCAAAAACCCATGAAGGATCATATAACCGCCCCAAAAAAACCTAATGAAACCAAAATATCCCAAAAACCATAATAACCCAAAAAAATACAAAACGACTCTAAAACCTTAAAAACCTAAATAACCCTAATAATAATAATAAACCAAAAAATTCCAAAAACCCCTTAACGGCCTAAACCCCCTAAAAATCCTAAACCACCCTAAAACCCCATAAAACCCTAGAAACCTATAACAGACCATAAGAACCCTAAAACACTTAAAAGACATAAAAACATGTAAATACCGAAAACCGTATAAATTCTAAAAAAATTATAATCACAAAAAACCCTAACACTCCTAAAAGTCATAAAAAATAATTGAAACCCCTAAAAATTCTAAAAACATTAAAAAATCTAAAAACCTAAAACCCTCTAAAACCACTAAATTCCCTAAAATCCTCTAAAAACAATGAAATACACAAAAACACTAACAACCCCTAAAAGATATTAATATATATATAACCTCTAAAAACCAGAGAATTCTTAAATACCATGACACACTATAAAACCCTAAAAATCACTAAAAACCATAAAAAATATTAAAATACCTAAATACCATAAACCCTAAAACCATAAAAACATGAAAACAATTAAAAACCCTAAACCCCATAAAAACCCCTAAAACCCCTAAAAACACTAAAAATCCCTTAAAACCCCTAGAACCCCTAAAATCCATAATAATAATAATAAACACGAAAAATCATTAAAAGCCTTAGAATACCCTATAAACCTGAAATACACTAAAATCGTAAATTCCCCAAAAATCATAAAAACCCTAAATCATTTTCAATACCCCATTAAACCCCTCAAAACCATAACAAACCCTAAAACCCCTAAAAGAAACTAAAAAGGATAAAACCCACCTAAAATCCCCAAAAACCCAAAAACCCAAAAACCACTAAAAATAATAAAACAGTAAAACCCTTAAAATCCCTAAAATACCTAAAAATCAAATTAAAAATACTAAAAGACCAATAAAAGGACATAAAAGCCTTAAAATTCACTATACCCTATAAAAACATAGAGTATAGTAATTATCCTAAAACCCATAGGAGACCATAAGAACCCTAAAAACCGTAAATGATGGTAAAATCCCAAAACACCCAAAAGACCATAAAATACACAAAAAGACCAAGAAAAATATAAAAACCCCTAAAAACCCTAATGAACCTTATAAACCCTAAAACCACTAAAACACCCTAAAAACACAAGAATGAATCTAAAAAATATATAATATATAAAAGATAGTAAAAAATAAACACCCTAAATGGCCCTTAGAACCATAAAACTATAAAATGATCCAAAAACCCTAAAACCGCTAAAGAAAACTAAAAAACATGAAGGACCCAAACCCCCTAAAAACTATTAAAGTTCCTAAAAACCTTGAAAACACCTTAAACACTAAAAGAACATAATTCCCTAAATTTCCCTAAAACCCTAAAAAACTAAATGACCCATAAAACCCTAATGAAACCCGAAAAAAAACATTAGAAGATCCTAGAAACCCTAAAAAGATTTGAAAACCTTAAAAACGTAAAAACGTAAAACCGTAAAACACCAAAACCCCTAAAAGATCCCAAGAAACTCAAAACCCATAAAAACTCAAAACCATAAAAACCCTAAAAATACCTTATAAACCCCTACAACCCTAAAATCTCATAAAAATACCCAAAATTAATAAAAATTACCTAAAACTCTAAAAACATTAAACCCCCAAAGAAATCCTAAAAAACCTATAAACCTCTAAAAACCCTAAAAACCCTAAAATACTAGAAACCCCTAAATCACTATGGAACCCTGAAAAACCCATAAAATCTCAATACCCAAAAATACCCATATAACCCTAAAAATTTACTAAACACCTTAAAAGCCGAAAAAACATAAAAACACTGAAAAACAAAATGGCCTTAGAAACCACTAAAAACCTAAAATTCCTTAAAACGCCATAAGGACCTAAAAACTCTAAACCCCCAAAAAAACTCAAAAAATGTAAAAACCCCATGAAAAAAACCTAAAACCCCACTAAAACCATAAAAATATTAAAAGACTCTAAAACCCCAAATAACCCTAAAAGGCCCTAAAACCCTAAAAACCATGAAACCCCTAAAACACCTAAAATACCCCAAAACCCGTAGAAATAATAAATGTACCTTGAAAAACATTAAACATTCTAAAAATAAAAAAATTATTTAAAATGATGAAAATCCTTAAAACCACAAAAAACTATAAAAAATGGAAATCCCTAAAAAACCATAAACCCCCCAAAACTACATAAAATTTAAAAAAATCATAAAAACACTAAAATTCATAGAACCCAAAAACAATTTCGACCCCCCCCCCCACCAAACCCCAAAAAACCCAATAATATTAAAAAAACCTTCAAACCTTAAAAAACATAGAACATATAAACCCCTAATTAAACGTAAAACCATAAAAACATAAAAATCATAAATCCCCATGAAAGACTATAATATCTAAAAAACCTAAAACTTATAAAACAAAGTAAAACCCCTAGGAAAAATCTCAAACCCCTTAAAAATATAAAAACCCAAAAAATCTATAAAAACACTAAAAACCTTAAAACCTTGAAAAATCTTTATGAAACGTATAAAATCAGAAAACACATAAAATCCGAATAATCTCCTCTAAACTAAAAAAAATTAAAAAAAAAATTAAAAACCTTAAAAAACCCTACGTCCCCTAATAAATCATATAAAACCTTAAAACCCCTAAAGACCGTAAAACCCCTATCAAACTTTTAGGACCTTTAAAACCCTAAAACACATAAAAACCCTAAAACAATTTAAGACCCCTAAAACCCCCTAAATTTCCCTAAATACAATAAAACCTATAAGAAACCAATATAACTTAAAACCCCTAAAAATTATAACTACACTATGAGACAATAAAATCCCTAAAAAACTAAAATGATGAAAAAACATAAAAAATACTAAAACCCACAAAACCCCTAAAAACCCTAAAAACCAAAATTACCTAAAATCCTTTAAAATAAATAAAACTTTAGAACCCTAAAAACCCTGCATTCTATAACAACCCTAAAAAACCCCTAAAACCCCCCAAAACACCAAAAAACTCATGAAACCCTTAAAGAATCCCAAAATTATTTAAAAAACAAATGAGCCTAAAGACATTAAAATACCCTATAGGTAATAACCCCCCCCCCCTAAAACCCCTAAAAGAACATAAAACCCTAAACAACTGTAAAAGGAACTAAAAACCCCCAAACCCCAAAATAATACAAAAAGGACCTAAAACCACTAAAAACATCAAACAACCACAAAAACCTTAAAAACACAAAAGGATCATAAAACCCTAAAAAACCTAAAACCCTAAACTAACCTAAAAACCGAAAAACCATATAAACCCCTCAAATACCCTAAACACCCCTAAAAATGAAAATATTTAAAAAAACCAAGATAGACACAAAACACCACAAAAACCCTATAAATCACAAAATATCCCTAAAACCCCTAATAAACTTTTAACCCCCCCCATCCTAAAATTTAAAAAAAACCATAAAACCCCCAAACCCCTAAAAACCCTAAAAAACTAGATAATGCCTCTAAGACATAAAAAAATAAAAAAATGAAAAAATATAAAAACCCCAAAAAATATATAAAAACTCAAAAATTGTAAGACCCAAATGATTCTTTAAAACACACTAAAAACACTATAAAACCCTAAAACCCACAAAACACTTTTAATTTCCTTTATAAACTAAAAAATATAAAAACCTAAATTCCCTAAAAAAAATTAAATTCCATAACAACCCATAAAATCCAAAAAAACCAAAAATCCCTAAAAAAATTAATAAAAATCCTAAAACTCCCTAAAAACCCCAAATAACATGAAAAATACGAAAATATTCAAAAAAAAACTAAAAATCCTAAATCTAAAAAAACAAGTAAGAAAAAATAATCCATAAATACGTTAAAATATAATAAGATCCCTGCAATCCATTAATGGCCCCCAAAACGTTACAATACACTAAAATACCCATAAATGCTATAACCATCCTAATACCCGTAAAATCTTCTTAAATAGTATTAAAACCTCTAAAGCCCTAAAAAATCCTCAAATTCCCATAAACCATTAAAATGATAAAATTGATAAAAACATAAAGGATGATTAAAATCCTAAAACCCAAAAAGAAAAAAACCCTAAAACCCAGACGGATACTAAAGAACCCTAAAATTCTAAAGGACCCAGAAAAAATACCATAAAGGAACCTAAAAATAAATAAAATCCTAAAGGAACCTAAAAAACCTAAAAGACGCTAAAATACCATAAAAATGTATACAATCCATAAATGAATCAAAAAACCATTGAAAAAACCAACCCCCCTAAAAACCCAAAAAGACACTAAAACCCCCTAAAACACAAAAAGTCCCTAAAACCCCTAAAAATTCTTAAATACCCTAAAACTCTAAACCCCTAAAGAAGAAGTAAAAATGATTATATGTTTTTCAAATCCCTAAAACATCCAAAGAACCTAAAACCAAAAAATACCCTTAACCCCCCCCCCCCAAACCCTAAGATATAATGTGTCTCATGTTTATAGGGAGGCAAATTCGGTGGCGAACGCTCTCACGAAAAGGGTGATAGATGAAAGATTCTCAATGTGGTCCTTCATGTCCCCAACTTTTTGTTCTCCCTTTGTTGATTCAGATATGAAGGGTCAGACTCATTCACACCCTTGTCGCTCCATCTTGTAACTGTCTCTTTATGTTTTATTGATTTTGGGGGGCTAGGCTCGCCTAACCTTGAACCTCTTCCGCCACACAAACCATAAATGACCCTAATAAAACCTTAAACCCTTAACAACCTTAAAAACCCTAAAAACCCAATACCCCTAAAAATCGTAAAACCCCTAAAAACCAATGAAAACCCTAAAACTATAAAAACCCTAAATCCCAAAAACCCCTAAACACCCCTAAAACCCTTAAATCATTAAAACAAATAAAATTACTAAAATCATCAAAACATGGTGAAAACCTAAAAAAAATTAAAATCCTTTAATATAGTAAAACCCATAAAAATTTCAAATAACCCCACGAATCTATATCCCCTAAATAAAATTAAAAGACCAAAATACCATTAAAACCTACAAAAAATACCTAAAAATACTAAAAAAATCAGAAGAACATAAACCCCTAAAAATATTAATCACCCTAAAAAGTCCTAAAATCCCTAAAAAATAAAATCCCTAAACCTTCTCAAAGGTACTAAAACAATAAAAATCCTAAAAGACACTAAAAATACAAAAAAATTTAAAAGTCCCAAAAACCCCTAAAACCATGAAACTATAAATGACCCTAAAATGATATAAAACACTAAAAGACCCTTAAAACCGTTACAAATGATAAAATCATTAAAAAAACATAAACCCTAAAATGCCTTAAAATCATTAAGAACCTTTAAGTCCCAAAAAACATGAAACACCTAAATTCCCTAAAAAACCTTGAAAACCCCTAAAAACATTTAAACCTCATAAAAACCAATACTCCTAAAAAATTCTAAAATATCAATAAACAATCCTAAATCCCATAAAAAAAAATCAAAAAACCGTAAATAGCCCCAAATCATTAAAACCTTAAAAACCATAATACGACTAATAATCCCTTAAAACCCCAAAAAACCTAAAAAATTTTAAACCCTAAGAAATCGAAAAGTCCCTAAAAAACCTAAAAGACACTAAAACCATTAAAACAATGGAAACCAAACAAACTAAAGAAAATCCTAAAAATCTAAAACCCATAAATCCCTTAAAACACGTAAAAATCGTAAAATCCCCAAAACCCAAAAACCCAAAAACCCTAAAAAAACCTGAATGTTCCAAAAATGACCCAGACTGTCCTTAAACCATCCAATGACCGTAAAACCCCTAAAACCCCAAAAAACCAAAAAACGAAAAAACCCTTAAAACATAAAACCCCTAATGAACCTTAAAATAACCTAAAACCTCTAAAGAACCTAAAAATCAATAAAATCATAGAAGACCAAAATGACCCTGAAACCATGAAAACCAAAAAAACACTAAAAAATCATAGAAACATGAAAATACCCTAAATTCTATAAAAAAAATGTACTTAAAACTATAAAATTGCACAAAAAACCTAAAATACCTTAAAGTCATTTAACCCCTAAATAAACTAATACCCCTAAAAACTAAATAAACATAAATACCCAAAAAATACTAAATATCCAAAAAATCCATAAAATACAATAAAACATCTAAAATCCATACAAAACTAAAAATAAAAAAAATCCCTAAAACCCATAGGAACAAAAATAAACAGAAACCCCCCCAAAACCCCTTAAATGATAAAAACCAAAATAACCAAAAAAAATCATTAAAAAACTACAGAACTGTACAAAACCTAAAAAATCATAAACCCTCTAAGAACTCTAAAAACTATAAAAACCCATTAAGGACATTAAATCTTTAAAAATACCTTGTAGAAACTTAAACCCATTAAAACCATAAAATACCCTAAAACCCATAAAAACCATAAAAACACTATAACCCTATAAAACTCGAAAAGTCCTTAACACCAATAAAAACCTAAACGACCCTAAAAACACAAAAATCCCCAAAAAGAACCTAAAACCCCCAATACCCTAAAAACCCGAAAAAACCATAAAACCCTTAAAACCATAAAACCCACTAAATATCAATAAAACATTACAAAACCTGGTTAAAGCATAATAACCTTACGACACATAAACCACTAAATACCCATAAAAACCCTAAAAACTAATAAAAATTTAAAACCCCAAATAACCTAAACAACCACTAAAAACCATAATACCCCAAAATCCCAAATCCCTTAGAAAATAAAAAAACCTAAGATAACTAGAAAATACTAAAAGCACCCAAATAACCTTAAAATAATAAAAACCTCGATGAAACAAAAAAAAAATCCTAGAAACAGTGAAAATATCTAAAAACACTAAAACACCCTAGAACCCAACAAACTGTAAACACATTAAAAAGCCTAACATAACCCAATAACCCGAAAACACATAAAATCCTAAAACCCATTTAATCTCAAACAACCCCTAAAAACCATAAAAATATAAAAACTATAAAAACACATTAGAATCACTAAAATTCTAATCATACTAAAAATCCTAAATACCCCATTACACAAAAACCCTGAAATAATTAAAAATTCCAAAAAACCACTAAAAGCCTCTAAGAACCCTAACATTCAACAAAAACCAAAAACCCCTAAAAGACCTTTAAACTCTATAAAATCCTAAAATGTCAATAAAACCCATTAAACACCTCAAAAGGACCACCCCCCCCACACCTCCAACACTAAATAAAACAAAAAACCATAAAATCCTATAAATATAATATACCCTGAAACCTAAAAAAAACCCATTAAAATCCCAAAAAACAAATAATGGAAGCTAAAAACCCTAAAAAAAACATAAAGCACCCTAGAAAAAAAAACACATAAAGGACATTAAAACCCCTAAAACCTAAAAAACCATAAACACCCTAAAATGTTCTCAAAGACCTAAAATTAATAAAAACCCCTTAATACCCAATAAATTCAAAAAACACTAACAAACCCCAAAACCCTAGAAACAACCAAAAGGCTATGAATCCCCTAAAAACCATAAAACCTGTAAGACCCCCTAAGTAATTCATTAAAAAATTAAAAACACTCCAAACATAGAAAACCTAAAAACTATAACCCCACTACAAATAATAAAAAAGAATTAAAATTATTGATAACCATAAAATCCATGCGAACCACAAAAACACCAAAAACACACTAAATGTTTTGAAGGCCCTAAAAATGACAAAAAATCTTCAAAACCCTAAAAACCATTAAATACAAAAATACCACTAAAAAACCTTATAAACAACTAAAAAACCTAAAACCCCTAAAAAGATCTCAAACATGTAGAAAACAAGAAAAACACCTAAAACACTAAAAAAATTCTTAAAACCCCTAACCTCCAAAAACAACCCAAAAATTTATAAATACAATAAAAAAATAAACCCCTAAAAACCCTAAAACCCCAAAAACAGTAATAATCCCTAAAAACGTAAACAAATCCCTAAAATCCATAAAAATTAAAAAATACCTAAAAACCATTTATAATAAAAAACCTTTAAAACCCAAAAATCCCTAAACCCCAAAATACCCAATAAACCCCCTAATTCTCAAAAAACAAAAAAATCCCTAAGAAAACCCTAAAACCCCTAAATAATTTCAGATACCCTAAAACCATTAATCAACAAAATATCTGAAAAAGGTATAAAACCCCTAAAAACAAAAAAAATCATGCTGAAAATATAAAAACCACTTAAAAACATAAGAACAAATAATGAACATAAAACCCCTAAAATTTATAAAAACCCTCAAAACCCCAATAGATCCTAAATGCCTATAAAAATTCTATAAATAATTAAAAACCATAAATAAACTAAAACCATTAAAAACCGTAAAAATAAAAATAAAAAAACCCTAAAACCCATAAAACACCTTAAACCTATAAAACCCATAAATCACCCTAAAACCCATAAAGCCCAAAATAAAATAAAAACATAAAAAACATTCAAAACTCCTAAAATTATCTTAAAAACCCAAACCATAAAACCCCTAAAAACAAAAATAAAAACCAAAATACCACTGAAATGAAATTAAAACCCCTAATTGATCCTAAAAGACCCTAAATTCATTAAATCCCCAGAACTAAAAAAAATTTAAAAACCGTAAAAATCCAAGAAAAGACCTACAAATCCCTCAAAAACATAAAAATACATAAAAAACAAAAAGAACTCTTAAACCCCTAAATACATACAATTACCTGAAAAAATAAAAATCCTGGAAAATAATATGAAAACTCAAAAAAAACATAATAACCATAATACCCCTAAAAGATTCTAAAACCCCCTATAAAACCCTTAAAAAAACCCCAAAAAATATCTAATAAATATTATAAAACCCTAAAATAATATAAAAACCTAAAACCCACAAAAATACCATAAAAACCTAGAAGTCCCTAAAAACCCTTAGCCACCTTAAAGCCACTAAAACACATAAAACCCAAAAAACCCTCGAATCCCTAGAAACCCTAAAAATATTTAAAACCACAGAACCATAAAAAACACCTAAAAACCATAAAAACATTAAGAACTACTAAAACCACTAAGACCATATAAAAACAAGTAAAACCCATTGAAAACCCCTAAAACTTGTAAAAATTCTTAAACCCTAAAAATGACAAAAAATAATTAAAATCCCAAAACCCTGCTAAAGCCCTTGAAACCATAAGAAACTAAGAAACCTAAAAACCCCTAAAACACAAAAAACTCTAAAGACAGTAAGAACCCATAAGATAACATAATACCCCTAAAAACACTAAAAACCATAAAAAGGAAAAAACATTAAAAAATTATTCGAACATATATCAAACCTAAACAACCCAAAAAACCAAAATAAACCCCAAAACCCCAAAGTCCTATAAAACTCGTGGGGATTTCATAAAACACTAAAATTACCCCCCCCCCAATCCAAAAAAACCCTAAAACCCATAAAACCCCTAAAAACCCATAAAGACACTAAAAGTATCCTTAAACCCCAAAATTCGTCAAAAACCCTAGAACCCTTAAAATCCAAAAACTAAGAAAATATGTTATATCTCTAAACACCCTAAAATAATAAAAGAACCTAAAACCCCAAAAACACCTATAAAATGTTAAAATATCCAAAAACCCCTAAAAGATCATAAAAAACTATAAAATAATATACAACCCCAAAAAACACAAAAACACCCCATAACGCCTAAAATAATTAAAAGACCATAAAACCCCTAAAATCCCTAAAAGATCCTAAAAACTAAAAAAACCCCAAAAGGCCTTGAAAATAAATAAAATACAATAAAATATAATAAAAACCTAAAAAGAACTGAAAAATCAAATAAATTCCTAAAGGAAAATAAAAAAAAATAAAAAAGATAAAAAATCCTAAAACACCCAAAAACCCATAAAGGACCTTAAAAACGCCTAAAACCACTAAAGGACACTAAAATACCAAAAACCCCAAAACAGACATAAAAAAAATTAAAACTTTAAAGGACTCAATAAACCCTAAAAGAACCTAATAACCATTAAAAACCCTATGGACCCTAAAACTTCAAAAAAGCCAAAAGACCTTAAAAACCCTAAAAATATAAAAGGATCATAAAACCCCTTAAAACCCCAAAATACTAACCCACCCTAATGACCATATAAACCCTAAAACCCCAAATAAACCTCCAAAGACCCTAAAAATCCTAATACCCTAAAAAACCTTAGAATACAATAAAACATTAAAAGGCCTAAAAATTCGTAAAAACTATAAAAACACTAAGACCCAAGAAAACTGTAAATAACACAAAACCCTAAAATCAAATAAACATCTAAATACCATATACCCCTAAAAATTATTAAAATCTTTAAAACCCTAAAAAAAATCCTAAAAACACAAAAAAAAACATAAATCCTATTAAAATACTCATAACCCTGTGAACCCTAAAAATACTAAAATAATAATACCCCAAAAAAGGAAATGAAAAACCCTAAAGAAATAAAAACTTATAAAAATTATTTAAAAACCCCTAAACCCAAAAACCACCAAAAAATACAAAAATTCCCTAAAATAATTTAAAACTCTGAATCCCAATAAAAACAATTAAAATCCTTACAAACCTAAATACACTAAAAATCCATTAAATCCCATTAAAACAAAAAATACATAAAAACACTAAAAGGAACTATAACTCTAAAAACCATTAGAAACATTGAAATCCAATTCAAAACCATATAAAACATAATAAACACTAAAAAAACAATTAAAGTCACTAAAAACCATTAAAATTCTAAAAACCCTAAAACCCAAAAAACCACTAATAACCCTAAAACCCCCAAAAAATAAAATACGTAAAAAATCATAGAAACAAAAAAAGCCTAAAAACAGTAAGATCACATAATACCCATAAGCCCCATTTGAACCCCAAAAGTATTAAAAACTAGGAAAACCATATAATACACATAAGAAACTAAAACCCCAAGAAAACACTAAAAACTCTAAAGGATGCTAAAAACTATAACACCCCCTAAAACCCTAAATGCCCAAAAAACCAACCCCCCCCCAATACTAGTACACTAAAAACACTAAAGGCCTTTAAAAAACAGATTCCGTAAAACCATAAATAAATAAACAACCCAAAAAGATAAATAAAAGAACCTAAAACCCACAAAAATCACCAGAAGTCCCCAAAAAACATTAAAACCCCCAAAAGACCCTAAAACCCCTAAAGATCCCTAAAATACCATAAGAACCTAAAAAACATAAAATGAAATAAAATTACCATTAAACAATAAAATAACATGAAACCATGGAATATTTTAAAATTTTCCAAAACCTATAAAGGACCTAAAAAACCCAGAAAACGATAACAGAGATGAAAAACCCGGACGAAACCTATGAAAACCAAAAACCCAAATAACACTAAAAACCCCAAAAAAAATACTCAAAACCCAAAAAATATTAAAACCCTGAAACCCACTAAAATTACTAAAACCCTTAAATACCCAAAACAAAACCAGGAAAACCCCTAGAACCCCCCCCCTCTAGAACCCAAAAAACAATTAAAATCACCAAAAAATCTTGAAAACAAAAAAAATAATTAAACAAATAAAAAATAAAAAATCAACATGTGAAACCATAAAAACCCAAAAGAACCCTAAAATAATTAAAACACCATAAAAACAAAAATAACCTAAAAAACATTAAAACTCAAAAAAATATAAAAAACAAAAAAACCTGAAAAGCCATAAAAACACTTGAAACCCTACAAAACGTAGAATACCCGAAAAACACAGAAAAATCCTAAAACACCTAAAACCCCAAAAAACTATAAAACACTTAAAAAACATTAAAAACAATAAAACATCTTATAAGTCAATGAATACAATAAAACCTTAAAACCCATGAAACCCAAAAAACCCAAAAAACCTAAAAGCATCTATAAAGCCAAACACCCAAAAAACCCTTCAAATATTAAAAAACATAAAAAACCAAATAAAAACCTTAAAGACGCAAAAATAAAATAATTCCTCTAAAAACCATAAAAAAATTATTCGTAAAAAATAAAAAAAAACATAAAACCCTAAAAACACTTAAAACTGCGCGAAAACCTAAAAACCTAGAAATCTAAAAACCAAAAAGTTTCTAAAAACCCAAAAAGAATCTAAAATACCATAAACCCATAAAGGACCCAAAAACACCTTAAAACTCAAGATGACCCTAAAAACACCCAATGAGCCCAAAATATATAATGAAAACTAAATGTTCAAAAAATCCATTAAACCCCCTAATGGACTCTAAAAAACCTAAAAACCAAAAAGACAATAAAAACACTAAAAACTATAAATTACCCTAAAAATCATTAAAAAACCAAAAAAACCCCTAAAACATCCAAAAATCCTAAAAGATCCTAATACCCTAAACAAACCTTAATATAACCTAAAACCTTAAACATCTAAAAACCGAAGAAACATATGAAACCCTAGAATACATTTAGAACACCCATCGGAGACCCCGAAGATGCCGCCGCTCTCTCCCGGGCCTCTCCCGACACGACGATCTCTAGGGTTCCATCTTGGAATCCTCTACAGTGGATCCGTTGATCTCTCCCTCTTCAGGATTTGCGATGTGGATGGTTTTCTATTCGAGAGGCGTTCTCTCCTGGCGCGATGGTGGTTTTCGAGGCAGATGGATGACGACGCTGAGTTTTGGCCAGTTGTTTCAGGTTGTGGTGGTGACAGATTGATCTGGATTTTTCTTCTATTTGGATCGGCTTGTCTAGATCTAGATTCTACGCTCCATAGAGGCAGCGGTGATGCCTTTCCAGTGATCTGGATAATGTCGAAGAGTTTGATGGAGAAGGCAATGTAGGCGTGATGGATGCTTCGACGAATGGTCAGAGGTGTTCTATGCCCGATGGATCTTTGGTGCGGTAAGAAATTCTGATGGTTTTGTCGGGGGGAATTCTGGCTTCGCCTTGGCGGTATGTGGGTTCGATGGGCTTTGCGTCTTCTTCACGCTGGCATTTACGGCTCTGTGCTCAGTTCTGTGCGGCGTGTTCGGACCCGAGGAAGGTCTTGCTGGCTTCTCTAGCTTCTCAACGGGTCATGGTGGATGCATAGGGCGCAGATGCAGGTTTTCTCTTCTGGGTCTACCTTCTTGTTCTTGGATCTTTCTACTGACGAAGGTATGGTCACACTGTGCTGTGTTCGCTTTGATTTGCTGGCTGGCATGTTCTTGACCGATGGTTGGCTTGGTTTTGAGTTGTTGTTTCTGTTGAATGTGTTTTGGATGCTGTTTTGGTTTCGATGTGGTTGATGGATATCGGTTCTACTGGGTGGTGCAGATTTTTGTTCTGTTGATGTTGATCGTTCTATGTTGCTATAGAGGGACCTAATTGGTGAGAAGGTGCTGGGTGCTGGACCATGTGAGATTGGATGCGGGTCTTTGGTTTGTTGTGAGTTTATGGTTGCTGGTGAATGCTGGAGGATGTTTGTTAGTTTGGTTTTTGATATTGTTGCGGATGAGTCTGTTGTTGTGCAGCTAGTTAATGGTTTCTGTTTGTTGGTAGTTGATGATGGCTGCGTTCGGTTGCGCTTGTGCTGTGTTTTGATGGAGATGGCCGTGTTTGGATGTGATGTTGGATTTGGTGTTGTTGGTTGCTAGGGCTGGTTGGTTTGGATGTTTTGGTGCTGCTGTGTTACTATGATGATTGGATGTGGTGCTACTGGATGTTGGTACTGGCTGGATGTGATGTGATGATGCCGTTGTTGTGTCTGTTTTTGAGTCTTTTTCATTCTTTGTTTTTCTTTTTTGGCATGGGTTGTAAGGGGTTTTTGGGTGTGGGTCGTTTGACCCCTCCCCTCCCTTGTCTGCCGGGTCTCCTTTTTTCTTGCTAATAAGTTTGGGGGGTCGGGAATAGCCCGACCCTCGCATCTTCCTTGCCCTAGAATACATTTAAATACCCTATGTCCCTAATAAACCTAAAACCCCAAATAAACTTAACACCATAAAAACTCTAACCCCCCCCCCTAAAATCTAAAAAACCTTAAATATAATAAAAACCATTAATAAAATTAAAAACCTAAAAAACCTCAAAAATCCTTAAATGTAATAAAACCCATAAATACCCATATACCCCATAAATACCCCTAAATACCCACAAAAACTTATAAACCCCTCTAAAACAGTAAAAAACCCTAATAAATACAAAAAATACCAAAAAAGAGTCTAAAATAAATAAAACTCTTAAAATTAAAATTAACCTAAAACCCCTAGAAACACAAATGACCCAATAAAAACAAAAATACAATTACAATAATAAATACCTAAAACCATAAAAATTATAAAACCCTAAAATCCCTTAAAACCCATAAAACAACTCAAATTCTCTAAAAACTCAAAATACAATAAAATCACTAAAAATCAATAATAAAAAATCCTAAAAACTCAAAATAGTCTTAAAAATAAAAATAAAATAAAATCCCATAAAAAATCTAAAAACCAAAAAAATCCTGAAAATCCCGAAAACCCCTAAAAACCTAAAATCCCTAAAAACCAATACAAAACCCAAAAACCCAAAAACCATAATGGAACCAAAATATACTAAATACACTACATGACCCTAAAACCTATTAAAAACCAAAAAGGCCCAAAAAACCCCTTAAAACCCCTAATTAAACCTTGAAACCATGAAATCCTAAAAGAATAAAAAATCCCAAAACCCATGAAACTAATTTATACCCTAAAATACCATGAAAAACCTAAAAACCCCTAAAACTCCCTAAAACCCCGAAATACCCAAAAAAATTCCCAAACCACAAAAAGACACAAAAAACCCATAAAAGGTAAAGAAACAAATAATCGTAAAAGAAACTAAAAGACCATAAAAACCATAAAAAACCTAAAAACATAAAAATTATAAACCCCCTTGAATCCCCTTAAATACAATAAAATCTCAAAAACCTCAAGAAAAATTATAAAAATTAAACAACACTAATAATTCAAAAAAACCCAAAACCCTAAAAAACATAAACACCAACAAAAAAACTAAAATCCATAATGAACTTAAAAATAATTTAAACCACCAAAAAACCCGAATACCCCTAAAAACCTTAATGACCCCTAAAAACCCTTAAAAACATCCAAACCTCAAATAACCATAAAAAGACCAAAATACAATAAAAAACTTAAAACCCAAATGAGTCCGTAAAAACATAAAAAATAATAATACCCTTAAGCCCCAAAAAAACTCCAAAAATACCCTAAACCCACTAAAAAGACCTTAAAAACTAAAACCACTTAAAAACCACAAGATCCAAAGACCAGAAATAACATAAAAAATTAAACCCTCTAAAACCCCTTAAATCCACATAAAAACCCAAAACCACTAATATCACTAAAAACCATTAAATCCCTAACAAATCTGTAAACCATTAAACACATAAAAAACCCCTAATACAATAAAAATCACTAAAAACTATAAAACCCCCCAAAAAATTATAAAAATCACGAAGACATTGAAAATTCTAAATGGACATAAAAATTCATAAAACTCTAAGAAATTATAAAACAATAAAAGACCTGTAAAAACAGTTAATCACCATAAACGCACACCCCCTCCAAAAAAAATCAAAAAATACCTAAAAACATTGAATACCCTAAAAACCCTATAACCCTAAAAAACACAAACAATCCCTAAAACCCATAAAAACCTTCTCAAACTAGAAAACCCTAAAATATCCAAATGAAATTGAAAATACCCAAAAAAACCTAAAGAAATATGAAATCCCTAAAACCCTTAAAGGACCATATGACAATAAAAACTCCCTAAGGACCATAAAATACCAAAAATCCCTAAAGGAACATAAAAATCCAAAAAACCCTAAAGGTCCGTACAACTCTAAAAATAATAAAAGGCCGTAAAACCGTTAAAATCATTCAATTAAACTAAAAACCCTTATAAACACAAAACCTCTAAAGCCCCTAAATCCCTTAACGACCATAAAAATACTAATAACTACAAAAGACCCTAAAAACTGAAAATCCCAAAAGACCCTAAAAACACTAAAAACCTAAAAATCCCAAAAACCATTAAAAGAACCTAATACTGCTAAAAACATTAAATGAGCATAAATACTATAAAAACCCTTAAAACTAGAAAACCCCAAAAGACCCTAACAATAGTATAAACCCTAAAAACATAAAATCCCTAAAAATAATAAATGAGCCTCACCCCCCCAAACCAAAAACACCAAAAAAAACATAAAACCTTTTACAAAATCCTAAAAAACACAAAATTCTGTAAAAATCATAAAACACCTAAAAACTGTTAAAAAATCATAAAAATCCGAAAAACCTAAAAATACAAAAAACCGTATAAAAAATAAAAAAATAAAAACAATAAAACAAATAAAATATTAAAACTACATAAAATACCATAATACCCCAAAAACTGAAAACACTAAAAATCCCTAAAATCCCTAAAACCCTTATAAACCTTTAAACCAATAATAGATACTACAATTTGGAAGACCCCCCAAAAGACACCAAAAACCCTAATACCTAAAAGACCCTAAAAAAAAATACATAATAACCTTAAAACCCAAAAGGACCCGGAAAATCCTAAAAACTCTAAATCCTCTAAAACCCATAAAAACGCTAAAAACCATTAAAACCCAAAAAAACCCTGAAAAACCCTAAATATCCAACAAACCACTAAAAACTCAAAAAAACCTTAAATCCAAAAAAAAAACATAAAAAACCATGAAACAATCCAACAATCCCTAAAAACCAATAAAATTCTCAAAACACATCTAAAAATACAAAAAACCACTTAAAACCCATATGAACTCAAAACATTAAAACTCCTAAAAACCATAAAAAAACCCTCAAATATCTAAAATTTATAACAACTCTAAAGACTCTTTTAAACGTTAATAACGTAAAAATAATAAAAGAAAAATCCCCCTAAAACCTATAAAACAAATCCTTTATATCCCATAAAACCCATAAAACCCTAAAAACCTTAAAACCCCTATGAAAACACTAAAACCCATCTGAAACCCTATTAAAACCCTTTAAACACTAAAAATTCAATAAAACCAAAAATACCAAAAACAATAAAACCATAAAACCATAATTAACCCTAAAAACCACAGAAACCAAAAAACTACAAAAAACCTTAAAACCCTAAAACTCAATAATGAACTCTAAAAGACCCTAAAACCCTAAATATCACTAAATAGACTTAAAACCTCTATAAAACTCTAAAAACCTAAAATAATCTAAAATACCTATAAATCCCAAAAAAATCCCTAAATGACCTTAGAGACAATACAAATGTAACATCCCAAAAAAAATTATAAAAGACCATAAAAAACCATCAAAACCCATAAGAACACTAAAAATTTCTAATAACCTGAAAAACACTAAAAATAAAAACATCCCAAGAAAATAATAAAACCCCAAATTACCCTAAATGACCCTAAATCCCCTCAAACACTCTAAAACTCTGAAAACCCCTAACAACGCTTAAAAAATTAAAAAACCATAATAACCCAAAAAACATAAAAAACCTTAAATACTGTAAAATCTATTGAAATCCTACATGGACCTAAAACCCTAACACGGTTTTAAAGTCAAAAAGAACTATAAAAACCTAAAACTAAAAGACCATAAAAGACCCTAAAATCCCTAAACCCTTAAAAACCATAAAAAATTAAATCCCTTTAAAAAGTAAAAAACCATAAAATCCTAAAAACAAAAATTCCAATAAAAATAATATAACATGTTAAAAAACCTTAATAAATCATAACAAATCAAAAAACACTAAGAAACCTAAAATCCCTAAAATCCCCAAAAACCAAAAATACCCAGAAACTCATTAAACACCTAAAAACACTAAAAATCCAAAAATATCCTCAAAAACATAAAACCCCTAAAAAACATAGAAAAATCAAAACCCCCTAAACACAAAAAAAACACTAACCCCACACCTAGAACCCTAAGCACCCCTAAAAACCCAAAAAAACTTAAAAATAAAGTAATAATACTAAATACAATAAACCTGTTAAACACCTAAAAAATACTAACACCCATAAAAACACTAAAAATAATAAAAAATCTTTAAAAAACTAAAAACACTAGAAATTGTAAAAACCCTTAAAAACCCAAAAATAAAAAAAATCCTTAAAACCCTAAAACCCCATAAAAACTAAATCCCAAAAAACCCTAAATACCAAAAAAAATAAAATTCCTAAAACCCTAAAATATAATAAAAAAAACCTCAATTACCCTAAAAACCCATACAGACCATAATGTCCCTATAAACCCCTAAATGACCACTAAAACTGTTAAAAACTATAAAAACCAAAAAACACTAAAATCCAAAAACACTGGAAAACCCCTTAAAATTTAAGAAAACCCCAAAAAACACTAAAAACACCAGAATACCATAAAAAAAATAAAAAAATAAAATAAATTGTTAGGTACACTGGGCTAGAAACCCTATGATGGGGGTAAATCAGGGTATGACAGATTAAAACTACTACCCATTTTGATCTTGTTTGGCTGTTAGACAAAACCATATTCTCTCTTCTTCTTGTTTGCAGAGTACGAATAAGCCTTAAAGCATGTGAAAGACACCACAATGTTTACTTGGTTAACCCTCACTCGGCTACTTACATTGAGCATACACCGACATTGTGGCGATTTACAAATTCCACTATAAGCGCACTGCTATTTACATGTTTGGACTGGACTCACTGTCCCTCCTTATTTAAAACCAATTACAATTTGAGAACTCACTACTCTCTCAACTGAAGTGAGATCACTACTTCTTCAGAAGATCCATTCATAGTATATCGGCCTATAGGTATTTTCATTATCTCTAATGAAATCTGCATTTTTAAATGTTGATATATGCTCTGTTGACATCCAACATTCACTCACAGATGAATCTCTCTTTGAAACAGGTGTACGGGGAAACCCCAAATATTTCGTGCAACCCTTATTGTGTGTTGAATGAAACATTAATGACTTATGCTCAGGATTCCACTTTTGTCGCGAAACACCATTTGTGCACAACTTCAATCTTTTCCACAACTCAAAACTTACGTGCAACTTTATAATCTTGGGCGCAACTCAAAATATTTTGCGTAGCTCCCATTTCATGAAATTTTGATGTGATTCATTGCTCAGATTTTTACTAAGGGTCAAGCTGCTTCAACGTGAGGGGGGCACCTCTTATTTATATACCTCATTGACCCCTGTGTGAAAAAACCCTTATGCGTTGCACAAGATCATGATGTGTCACGAAAAAACCCAGTTGACATCGCCTTAGGCGTGAAAGTCTCTTTCGCACCCACCTCATCTTTCGAGCACTTCTTGAATCTCTCATGCACTTTCCTCTTTGGACATTTTTCAAAGTTCTTCTCCTGAAACCTACCTTGTGTCAAATATTCCTTCATGCAACTCCATATTTCACGCACATTTTCAAATATTTTACGCATCTTCAATTCCTTCGCGCGCATCTTCAAATCTTTCGCGTGTATAGTCCTTTGCCATTTTCCACATTTTGGCCGTGAAACATGCCTTGTATGCAAGTTTAGTAACCACCATAGATCCTGCACACAACTTCATTTTCCAAAGACATGTTTCTCTGGAACTCTACAAATCACCATGTAAACCCTTTTGTCAAAAATTTATTCATCGGTGTCTACTTTGTAAACAAACACAACATGGGGGTCTGTTTTGTCAACAAACACAATCACCTAAAAAATGCTTCAATGATACCTTGAGGAAATTTTTCCTAAAAAACGTAAACACCATTAAAAACTAAAAACAATAACAACCCTAAAACACTAAACTCCCCAAAAGCCCGAAAAACCCAAAAAACCCAAACACATCTATAAACCATAAAACACTAAAAATAAAGAATAACTAGAAAACCATAAGAAACCATAAAATCCCCCAACCTCATAAAACCCCTAAAACCTATAAAAACCTCAAAAAAACATAAAAATCATAATGATCCTAAAAAAAGTATTAAAATTCCAAAAACACTTAAAACCATAAATCCCCAAAAACCCTCTAAAATCCCTAAAAACTATAAATACCATAAACCACTAACAAACCCTTAAAAAATTATAAAAACAATAAAAACATTAAATAATACCAAAATATCATAACACCCCTAAAACCCATAAATTAACCATAAAAACCTAAACAACCAAAAAAACCATAAAACCCATAAAAACCTAAAGACCCTAAAAACACCTAGATACACCATTAAAACCATAAAACTCAGTAAAAACCTAAATAAAAAACCCCCTAAAAACCCTTAAACCCCTTAAAACTGATAAATGACTCAATAAACATTGAAAACCCCTTTAAACGATAAAACTCCTAAACCTTAAAGCCCCTAAAATAATATAAAAAACATAAAACCCCTAACAACATAAAAAATATAATACAACTACACTCCAAACCTTAAAAATGACAAAAAATACAAAAAAAAAGAAAACTCTTTAAACCCACAAAAAACACATAAAATCCTGAAAATCCCCATAAAAACCCTAAAACACTAAAAACCCTTATTAACAATAATACCCTAAAAGGCTTAAAAACTCCTATAAAACCAAATGAAACTCAAAAAATCATTAAAACACTAAATCCATCAAAAATCCCAAAAAAACTAAAAACTATAAAACCCTAAAACCCTTAAATGTCATAATATCATTTAAAAAACCAAAAACCATAAAACCAATAAAAAAATACAAAAAACACTAAAAACATTGAAAACCATAAAATCCTGATAATACCTGAAAACCCTCAAAATCCCTAAAAAAACCCTAATCCCAAAAATCCACCCAGAACACCAAAAAACCTAAAATAATATTAAAACAGTAAAATAAATAAATACAATTTAAAAGTCTTGAAAACCCAAGAAAACCCTAATATATCTCTAAAAACCTAAAAATACTAAAACACCTCAAAACTATCTAAAACCCTTAAAATATTTACAAAACATTAAAACACTAGAACCCCAAAAAAACTCAAAAAAAACCTAACAACCATAAAACTCTTAATCTCCATAAAAAAAAACCATAAATCCCCAAAACCCCTTAGAAACCATAAAACCCTAAAACTGTTGAAACAGAAAACACCATAAAATCTTAAAAAAAACCCCCCACAACCCTTAATTTTCCCTAAAATCTACAAAAGACCCTAAACCCCCAATAAAAACGCTAATATACCATTAAAACACCCTAAAAACCCTAAAAAACTTAAAAATCACTGAAACCCTAAAAACCATGAAATCCCTAAACCACTATAAAACCTATAAAATCATTATAACACTATAGAACCCCCAAATAAATATAAAACCAAAAAAACCTTCAAAATCCTAAAAACCGTAAAATACCAAACAACCCAAATAAAATACCTAAAACCAGAAATGAACTACTACACTATGAAACCACCAAATCCCCTAAAAATCATAAATAACCTACCCCCCAAAGAAAACATAATGTCTATAAAATCCCTAAAACTCTAAACAACCTAAAAACCGCTAAAAACAATAAAAAATCCCAAAAAATTTTAAAAACTATTTAAAACCATAAAACAACCAAAACAAATATATATCCCTTGAAAACATAAAACCCCCTAAAAAACTAAAACCCTTAAAAAATATAAAAAACTCCTAAATTAACAAAGAACCTACTAACTAAACATCCCCTAAAAAATATAAAAAACTAAAAAGACCCTAATGGCCATAAAATTTCTTTTAAAGCACAGAAAATGATAAAATTCATTAATGAACTAAAAACACCACATGGACCCTAAAACCATAAAACCCCAAAATGTCCCTAAAACAGAAAAATATCCTTAAAAACATTGAGAAACCCCTTGAGGACCCTAATACCAATTAGAAACATTAAATGTTAAGAATCCTAAAAATCTAAAACCCCCCAAAATCCCTAATACCCTGAAACCCCCTAAAATCATAAAATCCTAAAAACCGTACAAATAAAAAAACCCCTTATCCCTATAAAAATCCTAAAACACATTTAAATAGTAAATATTTCCTAAAATGATATACAGACATTAACACCCCATAAAAATACTATGAAACTATCCAGAAAATCAAAAGACCCTAAAAACCACAAAAATATTAAAACCTCCAAAATCCCGAAAACCCCTTAAATCCCAAAAAAACTGAAAACCCTTAAAACACAAAAAATTCTAAAAACCCATAAAACTATAAAACCCTAAAAACACTTCAAAACCATGAATCCCTAAAAACACTAAAAACCCTAAAACCCCCAAATCCATAAAATCACATAAAAAGTAAAAAAAATAAAGAAACACTAAAAACATAAAACCTATAGAAATCCCCAAACCCCCTAAAATCCTTAAACCCCCTAAAATACCATATAATCATTAAAAAACACTAAATGACCCAAAAGACCACTAACATCCCTAAAAAACCTTGTTTAGACTTGCGGTGCGTCCGTGGGAGCGAAAAAAATGGCTTGATAGATACTTAAAAATTTCCTACTATTATAGAGTGTTTCACATCAGGTTCACAATTTTTTTTTCAAACAGATTCGGGTCATGACACTTTCTAGTGAAAAATATTATTGCACCAGGACTGGGTAGTGTATGCTTATAGTGTTATAAAGGAGGCTCCAAAGTTGATTTTCCATAGTTTTTGATTGCAGGGGGTTTAATGTTTATGAAATCAGCCCACATCGGGTATGATGTCCTCTGATGGTTTCTAGTAGGTTTATTCATCGAGTGAGAAACACCCAATGTCTCTTTTGTTTCATATTCATGGATCTTCTTTCCAATGTAAAGTGCTCATTGGATGATTTTTTCAACAACACATAAGGACTCCATTGGTCGATAGGGTGGGAGGTTTGGATCATCACACCCTTTAAGGGGAATTAATTCCCATTTCAAAACACTCTTATATATTTATGCAATGTTCATATGTTTAGGAATCCTTGGTTCATTGTGAAGAATGTGTTAGTGGATCACCCTTAAGTTACAAGTTCAATTGGAAATAGGCATGGGTTCAGAATCCTATCTATGTATCGGAGGTTCTCTAATGATGAATAAATTTGAGTGTATTTTATGTTTTACATCAACGATACCCTTTTATGGACACATTAATTAATCTCTAGTATTTTATCGAGAAATTGATGATTTAATCCTTGTGACACGACACTCAAAATTTTATCGTCATCTAGGGGGACATAGATCAATTTGATATAGGAATCGAACCCACAAGATGGGATTCCAACATATCATTATGAGAGGAATTTGATTCTACATAGTTCAGATTCACTTTACTTGAAACATCTCCTTTTAAGGTTTTGTGAAAAAGACCCATCCATGATGTTTAGTGTCATGTGGTGAGGACATGAGGGTGGAAGATTCATAGTCATGATTTCATGTGGTATTTACACTAAAGTGGGACAAGATACCCCAAATAAATATGGTCTCCCGGGGGATATGACCCTACTAGGGATATGTCCTATAGAACATTAGGGTGATTTGGGTATCAGGGTTGAACATTAGAGAGAACTCCTATGTACTGCAGTTATTTGGGAATCAACTTAATCGTAGTTCAGTTTGAGTTGGGACTTATACTATAGAGGAGACCCTGTTTGAGAAAATTTAATTTGGACATATTCTTAGAGAGGATTCACTAGCGTGTTGGGGGTATTTTTTTGTAATTGACATTCTAGGAGAATGTCCCTCAATCTCGGGCCTCAAGTTGACATCTTATGTATCCTGGTCAGAGAAGGAATCACAGCTCTCATAGTTCGTTTCAATTAGGTATTACACCTTTTTGGAAGACCATTTGTGGGAGGAATAATTTCTAATTTCATGGATGATATGTCATGGATCTCAAGACTTAGGAAGGATTCCAATATATCCTAGTCATGGTTGGAATCAGAGTTCTCATTTTCCAAGGCATTTGGGCCTTACACTTTCTTAGAGGCCCATGCTTTCAGGTTATGTGGAATTTGTGATAGTCGCCAGCCTCTAAGCCCATGTGAGTCCCATTCATTGTGAGTGATAAGGGGAGGCTGGTGATCCAAAGATTCAATTTCCATTTCATCAATTATTATATGGAACTAGATCTGAAAGGCCGCGATGGATAGAGATTTGAACGTTCCAATACCCTCCCTTTGTTTTCATACCCTGGACAGTCCAATTAACCAATCTAGGTATGCTATGGGTGGAGAGAGAGAGTTGAATTGATGAAACCTCCTACAATAAAATATAGGTATTACCTTAGTGGGAATTCCCTTTTGAATGTCATATGGGCTATACTATATTCTAAACTCATATAGCGTGGATGATGGGATCATAGTTTAATGTCATATTGTAGGGAATAATACCATACATTTTAACATCATGTGGCCAAGAATAGATGGGGTCTTCCAGATTATGGTCATACGGAGAGGATCATTTGTTATTGAATCCATGATTAATTGTAGGATAATCAGGCTATGCTGTTCTGAAATTCCGTGGACATGATAGGGAAGGAATGTGTAAACCATTATTCTAGGGGTTCATGGATCAATTGAAGTGATACAAGGAATGGTAGCCATTTGTGAGTATGTAGGTAAAAAATGCCTCTCCAAAAGATGAACTTATCTTTGATTCAAATGCTTTTTTGTGGGAAACGTATAAAGATATTCTGAGGAATTCTGAGCATAGTAAATCACTGGTGTCCTCGGGACACTGACCATCCATTTTCAATGGTTAGGGAGGTTTAATAAGATACAAAATCTCTGGGGAAATAGTGTTTGATGGATGGAGAATGGTGTTTCCAATCATGTAACAAAAATTATGACCATGATTCTCCATGGATTTTTGGATCAACCTGGTATAGGATGTAGGGGATGGGTTTTATAAGTCTCATGAGAAGTATGTCAACTCTGGGACTTGAAGGGACAGGTGGTGGGGCGACATAAGGGTCCAACAGAAAAAGTTGTGGACCCAGCCCAAAAAGTTCACAGTGTGACCGTCCATTTTTCGTGGGGTTCTGTGACTGTAATTAAGGAATGCCATAGAGGGATGAGACTGTACGTAGAAACATATAACGAATGGGGGTGCACAGGAACAACCCCTATGGTATGGACTGGAGCACATGATTTTTTTTTCATATAAGTGGTGGTCCACATAGGAGTTGGCTGAAAAGGATCATCCATGAATGAGATGGTCACGTTGGAGGATCTCTGAGGGAACATGCCACATAGGGCCATCCATATACCATTTCCCACATAGTGGAATCTACGAACCTTCTTTTGAAAAAGGTCATCTGCATACTATTTTCTGTATAGAGGAATCTATGAACTATCGGTCGTATCGGAGCAACTGCAAAAATTTTCCCATAGAGGGTTGTCCACAATCAGTTTTCCTGAAAGGGTTTTCCTCAAAAAAAAATTTATTGATACAAATATCAAAAAATAGAACCTCAATTCTATGAATGACACATCCTCCACATATTTTATTTCATGGAGGGTTTTCCTCATACAGTTCGTCAGGTGGAGTTCTATAAAGGGAAAACTAAATATAGATTGTGGGATGGCTTCCGTACACTACTTAGAGTGCAGGATGGATTTCTCCAACAACCTTTATATTTTTCTCTTTGCTTCTTACCCTTTTTCATCACAGAGCGTGTGTGTTTTTTCTCTACCCCCATGGGGTTTATTTATAGAGGCACTGATTAGGACATGTAGTGTCTTTTGTAGATTCCCACAACGGACTTATTCATCGGGGGGATTCATTTATGGGGGCAAGAAATTACACCTCCTCCTACAAACCACTTACTTAACGGGAGATCTTGTACATGTGGGACGTCAAACACGAGGGGTGGACTTATCCGGAGACATTTTTATAATAAAAGTATTCATGGGAGCTTATGTCATCAACACCATTTTGCATACTATTTGGTTTGATACTACTTTATGAGGTGTAGGACTGACATGTGAAGCGATGGTCTGTGAATTAATTATCATTTTATTATCTCTATTACTTTCAATATTTATCTTCAATATTAATTGGCATTTTATTTCAATTATTTTTTGAGTTTTGTTTAATTTTCATCATCTTGAATGTTTATTTCTTGGGACCCTAGAAAATTCCGCTTATTATAACGGGCCCTGATCAGGTTGAAGAATAGGCCATTCATATGTAGAAGTGGTCTTGATTTGAATGATCCAATAATGCTTTAAGTTTTCCTTATTCTAAGGGACTCACCAAGTTAATTTTGACTATTTCTAGGGTCATATGTAAGAAACTCTACAATATCTGTGTCTTTTCTATTATTACATTAATATTTTCATAATCTTAATATAATTTTGGATTAGAAATCGTAAGTTGAATTTTTATTATTCCACCCTTGGTAGGTTTTTGACATAACATGATTTGTGTCTACTGATTTTTTTTGTCTATGAATATTTTTCCTAAACCATATAATGTGTATGTTTGCTGAGTGGTAACTTAACTTTGGTCGAGGATTCTCGTTTCATGTTTTCATCTAAATGAGTGATAACTTTATTGCGGGTAGATTAATGCTTTGTATAGAAGAATATCAAGAATGATGTTTTAGGTTAGATATCTTTGACCATTATTTTTTGGGAAAGGGCCCAAATTTAGGACTCCTTAACCTATGATGTCTCAATAGCTTTCAGATAAGGATAATGATATTTTATTGAACCTAACCTTTTGGTTTCGGGGTATGGGTTATGATTTGGGGCATTGAAGCCATTGGGAGTACAAAATTATGAAAAACCTGTCATGTGGATGTATTTTTCGTTGGTTGAAAGACCTTTTTTGTGGGTCCACTTTTGCAGAGCCACTACGACATTGTGTGCATAGTCAAGAAAAAGGTGTTCACAAGACATTGTCTTCCATATCCGATAGACATGATGTGTTATGGAAATTTAGACTTTTTATGTTTATAATACCAAATTTGGAGGCTTGTTGGTGGAATGAAATCTAGAATTAATAGGGGAATTTATATTGGTTTTGGTTGAAAATCAGCTCCCATAAGAATTCAACTTGTGTGAAAGAGGGATAGAGCATGATTCTTTTTAATGTCGGACAAATAAGACATTTGAGGCTTATGATTTTAATTCATTTTACTCTAACTAGGGGATAAATGATCTTCCTTTATCATGGTGGTATGACCATAATTGTTCTATCACCTTTAGGCAAGAGATGTGGGAGAGTATGTAAACATTAATTAGGAGGGTTTTTAGAAACCATGGAATGATGTAAGACGTAAACATCATAGGGACATATAGAGGTAGGAAAATACACTCCCAAGGACTATGTTTTCTTTTTTTGACGGGCCAATTTTTGGGAAACATATGTAGATCCATCAGGGCATTGTGTGCATAGTCAATAAAAGATGTCTGCAGGATACAAGCCATCCATTTCTAATGGCCATGTATGGTTATGGTCATTCTAAAATTTCTAGACCTAGAGGATTGTATGTGAAGAGAGGTTCCTGAACATGAAAATTGGGAATTTAAGGCTGATTTATTCTAAGCATAGTTGAAGACAAGATTCCCATAGAGGTGGGATCATGTTCCCCATGTAGGTCTGACCCTTGAGTGGGAAAGAAAAAGATAATGTAGTTTCCTAGATGAACCCAAAATATGAGTCTCGGGTGTCATTGTGAATCACATTATTATAATAATCAAGATGAACATAGTTCTTTTAATATTTATCCATATACGGATCTAGTTATGCATATGAATGGGGTAATTTATTTTATTTTCACATGGGGTTACCAATGAAGCATGACATGCATTGAACATTCCTATGTAGTTTCTTTTCATACATACAAACACGGGGGAAGATATTCTATGGAATATTGGGGCACAATAATGAACATTGATTGTTGATCATCATGCAGTTTCAATTTCATGCTACTAGGAAATTAATGTAGAATCCCTAATTAACCAAAGGATGGTTAGGCCATGGGGTTTTAACATGTTCAATATGTGGATAGGGAGGAAATTGTAATCTATAGTATCAAGGGATACTTGATCAGGAGAGATGTTAGGAGGAATAGAAACCATTGAGCATAAAGGAATAAGAAAATACTTTCTTGATGAATAATTTTCCTTTGGTTGATAGTCGATTTTTTTTGGTAATGTATGCAGAGACTCTGGGGCATTGTGGGTGTTGTCCAAAAATTGTTTCCAAAGGACACTGGACTCCCATATCCGATGGTTGGGTTGGTATATGAAGATCTGAAAACTATTCAAGCATGGAGTTTGATAGATGAAAAATACATTTCTTGATATGTTAGAAATTTTCATGCCATGATCACCCATATAGTGTTGAACTCTCCTACATAGATATAGCTCACATGTAGGGTGAATCATTTTTATTCTCTTATGAGAGCTGGGCCTAATTTTGACGATCCAGGTGTCCCTAAATTAGGATCCCTACATAGGATTGGATTGTGCATTGGGAGTAGGTAAATGTAGAAATATTTTGGGTATTTTGTATTTTAATTGAATATGATTAGGAATTTAAGTTTCAAAAAAGGTAGGGGAAAACATTAATGTTCCTTTTGAAGTTGTTCCAGCATGATCAGTCCTTGTGGATTGATTTTCTATGGCTCCATGTGGATTCCCTTATTGAAATTCATAAGACTGCGTAAGCTATGCTCAGTGTGAGAAACAAGTAAAGGAAAGGGTTTCACTACACCATCAAGGGATGGAAGGATCAATGAAGTAATAATTGTTGGTCCATGCAGTTTAACATCAGGCGGAGAGGACGTGGGTGACTCAACATGAAAACAATAACTATTGTGGTTCCATGTGAATTAATGTCTTACAGAAAGGAAATTTATAGCATAGTTTATCATCATGATTCAGGGATAAAATATATAAGTAATCATGCATAAATCTGGTCAAATCATGTTGGGATATCCATGGTACACCCTAGACAAGATCGGCAGAATAATGTGTAAACCATGATTCCAGTACCCCTCGAATCAGGAGGGATGATGTGAGGATTATGAGCCAATGGGCATAAAAAAGTCAGAAAATCCTCTCATGAGGAAGAATTTTCCTTTTTTTTGGCATGCCATTTTTTGGGGAAAGGTGTGTAGAGCTACTGGTGAATTATGTGCATAGTCAAACAAAGGTGTTCACATGACACTATCTGCCCTTTTTTTATAGCTGTGGGTGATTTTGGTGACTCGATATTTCCTGGGGAATTGTGTCTGATGGATGAAAAGGGGGTATATGGGTATTTGAGAAATATATAGACCATGATTTGTTATGAGGTACAAGATCCTCTACATAGATATTATTCATATATATGGGGCATTAACTTTTGACTAATCCTTAGTACATGGATTAAGGTTTGGAAACTTTTGCACAGATTGAAATTCTCATATGGGAAATGGAGGTATTTTTTTCCATGTTGATGGACCCGGGATGGACCAGGTGTCACTTTGTATCTTGTCATGCCGATAATCAAGCCCCATGTAGTTATTCAAATACCATACAGTTTAATATAGTGTGGTTATGACTTCTTTTTCTATGTTGTTTAACGTCGTTCCCTTAGGAGTCATTAATTTTTCAATGTATGTATGACCTATACGTAGGGGAGGATTTTTTTTCAGAGAAACTGAATGTGGATATGGTATCTAGGCATCACTACATATCCTATGAAGAAAGGAATCAAGACACATGTTTTTCTAAGAACAGATTCCTTGTACTGCTCTAATTCGTGTACAGGGGAGAAACATTTTATTTTTTGAATGATGGCTAGGCCAATATATAGAATCTTGGTGTCACTATGTATCCAATGATGATTGGAATCAAGACACAAGTAGTTCTGGTATTCCATGTTGCTTAATTCCATATGACAAGAATAAGAGTGAATCGATGTGAAAAGGATAATGTGGGAAAACTTTCGGGCTTGAACATCAGAGACATTTCCTACGTGTCCCATTTAGTTTGGAATCAAAGTCCATGTAGTTCTGAAAACACCTTACATGTACCAGTCTATCCCATGTAAAGGAGAGAATTTATTTTGAATGGTGGATGGACCCGGATGAATGATCTTGGTGTCACAACATATCTTGTGAGGGAAGGAATCAAGACACACTTAGTTCTAGATGAAAATATGTTCCACTATTTCATATCCACAAAGAGTGGGGAAAATCATTCATGTGGTGGTTGAAAAAAGACATGAGTTCAAGGTGTCTCTACTTATCCTGTTTGGGCAGGAATCAAGCCATACTTAGTTCTTGAATTCCCACAACGCCAGTCTGACCCATACGTGGGGGGACACGTATTTTTTTGAATTGTGTCTGGACAAGGACGAATGATACATGTGTCACTATATATCCTAATATGGTAGGAATAAATACATACATTGTTCTAGAGAAATGTATTCCCTATGTGTATTTGACTCTTGTATAAGAATAGGGGCATGCTGTCTTTATTTCACATTTATCTGACTCCTGAGAAACAAATAATTTTTCAGGACACAATGATCACCATGATGTTTAATTTCATGCAAAAAATAAAAAGAGGTTATGCAGTTTAATGTTGTAAAAAATGGACCAATATGGCACTATTCAGCTTAATGTCTTATAGCTAATATGGAAAATTACAAGCATTTTAATGGCATTCCATTAGGACATTGGATCATGCGATTTTATGTCACGTGATCAGGATAATTTTCACCTGATGTGAGTGGAAGGGCATGTTGTATCCATGAATTTTAATATCATATGGTTAGGACACCTCATCATGTATTTTAATTTCAAATGATCATGATGAAGGTGATGAGTTATTTATTTTCATGCAGCATGGACATACTTGGTGCTATGCAGTTTAACATTGTGAAACTACGGTGAACTTTATATGACTACATAAAGTACTTCTTTAGGAACCTCACATTAGTGGGAGCTGTGGTGAGTTTTTCATCTATTGAAAATAAGGAATGTGCTCCATTTGAGTATAACTTTGGTATAAAATATTCTCATTCTTATTTTGGATCCAATTTTGTAGGTTTCTGTTAGAGTATCATCAGAGTTATGAAGACCAACACCATTTCCCCTTCAAGGAATACCAAAGGATATCATTTTTAGTTAAGGCTCGTGTAATCTAGTTCTGAGAAACTTCTAAATGGTGTAGAGCGTGAAATATTTTCTCGTTCAGTCACTCCAACATATCAAATAATTTTTTATATTATTCATCTATGGACTGTTGATCACAAATGGTAACACAGAGTAATGGTTTCTGAACGTTTATGGGTAATATTTTCTTTGTTCTGTATACTAATGAGTATGAGGTTTTTTGTGTGGCGGTGTAGGTCAAGGTCTGGTATACCCCCGTAACATAGAGGATCTTTTACATCCATGATTTCTTGTATTAGTTTAGCATCTTGTAGATAATGATGGATAAGGTCTCTTTGAACGCCTCTATCTGACCATTGGCAGCTGTATAATGGTGGGATAAACTATTGGATTTGATACCATAATTATGATATATCCTATCCAATTCAACTGAGTTGAAATTGGTTCCATTTTCCATCAGTATTGTTGTAGGTACACTAAATTTGGAGATTATTTTGGATTTCACAAAGCTGAAAATTCTTCTTTCTATGACTTCATTGAGGGGCGAGGCTTCTACCCATTCGGAAAAGTAGTTGTTTAGTGTGAGAATATACCTGAATTTTTTGGCTGTATTAGAATGATATGGTCCCATGATGTCCATTCCCCTTATTCAAAATGTCTAAGAGTACTTGGATATGTGAATTAGATCTAGGGGTTGGAGGATAAAATTAAGATTAACTTGATAGGGATGACACTTTTTTAAAATTTTTGTGGAATCATGTGTCATAGTGGGACAACAGTATATGATCCTACGGATTTAATGAGAGATCTTGGATGTGTACTGATGTGCTCTGCATGTTATATCATGTACTTATTTTTTAAAATCTTCTGTCTCTTCCCCATCGATGCACCTTAGGAGGATCCTGTCAAGGCCTCTCTTATAAAGGACCTATCACTGGTTCGTTCCATCGTACATTATGAAGATTATTTCCCATCTTCATATTTTCTCCCTTTCATCCCTATCTGGTGGGATTTCTCCACTTTACAGATAATTTTCAATCGGATTCATCTATTCAGAGGTATGATAATAACGATAAGTGAAAGGAATAATCATGTTGATTTTCTCTGTCCTGGTCTGAACAAACTATAGGACCATCCAACGGTGGGTAGTGCTGATAAATTTCTCATCTTGTTCTGGTCGGCCAAAGCTGTTGCTACATTTTCTAACGCATTATATTTTTCATTTAGTGATTGGTTAATATGAGTTAAAGTCGACTATGATGTAAAATCATCCATCAATTCTAGGAAATCATCTATAAAATGGATTAGCTGCTCTTTTTGATCACATAGTCACCATTGAATTTTTAGATGACCACTTCCAAGTCGCCTTTTTTCATTAAATTTTTCACATGTTCTTAAAGTTCCAACTCTAGGCCTACAATGTGGTCCTAGTACACTACTTCATTTTCTGTGCATCCTTTTAATAGTAGGGATGAGTAAAGAAATATTTTCTTTTCCGAAGATATCAGTTTGACTCTCAACCCCACTTTGTTGATCTTGGGATCTTCCATCCTCATCCCTGTCAGATTTCTCGATGCGACATCAAAATACATATCCCATGCCTAGGAACCATCTTGAAAAATGAACAACTCTTCATCAGGTTGTTCATCATCAAATCAAGTCTTGTCTTCTGAGGGTTTCACTACTATATTGTTTTCTAATTCCTAGCCTTTGACGGCTCTCTGAGGCTCAAATCGTATGTTGAACTACTAAAAATTTATTTCCCACCGTGACAATCATCTAGTCATCATTGGATATATGATAATGAACTTTACTGGGTTGCTACGAGAGATCAAATAGACCTCAGGGTTCTGAAAATAGTTTCCCAGATATTGGACCACAAATACTAGGGCCAAAAAGCTCTTCTTGATATTTGAATAATGAGTCTCAGTGTTAATCATTGTTCAACTAAGATAATAGAGGATATTCTCATTGTCAACATCATTCCTTTATATAGGGAAGTCTCCCAATAATATCTCTTATTTGGTCACATACAAAATATGTGGTCTTCCATCGATAGGTGGCATTAGAACAAGTTGGATCAAGAGGTATTTCTTTTGGTTGTTGAATGCTTCCTAAAAATCTTGTATCCATTGATACGTGCCCCATTTTTTCATCAACCTAGTGAAAGAAAAACACTTTACAACATGGTTTTCTATGAAGCTCTAAATGGAGGACAAATTTACCTGAATTTATCATAACATAGTGGGGTTTTGATGCTGATACTTACCAAGGATTGCCTTTGTCTTCTTTGAATCAAATTCGATGCCACGTTGGAATATGAAGAAGCTGAGGAATTTTCTTAAGGTAACACTGAAAGAACACTTTAATAGGATCATTTTTAAACTATGTTGTTATATTTTATTTTATATGGTTTGAAGAACCTCCATGTGGTATGATCGTTGTCATAATTTAACGCACAAATCACTAACATAACACTCTATGAACTTTACCATTATGGGTTTGAAAATGTGATTCTTGTTATGCTGATATGTGGCACCAACATTTTTCAAAACAAATGGCATTACTTAATAAGAAAACACTCTCTAGGGACCACTAATGGTGGTGTCTTATTCATATTCCTAGGCCATTCATATTTGATTATAACTTGAATATCCATCCATGAAATAATGATCCTCATATCTAGAAATTTCATCGATTAGTAATTCTGTGATCGGGATTGTGAAATAGTTTTTTGGGAAATTCCGATTGAGATCCCTGAAATCAATGCAAAATCTGATCTCCTTAATTTTCATTTTAAAGGGGAATATATTGTGTCTCAATATGGGGTGTTCGACTTCTAGGATGAATTTTTCTATTATTATCTTGTTAAATTTAGCATTTATTTTGGTAGTATGTGTTGGGTGCGTCATTCTAGAAGCTTTTGTGTAACCAAAGTGGTCTTCTAGAAGGGCCAGGTGCTGAGTGTCCACCTCTTGATGGAGGCCTGACATTTCTATATAATTTTAGGTGAAATAATAAATATTTTTAATTGTGGAAGAGGTGCATACCTCTTCTTCTTCGGAAGGAATGGGTGCACTAATCATAGTGGTTCATGGGTACTCTTTCATACCCAAGATCATTTCATTGAGTTTATCAATAGTGTTAAAGACGTCTCCCTCAAATGCAATAGGGTCATCCCTGATGTCTTCTTCTTCATCCTCCACATCCTCACCATATTTCTCTTATTCTTAAGATGGGGAAACAATTCTGGAGATGATCATTCCATATTTGAGGGAAGCGTTACAATTTAGATGTATGGGAGATAAAGCCGCCTATAAGACCCCAAGTTTCCATGGTACGCTTTCCTTTGAATAATACAGTAGCATGTGTTGTACGCAACTTTGAGTTCTAACACACACACCACAACCAATCAAACTAGCCATTATGAAAAGTAATGCCGACTTTTTGAAATTTTATAATATTTATCTTTCAAAATGGACTTCATTTTTGGATTCGGAATATCGAAATTATCCTAGGGTGAAATTTTGGTATTTTTCTGAAAACATTCAATTTTTGATGAATAGTGAAAAAACACTAAGTTATGGTTTATAACCAATTTTTTTTTAATAATTATTTATTTTATTTAAATTTAATTAATGTCAAAATAGATACATAATACCTATATATGTTCAATTTAATTCATTGGAGTTAGTTTAGAATAATTTTAGATATATAAAAATTTTATTGAACTTTTCACCGTCTTTTACCCACCTCCTAGGAGAATTTGGAAATTCACATAAAACATAATTTTACCGCTTCTACGAGTGGAATTTCAAAAATCCGGGAGACATGGTTAACATGAAGGAGTAAAATGTGGTTCAATGAGATGAAAATATTTTTTGGTGAATAGGAACTTTTTACTTTTATTTACCACGGTTAAAAGTAAATAGGGTAATTAAGGGTATAAATGATATTAATATTACCCTAACACATGTCATAATTCTATTGGACAGGTGTATCTCGACCAAAAACAACCTTAGGAATAAAATATTGTCATTTATGTCCACTTGGATTAGATTAGGACATTTATTATTATTTAATTCAAAGAAGAGTTAAAAGAGTTAAAATCAAAGTTTATTTACTAAAACATTTTTAATATAGGGTTATACATAAGATAAATTCAATTGTAAATATTCATTATAAATATAAAACTATTTATTATAAATTAGTATTTTATTTTCAATTTTTAGACATAAATTAAATTAATTTATTTATGACACAATGGTGATGCAGTAATTACCTAATTAATGAAATATTAAAAGAATTGATATTGTAAATATCAAAATAAATTTAATTTGAGACTTTTTATGAATTAACCTAATTTTATAAGATAATATGACATATTAGGTTTGATTATATAAATTTTTTTCGAAATAATAATGCTATTATTAATTTATCAAAAACAAAATACCCAATAGTGTCAAAATTGACATAAAAGAGTTTTTAAAACAAATATTCTATTATTAATTTATATTCAATTCCTAAAAATCTAAGGTTCAGAAAAGATACTTATATCATGATAGTTGTATAATTAATAGAACACTTGGGGGTCTCTTGGAGGTATATATCATGTTTATTAAGTATATAATATAAAAATACAAAGTGACATGGTAAGTGTCAAACTAATTAACTAAGAGTTAAAACTAAAAGATAATGTTATTATAATGACCCAAATCTGTCTAAATTCTATTGGTTGAATAGTTTTCGACCCATCCCTACCTTAATCTTTAAATAATCTACTTTGGAGCCATTAGAAACCGAATATGAATTTATTATAAAAGAATATTTCTATCTTTTCCAAACGTTCCCCTCACCCCTCTTATAAAAGGGAACTCCCCCTTCTCACTAATTCAAACATTCAATGCCTTTTGGCTCGGCCAAAACCTTCCAAAATAATCTCTAGAATATCCTCAATTCAACCTAGAGGCCTTATTTTGATCAGAAAGCCAACCTAAGGAGCCCTTTTGATCATATCAAAAGGAAGAACCCGAAGAAGAGGTAATGTTTTCACCACCCTCTTTCAAGTTCCTTTCTTCTTAAATTTCTATTTTCATTGTTATTCCCATTATAAAATAATAAATCCAGTATATTATATATACTTAGATTTTATTATAAATATGGTACAACCATATTCAGTACTCTATCCATCCTTTGAATGACATGTCACCATACGTGCCTACGTACGACTTACCGTCTCCACGTCGTGGTGTAATTGTTATTCAATAAATTATTATTTGGATGGTGTATAATAATGATGTGTAATTCAGGTAAATAATAAATATAACATGATAATTAATCGGTATATATGATATACCATCCAATTATATATTATTTTAATATCAAAAAAATGATATTGTCGCTCGTGCGTACATACGGACTACCGTCTCCACGAACGCGATGAGATTCATTCTCCATTGTATCCATTCAAGTATAATTATAATTTGATGATTTAAAAATAATGTTTAAGGACTTGATATCATTATGGATATGAATAATATACATCCTATCCATGAAAAATATGGCTTACGTAACAAAACATTTAAAATAAAATGAGTAAGTTAACAGCCGAAACGACGATAATACTAAGATATTATTAACACAGAAATGTTAAACAATCATATATGGTATCATATTAATGTATATGATTCTTGTATAATTTAATAACAATTATTTCACCATTATACAAGAGTTTAAACTACCCCCAACCAAGGAAAATTACAAGGTAAGGGTTTATTTCGCAATCTCTTCATTATCCGAGGTTGTTTATACGTAATAATATACTGGGATTTCTTTATCATCCACATCCATGTTTCTTAAAAATGTATTTCAAAACATTTTTACTATTTACAAGAATATGGGTTAAATTCATTTATACCCATGTTTGACTTTTTATAAGAGGTTTATAAAGGAATCTTTCCGTCGTTTTCCAAACAAGGTGCCTTTTATCCTTTTCGACAGAATTAATGTAAGAATGTTTTTTTAACTTATATGATAGGTGCAGCTATTTTCCTCCGTTATAAAATTTTTGAAGCTTCCCTTAAAATCATATAATAAAATTTTCAAAGTAAATTTTTTATTTTATAATTATGTGACTCTTAAATGATATCAAAATAGAAAGAGATATTTCTCTAAAAAGAGTTTTGATTTCATCAATGTCAACATACTTTGATAGATTTTAAGTTTATTTGGAGTTGATTTGTTATGATACAAAACTTCCATATTGTATTGATGGTTTTGTGATATGTTTGACTCTGTATGTGTTATTTTTATACCATTCATGGTTTATGAATAATGTATTGACATTTCATATGCTAGTTTTAATACGAATGTTTATGTTATGTTTAAACCTGTTCATATGAGGAATGAATTGGACTTAATAAGTGACGGGTGGAGCCCTCTATATCTCCTCGATGCATCAGTAGGTCTCATGAGACAAACTAGTGTCTAGGCACAAGGCCTTGAAAAAATATTATTTTTAGTCTTGGCATGAGGCCTTGGCTATGTGGTTATGATAGTCTAGAATTATGCATTCAATCATTATGAAAGTGGTTATTGATATTGCCTGTGATTATTCTACTAGTAGAATATCCATGTGAATAAGTATATTCCATTATTTCATTTTATTTCTGCCAAATTATGCTGAAGTTCAATTTTTAAAAGGATTTTGTTTTAGTTATACATTTCCTTAAATGTTTATGCTTATTTATGAAAGTTTCCGCTATATTGTTATCCTTACTGGGCATTTTAGCTCACCACTTTCTATGTTTAATTTTTTTCCCAGATGTGAACAAGTATTTTATGAATGACCTTTAGGGGTAGTATGAGGGGATAAGAGTGTGGACTATGGAGACTATATTGTTGTAGTTTTTCATTTTATGATGTAATGTAAACTTTATGAATGTATCTAGTTATTCCAAGGCTACTAAACTAATCGGTCATTCGAGACTTGATCTTTCTTGTAATCATGCCAATGTTAGGTAATAATGCACCGACTCTGGGTAACTGGGGTCGGGGCATTACAGTTGGTATCAGATAAAGTTTAGTACAAACCTTGGAAGCTAGATTTTGATAAACTATTATTAGAGCACATAGATTTAAGATAAACATTGAGGATTAGTATAGAATAACTTCCTAGAATTTTTGTATTGTAGAGATTTTGTGAGTTTTTCGAGAAATACATCCCTACTTGGATATGAGAAGGTAGAGGCGACTCTGGAATTTATGTACCTAGGGGTAAAACCTGAAAACACCGCTTTGAGCTAGACTCGAACGGGAACTAGTGCACGACAACGGGCCTTGTTGCACTCTTGGTTACGACACTCCTGGGGGATATGCTTATGATAACTCTCATTTTATTTACAAATCATTATTAAGGGTTTATCAGTATATATGTCCTCAATTTTTTTTATGATTATGGATTATATCCATAAATAGTTCAATTTATGTTAAGGGTTTTATATGTATGGAATTATGTATTTTGATTCATAAACTGATCTAGTTTATGCCATTGTTTAGAAATGGCGCCTAGTGGAAGAAATGGAAACTGTATCAATGAACACACTCAATTTATGGATTTCCCTTTTGCTCAAGATACTTATAGTGGAGCTGGTGATGAAACTGGTGCCGATCAAATAATCTCCATACTGGGACAACTCACTCAGGTTATGAATAATAACCTTACCCGTATGGAGCACCTTGATCCACAACATGGAGGATCAATGTTAGATCGCTTCATGAGGCAGAAACCACCAACATTCAATGGGAGTAAAAATCCATTAGTAGCTGAGAAATGGATAAGTTCCCTAGAGAAAATATTTCAGGCTTTGTTGAGTAGTGAAAAAGAAAAAAGTTGTCATGGCAGTTTATCGCCTCACTAGAGATGCTGATCAATGGTGGTCATTGATTCAAAACATGAAGAAAGATGATGAAGTATCAAATATGGAGTGTAGGGAGTTCAAAGATCTGTTTTTAGAAAAATACTATCCTTGAGACCATCGAGCAGATATGGAAAGGCAATTTCTGGGTATGAGAAAAAAGGAGGATGAGAATGTCGCAAAGTACGAGGCTAACCTTACAAGGTTATCTATGTATGCTGGAGATTATATACGTAACCCAAGAAGTAAGATTGATCGTTTCTTTGATGGGTTAAAACCATTTCTCCATCGAGTATCAGTCTCAAAATCCTTCTCATCGTACAAAGACATTGTCTCATGTGCTATCAAGACAGAAAAGGAATTCTCTAAGTCGTATGACTTTAATGAAAAGAAAAAGAAGTAGAGATCTTCTAATATTATCATCATACCTATGATTGAGTTTGATATAATCCTCGGTATGTATTGGCTTTCAGACCATGATGCAAAGATTTATTTTAAGAAGAAGGAGGTTACGATTTTTGATGATGATGATAAGGAAAACCTTATCTTTAGAGCAGAATCGTCACCCCCTAATTCTTATCTAGATCAAACCCCAGTAGCTCAAATAAATTCAATTATTGGGGAGGATGTGAAAGAAATGACTGTGGGTGAGGAAAGGAATGTTAAAATAGAGGATGTGCCTATTGTGAAAGAATATGTAGATGTGTTTCCAGAATATTTACCTGGACATCCTCCAGAACGGGAAGTTGAGTTTTCCATTGATTTAATTCCTGGATCAAAGCCTATACCGAAGACCCCTTATAGAATGGACATAGTGGAATTAGTTGAACTAATGAAACAACTAGTGGAATTGAGTAATAAGGGATTTATTCACTATAGTGTTTCTCCATGGGGAGCTCCTGTTCTTTTTGTTAAAAGAAATATGGATCTATGAGGTTATGTATCGACTACAGGGAGATCATTGCTATAAAAATAAAGAACAAGTATCCCCTACATCATATTGATGATTTATTTTACCAACTGCATAGAGATCAATACTTTTCAAAGATTTTCCTTCGATCTGGATACCATCGTTTGTGTTTGAAGAAGGAAGATATTCCGACGACAACATTTCAAACAAGGTATAAGCATTACGAGTTTACGGTAATGCCTTTTGGGATGACTAATGCACCCTCTATATTCATGGATCTAATGAATAGAGTTTTCAAGGAATATCTCGATGATTTTGTGGTGGTATTTATTGATGATATCTTGGTATACTTTAAAATCTACAAAGATCATGAAAATCACTTGCGCATTATCCTGAAGACTTTGAGAAGACATGAATCATATGGGAAACTTAGCAAGTGTGAGTTCTGGCATCAGGATATTTCCTTTCATAGACATATTGTCTCGAAAGATGGAATCTCTGTTGATCCTTCTAGAACCAAGGAAATCCAAGAATGGCTAGCACCTATGAGTATAACTGAGGTACGCAGTTTTATTGGTTTAGAAGGTTATTATCGACATTTCGTCTAGAATTCTTCACGATTGGCTAATCGATTAACAAAGCTCACATGTAAGGGGGATAAATTTGTTTGGAAAAAAGAGTGTGAAGAATGTTTCAAAGAACTGAAGAGATGATTAGTCAATGATCCTATATTTACTTGACCATCGGGGAATGATGGGTTCGTTTTTTATAGTGATGCATCGAAGAAAGGACTTGGTTGTGTCCTTATACAGAATGATAGGGTTATTGCCTATGCATTACGATAGTTGAAAATTCATAAGAAAAACCATCCTACTCATGATCTCGAGTTATTATCTGTGATCTTTACATTGAAGATATGGTGGCACTAGCTCTATGGTGAAAAATGTGAGATTTATACTGATCACAAGAGTTTGAAGTATATTTTCTCACAAAAAGAACTCAACATGAGGCGAAGGAGATGGATTGAATTACTCAAGGGTTATGAATGTACGATACACTACCACCAGGGGAAGGCAAATAAGGTAGAATATGCTTTGAGCAGAAATGATCATGGAGTTTTGAACAATATGAGAATTTAAAGGGATCCAATTTTCATGGATCTAGTGAAGATGGACATGGGAATAACCATGGAAGGTGAAACATCAGTGCTTTTTCAAATGGTTTCCAAACCATCTTTACTAGAAAGGATTAAGGGTTCTCATACCGATGATGAAGAATTTCAAAAGAAGATTAAAGATGTGAATGATGTGAGGTTGAATGGCTTTGGGTATGAATATGGAATTTTGAAATTTGGGATGAGACTTTGTGTTCACAATATACCTGATCTAAAAAAGAGAATTTTTGGAAGACACTCATAGTTATAATTTCTCTATACACCTTAGGAGCACCAAAATGTATAAACACTTAAAGGAACATTTTTGGTGGGACAACATGAAGAGGGAGATTGCTGATTTTGTGTCGAGATGTATGGTTTGTCAAAAAGTTAAAGCTGCAAGGAAACAGCCTAGGGGAGTCATGCAACCTCTTCCCATACTAGAGTGGAAATGGGAAAATATTATAATGTAATTTGTCATGGGGATACCAAAGACTCTGAGAAGGAATGATTCAATATGGGTTATTGTTGATCGTCTTACCAAGTCAGCACATTTTCTTGCTATAAGAGAAGATCCACAACTGGAATTTCTAGAAAGACTATATATTAATGAAGTGGTGAGACTTCATGGAGTACCCCTATCGATTGTTTCTGATCGTGGTAGCCGTTTTACTTTAAGATTATGGAAGAGTCTTCAGAAATCTGTAGATACTGAACTTCAATTGAGCACTGCCTACCCCCCTCAAACAGATGGACAATCAGAACAGACTATTCAAACCGTAGAAGACATGTTGAGATCCTGCTTTCTTGACTTTCAGTGTATGTGGGATCAATATTTACCTCTGGTAGAATTTTCCTATAATAATAGCTTCCATTCGAGTATTAAGATAGCACCATATGAAGAGTTATACAGAGAGAGATGTCGCACACCAACCTGTTGGGACGACATTGGTGAACGAAAACGTATAGGCCCAGAAATGGTGGAGGAAATAATGGAAAAGTTAAAGGTAATCCAAAACCAAATCAAAGCAGCTCAAAGTAGGCAGAAGAGCTTTGCCGATAACTGAAGGAAGGATTTGGAATTTCAGGTAGGAGATCATGTTTTCTTGAAGGTATCTCCATGGAAGGGAGTTATACATTTCGGTAAGAAGAGTAAATTGAGTCCTAGGTACATCATACCTTTCGAAATTCTAGAAAAAATCGGGGATGTAGCTTACCATTTGGCAATGAAGCCAAGTCCCTCCAAAGATCACGATGTGTTCCACGTATCACTGTTGAGGAAATACATGCCTGACCCAAAGCATGTAACCACCTATGAGGAATGAGAACTGGAACCCGATCTATCTTATTGGGAAGATCCCATCAAGATTCATGATACGAGAGAACAAGTACTGAGAAACCGGACGACTCGTCTGGTAAAATTCTTGTGGAAAAACCATAAAATGGAAGAGGCAACGTGGGAACCTGAGGAACTTATGATGAAGAACCACCTGAGTCTTTTCATGCGGTAGTACTCTAGAAATTTTGAGGATGAGATTATTTGAAGGAGAGGAGAATTTAACACCCCAAGCTTCCATGGTACGCTTTCCTTTGAATAATACAGTAGCATGTGTTGTATGCAACTTTGAGTTCAAACACACACACCACAACCAATCAAACTAGCCATTATGAATAGAAATACCCACATTTTTAAATTTTATAAATTTTATCTTTCAAAATAGACTTCATTTTTGGATTCCGAATATCGAAATGAGCCTTGGGTGAAATTTTGGTATTTTTCTGAAAACAATCAATTTTTGATGAATAGTTAAAAAACACTAAGTTATGGTTTTAAACAAAATTTTTATTTAAATAATTATTTATTTTATATAAATTTAATTATGATCAAAATAGATACATAATACCTATATAAGTTCAATGTAATTCATTGGAGTTAGTTTAGATTAATTTTAGATATATAAAAATTTTATTGAACTTTTCACCGTCTTTTACCCACCTCCTAGGAGAATTTAGAAATTCACATAAAACTTAATTTTACCGCTTTTGTGAGTGGAATTTCGAAACTCTGAGAGACACGGTTAATATGAAGGAGTAAAATATGGTTCAATGACATGAAAATAATTTTTTGTTGAATAGTAACTTTTTTCTTTTATTTACCACGGTTAAAAGTAAATAGGGTAATTAAGGGTATAAATGATATTAATATTACCCTAACACATGTACTAATTCTATTTTACAAGTCTATCTCGTCCAAAAACAACCCTAGGAATAAAATATTATCATTTAGGTCCACTTTCATTAGATTATGACATTTATTGTTATTTGATTCAAAGAAGAGCTAAAAGAGTTAAAATCAATGTTTATTTATGAAAACATTTTTAATATAGTGTTATACATAAGATAAATTCATTTGAAAATATTAATTATAAAGCTAAAAATATTTCCTACATAATTTTATTTTATTTATAATTTTTAGACATTAAATAATTTAATTTATTTATGACACAATGGTGAGGCAGGAATTACCTATTTAATGAAATATTTAAATAATTGATATTATAAATATCAAAATAAATGTAATTTGAGACTTTTTATGAATTCCACTGATTTTATAGGTTAATATGACATATTAGTATTGATTATATAATTTTATTTCTATGTGATAATTCTGTTATGGATTTATCAAAAACAAAATACCCAATAGTGTCAAAATTGACATAAAAGAGTTTTTTAAAAAAATATTACATTATTAATTTATATTCACTTCCTAAAAATAGAAGGATCGGCCAAGAGACTTATATAATGATAGGTGTATCATTAATGGACCACTTGGGGGGTCTCTTGGAGGCATATAGTCTGTTTATGAACTATATAATATAAAAATACAAAGTGACATGGTAAGTGTCAAACTAATTAACTACGAGTTAAAACTAAAAAATAAGGTTAATATAATGACCCAAACCTGTCTAAATTCAATTGTTTGAGTGGTTTTCAACCCATCCCCACCTTAACCTTTTAATAATACACTTTTTATCCATTAGAAACCGAATATTAATTTATTATAAAATAATATTTCTAGCTTTTCCAAAGGTTCCTCTCACCCCTCTTATAGACGGGAACTACCCCTTCTCACTAATTTACACATTCAAAGCCTTTTGTATAGGCAAAACCCTGACCAAATACTCTCTAACTTCCATAAAATCAACCTAGAGTCCTTAGTTTGATCAGAATGCCAACCTAATGATTCCTTTTGATCAAATCAAAAGGAATAACCCGAAGAAGAGGTAATGTTTTCACCACCCTCATTCAAGTTCCTTTCTTCTTCAACTTCTTATTTCTTTGTTATTCCCATTATAAAATAATAACTCTAGTAACTTATATATACAATGATGTTATTATAAATATGGTACAACCATATTCAGTATTCTATCCATCCTATGAATGACATGTCACCGTACGTGCGTACGTACGGCTAACCGTCTCCACATCGTGGTGTAATTGTTATTCAATAAATTATTATTTGGATGGGTATAATAATGATGGGTAATTAATGTAAATAATAAATATACCATGATAATTATTCTTTATAAATGATATACCATCCAATTATATATTATTTTAATATCAAAAAAATGATATTGTCGCTCGTGCGTACGTACGAACTATCGTCTCCACGAACGCGATGAGATTCATTCTCCATCGTATACATTCAATTATAATTGTCATTTGATGATTTAAAAATAACTTCTAAGGACTTGATATCAATCTGGATATGAATAATATACAAACTATCCATGACAAACACGGCTTATGTAACAAAACAGATAATTGAAAATGAGTAAGTTAACACCCAAAACGATGACAATACTAAGATATTATTAATAAAGAATTGTTAAAAGATCATATATGGTATCATATTAATGTATATAATTCATGTATAATTTAATAACAATTATTTCACCATTATACAGGAGGTTAACCTACCCCCAACCAAGGAAAATTTCAAGGTAAGGGTTTATTTCTCAATCTCTTCGTTATCCGAGGATGTTTATATGTAATAATCTACTGGGATTTATTTATCATCCAAATCCTTCTTTCTTAAAAATGTATTTCAAAACATTTTTACTATTTACTAGAATATAGATTAAAGTCATTTATACCCTTGTTTGAATTTTTATAAGTGGTTTATAAAGGAATCATTCCTTTTTTTCCAAACAAGGTTCTTTTTAACCTTTTCGACATAATTAAGGTAAGAATGTTTTTTAACTTATACAGCGGGTGCAGCTAATTTCCGTCGTTATAAAATTTTCGAAGTTTCCCTTACAATCTTATAAGAAAATTTTCAAATAAATGTTTTATTTTATAATTATGTGACTCTTAAATGATTTCAAAATATAAAGAGATATTTCTATAAAAATAGTTTTTACTTCATCTATGTCAACATCCTTTGATGGATTTTAAGTTTATTGGGAGTTGATTTATTATGATACAAAACTTCTGTATTGTATTGATGGTTTTGTGATGTGTTTGACTGTGGATGTTCTATTTTTATACCATTCATGGTTTATGAAGAATGTATTGACATTTCTTATACTATTTTTAATACGAATGTTTATGTTATGTTTAAGCCTGTTCATATGAGGAATGCATTGGACTTAATAAGTGATGGGTGGTGCCCGCTATAGCTCCTTGATGAATCGGTAGGTCTCATGAGACTAACTATTGTCTTGGCACAAGGCCTTGACAGAATCTTATTTTTATTCTTGGTACAAGGCCTTGAGTATGGGGTTATGATAGTCTAGCATTATGCATTCCATCATTATGAAAGTGTTTATTGATATTTCATGCGATTATTCGACTAGTAGAATATCCATGTGAATAAGTATATGAAATTATTTCATTTTATTTATTCCATATTATGATGAAGTTAAACTTTTAAAAGGCTTTCGTTTTATTTAAACATTGCCTTAAATGTTTATGCTTATTTATGAAATTTTCCTCTATATTGGTATCCTTACTGGGCATTTGAGCTCACCCCTTTCTATGTTTAATTTTTTCCAGGATGTGAAGAAGTATTTTATGAATAACCTGCAGGGATAGTTTGAGGGGATAAGAGTGTGGACTATGGAGGCTATACAGTTGTAGTTTTTCATTTTATGATGTAATGTAAACTTTATGAATGTATCTATTTGTTCCAAGTCTAGTAAACTAATCGGTCTTTCGAGACTTGATCTTTCTTGTAATCATGCCAATGTTATGTAATAATGCACCGAATCTAGGTAACTGGGGTCGGGGCGTTACACTGCCTCTTCGCCCTCAACTGTCAACAAGGTCTTCTCTGAAGAATATGCAGTGAGTTGTAAGAGATAGTCCCCAAATTATTTTAGAGACGAGACACTTACTCATGTCTTAGTGGGAAAGGAAGGGATTTTCTGGAGTGTTTATGATGTTTAGGGATATTCTTATGAAAACCCGTACCATTATCTTCAGATTCATTGATATTTTCAACATTATCAGGCTCAATCGGCATGAATGAAATCATGAGGAAATCGTAATATGCATTCAAATTAGGACTTGTGCACTCAATAAGATTGATGTTTAGTATGTATTCCTCCCTGAAATACTTTATAGGATCAACATGAACCATTTCCAAACCATTTGGGGGGGAATAAAATCAACACCACTGACCAGAAGTTTCTTCCCCATCATCTCATAGAACCCATCATCAATATAATGCAATTCATATAGGTGTAATGGGGCCTTATTAGCATGTAGTGTCCCACTATATCCATAAATTATATATTTGAGGCACTGCTGGTAAATGTAGGGGATTTCAATGTGTTGATGTAGCCAGGAAATTACTAGTTGGGAGTTGAAGGATGTATTATTTTAGACCACCAAAAATTCTCAGTGACCTACAAGGTCACCAAATTGTGTTTCAATATTAATTTGTCATAACGAATTTTGTTCTCTTTTTTTATTTCCCAACAAATTCATGGTGTAGGGAGTCAGATCATCCTCATTACAACCCAGTTGAAGAAGTGTCAGGAGTGGGAGGATATTAACCCTAGAGAAATTATTAATGAAGACTTTTCAAATATTGACACCATTTATCATGCCAGACACATATAAAGGTTTGATGTGTCCTTGCATGATGGAATCTTCATATTGATCCATGAAAGAGATAACTATGTATTATTCAACTATATTGGTCTCTATCTAGTATATTTAGATGGTTGATACCTATGCTTCAAACTATTGGGGTCTTAGAAAAGCTTCAATGGGTGCTTACTAGAGATCAATTCAATGATTCAATACATCCAATATAGAAAGTATAGCTATTAATATATCTAACTTATTCATAATTTAATATTTATGATTTAATGACTGGTGCTTCCCAGTTTGGGGATACACTTTCATAGGCACTTCAGGGGATTGATCATTTGATGATGTCTCATTGGCCCTCAGGATCAAAGCTAAAGTAGCATTTGTCCTTTATGGATTGGTTCGGGTTGGTCTGCTCACTTTCCAAGGGAAATTAGTCACATATTCTTCCACTGATGGATATTCTATAATGATTATACTAGGGTGTCTTCTTGTGGTGAATGATAATTTTCCATTCCTTATTGGATCCACTGGAGGGTCCTTCCGTAGGTTTCTGCAACACTAATTCTTTGAGCGAGGGTGAGGCCATAAGCATGATTTTGGCCATTTTTAGATCTGACTTGATATCCTTGGGTTCTATTGATTCATCCTCCAAACACCCAATTGGGTGTGGGGAATTTAGGTTGATAACCATATTCATCGTTGAAGATGGGGTCCACTAAGAGGATACATTGAGGGAACCAAAAATTATCTTCTCATATGATAAAAACTCTACCTTATCATTTTACACCAGTTGTTCCCTTTAGCATGGAAGTGCCCCTATCATTAGATATATGGACATGAAACCTAAGAGTTTCAAATCAACCTTTAGCATTGGTTTCGATTCATCTTCTTTCACATGATCTTTTTGAAATTTGAAGGATCATAGGTCTTAGAATGTTGGTTTTATTGCATTCAAGGCAATTAGAGGCACATTCAGATACTTTAACTGTTCTTGGAGAATATTGGGGATCAATTTATTATTTTATGAGTCATCCAACAATCAAAAAATTTCTCCTTTTTCTTACCAAATTTTTTCTACTCCCCTCCTTCTTTCGGGTCAGTGGTTGAAACATATGCCACTACTATTGGTAGCGGTCCCAACATGACTTGTCTAAAATCAATGATTTTTCATAGTAGGTCATTAAAAATGAAACACTACTGGATATTTTGCCCCAATATCTGGTGGATGGGATTGTAAACTGGCCAGTCATCAAGACCTAGATCATCATCCCTCTTCAGATTCAGATGTAGTAGAAAGTTGCACTTCGTGGAAGCTATAAAGTAGCCACAAACTTGGTAATCCCAGAACGAGTAAATTTTATTCTTATGTTCCTCAAATTGATTTTTCCTAGTTCCTCTTCACTCATATTGACATGGCGGGGGAAGCTACTGACATCCTAGGGGCCCACACATATTAGTGTGGGATTAGGATCTATAACATGCATATGGGGTGGATTAAGGTGACAGAAGTCACTTTAGATCTTCACACTCCTTTTATTGGGGATAATGTGGCATGCAGAGACTTGAGATTAGTCGGTCAAAGGAAATATTTTATTCTTAAAGCGATGTAGAATAAGTAATGGAACCCACTTTTATATTTCACCAAAATAAGTGATGTTTAATCTCATCACAAAGGTTTCCAATGCACATGGACAACATCACATCTTGGGGGATTGGCCGGATTTTAGAGTAAGTTAGATTGTTCCATCTGGCAATGAATTATGAAACTCTTTCATTCTATCGTTGTTTTCATTACATGAAGTCACTGACTATTTTTTATGGAAATGTTGAGCTAAAATGGAACATGAACTGGTCCGAGAGATCCTCCCATCCTGTTGTTGAGTAATCTAGAAAACCGGTGTACCGCACAATGGATGAACCTTATAGAGATCACTTAAAACATCTGAGATTCAATATTTATTGTTACTTTGGTGTTCTAATCATGGGATCATAGTTAGATGAGTAGTGTATCAGTTGCTTCTCTGGGTCACCTGGTCCATTTAACCCTGGAAACCTAACATTTGATAGTGGTAGAATTTTTCTTACCCAGTCGGGGTAAGCCTTCCAGCCTTCCATTTTTATTGTATCAGTGAATTCTTCCCTTATATCACATCAAAATGATATGTTAATGACTTGATGGTACTCATGATAACTTGATACATATCTTGTTGGACATGATCATGGGCAGGTATAGCAGGGGGCATGATTGGGCATGTCAGATCTGCTGGTACCGGAAGCGGATACCGGTTGGGTCCATCCATTGGGGATTCGCATGGATATGCATTGGTTGTTTCATAAATGGAGGAAAATCATGGTATCCTCCCATTTTCAGATTCAAATTGATTGATTGTCTCAACGCCACACTAGATAAGAATCGAATCCTTGATTTATTTTCCAAGTGGATAGTTTTTGGTAGGGGATCCTACCTCAAGAGTGTGTGTTGATGTTATGTCTGAGGAACATATCTAGTAGGAAACGATGCTGGGAGAAGCTCAGTGTAGATTCTTCTTAAAATATTTTATTTCTTCCACCTGTTGATTGAATCTCTCCTCAAGTGTCAAAGGTTTGTTTTCATGAGGAGGAGGATGTGGGTTTTGTATAACCTTGTTTTTATTCTTCTCCTTGTTATAGATTAGAAAAGGTGGTAATGATGGATTGTATGAAGGAGTGCCCATGTTTAGGGAGGCTCCTGGGTTCCTGGTACACACACCTTCTATCTCGGTGTGGACTGCCTCATGGAGGGAACCATCTCCTCTTTCATCCTAATCATTTGTATTATTTTTAGTGAGATATATGGGAATGAATTCTACAATGTTTCCTTTTTTATACAACATTTTAGGTTGGGTACCAATTTCCAAATTACAGGAGAGTGTCTTGCATCCCTTGTCAGATCTTCTCCTTCCATTTTGGGATCCTCTTCCAGTTTCTAGGTGAAGAGTGACTTGAAAGAATAATTGATGTGACCTAGAAGTATTCCATCCCCCCAGGGGAAATGAACCACGAGAAAACATAGAATGATTTACCACTCTATTTCTTTCCTCCCCATATGAAAAAATACTGTATTCTATTGGGTGGGTGGTTAAGATAAAAATCCCCTTAACCCTACAGGATGAGGTTTCTCCTTTTCTCCCATTTATTTGTTTCAGCTTGTATTTTTTAGTCTTATGGGGGAAATTTGTGTTAAAAATTCCCCCATTCCCACGGGTAGGGGTTGCTCTTGAACTACAACAGTTGCTATTTCTATCACCATATTCTTGATCTTGAATATTCTAAGGTATCTGTGAGCTGTCTATTGGGCCAGACCTACATGTGAATTATTTTCATTCGAGGACATGATCAGTTCTCATTGGTTGGATTCCTTTAAGTGATAATCCTAGTGAATGTTCTCAGTGTCCTGGTTCATTATTTTTTCCATCGCTTTCTCTAGTCATGTCTGACGCTTTTGAGACTTACTCAAAACTAGTTCTTGTTGAGAAAGCCACATTGTATGAATAGATACTTCATTTGGATCTCATCTTGGAATGATGAAATTGAAAGATTCCATTTCTAATGGGTTTTGATGGATGGTATGTGGGATTAATTATAAAGATCCATGTTCATACCATCCTCATATGTGAACACAAGATGCGGTGTGACCGATCTATAACCACAATTTGCATAGTGCATGGAGGAAATCCAATTAAAGATTTTTTTCCATTGTGGTCACGTATTTCATGTAGATTTAATGTATTATAGGTCAATTTTCCAATGAAGATCTCCTAATATAATGGCATGGTGTGCATGTGGCCAATATGGTAGAAATTTCATTTTCAACTAGAAGAGAGTTTTCCATACTTTAAGTCGGTTTTTGCGCATATGTTATTTTGATAAATCTTTTAGTATTCTGAACTAAGAAGTGGTTGTGGGCCAGAACATAACAAATATGTTGTCCATGGCAAGTTTTCTTCTCTAGAGAAACATATTATGTTTTTCTTCTACCATGGTTTCCAATACTTAATGCACCCAACTTGGATGCATTGTGATGATTTCATCCTGAATATCAGGGCTAGTAGAAATTTTTATCGATGCATGGATGGTGTGAGGGTGGATCAGAGGAAGAGTGTTTCCCCAATCCATTTCCCATCTGAAAAAGGATATCAATTGTCATTGATAGATGTTTTACCACCTCTGAACCTATCCTTTGAAGCAACTAAGAATGTGACAGATTTCATGTATTTGGACCGGCGGGGGAGTACTTTATCCCTGGTGTGAATTTGAGCTATGGGGAGGACCTTAGCAGCTGAGGCTATGGTGGTGGGGACTACCATCATAGATCAAAATTACCATGTGTGCTCTGTGGAGAACCTTCAGGGTGGACCTCAACAAGGGGGGGGCCTTCTTACTATTTTTTTGTCACTGTAGGGAGGACCATTACAATGATTTCCATCTGGGAGCGGGATAACATTATGGATTTATGTCTGGATTCATGGAGAATATTTGTATATAACATTCTAGGGAGGACCTTTTGGATGTACTACAATGAGTGGAGGGCCTTCTCGTTTCTTAATGTCTCTACAAAGAGGGCCTTAACTGTGACTTCCATCATGGAGAGGAATACATTCATAGCTTGACACAAACTACATAGAGAATAATATCTATATGGTATGCCCTTGGAAAGACCATTATGGTAGGTGATAGAAAGGGGAGTTAATTCATACTATTTGATCTTCTGGTAAAGGAATGGTTTCCCTGACATTCATTATGAGATTTGATCTCATGGTGGATCATTTCTGGCCCATAGAGTGAGCCCCTCTAGGTCCTATAAAGAAGAACCTTTATAACTATTTGTAGAAATATTTTAGAGATGAACTTCGAAACATCTACTGAAACATCGGAAAAAAATTAATGGATCAACTGTATCTTTATTCTTTATTTATATATTTCTTATGGTATCAAGAACTCCAGCTTCTAGCAGAGCAGAATCAATAATGTGCTCATAATTTTTTAGCTGCCTTTGGAGCCTTTCATTTTTTGGTGCTCTCTTGTGGGATAATGGGCCCGCCACTTGTTGGTAATAGAATTCATATACATTTCCATGTTTGGTTGTTTCCTATTATATCTTTGGGATAAAAAGATGAGCACATTGAGTTTTGGAACAGATATATGCCTAAACTAGAGTAGCCACTACATTGGACTGGTGTTCCCCAATTGAAATGAGTGTTTGTTCCCAATATTGTTGTCCTTGTATCACAAAATATAGCCATATACTGTCATGTAATAGATAAGGGATGCAAGTATTCCATAGATTAACCGTCTTATTTTGTGGATGAATCACCCCACCAAGGGAGATGAGGTCATGGGCTCGACTCCTTGGTTTTTCTTCTAATGTAAGATGTATTGACAGGTTTTGAGGATTTTTATCAGAATCAAGGTTTGATCCTCCATAATTTCCAAGATTTTATGAGATATGTCAATAGTTGGAATAGGTATAAATTCCCATTCCGATGTTGTAGTATAAGTTTGTACATTCTCTATTCCTCTATGTGTTTCCAGTGGGTATTGGCAGTTCTGTGATGTTGGGGTAGAGAAACTAGTCTGCCCCCAACTTGTATTCGGGATACGACATCTAATTTCTATATTTTCCACTATATTTGAATGGTGGTATTTATATTTACGAGTATGAATTTTTATCTTATCATTTTTTGTGGAATTTGTCTCATGTTCTGGATCTCCATCTATTAGAATTTGACTCATTATATATTTTCATACCACCATATTTGACTATATGTATTTTATGTGGTAGGTTGGAAATTTAATATACCCATTGATTGCCACCATATTTAACTGGTGGGATTCATATGCATTGGTCGTATTTTATAACTACAAATAGTTTTCTGACAAATTTATATTGAAGGCTTTGTATGTGTTAGTAGGAATTTGTGCCTACTTGTAGCTGGTATCCACCCTATTTGGTTAGCAGGATTCTTGTGTGTTGAGAGATATTTTCATTAGTCGAAAATGTTATAACCTGATTTTAAAATGGTACTAGAGAGTGTTAGCAGAAATATATATTTTCTTGTAATGAGTCACCATGTTTTTATGGTGGAATTCATAATAGGGTGCAAGGATATGCATTTTCTTATAGGTTTCCAATTTATTTTCATGGCAAGCTTCAGAAAAGGGGACATGGATATATTATTTCCTATAGTCATCCATCATATTTTTTAAGGATCTCCTCCTCAGGAACAAGGGTAATGACATGTTCTCAGTGATAAGTGTGTTTCCATCGGCGGCCTATCTAAGGGGCCTCTGTCCATTGGACATCAGCATGAGCCCTTGGTATGAAATCCTCTTCAGAGTTTGGATATTTGGTCACGTGGCACTGACAGGGAAATTCTTTGGCAGGGGACCTTGATCGGAGCTCATGAACAAAAAGGAAAAATTTTCAAGAGACATCCTCACCATCCTCCCTAATGTATGGGTTGTACTCATTATTACTCTCCAAGTAAAGACTCTCGAAATGATTAGAGATGACTAGTGGGGCCGCCTTGTGGTGGGACACCACCCACAGATAAATAGGTGAATGGAGAGATATTTCCAATTGGAGGGTCTATCTTGGAGCCTCCATCATATGGATAGTTACCTTCCTATGGTATTCTCATATCATCACGTTCGAACCCCAACATTGAAGATGCTCAGAAGGTGATGGAGTCCAATTTTTTGCATAGGACTTAGCTGGTGTGTCAATCATCATTCATGTTCTTGAGAACTTTGAGGATTCCATTAGATTAAAGGTTTCTTTGGGGAATTTAAATATATGTAATAGGCACAGACAAAAAACCCCCCCTTCATAATAGCATATGTGATCACATGCATAATTGATGATTTTTTTGGACCTCTTCCATTTGGATGCATAATGGTCTTGAGGTGGTGTAACCTACCACCTTGGTTAAGGATTCACATCAGGTTCACCATTTTCATTTCAACCTAAGGTGCGTGTGTGGGAGAGAACAAAATGGCCCGAAAGAAAACAACTAATTGCCAACTATTATAGAGAGTTTCACTTCAGTTTCACCATTTTTATTTCGATCAGATTTATGTTGTGACCTTTTTTGTGTGTGAGATGGTCGCATTGGGACTAGACAGTGTATCATTATTTTGTTATGAAGGAGGTTCCAAAGTTAAGTGGTCTCGGTGGGTGGTTGTAGGGGGTTCAATGTTTTTACTATCAGCCCATGTTTGGTATTATTTCTTCAGATGGTATCCATTGGGTTTATTCATGGAGCTAGAAACACCCAAATACCCTTTTATCCATGATTCATGGACATACATTCCAGAGAAATGTGCTAATTGGATGATTTGGAAAATGACACATTAGGAATCCGCTGGTTGAGAGGAGAGGAGGTTGGTCTCATCACATCCTTTTTGGGGGAATTATTGCTTATTTGGAGGCTCTCTTATAGATTTAAGAAATGATTATTTGTTATTGAATCCTTAGTTCATTCCCAAGCATGTGTCCTCATATTACCACTAGGTTGAAAGATCAATCAAAAATATGCATGGGTCCGGAATCATTTGTATGTATATGATATTCTCTATTAATGAATACATCTATGTGTATCTATAGTTCTTCATCAATTATACCCTTTTATAGACACATTAATGATTCTTGGGTATTTTACTAAGGCAAAGATTATTAAATCCATGTGATGAGGCAATCTGGAGTATATCGTTATGAAGGGGGGTGAAGATCATTTTGAAATCGGGATTCAACTGAGAATATAGGCTTTCTACGTATCCTCGTGAGAGTAATTACATTACACGATGATTAGTGTCTCTTTAATGGACACATCACCATTTAAGGTTGTGTGAAATGTTCCCATACATGCAGTTTAACATCATGCGGTGAGAACGTCAAGGTGGAAGATGCATAGTCAAGATTTCTTGTGGGATTTATGCTGAAGCGGCCCAATATTCGCAAAAATGATATGGTGTTTTCGATGGATATGACCATACTAGTTATATAGACCAAAATAATATTAGGTCCATTTGGTTGTTAGTTTTGACCTCGTAGAGGCTACCTATGTATCCCAGTTATATGAAAATAAAATCCCTCATAGTTTGGTTTGAGTTGGGACTTGTATCTCATAGGAGACCCCATTTCAGTGAATTAAATCAAGGCTTATCACTGAAGAGTATTCCCTAGTGTTTTTGGGGAAATTTTTTCTGGTATTGAATTTGAAAGAGAATGTCCCTCATTCTCGGGCTTCAGGTTGGTATCCTACATTTCTTGATCAGAGCAGGAATCTGAATTCTCATAGTTTATTTCGTATGGGGATTACGCCTTCTAGGAGGACCATTTGTGAGATGCATAATTTCTCATTTCATAGATGATATGGCATGGATCCTAGGAATTAGGAAGGAATCCAACATATCCCATCCATGGTGGTAATCATAGCTCTTGTATTTCAAGAGATTTGGGGCTTACACCTTCTAGGAGGCACATTCCTTGAAGTTATGTGGATTTCATGATTTCTGCCATCTTCTAATCCCATGTGAGTAAAACTCGATTTGAGAAACAAGATGAGGTAGTGGATATTAAGATTCCACATCCCAGATCATCTATAAATAGATGGTACTGGAGCAGAAAGGGAATGAGAGAGAGGGTCTTTGAATCTGCTAACACCCCTACATTGTTTTCATTACCTAGAGAGTGAGATTAATCTATCTTGATATGCTCTGGGTAGACGTATAGAGGATCACTAATGAAACCTCTTACAAGAAAATCTAGGTCTTACCTTAGTGGGAGTTTCCAATTTAATTTCATATGGTGTATAATACAGCTTAATTTCATATAGCTTGGATGATGGCATCATAGTTTAATGTGGTGTTGAAGGGACAAATACCATAATGTTTAACGTCTTGTGGTCTGGGCAGGTTGGTGTCTTGAAGTTTAAGGTCATATGGAGATGAACAATTTTAATTGAATCCATGATTTACTATAGGATAACCAAGCTAGGATGTTCTGACATGCCTCAAACATTAGAGAGAAGGAATTTGTAAACCATGGTTTCAGGGGTTCGCGGATCCGGAGAAGTTATATGAGTCATGGAATCCATTTGGGAGTACAAAGGTAAAAATTTCCTATACTTAGGATGAATTTTCCTGTGAATAGAAAGCCTTCTGTGTGAAATTTTTTTGAGCCACTATGGCATTGTGTTCATAGACAATCATTGGTGTCCTTGGGACACTAACTGTACATTTTTGATGGGCAGGGAGGTTTATAAGATAAAAAAATCACTCGAGACGTAGAGTTTTATGGATGGATAATGGTGTGTCCAAGCATGTAAGAAAAATTATGACAGCGACTATCCATGTAGTTCTAGATCATATTGGAATAGGAGGCAGGTAATAAGTTTTTAGGAGTATCATGAGGAGTTGGTCGAGTCTAGGTATTGAAGGGATGAGTGTAACAGAGGCATAAGCGTGCAACAAAAAATTTCATTGAACCGACCCAAAAAGTTCATAGTGAAACTCTCCATTTTTCATGGGGGTTTGTGATAGTAGTGAAGGGACCAGCCAAGAGGGATGGGATCACAAGCCTTCAATGATCTCGATTGGGGGTGAGGGGGTGCAGCCCTCATGGTATGGACCGGTGGGCGTGAACAATTTTTTAGTATAGGAAATGGTCTACATAGGAATTGGACATAAAGGATAATCTATAAAGGAGGGGGCCATGTAGGAGTATCCTAGAGGGAGATGGTCCCATAGGAGATTCTCGTGTAGGGGCATCCGCATACTATTTCTTGCATAGTCTCATCTACAAACCGCCTTCCGCAAGAAGTCATCCACATACTTTTTTTCACCTAGGGGCATCCACGAACATTTGGCCGCATAGAAGTGTTCTTGAAATGTTTGTCATGGAGGGTTGTCTACAAATCGTTTTACATAAAGGTTGATCTGTAAATAATATTTTTATTCTTTCGTGGGGTCATCAATCATGCCTCAATTACATGAACAACACTACCTCCAATATTTTATTCAATAGAGGGACTTCCACAAATGGATTGTGGGGTGGAGTAATGTGAAGGTTCAACCACATATGGTTTTTGGGAAGGATTATATGCACAACATAGGATGATGGATATATTTCCCTTGCACCCATTACATTTTCCACCATGATTTTCTCCCAATTTATTCGGAGCGAGAGAGTTTTTTTTCTTCATCCCCTTAGGGATTATTTATAGAGGATTTGATTGGACTGCGTAGCTTCTTTTGTGGAATCCCACGGTGGACATATTCATCAGGGGTCCTTAATTTATGGGGAATAAAAATAACAACTCATCCTAGAAACCACTCAGTTCTTGAGGGATCTGGTATGTGTTGGATGTCAAATTAAGGGGAAGAATTATCTACCTCTATTCCATCAATAACATCCTTTATAGGAGTTAGCTATATCACCATAATTCCATGAAACTTTTGGTTGGAAACTTCTTTACGACGCTTGGACTGCAATGCGGAGCGGCAGTACATAAATGAATTTTTATTTCACAGTTTCCCTTCCCTTAAACATTTTACTACTGTCTTCTTCAGCATTTTATTTCAATCCGTTCTCGATTTTGGTATAATTTTCCTCATGTTGAATGTAGAATTTTCGGGAGCCTACACCCCTAAATTCCCCTAAAATACATTAAAATCCCTAAAAACACTAAAACACCCAAGAAACCCTAAAACCACATTAAAATACCTTAAACCCCCTAAAGACCCTAAAAACCTAAGAAGACCCTAAAATCCCATAAAAGACCATAAAATCCTCCAAAACCCTTAACGACTATTAAAAAACCTATGGGAAATTAAAACCCCCTAAAAACCATAAAACCCCATGAAACACCTTAAAATCCCTAAAGGTACCTAAATACCCAAGACCCCAAAAGGACCCTTAAAATGCTAAAAGTATGAAAATCCCCAAAAAACCCTAAAAACTCGAAAGGAACCTAAAAACCCTAAATGAGCCAAAAAACCCTAAAGAACTCCAAAAACCCTAAAAACATAATTGTAACACCCCATGTTTTTCTAAAAATAAATTGAATTGAATGGAACATTGTTTTAAGTAGATATTTATAACTAGCCTTTAAACATAATTTTTCCACATCTATGTTTTGAATTTTGAAAAATGGTTATCTACAATTGTGTTTATTATGTTATTTAGAGTCTGATGAGACCAACTTGTTTTTTTGTGAATAGTAACATACCCTTATGAATAGTAATATGACCCTAATGAATAGTAAATTTTAATATTATACTATATTCTTAAGGATTTAATATAATAAAATCTTGTTTAATTTTTAATCATGATATATAAGTTGTTATATAATTAGAATTGTTAATTTTTGAATTAAGTATAATTTTATTTAAAAATTATTTTAATATAATTGAGAAAATTATTTTCAAAAAATGGACTTCATTTTTGAATTCTGCTCATTATAAATGGTTAGGTTATATTTTGTGTACTCTTCTGAAATTCATGAATTTTTAATGAATAGTTAAATATGATAAAATACCGTATAATCAAATTATCAGTAAAATACACTATTTATGACATCATAAGTGATGTAAGGCCACTTGGTTCGAACTCACATTCCATTATTACTATTTTAGGTCATATGAACTAAGAATATTCATAATATTGGGCAAAAATATTATAATAATGATTAAAATATTGAAAAATACCCCCTCTCCTCTACTATAAATACCACCCTCACTCCCCTCTTCTTCTCACACATCTCAAGCCTAGATCCATGCTTAAGTTATACCCAATAAACCTCCCAAGGCTCTTATACACTTCCTAGAGCTTCTAGTATCACCAAATTCCAAAACCATATCCCTTAAGTAGGATCTTGAGGAGAAGAGATTAAGAGGTAAACATCATCTTTTATTTTATTTCATTTCATTCATTTTATGTTATCTCTTCCATTCCCTTTGGATTATGTCGGGATATTTTATTCCATACCCCCCTAACTTTCCATATTATGTATGTGTGATTATATACCCCCTTCCTAACATAAAATTATTTTTATGAAATTTTATGAAACGTTGTTAGGCTACCAAATTTTTGGGAGAAATTTCTCAAGTTTTCTTTTATTTCAAGATTCATTTCTTTTCTTATTAATTACCGACCTCCTCTTAACCAAGGGGAATGAAATCTCCAGAATATTTTATATTCTTTATTATCTCATGTTCATGGAAAATTCACCATCATTTTTCTTCTCCTATCCCACTTATTCAAGGAATTACAAACATTGTCCATGATGTGTCAAAATACGGACATCGTGGATGATGTGATTTCAATTTTCATTAAATACTTAATGTCTTTTCATGAAAGAATTTTTATGGTTAAACTAGGTTATAATATATTTATTATGTCTCATCCTGGGTTCTGGAATTCTTTTGTAAACCTGGTTTTAATTTATAAAACAAAATGAGGTCTTTATTATCAAAAGAACCACTAAAATGATCTAAAAGAACATCATTAATGCTTTAAATTATGAATCATATTCATGTAATAATTAAAACTGATAAATGGTTTAATTAATGGTACTAGAAACATATAAATACTAATCCATTCCTAATTTGGATTTTCACTTCCAATTGACAAGAACATCCATCATTAACCGATCTTGGAAATCATTTAAAGAACTCACCAAAAAACAGTGCAAGGAGAAAAATAGTAACAATTAAGGGGTGAAATGAGGTTATAAAATGACAATATAAGATGTTATACACATGAATTTTTTTTTATAAAATACTAATAACAGTATTTTAATAATTTTATATAATTATTAAACATGTTTGAATTAAGACAAGCCTAAGGTAAGAGAATTATTTACCGGATTACCATTCTTTGGGTTAACCTTCTACTTCATTATTTATGTGGTATTAAAAATCGATTGTGTGATGAGTTTTGCTTATATAATGATGAATTATGTGTATTTACAATGATTATACATATTACATCCACTCTATAAAGTTTCACTTCAATTACCTGATATTTATAATAGACTTTCCTTTTAAAATCCTCTTTTAAAATTCTCTTCAACAAAGTTCAAAAGTAACGTTTTTATGCTGTTATTCATATTGTGTGTTTATGTTCTAGTTATTGGGAATTGTTTATGATGAAGTTTGGGACCTATATTTCCCTCCAATTCATTGGGTATGTATATGTTGGAGGTCGGACGTATGGTTATTCCAAGTGTAACTGTGATGGATACACAAATAGTAAGGTAGCCGTGAGGGTTAAAAATTATAAGGTAGCCGGGAGGGATACAAGATTATGTATGTAATTCACCAATATACCTTTATGGTTTTATTTATGTTCTTATGTTTGTGGGAATATTGTGGAAATATCACAAAGTAAGTATATATGGGTGACAAGCATATCTTTTTAAAGTGATTTCAAATGTTACAAGTATTCTTGGACTAATATGTTTTTTATATCCATTATTGAGATTTTTGTGCTCATCCAATGTTTTTAAATGATTTTCCCAGGTTATAAGGATGTTTATGAAATTTAAATAAGTTATGATAAATGTTTTATGATCTATCATAGGAATCATGTTTTATTTGGAATGTTTTAAATTTTGGAAGGATTGAGTACTGTTATTATTTTATCCAATCTGTAATAATGTGTAATGTTATGAATGTGTTGTCCCAATTCTCTAAAGATACATACATAAAAGATTCTTAATTTAAAAAGGAAGTGATTTCTTGACTAAATTCAATATTATGTAATGTAATAAGGTCATGTACTTATAGTTGGTATTAGAGGATGGATTAGATAACATTAGGGATTAGGATGATGTTAAAAGAATACCATAAATAATTTTTACTCTATGATTAATTTCAAATGCTATAGAATTTAAAGATCACCATGTTTCATCTTATTAGGTATGTTTTTTCATAATGTTTTTCCGTAGATGAAACAGGGAAGCTGAAGAGGAGAGGCACTGATGGAACAACATCCTTCTAAATCTGTGGCCCAGAATAGTAGGGATTGGAACTGACCAGCTTGTGACAGTAATGGCTCAGCTAATGCAGGAAATAAATGTTGAAGACATCCATTCAAGAGAACAGCTAGAGGTATCACAATGGAACATGAGAATAGTAGAACATTTTATAAGACACCACCCTCCTACTTTCCATGGATCTTCTGACCCATTAGCTGGTGAAGGATGGATTAAATCCCTTGAAAAGATATTTGATGTTATGTGATGTTCATACAATAACAAGGTATGTCTTAAAATTTATCGTTTTGAAGGTGAATTTGATCAGTGGTGTTCAATGGTAAATAATATCAGGGATAGAGAGGATTTTGATGTCATAGAGTGGGATGAATTTAAAACTCTTTTCCATGGAAAATATTTTCCTAAGGTGGTGTGACTTAGGACGGAGAAGAAATTCCTTGAATTGAAACAGAAGGAGGAAGATTTAGTGGCCATGTATGAAGAGAACATCAATTGACTGGTGAGGTATGATCCAAATATTATTCTAGATCATCATAGAAAAATCAATAGCTTTTACTCAGGACTGAAGCCAAGGTATCGAAGGGTGTTGGCCTCTCGTGAATTCAAAAGTTATGAGAAACTTGTCCGATGTACTGAGAGGGTAGAGATGGAGTTTGCTGATGATCATGTGCATTTTGGAAACAAGCAGAAGAAGAGGTCCATATGGAAAACAACGTGTAAGAATCAACCAAAGAAATATGATGGTAAGAAAATCAAATTCCCAGTTTGTGAAAAGTGTGGGAAGAAACACCCTGGGGAATGTCTTAGAAAAACTAAGAAGTGTTTTAAATGTGGTAAGTTTGGACATATGGACCGAGATTGTAATGAAAATGATTCAAAGACTAATATTTATAAGTTAAGTGTTTTAAATGTGGTGAGATGGGTCATTATGAATATTAATTCCCAAATAGATATCTGAATGATGCAATGAAGCCATACTACAAGTAGAAAGGTGCAGTGAGATCCATTGTGACCACGTCTGCAGATGTCAGACCATCCAATGAACTTGTATCTGGTACTTTGTTTGTTTACTCGGATTTTTCTAATGTTTTTTTGATACATGGTTTACAGACTTCTTCATATATGAGAAAGTTTTGGGTAAATTGGAAATATCACCTCAACAAATGAAACCAGAACTTGTTGTTAAAACAGAAAGGGGAAATTTTTTAGAAAAGGGGAATTATAAGAATCTGTCTACTGTGTTATGTGGAAATACATTACTTGATAAATTTGTTGTTTTTCCTTAGTTGAGTTTGATGTGATTATGGTAATGGATTTCCTTTTGGTTCATCATGTTAAGATTGAATATAGAGCCAATGAAATAGTTTTTTTAAAGAGAGTTCCAGTTTGTGTACAAGAATGAACCGATACAATTGATAACATATTAGGAAACTGAGGAACTGTTGAAAGATATAAATGAAATTTATCTTTGTAATATTGTTGAAAACAAGGGAACTATTCAGATTGATAATGTTCCTGTGGTAAATGAATACCTTGATGTTTTTGCTGATGAGTTGCTCGGTGTCATTCCTAATCGATACGTCGAATTCACAATTGACATAGTTCCTGATGGTTTGCCAATTTCAAAATACCCATATTGTATAGATCAAATATAACTTATTGAATTGAAAAATCAGTTGCAGGATTTTCTCGATAAAGTCTTCATTCATCCTAGCACTTCCCCTTGGGGAGATCATATTTTGTTTGTTAAAAAGAATGATGGTTACATAAAATTTTTCACTGATTATAGAGCTTGAATAACATCATTGTTCAAAACATGTATCCTTTACCTCATATCGAGGACTTGTTTGATCAACTCTAGGGAGATCAGTACTTTTCCAAGATTGACTTGAGATCCGGATACCATCAGTTGATGGTGAAGGGGGATGACATCCCAAAAATAGCCTTTTCATACTAGATAAGGGCATTATGAATTTTTTGTTATGTCATTTGGATTAACTAATGAACCTGTTGTATTCATGAATCTTATGAATATGGTATTTCATGAGTTCGTGGATATGTTTTTGGTTGTGTTTATTGATGAAATTCTGGTATTTTATAAAAATAAAGAGGAGCATGAAAAACATCCAAGGGTTGTTTTACAACTCTTAAAAGAAAATAAATTATATGTAAAATACATCAAGTATGATTTTTGGTTGCAACCGATTTCGTTTCTTGGGAACATTGTAAATAAGGATGGAATAGCATTTGATCCTACCAAAAAAGTGGTTGATGAATGGGAAACACCCAAAAATGTTATAGAGATTGGTAGTTTTCTTGGATTAGCAGGTTATTACTAATGTTTTGTTAAAAAAAATTCTCGGATATCTAGCCCGATAACAAAGTTAACACGGAAATGGGTTAAATTTGTTTGGACAGAAGAAAGTGATGTTTGAATTCAAGAACTGAAGAAGAGATTGGTGAATGCTCCAGTTTTGGCCTTGGCTTCCTGAAATGGCGAGTTTTCATCTACAGTGATGCTTCTTTGAAGGGACATGGTTGTGTTTTGAGGCAGAATGATCTGGTAATTTTTTATGCATCTAGAAAACTAAAACCTCATGAGTTAAATTATTCCACACATGGTTTGGAATTGGATGTTCTGGTTTTTGATTTGAAAATTGGGAGGCATCATTTATACGAAACCAAATGTCAAATATATACTGTCCATAATAGTCTAAAGTATATATTCACTAAAAAGAATTAAACATGAGATAGAAAAGATATATTGAACTGAGAAAGGATTATGATTTCATGATCAATTACCATCCTGGAAAAGTAAACAACGTGGCGGATGCCTTGAGTCGAAAACATCATGCATCATTAACCATGTCACATTGGGAACATGATCCTTTGATTAATGATTTGATGAATTTTGGCATAGAAGTTGTTGGTGCAAGAAATGCCACTATTTTGTTTGTGGTTTCAGTGCGATCATCGTTGTCAGACATAATTAAGTGAGCGCATAAGGAAGACCATGAGCTATAGAAAAATTTAGAATTGGTTAAAATGGGTAAGCTTCCATAATTTAACATTGATAATGATTGTTTTTATGATTTGTATAAATGTTTTGGGTTCCTAGTGATTCTCAGTTAAAGAGAGATTTATTGTGTGAAGCTCATAGTTCTCCATTTTTAGCTCATCCTAGAAGAACTAAGATGTAAAAAGAACATCGAGAGTGTTATTGGAGGGTTGGAATGAAAAGATATATTGCTATTTTTTTTGTGAAATGCTTAACATGTCAATAGGTTAAAGAATAACAACGGTTACCTAAGAGGATGCTTCAGCCTTTGGCTATTCTAGAGTGGAAATGGGAGAATGTATCTATGGACTTTGTGGGGGACTACCATTTACTTCTCCAAGTAACAATGCAATTTGGGTTATTGTGGTTAGGCTGAAAATATCTAAAAATTTTATATCTATTCAAGATAAAAAGTATTTGGATCAACATTCTCGACTATAACTCAAGGATATTGTCTGGTTACATGCAGTTCATCATTCAATTTTATCAAACATAGATCACATATTCACTTATAACTTTTCAATGGGAGTTCAGAAGTCATTGGGCAGAAAATTAAATTTCAGTACAACTTTTCATCCTCAATCATATGGGAAATCAGAACGAACGATTCAGACATTGGCGGATATGCTTCGAGCCTATTCAATGGACTATCAGGGAAGTTAGGATCATCATATTTCTGTAGTTGAGTTTTCTTATAATAATAGCTTTCATTCCTATATACAGATGAATACTTTTGCGGATTTATATGGGAAGCACTCTTAGACTCCAACATTTTGGGTTGAATTCAGTGAAAGAATGTTGATGGGACAGGAATTAGTAGAAGAAGATTTTGAGAAAGTGAAATGATCTAACAACACATGAGGACAACTTAGAGAAGGCATAAAAGTTATGCAGATAAAGGAAGGAAAGACTTCTATTTCGAGTTAGGTGACCATGTTTTCCATAAAATATTTCCATGGAAAAGTGTGATTCATTTTGGTAAGAAAGGAAATCTAAGTCCATGATTCATCGGTCCTTTTGAAATCATAAAAATAGTTGGACAATTTGCATACCGAGTAGCTCGGCATCCATGTTTTTCTCAGGTACACAATGTTTTTCATGTTTTGATGTTGAGAAAGTATGTTCAAGATTCCTCACATGTCTTGAGCCTAGAAGCAGTTCTGCTGGAAGAGAACATTTCTTATGAAGAGAAACTAGTTCAGATTCTTGATCGAAGAGAACATGTATTGCGGAATAAGATAATCCACTTGGTAAATGTTTTGTGGAGAAACCACCTGGCTGGAGAAGCAACATGGGAGTCTGAAAATGCTACGAGCGAAAGTTACCCTCAGTTAATTAAAAATTAAATAAAATTGCGAGGATGCAATTTCCAGAAGGTGGGGATAAGGTAACACACCCATATTTTTAAAAATAAATACAAATTCATGGAACTTTGTTTTAAGTAGATATTTATAAATATCCTTTAAACATAATTTTTCCACTTCCATGTTTTGAATTTCAAAAAATGTTAATCTACAATTGTGTTCAGTTTGTTATTTAGAGTCTGATTAAACCAACTTGTTTTTTGTGAAAAGTAGCATACCCTTACGAATAGTAATATGAATCGTAATATGACCCTAATGAATAGTAAATTTTAATATTATTTTATTTTTTTCAGGTTTTAATATAATAACATCTTGGTTAATTTTTCATCGTGATGTAGAAGTTGTTATTTAATTAGAATTATCAGTTTTTGAAATAAGTATGATTACAATTAAAAATTAAGTAAATAATATTTAGAAAATTATTTTCAAAAAATGGAATTCATTTTTGAATTCCACATGTCGAAAAATGGTTAGGGTAAATTTTAGGGATTTTTTTGAAATTCTTGAATTTTTAATGAATACTGTAATATGATAAAATACCGTATTATCAAATTATTGGTAACATACACTATTTATGATATCATAAGTGATTTCAGGACACTTGGTTCAAACTAACATACCTTTATTACTATTTTAGGTCACATGAACTAATACTATTCATAATCTTGGGAAAAAATATTATAATAATGATTAAAATAAAGAAAAATACCCCCTCTCCTACAATATAAATACCACCCTCACTCCCCTCTTCATCACACACATATAAAGCCTTGATCCATGCCGATGTTCTACCCAATACTCCACCCAAGGATCTTCCCCACGTCCTAGAGATGTTGTACTCACCAAAAGACCAAAACCAAATCCCTTAAGAAGCATCTCAAGGAGAAGAGATCAGGAGGTAAACATCCTCTTTTATTTTCTTTCATTTTATGTTATTCTCTTCCATTCCCTTTGGATTATGTTGGGATATTTCATTTCATATTCCCCCTTATTGTCCATATTATGTAAGAGTAATGAGATATCCCATTTATATCATCAAACTATTTTTATGAAATTTTATGAAACGACGTTAGGTGGCTGAATTTTCATGAGAAATTTCTCCAGTTTTCTTTTATTTAATGATTCCATTATTTTTTTATTCTTTACTCACCTCCTCAAAACCAAGAGGAATGAAAGATCTGTAATCATGTTTATTATATATTTTCTCATGTTCATGGAAAATTTATCATCATTCTTCTTCTCCTATCCAAGTTATTCAAATAATTAAAAACATTTCCCATAATGTGTTGAATTGCCGACATCGCGGACGATGTGATTTTATTTTTCATTAAATATTTAAAGTCTGGACATGAAACCATTTTTATGGTTGAAAAGGGTTATAATATATGTATTCTGTCCAAACCATGGTTCTAGAATTATTTTGTACAAATGTTTTTATTTTATAAAACAAAATGAGATCGTTATTATCAAAGAACCACTAAAATGATCTAAACGAACATCATTAATATTTTAACATATGAATCCTCCTCATTTAAGAATTAAAAATGATAAGTGGTATTATTTATGGTACTGTAAATATTAATATAATACTCCATTACAATTCTGGTGTTTCACTTCCAATCGACAAGAACATCAATCATGAATCAATCATGGAAATCATGCAAAGAACTCACCCAAAAGCATAGCAAGTTGCAAAATAATAACAATTAAGGGTCGAAATGTGGTTACGAAATGATAATATAATATGTTATAAACATGAAAATGTTTCTATAAAATACTAATAACACTCTTTTAATCATTATACAGGACGTTTAAACTAGTTTTATGTAATACAAGCCTGAGGTAAGGTAATTCTTAAGCCGATTTCCATTCTTTGGGTTAACCTTATACTATGTTATTTATGTGGTATTAAAAATTGATTGTGTGATGTTTTTTTCTTATATTATTTTGAATTATGTGTATTTATAGTGTTTATAAAAATTCCATCCACTCTATTAAGTTTTACTTCAATTATATGATATTTATAACAGACTTTCCTTTAAAAATCCTTTTTTAAAATTCTCTTCTACATAGTTCTAAAGTAATGTTTTTATGATATTATTAATATTGTATGATTATGTTATAGTTCTTGTAAATTTTTTATGATTAATTTTGGGACCTATATTTCCCTCCAATGCATTGGGTATGTGTAAGTTGGAGGTCGGCCGTATGGTTACTCCAAGTGTACATGTGATGGTTACACAAAGAGTAAGGTAGTCGTAGGGGTTACAAATTATTAGGTAGTTGAGAGGGTTACAAGATTATGTAAGTAATGGACCAATATACCTTTATGGTTATATTTATGTTCTTATTTTGGTGGGAATATTGTAGAAATATCATGTTTTATAAAGTATGTATATATGGGTGACAAGCATATCATTTGAAAGTGATTCCATATGTGACAAGTATTCTTGGAATAATGTGTTTTTTATATCCCTTACTGAGATTTTTATTCTCATCCAAAGTGTTTAAATTATTTTCACAGGTTATAAGGATGTTTAAGAAAGTGAAGGAAGCCAAGTAAAATATTTGAATATCTATCAAATAAATCATGTTTTATTTGGAATGTTTAAAATTTTGGAAGGAAGGAATACCGTTTTTATAGTGTCCACTCTGTAATAATGTGTAATGTTATGAATGTATTTTCCTAATTTTCTAAAGATCTACACTTGAAAAGATATTCTATGTAAAAAGGAAGTGATATCTTGACTAAATTAAAGATTATGTAATGTAATATGGAAGGGTCCTTATAGTAAAACACCTTAAAACCAATAAAAACCCAAATCTACCATAAAACCCCATGGACACCCTTAAACACCATAAGAAAACCTAAAATATTCAAAAAACCCTAAAAGACGCTTGAAAACACTAAAACCTAGAAAATCATAAAAAACCTAAAATTACTATATGATCCTAAAAACACTAAATAATCCTAAAGGAAACAAAAACCACATAAACACCCTAAAACCCCATAAAAACCATAAAGACCATACAAACACTAAACCAAAAAAATAGTAATCCCTAAAATCCATTTAAAATATTACAACCCATAAAAACCCTAAACCCCCTAAAAATAACCTAAAATCCCAAAACCCCAAAAAGTCCATAAAAATTACTAAAATCACAAAATAACTATAAAAATTCTAAAAACTAGAAAATTACCTAAAAATCCTAAATCCCATAAAAGTACTTAAAAATTCTAAACCCCAAAAGACCATAATATATTATAAAACTCCTAAAATACTCTAAACCACCCTAAAATAATTTAAATAGCATAAAGTTGCTAAAGGAATCTGAAATCCTACAATCACCTAAACAAAAATAGAACTCCCTAAAACCCATAAAGAACACTAAAACCCCTAAAACCCCCAAAACCATAAATAAACATAAAAACCCAATAAACTGTAAATGAACCTTAAAACCCATACAACCCAAGAGGGACATAGAATACATAGAATACATAAATGTATCCTAAACACTATAAGAAACTAAAACAATGAAAATAACACTCAACAACCCAAAAAACCCAAAAAACATTAAATCCTCTAAAACAACTTAATAAAACCTAGTAGACAATAAAACCCCTTAAAACACAAAATGACTCTAAACCCCCTAAAAAATATAAAATACCCTATGTCCCCACTATAACTATAAACACCCATAAAATACCCTAAAAACCCTTGAAGATTAAAATTACAAAAATCCACACCAAATTTAAAAACCCTTAAAATATGTAAAAGAACTAAAAATTCATTAAAATGACTAAAACCGGAAACAACATTAATATATATGAAAACTCTAAAATACAGTCAAATCCATTAAAACCATAAAAATCATAAAATTGATTAAAATTATTAAAGAACCCAAAACCTTATATTAAAACCCAAAAACCCTAAAAACAATAAAATCCATTTAAAACTCTTAAACCCCACCATAAAAATTAGGAACCCTTAAATCCCCAAAAACCACTAAAAATTTTAATCTTATAAAAACCCCTTAATGAAACTAGACACCCAAAAATACACTAAAAACCCTAAAATTCAAAAAATATCCAAAAGTTCATAAAAATCGGAATGAACATAAATTACAGTAAAAAAAAATACTAAAATCCCCTAAAATCCATTAAACAATCTAAACCCCTAAAAACACTAAAACCTATATGATCCCATAATACCCAAAAACCCCGAAAACCCCGAACACCCCATATAAATCCTAAAAAACCCCTAAACACCATAAAACACCAAAACACCCCAAACCCCCCAATAACCCATAAAACCCCCCAAAATCATAAAATCTCAAAGAACCCTTAAAAACTCTAAAAACACTAAATATACTAAAACCCTAAAACCCATTAAAATGATAAAACTCTCAAAACCCAAATACCCAAAAATAAAAAAAACTGTTAAATACCATAAAACCCATAAGAACCTTGTAGGGTCCTGAAAATTTCACATGGGGGGAAACCCTATTACCCAAAACATGGAATAGGACCGAACCGGTCCACGCACCGGCTCCCAACAACAGTACGCGACCGGTTCGGTGAACCGCACACCCAAAGATGCTATCGTCTACGAAACGGAGGTAGGGATCCTCCGTAGTCGCAAATCAATAAGACCGTCGGGCGCCAAACCGGTCCACTGCCGCGAACCTAGACAACCCGCCCATGCCGCCACGAACCTCATCATTCTCGGAATAGAGGCGGATTGGTGTGCCGCCGCGAAGAAACCCTGCCGTGACTCATCAAGTATCGGTTGATCGAGTCATTCATAGGTGTGGGGGTTCCTTCATGGGTTTCCGAAAAATGTTTCATGAGCCCATCAATATTTCCTCCTCGCGAATCTATAAATATTAACCGAGGGGCACCAAAAATTGACGAAGGAAGGACGGGTGAAAACCCCATGGTGAGACACAGGAGAACTACCTTCCAGCGGTCCGTGACCATCTGTGGACCCTATATCGTCTGCGGATGATCTCTTCCGTGGAGAGGAGAAACCAGTATGCCAACCACATGCGGCCAGCTCCTCCGCGGCCAGCCAATAACGACCATTTCCTTCGTAGATAGTCCCTCTACGACCACCCCTTCCATGGACCAGTGTCGTTCGCGAAATGGGGGCGGAACCCCTCCGCGGGCACGAAGTAGGACAGGCGCCAACCCCTTTGCAGAAAACCTTCACGGACGACCATCCCATCAGTGGACAACCTCCTTCACGGACAACCTCCTATGCGGAAATCATCCTTCACATAGATCCTCCTTCACAGCCAGCTTCACTCGCTGCAAGCTCCTCCACGGACAACCTTCGTGGACTTCCATCTCCCCGGCGGACAACTCCTCCACGAACACCCATCGCGGAGAACTAAACCACCAACCACATTCGGCCAGTCCCTTGCGGCCAGTCCTTCGTGGATAGCTCCTCCATGGCCGGTCCCTCGTGACCAGCACCTCACGGACAACCCCATGCGGAAAACCTCATGCACCCGCTGGTCCATACCGCGGGGGATATTCCCCTGCACCCCTACTCATGCTCAGTTCCAGGCTGCAGTCCCTACCCTCCGGGCCGGTCCCTTCACTACCATCCCTGACCCCAATGATAAATGGACAGTCATACCGTGAACTTTTTGGGTTGGGTCAACAATATTTTCTATTGCACCCTTATGTCGCCTCCAGCATCCGTCTTATAAATTAAATGAGTTGAGCTACTCGTCATGAGACTCCAAAAACCCCATTTCCTAGCTCCTTTTGCAAAGTTCATCCAGAAAGGTCCGCCCTTGCGTAAGTCCCACACTAACCATTTCTTTCTGGCCACATGACGTTAAACTGTATGGAAACAATCCTATCTACATGACTTTAAACTGTAGTATTCCCTATGTTCCAAACGTATGATTCCTCTTGCTCAAAAAAAGAGATTCTTTATGCTCCAAGCATAAGATTCCTCATGCCATGTTTACAGTGGAATAATTTCAAGAGCGCTATAATCCATTCAAAAATTCCATCACTCCACCCCACGCTTTGTGTGTCCTTCATTCGGATCCTCATCTGCTTCCATGTCTGAAGGGACCCCCTAACGGCCTAGTCCCATGCCGCATCGGCTCACCTAACATCCTGGGCCAATGCCTTGGAAGACTTTGGAAAAAACATGGAGATATGTCCTGTGTTTCGAACACAGTCAGTTATCGACCCTCATTTGTTCGTCCCCATTTCAGACTTACGATATGGATGATGTGTTTCGAACATGGTCAACAGTTATCCTCCATCACCATGCCACCCTCATTGTGATCTGAATAACGGGAATATAATTCACACTTTTCATCTCCCATTGTTTGGATTGATACCAACTCCCTTGGAGTTATCCCGCTTGTGCACTTGCACATAGGTGTTGGCCCCCATTATATTCCTCAACCCACCAATGGGTTGGGATTCCCTCATGGCCCGACATGAGAACAATCCATCTCCACGGGCGTCTATCTCGGAGTAACCCCTGACCTTTTGGGCCTCCTCAGAATGTAAGACCCAATTTATCACCCTGGTACACCCTCATGCGTAAGCTCCACTCCGCTTCTCATGGACGCACCTTTCGCGACGTGATCCTTTGGTCCCTACTGCCTCATGTTTCTCACACCGAGCATGACTCATGTGGGCTTAGAGTAAGCATCGACCATGAAATCCTACAATGGGCCTCTTCAGAGTGTAAGCCCCAATCCATCATTCTGGGCTGCCTCAGAGCGTAATCCCCAAGCCATTGCGAACTACGTGGACTTTGATCCCTGCCACCTAGCCAGGGTACGTAGGAAGCCTCCGTGAGGGTAAATCCCACCACCCATCTGACCAACTGGTCTCTCTTCACGTCGGCTCTCCAACACCTAAGCGAAATACATGGACTTTGATCACTGTCTCCTAGACAGGGTACATAGAAAGTCTCCAAGGGGTTTCAAGCCCAACAACCGGTCGATCCGATCATCTCTACATCAGTTCACCGAGCCACTCCTGGTGCCACCTAAAGAGAGTTCCAACCCTTCGGGGTCATTAATCCAACGAGGGATGGTAATCCTCGGTCACAAATGATTCCAAACCCCTATGTCCAGTTGACTGTTGCCCATCAAGGTTAAATCCATGGATACTATGTTTGGGTGTAAACCAAATATTCACGAACATATGAATACCTCTTAAATCTATAAGAGAGTCCCAAAACAGGCAATAATTCCCCCCCAAAAGGGTGTGATGAGCCCGACTTCCCATCCTCTCGACCAATGTGAGTTCTTAAGAATCGCTGGTCAGACCATCCGGAGAACGCCTGCCTTTGGAAAGCAGGTCCATCAATCATTGGATATAGAGCTGTTGGGTGTTTCGTGGACGAAAACCAGAATGAAACAATCCTAAAACCTCTAAACACAATAAAAATCCTAGAAAAAATGTCTCCCTTTCCTCGATGGCTATGACATGGCTTGGATATTGTGGCATCCTGGCGCACCTTCGACAGAACTAGATCCCACTCTTCTACGAGCATTGTCTCGCTAGTGGCAGAGCCTTCTTTTCCATGGTAGCGTCTTCGGTCATCCCATCGGGAGGTGGGAATCCTCATCACTGGGTCCTCATTTCCTTGATGGAGATGTTAGATCTGGTGAAAAGGTGGCGCTACAGCTTCTTGCGCTTTTCGGATTCAATCGGATTGTGATAAGTCACGACGGGGTGATGTTTTGCGGCAGTGATCTTGGGATGGGAGGATCTTTTTGGCTTCTCTGAAATTTTGAATGATTTTGGATTTTGGTGTTCGTTGTTATGATGGAGGCTTTAGAATCTACTCAGAGGCTATAAGAGGTGCAGATGAGATCAGCTTGGCATCGATCTGTGTAGATTTTGTAGGTTTTTATTTATTGGTTTTTCTGATCTATTTCATGTTGTTGATGAAGGGCTCGTTAAGTTCTGTTGTGTTATGGCTGCTATATCGGACTGTGCCCTTCTACATTATGACTGGTTTGGTTTTGAATCATTGAGGGTGCTGGATTTTGGTAATTTTGAGTGGAGTTGGAAGTTGTCTTGCCTTTGGGTGATACGAATGGGTTCTACTTCTGAATTCGATACAAGGTGTGGAATGCTGAAAGTGGACTGGATAAGAGGTGATGGTTGCTGTAATTTTAGTTGTTGGTTGATGGATGCTTCATAGATGGGATGTCGTGAATGATGTTAGTTCTTAGTGATGTTTGTTGATTCCCATTGAGGTGAAAAAGGTGAGACTTCTGACTTTTCCGCTGGTGATGATGATGGCAAAGGATATTCTTGTAAAGGATGCGATGGATGATGAAAATGGTGTTGTGGGCTGTTAGTTGTTGTTTGGATGGGAGATGCTATTAGAGTGGATTATGAATTTCTACTTTTTATGGTTTTTTGTGGCTTTTGGGTGTTTTAGTGAATTTAGGGTTTTTTGAGGGTGTCTAGGGTTTTTTGTGTGTGGGTTGATTGACCCCACCCCTCCCGTGTCTGCTGTGTCTTTTTTTAATAAATTTTGTGGGGCCATGAATAGCCTATCCCGAAACCTACTTTGTCATAAAATTATAAAAGTTATTGAAATCCCTAAGACCAAGAAATAACCCTCAAAGACCCATACTGATATAAAACAAATTAAGAGTCCTATATAATAAAAAAAATCAATAAAAACACAAAAAAATACAAAAAATCACTAAAACAACTTAATAACCCCAAAAAACCCCCATAAAATTCAAAAACCATAAACAAGCCTAAAAATTCAAAAAAGCCCAAAAAAATATAACAACCCAAAAAAACCATAAAAACCCTAAAAGCGCTAAAAATTCAAAAAATTAGAAAACCCCATAAAACTCTTAAAATCCCTAATATCCTATAAAACCTAATAACACTAAAACCCCTAGGGAAACCTTAAAAACCCAAAAACACAAAGAAAACCCTAAAAATATTTTGGAAATCCTAAAACCGTAAAAACCCTAATAACACTAAAACACTAAAAACCATGAAACCCCGTAAAAACCTAAAGAATTGTAAAGCCCCCAAAACCCCTGGAATCCATAACAATCCTTAAAACCCATCAAACATTAAACCCCTAAATATAACCTAAAATAACCAAAAATACCAAAAAATCCCAAAAAAATATAAACACGTAAAAATCCTTAAATGACATAAAAACCCTAAAACCCCTTAAAAAAATCCTAAAACACTAAAACCCTAAAAATCCTAAAAACCCAAAAACAACAATCAAAACAATAAATCCCACAATAAACATGAAAACCCTATAAAACTGAAAAAATAATAAGAAAAGATAAAAAAAAATAAAATTCTTTAAAAATACCCAAATCCACTTAAAAACCTCGAAACCCCCAAAAAACCTAAAAGACTTTAAATTATCAAGAAACCCCACTAAAAAACCTTTAATCCCCTTAATATCCTAAAACCCAATGAAAAGCTAAAATCCCATAAAAAATCCTACAAATCCTTAAAAAGAGGTAAAAATCCAAAAACCCTTAAAAACCTAAAACCACTGAAACCCCATAAAACCCTTAGAGACCCTTATGAAATTGAAAATCTATGGGAAACACAGAAGCCTAAAAAATAATTAAAATAGTTAAAAACCATAAATCCCCTAAACACACTAAAAACTCTAAAAACCATAAAAGACCTAAAAACCATAAAAATCCATTAAACTCGTAAAACACAAAAAACCCGAATACTCTTAAAAATAATAAAATCTCTTAAAACAACTAAATCCCTAAAAATACTATAAAATCCCTAAAACCCAAAAAAGAACCTCAAAATAGAACAAATCCTGAAAATCCTAAAACCCCTAAAAAGTAATAAAACCCCATAAAATACCCTAAAACAATATAAATCCTCTAGAAGACTCTTAAATCCCTTAAAACCCCTAAAAACTCTGAAAACAATGAAATATTAAAAATCACTAAATACCCCTAAAAACCCCAAATAACCTAATAAATTCTAAACACCCTAAAAAACTAGTAGAGTCCTAAAAACAAAAAATACCTTAAAACTGTAAAAAAAACCCTAAAACCCCATAAGAAAAAAACCTAAAACCCCTAAAAATCAACAAAATCCCTAAAAATCCATAAAATCCCTAAAACATCTAAAAACAGTATAAATCCCTAAACCACCTAAATAAACCAAAGTTTTCCCAAAAAAGACCAAAGCCCTACAAAATATAAGAAGTCCTAAAAATCACCTAAACCCCTAAAACCCATAAAATCCCAAAAATTGATAAAACCAATAAAACCCATTAATTAAAACAACAAAAACCTTAAAAATCCCTAAAACATTAAAATACAATAAAAACCATAAAACAAGTAAAAATCATAAAATCCATAAAAACACATGAAACCCTAAAAACACTAAAAAACCTTAAAAGACATAAAAACATGAAAAAAATATTATATACCTAAAAACAATAAAAAATAAAAACCCCAAAATCATAATAAAAGACCCTAAAAACAACACAAATATATAATATCCTAAAACCCCTACAAAACCATAAAAACAATAAAAAGAAAAAATGACTCGAAAACACTGGAAATTTTTAGAAGACCCTAAAATCCATTAAGATCCCTAAAAACCATAAACCCTAAATACATAAATACCTATATCCTAAAAACACCTAAAAACCTTGAAACCTACAAAAACATTAAAAACCCTAAAACCGTATAAAATTTAAAAAACCATACAAACCCTTATAAATATGTAAACCCCCATAGAACCCTATATACCAATAAACCCCCCAAAACCCCATTAAAACACTATAAAAACTATATAATACTCTAAAAACACTAGAATCACTAAATGAAAACAAAAATACCTAAATCCCAGAAAGGGCCTAAAACACCCTAAATACCATAAAAAGCATAAAGGATCGAAAAAAATCAAAATGGAACTAAAAAACCTAAAGAACTCTAAAAACCCTAATGGTAAATAAATACAATAAAAAAACAAAAAGGACCCTAACAACCTTAGAAAACCCTTAGGACCCTTAAAAACCCAAAACAACCCAAACATCACTAAACAATTTAAAACCCCCTAAAAATTCTAGAAGACCAAAAAAATACCTAACCACCCCACAAGACCCTAAAAACCATAAAAACAATAAAAGTTCCTAAAAACCCAATAAAACACCTCTAACCCTAAAACAAACTCAAAAACCTAAATGAATAAAACCAATAAAAATTCTATTTCAAAAATTTAACCTTTTTTAGCACTTATTTTTCACTGAAAAAATGACCCTTACTCAATGATTTTTTCTTGAATTCAAAAGAAGTATATTTCCAAAATAAGTATAGATCATTAAGAATAATATGTTCATCTATAAATATATTATATTGATATAAATATAATTAATTTTATTAAATTTTATTTATATACAAATATATAAGCATTTACATTTAATATATATGATATTTACTGAAATTGACCAATAAAACAATGAAAAATTTATATTAATTAATAATTAATAAATTATTGTTGTCAAATAGATATAAAAAAACTGGTGCTTTGAAAATTTAATAAATCAATTATTATCTTGCGATATGTTGAATTCAGGAATTGAATCCCCTAAAATTCCTACCAAAACCATTAAAAACCTTAAAAACCCTAAAAACCCTAAAAACCCTAAAAACTCTAAAACCTCAAAACCACAAAAAATGAAAAAAACAATAAAGAACCAATAAACCCTAAAGGACAAAAAATCTTTAAAATTCATAAAAACTCCAATACCCAAAAAACCCTTAAACCCCCTAAAAACCCAAAAACACTAATCCCCCTTAAAACTCTATCTCCCTAAAACACATAAGAGACCATAAGAACTATAAAAACACTAATAGACCTTATAAAACAAAAAACAATAAAAGACCATAAATACCTAGAAATTACCTTTAGGACCCAAAAACCATAAAATAAAAAAAACCCTAAAATACCCTAAACGACACTAAAAATACTAAAATACCCAAAACAACATAAATGACCCTAAATAACCCTCAAAACTCGAAAACTCCAAAAGAACCTGAAAAGGAATAAATAACCCCAAAACTATAAAATTATTATAATACCTTTAAACCCAAAAAACATATAAAATGTCCCTAAAACCATTAAAAAATTAACATTCCCTAAAAACCATGAAAACCCATAAAGGTCCCAAAAAACCATAAATGACAATAAATATATTTAAATTACCATAAATGACAATAAAAACTATAAGAACATTAAAAAAACACTAACAACCACTAACAATACCTAAAAGATACTAAAAACCATAAAACTCGTATAATACACTAAAAACCTAAAACCCCCAAAAGACCATAAAAAACCAAAAAACAAAAACCCTAAAACCCAAAAAATTCCTAAACCTCAAAAAGGACCAAAAAAATTAAATTTTTTAAAAGGCTGTAAAAACCATAAAATACACTATATACCTTTAATACCTTGAAACCCCAAAAACCATAATAACTATGAAATACCCTAAATCCACATTAAAATCATAAAACACCAAAAAATACCAAAAAACCCTTAAAACCATAAAAAAATAAACCATTACAAACAAAACAACCATAAAACACTAAAGCCCTTGAAAACCCTAAAAAACATAAAAAACACAAAACACTACCTAAAGGACCCTAAAACCCTTTGAAGGGCACTAAAACCCCTTTAAACCCTAAAAACACTAAGAACCCCTAAAAACCCCAAAACCAATTAAAAATCTAAAAAACAAAACCCTTTAAACCCTTAAATGACACTAAAACCCTAAAAACTTCTAAACATCCCTAGAAAACCCTAAAAAACCTAAATTTACATAAATCACTAATACCTAAGAAACCCTAATATCAATAAAATCACCTAAAACCCCTAAAAATCACAAAAAACCATAAAATCCCTAAAAACCTAAAATCCCTAAAACCCCTAAAACATCTCAAAAAATGAGAACCATAATAACCTAAAAATAAAAAAAGAACTTAAAATCCCTAAAACCCATAAAAACCCTAAAACCCATAAAAACCCAAAAAACCTGATAAACCCTAAAAAACCTAAAAATCCTCCCTCCCCCCCAAACCCCCCAAAACCACTAAATGTCTATAAAAATCTTTAAAACCTTAAAACAGTCAAAGAAATCCTATAAACCTGAAGCCCTAAAAAACAAAAAGAAACAAAAACACCTAAAACACCATTAAATACCCAAAACTATTAAAATTATAAAACAAAAAAATATCCTAAACAACCCTTAGAAATCCCTAAAAACAGTAAAACACCTCAACAACTAAATATAATAAAAAACATCAAAACATAGGAAGAACTTAAAACCCTAAAATCCCTTAAAGACCATAATACCCCCAAAACAATATAATACCTTTAAAATCCATTACAATTCTAAAAAACCTAGAAATCATAGAATCCCAAAAACCCAAAAACCCAAAACCGCCCAAAACCCTAGAAAATAAAAAAAATCCTAAAAACCCAAAAAGCTTCTAAAAACAAAAAAACCCTCTAAATTCCATAAAATACACTAAAACCCAAAAACCCAAAAGAAATCCCATAAAACCTATGAAAACTATAAATGACCCCTTAAACCCCTGTAAAATCCAAAAAAACACTAAATCCATAGTAAACACTAAAAATTAATAACCCCCAAAATACATTAAAAACTACAAGACATAAAAACCCATGAATATCCCATAAACCCTGTGAAATCTCCTTAATACAATCAAAACACAAAAATACTAAAACTCTAAAAAACATAATACCCTAAAAAACCAAAAAATACCAAACCCCTAGACCCCTAAAAACCCCAAAAATGTTACAAATTCTTATGGAACCTAAAAAAACCCCATAAAACACTAACAAACACTAAATTACTATAAAAATATACTAATAATTAAAAACCCCTAAAATCTAAAAATACTAATTACCATAAAAACTATACAACCAAAAAAATACCTAAAACCCATAAAATATCTTAAAACTATAAGAAACCACAATAACCCAAAATAATGAAAACCTTTAAAATCCATAAGACCCCATTAAATCCTAAAAAACCTAAAAAAAACCATAAACCCCTTATAAACACTAAAATCCCTAAAAACTCCAAAAAAAATGTTAAAATCCATGAAAACCCTTTAGACCGAAAATCGAAAAAACCCATAAAAACCACAAAAAATCCTAGAAATCCTAAAAAACCAAAAGGACCTTAAAACCCTTAAACGAACTGAAAAAATCCTAAAAAACCCAAAAGACCCTAAATACATAAAAAACCCTAAAAGACAGTAAAACCCATAAAATAATTAAAAACCCTAAAAGACTATAAAACAAAAAATGATCCAAAAAACTTCAAAACAATCCAAAATACCATAAAATTCATTGACAACCCAAAAACACTAAAACCCCAAAAAAAATTCCCTAAAACACCATAAAAACCCTAAAATACATTAACAAGCACTTAAAAACATAAAAACCATAAAATAACCTAATATTATGTAAAAAACCAAACAACTCTACAACATTCTAAATCCCCTAAAAACCCCAGAAACCCATAAAAGTTTTAAAAACACATAAAAGCCTTAAAACCCAAAAAACAAAAAATACACTAAAATTGATTAAGCAAACTGAAAACCATATAAATCCTAAAATACCAAAAAAAAACTATATAAATCTCATAAGAACCCATAAGGCCGTAAAACCCCATTAAAATTCCTAAAATAACCTAAAATAAAAAAAATTATCCTAAAAAACCTAAAAATCTTCGAAGGTCTCTAAAATACCATGAAATAATAAAGACAAAAAAAATCCCAAAAAATAAAAAATACCTGAAAAACCATTAAAATCAATAAAATACCCTAAAAACCAATAGACCCCCCCCCCCGAAACACCTAAAACCATTAAAGACCCTAAAAACCCTAAAACCACCATAACCCTTAAAAATATTAAAAACCAAAAAAATCACCAGAAAACCAACAAAAATCTAAAATTAAAAAAAAAACATTAATAACATTTTCTAAACCATAAAATACCTAAAAACTAAAAACATTATGAACCCTAAAAACCCCCCCAAACCCAGAAATCATTAAAACCCTAAAAAACCTAAACCCCTTAAAATCCCTATAATGGGATAATAATAATAAAAACAAATAAACATTTAAAAACACTAAAACAGCTTTAAAACCCCCCAAAACCCCAAAAACCCAAAAAAAACCCTAAATACAAAAAAACACTAATACCCCAAAAAAACTCTAAATACCACTAAAAACACTAAATAGGTCTAAATAAACCATAAAACACTAAAAGCATAAAAACCTATAAAAACATTAAAAAAACCTAAAAATTCCTAAAAACACTAAAAACAAAAAAAAACTCTAAAAACACCACAAAACCAAAAAACCCTATAGCGCTCAAAAAAACACTAAAAACTATAAAAACCCCTAAAAATCCTATTAAAACTAAAAACCTAAAAACCATAAGAAACTTATAAAACACTAAAAAAACCCTAATAACTATAAACCCCAAACCACATAAAAACCCTAAAAATTATAAAATACTAAAAACCATAAAAAATTCCTAGAAACCGTAAAACCCCTAAAAATATAAAACTATAAAAATCATAAAAATCATAAGCCCCCTAAAACCCCTCAATCTCTAAAATAAATAAAAATCCGCTAAACAACATAAAGTCCCTAGAACCATAAAAAATACTAAATTACCCTAAAACCTTAAAACCACTAAAAGACCCTATATTGCCCTGAATAACCTAAAATACAAAAAAAAAATTAAATCATAAAAACTATAAAAAATCCCTAAAACCCTTAAACTATCCTAAATCCTTAAAAGAACTAAATCCCACTAAAATCCTTAAAAATCCTAAATACCCCAAAACCCCCCAAAATACCATAAAACCTATAATACGACTAAAACCCGTAAAAATCATGAAACCCCTAAATACCCTAAATTACCCTAAAAGTAAAAAAACCATGAAATCCCATTAAAACCCTAAAAAACCAATAGAACCTCAAAACACTAAATACACAAAAGAACAATAACCCCCTAAATATCCTCAGAACCCTAAAACCCCGAAAAACCTAGAAACACAAATACCCATAAAACACTAAATCCCAAAATACGCAAAATCCCATAAAAATACACTCATAATATGTGAAAAACACTTAAAAATCCCAAAAAATGTAAAATCCTAAAGACCATAAACCCATAAAAATCCTAAACCCATAAAACCTATTAAATTAATAAAAAAAATAAATTCCCTAAAAACCCATAAAATCCTAAAAATCTTAAAATGAATATAAAATACCATAGAACACTAAAAACAATAAAAACCCCTATATAACCCTATGAAATCCAAAAACAAAATAAATAACACCCTTTAATAACCCTAAAGAACCCTAAAACATAAAAAAATCCTAAAACAATAAAAAACCAAGACAAAAAACCCCCAAAAAACTAAAGGCCTCTTAAAACCCTAGAATACCAAATAATTTGAAAACCCCTTAAAATTAAAACCCCCCAATAAAACTCTAAAAATACTATAAACCATAATAAACAATAAAAAGAAAGGAATGATTTTAAAATCCATAAAACCACTAAAGCTTCTAAAAAACATAAAGATACTAAAGCCACATTAAAAATGTTTATTCAATTTAAGCACCATAAAACCTAAAAATCCGATGAAAATAATAAAAACTATTTAAAAACTTAAAATCATAGAACCCCCTAGAAACCTAAAAACCTAAAAAATAAAAGGACTAAAATTCCATTAAACCCCTAAAAGAACACACTAAAAGAAAATAGAATAAAAAAACAACTACTAAAGGACTATAAAATCCCAAAACCCCCATGAAACCCTAAAAATCTGTAAAAATCCAATGAAACAATAAACCCCATAAAAACCCTTGAAAGGCCCAAACAACCTAAAAACTATAAAAACCCATATAATATATAGTTGAACATAAATAACCATATAAAATCCCAAAAGTCCCTAAAAACCAAAAAAACCCAATAAATTCCCTAAAACCCTTAAAATTCATAAAACCCCAAAAGCACAAAAATGCCCAAAGATACATAAAAACCCATAACACGATAAAAATAATAAAACCCCCTAAAAACCATTAAAACCCTTAAAAAACAAGGAAAACCTAACACCCTTAAAAATCATATAATCCCTAAAAACAAAAAAAAAACCCAAAATATAGTTTGGAAACCCTAAATCACACAAAATAAATAAATCCCATAAAACCTATAAAAATTAATGAAAAACATTAAAAACATAAAACCCATAAAAATATAATTATAACTAAAGACCATTTAAATGCATAAAAACACTGAAAACCCCTAAGTCCCTAAAAACTCTAAAACCCTTAGAAAAACATAAAAAACATAAAAACTCTAAATACCCTAAAAAATTCAACAACAATAAAAATCATAACAAAAACTAAGACCCCCAAAAAACCTAAAACCCCTAAAAATCCATTAAATCCCAAAATACTATAAACCCCTAAAAACCATGTAACCCTAAAATAATAAATAACATAAAAACCATAAAAACATAATAATTATAAAAACCATAAAATCGATAAAAACCATAAAAAACATAAAAATACCAATAAAACCAATAACAATCCTTAATAACCTGAAAACCATAAATTCCTTGAAATACTTAGAAAACCATGAAAACTGATAAAACTTGTAAAACCCAAAAAAACCTATGGATCCTGAAAAAACGTAAAACTATAAAAACCCTAAAACCACAAAAATCAAAAAAACCCTAAAACACCGAAAAAATATAAATCCTAATAAGAAGTCACCAAAACCCCTTAAAACCAAAAAAGATCCAAAACAGTCCTAAAATCCCCCAAAACCCCAAAACCCCCTAAAACATCCAAAACGCATAAAAACCCTAAAAGATCCTAAGAATACTAAAACACCATAAAAACACTAAAAACCCTAAAACCTACAATGAATATTAAATACCATAAGAAAAACTATAAAATTCTATAAATCCCCAGAAGGACCTTACAACATCATAAAACCCTAAATCACCCTAAAACCCTAAAGGACCCCAAAAAACCCCAAAAACCCAATGGAAACTAAAAACCCCTAAAACCCCTAAAGGACCCTAAAAACTGTAAAACCATAAAGAACACTAATAACACTAAAATGGCCTAAAATATTTAAAAATATAATGGATCATAAAAACACTAAAAGTCCCTAAAAACATAAAAACCCTTAAATGAAAATAAAATATACTAAAAACCCAAAAAATACTACACCCCCTAAAAACCATCAATACCCAAAATCCCTATAAGAAACTGAAACCCCTAATGTAACACCCCAAGCTTCCACGGTACGTTTCCCTTTGAATAATGCAATGGCGTGCATTGTACGCAAGTTCGAGATTCTAACACACCACAACCAATCAAACTAGCCGTTATGAATAGAAATACCCACTTTTTGAAATTTCATAAATTTTATCATTCGAAATGGACTTCATTTTTGGATTCTTTATATCGAAATTAGCTTAGGGTGAAATTTTGTTACTTTTTGGATAACATTCATATTTTTATGAATAGTGAAAATTACAAAATTTTAATTAAAAACAACGTTTTTAATCGAAATAATTAATAGTGATAAATTATTAATTTGAGTGGTTTTAAAGTATATTTTGAATATATTTTTTCCATTTAATACAATGTTGGTCATTGGATGTAATTTCACATTTAAACCACACATAAACAAGTGTCAATCATTTGATAGTTATTATCTCTTAAAAACACGCTATTTGTTTTGACGACGGGAATTAATTTTTAAATTAATTAATGAAACTGATATGTTATTAATTTGGTAAAATAGAAATAATTTTTTAATTCATAATATCAAATATATCTTAGGCCTAATTTTTGTTATTTTTCTGGAAACTTTCATTTTTTGATGATTAGTGAAACCACTAAGTGGTAGTTAAAAAACTGATTTTTTTCATAAAACATACTTTTACTGATTCTGTGAGTGAAATTTCAAAAATCTGAGAGAAACGGTTAATATCAAGGAGTAAAATGTGGTTCAATGAGATGAAAACAATTTTTGCTGAATAGTAACTTTTTACTTTTATTTACCACGGTTAAAAGTAAATAGGGTAATTAATGGTAAAAATGATATTAATATTATCCTAAAACATGTCCTAATTCTATTGGAAAAGTGTATCTAGACCAAAAACAACCTTAGGAGTAAAATATTATCATTTATTTCCACTTTTATTAGATTAGGACATTTATTATTATTTAAGTCAAAGAAGAGGTAAAAGAGTTAAAATCAAATGTTATTTACTAAAACATTTTTAATATAGGGTTATACATAAGATAAATTCAATTGTAAATATTAATTAGAAAGATAAAACGATTTCCTACATAATTTTATTTTATTTATAATTTTTAGACATTAAATAATATAATTTATTTATGATACAATGGTGATGTAGTAATTACCTAATTAATGAAATATTAAAATAATCGATGTTATAAATATCAAAATAAATGTAATTTGAGACTTTTTATGAATTCCACTATTTTAATCGGTTAATATGACATATTATTATTGATTATATAAATTTTTTTCGAATTAATAATTCTATTATGAATTTATCGAAAACAAAATACCGAATAGTGTCAAAATTGACATAAAGTAGTTCTTAAAAAAATATTATATTATTAATTTATATTCAATTCCTAAAAATCTAAGTTTTGACCAAGAGACTTATTTTATGATAGTTCTATCATTAAAGGACCACTTGGGGGGTCTCTTGGATGTATATAGTATGTTTATTAACCATATAATATAAAAATACAATGAGACATTGTAAAAGTGAAACAAATTATCTAGGAGTTAATACTTAAAGATAAGGTTAATATAATGACCCAAAGCTGTCTAAATTCTATTGGTTGAGTGGTTTTCAACCAATCCCTACCTTAAACATTAAATAATACACTTTTGAGCCACTAGAAACCGAATATGAATTTATTATAAAATAATATTTTCAGCTTTTCCAAAGGTGCCCCTCACCCCTCTTATAAAAGGGAACTCCCTCTTCTCCCTAATTCACACATTAAATTCCTTTTGGATCGGCCAAACCCATCCCAAATACTATTTCCACTTACCTCAATACAACCTAGAGGACATATTTGGATCAGAAATCCAACCTAAGGAGTCCTTTTGATCAAATCAAAAGGAAGAACACGAAGAAGAGGTAATGTTTTCACCACCCTCTTTCAAGTTCCTTTCTTCTTCAACTTCTTCTTTATTTGTTATTTCTATTCTAAAATAATGACTACAATATCTTCTATATATTGTGATTTTATTATAAATATGGTACAACCATATTCAGTATTCTATCCATCCTTTGAATGGCATGTCACCATACGTGCGTACGTACGACTTACCGTCTCAACATCGTGGTGTAATTGTCATTCAATAAATTATTATTTGGATGGGTATAATAATGATGTGTAATTCATGTAAATAATAAATATAACATAATAAGTATTCTTTATATATGATATACCATCCAATTATATATTATTTTAACATCAAAAGAATGATATTGTTGCTCGTGCGTACGTACGGACTACCGTCTCCACGAACGCGATGAGATTCATTCTCCATCGTATCCATTCAAGTCTAATTCTCATTTAAAGATTAATAATAATGTTTAAGGACTTAATATAATTCTGTATATGAATAATATACAACCTATCCATAACCAACATGGCTTACATAACAAAACATATAATAGAAAATGAGTAAGTTAACACCCGAAACGACAATAATATCAAGATATTATTAACATAGAAATGTTAAAAGATCATATATGATATCATATTAATGTATATGATTCTTGTATAATTTAATAACAATTATTTCACCATTATAAAAGAGTTTAACCTACCCCAATCCAAGGAAAAGTACAAGGTAAGGGGTTTCTTATTTCACTTTTAATTTTGTGAGATTTCCATTATTCACCACTAATTTATTACATGTGGTGTGTGTACTGCCCATTATTGTATTAATTATGTAATATACTTTAATTTTTGGATGTTTACATCATCATTGTATTATCCTTATATCATGGGTGCATGTTTCATATGTTACCAAATCTATAAAGGTATTTTAAATTTCAATTTCCACTCATTCGTCTTTACGCATACTTCATTGATTATTATTTACTCCAAGATTATGTGTAGAATCACTATTCATTTGATTATGTCATAATATCCACTCCCATTTCTGTGGATATATTTTTTATACACATAATCACTCAATTGATAAATTCTCAAGTCATCGGTATGAACATGATAAGAGTAATTTTAACTCAATCTTCATTTGTTGAGTTAAATATCAAATTCATTGGTGTTGTTTTTACAAGAATATGTGTGAATGTCATCTGATTGATTTACACTAATTATACAATCATATTGAGTGTATTTATATTTTTCAAATATAATTATGTCGTTGATTTATCCTTAACCTAAGGATATGGTCTTTATAAGAGAATTCTTCTCAATTTACATTCCATTGAGACTTCTTTGTTGTTATACACCAAATCACTTTTATATGATGTATATAATGTACTTTGACATAGTATATCATGAATCCCTTTATTCTCATGATATTATAAAGTTTTGATTACCTAAATTATTTGTATTCAAGTGTCTCTCTTTTGGTTAGAAACTCTAACTAAAATACATTTTTAAGTGTTTTAAAGATTGATTTTTCTAAATCTTTCTCATCAATGTCCATGTTTTTAAAAATGGTTTTAAGGATTTATTTATATGGACATTAAAGTTTTAAAATAAAAATTTCTTTTAAAAGTTTTAAAGTGGTATGGGACACTTTGATTCTAAAATCAATTTTAAATGGATTCTTGACAAATAGTGTGACTTTTAAATGATTTCAATAAAAAGGGGTATATTTCACTCTAATTGTTTTGATGATTATTTTCATCTATGTCAATATCCTTCATCATTCTCGATTGAGGTTAATATGATACAATACAATCTTTCATATTGTATCGAATGAGTTATGTTTGACTGTGGATGTGCTATTTTTATACCATTCATGGTTTGTGGATAAAGTATTGACATGTTTATGTTATGTTTAAAACATTTCATATGAGGAATGCATTGGAATTAGTAAGTGACGGGTGGAGCCCGCTATAGCTCCTCGATGCATCGGTAGGTCTCATGAGACAAACTAGTGTCTTGGCACAAGGCCATGACAAAATATTATTTGTTTTCTTGGCATGAGGCCTTGGATATGTGGTTTTGTTAGTCCGGCATTATGCATTCCATCATTATGAAAGTGGTTATTGACATTTCATGTGATTATTCGATAAGTAGAATATCCATGTGAATAAGTAAATGGAATTATTTCATTTTATTTTTGTCATACTATGTTGAAGTTCATGTTTAAAAGGATTTTGTTTTAGTTATACATTTCCTTGAATGTTTATTCTTATTTATGAATGTTTCTCCTATATTGTTATCCTTACTGGGCATTTGAGCTCACCCCTTTTATATGTTATATTTTTTATAGGATATGAAGAAGTAATTTATGAATGACCTGCAGGGATTGTATGAGGGGATAAGAGTGTGGACTATGGAGACTATATTTTTTTAGTTTTCATTTTATTATGTAATGTAATCTTTATTAATGTATCTAGTTATTCCAAGGCTACTAAACTAATCGGTCTTTTGAGATTTGATCTTTCTTGTGATCATGCCAATGTTATGTAATAATGCACCGACTCTAGGTAACTGGGGTCGGGGCATTACAGTTGGTATCAGAGGAAGTTTAGTACAATCCTTGGAAGCTATATTTAGATAAACTCTGATTAGAGAACATATATTTAAGATGGAATTTGAAGATTAGTATAGAAGAACTTCCTAGAATTTTGGTTTTGTAGAGATTTTGTGAGTTTTCCGAGCAATACATCCATGTATGGATATGAGAAGGTAGAGGAGGCTCTGGCAGAGATGTACCTAGGGGTAAAACCTGAAAACACCACATTGAGCTAGACTTGAACGGGAACTGGTGCATGACAATGGGCCTTGCTGCACTCTTGGTTACGACACTCTCGGGGGATATAATTAGGATAATTTACATTTTCTTTACAAACCGATTTGAAATATTATATATAAGATGAGAGTAAATGACCTTGGTTAATCCTAATGTGTTTCAAATTAAGAATATGGGTACATGATATTCTCTAAATGATTTTATGAATATAGTTACTCACACAATGCTTTCTGGTTTTAGTCAATGGTTTTATTCCAAGGAAGTCATAGTGACTTTGATAATGATGTACAAGGTGGGAACGGTGGTGGCAATGAGAAACAAAATGGAATGTTGATAGGCGTAAAAGATATCATCTTTATGCCAAATAAAATTTCCAAAAATATGATCAAAAATATATATATTATCCAATTCCTGGACTCAACAAAGAAGAGAAAGGTGATTAATGATAAGAGTTCCAGCAGTGGAGACCATGGAGAAAGGAATCCTGAATTTCCATCATGCTGGAAATATGGAAGGGGACACCCAGGAAAGTGTCTCAACAGAACAAAGAAATGCTTTACGTGCAGGAAAGAGGTACATAAAGTGAATAATTGCCGAATAAAAATGAAGTGTACTATGGAAGAAAATAAAAATGGTCCCAAGAATCCATTTACAGTCATTTTCTGTAAATGTAGGGGACCTGACCATTACTCGAGTGAATGCCCTATTCTATAGAATATTATCTTCGTCAAAGAAGAAGCTATGTAGAAATAAATGGTTGGATAAATGTTTAAAAGTATTAGTTCTCCTTGTTGATGGGATTACTTTAGAATAATTTTCTCTTTTATTTGTAACCCCGTATTTTTCCATGTGATAATGATATTTGAGGAATTCTTATCTTTCCCTTGTGGATATAGTTATAAATAACCATTTGGTTTTATATGATCATTGGGTTTGAAGCAATTATATGTTATTATATTTTGGGATGAAAATGCATGGTATGAGATAACATTTCTGGTTAAAATTAAGTTATGGTTATTTTGAGGAATTTATCTCATTTTGGTAATGTTATAAAATATAGGTTTTGAAAAAGGACAACACGCAGACCGTGTGACAACCCGTCGCGTCGGACAAAGCTGTGGGAATCGAACCCCCAACCAAAGTGTGATTGGGATTTATCGCCTACCACTGGACTACGTGAAGTCCCTGGTTAGTGTGACTATTATTTTTTAGTTAAATGATTTTATTGATCAATAATAATTTGATTTGGGATCTTATGTCTTATCAAATGAATAACCTTAGTATAGGAAAATGATTTGGTGATTAAGTGAAAAATGATATTTTGGAAGTTGTTCGCTTTCTTGTGAACACTATATACCCAAGGAAAATAGAATAGTATGGCATTTCATTTGATGAGTAATGGTGGATTTTTATCTATGTTTTTATTTTGGATTTATAGTGATTTGGGTTATTTATGGAAATGATTAGGTTAATTACTTTTAAGTATGTGACTTTAAGAGTAATTAATGTCATTTGGAGATACAATTTAATGTGGAAGACTACATTCTTATAAATTTTGGGTTTCAATACTAGTTTGGATTATATTGAAGGATTTTAAGGACAATTGATTATTGAATGGTATTTATTTAACTTTGGGGTATTGATGGTTTAATTTAAGAAGTTAAGATTACTATTTTTTCTCTAATGGAATATCCATTTGGGGGATCATCAAATATTATACTAACCATTTTGGTTTTGATTAATCTATAAAGACAAGGTAAATATATAGTTTAAAAATGAGTTAGTGGTAAAAATTTATTAAAGAATGAAACTCTACTTAAAAATTAAGTATATCTCTTTATTTTCTTAGTCAATATCATAAATGAATTCCTTGTCCTTATGTAATGTAACTTAAAACAAAAAATGTTGTCTGTTTACTTTTCCTACTAGGAGACTAAGGACTGTTTGTCCCAACAGAAGTTTGTGATTTTCTTATTGTTAACTTTCTACAACTCATGTTTTCTATCCCTCTCCATCAGAACTTAACACTTAGTTTATCGTCCATTTCCATGTTTTCCTACATGGAATCCTTGTATGGGTTATCTTGGGTGACCTTTATACCTCTCTTCATTTCATTTAAAGTGATAGTTTTATTGAGTCTTTTTCCAATGTGGGACTTTCCATTACATTCCCAAGACCAATTTTAAAAATTGCGAGGACGAAATTTATTGAAGGAGGGGAGAATGTAACACCCCAATCTTCCACCGTATGTTTCCCTTTGAATAATGCAATGGCGTGCATTGTACACAACTTCGAGATTTTAACACACCACAACCAATCAAACTAGCCGTTATGAATATTAATACATACTTTTTGAAATTTTATAAATTTTATCTTTCAAAGTGCACTTAATTTTTGGATTCGTAATATCAAAATTAGCTTAGGGTGAATTTTTTTTACTTTTCCGATAACTTTCATATTTTTATGAATAGTGAAAATTACTAAATTTTAATTAAAAACAACTTTTTTAATCGAAATAATTAATAGTGATAAATTATTAATTTGAGTGGTTTTAAAGTATATTTAGAATATATTTTTAACATTTAATACAATTTTGGTCATGGGATGTAATTTCACATTTAAACCAGACATAAACATGTGTCAATCTTTTGATAGTTATTATCTCTTAAAAACACGCTATTTGTTTTGACGACGGGAATTAATTTTTAAATTAATTAATGAAACTGATATGTTATGAATTTGGTAAAATAGACATAATTTTTGAATTCATAATATCAAATATATCTTAGGCCGAATTTTTTTGTATTTTTCTGGAAACTTTCATTTTTTGATGAATAGTGAAACCACTAAGTGGTAGTTAAAAAGTGATTTTTTTCATAAAACATAATATTACCACTTCTGTGAGTGGAATTTCAAAAATCCGAGAGACACGGTTAATATGAAAGAGTAAAATGTGGTTCAATGAGATAAAAACAATTTTTGGTGAATAGTAACTTTTTACTTTTATTTGCCACGGTTAAAAGTAAATAGTGTAATTAAGAGTAAAAATGAAATTAATATTACCCTAACACATGTCCTAATTCTATTGGACAAGTGTATCTCGACAAAAAACAACCATAGGAGTAAAATATTATCATTTAGGTCCACTTGTATTACATTAGGACATTTATTATTATTTAATTCAAAGAAGAGTTAAAAGAGTTAAAATCAATGTTTATTTACTAAAACATTAGTAATATAAGGTTATACAGAAGATAAATTCGATTGTAAATATTCATTAGAAATATAAAAAGATTTCCTACATAATGGTATTTTATTTATAATTTTTAGACATTAAATAATTTAATTTATTTATGATACAATGTTGATGCAGTAATTACCTAATTAATGAAATATTCAAAAAATTGATATTATAAATATCAAAATAAATGTAATTTGAGACTTTTTATGAATTCCACTAATTTTTTAGGTTTATATGACATATTAGTATTGATTATATATATTTTTTTCGAAGTAATAATGCTTTTATGAATTTATCAAAAAGAAAATACCCAATAGTGTCAAAATTGACATAAAGGAGTTTATAAAACAAATATTATATTATTAATTTATATTCAATTCTTAAGAATCTAAGGTTCGTCCAAGAGACTTATTTAATGATATTTTTATCATTAATGGACCACTTGGTGGTATCATGGATGTATATAGTATGTTTATGAACCATATAATATAAACATACAAAGAGACACTGTAAAAGTGAAACAAATTAACTAAGAGTTTATACTTAAAGATAAGGTTAATATAATGACCCAAAACTGTCTAAATTCTATTGGTTGAGTGGTTTGCGACCCATACCCACCTTAACCTTTAAATAATCCACTTTGGAGCCATTATAAACCGAATATGAATTTATTATAAAATAATATGTTTAGCTTTTCCAAAGGTGCCCCTCACCCCTCTAATAAAAGGGCACTCCCCCTTATCACTAATTAACACATTCAAAGCCTTTTGGCTCGGCCAAACCCTGCCCAAATACTCTTTCAACTTCCCTCACTAAAACCTAGAGGCCTTAGTTTGATCATAAAGCCAACCTAAGGAGCCCTTTTGATCAAATCAAAAGGAAGAACCCGAAGAAGAGGTAATTTTTTCACCACCCTCTTTCAAGTTCCATTCTTCTTCAACTTCTTCTTTCTTTGTTATTTATATTGTAAAATAATAACTCCAGTATCTTCTATATAATGTGATGTTATTATAAATATGGTAAAACCATATTCAGTATTCTATCCATCCTTTGAATGGCATGTCACCATACGTGCGTACGTACGGCTTACCGTCTCCACGTCGTGGTGTAATTGTCATTCAATAAATTATTATTTGGATGGTTATAATAATGACGTGTAATTTTTGTAAATAATAAATATAACATGATAATTATTCTTTCTATATTATATACCACCCAATTATATATTAGTTTAACATCAAAAGAATGATATTGTCGCTCGTGCGTACGTACGGACTACCGTCTCGACAAACGCGATGAGATTCATTCTCCATCGTATCCATTCAAGTATAATTCTCATTTAAAGTTTAATAATAATGTTTAAGGACTTAATATCATTCTGGATATGAATAAGATACAAAATATCCATAACAAACATGGATTATATAACAAAACATATAAAAGAAAATGAGTAAGTTAACACCCGAAACGACAATAATATCAAGATATTATTAACAAACAAATGTTAAAAGATCATATATGATATAATATTAATGTATATGATTCTTGTATAATTTAATAACAATTATTTAACCATTATAAAGTAGGTTAACCTACCCCCAACCAAGGAAAAGTACAAGGTAAGGGGATTCTTATCTCACTTTTAATTCCGTGAGATTTCCATTGTTCACCACTAATTTATTACATGTGGTGTGTGTACTGCCCATGATTGTATTCATTGTGTAATATAAATTAATTTATGGATATTTACATCATAATTGTATTATAATTCTATCTTGGGTGCATGTTTCATAAGTTACCAAATTGATAAGAGAATTTGAAATTTCAATTTCCACTCATTCGGCTTTACGCATACTTCATTGATAATTTTACTCCATGATTAGGTGTAGAATTACTATTCATTTGATTATGTCATAATTTCCACTCCCCTTTCTGTGGATATAATTTTTATACACATAATCACTACATTGATAAATTATCAAGTCATCGGTATGAACATGATAAGAGTAATTTTAACTCAATCCCCATTTGATGAGTTAAATATCTAATTCATTAGTGTTGTTTTTACAAGAATATGTGTGAATGTCATCTGATTGATTTACACTAAATATCCAATAATATTGAGTGTATTTATATTTTTCACACGTAATTATGTCGTTTATTTATCCTTAACCTAAGGATATGGTCTTTATAAGATAATTTATCTCAATTTACATTCCATTGAGACTTATTTGTTGTTATACACCAAATCACTTTTATATGGTGTATATAATATACTTTGACATAGTATATCATGAATCCCTTTATTGTCATGATATTATAAAGTTTTGATTACCTAAATTATTTGTATTAAAGTGTCTCTCTTTTGGTTAGAAACTCTAACTAAAATACAATTTTAAGTGTTTTAAAGATTGATTATTCTAAATCTTTCTCATTAATGTCCATGTTTTTAAAAATGGTTTTAAGGATTTATTTATATGGACATTAAAGTTTTAAAATCAAAAATACTTTTAAAAGTTTTAAAGTGGTATGGGACACTTTGATTCTAAAATCAATTTTAAATGGATTCTTGACAAATAGTGTGACTTTTAAATGATTTCAAGAAAAAGGGGGATATTTAGCTCTAATTTTTTTGATGATTATTTTCATCTATGTCAATATCCTTCATCATTCTTGATTGAGGTTAATATGATACAATAAAATCTTCCATCTTGTATCAAATGAGTTATGTTTGACTGTGGATGTGCTATTTTTATACCATTCATGGTTTGCGGATAAAGTATTGACATGTTTATGTTATGTTTAAAACTTTTCATATGAGGAATGCATTGGACTTAGTAAGTGACGGGTGGAGCCCGCTATAGCTCCTTGATGCATTGGTAGGTCTCATGAGAAAAACTAGTGTCTTGGCACAAGGCCTTGACAAAATCTTATTTGTAGTCATGGCACGAGGCCTTGGCTATGTGGTTATGATAGTCTGGCATTATGCATTCCATCATTATGAATGTGGTTATTGATATTTCTTGTGATTATTCTATTAGTAGAATATCCATGTGAATAAGTAAATGGAATTATTTCATTTTATTTTTTTCCATACTATGTTGAAGTTCATGTTTAAAAGGATTTTGTTTTAGTTATACATTTCCTTGAATGTTTATTCTTATTTATGAATGTTTCCGCTATATTGTTATCCTTACTTGGCATTTGAGCTCACCCCTTTTATATGTTTTATTTTTCCCAGTATGTGAAAAGTAATTTATGAATGACCTGCAGGGATAGTATGAGGGGATAAGAGTGTGTACTATGGAGACTATATTGTTGTAGTTTTCATTTTATGATGTAATGTAAACTTTATTAATGTATCTAGTTATTCCAAGGCTACTAAACTAATCGGTCTTTCGAGATTTGATCTTTCTTGTGATCATGCCAATGTTATGTAATAATGCACCAACTCTGGGTAACTGGGGTTGGGGACTTATACCTAAAATTCCATAAATAATTCTATAACTATAAGGATACCCAAAAAAATCATAAAAGACCCTAAAATTTGAAAAACCCATAAAAGCACCTATAAACCACAAAATTCAGAAAAGACCCTAAGAAACCCTAAAAACCCTACCAAAATGTAAAACCACAAAAAATACCTTAAAATCCTTAACTACTCAAAAAAAGTAAATTAAAACCATAAATACCATAAAAACCATTAAAAACCGGAAAACCCCAAAAATGCCATAAAACCCCTAAAACTGGTAAATCTCCAAAAAACAATAAAAACCCATAAACCACGTAAAAACATAAAAAACAAAAAAATATAAACGCACCAAAACCCCAAAAATGCTAATAAACACTAATCTCCCAAACCATAAATCCCTAAAAATTAAAAAAAACACAGAAGAACTAAAAAACCATAAAAACCCATAAAATTACTAAAAAAACATGAAACCCCAAAAATCCCCTAAACCCACTAAAACACACTAAAATCATATAAAAACACTAAATACCTATAATAAGTATAAAAAATAAAAACCAGAAAGGCACTAAAAATACTAATCCCCCTAAAATAACATTAGAAATCTTAAAACCCCCCCAACAAAACCCAACAAAACCACATAAATCCCTCAAATGGTGGTTAAAGCCGTTAAACATCCTAAAAACCTTTAAACCCTTAAAAATACTTAAAACATCAAAAAATGTGACCCCCTTAAAACCCTCAAACTACCCTAAACTTCCCTAATAAATTTAAAACCCATAGAAAACCCTAAACTAAACCTAAACCATAAAAACCATAATATTAAAAAAAAAATCAATCAAAGCCTGTAAAAAAACAAAAAAAACCCCATTGATACCATAAAACATGTAAAGTCCATTTAAACCCCAAAAACACAAATAAGAGGTAAAAATCATAAAATACCAATAAAATCATAAATACCGTAAGATGCCTACATACCTAAAACCTTAAAAAATTAAAAAAACATTTAAAAATCCTAAATCCCATAAAAAATCAGAAACACCTAAAAACTGTTAAACACCTAAAACCCTATGAAAACCATAAATATCCTTAAACACATTAGAAAACCCAAAAAACAAAAGGAATTAAATCCATAAAAACCCTAAAAACATTGATTACCCTAAAACCCTACAAATCCTTAAATTTCAATTGAACACCATAAATACCCTAAAATCATTAAAAACCCTAAAACTATTAAAAATAATACAACACAATAATAAAACCTAAAGGACCATAAAATCCCTACAACCCCATAAATGACCCAAAAACACTAAAAGACCCCAAAAGCCTTAAAAAACACAAAAATCCTAAAGGACCCTAAAAACTATAAATGAACCTAAAAGCTATAAAAAACTCCTATAATTTATTAAAATCCTAATATACAATAATAAACTATAAACCCCAAAAAAAATTAAAATCCCCTATAAATCCTAAAACCCCTAAAAACCCAAAAAACCCAAAAAACCTAAAAAACCCTAAAACATATAACAATCATATAAACCATAAATACCGAAAAAAGATTAAAAACATAAAACCCCCCCAAAAAGACCACTTATAACCCCTAAAACCCCCTAAAACACGAATAACCCTAAAGCAACCTAAAAAATATAATGTACACTAAAACAGAAAAAAACACTAAACGTCCATTAAAAACATAAAGGAACCTTAAAACCCTAAAAACCTACAGGTCTCTAAAACCTCAGAGACCCTAAAAGACCTAAAAAACTATAAAACACCTAAAATTACATAAAAACCCTTAAAATATATATAAAACCATAAAATACCTAAAATATATATAAGATCATAAAAATAAAAATAAACCCTACATGACCATAAAATGCCCCAAAACTCCTAAAGGACCCTAAAAACATAATCTCCCAAAAAATTAAAAAAATACCCTAATGACCTTAAAATACACTAAAACACATTAAAATACCCTTAAAATTGTAAAATTACTTAAAGAAATTGAAACCACAAAACCCCTAAACCCACTAAAAATTATAAATACCTCTAAAAACCCATAAAAACCCAAAAAATACACTAAGAAATATTTTAAACCCCATGAAAACCCTTTAATACCCTAAAAACCAAAAACCCTAAAATCACAAAAAAATTATAAGACCCTAAAAACCCTTGAAAACCCTTAAATGACCATAAAACACCATAAAATCCCTAAAAGACATAAAAAAATCTATAACACTAAATGAACCTAAAACCCATAAAACCCATAAAACAATAAACAACCCTAATAAACCCAAAAATATGATAAAAACCCAAAAAACTCATAAAATTCCCTAAATGAAATTAAAATACCCTAAAATATCCTAAAACCCTATAACCCCCTAAAAAACTAAAAAAACCCTAATGCCCATAAAACCCCTAAAAGACCCAAAACACATTTAGAGAACCTAAAATATGTATAGAACAATAAATTATTAAAAAATATTCCTAAAAGACCCTAAAACATATAAAAACAGAAACAAATCCTAAAAAACCAAAAATAATAAAAACCCCACAAACTGTAAAAAAACCCTAAACCACATAAAAACCCTAAAAACCAAAAAACCACTGAAATTTACTAAAAATCCTAACAACCCTTAAAAACCTTAAAAACCCTAAAATCCCTAAAAACCCTAAATGGTGTTAGAACCCCTTAGGGGCCCTAAAAACAATAAAAATCTGTAAACAACACTGAAAACCATAAAACACCTAAAAGAACCTATAAAACTATAAAATACATTAAAAACCTTAAAAAACACAAACACTCGAAAACTGATTAAAACCTCTAAATACCATAAAAACCTTATAAACCCATCATGATCCAAGAAACCATAAAAAACCCTAAACCCATAAAAACCATAAAAATAAAAACATGAAACCCATTATAAACTAAAAAATCTCTAAAAACATTAAATGACCGTAAAATTGTAATCATTGAAAAACCCCCAAAAACCTAAAAACACTTAAAACATTGAAAGGAAATAAAATCCTAAAAAATAATAAAAAAATCACTAAAAAAATGTTAAACCATGAAAACAAAAAAACACTTTTAAAACCCCAAAAATTATTAAAACCACTAAAACCCCCAAAAAACAAAAAATCTCCCAAAAAAATAAAGCCCCCCAAAAACCCATAGAAAACGAAAATATTGACCAAAAAAATGTAAAATCCTTTAAATTATAAACCCCCCAAAACCCATAAAACCAAAAAAACCCTTAAACCTCTAATACTATAAAATTCTAATAACTATAAATCCCTAAACCCCTAAAAACCTGAAAACACTAAAAAAAGTAAAAAAACTTGAAAACCACTATGACACAAAAAAATTATAAAAACTCTTAAAAGTGATAAAAACCGTTAAAATACTTAAAAACTATACAAATACAAAAAAACCATAAGAAATTAAAACCCAAAAACCCTATAGACCCAAAAAAAAATTAAAATCCCTAAGAACCCTAGAAACCCTAAATGTCCCTAAAACTATAAAAAACCCTAAAAGACCCAAAACACCATAAAAACATTAAAAGATACTAAAACCCATATAAAATCATATAGGACCCATATAAACCATAAATAACATAAACAATAAAAACACCAAAACAATAAAAAACCATAAAATAGACCATAAAACCATAGAACCCATAAAATAACACATAAAACACTAAAAACCTAAGATCCCTAAAAATAAATAAACCCCTAAAATCTTAAAACATCATAAAAATCCTTAAAAACAAGACAAAAACCCTAAAACCTCTAGGAGGCCCAAAAATTACAAAACCCCCTAAAACCCTAAAAACTAAAAAACTCCCTAAAAATACCATTAACCCCCAAAAAATCATAAGCACCCTAAAAAATCTAAAAAACCTAAGAAATCCCTAAAACCCATAAATCCCTAGGAAATCACTAAAACCCATAAAACCCTAAGAAAATCCTAAAACCACTAAAAGACATAAAAATCCTTAAAACCACCTAAAACACTAAAAACCCATGAAAACTCCCAAAACCATGAAAGAAATTGTATATTTCCTAAAAGGAATAAAACTATAAAATCACTGAAAAGCCTAAAAACCAAAAAATTCAAAAAAACATGAAAAACAACAATGAAAAGTAAAATGATTAAAACCATTAAAACATAATAAAACACTATAAATGCAAGGAAAACATAAAATTACCAAAAAATACCGAAAAATTTGAAAATACGATAAAATACCCAAAAAATTATAAAATACCCTAAGATCCCCTAATACTCCTGAAATCATAAAAACAAATAAAACCCATAAAACCATGAAAACCACAAAAAAACCTAAAAGGTAACTAAAACCTATAAAAGACGTCAAAACCCCAAAAAACCCAAAAAATCATAAAATAACTAAAACCCCTAAAACCCCATAAAACCCTAAAACCCTAAAACCCCTAAAGACATTAAAAGATCCAAAAATCCAAAACAAAACATAAATACCATAAAACCCCTAAAACCCCTAAAACATTTAATATAAATAAAAAAACCAAAGAATAACTAAACCCATATAAAGTTATAAAACCCCTAAAAACCATTAAAACCAAAACTACCCTTCAAAAAACATAAAAGCCTTAAAGGTCCTAAAATTCTTTAAAATTCTTTTAAAAGACCCAAACCCCTTTAGAAACCCTAAAAACATTAAAAAAACTTAAAACATTAAAAATTAAAACCCCAAAAACCTAAAACCTCATAATATCCTTAAAACTGCAAAAAACACCAAAAACCCTTTAAAAATTTTAAAACCTCTAAAAACCCAAAACCCCAAAAAACTCAAAAAACCCAAAAAAACGTAAACACCCTAAGAGAATTGTAAACCCATTAACCATTTTAGAATCTCTTTTAAGCCCCTAATACCCGTAAAACTATAATAACCATTGAAAACATCAATTAAACAGTTAAAAACCCTAAAACCTGAAAAACCCCTAAGAATCTTGAATGCCCTTAAAAACCATGAAAACCATAAGAAACCCAAAAAACACATATCCCATCATATCTATTAAAACACAAGATTACCTAAAAACCCTCAAAACCATAAGAAACCCTAAAATCCTAAACCCCTTAAAAACCATAAAAATTTCAAAAAAACCCTTAAAACTATTAAACACTATAAAAACCCTAAACCCCCATTAATCCCCAAAAAATACCTTAAACCCCAAATAACCTGAATATCCTTTGTGATAATTTGTTTTAACAATGTTTTTAGTTTTTTGAAAACTAACATTTTGTATAAGAATGTTTTTGATTTTGGAATCAGCCCAAGTCCATTGTAATATGATTTATAAGAATGTTAAGACAGTTTGAATGTTTGATACCAATGATAAAATGGGGAAATGTTGTTTTTTAATGATTTTTTACAAACTCATAAAATCAAACATAGGTCCAACGTTATAACATTGAATATCATTAGCTGAAAATTAATTAGAGGTAAAATTGTTGATTGATAGAGGTTTTTATTTTTCGTAATCAGATAATGTGATAATTTTATCAATAAACAAGTCATATTGTTGCTAATGTTTTATGAACGATTATAGTGGATACAAGAGTCAAAATGTTTTAATACATTCTAAATTAAATCAGATGATTTTTTACTGATATTTATGTTCTCAAAAATCATGAAAACCATCATGATAAAATCTTTTTAAGAAACAGAGGATTCATAATGATTGTGTCGGTTTATAAATCAATACAATGTATTCCAATGAGTAATATACTATGAGGTTTGAATAATGTCATTTCTGATTGAAGTTTTCATCATATACACTTGATCATAATGGGGAATCCATTATAATGGGGATTCCATCATTATGAAATGTCCATAGAAGGTAGAATCATTAAGAAAGAAGAAGAATTTTTATGTTTGAAGAATTTCAATTTTGTAGAGTGGAGAATTGAATCGTTATAAGAAAATCATAGTAATGGGATTTCCATAATAATGGGAAATCCATCATAATGAGAATTCCATCATAATGAGATGAAAATGGGAGAGATTCATAATGATCTGAGAAGGTAAAAAAATTTAATGAGTACAGAAAGAAACCGAATTCAAAATGAGATGAGAGGGAAATAGATTCATAATAAGATAAGATAGAAATAGAATTCATAATGAGATGTGAAAAAATAGAATTTGTAATGATATGAGAATGAAAATGATTCATAATGACCTATTAAGGAAATACATTCTTAATGAGATGAGAAGCAAACAATATTATAAATGTGTTAATAAGGAAACTGGTTTTTAATGATACGAGAAGGGAAAAAATCCGTAATAAGGTGAGAATGAAATAAATTCATAATGAGAAGATTATGAAGTAGTAAAATAAATAAGATTCGTGAATTTTAATAAATAGTTTAAGATGACAATCATGAAATTTAATTTTTCATAAATCTTAATGAAATATAAGGAGTACTGAAGAAGTCATAGTTGATGTTTAGATATGAGGTATTTTTAGAAGTTTGAAATTTATTTAAGCAGGGATTTTTTTTAAGTATCCTTTTTTTGGAGTCTCCAAAAATTAATTTCTCATATAATTCTTTCATTTTTAACTTTCATAAATGTGGAAGTTTCCAATAGATAAATATTCTGAGTGAAAGTAATTTCTGGCCAGAGTTCCCGTGAAGAGGATTAGACAACTGAATTTTGTTTTGTGAATTGAGAAAGATGTTATCAAGGAAAATAATTATTAGTTGATTGTACTTAGATAGATCAAATTGGTAATTTTAGTAGAGTTTTCTAAATTTATATTGATAATTAATTCATCAAAAAATTTCATCAGATCCATCATAATCGTATTCATTGAATTTGATCCGACATCATCGTATTGAGGAATCAAATCTAGCCAAATCGGACTGAGGATTCGAACTGAGGATTAAAGGAGTAGTTTCAACAGTGTCTTTATTGATTTATTTTCATCAATTTTTATAATAAATTTTTTAACTAATGGGATTAAGAATATTCATTCTTATTGAGAGAAATAAAGTGTTTAATAGGAGTTGGCACAAGTTGGATTCACATCTTCATAATAGTGTATTTCCATTGATCCATAGGAGTGACTTTGGAAAGGATGTAGGTTAATACAATAAGATATAACCATCTGAATATTGTATGATTTACTTCTTTTCATACTTTTTCATGAATGGGTATTTACTAAATGTTGATAAGTAAATAAATCATAATAGGTTTCAAGGGTAATGTTTCTAAAAGTTTTTAAACTCAAACAAAAAAGAACAACAAATTCATCCCTCTCCCCCTTATCAGTTATTATTCGATCCTTTGAAACATCAATTGGTATTAGAGAGAAGGTTCAATTGAATAATATTTTACATGTATAATATAAATTCTGTCAAAAGTATAGTTTTACTACATTTCGTGGAAAAGTAATGTTGATAAAAAATATGATGATTCCTTATATTCTATCTCAGGGTCTGGATGCTATTGATGTTACTACTATTGTTTATCTACCAATTGAGAAATATTCTCATTTGATTTTTTTGAAACGAGAAATATAGAATTTGTTGTAAGTGTAATGAATAAAATCATTTTTTCATTATCATAGAATGTTTATCAAAAGCTGATGGGTCTCAATACATCAAAAAATATGTGGGACAAGCTAGAAAGTATTTTTTAAGGGAATAAATATGTAGAGGATAAAAAGATAAAAATATGCTAGTAAATATGAACACATCACAATTAGAGATTATTAAACTATTTAGGAATACTTCATAATAGTAAGATAAATTCATTGCAACATTAGAGGATTCAGAGATGACTTGGAATATTCTACAACCATGAAGAATCATATGAGAAACTTTTTGGATAAGTTTGATTCTAAAATTTACTCTTTAGAAGATAAAGATGATATATCTTTTGATTAATTAAAAGAATTTATTGTTTCTTATTAAATGAGAAAAGACAAAATGTTGAAAATAAGATGAAATAAGAAATTTATTTTGAAGATATGAGAAATATAAAAATACCAGATTTTGAAGTTGTCGGTCCTTGTGAATCAAATGGTAAAGATAATGATGAGTTGAATGATAAAATCAAATCACATATATCAATGAAATATATATGATGATGAGGAATGTATTGAGGTAAACATAAAATCAAATTTTTTTGCATGAGGTGTAATTTGACACTTCTCTATGAACTACCATGGGAATATTTTTGGTGAATTTCCAGACTGTTCAGATGAAAAAACACAATGGAAGATGTGGAACAAAAGTTATAAAGAAGAAAAGTCATCCAAAGTCATCCAAAAATATGTTTATTTGGAACAGGATAAGTATGTTGAGTATGAAAGATGAATCTGACACAACTGTAAACAATTCTTCAGAAGATAAATGTTTATAAAAATTTACAACCTTTATTGAAAACATTGAGAATGTTGAAGACACCTCAAATAGTGATGAAGAATTAAGTGAATAATCTTATAGAGAGTGTCATCTTAGAACATAACTTCTTACAAGTCTTGATAAAAAAAACCATTCAATAAAGAAATAGTTATGATAATGAAATATTATGAAGATATTACTAAAGGAAGAAAAATTTCATCCACTGGGAAGATGAATACATTCAATAGATCTTAAGTTACTAATATAGGAACCCAAATATTCTTTTAAGGTATGATTTTCTTTTTCATGGCGTTTTTTAGAAAAGAGGAGTTTTTGGAAATTTTTGAAGTACACACTGTGTACTTTATTAGTACACGCCGTGTACTCGGTCACCACGGGTAGCCTTGTACTGGCCATATAGCGGCCTTGCACACAGCTATGTGTGATGACCTGGAGACTGCCTAATATGGACTAAGGAAACAGCAAGTACACACTGTGTACTCCAAAATTACACGCCATGTATTTTATTTTTTTCATTAAACGCACCAGGGATGTGTCTGCCGGATAGAACAACCTTCGTTTATGTCTCATTCATCCGAAGGAGTCTGATCTACCCCAGATCTTCGACAAACCCCCGAGCCTCCATCTGTCATCCAAATCGAGCACTGTCGGTTGCGTTTAAATCACATCGGTGAGTTCTCTCTTATTTTGGAACCTCATTTCATGTTTTATCTTCGTTTCCATGTAATCGTGGGTTGAAGGTTTTAGACGTTTTTGTAGATCATTGATGTTTTATTGAAATTCAAGATTTGAGGTTCACGTATAGTGATCTCCTAACCCTGAGGTAGGTGGATTGTTCCATTCTGTTTAAATCCTTTGAGTTTTATGTTCAAATTTTCCCAATAGCCATGAACGGGGTATTGTGCATTTACTATTTTGGATCTATTATTTCTCTTCTATGCTTGTATTCCTGAGTAGAGGTTTTTTATTGTGAATAGAGTGAATATTTGTGCTTTGGATGTATTTCCCATTCATGTTTTCCAGTTTTGACCTTTGGGTCTTGTTGGCATATAGGTTTTTGTTTACTTTACCATGCCTAGTATTGTAGGATGGTGTGACTGTTGTTCTGATATGTTGTTGTGTTTTAGAATACTAGCCAAGTGGTTCTTGAGGTTGACCTTGGCCGTTACGTGCTGCTACACTTGCTTAACTTACACGGGGCCGTGAGAAGCTAGTGTATAGACCACAGGGAGAATGGACATTGAGGGATTCTCCAGAGTGTCTTTATAATTTATGATGTGAGACCACAGGGGGAATTGACATTGAGTGCTTTCTCAGAGAGTCTGTAGTTCATCGACATGGGCCACAGAGGGAACATGATGCAATTACTTCCCTAGAGATCCCTTAGTACCATTACGAGACTATAGGGGGAATTGATGGTGAGTTTTTCCTCAGAGATGCTACGCTTATGTTAAACCAGAGGGGTTAGAAAGAGTGTACTTTCCATATGGTTGCTTGTACTTGTTAGGTAGGACCAGAGGGGATAGGCTGTGAGTACTACCCAAAGGGTTACCTGTTGTATTATCTGTATGCATAGATGTTGCATGTTGTGTGGTGTTTGAATGCATTAAATAGTGGATTTTTTACTGCTTTATGCTTTCCTGTTTACTATTTTCTGTAATTTTACCTTCCATATACTTTCTGAATGTTAGGCACAGATCTTCGGGTGGTTGCCAACTGGGATTTAGTCTTGTACCCTATTTGGGTCATACTTTTGGACCCAAAAAGATTATATTGTTGAAGGTATATATAAGTGCAAGAAACTTCTACTTCAGGTACATGACTTGCTATGGAGCTGGGGACTGTGGGACAAAGCATATGCTTGTGATCCTGAGGATTTGTTTATATTTTATTTTGTACTTTGGTTTAATAATATTTGTAGTCCAGTATTGTGACTTGTTTGGCTGCTTTCCAAGACATATGTATCATGAATCATTTTATATATGTGTTATCCAGTTTATACTTTTAGTCTTCTATTGTTACTGTTGTATGTCAATACTACTTCTTCCTCTCTTTTATTTATTTGTTTACTTCCTATGTGTACTCTGCCAATGAGGGTATAGTTTCCCCACTATCACACCCAAGTCCCTCGCTGCTAGTCGGCAGCCTCTGGTGTTCGGGGAAATGCGCTTGAGGCCATGTGACCAACCGGGTACAGGGCGCCTCTGGGTGGCTTCTGGAACTGGGATGTTACAAAATGATATCAGAGCATGTGTCCATTTGATGTGCCAGTGAGGACGTTGGGCCCTTCTAGGGGGTGATTTATGGCAATCCCACATCGAAGGAGGAGAAGCACGAAGCACCCCTCTATAAGGTGGTGTGGATACCTCTCCCATCATGATGCCTTTTCCTGGGGGTGCCTAAGGGCTAGAGAATAGGGAATACAAAACCGTGCGGGCTAGGCCCAAAGCGGACAATATCATGATCGTGGGCTGGATTGGGCCGTTACAAAGGGTATTAGAGCACTCTTTTCTCTTGATTTACTGTTTGGATCCTTTATCCAGGTATGGGAAGGAATTGGTACTTGGTATTACGATGTGACAGGGAGTAGCTAACCCGTGTATAAGGAAAATCCAATCTACCACGTTTTGTAACACCCCAATCTTCCATAGTATGCTTCTCTTTGAATAATACAATAGCGTGTGTTGTACTCGACATCAAGTTCAAACACACCAAAATCAATCAAACTAGCTGTTATGAATAGTAATACCCACCTTTTTAAATTTTATATATTTTATCTTTCAAAATGGACTTCATTTTTGGATTCATAATATCGAAATTATCATAGGGTGATTTTTTGGTATTTTCCTGAAAAATTCAATTTTTGATGACTAGTGAAAAACATTGAGTTATAGTTTAAAACTGATTTTTTATTTAAATAATTATTTATTTTATTTAAATTTATTTTAGGTCAAAGTAGATACATAATACCTATATAAGTTCAATGTAATTCATTGGAGCCTGTTTATAATAATTTTAGATATATAAAAATTTTATTGAAATTTTTACTGTCTTTTACCCACCTCCTAGGAGCATTTGAAAATATACATAAAACATAATTTTACCACTTATGTGAGTTGAATTTTAAAAAATCCAAGAGACACGGTTGATATCAGTAAGCAAAACGTTGTTCAATAAGATGAAAATAATTTTTGGTGAATAGTAACTTTTTTTCTTTTAGTTACCACGGTTAAAAGTAAATAGGGGAATTAAGTGTAAAACTGATAGTATTATTACCCAAAAACGTGTCCTAATTCTACTGGATAAGTATAATTCGACCAAAAAATACATTAGGAATAAAATATAAATCCCTTTGGCCCACTGGAATTAGACTAGGACATTTATTATTATTTAATTCAAAGAAGAGCTAAAAGAGTTAAAATCAATGTTTAATAACTAAAAATATTTTTAATATAGGGATACACATAAGATAAATTCGACTATAAATATTTATTAGAAATATAAAAATATTTCCTACATAAGGGTATTTTATTTATATTTTTTAGACATTTAATAATTTAATTTATGATGATGGAATAATTACCTAATTAATGAAATATTTAAATAATTGATGTTATAAATATCCAAATAAAGGTAATTTGAGAATTTTTATGACTTACAATAATTTTATAGGTTAATATGACATATTATGGTTGTTTAGATGAATCTTGTTCGATGTAATAATGTTTTTATGAATTTAGAAAAAACAAAATACCAAATAGTGTCAAAATTGACATAAAAAAGTTTTTAAAAAAAATATTATATTTTTAATTGATATTCTATTTCTAAAAAACTATGTTTCAGAAAAAGACTAATATAATGATAGGTGTATCATTAATGAACCACTTGAGGTTCGTTTGTAAGTATATAGTATGTTTATTAACTATATAATATAAAAATACAAAGAGACATGGTAAATGACACACTATTTAACTAATAGTTAAATCTAAATGATAAGGTTAATATAGTGAGCCAACCCTTTCTAAAACATATGAGTTGAGTGGTTTTAGACCCATCACCACTTTATACTTTAAATAATCCATTATGGAGCCATTAAAATCTGAAAATTATTTTATTATAAAATAATATTTCTATCTTTTCCTAAGGTACCCCTCACCCCTCTTATAAAAGGGCACTCCCCCTTATCTCGAATTCACACCTTCAAAGCCGTTTGACTCATCCAAAACCTACCCATTTACCCTCTCAATTGTTCTCCCTTCATTCTAGAGGCCTTCGTTTAGTCAGAAAGCCAACCTAAGGATCCCTTCTGATCAAATCAAAAGGAAGAACCCAAAGAAGAAGTTAATATTTTATCACCTCTTTCAAGTTCATTTATTCTTCCACTTCCTCTTTCTTCATTTTTTTCATTATAAAATAATAAATCCAATATATTCTTTATACTATTATGTTATTCTAAATATGGTAGAACCATATTATTTATTTTATCCATCCATTTAAGGACATGTCACTATACGTGTGTACGTACGGCTTACCGTCTCCACGTCGTTCTGTAATTGTTATTCAATACATTATTATATGGATGGGTATAATAATGATGTGTAATTTATGTAAATAATAATTATAACATGATAATTATTCTTTACATATGATATAACATCCAATTATATTTTATTTTAATATCAAAAGTATGATATTGTTGCTCGTGCGTACGTACAGATTACCGTCTCCACAAAGGTGATGAGATTCAATCCCAATCGTATCCATTCATGACTAATTATCATTTTATGATTAAAATTATTTTTTGAAGACATTATATAATTCTGGATATTAATAAGATACATCACATCCATAACAAAAATGACTCACATAACAAAGAATATAAAGGAAAACAAATCCATTAACACCTGAAACGAAGATAATACTAAGATATTATTATTAAAGAAATGTTAAAAGATCATATATGATATCATATTAATATATATGATTCTCATAGAATTTAATAAAAATTATTTAACAATTATAACAGAGGTTAACCTACCCTCGACAAAGGAAAAGTACAAGGTAAGGGTTAATTTCACAATCTCTTCATTAGCCGAGGTTGTTTATACATAATTATCTACTGGGATCTCTTAATCATCCACATCCATGCTTCTTAAAAAAAATTAATTTTTTTTACTATTTACTAGAAAATGGGTTAAAGTCATTTATACACTTATTTGACCTTATATGTTCGGAAAGGAATCTTTCCATCATTTTCCAAAGAAGGTACTTTATGACCTTTTCGATAAAATTTAGGTAAGAATGTTTTTTTAACTTATATGGCGGGTGCGGCTATTTGATGCCGTTATAACATCATCAAATCTTCCCTTACAAGATTATAATAATATTTCCAAAATAAATGATTTCTTTTATAATTATATTAATTTTAAATTATTTGAAAAAAGAAAGAGATAATTCTCTAAAAAAGGTTTTGATTTCATCTATGTCAACATCCTTTGATGGATTTTAAGCTTATTTGAGGATGATTTATTTTGATGAAAAACTTCCCTATTGTATTGAAGGTTTCATTATATTTTTGACAGTGGATGTGTTATTATTACACCATTTATGGTTTATGAAAAAAGTATTGACATTTCATATGCTAGTTTTAATATGAATGTTTATGTTATGTCTAATCCTTTTCATATGAGGAATGTATTGGACTTAGTATGTGATGGGTGGAGCCCGATATAGCTCCTAAATGCATCGGTATGTCTCATGAAGAACACTAGTATCTTGGAATAAGGCCTTTTCAAAATATTATTTGTAGTCTTGGCACAAGACCTCGAGTATGTGGTTATGAAAGTATGGAGTTATGTGTTCCATCATTATGAAAATGTCTATTGATATTGCATGTGAATATTCGACTTGTAGAATATCCATGTGAGTAAGTAAATGGAATTATTTTTATTTATATTTTCCATATTATGAAAAAGTTTATTTGAAAAGGCATTTGTTTTAGCTTTATACATTGCCTTAAATTTTTATGCTTATTTATGAAAGCATCGGCTATATTTTAATCCTTACTGGGCATCTGAGCTCACACCTTTCTATGTTTTATTTGTCCCAGGATGCGAAGAAGTATATTATTACTGATCTGTAGGGATAGTCTATGGGATCGCAGTGTTGTCTATTGAAACAATGTTGTTGTTGTTTTCCATTTTACGATTTAATGTAAACCTTATGAATGTATCTAGTACTTCCATATATACTAAACTAATCCATATTTCGATACTTGATATTTTGTGATCATGCCAATGATACTTAATAACTCACCGACTCTGGGTAACTAGGGTCGAGGCGTTACAGTTGTTATCAGAGGATGTTTAGTACAAACCTTGGAATCTAGATTTAGGTAAACTCTGATTAGAGCACATTACCCTAAGATAGACTATGAGGATTAATATAGAAGATCTTCCTAGAATTTTGTTATTATAGAGATTTTGTGAGTTTTCCTAGAAATACATCTCTGTCTGGATACGAGTAGGTAGAGGCGGCTCTGGCACAGATGTACCTATGGGTAAAATCTAAAAACACTACTTTGAGCTCGACTCGAATGGGAACAAGTGCATGATAGTAGACCTTGTTTCACTCTTGGTTATGACACTCCTAGGGGATATGCTTAGGATAATTATCATTTTCATTACAAACCATTATGAACGGTTTATGACAATATACTTCCTCAAAGAAAACATTTTTTATGATTATGTATTATATCCATAGACTATTCAGTTTATGTTAAGTGTTTTACAAGTTTGAAATTATGTATTTCGATTCATAAACATATCTAGTTTATGCCATTGTTTAGAAATGGACCCTAGTGGAAGGAATGGAAACTGTATCAATGCACACACTCCATGTATGGATTTCCCTCCTACTCAAGATAATTATAGTGGAGCCAGTGATGTAATTGGTGATGATCAGCTAATCACCATACTGGGACAACTCACTCAGGTTATGAATAATAACCGTACCCATATGTAGCACCCTAATCCATAGTGTGGAGGATCACTGTTAGATATATTCATGAGGAAATAACCACAAACATTCAATGTGAGTACAAATTCATTAGTAACTGAGCAATGGATAAATTCCTTTGAGAAAATATTCCATTCCATGGGGAGCAGGGAAAGGGAAAAGGTTGTCATGGATGTTTACCGCCTCACTAGAGATTCTGATCAATGGTGTTTATTGATTCAAAAAAAAAGGAAGATGATGAAGTATCAAATATATATTGGAGGGAGTTTAATGAAATTTTCATAAAAAAATACTTTCCTCGTGACCATCGAGCTGATATGGAAAGGCAATTTCTGAGTCTGAGGTAAAATGAGGATGAGAATGACACAAAGTATGTAGATAACTTTACCAGGATAGCAAGGCATGTTGTAGATATATACGTAACCCAATAAGTAAGATTGATCATTTGTTTTATGGGTTAAAACCATTTCTCCATCGAGCATTAGTCTCATAATCCTTCTCATCGTACGAAGATATTATCTCATGTGCTATCAAGATAGAAAAATAATTCTCTAAGTCTTACAACTTTAAAGTAAAGAAAGAGAAGAATAGATCTACTGAACTCTCTGTAAATAGAAATTAGGAGAAGAATGAAAAATTTGAATATCCATACTGCAGTAAATGTGGGAAGAAACACCCTGGTACTTTCCCGAAGAAAATGGAAGTCTGTTACATGTGTGGTGAAAACGACCACCAATCATGTGATTGCAAGGGGAAACAAATTGGTTTTCAATGTTGAATGCTAAAATTGTAGGGGAAGGGGGCATTATGAAAATTAATTTCCAAAGAGCCAAGGGAACCTAACTCAGAAAAGGCCAAGGGATCAAGGCCAAGCTTATGCTATCACTATTGCTGAGGTTGAAGCTCTGAAAGACATAGTGGTAGGTAATTTAATGGTTTCTTCATGTTTAGAAAATTATTTATTTGATTTTTTATCATCGCATTGTTTCATATCTTCCCAGTTTTCTAAGAAAATTAGATATTTACAATTTCATTTAACACGGGAGTTGTCAGTCAAAACTTTTAAGGGTAGTATCATTGCAACAATATTTGGTAAATCAGCCCCCATTAGGGAATCTAAATATTCTTTATCTGCTGATCTCAACATCATACCCATGATTTAATTTGATATAATCCTCGGTATGGATTAGATTTTGAACCATGATACAAAAAATTTAGAGTAAGAAGAAGTAGGTTACTATTTTGATGACGATGATAAAGAACACCTTATCTTGAAAGTAGAATCATCACCATCTGATTCTTATCTAGATCCACCCCTAGTTGCTCAAATAAATTAAATTATTGGGGAGGAAAACAATGAAATAACTATGGGTGAGGAAAAGAATGTTCAAATATAGGATGTACCTATTGTGAATGAATATGTTGATGTGCTTCCAGAAGATTTTAATGGACATCCTTCAGAAAGAGAAATTGAGTTTTCCATTTATTTAATTCCTAGATCAAGGCACATATCGATGTCACCTTATATAATGGCCACTATGTAATTATTGGAACTAAATAAACAACTAGAGGAATTGACTAATAGTGGATTTATTCACTCTAGTGTCTCTCCATGGGGAGCCCCTGTACTTTTTATGAAGAAGAATGATGGATCTATGAGGTTGTGCATTGACTATAGGGAGATCAATGCTATAACAATAAAGAACAAGTATCCCCTACCTCACATTGATGATTTATTCAAAAAACGTCATGGACATCGATACTTTTCAACCATTGTCCTTCGATCTGGATGTCATCAGTTGTGTATGAAGAAGGAAGACATTCTGAAAAAAAAACATTTCGAACCAGGTATGGGCATTATGAGTTTACAGTAATGCCTTTTGGATTGACTAATGCACCCTCTATCTTCATGGATCTAATGAATATAGTTTTCAAGGAATATATTGATGACTGTGTAGTGGTATTTTTTGATGATATCTTGGTATAATCCAAAAGCTTTGAATATCATGAAAATTAGTTGCGCATTATTCTGTAGACTCTTAAAAGACAAGAATTATATGGGATGTTTAGCAAGAGTGAATTATGGTTTCAAGAGATTTCTTTTCTTGGTTATATCGTCTCTAAGGATGGAACCTCTATTGATCCATCTAAGACCAAGGAAATCCAAGAATGGATGGCAACAACGAGTATAACTGAGGTATGTAGTTTTATTGGTTTAGCAGGTTATTATCAATGTTTCGTCCAAAATTATTCCCGGTTGGCTAACCATTAACAAAGATCACACAAAAAGGGCTTATATTTTCTTGAAAAAATAAGTGTGAAGAATGTTTTGAATAACTGAAGAGAATATTATTCAATTCTCCTATATTTACACTACCATCGGGGAATGATGGGTTTTTTATTTATAGTTATGGTTCAAATAAAGGACTTGGTTGTGTCCTTATGCAGAATGATAGGGTTATTGCCTATGTATCACGACAACTAAAAATTAATGAGAAAAATTATCCACTCATGATCTTGAGTTACCAGCTGTAATCTTTGGTTTGAAGATTTGGAGACACTATCTCTATGGTGAAAATGTGAGATATATACTGATCACAAGAGTTTGATGTTTATTTTCATATAGAAAGAACTCATCATGAAGAAAATGAGATTACTAGAACTACTCAAGGATTATGATTTGACTATACAATACCACCTAGGGAAGGAAAATGAGGTGGAAGATTCTTTGAGTAGAAAGGATCATGGAGTTTTGAACAAGATGAGAGTTGAAAAGGATCCTCTATACATGGATCTAGTAAAGATGGATATGGGAATACCATGGAAGGTGAAACATCAATAATTATTCAAATGGTTTCCAAACAATATTTATTTGAAAGGATAAAGAGTTATCAGACTGGTGGTGAAGAGTTTCAAAAAATATTAAAGCTGTGAATGATGGGAGATTGAGTGACTTCTTATATGAAGATGAAATTTTGAAATTTGGGAAGAGACTTTGTGTTCCAGATATACCTGATCTAAAAAGATAATTGTTGGATGATTCTCATAGCTCCAATTTCTTTATACACCCTGGGAGAACTAAAATGTATAGATATTTGATTGAACAATTGTGGTGGGACAACATGAAGAGGGAGATTGCTGATTTTGTCTCAAGATGTATGGTTGGTCAAAAAGTGAAAGATGGAAGGCCAGAGCCTGGAGGAGTCATGCAACCACTTCCCATACCTGTGTGGAAAAGGAATGATATCACAATGGAATTTTTCATGGGACTACCAAAGACTCCAAGATGGAACGATGAAATGTGGGTCATTATTGATTGTCTTACCATGTTAGCACATTTTCTTGTTATAAGGGAATATTTACCACATGAATGTTTAGAAAGACCATATATTAATGATGTTTTAAGACTTCACAGAGTACCCCTATCAATTATTTTTTTTTCGTGATCCTCGTTTTACATCAATATTATGGAAAAGCCTTTAGAAGGCCCTAGAAACTGAACTTCAATTGAGCACTGCCTCCCTCCCCCAAACTGATGGACAATCAGAATAGACTACTCAAACCTTAGAAGAAATGTAGAGAACATTCTCACTTGACTTTCAAGGTATGTGGGATCCATATTTACCTCTTGTATAATTTTACTATAACAATAGCTTCCATTCCAGTATTCATATGGAACCATATGAAGCGTTATATGGAAAGAGATGTCGCACACCAACCTATTGGGATGATATTGGTGAACGAAAACTCATAGGCCTAGTACATTTGGAGGAAACGATGGGAAATGTGAAGCTTATCCAATCCCACATCAGAGCAGCTCAAAGTAGGCAGAAGAGCTATGCCGATAATCAAAGGAAGGATTTGGAATTTCAGGTAGGTGATCATGTTTTCATGAAGGTATCTCCATGTATGAGTGTTATATGTTTTGGTTAGAAGGGAAAATTAAGTCCCAAGTATATCAAACCTTTCAAAATTATAGAATGAATTGGGGTTGTATCTTACCATTTGGAAATGCCTCCAAGTCCCTCCAAAGTTCAAGATGTATTCCACGAATCACTGTTGAAAAAATACATGCCCAACCCAATGCATGTACTCACCTATTAGGAATTATAATTTGAACAAAATCTTTCTTATTGCGAAGAGCATGTCAAGGTTCTTGATACAAGGGAAAAAGTGTCTTGAAACTGGATGACTCGTCTCCTAAAAGTTCTATGAAGAAACCATAAGATGGAAGAGGTAACGTGAGAATCCGAGGAACTTATGATGAAGAACCACCTGCGTATTTTTATGAAGTAATGTTCTAGAAATTTCGGGGATGAAATTATTTGAAGGAGGGGAGAATTTTAACCCCCAAGCTTCTATGGTACGCTACTCTTTGAATAATAAAATAGCGTGTGTTGTACACAACTTCGAGTTCTAACACACCACAACCAATCAAACTAGCCGTTATGAATAGTAATACCATGTTTTTAAAATTTTATACATTTTACCTTTCAAAATGGACTTCATTTTGGATTCGGGATATTGAAATTAGCCTAGGGTGATTTTTTGGTATTTTTCTAAAAACTTTCAATTTTTGATGAAGAGTGAAAAACACTGAGTTTTTGTTTAAAACCGAATTTTTATTTAAATAATTATTTATTTTATTTAAATTTAATTTATGTCAAAATAGATACATAATACCTATATAAGTTCAATTTAATTCATTAGAGCCTTTTTATAATAATTTTAGATATATAAAAAAAAATTGAACGTTTTACCATCTTTTACCGACCTCCTAGGATTATTTTCAAATTTAAATAAAACATAATATTACCGCTTCTATGAGTTGAATTTCAAATATCCAAGAGACTCTATTGAAATCAGTACATAATATTTGGTTCAATAAGATGAAAATAAGTTTCGGTGAATAGTAAGTTTCTACTTTTATTTACCACGGTTAAAAGTAAATAAGGCAATTTAGGGTAAAAATGATATTATTATTACCTAAAAACTTGTCCTAATTCTATTTTATAACTATAATTCGACAAAAAAACAACCTTAGGAAATAAATATGAGTCTATTTGGCCCACTTTGACTAGATTTGGACATTTATTATTATTTAATTCAAAGAAGAGTAAAAAGAGTTAAAAAAAGATTAATAACTAAAACATTTTTATTATAAGGTTACACATATGATAAATTCGACTATAAATATTCAATATAATTCTCAATCTCTTTCCTACATAATCGTATTTTATTTATATTTTTTAGACATTATATAATTTAATTTATCCCGATGCAGTAATTACCTAATTAATGAAATATTAAAACAATTTATATTATAAATATACAAATAAATATAATTTGAGACTTTTTATGAATTCCACAAATTTTCTAGTTTAATATGACATATTAGTGTTGGTTAGATGAGTTTTTTCGGATGTAATAATGCTTTTATTAATTTAGAAAAAACAAAATACCAAATACTGTCAAAATTGACAAAAAAGAGTTTTAAAAACATATATTATATTATTAATTGATATTCTATTATTAAAATTCTAAGGTTCATCCAAAATACTTATATAATGATATGTGTATTATTAATGAACCACTTTGGGTTCTCTTGGATGTATATAGTAAATTTATTAACCATATAATATAAAAACACTAAAAAACATGGTAAATATCCAACTATTTAACTAAGAGTTAAATATAAAAGATAAGGTTAATATAGTGACCCAAGCCTGTCTAAAACATATTGGTTGAGTGGTTTTTGACCCATACTCACCTTATCCTTTAAATAGTCCACTTTTATCCATTATAAACCGAAAATAATTTTATTATAAAATAATATTTCTAACTTTTCCTACAGTGCCCCTCACCCCTCTTATAAAAGGTCACTCACCCTTCTCCCAAATTCACACCATCAATGCCATTTGTCTTGGCCAACACCTACGCAAATAACCTCTAAACGGTCCTCCCTTCATCCTAGAGTCCTTCCTCTAGTCAGAAAGCCAACCTGAGAATCCCTTTTGATCAAATCAAAAGGAAGAACCCGAAAAAATAGGTAAATATTTCATCACCTCTTTCAAGTTCCTTTCTTCTTCCACTTCCTCTTTCTTCGTTGTCTACATTATAAAATAATAACTCCAGTAAATTCTATATATTTTTAGGTTAATATAAATATGGTACAACCATATTCATTATTCTATACATCCTGTGAATGACATGTCACCATACGTGCGTATGTACGGCTTACCGTCTCCAGGTCGTGGTGTAATTGTTATTCAATACATTATTATTTGGATGGGTATAATACTGATTTTAAATTTATTTAAATAATAAATATAACATGATAATGATTCGGTATATATTATATACCATCCAATTATATTTTATTTTAATATCAAAAGAACGATATTGTTGCTCGTGCGTACGTACAGATTACTGTCTCCATGAACGCGTTGAGATTCATTCCCCATCATATCCAGTCAAGAATAATTTTCATTTTATGATTAAAAATGATGTTTAAAGACTTGATATCATTCTGGATATGAATAAGATACATCCCATCCATAACAATTATGACTCACATAACTAAGAATATAAAAGAAAACGAATCTATTAACACATGAAACGAAGATAATACTGAGATATTATTTACATAGCAATGTTAAAAGATCATATATGATATCATATTAATCTATATGATTCTTGTATAATTTAATAACAATTATTTCCCCATTATACATGAGTTTAAACTACCTTGAAAAAAAGGAAAATTACAAGGTAAGGGTTAATTTCACAATCTCTTCATTATCTGAGGTTCTTTATACGTAATTATCTACTGAGATCTCTTAATAATACACATCCATGATTCTTAAAAAAGAATATCAAAACATTTTTAATATTTACTAGAAAATGGGTTAAATTCATTTATACCCATATTTTACCATATATGTTCTGAAAGGAATCTTTTTTTCATTTTCCAAATAAGGTACATTATGAACTTTTCGACAAAAATAAGGTAAGAATGCTTTTTTAAACTTATACGGCAGGTGCGGCTATTTTCCACTGTTATATCAACATCAAATCATCCATTAAAATATTATAATAATATGTCCAAAATAAATGTTTCCTTTTATAATTATATTAATTTTAAATTATTTCAAAATAGAATGAGTTATTTCTCTAAAAAAGGTTTTGATTTCATTTATACCAACATCCATTTATGGATTTTATGCTTATTTGATGTTGATTTATTATGATAAAAACTTCCATATTGTGTTGAAGGTTTTGTGATATGATTGACTGTGGATGTGTTATTTTTACACCATTCATGGTCTATGGATAAAGTATTGACATTTCGAATGCTAGTTTTAAAATGAATTTTTATGTTATGTTTAATCCTTTTCATATGAGGAATGAATTGGACTTAGTATGTGATGGGTGGAGCCTTCTATAGCTCCTCGATGCATCGGTAGGTCTCATGAGACAATGTAGTGGTTTGGCACAAGGACTTGAAAAAATCTTATTTGTAGTCTTGGTACAAGGCCTTGACTATGTGGTTATGAAAGTTTGGCATTATGCATTCCATCATGATGAATGTGGATATTGATATTTCATGTAATTATTTGACAAGTAGAATATCCATGTGAGTAAGTAAATGGAATTATTGTGATTTATATTAGCCATATTATGATTAATTTTATGTTGAAAAGTATTTTTTTAGTTTTATACATTTCCATAAATGTTTATGCTTATTTATGAAAGCTTCTACTATATTTCTATCCTTACTGAGCATCTGAGCTCACCCATTTCTATGTTTTATTTTTCCTAGGATGAAAAGAAGTATATTATGACTGACCTACATGGATAGTCTATGGGATCTCAGTGTTGTATATGTAAAAAATTTTGTTGTAGTTTTCCATTTTACGATGTAATGTAAACCTTATGAATATATCTAGTACTTCCAAGGATACTAAAATAATCGCTATTTCGAGACTTAATCATTTGTGACCATGCCAATGATACATAATAATGCACCGACTCTAGGTAACTAGGGTCATGGAATTACACATTTAATTGCAATTTTTCTGGTTTTTCCATTATTAAAGTTGGTTTGATTTCACCTTTAGTGATTCACATGATTTGTGCGGTTATTGTTGATGCAATTGAGGTTCTATTTCTATTGCAACCCGATGATATGAAGGTATTCCATATCACGCATCATATATGAAATTTCTAGAAATCACATGTCATTAATTTTTTCCATGCCATCTAGGATTCATTAGAGATTCCATGTTATTTTTATATATGATGTGTAAAATATGCATGCTGTTGTGATTGTTGACTTGATAGAAATACCTGATGTTTGATAGGGTATTATTTTGTGTAAGGATTTTCATGAATGAACGCCAGAATTTGGTTCTTGAGGTGTTATGGGCCCTCATGGGCCAGAATTTGGTGGATCATTGCTTTTTTTACCTTTCTATAACTGGTATAAGATTCAAAACATTGATTCACGGGGAGTATGGGCCCTCATAGATCAGAATTTGGCACTTTAGATGCTTGTTTCAGTGTTTTCTGGGTTCTAGAGTGGTTTTTGAGGCTTGCTGTCCAAAAAAACCCTAAATACACGCCGTGTAATGTTATGTTCACGCCGTGAGTTCTTCTATTCATGAAGAAAAAATTTATCTTATGTACACATTGTGTACTATATGTGCATTCCATGTAGTCTCTTACCATGTCATAGGCCATGTGGGCAGAGACACGGGATGGGGAAAAGTCTAGAGTGAACACACTGGGTATCATCCATACATGACGTGTTGTGTCGACCCTATGCCCACCCGTGTCACGAACAATACAGAATGGTCGAGTCATGTCTAATTCACACTGTGTTCCATATAAACATGTCGTGTAGTCTGACCCAGGTACCCAGCCGTATCATGAACAACACGGGTTGGTGATACCCTTTCACGTACACATCGTGTCCACCTTGAACACGTCGTGTAGTCTAACCCAGGTACCTGTCCATGTCACGAACAACACGGGTTGGTGTTACCCTTTCTTATACCTTCTGTGTCCGTATTGAACACACTGTGTAGTGTGAGCCGTGTGTCAGACCGTGTCACTGACAACATGGTCCAAGTGAAGCTTGTATAGTACACACCGTGTGGGAATTTTACATGTCGTGTAGCCTTTTCTTAGGAGAGCTGCGTGGAATAACCATATATAAGGACTCGGGTAGGGGAAGAGGATTCATGTACACTCCATGTCTTAAGACAACACGCCATGTGTTTGGGGTGTTACCCGACCAGTTTAGGCAGGAGTACACGCCCATGTAAATGACTTAAGGGAACACGTCGTGTAGTCAAGTTTTGTAAAAATTTAGTTCTTTATTCCTCCTATCCCATTCTTATGCTCCTTGTTTTTAGTCCATGATATCTTTATCTAAGGTATGTTCTTGACCATGCAGACTCATGCAAACCAAGACGTCCTCCGGTTGAATGTTAGTTGCCTGGTGGTGATCAGACACCAGACATGGCTGATTAGGGACTTCTGGAAGATCCTCCAGTTGTGCCAGCCTGGGCGCCAACAGTTATACCTGTTATCGGTTAGGGCGCACAATTCAGGGAAGGAATAATTAGGATGATACAGAACTTTCAGGGAGCACATCCTCCGGCCCCACAATGGTTGATTTGACGTGGGACTTCCAGCAGCAGTATCCTCCCACTTTCTCAGGGGAAGGAGGACCTCAGGCTGCATAGTCATTGATAGAAGCCATGCTGATGATCTTTGAGAATCTAGAGACACCTCTAGAGAGGAGGGTCAATTTCACTACCTATAGGCTTCATGGATCTACCAATAGTTGGTGGGTTTTGATCTCAAGGGCAAGATGCCAATAGGTTATGATGTGGGATGAGTTTCAGCACATCATCTTTGATTACTTCTATCCGGAGACCCTGAGGGCCGATAGAGCCCGAGATTTTATGAGTGTGGGGAAGGATACTCTTTCTATTATGGAGTATTCCTCTTGCTTTACCATGTTGCAGCGCTTGACGCCTATTTCAGGGGTTGATCGGCTGTTTATGGCAAGGAAGTTTGAGGATGGTATGAGGCACGACATTCGATCGTAGGTGAACGTCTTCCAGTTGACTTCTATCATTTCTATAGTCAACTAGGCACTGATCACAGAGCGCCATATGAGAGATTATGGAGTTTTGAGACATGGAGTCTAGATATCTAGGGTTAGTATTCCTCCTACCGATAGTAGTAAGGGCCACAGGGAGCCTTTGCGTAGTGATCCAAGAAGGCGAGATACACCTTCAAGTATCTAGGTGGTATGCTACCATTATGGAAGGGATGGGAATACGAGGCCATAGTACCAGAGAGACCCAATGGAGTTACAATCTTTTAGCAAGATGGTTCATCTTCAGGGCTTCGGTAAGATATTCTCTTCAGCCGCTGGTGACAGGGGTTGTTCTATGACTCCTTGTTTAGTAGTAGCACCACCACTTTCTCACCAGTCTAGGAACTGGAGTTCTTCCGGCCATTTAGGCTGAGGTGGAGATCATGGTCGTGGTATCCAGTCACCCAGTTTTTAGTGCCATCAGGGAAGATCATCTCAGAGTGGTCAGGCAGGGTTATAGGGTCATGGTATAGGCAAGACTTTTGCAGTGGAGTAGACCCAGCAGGAGAAGGATCCCAAACCTTCTACCGTTCGAGGTACGATCATAGTAGCCTCAGTTTTAGCTTTTTACCTTTTTGATACAGGGTATTTCCATATCTTTATATCTTTCGCTGTCGTGGAGAGACTTGGGCTCTACATCTTTTCTTCTACTAATATCTTGATGCTATATACTCTGTTAAGGACTAAACGGCTCATGTATGTCAGTGCAGAGAGTTCTTTCTACAGGTAGGTGGATGTTACTTTCTTTTGGACCATTATGTCAAAGAGATGACATTCTATGATTTCATTCTCGGGATAGACTGGTTAGTTTCATCCCAGGAATTTTTCGACTTTTATCGTCGTAGGGTGAGTTTCATATCTCCAAAGGGTGGATCTTTTCTTCAAAAGGGTGAGTGTGACATCCTGGCGAGAAGAGCGGGTCCAGAGCATCATGGGTTGGGAGATGTTAAAGCCCAGATTTATAGTCTTTATCTAGATGACCGTGGGACATCATAGTTAGAATTTTCTCTAGTGGTGGATCGTTTCAGAGATGCCTTTCTAGAGGACTTTTTAGGTTTACCTCCAGATCATGAGGAAGATTTCTCGATTGAGCTTGTTTCAGGAGTAGCACTGGTGTCCATTCATCCTTATAGGATGGCTACACCTGAGTTGCAGAAGCTCAAGAAGCAGTTGGAGGAGTTATAGGCAAAGGGTTTCATCCGACCTAGTACTTCTCCTTGGGGTTTTCCTGTCTTGTTTTCAAAGAAAGAAGACGGTACCCTCATGCTTTTTGTGAACTATCGTAAGTTGAATCAGTTGAAAGTTAAGAACCTATATCCCTTGTTTAGGATCTATGATCTCTTTGATCAGTTTCAAGGATCCTGGATGTTCTCGAAGATTGACTTGAGTTCTGGTTATTATTAGTTTCATGTTAGACCATCATATATACCCCTTACAACATTCAGGAGAAGGTATGGTCTATATGAGTACTTGGTTATGCCATTTGGTCTCACGAACGTACCTGATGTTTTCATGGCACTGATGAACTGAATGTTCCTTCCATACTTGGATTCCTTCATGGTGGTATTCGTGGATGATATCTTGGTGTACTCTCACACTCGAAACGACCATGAAAACCATCTTGAGATCGTTTTGAGTACACTGAGTGAGCATCATTTATATTCTAATCTATCAAAATTTCTCTTTTGGATGGATCATATTAACTTCATGGGTCATGTAATCTTAGAGGAAGAAGAATCAGTAGACCCAAAGAATGTGAGAGCTATAGTATCTTGGGATCAGCTGAAGAACGACTTTGAGGTGTGGAGTTTTCTAGGGTTGGTTGGATAATATAGACGTTTCATATATTATGTTTCAAGCTTAGCATCACCACTGAAAGGTCTGACCAAGAAGGGTGGGAGGTTCTTATGGTCATATTCTTGCGAGTCATCCTTTTAAGAGCTGAATGAGATTTTGAATTTAGCATCGATTCTATTCTTGCTAGAGCCGGGAATGAGCTATACTATTTACTATGATGTATTAGGTATCGAGCTCGGAGCTGTGCTTATGCAGGGAGATGGAGTCATTGCGTACGGGTCTCGGAAATTAAGGCCACATGAGAGGAATTACCCGATGCACGATATGGAGTTGGGAGATATTGTTCATGCCTTACACAGTTGGAGACATTATCATCTAGGAGAGAATTTTTTAGTTTTCACTGACCAAAAAAGTATCAAGTTCATCTTCACTCAGTGTGATCTGAATTTAAGATACCGTAGGTGGGTTGAGTACCTATAGTCCTTTGACTTTGAGCTTTCCTATACGCCTGGGAAATGAAATTCAGTGGATGATGCATTGAGCAGGATGATTCCAATACAGACAGTTCAGGAGGCCAGCAGTGAGTGGTAGCTTATGGATCTGTTCTCTGAGATGCATTTGGAGGTACACGACAGTCAGGGGCAGACGTTTCTTTCTTCTTTTGTTGTTACCTTTACTATTCTGGATCGAGTTTGAATGGGGAAACTATTAGATTCTGAAGGCCTGCTCCTAAAGGAGAGTGTGTCCCGAGAGGACCCTATTCTTGGATGGACCATAAGCAATGATGAGATCTTGCTTCTCCAGGGGCGCGTAAGGGTGCCAACAGACATACATGAAGAGATGATGTGGGATTTTTATTCCTCAGTTTTGGAAGTTCATCCTGGCATCACCAAGATGTATCGTGACCTACACTGTCAGTATTGGTGTCCGGGTATGTAGAGGGATGTTTCTGGTTTCATCATGAGGTGTTTCACTTGTCAGGAGGTGAAGAGGGAGCATCAACGACCAGTAGGGATTTTACAGCAGTTACCCATTATCGAGTGGAAGTGGAATGACGTCACGAAGAACTTCGTGATCGGTTTTCCAAGGTTGCCCAGAGGGAATGATGCATTATGGGTTGTCATTGACAGGTTTATGAAGGTTTCTCACTTGTTTCCAATCAAAGATACCTTCAATGTTGATGTGCGGGTACAGTTGTACATCTGAGTGATTTTACATCTTCATGGAGTTCCACACTCCATTTTTTGAGACAGGGATGCACGTTTTACTTCTCGGGTGTGACAGGCGCATCAGAAGGCTTTGGGATCATAGGTACTTTTGAGTACAGCTTACCACCCCAGACAGATGGCCTGTCTGAGTGTAGGATTCAGGTTCTTGAGGACATACTCCAAGCATGCATTCTGGATTTTGGAGGTTCTTGGGAGAATCATATACCACTTGTGGAGTTTTCCTACAAGAATAGTTTTCAAGAAACTATTCAGATGGAACCTTATGAGGCTGTGTATGGTAGGCCATGCCGATCACCCTTACATTGGATGGAGGCAAGAGAGGCAACTTTTAGAGGACCTCGTCTTGTTCACGAGACCACAGAGCAGATAGAGTTGATTCAGAAGAGCATGGGTACTACACAGTCACGACAAAAGTCTTTTGCTGATCAGCGGAGATGGCCTCTGGAATTTGAGGATGGGGATCAGGTTTTACTACATGTCACACAGAGTTTGGGACCCAAGAAAATTAAGAGACAAGGTATGCTTTCACTGAGGAAAGTCTGTCCATTTGAGGTGTTAGAGAGAGTTGCGATGGTTGCCTATCAGTTGTAGTTACATCAGAGGTAATGAGCTATACATGAGGTCTTCCACTTTTCTCAGCTTTGATGTTACTTTTCAGACCTATCTCATGTCTTTCAACCCGGGTAGGTTGAGATTGAAGTGGATGCATCATTTTAGGAGCATCCAATCCGGATTTTGGATCACAGTACAAAGGTTCTTCGTGGCTGGTCTGTTCCTCTAGTACGAGTGCTATGGCAGCACATGCGGGTGTAGGATGAGACTTGAGAGAGAAAGGCCGATGTACGAGCACAATGGCTGGAACTGTTCGGGGTTTCTTCTTCTATGTCGCACTAGGGAAATTTGGGGATGAAAATCTTTAAGGAGGGAAGCTTATAAGAACCTGGAACTTATTTTAAGGTTTTTTTATTTTTCTTGTTGTTTTTTTATAAAAGAAGAGTTTTTGGATATTTTTGAAGTTCACGGCATGTACTTTATGAGTACACATCGTGTACTCATTTATCACGGGTAGCCATGTGTTGGTCGTGTAGCGGCCTTGCACACGGACATGTGTGATGACCTGGAGTCCGCCTAATGCAGAGTACAGAAATAGAAAGTACACGCCCTGTACTCCAAAAGTACACACCATCTATTTTATTTTTCTTTTCATTAAACACACTGGGGTCATGTCTGACGGACAGAACAACCTTCGTTTAGGTCTCATTCATCCGAAGGAGTCCGTATAGCCACTGATCTTCGATAAACCCCCGAGCCTCTGTCCATGCTATGAATTGAACACCGTCGGTTGCATTGGAATCACATCGGTGAGTTGTAACATCCACTGGAACCTCATTCCATGTTTTCTCTTATTTTTCCATGTTATTGTGGGTCCAATTTTTTATATGTTTTTGTAGATCTTTGACGTTCTAATGATATTCAACATTTTAGGTTCACGTATAGAGATCTTTAAACCCTGAGGTAGGTGGTTTGTGCCTTTCTGTAGGAAGACTTTGAGTTTTATGTGCAAATTTTCCCAATACCCATGAATGGGGTATTGTGCATTTACTGTTTTGGCTCTATTATTTTTCCACAATGCTGGTATGCCTAAGTAAGTAATTTTTTATTGTGAATTCGTTGAATTGTTGTGAATTTGATGTATTTCCCATATATGTTTCCCTGTTTTGACCTTTGGGTCTTGTTTTCTTATAGGCTGTTTTTTATTTTCCCATGCCTGGTATTGTAGGATGGTATGACTATTTTTCTGATATGCTGTTGTGCTGTAGAATTCTAGCAAAGTGGTTCTTGAGGTTGACCTTGTCCGTTACACGCTGCTACACTTTCATAACTTACATAGGGGCGTGAGAACCTGGTGTATGGACTATAGGGATAATCGAAATTGAGGGCTTCTCCAGAGTGTCTTTATAATTTACAATGTGAGACCACAAGGGGAATTGACGTTGAGTACTTCCTCAGAGAGTCTATAGTTCCTCGACGTGGACCACAGAGGAAATGTGAAATAAGTTCTTCCCTATAGTGCCTTTAGTACCTATACGAGACTATAAAAATAATTGATGGTGAGTGCTTCCTCAGAGAGTCTATGCTTAAGCTGAACCAGAGGGGATAGAATGAGTGTACTGACCAGAGAGTTTCTTGTAATTGTTAGGTAGAACCAGAGGGGGTAGGTTGTGAGTATTTCCTAGAGGGTTACCTTTTGTGTTATCTTCTTGCTAAGATGTTTCAAGCCGTGTGGTGTTTAAATGATTTAAACTATGGATTGTTTTCCTCATAGTGCTTTCTTGTTTAATGTTTTCTATACTTTTACCTGCCATATACTCACTGACTGTTAGGCACAGATCTTTAGGTGGATGCCTACTAGGATTTAGTCTCATGCTCTATTTAGGACATTCTTTGAGGCCCAAACAGATTATATTTTTGCAGGTATAGATAAGGACAAGCACCCTTCTACTTCGGGTACTTGACATGTTGTGGAGCTGGAGAGCATGGGACCAAGAATATTCTTGGGATGATGAGGAGCTATTGATCTTTTATTTTTTATTTTGGTTTTGTACAATTTGTATACCATCATTGTGACTTGTTTGGATTCATTCCTAGACATATGTATCATGCATAATTTTACATATGTGTTCTCCAGTTTATACTTTTAGTCTTATTCTATTACGGTTATATTTCATTACAACTGCTTCCGCTCTTGTATGTATTTTTCTACTTTTACTGTGTACTCTGCCAATGAGGGCATATTTTTCCCACTATTACACCCAAGGCCCTCGCTGCTAGTCGGCAGCCTCTGGCGTTCGGGGAAATGTGCTTGAGGCAATGTGACCAACCGGGTAAGGGGTGCCTCTGGGTGGCTTCCGGAACTAGGACGTTACAAAATGGTATCAGAGCTGGTGTCCATTTTATGTGCTAGTGAGGACATTGGGCCGTTCTAGGGGTTGGGTTATGGCAATACCACATTGAAGGAGGAGGAGCACGAAGCACCCATTTATATGGTGGTGTGGATATATCTCCCATAATGAGGCCTTTTCCTGGGGGGGTGCCTGAGGGCCAGAGCCCAGGGAATACAATGCCATGCAGTCTAGGCCCAAATCGGACAATATCATGATCGTGGGCTGGATTAGGCCATTACAAAAAACATAGAATTGCTGAATAAGGAAATATGGTTGATATATTAGTATGAAGATGGTGGCTAATGTAGAATATGTTAAAATTTTTCTATAAAAAGCATCTTTAATCTAAAAAAACCTATGAAATATAAGTGAAAACTTCAAAGAATCATGAAAAGTAAAATATGAGACTTCTAATATTCTGAGAAAGCTCAAATTATGAATCAGGTGAAATCATCACCCGCCAAAAATAGTGTCTCATATGATTTTTCTAAAATATCAGGTTTTTTAAAATGTATTGAGAAATAATGGGTGGAAAAGGGATGTGATAAACATATCACGTCATTAAAATCTACAAACTCACCGAGGAGGAAAAATGGACATTGTCTTGAGTTTGTTAGAGTTGCAAGAAGATACCCACCACAACAAAGTTTCTACATATAAATATCGTTCTTAAATAGAAAATAAATATTTGATGGATATTTTTGGTTGTGTAAAATCTGTGTGACCAAGGATTATAATTTTTGTCACAAAATATCTATACCTAGAAGAATATTTTGGAACTATGGAAGAAATAGTGGAAGTATAATGAGTAAGTTTCCTAACTTACAAAATGAAAAAAATAAAAAATCTCAAGATGTTATCAAATTTCCAACATGATATCAATTTTAATGTTTTGAATAATTTTTTTAAGATTTTAAAAGTATAGTAATTAGGAAAAAATAATGTATGCCACTCTTTCTAGAAAAAATTTCCAACAATAGTAATGAAAAGGAAGCCCCCAAGAAGAAAGTTGAAGAAATAGCTTTTGTTGTTCTAACATATTTGAAAGAAAGTAAAAAAGAACAAACCATAGATACATGATAGTGGTTATGCCTCACATATTATAAGTGATGTAAAAGTCATGATACATGTTGAATTTCATGATGGAAGAGAAGTTACCTTGGGTAATGATAGTACCTTAAAAATTAGATGAATCAGAATGTCTGAGATTGAAGCCCAAAAGTTGAAATCTAGGAAAGTTTTATTTATTGATTGGATAAAACATAAATTACATAGTCTTTGTAAAAAAGATTATGATGGAAAATAATAATCATAAAAATTTTGAACGAAAGAAAAATTGTCACAAAAGGAGAGAAAATTGTGAGAATCTCTTCCAAATAAGAGAATTAAACAACTCCTATTACTTGAGTGATGAAGTTGAAAAAATATTGTGCCAACAATGACTTGGGAAACACATATATAAAATCTTGAACAAAATTATAAAGTTTATGTTGATAAAATATTTCTATAAATTAAATGTAGATAAGAATATGATTTTATTACTTTTCAAAAAGGAAATATGATTAATAAAAGTAATAAGAGTGTTGAGATTCAGTCTACGAGACCTCTTGAACTTATTAATTCCACTTTATGCGAGATGGGGATTCATAAATCAACAAAAAGAGATTTATAATTTTTAATTTTATTATGTATTTCACTATAATGAAAATTGTCATGTTTGTGAAGCACACATCATAGAATATGGAAATTTTAAAATTCCTCCGAAATGATGTTGAGAATGAAATGGGGTTTCTATAAAATGGATGAAAATATATAATGGAACCAAATTAACATGAATTTTTAAAAAAAATTATATGAGAAATAATTATGAAATATATCATCATAGTTCCCCCAATACTCTATAAAAAAATGGAGTACTAGAAGGAAATAAAATTTGTTTAGTAAAAATGGGAATGATTCTGTTAAAAAATTATGAAAATTAAAAATTATTTTGGAGAAAATAAATTTTTATTTTTGTACATGTTAGTAATATTTTTTTGTGGAGACCAGAAACCAACATGTATCCTTATGAAATTTGGTATAACAATAAACCTTCAAGGAAATACTTTAATGTTTTTCGAAGTCCATGTTAACCTAAAATAAAAAATCTAGATCTAGGAAATTGTGATGAGAAATACGAGGAAGGAACTTTTAGGGGTTATTCACAATATTAAAGAAGTCAGAAATATTGGGAAAATTGTTTATAAAATTTGGTCGACTCATATGATGTGAATGTAATTCAAAATCAAAAAATCTTTATAAATATTTGTATAGAATACAGAGGAAGATAAACTGGATATTTCAAATAATATTGAAAGTAAGTCAAAATATCCTTATCATGATTCAGAAAATTCATATGGTGAGGGAAGTTCAATTGGGAAATAAAGTTTGAAATACCTTCCTTTAAAAAACATATTGAGTTCGAAATAATTATTTGAAATTAGAAGCCTCTAGTTCAGACGAGAATAAAGCGGTGATTAGAAATTCAAACTTCAGTTGTCTCAAAAGTTGATTCAGAACCATTTTCAGATTCTATTGAGTAAGAAACGGTGGATTCAATGAATGAGTAGTTAGATCAAATTGAGAAGAATAAAATAGGGGATCTTGTTTCATATCCATCATATAAAAATTTTATCATAACCAAGTGGGTTTTATGGAAAAAGTAAAAAAATGGACATGTTTCATGAGACAAAGATAGGCTTGTCTGTAAAGTCTAAATAGTGGTGGAAGGCATGGATATTGATAAAAAAAATTCTCATATTGTATGATTATAAACTATTAGACTTTTTATTCCAGTGGCTACACATTATAATTAAAAAGATTATTAGATGGATGTAAAGTTAGATTTCTCAAATGGCAGGATTAAAGAAGATGTTCACATTGAAAATAATTTTGGGTTTATACTTGATAGGGACGAAAAAATGGTAAACCGATGAAATATTTTAATGGGATGAAATAACATACAAGTTATTCATGTTCAAAACTTGATAATTGTTTGAAAATGCTATATTTTTCTATAGGAAAAGTTGATAGTAACTTATATGTGAAATATTTCAACTCCATATCTCTAACTATAATTTCTTATTGGATGATATATTTTTTTTGGGATAGAGAATATGTTTTTAAAACATTATATTAAGAAATAAAGAAAAAATTAGAAATTTCAATACTGGTAGAGTTAACATTATTACTTATCATACATGTTCAAAAAAAATAATATTACATTTTCTTATCTCATGAAATGTACATGAGTGAATTGTTAAATATGTTTTGTGTAGAATAATAAAAATATGTATCTATTCCTATTTTAGTGGTAAAAAAAGATGAGTACATATGAATCTGAAACAGATCGAATTAAAATATTTTCAGAAGGTGATGGGAATTCAACATTTCCTTATAGCCATAAGACCTGATGTAGTTGATGTTGAAACTTTATGTGTCCGATATCAAATTAATCTAAAATAATCACATATGTTGGAAGAAAAAAATCTGAGTTATGTCAAAGGAATAACTTCACATGGTCTATTATAAAAAATAAATGGGTTGATGGAGTTTCAAGGTTATAATGATGCCGATTGGGAAAGAGATTATAATGATAGAAAATAAACCTTATCAGGAACATTTTTCATGGATGATTATTGTATGATTTTTAATAGTGAGAAAGAAAGTTTAGTAACATTGAGAAGAGCTAAATCCAAATATTTGGCTGCAACCCAGGCTGGTACTTAAGTGTTATGGATGAAATTTCAACTGGAATATTAGAAATAAATGTTTATAAACCATTGAAGATACTTTGTGATAATCAGAGTACAATTCATATTTCTAAAAATAATATCCAACATTAAATATAAAAACAAATAGAGATAATGTTACACTATATAAAATAAAAGTTGATTTAAGATATTTTTTTCTCAAATACATTTCCAATAAGTAACAGATTGATGATATCTTTACAAACAAAATTCCAAAAATGGTTTAGGGAATTGATGATTCAACTTCATGTTTAGCCTCCTCCCATGAATTCCTAAACCACATAAGGAAGTTACCCTCATTGTGGTTAGGATTATGTTGAAAAAGGGGGATATAAACTAATAAATATATACTTTTTAAGATGTCTTTTCATATCATTATTTTATGAATGTAAAGAAATGATTATAATAAAATGGGGGAGATAAAATTATAATTGAGGGTTTGTTTATCTTTACACAGCTAAAAATGTTTTCTTCCCACTGAGGTATAGAATTCCTTGAAAAAATTACTGTATCTAGTATCATCATGTCAAGACAGTATCTTTTGAGAAAGGCTATGTTTTGATAAAATTTGAAAAACATGAGTTGTGTAAAAAATTTAGTTGTGAAAATTAACCAAGAGTTGAAAAACGTTTTTGACAGAAGTTGTAAACAAATCCAAAGGGGAATATTCAATAACCTGGGTGATAAATTCTATTAACAATGTTTTTGTATTTGATAACAACTATCTTTTTTCTGTATGATTGTTTTTAACTTAGGAATCATACCAAGTACATTAAAATATTTTTTATAAGAAATTTGAAAGTTGATGAAAGTTTGAACCCAAATATATAAGGAGTATAAAAGTGTTTTTTAAAGAAATCTATTTTTCAAGACATTGAGAAGAAAACACTGGTACATCGGCATAACGTTGAAGATCATCTCATCTAAAATAATTAGTGGAAAAAATTGTTGATTGCTGGAAGTTTTCCTTTATTATAATAAGATAAGGAAATATGTCACTGATTAAAGAAAAAACACTATTGCTGAAGAGTTTTGAAAGCAGATTTTGGAGTCATGAGTTTTAATGTTTTTATAAATCCTAAATTAAATTATACCATGATATTAAAATCAGGATGTTCACAAAAATCATAAAACATGTCATTATAAAAGATTATGAATAAATAGATGAATCATAATGATTATATTGATTCCATAAATCATGATAATGTTTTCCAATGAGTAATAGCTGAGGAAGTTTGATGCTTTTCAATTTTTCTGAGTGGAGTTATCATTAGATACACAAGATCATAATGATAAATCCATCCTAATTAAGATTCTATCATTATGAAATATCCATTGATGGTATAATATTTTAGAAATAAGAAGAATGGTGATGTTTGAAGAATTTCAACATTGGAGAGTGGAAAATTCCATCGTTAGAGGATAATCACTATAATAGAATATCTAATCTTATTCTGAAAATCCATAGTAATGATAATTAAATCATAATGAGATGAGAAAAAATGTGAATAAAAAATGAGCTAAGAAGTAAATTTAATTCATTATGAGCGAATAAGGAATCAATATTAGTAAGTAGGTGAGAAGGAAACAAATTTGTAATGAGTTGATAAGGAAATATATTTTTAATAAGCTAAGAAGGAAATAGAATTCATAATGAGGTAAGAAATAAATTGATTTGTAATGACATGAGGAGGAAACAAATTCATAGTGAGTGGATAAAGAAATATAATCAATAATTAGTTGTTAAGGAAATAGATTCATAATGAGTGGATAAGTAAACTGATTCACAATGAGATGATAAGGAAATAGATTCGTAATGAGGAAATTATGAAGAGGAGTCAAAAAGAGGATGACATAGGATTTACGAATATATGAAGTGGTTAAAAATGAAATTCAATTTTTCAGAACAATTATAGAAATCTATAGAGTATTGAAGAAGTCAAAGTTGAAGTTTTATTGCGAGATATTTTTAGGGTTTTGTAATTCGAAGAAGGAAAGATTTCAAGTTTCTTGATTTTGTTCTTTTTTTCATTTATAAATAATTTCTTATATCATTCCTTCATTATTAATTTTCATGAAAGAGAAAAAGGTTCAGCACTGAATAATTGGAGCAAAAGATATTTTTGGCCAGTGATCTCATGGGAAGGATCGGACAACTAAATGATTGTTTAATGAATTGAGAAATATAATATTTAGTAAAATAATTTGGATTCGATTGGAATGGGAAAGATCATACTAGGAATTTGAGTAGAGTTTGAGTAATGAAGATTGAGAATGAATTTTTCAAACTGAGTTCATCAGATCCAACATAATCATTAAGATTGAATTAGATCTAGCATCATCCTGTTGTGAAAATCAGATCTGGCAAAATTGGGCTAAGGATTCGAAAAGAGTAATTGTAGATTATTTTTAACAAAGTATTAAATATTTTATTCAGATCAATTGTATTAGACTAAAACATTGAAAATTGACAGGATTTAGTATAATCATTCCTATCGGGATATAGAAGGTGTCTAACTGGATTTGTCCCAAATTTGATTCACTTCTTCGTAATAGAGGATTTCTATCGACCCACGGGAGTGGCTACAGAATGGATGTAGGTTCTCACACTGAGGTTGATTGCTGTAAACCTTCTGTTCTTTACTGTAATTCAAAAATTTTAATCTATGAGTTTTAAATAGAAGTTTATAAGGAAATATATCATAATTGGTTTCAAGAGATATGTTTCTCAATGTTTAGAAACTCATAAAAAGAGAACTGTTGATTCAACCCATCCTATCAGTTGGTATTCGATCCTTTGTAATTTCAAAATCAATAACAGAACCTTAAAACGCTTAAATCCCTAAAACCACTTAAAGACCCTAATAACCCTAAAAACACTAAAATACCCATAGTATCCAATAAAAATATTAAAATACTCTAAAAACCCTTATACACTCAAAAACCCAATAAACACTAAAATTATAAAAAACTAAAACCCTAAAGACCCCTCAAACCATAAAAAAACATAAAAAAACCTAAAACCACTGAACAACCTAAAAACCAATAAAAACCATAAAAGAACTAAAAACCCATAAAACCAAAATAACCTATGAAACTATAATACCATATGAAACCATAAAATAATACATAAAAAATCCTAAAACAATTAAAAACCTACAAAACATAGAAACACTAAAACCCTATAAAACCCTATAAAACCATTAAAAAATTTAAAAACACTAAAAACCCTAAGAAAAACTCAAAACCTTAAAAACCTAAAAAGGCATGAAAAACAATTAAACCGCCAAAAATATACAAAAAACCCAAACCCCTAATGAATCCCTAAAATCCAAAAAATTATAAAAACCCACTAAAAATTCCTAAATCCCCAAAAAAACTCCAAAAAAATCATGAAGACCATTAAAACCACTAATACATTAAAAAACATTTGAAATATAAAAAAATATAACTCTAAAAACACAAAAAACACCCCTAAACCTTTAAAAAAGTAAAATTCCCCAAAAACATAAAAATCCTTAAGAAGACCCTAATACCCTATAAGAACCTAAAACCCCCAAAACACTCAAAAATAACATAAAACCCCAAAACACATAAAGACCCCAACCCCCCTACAAAACCATATAAGTCCCTAAAAATTCTAAAACATCTAAAAAACTATAAAACCCCTAAAAATAAAAAAAAACTAAAAATGAGAAATCCCCGAAAAACCCAAAAAATCATAAAAACCATACGACACTAAACCCATAAAAATATAAAACCCCTAAAAATTATAACTACCCTAAAAACTAAAAAACCCTTAAATGTATGAAAATCCTCTAAACCCATAAAAACACTAAAACCCCTAAAATACATAAAAACCATGGGAACACTAAAAAAATCCTAAATTACCAAAAAAAATAGAAAACTAAAAACCATAAAAAACACCTAAAAATATGAAAACCCATAAAACACTTTAGAACACATTAAAACCATCAAAAACCTTTAAACCCATAAAAAGCCGAATAACCCTAAAAAACATAAAAAATGATAAAACCCTAAACCAGCCAAAAAGATTCTAAAACCCATATAAACCCATAAAAACCTCCTAAAATACAATAAACCTAAAAATCCCTAAAAATCAAGAAACGAATTAATGATCCTAAAATAACCTAAATATCCTAATATACCATAAAAAAACTAAAAACTCTAAAATATCGTAAAATGTTAAAAACCCTAAAATCCATAAATGACCAAACCCCCCCCAAAAAGTCAAAAGGAAAATAAAAAATAGAAAGAGTTAAATACCGCAAAAAGTAAAAATAAACAATAAATGAACCTAAAAATCCAAAAAATTCTAAATGACACTAAAACCCCTAAAATACCCCAAAAACCCTAAAGACCATAAAATCCCTAAAACCCCTAAAAGACTCCAAACTACCTAAAAGACACTAAAAATCCAAAAATATCATAAAAACTCTAAAGGAACCTAAAACCCTAAAGGGACATAAAACCCTAAAAATACCATAAATGACTCTAAAACCCCATCAAACCCAAAAGGTCCCTAAAAACACTAAAGGAATCTAAAAACCACTAAAACTCCTAAAGGACCCTAAAAATCCTAAAACCACCAAAAAGGATGTAAAACCCTTAAAATTCATAAAGGACCTTAGAAAACCTAAAAAACATAAAAAACCCCTAATAACGTAAAAAACCACAAAAAATCCCTAATGACCCTCAAAACCCTCAAAAAAATAAAATTCCCAAAAACCATAAAACTCCAAAAACCTTTAAACCATAAAAACCCATATGACCTTAAATGACCCTAAAAAACATAAATATTTAAAATCCTCCAAAAAACAGTAGAATCCTGAAAAATGATAAAACCCTAAGAAAATAGAAAAGCCCCTAAAACCCCTTAAAACCATGAACAAAGTAGTCTTTATAAAGGAACCCATTATCAACACTTTTTTTGGTGATAATAAAAAACCCATTTTTAGAACATTTCCATGGAATAGATGAAAGGTATATTTTATAAAAAACATATATTGTCAAAAATCATATATTAATATATAAATAAATTTATATTGAAAAAATATTTTATATTTTATGAATTATGAATTATATAAGAAGAAATTTGCATTTACACATAATATATAATATATTTATCAAAAATGTTTTTATAAAATAATTGAAAATTAATATTAATTAAATGTTTACAAATTATTATCATACAATTGGCATTTAGAGACACTTTTGCGATAGAAAAAAACTAATTACTCAATTAATCTCTTAAGATAAGCCAAAAACATGTCTAGAAACCCCTAAGAACCTTTAAAAAACCTGAAAAACAATAAGAACCCTAAAACCCCGAAAAACATTGTTGACGCTCCCTTTAGTCACACTGTTTATAGGAATGGAAAGGGAAAATGACTTATCAAAAATTGATTCATCCTTTGAATAAAACATAAAAAATTGAAAAAGGAATGAAAAATGAGTCAAAGGACCTTGGGTTGCGCAATTTCCCTTACTGCCGCGCAAGTACACTTGTGCGCCGCCTAATGTTTGTGCAAGTGACTGGCGCGCCCTCTTTGAAAACCACCCGAGGTCTTCTCCAACCTATAAATACCCCAAGTGGGCCCCCCCATTTGGGGAGGAATTTTTTCCATAATTCAGATACAGAGCTCTGAATTCCCAAGTCTCTTCTTCAAGTCTTCCAAACACTTATAAAGTAATTATTTACCTAGAATGGAAGGTCTAAACAATAGGAATAAGGTCTAAGTGTTAGAAATCACTAAAACTTGCATGCCTAAGTGTTTTTACATTAAGGGAAATGAACGCAGTTGCACGCCTCCTTACCTACTCATTGAAACTTGCGCGCCAATCTTCTGGAAGTACCTCGGGATAATTATAATGTCCTTGACCAAGGATCACCCACGTATTACCCTACTGGTTAATAATCGTGAAAGTACCCATGTGCCGCACAGGTATACCTGCGCGCCCAGTACTTGAGTGCCCATGCAGTACCTGCGTGCCTCCCAGGACTTGTGCGCGCTTCTATTTTTTGGGTTCCCTTCCTGCCCATTTAACCCCTCTTATGCCATTCCACCTCTCCTATTCAAGATTAAGTCTTCAAGACACTCTTCAAAGCCACTTATGGAATGTTTTCTTGATTGAATTTCTTATCTAAAAGGAATTCCCTAGAACATCTATCAAAACCTAGTTATTTACACATCTTTATGTCACTGAAGATTGAGATTTCATTCATTCAACCTCATCCTTTAAGATGAGAGAACCCCTTAACATGGGCCTCCTTTTCAGGAGTAATCCCCATTAATAATTACCCTTAACCTGGGCCTCCTTTTAATGAGTAAGCCCCAGTCATAAATTCTCATTAATTTGGGCATCCTCATTAGGAGTAAGCCCCAAGTCCCCAAATCTAGGCGTCCTCTTTAGGAATAAGCCCCACTCTTAAAATTCCAAAATATGGGCATACTCCTCAGGAGTAAGACCCAACCATAATTCTCTTAACCTGGGCTTCCTTTTCAGGATTAATCCCCAGTATCAAATATAGGCATCCTCTTTAAGAGTAAGCCCCAAGTCCCTTAAATTTCAAATTCCTTTAACCTAGGCCTCCTTTTCTGGGGTAAGCTCCGGTCTTAATTTCTCTTGACCAGTAATAATTCCTTTTGATCTGCGCTTCCTTCTCCGGAGTAAAACACAATTATAAGTCCCCTCCTAACTTGGGCATCTTCCTTAGGAGTAAGCCCCAATATTAGAGTTTCCAAATCCCCATTAAGAAAATATACCTTTATGGACCATGTTCCTGGATTTCTTCCTTGAAGTAGATCTTATTCCTCGTCTATTTGGGTAGTCATACATACATAAGCCCCACATCATTACATCATTGCATGGAACAATTGTCCGGTTTCACCAATACCTCTTGTTTCTCACACCGAGCATGACTCACAGGAGATTAGAGTGTAAAAGTAATGATGAAAACTTTCTTTGAGCCATCAATCATGCATAAACATCATACTCCCTTACTCGAGCTACATGGGTTCTGATTCCTTTTCTAAACATAGGATACGTAGGTAGCCCATCTGCGAGTACGATCCCAACTCTGAAATAATAAATGTCCTTATGAATGAAAATAAACTTCAAGTGCCCCACTGAGTGGCTTTAAAACCATTATGGTCATCATAATGAACAAGAGACTTTCATATATTGAATGATATCATTGAATAAGAATCTCTAACAAATACAGATGATTCTCTATCGATGAATAACCTCAAATACATGTAAAATATTCTTTAAATTTCCTACATATTAATCATTGATTTCCAGATCTAAAGGAAAGCTCATTTTATACTTGGTAATGTAATAAGGATTCACGAACATAACTTAAATCTATAAAGAGAGTCCCGGAGTAGACAAAAATTCCCCTCAAAAAGGTGTGATGAGTCCGACCTCCCATCCTCTCGACCAATATAAATTCATATACCTCATCAGTTCACAACTAATGAGTGCCTACCTTTGGAAAGTAGGTTCAAATGGATATGGAATCATTGGATATTTCCGGTTCTACGAAAAAACCCGTTAGAAACCTCTTGGAATGTTTGAATCTTAAATCAATGAGATCATCCCCAATTCCATAGAAAACAAAAAATGGTGAACTCGGCGTGAATCCTTATCCAAGTTAAAATGGTGCTTTTCTTATTTGTTAGGCCCATATTTAATCTCAATGAGAGGGCCAAAAAAGCAATCAATAACATTTTTTATCATCCAAAAGATTTAGTGGTCGGAGTTATCTTGATCATGGTTGTTATATCAAACAAGCACTCTTTTCCAAGATCTTCTGCATTTCCAGAATGGATTCTCTTAAGTTCACGTCTATGAATACATCTGCTGTGAAACATTTTTCTACAAATGCCACTACTGCTACTCCTGCTAGATAGTCGTCCGCTCTGAGGATGACATCACCTACTCAGCGTCTTCAACGCTGGGTATCAAATGCGCTGGTTTAGGTGTACTGTCAACACGGTACCATTCCAACTCTGGGGGCTGCTCAACAAGCCCTCCAAGTGAACAATTCAACCTGGTCATCCGGATAGCAACAACCAACGATCAAGAAGAAGGCGGTGCTAACCACCATCTCCAATCATTTCAGGTCGTTATCCCTGGAACTCAATCCCCATTCACTCCCATATTCTGTTGAGGTGAATGAGCTGGCCCCTTAGGGCCTTAATTCAAGGAGACATGAGTTATTACCAAGGGATCCTATCAACAATCGCCACCAGACTCGGGCGGAAGTGTGCCCTCAACATGATTAGGGAATCGACTCCAGGAATTCGACATAGTTTCCTTGAACCAGAGCAGGCAAGATGAATTTCCAATGGAGAAATCCGGTCAACAATGAGTAGGTTCTCATCTCTGCCATCTCTGGAGAAATCCACCATCCTAACTTGGTGGCACGAAATGAGCGGGCACATACACCCTTCCGTTTTAATTCCGCTGACCAGAAGACTCGTCTGGCAGCATCAAGCCAATCCCGCCAGGCAATTCCGGTGGAGTACTATAGGCAAGAACATACACCTGTTTATACATCATCAGCTAGTCAGCAGGCTCATCTGACTACATATGATGGATCCCGTCAACCACGTTCGGAGAAGTAAAATCAGACGGCACATACACCTGCTAGTATTGATCAAGCCTACCAACAATCTCTCTTGGTAGAACTAGGAGAAGTCAGTCGGAAAGCTCCGGTGACAAATTGGAAGCAGACTCAACTCTATGCCCCCACACATGAGTAGTGTCAGGATTCACTAACAATAAACGGAGGACAGGAGAAGGAACAAACACCTACTCCAAGCACGGAATGGAAGTATATCCCCATTCCAGTAGCTGAAGTCACCAAGAATATTCGATCAATGGTAAAAGAGAAAAAGAAAATCCCTTCTCATATTTTGGATACTTTCCAGGATATTATAACAGCGTCAGCAGCATCTCAGGGATTGACACATAAATCTATCCCTACCAGTGGAGTGAAAAATCAACAGTTCACTCCGGAACAGACACACACATCTGTTCCAGTCCAAGATGGTTGTAGGTCTTACTCCCCCATATCATACAGACAACCAAGTCAGGAACATACACCTGATTTGAGAAGAGATCGTCAGCCTAACCTGGCCATCTCTCCTAATCAGGAAAATACACTTGCTCAGAGTAGCCACGTTCGTCAACAAGTGGTTTCCAAGGTGAGTAAGAAGGCATCTAATAAGAAGACACACCCAGCACAGTCAAGAGATCAAGACCCAATCTATAACAAGGCCTTTCTTGATGCTGGAGTTCATGAAGCCCTCAAACAATTATCTGTTGGAATCCAAGATTCCACTACCTCATTTCCCAATAGTGGGAACATTAATTCAGAAGGTCTTCAACAGAAACTTTTTCATGAAGGCTTGCTTCATGACAGTTCGGTCGATCGTGAAGTCTCTTCTTTAGATGAGAGATACAATAACCCTCTGTGTGGCCAGAAGAACAAGGAGCAAGAGATATAATCTTTTGTTGTAACCCACCATGGTGGTCCTCCCCATGATGATGAATTTCGCTGTGAAGGTCCTCTTTGTATTAGTGATGCACATTGCCCCGAAAATACTCTAGTGGACAGTGTAGTTCCAAAAAAGCCCTCTTATCTTGAGGCACTTGAAAATGAGAAAACAGTCATGTCAGATGCTTCATCGCTAGAAGGTGAAATACTTTCTCAATCAGAAGATAGCCAGGGGTGTAGGTCATTCTCCGAACCAATCCTGGGTCATCCATCTTCTAGTTCGATCAGTGAATTCTCTACCAATACTATTGAATATGATGAAGAAAAAAGGAAACAACAGCTCTGGTCTAATCAGGTAGAAGAATCAACATTGAATGATAAAGTGGAAATGATGAACATTAGAAAAAAACTGGTGAAAGGTGAAGTGCCAGTCATGTTTTGGCTTCTGGATAACTCTCAATATGACATTCCAGACATGTTTATGGGAGATGGAATTCATGACATTCGTCTCAACATATCGAAAAATCTTTTTCATTTTAAAAAGAAAATATTATCTTATGATGAATATGAAAATCATGTTAAGATAATAGAAGGGTTACAATGTTAGATTGATTTGGAATCTCTATCAGTCTCTCGATATCCGAAGGATGAAAAGAAGCAGAGATCCCTTTAACGTTAATGCCTTGGCGCACTAAAAAGATTGTGCCAGTTAATTTCCAATGCCCCATCTGGTATTCATGTTAGAGGATGGGGTGTTCATGGAGCACTACATTTCACTGTGATCTCCAGTCAGCAAAGCCCGCCGAAAGTGGTCTCATGAAATGTTATTGCCTGTGGCTGGCCACAGTCAATGGTTTTTGTTTGTAATCAAAAGATTTCCCAAGAACATGCCTCAACTAGTTCTTCTGAAAATCAAGAATACATAGGATAAGTTGTTTAATTACTCCTGAATCAAGAAAACAAGAATATTGAACATGCCTCTCATATGGATCAAGCACCTCATCAAGTGACAAAAGAGTCAGAAATCATCCAACGGCCTTTTGAACTGGGTGATAAAAGTGGATGTCGATTGATGCATCCAGCTAATTTCTGGACTAAGGTCTGCTAGATCATGAAAGATATTAAGAAAGTCTCTGACATAGCATGTCCAGAGCCACCACAGCTTGCCAGACTAAGGACTCTTTTAACTCAACCCTCAGAATCAACAAAGAGGATTAAAGGAGTTGATCAAAGACAGTAGGAATAGCCCCAGTCCACCGGACTGGGGACTTTTACAAATCCTCAATCCCTCCCTCAGAGAAAGTCAGACTTTTCTCAATTTGGGAAGAAGCCTCAAGAGGAACGAAGAGCCAAATTATCATGAGATTATCTCCAAATTACGGTTTTCCAAGAAGTTCTTGATGGATCAAATCAACAAAAGGAAATGTCTCGTTAGGGGCATGGCAGAAGACAATATCACAGAAATGCTGATAGAAGGGTTGCAATGCATTATGCATCAATTAATGTCATCAATGTCATTGTTGCTGATCCAACAGATGAGGCTCTCTCAGAGGGATCAGATGAAGAGATTCTTACTCAAGAAGTTGTACGCACAGACACAAATGAAGAATGTGTGCATACACGAAATCAAAGGATTACTCAGAAACTATGTAATCCTTCAAGTAACCCACTTCCCCCTCTTCGAAAGGTGTCCAATAAGGGTAAGGGAAAGAATCGGGTTAAATATCCTTCCTCTGGATAAGGCCAATAGCTCTCACTAAAGAAAAGATTTTCACAACAAGTGGAAGAAATAAAGGAATTGATGAGGTTGAACGCAGAACTACTTCAAGGTAGTCTTCCTCCTAAGCGTGATGGAGTTAGTCAGCCAAGGGAGTTTTTTGCAGCTACTGAGATGGATCAAGAATATCATCCTCTATAAGTACACCCTCACAGGTCTAATCCTAAGTGTCAAGTGCCAAAACAATTGGCGGTTCTACCATCAGTTGCAACACCAACCACCACATCTATACCAGCTCCAGTCGTTGCACCTGCCCAAGTCCATGTTCAACCAGATGTTTCCCAAAAGTTAATAACTACCATTGAGTAATTAACAGCTCGGTTAGAGACTATAGAAGGGAAGCGTGTGCAGGTTCAACAAGAAAAGAGAGCTTACCCAGAATGGGTAGATTCAATCCCCCCCCCCATCAAGTTTTGGGAACCCTGTATTCTCTATTTTCAATGGATCATGTGATCCTGAATAGTATTTGATGCATTACGTGTCTTGTTGTGATCCTATGATGGGAACTCTGGAACAGTAAGAAGCAGTGAAACTCAGATGCTTCATGAGAACCTTGCAAGGACCAGCTTTTGTTTGGTATGCAAGCTTGCAATAACGGTCAATTACCGGGTGGGAAGATCATCGTCAAAAATTCCTTCTCCAATTCATCTCAAAGTTTCCAAAGACAACCGTTTTTTGATCATACAAATTGTACGCAAAGGGAGAATGAAAGGGTCTCAGATTTCATTGCTCGCTGGAAGGGATTAACATATTCCTTATGCTTAGCACTCCCTCAAGAAGAACTGTTACCAATCTGTGTAGAAAACTTTCGTGATGAATTACGCACGCTGTTGATCCCTATGAAATACACATGACGGTTTCGAGACCTTACTTCAATCACTCAACAGATTGAAGATTCTCTTATGAAGACTAAAGATAAAACTTGTGTAATTACATCAGCTCCAGGAAGGAGAATGGGTAAAGAAGAGACTGCTACAGTTATTCTTAAACAAGAACCTGTACCTACTTCTAATTCAAAACCTTTATCTTCTCAGAGGGCTCCACCTCCTGAACATAAAAAACAAAGGTTGTTTCTTCAAGTTGATCAAAGAGATCAAAGATGAAAAAAAATTGAGGATCTGAAGAGAAAAACATACTCTTTCAGAAATGAAAATGTTCCTAGTTACTTCATTTCGGCTCTGGAAAATAATTTGGTTCAATTGCCAAGGCCCAAGAGGCCAAATAAAGAAGGAGATGATGACCGTCCCAACTATTGAACCTTTCATCAAATTTTGGGGAATCCAATCCAAGAGTGTTCTGTCTTCAAAGACCTCCTACAAAATATGGTAGACTCAGGACAAGTCAAATTAAAAGGCTCTTCTTCCCAAGTAGAATGTGATACTGCTTCAGTTCCAGAGGAAGAAGGTGAATGGAAATAAGTAAAAAGAAAAAAATGAACAGAAATATGATGATTGGATGGTCAAAAAAATGATCAACTGAACTCATTCCATTTTGAGAACGCAATTGAATAAACCAATTGTGCCTTCTTCCATGAATTCCGCATCAAAACCCTCTTCATCAGAGGAAAAATCCTCAATGAAACGACATGATTCAAATGAAAAAACAAGAATAAGAATAAGATGAGTATGTGTCAAAGACTATGTTGTCTTTGACTCTGGCAGACATAATGCCATCTAATTCAAATTCACAGGCACCACCCCACCAAACGGCACAACCTAAACAGGCTAATAAGGCAGTGTCTTCATTGGACGAAGAGTTGATCTTCAGTTCTGTTAATATGATTCAATTAGCAGATCCATATTCCAGTCGCAGTTTCGATTTTGATGAGCCCGAATTCCCTATATCACATAGAGGAATCAGAGGAAGTTCCAGAGGCATAGGATACAGGGGAAGATGTGGATCTTTCAGAGGCCACTATTCCAATTCTACCCCTCCTAGAACTATGTATGTGGAAAAAACACATGGTAGATCCCTTTAACGAGCTCAACAAGAACAAGCAAGTTCTTCCACACAAGGCAGACTCAGCCCTAACACAATTATTCTGGAAGATCGGTTGATGGTTCCATCTTCTTCCTCTCATCAAGTAAATAGACCTAATCAGTCTAATCTTCCAAAGCCTGGAGTATTACCAACTCCTATCTCAGTACAAGATGCATCAAATTCTAAAGCATAAACTTCCAAGGCACCTACTAAACATCATGTTTCTGTTGGGAAACACAGACCTTTGGATCAAAAGTTTGATATATTGAAACACCTGGCCCAAGTACCGGACAATTTACCAATTCTGGATGCCTTGAATTTATCAATGGATCTTTAGGAGGCACTCATTGAGGCTTTGTCAAGTCCTTAGGAGTTTGAGACTGAAATTGCTGTAGCTGAAGTCTACCAAGTAGAGAATAGTCCTGTAGAATGACATGAAGTAATATCTATTACTAATGATAATGAAGATGATTTTTTGCATGGAAATATCAGACCTTTGTACTTATTTTTCAAGGTCAATGGCGTAGACATCCGAAGAGCTTTCATTGATAATGGTTCAGGAGTCAACCTCATTCCCATTCATACACTTCATTGATTGGGCCTCATAGAATCTGATTTATCTCCTTCTACCATGATGTTACAAGGATATGTTAAAAATGAACAAGAACCACCAGGGGAGATTACACTCAGAACTTAGTTTGGAGATATTTTATCCAATTCAGATTTCAGGGTTGTTGATCAAGACTCAGCCTTCAACATTTTTCTTAGAAGACCCTGGCTACATCGACATGCAGTTATCCCTTCATCATACCATCAATGTCTCAAGTTTTGTTTCGATGTTCAAGTTGGTACATTGTATGGTGATAAGGCCCCGTTCAAGACATGTGAATCTCAATACATTGAGGCGGAATTCTATCACATGAAGGAAAATATGGAATCCACAAAAAATGAGATTTCGAAAGTTATTGCTCTATATGGTTTGGAAAAGATTCCAGTAAACCCATTTCCACATGTGAGTACAGATTATGTGTTGACTATCAGTCAAATTAAAAAGATAGATCCAAATGAAAATACCCTTATGGAAAGATTCATAATGTCAATTACAGCAATTGAGCCAGACAACTTGGGAGAAATTTGTGATCCACCAGGAAATGATGAAAGCTAAAATAGAGATGTCTTCATTTCATCTGATGAAATCCATAAAGTCTATACATCGCCAATAAGTCTGGGGAAGGTTATAGAAATATCAGAGGTAAATGCTGTTGTTGGTTCTCAATCCATCACCTCCTCTTTATTTCCCAAGGAAGTCCCTTCATCATCAATCAGTTCAGAAATGGAAGCTTCTTCTTCAAGATGATCAAATTTTGACATATCTTATGATCATGGAAATTCTATATCATCATCTACTGTGAAAGTAGAAACAGAAGAAGTAAAACATGTTGAAGAAGAAGAGTAAGATCTCATGGATGCTCCTCCAGCATTTGAAGAGGGTTTTTTCTACCACCGTGGATGAACTCAGAGAAATCAATATGGGTACAAAATAAGATCCATGACCCACTTTAATCAGTGCGTCCAAGAATCTTTAAGAACAGAAGATGTATATTTCCTTTCTAAAGCAAAATCGAGATATATGCCTCGTCTTGATCTTGATGTTTCCAATCATCGTTTGGGTTTGCCAGAAGAACATCGAGGATTCAAACAAGCTTCTAGAAGATCACACCAAACCTATGCTTCCAAAATTGAGGCTGAAGTGGATAATCTTATCAAAGATAACTTCTTTAGATATGTTCTATATCCCAAGTGGTTGGCGAATATATTCCCAGTGAAAAAGAAGAATGGGAAAATTAGAGTTTGCATTGATTTCAGAGATCTTATTTGGCATTGTCCTAAAGATGATTTTCCAGTACCGATTATAGAACTCTTAATTGTTTCAATAGCTAGATATGAAGAAATTTCCTTCATGGATGGATATTCCGAATATAATCAAATCTGAATGGCTCCAGAAGATGAGGAATCCATAGCTTTCAGAGCCCCTCACGGTGTGTTTTGCTATCGGGTAATGCCCTTTGGCCTGAAGAATACAGGCGCAACAAATCAGCATGCCATGCATCATATCTTCAAACCCTTTTTAGGTATGTTTGTTTAATTTTTTGTGGAAAATTGGGTTGTTAAATCCAAACAACATTCTAATAACTTGGATGATTTGTAAGTCATTTTCCAAAAAATTCGGCAACATAATTTGAAGATGAACCCCTTAAAATGTGTTTTTGGGGTAACCTCAGGAAAATTTCTCGGATTTTTTGTACACCATCGTGGTATTGAAGTAGATACTGAGAAGGCCAAGTCAATCCTTGGAATGTCACCTCCTCGAAATTTGAATGAATTAAGATGAATTTAAGGACACTTAGCCTATATTCGACGTTTCATCACCAATTTGGTAGGAAAAAATATACCCTTCACCAAATTGATGAAGAAGGGAGTCACTTACCAGTGGAATGAAGAATGTCAAGAAGCATTCGATATTCTCAAAAAATTCCTCTTGAGTCCACCGGTACTTATGAAACCTGTTGAAGGAAGATCACTTATCCTCTATGTGATAGCCTTAGAGCGATCATTTGGTGCCTTTCTTGCTCAGAAGAATGATGCTGGGAATGAAAAAAGCCTCTACTATCTCAGTCGGACTATGCTTGATGCAGAAACCCGATATTCAAGTATTGAGAAGTTCTTCCTGGAATTAATCTTTGTAGTTCAGAAGTTAAGACACTACCTTCAAAATCACGAGGTCCAATTGGTATCTCTCAATAACCCGCTCAAATTCATCCTTAGTCGTCCAATTCTTACAGGATGTCTGGAAAGGTGGGAAGTTATCTTGCAGCAATTTGATATTCAATATGTGTCTCAAGAGGCAATAAAGGGCCAAGCTCTAGATGATTTCTTGGATGAACACACTTTAGTGGAAAATACATCTTCAGATATTGAACTCCCTGATGAGGAAGTCTTCTCTATTCAAGAAACTCCTCAGGCATGAGAAATGTACTTTGATTGTGCTTCTAGAAGTCCAACTGGGGGGAAATGGAATATTCTTAATTCAACAAGGTTTGTTTAGGAATTATTCTCATTTCCCCAGAAAAGGCATTGCAACCTTATTACTTCTCATTATTGGGAGGTGGTGCAAATAATGAAGCAGAATACCAAGCTCTCATCGCAGGCTTAGAGTTGGCGCTTCAAGCACAATTGAATCACTTAAAGGTGAAAGGTGATTCAGAAGTGGTATTCAAACAAGTAAATGCGGATTATGCCATCAGAAACGAAGAACTAATACCTTTTTATTATTACATCATAGAGTTAATGGCGGTGTTTCCTTCGGAATAGACATTTTCTTATGTCCCAAGATCACAAAATGCCCAAGCTGATGCACTGGATAATATCAGCACAACTATGGCAGATCCAAATCGGGACAAGACAACCAACTGTATTTCCCACCATCGTACAATTTCACCATATGTTCAAATCAGAATAGAGTAAATAAATGAAATTAGTCCCATCTCTGAACCATACGGTCACACTACGGGATGGACGACACCCATAAGGGAATACCTTCAAAATGGAACACTTCCACCTGATAGAGCCGGGAAAGAACAAATCTGACAACCTGTGGTCAACTTTACTCACTATGATGGCCCAGATCACCTAGAGAAAATTCACTACAAGCGTGGTTTTGATGGAGTTCTCTTTAGATGCATTGATGGTGAAGAGACAATGGCTGTCATGAAAGAAGTGCATGTATAAGTCTGTGGTGCCCACCAGTCTAGACATAGACTGTCTGATTAGATTCGAAGGCTTGGATGCTTTTGGCCTTCAATGATACATGATTTTGTTGATTTCACAAATAAGTTTCATTCATGCCAAGTACATTCCAACTTCATTCATCAACCTCTAGAGTTTCTTCATACAGAAAAATAATCGTGGCCATTTTCTACATGGGGAATGGATATGGTGGAACCTTATCCTTCTGCTACAACCAAGCAACATAAGTATATTCTTACTGCTACTAATTTATTTTCCAAATGGGCAGAGGCAATACCTCTTAATGAAGTCAGTTCTAAATGCATTGTTAGTTTCATCAAGTCTAACATCATTACCAGATTTGGTGTCCCTCATACCATATTGATGGACAATGGCACCATCTTCTGTTCATCTGAGGTGAAGAAGTTGTATCAAGAATACAACATCAAATCCAATCGTTCATCTCAGTATCATGTAGTGGCCAATGGCCAGATAGAAGATTTCAACAAGACTCTATCAAATATACTGCAAAATATGGTGGACAAAGATAAGAATTCATGGCCTGATAAACTCTTTCATGAATTATGGGCTTATCGAACCACCACCCGCACTGCAACGCAGTCAACTCCATATTCACTGGTATATGGAACGGAAGGAGTTTTTCCCATTGAAGTTCAATTACCTTCGCTTAGAGTAGACATTTGTGATCAATCGTCTATAGATGAACAATCTCAAAAGCAATTAAATGAATTGGAACGGTTAGATGAGAAAGGATTGTGCACTCTACACCACTTGGAAGGCTATAAGAATCGAATATCACAAGCTTTCAACAAAAATTTTTGTCTTCATTCATTCATTCAGAGAGAATTGCTACTAGTTCTTAGAACTCCAATGATACCAGGAAAGAAACCTCCCAAGCTTGAGCCAAAATGGGAAGGACCGTATTCAATACAAAAGGTCTATTCCAATAGAGCTTATTATTTAATCTAAATGGATAGAGAACTCATCACTACTCCAACCAATGCCGGATTTCTAATGAAGTATTTTGTATAAACACAAAATACATTGTCGCGGTCCATACATATGACCTTAAACTATTTGTATTACTTTCATCCCACACGACATTAAACTGTGACGTCCTAACTACATGATGAAAAACTGTAAAGAAGTCCCTTACATCCAGAAAGATGTTAAACTGCATCACCCACAGTCCATGCATATGACTCTAAACTATTTTCATTTGTTACATCCCGATAGACGTTAAACTGCATAACCAACGGTCCATGGATATGACCTTAAACTATTCGCACTTTCGTCTAACATGACGCTAAATTTTATCATCTCTTTTTCATCCAACATGACGTTAAACTATGAAAAAGTCCCTAATACGTCCATCATGACGATAAAATATGTTCTCCTTTGTCCTCACTGCATGACATTAAACTGCACTGTTCTTTTTCGTCCAACATGAAATTAAACTATATTCTCCCCATCGTCCTAACTACATGATGCTAAACTGTACCGAAAAACCTCTAATACGTTCTACATGACATTAAACTATACTTTGTCCCTACTACATGACATTAAACTGTGCATCACCAATAGTCCGAACTGCAAGGCTTTAAACTGCATAGTCCCCTTCGTATGTCCTACATGACATTAAAATGTGCATCTTTAGGGTTGTTGTTAACTCCAATTTCTCACACCGAGTATGACTCACGTGATATTAGAGAAAACCTCAACCATAACACTCTATCTGGGCTATTAACCATGTGTAAGTACCAAAACTATTTTTTAGGTCGTTGTCCCTAAGAACAACTTGATCACTAATCCATTCCTTAATTGAACTACACAGACTTTGATCCTTACCTTCTATCCTGGGTACATAGGCAACCTCATGAGGTTCAATCCCAAAACCAATCTATTCACATCGGTTCACCTCCATCTTGTACGATGTTGATTCGTGAAAATCCCCCTAGAATAAATATCTTTACATTGGTTCACTTCCATCCTTGCTATATGACATTAAACTGTACAAAATTTCTATCCTGTATGACAATAAACTACAATATTCTTTGATACCCTCACCTGAGAGCAAATCATTATTTACACTGATTTTCAATCATGTTTTATTCCAATGAATACGTGCATACTTGGCAATGCCTAAACATTTTATCTTGGGTTAAACCATCATTGTACTAAAGTCCCCTTTCTCCCTTCACATGTACGAACCAAATTTGTACAGAGGGTATTTATAGAACTACGTGGGCTTGATTCCCATCCTTATGGGATATGTAGGAACGTTTGAGTGTCCCTCTAATCCAGCCCCAAGCCTTTTGGGCCTAACCCCAAATTTCACTTTCAGTCCCGTGGATGAAAAGTCCCCATGAAAACACACACTGTGTATTTCTTATAATGGTCCGAGATCTATGACCCTAAACTAAGATTTCCAATCCTTTCACCCCGCACGACGTTAAATTGTAGTTCAAGAACTACGTATGGCTTGATTCCCATCATTATGGGATGTGTAGTGAAGTCTAATATTTCAATTCAGGACTCATCCATGACATGATTATGGTTAGCATTGATCTGTGTATCTCTATATACATTGGACAATACCCATAATTATGTGTCTTAATCCTAACCTTAAATATTTTCAAATATTCATCCCCTTTTCCTGACTTCTAATCACAAAATGTCCAAATTCGGAGAATTCTTTTACCTGACTATGCAGCACATTCCCTTAGGCAGCCTTTCATAAGTAGTCTACAAAACGGACCTGTCAGCCAAAAGATGCTATTATTTGACTATGCAGCCAATTCCCTTAGGCGGCCCTGCATAATTCAACCCCCTAATGGGTTTGTTAAATAGTGGTAACTTCATTCTTGGGAAGAAAACCTCTTTTGTCCTTATTTGTATTAATGCCAATATGTAGGGATTCACAAAATTAGCCATCCTTAACATATTTGTCCTATATTCCTTTTCATGATATGAATGTATTCAAGAATATGGTTTATTTTTTCCTTCCCTACGCTTGGGACAGACCTTCGTAGGAGTAACATATATCCAATTCATAGACAATCTTGATTGAAAATATCTTCTTCATATTCATGTACCTCTTTCCATACAGCAAACTCTATACTTTGGAAAAGTTGAATCCCCATAGACTTTCACTGGCTTCTTAACAGTAGAAAAGTAAAATTTTGAGAGTTCTTTTTCCTGACTATGCAGCATGTTCCCTTAGGTGGCCTTGCATAAGTAATCTACATAATGGACATGTTAGAAAAAAGATTCTATTTATTTGACTATGCAGCTAATGCCCTTAGGTGGCCCTGCATAATTCAACCCCCTAACAGGATTGTTAAATAATGGTAACTTCATTCTTGGGATCTACTTCTTATAATACCTTTTATCTCTTTTTCATATCATTCCTCATATTAAAATTTTCTGAAGTCATAGTTTACATATTTTCCCTCATACTTGTGTATGGTAATATGTTTTCAGATAAATTTTCAACGAATTGAGTCAATTCTAATTCATTCGGTCAAAGCTATTTTGACCATAAACATTAGCCTCTTTATGTTCGACGTGCGTGAATTTAAACTGCCCACAAAAGGAAAGGGAACTATGAATAAAAGTCAAGTTCTAGATCACTAAACATACATTTTGTATGATTCAGGTAATATTGAGAAATTAAAAGATTCAAAGTTTGTAGATTTATTTATAATAATCCTAGTAAAAATCAATCTATGTTTACTTAGCCCATTGGCATAGGTATAAATTTAAAACTGGTAGCAGGAAAATATGTGCACAAGTGATTGAGGATGAAAGCATTCTTTCCATTTGATGCACAATAATTAGAATGACATCCACAGATTGGAGTCTCTTCTCCTTTTCAGGAAATTACAAGAGGCTGTCAACATAAGTCTTCACTTGATGAACAACATCCCGAGCTTTATAAGCAGCTACATGAAGCTCATGCACTCAACCAGGTTCACTCTTCTTGGCTTGATGGAGTGTCTTCTTGGAATCTACAATGGCTTTCATACCATTCATTTGAGCTCCCTACAATGAATTATTAAGCTGGTCAAGTTACCAGATAACATCATCTTACTGTTGCTGGAGATTCATCTGTTGGACCACTATTTATTTGATCTTATGCTTCAGCTCCTTCATCTTGGAAGCATAGTCCGCTCCAGCTCAAGATACCATAGCTTCAAAGTCACTGATATTGGATGACAACCTCACTCTGTTTAAATTTTGATGGCATTTTTTCTCCTGCTCCCTTCTTAAGATGACCTGTTTCACCGCAGTATGGATCTCTTGACATCCTAAACCACCAAGTCCTAGCATGACAAATAGGGACAAAAATCGGGAAATATTTGATGTAAAATCTTCAAGAGGCACATCAGATATGATTTTCCATATGTTGTTCCATGCCTTGCGTTGTGAAAAGATGAGTGCCTTAAGTACCTCTGGGTGTGATTCAACATCACCATCAAAGGGGGGCATGTAATCTAGGATTAATGCACTTAAGAAAGTGCCCTGTTATGCTCCTCCCCCCCTGACCTGAGATTCATCACTTTCAATTCCCGTTAGGGTAGAGGCTGAGGCCTCACCTCTAGATCTAGCCCCTTCAATTGATGGCCCTACATAATTAATTGAAAGATTTGGTTAGTTTTAAAGGATAACAAAAGAATCGGTTGTCTTGCAAATTAAGTACAATAACAAATATTGTTATTCCTTACCCAACGGTAGATCGGCAGCCTGAGAAGGATCCTCCCCATCTTTCCTAGATTTGACAAGAGTTTCAAGATGAGTTTGAGGAAGCTCTACTGGGTTCATCTCCACTTGTGCTAATGTTTCTGTAATGGTAGTGTTTTCTATACCCCCTTCAGGAATGGGTAGTTTAGTATCTTGCTCAGAAAAAACTGCACATTTGAACCAATCATGATTAGGCATGTAATACGCAGTTGTTCATAATAGGAAAAAAGATAACACTCATGTCCATAATCTTCTAAATTACATTGTAATTTAACCTGATTTATAAAATCTTCAATAAATGCACCAAGTTCCATCATTTCATCTAATGTCATCTCAGAATCCTAGTTAGTCTCACCAATGGGAGCATTTGATGTGTCTTCTTGGCGACCTTCATCCTGCGGTCCCTTACCCTAGACATCTTCTTCAGTTAAAACAGCGACGTCGGTTGCAATGGGTGCCAAGATTTCTAAGGTAAGAATTGAACCTAGAATAATATAGTGTGGAAGTCAGTCAATGTTTCATTCAATATTTTATGAAGGATTGTTAACTTACCAGAAGCAGGTTCTTCTCTTCTTGAAACAATAATGGGAGGGATGCTGGGAACAGATGCTTGCTCTTCTCCAAAAGTAGCTACGTCAGCCTGAACATGTGATTGTTCCGCATCATCCTCCTTAGTCCGCACAGGAAGGTCAGTCCTCTCCCTTAAGGGGGAAATTGAAGAGGCCACTGAAATCCCGAGGAAAATAAGCATTCTTTTCATGGTTTAAGATTCATTATTAACTGAAGGTATTACCACTACTGATAGAGCATTTAGCGGTGGACTTCCTCCTTCATCGCCTTTGTCTGTTGGGATTTTTAGGAGTATCAGCAGTATCCCTTATAGGAACCTGAATTGGAGAATGGAAGGCCATTTCTAACTCCTCATCCATGGCCTGTTGGCCATGAGATATATCACCTGACTCGCGAGAAGATTCAGCAGTAGCCCCTATGGCAGTACCACCAGGGCTATATTGTGGTGGAGGAACCTCAGTAGTTCCTTTCTTTGCAAACTGCAAGATGAAGAAAATAACTTCCTTGAGTAATAGTGCTTTTACTGAAATCAAGTTGCAAGGAAAATAGGGAATGATAAAAAAACTTACATCTTCAGGGGCCACATAATCGTGCCACTCCTAATCAATCCCCTCAACAGCACCATGATCTATCATTTCCTTCACCCGCTTGGTGATAGGAATGGAATAGTCAGTGGCATATATGAGCATTTCCAGCTCTCTAATGTAATCCCACACTTCATTGGGGTTATCCTCGTATTGGATATCTGTTGAATCCACAATATTCCATATTCTAGGGAGTTGTAGACCCTCGCACAAATCCAGCCAGGAAGTCTCAGTGCCATAATATAGACTCTGCCATGTCTGGATAGCCTCTGGTCAAAGATATTCAGTGCATGTACCAGAAGGATACGAGGAAGGTCCTACAATCTTCGACTTCTATTTCTTCCCATATCCTGTACCTATTGATAGAGAATAATAAAATAAGACTTATTGCTTTATAAGGTCATGGTGATTAAATTACCACAATGAAGTAACTCACCAGTATTTGATGGAGTAGGTATTTTTATTCTAACCGGAGGATTATATCGGGCACGAGGCCGCTTTTCCACTTGTTTGGACTCATCACCCCCATCATGGGAATCCGGTGAATCAGTCCTAGAGGAGGAATATGGCAAATTAGCTTCAGTTGGGGAAGCATCACCTTCATGAGGAAGGGTTTCTTTCTCTATAGTCCTCTTCCTTTTCCCCACCTGATAAACTGGGTGATTCAGCACCCCTTTAGGGTATGATGCTATCCAGTTCTCAGCATACCATGTAGTCAGATTATGTGCCACTTTTTCAACTGGTAGATCAGAAACTGACCTAGTCTTCTCCCTAGACTTCAGCAACCACAGTTGCCGAGAAACCATTGGATGTTTCTCTATCCAAACATGTACTGGGGGAGATACAAAAATCTATTGAAAACACTTGAATTGACGTGAAAATCTATATGGAGCATTGGCCTCACATATAATTTCACTGTCAATCCTGGAAACTAGCACACCATATCTGCAAGCTAGCATGTATGACCTCAAATCCAAGTGGGTTATTCCATCATCAAAGAACCGCCCGGTTGGCGGATTTCCATAGGGAAATAAGTTGAATTCCATAAACATGATCAGCATCAATTTCATGTCATAGGCAGTAAGATCTAATGGAGAAACTCCAGAGAATGCTTGCACTGACGGCCTAAAAGAACTTCCAGGAATTTGTACTCCATTCTGTACATTATAAGTCCTGATGTGAGTGGCGATCCATCCCCATAAAACTTGGAATGTTCCCTCTATTCTTAAAGGATATTTACCCATAAATAAATGAAGTAAAATACTGTGAATCATTGTTAAAATGGGTGTAGCCAACCCGACCATTTTTTCCTCAGCCAACATTGCCGCAATAACGAAGGTCCCTGGCCTGACGCCTCCCTTCAAATCCCTGACTGGAAAGAGATAAACGATGATCCACAAAGCCAAGAAGCCCTACAGACAAGTCATCTTCGGGATCATTTGATTCACCTCATATCCCCATTTATCAAACTCTCCTGCTTCTAGAGTTGGCCAGAATGTTCTAGGAGAACCCCTCATCTCAGGTTTTGGGAAGGTGGTAGGACGAGTGGGCCTCCTATCCTTGGATTTCTTTTTCTTGGATCCTTTCTCCTTCAGCTCCTTCTCATTTGGATCCTTCTCTTTCTTCTTAATAAGAAGTATATTCATCCACTCCTCTAGATGAATATCCTTTCTAGAATGTGTTAATGAGGTCTCTGGACTCTTGATCCGGTGGAAGATTTTAAATAATTCCTGACCCAAAGTAGGAGTCTTCTCTGAATCATTCCATGTCACCTTCCGAGGAATGAATTCATCATACATTTCTCCCAAAATTGGAGCCACTGAGATCCTATGGACATCCCACAGACTGATTCCTACTTCTCCATGAGTCAGATGGAATGAATTGGTTTCTGGGCTCCAGTGGCTGAGTATCTCCGGCACGAAGTTATCATGTCTGTAAACATATGTTTTCCCAACCCAGACTACTTCGTATATCACCACTCCTTTCAGATCCTCGACAAACACTGCACAGGTTTGTCACACCCATTATTCCCACATCAAAGTTGGCTTCACACCTCCCCCTGGACGGAAGTCCCAACTTTTCTTCTAGCATTTGGATTGATTCATCTGAGCATTTCGGAAGATTGAAAGATGACAATGTGGTTGTAGCTCAGGCTTATGAGGTTTCAGATCTGGCGTACAAGGGATATGATGCATCATGTGGGACTTCTCCACTATTCCAGCATTTATAAATCCTCCCCACATGAAATATTTACGGAAGCAAAGTTGGTATAATTCTGAAACCACGAAAATGGGAGACAGTTCTTTTCTTTTGGAATAGTGACTTCTCGCAGATGACCATATCCATACAAAGGCAGATAAGTGATTTGTGGGAAATCAAAGCCATATTTCTTCAAATACTCAGCGAAATCCGGAAGAGTGCTTTCACAGACGGTATAATAGTCGTCGCCAACGATATCCATAATATCATCAAAACGTTTTCTTTCCAATTCATCAGTCATTCCAATACTTCATGGAGCCATTGAATCTGCACAAAAGTTGGATAATTAACTCTTAAAAAAAGTTCATTTTCCATTAAATTTGTGAAGGAATTCGAAAAAAATGTAAAAGGAATTAAGGCACACAAGTCAAAACTTAGCATGCAAGTGTGGATATGTCGCGCAAGTATAATGTGTTGCGCTAGTATTTTCCGCACATGTATCACCGCGCAGGTCCAGATACCTTGACATCAGCTTGATAGCAAAAGAAAAGAGGAAAAGAGAGCAACATGCATGGAGGATATGACCTGTGTGGCGAGAGCTCAGAAATCCGAAGTTCGGTGCAATGCGAGACAAATGAGCGCATATATATAGTCTAGGCCGGCCACCTGCGCGCCTATAGCCAGCGCGCTCCAGCCCTGCGCGACTCGCACCTACATGATGACAGTTGCACGGTGAACACATGTGTGCCTCTTTCCCTTTGGTTTTCTTCATTTCCTCAGAGTCACATCTTTATTCTTTCGGATCTAACTCTGAGGGGGGACTTTTGTTGATGCTCCTTTTCATCACATTGTTTAAAGGAAAGGAAAGGGAAAATGAATTATCACAAACTGATTCATCCTTTGAAGAAAACATCAAAATTCGACAAAGGAAGGAAAAAAGAGTCAAAGGACCTTGGGTCGCACAAGTTCCCTTACTGCCGCTTAAGTATACTTATGAACTGCCTAATGGTCAGGAAAGTGACATGCGCGCCCTCTTTGAAAACCGCCCGGGGTCTTCTCCAGCCTATAAATACTCCCAGTGGGCCCCCCATTTGGGGAGGAATTTTTTACAGAATTCAGATACAGAGCTCTGAATTCCCAAGTATCTTCTTTAAGTCCTCCAAACACTTATACGGTAATTCTTTACCTTGAATGGAAGGTCTAGACAATAGGAATAAGTTATAATTGTTATAAATCACTAACACTTGCGCACTTAAGTGTATTTCCCTTAAGGGAAATGATCACACTTGCACGACTCCTTGCCTATTCATTGAAACTTGCGCGCCAATCTTCTGGAAGTACCTCAGGATAATTCTAAAGGTTTTGATCATGGATCGCCCAAGTGTTACCCTACTGGTTAATAATCGCACAAGTACCCATGTTCTATGCAGGTATACCTGCGCGCCCACGCAGTACCTGCACGCCTGCCAGGACTTGCACACCCTTCTATTTTTTGGGTTCCCTTCTTGCACATTTAACCCCTATTATGCCATTCCACCTATCCTATTTAATATTCAGTCTTCAAGAAACTCTTCAAATCCACTTATGGCATGTTTTGTTGATTGAATTCCTTATCTGAAAGGAATTCTCTGGAACATATCTCAAAACCTAGTGATTTACACATCTTTATGTCACTAAAGATTGAGATTTCATTCATTCAACCTCATCCTTTAAGATGAGAGAACCCCTTAACATGGGCCTCCTTTTCATGAGTAATCCCCAGTCATAATTCCCCTTAACCTGGGCCTCCTTTTCAAGAGTAATCCCTAGTTAAAAATTTTCATTAAATTGGGCATCCTCCTTAGGAGTAAGCCCCAAGTCCCCTAATCTGGGAATCCTCCTTAGGAATAATCCCCAGTCTAAAAATTCCCAAATATGGGCATCCTCCTCAGAAGTAAGCCCCAACCATAATTTTCTTAACCTGGGCTTCCTTTTCGGGAGTAAGCCCTGTTATCAAATATGGTTATCCTCCTTAGGAGTAAGCCCCAAGTCCCTTAAATTTCAAATCCCTTTACCCTAGGCCTCCTTTTTAGGAGTATGCCCCAGTCTTAATTTCTCTTGACCAGCCATAATTCCTTTTGATCTGGGCTTTCTTCTCAAGAGTAAAACCCAATCATAAGTCCCCGCCTAACATGGGCATCTTCCTTAGGAGTAAGCCCCAAGATTAGAATATCCAAATCTCTATGAAGCACATATACCTTTATGGACCCTATTCCTGGATTTCTTCATTGAAGTAGATCTTAATCCTCATCTATTTGGGCAGTCATACATACGTAAGCCCCACATCATTACATCATTGCATTTCACAATTGTCCGGTTTCACCAATACCTCCTGTTTCTCACACCGAGCATGACTCACGTGAGCTTAGAGTGTAAAATTAATCATGACATATTTCTTTGAGCCATTAATCATGCATAAACATCGGGCTCCCTTACTCGAAATACGTGGGTTCTGATTCCTTTTCTAAACAAAGGATTCGTAGGTAGCCCATATGCGGGTACGATCCCAACTCTGAAATAATCAATGTCCTTCTGAATGACAATAATCTTAAAGTGCCCCACTGAGTGGCTTTAAAACCAGTATGGTCATCATAATGACCAAGAGACTTTTATATATTGAAGGATACCATTGAATAAGAATATCTAACAAATACAGATGATTATCTATCGATGAAGAACCTCGAATACATATAAAAGATTCTCTAAATTTCCTACATATTAATAATTGATTGTCAGATCTAAAGGAAAGCTCATTTTATACTTGGTAATGTAATAAGGATTCACGAACGTAACTTAAATCTATAAAGATTGTCCTGAAGTAGAAAATAATTCCCCTAATAATGGTGTGATGGAGTCCGACCTCCCATCCTCTCGACCAATGCAATTTCCTAAGCCTCATCAGTTCACAACTAATGAGCGCCTACCTTTGGAAAGTAGGTTCAAATGGATATGGAATCATTGGATGTTTCCGGTTCTATGAACAAACCCGTTAGAAACCGCTTGGAATGTTTGAATCTTAAATCAATGAGATCATCCCCAATTCCAGAGGAAACAACCATAAAAAACCTAAAACTCTCTAATACCCATAAAATCCCAAAATGACCCAAAAACATTAAATCCCCTATATAATCATAAAACACTAAAAAACTCTTAAAACCTATACAAACCTAAAAACCCATAAAACACTAAATCCACTAAAACCATAAAAACTCAAAGAAACACTCAATACACAAAATTACCTAAAACCCATTAAATACCTTATAACCATAAAAAAACTAAACCCCCCAAAAGACCATAAAACCCCTAAAGTACCATGAAAAAACATAAAACCCAAAAAGACTCTAAAAATTCCTAAAATCGCTAAAATATCTTCAAACACCATAAAACCCCTATGAGATCCTAATTACCTTAAAACCCATATAAAACTTATAAAACCCTAAAATCCATAATGACCATAAAACCCAAAAGGACACTACAAACCATAAAAACCCAAAAGGGGCCAAAATATCATAAAATACTAAAGCACCCTAAACTCCCTAAAAACTAAAGGATTCTACAAACCCAAAAACTATAAAAGGACATAAAACCCCCTAAAACCTCTAAAATCATCTGAAAAAACAAACCATTACTCAAAATAAAAAACCACTAAATGACCTAAAACACCACAGAACCCCTAAAATAACATAAAAATTCCTAAAACCCCTAAAAACAACAAAAGTCCCTAAAAACATTGAGAGACCCTAAAACTCCATAAGAAACCTAAAAATCATAAACCATCAAATGATTTTAATAGCCTTAAAACCCTAAATATCATAATATCCCAAATGACCCTGGATACCATAAAAACCCTAAAAACCATAAAAATCCTACAAAACACTAAAAATCTTGAAAACTCCAAACCCCCTAAAACTAAAAAACCATAAAACCCCCTAGAACCCAAAGGGACAAAGAACCCCCAATGAACAACAAAAAATACTAAAATCAAAAAAGGACCCTAAAAATCCCTAAAAATAATAAAATACCCTAAAAACCAAAAAGCTATAACACAGACTAAAGAACCTTAAAAACCATGAACTCCATAAAGAATATAAAAAACCATAGAACCCCTAAAACCCTAAATTACCATAAAATTACTGAAAACACAAAATTACCCAAAAACCCTAAAAATCCAAAATAAAATAAACTTCCAACAAAATTATAAAATTTGTAAATAACCTTAAAACAATAAAAAAAAGAAAATAAAAAAAACCCATAAAAGACCCAAAAACCCATAAAAACAAAAAACTTATAACCCCAAAAAACAAAAAAACCCTTAAACCCTAAAAATGGTACATGGAATAAAAAATACCTTAAACCAATGATAAAACATAAAACCCCTTAAAACCCCTTCAAAACCCATGAAAATATAAAATACCATAAAACCCATCAATCCCAAGAAACTATACAAAACCTAAAATCCCTAAAATCAAAAAAACATTCAAATACCCCATAAGACTCTAAAACTCCTAAAACCAAAAAAAACACTAAAAATATTGAATCCATAAAACCCACAAGTCCTCTAGATAACCAAAAACCCACCCTAAAAACCTAAAAACCAAAAAAACACCATGACAACATAAAAAATAAAAAAAACCTCACAATCACTAAAAATACACTTAAACACCTTATATCCCCAAGAAAACTAAAAAATATAAAAATATCACTAAAAACACCAAAACACTCTAAAACCCAATAATACCCTAAAAACCCATAAAATCTTAACAAACACTAAAAGCACCTAAAAACCCTAAAAACCCATAATGCAACCAACCCAAAAAATTAGTAATTTCTCTAAAAACTATAAAACCACTATAAATTATAAAGAACCAAAACACCATAAAAAAATTTAAAACCTAAAAACCATAAAAGAATCTAAAACCACAATAAGATCATAAAGCCCATAAAACCCAAAAAACGATAAAAATGCTATTAAACTCAAAAAACCCCACTAAATCTAGTTAAACAACATTAAGTCCCGAAAAACCCAAAACCCTAAAAAGAAAAATAATCCTTTAAAACCATAAACCCCCTAAAACTCCAAAAAACACTTAAAAGATAAAAAAACATAAATCACCATAAAACCCCAAAAATAACAATAAATAATAAAAAACCTAAAAATCCATAAAAACCAAAAAACCAAAAAACCCAAACACCTTTATAAAATTAGAAAAAATTATTAAAATAGTAAAAACCCTAAAACACCCCAAAAACCTAAAATCCCTTAAAATATATAAAAACTATAAAAAATAAAAAAATCCATTAAGTAACAAAAGAATCATAAAAATTATACAAACTCTTAAAACACTAATATACATTTAAAATCATTAAAACGATGAAATACTTTAAAAATCCTTTAGAACCCCTAAAAAAGTAAATGTCTAAATAACCCTAAAATTTTCCAAAGTAACTAAAAATAATGAAAAATATTTTAAATAAATAACAATGTCCAATAAACCTAATTTTTCTTATAAATCCTAAAGAGGCCATTAAACCATTAAACCACCTAAAACCCATAAAACCCTTAAAAATGAAAAACTCGTAAATCCTAAAAACCCTTAGGATCCTAAAAGAATAAAAATATAAAACCCCCTAAAAACCCATAAAACTCCATGAAAAACCTCAAAACCCAAAACACCCCATTAAATACTAGAAAACGTGAAAAACAATAAAAGACCAAAAAATCTTAAAAATATTAATAAAATCCTAAAAATTCCTAAAAATCCTAAATACCCAGAAAACAGTAAAACCCATAAAAATAAAAGAACCCTTCGAAATCCTTTAAAACATAATACTGCTAAACAATACATAGAACCCATAAAATCCATAACCCCCCCCCCAAAAAAAAACACTAAAAAGCCGAATACCAATATAAATTAAAAAACCTTATAACCCTTAAAAATCCCTCAAACACCCAAAAACTCTTAATCACCTAGAAACCCCAACCCTCCCAAACAATAAAAAACCCTTAAAACCATAAAAACTACTAAATGGACCTAAAATCAATAAATCACTTAAACAACATAAAAAACCCTTAAAACCCTATAAGACCCTAAATAACTCTATAAAAATCCTAAAACCAAAAAACCTGAAAACCCATAAAAGACACTACAATCCCTAAAACCCCTATAAACCATAAAACCCTTATTGTCCCTAAAAACCATAAAAAATACTAAAAAACCAAAATTATAAATACCCTAAAAAAAGATAAAAACATTATAACCCTATAAAATACCTGAAACCCTAAAAAGAAATAATCCATAAAAACTGATGAAAATACTATAAAAACCCTTCAAATAAATATAACAACTTCAAACAGCCTAAAACCCCGAAACCCTTAAATAATTAAAAGAACAATAAATATCTCTTAAATCCCTAAAAAACATAAAAAACCTACAAAACTAAAAACTTTAAAAATACCCTAAAAAATTAACAACTCTAAAAACACTATAGATCCATAAACCCCCTAAACCACTAACAACCATAAAATATCTTCAGAGTATTCATAAACCTAACAAATCTTGAAAAATATTTAATCCCTTATAAGAAATGTAAAAACCCCTAAAACCCTCAAAACCCCTAAAAACCTAAAAAATCACGACAAACACCTTAAAACCCCTAAAATCCCAAAAAACAATAAAAACCCTAAAACCCCTAAAAACATAAAAACTCTAAAAACCATTAAAAACATAAAAGCGTAAATAATATAAAACTATAAAAACTAAGAAACCATAAAAACCCAAAAAAACTAAAAAAATGCATAAATTATATAAAACCCTTAAACAATAAAAACATAAAACCCATAAAAGTCTCAAAATACCCTAAAAATAATAAAATATGTTAAAGAACCTAAAACCCCTAAAATACCCTAAAAAACCATAGGAATTATACAAAAGACCAGAATAATTTTCAACAACATAAATGCCCCCAAAACCTCTATAATCCTATGAAACCCTAAAAACCATTAGGTAGATACTGGATGATAGAAGTTGGTGCGATGACAGTTTCAGATGGTTGTGTTCTTGTGCAGCTGACTATGTAATGGAGCTAGGAGAGGGTGTTATTATTTCTGTGTTGTTGTTGTAGTTTTTATGGGGTACTGGGTAAATTGCAGCCCGAGAGCTTCTGTGTGTGAGTTGCGGGATACTGGAATTTGACTGGCTAAAAGGTGTTGGATGCATGAAGCTGAGCAGTAGGAATATGGTTGCTACTTACCTAAGAGGTTCTAGATTTGTTGTTGCTAGGTTAGTTTTGGAGTTCTAGTTGGGTGGTGTGGATGGATTGGTTGTGAGTTGTTGTTGTTGGTGGATATAGGATTTGATGCGAAGTGATGGGCGATGTCTGGTGATGTTGCAAAAATACTAGATTAATGAAGGGGATGTTTAGAGATGGGTTTTGGCCAAAGGGTGCTAGGTGCTGCCAAATGGTGTTGAGAGTGGGTGTTGGTGGAACTGTGTTGCTGGCTTTACTGCTGGGTGTAAAAAGCTGGGAGCTGATTGGTTAGGAGGTTCGGGATACTAGAAATTTAGTTGTTGGATGCTGGTTGTTTCCTGGCTGGGAGGTGATGAAAATGATGTTTATGTTTTGGGTGTTGTTGGTGACCCCATGGTGTAGCTCTTTTTGGGAATGGGTTGTTTGACACTTCCCATTTCTTTGATTGTTTTCCTCTTTTTCTAATAAATTCGTTGTGGGTGGGGGGGGGGGGGGGCAGGAATACCCTGGTCATTCACTGACATTGGCCTAAAAATCCTAAAACCACACAAAAACCAAAACAACTATAAAAGTATCGAACAACCAAAAAGTCTCTAAATAATAATACAAAAAACCCAAGAGGATCCTAAAAATAAATTAAAATTCTTAAAACCCTAAAATCTTAAAACCCCTAAAAACCGAAAAAACCAAAAAAACACTTAAAACCCATAAAACCCAAAAAAACCCTAAAATGTCAAAAAACAATTAAAAACCATAAGCCCCTAAATATATTAAAAACCGTAAAACACCTAAATAAACTATAATACTCTTAATTACCCAAAGAACCCATAAAACATTAAAAACAGATAAAATCACTCAAAACCATAAAAAACATAAAACCATAAGAACCTTAAAACCCTCAAAAAACACTAAACCCACTTAAAATATAGGAAAGATACTAAAAATCTTAGGAACCCTAAAACACACAAAAATTCCTTAAAAACCCTGAAATCCATCGAAACCCTTAAATCCCCTTAAAATCACAAAAATATCAAAAAAAAATAAACACCTTTAAAACACTAATACCCATTTAAAACCCCCCAAAACCCAAAAAAGACTCTGAAAATGCTAAAAACTATAAAAAACCATGAAAAACCTTAAAAAAATAAAGACCTTAAAACAATACGAACCAAATATAAGCCTAAAAATCACAAATAACCCTAGAACACCATAAAACCCATTAAAAACCATAAAACATAAATAACCTAAAATAGCTAAAAACATTGAAGACCCCCCCCCCCAAAAAACTAAAAATCCCTCAAAGCCCTAAAAATAATAAAAGACCTTAAACACCCCAAAAAAATAAAAATACTCAAAAAACATAAACCCCATGAAAACCATAAACCACTAAAATTCATGAAATATTAAAGAACCTTAAAACGCCATAAAAACAAAAAGACCCTAATAGACCATAAAAACCTAAAACACTATTAATTAAATAAATGTTCTAGAAGAACCAAAAACCTATAAACCCTATCAAAGATGTAAGAAATATAAAAACCCTTATATATACTAAAATCCTAGAAAACAACAAAAAAACCATAAAATAAAATAAAAACCATAAAATAATTTAAAACCAATAAAAACCTTAAAGGGTCTTAACAATAATAAAAATAGCAAAATACACTAAAATCACTAGACAAACCTAAAACCATAAATGATACCAAAACCACAATAGACACTAAAAGAACCTAAAAACCCTAAAAACTATAATGGAACCTGAAAACCCTAAACCCAAAATGGAACCTAAAAAATAGTAAAATCCCAACAGGATAATAAAAACTCTTAAAAACCTGAACACCCAAAATACCATAATCAAACCTAACACCAAAAATCCAAAAAAATCCTCTAAAACCCCTAAAAGATAATAAAAACCATAAAACCCTAAAATATCCTAAAAACCCAAAAACACACAAAAACCCAAAAACCCCTAAAAACATTATGGGAACCCTAAAAACCTTAAAAGAACCTAAATATTCTAAAAATACAAAAGGATCCAAAAATCCCATAAAAACCCTCAACGACCATAAAAACCTAAGAAGTACCTAATAGATCCTAAAACCCTTAAAGACCCTAAAATACCTAACGATACCAAATAAACGTAAAAACTATAATCTACCCTAAATTCCTTAAATGAAACTAACAACCCTAAGATGCGTAAATGAACCTAAAAAGTATAAAACCCTAAAAAACCATAAAAAGCACTAAAAACAAAATATCACCCTAAAAACCACAAAACCCCAAAAGACCCTACAAATTATAAAACCATTAAAAGACCCTAAAATTCCAAAAAACCATAAAATTCTAAAAAAATTATAATTCCCAAAACAACATAATACTTAAAAAACCTAAAAACATCTAAAAGAACCTACGAAAACCAAAAAACCTAAGAAAACCCCAAAAACCTAAAAGAAACCCTAAAAACCATCAAGACAATAATATCCCGTAAAAACTCTATAAAATTGTAAAACCCTCCAAACACAAAAACCCCCCATGTAAAACATTTATAACAACATAAAAAACCTAAAAACCCATCATAAAACTTATAAACTTGAAACATTGAAGAAACCATAAAACCCTAAAGAACACTACAAACCCCTAAGAAATGAAAAAAACAACCCACCCCCACCCCCCAAAAAAATAAAATCTATAAAATTTTCTAAAAACCATAAAAACTACTCAAAGCCTCTAAAACTCTATATACAAGAAAATAACCCCTAAACCCTTATAAACCCTATAAATACCTAAAATCCCAAAAAAACATTCAACCCTAAAAACCACACAAAACCATAAAAACCCATAAAAACTCCTAAAACGAATTAAAACCCCCACCCCCATCCTAAATTCCATAGTAACCACTTACAACCCTAAAAACCTAAAAACCATGAAATCTCTAAAAACACTAAAAACCTTAAAAATCCTAAAACCCCTTAAAAGACCCTAAAAACCCTACCATGAATACCCCTAAAACACTAAATATAATAATGACACTAAAAACATTATATATACACAAAAATACCTTGAAACCCCCTTTAAATATCTAAATACACTTAAAACCCAAATAACCCAAAAAACTCCAAAATCCCTAAAATCCCCAAAAAATTTGAAAACTCCTAAAACTCCATAAAATCCATAAAAACCCCAAAATAAAAAAACCACTAATAAGTATAAAACTACACTAAAAACATAAAAACAAGTACCCACCCCTAAAAACCCAAAATAACACTCAACACCCCTAAACATTTATAAAAATACCAAAAACCCAAAAACACCATTAAACCAATAAATTTCATAAAGCTATAAAAACCCTAAAATATTTAGAAAACCCAAAGAAAATGAAAATACCCCCAAAAAACCTTTAAAATACCTTAATACTAAAAAACCATAAAAAACCCTAAAACCCCAAAAAATAATAAAAACCCTTAAACCAAAGAAAATATGTCAAATCCCTAATGTTCCTAAAAAACCATAAACCCTAATAGGTTATGAAAATCACTAAAAGTCCCTTAAACACCTCCGAAAAACTAGAGGAAATTAAAAACCCTAAAAACCAAAAAATAATCTAACTTCCCAAAAAACATTGAAAACCCAAAAAACCCCACTAATAAACCCCAAAAGACCCTAATAACCCTAAAGAAACTCTAAATGAGCCTAAAAATTTTAAGACCCTTTAAAAAGAAAATAAACACCCAAAAAACCCCATAAAAACCATAAAACCATAAAACCCCTAAAAACCTCAAAAATCCTAAAAACATTAAGTTACCCTAAATATTGTAGATACCCAAAAAAACCATAAAATTAAATCTCCTAAAACTCCTAAAAACCCTAAAAATGAAACAAAAACCCTAAAACCCATATAACTCTATATAACCCCTAAAACCCAAAAAAAATCATACAATCCCTAAAAATAATAAAAAACCTAATATATAAAAAACCAATAACCTAAAAACCATAAAAAAACATTAATAAATCCCTAAAAACCATAAAACCCCTAAAAACCAAAAAACCCACCAAAACACAATAAAACTCTAAAGGGCCCTAAGAACCATAAAACCCTTAATGGACCGTAAAACCCTAAAAAATCCAAAAAATACACTAAAAATCATAAAGGGGACTAGCATCCCTAAAACCCATAATAGTCCCTAGAAAACCAAATTACCCTAAACCACCTAAAAACCCTAAAAGACATTAAATAACCTAAAAGAAATAATGGCCCAAAAAAACCAACAGTCCCTAAAAGGCCATAACAAACCATAATCACCTAAAAACCCAAAAACAACCTAAAAACACTAAAAACCCTAAAAATAGTAAAAACAAATAAAATCATTCCAAATGACCCTAAAACACCTTAAGTACCCCAAAACTGATAATAATTATAAAAACATTTTAAACCCCTCAAAACCCCAAAACCCCAAAACCCTAAAAACCCCCGAAACCAAATAAATATAAATAAAAAAAATATTTAACCCCCCTTGATTAGCTATAAAAATCATAATTCCCCATTAAAACCCTAAAAACTATAAAACCCCTGAAATTCCAAAAGACCTTGAAACCCCATATAATCCCTTGGAAGATAACTAGATATCCAATAAAAATCATAACACTGTAAAATAAACTTATAACCCTAAAACCCTAATAATACTAAAACCCCATAAAACCCTTGAAACCGTAAAACCCCAATAACTATAAACAAACTAAAAACATAAAAACTCTTAAAAACTAGGAAAACCTAAAATCCTAGAAACTAAAACACCCTAAAAACCATAAAACCATAAAACCATAAAATCTCTTTAATCACCCCCCCAAAACCCGAAAACATTAATACCCCAAACATCTAAAAACATTAAAACCCCTAAAAAGCTATAACAATCCTACACCCTCCTAAGAGGACATAAAACACCTAAAAATACATAAAAGACCCTATGAACCCAATAAAAATATACCTATAAAACCCTTTAAAATCCTTGGAAAACTATAAAAACCCATAATAATCTAAAATGATTAAACACTATAAAAATACTATAAACCATTAAAACCCCATAAATTTGATAAAAAACCCTAAAATCCATAAATCCCCCTAAAGCACCATAAAATCTCTAAAACCCTAAAAATGAAAAAACCCCTAAAACAGAACTGAAAGACCATAAAACCCTAAAAATAAACAATAAAACCAGAAAAGCCCATAAACCCCTTGAAAAGACTAAAATGCCTTAAAAACCTAAAAAATTCTGTAATACCATAAAATCCCTAAAACCCCTAATAACACATGGAAAACCATATAACCCCATACCGACCATATTTAAACCATGAAGACCCTAAAAATCATAATATAAAAATAAATCCATAAAAACCTAAAAATATTAAAATTCTTTTGAACCCTGAAAAAACCATAAAACCCTTAAAACTATAAAACCTTGAAAATCAAGAATAATTACAATAAAAATTTCTAAAATTGCCAAATATCCTAAAACATGCATGAAAACACAGAAAAAATTACAAATCCTCATAACAAAAAAATCCATACGCCCCATTCCCCACTCAAACTATAAAACCCTTCCAAACTCTTAAATCCCCAAAAATCCTAAAACCCTAAAAAATCATAAAAAGTATTAAAAATTAAAAATGACTATAAAAAACATTAAAAAACCTAAAAAGTAATAACATTAAAAAACCTAAAAACCAATGGAGATCATAAAAACTTAAATTCCCCCTAAAACACCAAGAAACCAAAAAAACCCCTAGAAAGTAATAAATCATGAAAATTCATAAAATTCTAAAATTCCCTAAAACCCCATAAAATCCATAAAAATCCTAAAATGTGTAAAAACTAGAAAACCCAAAAAAAAACACTAAAACCATTAGAACTCTTAAAACCCATTAAAACCAAAAAAATTCCCTAAAACACTAAAGACCCTAAAACCCCTGAAAAACTATATATACCATAACAATATTACAACACTATAAAGACCCCAAAACCCTTAAACACCCCTAAAAGATCCTAAAACCACTAAACACTAAAAAAAATTAAACCGCATAAAACAATAAACAAACATAAAACCTAATAAAACACCATTAAACCCCATAAATCCTTAAAAATATTATGTATAATGTCTCTGGTCCCTCAACTTCAAACCTTAAGGATAAAAATCCTAATGATTCTATATAGGACCCCAAGACTTATTTCAGTCAAATTGAGGCCCCCATTTCAGATCCCCATACTAAATAGATTAAGGTTCTGTACAGCACCCTAGTAGAGGATATGGTGAGTGGCCTTTTCACATCTATTGCGGCACTTCCTGCCCCTAGAAAAGATGTTGATCAGCCAAATGCTGATGGTCAGCCATATCCTATGGAACCAAACTATGTTCTTTATAAATACTTACTTAGTGTGGTGGGGGATTTTATTTTGAACACCCCCATCACCCAAAAATAATTTCTGAGCCCATGAATATGGTTTTCTATGAGAGGTATTTTACATATGTTATTATCGGTTCTATTCCCATTATTAATGATGTGTGGATAGCCGTTCCAGCTAATTTTGGACCAGTGATATCTCACCAAGGGATAGAGATCATATTTTCAATATTTTTTGTATGAATTTAAATTGTTTTAATCATCCCAAATTTTCATTTTCAGCTTTTATGAATAAATTTTGGATTTATGATTTTCTTAGAAAAATGGTGAAAGGAACTAAATTCTGGATTTTGGATTGATTTTTACATCAAGGGGAATTTATTCATTTCATAAAAAAATAAATCCAAATTGAGTGAATATTTTTTGATAGAATCCTTATTTCATTTTCCTCAAAGTTGTCCTTTGTAATAGGGGATGATTCTTCGATATAAGGGTCATAAAAAATTAATGAAGTTGAAGAATTTTTTGGGCGGACATCATAGACCACAACATCATAACAGAATTATGTCTTGGCCTAAACTACATCAATTGGGTGATTATACCTAGAATATAACAAGGAAACATATGATAGAAAATAAAAGTAATTATATGGAGTTTTGAAGTCATTAATGTTCCCATTGGGTGTTATACTTTTAGAGGAAGCTTCATGGAAACTTCGTCCTTAAAAAGAAATTCCCATTGAAAAACTAATAACTCACACATATGATACCCAAATACACTAAACTCTTGAGGAGAGATGACCAAGATAATTATGAACATCATTAAGAAATATTTTCATGCATGAAGGGGTCATTTATGGGGTCTACAATGCGCCAAATTTGGGGGAAAAATTTTGTCTATAAAGGGAGGGGATCCCCTTCCTCTTAAATTATCCAATTCTCCATCCATTCCTTCAAGGGACCAAGGATAAGATCTCAACCAAGGGAGGCCAGCCCCAACTATTCCCCATTTCATTTTAATTTGTTTATTTTCTTTGTTTTTTTTAGTTTTCAATTGTTATTTATATTTCTAATAAATTCATGCATTGTTTTTATTTTTGTTTCCATCCATCCACCCTCTTTACTTCTCATCTTTCCATCGTGAACTATAATACTCATGATCATGAGTGACTAATCCATGAAATATCCTAAGGGAGTAATCAGGTTCTTGAACCCAAGACCATGTTTTAATTATTCTTTGATTTAATTATAAGGATAATTTATACTCGGTGTAATCCTCACCGTGGTTGTGTAATGTTTCCTTCTTAATCTACAACAATTTTCCATTGATTGAGGAGGTGGATGGAGGGTGTGCTTGGGGATCGCTAAGTGGACTTTTTATTCATAACCATGGTAGTCTAAGGTGTGCACACATACAATGGAGTGTGTTAACTATGAATATTTGAAGATGGTTAATGAAGGTGCTCCCTGAATGTTCTCTCGAGAGAACTTACTTTCTTCCATAATCTCATTCATGTTTAGCATTTCACAGTAATTCAGAATTGAATGTTAGTTTAATATTATTTTTTATTTCATTTATTTTATTAAATTCAATTAATTTCATAACACATAATAAAATAAAAATCATTACTTCTTAAGTGAATTAGATTATGTAGGTTAATAAACTAAGAAAGCTTCTCAAGAGAGACAACCTTGGTTAGCCTTTATTTTTCACTAGTAAGACATAAAAATACTCTTATTCCACGCCCTATGATAGGAATTCATGACCAATCATAGGATTTTTAAGCTGATATTGCTCCAACTATCACAAGGGACTCCCAAGTTCTTTCAGATATGAAGGTGTCTATTCTTTGAGTGTAATATCTTACTGGTAAGTGTCTTCCCCTCAGGGAGATGGAGCTCACTCTCATACATGTTCAGGGAGTGACTAACTCCACCTCCCAAATTTCCTCATCTTGGGTAGGGGACACCCCCTGTCACGAAATGCAGTAATATGGGTTTCTTTTTGGATATTATACATCCTGAACCCATCAAAAAATATCTATAAAATTTTATTCATCCATTTAAATGAGTGAGCTTGTAGGGGATTATTTTACACTTGTTTCCATGGAAATGGATTCCAAAAAAACATTGGGTGATGATTCATCCAATAAAAGAGTATCATTTATTAATAAATTCACCCAACTTAGTGGAAAACATTAGGCTGATGCGGTTTAGGCTGAGGATGATGAGGATACCCAACCCACTATGGATGGTGATTGGATGGATAGAGTCATATAATCCAAGACAGTTACAAATATAGTAGGTGGGCCTATGAAAGTGGATAAAATAAGTATGAGAAGGGCATCAATTTCTACACTAATCCTAAGAAACATGGTTATCCCAAACCTTGGGGAAATTATCTCAATTAATGAAGGACATGTTCTGGAATTTTTGGGGGCTTGGGAATTCTACAATGTCCACAACCCTTAGGAATTTTCTTATTTCAAATAGGCCAATGATTATTGGAATTATTGAGCCCAATATTCATTTTGAGAATTTTAAAGTGTTTCACTAGTCTTCTATTGGATACGATCTTGTATCACAAAGTAGATATTTATCTTAGGTGGAAATATTATGAATTATAAAGCATGATGACATTAATTTTCATTCGTTTGAGAATGGATCATAGCTTATTCTCCCCTTAGTATATTATCATGTTTCTTTCTTCACCCCAACCTTTTTTTTGATTCCTGCCTATATATTAGACAAAGGGATATTTGGAAAAAAATTGATTATGGTGAATGAATTTATGGATCATAGTTGAACAATAATTAGGTACATTAATACTTTTGTGATCCTGGTTGAAATTATTGGCTCTCATTTCTCAAGAATTGTTGCTAATGAATTTTCTTAATGTTTTGAAATGTCAAATCTCGTTGAGGTTCTGATCGCTGGAGCTGACTTCACTTGGGGTAGATTCACTGTGAATGGAAGGTAGGAAAGTAATCATCACAGATTCTTCGTTATGATCAATGGATAGGGTTCCCCCACCTCTTTCTTTGTGTTCACTCTACCCAAATACTATTCATATCCTAATATATTTATCATTTTCATCAATATGGAGAACATGAGGTTATCTCCATTGACCTTTAAATTTAACAATGATTGGATCACCATTCAAGGATGTTGGGTGGTGGGGATTAGTGGATGTAATAGTTCATTTTTTGGAACCCCCTCTAGATAACAAGCTCGATGACCTTTTGTCTCTTAAGTAAAAGATGGTGAAGAATCAATTTAATGGGAAATGTCTCTATGATGGAGATAGGACGACCATGTTACTCCATTGTCTACACAAGGAAAAGATGTTCAATATAGGACTAGATTACATCGACATAAATGGTTCTCTTATTACTTTTGTGATTGAAATCTCGTGTTCAGTTATGGACTACTTCAAGAAGCTCTACAATGATGCTGGCGGTGGGGATAATGCCCTACTTGACGGCTCTATTCTTACCACTTTGAATAAGAATAAAATGGCGCTCTATCTACACCTACATTTAAGGAAGAGGTCATGGCTACCCTATATTATTTGAATATGAACAGTGAAACCAATCTAGATATATTAGGCAGCATGTTCATAATGTTATATTAGAATTTCATGCATGTGGAGATCACAAATGCAATGAGGGAATTTTCTTCTCTCCAACTCTATCCCACATGGAATTAACTATTGGCTTATTTTCTTAATTTTATAAGATGAAAATCCTATTGATATAAAGGACATCCATACCGTTTCTATTGGAATCTCTATTACAAATCTTATCAACAAGATTCTCACTATGAGGTTGGGTATGAATATGCAGAATATTATCCCAAACAATCAATTTGGGTCTGTTCTTGTGGGAAGCATCCAATACTGTCTCTACACAGACTCGAAAGGCATAAATATCATGCATAATGAAAATAAGTATGGGAATTTTATCCAAAGTTGGAAATCTCAAATTCCTTTCATAACATAAAGTAGAGTTTTATATTCAATTTCATTAATAACTATGGTTTTTACTCAACCTTCAGCCAAATTATTTCCACCATCTTTAAAATTTCTAGATTTTTACTTCTTATCAATGGATCCTTGAAGGGGTTCTTTAAATGCTCTTTTAGTATTAGGCAATGTGGCCCCATATTAGTTTACATCTTTTCAATTGCTAAATATTATTTGAGTAGGTGAATTATGACCTCTCCCATGATGGGAATTACGTGTCGATAAGGGGTGGAAATGATATAAATGTTCCATCTCATATCTTCAATTTAGTTGATATCATTCTATTTGGGAAAGCCAACTAAAGAACTTTAGCTTCCATCAAGATGATATTTTGTCATTATGGAATGGTTGAATGGTAATCAATTAGCTTGATAAAGTCCTATGTGGTATTTGATAAGGGTATCTCAGTCTCTAGACAGATTAGAATAGCCAATGTTTTTGGGGATAAAAGGGGATTATTTCCCTCTGATAACCTTAGTATGTCTTTTTTATGGAAAAAAGTCAGGAGTTTCCTCCTTGAAACCTTCTAAATCAAGATCTTCAACTTGTTAGCTAAATTTAAAGGAAAATCTATGTCTTTGTTTGGGAGGATATTCTTGTCAACTCCATCATCACCTCGATGTTTATTCATGACTTCTCCATTAATAGATGGCCTATCACTCTTATCAAATGACTTCAAGATCACATCAAGGACTTCACCTAAATGAGAGATATTAATGAAAGGAAGATGGATATGTTTTCATGGAAGGACTTCACATAACAAGTTGACATGGGTGGACTGGGTATCAAGGATATCAAGAAATTTAATGATGCGCTTCGTGGAAAATTCATGTAGAAATAGATCACCTCATGGGTTGAAGAACTGAATTTTATACATGATAGATTAAATCAATGGAACCATAATGGATTCTATGGGTACATTGCCTCTTCCACTTAGCATGTTGTTAAGTCCCATTTCAAGTAAATTATGTCCTACTAAAAATGGGTTGTATGTAAATAGTAAAATTTGAATTGTTGGACAACCACCTTGTTATATATGCCTCTAATTGAGTTGATGATTCCTCTTCTCAGTAGACATCAAATGTCCATCATAGACTAATATCACAATATTGGGGAGTTCTCTGAGATATTTACTTCTTATTTTTTTGGATATTCAGATGTATAGTTTCATTTTTTTTGACAACATGATCTGGAAGTAGGGTCCAGTTAGGCTGCTTAAAACTAGAGCCTTTTACCGGCACAAATACTTGTACCAGGTTGGATGTCCAAATTTCAGAATCCATTCATCCATCCTTCCAAAATATGTGTTAGATATAGGGAAAGGTAGACTACCTATGTGTTAGCAGCTATAGAAAACTAGATTGTAGCTTTCCTCTGTGTTTTTTCTCTCTATTTAGGTGAATAGGGTGTGATTCACCTATTTGTTCACCACATGTTTGGATCGAGCCTTTGGTATTATATAGAATATGTGTTTGGGTTTTTTAAGTCGATTACCATACGGTGGACCTCCTATGCAGAATGTCTGCTCTGAATTTTAGTGAGCAAGTTCACAACCTGCTACCCACTGTGGATTCTACACTCATAAGCCGTGTCTGGGCATCCAAAAATGAAGCTGACTTGGACAATAAAACGATTACTTTTCATGGTAGTGTTGTGTCCATACCAAAGGATACCCACATTACATCCAACATCCAAACAAGTTTGATGGCTAATGATGTTACTAACGTAATTAATCTGTGTATACATGGAGCATTTCTAGGAGAAAAACCCTCATATGCTTAAGTTTATTTGATGGATTCCACTGATCCTAATGTGGATTAATGTGAATGTGTATGGGGCGACATCGGGTGCACCTAACCCCTCAAGTTGTGGTTGAGTTTTTCGCACACATCGAGGATTTGTGAAGGGATGATTGTTCCACTTCATTTGTAATGAATTTTCATATGAGGCCGAATTCTAGGCCACAATGAAGGTGCTCAGGGTTTCCACTCAATTTGGGTGTAAGATGGTCTCGATTGAATTAGAATCCAAGATTACATAAAAGTTTTTGAAGAACAGATCATAGAGAGTCCATTAGCAAATTCTTCAGTATTTGATTTAGTGACTTAGCATCTCCAAAGAACTCACTCTTAATGTCATGCCTTTATATAGGGAGGAGAATTCAGTGGCACATGCTCTCTCAAAGGAAGCACTTGTGGGAAAGAGATCAATGTGGTCTTTTATTATCCCACAATGTCGTGCATCCAATGTGGTATTTGATATTAAAGGTGAGTTTCACAACTGTTTCAGTAAACATTCCTTTTAACCCTCTTCTAGTAATTTATATTAATAAATTTGAGGGATGAAGTGAACCTGGTCCCATGTCTTCTTTGCCTAAAATCCTAAAAAACAATGAAAATCCCAAAAAATACCAAAAATTCTAAAAACCCTAGAAATCCTAAAAAACCTAAAAACTCCAAAAATTCATAAAACCCCTAAAAACCATAAAATCAGTAAAACCATAGATAACATAAAAACCAGAAAAACACTGAAAATACTAAAAACAAAATAAAACAAAATAAAACCTAGGAAAATCCAAATTCTCCCTAAAAAATAAAAACCCATTAAGACATTAAAAATTAATTAAACTCACAAAATAACATAATACACATAAAGGAAATAAATCCTAAAAACCACTAAAAGTTCCAAAAAAACTGAAAACATCCTAAAATCCTAAAAAACCCCTAGAAAACCCAAAAAAAATTAATCCCCTAAAAGATCCTATAAAAATGTTGAAGACCCTAAATCCCCTTAAACACCATGAAAAATATATAACCCATAAAACATAAAAACTATAGGAAACAATAAATAACCCTAAAACCACTAAAACCGTCAGAATGCACAAAAACCCAAGAAACCCTGAAAATAGGCTAAAACACCTAAAATTACATAAAAATCCGGAAAACCAAAAAAAACATGAAAGGCCAAAAACCCTAAGAGCCTAAGAAAACCAAGAAAAACCTAAAAACCCTAAAAACCAAAAACCCATAAAAACTATAAAACCATAAAACCAAAAAATCACTAAAAACTAGAAAAACCCTAAAAACCCTAGAAAGACAAAAAACCCAAAACCCTAACATCCCTTAAAAACCTAAAATCCCAAAAAACCCCCAAATCAAATTTAAACACACTAATGAAAATATAAACAATAAAATAACTAAAAACATAAAACCCAAAAAATACACTAAAAAACTTAAAACCGAAATCACCTAAATGTCAATAAAACTCTAAAAAAACTAAATGACCCTAGAAATCCATAAAACAATAAAAGTACATAAAACCCTAAAAATCCATAAATACCTTAAAATGATAAAAACCATAAAGCCTATAAAATCCCAAAAGCAAAACATGAACCTAAATCCTTAAAACACTAAAAGACCATAAAAACCCCTAAAGACCCTAAAATCCTAAAAACCAATAAATACCATAAAACACCTAGAAGACCATAAAATACACTTAAACCATAAATGGATCGTAAAAATCATAAAATAATAATGGACACTAAGAACCATAGAAACCGTAATAGACCCTAAACACCATAAAGGCCCCTAAAACCCCTTGAAACCCTAATGGTACAAAAAACATTACAATAATTAAATGACCCTGAAATACCCCAAAGTTAATTAAACAGCCTAAAACACCCCATGAAACCCCTAAATGAACCTAAATACCGTAATACCATAAGAGAACCCCAAATCCCAAAAAATCCCCAAAATCCCCTAACCCCTGAAATCCTTAAAAGTCCCTAAAACCGTAAGACGCTTAAAACCCATAAAAACACTAAAAACGGTAAAAGGATCTATAAATAAAAAAAGAATTTAAATACCCTAAAATAGTTAAACCCCTACAAAACTAAAAACACTAAATCCTTAAAAACTATAAAACCATAAAACCATTAAAACCGCAAAATCCAAAAAAAATCATAAAAACCACAAAAAAATTAAAAAAATACTAAACCCGCTAAAAATACATAAACAAAAAACAATACATAAACTAATAAAGATAAATGGAAAACAAAAAAAAACTAAATCCCCCTAAAAACCCTTAAAATCCATAAAATTTAAAAAACCCCAAAACCCACTTAAAATTGATAAAATACCTAGAACCCCTTAAAACAATAAAATCCCATAAAAATATAAATACCCTAAATACCCCTTAAAACCTACAACAATACAAAAATATAAAAATAACATAACCCCTTAAACCCCTGAAAAACACTAATAACACTAAAACCCCCAATGAATCATAAAAAAACTAATTCCCCTAAAAAGACCAAAAATCTAAAAACCCTACAAACATTAAAAACCATGAAAACCCATAGAAATAGAAAAAACACCGAAGGATCCTAACAAACCATAAAAACAAAAAAAACAGAAAAACCACTAAAAACACTATAAAAACTAAAACCCCAAGAAAACCCTAAAACCCCCAAAAATCCATAAAACTCTAAAATAAAACGACAACCATTAAAACCCCTAAAACCCCATGAAAGTCCCAAATAACCTATAACCGCCAATTTCCCTGTAAAAATAAAAGATAATAAGAACCCTAAAACCCTTAAAAGTCACTAAAAACAGTAAAATTCATAAAATACCCTAAAACCCTAAAAGATGATTAGAAACTTAAAACCCCTAAAGGACCGTAAAACACCCTAAAACCCCAAAATGACCCTAAAACCCATGTTAGAAGCTAAAAACCATAAAAAACAAAATGAGTCTAAAACCCCGAAAGGATCCTAAAACCCCTATAAACCACAATGGAACCTAAAAACATTAAAAAACCCTTAAGGAACCTAAACTTCTAAAAACTCCTAAAAGACCATAAAAACTATAAAAACTTATATGACTCTAAACACCTGTAAAAAACCTAAAAACGCATCTACACCATATAAAAACTACTATTTTGGAAAAAATATAAAACCCTAAAGAACTTGAAAAACATAAAACCCCTAAATGTCCAAAAAAAACCATAAACATAAAAGAAACCTTTAAAACGTAAAATGACACTAAAATCGATAAAAAAAATTAAAAGACCCTAAAATCCATTATTCCCCCAAACCCCTAAAAATCCTAAAAGACCCTAAGAAACACTAAATCCACTATAAACAGTAAATAACCAATAAACCCCAAAAACCTTTTAAAACACCAAAAAACGAAAAAAAAAATCCTAAAACCCCAAAAACTAAAAAACCCAAAACACTAAAAAAAATCTATCAAAACCATGAAACCTAAAAAACACATAAAAAACTGATGGAACCCCTATTACATTAAAAAACCTAATAAACACTAAAATCCAAAAAAACTAGAAAACCCCTAAAGACCCATAATCCCCAAAAATTTCTTAAAAAGAAATAAAATAAAATATCGAATAAATATAGATAATGATAAAACAATATAAACCAAAAAACTCTTAAAGACCCCTAAAAATCTCTAAAACCCCAGAAAACACCCTAAAACCCATAGACCTAAAACCATAAAACTTATAAAAATGCCTAAAACCCTAGAAAAACCCTAAAAACAATAAAACCCCTAAAACACTTTAATGAAAATATGACCCCCCCCCCCAAACCCCAAGTGTCACTAAAATCCATAAATCCCTTAAAATACATAAAATCCATATAATATCCTAAATGATCCTAAACCTCAATTAATTTCCACGAACACCACAAACCCCCTAGAAACCATAAAACAATAAAACCCTTAAAAATAATTAAAACCCTTAAAATACATTAAAACCCGAAAACCCCTAAAACATCCTAAAAGATCTATTAATTATAAAAAACCCTCATAAAATCCAAAACCCATAAAACAAAAAGTAAATCCCTAAAAGGAAATTAAAACACCATTAATGCACTAAAATCTTTAAAAACCCCTAAATAACATTAAAAAAATCATAGAAAACTTATAATAAACTAGAAAAACCTAAAACACACTAAAAACATCTAAAACATAAAAAAACCCCAAAACCGCTATATAATATGAAAACCCTAAACCCCCCAAAAAACCAAAAAACCCATAAAAAGAAAATAAATAAAGAATTCACTAAAAAACAAAAACCATAAAAAACACAAATCCTTAAACTTCATAAAGCCACATAAAATCCCTAAAACCCCCAACAGATCTAAAAACCCCTAAAAATATTACTAATTCACTAAAACCTCTAAACATATTTTATGAAAACCTTAACAACCCCAAAACCCCAAAAACCCCTACATCCTTAAAAAACACTAATACCACTAAAGGGGTATAAAACACACTAAAACCACTTAAAGACTCTAAAACCCATAAAAATATTCAAAGATACTAAAAATCCATGAAATCCGTAAAACAAAATAAAAAACCAAAATGACCATAAAAACCCTAAAAATCCCTACATGACACTAAAAATCCTAAAAAAAATAAAAACCCAAAAATCCTTAAAAGAACCTAAAACATGATAATCTTTAATAGACACTAAAACCTATAAAAAACATATAGTACTTTTAAAAACCTAATAATACCTAAATAAAATACCTAAAACCCCAAAAACATCCTAAAAACCTAAACCCACCTAACACCCCAAAAAACCCCAAAACCTCTAAAACCACTAAAACCCTTTAAACCCTAAAAGCCTATTAATCCTAAAACCCTTATACTGATTGAAATACGTAAATAACCCCTAAAAAAAACCAGTAAAAACCCATAAGGCTTAAAACCACAAAGGACCCTAAAAAACCTAAAGCATACTAAAAAATGTAAGGGAGACTAAAATAATAAAAACACAAAAAGACCCAAAACCCCTTAAAACTCTACAAGATCCTAACACCCCTAAAAACCTCCAAAATCCCAAAAAGGATCTAAAAAATCCTAAAACCCCAAATGATCCTTAAAACCCTAAAAGACCCTTTAAACCTCTAAATACACTAAAAACCCACCAAACCTGAAAATGAACATATACCCCTAAAAAATCATAAGACCCAAAAACTATAAAAATGAAAAAAACTTGAAAATATAGTAAAACCGTAAAAACCCTAAAAACCCTAAAACCTCAAAAACCATAAATCCCAAAAAATAATAAAAATCATTAAAATCCCTTGATATAGAATAAAATCCATAAAAAACTTTAAAATCTTAAACACACAAAAAAACTCTATAAAACCATATCGCACCCCCTAATAACCCAAAAAACCCATAATCCTGTCAAAACCCTAAAACCCATAAAAAAACTACACACCTTAAACCCAAAAACATTAAAACTCCTTACAACCATTAAAAAACCAAAACCCAACTAAAAACCCCCAAACCCTAAAAAATTCCCTAAAACCCCTAAACCCCCTAAAAACCAAAAATCCTTAAAAACACTAAAAACCCCAAAAACCATTAAAACTATAATATCCCCTTGAAAAAAAACCCATAAAAACTAAAAAACATAAAACCCTAAAAACCCTATGACACAAAAACACCCTAAAATAACTATAAGACATAAAGGACCCAAAAAATCCAAACACTAAAAGACCCTAAAAACCATCTAAAACCAAAAAAACAATAAAAACATTTAAACCCTAAAGATAGTAAAAGCCTAAAAAACCATAAACACCATGAAATCCACAAATCCATAAAATAACCTTAAATCCCTAAAACACCTAAACCCCTAAATAATCCTAAAACCCTTAAAAGACCCTGAAAACCCAAGAAACAAAAATGTATCACAAAGCTAGAAAAATACCTAAATGAGACTAAAATATTATATAATCATTAAAGAGAAATAAAACCCATAAAATCTGAAAAAAAACATAAAAATAATAAAACCATTAAAAAAAACTACATCCCTAAAAACACTAAAAATCTTTTAAAACCCCTCAAACCCATACAAACCATAACCCCCCCCCCCCCAACACTATAAACCCCTAATACGATAAAACCCCTAAATAACCCAAAAACCCTAAAAACAGAAAATACTAAAAACAATTAAATACATGAAAACCCCTATAAAGAATTAAAACCTTACAAAAACCTAATAACCTAAAAATCTAAAAAACCTTAAAATACATAGGAAAAAATTAAAAATTTACAATCCCTAAAAACCAAAAAAATTGCAATAACACCCTAAAAACACTACAAGATAAAAAAATCTAAATCCCCTAATAAACACTAACAACTCTAAAAAAAATAATAAAACCCATAAATACATATAAACTATAAAAACCATAAAAACCATAAAATAACCATAAGATCCCTAAAAACCCTAACACACTATAAAATTATTAAAAAAATTATGAAATCCTAAAAACCATAAAGATAATAAAAACCAAAAAAAGAACCCAAAAACCCAAAACCCTAAAAACCCTATACCCCCAAAAATTCATAAAACCCTAAAACATTTAATATATCCAAAAAACAAAATAACCTTGAACCCCTTAAAAATAAAAAAAATAATAACCCTAAAAACCCTAAAAACCTCATAAGTCCATAGAAAGAAAAAAACATCACAGAACCACTAAAAATCACTAAAATAAATAAAAATGTTAAACCCCTGAAAACATACAAAATCTTTTAAAAAACCCCTAAAATATTAAGACCATTAAAAAACCCAAATCCCGAAAACCCATATAATCCATAAAACCCCATATAAACCCTATAAACCTAAAAAAACATGAAAATCCCTAAAAGAGTCTATAACCCTTTAATACCATAAAAAAGAATTAAAATTCATTTAAATTATCAAAATACCCAAAATACACTAAAACCCTAAAACCCTGAAAACCAGTATAAACCCTAAGAAAACCCTAAAACCCTAAAAATCCTGAAGACACCCAAAAAACCCCGTAATAGTTCATTAATCCTTAAAAGCCCTAAATCCAATAACACCACTTAAAAACAATAAAAACATAAAAACACAAAAAACACAAAAAATAAAAAAACCCAAATTACCCTAAACTGAAAAAACCATTAAAAACAATAATAAATCATAAAAACTCATGAATCATAAAAACCTATAAAAATATAAAACCTGAAAACACCTAAAAACACTAAATACCCATTAAACCCCTTAAAACCATAGAACACATTAGAAATCCTAAAACACTTTAAAACCCCTAAAAACATTAAAAACACTAAAAACCCATAAAACCAATTAAAATATAAAAGACTATTAACCCTAAATATATATAAATCCCCATAAATTTTCTAAAATACATTAAACCCTAAAATTCATAAACAACCTTAAATCACTAAATGACCATGAAACCCTATAAAAACTATAAAATCATTAAACACCCTAAAAACCCATAAACCCTTAAAACCATAATACCCTATAACATTAAAACCCCTTAAAACCATAAAAACCCTAATGTCCTTAAAAACATTCGAACCCTTGAAAAAAAAACAAAGCAATTATAAAAACACTAAAAATCCAAAAGAGATAAAACCTCATAATTTTTATGCAAAAAACAAAAAGATACTAAAGACCCTAATATCACTATGAAATACCTAAATACACTAAATTAAAAAAAATTAAACCCTTATAAAAGTCATTAAAACGCCAAAAAAACCAATAACCAAAAAAAATGTCTAAAACCCCTAAAATTTCCTTAAAACCCATGAAAATCCTAAAAACCCCTAAAAAGCAAAAAACTATACAACCCTAAAAACCTAGAAGCACTGAAAATTTGAAAAACACATAAAAACCATAAATATCTAAGACCATGAAAAACCAAAAAAACCCTAAAAACAGTTCAAACACTAATAAACCCTAAAAATAATAAAAACCCATGAAACATTAAAACCACTTAAAACAATGAAAAATATCTCAATACCAAAAAAACTCTAAATAATTTAAAACCCCTAAAAACCATAAAAACATAAATGATCCTTATAACCCCAAAACACCCTAAAATCCCTAAATACGCTAAGACTCATAAAGGATACGGAAAACCATAAGTACCCTTAACGAACCTATGAAAACCCTAAAAGACATTAAACACCCATAAAACCGTTAAAACATTAAAAACTATAAATTTTTTTAAAACCCCTAAGGTCGCTAAAAACCCTTAAAAGATACTAAAATAGGAAAAACCAAAGAAAAATTTTAACCCCTAAAAACAAAAAAACAATATATATCCCTAAAAATGTCCTAAAATGTTACAAAAGCTAACAAAAAAACCTAAAATCCCAAAATCTGAAATAACCCCCAAAAATTAACAAACACTAAATAAAATAAAAACCCTAAAACAATAAGAAATAATAAAACCTTAAAAATTCTGAAATCCATAATAACCTAAAACCCTATTAAAACAACACTACCCTAAAACCCCTAAACCCCTAAAAACCTTAAAACCCATCAAAGACACTAAAAACCTGAAAACCATAAAATCTATAGAATATATTAAAAGCAATAAAATCCTAAAAACCAAAAAATCTACTAAAAAACATAAAAATAGTAGAAACACCTAAAAGAACCTAAACCCATAAAACCCATAATGAACAAAAATCCCCTATAAAAAATAAGACCCCAAACCACCAAAAACATAAATACCCTTTAAAATTAAAGACCATAAAATCCCGAAAAAGAACACACAACTCTAAAATTGACTAAAAAACATTAAAAATCAAATAAAGAATAAAATTCCAAAAACCATAAAAAAACAAATGACCTTAAAACCCTAAAGCCTCTATAGGACCCGAAAACCCCAATAAAACCGTAAAAGACCCATAAAACCCTAAAATATCATAAAATACACTTAAAAACTAAAAGAATCATAAAACTATAAATTCAATAAAACTTTAAATGATACTAAAAACCATAAACCCCCTAAAAGTCCCTAAAACCCCTAAAGAACCCTAAATCCACCTAAATGTCCCAAAAAAAATAAAAAACCCATAAAACCCATAAAATAGCCCTAAAAACCTATAATAAAAAAAGGACCCTAAAAAATAAAAATATTAAAATAACCTAAAAACCCAAAAACCCTATTGAAGACCCTAAAAACCCTAATCAAAACTAAAACCCATAAAAAACACAAAAAAAATCCTAACACCCCCACCCCTATCCCCTAAAAGACACTAAAAACACGTAAAACTCCAAAACCAGCCATAAATCCCTATTTTTGTAAAAAAACCATAAAAAACATTAAAATAAATAAAACTCTAAAAGTACCTAAAACCATTAAATCCGTAAAAACCATAAAAAATCCAAAATCACCAAAAAATTAAAAACCATAACATTCCGAAAATACATAAAAAACCAAAAAACCATATTAAAATTTCCTAAAACCCCTAAAACCATAAAACCACTAATACCCATAACACCCATAAAATTCCATGAAAACCCTAAAAACTATAACCCCATAAAAAATCCTTAATAACACTTTAACGCTGAAAAAACTCCAAAAAGACACTAAAAAGAAATTAAAATCCCTAAACCCATTTACAATATATAGACACAGATAATATTTCCAAAATCATAAAACCGAAAAACCACTAAAACCCCTAAAAACCCTAAAAACCCTAATGACACAAAAAACTAGAACACCTTAAACCCCCTAAAACCCTAAACACCCTTAAAACCTGAAAATCATAAAATCTCAAAATTACCCTAAATCCCTTAAAAACCCATAAAACCCTCTAAAACCCATTAAAATCCAAATACCCCCAAGGGAACCTATCTACCAAAAAAACACTATGAAAACTCTAAAACCCTAAAAATACTCTAAAAACCTAAAAACCCTAGAAAACCCCAAAAATCATAAAAGACTACTAAAAGACCCAAAACAACCAAAACCCCTAAAAGACCCTAAAAACACTAAAATTAAGGAAATACCCTAAAATCCATAGCAATACTAAAATACCTTATGAACCCTAATAAAACCAAAAATACACTAAAACCCTTAAAAAGCTAAAATCCCATTAAATACCCTAAAACACTAAAAGACACTAAACATACCCACACCCCTTAAAAGACGCTACAAACCCTTAAGGTTCCTAAAACACTTATGGAGTTACTATGGTGGTGGATGTTTAAGCTGTGAGTTGATACAGGTGTGGTTTGTTGGTTCTTTTTTGAGGGTCTGCGTGCTGGTTTTTCTTTGCAGTGTTGCTGGATGTGCTATATGGGCTACATATTTGCTCTTGTCTTAGATGATGGAGATTCTATCCCCCTAGTTATTCTACTCGGTGAAACTTACTGGGATGTTGGGCGCTTCTTGGCTGGGATGTGAGGAACATGTTGTTATGGTTTTTTTTGTTGTCTCTTTACTGATAGAGAAGATCCTACATGTCATTGTGGCGCTGGCTGACGTGGAAGCTGGTGTTTTTAGTGTTGTAACTAGATTGGGTGTGAGTCGATGTGGATGATGGATCTTGGGAATGTTTCGTGGTGTTGGATATTGTCATGATTTTGGGCGCAGTGGATATGATTGTGTTTGGAGATGGTTGCTACCTCACTCTGATGTGGTGAATGTGGGACTTATGATTTTGATTCTGGTGGTTATTGTGATGATGGCGGTGGATATGATTGGCAAGGGGGTGATGGTTGATGAAATCGGTGCTATGAGATACTGATTGATGTTTGGCTAGGATATGCTGGTGGAGATGTATCTGGTTTTCTTGTTTTTCTTGTTTGGTCCATCTTTTGGTTTTTTCTTGGGACTTTTGGGTTTTGTGGGGGTGTCCAGGGTATTTTGGGTGTGGCCCGTTTGACCCGTCCCCTCCCTTGTCTTCTAATTTTTTGTTCTTTTCTAATAAATTTGGGTGGGGGGGTCAGGAATATCCTGACTATTGCATCTTCCTTTCCCAAAGTATCATAAAACATAAAAAGGAAATCAATACCCAAGAAAATTATATGACCACAAAAAAATCTACAAATCCCCAAAAAAACCAAAACCCTTATAAACCAATAAATATCGTAAAAGTGATAAAATCCATAAAAGATACAAAAAACCCTAAAAAGTGTAAAATAACCTAAAAACTATTAAAACCTAAAAGAAACAAAAAAAATTAACAAAAATGAAAAACATAAAAAAATTAAGTGAGCTTAGACCATAAAACCCCATAAAATCCCCTTAAAGGCACCAAATTCCTATAAATCATAAAAATCATTTTAAACAAAAAAACCCCAAAACCCATAAGAAATACTGAAAACCTCCCCAAAACACAAAAACCTTCCAAAAACACATAAAACAATAAAAAATTTAAAAACCTAAAAAAATACAAAAAACACAAAAAACAAGAAAAAAATCTAAAACCCATAAAAAATATATAACCTACAAAATCCTCAAAAACCTAAAACCCCCCAAAACACTAAAACCCATAAAAAAACAAAACCCAAAAAACCCTATAAAAAATTATCCCTAAAAACCATAAAAGACCCAAAAACCCCAAAAGAACCCTAATTGAACTTAACCCCCCCCCCTTAAAGAACCTAAAACCATAAAAACTATAAAAAATACTAGAAACCTACTAAAACCCCAAAATACCCTTAGAAACCCTTAAACACCATAAAAATCCTAAAAACCCCATAAAACCCTTTATACTATAATAGACTTTCAGATCCTGAAAACACCAAAAACCCCAAAAACCCAAATTACCCTGAAAACATGGAAAATATGAAAGAACATAAAAAACCCTGAAAAATCATTCAAACCACTAACTAATTTAAAATAAATAAAAAAACCCCGAAAATTTCCAACCTCACTAAAACCCCCTAAATCACTAAAGCTCCTTTAACCCTAGAAAACCCCCTAATCCCCTAAATGACCTTAAAATCCTTAAAAGGCCTATGAAAAATATAAAAACTCTAAAAATCGAAATAAACCATTAAATCCACTAAAAACCCTAAAATATTAAAATTCCTTGAGAATCCCTATAGGACCCTAAAAAATACACAAAGCCTAAAATAAGAAAAAAAAACTCTAAAACCCCTAAAGACCAAAAAAACTCTAAAACCCTAAAAGATCATAAACCCCTAAAAACAAAATAAAACCCCTAAAACCCACTAAAAGACCCTAAAAACCCTAAACACATTGTAAGACCCAACAACCCATAAAAACACCATACAACCATAAACACTATAAAGATAATTAAAATCCCTAGAAATCCCAAAAAGCCCCTAATAACTAAAAAAACCTTTTATAAACCTAAAATCCCTAAAAACCCATAAAACCCTTAAAAACCCTCATTTTTTAAAAAAAAACTGAAAAACCAAAAATCCCAAAAAACCTGGAACACCTTAATAACCCTAAAAAAGCCTCAAAACCGCTAAAAACCCTAAAACCATTGAAAACTGAAAAATTCTAAAAAACTTAAAGGACCCAAAAAACTATAAAAACCATAAAGGATAAAAAACCCATAAAAATCTAAAAGACCCTAAACCACATAAAATTATCTAAAAACCATAAAAGATCATAGAAAATATTAAACCCCCTAAATGAACCTAAAAACCCTCAAACAACTAAGAAACCCCAAATAACCTAAAAATAACCAAAACAACCTAGGCGACCCTAAAACAACTAAAAACATTAAATGACCTTAGAAATCATTAAAATACAAAAACAAAAGAAGGATCATAAAAACCCCTAAAAAATATATAAACCCAAAAAACCCAAAATATAATATAAATAAATAAAAAAACATGATAGAAACAAAAAACATAAAAACCATAAAATCCTAAGAAACCCTAAATCTCCTAAAACACTAAAACCCCTAAAAACTGTAAAACCCCTAAAAATACAAAAACACCAAAAAAAATCCTTAATGGAATATGAAATATTATAAAAATCATAATGGACACTATAACCCCTAAAAACCTTAAGGAACCTGAAAACCCCCAAAACCACCTAAGGAACTACAAAAAACATTAAAAAATTGGAGGAACCAAAATCACTCTAAAACCCTATAGGAACATTAAAACCTATGAAAAATAAAATATCCTAAAATTGTAAAAACCTGGAACTACCATACAAACCCAAAAAAATATAAAGAAATTATAAATAAACCTAATCTAAAAAAGGACACAAAATACCCTAAAACTCATAAAATCCCCTAAAACCCATAAATACCCTAATACCCTAAAACCCTAAAGAAACCCAAAAAACCATAAAAACCTTAAACACCATAATAAATTCAAGATACTCTAAATTCATAGAAAATCCTAAAAAACTAAAAGAGCTGAAGAAACTATAATACCCTTAAAATCCATTAAACCACAAAGAACCCTAAAAATACTTTAAACCCCCTAAAACCACTAACGAAACCATAAAACAAAACTTATTAACCCAAAAAACAATAAATATCCCGAAAAAATTAGAATCCCTTAAAATCATAACACCCTTATAAAACCTGTAAAGTCATTCAAAAGAGAAAAAATTCCCAAATCCCTAAAAACACCCCCCAAAACCGTGAAATGATAAAAAACTGAAAATGAAAAAATCTCAAATAACACTAAAAACCCATTACACCCATGAAAACTCTAAAATTGGAAAAAACCCTACACCCCCGCAAACCCTAAAAACCCATAAGAACCTAAAAACGAAAAATATTCCTTAGAAAACATGAAAATAATTAAAAAATATATGAACTATAAAACCCCAAAAAAACACATAAACAACTAAAAACCCTAAGGACCCTAAACCCCCCTAAATGACCGAAAACACCTAAATGAACCAATCACCCATAAAAGTCAACCATAAAACCCTTAATCCCCTATAAAAATATTAAAAGCCTTTAAAAACTCACATTCATCATAAAAAACACTAAAATAACTAAAAACCATAAAAAATACTTATGACCACAAAAAACCTAAAAACCTGAAAACACCTAAATATCCTAAAAACATAAAAACACCTAAAACACACTAAAACACCAAAACCCCCAAAACCCTCCAAACCAAAAATCCCAAAATCAACCCTACAAATCTATAAAACAAATAATCCCCAAATAAATCCTACAAATCTAAAAACCCTTAAAAAATCAAAAGACTATAAAATTCAATATAAAACATATCATCCTAAATAAATCCTAAAAATCCTAAAAAATCCCAAAAAAACCCTTAAAAATAAAAAATCTTAAAACCCCGAAAACCCCAAAAAACCCTAAACACCAAAATAATAAAACCCAATGAAGACACTAAAAATATTCAACAATCCTTAGAAAACCCTAGAAACACCAAAAATCATAAATAACCCTAAAACCCCTAGTACCATAGAAAACATAAAAACCATAATTGACCCCATTACTCCCTAAATCACCCGAAAATTTAGAAAACCACTATAAATAATAAATCCCCATAAATCCTATAATAAACCATAAATGATGTTAAAACCCCCTAAATGACCCTAAGAACACTAAAAATACTATAAGGCCTAAAAACCCTATAAAAACAAAAACACCTCCAAAATACCCCAAAACACAAAAAAATTTAAAAGAGCATAAAAACTATAAAAACCCCTAAAATCATGAACACCCCTAAAAACAATAAAACCCCATAAATCCCTGAAACCCGAAAAAAACTAAAAACCCTAAAACACTAAAAAACAATAAAAACCATAAATAACCCTAAAACCCTAAAAAACCTAAAATTGTTAAAGCAATAAGGCCCCTAAAACCCCTATATTCGTTATAAACATCAAAAAATTAAATACTCCTAAAACTATCAAAAAAAACTAAACCCATAAATGATTCTAAAAATCCTATCAAACATTAAACGACTTAAGAGACTATAAAAAACCCAAAAACCCGCAAGAAAACTTGGAAAAAATAAAAATTATAAAAATAAAAAATATATTGATTTTTTTAAAAAACAAGATAAAACCTAAAAAACTAAAAAACCTATAAAAACGCAAAAAAAAATTCCTCAAAACTAATAAAAACCTGAAATACTCATAAACCCATAAAAGACACTAAAAACATTTAAACACAAAAAATAACACCTAAAACCCATAAATCCCATAAATCCCATAAAAACATTAATCCCATAAAACCCATGAAACAAAAAACCCCATAAAACCCCCACGTAATCCAGAAAAATATCCTAAAACACAATAAAACCCTAAAAATACATAAAAAAATTCAAATCCCAAATAATTGTAAAATCATCAAAAAAATCCTAAAACCCCAATAAAAACATATAAACCCATAAAAACCCAAAAAATAGAAAAAACTCTAAAATTGTAAAAAACCAAACCCCATAAAAAATATTAAAACCCATAACAAAAATAAACCTACAAACCCTAAAAAATATAAAAATCTATAAAAAACCAAAATAACCATAAAACTGTAAAAAACCGATAAAACCACCAAATAATTAAAATGCCTAAAATCCCAAAAAAAACATAAATTTCCTAAATGCCTAAAACTATATAAAAACCCATAAAAGAATTTAAGAACCATAAAAGGCCTTTGAAAACAAATAAAACACTTAAGTAACCTAGGACCCCTTACAACCATTAGAAATCATTAATATCCTAAGAAACCTAAAACTCCTAAAAACTACTAAAAACTACTAAAACCATTGAAAACCTTATCACACAAAAAATATAAAAACCCTAGAAAACCCCTAAAAACTATAAAATTCCTAAAAATCATTAAAACTCATAAGAAACCCCTGAATGAAGCTAAAATACCAATGAAATCCCTAAAGCACATGATAGCCCTTAAAAATAAAATGGGACCCAAAAAGCCAAAGAAATCCCTAATATATCCCAAAAACCAAAAAACCGTAAAAGGAACCTAAAATCCCTAAAAATATAATGTAACTTAAAAACCAAGAAACCCTAAAAGGGTATAAAATCTTAAATGCACCTAAATGACCATAAAAACCTGAAAAAATCACAAAAAACTATAAATCCCCCCTAAAACCACCAAAAGACACAAAAAACTCTAAAATACCTAAAAGACCATAAAACACCTAGAAAATCCTAAAAATAGTAAAAACAACTAAGGAAATCCAAAACCCAAAAAACCCAAAAAACAATAAAATAACATTAAAAGATTCCAAAACTCTAAAAACCAAAAACACTATCAAATACCCAAATAGACCCTAAAACCCTTGAAAACCCAAAAACCCAAAAACCCATTAAGATCCTAACCCCCCCCCCAAATACATAAAAACACTAACTCTCCTAAAAAAGGAAAAAACTCCGTGAAAACTATACTCCATAAAATCCCATAAAAATCATAAAACTCTTCAAAACCCAGTAAAACAGTAAAAACCCCTTGATCCCCTAAAACCAATATAAAACCCCCACAAACACACAAAATACATAAAAACAAAAAAAATGAAAAAATACCCTAAAACCCCATTAAAATCGTGAAACCCCATTAAAAACCTAAAAACAATAAAAATCACTAAAACCCCTAAAAATCCAACACACCCTAAAAATCATAAAACCCCTTAAAATATAGAAAAACTACTAAAAACCCTAAAACCCCCAAAACCCAAATAAACTCTAAGACCCCTATATGCAACTAAAAATCATTAACAACACTAAAACCACCTAAATTACCCTAAACCCCTAAAAGAAAAACCTAAAAATCCTTGAAACCATATAAAAAGTATAAACACTTTAAACCCACTTAAACACCATAAAAAACCTAAACCCTCCTTAAACAACTAAAACCCCTAAAAATCTTGAGAACACCCTAAAACCCCCACAATCCAAAAAACTCCTAAAAAAATAGCCAACAACACACTCAAAATCCCCAAACCCTCTAACAACCATAAAACCCCTAAATTAACCCTAAATTCCCTAAAAACCCTAAAAAATCAAATTACACATGAAAATCTATAAAACACTAAAAACACTACAAACCAAAAACCCCTTTAAAAAACCTAAAAACTAAAAAAACCATGAATCCCTAAAAATTCAAAAAAACCCAAAAAAACATTAGATACCCATAACCCAATGAAAAAAAATATCTATAAATCATAATAATAATTTTAAAAGCCTAAAATTACAAAAAACCTAAAACCCATAAACCCACAAAACTGTCAAAAAATAAAAAGGACCCTAAAAATCCCTAAAAACCATACAACCACTTAAAAGAGCTAAATCACAATAATAATCCTAAAAATATCATAAAACCCCTAAAATATTATAAAACACTACAAAACCCTATGATATCCTAAAACCCATATAGAAACAAAAAACACCCCTAAAAAACCTAAAACCTAAAAAATATTAAAATATCTTAAAACTGTAAAAACTCTAAAAACATAAAAAATCATAAAAAAATAAAATCACATTAAATCCTAAAACACTAAAACCCCTTAAAGACACTAAAACCCTACAAAATTTTAGTACCCACAAATACTCTAAAAAATTCCATAATAACACTAAAAACAGAAAAAACCAAATAAAATCCAAAAAACTTGTAAAAACCAAAATAATCCCATAAACACCTAAAATATTCTAAAAAGACAAAAACTAAAAGATCTTATAAACCATAAAAAATGTTAAAATAGTCAAGACACATTAAAACCCAAAAAAACCTAAAAAAATCTAAAACCCCTTTAAAACCCCTATGAAAACCTTCAAATCCTAAAACCCCCAAAACTATGTCAAATAATATTTTTTTAAACACAGATACGTCTTAAAACCCAAAAAACCCATAAAAACACTACATATGATAAAATCCCAAAAATTACCTAAAAACCGGAAAAAAATATAAAATCCCCTAATACATTTAAACCCACCAAAACCATAAAGGAACCTAAAATCCATAAAACACATAAACCCCTAACCCCCCCCCCCAACAAAAAGCCCTAGAAATCATGATAAAACCCATAAAATGGTAAAAAACGCATAAAACACATTGAAATATTATAAACCCTTGAAAAAACCAAAAATTGAAACAAAAAACATTATAAAACATAAATATTTTATAAAGAATTATAAAACCATAAAAACTACTAAATTAGAACCCCCCCCCCTTAAAACTGTTAAAAACACTAAACCCCCTAAAATTTTTAAATTCCATAAAAAATCTAGAGCATAAAATTAGTAAAAAACCATAAAACCCCAAAAACCCAAAATACCCAAAAAATAAAAAAAAACAAAACACTAAAATCCCTAAAAACTCATAAAATACAAAAATCCCAAAAAAATTCATAAATCCCTAAAAAATAAACCAACACTTAAAATTCTAGAAAAATTGAAAACCAAAAAACCCATAAAATACTATAAAACCAATAAAAAACCCTAAACCCCTAGAAGAACCATAATACCCTTAAACACCCTAAATACCCCTAAACACCCTAAAACCCCAAATAATCCATTTAAAATCGTAAAACCATAAAACACCCAAACTACCACTAAAAAAACAAAAAAAAAACATATAACAATGTCAAATCTCCTAAAACTCCATAAAACCAAAAAAATCCTAAAAATAAATAAAACTTAATATTCTCTGAAAAAAAATCTTTAAAATATGAATAACCATAAAAACACTGGAGACACTAAAAACCCCAAAACACTAAAAATCTATAATACCTAAACATACTAAATCTTCACTAAAACTCCTAATACCCATGAAAACCATAAAACCCAAAAATATACTAATAACCTAAAACCCCTAAAACCTAAGAAATCCTTAAAACCCTGAAAACACATAACAACCATGAAAATTCTCAAAATCCCTTAAAACCTAAGAAATCCTTAAAACCTAGAAAACACATAACAACCATGAAAATTCTCAAAATCCCTTAAAACCCAAGCATTACTAAACATCCTTAATAACCCTAAAATAACACAAAAACCCAAATAACCCAATGAAACCCAAATACTGGTTTAATCCATTTAAAAAAAATACACTTTTAAAAATGTTAAAAATCCAAAAACAAGAAAATATAAAACCCCTAAAACATACTAAAATCATAAAATACCTTAAATACCAAAAACACCAAAATTCCTAAAAAACTAAAAAACCATGAAATCTTTGAAATAGAACCTAAAAACTTAAAAAAAACCCCTAAATATCCCTAAAACCCTTAAATACACTAAAAACCCTAAAAACACTAAGAAAACAAAAACCATAAACATCCAAAATGTAAAGACCCAGAAATTTCAAGGAAATTTTTTTTCTTAATTTTCTTTGGAATTTTACAAGAACACAGTTTCTAACGACACCTGATTCCGAGGCCCGGTGTGCCCGAAATCATTTTCTGAAGTTTACCTCGGGTACGATCAGTGAACGAACGAGCGGGTTTTTCTAACTTTTGAACCGGTGCTCGGAATTGAAATCTGAGGGTGCCGATGGAATCGCAGCACCGATAATTTCTTAGAAACACTTTTTCCGGAGTTGCGTTTGCTCGGGTGTGGTTTTTAATTTTTGGGGTAATGTTAAGGAATAAAATAAAAGTGGTGCAACCGATCATTTATTTTATTTTGCTTAACGTATGTTAAGTGGATTATGTGGGACCCACAATATCCTACCCACATGGTAGGATATTTGTGGGGTGGGTCCCACATGAGCCCCACCTTTTCAACTTCCACGAAACCCCCACATTTGGTTAAGGTAACGCACCCGCACCCCCTATTAAATGAAGTCAACTCTTATGTTTAAAGTTTTTAATAAATGCCTCTATTAATAGGGCGGTTTAAAATGATGAAATTAATTGAGTTAATTTTTTGATTCGTTTTTGAATTTTAAAACATTTGGCGTGAGTAATAAAATAAGGTCACCTTTATTTTATTGTTGTTGCCTTGGTTGTGCGGGAGGATTTTGGAGAGAACGGCTCAAGGTCTTGGAGTTCTTCTTCCTCGACGAAGAACGCAAAGAATGCCAGATCCATGGAGATCGATGACGCGATGCCGACAAATATTTTCTCCGCGACGCAACGATCCTACTTCTGTGATGTCTCCTTCTGCGACGTCTCCTTCCACGACGTCTTCTTCCGCGACGTTCAATTCTGCAACGTCCCATTCCGCGACAAACCTCGTTTGATGACTACGCTCGGGATAGGGAATTTATTTGTGATTCTTATTGAACCCTTGTTTACTTCCTTCTAAATCTATGAATGTGGATCAACTAAATATTAAGTTGATCTGCGAAGATTATGTTTGCGGGTTGGGAATTATTGATTTCAGGGAAAACTGTTTGGGTTGATTTCTTTTGTTCGTGAAAAAAATACTTATTGTTATTCGTCTTTTGGGCCGCTTGTTACCAAATTAAAGGGAGGAGGTCGGTCCGAATGAACACGGCCGACTCTCCTCTCCCTTTTTTGTTTTGATTCTTTGCGGCACGAACAAAGGCGGCACGGTGCAACCGCACCGCGTGGACATGAGAAAGAACACGGCGAAGAAGCGCGGCAGCGTTGCGCCGCGCCGTTGAGGCCGAACGAACTGCGGCCGGAGTCGGGACCGCGGAGGCGATTGAAGACTCCGCCGGTTGATCGTTGTGCATGGATTGACAAGCGATGAAGCAGGACACAGGGGCATTTTGAAACCTTCTCAATAAACTGTGGATCCTGGGAGAACCACCGGCGCAGACGGCGGGCAAAACGGACCATCGGAGCGCGTCTGGTGGTCCACGGAAGGTGTTGCCGACGCGCCATGTCGGCGCGGCGGCACCCCAGCGCACCGCCAGCAAGTTCAGCCGTGGCGGGAGTGGGACGACCGGATCCCACGGTCGCGCTGGATTCGGGGAAGACGCGGCGGCTCACGCCGTGTCCGGTGCAAAGGGTCGGGGGTAGCGCACCCCCGCGTCCGCTCGGCGCGCGTGACACCTGCTGAGCCGGAACTCCCGCTCTGGGCTGGGCTGCCCAGGCTGGGCCACGCCAGCCAGGTTGGGCCACGTCCTGATGGGCCAGACCCGGACCCGGTTCGAGCCGACCCAGGGTGGGGTTGGGCCGGGCCGGGCCGTGCCCAGACCCACATTTCTTACTGTTTTCAGTCTTTTGCCCATATCGTGGGCCACAGACCTCTGATCGACGCACCTTCAGTTGCATAGAAATCCTTGGAACGAGGCGGTCATTTTGGTATATTTCACTCAATGTTTTGGAGAACTTTGAGTACGGCCGGGTTGGTTCGGATACGAAACCAACCGGGCCCTCGGAGCGGAAACACTTATATCTTGATCTCCGGATGACCGATTGATGTGAAATAGACTTTGTTGGATTCCTCTTGATGAGACGTGTCTCTTCAGTAGTTACGGTTTGGATAATTAAAATCCTGGTTTGAGTTGAGTCTATGAAATTTTTGTTTCCACATGATTGAGATGGGTTACTTGATAACTTAGGTATATGTATGGGCATGTACCTAAGTAGAGGTTATCTGTTGAGATCTTCTTTGTAGTTATACTTGTTGGTTTTAGTGATTTCTTGAGGGTCTCGGGGTCCCTTATGAGTATCGTATACTCACCCCTTCACGGGCTATGCCCGCACCTCATTGTGTTGGTTGTAGACGACGGGCAGCGCTGACAGAGGCTGAGTGTTCGAGGACTGGACGGTACCCGGAGGTGGACCACACGATGAGTCAGTATCCGGAGGTGGACTTCACGGTGAGACGACACTCAGAGGAGGTTGAAGTGCGAGAGCATTGTGGAGGCTATCTCTACCTACCCTTCTAGTAGGATCCGAGGAGGACGACCCATGAGATGCTTCCTTTCATCCAGCTGTTTGTCTTTTTCTATTGTACTTTCGTTCAGTTTTAGCTGTAGTTTCAGTTGGGTTCGTATTCTGTCCCATTTACTTTTCAGCACTTTCTTTTGTACTTAGTGTTTTACTTCTGCTTTTACTCTGTAGTGTTTGTTTACATTTATAAAGGAAACACCTTTCCAGTTATCGGTATTTACACCTTTGGTGCTAGTCGCCAGCCCCTGGCCTATGGAAGGCGGGCTTGGGGTTGTCACAACACGGGCCCCGAGGACGGGTCATGACAAGTTGGTATCAGAGGAGTCGGTTCTACCGCAGAACTTATAACTCTGATATTTTCTTTCTTTGAAGCAATAGTGTTAAGGGTACCAAGTGTGGTCTTCAGTTCCGAGAGTCCAGTGTTGGTGCAGGCGGCCGACGTATCCATACACCAGGACCCTGACAACTGATTTCCGACATTGTGCACGAAAACACTGATTGTGTGTGTGTTTCTAGAATTTTTTTTTGGTCAGCTCAAGCCAGATTAGCTCACCAGGTATAATCGTTGGACCGTGTCACGTTGTTTCTTTCAGGATACCTTTTCACAGATGACCAACAAGAGCCTAGAGAGATGTGCATACTGACAGTCTACCGAGCGACGAGGCTTCGGTACAGGGCCCTCTTGCAGTTGAGCCACCAGTAGTACTACCATACGTTGGGCCACCGATGCCACCAGCCCCAGCAGTAGGCGATGCACGCCACTTTAGTGCACTGCAGGAGTTCCAGTGCTAGAGGCCACCCAGGTTCTAGGGAGAGACGGACTATCAGGTGGCTGAGGATTGGCTGGAGGCTGTGGTGAGAGTCTTCAGGCTATTGGGGACACCAGCAGACTTCATGGTGATCATTGATGCCAACATTCTTCAGGTAGTAGCAGGAAGGTGGTGGAGCCACTTGTTCCAGTTTTGCGACGGGATTACCTTCACATGGGAAGACTTCAAGACCTTCTTCAGGGTGGAGTTTGTGCCAGTAGCTCTACACCCCGAGCGTGTACAAGAGCTGGTGCCTTTGTCGCAGGATTTTCGATCAGTAGCCGAGTCATCTGTGGGCAGTAGACAGATGATGCAGAGGTCCAAGAAGACTAGAGCCAGCTGTATGAGGAGCAGGAAGTGTAATCAATGCGGAAGGAAGGGTCACCTGGCACGTGACTGTCTGACCCCCCCCCCCCCCCCCCCCGCACAGTCGATCCGCAGGCGTTGGAGGAGCCACCGAGGCAGAAGCAGCGGTGGGTGCTTGAGCAATAGCCAAGCAGTGGACAAGGCAGTAGAGCTCAATGAGCATGTGGACACGAGCGGAACTAGTGGATACATCCTTTGTACTTCTAGTTCCATTTTGATGTTGTATTCGTGTCTTTGTACTATGAGCTGCAATAATAAAAAGACACTTATCTTTGTGATGTTTCCTTTCCTTTCCTTTTGTTTGGTTGATAATGAGTGGTCCCGGTTAAAACTGTTGACTTGATCCTCACTTTCGAGATTTATAATGGAGGAGACTGACCACACTCTGATGCCGACAGTGTGACACGACCCTTGGTGGCGAGAGTGACAGTTGGATATCTTGGTAGTAACGTCGAGGCCTTACGATGTCATCCATGGCCTGAATGCATCATTCTTTTCAGGATTGAATGTATTAGGCAATGGGAGTGGTTCATCCAGGGGATGAGACCACGTTTCTCTTTTCGGGAAAGGAGAAATTTAGGAAACTCTTTCAGATCATAGGCAAAGTAGGTTTTGATCATCCAGGAGCGGATGAAGACTGCACAGTGCAGTAAGAAACGGGAAACCGGCGCCAGTCTTAGAGACTCATGCGTGTTAAATATTTCAATAAGAGGAATCTTAAAGGAGAGATGAGTCTGCGAAGCAGCAGACATGGAGGAAAATCTAGGATAGCAGCATGAGGTGGTGTACGTTTCAACATGCTACAACCACCCGCCTTAGTTGTCCCCGCCAGGGTCAGGGAGCTGGAGGGCAGGGGAAGAGAGTAGTTGCATGTGGTCAAAGAGAGTGACCCAATGGCTCTTTGAATGATTCTATGGATAGTCTGTGTCCACTACTAGCTGCCGTACTAATAAACGTTGATACGAATCATTCCTTCCTTACATGAATCGTGTCCCAGACCTAGAGTTTTCGATAAGCCGTAGACTTGACCCTCACGTCTGGAGATACCTTAGGAGAATACTCAATAATCATAAATATGCCGACGGTGTGGTCAGACCCTCGAGGTGAGTGTTTCTGTTGGAATCTCTTGGTGGCAGCGTCGAGGCCTTACGAAGTTGGTTTGAGTATGGGATGGGAAATCATAGTTCATACACAAATTGACGGTATTAGGCAAAAATGATGTGGTTTAACTACGATGTTGGGATGGGTTTTCATTGGTCGGTGAAAAGGAAACCCCAGGCAGCATAGGATAAACTCATGCACATGAGGGTGTGACCGATCACTCTTGAGTTCGTCATCCTTACCCTCGTAGTAGCCGTAATTTTGAGTTTTAGTTCAAACAGGAATTGGAGACCTCTAGAGTTGGAGGATGACGATCATATCCTTATACGGGTCTCACCTCAATGACGTTTACAGATATGTGGTTGAGATGACAAGTTATCTCTGAGGCACAACAGACCTTTCTAGGTCCTCAGCTAGGTAGGCGAGGTGGTTTACCGCTTAACCCATCCACCTCAGTTGCACCAGGTGCACGACGACTTCCATGTATCTCAACTAAAGAGATACGTGCATGATCCTTCACGCATCATCGACCTCAGAGAGTTGGACGTCGATGACAGGGCGACATACACAGAGATTCTTGTGGGGATCGAGGATCAACTGGGGCAGATCCTACATGGACGGTTGATTCCTCAGGTGCGCTTTCACTAGTAGTACGAAAACCTCCAGGTAGGCACACAGGAGCGGAAGGCTCAAATGCATGCTCAGTACCTCTTTTGTGAACCTAGTTTGTGTTAAAGCATTACGTGGACGTAAATCCCTGAGTTAGGAGTAATGTAAAGACATGGAAATTTGAAGGAATTTTTTCTTCTTAATTTTCTTTGGAATTTTGAAAGAACGAAGTTTCTGACGGAACCTGATTCCGAGGCCCGGTGTGCCCGAAATCATTTTCCGAAGTTTAGCTCAGGTACGTTCAGTGAACGAACGAGCAGGTTTTTCTAACTTTTGAACCATTGATCAGAATTGAAATCTGAGGGCACCGATGGAATTGCAGTGCCGGTAATTGCTTAGAAACACCTTTTCCGGAGTTGCGTTTGCTCGGGTGTGGTTTTTAATTCATGGGGTAAAGTTAAGGAATAAAATAAAAGTGGTGCAACTGATATTTTATTTTATTTTTCTTAACCTAAGTTAAGTGGATGATGTGGGACCCAAAATATCCTACCAACTTGGTAGGATATTTGTGGGATGTGGCCCACAAGAGCCCCACCTTTTCAACTTCCATGAAACACCCACCTTTGGTTAAGGTAACGCACCCGCACCCCCTATTAAACGAAGTCAACTCATGCGTTTAAACTTTTTAATAAAAGACTCTATTAATTGGGCGGTTTAAAATGTTGAAATTAATTGAGTTAATTGTTTGATTCGTTTTTGAATTTTAAAATGTTTGGTGTGAGTAATAAAATAATGTAACCCTTATTTTATTGTTGTTTCCTTGATTGTGCGGGAGGCTTTTGGAGAGAACGACTGAAGGACTTGGAGTTCTTATTCCTCGACGAAGAATGCGAAGAACTCCGGATCCTCTGAGATTGACGACGCGACGCCGACAAATCTTTCCTCTGCGACGCGACAATCCTCCTTCCGCGACGTCTCCTTCTGCGACGTTCAATTCTGCGAAGTCCCTTTCCGCGACAAACCTCGTTCGACGACTACGCTCGGGGTAGGGAATTTATTTGTGATTGTTACTGAACCCCTGTTTACTTCCTTCTAAATCTATGAACGTGGATCAACTAAATATTTAGATGATCTGCAAAGATTATGCTTGCGGGTTGGGAATTCATGATTTCGGGGAAAACTGTTTGGGTTGATTTCTTTTGTTCGTGAAAAAAAATCCTTGTTATTCTTCGTCTTTTGGGCCGCTTGTTACCAATTTAATGGGGGGAGTTCGGACCGCACGAACACGACCAACTATACTCCCCCTTTTTTGTTTTTATTCTTTGTGGCACGAAAAAATGCGGCACAGTGCAACGGCACCACGCGGACACCAGACAGAATGCGGCGAAGAAGCACGACGCCATTGCGACGGGCCGTTGAGTCCGAACGAACTGCGACCAGAGTCGGGGCTGCGGAGGCGATTGAAGAATCTGCTGGTTGATCGTTGTGCACGGATTTATGAGCGACGAAGCAGGATGCATGGTCATTTTGAAACCTTTGCAGTAAACTGTGGATCCCGAGAGAACCGCTGGTGCAGACGGCGGGCAAAACGGACAATTGGAGCACGTCCGGTGGTCCGTGGAAAGTGTTTCCGGTGCGCCGCCGGAATGAGCCGCCGCGACGGCGGGACGACCGTATCCGGCGTCTGTGTGGGATCCGGAGAATACGCAGTGGCTCATGCCGCGTCCGGTGCAAAGGGCCGGGGGCAGCGCACCCCCGCGTCCGCGCTGCGCGCATGGCACCCCCTGAGCCCCATCGGCCGCTCCGGGCCGGGCCGCCCAGGCCCGGCCGGGATGCCTGCGCCGGGCCGGGACGCCCGCGCAGGTCTGGGCTGGGCCACCCGACCACGCCCTGATGGGATGGACCCGGACCCGGGTCGGGTCGACCGAGGGTGGGGTTGGGCCGGGCCGGGCCGGGCCTAGACCCCCATTTCTGACTGTTTTCAGTCTTTTTCCCATATCGTGGGCCAAAGACCTCCGATCGACGCAACGTCAGTTGAGTAGCGATCCTTGGATCGAGACGGTCGTTTTGGTATATTGCACTCAAGGTTTCGGAGAAATTTGTGTATGGATGGGTTCGTTTGGATACGAAACCAACCGGGCCCTCGGAGCGGAAATGCTTATATCTTGAGCTCTGGACGTCCGATTGACATGACGTCAGCTTTGTTAGATTCCTCTTGATGAGAAGGGGCTTTTCAGCAGTTACGGTTTCGATAATGAAAATCTTGGTTTGATCTGAGTCTATGATCTTTATGTTTCCACATGATTGAGTTGGGTTACTTGATAACATAGGTATATGTATGGGCATTAACCTATGTAGAGGTTGTCTGTTGAGATCTTCTTTGTGGTTATCCTTGTTGGTTTTAGTGAGACCTTGAGGGTCTCGGGGTCCCTACTGAGTATCATATACTCACCCCTGCACGGGCTATGCCCGCACCTCGTTGTGTTGGTTTAGATGACGGGCAACTCTGACAGAGGCTGAGTGTTCGAGGACTGGACGGTACCCGGAGGTGGACCACAAGACGAGTCAGTATCCAGTGGTGGATTTCACGGAGAGACGACACTCATAGGAGGTTGACGGGCGAGAGCGTTGTGGAGGCTATCTGTTCCTACCCTTCTGGTACGATCCGAGGAGGATGACCCAGGAGCTGCTTCCTTTCTTATAGCTATTTGTCTATTTCTGTTGTACTTTTGTTCAGTTGTATCTGTAGTTTCTATTGGGTTTGTATTCTAGCCCATTTACTTTTCAGCACTTTCTTTTGTACTTAGTGTTTTTACTTCCGCTTGTACTCTGTGGTGTTTTTTACTTTTATAAAGGCAATGCCTTCCCAGTTATCAGGATTTACGCCTTTGGTGCTAGTCGCTATCCCCTGGCCTATGGAAGGTGGGTTTGAGGTAGTCACGACATGGGCCCCGAGGACGGGTCGTGACACAAAATCCCGTCAGAACCCCAAAAACTAATAATTACCCCAAAATCCACACAAACCCCTTCAAACCCCCTTAAAAACCTAAATACACCTAAAAACCCTAAAATACCTAAAACCCCTAAAAAAACCCTAAAACTATAAGAAAACATAAAAACCATTAAAAATACTAAGTAATACCTAAGGACCAAAAAACCAAAAAACCCTTAAAAACACAAAAAACCCTAACAATCATGAAAATCCATGTAACCCATAAGAAGGACCTAAAACCAAAAAAAACCCAAATCCCCCAAAAACCTATAACCCATAAAAATCCCAGAAACCATATACCACCCTAATCAATCCAAAAACCCCCTAAAACCAAAAAACCCCTAAACCCCTAAAAACCTTAAAAAGTCCAAAACCCCTAAAATAAACAACCCTAAAATTAAAAAAATTCATATAAACCCTAAACCCAATGAAAATCACTAGAATCCCTCAATAACATCAAAACCACAAAATACGTAGAAAACCCTATGAAAAAATTAAAAATCCCAAAAAATACAAAAAATGTCCAACCCTAAACCTCCCCCCAAACACTAAAAACCCCTGAAAATCCTAAAAAACCTAAAAACATTAAAGACTATAAAACCCCCAAAAAGAAAAAAAACTTTAAAACTCTTAAGAACCCTACAAAACATAAACCCCCAAAAGAGAAACTAAAAAACCTAAATCCCAATAAAAATCCCAAAAACCCTAAAATACCTAAATACCACTAAAATCCCTATAAAAACCATTAAATACACTAAACATTCTTAAACATCCTAAAAATAAATAAAATATGTAAAACCTATAAAATCTCTAAAAACCTGAATACCCAAATAACCCTAAAATCCCAGAAACCCTAAAAAAGCCTAAAACAAAAAAAAACCTCTAAAAATCCCAAAAAACTCCAACAACAATCCCAAATCAACCTAAAACCTTAATAAACCTAATGAAACCTAGAACCCCTAACAAACCCCTAAAAACCCACTCAAATGTCAAGAAAAAACTTAAACACTCTATAATCACCTAAAACAATAAATGTCATAAAACTCCAAAAACACAATATTTCCCTAAAACCCTAAAACCCATAAAATATTAACAAAATTATAAAACCCTAAAAAACCCTAAAACCCCATAAGAAATACCTAAATGATCCTTAAAACCGAAAAGGCCAAAAAAACATGAAAACATTAAAATAAACTAAAAACCCTAAAACCCTAAGAAAACCCTAGAATACCATAAAATCCACAAACATCTTAAAAATCATAAAATCATAAAAACCATAAAAACACTAAAAACCCTAAAAACACTAAAATTTTGTTTCATTCATAGGTGCTGGTAGACCATATCATCCCATGAACTATTTAATTTGCGAGGTGCTTCGTTAAGCGATAGAACACCCTGTAGAATAGTTATTTTTGAACAGATTTGCGCTTCGTAGGATCATTTCATCCATCACAGTTCCACCCATTTGAGCATTTTACTTCAAATTTATCTTCATATTTCTTCTCCTTTTCCAAATTAATGGACTAGTCTTCTACTTGTATGAAACATTTTTAGATCCCAATAAACCCTAAAAACACTAAATACCATAAAAACACGTAAAACCCCTCAAAACCCTCAAAATCCCTCTAAACCACTAAAAACCCTAAAAACCCAAAAAATCATTAAACACCAAAAAAACACATAATAAGTAACTAAAATCCCTTTAAACCCCTAAGCACATCCCCCTACCCAAACATCTAATAACACAAAAAAATCTAAAACCCCTTAAAACATAAAACTTCTAAAACTCCTACAAACCCTTTATGACCCCGAAACCCCAAAAAACCCCATAAACCCTAGAAACTTCTAAACCACTAAAACTATAAAAAACACAACCCCCCCCACCCACCCCAAAAACCCCTAAAAATTTTAAATAACCCTAAAACTTATAGAAATCATAAAACCATTAAAATCCCATGAAAACGTGAAGCCTCATAAAACCCCTTAAAATCATAAAAACCTAAAAATCCCATAACCCCTAAAAACCCAAATAACCCTTAAAAGCTCTAAAATTCCTTTAAACCCTACAAATAAGAAAAATCATAAAAACTAAAATCCTAAAAATATTTCAAATCCAAAAAATACTAAAATTTATAAAACACCTAAAATTACTTAAAAACATAAAACCGATAAATCCCTTAAAATATTGAATGTTCATAAAATCTATTAAAACTGTAAAATCCCTAAGACACCTTTAAAATCCTAAAAGTCCTTAAAAACCCTAATATCTCAAAAACCTTAAAACCCAAGAAAACAAAAAACCCCCTATGAAACCATGAAAATACAAAAACCCGACATCAAAACCTCAATTCTCCAAATATAACTAAAACCTCTAAAATCATTTAAAGTAATTGAAACAACACTAATACCCTAAAACAACCCAAAAACAACTGAAAATCATAAAAACCATACAAAACCCTAAAAAACCTAAAAACACTAAAACCCCTAAAAAACATAAAGAAACTAAAACCCCAAAGAGAACCTCATCCCCTATAAAATCCATAAATTTTTTTAAAAACCAAAAAAACATTAAAATCATTAAATGAAAGTAAAATAGAAAAATACCCAAAAGACATTAAAAAACCATAAAACCCTTAAAAACCCTAAAATACCAAAAATACCATAAAATATCAAAACACCATTAAATTATACAAATACCTACAAAACCCAAATAATATCTATACACCCCTAAAATTCTCAAAAATAATTAAGAACTAACAGCAACCTAAAAAAATAAAAGGCCCAAAAACCCTTAAAACACCTAAAATCATTAAAAAGTAAAAAAAATATAAAATACTTAACACCATAAACCCAAAAAAATAATAAAAATATTAAAAAACATGATAACCCATAAAACCCTAACCCCCCCCCCCAAATACCCTAAAACACCCAAAAAACCAAAATAACCCAAAAAACCAAAAACCCCATAAAAACTGTAAGAAATGATAAAAACACCAAATATCCAAAGAATCCATAACCCCCCCCCCCCACCTAGTCCAAAAAATAATAAAAACCCCTAAACCCCCCTAAACCTGAATATAACTAAAAACCATAGATCCCCTAAAAACACCCATGTAACAAAAAAACCCCAAAACACTTGAAAATCTATAAATGCCCCCAAACCCTTAATAATCGTAAAATCACCAAAAACCGTAAAAACCATATAGAACCCTAAAATCCGTAAAAAAACATAAAGACCCTAAGAAAACCTATAACCCCCTAAAAACTATTAAAATTTGAAAATAAAAAACAAACAAAAAAACCCAAAAACCTCTAAGAACTTAAAATACCAAAAAAATTCAAAGAAAACCCCAAAAAACCTTTAAAACTCTAAATACCATAAATCCCCTAAAAGACTATAAAAACCCTAAAATACTATAAGTATCTAAAACCCCATGAAACCATAAATGTCACTAAAAAACTAAAAATGCATAAAAAACACTAAAATCACCATAGAACCCCTTCAACACAGAAAAACCCTAAAACCCTAAAACCCTTAAAAACCCAAAAATTTGAAATAACTAAAATAACCCAAAAACTGCTAAAAATACTAAAAAACCATCAAAAACCAAAAAATATTTACAACCCTAAAAATCTGAAAAACTCTAAAAACCCTTAAAAACCTAGAAACCTCTATTAACTACCAAAATCACAAAAAACCATAAAAGGGTAAAAATCAAGAAATCCATAAAAATCATAAATCCCTTAATACCCTAAAACTCTAAAAATTATAAATCCATAAATATATTATAATAGAAAACCCCATGAAAACCCATAAACCACTAGAAACCATAAAAACCCTGAACCCTCTAAAAACCCTAAAAACACATAAAAACCTTAAAACCCCTAAAACCACAAGAACCAAAAAACTTAAAAAAAACCCAAAACAACCATAAAACACCAAAAATATCCATAAACCGCATAAATACCCTTTAAATGATTAAAACCCTAAAAATAGAAAATCACACAAAACCCCCAAAACCCCTAAAATACAATAATGACTCCTAAACCCCATAAAAATATTAATATCCCAAAACCCTAAATGTCTAAAATATCTTAAAAATCTTAAAACCCTTAAAAATCCAAAAATTTACCAAACCCCTAAAACATCTCAAAACACCAACCCCCCCTAAAACCCCCGAAAAACCCTAAAACCAATAAAAAAATTTAAAATCAATAAAAATACATAAAACCATAAATCTATAAAAAAATATAACCCCCCCCCCACTGACAACCCTAAAAATCCTTAAAAACCATAAAACCCCTCAAAACCCTTTAAACCCTTCAAACATCATAAAAATTCTAAAAACTATAAAAACCCAATAAATCCCTAAAACCACATAAATACCCCTAACAGTCCTAAACACCCCGAAAACCTCTTAAAATTTCCAGATAACTACAAAACCATTAAAACCCCTAAAAATATTAAAAATACCTAAAAATTCTTCATAATCTGTAAAACCTAAAAAAACCCTTAAAGACAAAAAACCCCAAAAAATCCCAAAAAAATTCTAGAATCCCATAATACTCAAAAAACCTGTAAAAAAAATATTTAAAATAAAAAAAACAATAAAAAATCCTAAGACACCGAAAATCCTTCAAAACACTAAAAAATAATTAGATAACCTAAATAAATGAAATAAAATGTGAAGACCAAGGAAGGCACTAAGAAAACCCTAAAATCATAAAGAACCCTTAAACACCAAAAAACCTATAAAAACTAAAAAAATCCATAAAAACCCAAAAACTCTAAAAATTCTAAATAACCTAAAACCCATAAAAACCCTAAAACCATAAACAACCATAAAACAATTAAATAACATAAGACCAGAAAAATCATAAATCCATAAAAACTATAAATGTTCCTAAAAAAAATAAAAATATTGAAAGACGCTAAAACCCTAAAAGCCCCAAAAGGATCTAAAAACCATTTATCACCATAAAACCCCTAAAACAAAAAATATTATAAAGACCCAAAACACATCACAAAACCAAAGAATCCCTTCAAACACCTAATTTTTTTTAAACCTGAAACCTCTTAAAAAACATGAAAACACTAAACATCCCAAAAAATACAAAAAACACTCTAGAAACACCCTAAAAGCTATAAAACCCCTAATACCCCTAAGAAAATCCTAAAATGATGAAACCCCTAAAAGGTCGTGAAAAACCCTAATACCAACAATCTAACCCAGACCCCCTTAAAATCCTAAAAATAACTTAAAACGCGAAAAGTTTTAAAAACATTAAACCCCTAAAACCCCCTATAAATACAAAAATATCAAAAAATCCTTAAAACCATATAAACACATTATAACCCCTTAACTCATGAGATTTAACTCATGGGATGCCGGCTTTCTCTCCTGATGGCTCTCTCCCATCGCAGCGCTTCTCTGGGTATGGAGCTTCAATGATTTTGGATCGGGGGGTGGTTTCCCCCTTGGCGGTTTCAGCTTGCTATAGCAGATCATGGTGGTGTCAGTCATTGGCGGTGGCGACTTTCGACTGCTCACCGGTGATGAGGTCCCGTCGAAGCACGATGACCTTCAGCGTCCGTCTTTGGCAGAGATCTGGATCTAGCTTTCGGCGGGTCTGGTCTGTGTAGTTGCAGACAGATGCAGGGGGGTCTCGATGTTGGTTTGGGATGTCTCCAAGCGCGAATGACATCACAGATGATGGAACTATTTGTGAGTGTGCTTGGGTTTCGTCGGGCTTGGATCCTTTATGGGCTTCTCCAGTCTTAGATCGGTCGGATCTAGTTTGCAGCAAAGCTGATGACTACATGGCAGTCCGAATCCTTGATGGGAATCAACCATGGTTTGAGGTTGACTTTGCGGATCTGGGATTACCATGGGTAGATCGGAGTTGGGTGCCTCAACGACGATTCAGTCTTGGAAAGGAGGCGCGAACAAGGCCGGACTGGCAGCGTTTGGCACAGAGGATGCATTTCTAGATCTTCTGGATTTGTGATCATTGGATTTCAGTCAACTAAGATTATTTATTGCCTCAGTTCTTGGATTCTCCCATGATGATGATTCAAATATGGTATTTTTCTTCTTCCCTGGCGTTGATTTTGAGAATTTTCTTTGTTTTTGTTGTTTTGCTGGATCGTGGACTATTGATCTGAGGGTTCAATCTACTTCTATGGATCGTTTTGCTGGTGTCATGGTTTGTTGTTTGCGTTTTTCATATGGTTATGGTTCCGATTGAGCAGCTGGATGAGATGTTTATTTTTTTCTTGACAATTTTGATGCTTCTATGGGGTTTGGTGTGGTTTTATGCTGGTAATGATTTCTGGAATTGGAGCTTTTTTATGCTTGATGCGACCTGGATGGAAGTGGAATGGTTGGGTGGTTTTAATTTCTGTTAAGAAAATGCTGGTTCCTGGATTGGTTATGATGTCGGATATGGATGGATGTTTGGCTACGAGTTTTTGATAGGGATGGCTTGCTGCGGCTTGTTTGGTAGTGGGTATTTTCTTATGCTGGCTGTTGGTAGGGAAGAAGAGTTGCTGGGGTCTGGAGGTTGGTTGGTGCTAAGGTTGCATGTTCTGTTTGGCTTGGTGTTGTTGTTGGAGATGCTGCTGAGGGATGTTGTGGCTGTGATGAATGGATTATGCTTGATAGTGTAATTGGTGAGATTGAAGGCTGGTCGTTGCTTGGTTGTGAGCTTCTGGATGCTGATTGCTACTGGTGATGATGATGGTTCTGTTGTGTGCCCTTTTTGTCTTGTTTTAATTTTTCTTTTTTGGGCGTCTTTTGTGTCTTGGGTGTAAGGGTTTTTTTGGGGGTGGGTCGTTTGACCCCTCCCCTCCCTTGTCTGCTGCATATTTTTTCTCTTAATAAAATTTGGGGGGGGGGGGGTCGGGAATAGCACGATCCTCGCATCTTCTTTTCCCTTCAAACCCCTCGAACTTTTAAGACCCCACAAAACTAAAAAAGACCATAAAAACTATAAAACCCAATAAAACCCAATAAAACCCCATAAAAATAATAGAATACCCTAAATATTAGTAATCATCCTAAAAACCCTAAAACCCCTTAAAAAGCTAAATACCATAAAAAACCATAAAACCACCAAAATTATTTAAAAACCTAAAACCCAAAAAAATATAAGATTAATAATGAACATAAAAACTCTTAGAATCCTTAAAACCCCTAAAAACACAAAAACCCTCAAAACACTGAAAACTATAGAAATTCTGAAACCCCAAAACCTGTTAAAACCCTTCAAAAATAGCTAAAAATCTTAAAAAAACCCCAAAAATGAAAACAACCCTACCCCCCCCCCCCCCCAAACCTCTGAAAACCTATAGAAAATCCTCCAAAATTCATTAAAACCCCTAAAAACATTAAAAACCCAACCACTCCAAAACCCTATATTCATTATTATAACCTCTGAATAATAAAAAAAATATAAAACCCTCATACCCTGAAAGCTCTTAAATTCCCTAATACAATCCTTAAAACCCCGAGAAACCAAAAAAACCTAAAACCTCAAGGAACCCCAAGAAATCCCCTTAAACCCCCCTAAATGACCCTAAAACCCATAAAGAAAAATTAAAACCATTTAAGACACAAAAATATCCAAAAAAACCAATCCCCCCATAAAAACACTTTAAAACCCCCAAAATTATATAAAACCCCTCAAACCACCAAAAGACTATGAAACCGATAAAACATTATGAGACCCTAAAAACACTAAAACAATATTAAAGGACCCTAGAAACCATAAAAACCCAGATAACCAAAAATCAAAAAACCTTAAAGGGTTAAAAAATTCTAAAATACTATAAAATACCAAAAAAAAGTAAAGGACACTAAAAAACCATAAGAAAAATGTAAAAAATACTTACCAAATCCTTGAAAACCCAAATAACAGTAAAAAGCATAAAAACCTTGAAAATACACTAAAACACCTAGAAAATCTCTAAAATAACAGAAACCTCATAAAAACACTAAAATTATTTAAAAAAACTAATACAAAACTAAATGAACCTAAACCATATATAAAACACAAAATACCCAAAAAACCTAAAAACCATAAATGACTGTAAAACCCCAAAGGATTATAAAATATCATAAAATTATTAAAAGCCTCTAAAAACACCTTAAACATCCAAAATTACACTGAAAAATCTTTAGAAACCCTAAGGACCCTAAAACACCCTAAAACCACAATGGGACCCTAAAACCCTAAAATGCCTAAGGGACCCTAAAACCCTAAAACCTCATAAATGACCCTAAAACCCCTAAGAACCCTAAAAGAATCTAAAAACCCTAATAGAACATAAAAACCATAAATGATCCTAAAAAACATAAATAATCTCAAAAATACACTAAACCCCATAAAAATCCTTACATGACCATGAAATTCCAAAAAACCCTAAATCCCAAAGAAACGCTTCAATACCCTAAAATACCTAAAATACAATTAAAATACCTAAAACCCCAAAAGGTGAAAAAAATCATAAAAACGCTAAAAACTCCTTAATACATTATAAGACCAAAAAACCCAGAAAACACTAGAAACCCTAAAAGCATAAAAACTCTAAAACCCATAAAAATCCCAAAAAATGTACTTTTCATAAAAAATATCCTTTATCAATGTTTTTTGTTTTCACAGATTAAAGGAATATTTCAGAAAACAAATTATATATCTTTTAGAATCATATATCAATATAAATAATATCTATATTTATATAAATATAATATATTTTATTATATATTATTAATATAAGACCAAAAAATATTACACTTAATTTAAAAAGATGATTTATGAAAATGGATTCTAAAAAACTTAAAAACTAATATTAATTATAAATAGACTAAATAGTATCATGGAAAATAAATTTTGCAACAATTTGTATATATAAAAAATTATTAAACAAATCAAAATCTTAAGATAAGTTTAAAATATCACATGAAAGCTCTAAAAAACCTAAAACCCCTCTAATCCCAAAAAACCTTAAATACAGTAAAGGGGCCTAAAAACCCCTAAAACCCCTTAAAATCCTAAAAACCCTAAAAATTACATAAATTCCCTTAAATCCCATAAAACTTCTAAAAATGTAAAATAATCCATACACCCCCTAAAAAACCCTAAAACCGAAAAAAAGACCATAAATCTCCAAACAATTACAAAAAAGATCCATAAAACATTAAAATACCCTAAAACACTAAAACTCATAATATACCCAAGAACCCTAAAAACCTAAAAACCCTAAAATGCAATAAAAAACCATTAAGGACTCTAAAAACCCCAATAAGACCCTAAAACCCATATAGAAACCCAAAACACCTAAATAATTAAAGGACTCTAAAACCCTATAAAATAAAAAATATGCCAAAACCCCCCTGAAGAATCCAAAAAACCTGACACCCCTAAAGGAACCTAAAAAACCTTAAAAACAAGGACCCAAATAACCAAAAATAGGAAAAAAAAATTAAATAATCTATAATAGGTTGTAAAACAAAAAAATACCCTAAAAACACTAAAAGACCCTAAAATCCCTAACACCCCTAAAACAAATAGAGACCATAAAGACCCTAAAAACCCTAAAAACATTAAAATGCTATAAAACCTTGTAAATACCCTAAACCCCAAAACCCTAAAAACACTAAAAACCATAAAAACCCTAAAACCCTAAAATACTATAAATTATAAAATAGTAAAATTGAAAATTTCATAAAAAAATACCCTATATCAGTAATTTTCTTTTAGCGCAGACAAAATAATGCTTTAATAGTTCAATTTTTTTGCCTTGATAAATGTAACATTTCATAAAATATATCATTAAAAACCATATATTAATATATTTATAATTATTTAAATAGAATATATTTTATTAAATATTATTTATATAAGATAAAATATTCATTTACAATTATTAGATAAGATATTTATTAAAAAATTGCATATAAAAGGATTCATAGTAAATATTAATTAAGAATTTCCTAATTAGTATTGTGAAATAGACATTTATCAACAATTTCAATTTATAAAAATTTAATAAATAAATTAAAATCTTAAGATAAATCGGAAAAATGACATCAAAACCAAAGAAAATGCAAAAAATAAAATCAATAGAAACTATAGAAAATCCTAAAATTTGTAAAGAACCATAAAACCCCTAAAAACTAAACAACCCTAGATAACACTAAAAACCCTAAAACCCTAAAAATTCGTAAAACCACTAAACAAATACTAACATCCATAAATACTTAAAATCCCAATACCCCAAAAGACCCTAAAACCCAAAAAAAAATCGATAAAAGACCCTAAAACACATAAAACCACTAGAGGACCTAAAAACCCCTAGGAGAACCCGGAACCCTTAAAAGACCAGAAAATACCCTAAAAACCAAAGAAGACAATAAGAACCCTAAAAACCAAAAAAGACAAGAAGAACCCTAAAAACCCTAAAAACCCAATAGAAATTAAAAACTAAAAAACCACTAAAGGACCCAAAACCCTAAAGGGCCCTAAAATCCCTAAAATCTCGAAAGGACCAAAAAAACAGTAAATATCACTAAAAAGAAAAAAACACACTAAAAACCCATAAGGACCCTAAAAATCTTAAAACCCATAAAATATCATAAAAACACTAACGAACATTGAATCCCCTAAAACCTTTTTAATAAAACCCCTAAAAACAATAAGATACCCTATAAAAACTAAAACAAAACTAAAGGACCCTTAAAAGCTTAAAAAATCCAAAAGGCCCTAAAAACCTAAAAATACTTATTGAATCTAAAATCCAATAAATAAAATAAAATATTATAAAAGATAAAAATAATATAAATACCCTTACGAAAATCTTAAAGGATTATAAAAAATCATTAAACCCAAAAAACAGTAAAAACCATGAAAACCACAAAAACTATACCAATCCCTAAAAATGCCAAAAACCCAAAAAGAATATAAAAACCATAACCCCTCCCCCTGAATAACAAAAAATACCTTACAACACTGAAATAAACTTAAACCCCTAAAACAACACTAAAGAATCATAAATACAATAAAAACCCCAAATACCCTAAAAACATGAAAAGAAAAAAAGACCCTTAAACCCATAAAAGACTAAAAAATACTTTGAAGTGTTAAAATAATATAAAAACACCTAAGAAAATTATGAAGAAAATTGAAAATCATAAAAACACCGAAGATCCTAAAACACCAAAAAAACTCTTAAATGACCCGAAAAACCCTACAATGCCCAATGACCCTAAAACCCCTAAAAAATCTGAAACAACCCTAAAACCCCTAAAACCCCAAAAGGAATTTAAAACCCATAAAAGAAACATAAAACCCCTAAAGGACCTTAAAACCCAAAATAAACTCTTTTAGACACTAAAATGCCACAAAAATCTATATGATCAGAAAAATCTAAAACCCCTAAAACCCCTTAGAAACCCAACAAGACCCTAGGACACCTAAAATATTGTAAAATACTCTAAAATCACATAAAACCTAAAATACACCAAAAATTATAAAATCCCTAAAATCCATAATAGAGTTATAAGACCCAAAACCCTAAAAACATTAAAATACCATAAAAATCCCAAAACCCCTAAAGAGAATAAAAACCCATAAAATTTGTATTTCATAAAAAACACCCTTTACCAACATTTTTTTGTTAGCGCCCATGAAAGGTATATTTCAGATAAAAAATATGTATCATTAAAATTAATATATTAATATAAAAACATATTTATATTAATATAAATATAATATATTTTATTAATAATGATAAATAAAATTTTAAATATAGTTTACAATTAATAGAATTTTTTTTATTGAAAATGGAGGATAAAATAATTAAAAATTAATATAAAATATGAATTGAAAAAATATTGTCCACAAAAATACATTTTACAACAATTTGGTGATATAAAAAATTACTAAATCATTTAACATCCGAAGATAAGTTAAAAACCTGACTTGAAAACCCAAAAAATCTTCAAAACCCTTAAATGCCCAAAAAACACAAAAATTGTAAAACCTTAAAAACCCTATAAGTCTAAAAAAACAATAAAACCATTTAAATCATAGAAAACAAAAAGTACCCTAAGACCCCTAAATTCCTTTGAATACCTAAAAACTAAAAAACTCTAAAATCCTTAAAACCCCAAAAAACATAAAAACATAAAGAAATCCTAAAACCCCCTCGAAGACCCTAAAACCTCTAAAATACTATATATCTAAAAAATGACACTAAATGACCTAAAAACATTAAAATTCCCTTACAGACCTAGAACCCCTAAAAGACTATAAAACCCATATAAACTCCAAAAAACTATAAAATTATAAGAAATCAAAAAATTAACTTAAATAATAAATATACGTATAAAAGGACCCTGAAACCCATAATAGATCAATAAATCCCTAAAACTGAAATGGACTCTAAAAATTCTCTAAAACCCAAAATCGTACTAAAAACCCCAAAAAACCCTAGAAGTTCCTAGAAAACCTAAAACACATAACATTACCCTAAATCCCCTAAAACACCTAATGGCCCTTAAAAACCTAAAACACCAAAAACCCCTAAAACCCCCAAAATTCCATAAAAATGCTAAAGTCTAAAAAACCAAGAAACCCTGAAAAGCCCAAAAATACCCTAAAAATCCTAAAACACCTAAAATCTTAAAAGCCTAAAAGACCCTAAAAGTCTGAATACCTTAAAATACCCTATAAACTGGTAAAAACCATAAAAACCCCAAAACCCTAAAAAAAATAAAAACCATAAAATCCCAAAAACCCAAATAACCATAAAAATATAATAAAACACAACAATTTGTATATTTCACAAATGAACTATTTATTTTCAATCTAATTTTAGAACTGAAAAATGCGCCCTTTATTACCAATATTTTCTAGAGCTATTAAAAGGTATATTTTTGAGAATAATTTAATAAATCATATATTAAAATATAAATATAAATATATTGATATAAATATAATATATTTAATAAAATAAGATTTATATAAGACTAATTATGAATTTATACATAATATATAATATATTTTTTGAAAATGGGATATAAAATAATTGAAAAAACTTTCAAAAAATAATTGATGAATTTTTTTGAAGTTGACATTTAACAACAATTTGATGATATAACAAATTAATAACTCACTTAACATCTTATGATAAATTGAAATAATTACTTGAAAACCCTAAAAAAACTAAATCCCAAAAATTACAAAAAAACCCATGAAAACACAAAAAATATATACAAACCATAAAGAACCCTAAAACCCGTAAAAACTCCAAACAATTATAATGAACCATAAAAACCATAAAAATCACAAAAACAATTACAAATTCATTCAATCCCTAATACAATAAAACCACTAAAATCCCTAAAAGACCATAAAATCCAAAAATTAATATAATGACACTAAAATCCCTAATCCCTAAAGAATATTAAAACCCATAGAGGTTCTTAAATCCCATAATATAATAAAAAAATACCATAAAACACCAAAAAGTCTCCGAATACCCTAAAAACACTATAAAACCCAAAAAAACCCAAAAGACCCTAAAACACCAAAAATCCATAATGACCCAAAAAACCCTATAAACAAAGAGAAAAACAATACCAATAAAACAAAAAAACCAAAAATGACCAATAAAACCCTAAAGAACCAATATAATCCTACAAACCACAAAATAACATAAAATCCCAAAAAAGTAAAAATCCATAAAAGACCCTAAAAATCATAAAAACTCCTAAAATAGTGTAAAAAAAATATAGAATCCTAAAACCACTAAAACACCACAGTAAATCCTAAAACAAAAAAACCAAAATAATCACTAAATTCTCCTAATAAACTTACAATACACTATGCCCCAAAAAACACACAAACCCTAAAAATCCCAAAAAGTGACTGAAAACATTTTTGAATTTTAAAAAACATTAAAAAACCCTAAATATAAATACCCTATAAGCGTCTATAAACCCTAATAACATAAAGAAACAAAAAGGCCATAAAATACCCTAAAACCCATAAACCCATAAAATTTTAAAATCCCCAAATAGTCTAAATCCAAAAAAACTCAAAACATTATTAACCCACCCCTAAATATTAAAAAAACCTAATGGAACAAACAAACCAAAAACCCTAAAAGTCCAATACAAATAAAACTACGCTAAAAACACTAAAAACACAAAAAAAGACACTAAAAACCCTAAAACAATAAACACCCTAAAAACACTAAAAAACCCCTAAACACCCTAAAGCCCTAAAAGTCCCTAAACCAATTTGAACACTAAATTACCCAAAAAAACTTAATAATCCATAAAAAATTTAAAAACCCAAAGAACCCAAAAGAACCATAAAAGATCCTAAAAACCTAAAACGAATTTAAAATAAGCAAAAGCCCAAAATAACCAAAATCCCCACAAAGACCCTAAAAACCTGAAACCATAAAATCCCTAAAAACCCATTGAAACTATAAAAATCCCCAACTCTATACAGATAATATAAAACTATTTTAATAACATTGATAAACCCAACATACATTAATATCCCTAAAAAATATAAAACCCTAAAAACCCTAAAAATTGAAAAGCCTGAAAATACCCCCAGAAACTGACCCACCCCCCCCCCACACCGAAAAAACCCAAAAACCATTAAAAATGAAAAGGTAAATAAAATTCCTAAAACACCTAAGAACCCCCCTACCAACCCCAATCCTAGAAACCATAAATCACCTAAAACCCCCTAAACCATAAAAAGAAATTTAAACAACTAGATAAACATAAAGTCCTCTAAAACACCAAAAAACTGAAAAAAAACCCATAAATATCCCAACCCCCACCCACCTAAAACCCCCAAAAAACACTAAATCCCCCTAAAACAAAATAAAATATATAAAACACTAAAAGACCCAAAAAAACCTATCAACCCAAATAAATCCAAAAAACCCAAAAAGCCTAAATCCACTAAAACTCATAAAAAACATGAAACCCCATTAAAACCTATAAAATCTCTCAAATCTCCTAAAGTAGGCCAAAACCCATATAATATTATTAAAAACCCTGGAAACTAAAAAAAATTAAAGCCCATAAAAATATTAAACCCCACCAAAAACCGTTAAAACGACCAACAAAATAAAAAAACATTAAAAACCTTAACAAACACTAAAATACACTAAAACACCTAAAAACCAGAAAAACCAAAAATATCTAAAAACCCCATTAAAAAACCTGAAATCCTAAATACCATAAAAGACTTAACACCCAAAAAATCCAAAAAATCCCATTAAATCCCATAAAAACAAAAGAAACTACTAAAAACATAAAATTGATTAGAAACCTCTAAAAAATTTAAAACGCATAAAACCACTAACCCCTAAAGCAACTAAAAACCTATAAACCCTAAACCCCTTATAAACCCTAAAATTTCTAAAACCCAAAAAACCTGAGAAAACCCTTAAAACCCCTAAAAAACATAAAAACCATAAACTCCGTAAAAGTCCCTCAAAACCACTAAAATCATAAAACCCTAAAAGAACCTAAAAACTTAACAACCCTACAAGACCTTATAAACCCTATAAAAACAAAAAAAAGACACTAAGAACCACCAAACACCATAGAAACCCAAAAACCATAAAAAATACCAAAATTAGATAAAAACCCCTAACACCCCCTAAAAACATTTAAAACCCTAAATCCCATAAAATTGAATAAAATTGTAAAAGGAAATAAAAACCTTAAAAACCCTAAAATCCAAGGAACCCAAAAAAACCTAACACCATAAAAACACTAAAACCCTATAACCCTTAAACGCATAAATCCATAAAAACCGAAACCACCCCTAGAAGACTCTAAAACCCCAGAAACATAAAAAAACTAAGAGAAACTAAAAACCCATAAAATCCATAAAAGATCCAAAAAAAAACGTAAATTACATAACTAAAATACAAAATCACAAAAATCCCTATAAACCATAAATAACATAAAACACAGAAAAAACCATAAAACCCATAAATACAAGAAAAACATCACAAAAATCCTTAAAACTCTAAAAAATATAAAAACCCTAAGAAACCCCAAACAACCAAAAATACCTATAGAACCCCAAAATACCCATAAAACCGAAAAAAATTTCTAAAAACTCTAAAATAACCTAAAACCCAAAAAATCCAAAAAATAGTAAAATCGTGAAAAGTTTCTTGGTGGAGGAGTAGTTTATTTGTGGGTTGGATTTAGTGGAAGATATTGTGTTGTTATTTTGGTGAAGGTGATTTTTCTTTTCTAGTATGTTGGTGTTGAGTATTTCATTTTGTGGAATGGTTTTTTAAATTTTTTTCTTGTGGCACTACAGTCCATTGTTCTTGGTCATGCATCTAGTTATCTTATAATGCATTGCTATAGAAGATGTTCAGAGAAAGTAGTTTACACCATTCAAACCACTAAAATACCTATCCAATACATAAATTATGTAAAACACATAAAAAAATATTAATCTAAAAAACATAAAATTCAACTTTAAAAACCTAGAAACCTAAGAATACCCAAAAAGTCCAAAAATTCTGAAAAACCTAAAACCCCTAACATACACTGAATCCCATAAAATAAATAAAAAAATAAAAAACCTAAAAACCCTAAAATCCCTTGAAACTCCAAAACCCTTAAAACCCTAGCTCATGAAAGTCCATAAAAACCCATAACCCAAAAACAACCCAAAAAATCTTTAAAACTCATGCACACCCTAAACACCATTGAAATCCCTAAGACTATAAAAACCCCTAAATACCAAAAAAATCCGTCCAAACAATTAAAAACACTTCAAACAAATAAAAATATGAAAAACTGTTAATGTCATAAAAGGCCTTGAAAATACCTTAGACACCCTAAATCCCAAAAAACCCCTAAAACCCCTAGAAAACCCCTATGAACATATAAAAAATCTAACCTCAACCCTATAAACATGTAAAAACCCTATCAACCCTAATAACATTTAAAACCATAAAAACCTATAAAAACCCCTAAAAACCTAAACAATCATGAAATCCCTAGAAAACAATCTAAAACCAAAAGTACCATAAAAATCACTAAAACCTATAAAACCCCCTAAAAACTCAAAAACCACTAAAAATCCTAAAACAAAAAAAAACGCAAATAGATTACCCACAATAACTATAAAGACCATAAAAATAAAAAAACTCAAAAACATTTAAAAACCCTCTAAAACCCATAAAGGGGAAATAAACCATGAATCCCCCAAAAATCCAAAAAATACTTTAAAAGAATAAGAAAACCATAAAAATCGTAGAGAAAATCCTAAATACCCATGAAAATTACGAAAACCCATAAAAATCTATAAAAACCCTTTTCACCTTTAAGACAAATACAAGCTCCTAAAACCCATAAAATCTTATAAAAACACTAAAATAAAAAAGTCCAAAAAACCCATAAAATTCCCAAAAACCCCATAAAATCTATAAAAACATAAAACTGTGAAACCTAAAAACCATAAAATCCATAAAAACTAGTAAAACACTAAAACCCAAAAACCAGATATTACTATAAAAACATGAAAAACATCTAAACCCCAAAACCCCTTAAAAGAATCTAGATATACCTAAATTCCTAAAATAATCCTAAAACAACAAAAACCCCTAAAAAAATAAAATCCCCTAAAGACCCTAAGAACATAGTCAACCCATAAAGCCACCAAAAATAAATAATAACACTAAAACCCCATAAAAATCATAAAAACCCATAAAAATAATAATAAAATACTAAACCCCCAAAAAATCCCTAAAAATGATTGAAAACTCTAAAAACCCTAAAAACCCTAAAACCATATAAATACATGAAAATATTAAAAATCCAAAAAAAACCTTAAAGCCAAAGAACCCTAAAAACTGAAAAATATATAAACCCCCTAAAACCAATTAAAATCCATTAAAAACATTAAATGAGTAAAATTTTATTAATCCACTAAAAACCCTATAACAATTAAAAAAATAAAAACTCTAATTACCCTAAAAACCATAAAAAATTTAAAACACCTAAAATCCTTAAAACCCGAGACACCCTAAAAACCATAAGAATAAAAAATGACCCTAAAACCACTTAAAAGACCCTAAATACCTATAAAAACTCCATATTGAGATAAAAAATCATTCAAAAACCTAGAAAAATTAAAATCCCAAAATCCATTAAAACATAAAAACCGTGAAGTCGCCTAAAAACAATAAAGAACCTTAAACCCCTAAAAACTGTAAAAGCCCCTGAATAACACCTATGACCATTAAAAACACACACAAAACCCTAAACACCCATAAAAGAATTAATACAACTAAAACCCCATAGTTGTTTTCAAAAATGTACTATAAAAAATAAAAATAATTAAACCACAATAAAACCACATGAATCCCCTAAAACACATTAAAACTTAAATACTATTAAAACACTAATCCTCTTAAAAATATACAATCTCATTTAGGCCCCTAAATATTATAACACCCTAAAAACAGTAAAATATTCCAAAAAAGGCTAAAAATACTAAAACCCTAAAAATCCCCAACCCATATATACCATAAAACCCTAAAGGCACATAAAATCATTAAAATCACTAAGAGATGATAAAAATACTAAAAACCCCATAAACCCCTAAAAAACCAATAGTCTCTACAAAATGTACAACCAAAAACTACAATTAAAACATACTAAAAAACAAAAACCCCTTAAACCACCTAAAACATTACTCAAAGAGACTAAAAACCCAAACACCCCAAGACCCAAAATACCCTAAAACCCCAACTGAACCTGAAAACCCCTAAAATCCCATAAAATACCCAAACGACCCTATCAAAATATAAATACCCAAAAAAACAAAAAACTTGTAAATGACCCTAAAACACCCTAAAACCCTAATGGACCCTAAAGACACTAAAAAATTAAATGTTCCCGAAATACCATTAATACCATAAATGACCCTAAAACCTTGAAAATCATTAAAGGACCCTAAACCCCTAAATGAACATAAAACTCATAACAACCCCTAAAAACCTTAAAGATCATTGAAACCCTAAAAATCCCTAAAAATCCCTAAAAACCCTAAAACCTCCTAAGAACCCAATAATACTCTAAAAAATAAAATATACAAAAACACCCTAAAACACCAAAAATAACCTAAATTACAATAATCACAAAAAAACCCTTAAAAACCTTATCAAAACCTAAAAACCCTAAAAATCTTAAAAGTCCCTGAAAACTGGGACAACCCAAAAAACACAAAACAACCAAAAAAAATAGAATAAACACATAATCCAAAAGAAAATTAAAAACACGAAAAGTGTATATTTTATAAAAAAAAATACTTTGTCAGTGGTTTTCTTTTAGAGTGGATAAAAGCACCCTTTATTAGTGTTTTTTCTAGAACTAATAAAACAAATTTTTCATAAAAACATTATATACCATTAAAAATATTACATTAATATATAAATGTATTTTTAGTAGTATAGATAAAATTTATTTTATCAAATATGATTTATATAAGAAAATGTTTGAATTTACACTTAATATAAAATATATTTAGTGTAAATAGATTATAAAATAAATAAAAGTCAATATTAATTAAGAATGGACTAATTAGCATCATGAAATATACATTTATCATTAATTTTGTTGTTGAAAAAATAAATTAGTCAATTATCATATTATGATAATCCAAAAACATGACTTGAAACCCCTAAAAATAGTAAAAATCAAAAAAACACCTAAAACTATAAAAATACTAAAAATCCCTAAATCCCCTTTAAAAACTTCAAAACCTAAAAAACTTAAATACTCTTAAAACACTAAAAACAATGAAAACCCTAAAAAACTATTGAAAATCTATATATCCCTAGAACTCATAAAAGAACCTAAAAAACCTAATACACCATGAAAACCATAATAAGATACTAAAACCCCCTAAAACACTAAATGAACATAATACTGCTAAAACCCATAAAATACCCAAAAAACCCTAAAAAAATACCATAGAAACCTTAAAATTCCATAAAAGTATCTCAAAGAATCCAAAAAACCCGTTAAGGACATTCATAAACCCTAAAGGACCCTAAAAAACCTTAAAACACTAAAGGATTCTAAAAAACCGTATAACCCCTAAAAATTTTATGGAAACCAAAATTAACTAAAAACTAAAGGTCCCTAAAAACCATAAAACCCTTAAATGAATCTAAAAAAATCCTAAACACACCAATATAACCATAAAACCCCCAAAAAACTCAAAAAAAAAACTAAAAACAAAAAATCCCTAACCCCCTCCCCCCTAACCTTAATAGACCCTAAAACCCCTAAAAGACCCAAAATTATCTGGAAACCATAAAAGATCATTAAAACCCCAAACCCCTCAAAAACTCTATGAGACCCTAAAAACTAGAAGCATTAAAAGACCCTGAAAATCTTAAAAACCCTACCCCCCTAAAACACTAAAAACTCTAAAAGTCCCTAAAATCCAAAAAAAAACTTAATCCCTAAAACCCAAAAGGTATATTTTATAAAAATATCACTATATTGTGCATTTTGTTTTAGTTCTGATAAAAGCACCAACTATCAACAGTTTTTTAGAGTGATGATAAAAGTTAAATTTCATTATATATATCATTAAAAATAAAATGATAATATATTTATATATATTATGGAAGTAAATAAATTTCTATTGATGTAAATATAATATATTTTATTAAATATGATCTATATAAGGCAATATCTGCATTAAAAATTAATATTTATGATATTTAGTGAAATTGTTTAGAAAAAAACGAAAAAATTGTTATTAATTAATAATTGAATAAATAATATCACACAATATACATTTATAAAAAAATTTATAATAGAAAAAAATTTAATAAATCAATTAACATATTAAGATAACTTGAAATATAGACTTAAAATCCCTTAAAACCCAAAGAACCCCCCAAAAAATGCTAAAAAACAAAAAAAACTCTAAAAAACACTAAAATCTATTATATGGTAAAAACCTTAATGGGCCCTATAAAATTTAATACCTTAAAATAACACTATAAACACCTAGATCCCATAAAAACATTAAAAAATCCTAAAAACCCCAAATAACCAATAAACACTAATTCCCATAAAACCTCCAAAACACCCTAAAATACTGTAAAACTAATAAAAATAAAAAAAATATCCTAAAACCAAAAAATACCTAAAAACATAAAAACCTATAAAATCCCCAAAAAAACACTAATCCCCTAAAATATATTAAAAACATAAAAATACTAAATGAAACAAAAAAACCCTAAAACCCCGGAAAGACTATAAAATATTTTTAATAACCTAAATGGACCCCAAAAACCCAAAAAACAATAAATTACCAAAAGAACACTAAAACCCCTAAACAAGACTAAAAATCCCTAAAAAATCCCTAAAAACCTCTAAAAATTCTAAAGGACCTGAAACCCTTACAAAAGACCAACAGAAACCTAAAAGACCTCAAAAATTCCTCATTGACTCTTAAAACCCTAAATAGTGCTCAAACCCTAATATTTTTTATATAACTATAAAACCCCAAATAAACATTGAAAGGCCCAAAAGATCCCTAAAAACCAAAAATGATATCAAAACCCCTAAAAATAAAAAAATAACCAAAAACCAAAAAAACCCAAAAAAATACTAATAACTCATAAAAGACCCTAAAAAATTAAGATCCAAAAAATTCTAAAAAAACACCATTAACCCCGAATACCCCCAAAACCCCTAAAACCCCCAAATACCAAGAGAAACATAAAAATCATAAAATAATCTAAAACCCTTAAATCCCCTTACATCAAATCCCCCAAAACCTTAAAAACCATTACAAACCACAAAAATATTTTAAAAAACTGGAAAACCCAAAAAAACCCAAAAAAACCCAAAAAACCCAAAAACCCAAAAGGACCCTAAAAACACTTAGAGAAACTGAAAACATAAAAGAAACCAAAACCACTGAAAACATAAAAGTAACAAAAAATACTCGAACTCACTAAAAACCCCTAAAAACAAAAAATGTCCCAAAAAACATAAAAAACTGCAAAAACAACAAAAATCCAAAAAGAATTCTAAAACATAATAAAATATTAATTTTTATAAAATACCCTAAAAACCCAAAAAATTAGAAAACAACTAAAAACACTGAAGGTCCTTAAAAACCTATAAACACCTAAAATACCCAAAAAAATAAAACACATTTAATCCCGAAATAACCCCATAAAATTCATAAAATCCATTAAAAACACAAAAAACCCTAAAAATCCATTAAACTCTCAAAACAAAATCCTAAAAATCCTAAATAAACCTAATAACCCTAAAAACCAAAAAACTAAAAAACCATAAAAACCAATTAAAAATACTAAATTCACCCAAAAACCTATAATCCAAAAAACCCCCCAAAACCCCAAAACCCCTTAAACCCATAAAAACCCCTAAAACCCCATACAAAGACTAAAAATCCCATTGAAACCTAGAAACCTAAGTCCCCCAAAAATTTCATAAAAACCCACAAAAAACACCCAATAAAATCTAATAAACCTAACACCTCCTAGAATCCCCAAAACACTAAAAGAGCATAAAAACCTAAAACCCCTAAAAGACCTAAAATCCATAAAATCACAAAACTACCTAAAAACCACAAAAATCCAGAAAACACCCAAAAACCATAAAACCCCAAATAATCCATAAAATCAGAAAACCGCTAAAGTCCTAAAGCCCCCAAATATCGTAAAATCACTAAAACCTATAAAATACATCAAAGACATTAATAATAATAAAAAACTCTCAAAGACCCAAAAAATCATAAAAAATAATGAAATAACAAGAAAACCCTACAGAACCCTAAAAGGCCCATAAAACCCATAAAACCCTAAAAACCCTAAAAAATTCCAAAACCCTAAAAACTATAAAAACACTTAAGAACACTGAATCCTTAAAATCCAAAACCCCACTGAACCCCTAAAAAACACTAAAAACCAACAAAAACCAAAATCCCCAAAAAAACCCATAAATAATTTTCATGATAAAACCGGTAAAATAGCCCAAAATCACTAAAACCCTAAACAAACATCACAAAACTCTAAAATAACGAAAAGCATAAACACTATAAAAGACTCTAAACCCCATAAAAACCATAAAAATCACAAGAAACCCCGAATAACCAATACCCCCTAAAGTGGTCTAACGCCCAAACCCCCACCCTCAAACCCCCCCAAAAACCCATGAAACACCTAAGGAGCTATAAAGGCGCAAACATCCTAGGAAAATAATACATTAAAAACCGTGAAAACCCATTATGAACCCTAAAAAACATTAAAAACCCCGAGAAACACCTAAAAATCCATAATTAATGCTAAAAACCCTAAAATCCAAAAAAATAAAAAACCATAAAAACTAGCAACCCTAAAAACATCTTAAAAACCAAAAACACATAAAAACATAAAAACCCTATACACCACATAGAAACACTAATAACCCCTAAAACTCTAAATAAACATAAATATCATAAAAACACCTTTAACCCTTTAAAAACCCTACCCCCTCCTCTAACTAAAAACTCATAAATGACCCAAAATCCACCAAACCCCCTATAACACCATAAAAATGAATACAAAACTAGAAAATGACAAAAAAACCCTAAAATCCCTAAAAATGTAAAAAACCAAAACAACCTAAAACATATAAAACCCATAAAGATCTAAAAAACATACAATCATTAAAAAACCTAAAAACATTAAAATCCCCTAAAATAACACTTAAAACACTTAGAACACCAAAAAACCTTGAAAACATTAAAAATAATAAGAAATCACTAAAATCCATAAAACCCTAAAAGTAATTAAAACCACAATAAACATTAAAAATACTTAAATACCCAAAACCCTAAAAACACTAAAATCCACCCAACCCCAAAATCCTTAAAAAATAAAAAAATACCCAAAAAACCCTAGACCCATTAAATCCCTAAACCCAAAAAAACCTCAAACCCCCCATAATCCCTTTAAGACCCTAAAAACCTCCCAAAACCATAATCCCTAAAACCCTCTAAACCCTTAAAATCCATAACAATCATAAAATCCATAAAAACCCTAAAACACATTGAAACCCTAAAACCCCTTAATGACCTTAAAACATCCTTAAAATCCATTAATAACCTAAATAACCATATAAAACTATAAAAAAACACAACCCATTAAAAACCTTAAAAAAAGAAATATCGTAAAGTACTCTAAATCACTAAAACGCGCTAAAACCCAAAAACCCCATAAAAAATTAAAACCCCTAAAACCCCCAAAACCAATAAAATCCCTAAAAACCATAAAATACTCTAAAAACCATAAATATTGTACAAAATCCTAAAATCTATAAAAAAACCCAAAAAACCCTAAATGGCCATAAAATCCTTAAAACACCCTCAAACCGTACAATTCTAAAAATCCCTTAAATAACCCTAAAACTCATAAAATCACTACTGAAAAAATACCATATACCGACTATTTGGAATCATTGGTATTGGCCTCCAACCTGATGGTATACGCTATACCAACGGTTTGGAGAACCGTTTCATAGTAAGTCATGAGGATAGGTCTATACCAACGGTTTTGGGAAAACCATTGGTATAAGTAATATGAAAATCTATACCAACGGTTCCATAAACCTTCAGTGTATGTAATTCAAAATATAATGATCCGGTAGGTTTTGTTCCCAAAACCTCCCATTTTTGATTGAACGACCTAGCCACTAACATAACATACTTTTGTGAACATAATTTCATAAATATATATATGTATTATCATAACTATTTTTAAATTTTGATTTATTTAATGTCTGTTGTAAGATGATTCCATTAAAAATACAAGTACCTATACCAACGGTTTTGAGAACTGTTGGTATTGGTTCTAGTATTTTTGGACCTATACCTATGGTTTTGGGAAAACCGTTGCTATAGGTCTATATAAGTAACCTATACCTACGGTTTTGGCCAAATCGTTGGTATAGGTCCAAATTAGTGATCTATACCAACGGTTTGGCCAAATCCATTGGTATATATCATATTTTCAGTAGTGAATCCAAAAAAACCCCTTAAAATATACTAATACTCATAATAACATAAAAAACCCAAAAAAACCGAAAACCCCTAATACTCTTAATGAACCCCAAAATCCCAAAAACCTTAAAAACACCTAAAATCCATAAAAATATAAAAATCCACTTGAATAATAAAAACCGTAAAAAAAATATTAAAATAAATAAACCAACATATGAATATAGATGAAAAAATAAAAAAATCCATAAAATATCTAAAAACCACAAAAACTACAAAACCCTTAAAACCCCTAAAAATCCTAAAACCCCTTAAAAACAAATAAACCCTAAAACCCAAAAGAAAAAAAAACCTCTAAATAACCCTAAAATGAAAAAAAACCCAAAAGCCCCAAAAAAATATTAAAAACCCTAAAAACCGTTAATTGACACGGATCCCAAATAATAATAAAAAACATAAATAATGATATAGAACCCCTAAAATACCATATAACTTTAATCACCTAAACAATATAAAATATATCTAAAACCCTAGAAACCGTAAAAAAATTTAAAACTCTAAAACTCCCTAAAAACCATACAAACTCCTAAAAATATTTAGTTAAAAAATATGCAAAACCACGCAAAATACCTTAAAACCACTATAAACACAAAACCCCTAAAAACTGTTAAAAACACTAAAACACCTAAAAATACATGAAAACCCTTTAAAACCTATAAAACCCACAAAAATCTCCCAAATCCCTGAAATCCCTAAAACACCTAAAAACTTAAAAGATCATAAAAACCATAAATGCATAAAACCCTAAAAAACAAAACCCAAAAAACAACTATGACCAAAATACCCCAAATACCCCTAAAAACCCTAAAAAACCTTAAACAACCCAAAAACCTAAAGGAACATAAAACTATAAAAACCCTAAAACATAATGAAAACCCTAAAAATATTAAAAGTCTATTAAACACCTTTAAAAGACACTAAACACCCTAAAACCCTAAAACCCACTTAAAAACCTTAAAACCCAAAAAAAACCTAAAAACCATTAAAAAAATACTAAATGAAAATAGAAACAAAAATGACTATAAAATTTCCTAAAATACCCCATAAACCCCCTAAAACTAAAGAATAACATTAAAACCCTAAAAAATCTAAGACTATTAAATCACTAAAAAATTCTCTAAATCCATAAAAACATTGAAATCCAAAAACACATGAACATAAAACCGACCCCCATACCAAAAAATAATAAAAATAATAAAATCTATAATATAATCCTAAAATCCAAAAAAAAATCATAGAAAATATATAAAACCTTTAAAACCCCCTAAAACCCTCAAAACATAAAAACACATAAAACATTATTTCCATAAAAATACTAAAATCCCTAAAACTTCTATAAATTCCTGAATAACCCTAATAATCAATAAAACCCATAAAAACACTAAAATATATAAAAAACTCTATAAAACCCTTAAAACCCTATGAATCAATAAGAAAGCCTAAAAACTAGAAAACATTAAAAACCATAAAAACTATAAAACCCCTAAAAACTGTAAAAACCCTAAAACCATAGAAAATATTAAAAACCGAAAAAACAATTAAAAACACTAAATGGAAAAAAAATCTAAAAAACATAAAACCCTAAAAACACTTAATAACCCTTAAAACATTAAAACCCTCTAAAAATACTATAACACATTTAAAACCATTAAACCCCCTAAATCCCCTACAAATACTAAAACCCCTAAAATTCCTAAAAATATAAAACCCCTTAAAACACAAAAAATCCAAAAAAGAAAAATCCCTAAAATAATCTAAAAACTGGAAAAGACCCTAAAAATTCTAAAAGTTCTAAAAACCCCAAAATACATTATGAACCATAAAACCACTAAAGGACACTAAAACACCTAAATTCCTCAAAAGATCAAAAATATCCAAAAACATCAAAAGAATAAAAAAACTAACAAACCCTTGTAGGCCTTAAAACCCTAAAAAACCCTAAAAAACCATAGAACCCCTAAAAACACTATAAAGCCCCTAATAACCATAAAATAAATTGGCATGAAAACACTAATGAAACTAAAGGTATCTAAAATTTACTAAGAGGACCTAAAAACATCAAAGGGACCTTGAAATCCATAAATATAATAATGTCCCATACAAATCATAAAGCCTAACAGGTCCTATAAACCCTAAAAAAATCATAGAGTCCATAAAAACCCAAAAAACCCAACCCCCCAAACCATAACACCCCTAAAATTTCCTACAAATCTCAAAAACCCATAATAACCCAAAATTAACCTAAAAACCAGAAAATCCTAATGAAACCATAAATACTTTAAAAGGCCCTGAAAGCATTAAAAGGTGACGCTCTCTCAGTGGAATTTCCAAACGGGATATCCATTCTTGAGGTGCTTAAAGGCGTCAAACATTACAATTATTCTGTGAAGAGAGCGCCTTTTGGTAAGAAACATGACGATGGAGAATTTTTTATTAAAGAAAACCCTAAATCAATTCTGAAACATTTAATACTCTAAATGTTTTCAATTATAGGGCGTATCTCATACCTCAAAGACAACAAGATGTGGTCGAACCCTGAACCGAAGGTGCAACTTGCTTCTGTATGGGATTTTGCTGAGTAGAAGATAGTTTTAATTAGGAAAGGATACATCCATATGTTGATGAAATCAAAGGATGAACTGGACCAGTTATAGAAGCTATGAAATCTTTAGCTAAGACCCAAAGTCCTCCGAATCGCTAATTGGGACTTCGCTTTCAACCCAAATACTTCATGTAATAGAACGTTACAGATTTGGGTTTGTCTACACCAGCTCAACTGGTATTTTTGACATTTGAAAATCCTCAAAAACATTGCATCTTGCATCGGTATGCCTCTAAAAATCAATCAACGTACTCAAAATGCTGAGATTTTTCTCTTTTCTAGGGTGATTATTGAGGTTTACATTGCTTCCTAATTAATGGATGCCATTTTCTTCAATGATAATGAGTTCAAAATGGATGTTTGTGTTGAATGAAAACATATGCCTGCTTATTGCGAATTTTATAATATTTTTTGTCACTCCTTACTGAATTGTAGAGTAGTGATGAGCCTGGTTCCTCAACCATGTGACGTCGGGTTTACTAAAACCTAGAGAAAAAGAAAAACCTGGCATCAGCCTCTGAAAATCCTAATCCACCCAAGACGAAATTAGAACTCTAGTTCATGAAAACTAATCACCTAGGTGAAATACCTGGTTTCACCTGGGCTAACCAAAAGAATGGGGAATAAAATGCTGAAATTGAGCATAAAATCCTAGAGGATTTTGAAAAACTGGTGTCGGATGTCTGCAACCACCATCTGGATGTATCCTCTCTTGAAGAATCTAGTCTGATGGTTCCTGAGAAAGTTGTATGCCCCCTAGAGTTGCTGCAGACGGTGGACCCTAAGCAGCTGGTCCATAATGCAGATGGAACAGTAGCTTCACATGAATCTCAGGACTAGAATGAAGCGATTATAGAATTTAACCAGGCAAAATCACAATATCCTACTCAGGTTCTCTAAGATGAATATATAGGTATGAATACAACAGTTATACCATTTTCACTTTCTAAACATAACAAGGCTATGTTCCCCCAAGATGATTCGGATTCATACACTACCTATAAGATGACCCAACTGAATGAAAATTCATATAGAAAAAATATTATGACATTAACCATGGAATATGCTGGGGAAATAGGTGACCAGTCTTCTCTTGTGTGACCACTATTCCTCAGAACGTGGGAATTTCTACTTAGACTGATGATGGTCCAATGACCTCTCCCATAGCTGCTAAATCGCCTGATATCACTCAATCTATTAATAATTCAGGTGATTCTAACAATTGGGTTGTTTCTTTTATGAGTAAATAAGGAATGAAGACCACTTCGGCCTCATCTTCAAATCTTAGGAGATCAAAGAGGAACAATGGCTCGGGTAGTTTGAAAAAGAAAAAGGAGAACTCCAGCTCCAAATTAAGGTTCTATATGGATTTTATTTTCTAGAATTGTTATAGAATAGTGAACCCTGACACTATTTCTATCTTTAATGATTATTCTGACTCATAAAACAAAATATTTTGCTCTTTCGGAAGGAAAAACAAAATTTTCTTCAAAATTATTTCATCTCTCTACTTCTGGTTATAAATTTCTTAGTGCTTACAATAATAGAAGTGTTGTTAATTCTCTTTAGATATTTTATCATACCTCTATATAGAATGTAATTTCTTATAATTTCCCTTATCAAATGTTCACTTGTGACTTTACCCTTGATGGCTTAAATAACATTGGTAATATGGTTTTTTATAAGAATAGATATCAAGATCTTAGACCTCTTTAGCAAGACCTATTTTTTTTATAGCTAGCTCCATTCATGATCCATGGTTAGTGATTGGAGATTTCAATGCTATTCCTTCACCCAGTGAGAAGATTGGTCCTTCTCACTCTCACATTTCTTCAAGTGAATTTAGATCATCGCAAGAAGATTAAAATCTGATTGAAATGAAACTTACAGGTGCTAAATTCACTTGGTACAAACGACACTATAATAGGGTTGTTTCTAGAAAACTCCATAGGGATCTAGTGAATGTCCCATTTCTAGATGCTTGGAACACCATTTCTAGCATCACCTTACCGAAAATAGACACATACCATTTCCCAATTATTGTGAGTATTCTATTTAAAAGAACCAAGCCTAGTATAACATTTAAATTTAATATTGCTTGGTATGAGGATTTGGAATTCTCTCATCTCATTAATCATTGCAGGGAGTCTATTAATTCTAATTCTGATTCTTTATCTGGTATTAATATGTTCAAACATCTGAAACAGTGTCTCAAGAGTTTTCCCAGAGATAAATCTAAAAAAATTGACAAGGACATATCCATATATGAGAATGAGCTCAATAAAATTCAAAATAACTCAACTCACTCTGATTTCTCCTTATATCCTCAGCATGAAATGAACATCCCTATAAAACTTAATTCTCATCAGGGTCTTAAGGACAACATATGTATGAATGTATTCAAAGCAATGTGGCTCTCTGATGGTGATATAAATAGTATGTTCTACAATTCCCTAGAATGAATTAGAAATGATTCCAAACCTCTATCTCAACTTAATGACAATAACATTGTCTTGGACTCTGAGGTAGCCGTAGAAAATCATGTGATCTCATATTTTGACAACATTTTCAATGGTCTTAATATGAACAAAACTATTCTTCTTGAGGTCATTACAATTTTGGTTAATGAAAACGATAATCTCTTTCTCATGAGCACCTCTCTTGGCCATGAAATCAAGGCCACTGTCTTTAGTATCAACCCTAATAGTGCTCTGGGACAAAATGGATTCAATAATGGTTTTTTTAAACACCACTAGAAGGTAGTTCACTGATATGTTTGTAATATTGTCAATTTTTTCCAATGGTGTCCTTCCGTATAGCCTTAATTCTCAATTTTTCATCTTAATTCTCCAAGTCTCTAATGCCTTGTAAATTCATTGATTCCATCCAATTTCTCTCCTTAACTCCCTATAGAAAATAATTACCAAGATCTTAGATAATAGTTTTTCCTCCCTTAGTAATAAAATCATATCTTGGAATCAATTTGGGTATATCAATGGTAGGTATATACATGATTGCATTTGACTTTCCTCAGAATGCACCAATTATCTTTAAAAAATACTAGAGGAGAAAATATTTCCATTAAACTTGACATTAGAAAATCCTTTGATACCATAGATTGGACGTTCATTTTCAAATTTCTTCAGGGCATTGGTTTCAATGATGTCTTTATAAGCAGGAAAAACTCTCTATTCAATCTAGATTCTATCTCCATCCGTGTTAATGGCTGCCCTAATGGATATTTTAAATTCTCAAAAGGGGTTCGATAAGGAGATCCCTTGTCTTATATCCTTTTTTCTATTGTAGAAGACTATCTTAGCAGACTTCTCACTCATCTTGTTGACCAAAACAAACTCAAGAATATTCAGGAATCCAGAACCCTAAATGTGTTGACCCATCTTTTTTATGCCGATGATATAATTTTGTTCCTTCCTGGGGAAAAAATAAATATTATTAACCTAAAAATTGCCTTATTTCTCTATGATGAGATCTTCAGTCAATCCATTAGTTGGAACAAATCGTTTTCCTTCTTTGGAAAAAGGTTTTCTCCTATCTAGATAGGTAACATCACTGAATGTCTTGGAATCAAAGAAGGATCCATCCCTTTTACATATATAGGAGTTCCCATATTCTAGGATAATCCTAATTCCATGTATTTTAATGTTGTTGTTTTACCAAGTTATCAACTAACTCTCTTATCGAAAAGAGAAATCCCTCTCCATGGCTGGTAGGATTTGTCTAGTGAAATCCAGCATTGTGTCTAAAATGGTTTACTTCCTAATGATATATAAATGGCATATTAGTCTCCTCAAGAAAATTAATGGTTATATCAACAACTTTGTTTGGACTGGTAGAATCCTTGAAATGAATCTTATTACCATCCCCTAGTCCGCCTATCGTAAACCACTTGATAGAGTTTGTCTTGGTAACAAAAATCTGAAGCTCTTTAATGAGTCCCTTCAAGCTAGAATCACTTGGAGATTGATCAAAAGTAAATCTGACACCATAATTTTTCTTAGAAATATATTCCTATAGAAGTTAAAAAAATGGAAATTTGATCTATGTCAACTCTTCGATATGGCCTTCGGTATGAAATTACATTTCCAACATCCTACTTAACTCTAGATGGATGGTTAGTTCAGATTCCTCCATGAAAGTTTGGCTTCGAAACTGGACTGTAACCCACCCCATTTCCATCTTAACTTCTAATCCCCCTCCAAAAAACATCAACATCACCATAATGGAGGTGATGCAATCTCATAATTTAAACATTACTTATTATATCATGAAGGTTGTTTATAATTACCCCTTATCTAATGCTAATGATTCCCTTATTTGGGAACTTTACCATAATGGTATCCAGAATTGAAAAGGATTATACAATCATAATTCCACTAACATCGATTATAATTTGTGTTGGATGGATTTTTTTGACAATCCCTATATCAAACCCTCAATACATAACCCTGTTTGGCGTATTTCACATAACCATATTCCTACTAAGGTTTGTCTTCAGACCTTTGGTGTCCGACTCTTCTCTAAATGTCACCTTTTTCATCATCACAGAGAGGATTCCAACAATAAATTTTTGATTTGTGTTATAGCTTCCTCCCTTTGGAATTAGATCACTAACATGTTTGACTGCATATGTTTATTTTATGATGCTATTTTCTTTCATCTATAACGTTGTGTGAAGATTGATACATTGAAAAAAATAAAGAATCTCTTCTAGTCCACTATTGCTGGGCACCTCTACATGACCGGGTATGATAGAAATGCTATTATTAACAAAAATTACTCTTTCAATCTAAATTCAAGTCAGATGAGAATTCTTATTGCTATTAGAGATGTCACCTTGCTTCAGAAAGCTCATTAGGATAACTCTGTTGGGGACATCGTGATTCTACGATGTCTTGGAATTGAAGGTATGTATAGACAATCGAGGTGCTCGTTTGAGGTATTCTAGAAATCCTCACTTTCTGGATGGATAAAAATTAATATTGAAAGATCTTCCAAAGGAAATCCAGGACCGGCGGGTTGTGGGGCCATTTTTAGAGACTTTCACGGACATTATCATGGTTATTTATTTGGTAGCGGTAGTATCGCCTTCTCCATAGAAGCAGCAATTCTGGATGTGATTCAGGAGGTTGAATTTGTTGAACTAAAAGGATAGAACAACATTTGAATTGAAATTGATTCCACCACTATTGTTCAAGCTATTTGAAAGGGGGTGGTTCACCTTGCCTGGCTAATAACTAATCATTGGATGAGATGCCTTGACTAACTTTAGGAGATCATATAAATTGTCACTCATGCATATCAGAAAAGCGAACTTGATTGATGATTTTCATCCCAACAAAGGAATCAACTAGGGAATTGTGTGGTGAGATGATCTGTCGGTTGACCTTCACCCTCTTTATGAAAAATATTGTAATAAAATTCCCTCATTCCGACTCATGTAGTTCCGTTCTAACCTTTTTAATAAATTTTTTCTTGGTCTTTTACCAGGGAATTAACCTTCTGAAAACCCCCTAAAACCCCAAAAAACCTAAAACACCATAAGAAACCATAAAACCCCTAAAAACGCCTAAAAACCTAAAAACCTAACAAAACCCTATAACACTTTAGAACACAAACCAAACCATTAAACCCTCCAAACCCTAATAACCCTTAAAACATGTAAAATACCAAAATAACCCCACAGAACCCTGAAATTTATAAACACCGCTAAATCCCATAAAACCATAAAAACCCCTAAAACCCTAAGAAATCTAAACACACTAAAAAACAAGAATACCCATAAAGACATAAAAATACCTAAAAATCCCATGTAACCCTAAAAACACTAAATCCTCTAAAAACCATAAAAACCCAAAAAATCCTGAAAACTCTTAATAACATAAAAATTCCTTAAAAAACCAAAATCCCCTTATGTAACTAATAACCCCAAATATCCTAAAAGACAATCAAAACCATTAAACCCCCTATAAACACGTGAAACACCATTAAACCCCTGAAACAACTAAGAATCCCCAAAAACCCTAAACCCCCCGATCCCCTAAAAACCTTTAAAACCCAAAACCCTATAAAACACTTAAAACCCATAAAAACCATAAAAAACCAAAGAAAATATTAAAAACCCTAATATGCAATAAAAGGCATAAATTCCCCTAAAACACCAGGAACACTAATAACTTAACACAATCCTAAAATTACTAAAAGTAAAAAAACTATAAAAATTAAAAAAACCCTAACACCCCAAGAAATAAACCTAAACAACCCTAAAAACACTAAAACCCCTAAATCCCTAAAATCCATAAAACCCATAAATATCCATAAACGAAAAAAATACAAAAAAATATCTAAAATCCCTAAAAGACCATAAAAATTCTAAAAACTAAAAAAACCATAAAAACCATAAACAAGTCTTTAAATCCCTAAATACTTAGAAATCCTATGAAATCCCTTAACAACAAAAAAAATCATAAAAACAGAAAAATCACATAAAACCTAAAGATACCTTGGAAACCCTACATAACCCTAAAGAAACATACAAAGCCTAAAAGTCCCTAAAAATATAAAAAATAATAAAACTTACTTAGAGAGCCTAAAAAGCATAAAACTATAAAAAACCCCTAAACCCCTAGCACCCCTAAAAATGAAAAAAAGTCATTAAACCCTTAAAAATTAGGAAAAAAACCTAAAACCCAACAAGAACCTTCAATCCCATCGATTCCCTAAAAACCATTAAGACCAATAAGAATCCCTAGACTTTAAAAACCACTAAACAACATTAAAATCCTATGAAATCCCAAAAAAACCCATAAAAACCATAAAAACCCTAAAATTCTAAAAAAATAATAAAAACCTGTAAAACCCATAAAAACCAGATACATCATAAAAACCATAAAACCCTTAATGAGAAAAAATATTGATAATAATATCTTAATTCAAAAAAAACCCAAAAAACCCTAAAACCTAAAAATACATAAAACCCCTAGAAACATTACAAACCCTAAAACCGTAAAGCTCCATAAAGTGCCTAAAACCCAAAAACCAACAAAAAGTCCATAAAAACCCTAAAACCAAAAAAACCAAATGACATGATAAAACCATAAAATATAGTTTAAAAAACCCTTAATCACCTTAAAAAAACCCTAAAATCATAAAAAAAATATTGTAGCCCTAAAAAATATAAAAAACAAGAAATCAATAAAATATCCAAAAAACCCAAAAGACAATAAAACCCTCAAAACCCTAAAAATTCATAAAATCCCATAAAAACATTAAAAAAGCATAAGCACTAAAAAATACAAAAGCCCCAAATATATGAAAATCCCATGAAACCCCTGATAAAAATAATACCAAAAAAACTTTAAAAAACTATAGAAAACCCTCACAACACTAAAAATCCATTAAAACCCCTAAATGTCTCAATAACCACAAATATTCCTAAAACCCCCCAAAAAACCAAAAAAACTATAACAAAACGTAAATAACATAAAAACCCTAAAAACATTAATCTCATTAAAATTAATAAAAACATAAAACCCCTAATGAAACTGTAGAAACTCCTAAAAACCAAAAAATAAAAAGCGATAACCCTTCAAAAATCCTAAAACCCTAAAATAACAAAAAAACCCCTAAAGGACCATAAAACTTCCTAAATCCCAAAAAAAACTAAAACATTCAAAACAAAGCCCAAATGACCCTACCACCATGAAAAACCATTAATCCCCTAATAATCATAATTTTTCTTAAAAACTCATAAAATTATAAAGGTCACAAAAAATCTAAAAAAAATAAAATTCACTAAAAACTATAAAAAATTATAGAAACCCTAAAACCCATATAGATCATAAAATACCACAAATAATTTAGACCATAAAACTAAAAAATAGTAAAAACCTTTTATAACACTAAAAAACCATCAAACCCATCAATCCCCTAAAACCCTATTATTCCAAAAAAAAACATAAGAAACCCTAAAAAACATAAAAACCATAAAAACCATTAAAACTCTTAAAACCCCCAAAAAACCCCAAAAACACAAAAATCCCTAAAACCCATAAAATCATTATAAAACCATATACTCCCCAAAAACCCAAAAGATATTAAAAACACATGAAGACCCTAAAAACCCTAAATACCTAAAGGACTCTAAAAGCCCTAATGGACACTAAAAACCCAAAAAATAACTCATAAATTCCATAAAACACAAAACCCATAAAATAAACTAAAACCACTAAAGCCCCTAAAAATCACTAAAACCCCCTATAAACCTAACAACCCCAAAATACAAAAAAATACAAGTACATAATGAAAACCATAAAATACTATAATCACAATAAAAACCCCAAAAGGCTATAAAATATTAAAAACCTAAAACCCCTTAAACAACCCTAAAATCCTAAAAAAATAACGAACCCTAGAACTAGTAAAAAAACTAAAACCCCAACAAACATTTAAGAAGCTAAAGACCTAAAAATACCCTAAATAAACATAGTAATCCAAAAACACCCTAAGATAAACCCTATAACCCTAAAAATTTAAAATCCATACAAAACCCTAAAAACCTAAACAATTTTTAAAAATCCTACAACAATAAAATACCCTAAAACCAAAAAAATCAATAAAAACCCTAAAGACCTCTAAAACACCCTAAATACTCAAAATAACCAATATAAACCCTCTAGAAACCCTAAACCCGTCCCCAAACCGTAAAAATAAAAAAACTATAAAAACACTAAAATCCTCCTAAAATACCAACAAAACCTAAAAACTATATAAAATCCAAAAAATATTAAAACCCCTAAAAACATAAAACTAGAAAACACCCTAAGAACCTTGAAAACCCAAAAAACATAAAAACCCTAAAATGAAAAAAATACAAAGAAACATGAAAAATATAAAACCCCTAAATCCCTTAAAAAATTAAAACCCCAAAACACCCTAAAATCCCTAAATAAACTAAAAACCATAAAAAATCCAAAAAATGCTAACATTACCTAAAAACTCTAGAAAAACCAAAAAAAACCCACAACCCCCCCCCCCCAAATATAAAAACAATAAAACACCTTAAAATCCCTAACCCCTCCCAATAAATTTTAATTATAGTGCCCTGAATCTCCACCTAAACAGTGCTTCGGGCCCATTGGACATTAGGACTTAGGTGTGCCTCCCCATTCACGAAAGGTTATCGGCTAGTAGTTGGGGTCTGAGAGATGATAGTGGGGAGATTATACCCATTGTTGTTTATGATAATAATGGTTCATAAATAAATTAGTGTTAAGAATCATAGATCAGTGGATCAACTAAATGAAACAAAATGTAAGCATATACAAGATACAATAATAATAAACAATCTCAATGGACAATGCCATTTGTAGATAATAAAAATGGCATATTAAATCATACACGAAAAATAATAATGGTCTCCCTTGGGTGACAATAATAGTACATACATATAATTCGTTAAAAAACACAAAACTAAACTCCATATGATGTTGAGGAAGCACCATGATCCATAGCCATCCATCCCATATTAAACACTACTACTCGATCAATAAGATCAAGTTCATGTGGCTGAACCATTAACTAATCTTTGACACATTATGTCTACAAGCATCCTGAGGTGCCTATTTAGGGTGTGAGAATATCTATATAGGATACCACCAATGGTTTACTTTCTTATATCCATAATTACGCAGGTGTACACAGAATATAATAAAAAGGAAATAGTCACACACATTTTATAATTAAACCATCCCCCCTATGCTAAATATCCACAAGGAAGCATCTACCGTCTTTTCATTTTACTGGTATAAGTCTTAACATGTTACCCTGATTATATATATTTAATACACTACATGTATGGATATATATTATTACAGTGTTATGGATCCACGACTTAGCGCTCGATAAATCACATGAAGAATAGTAATGAATAACCATATCACTAGCACATCATGTCATTAACTATGTAAAATGGTGTCCAATGACATGCTCAGTAAATCCCTAGTCCCTCACACCTCATGGCCTAATGCACAAAACCCTAGGTCATAAAAATATATATCCTCCAGTATATATAATCACCATTTGATCCATAACCAGCATCCCATGTAACAATGACTTTCTTCCTCCCAATATCTTGGCCTAATGACCTCATGTATGATGGAAGACCTCAACCCCATCTGATGGTATCAACAACACCAACTGATAGACCATCCCAATCCATGCGTCTTTCTAAAGTGAGAAACCCCACAGTATCTAATTGTTAACACCATCACCTAAGGTGTATTATCTACGGGGTTCTCCACCCACAACTATTTTTCAACACCACCTCCAGTGAGCATTATCTATGTGCACATGACTTCAATATCGCATTGGCGAACACAGTGAGTAGAAATCACCAAACAACCTAAGAAACGTAATCTGAGTCCTCATTCCCCTATGACCATGTCACTAAATCCCAATGGTCAACACCATCCCATGTCTTTAGATTCATTCCCCCAACCTAATTAACTTGGCCCTTGAATGCGATAATCATAATTCATCTTCATATTGATCAACATCACCCCATGAATCTCAGGACAAGCCCAAACGAATGAACCATGTCACCTTAATCTATGCGACCGACATCACCTTTATCCTTGTTATATTCTTGTTATTTTCCCATGGAACAAAAGATATCAATATAATACAATTCTATTTATTTAAATTGCATACTTGGCCTAATTTTCCATGTTGGTCTATGATCATTACCATAAATAACCATTTTTGAGTTGGTGGAGCATGCCTATAGGATTCTCATATGATTATTTAATTTTTTTAATCATGATTTTTTTATTTAGGGTATCACTCAAAAAGCCACACGTGAGAATTATAATACACCCCTAAAACACTTTTTATGTCAAAGATAAATATAAGAACTACCTACTTTATACTTGTATGAGATCACTCTTCTCATATCAAACTATAACTCAAGAATAATCAAGAAAAAATGGAGTTATAATGGAACTTCAGGAAAAAATGAAAAAGAGCTTGTATGTATTTATAATTTCATATTGTGAGATAAAAAAATATAAGCTAGTATATTTAAGGTATTACCGAGACGAATCTGTATCCACCAACCGATCAAGAATCATATTCTATACAAATAAGTGGGATTAAATCCTATGTGGGAGAGTAATAGATGATTCACCTACCACATGGGGATGAATTTGAATGAATGATGATGGAAAAAATTAATGGAGGGTGGTTCTGGTAAATTTTCCAAAATAAATGAGCCGTATGGTTTGAGCCAATGCTTTGGCTGATTGTGCTCCAACTGTGTGGCACCCACTATCCAAGAACCACACTCACATAATTTGAGCTCATTGTATTCTAAATAGGTTGAATACAATGGGAATAACACGTACTAAAAAATCCAATGGTTTCACTTATTTGTGCACCCCTATCCACATGAATTGAAAAATAGTTTTATGTTCTTATAGTGGGATGCACAATTACTCCTAGGGGTGACACTTTTTTTCCAAAACATTCACCTAAGATTGTTCATCTCCAAAATAGAGTTAATGGGTCACACCACATAAGAAATCATCCACAACCCTGAGGAAAATTATGATCATTAAAAAAACATAAAAATAAGTCCATCGTTCAATTAAAATCTCGTAATTAGGTTCTGAATATCAAAAGAATATTTGGTCTGACCACCATACCCAAAAAATTAAAAAATTTAAGTATTTTCAAACAACTCATAAAACTGTAATGTTAAAATCTCTCCAAATTAACATATCTCTTGCTTTTTCTATATCTATTTACCTTTAGATGGTACAGAGATACCCATCTAATCAAAATCAACCTGTTCTACCCAGAATATTAATCCACAAGTCAACTATCACATAGTGCACACCACTTTAGGAGTTACCTACTTGATCACTTCCAAACACCAAAACAAAACATATGATGGTCCACTCACCATACCCATACTCAAAAGTCCTCCAATAACACATATTCATCATTTTACCTCATCAGGTTCAAATATCTTGCCCATGTGATACCTCACACCAACCATGTCCCGCATCTCAACAGATGCCCATGAGTACCTTTTCCTTACACGAAACTCATCAATACCCACACCTCATTAGGTTCTCATAGATCCTACATCTCAAAAGAAAATAAAAATTTCCCAAAAACATATATATATAAATGAATTCCCCTCAAAAACTCAATTCATAAGCACCTAATATGATAACAACATCAAATCGATGCTTAGATGCCACACACATCATATAAAACCTGCATCACATTAGTTCCCACATAATTCATTGGGCCCACACACCTCATATATATATATATAAGTATATATATATATAAGTATATATATATATAAGTATATATATATAAGTATATATATATATCTTGTATCATAACTGATGTCAACTTACTAACTAGTTCCCAATTAGTCTAACAATTGTACTAGTGTATCTCATGCACAAAAACAATACAAATCCATAATAAATGGAATCATTGCCACGCCCATGAAATACCCCTAATATTATTTGTCTTCCTGGCATACTCTTCATCTGGATGGTCAAATACCTATACCTGACCTAATGCCCAACTACTTGAGACCTGGAATCCCTATAGAGTGAAACTAGCTATTTGCAACTAAACCCACTACTGGGCCCCACATTCCCTACCATGACCACTGTGATCCATAGAATCTCAAAAACCATCTCCTCATATTATCTCGATAAGAAGTCAAATACCTAATTCTATCCTGAACCCTGAATTGAGATGTTTTAAAAGGCTTCATGAAGAAACACTCTAAAGGGTCCATGAGGCCACATGCTTATCACTCCATCAGAACCCTGTAACACTAGGTCTGAACATGCCCCGAAATCCAACAATAAAAGCATAATGCTTTAGATCCAATCCTAGGTGGTCTTCTAGAATCTATGGCCTAACTTTATAGTTGAGATCCTCATTTTCCTCAAAACTGCAACCTGAAGAATCAACACCCAGCTTACCTAGCACTACCTATTAGCTCAAATATGATTGGTCAGTAATGTTTCCCTTGGATATTAGTGCCTAATTTATTGGCTTAGATAAGGATGTCAGTCTGAAGATGTTGACATGCACCCTGATGGTATTACTCAGGCCATCCAAAAAAACCATACCTTAGTTAGGTTTTCACCTACCATTATAGGTTAAAATCATGATAGGTTAGTGAAATTGGATACATAGTTCATTACAGAAGTATTCTCCTGCTGGAGATTCATGAACTCCCTTTCTTGGTCCACCCATAACTTCTATGAAAATTAGTTCTTGAAGAATGAAGTAGTGAAATACTTTCAATATTGTAGCTTGTGTCTACTGACCTATACCAGTACATCACACCATCAATTTTATAGTCTCTTTACCCTCTGTCTTAGGGGTTTATCGATCTATTCAAATATCTTCTGTACTAAACCTATCTAGTTATCAGTTATTTTTTGTCCACTATCACCCAGAAATAGCAGTGGGTGAGGAGACATAAACTCTTGAGTTATGTACTCCATAGATGGATATGCTCCTTAATCACTCCATTCAATGCCCTGTATAACATGAACCATGTTCTCCCTAATATTTTCATCATTTCATGTCCCAAATAATTCTATCTAATGTAGTATTTCTTATAAAAAAGCATGAAGCTATGTATCTTTATCATCCCATCACTCTAGGGCCTCTTATAGACCACTAGGGGCCTCATTCCATACTTTCCATAGAGGGACCATATCACCTCCCTGTTGAGGCTTCATTAGAGAATGTCTAGGTCTCATCCCACTAGATAAAAATCATTATGGTCTAAACCCCATTATAAAATATATATATATATACCACAGATTTGGAATGTTTTAACATGTTGTGAATCTCACCACACTTACAGTCTCCTATCACACAATATCAGACGACATCAAGACTCAAGGCCCTTTACCTATCCATATTAGTGTCAAGTATCAAGGATCATCCAACTACATGGCCCCCTACCTTCCCACATTGGATTCAGGCATTACATATAACCCAACCTCATGGCCCCTTGCCTACCCATAACATATTCCAGAATCACATATCATATATTACCAATATAGAGTATCCAAGTAGATTTTCACCAAAGATAATATATAATAATACACTACTTAGATTCTTTTCTGACACATTAAACAACTCAATCCCAATCACCATCCCTACCTAGCCTTATCAAGGTCATGCCAATATATCACAAGTATATAGAATCATATTGAAATGTCATTGGAAGCAAAATATTTTTATGGCTATGTATAATTATACTAATGTAGGTTTAGTAGGAAAAAATTTATTAGATTCTTTATTTAAACTTTTAAAATCAAAAACCCACTTACACATTATGGATTCTCAATTAAATTCATAGGTACAAAATAGCATTGGAGATAATGTGCCTATCATGATGTATAATCAAACCTCCCCTTCCATGATAGGCCAAGGGTAAAACTACACCTAACAGATAAGATCACACTGAAGTGTTCCACATGCGGTGGAAATCAAATTAACTATAAAATCACATAATTGAATAAAAATTACCCACCATTGGAAACATGGTATGTTCACTGTGAATAGGGATGCAGGAACCTAAAAATGAGATTTTTACCCATTTCCAACAACATCCCACCCTACAGTATACTATATCCTAAAAACTAATAGAATAAAGGAAAATAAAACCCATATGATACCATTTGTTGCACCTCGTGTTGGTTCTCCATCCGAATAGTGCTCTGGGCTCGTTGACCACTATGCCTTAGGCTTGCCTCCCCATATTCCAAATGTTGACAATTTCTATAGAGGGTATGAGAGGTGACAGTGGGATGATTATTATCTCTCATTGTGATGGTAATAATGGTACATATATAAATATATCAGGAAGGACCATTACTCAAGGGAAAAACTAAATGAAACAAAACAGAAGCATATAAAAGAACCAGTAGTAATAATCTTTCCCAGGGCACAATAACATTTGTCGAGAATACACATGGAATATAAAGACATACAAGATAGATTAACAATGTATCCCATGGTTTACCATAACAGTACATATATATAAGGAACAATAAAACCCAAAATTAAACTCCACATGATGCATAGGAACTACCATAATCTACTTCAATCCATCCCATAATAGGTAGTAAAAATAATTCACTAAGGATTATGTTTTAAGCCTGAACACTTACCTGATCATAGAGACATAATGTCTAAACACATCTCGAGGGCCCCATGTAGGATGTGAGAATAATCTCTGTAGGCCTCCACCAAAATTTCCCTATCTTACATCCAAAATAATGTAGGTTTATATTGAATCTAATATGAAAGGGAATTTTAACACATTTTATAATTAAACTATTCCCATAGTGCTCAACATCTACAAGGAAGAATCTACCTCTTCGTGCATTTCTTGTATATGTCTGAACACGTTCCCCTAATTATATATAATCAATACACTCTATGGATTCATATATGTAATTACAATGGAAAATATCCATGTATTAGTACACATGGAATCATGATGAAAAGAAAACCATAATCACATCACTGGAACCCCAAGCCATCAACTATATTACTTGTCATCCAACATAAGACCAAATAAAGTCCATGGTCTTTAGAAACTCATCCAAAAAAATCACTATCAGCTCGAAGCTTGAAATCCGAAATCGTAATGATATCTTTTCTAAAAAATAAATAATCACTATCAGCTCATAAATTGACGTCCTACGGAACGATGACTTCTATCCTCCTAAAATTTTGGCCCATTGACCATAAGTTTAACGATGAGCCTCAACCCCCAATCTATAGTCTCAAAACCATTAATCGATAGCCCGTCACTAATAATGTTTATTTTAATGGTGAGCACCCTCAATATGACTGATAATCATCACCATCACCTAGAACTAATAATCTATGTGGGATTCTACCCATTAGTGGTCAATAGAAACTAGACTAAATCCTATTTGTGTGCACATGAATCCAATTGTGTTTCGTCTAACATGGTGACAGACAATCACCAAAAAACCTATGACCCGCCATCCATAACCTCATTTCCTCTAAAACCATGTATTTAAATACTAATACACCATCACAAGTCCTGAGAGCCATTCCCTTCTCCGGATGACCTAAGTGCATCAATCAGAATCCTATTCCACCTCATAATTGTGATCAACGTCACCTCATGCATCCAAGGAAAAGACCAACCAGACGAACCATGTCACCTCAATCTAGGTGATCAACATATCCTATATTCTCTATCCATTCCTATCATGTTTCCATGGAACTAAATATATCAATATAGATAATTCTATTTAATTCAATTACAAATATAACCTAACTACCCAAGTTTTCCAATCCGCATAACCGAAATTAAAATTGGTTTTATAGTAGGAAAATTCCCCTAGGTATCTTATATGATCATTTATAGAAATTTAAAAGCATGAAATTAATTAATCAGGGTATCACATTGAAAAAATAAAAGGTCATATTAGAACCCACCCCTAAAACACAATAAAAATGAAGGATAATTCTAGAAACCACCTTCTATATAATAAGAGGCACTCATTAATCTGATTTCATCCTCTCACTCAAGAAAAAATTGAGAGAAAATGAAATTTTTAAAGAGCACTTGAAAAATAGGGTAAAAGGGATCTCACTGATTTAGTTTTTTATATAAAGAGATAAACAAAAAATAGAAGGCAATGGATTGAAGATCCTATTAAAAAGAATCTGTATCTTCCAATAGATCAAGAATCAGAGTCTGTACCAAGAATTTGTCTCAAAACCTAAGAGGGAGTGAAATGGATGATCCCCTACTACTTGCAGTTGAAATGGAATGAAATTTGGAAAAAATATTAAAGAAGGAGTTCAATTTTAGTAATTTCACCCAAATGAATGAGTCGTATGGTTTTGAAAACATTGCACCAACCGTAAAGTTTAATTTTTCCAAGCATGACATACACATAGACTAGCCACATTATTTTCCAGACCATTCATAGACCATGTGAATCCCCTACGTTAAAAAATATAAAGGTTTTGTAAAACCATGCACCCCTATATGAACAGGTTGATAAACCACATCTAGTTTCCATGGGGGGATACAACGTAACTCCTCGTAGGCCTTATGGTTTTTCAAAACCGTGTGCCTCTATCTAGAAATTTCTAAAACTTAGTTTTTAGTCCCCATCACAATCAGAAACTCATCTCAAACCCTGATGTACTTGGAGAGCCTTATAACCCATCTACAGATAATTTATTAGTTCTATAAAAATCATGAAATTCTGTTTTGAAGATCAACAAAAGAGTTGGTCCAACCACCAAACTCAAAAATTCAAGCATTATGTGGATTTTCAACCCACTCAGAAAATGAGGATGTTAAAAAACCCCTAAAACCCAAAAATACTAAAACCCCCTAAAACCCTATAATACCAAAAGGATACATAAAACTCTATAAGCACCCAAAAACCATAAAAATCCTAAAACCCATGAAAATAATAAAACTCCCTAAAATCATATATAACACTTAAAAACTAAAAACCCCCCAAAAACCCTAAAAACCCAAAAACATAAATTAATCTGAAACACTATAAAACACCTAAAGGACCCTAACAAAGCCTAAAACATCCCAAAGCACTCGAAAACTCAAAAAACTCCTAATGTTAGATAAAACCCCTAAAATAATAAAGGTTACTAAAAACAAAAAAACAAAAAAAAAGACTATAAAAACATTAAAAAACAAAAAACACCCTAAAAACCCAAAAAAACCCAAAAAGCCCAAAATAACCCAAAACCCCATAAAAGACCCTAAAAATACTAAAAGTCAAAAAAAACATAATAATTGATGAAATATACAAAAAACCATAGAAAATAAAAATAAAATCATAAAAAATTATAAAAGACACTAAAACACTAAAAACATTAAAATACCCTAAAAATTGTAAAAACTCTTACAATTCCTTAAATCCCCAAAACCCCTAAGAAGCCATAAAGACCCTAAAAAACGTAAAACCCTAAAAAATACCTAAAAACCCTTAAAACCATAATAAAACCCTAAAAACCTAAAAAAACCAAAAAAATAAAAAAACCATAACAACCCTTAAAACAACAAAAAATACTTCAAAACCCTACAACCCTAAAAACCATGGAAAATAGCCATAAAACCCCTATAAACACTAAACAACACAAAAAATCAATAAAAGACCATAAAAACCATAAAAAACGTTAAAGGCCCTAAAATATACCAAAACCCATATAATAGAATAAAAAATATAAAACCCCAAAGAAAACCTAAAAACCCTATAAAAACAGAAATGTCTACTAAAACCCAAAAACCCAAAAACCCCAAAAAAACCTCTAACCCAAAAAAAATATTAAAACCCATAAAACCGATTAGGAAAACATAAAACAACAAAAAAACCACTAAAACAACCAAAACTCTAAAAACCCTAAAAAACAATAAAACACATAAAACCCTTAAATAACCTGAAACCCCAAACCTCCCTAAAAACCCAAAAATCCCCTAAAAATCCGAATAAACCCTTAAAACCCAAAAAAATAATAAAACCATTTAAAAATATTTAATGTCTTAAACAACCATAATAACTCCAAAAACAAAAAAGGCCTAAAAAAATAAAATCCATAAAATCATGGAACAACCAAAAAAATCCAAACCTCCCAAACACACCATTAAACCTCTAAAAACCACTAAAATCCATAAAATCCTAAAAAACATTAATACCCTATAAAAACTCTAAAAAACGTCAAAAACCCAAAAATTACCTAAGAAATTCCTTAAAACCACTTAATATCTTCAAAAACATATACAACACACTGAACCCCTAAAACCCATAAAACCTCTAAAACCTCTAAAACCCCCTAAAACCCCTAAAGGACCCTAAATTGCCATGAAATCCTAAAAGAACCTAAAACCCCAAAAAACCCTTAAATGTCCCAAAAAAAACCTAAAAAACCTAAAAACCCATAACAAACCCTAAATGATGCAGAAAACACTAAAAACATAAACGACCCTAAAACCCCAAAAATACACAAAAATACCAAAAACCCCATAAAAAATAAAACACCAAAAAGGTATTAAAATCCACCAAAAACAATAAAATACCCTTAAAACCATAATATCAATAAAAACATTAAAACCCTAAAAGTCCCTAAAACCCATAAAAAAATTAAAATCCCTAAAACATTAAAACCCCAAAAATTATAGAAACCATAAAACCCTAAATCACAAAATACTAAAAACCAAAAAAACCCAATAATACCCGATAAAATAATAAAAATCCTAAAACCCTAAAAAAATAAAAACCCCTGAAACCCTAAAACCCCCTAAAAGAATTTAAAAACCGTAAGAGCCCATAAATTTTTCTAAAACTGAAAATACCCTTAAAGAGCCTAAAATTGTAAAAAACCAAAAAAGAGCCCAAACAATATTCAAAAAACTAAAAACAATAAAATTAATTAAAAATAAAATAAAATAATTAAAAGCCATAAAAACCAAAATACCCAAAAATTAAAATAACCCAAAAATATATAAGAATACCTAAAAAGACTAAAAATCATAAATTCCCTTGAAACATGAAAACCCTTGAAATCCTCAAAAAACCAAAAAAACCAACAGATCCTAACGAATTATAAAAAAATAATAATACCCCTAAGACCATAAAACCTCCTAGAAAATATTAAAAGACACCAAAACCCCATAAAATCCTAAAAACCCAAATAAACCATATAAAAACTTAAAATCTCTAGAAACACTAAAAACCATAAAAAATTTCAAAACCTTAAAAACCTAGAAACCCAAAATATCCTCTAAACACCTGAAACCCCTAAATCCCTTAAAAATTCCAAAATGGACCTACACCCCCCCAAAACCTAATACCAAAATAATTATAGAGCCATAAAAACCTAAAAACACTAAACTCCTTAAAAAATCTTAATTTTTTTACAAATGTAAAATTTACAAACAAAAAAAACAAAAAAGGCTCTAAAACCCCTAAATTACCAATAAGAACACTAAAAGGCAATAAAAATCCTAAACATATTAAATCCCCTAAAACCTGAAAATTTCATTAAAATAACCTAAAAACACAAAGATCCCTTATAACATAACACCCAAAAAAAACAAAATTAAACTCCTAAAATAACATAAAAACCTAAAAACAAAAAAAACCTTTTAAAGTATCAAACCTATTAAATAAACATAAAAAACATCAAACTCTAAAAAAAGTAAAAAAACTTAAAATAAAAAAACCCCTAAATGGCTAAAAACCCTAAAACCCATAAAAATCCTAAGAACCCAAAAAACCCAAACACCACATAGAAAACACAAAAAACCCGAATACCATGAAAATCATAAAAACCCAAAAAACCCCTAAATATGTGAAAACCTTAAAAACCCTAAAAACACAAGGAAACAACAAAACTCAAAAAAAACTACAAAAAACATAAAATTATTTAAAATTATAAAATATGAAATACACACCTAAAACACATAAAATCTAAAAACCAAAATAACCTAAAACCCTAAAACCTATAATATTCCCTAAAATACCATAACATACACCTAAAAACAGAAAAACCACAAAAAACCATAAAAACTGTAAAAACCCTAAAAAATAAAGAAACCCAAAGAAGACCCTAATACCTAAAACCCAATACTCCCCAAAAATCTATAAAATCCCTAAAATCCCTAAATACATTTACACCCCAAAAAACTATAAAAATAACAAAAAAATTAAAAAATATAAACCCCCTAAAACATGAAAAACCCCTAAAAATATTTCACACTCATAAAACACTCCTATGAAATACATAAACCCCATTAAAACCCTAAAATCCATTAAATTGCTTAAAAAAATTATGAAATCAATAAAAACTCCAAAGACCCATAAAACAATTTAAAACCCTAAAACCCTTAAAACCCTTAAGAACCCCAAAAACCATAAAAAATCTTAAAAAAACCCTAAAACCCTAGAAAAACAAAAAAAACCCAAAAACCCACAAAACTCCAGAAAATAATAAAAATACAAAAAATAATATTAAAACATAAAACCTATAAAATCCGTAAAAACTCTGAAAAATGAAAAAAAAAATTATGAAAACCCTTTATAACTCTAGGAATATCCTAATGAAACTGAAAACCTAAAAACAATTGAAGAACTATAAAAACACTATAATCCATATAAAAAATAAATAAACCCTAAAAACTCTTTAAACTATTAAAACCCCAAAAACAGAAAAACTCTAGAAACACTAAAAAACCCTAAAACTTTCTAAGACACATAAAACCCCCAAAAAGCATGAAACCACATAAAAGAACCAATAACTAAAAACCCTAATGGCCCCTAAAAATCCTAAAAATCTCAAAAGGCCCAAAAATCCCTATAAAAACTCTAAAAGACCCTGAAACACTAAACACCATAAAAATCATAAAAAATCATAAAAACTACAATGGAAAAACCCCCATAACAACCCTAAACCTTATAAATCCCATATAAAGACCCTAAAACACCTAAAGGACCTAAAAAATCCAAAAAAAAATACATAATATAACCCTAAAAATAGTATAAAAAACTATAAAAACCATAAATAACCATAAAACCCGATAAAACAACTGAAAATCCAAAAACACTATTAAAACCATAAACCCAAAAAATCCCAAAAACCCTAAAATGGACTTAAAAATCAAAAAATCCTTAAAAATAAATAAAAGTCTTAAATTACATAATACTCTTAAAAACCATATAACCCCTTTAAAATTCAGGAAAAATACTAAAACCCTTAAAACCTAAAAAACCCTTTAAAACTATAAATACTTTAAAATTTCCCAAAACCCCTAGAAACCCTAAAAACAACTCAAAAGTCTTAAAAAATATAAATTTAAAAAAAAAACCCCTGAAAACACTAAAAACAATAAAAACCTAAAAACCTATAAAATCCATAATAATCCTATAGTAACCATAAAAAATAAAAAATTCAGAAACCATATAAAAATATTACAAACCTCTAAAAACATATAAAATGCTAAAAAACAATAAAACAACAAATCCCGTTAAAAATATGAAAATACCTTTGTAACCGTAAACCCCCTGAAAAACATTTAAAAACCCAAAAAAACTCTAAATCCACTAATGAGGCCATATCACGGAAAAAGTTACTAAAAATCACTAAAACCCCTTTAAAACAATAAATTATCCTTAAAACCACTAAAAAGTAAAATAATTCCTTAAATTACCATTAAACATATTGTAAACCCCTAAAACCACTACCATAAAAAAAATTAAAATCCCTAAAAATGAAAAAAATGCACATAACCCTAAAAATAATCTAAAGAACATTAAACCCTAAAAACACCAAAATCTCGTACAAATTTATAAAACTATAAAAACCAATAAAGAAACTAAAACACCTAAAACCATTATAAAAATCCAAAAATCCCTAAAAAACTAATACCCAAAATAGTACCTTTTATAAAAAAATATAAAACCCCTTAAAAGACAAACACACAAAACACCCTATAACAAATAAAACCCATTAAACCCCCTAAAACCAAAAAAACACCTAAAAACTCTAAAACCCCAAAGAAAACATAAAACACCAACCAGAAAATCTATAAACACTATAATAAATCTTAAGAAAAAAAAATAGAAACCCCAAAACCCCTAAAAATTCAAAAACCCCTAATAGAAACCTTAAAAATGATAAAAACATAAAAAACTGAGAAAACCCCAAACCCCCTAAAATAACATAGGAACAATAAAATTATTAAAATTATAAAACCCCTTAAATTCAAAGAAAATATTTAAAATCCCCCAAAGAAACCCCAAGAACTATAAAGCCCTTAAAACACCGAAACCCATAAACTACCTAAAGCCCTAAATTTCACTAATGACCTCTAAAGAACCTAAAACCCCTAAAACCCATAAAACCCCTGAAATGATAAATAGAACATATAAAATACTAGAACCCATTATAACCCTTTAAAACCCATTAAAACCCGTAAAAAATCTGAAATCCCAAAAAACCCGTATAGACCCTAATAACTCTAAAAAAACCCACAACCCCCTAAAAACCCTAAAAGGAATGAAAAATCCTAAAAAGACCAAAAAAAGAAATAAAAACCTTTAAACCCCTAAAAATTGTAAAATCCCATAAACCCCCTATGAAAACCCCTAAATGACCTTAAATCCCCTAAAACTCTAAAATAATCTAAAATTCATCTAAAAAACTAATACCCTTAAAAACCTAAAAATCCTAAAACAACTAAAAATCCATATAACCCGTGAAAAAACCCTTAATGTACATAAAAACCCTAAAAATTAAAAATACATTAAAACCCTTTATAACCTAAAAATTTAAAAAAACCCAAAAATGAATAAAACCATAAAAAAATAATAAAAATCCAAGGGAAATCCAGAAAACCCCTAAAACCCCTAAAAACCATGAATACCCTAATAAAACCCTAACACCCCAAGATACTCCTAAAAACCATTACACAAAAAAATCCCTAAAAACCCCTAAAACCCTAAAAAACCAAAAAATACCCTATAAGCAAAAAAACAAATTAAATTTATATAGAAACCCTAAAAGACCCCAAAACCCCTTAAACAACATAAAAAACCTAAATAAAATAGATACATAAAACCTTTAAAACCCTATGACCCATAAGAACCCCAAAAACTACAAGAACCTTATAACCCCCCAAAACTCCTAAACCCCCAAAATATAGATAAAAATCCTTAAATCCCAAAATACCAGGAAATAATCCTAAAACCTAAAAACCAGTAAAAACTTTCTAAAAACCATAAAAATTATAAAACCTACAAAATTTCCTAAAAAATCAGAAAAACGTAAAACCCCCTAAAATTCAGTCATTATCCCTAAAAACTCTAAAAACCCTAAAAACCATGAAACACCTAAAGGCATTAAAATTCATTAATAACCATATAATCCCTAAAATACAAAAAAAACCCTAATAAAACCCCTAAAATTAATAAAACCCATAAAATATGTTAAAACCCTATAATCCATAAAAACTTTAAAAACCCTAATGTATTAAAAATCCCAAACACTAAAAGGTGATAAAACACTACAATGTTAAAAAAAATCTATCAACCTTAAAAACCATAGTAAACACTTTAAAAACAAAAAAAACATTAAATACCCTTCAAAACCATTAAAGACCCCAAAAAACAGAAAACAACCAAAACTCAAATAACCTTGAAGTATCTCAAAAACATAAAAACACTAAAAACACTAAAATCAATATAGATACCATAGAATACCATAATAAACACATAAAAACCTAGAAAACACTAAAAACCCTACAAAACCCCCTAAAACCATAAACCCTAAAACCATAAGAATTTATAAAACCCTTTGAATATCCCAAAAACCCTAAAATCCCTTAAAACCCAAAAATCCTTTAAAACCCATCAAAATCCTTAAAACTCAAATAACCAAAAAAATCAATAAAACACCTAAATACACAAACCCCCCAAACCCTTATAACCATAAAACCCCCCAATAAACCCTTAAACCCCAAAAAACCATAAAAACCCAAAGATCCATAAAACCCTAAAACCATTTAAACTTTAAAACGCACAAAAACAATAAAAAAACTAAAATTAATAAAACCCATAAAAACAATAAAAACTATCAAGGTCCCTGAAAACCATATGAAATTCTAAAAAAACTAAAAAAACCCCCAAAACCATTAAAACACATAAACCCAACTAAAAATTATAAAAGAAAATAAAAACACTGAAGCCCTATTGAACCAAAATAACCTAAAAATACAAAAACCCTAAAGACCCTAAAAACCCTAAAACCCTGATTCCACACTAACCCCATAAACACTAATAACCCTAAAAACCCTAAAACCTAAAAAAACCATGTAACACTCCAAGCTTCCACAGTACATTTCCCTTTGAATAATGCAATGGCGCTCATTCTACACAACTTCGAGATTCTAACACACCACAACCAATCAAACTAGCCGTTATGAATAGTAATACCTAATTTTTGAAATTTTATAAATTTTATCTTTCAAAATGGACTTCATTTTTGTATTTGTAATATCGAAATTAGCTTAGGGTGAAATTTTTGTACTTTTTGGATAACTTTCATATTTTTATAAATAGTGAAAATTACTAAATTTTAATTAAAAACATCTTTTTTAATCGAAATAATTAATAGTGATAAATTATTAATTTGAGTGGTTTTAAATTATATTTAGAATATATTTTTACCATTTAATACAGTGTTGGTCATTGGATTTAATTTCACATTTAAGCCAAACAAAAACAAGTGTCAATCTTTTGATAGTTATTATCTCTTAAAAACACGCCATTCGTTTTGACGACGGGAATTAATTTTTAAATTAATTAATGAAACTGATATGTTATGAATTTGGAAAAATAGACATCATTTTTGAATTCATAATATCAAATATATCTTAGGCCGAATGTTTGGTATTTTTCTGGAAACATTCATTTTTTGATGAATAGTGAAACCACTAAGTGGTAGTTAAAAAAATGATTTTTTCATAAAACATAATTTTACCACTTTTATGAGTGGAATTTCTAAAATCCAAGAGACGCTGTTAATATCAAGGAGTAAAATATGGTTCAATGAGATGAAAACAATTTTTGGTGAATAGTAACTTTTTACTTCTATTTACCACAGTTAAAAGTAAATAGGGTAAGTAAGGGTAAAAATGATATTAATATTACCCTAACACATGTCATAATTCTATTGTACAAGTGTATCTCGACCAAAAACAACCTTAGAAATATTATCATTTAGGTCCACTTGTATTATATTAGGACATTTATTATTATTTAATTCAAAGAAGAGTTAAAAGAGTTAAAATCAATGTTTATTTACTAAAACATTTTTAATATAGGGTTATACTTAAGATAAATTAGATTACAAATATTCATTAGAAATCTAAAATGATTACCTACATAATGGTATTTTATTTATTATTTTTAGACATTAAATAATTTAATTTATTTATGATACAATGGTGATGCAGTAATTACCTAATTAATGAAATATTCAAATAATTTATATTATAAATAACAAAATAAATGTAATTTGAGACTTTTTATGAATTACACTAATTTTATAGGTTCATATGACATATTAGGATTGATTATATAAATTTTTTTCGAAGTAATAATGATTTTATGAATTTATCAAAAACAAAATACCCAATAGTGTCAAAATTGACATAAAGGAGTTTTTAAAAAAATATTATATTATTAATTTATATTCAATTCTAAAAATATAAGGTTCGGCCAAGAGACTTATTTCATGATAGTTATATAATTAATGGACCCCTTGGGGGTCTCTTGGATGTATATAGAAAGTTTATTAACCATATAATATAAAAATACAAAGAGACATTGTAAAAGTGAAACAAATTAACAAAGAGTTAATACTTAAAGATAAGGATAATATAATGACCCAAACATGTCTAAATTCTATTGGTTGAGTGGTTTTAGACCCATCCCCACCTTAAACTTTAAATAATTTACTTTTTATCCATTAGAAACCGAATATGAATTTATTATAAAATAATATTTTTAGTTTTTACAAAGGTGCCCCTCACCGCTCTTATAAAAGGGGACTCCTCCTTCTCACTAATTAACACATTAAAATCCTTTTGTCTCGGCCAAACCCTTCCCAAATACTCTCTAAACTTCCCTCACTACAACCTAGAGGCCTTAGTTTGATCAGAAATCCAACCTATGGAGCTTTTTTGATCAAATAAAAAGGAAGAACCCGATGAAGAGGTAATGTTTTCACCACCCTCTTTCAAGTTCCTTTCTTCTTCAACTTCTTCTTTCTTTGTTATTTCAATTCTAAAATAATAACTCCAGTATCTTATATATACTATGATGTTATTATAATTATGGTACAACCATATTCAGTATTCTATCCATCCTTTGAATGCCATGTCACCATACGTGCGTACGTACGGCTTACCGTCTCCACATCATGGTGTAATTGTAATTCAATAAATTATTATTTAGATGGGTATAATAATGATTTGTAATTCATGTAAATAATAAATATAAAATTATAATTATTCTTTATATATGATATACCATCCAATTATATATTATTTTAACATCCAAATAATAATATTGTCGCTCGTGCGTACGTACAGACTACCGTCTCCACGAACGCGATGAGATTCATTCTCCATCGTATCCATTCAAGTATAATTATCATTTAAATATTAATAATAATGTTTAAGGAATTAATATCATTCTTTATATGAATAATATAAATCCTATCCATAACAAAATGGCTTACATAACAAAACATATAAAAGAAAATGAGTAAGTTAACACCCGAAACGACAATAATATCAAGATATTATTAACAAAGCAATGTTAAAAATAATATATGATATCATATTAATGTATATGATTCTTTTATAATTTAATAGCTATTATTTAACCATTATACAGGAGGTTAACCTATCCCCATCAAAGGAAAAGTACAAGGTAAGGGGTTTTTTATCTCACTTTTAATTACGTGAGATTTCCATTGTTCACCACTAATTTATTACATGAGGTGTGTGAACTGCCCATGATTGTATTAATTGTGTAATATACATTAATTTATGGATATTTAAATCATCATTTTATTATCCTTATATCATGGGTGCATTTTTCATAAGTTACCAAATCGATAAGGGAATTTGAAATTTCAATTTCCACTCATTCGGCTTTACGCATACTTCATTGATTATTTTACTCCAAGATTATGTGTAAAATCACTATTCATTTGATTATGTCATAATTGCCACTCCCCTTTCTGTGGATATAATTTTTATACACATAATCAATATATTGATAAATTCTCAAGTCATCGGTATGAACTTGATAAGAGTAATTTTAACTCAATCTCCATTTGTTGAATTAAATATCCAATTCATTGGTGTTGTTTTTACAAGAATATGTGTGAATTTCATCGGATTGATTTACACTAAATATCCAATCATATTGAGTGAAATTATATTTGTCTTACATAATTATGTCGTTGATTTATCCTTAACCTAAGGATATGGTCTTTATAAGAGAATTCATCTCAATTTACATTCCATTGAGACTTCTTTGTTGTTATACACCAAATCACTTTTATATGGTGTATATAATTTACTTAGACATAGTATATCATGAATCCCTTTATTCTCATGATATTATAAAGTTTTGATTACCTCAATTATTTTTATTCAATTATATCTCTTTTGGTTAGAAACTCCTACTAAAATACATTTTTAAGTGTTTTAAAGATTGATTATTCTAAATCATTCTCATTAATGTCCATGTATTTAAAAATGGTTTTAAGGATTTATTTATAAGGACATTAAAGTTTTAAAATCAAAATTCCTTTTAAAAGTTTTAAAGTGGTTTGGGACACTTTGATTCTAAAATCAATTTTAAATGGATTCTTGACAAATAGTGTGAATTTTAAATGATTTCAAGAAAAAGAGGGGATATTTCACCCTAATTGTTTTGATGATTATTTTCATCTATGTCAATATCCTTCATCATTCTAGATTGAGGTTAATATGATACAATACAATCTTCCATATTGTATCGAATGTGTTATGATTGATTGTGGATGTGCTATTTTTATACCATTCATGGTTTGTGGATAAAGTATTGACATGTTTATGTTATGTTTAAAAATTTTCATATAAGGAATTCATTGGACTTAGTAAGTGATGGGTGGATCCCGCTATAACTCCTCGATTCATCAGTAGGTCCTATGAGACAAACTAGTGTCTTGGCAGAAGGCCTTGACAAAATCTTATTTGTAGTCTTGTCATGAGGCCTTGGCTATGTGGTTATGATAGTCTGGCATTAGGCATTATATCATTATGAATGTGGTTATTGATATTTCATGTGATTATTCAATTAGTAGAATATCCATGTGAATAGGTAAATGGCATTATTTCATTTTATTTTTTCCATACTATGTTGAATTTCATGTTTAAAAGGCTTTTGTTTTAGTTATACATTTCCTTGAATGATTATTCTTATTTATGAATGTTTTCTCTATATTTTTATCCTTACTGGGAATTTGATCTCACCCCTTTTATATGTTTTATTATTCCCAGGATGTGAAGAAGTAATTTATGAATGAACTGTAGGGATAGTATGAGGGGATAAGAGTTTGGACTATGGAGACTATATTATTGTAGTTTTCATTTTATGATGTGATGTAAACTTTATTAATGTATCTAGTTATTCTAAGGCTACTAAAATAATCCATCTTTCGAGATTCGATCTTTCTTGTGATCATGCCAATGTTATGTAATAATGCACCGACTCTGGGTAACTGGGGTCGGGGCATTACAGTTGGTATCAGAGGATGTTTAGTAGAAACCTTGGAAGCTAGATTTAGATAAACTCTGATTAGAGCACATATATTTAAGATGGACTTTGAGGATTAGTATAGAAGAACTTCCTAGAAATTTGGTTTTGTAGAGATTTTGTGAGTTTTCTGAGCAATACATCCCTGTCTGGATACGAGCAGGTAGAGGCAGCTCTGGCACAGATGTACCTAGGGGTAAAAACCGAAAACACCGCTTTGAGCTAGACTCGAACGAGAACTGGTGCATGACAATGGTCCTTGCAGCACTCTTGGTTACGACACTCCTGGGGGATATGCTTAGGATAATTTAAATTATCTTTACAAAGAGATTTGAAATATTATATATAAGATGAGAGTAAATGACCTTGGTTAATCCTAATGTGATTCAAATTAAGAATATGGGGACATTATATTCTCTAAATGATTTTATGACTACTGTTACTCACACAATGCTTTCTGGTTTTAGTCAATGGTTGTATTCCAAGGAAGTCATAGTGACTTTGAGAATGATGTACATGGTGGGAACGGTGGTGGAAATGAGCAACAAAATGGAATGTTGATATGCGTAAAAGATATTATATTTATGCCAAATCAAATTTTCAAAAATATGATCAACAATATATATATTAACCAATTCCCGGACTCAAAAAAGAAGAGAATGGTGATGAATGATAAGAGCTCCAGCAGTGGACACCATGGAGAAAGGAATCCTGAATTTACATCATGCCAGAAATGTGGAAGGAGATACCCAGGATAGTGTCTCAACAGAACAAAAAAATGCTTTACGTTTAGGAAAGAAGGACATAAAGTGAATAATTGCCGAAGAAAAATGAAGAGTACTATAGAAGAAAATAAAAATGGTCCCAAGAATCCATTTACAGTCATTTCCCATAAATGTAGGGGACCTGACCATTACCCGAGTGAATGCCCTATTCTATAGAATATTTTTTGGACAAAGAAGAATCTATGTAGAAATAAATGGTTGGATAAATGTTTAAAAGTATTAGTTCTCCATGTTGATGGGATTACTTTGGAATAATTTTCTCTTATATTTGTAACCCCGTAGTATTCCATGTGAAAATGATATTTTAGGAATTCTTATCTTTTCCCTTGTGGATATAGTTATAAATAACCATTTGGTTTTATATGATCATTGGGTTTGAGGCAATTACATGTTATTATATTTTGGGATGAAAATTCAAGGTATGAGATAACATTTCTGGTTAAAATTATGTTCTGGTTATTTTGAGGAATTTATCTCATTTTGTTAATGTTATAAAATATAGTTTTGAAAAAGGAAAACACGCAGACCGTGTGACAACCCATCACGTCGGACAAAGCTGTGGGAATAGAACTGACAACCAAAGTGTGATTGGGATTTATCACCTATCACTGGACTACGTGAAGTCCCTGGTTAGTGTTACTTTTATTTTTAGTTAAATGATGTTATTGATCAATAATAATTTGATTTGGGATCTTATGTCATATCAAATGAATACCCTTAGTATAGGAAAATGATTTGGTGATTAAGTGATAAATGTTATTTTGGAAGTTGTTCGCTTTGTTGTGAACACTATATGCCCAAGGAAAATAGAATAGTATGGGATTTCATTTGAGGAGTAATGGTGGATTTTTATCTATTTTTTTATTATGGATTTATAGTTATTTGGGTTATTTATGGAAATGAATAGGTTAATTACTTTTAAGTATGTGACTTTAAGAGTAATTAATGTCATTTGGAGAAACAATTTAACGTGGAAGACTACATTCTTATAAGTTTTGGGATTCAATACTAGTTTGGATTATGTTGAAGGATTTTAAGGACAATTGATTATTGAATGGTATTTATTTGACTTTGGGGTATTTATGGTTTAATTTAAGAAATTAAGATTAGTGTTTTTTTCTCTAATGGAATATCCATTTGGGGGATCATCATATATTATACTAACCATTTTGGTTTTGATTAATCTCTAAAGACAAGGTAAATATATATTTTATCCTACGTGGATCATGTATTTCTATAGAAGTTTATTCTAGCTCTTCCATTGTGACCAAGTCTTCTTGAATAATCATTGTTCAAAAAAATGAGTTAGTGGTAAAAATTTATTAAAGAATGAAACTCTACATAAAAAGTACGTATATCTCTTTATGTTCTTATTCAATATCATAAATTAATTTTTCGTCCTTATGTAATGTAACATAAAACAAAAAATGTTGTCTGTTTACATTTCCTACTGGGAGACTAAGGACCGTTTGTCCCAACACAAGTTTGTGATTTTCATATTGTTAACTTTCTCCTACTCATGTTTCCTATCCCTCTCCATCAGAACTTAACACTTAGTTTGTCATCCATATCCATGTTTTCCTACATGGATTCCTAGTATGGGTTATCGTGGGTGACCTTTATACCTCTTTTCATTTCTTTTAAAGTGATATTTTTATTGACTCTTTTTCCGATGTGGGACATTCCATTACATTCCCAGGACCAATTTTAAAAATTGAGAGGATTCAATTTATTGAAGGAGGGGATAATGTAACACCCCAAGCTTCCACGGTACGTTTCCTATTGAATAATGCAATGGTGTGCATTGTACGCAACATCGAGATTCTAACACACCACAACCAATCAAACTAGCCGTTATGAACGGTAATACCTACTTCTTGAAATTTTATAAATTTTATCTTTCGAAATGGACTTCATTTTTGGATTCGTAGTATCGAAATTAGATTAGGGTGAAATTTTGGTACTTTTCGGATAACTTTCATATTTTGATGAATAGTGAAAATTACTAAATTTTAATTAAAAACAACTTTTTTAATCGAAATAATTAATAGTGATAAATTAGTAATTTCAGTGGTTTTAAAGTATATTTATAATATATTTTTACCATTTAATACAATGTTGTTCATTGGATGTAATTTCACATTTAAACCAGACATAAACAAGTGTCAATCTTTTGATAGTTATTATCTCTTAAAAATACGCTATTTGTTTTGACGATAGGAATTAATTTTTAAATTAATTAATGAAACTGATATGTTATGAATTGGTAAAATAGACATCATTTTTAAATTCATAATATCAAATATATCTTAGGCCTAATTTTTGGTATTTTTCTGGAAATTGTCATTTTTTGATGAATAGTGAAGCCACTAAGTGGTAGTTAAAAAAATTGATTTTTTTCATAAAACATAAATTTACCGCTTATGTGAGTAGAATTTAGAAAATATGAGAGACACAGTTAATATCAAGGAAGAAAATGTGGTTCAATGAGATGAAAACTATATTTAGTGAATAGTAACTTTTTACTTTTATTTACCACAGTTAAAAGTAAATAGGGTAATTAAGGGTAAAAATGATATTAATAGTACCCTAACATATGTCCTAATTCTATTGGATAAGTGTATCTCGACCAAAAATAACCTTAGGAGTAAAATATTATCATTTAGGTTCACTTGTATTAGATTAGGACATTTATTAATATTTAATTCAAAGAAGAGTTAAAAGAGTTAAAATCAAAGTTTATTTACTAAAACATTTTTAACATAGGGTTATACATAAGATAAATTCAATTTTAAATATTCATTAGAAAGATAAAAATATTTCCTACATAATGTTATTTTATTTATAATTTTTAGACAATAAATAATTTAATTTATTGATGATACAATGGTGATGCAGTAATTACCTAATTAATAAAATATTAAAATAATTTATATTATAAATATCAAAAAAAATGTAGTTTGAGTCTTTTTATGAATTCCACTAATTATATAGGTTAATATGACATATTAGGATTGATTATTTTTTTTCCTAGTAATAATGCTGTTATGAATTTATCAAAAACAAAATACCCAATAGTTTCAAAATTGACATAAAGGAGTTTTTAAAACAAATATTATATTATTAATTTATATTCAATTCCTAAAAATCTAAGTATCTGCCAAGAGACTTATTTCATCATAGTTTTATCATTAATGGACAACATGGGGGTATCTTGGATGTATATAGTATGTTTATTAACCATATAATATAAAAATACAAAGAGACATTGTAAAAGTGTAACAAATTATCTAAGAGTTAATACTTAAAGATAAGGTTAATATAATGACCCAAACCTGTATAAATTCTATTGGTTGAGTGGTTTTCGACCCATCCCCACCTTAACCTTTAAATAATACACTTTGGAGCCATTAAAAACTGAATATTAATTTATTATAAAATAATATTTTTAGCTTTTCCATAGGTTCCCCTCACCCTCTTATAAAAGGGCACTCCCCCTTCTCACTAATTTACACTTTCAAAGCCTTTTGGCTCTGACAAACCCTGCCCAAATACTCTATCAACTTAAATCACTAAAACCTAGAGGACTTAGTATGATCAGAAAGCCACCCTATGGATCCCTTTTGATCAAATAAAAAGGAAGAACCCGAAGAAGAGGTAATATTTTCACCACCCTCTTTCATGTTCATTTCTTCTTCAACTTCTCCTTTCTTTATTATTTAGATTCTAAAATAATAACTCCAGTATCTTCTATATACTGTGATGTTATTATAAATATGGTACAACCATATTCAGTATTATATCCATCCTTTTAATGGCATGTCACCATACGTGCGTACGTACGGCTTACTGTCTCCACGTCGTGGTGTAATTGTCATTCAATAAATTATTATTTGTATGGGTATAATAATGATGTCTAATTCATGTAAATAATAAATATAAAATGATAATTATTCTGTATATATGATATAACATCCAATTATATATTTTTTTAACTTCTAAAGAATGATATTGTCACTCGTGCATACGTACGGACTACCGTCTCCACAAACGCGATGAGATTCATTCTACATCGTATCCATTAAAGTATAATTCTCATTTAAAGATTAATAATAATGATTAAGGACATAATATCCTTCTGGATATGAATAACATACAACCTATCCATAGAAAACATGGCTTACATAACAAAACATATAAAAGAAAATGAGTCAGTTAACACCCGAAACGACAATAATATCAAGATATTATTAACAAAGAAATGTTAAAAGATCATATATGATATCATATTAATGTATATGATTCTTGTATAATTTAATAACAATTATTTCACCATTATAAAGGAGGTTAACCTACCCCCAACCAAGTAAACGTACAAGGTAAGGGGTTTCTTATATCACTTTTAATTCCGTGAGATTTCCATTGTTCACGACTAATTTAATACATGTGATGTGTGTACTGCACATGATTGTATTCATTGTGTAATATACATTAATTTATGGATATTTACATCATCATTGTATTATCCTTCTATCATGGGTGCATGTTTCATAAGTTACCAAATTGATAAGGGAATTTGAAATTTCAATTTCCACTCATTCGGCTTTACGCATACTTCATTGATTATTTTACTCGAAGATTATGTGTAGAATCACTATTCATTTGATTATGTCATAATTTCCACTCCCCTTTCTATGGATATAATTTTTATACACATAATAACTCCATTGATAATTTCTCAAGTCATCGGTATGAACTTGAAAAGAGTAATTTTAACTCAATCTCCATTTGTTGAGTTAAATATCCAATTCATTGGTGTTGTTTTTACAAGAATATGTGTGAATGTCATCTGATTGATTTACACTAAATATCCAATCATATTGAGTGTATTTATATTTGTCACACAAAATTATTTCATTGATTTATCCTTAACCCAAGGATATCGTCTTTATAAGAGAATTCATCTCAATTTACATTCCATTGAGACTTCTTTGTTGTTATACACCAAATCACTTTTATATGGTGTATATAATGTACTTTGACATAGTATATCATGAATCCCTTTAATCTCATGATATTATAATGTTTTGATTACCTCAATTATTTTTATTCAAGTCTGTCTGTTTTGGTTAGAATCTCTAACTAAAATACATTTTTAAGTGTTTTAAAGATTAATTATTCTAAATCATTCTCATTAATGTCCATGTTTTTTAAAATGGTTTTAAGGATTTATTTATATGGACATTAAAGTTTTAAAGTTGTATGGGACACATTGATTCTAAAATCAATTTTAAATGGATTCTTGACAAATAGTGTGACTTCTAAATGATTTCAAGAAAAAGGGGGATATTTCACTCTAATTGTTTTAATGATTATTTTCATCTATGTCAATATCCTTCATCATTCTCGATTGAGGTTAATATGATACAATACAATCTTCCATATTTTATCGAATGAGTTATGTTTGACTTTGGATGTGCTATTTTTATACCATTCATGGTTTGTGGATAATGTATTGACATGTTTATGTTATGTTTAAAACTTTTCATATGAGGAATGCATAGGACTTAGTACGTGATGGGTGGAGCCCGCTATAGCTCCTCGATGCATCGATAGGTCTCATGAGACAAACTAGTGTCTTGGAACAAGGCCTTGAGAAGATCTTATTTGTAGTCTTGGCACGAGGCCTTGGCTATGTGGTTATGATAGTCTGGCATTATGAATTCTACCATTATGAAAGTGGTTATTGATATTTCATGTGATTATTCGATTAGTAGAATATCCATGTGAATAAGTAAATGACATTATTTCATTTTATTTTTTCCTACTATGTTGAAGTTCATGTTTAAAAGGCTTTTGTTTTAGTTATACATTTCCTTGAATGTTTATTCTTATTTATGAATGTTTCCCATATACTGTTATCCTTAATGGTCATTTGAGCACACCCCTTTTAAATGTTTTATTTTTCCCAGGATGTGAAGAAGTAATTTATGAATGGCTTGCAGGGATAGTATGAGGGGATAAGAGTGTGGATTATGGAGACTATATTGTTGTAGTTTTCATTTTATGATGTAATGTAAACTTTATTAATGTATCTAGTTATTCCAAGGCTACTAAACTAATCGGTCTTTCGAGATTAGATCTTTCTTGTGATCATGCCAATGTTATGTAATAATGCACCGACTCTGGGTAACTGGGGTCAGGGCATTACAACCCTAAAAGACACTAAAAACTAAATAAAACTTAAAAGAAACATAAAATCATAAAATAACATAAAATATGCTAAAACCACTAAAAGATTCTAAAACACACTAATAAAACCCTTATATATGATAAGAACCCCAAAAAACACTAAAAACCCTAAAACCCCTAAAAGACCATAAAACCCCTAAAAAGGAACATTTTAAACCTCTAAAAACAACTAAATGACCCTATAACCCCTAAAGGGCCCTAAAACCCTAAAATTAATAAAGGAATTTGAAAACCCCTAAAAACCCTAAAGGTATATAAAACCATTAAAACCCCCCAAATGACCCTAAAAATATTGAAAAAATCCCAAAATAACACTATAAAACATTAAAACCTCAAAATACCATAAAACCCATTAAACCTAAAAAATAAAAAAAACACCAAAACTCATAAAGCCCCGAAAATAATAAAACATCCCTAAAATAAAATAATACCCCTAAATCCATAAAATACTCTCAAAACCATAAAACTCTTTAAAATCCCTATAATCCATAAAAACACTAAAACCCTAAAACTCCCTTCAATCCAAAAAATCCAAAAACACCCTAAACCCCATAAACCCGTAAAAAGCACTAAAAACCAAAAACCTACAAAACCATTTAAAGAACATTAAAACAATAAAAAACATAAAAACATAGAAACTCTAAACCATAAAAACTATAAAAAACTAAAAATTCTAAAAACCATAAAAATCGTTAAAATACATAAATCCCCAAAAACCACATAAAAACCCCTAAAGAACCTTAAAACCCTAAAACCCCTAAAAATCCTAAAAGGACCTAAAAGATTATAAAAATCATAAAAGACCCTAAATTTCTCTATAAGGCCAAAATGTGTCAAAAAAAATCCATAAACAACCTAAAATCTATTAAATCCCTAAACCCCTAAAAACAATAAAACTATAAATCCTATAAAACCCTAAAACCGTAAAACCCTTAAAAACTCTTAAAACACTAAAACCACTAAAACCCCTAAATTTTTTTAAAAAATAAAATCCCAAAATCCTAAAAACACCTAAAACTATAAAAACCCCCAAATCCCTAAAAATCAATAGTGTACCAAAAAAATAACAAAACCATCTAAAACCCCTAAAAACAACCTAATACCAACCAAATGACTAAAATTCATTAAAATTCCATAAAACCCATTAAAACTATATATACCCAATAGAACCATTAAATCATAAAAACACCCTAAAAATTCTAAAACCCCAAAAACCTAAAATATCATATAAACCCCTAAAAGTAATAAATGTCCCCCAAAACAATAAAAACTCTAAATACCTAAAAACCTCAATACCCAGAAGGGTCATAAAAAAACCTATAGACCATAAAACAATCTAAAAAATCCAAAAAAACTTAAAACCCTTAAAACCCCAAAACCCCTAAAAAATACAAAAAACCGTTAAATACCCTATACCACTAAAAATCCATAAAACACTAAAAATTCCATAAAAATCCTGAATACCACAGAAACCCCAAAAAAACCCTAAAACCCGTAAAAACCCTAACAACCCCCCCAAACTCTATACACCACTAAAACCCCCAAAAAACACAAAAACCCTTAAAACATGAAAAACATTATAAACCCAAAAAAACCAAAAAAACCCCAAAAGACTCATAAAAAAAGAAAATAAAAAAACCCTACTAACCATACAAAATATTGTAACCCAAAAAACACTAAAATCCCTAAAAAATTAAAAGACTCTAAAACCACTAAAACCCCACTACAACTGTAAATCCTGCAAAAAAGTCCATAAAACCCCAAATCTTGAAAAAACATTATAAACATGAAAAATTCATAAAAAAATAAATATATAAAAAAACCCTAAAAATGTTAGAACATTAAAAATCATAAACGACCCTAAAAACAAAAAAAAACCCTAAAACACCATAAATAACAAAAATAACCATAAAATACATTTAAAAACCATAGACCCAAAAAATCTCTAAGAATCCTAAAAAAACTAAAAATCACAAAAAAACAATTAAAACCCTAAAAGTCCAAAAACCCAAAACCCCTAAAAGACCATAAAAACACTTAAACACCCTAAAAACAAAAACCCATAAAGATATAAAACCTAAAAACCCTAAAAACCCTAAATCAATAAAAACAATAAAATCAATAAAAACCCTTGAATACCCAAAAAATACTAAAACCCTTAAAAAATTTGAACCCATAAAACCCTAAAATCTATTAGAACCCCTAAAAACTACAACCCATAAAATCATAAAAATCCATAAATTCCCTAAAACTCTAAAAACCCTTTAATCCCATTAAAACCCTAAAAAAAATAAAAATACCAAAAACCATTTAAAACTCTATAATTTCTTTAATCACACTAAAAACCCAAAAAACCCCTACTAACCCTAAAAACCAAAAAAACACATAAAACCCTATTAAAACCTAAAAAACATAAAATCATAAAATACATAAAAGATCCTAAAAACCCAAATAGCCTAAATTCCATAAAATCCCATAAAACACTAAAAATCTCTATAAAAACCTAGAAGACTCTTAAACCACTTAACACACTAAACCCCTTAATCACTAGAAAATACTAAACCCCTTGAACCCCATAAAAGCCCTAAAACCCTAAAAATGAAAATCTCCAAAAAATAATAAAACCCCCCATAAAATCCTTATGTGGTCAAATTACCCATGAAATCTATTTAAACCGTCTTAAAAAATTAAAATCCCTAAAACCCATATCAACACCAAACCCCCTCCCCCCCCCTAAACCTATAAATCTATGATAAAAAAACACTAAAATCCCTTGAACCCCCTTAATAATAATAAAAACCTTGAACTATGAATAATAGTTAAAAACTATAAAAACAATAAAATCAATAAAATCCTTTAAAAATAAAGAGAACCTAATAACCCTAAAAGAACAAAGTAACCCTAAATCCCAAAAAATTATCTTAAACCAAATAAAAATCCCAAAAAAACACAAATCACCTAAAAAATACTAACAACCATAAAAACACATTAAAACATAAAACACCATAAAACCTGAAATTTTTTTAAAAAGTATTTAAAACTGTAAAACCCTTACAAACCATAAAAAACTTATAAAATCCTAAAAACCATAAAAACCCAACAAAACCAAATAAATCCCTAAAAACCCATAAATGAACCTAAAAAATATAAAACCCATAATACCTTAAAAGTCCAAAAAATAAAAAAGGCCCTAAAACCACTAAAACCCCTAAAGGACAATAAAAACCATAAAAGGCAAAAAAACACCCTAAAATTCTAAAAAACATAAAGGACGCTGAAAACCATTAAAATGCCCAAAAGGGAAAAAATTCCTAAAACCATTCAACATACAAGAAACCATAAAATGTTAAAAAGTGTAAAATACATTAAACCCAAAAATATCTCTAAAATATATTACAAACCATAAAATAAAATGAAAACACTAAAAATTCCCCAAAGACACTACAATCACAAAACCCCTAAGGACACTAAAAACCCTAAAACCCATAAAGGGTCTTAATTACCATAAACGACCCTAAAATCCTAAAACCTCAAGGAACCCTCAAACACCTTAAAACCGTCTAGGATCCTAAAAACCTCTAAAAACCCTAAACACCTGAAAAATACCTTACAAACCATTATAATACCCTAAATGTCGTTAAAAAAAACCCACAAAACCCATAAATCACCTTAAACCCCCTAAAAGACCATAATAATACTTAAAATTATAAAATACCCAAACCCCCACCCCAAACCCTAAATTGAAAAAGACCTTAAAATGCCAGATAACCCATAAAAAACATAAATACCCTTAAAACCATTGAAAATTTAAAAGTCCCAAAAAACAATATGAATCCTAAAACACTAAAAACATAACATACCTAAAAAAACCATAAAAAACCTAAAACACTACAAACCATGATATATTCTGAAAGATCTTGAAATCCTTAGAAATAACCTAAACCCATATAAACTATATGAAACCAAAAAATCCCTAAAAATTGTTAAAGCCTAAAAAACGTCAAAACCATAAAACCCCCCATAACGCATTTAAACCCTAATAGAACCTTAAATAATTAAATACCTTAAAACCTAAAAAACCACCAAATGTCCATAAAATACATAAAACCACTAAAAACCCAAAATACCATGAAAAACTTTATGACCCTAAAAACATCTAAACCCCTAAAAGAACCTAAATACCATTATAAAAATCCTAAAAGACCCAAAAATTCTATTAACCCCAAAAATATCCTAAAACCCCTAAAAACACTAAAGTCACTAAAACCCACAAAAAACACCAAATACACTAAAAATACTAAAACCTTAAAAACACTAAAAACCCTATAACTCCTAAAAAACCTTATAACATTAAAAATCCTAAAAACCCTAAAAATTGATGAAAAATACCTAAAAATGCTAAAAACCCATAGACGCCCTAAAAATACCAAAAACCCCATAATACCCTGAAAACCACTAAAAACCCTAAAAATCAAAAAAAACCCCATTTAAAACAATAAAACCCACTAAAAAATTAAAAACATAAAACCCATAAAAACACTAAAAAACTAAAAACACCAAAAGGACCCAAAAAAATGAACACCTAAAATGCAATAAAACCCAAAAATACCCTAAAGAACCTAAAAATAAAACAATATCATAATGAAACCAAAACCATAAGAGGATATAAAACCCCTTGAAATATAAATACACGTATACCACCAAAAAAACTAAAACCAGAAAAACCCATTAAAGAACCGAAAACAATAAAAATCCAAAAAGCCATAAAACCCCGAAGAACCCATAAACCCCCCCCCCAAATAGTCAATAAACCCTAAAATAACATTAAAATATATAAAACCCTAAAACCCAATAAAAACCCAAAAAATACCCTAAATCCACTAAAAATCACTAACAACACTAAAAATCATAAATTCCATAAAAACTCTAAAGGGATTGAAAAAACTCAAAAAACTCTAAAGTGCCCTAAAACCTATAAACCACTTAAAATACCATAAAATAACAGAGAAGGCTAAAAATACCTAAAATCCCTAAAACCCCTAAACACCCTAAGAGATCAAAAAAATCCCAAAAACACGTAAAACAACCCTAAAATTCTTAAAACCCCAAAGAAACAACACATAAAGTCCTATAAGATCCTAAAAACATTTCGAGTCCCTAAAAAACCTGAAAACACTAAAAACCCTAAAGGTACTTTATAACCTTGAAAACCCTAAAATTAATAAATAAAAATAAACCTAAAAAGGATAAAAAAATACTAAATACCATAAAAGAAGTAAAAAACCATAACAACCTATTAAAACCCTAAAACCCCTAATACAACTAAACCCACTAAAACCCAAAAAACACTATAAAATCCCTAAACAAAAAAAACACAAAAAACTCTAAATGTTCTAAAATATTCCTTAAAACTAAATTACTCTACCCACAAACCCCTAAAATATTTTAAATGACCCTAATATCATAAAAACCCATAAAACAATAAAAAAATATTTAGAAAACATTATAAAACCTAAATACCCTTTATACCCAAAAAACACCCCAAAATTTAAATACCCTAAAATTCCCTTAAACCCATAAAAAGAAAAACAATCATAAAACCATTGAAATTTTTCAAACCCAAATAAAAAAAAATACTAAAAGGACCCTAACTCCCACCCCAAACTCCTAAAACTCATAAAAACCCCAACAAAACTAAATAGCCCAAAACCCCAAAGAAAACCCAAATAAATCCCTTAATCCCCTTAAACCACTAAAAATAATAAAAATACCTGAAAATTCTTTAAATCATAAAAAATATAGACATAAAAAAGAACCTCCAAAATAATGAAAACCCTTAAAAACCCTAAAACTATAAAATATCTTTAAAATCATAAAAATAAATAATCATTAAAAACACTAAAAACCCTAAATCCTTAAAAACCATGAAAATTTCTAAAAACCAAAGGAAAATAATAAAAAAATCAAAACAATTAAATCATTGAAACCCCAAAAAACCATAAAAACATAAAAACCCATAAATTACCCTAATGAACCCTGAAAAACCAAAAAACCTAAATACACCTAAAACAACTAAAAAACATAAAACAAATAAAAGACCATAAATTACACTATAAATATACAAGAACACACTAGATCCTCCTAAACACTTTAAAACACCTAATACCCTGAAACCATAAAACCCCTAAAAACCGTATAATCCCTAAAAACATAAAAAAACTAAAAACATTAATTTCCCCTAAAAAACCCTAAAAATAGCCTAAAAAAATTTTAATCCACTACAAACCCTTTTTGTCACTATGAAGTGTGTTCCATGGAATTTTCAATAGAATTTAGGATGGGAATATCACATAAACACCTAATTTCTTGTTTAGGTAGAAATAAATCATTACGCTTGAATAAGGAGTAGTTTGGATATCCATGTGTTGAAACTAAACACAGCCTCAACCCATCCCAAAAATTTTACGGTGTGATTATCCATTTTCACAAGGTTATGTGATGATAGTGAAGGGACTAGAATGAAGGGCCAGGATCACAAGTAAACAAAGATACTGAGTAAGGGTGTAGGGGCATAGCCCCCACGGTGTGGAGAAGCATATTCTACAAGGTGGTTTTACTAGGTATCCCTATGATCACACAACATGTGTACTAATAGGTTAGTGTAATCCCTTTCTTTGTTGACTAGAAGGCATTGCCTCTCTATGATAGGTAGCTATACAGACCACTTCTGTATCCTAGAAGGCACAACCACCCCTGTGTGAGACACCTACACCATGAAACTGCTCCCCAAACCTATAAATATATCCTCTTTCAAATATAATTCCATATTTGGATATAATTAGGGCCTCATAAATGCTCATATCCTCAAATGGAAAATCATTAGAAGGTACAAAGCTCTGGTCGCATAGCGCCTTCAACAAGGTCTCCACAATTCCCCAGGGAGCTCCCCAAAACACAATAGAATATATAATTAAAGGGGATAAGTTAGATAAATGTCTCTAAATGATCTAAAACAATAGAATCTAACACATGTACCCCTTATCCCCTTGTAGACAACCACCAGTGCAAAGCCCCTTCAATTAGCATGGACCTATGCAAGACGCATCCAGGGACACAAGAGGAGACCCATGGTTCATACACTAAATCCCCTCCCAAATGATTTTACCTAGTTGGTCGATTGACCAAGGCATACCTGGCTCGTGCGGGCCAATACCCATGCCATAAAGAACTTATAATTCCTCCCAAGACCTAAACGAGTTAATTTTTCTCTTTAATCCAAGACTTCTGTGAGCCCCTCTTTAGGTTATCTTCCAAGACACCGAAAGTGTGGGCCCTCTTCCTTTTTTCTACCTTTTCTAAAAAGAGCCAAATTGAAACCTCCAATGAGGCATATATACTTTCAAAACCATGAATAGGGGCACACCAGCATGTATCCCATTAATATTTTCATTCATACAGTTAGAGTTTTCCAGCATCAATCAATCCAAATAGTTAGTTTCCTTAGGGTGCATGTGAATTTTCATTCCCAAGGTCATGAGAACCCTCAACCAAGGTAATTTGTTAGGTAGTCCCTTGTGTTGGGTACTATGGCTAGAAATATTTCCTTCTCTATTCTTCTCTAGGACTCAGAGCCTCTAGTTTTAGGAAGGGATGGTGGGGATCATGCTTTACTTTCCATTTTGAATGGAATGACATCCACTTCTCCAACTGTGAAACCAATTTTTGATCATCCTTCCTACTGTAATACATTATAATTTCTTATAGGGGTTTTCAATATTTATCCTCACTCTTCAAGGGTTGTTTCCATTTTCTAATTATACCTAAAAATCCTATATATGAAATAGGAGAGGGAATGTGGGCACCCTAGCCCCCTTCTCTTCTCCCTTTGCCCATTTATATTCTACTAGTACAGAAGGAGAAATGTTTGGTTTGTAATATATTATTCTTCCTAATTTTTCTAACATACAGGAACTAATCATCATGGATTGTGGGATTAAATTTATTCTATTATTATATAGTCCACACAGTGGGATGTAAGGTTTGCTCGAGAATCTTATTTAATATATTTGATTTTCCTTCCTTTAGAGTGCCCCCATGTGTGTGTCCTCAAGGCCATATATCCAAACCCATGACTAAATAGATCATTTCCATTACTATATCATCTTTTCCTCTTATTTCTCACACCGATCATGATTCACATGGGATTAGAGATTAATGTTGATCATGAAATCCACATGATCCCAATCTTTTTTGGGCCTCCTAATTAAGTATTACCCCAACATATAAACCAATGGTAACAATACCTAGGAGTAAACTCTGATAATACTCGTCATTGGGCATTAACCTCAAGATAAATCCCAAAAAACTATAATTATTAACCTATGGAATCCTGTATTAGAGTGAATCCCAACCAAACATGAGATAATCTATGCATCCTATTTAGGTGTATGCCCCGAACCAGTCCCTCAAATCACTATGGTTCAAGTCATTCCTTATGTTCCCAAACATAATAGTGATATCCACCTTAAGACTAAGCCCCAAATTAATCCTCTCAAAGTGTCATAGTCTTTTGAGAGAAAAATCCAAGGGACTCCATAGTTATATGTTCTTATAACAAAACTATGTAGGATTTTATTTCCATCTAAATTGGATACGTAGGAATCCTCCATGATTTTAAAACTCCAAACCCAAAATAAACCCTATTATATTTGATCAACATTCCTAATAGGGTATAATTTATCATGGGAATCACTATCCCTTCAAGGTTCCCCGAGTTTCTTCGTTATAATCCCCACACACAAAAATTGACTAGGCACCTTTATCTTATACTTATTTCCCACATTATGCTAAACTATGAGGTTTGGTCTTTATCACATGACATTAAAAGGTGTGATATACCCTATTAAGTTACTCTAAAATATATGTGTTCTGATTCCTTTTTAAAGGATATATATGAATCCCATCTCATGGGTTCGATCCCAACATCAAAACAACTCCCATCTCCCTGGATGATGACACACTCCAGAGTGCCCCACTATGTGGATAGAAAACCATTTTCGTCATCATAATGTAAAAATAATATATAATTAATATATAATAGTATAACATTGATGGGAAACTTTATATACATACATATATCTCCATTGATGGAGAACCACAGATGCATATAGATGATTCTAAACACAATACATTCTAATAATTTATTTCTATTTCAAGGGTGATCCACGTCATACATGGTAATTAATGAAGCATTCATGATCATTTGTTAAATATATAAGAGAGTCCCAAAGTATGCAACAATCCCCCCCAATAGTTCATTGATCCTGAAATCCCATCATCTCACCCATTGTAATTTATTAAGAATAATTTTCGAAATTTCATAATGATCAGATTACTTTGTAAATTTGGTCCCTATGGATATAGAACTGTCAGATGTTTCTAGTTCAACAAAAAAAACTATTAGAAACCATTCAAAAAAGGTGACTCATATGTGAAGAATTTTACAAAATTAAAACTCCTCAAATCAACCAATGGGTGAACACAAATCTCTGTCAAAAACAAAAAATGGTGAATTTTACATGAATCCTTAGCCAAGATTAGAGTGTCACCCACATTTCAAGTCCCTTTTTCTCTCTACATAAAATAGGGCCAAACCTGAAAATAAATCATAGATGTTTTCATTTAAATGAGATGCTTCTTTTACAATGTTTTCTTTTTGGTGTTTTTCATATATTCATGCACATTCATTAAAAACACCCTTTGATCAAAGGCTTCCTTATAGCTTCCATGAACATATTCCAAAGATACTATTCACGCATATTCTTTATCCATGTAAAGGAAACCATCACCAACCCGAAATCTTCAATGTCGGGTCACAAATGCACTAGCCAGGGACTACCACTGGATTGGTAAAATCCCAAGCCTAGAGGCTTCATGAAGGTTCCTCTTTCTCACCATGCCCCACTAATTATCCAGTCAGTGATGACCGATGGGCTAGAAGTAGATGGAACCAACCACCATCTTCAATGATTTCATGAGGTTATCCCCAAAATGTAAAAACCAGTCCCTCACTTATATCAAGGATGAGGAAAATATTTCGACATATATAATCATATATAAGAGATATGGGTCCTTACAAATGGATCCTTGTAGAAATATCCACCACCAACATCACAGGGTAATGAACCCTAAACATGATGATGGTACCGTCCTCAGCTATTCTGCCCTGGTCATCCAAACCTGAGCATGTATGATGACCTAGAAGGGGAAGAAACTAGTAAATAAGAAGTAATTTCACACCTATTTCCTCCCTATCAAATCCACCCAACCAAATACAGTGGGAAAATATGAGTGGTAACATACACCTACCCTCATTAATTCATCCAAAAAATATACTTTCATGGCAACACTCAAGGAACCCTATTGTTAAAATACAGTAACATCCCAGTAGTATGAGATTACAACTTCCTAAAATAGTTTTTAATTAAATAAAACTCATCTTTATGCACTTAAATAAGGCTGTGAACCAATTTTTGGGGCCAAACAAAATCACGAGCACACACCTTCCTATTCTCATTAAGCATGTTAGCAGTTTCATCAGCAGCTTCTAGAGAAGTCAACCAGAACATCCTAATCATTAATAGAGGGTATACCCAACTCTTTTACCCCACATATGAGTAATTTTAGAATCCATAAGTAGTAAATGGATGATATAATTAGAAAAATACCCATAATCCAAACAATTAATGGAAATATATTACAATTCCAGTGGATAACGTCACAAATCATGTCCGAACAATGGTGAATGTTTAGATGAAAATCCACACCCACATCCTAAAAATCATCAGAGATTTCATAATTGTAATAATGGTTGTTTTAATGAAAAGTAAACACAGTTCTATCCCAAAAAATTGGGTCTCCCCTAAGTATGTCACCCAAGAGAAGACATATTTATCTACTCCCATCTATGAGGGTTGTGGGAAAAACTCCCTAGTGATATACAGACAACCATATCAGGAACATACACCCATTCCAATAAGAGGTAATCAGACGATATCAATAGTCATTACAAGGTAGTAATAAGCCAATGTCTTTGAAAACCAAATCCCCATCAAGTGTCCCCAGTCACTCACGAGAAGGAATTCAATATGATTCATCAACATAGGAAACTGGAAAATGAAGAACCGGTCTACAATCTAAATCTTCTTAATATTGTAATTATTGATTCCCATATATAATTATTTGTGGAAGATAAATATCTTATTCTCCTGTTTCTATATTATGGTGTAAATATACATAATTCTCAAGGATCTACATGGACACTTCACTGTGATGTCTTACTTAATTACGTGAATCTAGTCTACCTTGAGAGACCATATTCTAACGAGAGTCATAGAATCCCTCTGCATGGATAGAATATCAAGGAGAAAAAGTATTTTCCCCTTATTGTAATATACCATGTTGGTCCTTCCCATGATGGAATTCACTCTTAATTTTCTCTCTACAATAGTATTTTACGTAGTCAAGAGGGTCCTTTCTTTTATGACGTAGGGATGAGAAATCCTTCCCTCCATGATTCACATAGGAAAACAATGCAAGTCATATTTGATACATTGAATTTGGAAAGAGAAATCCTTTATCATATAGTAGATATCCCAAAGTGATGGTCATTATGTGAACCTCCTTTAAATCATCTTTCTACATATATATCAGAGGAAATATCTACCAATCAAGTAGATTATAAGATACCTGTAAGAAAGATTCCACTATTTTTCAATCAGGTATAGGAGCCTCCCACCAAAAAAAGGTAGGATAACGATGAAGAAATATATAGCTAAAGATGACATAATAGTCATGTTATGGAGTTTATGCACCCATGAATAAAACACCCCATAAGTGTTTTCAAGAGATTTTTTGCACGAAATCCACTCGATATAGGGAAAACTCTTCGTCACTATAGAGAGAAAATTTTACCATATGATGATAATCAAAGTCACCTAATGGTAATAGAAGGGATGCAACACCAGATAGACTTGGTGCCTCCCCTAACAGCATAACTTGTAGAGATATAGCAAGGATTCCTCCAATTAGTATGACAGAGTGCAATAGAAATATTGACACAAGTGATCAAGGATAACACATCTGGTTATCATATCATAGAATGGTGTGCACACTGAGTATAAAATTTCCTCATGATACCTAACATGAAAAATCTATAGAATGTGGTATTATAAAATTTTATAGCTTTAGGTCAACTCCACCAAACATAACAAGTTCATAACCAAAGATGTTCTCAACTAAAACTTGCCCCGACTGACTCTCACTAACGTCATTTCAGAAGAGAGAACACTATTGATGTATTTTTCATCAACCATATGAAAATATCGAGAAATACTCCCTATTAGAGGATTTCATCTATAATATTGAGAAAATTTCAGAAATAGCACAAATATCATTATAAGTGAGTGATCCATGTGTATACCAGATGATGCATCCAACCCATGTTCAGAAAAAACTCCAGAGAATCATAAGGAATTCCATGGATGTAGTAGCCATGATAGTTCATGAGAAACCCCAGCTTGCATGGATGGGGGATTTTTTATCACAACTATTGTTGTTAGAAAACCCATAAAAAGAGTTTTGATAGAAAAAAGGGAATGTACCTAACCCCTAAGGCTTGGGGATTTTTCACCTCATCAACTCCATCCTCAATAGATATTAGTCATATCCCAATTAGGGGAATCTCCAATGAATGTATCATTCTAGATCATCTCATACTGTGACCTAATACCGTCATTGGGAACATAGATGACCAAAAAATCTAGGTGTTACCATAATATCATCATCCTTTAAATTTATCTAAGAGAACTAAAAAAAGAGAGGATAAGGCCTTATAGAGAGGGTGGAAAAAAAATTCCTCGAAAATAAACTGATATAATTCCTACCAAGAAATACATGTTAGTGAAGGTCATTAATTTCATCCTCAGAAACCATATAGAATCTGATTCCAATTTGGAGGAGGAGTCAGAGGAGGAAGATCTAGTTCTTGTGGTGGCCCATGCTGAAAAAATTAATGGAGGTGTGTGTACCCGGAACTATAGTATTTCCAAAAAATTTATCATTTCCTCAAATAATCAAGCATTACCTCATCAAAATTAATCCACTAAGGAAAATGATATGGTTAAAATTGTTTCTCACCAACCTCCTGAGTAATCTAGGCCCCTTTTACTTGAGGAAATATTTTCTCATTAGGATAAAGAGTTGAAATAATCGAGGAGACTTAATGCAGTACTACTCTGAGGTAGCCTTCCTTCTGGGTATGTTCAACAAGAAGATTCTTAGCTCACACTCCCAGATGGCGTGCCTCAACAAAGAGGTTCTTCCATTGCAACTGGAGAAGATCTATAACATGCACTCAATATCGGTCACCAAAAAACAATGTACTTAGACCCCAAAACAATAGATCTAGTGTTCCCTCCCTTAGGCACATAGCTATAATGGATCTAGTTGCATGATTTTTAGACTACCCCTAAGGGATACCAATGATATATGCCAATAAGCCTCCAATTATGGCCCTAAAAGCTATGGAACATTCTCAAGCTCCTTTCCTGAAATAAAATCAATGAGGGTTAATGAATGATCTTAAGTCACTAATGGATAAATAGAAATCTATGGAGAAATTATGTTGGATGATACAATCAGAACAAAAACCTTATCTTGAATGGGTATATCCCACTCCTCCATTTCAAAACTTTGAAAATCCAAAAATTACCATTTTTAATGGATCAAGAGAGCCAAAGTGGAATTTGATGCATTTTATCTCCCAATTTGATCCCATTAATGGGACCCTTGAACAATAGGAGACCAAAAACTCAGGTGGTTTTTTAATCACTTTATTGACCAGCCATTGTATTGTACATGAGTTTATAGACTCAGTCAATTATGGGGTGGGAAGAAATTCATTATATTTTTCTTGTATAGCTCATCTGTACACTGTAGAAGATAATTTTATTTAGAATATGAAACTATATGATGTGGGAGAAGGAATGAGTATCTGAATTTGTCAATCCAAACAAAATAATGACATACTCTTTTAACCTACCACTCCCTCAAGAAGAGTTGTTTACCATATATATAGAAAATATCTGTGATTTGTTTCACATCAAACTCATCCATGTAAAATACATAGGAGGGTTTTAGGACCTTGAAACAATTTACCAAATAGTAGAGGACTTCATTGCAGAGACCAAAGCCATGTACTGAGTAATTATATAGACTTAGTGAAGGATAATAAGAAAATCATAGGCTTCCAATATTACACATAAGCATGACCATGTTTCCACTCCTACTCTAAATCTGGCATCCTATCATGTGGATGCACCTCTTAAGAATCATGAAAAACACCCACCTTGTTAGTATGATAAAAAATAGTAGAGTAGAAAATATTTTGATGAGATGAAAAAATGTATATTCTTTCTGAAATGACAGTCCACAGCTACTTTATATCTATATATAAAAACAATGGGATTATGTTTTTGAATTATATGAATCCCAAAAAAGAGGGTTACAAAGATATCCCAAATTATTTCTCCTTCTATCATGTTCCAGGGAACAACATGCATCTGTGTTTTGTTTTTAAAGACATCTTGAAAAATATTTTGGACTCTGGGCCTGTGGGGTTGAAAAATTCATCTATTCAAGTAGCATGTGACTATACAACCTAGTTGTGGGAGGAGAATAGATGGAATGATGTTTAAAGATATACTACATAGATGTTTGGTGACTTTTTCAATTGAAATATTATCTACTAGACTCATGAAATCCTCCAATCATAGTTGAAATAGTCAATTGATCCTTCAACCACTTCCGCTAAAATATATCCAACTTCTTTATCAGCCTGTCCTGCTAAAATCCTATATTCTAAAAAGTGACATGTATGGAAGGGTATAAAACATAAGAAGATGATCTTATAATAATGATAAATATATATATTACTTTATCTCATGTCATGCATAATGTTTAATAAGAATGGGAACCACGCCTCCAAATGGTACAACAAGGATCCATCCACCAAAAAAATCCAAATAAGAAAAGGAGTTGATATTCGGTTACATTAACATTATACACATAATGGATCCAGTATCAAATGATGAGCATGATTATGAACCCAAATTCCATTAAAATGAATGGGTAAATGGGGTAAGATTCCATCAAGTTAAGGATACATGGGAAGACATAGTCTTTCTAAGAGTGACTACATTAACCATTCCCATGTTCGAATTGTCTACATTATATAAACTTATGGGAGATCTCTCTAACGGGATCAAAAAAACACATGGAAGATCCCCTACACATGAAAAGGTTGGACCTGACATGATCAACCTAGAATATTAGTTAGAGTACATGTCATCACCTAATAGACCTCAACATGTAGGCAGACCAAGCTGAACTAAACCACCAAGAATAGAAGCACATTCAGATACTATTTCAAGGCACAATCCATTTACATTAGGCACATAGGCTTCTAAAACATGTATGAAATAATATCCCCATGTAGGGATGTGTAGAACATTGGAATATAAATATGATGTTCTGTTAAAATTATCCATTGTTCCATCCTAGTTGTCAATCCCATAGGCCCTATGTTTATCAAAAGTCCTTAGAGAAGCATATGTCGTGGCCTTTTCAGGACCTCATGAATTTGAAGTTGATGTTTCTATTTGTAAATTGTATTTTACAGAGAATGGTAATTTAGAATGCCAGGTATTCATCTCATTCATAAACTAGGAATAGGATGCTATCATACAAGTAAATACTAGACCCTTGACCATATTTGGTACGATAAATGGCATTGATGTCCGAAAAGACTTTATCAATAATAGGTCAAGAATCAACATCATCCCAATATGAACACTTCATCAACTATTATTCAATGAATCTCAATCTTATCCATCTACCATAATGTTATAGGGTTGTGAAATAAATGATAAAAAGCCTCTTGGTGAAATCAAACTCAGATCTCGGTTATGAGTTCTTGTGCGTAACCTAGAATTTAGTGTTGTTAGGAAGGATAAAACATTCAAAATTCTATTGGAAAGACCATGGATACATTAAAATGTGTATATCCCACATCATACCCAAAATGACTCAAATAGTGTATCAGTGGTCATATTGGGACATTTCATGGTGATACATTCCCATTAAAATCTCATGAGTTACTATACATTGAAACAAGAATTTACTATAAAAATGGAAACAATCCATGGATGATAATGTCACTTATATAAATTCCCCAAATGGTCTAGATATGATTATATAAATCCTTTAAAATATCTCAGTGTTATGTATGTTCTTCCCATAAATTGAATAAAACTAATGTTTCCAAATTCAAGAAAAAATTTTGTAGCTCTATGATGTTAGTATTGAAAGAAAAACCCAATCGTTCAAGAAATTTTTTCTACTCTCCAAGCATCAATGCAAGCCTAAATAAATGCTTCTTCATTCCTTCATCTGAGCTCTAACAAAACCCTTTCCCATAAGGTGTGTTGGAGTAAGTTGTTATGTCAATGAGTGAAAATGAATTTTTTCAATTTCAATCCCATATCCCCTTTATGAGTTTTAAAGGGGAATCATTCTAGAAATAATGCCTGAAATTATCACTTCATCCTCTTGGAATCCAACTATCAAATCCTCCCCTAACACCATGAAACATGATTTATCACCTACTTCTCAGGAAGAGGCAGAATAGGTAGAGTGTGAGGATGTGGAAGAAGGGAATGATATCAAGGAGTCCCCTCTAGAATTAGAGGAATGTGTATCCACCACATTTGACAATATCATGGGGATAAATATAGGTATATAAGAATATCCATGACCCGCTTCTATTAGTAAGGCCATAACCTCAAAATAATAGGACCAATATACTTCCTTCATGAAGCAACATTGGGGAGTTCTTGCAAGGAATTACACAAAGAAGATAGCACATGACCCTGATGTGGACACCCATATCTTAGGTTTTTTAGAAGACTATCAAGGTTAAAAGTAGGCAACCATAAGTAAAAACTGTACTCATGCCTCCAAAATTGAGGTCAAAATGTATAAAATCATCAAGAACTACATCACTTGAGTGCTATAGTATCTAAAATTTATATCCAACACTGTTCCTACAAATAAAAAAAATGTCCAATCATATTTTTCATCAACATCATAGATCTAAACCGACAATGTTTGAATGATGAGTTCCTAGTTTTAATCACAAAACATCAGATTGATGTAATAGATGGTTATCAATCCATTTCCATAATTAGTGGCTCTTCAGGGTAAAACCTAATTCATATAGACCCAGAAGATGAAGAATCCATTACCTTTAGTACCCTAGGGAGTATTCTTATATTGGGTAATTCCCTTTTGTTTGAATAACACCTGCACCACATACCAATAATCCATAAATCACTTCTTTAAACCATTGATTTGGATGATCTTCAAATTCAACATTTCTTATCTAGTGCCTAAGTACCAACGACATTATGTAGATATACAAAATCTAGATTCCATCATAAAAATTGTATGACTACATAGACTGATAATGAACCCCTTAAAATGTGTTTTTGGGATAACCATTGAGAATTCTCTCACCTTCCATGCAATCCATCAGATCATCGAAGTTGAACCAAATAAAAAAATATATCCTTAGAATGTCACCTCCAAGAAACCTTAAATTGATGAGAGGAATTAAATGAAACATGAACTGTATTTGATGCTTCATATCCAAACTTAAAAGCAAGTGCTCAACCTCCACTAAACAGATGAAGAAAGGGGTAAAATATCAGTGGAACAGTGAATGCCAGGAAAAATTTAAAAATCTCATGAAATACCTCTTGATCCCAACAATGTTAATGCCATCCACTAAGGAATATATTCTCATTCTATATGTGATGGTATTAAATTGATCACTAGGAACCTCCCTTGATATAAAATTATGTTGTTGACAATGAATACAACCTTTAATACCACAGTCTAACCATGCTTGATGCTAAGACTATTTATTTACATATCGAGATGATTTACATTGCATTAATATTTTTAGTTCCGAAAATGAGGAACTACCTTCAGGACCATGAATTCCAATTGGTCTTTCACAATAACCTGCTCAAATATATCCTCAAATTTCATATATAGGCATGATGTCTAGAATAGTGGGTGGTTATTCTGAAATATTTCTATATATAATTTAATCCTTGGAATGAAGTGAAGGGTCATGATTAGTAGATGTACTACGAGAACATCCATATAAGGGAAGAACATCATAAAATAACTAACTAGAGTATGAATAGGTTTTATCCATTAATAGAAGGCCCACAAACATGGGAAATGTATTTTTACAGTGCATCCCAATGCAAAATAGAGAGGATAATGGAAGACTTTATACTCAACAAAGTCGAGTTAGGTATCATGTTCATCTCTTTGATGAATGTAGTTTTACATTAACCCTTCTTACTTTCAGAAGGTTTTACCAATAAAGAGGAGCAATATTTGGACCACATTGTAGGCTAGGAACTGGCACTCCAAATACTGGTGGACCAAATGGAGGTGAAAGGCAAATCAGAGTTGGTACCAAAACACATAAATCAGGATTATTCCATAAAAAAATATATTTAATCTCCCTAATTGAATATGTTCTATGGTTAATTGAAGAATTGTCCTTGGATGCAAAATTGACTAACATTCTGTGATCACAAAATTACTAGTATGATGCATTAGAGAATGTATCCCCAACACTGATAGATTTAAACTTGGATGAAACGATCATCGATATTATGCATCACTGAATGGTTTCACCATTGGTTCAAGTAATAATAGAAGGGATTGATTATGTCAATCCTATCCATGAACCATAGGGTCCTACCACTGGGTAAATGATACCCATTATTAACTACCTCTATAATGGAGTACTTCTTTTAGAAATAGCTGGGAAATAGAAAATCGAACGATTAGTAGCCTATTGTGCCCATTATGATGGCCAGAATCACCAGACGGAATTCTATAAACGAGACTTTGATTGAGTCCTTCTCAGGTGTATTGATGTATAAGATACAACTACAATCATCAACGAGGTTCACGATGGGGCATATGGTGCCCATTATTTGGGATTTAATATTTCCAAACAAATCTGAATGTTCATTATCTTATTTTGTGTCCCTCACATAATACTGACAGAAAATGGAACCAACATATGTTCTACTATGGTGGAGAAACTCTATCAGGAGTAAAATATCAAATTCAACCATTCATCCTGCTATCATGCAATGTCTAATGGATTGATAGAGGGATTAAAAAAGAAATTTTCAATCATACACGAGAATATGATGGATAAAGATAAAAAGTCTTGGCCTGAAAGGATCTTGCATGCCATATGGTATTACTGGACTATAACTCATACACATACACGACCGAACCTGTACTCACTATTATACAGCACTACGGAAATAACAGGCTTTTGGGATGGGAATTAATCCCCTCACAAATAGTGCCTCCCAGAGGTTATTTGCGATGGGGGGTTCTTCTCATCGCAAATAACATGTTATTTGAGACGGGATTTAGGGTCGCATCGCAAAAGGTAATATGCAGTTAAGGCACGGGATGCGCGCCATAGCACGGGATGCGCGCCATAGCGCGGGAAGGATTTTTGCGACGGGACCCGTCGCAAATACCTGCGGCAGTAAATGGGTTTTTGCGACGGGATGTTGTCCTGTCGCAAAAGGTGTGTCAGCATGTCACTTTTTGCGACGGGACCCGTCGCAAATACCCTTTTAATCACCGCCGACAATTAACACAGAAAAATGTATTTGCGACGGGCCCCATCACAAAAATTATCTTTTGCGAGGGTAATCCCGTCGCAACTAGTCCCATCGCCACTAGTCTCGTCGCCGCTAATATAACCTATATATACCCCCTCCTTTTTTTCTCTTCCTCTCATTTCTCACTCATTCTCTCTCTAAACTCTATTTTTGGATTAAAAATTTCCCTGAACTAGTTTTTTACGGAGAAGTTGTGATGTCGCTTACATCAATAAGAGATCAAGTTTAAGGGTATTTATATTTTATTTAATTTAGTATTTATTTCATTTTTATGTTAATTTTAATTATTGTGGATTAGTTGTAATTAAATTAGATTTAAATTATTCTGTTATCTGTATGTATTTGTGATAATAAATTGAAATTATTAATATTAATTCTTAATAATTATTAATTATTACTAGTTATTAATTATTAATAATTTTTAACGAAAATTTATATTGTCTATAAATAATTACTTGTAATTAGTAATTAGTAGTTGTAAATTGTAGTTATTAATATCAATTAACTGTAATTAGTAATAGTTAAGTTTAATTAGTAATAGTAATGTTTAATTAGTAATAATTACCAGTAATTAGTAATAAATAGGAATAAGTAGTAATAAATAGGAATAATTAAAAAGAAATAGCAACAATTATTAATAAATAGTAATAAATAGTAATAAAAAGTAATAAATAGTAATTAATAATAACAAATAGTAATAAATAGTAATAAATATTAATAAATATTAATAAATTGCAATAAATAGTAATAAATAGTAATAAATAGTAATGAATAGTAATAATTAGTAATAATTGGTAATAATTAGGAATTAATATGAATAAATTAAAATAATTAGTAATAATTAATAATAATAAGGAATAATTAATAATAATTAGGAATAAATATGAATAAATATGAATAATTAGGAATAATTTGTAATAATTAAGAATAAATAGGGAACAAATTGTAATAATTAGTAATAATTAGTAATAATTAGGAATAAATATGAATAAATATGAATAATTAAGAATAATTTGTAATAATTAGTTATAATTAGTAATAATTAGGAAGAAATAGGAAGAAATAAGAATAAGTAGTAATAATTAGTAATAATCAGTATTAATTAGCAATAATTAAGAATAGTTAGGAATAAATAAGAATAAATAAGAATAAATAGGAATAATTAGTAATAATTAGTAATAATTAGTAAAAATTGGGAATAATTAGGAATAATTAGGAATAATTAGGAATAATTAGGAATAGATAAGAATAAATAGGATTAAATGAAAATAAATAGGAATAAATAAGAATAAATATGAATAATTAATAATAAATTTGAATAAATAGGAATAAATAGGAATAATTAGCAATAATTAGGAATAATTAGTAATAATTAGGAATAAATATGAATAATTAAGAATAAATATGAATAATAAGTAATAATTAGGAATAAATATAAAAAATTAGTAATAATTAGGAATAAATATGAATAATAAGTAATAATTAGTAATAAGTAGTAACAATTTGTAATAATTCGTAACAATTAGAAATAAATAGGAATAATTAGTATCAATTAAGAATAATTTGGAATAATTACAAATAATTAAGAATAATTAGTTATAATTAAGAATAATTAGGAATAATTAGTAATAGTTCTGAATAATTTGGAATAATTTGCAATAATAAGTAATAAATAGGAATAATTGGTAATAAATAGGAATAATTAGTAACAAATAAGAATAAATAGTAATAATTAGGAATAAATTGGAATAAATATGAATACTTTGGAATAAAAAGGAATAAGTAGAAATAATTAGTAATAAATAGGAATAAATAGCAATAATTAACAATAAATATGAATTTTTAAGAATTATTAGCAATAATTAGCAATAAATATAAATAATTAGAAATGAATATGAATAATTAGTAATAATTAGGATTAATTAGGAATAATTAGTTATAATTAAAAATAATTAGGAATAATTTTTAAAAATTAGTAATAATCAGTAATAATTAGTAATAATTAGTAAAAATTAGTAATAATTTGGAATAATTTGGAATAAAAGGGAATAAATAGGAATCAATATGAATAATTAGTAACAATTAGGAATAATTAGGAATAATTAGAAATAATTAGGAATAATTAGCAATAATTAGGAAAAATTAGTAATAATTATTTCTAATTAGTAATAATAAGTAATAATTAGTAATAATTAGTAATAATTAGTAATAATTAGTAATAATTAGGAACTAAATAGGAATAAATAGGAATAAATAGGAATAAATAGTAATAATTTGGAAAATTGAGGAATATTTGGAAAAGTTAGGAAAAATTAATAAAAATTATTAATTATTAGTAATAATTTGCAATAATTAGCAATAATTAGGATTAAATAAGAATAATTAGGAATAATTAGTAATAAATAGTAATAAAAAGTAATAATTAAGAAATATTAATAATAATTAGGAAAAATTAGGAACAATTTGTAATAATTAATAATAAAATTGACCATTTAATAATAATTAGGAATAAATAAAAATAAATAGGAATAAATAAGAATAAATAGGAATAAATAAGAAATAAATAATAATAAATTGGAATAAATTGGAATAAATAGGAATAAATTGGAATAAATTGGAATAAATTGGAATAAATTGGAATAAATTGGAATAATTAGTACTAAATAGGAATAAACAGATATAAATAGGAATAATTAGCAATTAATACGGATGATTAGGAATAATTAGCAATTAATAAGAATAAATATGAATAATTAAAAATAGATATGAATAATTAATATATATGAATAATTAGTAACAATTAGTAATAATTTTGAATAATTAGTAATAATTAGTAATAATTAGTAATAATAAAAAATAATTAGTAATAATTAGTAATAATTAGTAACAATTAGTAATAATTAGTAATAATTAGGAATAAATAGAAATAATTAGTAATAATTAAGAATAATTATGATGAATTTGGAAAAAATAGTAATAATTAGTAATAAATAGGAATAATTAGGAATAATTAGCGATAATTAAGAATAATTAGGAATAATTAAGAATAAATATGAATAATTAGTAATAATTAAGAATAAATATGAATAATTAGTAATAATTTGGAATAATTAGTAATAATTATTAATAATAAGTAATAATTAGTAATAATTAGGAATAAATAGGATTAAATAGGAATAAGTAGTAATAATTAGAAATAATTAGTAATAATTAAGAATAATTAGGGATAATTAAGAATAATTAGTAATAAATAGGAATAAATAGGATTAAATTGGAATAAATTTGAATAAATAGGAATAAATAGGAATAATTAGTAATAAATATTTATAAATAGGAATAATTAGGAATAATTAGTATTAAAGAAGAATAAATAGGAATAAATTGGATCAAATATTAATAAATAGTAATAAATATTAAAAAAATTGAAAAAATATTAATAAATATGAATAATTAAGAAGAAAATAAATTGTAATAACTTGTAATAAATTGGCACAATTTCCAGTGGAATGATGACACTCCTTTTGCTCGATGACTCTTCTCCTTTCAACTTTCACCGACTCAAAACATTATGAAAAGTATGGTTCTATATAAGCATATCCAATCTCATATGCATGAGAATGAATATAAAGTCGTAGGACCACGTTTTTCATACTGTGTTCAGGTGGTGAAAGTTGCAAGAAGATGATTAATCGATGAAAAGGGGGATCTTTTGTCTGACAGTTCATTTACTTGGATCTTTCACACATAGAAATCATAATGGAGAATCTTCTCAGAGGTATGCATATTCATTATCGTGCATAGTTGTAAGTAAATGAGTCTTCGGACAAAAGAGTAGCCAACAATCCACTAGAAATTGTGTCACCCGTAAATAATGTTAATTATTATGAAGTAGTTGTAATTATTTATCTTTTTTCTCCATATAGTGTTTTTATAAATTCAAATTATTCAAAAATATTAATGATTTAATATTTTGTTTAAAAATATGGAATAAAAAAGTCGACAACAATCACTATTAGATGATCACGATTGGATAAATCAGTATAGAAATCCAAACAGATCTAGTTTTAATCTTGTATATTTTGAGGATGTTGAAAATATCTTATTATTTGCATCATAAAAACTAGAATATGTTTCAGAAGGTACAATAAAGTGTTCTTGTAAAAAATGTGCTCCGAGAACGTTTGACACATTTGACATGGTTGGGGGTATCTATTGTAGTTTTCTTTTCTACTAGATTATGTTTTTTGGTATCAACACGGTGAAAGAAGTTCCAGAGAATATACTAATAACTTGATTCTGGATCCTTCACGGTTTCAGAGTTTAGTATATGATGTTGTAGGTACATCTTTTTAAAGAACTGAAACTAGAGATGATATTGATTTAACTCATGAGTTGGCACCATCTGAATTTTATGAGATGTTGAGGTCTACTGAGGATGTATTATATCCTAGTTGCATGATAAGAAAATTAGATGCGGTTGGAAAATTTATGTCTATTAAATCAGATAATGCAATGTCAAACAACTATTTTGATCAGATATTTTCTTTGGATAAAACACTGTTACCTGAAAAAAAATGTGTTGCCTACAAATTATAAAACCTAAACCACTAAATTACTAAATACCATAAAAACACATAAAATATCTAATGGTCCCTAAGAACTCAAAAAATACACAAATACCCCTAAAAGACAATAAATCCATAGAACCATCAGAAATCCTAAAAATCCAAAAGGCTGTAAAAATAATAAAAACCAAAAGGACCCTAAATTCCCTAAAAAACCAAAACCACTTAATAATCCCAATAAAACATAAGCTACATTAAAAATCATAAAAATCCAAAAAAACTATTGAACCCATAAAAACCCAAAAACGCATTAATCCCCCTAAAAACTATAAAACACCAAAAATAGTCTAAAATCCAAATAGAATAAAGACCCTAAAACCAAAAATGACCTTAACACTCTTAATATCCTAATGAACCATAAAACCCTAAACAAACCCTAAGGGGACCTAAAAATACCAAAATACTCATAATGTCTCTACACACCATACATGACCCTAAAAAACCAAAAAACACTAAAAAGATGTAAAACCCATTAAAACCCCAAAAGGGACATAAAAAATATAAACACCTAACACACCCAAAAAACCCTAACCCCCCCTCCCAATACTAAAAGAACCTCAAAATCACAAAACCCATAATCAACCATAAAACCCCCCAAAAATCCAAAATAGACTTTAAACCCCTTTAGAATCCCTGAAAACCTTAAAATCCTCTAAAAACCCATATAGCACTTTTAAAGATCCTAAATAGACAAAAAACCCAAAAACACTAAAACCAATAAAAACCATAAACCCCTAAAACCCTAAAAACCTAAATAATACCCTTAGACTCTCTCTAACAAAATTAAAAACCATTAACCCAACAAAATCCAAAAAAACCACTAAACACAACCTAAAATCCTATAAAACCCTATAAAACATTAAAACCCCTGAAAACCCAAAAGAAATATAACAATTACAAAACCCCTAATAACACCAAAAACCCAAAAAACCCCAAAAACAAAAAATAAATATATTTAGAGTCTATGAAAACCAGAAAAAATCAAAAAAAAAACCGCAAACACCATAAAAGTCCTTAAACCCCCTAAGATGACCTTAATAACCATATGAAGACCCAAAGACCCAAAAAGTCCATAAACGCATATGAATCCAAAGAAACCCTAAAAAACTAGAACCCCGAAAAGCATAAAAATTATAAAAAACCTAAAAACACCTATACCACTAAAAAAACTAAAGACCCCATAACACATGAAAATCTAAAATACCCTAAAACCCTTAAATACCTAAAAACCCAAAACCCCTTAAATCTCAACAAACCTTAAACCACATAAAAGCCCATAAAAATCCATAAAATCCCTAAAACCCATAAACTCTTAATAAAACATAAAAAATTATATAAATCCCTAAAAAATCCCAAAATCTATAAATAGTTAAAAAAACCCCAAATAATCCTGAAACCCAAAAGACCACAGAAACACTAAAAACACTAAATTACCAAAAAGTACCCTAAAACAACTAAAACTCCCTAAAAATTTAAAGAACACTGAAAAATCATTAAAACCTCTAAAAAACATGATAGCCCTAAAATACCATAAACCCCTAAAACACGATAAAAACACTAAAACACCCAAAAACCATAATACCCTACAAAAACACATATCCTCTCCCCCCCAATCCACTAAAACCCCATAAAACCTATAAGTCCCATAAAATTACACAAAAAAAAACTCAAACACCTTTAAAACTATAATAAACCGTATAAAACATTAAACCCCTAAAACCCTAAAACCCATACAACCCTAAAAAATTCATAAAACATGAAAAAAATAAAAACCATGAAAACCAATCAAAACCGTAATAAAACATAAAAATCATAAAAACCCTAATAACCAAGGGAATGGTAAAATCCCCTAAAACATCTCTAAAAACCACAAAACCCCAAACCCCTAAAAAATATAAAACAGCCAATAAGAACCTAAAAACTGGAAACCATAAAAACCCAAAAAACAATAAAAGGACTTTAAACACATAAATCTCCAAAAACTATAAAATACCTAATAAACATAAAGGACACTAAAACCACAAAACCCTTTAAAGAACCTAAAAACCTAAACCCCTAAAAACCCAAAAACACAAAAAACCCTAAAATACCATAAAAACCATAAACCCCCCTAAGAGACCCTAATAAACCCTAATACAACCCTAAAAGGCCCTAAAACCCCTAAAACAAAATAATAGTAAAAAACCCTTAAAAGATTAAAATATCGATAAAATAGTAAAAACACTGAAAACCATTAAATACCCTAAAACACCATAAAACCCTAAAAACCATAAAAATTTTAAAATAATAAAAAATCCATAAACCCTAAAAAACCATTAAAAGCAAAAAAAATCATAAAATAATAAAAAAAAATTCATACCCTAGAGGTAAATAAAAAACGAAAAATCCCATAAAATAACCTAAAACACCTAAAACCGATTAAACCCCTAAAACGCTCAACACCCCTCCCCCCGCTCAAACCCTAAGAGACCCATAAAACCCAAAAAATCAAAAACAACCCTAAAAACAAAAAAAATGTTTTAAAAGACCCTAAAAGGCCCAAAAACAATTAAAGACCCTTAAAACTCTAAAACAATATAAAAGACCCCCTAAACCAATAAAACCCATATATTCCAAAAAAACCAAAAAATACCCTCAAACACGTAAAGGACAAAAAAAACTATAAAAAATTTCAATCCCCTAAAAATCCTTAAATACCTAAAGACCCTAAAACCCTAAAATAAGAAAAATTATTTCAAAAAAGATGAAGAAATATAAAAACATTAAAATACATAGTAACCCTAAAACCCCTAAAAGGCCCAACCCACCTTAAAATCGCAAAAACCGAACCCCCCCCCAAACAATTAAAATTTCGACCCCCACCAAAAAACTCAAGAAACCAATGAAAACCTAAAATTAATCTAAAACCCAAAAAACCCCTAATCCCTTACAAAAAAAATTAACCCCAAAACCCTAAAAACATTAAAAACCCGCCAAACCCAAAAACCCTTAACACAAATAAAAACCCTTTATAAACAACAAATTTGTAAAAACCATACAAACCATAATAACTATTTAAACCCTCCAATATCTCAAAAAAATTTAAAACCCTCAAACACACTAAAAATCTTAAATCACCCTTAAAAATAATAAAATCCATATACAGTCAAAATAGCATAAAACAATAAAAACTCCCAAAACCCGTAAGAAAATTATCAACACCCTAAAAACCATAAAACTCCCATAAACCCCTAAAACCCCTAAAACACTAAAAACCAAAATTCCTATAAATCCTAGAAAAACATAAAACCCTAAAAACCCCAAATACCCTTAAAATTTAAAATATGTCAAAATCCCAAAAGCCCAAAAAACATAAAGGACTCTAAAAGACCATAAAAATCATTAAAAACCGAATACCCTAAAAACCTGAAATCACCATTAAAACATTAACACCCATAAAAACCATAAAACCATAAAACCCCTAAAACCACTAAAAACCCCTAAAACCACCAAAAAACCTATAAAACTGAAGAAAACTCATGAAACCCCTACAAACCCTAAATCTTGTAAGAACCCTAAGAACGAAAAAACAAACATGAAAACACTATAAAACCCATAATACCCCAAAAGAGCATAAAATAAAACTAAAACACCTACCCCCCCCCCCAAATACTCCAAATATCATAAAACCACATAAAAATTAAAAACCTCAATAGAACACCAAAAACCCTACAAACACTACAACCCCAAAAACCATAAAAACCCCAAAACCCTAATAAACTCAATTCCCATAAAATCACTAAAAGTAATAAATACTATAGAAGTACCCTAAAACCCAATAAAACCCAGAAAACCTAAAAACCTAAAAAATATTTCGACCCCAAAAAACCATAAATCCCCAAAAACCCCAAAAAACCATATTAAACCATAAAAAATAATAAAAACCCTAAAAACTCATCGAGACACGTAAAACCTAAAAACCCCTAAAAACCATAAAAAACCAAAAAATAAACTAAAAAATATAAATAATCCAATAAATACCCTAAAAGACCCTAAATAATCCAATAAATACACTAAAAGACTTTAAAACTCCTAAAATACATAAAACCCCATATAAACCCTAAAACACATAAAAGCATAAAAACCGTAAAAACACATAAAAATAGAAAAAAACATTAAAAATATAATACCCTTAAAATCCATGAAGGTCATAAAAACCCTAAACCCCCTCCCCCCACAAAAAAACCCTATAACCCCTAAATTCCACTGGAATGTTTCAAAAATATCTAAAATCCCAAAGACCCCAATAAAATCCCTCAAAAACTTAAAAAATACTAAAAACCCCTTAAAAATGCTTTAAAACCTTAAAAAATAAAACCACTAAAAATAACCCAAAATACCATAAAACCCATAAAAAACACGACACTAAAAAAGTAAAAACACTAAAAGTTCTTAAAATATCCTAAAAAATATAAATATTGTAAAAAACTAAACGAAATTCATAAACCCCTAAAAATCCTAGGACCCAAAAAACCTAGAAAAAATTGTAAAAACCACAAAAAACCAGAAAATATTACTAAATAACTAAATCTGTAGATACTAAAAAAATAAACCAACGAATCATAAAACCCACTAAAAAACTAAAAAATATTAAACCCCAAAAATTATAAAACCACATAAAGCACTAAAAACTCTGAAAACCCAAAACACACAGATAAACCTAAAGACCAAAAACAAATTAAAGAAACCCTGAAACACCTAAAAACCCCAAAAAACCAGAAAAATATTTTAAACCCCCCAAAATCCTAAAAAATTCATGAAAATACCAAATAGATCTAAAACCCCTAAAAACTCTAAAAACCAATAAGTCCATAAACCCCAACATGCACTAAAAACCCTATAAAATCAAAAAAACCGAAAAAACATAAACACATTTTCCAATCCTAAAAAATCATCCCTGAAAACCTAAAAATCCCTAAAAACCATGAAAATCACCAAATCCCCTAAAAACCCATAAAAATGAAAAACACCCATACTAGACCCTAAAAATCCCTAACAACCATAAAAAAAATCTAACACACTAAAAAACTAAAAAACCAAAAAATAATAAAAAAACCAAATAACCCTTAAAGATGTGAAACCCCCATTAAAATCCAACAAACCTACAAACCCCCTAAAAATGTATAAATAATTAAAAATACCGAAACCCCTTAAAACAAAAAAAAGAAAAACCCGACGAACCCAGTAAGACCTTAAAAACCCTAAAACCCCTAAAAACCCCAAAATAAAATCCATGATAATATTAAAAACTCAAAAAAATTAAAACCAATCAAAACCCCCAAAAAATAATAAAATTTCTTGAAATATATAAAACTACTAAAAACCACTAAAATCCCAAGAACAACTTAAAACCCCAAATCCAATTAAAACCCAAAAAATTCATAAAAACCTTAAAAAATACTATAACCCCTAAAAACCATTTATTCTCCTAACATTTCAAAAAGCCCCACTAAAATACCACAAAAGAAAAAGAATTCTAAAAACACATAAAATATAAAAAATCCCAGAAAAACCCAAAAAACTAAAAAACCTAAAAAAAACAAAAAACCATAAAAATCATAAAAAACCCTAAAATAAAATAAAATCTTATAAAACTCCAAAATCCACTAAAATTTCTAGAAACTATAAAACCATAAAACCCATAAAAAACCTTGAAAATCCCAAAAATCCTATGAAAAACTTGAAATAAACATAAAAGGACCATTAACAAAATCAAAACACTCTTAAATGACCCTAAAACTCCCTTAAACAAATAAAACCCATAAAACCCTCTAAAATCCCTAAAAACCCGAAAGACCATAGATATCAAAAAACACATTAAAACCTCTAAAGCCTTAAAACTTCCAAACAAAACCAAAATACCCTAAAAACCTAAAAATCCAATTAACCCTAAACCCATAAAAACAAAAAAACAAAAAACCCTAAAAACTATAAAACTAATAAAAACCCTATAAATCCATAAAAGACATAAAAATCCCTAAACACCCCTAAATCCCTAAAAAACTAATATCCCATAAGAAACTTTTAAAAACCCTAATCCCCTATAAACCTTCATACAAAACTTAAACCCCCTAAAAACTAAAAAGAATCATAAAAATCTAAGAACCCATAAAAACCATTTAAAACTCTAATAATCTAAAAACCCTCAAACCCCAAAGAAAATACTGAAACCCCTAAAAACCCATGAAAACCCAAAAAACATATACCCTTAAAACCATAAAAACCCAATAAATTGTTAAACCCCTAAATCCCTATAAAAACCCCAAAAATTCCTAAAGCACTAAAAAATATAAAAACCCTAAATAACCAAAAAAAAGTTTAAAAAATAAAACCCTTAAAATCCCTTAAATCCCTAAATACAACTATTAACCCTAAAACCCAATAAAACCCCTAAAACCCCTAAAAATAATAACATCTTAGGAATAATAAAAAACCCTTAACATACAGAAAACCATGAAGAAATCATAACAATCCAAAAAACTATTAAAACCCTAAAAACCCTACAAAACCCTTAAAATTCTAAAACCCCCTAAACACCATAAAAACTCATAAACATCATAAAACCCTTAAAAGTTCCTAAAAAAATTAAACAATATAAATACTAAAAAAAACTAAACCCCCCTAAACCCCCGTAAAATCCCTAAATACGCCTTTAAACCAACAAAAACCCAAAAACTACCTAAAAACACCAAAACCCAAAAAAGCCCCTTTAAAAGCCTAAAATGCTAAAGAAACATAAAAACTATGGAACCCTTAAAAACATAAAAACCCTAAAACCCTGAAAACCTAAAAAACCCAATAAATCCCTAACAATCCAAAAAATAGGTTTATAATCATAAAGGTACTATAATCCCTAAATACCCAAAACACTAAAAACCCATAAAAACCTAAATAAAATATAAAATACTCAAAAACCATAAAAAATAATAAAACCCTTAAAAATTAAAAAATAATAAACCCCCATAAAACCCTAAAATGTATTAGATGCCCTAAAATATCTTAATACCCCTAAAAACCATATAAAACAACCCCCCCCCCAAACAAGACATAAAACCCTAAAAACCCCAAAAAGTAGTAAAACCCCAACAAACTACTCGAAGACCCTAGAAAAACCTACAACCCCTAAAATACCATAAAACAAACAAAAAATATAAAAGAACCTAAAAAATATAATAATCGCTAAAACCCCTAAAAACATAAAATCCCTAAAACCCCATTTAAGACCATAAAATCTATTAAATCACTAAATGATCCCAAAAACCCCAAATGCAGTAAAAGACATTAAAAACACTAAAATCCATAGAAGACACTAAAATCCATAAAAACTCCCAAAACGACCCTAAAACACTAAATACCATAAAATACCCTGAAAAAATAAATGTATCTAAAAAATTAACATTTTAAATGACACTAAAAACCCCAAAACCTTTAAAAGACCCTAAAGCATCCTAAAAAAAAGTACCCAAAACCCTAAATTCCCAAAACCGACATAAAAACATAAAAAATCATGGGGAGACTATATACCATGAATAAGTTATAAATGAACCTGAAATCCGTAAAAACCAATATTATCCAAAAAATCCTAAACATCAAAATAGAAGAAAAAAAATCCAAAAATCCCATAATGACCCTAAAATCACTAAAACCCCAAAAAATACCTAAAAGACCCAACCCCCCTTAAAACCATAAGAGACCAAGAAAACACTAATACCCTTAAAACCCATGAAAAACATTAAAAGATGCTAAAACCCCAAAAAACATTAAGAGACCCTAAAAATTATTAACCCCCTAAAAACCATAAAAACATGTATTTAATAAACAATACCATTTATTAGTGGTTTTTTCTAGAACTAATAATAATTATATTTTAGAAAAATTCTCTGTAATTGAAAATCAAATATTAATATATAAATATAGTAATTTTTTTAAATATGTTTTATATAAGAGTAAATATGGATTTATAGTTAACATATTACATATTTTGTGAAAGTGTCTGATAAAAATAAATAAAAATTAATATCAATTAAGAATTTAATAATAACTATCATGTAATAGAAATTTTATAAAAATTTAGTGATATAAAAAAATTAATAAAAAAATTAACATATTATGATCAGTCGAAAACAGAACACAAAAACCCTAAAAACCCTAAATCCTATAAAAGACGTAAAAATAATAGAAAAATTAAAATTCCCCACAACCCTAAATGTACATAAAACCCTTAAATCCCCTTAAAACAAATATATCCCTAAAAATCCCTAAAACACTAAAAACCCAAAAAAACCCAAAAATTTTAAAAAATCGTAAAATAAAAAAATATAACATAAAAACCCAACACCCTAAAATAAAATTAAAACACCTTTAAAATAGTAAAATTAACTTGAAACCAATTAAAATATGAAAAGGACCTAAATACCCACAAAAACCTTAAAGACCAAAAAATCTATAAAAACCCAAAAATACTCTGAAACTAAAAAGAAACCCTAAAGTGATGATGTTTTAATTTTATCCTAACATATTCCATGTACTTTAAAGTTTTTGGAACTCAATTGACCTTCATATATTACTAATGTTTTTATGAGTGTTCTTCAAGATCTATATTTATTTAATTCACTATATTGATTCTAAAAGTACTGGGATTTTGTGGAACTTTTCCATAGTACGAAGAATCTACTACATGGGGAATTCAGATATGTGGCGAAATGGATAAATCAATAAATATACTATATAAATTGGCTATATGAAGAAATAACCAACATTAAATGACTACATTATGAAAAATTTTGACCGATAATTTCCCATAATGATGAACTGTCTCATTGACCAATCGACTATGTCGATCAATCAACAAAATGAAATGGTTATGTAGATTAATCGAAGATGTGGTTTTGATACATGATGAAATCTACTAAGTGGTTACAAATTCCTATGTATTTTATTAGGATATTTCAGTTTAGACAACATGGGGAAGAAGGCTATGTGAATAAATTCAGATACATGTTGAATGAATACACAATGAAACTACATGGATAATTTGATATGTAATGAATGTATATTTGAATAAATTTGGATATATAGATTCAAATAAATATAATCTATCTACGTAGTGATCCCGAATCAAATCCATCATTTTGTGACCTAATATTCAATAACATTGTTGTAATTTTAGTGAAAATTAATTTTTTTTCTTGAATTAAATATAATATTACCTCTCTAAGGTAAAATTGAATATAAAAAGGTTGCATGTACCATGTTCAGAAATAGTAGGGGATAATTTTAATGATTAGTTTTATTGTAGATGTATTTTAAAAAAAGGACACGTCGAATATATTTTCATTCCATGATATTTAGGATCTAATGTTGTGTGATTAAAAATAAGTATTACATTTATTTTAACATGAATAAGAATATGAAAAATAAATAGGATACATGAAATAAAATAAGAAATATCCCTCTAAATATCAAATATCTTCATGTGATGCTCTGTTTTCTATAAAATAGAATAATAAGCTTCAATTGAAACAAAGGTTTATATGTGATTAGTATTTTTATTTTTGGAAGAATAACCTTGAGATATATTTTTTTATAATTTCCTACAAATTTAAAATATTTTTGTGTTTTATCTTACATCATTGAGTTTATTCTATAATATGTCTTCGTATAACCTCTCTCTCACTATGAATGTTACTAGTAAAAAACCATGAATGTATTTGTTTGTAAATCCTTATTGAAGTGTGAAATAATATATTTTTTAATAACATTTATTGACTTAACACACTTTGTCATGAAATCCCACGAAAAAGGAAAAGTAGTCCCAGATAAAAGAAATGGTCTAGAGAAAATCACCAATCTCTAAGAGTTAATCTTTTTTCATTTCATCTACATGCATGTGCTAGGAAATTATTAAATGTCTTAATACCTTAAGAGGTTTATTTTATAATACAAGTAAATTTCATGAAATCAATTCACACCCATTCATATTGCTTATTTTATTCATTATACAATTAATAATTTGTATTAAAGGGTGATGTAATCATATCATCATAAAAATGGAATCATTTATTGAAAAGATGGACTCTATGTCAATTTTTAGTGATCCATAATATCATGGTGAGAATTATGGTTACAGAAAGAAATATATGAGAATATATTTGAAGAACCTTGTCATCAATGATTATTTAAATGTCTTTAATCCTTATAAAGTTACCATGGAAGAAAACAAAACATGGGATGTTGATATTGAAGCTGGTTATGAATTAATATCGAAATCCATGAATGTTATAATATGTGCACTAGATCCACAAGAATTTAATAGAGTTTTAAAATGTTCCAAAATCTATGATATATGGACTAGAATAACTATTTTGTATGAATGAATATGTAACATGTGATCTCTCAAGTATAATATTTTCAATCTTAGTTTTAATACATTGAGAATTATGAAAGGAGAAAGCATTAATCTGTAGATCAGACAACTTATTGTGGTTGTAAATAATTTCTTTTCATTAAGAGAACCCATTTTTGAACATGTTAAATATATAAAAATACTCTAATTTTACAATCAAGAAGGAGGGGAATCTCAAATGAAATTACACAATTAACACTTTTCATGTATTTAAAAATAAAACACCACATTGGTACACTTACGATGAAATAAGTTGAAATAGAAGCATATTCATGTGTGAATTTTATTATGAAAATTAAAATTTTTTAATTGATGTTTCTACATATAAATATGAAAAAAGTGAAAAAGTAAAAAAACTTTCATATCATCTAGTCAAGTGGATATCTGACATAATTCTGGGAACATATTACTAACATACATAGTTTTTAAGAAACCTCAATAAGTTCTATAACAATAGAATTGGTTTAAAAAAATCCTTTAATTAATTATAAGAAGTACGTGGTAAACTCTAAATAAGTTATTTAATAAAATATTAAGAAGATCTGACACATCAAACTATATTTTCTTCAATTAAAATTCATAAAAATTGAGAATAATATTTCAAAAAGGATTTCCACAAAAGTAAATACTTGAAAACCATTATGAAACCATTGAGATCATTATAATATTTTTTTTATGTCACATCTTCATAATTAGAAGCTAAAATTTATAATTATAAGGTCAACATGTAATTTATGGAATAATATAATTAGATACATTCATATTATTCTTCCAAGCATGGTTCAAAATTTAAAAATGAAAATTGAGCTTATGAATAATTAAATTAATATTGAACTATAATTAAAAAATTATGAAATGTTGAAAAATAATCTCCCAAAAACTTATTTCAATGTTATTGTTAATGAAAAAGAGTAACTAAATAAAAAATAGATTTGAAAACAAAACCTTGAAATTATATTAAATCTTTTATGGAACATGGTGAAAAATTAAGAACTAATAAAAAGATTTTTAATTTTTAAAAAATTAAAAAAATATTTTAAAAAAATGAAATTTATTTTTAATTAAATTATTTTAAAATATAAATTCCAAAAAAAAATTCTAAATAGGATGGAAATTTGAAAAACCAAATCATTGTAAATATTTTTTTTCTAGTTCGGATAATATAATCCTTCATAATTATACTTATTTTCACAATGTAGATTTACAAAACTATGGTAATAATTTTAGTTTAATAAATTGTTAATTTTCTTGGAAATAGGAATTATTTCAGTTATAAAATTCATAATTTAGTGCTAGATTTTTATAATGGCATAAACAGATTCAGGTTCTGATATATTTAGTATCTAATTGTGCAATACCCAAGGGAACATGGATACCAAAACAATTTATTTTTTTTATTTTTCGTTGTAGGGAAAATGGTTCAAGAGAATCAATGAGAAATGGTATATGTATAGTGAATACTCAAGGCATATGAGTATAATTATCTCTTATGTCCACTCCTTATCAAAAGTGGAAGGAGGCTATGTCACTTTTGTTGAAAACTAAAAAATAAAGATAATGGAATTCAAATCCATTGGTAATCCATTAATAGTCCTTATAAACAATTTTCATTATGTATAAGGATTAATGAATAATTTGATAATTATTTAAAAAATTTACGATGAATGTTATCTTATATATTGTTCTAATAATTCATGTTTTATTTTTAAAGATACTATTATTAAATTTCAATCACCTGGAACTGATAGTTTTTTTTCTTTAGATTATAATTATTTGAGTTGATTAAAAGTGAATAGTTTATGTGATGAAACAAATGAATATTGGATTTAGCATTAACATCTAGGACATTTTTGTGGTTATTATTTGGGAATGTTTTCAATAGAAAATTTAGTTTGACATGTTACTTAACTCAAATTGAAAAAAATAAACAATATTACAAAGGCCAAATATGAAATCAACACAAGTCATATATTAAACCAATTAATGAGGATTTTACTTCTATAACCCTTGAAAGTATTCATATGGATTTTTTTGGACCATATAGAAATACAAGTAAAATAAGAAGACAATTACTTTAGGTGTTGGTTAATGATTTATCTATATTTAGATGGGTTATTTTTTAATGTTAAGAGTTAATATTGTTATGTTGTTTTAACATTTTACAATTAAGTAAAAAAATAAAACAAAAATTTATTTCTTTGAGAAGTTTCCATGGAGAATAATTTTAAAACAATTAGTTCTATTATTATTATTCTATGCATGGTATAAAACATACTTATTCTACCACTTGGAAACCACAAAAGAATGGTATTTTTGAAAGGTGCAGTAGAAATTTGTAATAAATTAATAGGATAATGTAATGGTAATATAACTTGCGCACCCATTTTTTGATAATTCTCTAAATACAGTGTGTTATGTCATAAAGAGAGTTCGAATTTGGAATGTTTTGAATAAAAAACATTATGATCTATTGTCTAATATAAATTCAAAAGTTTGATACTTCAATGTTTTTGAATGAATTTTTTATATTGATGACACAAATAATATCCTTGGTAAATTTAATCCAAAGGATGATGAAGTAATATTCTTTGGTTATTATACTACATCTAAGGAATATAGAGTTTTTAAAAAAAGGTAGTATATTTTTGAAGAATCAACTAGTTTAAAATTTAATGAAAGTGATCTTTTTGTTTTGAAAAATGGATAATTTTTATGAGCTTATAGATTCTTTTTAAAACATGATACTTGCACCAATCATTGAAAAGAAGGGGATGATTATTTGGTATTTAATGTTGTTAACTAATTCTTAAAAGGATGGATACTAGTGAGCCATAATTCATGATTCCAAGATAGACTAGGACATTGAAAAATATTCCCATAGAAATTGTTATAGGAATATTAAATGAAGAGATTAAGACTTGAAAGTGTTTAAGAAACCTTATATTTTTGTCATTTATATCTCTACTATAGACTAAGACTATAAGAGAATATATAGTTGATGAATTTTGGGTTTTATCACAACATTAAGTGTTAAACTGGTTCTAGAGAATGAAGGTATAATAATTAGTTTATAGACCCTCTCCCAAACCTATTATTGAAAACAAGTGTGTTTTTATAAATAAACAAGATGATCATGGTGTGATCACTAGGAATAAAGTGATATTAGATTCTAAAGGCTATAATTTATATAAAAGGAATTATTATTGAGGAACATTTGCTTTTATATATTGATTAGAAGATATTAGGGTTCTCATAGCCTCTAAAGAACTTATAATTTAAAATTATATTATAAGGATGTAAAATATACCTTTATAAAATTTTCTTCTTATATAGGATGATTATGTTAAAGAAATTATGGGTTTTAAAATACTAATTTTCCAAGAATAATTTTCAAAATTACCAAAGATATTTATTTCCTTAAACAAATACCTTGATCTCTATATGAAAATTTAATTTCAACCATTTTATCAAATGGATTTTTTAGGAATGTAAGATCCTAAAATTTTCAAGAAAACTACATCTTCAGATACGTTGTTAGGTCAAATATATGTTGGGGATGTGATTTTTTATTATATAGGGAAAAATCATGTAATGATTTATCAAAACTGATGAAACATAATTAGAAAAAATCATTATGGGCGAGTTAAATTATTTTCTAGGTTTTAGAAATTTTCAAAAATACATTGGGAATGTGGAAAATTAAATAAAATATATACTAGACTTACTTAAAAGGATTGGACATAGATATGGTAATGTAAATACAAATCATATGAGTTTTAATGAATGTTTTAACATTGATGAATCTCAAAAAATAGTTCATAACAATATATATTGAGGACAAATTGGGATTCTGTAGTATTTTACACCAAGTAGACAAATGATTATTATTTTTGTATGAATATGTGATATATTTAAATAAAACCTCATGTAATTGCAATTAAAGGATGCTAAAAGAAATTTAATATATTTAAAAGGGAAGAATTTATCTTTTATTTCTATTTCCAAAAATGTTTGATTTTAATTTCACATCTCATTTTGATTTTGAGTTTTGTGGTTGCAAAAAAGATATGAATATCACTTCACGAAATTTCCGATTTTTATAAAAATTATTAAAATCATATGCTGGTAATAAAAAACACTCTATTTCATTTTCCACCAATGAATTAGAACATATAATAGTTATTAATTGTTGGTCACAAGAGTTTTTTATGAAACAAATATTTTATGGTTTTGGATTCGTTTATAATCAACTCTCTATAGAATTTCTTAACATGTGTGATATTAAAATATCAAATAATATAATTAATCATTATGAAAAAAAACATATAGATCTAATTCATCATTTATTGAGAGATCATGGAAAAAATTGACACATATCTTTTGTATTAAGTTCAACTGAGAATCATTTTCCAGATAAATTTATAATCCTATTGTGTGTGAATATTTTGATTTTATAAAAAGTTAATTTCAGTTTTTTTAATTTAAATGAGTTTGGATTATCTTTTTTAAAAATTATTTTATTTATATATTTTTTTAAATGAAATATGGATATTAATTAAATGAAATTTATTTTAATTTAATAATAAAAATTACTCTTCTTTTATTTTCATATTCATATAATTACTTACAAATAATTATATTTTTTTAAAACCATTTGATAATTTTTTTTATGGAAGAAAATTTTAGTTTTATGTTATTTCGGTTATTTGTTATTTTTTTCAGAATAATCACAAATTCCAAATTGGTTATATAAGTTTTTTCTAAAATCTAGTCTATATCCTAAACAGGTCGAATCGAGCTTCAGTCCTTTCACACTTTTCTTATGTTTCTTCTCTATAGAATTGGAAATGTGACCATATATTTTCATATTCTCTATCAATCCAGTATTGGGATTATACCATCCCTCTTTGATGGAAATGTCCAAACATATATATGATACTCCATCTTGTTCTTCAAAGAAAGCTATATTGGGTTGTGAACCACATAGAGTGTTTAATGGAAAAGATGTGGATATTAAATGGATGAAGAGTACCATACTATTATGGAAGTAATTATTTTAATAAAAATGATATGTGTTCGTTTCTTAGGATAATATTTCAGAATTTTTTATGGAAGAAGTGAATGATTTCAGGAGGAATATAGAGATCCAAATCGGTGAAGCATAGGATGCGTTTTCGATGACTGTTAATGAGAAATCCATGCTTATCACATCATTATAAATGAATGAGGCCTTTAATTATCATTGAGTTTTTATTTAGATGAAATATTGTAGGAACATTTTTAGTGTGACTAATTAATGTTTTAAATTTCATGTTTGGATCCTTTTATTTTGATAGCATTCCTATAATAGATTTAGAATTGTATTGGAATGTTCTATATAAATTCATTCAAACTGGGATTAACTAGAGAGAAGGATAAATGGAAAATTAGTTGTTTAAAGATATTAATCTCTTATATGTCTTGATGAAAAATATAATGTTCAATATTAAAAGGAATATGATATAGTTTACGCATCATTGATCTCAAAGTAAAAGAACGCTAAACTATTTCCCGTATAGAAGGCTCATCTCCCCAGTACTGAAGAAGAATGAATTGGATCTCAATACGGGAGAGGCTATAAAGTGACATGAAATTAAAAAACCATATTAAATCCTATTAAATTTTATTAGATACTAATGGTATGATACTTTAAATTCCATTGGACCAATTGTATAGGATGGTGTAACTCAAGGGTAGCTATCTCAAACTTCACCATAGAGAGAGCATCACCTATTGAGACGGTGCCTGCTAGAGAGGTGCAGGAGCAGGTTGATTATATGAAAAATTTATATAGTTTAGTTTTAATTAGGAATTTACATTCAAAAACCAAGAAGAAAATGTTTTTTGAGTTTCTGAATCTATTCAACATGCTAAGCTAACTATAGGGACAGTTTATCCTGCTCATGGGGAAAGTTCAGTTGAAACTATGACATATGTGTTAGCTGTAGTGGAAATAGTTGAAACTCAATTAGGTAACCCTAAGATTGATTTAATTAATCATATATCACCCATTATTCAATAAGTTGATAGAGTTTAATTATTTTAATAAACTATATTTCTCTCTCATATTCTAGAGTCTGATGCTTCACCACATGGCTTGTAAGTGCATGCAACATCTGTTATTAAGTGTTCTTATTTTATTAATATTCATAACAGTTATTTTTCAATAATGAATGATTTTTATAATATTAAAGAGATTATAATGATTTTATTAAATATTTTATATCCTCTAGGGATAATTATAAAGAAGTCAAATAAATTTGTGTTTCTATATATAATTATGATAGGATAGTTGGGATAATGGAATCTCAAACTAACATGATAAAAAATTTAAAACTTGTTCAACAATATAAATATGATATTAATGATAAAGATCCAAAGGAGTTAAAAAATAATGTACATAGAATTTAATGAGGCTTTGCGACCATGTATGAAAAAGTAACCTTGGTGTTCTTATTGAAACTCAAAGAGAAATTATTAAAAACCATATGATGGATCAATATGATTTATCACATGATTTATTTGATATAATATTGCCTTTTAATTATGAAATAAAGGATATATTTCATAATTTTGATTTGTATTATGGTAATTTAGTTTGAATTTATCAAGATGTTTTATTAATTTACCACAACCATCTCTAATCCTTCAGTTGTTCTTGAACTTTAAAATTAGTTTGATCAGATATATTCTGATATGAATATTGTGTCCCCTCAGATTCAATCTATTTTGTGTGATATCTTCAATCTTTTATTAATGAAATGATTTAATAATGATCTTTTTCATGATTTTCAACAACCAATAATAGTAGTTAAAAGGATTGGTGTTGGGAAATATATGTCATTTAATAACATATTTGGATATGCTATGGAATTCATTGTTGGAAGGTTGATATATATCTTCAGAGAATCTAAGGATGTTCAAGTTATGATTTCTATGTGAATTGGTTTAGTAACCATAAATTATCTATTCATTCCCAATTTTCTAGTTAGGATATATGAGGAGGCTGAAGGCCTTTAAACTAAATCATTATAATAGGATTCTAGTTCTGTATTATCTAGGGAAAGTACTGATATTTCAATTTATCCTATAGGGACTTATCTTATTGTCTATAAGCCTCTAAAAATTATTCCTTCAATGTAACGAGCTACCCCTACTGCACATAATCCCATTAAACATACTTAGGTTACTATTTCCTCAGTTCCTCAAGATTATACTAGAGTTATTCAAGAATTAGTTCTTTTCATAGTTGAATATCAATCCAATGTGATACAAAATGTGACACATTTAGAGGGAAGGATAATCCAGTTGTATTTTGAAGATAATTGAATTCAAAAAGGGCATATATAGAATCTCTTATAGATACCTCCAACTCTTATTTTTCTTTTATGTTAAATGATCCTTATATTTTTTTATTCTGGGAATATTGAATCCTTTAAAGTAATGTTGAAAAATGGTTTAATAATAGTTTCCTAGATGTATAGATAGGTATATAACAAAATTTGGGAATTCTACAAGTTATATAACATCATGTCGATTTATATGTGTATAGATACTTTGTTTTTTCGTAGAGGAATATTAATTAACAAAAATCACCTTTAGATACAATTTAGAGGCACCAAATAAATATTTGATGTTATTTTTTTATCAATCCTTGATTTATAAGAATCATAAAAATAATGTCTCTGTTGCCAGATCTTTTTAAAGATTTTATTAAGGACCTAAAACTTCATAACATCTAAAGAAGATGTATTTTTTCCATCAATTTCCAGTGATTTTAATCTTATGTCTAGAAATCATGAAATGTTCCTCACACAACCAGCTTAGAATCCAAGAGAAATATCTGTTGTTTGAATTGAATAATGTGTTTTCATAGAGATTGTCCAAGAATTATTTCCACCATGGATCGACCCTCCTTCCTCATTTAGAGATTTCCTCCCTACAATAATCTTCCACCTAACCCACCATCTCAGTTTGAATCAATCTATAAGCTCGGTCCTTTTGACTAGTGTTTTTTATATGCAGTTTTACTGGTGTTTATTATATTTATTTATCGTATAATACATTATAATTATTGAAATATTTCTTTATTTATTTGTTATGACTTTATTAGAAATTGTTTTCATTTATTTTCTTTTAGTGAAATGTTTTTAATTTATTCATTCTAGTTGTTCAAAAATTCAATGTTTCTAAACTTCTTATTCAGTTTTAGAACTATAATTAACAAAATCTCATATTAAGTACTAAATTAATTTTTTTATATCCTTACCCTTCATTTTTCATGACCAAAATGGGGGAGAATTTTGCCTAATGTGCTAAAGTATCCTTGTTGAGAGAAGTGTTTAATTAAGGGGAGAAGAAAGGACAAACACAACATTTTTGAATAAATATACATATAACCTATATTTTCTTCAAAATTATTTAAATCTATAAAAATTTCATGTTTCTTATTTAAGGTGTTTTTTGATCATCAAAAAGGGAGATATTATTGGTCTAAAAATATTGTTCCAAAAAATTCCTAGTACTTTATGTTTTGATGATCTCAATTTCCCTTAAAATGTTACTAATGTTTTTGTTTTTAATTGTTTTTATAAAGTTATATATTTATTTATGTCACAAAATTAATTGATTCTATAAAGTCTAGGAGTTTTCTAAAATTTACCTTTAGTTTGGAAAACTGGGTACATGAGGCATTCAACTACTTGGAAAAATCGGTACATCAAGAAATCATCTTTTTCAATCAGCTACATAATGGAATCACCTCTGTGATATAACTACATCATGAAAATAGATACATGGAAATCACCTATGTTGATTAATCACATATTTGAATAACCATCTACATTGATCAGATAACTATTTGAATTTGATACATGGGCGAATCATATATATATATATATATATATATGGTTTGGATACAAGAAGAAATCAGCTACGTGGTTCCAAACGGATATGTAAAACATACCTCAATGTTAATTTTAGTTGCATGAGAATAAAGGATATGTGAAGAAATTAATATGTGTGAACAAAACCTACACTACATGGCTATGTAATTAAATTGGATATTTTTTGAATGGATAAGTTGATCAATTCAGCTATGTGAATTTAAAATAGTAAAACCCAACAATGTGGTGATTTAAAATTAGCTATATGGTTCAACAACCTACCATTTATTATGGTTGGAGTACATTAAGTGTAAATTAATGGTGTCTTTAATGCATTAAATATCACATTACCTCTCTATTGAAAAATAATATATAAATCAGTTTCATGTACTAAGAGAATAAAGGGCAAAAAGATAATTTTAATGCTTAGTCATGTTGCCAACATAATCTAAAGGAAATGAAATATGTAATTTAATTCCAAGACTAGATTATACTGATCTGAATTTGTGATATTAACAGATAATTCATTCATATATTTTCATGTGATGGATAATAAGAAAAATATAGATAAAATATAATAGAAAATAAATGATATCATTCTCACTCTAAAATATCTCTACGTGCTTCTCTTTTTTCTATGAAAAAGAATAAGTAGCTTTAATTATTTTATATTCACTTATACAATCAATTTATCTGTATTTGGAATACTATACTTGAGCTATATTTCATTCTTATAATCTAACATGGATATTTCATCTCTTTTTTCATTTGTAACATACAATTGTACCCTTCCTCTATAATATCACATTTTATAATATCTCTCTAACTATTAATGTTACATGTAAATGAGCAACGAAGGCTATTATTTGTAAAAAATTGTTAGATCCTGATAAAATCTCTTATTATTGTACATAGTGTAGTTTAATTGAACTTAGTAGGGAAATACCTAGGAATAGGACTATCATTCCATGGTAAAAGTACTAGTCTAGAGTAAATAACAACGTTCTTTTAGTGGAGCAATGATGGACTGAACTAGTGTATTTTTGTTCTCAAAACCACTATAAATATCTATATAAAACATTAAATTACCTAAATGATATTACAAACACATAAGAGGCACTAAAAACCCTAAAAATCATAACATACCACAAAAACCTGCACAAGAACCTAAAATACCCCCCCTAAAAGTTTATAAAACCCCCATAATAATTCAAAAAATCATAAGTACCCTAAAATTACCAAATGAAAATAAAAACCTTACAAACAATAAAAGAACCTAAAAAATAATAACCCCCCCAAATCCCAAAAATATCCTAAAAACACTTGTGATTTTAAAAAGAACAAAAAATAAATAAAAAACCCTAAAATACTCAAAAACCCTAAAATTCTATAAAAAAATAAAAATCCACAAAAAACCCAAAAAAACCATAAAAACCCTTTAACCCTTGAAAGCCATAAAACACTAAAAAAATCCTATAACCCCCTATAAATTATATAAAATAAAAAATTTGAAAAACCCAAATACCCTAAAAACAATAAATACCCAAAAATGCTCTAAAACCCCTAAAAGACCGAAAAACCCTGAAAAACACTAAATACCCTAAAATACATTAAAAATATAAAAACAGAACTTGGAAAATATATATATCAACAAAAACCTAAAAGACTATAAAACCCTTAAACACACAAACACCAGGAAAACCCAAAAATCATTAAACTACCAAACCCCCCCTAAAACCTCAGAAAAACCTAAAAAACAAAAAACACAGAAAACTCTAAAAAAACCTAATACCCCTAATATACTTTAACTCCCTAAAAACCATAAACCCCCTAAAAATCCTTTGAAACCTTAAATTTCCCCTAAAAACATAAAACCCTTATAAACCATAAAAAATAAAAAACACTAAAATCATAAAGCCCATAAGAACCCAAAAAACAAAAAAATCCCAAAACACCAAAAAAAACCATACAAACCGTAAAAAACTATAAAAACCATAAAACCCTTATTACCCTTAACAATTATATAACCCTACCCCCCCCCCCAAACAACTAAATAGCCTTGAAAACCTTAAAAAACCATAGAAGCCCCCCAAAACCCAAAAACCCCCTTAAAGAATAAAAAAGACTAAAAATATAAAAATTCCCTAAAACCTCCAAAGTCTTATCTGACCACAAAAACCCACAGAAAGCCTTAAACATCCTAAAAACCCAAAAAAACCCCAAAAAAGCAAAAATTCATAAAACCCTAAAAAAATTAAAACACCTAAAAACCATTAAAAATCCCCAAAACACCATAAAACCATAAAAATAATTAAAATTATAAAAATTATAAAACAATCCTAAAACCTCCCAAAACACCAAAAAACTTTTTTTAATGAACCAAAAAAATAAAAAAAACACTAAAAATCATAAAAAATCACAAGAACCAGAAAATAAGGTAAAAATAATTCTTAAGAAAACCCTTAAAGCCATAAAAACCCTATGAAAACACTAAAAGTACTAAGAAACCCTAGAAACCCAAATAAACCGTAACACCCTAAAATCCCAAAAAACCTTAAAACACCATAAAACCATAAAAACTAGATAAATAGGAAAAATAGTTAAAAACCCAAAAACCTATTAAACCACTACAATAACCAAATCCCGAAAACTCGAAAACTTCTAAATACACCTAAAAAGACCATATAAAAATATTTAAAATCATGCTACTATTGGCATTGTTGATTCTTGAAGCATTGTGATTCTCATTTTGCCTGAGGAGGATTTAATTCATCCTTGGTCTGCGAATCCTTGAAAATGTGATGGTGCTCGCTTCTCCCTTTTTTGGTTGAGATTTGATATGAATTTTCACCGTGATTATCCAATAGTGGAAACATGGGTATGATTTATAGAACTCCCACTCCATTTTTAAAATAAATATATTATTTCAATGTTGGGGATTTTTTTTGAAGGTTCATGTGCTTCGATAGTAGATCTAGGGCTCTCTATCATATGGTTTTTCTGAGGTTTTTTTTATAGTTTATGTATCTAAAGAGACGATTGATTATGTTTTGATTGCTATTGGTGAGAGATCTACTGGAAATAGCCTATGGATTTCGAATCATGGGTGAGAAAGTATTATTCATGAATGATTCATAGTCACATGAATATTGATTGAAGGCATATGGGCAGTTGGTGTGATGTGGAAGGGATGGACCAGAGTGTTTTCTCACAGAGGTTGGGGTTAACAACTATTCTTAATGAAAGGTTGGGAACTATGAGGGACAATCTTTTGAGTGTATGAGAGGATGATATAGTGGATTTATGGGGCACATTCTCAAGGAAGACTGTAGTGGGGTACCAATAGGATGGTAAGGAGAGTGATATTTTTTAATGGTTGAGTTATGACTTGGGAATTGCAGTTGATGATTCTTCGTCCAGTAGGAAGGGGGGTGAGGTTCCTAAATAAGGAGTGGCTACTATCAATGAACTGCCACTATTGAAGTAGGGTTAAAAGATAATTTTAACCTCTATCCGATTTTATGTGTTGGGACCTGTGGATATTGAGGATAATGGGATGGTGAGGCGTGAGACCCTAGAGCAGGGGGACATGAACGTCGAAGAGGATAGGGATGAAAGAAAATAGCTTGTGGAACTTAATGAGAGAGTATAAGTCCCCACTTTCTTTGAAGGGATGGTGTTGGTGGAGGTTGTGAAAAATCCATTAATTGTTGTTGAGAGAATGCAGGAGAAGGGAGAGGTGCAGGTTGATGATTTTAGGAATGGGGACATGCAGGTTGAGGGATTCAGCCTTATCTGTCTACAGGAATGGAGATGCATGATGATCAATGGGACTTGTTATTAATAATGAGAATTGATGAACACCAGGACATGAGGATTTCTCTGGTTGCGTATTAGAACATACCCCCTGTGTGTTGATATTTCTGAATCGATAATGCTAAATGGTTTGGAAATCAAATTTGAGTAGTTAAAAAAGGACATTCTGCAGGAGATAGAGTTGTATCAGGATGTTCATTTTGTCTTCGATGATGATTAGGCTGCAAGGTTAGGAGAAATATTTGAGTAGGAAGTTTCTATGATTAACTCTTATATTTCTTGGATAAGGAGGGAGAAGGCTTTGATGGGTAACCCATATACTGTAGTACTAGATTTAGGCCCTAGGAAGAGGATTATAAGGTTTTAAAATGCACATACTCACAGAACTGGAAGCCCAAAAGGTGGGGTGGGTATGGACGTTGATAAAAACAGGAAAGATGATAATTCAATTTCTAAGGCGGTGAGCAATGATGGCATGCTGCCAGGAAGGAAGGTGGATCATGGAGGTTTTTACTCTTCCCCACTAATGAGGAGGCCAAGGAAGGACTAAACCACTCTCCCAAGGCTAATTACTACTAGAGACTCCTCCAAGGCCTTGAATTATATTGATCAGCAGAGGCTCAGGGACATGTATAACAATATTTCTATTGTCAAGAAAAGTGCTATGAAGTCTACATTGGATTGGGAGATGGAAGAGTCAGATGCGTCTTCGAGATACAGTGCATATGGAGACCCTTATGGAGATGGTGGAGGAGGTTGACCCTTATGATATGTATATTCTTTTCGGTATGGGCTTTTTAACCCGATCCCTGCCTTGTTTGTTTGACATTTTTTCTAATACATTGTGGGGTAAAAGAATAGCCTAGTTATGTTCCTTCTTCACCCTAAAACACTATAAATACAAAATATCACGAAAAAATCTACAAATACCTAAAAACCATAATGTCCCCAAAACCCCGTTAACCCTAAAATACACTAAAACCTCAAAACCCCTTAATAATCACTAAAAATCATTAATAAACAGAAAACCTCAAACCCCAAAAAAACCCAAGAAACCCTTAATGCCCCCAAAAAAATCCCTTAAAACCCCTAAAAAACATGAATATAGAATAAAAACCCAGACAAACCCTCAAAAAAGTCTAAAACCACATAAATTCCAAATAATTATTTAAAAATCCGAAGAAGATCTAAAAATCCCTTCAAAACCCAAAAAAACCCAAAAAACCTAAAAACATAATAAAACTATAAAATAATCTAAAACACCCCTAAAATACCATAAAAATCCAAAAAACCCCTAACATATCCTTAAAATCCATAAAATCCATAAAATCCTATAAACAGAAGAAAACCTGTAAATATGTCTAAAACCCCATAAAACCCATAAAACCATTAAAACAATTAAAAACAACTAAAACCCTTAAAAATTTTCAAACCACCTAAAATATCTAAAAACCATAAAAAACCTAATGCCTGTAAAAACCGTAACCGACCTAAAACCCCTTAAATCCATGAAAAACACTACCCCCAAACCTAAATGTCCTAAAACTGCTAAAAACCCATTAAAACAAATAAAAACACTAAAAACTATACCAATCTTGAGAAAACCCTAAAAACATAAATAAATACAAAAATCTCTAAAACCCTAAAATCCCATAAATCCCAAAAAACCTTAAACTAATAAAACTCCCTAAAACCCCTAAAATCACTAAAATCCCAAAAAAATATAAAAACTCTAAAAACCTAAAAGCACCAAAGACTATAAAAAACCATCAAGCCCCCTAAAAGTCCAAAATAACCTAAAAAAATAAAAACTAATAAAATACCCAAAAATTCATATAATCCATAAACCCATAAAACACTAAAACCCCTATAAGACCCTAAAACCCCATAAAAATACTAAACCCTAAAAAACCTTAAACACCATGGATACCCTAAAAACACATAAAACATAAAACCTAAAAATCCAAAAAACCCTTAAACCCTAAAAACCCTAAAGACCATTAAAAACCATAAAACACATAAGACAATAAAAACTCAAAAAACTCAAAAAACCCTAAAACCACTAACCCCCACATAACCTGAAACCCTAAAAAACTGAAAACACCATAAAGTCTCCAAAAAACCATAAAAACAACTAATAAAACACTAAAACTCTAAAACTCTAAAATCCTAAAAAAAACACTAAAAACCATAAAACCCCTAAAACACCTAAAATCTACAAAATCCATAAATAATCCAAAAAAACTCAACAAACCCAAAAATCCATAAAAATATATAAAAACTCTACAAACTACTAAACCCAAAAAACCCTAAATCCTAAAAATCTTTAAAAACTCAAAAAAATACAAGACCACCAAAAATCCCTAAGACCCAAGAACTAAAAAATACCATAAAAATATTTAAATCCCTAACAACCCGAAAAACAACTAAAATACCCTTAAAACCCCAAAATACCCTAAAACCCCAAAAATGAAAAAAGATACATTAAAAACCATAAAATGTTTAAAGACCCTAAAATATTAAAAAAAACCCAGGAAGACCATAAAATCCCTTAAACACCCTGAAACCCCATGAAACCTCTAAAAACTAAAAAACTGAAAAACCCCTTAGAAACCAAAATATCCACTAAAAACACTAAAAAACCTAAAACCATATAAAAACATAAAAAATATAAAACTCTAAAATCCCATAAAAACCATTAAAACCCTTAAATCACTAAAAACCCTAAAACTAAATAGTCCCATAAAAACCCTAAAACCCCTAAAACCCAGAAATAAAAAAAATAAAAAAACCCAATACCCCGAAAACCGATAAAACCCCTAAAAAAATCATAAAACCCTAAAAAGTGATAAAAACCCTTATAACCCCAAAATATACATAAAACCAAAAAAAATCATAAAAAACTCTTAAAACTCTTACATCCCCTTAAAAACCATAAATACCCTAGAACCATATAAATAACTATAAAACACTAATACCCTAAAAATCATAAAAACCCTAAAATATTCTAAAACCATAAAAACCTTGATAACCCCTAACAACAATAACAACCCTAAATCCTATAAAGACCCCTAAAACCACCTTATTGACACTAGAAATAAAATAATAACTTAAATAATATAAACCCCCTAAAAGTTTCAAAAGACACTAAAAAGTCCTATAAACACTAAAACAATTAAAACCCTAAAAGACCCTAAAAACTCTAGAATCCCAAACAAACATTAAATCCCTTAAAGCACAAAAAGACACAAAAAATTCTATGATTGTTAAATAAGAAAAAACCCTAATATACTATGAAACCTGAAAGGTAACAAAAAACCCTAAAACCTCTAAAAGTCCCTAACATCCTAAAACCCTAAAGTACCCTAAAAACCTTAAATCCCTAAAAGACACTAAAATATCTAAATTACAATTAAACCCATAAAATCTATAAAGGACAATAAAAATCATAAACATATAAAGGAATTTAAAAACAATAAAAACCATCTATAAGGACCCCAGAAACACTAAAAACCCTAAAATCCCCTAAAAGACTAAAAAACCATAAACACCCTCAAAGTCCCAAAAAATAAAAAAACCCCAAAACCCTTAAAACCCTTAAAAACATTATATGACGCAAAAATTACTAAAACTCTCTAAAACTCATTAAAAGTCCATAAAAACACCTAACACGTTAAAAGAACCCAAATAACCATAAAAACACTACAAACCATAAAAAAGTAAAACTATAAAAAACATGAAAACCCTAAAACATTAACAAATCATAAAATGGGATATTACATAGAAATCCCCTTTTATCATGGCTTTTATTTTAGTTTGTAAAAATTAGCTTTATCAGCAATTTTTTATAGCCCTCATAAATGATACATTTCATAAAAAAAATTATATATCAATAAAAATCATATATGAGTTAATAAATATATTTTAATTTAAATAAATATAATATATTTAATAAATTTTGTTTTAAATAGTACTAAATATTAATTTAATATTAATATATATGATATCTATTGGATAATGGATTCTAAAAAATTTAATATAAACTAATAATTGACTAATTGGTACTGAGAAATTGACATTTACCAATAATTCTATGAGACAAAAAAAATTAATAAATCAATTTACCTAATAAGATATGTTGAAAACATGACTAGAAAACACTAATAACCATAAATACCCTAAATACATTAAAAACACTAAAAACCGAAAAAACCAATGAAACCCTAAAAACCCTAAGAATAAAAACATTTCTCAAACCCCCTAATGACATTGAAACCCCTAAAAACCCTAAAACACCATAATGAACATAAAACCCCTAAAAACACTAAGGGTACTTAAAACACTAAGACACTTAAAATCCCTAAACACTCTAAAATCCCTAAATACACTAATAAACCCTAAAACCATTAAAAACATAAAAAACCTTAAAAGGCCAAAAACTGTCAATAAAAACCATTAAAACCTAAAAACACTATGAAAACCTTAAAAATATAAAACACCCTAGAAATCCTAAAAACACTAAATGTCCTTAAAATCCGTAAAAAACACAAAAATTATATAAAAACTCTACACCTCCCTATAGACCATGAAGTTACTTTAAAACCCTAAAATACACTAAAACCCCTAAACCCCCAAAAGAACATAAATATTTTAAAATTACATAAAAACTGTGAAACCATAATAAATATAAAAAATCCATAAAGGCCCTAACAACCATGGAAAATCAATAAAAACCCTATGAACCCAAAGAAATATTAAAAACCATAAAAAACACAAAACCCCTAAACTCCCTAAAATGGTTTGAAATAAACTAAAAATAGTTAAAACCCTTAAAAACCCTAAAAACCATAAGAGTACCTTAAAACCCAAAACCCCCCAAAATAACATAAAAACCATAAAAACTAAAAATCTCTATAAACCTATAAATAATCGTAAATAAAAAAAACCCTTAAACCCATAAAAAAGGAACAAACCCATAAAAAACCTGGAATCCATAAAAAATATAAAAAACATAGAACACTAAAGGAACCTAAGATGACTAAAAACATTAAAACACCCTAAAAACTTGTAAAACCTCTAAAACCCCCTTCAAGAATTTAAGAAACCGAAAAAACATAAAACCCTCTAAAACTATTAAAAACACTAAAACCCCAAAAACCCCTAAATGACACAAAAAACACTAGAACCCTAAATGAAAAAACCATAAAATACCAAAAAAATAACCCAAAACCATAAAAACCATTACCCCCTAAAACCAATAATATTCCCTTAAACCCCTAGAAATAGTAAATGTCCCTAAAAACAGTAAAGGGTCCTAACACAAAAAAAACACTAAATGAAACTAAAATAATTAATATAGTTCAAAAGTCCCTAATAACCATAAAAATCCTCAAAAACCATAAAATACACTAAAAGCACCAGAAACCCAAAAAACTATTTAACACCCCGGAGCCCCAAAATATCCTTAAAACCCCTAAAACCATAAAAAATAAAAATTTATAGGAAACCCTGATAAACATTTAAAAAATCCTAAAAAAATAAATAAAGCTATGTAAAAACAAAAAACCCTAAAATTTCAAAAAAAATTAAAATCCTTTTAACCCCCAAAAAATCCACGATACCCTAAAAAATCTGAAATACCATTATAAAAATCCCAATAATACTAAAAACACAAAACACCAAAAAACCAGAAAACAGACCCAAAATGCTTGAAAATCCATCACCCCCTAAAACACCAAACACCAAAAAAACCCTTAATACACTAAAAAAATAAATAACACACTAAAAAATGTAAAACACCTTAACCCCCGGGATAAACCATAAAGCCACTTAAATATCAAAAAATCCTAAAACCCCTTAAAACCTAAAAACTTTCAAAAAGCACTAATAACCCCTATAAATCCCTAAAACCCTTTAAAACCCCTAAAAACCCTCAAATACACTAAAATTTTATAAATCACAAAAATAAATCTAAAACACATAAAACCCCTATAAAATCCTTAAAACCAATAAAAATATAAAAGCCATAAAATACCATTAAAACCCAATGAAAACCCAAAATAACGAAAAAAATCCAAAACCCCTAAAACCAAAAAAACCCCAAAAAAATCCTAAATGATAAAAAAAACATAAACAACCCTTGAAAACAATAAAAAAATAAAATCCCTAAAACCCCTAAAAACATAAAATACCATAAAGAACCTATAAAACCAAAAAAAAAAACTCTAAAAACTATAGAAACCCTAAAAATATATCAAAATCATAAAACCCATTAAAATATTCTAAAAATATTAAATCCCCCTAAAACCCTGAGAACCCATAAAACATAAAATAACCTAAACCCTTAAAACATAAATCAACTGAAAAGGCCAAATGAAAGCCCTAAAACACCTAAACCACCATAAATATCCAAATATCCAAAAAAACTAAAACACTAAGTAACCCTTACACCTTAAAAATCCCAAAAAATACTTAAACCCCTAAAAGAATCTAAAAAACCTAAAACCCCAAATACATATAAAACCTCAAAATCCTAAATAACCTAAAATCCTAAAAACCCTAAAAACCCTATAAAAATCATAAATTTCATAAAAATACTAATACCCTGAAAACACTAAAACCCAAAAACCAAGAAATAACCTTAAAATCATTAAATAACCTACCCCAACCCAAAGAAACCATAAAGAACCTTAAAAAACCTAAAAACCTAAAAACCGAAAAAAGACATAATAGTACCTCAAACCGTAAAAACCCTAAAATAATAAAAACTAAAAAAATACCTTGAAAACCTTAAAAAATATAAATATCACAAAAATAAATAAAAACCATAATAGTTCATAAAACTCCAAAACCCCATTATACCACTTAAAAACTTAAGATCCCTTAAAACCCCTAAAACCCCACAAAAAACCCTCAAAATCCTTAAAAACCCAATATCCCAAACAACCAGAAGATCCCTAAAACCCTTAAACTCCATATAAACCATAAAAACCATAAAAACACTTAAAAACCATAAAAACCTATAATTCTAAAAGCTTTGAAAACCCTAAAAATAGTAAAATACAATTAATGCCTTAATACACTAAAAATCCTAAAACCCTAACAAACCCTATTCAAACCCCAAAATTACATAAAAACCCTTAAATAATATAAAAACCCAAAAACCTATAAAAACATAAAATCTTTAAATCCCTAAAACCAAAAAAAACATAAAATCTTGAAATCCCAAAAACCCTAAAAACCATTAAACCAAAAAAAATCCATAAAACCCTAAAAACCATGAAAATTTTAAAACACCAAAAACTCTACACCCCTCAGAACCATAAAAATATAAATAAATATCTAAATATAAAAAACCCCTAAAAGGTTTTGAAATAATGTAAACCCATAAATAATGAAAGGAAAAAAAATTCCAAAAAACATAATAACATTAAAAAACCCTAAAAACCCTAAGACCCCCTAAAACCCCTAGAAGAAACTAAAAATTTAAAAACCCCAAAAGGACACTAAACACCCCTAAAAATACTAAAAGACCATAAAATAATGAAAAAACCTAATTTAATCTATAAAACACAAAAATAAATACAAAATTTTAATAAGGTAAAAATCCAAAAAAAAACATTTAAACCCCCTAAAAGACCCAAACAATCATAAAACCGAAAAAAATATTCTAAAGACCCCTAAAAACATGGAGGATAGAAAAAACCATAAAAGTTATTAGAGACCCTTAATAACCATATACAATACTAAAAGTCAGTAAAAACCTTTAAACATCCTAAAAACCCATAATATCATTAAAACCCATAAAAATTCCAAAAACCCTAAAAACTGAAAACCCTAAAACCCCTAAAAATAAAAAATACCCTAAGAACACTAATAGAACCCATTAAAACCACAAAAACCTAAACAAAACCATAAAAAACCTATAAACATAAATGAAAACCAAATAAAACATAACAACCCATAAAAAAACAAACCTCATTAAAAATATACTAAAATAATAAATACCATATAAATCTCTGAAAAACACCAAAAACCCAAAAACCCCAAACACCCCCTAAAATGATAAGAATCCCAAAAATCCCCTAAAAATCGTAAACCACTAAAAATTTCCAAAAATAATGAATATACAACAAATACTAAGAGACACTAAAAACCCTTAAATAATAAAACCCATTTAAACCAGAAAAATCACTAAATCCCTAAAAAATATTATAAAAACTGGAACCCAAAAAACATAAATTCCCTAAAGAACCCTAAAAATCACAAATAATCTAAAAGACCCTAAAAAATGTTAAAGTCCCTTAAAACCCCAATAAAAATCTTAAAGACCCTTAAACTTCTTTAAAAAACCTCAAACCCTTGAAAACCATAGAAACCATTAAAACCTAAAAACCCTAAAAACCAAAAAACCCAAAAAACACAAAAAACCATAGAAAACCCAGAAAACAATTGTAAAACCCCTAAAACAAAAAAACCATAAATAATATGAAAATAATCTTATTAAAATCTAAAAGGCCTGAAAAACCATAGAAACACTAAAAAAATTTGACGCCGCTAAAAAAATTTATAATCCTAAAACCCCCCTTAAAACCGATAAATTTCATAAAAATAATAAAATACCTAAAAACCCTAAAACACATAAAACCCCTAAAAACCTAAAAAAAATTAAAGACACTAAAAACCATTAAAACATAAGCACCCTAAAAACATAAAACCAGAAAAATCAAAAAAAAAAAATCAAGAAAACCCTAAAGTAATGAGAAAATCTTTAAAACTTCTAAAACTCTATAACCCAAAAAAACACAAAAAACATAAAAACACTAAACACCCATAAATAACCCAAAGGTCCCTAAAACAACCTAGGAACCCCTAAAAAACAATAAATATTTAAAAACCCCAAAATACACTAAAAACATTTAGAATTTTAAAAACCCATTAATTCACCATAAAATAACATACAACCCCTTACCAAAACCCAAATAAAAAATTTAAACCCCCCTGAAGACTCTAAAAAACCATAAAACCATTTACCCCCCTAAAACCCTTGAATGTCCCTAAAATATTAAATATATTAAAAGTCCCTACAACAAAATAAACCCCTAAAACAATTAAAATTGTAAAACCTATAAGGCACTAAAATCATGAAAAACTCTAAAAACAAAAAAAACCACAAAAACGATACCAACCCAAAAACCCCAAGAAACCCTAAAATTTGTATGTAAATGTTAAAATACTAAAAACTATAAATACCTATAAAATAATGAAAACCATAAAACATCCCAAAAAACCAGAAAACCCCAAAAATCCCAAATTAATCTGAATAATACCTTAAAATTCTCAAAATCATAAAAAAACTATAAACCCTCTAAAACCCCTATAATTCATAAAATCACTAAAAATTTCTATAAATACATCAAAACCAAAATGGAATCATAAAACCCAGAAAACCATGAAAAAACATTGAAACCCCTAAAAAACCTTAAAACCATTAAAAACACTAAAAATCCAAAATCCACAATCCCTCTAAAACAAAAAAACACTACAATATTTTCAACAACACTAAAAACCCTAAAAACCCCTAAAACCCCTAAATACCCTTAAAACACTAAAATATCTGTAAAATTGAAAAAACAATTAAAACCCATAAAAACCATAAACCCCCTAAAACCCAAAAAATCTGAAAAACCTAAAAGGAAACCGAAAACCCAAAAAATAATTTAAAAAATCTCTAAAACCAACAAAAAAACCCTAATCCCATTAAATGAAACTAAAAAAACTAATACCCCTAAAACTCCCTAAAACCCAAAAAATGTCTAACCCCCCCAAACCCTAAAACAATTAATTTCCCCAAAAAACCTAAAAAACTCAAATAACTCTAAATTCCTCAAAAATTCTAAGAAACCAAAAAAACATAAAACCCCCCAAAAACTCAAAAAACCATAAATAAACCTATAAAAATAATACAAATCCCTTAAAATTCATAAAAACCATAAAATCCAAAAAAAAAAACCATAAAAACCCATAGACCCCTAAAATACCCTAAAACATCGTAGAATGCCCCTAAAATACCATAAAACCCCTAAAACCCAAAAGACCCTATAAATTGCTTAAACCCCATAAGAAACCCTAAAACCCAAAAATAACCCTAAAAACAATTAAAACTTTGAAACCATTAAAATCCCTAATGACAATAAAAAACCCTAAAACCCATAAAAACCATACAACCCACTAAAAACTATAAATAATAAATAAAAACCCAAAACACCCAAAACCCCAAAAACCAATGAAACCTCTAATATATCCTTAAAACCGAAAGCCCCTAAAAATATATAAAATCCTGAATAATCCCTAAAAACATAAACCAAAAACACCCCTAAAACCCTAAAAACCCTAAAACCATAAAATTTCCCAAAAAAACTATAAAAACCCCTAAAACCCAAAAACCCCTATAAAAAATCAAAACCCATAGATGACCCAAAAACCATGAAAAACCCAAAAATCATAAAAGTTTTAAATAAAATTAAAACCCCAAACCCCCTAAAAGTTCCTAAACCCTTTATGCATTGTACCCCCCCCCCAAACCATGAAAACCTATAACCCAAAAAACCCCTAAAAATAGTAAAAAACCCATTAAACCCAAATAAAAAAATAAAACCCTTAAATCCATAAAAACCCTAAAACACATAAATAATCCAAAAAACCTTATGAACCCTAAAAATTTTAAAAACATATTAAGAAGAATTAAAACCGCTATAAATCATTTTAAAACCCTAATACCTAAAAAACATAAAAAGCCTTAAAAAAACCTAGAGCCCCCCAAAACATTAAAAACTCAAAAAAATAATACAAAATACATAAAAACCATAAACCACTGAAAATAAATAATATTCCCCAAAAAAATGCAATAAAAAACCTTAAAGTACCCCAAACCATTAAAACTATAAAAAGTGACGAAAATCCTTAAAACCCCTAAAAACCCAAAAAACCGTAAAAACCAAAAATACCATTAAAACCCTAAAACACCATTAAAAACTTTATAAAAATAAACGAATCCTAAAAATGTCTATAAACACAAAAATAACTAAAATCCATTAAGACCCCTAAAAGCTCCAAAAACCTAATATCCCAAAAAACCATAAATACCATAAAAACCCTATAAAACCAAAATACCCTAAAAACATAAAAACCTATAAAAGTACTTAAACCCCATTAAATAACCTAAAACACATATAAAATCCCTATAATATCCTATAAAACCATAAATACCTAAAATATAAAGAATACCTAGAAACCCTAAATACCCTTCAAACCACACCACCCTATAAACCCCTTAGAATCCTAAAAACCCTGAAAACCAAACTAATTGATAAAACTATAAACCCCTAAAACATAATATTTCCATTTAAATAAATAAAAACAACAAAATACCCTCTAAATCCCTAAAAACCATAAAACCCCAAAACACTTAAAACTCCTAAAACCAAAAAAAAACTGAAAACACCTTAAAACACTAAATAACCATGAAGACCATAAAAGCCCTAAAATAATAAAAACCCTAAAATCCAAAAAAACTTTAAATACCCTAAAAATAACTAAAAACTTAAGACAATCCTAAAAAACCTGAAATCCCTAAAAATAGATAAATCCCAAAAAATACAAAAAAACTAGAACCCCTAACACTCCTAAAAGTTAGTGAAAACCTGAAAAAATTTAAATGACAAAAATATACCTAAAATAGAAATATAACATAAAACAATAAAAATAATAATATCATAAAAACATTAAACACCTAAAGAACCCTGAAAAAAATAAAATGATCCTTAAAAGGGTCTATAAACCCAACAAAATTATAGACCACACAAACGTTACAATACCCTTAAAAACAAGAAGACAAACAACATAAAATTCTTCAATATTTTAAAAGGCCATAAAAAAATATAAACCCCTAAAAACTTGAAAGACCATAAATACACTAAGAACCCTAACGATTCTAAAACACTAAATCCCCTAAAAATAACATGGACACCAAAAACCCTAAATACCCTAAAATACTCCAAAACAACTTAAAATACATAAAAATAACCTATAAAATTATATAAACCCTAAAAGACCCTAAAAACTAAATAACACTAAATGAAAATAAAAACCCATAAAACCCTTAAATGACTCTAAATACCCTAAAAATGATGAATGGTCCAAAATATCCTAAAAACCCAAAACCCCTAATAACCTAAAAGACCATAGAAACCCAAAAAAACCCTAATACCAATAAATTTCTATAAAACCTCAATAAACGACAAAAAAACCCTTAAAACCCATAAAACACCATTAACACAAAAAGCAATGTAAGGACCCTAAAGATTCAAAAAACAATAGGGGACATTAAAAACTATAAAAACCCTAAAATCCCTAATGGGACCTAAAAACCCTAAAAATAAGAAATTGTACCTAATAAATTTGGAATCCACCCAAAAAACCCTAAAAAAAATTTAAAATCCATAATGGAATCTAAAACCACACAAATTTCAATATGACCAAAATCCATAAAACCCTAAAAGTCCCAAAAAACCCACTAAAACCCTAAAAGACCCAAAATCCCCTCCAAACCCCTCAAAAGAACCTAAGACCCCTAAGAACCATAAAAATATTAAAATAAAATTAAAATCATTAAAAATAATAACAGACAGTAAAAACCTGTATCCACCCAAAAAATCGTAAAAGTCCCAAAAACACTAAAAAACCTAAAACCCCCTAAAAACCATTAATGCAATATGAAACCCCTAAAATTAAAATTCATAAAAATGAAACATTATTAGTGATTTTATCTTTGCATAGATCAAAGCACCCTTTATCATTGGTTTTTTGAGCCCTCATGAATGTTATTCTTCAAAAAAAATTATATCATTAATAAATTATATATTTATACTTTTTGATATTATTATAAAGAAGTTCTAAAAGATAGTATTTATATAAGCCAAAATGTGAATGTACACTTAATATTTATGATAGTTATTTAAAAATGGTTTTCAAAATAATTAAAAATTAACATTAATTAGGAATTGATTAATTAGTATCTTTTAATAGATATTTAACAATAATTTGGTGATAGATAAAATTAATAAATGAGTTAACAAATTAAAATAAATTGAAAACATGACATGAAAACCCAAAATCCACTAAAAACACTAAAAACCCATTAAAATCCCTAAAAACCTATAAAACCTTAAAAACCCCAAATGACACAAAATCCCAAAAAATATTAAAAAACATAAAAACAATAATGGGACCCAAGAACCCTAAAACAACCCTAAAAGACCATAACACCCCATAAAACCCCGTTAAATATATAAATCCTTATAATCCCTGAAAACCCTAAAACACCCTAAACCCTTACCCTCCCAAACCCCAAATGTACCCTAAAAGAACGTAAAAACCATCTAAGACCATATACCCACTAAATGCAGAGAAAGTCACTACAAACTAAAAGACCCAAAAAAACACTCTAAACCCCTTAAAAGTCCCTAAGACCCCTAAAAACCCTAAAAACATTAAAAAAATAAAAATCATTAAAAACATTAAAAGATAGTAAAACCCTATAAAGACCCTAAAAATAGAAAATGTCCCAAAAACACTAAAAAACCAAAAAATCCAAGAAACCATTAAACCAATATGAAATCCCTAAAAAATAAATTTCATAAAAATGAAACATTATTAGTGATTTTATTTTGGCGTAGATCAAAACACCCTTTATCATTTCTTTTTTGCGCCTTCGTGAATGTGATTATTCATAAAACAATTATATAATTAAAAATATATATATTAATACTATTTGATATTATTATAAAATTTTTCCCAAAAATAAGATTTATATAAGACAAAATGTGAATGTACACTTAATATATATGATAGTTATTGAAAAAATGGTGTTTAAAATAAATAAAAAGTATCATTAATTAATAATTCATTAATTAGTATCATTTAATTGATATTTAAAAACAATTTGGTGATAGATAAAATTAATAATCCAGTTAGAATATTAACATAAATAGAAAACATGACATGAAAACCCAAAAACCACTAAAGACAGTAAAACCCCATTTAAAACCCTAAAAAACCTAAAAAACCTAAAAAACCTAAAAAACCTAAAAAACCTAAACAACACGAAAACCTAAAATCCCAAAAAAAAATTAAAAAACCTAAAAAAATAATGGGACCCAAGAACACTAAACAGCTCTAAAGGACCATAACACCCCCTAAAACCCCGTTAAATCCATTAATCCTTTAAAACACTGAAAACACTAAAATACCCTAACCCCCCCCCCCCAACCCCAAATGAACCCTAAAAGAACCTAAAACCCATCTAAGACCATATACCCACTAAATACGTTAAAAGTCACTAAATAAAAAAATAACCCTAAAAATATTAATGTATCTTGAAACCCTTAAAACCACCTCAATGAACATAAAATACCCTAAGAACCATAAAATTCTCTAAAACCCAAAAACCCTAAAGGACACTAAAAACCATAAAGCCATAAAATTCTATAAAACACCCATAAATAACCTAATTATCACTAGAAAACATAAAACCCTATATGAACCAATGAAACATAAAAAATAATGGATCCTAAAATTTCTAAAAACCTTGAAGGACCCTAAAACCCCTAAAATCCATTATAGGACCCTAAAAACCCTAAAACCCCATAATAAACCCTAAAAACCTCAAAAAACACTAAAAGAAAATAAAATTATAAAACAACCCAAAAAGACTCTAACAACCCCAAAAAAACCCCAAAAACAATAAACCCCCTAATAAACACTAAAGGCCATTAAAAATCAAAAAGAACCCCTAACAATTAATAGACACCATAAAACCCTAAAAACCCTATACCCATAAAAACCCATAGAAACCCTAAAACCACTAAAATACTCTAAAACCCATAAATATAATAAAGACCATAAAAATAAGAAAAAATCATAAAAGAACCTAAACCCTAAAAACCCAAAACACATAAAAACTCGAAAACCCCTAAAACCTAATAAACCCTAAACCCTACAACATGAAAACCCCTAAAAACTCTAACACCCAAACCCCCCTAAAAACCTAAAAACCCCTAAGAAACCTAAGAACACTACTAGACTATTAAAACACTAAAGGACACAAAAAAACCTAAAACACACTAAAAGACCCTAGAAACCATAAAAAACCATAAAATACCCTTAAAACACAAAAAAACCTAAATAACCCAAACACCCCTGAAACCCCTAAAAGTGCCTAAAAAAATTCCCATAAATGTCCATAAGAACAATTTAAAACCCTAAAAGACTCTTAAACCCCTAAAAACCTAAAACCTCAAAAAAACCCCTAAACCCCTAAAAAACATAAAAACCGAAAAACCCTTAAAAAACACTAAATACTTAAGAACCCTAAAAATCCATTAAAACCTAGAAAAACCCCCAAAACCCTAAAACACATACAGCACTAAAAACCTAAAAACCAAAAATCAAAATACCCCATAAAACCAAAAAATTCCAAAAATTCCAATAAAAATTCTACAAAAACTATGAAAAACTAAAATAAACAAAAAAACCCTGACGCCCTAAAAACCCAAAACCCCCTAATAACACTCAAAAAACCTAACACCAATAAAGGACTATAAAACCAATAATACTCAAAAAGTCCCCCAAAATTATAAAAACACATAAGAAACTTACAAACCTAAAAGAACCATAAAATCCCATAAACACCAAAATAACACTAAAAACCCTAACATCCTTAAAAAAAATAAAAACCCTAAAAACCCCCTAAAAACCCAAAAACAACATAAAACCCACTAAAACACTTATGTTACTAAATAACCATATAATATATTTGAAACCGTAAAACCCTTAAACCCCCCTAGAATCCCTGAAATACCTAAATACGCTATAAAATCCTAAAAAATTTAAAAAGTCTTAAAACCCCCAAATATTCTAAAAACATAAAAATTGAGTTGTTAAAACTTTGAAAAATATAAAAAACATTAAACCCTTAAAATACCTATCTGTAAAAACCCCCTAAAACACCTATGGAACTCTAAAACCATAAAACCCCTAAAACCTATAAATACACAAAAAACCAAAAAACCCAAAAAAACCCCATAAAAAACCTAATACCCTAAATCCCCACTACTACCAAAAAAAACTAACAGAAACCTAATACTCTAAAAATCCTAATAAACACTAAAATTCCTAAAAAATCTTAAGATCCCTAAAAAATCCAACAAAACCCTAAACCCCCTGAAAACCATAACAAACCCCTAAAATTCATAAAATCCCCTAAAACTCCCAAAAAATAAAACCACCCAAAGAACCAAAACCCATTAAAAATTCTAGAACCCTTAAATACCATAAATATCTAAAATACTAAAAACTATATAACCACAAGATACCCTAAAACACCCAAAACCCCAAACATGCCATAAAATATAAAAATTTCTAAAACCCCTAAAGAACAAAAAAACCCTAGGAAACTGTAAAAGACCCTCAAAACCCTAAAAAACACTAAATTACCCAAAAACCCTAAACATTCCTAAAATGCTATAAAACCTCTACAATTCCTAAAAACCTCTAAAACCCTAAAAATCCATAATGACCCTAATAAACCAAAAAACCCAAAATTAACCTAAAAACCATAAAAAAATAAAAGAAACTGATACACTGAGAACCCATATATACCAAAAATCCATAAAAATCCAAAAAACATTAAAAGAATCTAAAATCACAAAAAAAAACCATAAAAATACCCTTAAAACCAAAAAAAACTGAAAACCCCAAAATGCCCCTAAAAATATATAAAAGACAATAAACACACTAAAAATACTAAAACCTTAAAACCCTAAAACCTTAAACCCACTAAAACTCAAAATGAACTTAAAACCCCTAAAAACCATAAATGGCCCTAAAACATCAAAAAAATAAAAAATGCCTTAAAAACCTATAAAACAATAAATGAACCTAAAATACCCTAATACCAATAAAGCATTAGGACCCTAAAACCACATGAAACCACCAAATTAATATCTTTAAACCCCTAAAAGACCATAAAACCCCTAAAATCACTAAAAATCACAAGAACCCTAAAAACCATAAAACATGTAAAAACCTCCTAAAATTTAAAAAATGTTTCAAAACCCACTATAAACTAAAAATTCCAAAAGATCCAAAATCTAATTAAAAATATAAAAATAAATATAAACACAAAAAACCCAAAACCCTAAAATTATCTTAATACCTAAAATACACTAGAAATACCTAAAAAGCATAAAACCCATTAATACAACTAAAATTCTATACATCCATAATCCCATAAAAATCCTGAAAACCATAAAGCCATCTAAAACCCTAAAACCTTAAAAACCTAAAAACCCTAGAAAAACTCGAAATCCATATAAAATTCCCAAAACCATATGAAAACCAAAAACCATAGAAACCCCTAAAATCACTAAAACCATTAAAAACCAGTCTCTTCATTTTAATGTGTATGATAAAATTTATATTCATGAGAAATGAAAATATGAGTTTTAAGGTTATTACCTATTCATTGTACTTATATGATGATTCTAGTGGGTAGTGTGATTCATAAGTACTCTATATCACAAAAAATATTATTCTTTACATTGACTGGTAAAACATTATATATATATTATATTCTATTGTGTTGGTGTGTGTTTTGGTGTCTTACAAAAATCATAACAACGTCTTAATAGTGGGTGATGGTTATTTATAACGATGTATAATAAAAGAATTTATCACTAATTTACATCCAGAATGATCTTTATTTGATCACAAAGTTTTTATAAAAGTCGTATCAATAGATCAGATTCTCTTAGATTGTGATTGACTATTTGATGTTTTTGTTTTCTATTTCTCTTTATCTCTCTCTCAATTTGTTAAATAAGTCATTGATTTGTATTATCTACAATTGATATTTTAAATTCAATGAATCAAATGGGATTTCTATATTTTATGAGAAAATATATAGATATGGAAAAACATGACTATTCCATACCAATTATCAATCAGTTATGATGTTTTGGAAGTCATAACTGATGGGTTTTCTCTTCAGGATGAAGGTGTTCCTATGATAGGATTAAAAATGAAGGATTTAAGAACAATCTATCAATAAATGAATTTTATTCAATTATTGTTCTCGAAATGTGTTTATGAATGTTAAAGGAATAAAAAACACAAAATATATTCAAGATAATCATCTGATTATCTATAAAGGGAAGACAAAATTGAAGAATGATAAATTACCATATTGGTGACTTATGTATGAAGACCCATGTAACATATTGACATTTCATACCACTACACTGAATGATGGTCCTGTTGGCCACATGACCTCAATCACATTTCTCCAAATGCTAGAGGCTGCTGCCTAGAAGTGAGGAGCTTTGGTGTGATTGGGGGAAACTATGCCCTCACGGGAAGAGTATAACACAGTGGAATACAAAACTATACATTAGCGGAAGCTGTAAACAATATTCGATAGAAAAAAATAGAAGAAGTTTGATAGATAAATATCTATGTCTCAACCATACAAATGATAATTCATCATGTTATATGTTCTAAAAATGTATCCAAAACAGGATAGACTACAATCAGATACAAATACCATACATGTATAGATACAGAAATAAAACTTATAAGTATTTCAAGCCTCGACTTGGTATCATGCTCTCCTCCTCCTATGAAGCAATAAAGTACCTATATATGGGTGCTTTCCCTTGCCTAAACCTACAATCATATAATCAGTTTGGGCCCAAAAGTGTGACCCAAACAGGGTGTGAGACTAATCCCACTAGGCAACCACCAAATATTTGTGCCTAACATTCTGTGAATATATGAAATAGATGTGTAATTAAACAACAACTAGGAAGTACTCATGTAAACATTCCATTTATTCTTTTTATGTTATTTAATGGTTCCGTTTCATTTATTTACGATTATCTCATGATTTGGACATAACAAGAAAATCTCGCATATAAAAGTAAATAGATAAAATGTCTTAGAAGATCATCTAAACAAAAATAGGAGATTGAATCCATGCTTGTGCTTTTGGATTGGAAGACCTGTCATTAGTCATTCCATTTCATTTAACAAGTTCTTTTATCTATGGTCTCGAAGTCCATCTTAGTTCCATTGACCCCCTATACCAATGTAACTGTCAACCCGTGAGATAACCATTTTCATTTAAGATTATAAGCATTTCAATATTTAATAATTTGTTCAGTTTCCAATAGATCCTATCCTAGGTATCCCTATATTGACCATGGATTCGATCGATGTTTACAATGAAGACTCAGTATGCCCGGCCCCCAAAACTATGGCTCGCTCATGGACCTTAGGTAATTAACTACTTTAGTTATTCCATTTCCTTTTAATTGAGATAATTGTTCCCTAAATATAATCAAGGTGTAATTATTCAAATGAGCCGGACCTAGTCATTTAACCGAGACTATGGCTGACCCATGGATAATTACCTCTTTTAATCATTTATCATTTCTTTTCAAAAAAACCTCATGTGAACTAAACTATCACATGTCATTAAACATAACCGCTCCCATATGAAATTTACATTGCTACAAAGAAATAAAAATTAAACTATTGCATGGTTTAAATCATAGAAACTCATGTGGTTATTTCATATATCAAAATATAATTCTAATTAACCCAAATAAAGAAAACATTAAAAATCCTTAAAGGATTTATTTCCAAATAGATAACTATGGGAAAAAATCCAATGGGGTTTCCATAAATCAAACAATCAACAATCCACATAATTCATTCTCATATAATAAAAAACCTAAACAATATTAGGTATCAACATGTTTCAATTCAAGAGAAAAAATACACAGAATTGGTCTCATACCATTTTTCACATATAATAATTTCGGCATTTATCAAAAGGAACAATAATACCAACCTCAATGTCATTTAACTGATATAATTAGATTTTGTCCCTTGAATTGGCCAAAAAAATGTAGATATAGAAAAAGAGGTAAATCATACATCCTTGAATGAAATTATCAAGAACTAAAATCATGAATAATCGCTCAAGGATAAGAAATATCTTACTGAGAGGAATCGAACGAGACTAATGACATTTGAATCGGGTTCCAGAAGGATAAGTGGGAGAAGAATCAACTCCTGTAGCACCTTCTTCATCACCCGGTGACTGTTCTGTCCCAGAGAAGAGAAAACATGGCTGCTTCCCATTTTATGCTGAATATTATTAGTACATAGCTATAAAACCATATACATGGTGTGTTTATAATTTTAATATTCATCAATTTCTCCGACCAAATTTTCGTGTCCTCCACTGATCTGCCGACATGACTACACAGTGTGTACTAAGGATTAGATGAGGTGTAGTGGCTTTTTTTCTCTCCTAGGAAATCAGAAGGACACACCGTGTATCCCCATCTGATATGGACAGACCACACATCATGTACATAGTATTACACTGTGTGTTATACTAAAATTTATCATTTTTTCATATTTTTTGGTTTTGTAAAAAACAACTCAATGGAAAAGAAAAATAAGAATCCCATACTTAATATGATGAAATATGTTCTTTCAAACTTCCCCCTTAAAGTGATTCATCCTCAAATTTCCTTTCTAAGGGTGGTTAAAGAATATCTAAGAATAACTCCAGCCACTGAGCATGTACGTCAGCCTCCCTCTTATATGTCTTTTCTTTTACTTTACCATACGGCCATAGAACCCATAGAAGAGGAACTAACTGGACTATGATAACCTTTTTTCTCTTCTCAACTATAAAAATTAGATGATCCTTAAAGGGTGCATCAACCTGAAGCTCAACCTTATGAAGTTGAAAAAAGTGATAAAAGTCTGATTGATAGCGGCACAATTGAGATACATAGATGTCATCATGAAAGACTTGGTACCTATGAGGGATCTATAACTGATAGTCAACCGACCCAACTTGTTCCAGAATCTCAAATGTTCTTACTTATCTCGGGGAAATATTACCATGTCTCCTGATCCTCTTGTGTCCCATTCTCATTGCAATAGGTTGGAAACCCTGATCTCCATCCTCGAACTCAAGAGGTCATCTCTATCAATCAAAAAATGATTTCTAATGAGACTATGCAGTAGCCATCCATCTATGAATCATGCGACCCATCTTAGTATACTTGTGGACTAGATGATGTCCAAGTATAGCTACCTCTCCTTCCTCTAGCCGACATAGGGGTGATCGGCATGGCCTACCATACAAATTCTCATATGGAACCATCTAAATAGTAGTCTGAAATCTATTATTATAGGTGAACTTAACTAGGGGTATTGTCTCTCCCATGAACCCCCGATATCATGGACACATACACGCAACATGTTATCTAGAACTTATATCATACACTCTGACTGGACATCAATATGTGGGTGTTATGTTGTGCTCAGATGCACCTGTGCACCCAGCGCCCTATGATAACTCTTCCAGAAATGAGACATAAAGTAGGCATCCCTATCAGAAACGATGGAAGGAGGAACCCCATAATGCCGTAACACCTCTCAAATATAAAAAATTTCGAGCTCATTTACACAAAATTTCTCCTTGATCGGCAGAAACTGAGTGACCTTCCTAAGCCTGTCAACTACCACCCACAGGACATCATTGCCTCTAGACGATTTCAGTAACCCTGTCACAAAATTTTTCACAACATAATCCTATTTGAACTCAATAATGGCTAGATTCCATAAAAGTACAGTTGGATGCTGATTTTTCTCATTCACCCACTGATAGATGGAATACCTCATAACAAAACTATCTATTTATTGCATCATTCCCTACCACCAGTACTGAGGGCCCAAGTCACGGTACATCTTGGTGACTCTAGGATGCGCTTCCCAAGATGAAGCAGGGAACTCCCACATAATATTCTCTTGTATATCCTCTAGAACCCACACATGTCCATGGAAACACAAAACTTCATCCTCATCTATCTTCCATCTTGGAGGAGGTTACTCACCTGCCACACACTCCCATAGAACTGGGTCTTTAGAATCAGATAGTTGCCTCATCCTCACTCTTTCCAGTAGTGTGGAGGTAATAGCCAAAGATGAAAGATAAGTCTGTTCCTAACTTTTTTTACCTATAAATGCATCTTAGAGAACAAATCCATAAGATTTAACTCACCATTGGCCTCCTGCACTACCGGTATCTGAGTCCTCCTGCTCAGTGAATCATCCACTGCACTTCCTTTTCCAAGTGTATTAGCAAGTTCAAAATCAAACGACTGAATGTATTCCACCCACCGTTGCAATATCAGATTCAAATAATGATGAGTGGAGATGTATTTGAGACTTTCATGGTCGGTGAATACAAAAAAATTCTCTCCCAAATGATATTGTCTCAAACAGTGCAATGCATGCACAACTGCAGCAAAATTGAGATTGTGCATTGGGTAATTCCTCTAATGAATCCTTAACTGCTAAGAAACATACACACTGACTCAATACCCCTATATAAGCACTGCTACCAACCCAATACATGATGTATCACATTAAATATTTCAACGCTTTCCCTGTTATAGCAATATCAGTATCGGTGCTGAAGTCAAATGTCCGTTCAACTATTGAAAGGCTGCGTCGCAAGAATCTGACCATTCAAACTTCACACCTTTCTTAGTCAACCCCATCATTGGCACTAATATGTGTGAGAAATGTAGTATAAATTTTTTTAGTAACCATTTATCCCTATGAAACTTTATACCTCAAAAAGTTTCTTCGGTTTCTCCCAGGTTACTACTGATCTCCCCTTCTCTGGTTCCACTGATACTGTAGTCTCTGAGATGATGTGACCCAAGAAGTTAATCTGATCCATCCATAAATGACATTTTCCAAGCTTAGAATATAAATAATTCTCTCACAGTGTATTCTAATCAATATCACGGTGTTTTTCATGGTCGTGTATATTCTTAGATTACACCAAGATATAGTCCATGAAAACTACCAAAAATGAATATAGGTAAGGATTGAACACTCAGTTCATCAACACCCGGAAAACTATCGGATTGATTGTTAGACCGAACTGAATAACCTTGTACCCAAATAGATTATACCTACTACAAAAGGATATATGAGGTATTCCTGCTGGTCAAACACATACATGGTAATAGCTTGTCCTCAAGTAAATCATTGAGAACACTCGAGCTCCTAAAAGATGATCAAACTCGTCATTAATCTGTGGTAAAGGATATCAGTTTTTCTCTTTCAACTGGTTTAGTTTATGATATTCCACATATAGCCTAATGGTACCATCATCCTTTTTTCCAAAAGGACCGGTGAACCCCAAGGATAAGTACTGGGTCATATAAAACCCTTCACTTCTATATCTTACAACTACCTCTTGAGCTCTTTAAACTCTGTTAGCTGTCTTTTCCTGAGTAATGGATACTAGTTAATCTCCTGAACTAGATCGATATTGAACGACACCTTCAAAAAATAGGTAATCTCGACATGTATTCAAAGAAAAAGTCTCTGAAATGTTCAACCCCTGAAGGAGAATCATCCAAGAAAGTTCCCTAATCATCCAGATATAAACACGCAATCTAGTATATCATTCCACCCAACCCACGATGCTCGGGTCTATCTCAGCTCAACTAGGAATCCCATCCACCTATATGTTGAAACACTATTCCCTTAGGTGATGTGAATCTCACGCTATGACTGTAGAAATTGAAAAAGGATATGCAGGAAACAAACCAGTTCATTCTGATAATGAAATTAAATCTGGTCATCTCTAAGATATAGGGGTTCTATAAAAATTCACACCCTCTAATCACAAGGGGGAACTCCTTTCACTAACGCACAACTACCGTTATGATCCCTAATGGAGTGTCTTGTCTAATAACATCAGAAGTAGTAGAAACAAATACCCCAAGGTATTCCACATAAAAAAATAAAAAAATATGTATTGAACCGGTATCAAAAAGTGCATAATATAAAACAGTGGTGACTATAATAGTTCCTCTAACACTAGAAGGTCTGTGATCCCACTCTTATTGGTTCTATTACACTACATATGTCAGATCTGTACTACAGCCCTCCCCTACTATCACTGAGATCCTGGGGTCTGGCTACCACAGGCACGCCCACTACCTTGTCCTGCACGTCGTATTGTATTCCAATTTCTAGACTGGTGGGAAGCTATTGAACATGATCCTACACATGGATCCTGTACAGAACCAATCTCTCTTGAAAATCATGGAAACGTCTTGTAGAACCACTATAGATGGCCCATATTGCTTCAAGCTCAGCACTCTACTAGGTCCTTCAGGTACTGTAGTCTGGTATTCCCAACTCTACCACACTGATTTCACCTCACCTGGGAACCAAAAGATAAATCTTAACTACTTGTATTCCCATGATAAAACTCTATATGACGATTCTTGCTTCCAATTGAGATAGTACCAGATCTCAGTGCCGAACCAGCCTCACTCGCACCCCCAAATTCCCATAGATTGTGTTCGGTAATCATCCCCTAATTCACAATGGAATTCATAGAGGGAAACCTGAGAATGTTCACATGATCTTGGATGTCATACCGAATACCAAACACAAAGCATCTAGATCTCAATGCCTCGTCACCCTTCAGAATAGATTCTAATTGCGAAAGCACTGTAACGCGGGAAGAAATTTCCATCACCGACATAGTACCTATAACGACCCATACTTTACATACATTGTTAATAATTCAAAATTGAAGCACACTTATTACAACATATGACAAAACCACAAAGGACCGCATAGGTATAGTGTCTTTAGAAACCGGGAAACATAAACAACTAGTTCATAAATCTTCTACAGTGTCTCCCATTTATTTCATCATATCTAGGGTCCATTTTAGCATATTCTACTTAATATCCATCTTCCTGACCTGGGGAAAAGAAAACATACAAAAAAAGGGTGAGCTCAAATGCTCAGCAAGGGCAAATAAAGGAAATAAAAATCATATCATATCTTTTTGAAAACCATAACCTACAAAAGAGATCATAATATCATAACATGGAATAAATCATAGAAGTGAAAATGAGATCCCCATAATCATAACATAAAACTTGAAACTTTGTGGCATGAACACATAATCATGGAAAATCATTTCTTGTTAGTCATGACTAATTTCCAAGACTATCTTAGCGGACAAATTCCATTTTTGAACCGAGTTCACTCGTCGTTTCAGTCCTGTATCACTAAACTGAAATAACCTTCCGTTCCAGCCATGTCTATCTCATGAGCTATAAATCATTACCCAATGAATTGGAGGGATATATAGGTCCCATTCATCTTATAATTAATCCTTTCTTATGTGTGCCACATAATCATAAATCATACATCATCGCATAACACATGTAACAAAAATGGGATTCTTGAAACATCATGACATCATAAAACAAATAATATAAGGTAAATGACTTCACAAAAATAATTCCCTCACAACATAATCAAATCAATTTAATAATAGGGATAAAAACAGAACCCTATATTATCTTAGATGGAAAATAATTTTGATAAACATTTGAACTCCATTCTTGAGGAAAATATCCTTTCTACTTCAAAAACACTTTTATTTTCATAACATGTCATACAATTATAAACTAAAAGAAGTTGATTAAAAATAAACATGAAAACATATAAAGGAATATTCTTGGAAATAATGTTTTAAAAATCCATTCTTGCCGTATAAGTTAAAAAAAACATTCTTCGTACTTTTGTCGGAAAAGTCAAAAAGTACCTCGTATGAAAAACGACAATAGATTTCCTTCATATCCTTTACTAAAAACTCACCGAAGGGTAAAATTGGATTTAAAAATTTTTAGGTGGATGGAAATAATATTAAATATTGAGTAAACATGGATGTGGATGATAAAATACACCCCAGTAAATACCAAAGTATAATCAATCTCGGATAAAAATGAGATTGTGATATTTCCCTTACCTTAGGTCCGATTTTCTTTGTACGTGTTCGAAGCTCCTGTATAATGGTTTAAATAATGTTATTGACTTATTAAAGAATCATACATATTGATATTATATCATATATGGTCATATTCTTAGCTTTTTATTAGTATTATTTCATTGTTACTTGTTACTCGGGTCTTTATTGCCTTTTGTTCTTATGCGTGTTTTACCGAATAAATTCTTATTCTTATTTTAAGGTTATATATACCTTATATCCATAATAGTATTAGTGTAACATATATCATATTTATTCATTCAATTCATTTATATAATTACTATGTAATGATGATCATGTAGAACGAGTCGCATCACATCATGGAGACGGTATTCCGTACGTACGCACGAGCGATGATTTTGTTCCCATGATCATGGAATTGTATTTAAGTGTATTTATACTATTTCAGTATCAATATAACTTTATAATAATCATATATAGTTACTCATTACACCATCATACCCATCCTTGTAAGGTGATGGTGGAAAATAGAGTACACCACGGCGTGGAGACGGTATTCCGTACGTACGCACACGCGGTGATTTCATTTTTCCGTAGGATGGATAGAAGGTGAATTAGGGTTGTTTGATATTTATAATAACATATCAGTTTTTAAGTAATAATGATGTTATTACTTTATCATGAAACAACTAAATAAGAAGAAGTTGAAGAAGAAAGAAGTTGAAAATATCGGTAATGGGTATTACCTCTTCTATGAAACACCTCTTTGAATCCTCCACTTAGGGAACTAAGATTGTTCTTTGAAGAAGACCAGGACCTCTATGATTATTATAGGGAAGTGGAGAAGGTATTTTTTCAGGGGTTGGACGAGCTTGAGTGCTCAAATTGGTGTGAGGAGGAGGGGGAGGAGGTGCCCTTTTATAAGGGAGGAGAGGGGCACCTTAGGAATACCTCAAAATATTATTTTGTATTAAAGTCAAAATCGGTTTATAATGGTTCCAAAGGGTCTTATTTCGAAGGTAAAGTGGGGATGGGTCTACATCCTATCAACCTATAAGATTTAGACAAGTTTAGGTTATTATTTTAACCTTATCAATTAGATTTAACTCTAAGTTAAATAATTTAACTTTTACCGTGTCTTTTTGTTTCCTTACACTATATGGTAAATACACTTACAATAACATGCCAAAAGAACCCGAAGTTGTTTATTATTAATATATATATCCTTATATAAGTCACTTGGCCGAACCTTAGATTTTTAGGAATAAAATAACAATTAATAATATAATATTTTATTTAAAAACTATTTTGGGTCAATTTTGTCACTATTTGATATATGATTTTTGTGAAAGTCATAACAGAATTATATGTTCGAACCAAGTTGATTAAATCAACACTAATATATCATAGTAACCTAGAAAATTATTGTAATTCATAAAAAGTCTCAAGTTACTTTTATTTGGGCATTTATAACATCAATTATGTTAACATTTCCTTAAAAGGGTAATCACTGCATCATCGTTGTGTCATAAATAAATTAATTTATTTAAAGTCTAAAAATTATAAATAAAATATCATTATGTAGGAAATCGTTTTATCTTTCTAATGAATATTTATAATCGAATTTATCTTATGTATAAACCCATATTAAAAATGTTTTATTTATTAAACATTGATTTTTACTATTTTAACTATTCATTAAATAAAATAATATTAAATGTCATAATCTAATCCAAGTGGACCTAAATGGTCATATTATATTCATAAGGTTGTTTTTGGTCGAATTACACTTATCCAATAGAATTAGTACATGTGTTAGGGTAATAGTAATATCATATTTACCCTTAGTTGCCCTATTTACTATTAAGCACGGTAAAAAAAAGTAAAAAGTTACTATTCACCAAAAATTTATTTTTATCTCATTGAACCACATTTTACTTACTGATATCAACCGTGTCTGTCGGATTTTCGAAATTCCATTCATAGAAGCGGTAAAATTAAGTTTTATGCAAAATTCAGTTTTTAACCTACCAATTAATGGTTTCACTATTCATCCAAAATTGAAAGTTTTCAGAAAAATACCAAAATTTCACCCTAGGCTAATTTCGGTATTCCGAATCCAAGAATGAAGTCCATTTTGAAAGATAAAATTTCAAAAAGTGGTTATTACTATTCATAACGGCTATTTTAAATAATATTTTAATAGCATATCGCCGTTTAGTGAAACTCGGTATTACGTACAACGCAAGCTATCGAGGAAGGTCACGATTGCGTGTAAAGCAAGCCAAGCAAGTGTTGTGTAGAAAAAGATTCCCTTGATGATTTATATAATATAAAAGTCTCGGGTGTTAAATTCTACCCCCCTTAAAAAAAATTTTGCCCTCGAAATTCGTCACTTTGTAACAAACAGATGAGGATACTTCTCCCTCATCATATCCTCAAGCTCCCAGGTAGCTTCTTCAAGTTGGTGGTTCCTCTATAAAACTTTCGCCAATCGAGTGGTCTTGTTTTGTAGGACATTTTCGCTACGATCCAGAATCTCTATCGGTTGTTCTTCATAAGAAAGATCTTGCTCCAGCGGTACAACTTCTGAGCTGAGTACATGTGAAGGATCAGGTATGTACTTTCCCAGGAGAGATACATGGAATACATCGTGAACTTGAGAGAGATTCGGTGGAAGCGCCAATCGATAAGCTACCTTCCCAACATGATCTAGTATTTCGAAAGGACTGATATACCTAGGGCTCAACTTCCCCTTCTTTCCAAATCTCATAACCCTCTTCCAGGGAGATATTCGTAAGAACACTTTATCACCCACTTCAAACTCTAGGTCTTTTCTTCGATTGTCGGCATAACTTTTCTGTCGACTCTGAGCTGCTCTTATGTGTTTTTGAATAGATCTGACCTTTTCTGCCATTTCATCAACGAGATCTGGTCCTAATAGCTTTCTTTCCCCATCTTCATCCCAGCAAGTTGGAGTCCTGCATTTATTTCCATAGAGAGATTCATAAGGAGCCATCTAAATACTGGAGTGAAAGCTATTATTATAAGAAAATTCCACCAAAGGTAGGTGTTGATCCCAACCTCATTTGAAATCCATAGAGAAAGCTCTCAACATATCTTCTAGGGTTTGAATTTTTCTCTCAGACTGACCGTCTATCTGAGGATGATAAGTAGTGCTGAAACTCAACTCTGTATCCAGAGTATGCTGAAGACTTCGCCAGAACTTCGAGGTAAATCTCGGATCCCGATCAGATATAATAGAAAGTGGTACTCCATGCAATCTTAACACTTCCTCTACATATATCATGGCAAGCTGATCTAGAGTGAAATCCTCTCTAATAGCAATGAAGTGTGCAGACTTTGTAAGACGATAAACTATGACCCATATAGCATTATTTCCTTTGGATGTTTTAGGAAGTCCTGTGAAAAAGTCCATAGTGATATTTTCCCATTTCCATTCGATTATGGGTAATGGTTGTAACATCCCCTTAGACTTCTGTCTCTCAGCTTTAACTTGTTGACAAACCAAGCATCGAGAGTCATATTCAGCAACATCTCTTTTCATGCCATCCCACCAGAAGTACTCTTTCAGGTCCCTATACATCTTCATGCTTTCAGGATGAATAGAGAATGAAGAACTATGAGCCTCATCCAGCAGCTCCTTCTTTAATTCGGGGATGGGAGGAACACAACCCCGATTCCTGAACTTTATTATCCCATCAAAATCAAGGTTGAATTCAGGAACATTTCTCACCTTCTTTTGTAACTCGAAATCTTATTTCTGTGCCTCTTTAATCTTCACATGTATAGATGGTTGAACATTCATTTGAGAAAGATAAGATTTTTCCCCTTCCATTATAATTCCAAGATCCATCCTTTCTAAATCCATAAATATTGGATCTTTTGTGATCCTCATCATGGATAAACTAGCATGGTCTTGTCGACTTAATGCATGTGCCACCTTGTTTGCTTTCCCAGGGTGGTAATGGATTGAGCAGTCATAGTACTTAATCATCTCCAACCATCTTCTTTGACGCATATTCAGCTCATTTTGTCTGAAAATATACTTTAAACTTTTATGATCAGTGTAAATATCACACCTTTCACCATAAAGGTAATACCTCCAAATCATTAATGCAAAGATTACTGCAGCTAACTCCAAATCATGTGTTGGGTGATTTTGCTCATGTATTTTCAACTATCGTGAGGCATAAGCTATCACCATATCAATTTTCATAAGAACACACCCCAATCCCTTCTTGGATGCATCACTGTAGATCACAAACCTTTCTCCACTATAAGGCAGTGTGAGCAGAGGTGCACTGGATAACCTTCTTTTCAACTCTTTAAAATTCTCTTCACATTCCTTTGTCCAAACAAACTTAACTCCTTTCCGAGTCAACTTGGTGAGTGGATTAGATAATCGTGAAAAATCTTTCACAAAACGTCGATAATATCCAGCCAAACCAAGAAAGCTTCGGATATCAGTTACTATTGTTGGTCTCGACCATCTTTCGATAACCTCTGTTTTTGCTGGATCCACAGATATCCCCTCTTTTGAGATTATGTTACCCAAAAATGCAACATTTTGAATCCAAAATTCACACTTGGTAAATTTGGCATAAAGCTTCTCCTTTCTCAGGGTCTTCAATATAATTCTCAAGTGATCGTCATGCTCTTCCTTGCTCTTTGAATAGACAAGAATATCGTCTATAAAGACTACCACAAATTGATCAAGATAGTCTCTAAAGACTCTATTCATTAGATCAATGAAGATAGCAGGGGCATTAGTAAGACCAAATGGCATCACTATAAATTCATAGTGTCCATACCTTGTACGGAAAGCCGTCTTTGGTATATCCTCCCTTTTGACCCTTAATTGATGATACCCCGAATGAAGATCAATCTTGGAAAAGTATTGAGCTCTGCATAGTTGGTCAAATAAGTCATCAATGCGTGGGAGAGGATATTTTTTCTTGATAGTGATCTTGTTAAGTTCTCGATAATCAATGCAGATCCTCATTGATCCATCTTTCTTCTTAACAAATAGAACAGGTGCTCCCCAAGGTGACGCACTAGGGCGTATGAATCCCTTATCAAGATTCTATTGGAGTTGATTCTTCAATTCCTGCAACTCAATTGGGGCCATTCTATAAGGTGTCTTTGAAATAGGCAAAGCACCCGGTACGAGTTCTATTGAAAACTCAACTTCACGATTTGGTGGAAGACCCGGTAATTCCTCCGGAAAGACATCATCAAACTCCCATACGATGGGAATATTCTTAATCGTGAGTTTCTCACCAACCATTTGAGATAAATAACCTTCATTTAGTGGAATCAGTACCCATAAAATGGAAGAAATTTCCACTGGAAGGTTATGTTCATCCTTGCATTGATAGACGATCATAGATTGATCTGGAATATGAAATGTGACTTCCCTTCTTTGGAAATTGATATGAGCTCCGTATAAAGAAAGCCAATCCATGCCAAGAATCACATCGAATTCCACTAAAGGAAGGATCACAAGATTTGCAGGAAGCACTTTACCACAAATTTCAATTGGAGAAGAATTATAAACTTTTGATGTGATTGATGTGCCATTAGGTGTTGTCACAGCTAACTCAACATCTAATTGTTGAGGTAATACAATGATACCCTTAGAAAATTCTTCATAAATAAAAGAGTGGGTGGATCCAGAATCAAATAAAACATTTGCTACTTTAGAGTGGATGGTAAGTGTACCTTTCACCACTTCGTTATCGTACTCCACATCGTTGATAGAAATTGCATGTGACTTTCCTTTGTCTTTAGCCTTAAGAGTTTGTTGAAGTCGACCATCATCATCAACCCTTGGATTTGGGCATTGATTGGCATAATGCCCCATCTCCTTGCAATTGAAACATTGAAGTGTAGTAGGTTCATTCTGTGTATCCCTTCCTTTATTTGCATCATTAGACATCTTCTTCCCATTATCGTGGCATTCAAATGCCCGATGACCTTCCTTTCCTCATTTGAAACATTTACTTTTCCCTTTAAGACAACTCCCTCCATGTTTATTTCCACACTTTGAGAATAAGGGAAAGCTCATATTATTTTCAGTGTGCTCTTTAGATTTTCCATTGAATTCCATTTTCCTCTTCTTATCAAACCCATATGACTGACGGGTTACTCCAATATCCATCTCGACTTTGAGATCACATCGAACGATTTAATCGTAGCTATTGAAGTCCCTTATGGATAACGCCCTTCGAAGACTAGGTTTTAAGCCACTAAAGAATCAATCTATCTTACTCTCAGGTTGGATAATAATACCAGAAGCGTACCTTGCATGTCTTGTAAAAGTTTCTTCATAGGTACCAACAGATTCATCATCCCTTTGCTTCAGTTCAAGAAACTCTTTCTCCATGTTTGTTCGTAGAATACGAGTGAAGTACTTATTGAAAAATAAGTTCTTGAACTCGTCCCATTCCATGGACTCAATTTCATCCCTTTGCCTTGTATTCTTAATAAGATTCCACCATTGATCAACATATCCTTCCAAACGATACACTGCTAGGATGACTTTATCATGTACAGAACATTGAAGAACTAAAAATATCTTTTCAGTAGTACTAATCCATTGTTCAACAACTAATGGATCAGTAGACCCGCTGAAAGAAGGTGGACGCTGCCTCATGAAGGATTCAACAGAATGTTGCTCCTTCCTTTGCTCGTTTGGATGTCCTGCATGATTCATAGCTTGAGAAAGTTGTGTGATCATGGCTAAAAGATTTTTCATTCCAGCTCCCTTATTGTTTGGTTGCTCAAGGGGACAATCATTGCATTGCCCATCGCATTCCACATTAACACGGTTCCTTCGGGTTCTAGCCATTGACAAAAACCAAGAAGAATAGTGTGAGCAACACTAATTATAATAGGAAAACCACATAATTCAAGAATAAAATTTTCACGCTTAAGGTCTTATCCTAGGTTATTCATGGCCATTTCTAAAACACTAAGATTGTGTTCTATTCTTAGACTTATCCTTAGGGTTCTTACTAAGGCTTTCACATCCTAGTTTCCAATGGTTGACTATACCTTTCCTCTGATACCAACTATAACGACCCATACTTTACATACATTGTTAATACATCAAAATTGAAGCACACTTATTACAACATATGACAAAACCACAAAGGACCGCATAGGTATAGTGTCTTTAGAAACTGGGAAACATAAACAACTGGTTCATAAATCTCCTACAGTGTCTCCCATTTATTTCATCATATCTAGGGTCCCTTTTAGTATCTTTTACTTAATATCCATATTCCTGACCTGGGGAAAAGAAAACATACAAAAAAAGGGTGAGCTCAAATGCTCAGCAAGGTCAAATAAAGGAAATAAAAATCATATCATATCTTTTTGGAAATCATAACCTGCAAAAGAGATCATAATATCTTAACATGGAATAAATCATAGAAGTGAAAATGAGATCTCCATAATCATAACATAAAACATGAAACATTGTGGCATGCACATATAATCATGGAAAATCATTTCTTGTTAGTCATGACTCATTGCCAAGACTATCTTAGCGGACAAAGTCCATTTCTGAACCGAGTTCACTCCTCGTTTCAGTCCTGTATCACTGAACCGAAATAACCTTCCGTTCCAGCCATGTCTATCTCAAGAGATATAAATCTTTACCCAATGCATTGGAGGGATATATAGGTCCCACCCATCTTATAATGAATCCTTTCTTATGTGTGCCACATAATCATAAATCATACATCATCGCATAACACATGTAACAAAAATGGGAATCTTGAAACATCATGACATTATAAAACAAATCATATAAGGTAAATGACTTCATAAAAATAATTCCCTCACAACATAATCAAATCAATGTAATAATATGTAAAAAAACAGAACCCTATATTATCTTAGATGGAAAATAATTTTAATAAAACATTTGAACTCCATTCTTGAGGAAAATATCCTTTTTTACTTCAAAAACACTTTTATTTTCTTAACATGTCATACAATTATAAACTAAAAGAAGTTGATTAAAAATAATCATGAAATCTTATAAAGGAAGATTCTTGGAAATAATGTTTTAAAAATCCATTCTTGCCGTATAAGTTGAAAAAAACATACTTCGTACTTTTTTTGGAAAAGTCAAAAAGTACCTCGTACGAAAAACGAAAAAAGATTCCTTTCATATCCTTTAATAAAAACTCACCGAAGGGTAAAATTGGATTTAAAAAATTTTAGGTGGATGGAAATAATATTAAATATTGAGTAAACATGGATGTGGATGATAAAATACACCCCAGTAAATACCAAAGTATAAACAATCTCGGATAAAAATGAGATTGTGATATTTCCCTTACCTTAGGTCCGATTTCCTTTGTACATTACCGAAGATCCTGTATAATGGTTTAAATAATGTTATTGACTTATTAATGAATCATACATATTGATATGATATCATATATGGTCATATTCTTAGCTTCTTTTTAGTAATATTTCATTGTTACTTGTTACTCGGGTCTTTATTGCCTTTTGTTCTTATGCGTGTTTTGCCGAATAAATTCTTATTCTTCTTTTAAGGTTATAGATAAATTATATCCAGAATGGTATTAGTGTAACATATATCATATTTATTCATTCAATTCATTTATATAATTACTATGTAATGATGATCATGTCGAACGAGTCGCATCACATCGTGGAGACGGTATTCCGTACGTACGCACGAGCGATGATATTGTTCCCATGATCGTGGAATTGTATTTAAGTGTATTTATACTATTTCAGTATCAATATAACTTTATAATAATCATATATAGTTACTCATTACACCATTATACCCATCCTTGTAAGTTGATGGTGGAAAATAGAGTACACCACGGTGTGGAGACGGTATTCTGTACGTACGCACGCGCGGTGATTTCATTTTTCCGTAGGATGGATATAAGGTGAATTAGGGTTGTTTCATATTTATAATAACATATCAGTATTTAAGTAATATTTATGTTATTACTTTATCATGAAACAACTAAAGAAGAAGAAGTTGAAGAAGAAAGAAATTGAAAAGATCGGTAATGGGTATAACCTCTTCTTTGAAACACCTCTTTGAATCCTCCACTTAGGGAACTAAGATTGGTCTTTGAAGAATACCAGGACCTCTAGGATTATTCTAGGGAAGTGGAGAAGGGATTTTGGTAGGGGTTTTCCGAGCTTGAGTTCTCAAATTGCTGTGAGGATGAGGGGGAGGAGGTGCCCTTTTATAAGGGAGGAGAGGGGCACCTTAGGAATACCTCAAAAAATTATTTTATATTAAAGTCAAAATAGGTTTATAATGGTTCCAAAGGGTCTTATTTCGAAGGTAAAGTGGGGATGGGTCGAAATACTATCAACAAATAATATTTATACATGTTTAGGTTATTATTTTAACCTTATCAATTAGATTTAACTCTAAGTTAAATAATTTAACTTTTACCGTGTCTTTTTGTTTTCTTACACTATATGGTTAATAAACTTACTATAACATGCCAAACGAACCCCAAGTTGTTTATTATTAATATATATATCCTTATATAAGTCATTTGGCCGAACCTTAGATTTTTAGGAATAAAATAACAATTAATAATATAATATTTTATTTAAAAACTATTTTGTGTCAATTTTGTCACTATTTGATATATGAATTTTTGTGAAAGTCATAATAGAATTATTTGTACAAAACAAGTTGATTAAATAAACACTAATATATCATAGTAACCTATAAAATTATTGGAATTCATAAAAAGTCTCAAATTACATTTATTTGGGCATTTATAACATCAATTATGTTAACATTTCCTTAAAAGTGTAATTACTTCATCATCGTTGTGTCATAAATAAATTAATTTATTTAAAGTCTAAAAATTATAAATAAAATATCATTATGTAGGAAACTTTTTAACTTTCTAATGAATATTTATAATCGAATTTATCTTATGTATAAAACCATATGAAAAATGTTTTAGTTATTAAACTTTGATTTTAACTATTTTAACTATTCCTTAAATAAAATAATATTAAATGTCATAATCTAATCCAAGTGGACCTAAATGGTCATATTATATTCATAAGGTTGTTTTTGGTCGAATTACACTTATACAATAGAATTAGGATATGTGTTAGGGTAATATTAATATCATATTTACCCTTAGTTACCCTATTTACTATTAACCACGGTAAAAAAAAGTAAAAAGTTTCTATTCACCGAAAAATTATTTTTATCTCATTGAACCACATTTTACTTACTGATATCAACCGTGTCTATCGGATTTTCGAAATTCCATTCACAGAAGCAGTAAAATTATGTTTTATGCAAAATTCAGTTTTTAACCTACCACTTAGTGGTTTCACTATTCATCAAAAATTGAAAGTTTTCATAAAAATACCAAAATTTCACCCTAGGCTAATTTCGGTATTCCGAATCCAAGAATGAAGTCCATTTTGAAATATAAAATTTCAAAAAGTGGTTATTACTATTCATAATGTCTATTTTAAATAATATTTTAATAGCATATCACCATTTAGTGAAACTCGGTATTGCGTACAACACAAGCTATCGAGGAAGGTCGAGATTGCGTGTAAAGCAAGCCAAGCAAGTGTTGTGTAGAAAAATATTCCATTGATGATTTATATAACATAAAAGTCTCGGGTGTTACAGTACCCAATCCAAATTTATGAAAACATGGGCTCAATCGGCCCAAAGGGTCTCAAGAAAGAAGTAATCGTAGAAGAATTTCGTGAAGTATCCCCATACCATGTCCCCATGGCACTCTGTCTACATGATCACATCCCACCACCTCTTGGTGGAATCTCGTAGCACATAATTCGTGAGTGTTACCCTCTACTCAAGAAGCCCCTCCAAATGCTTATAGATAGTCTGCACTGATTCCATCCATGATTACGCAGCCTATGGTCCACCATCCCCAGAAAAAGAAGGTGGATAATGCTTCTGGAAATTACACATCTTCTCTTCCATAAATGTGGCAGTCTACGGTAGTCACTGGATGGTATGAAAGAAGCTCACAAAACCTTCTCATAATTGCGTATATGCACTCATGTCTGGTATAAATGTAGGTGCCGCAGCTGTCACAATAGGAGGATCTATCGGTATCCCATGACCTACCACCTTCAGTGTATATTCACCACCACTCTCCTGGAGCACTGCTCAAGGTCATCATGGTGGAATTACTCTATAAATTCTAATACAAACACCTCAACATATGTCTAATTAAGAGAAAATAGTATCTCAAAACTAAAAAACGTGATAGTAAAGTAAAAACAGTCATGTTTTTCAAAATAGGAGTACAGAGAGTGTATGATACCTGACACAATGTGTCCTTTTATTCCTTCACATGGGAGTGTAATTCAGTCCAACATGACTATAAAACAACCAATATACACGACATGTTAGACAAGAGAGGAAATGTGTACTTGTGTTTTTCTTCCTACCCAGGCATCTACAGACAGCTAGAACTACACGGTTCTATCGGTGTTAACACTACACGACATGTTCACTCTCGACATGGTGTGTATAACTAATTTTTCATCCAGCCATTTCATTAGTCACACAGTAGGATAATTGGTCGACTTACACATGGGGTGTAATCCCTAATAAATAGTGTGTCCAACTAAAAGGTCGATAACCATTGTCCCCCCTTACACGGTCTGTTCACTCGGTTAACTGCTACATGACATGTTTTATCTTATACACGTTGTGTTCTTCCAAAGGATTCCTACTCACGTGTCTCTACCCATAGGGCCAGTCACATGGTTTAATAATTACATGATGCGTACATTGGGTACACAACATGTTCTTATAAAAACTTATAGCACTTTCTTCCCCGAACAAGAAGAACACACAATGTGTAAGGCTAAAATACACGTCGTCTATACTCGGTTTTTCAGAATAAAAATCCAAATTGCCCAGAAAGCCTCTGTTATGGAGAAAACCAACCAGTGGGGTGACAAATTCCTATTTTTAAGGGCCCATATGCCCCTAGAATCAATGTTTGATACCCAAGAAGAATATATAATAATACAATTATTGATAAAATCTGAATCATGATCTGCCAAATTCTGGTATAAGAGGGCCCATACTCCTTAGTATCCAATGATTAGTATCCATTTAATCCAAACCGTTTCATGTACCAATAAGCCTATAACAACTGTAGGCATAGCTATCACATCATCTATCACAACAACATGCAATAACTAATGCATTCTATATGGGATGACATAGTTCATAGAATGTGATTATAACAAGTGCGTATATGATCAATCATATGGAATACCCACATCTCATCAGATTTCAACTAAAATAAAATGTACAACTACATCGATAGTAATAGTAGAAATCAAGTGCATCACCCAATGGTGAAATCGAATCAATTGTAATAGCTTGGAATCTAAATATCACTAGTCAATTCGAGGCAATTTACCTTTTCCCCATACGTGGTGTAGCTACTCTTGATAAAAACTAATTAAAAACACCTATTCTTTCTTATCCCTATCTATATGCTCAAAAAAACAAGACAAAATAGATAATAGACCCCTATAATACCACATTTTAATGTCCTGACCCGACTTACCATTGAAATGATAGCCGGAACGGTTGGACACAAAACCTCAAGTGAATTTCCCAAAATGATAGAGGCTTTTGAAAAGAATAGATGGACATGGGTGTGATAGTGGGGAATCTACGACCTCATTGGCATATTATAACATAACAAAATACAAAAAAAATATAGTAGCAGAATTAGTAAATAGTATTCGACTGAAACAAAATATAAAAAGAATGATAGATAAATATCTAAGTCTCAAACACAAAAATGTTATTGCATCATGTTATATGTTCAATCAAATCATCTGAAATAGGATACACTGCAATCAGTTACAAATACAATACATGTGAAGAAACAAAAATAAATCATAGAATCATCGTAAGCCTCATCCTGGTCTCATGCTTTCATACTACTAAGAAGCAATCAAGTACCTGTATAAAGGAAATTTCATTTGTGTACAATTGCAATCCTATAATCTGTTTGGGCCAAAAAGAAAGACCCAAATAGGGTGTGAGAATAATCCCATTAGTAAAACCCCAAAGGTTTATACATAAATTTTAGTGAATATATGAGATAGTAGTAAAATAAAAAATCTACTAGGAAGTACTCAAGTAAAATATCCTTTTATTTTGTTTCCGTTCTTTAACTGTTCAATATCATTTATGTACGACTATATCAAGATTTAGCCTTAAACATCTAATCCACCATATAGAAGTAAACATATCAGATGTCTCATAATATCATCTTGACAAAAAAATTGAAGACTTAATCCAAGATTTTTCTTTGTCTTGGAAGCCGCATCATAAGTCATTCAATTTCATTTAACAATTCTTATGAACTAAGGTCTGAATGTCCGACCTAGGCTCGTCGACCCCCATACCAATGTAACTGTTAACTCATGAAATAACCATTTCACATTTACGAATATCTTTATTTCAACAATTCATCATTTGATCATTTTCCAATAGAGCCAATCCTTGGTATCTCTCAATGGACCAAGGATTCACTCAGCATTTACAAATAAGACTTAGTAAGCTTGACGACAAAAATTGTGGCTCTTTCACAGATCTTTGGCAATTAACCTCTTTAGTCTATCTATTTCCTTTTAACTGTGACAATGGTTCACCCAAGGAAAGAAAGGTGTAACTAGTTACATGAGCCCAAACTTGTCATTTAATAGAGACTATGGATCACCCATTGATAATTATATATTTTAATCATTTATCATTACATTTCAAAAACAACACAAGTGAATTCACCTATCACACGGATTTAAACATAAAAACTCACAAGGGAAATATACATAGCAACAAAAACATGAAAATTATATTATTTCATGTTTTTAATCATAACAACTCATATAGGAATTTAATATATCAAAATTTCATTCTAATCAAACCAAAAAGGGAAATCATTCACCATCCTCAAAGTATTTCTTGCCAAATGGATAACTAATGGAAACACACCCATGGGGTGTCCCTAAATCAAAAAATCAACAATCCACATGCATCAATTTCATATAATCAAATACCTAAATTTTATTAGGTATCAAAAAGTTTCAATTATAGAGAAAAAAATACCCAAAAATTGTCTCATACCAATTTGGCACATACAATAAACTCGATGTTGAACAAAAGGCACAAGACCACCTACCTCGATGTCGTATAACTGATATAATCCGACATTGGACGTTGAATCAGCCCAGAATTTCTTAGATATATGAAAAGAGGAAAATAATTCAACCTTTAATATCTTTATCAAGAACAAAAATCAATAAGAATAGATAAAGGAGAATAAATCTCATATCGATAGGAATACAACTTGATCGAAAACACTTGAATCGGGTTTTGGAATAAAAAATGGGAGACGAATTAACTATTAGATCTCATTCTTCTTCACTTGGAGGCTCTTCTATCCAAGATGAGAGAAAAAGAGGATAATTCCAATTTTAAGATGAATTTTAGTAGTACACAGTGTGTAAATACATATACAAGGTGTGTATATCATTTTAAAATTCATCACTTTCACCGACCTACTTTATAAGTACTCCACCGACCTACTAACATGACTACACAACATGTACTAAGGAGCACATGGTGTGTGATGGTTTTTTATTTTCTCCTAGGCCAATAACAGCACACACCTTGTTCCCCCATCCTAAATGGCCAGAACACATGACATGTACATAGGATTACACAGATAGTTATACTAAAATGTAAAAATTTCTAGTTTTCCTTGTTTTCTCAAAAAAAAATCAATGAAAAAAATAAGATAACCATACCTCATAATAAGAACTGAGTTATTACAATTCACATATTCATGAGGAAGAAATGACATACAATTTCATCACAAGTTTGAATGAAACAATTTTTAGTATCTTCCTCCATTTATTTTTCTTTTCAATGCCCAAGACACCCCCATAATTCTCTACCAGGTTGGATTCCATTGAATACCTTATGAGACAATGTTACAAATTTTAGCATTCGGGATATCTAACTGTCCCATCCAGATTACATTTCATCCAAATAGAAGTACATTTATTTCAATTTAGATATCTACTTAAAAATTTCTTGATAATATTTATACCAGTCTAGTTTTTCAGAATAATCATGGATGGATCCTTATGACCCTGAAATTATTTTCAATATCATGGGAGTACTATAGTATTCATAGGATAGAATTTATCAAGTATTATTTTATAACTATGCTCACTGATTTAAATAAGCTATAATGGATATTTTTTATTATATTGATGTAGTGTATATTTTGAGGTTGAGATTATGTTTTACTGCTATAACATTCTATATTGGACATTTTTTAGGCAAAGAGGTGTTGAGTTGATTTTGTGAAAATTTTGTGAAAGGGGTTGGGGAGGATTTTATACTTTGTGTTGGATTTTTTTGTCAATACATAAATTATATATAAAATCACAATTTTTGCGAGATAATGATATATGAATATAATTTTAAATGATGATTATTATCTTTCAATTTTTTTATATTTCACGGAAGAAACTCATGATGATATAATATTTAAATGATAAAAAAAATAAGTTCCAAGCTATCACACATGGTATTTCATTGTTGAATTTTATTGGAGGATATTTTATATGGTGTAACGGATGTTCATACTCCCTACCTTTGACATCATGTTATACTATGCCACAATAGAGGTTTTCATGATACGGATATACACAATTTGGTAGTTGGATAAAAATTGTTCTACAGGTTCTCACTCCATATAGTGAGTGGCCACAGCATAGGGTAGACTCGAGCAGAGGTGTCTAAGACAAAGTGAATGTAGTTTTTGTGAAATCATAATATAATTAAGGATAATACATCATGGAATAGAAACCACACTATATAGAAACATAGAACATGATTTTAGTGGATCTTATTAATTTTATACCTCTATGCCGCAAATACTGTCGTACTTGTTTCATGTAGTGAAATTATAGAGTAAAAAAATTCAAAACTCACAAAAACATAGTGGAATCATATTTTAATGAATAAATTTATATATTTATCCAATCTCAATTAATTTTAATTATCAAGATTATCCTCTATGTGGGATACACTAAATCATTTTCAAGAGACATGAAAATTTGAGATTCATTGTTATAACCTGGTAATTGTAATATTATGAAGTTCTATGGGGTAGTTTAATCATATATGAATTTATATCACACCCATTACTCTCATTTTCACATGGATAGGTAAACTTTTGAATATTATTTATTGCTTTGTGTTTGTGTGTATTTTTGTGTCCTACAAAAATCATCACTAAATCCTAAAATAAGGATATGTTTACTTCAATTAATTATAAAAATATAAATGATCACTGATTCACCCCTCCCCTAAAACGTATAATTCTTTGCTCTCAAAATTGTTCTACAAGTGGTATTAAAGGATGATTTTCCCTTATTTTTGATTAAATTTTTAATTTGTTAGTTTTTGAAGTCTCTATAAATCGCTATAAATTTAGAGAACTAGTCATTGATCCGTATTTACAATTGATTATTTAAAATCAGTGACAAAAAGGGTTTTTCTTGATGTATAAAGATGCCTCATGGGAAAAAAATAGGATGATTCCATGCAAATTATCAAACAATTATGATGTTCTTGAAGTCGTAAATAATGGATTTTTCCTAAGAAGAAATTATTTTTGAAGTAAATAGATATGAAGAATTTGGAAAATTATGGTTGAGAAATGAACACATTTCTATTATTGTTATCAAATTGCTAATTTTTTAACGTAAAATGGTTCAAAACCAAAAAAAATATATGGTATGAACATTAGAATATCTTGGAAGGAAATAACTAAGGTAAGAGAGCTAAACTATAGTATTGGATACTTAAGTATGATGACATTGAATTCATTATGAGGATACTATTTATTGAGTCATTATTAATTGTGACTGAATTTGTAAATACTATCAATGACTATGATGATAATTTTGATGATGATGATGTTTTTAAAATTATTTATTGCATCTTACCAGATAATATTTATTAAAAAGTTTCTAAATTGGAATAAAAATATTGAGGTGATATTTCTCTTGATTAATTACATAGTATCTTAATAACTTATTAAATGAGGAAAGATAGTTCTATCAACATGAATGTGAAGGTTGAAAAAAAATTATTTAAAAAAATAAAATAAGTGTACTTAATGAAGAATGTTTCGGTTCAATAAGAAACTTATTATTCTGTTTCAAATAATGATTTGGAGGATAATAATGATGAATATATCTATCTTATCAAAATAAAATTTTGAATAGGTAATGTAAATTACAAGGTAAATCATCCCTTAAATTTTTTTCTACTATTCATATATTCAACATTATAGTGAATATTTTTTAAAATCTAATAATAATGATGATATAGTAGAGAAAGATGAGTTTACTAGAATATTTTCAAAGTAGAAACACAATAAGAAAAAAAATTCTTATAATGAGATGATTAATAACTTATTTAAATACGACGAGAGAATCTACTATTATAATGAAGTTATAGTCAATGGAAATGAACATGAACATGAACTTTCCTTTGATGGAGAAGATTCTAAAAAACTATTTGTTACTCATTTTAATAATGAAATAATTTAAACTGATGAAAGTATTTATGAATGTATACATGAATAATATAATAGTGTGTAATTCATTCTAATAGAATAATTAAAATATTTTCTCACAATGATTTTCAAATAGGATATGTAAATTAAAAAATTGAAGATAAATGATAAATCTTTTAATAGTAATGAATATGTATTTCTAAAAGAAAATTATATGTTTCTTGATAATGTTAAATTGTTTAAGATTTTTAGTGGTTATGAAAATAATCTTAACATCATCTTGAAAAAATTATCTGTTGAGATATTAAAAGATTTTTATCCTTTATAAAAAACGATCAAAATAAAAGAGGATTAAAAAGTACACATATAATGTTACAAAAATATATTTAAAATGTCGGAAAATGTGTTAATAAATTTTAATATCATGAATAAAAACATAAATCACTCTATAATTATAATATTAATGAAATTTTTTTGGTGAAATATCAAAAAAGAAGAACCATTTAATGAAGAGTATGGTTCTGGATAAATCAAGTGATATTAAAAAATTTGGAAATTCTGAGACCACCAAATTGAGTGGAAACAATTAAAAAAATTAGGTATATGAAAGAGTTGAAGAAATAATTGATATATAAATCAATGTATTTAGAGTTTAATAAAAAAAATTCACAAAAACTAGTTTAAATTGTTGAATCCAATAAGGGTGTAATATAATAAAAAAATCTAGAAAAAATGTTTCTTTTAAAGGTAAATATGCTTTATGTTGTTTTTTAGGTATTTTGGGGGATTTTAAAATATTTCAATTATGTGATACTTAAATATCAAACCTCGTAATTATACTATAATTAATTATTTGAATTTATTTAGGGGTATTCAATCCTACCAATATTATAATGTTCCAAAACAAGTTATGGACTTTAGATAGATATCACAAATGAAGTTTCATATACTTGAATAACTCTATAGAAGGAGTGACTACCCTGTCACTAGGCTAATGAATGTATTACCATTTTACTTACCCAAATATATATATGTTTCATTACTCAAAATCATTATAATAATGAGAACAATGTATATAATAAGGCTATAAGTATCTAAGTAGCACCTAAAGTATCTAAATGGGAAAATCCATGGATCTTTGAGAAAAGATGATTTTCCCAAATTATGGGTGATTTAAAACTCGTAAAAGATGCAAAAAAGCGTAAATATTTCTTAGTAACCATCTATAATGATTGATATCTCCAAATTGAAGTTTTCATCTTAGTATTTATTAGTAAAAAAAATATGAAATCCAAAAACACACTTTTTATTAATGCATTAAAACACAATCAATTATGAATTTCAAAACTGTATGATGAAGGAAATTAAGTGGACTTAATAAATGATTTATTATTTATTATTAATATGGATTATGGAAATTTATTTACAAAACTAATAATGAATAAATGAAACATATTTTATGTGGGTGATGCTGGAAACATGTGTTATCTATTCATGAGAGAATAAAATTATTTGTGTCTCTAGAGGCTAGGTATTTTATCAAAAAATAATTTTGATTGAATAATTCATTAGATTTTTATGTCTCATTTGTAAAAAGAGATAGGTATAGTATTATCATGATATGTTACGAAATGGAATATCATTAACTCTTTACCTAAGAAGGTATAGTTTGAATCTACTCAACCAATGGAACACATTTATTCATATGCGTACAGGCCCATTAGGATTAGATAAACTAGTGGATATAAGTATTTTATTAATATGGTTGATATATTATCTATTTTTAATTGTGTTATTATTGTTAAACACAAATTAAGGTCAATATAAAAGTTTATGAGTATACGAAGAATTGCAGAGGAGGACTATGGGTTTTCTCTCCAAACGTCAGAAGTAGAAAATTGAACAGATTATACATATGTGAAGTTTGAATTATACAATGAGAACTATATAATACCAGTTTTACTCTGTTGACTACACACACTACAAGAAAATGGTATGGATTAATTGAGGAACATGTTCTTGGTGGAGGTGGATTAGAAAATGCATGTTATGAATGATACTTCCTTTGATTTTAGGAGACATTCTATTGGTGAAATGGTTCATATCAAAAACCATTGTTTCCATAGACCAAAATCATATATTTTATAATTTAAAATCCCAAATCAACTTCTAGTCAAAAAGTTATCCCAAAATATGGATCAAAGTGCCTTCTCAATTGACATGGGCCAACAACAAGAACCATGATATCATATAAAGAATCATGGGAACAATTTCACCCTCAACATACATTTAATTAGATAGAAATAATCAAATTATCATAGAAGATATATAAAATACATCATAGGTAAAAATGAATAGACCCTAGAGGTAACCACCAAAAATTAGACAATAATGTCTATATTAATGAAATATGAAAAATAATCATCGTTGATCCCAAATTAACCCATGTTTCCATCACCATGTTACAATTTACTACCACTATCCCAACCCAAAAAAATTGAAACACAATACATGAGATCCATCCTCGATATGAAACTCTTCACTTTACTTGTATCATAAAAATACAATGCTAAAAATAACAAAGTAAACAATACTAAGTGGGAATTAAATCTCATAAGGGTACCACTAGGGAATCAATAAAATTTAAATACATTTGAATATATAAGTTCATATATAAAATAAATTTCAAAACATTTTAACAGAAATCATTTTCTAATTGGTATAAGTGAATCATTCATCATGAGGGTTTAGATAACTAATAAATCTCAAAGGAAAAAAAGTTGGTATAAGGGAATCATAATTTTTGGGAACCTCGGTCCCCTATAAAGGCCACCCAACTGAAATAATGGAATCTTAAGAAACTCCCATAGCGATAGATTACACCACTAAGGGTTGCATATGTTTATTTTTACACCATACCCCTTATTCTACCAATTATATAAAAATTAAAACGAAATTTCATGGAAAACATGAAGACATTTATAAAGAATTTTCTATATTTATGTAACAATTATTCCATTCATGAAAAATTATTTCAATTTCAAAAAAATCTTTGATGAATTTTATCAAACACATAATGTGTGTAAAATATCTTTTTCAATGAAAATCCATTTTGAAAACACATTCCATTTCCATAAAATTTAAAAAATTGAAATTTTTAAATCGAAACAAAATGAGAATATAATAAGAATAGAATCATTTTAAGGGACATATCATATGATAGAGACACATACAACAATATCAATGAAAACCTCATTGCCTCCTATACTGGTGATCAGAACTGAAGAGATCAGATCCTAGAGAACCTATATTTGATTATTTTGACCTCAAGTATCAATTTATATGCATGATCATATTATATAATCTCTTAAGGGATAAAAATTGAAACAAGGGAATAAAAATGATAATAAATTATCTAACTCACTGGATTACAATTTATGGAGATCCAAGTATTGAATTGATGTGATGATCTTCTAACTGGAAAAAGGGAATGATCCAAAATCATCACCGAGGATCAAATAAAAAATAAAAACTAATTTAGGGTTAATACTATCGTATTTTTATAGATATATTTGAAAAATAGGAATCATGGCAGAAAAAATAGGGATACATCATAATTTATCCCAAAATGAAATGGAATATAGCATAAGGGAGTTGGACAGGTCATTGTGGAGACTGATCAAAATCATGTCAGAAATCCATGAAAAGGCCAATGATGACATCTTATAAAACATGGGAAATTAATTCGTATAATGACCATCACTACACTCCAATCTCCAAACCCTCACATTAATAATATGACACTACCACCAATCCGTGATGTGGAGAAGTCAATAAAGGAAAAACTACATGTACTCAATCATCCATCCATTACAGCATATTTGACACTATAAATTTCAGTATCTAGTTAAATTTAATTAATTAACTTATCATGGACTATGAATGACTAAAAATAATGGGAAAAAAAGTAGTCTCCATAATGTTTTCCCATATACTATGGTCTAACAAATCCCCCATTATAAAAACATTTTATCGCCAAAATGGATCAATATCCTAAAAAAAGTTCTAAGGCCACTACTATATCATCTGGGCCTTGCACTAACATATATCATTTTTATTCCAACCATATGGCCATATCACATGAACTGGTTAGTCCATATTTTAAAAAAACTCATTATTTGTTCATTCCACTATTTGAATAGTCCCTCAATCCTATTAGGTTTCATGTTTAACATATACATCCTCCCACACGATCAGGTGTGAAAAATATGTCTGATACTTATTCAATGAGGAAATATGGAACGCATAATTTATATATGTCCAACAAGAAGATAAGTGAAATATATAACCAACTTCTAAAGTTTCTCTACAATCTCCAATGGGCTGACCAAATGAGGTTCTAACATACCCTTCTGCCCCAAATTTCTATGTACCAACCATGGTGAGACTATGAGGTAAACCCAATCATAGACATGAAATTACAAGGGATAATGAATCTAATTGGAATCTGTTTTTTGATGAATCAGATATGTCCCTAATCTTATTCCAATAATTATCATGATATCCACTATCTAATTAATGATACTCACTCTAATCAAGGACCTTATCCAACCTATTACCAACAAAGAGGTGATATTCAAGGCCTCCCATAAAACACCAAGAAGAGAACCATATTTATCAAATCTTAATATTCAATATTATATAAAAAATAATCGATTGTAAAAATTTTCTCCCATAATATGATAATATCAAGAACCCATTCCAAAAATATGTCTTTAATCTTCGTGGTGGATCTCTCAGTCTATCCATCCATTTTTATATGATATGTGGGGCTTGACATCAACTATGAACCCATTAACTTTTATAGTCCACTCTAATACCAAAAATTTGAATTTAGTGTCCCTATCAAAAATGATATCCAATGAACATAATAAAATTTTAAATTCAACCACACATATATGTTCTCAGGATCGTCTACATTCTTCAACTACTTGATAGGTAGGAAATGCAATGTTTTCTTGGGTTGATCAATAATCACCCATATCGCATCATTTCCACTATGTGTTTTATGTAACTAATCGTTTAATACATGTATATCTCATTCAATATTCATATTTTAATAGTTATGGATTTTAGTGAACTGGCAGACCTTTTATGTTCTCTATTAATTCCACCTATAGTGACCTCTCGATTCATGGTAAATCAAGGGTTTTGAGAATGAAGAAAACTATTTTATTTTTTTCCATTATAAATTAATTCTCATATTAAATCTATTAGAACAAAAATAGTACCTCAAATGAACAAAACCCCATCATGGGAAATGAGAATAATCACTCAGGGCCTCCCCACTATAATGATTCCTACTAAAGTACAGACAATATATATCGTTATATATTCCAAGTTGAATATGATAATCCACAGATAAACTAGAAAAGTAAATGATAGGAATATATTTTCAACATCTATTCTTTCATCCTAGTGCATATAATAAAATAAGATCATCAAGAACCATTCGTCCATAGATTTTGTTACTTCCAATGATTTTAGTTTTTGACTCAAAACATCAGTGACCATGTTTCCTTTTTTGTAGGTGGATGAAATATCAAAATAAATGTTTAGAAGGAAATCAACCAAAAATATTTTTCTCTAGTTATTGTACCTATGAGTGAAGATATACTCCAAACTAATAATGTCTTAATAGACTATAATCTACTCCCAAAAGAGTTAGTGGCATCGAGTATTAAATTTATATATCACTTCTACCAACTGAAGATCATGAATAGTAGTGTTGTTCATATGTGGGTATACATGAAATGAGTTATAAGATATGACAAAACATCCCTGCATCAGAATAAAATCAAAACCATACATGAGGTATTATAATAAAAAACATAACCCAAACATGGATTTGAAGTGATCAATACTATATTTGTGGTTAATCTCATTTTGAACTCCTTAAATGATCCCAAGAAATAATAATTCCAAATAAATTCAAACTGTTATGAGTTTACCCTATAATAAAATTTGAAAGAATGGAGAAATCCAAAAAAGTACCAATAATAACAAGCTAATACCAAGAATCTCCAAGTCTCAAATAAATTTCTAGGATTCACCCAAGACATCACCACCAAATTATTCTTTATATCCACTAAAACACACTTCTTAGATATCACATGGTCTATACTTATTCTTTCTATGGATGGTTTATGATTAGTTTAACTATGTAATGTTTTTAAATTCAACTTCATTATTACATTTTAGTAATTAATTTTCACATGAAACATTCACTTTCTTGTTATCATTAAACATTAAATTTAAATTGAATAACCATATTATTTATCATGGATATAATTATTTCTTAAACTATATATTATTTATAAATATAGTTTTTACTATTAATTTATTCGATTAAATGGGTACAACCATTATAAATATATATTCTCTAGTAAATATAGAAATTTTTTGATAAGGAATTTTTTTATGAATTGAATTGATCATTCAATATATGGGGAAGGAATTAAAAATAAAATGATGGGTGGGGCCCAGTTATAGATAGCACCTCGATTCTTTGACTTTCCTTAGGAGACTAATTTGAAATCTATAATTAAATGAATTTTCAGTTTATATCAACCAATATGAATAAAATAGCTTTGGTTATTGTCTTGACGGTAAACATATTACAATTTGTGATATCATGACGTTAAATATCATAAGTTTCCTACATTGAAAATTTAGTTATTTTTATCCATTAGTTTATTGAATTGATATTATCTATTTATGTTTTTAGTGCTCAAGTAAATTATTGAATATAATGAGTTTTAATGTATTTACCTTTCCATAACGATTATTCCTTATTGATTCATGATGGATTCTATTTTACATAACTCTTACAAAAAATATATGATCACCCATATTTTTCTCCTTTTTTAGGATATGATGAATGAACCTTTTAATGATTTCAATGATGTAGAATATTTACATTAACAATGTTTGGTATTTTATGTTTTCAAAAGTAATGTGTTATTCATCTATGCATCTAGTTTAACAAGACATTTAAACATTATAGTCTATCATGATATGATTCATTGTATCTCATCCCAATGTAATAATATAACTAGAATATTTGATATACTAGGGTGGCATATTTTTATTTGGAATTGGGGGATTTTAGTAGATACACTGGTTAGTAGATTTAGGAAAACATTTATTATGTAATATTTCCCTACAAATTATTATTTGGATACTTCTATGTATGTGATGAAATCCAAATTTTTTGTTAAGATTGATATTATGTTGTTTTACAAGAAATAAATCAGATTTTGGATACTAGAAGTAGATATGGTTTTAGAAAAGATTCATCTTGGGGAAATAAACCCAAAAATGGTTTATTTTTAGTATATATAATTCATTATTCAAGTGAAAGATGAGTGTTCCCTTATTTACCATTATATTTGAAACTTCCATGGTATATTATTAGGTTAGTTCACATTTACTTTGCGAACCATCATGAAGGATTTGAATACATAATCATTATTAAAAACAATGGTTAAAATTAAAGATTAATATATTGAATAAAAGGTGTTGTTATTTATAAAACCTATAAATGGATGTTTATAAATTTTATTATTATTTCTCAAACAATTATTTTATGTTTTATTCAGGGGATGAAACCATGAGGAATGATTCTAATGCTGAATGTGATGGACTAAACATTTTTTCTAATCCAAAAAATTTGATGACAAATAAAATGAAAGATATTATGATTATTATTAATCATTTATTAGGAAATATGATTGAAAACTTTTTCATTAACCAATACCCATACTATCCAAGAATTTGATGGAAAGTGTCTACTATGAACATGGGTAGTAGAGACTAGGGAGGGATGTAGGCTCAATTTCCTTCATATAGAAAATATGGAAATAGAAACCTAGGTGAATGTCTTAAAATAATATGAAAATGTTTTATATGTGGAAAATAATTGAATACTGAAATAATTTATGAGGAAAATTTATGAGTTCCATAGAAATATAAATCAATCCTATAACTCTAATTATAGTTCACTATCATAAATGTGGGAATAATTGGAATTATTCATGTCAATATTCTATTATAATTGTTATCTATAAGACTAAGGATAGACTTATGTTGTACCAATAATTAAATAAAAAGGGTTGATGTTTTTATATATTTGGATTCATGAATTATATTGCAGAATTATTTTCATCAATTATATTTTGGTTATTATAATAATGAATATCTATAAGGATTTTTTAAATGTTTTTAGATAAAATATATGAATTATTTAAAGATTAACTTAAGAGTTATGGATAACATCAAGGATTTATGAGTTTATGTTTGATAATAATTTCTAGGTATAAATACTCATTTTTAGGTTTAATGTGATTAGAGATTATTATAATCAATGATTTTTTGTGAAAAATTTATTGGAGTAAAACCTTTTGGTATAGTATTTTTTTTAGTGAAGTGTTTATTTAGAGAATAATTCTTTTATATTTTTTGGAAATATATTTAATATTTTTGATAACTATTAGGGTTAATATTATCATTGATGTTAGAGTAAAAATAATAAATTATGATTATTTGATTTTGTGGAAAAAATATGTTTTATGAAAATCCTTAGTGGTAAAAATGGTAATAGATGATTCATTTTATTTTGGGGATGTTTGTCATGTTTCTGGGAATTTTATATAAATTAGATAAATACAGTTTTATAAAAAGGAAAAAACACATGTCGGGAAGTAAATCATAGCTTCTAGTAAGGCCATCGGGATTGAACCCACAATCTAAGGATTACAGGGGTGTAATTACTACCACTGGACTACATGATTTCCTAGTTAATATAGCACTATTTTTACTAAAATGATTTGATGGAAAAGTATAAATTTGATCTTTGGTATTTAATAGTGTGGTTTAGATATTTATGAATTATATTAGGTAACTAGTACTAATTTTTTTTTGGTAAATATTTAGATACATGTATAATGACATGTCACTAATTTATCAAAATTATAATCAATTGAAATTTATTTATATAATTCTAAGGAGAAAAAATTCAGTTTGGATATCCATTTCTTGGATTAATCAACGATGTGAAAATTTATTGAGAAACTAACAAAGGATTACATTATTCATATTAAATAAAAACATATTAATTAAGAATATTTTTTGGTGTTATCTATATTGATAGTAAAATAATCCCCCACATTTAAAAATAAGATCTTGAAATTAAATTCTTATACATTTACCTTTATTTCTGATAAATCAATGTCCTTTTCACTTATCAAATATTTTTAGATTTTATAGATGTTAACATTCTCGTATCCTTGTTCTATATCACTATTTATTAGTCCATTGATGTTATTTTTTTCCTTCATGTATATATGTTCCCTTCCCACAAAATTTATACTTTTTAGAAACCTAGCTATGTGTTATTATAAATGTCCTTCATATTTCATTTCCCTATTTTCAAGAGGATGTTTTAATAACCCTTTTTATGATGAAGGATTTAAAGCAAGGCTTTATAAAATTCCAAAACATTGATTTCCATTATTAGGATAATATTGTGAGATGATATTTGTTAAAGGGGTATGGGATAAATTAACACCAATGCATTAAAAAATAAAACTATTATCGATAGCATATATGACATAAAACCCCGATCCTATTCCAACAATGAAGTTTTATTATTAAAATTTCATTATTATAACCTAGATATAAAATTAGCTAGTATGAATGTCATAAATGATTTATGAAATATATATATAATGGTACTAAATATAAATTTATTGAAAAATTCTCATTAAATAATCACAAAAAATTTAGTAAATTCATTTTATTCTATAAAGACATGATTTCTTCAAAAATGGGGTTAATTTTTTTGTGATAAAATATTATTATTAATTTTAGTAAATCTTCAAATTTATATTATAAAATGAAAATATTTAATAAATATTAATATAAAAGTCAAATTATGGTGAATTTATTTTTTAAATTATTGAATTTTCAATAAATAGTTAAAATTATCATTTTTTCAAATATTATCAAATCTTATCATTAAATAATGTATTTTAGCAGTACCATTATATTTTACAATGGTATAAAAATAAAATATGAAAAATTTTATTTACAATAATGTAAATTAATTTAATTTTAATGGTTAATATTTAATTATTTGTTTTAGGTTTATTTTAATGTTTAAAAACAATATTTACTAAAGGAAAAAATTAGTACATAAAGTTTATCAATTTTAATTAATTAAATAAACACATAATAAGAATATATTTATATAAAATTTATATTATATAAATATATTAATTTTAATTTAATTTCATTTAATGATTATTTCTATTTATAGAGTTAATATAATAATAGATTTTTCTTGAAAAGAAAATCATTTTTGTGAAAATTAATTTTTTATTACTCTTGAGGAATTTATTTTAAATATTAATCTTACACTTATGTGAATTTTATATGATAAAATGGATTATATATTTTTATTAATAATAATTGTTATTTGGTAATAATTTCAACTTATGTTTTGGTTATAATGAATAATTAAAATTTGTTACCACTGTTAAGGTTTAAATATATTTACCAGGGGATAAACCGAAAGAAAAGGGTATTTGTTTAAATTAAAATTGATTAAATCCTATTATATGGAAATATTAGACCTTATTATATCCCAAAATAAAATATATATCCATTTCAAGAAAAATTTTCATGGGAATGAATATCATTTTGTATTCATTTAGGAAATTTTCACTTGGGTCCTCTCACACACTTATAAAAGGACACCCCTCCTCTCCAATCTAGAATTCTAGATCCCCTTTGATTTATAAAATAACTAACAAAAAACCATTAAATGAACCTAAACCCATGAAATAGATTCCTTATTTAAATAAAGAAAAATCAAAGGAAATCTTTTAGTATAAACCAAAGAAGATTTTTTAATGAAGTTGTATAGTTCTTAACTATGATTTTTATTTTATTTCTTATTACACTTCACATAAAATATTATTAAACATTTATGATATAATAAAATAATTTTATACCATATAAATATATTTCATTATGATAATTACGTAGCCTATATGTATATCCTCTTCTATCAAATGGGGAATGAAACTGTCGATCGTGTGTACGATGGACTATTTCTACGCTAAGTGATGTAATTAATTTTCCATAATCACCTATAAGTGATAGATATAGTTATGTATTTAATGAATATAAATGATATACATGAGATAATAATTCTTATGTGATTATAATTTCATATATACATTTTCTCTTTAAAATCTTTTGTAAAACGTTATTGTCACTCATGTGTATGTGTAGACTACTACCTCCATGAAGCGGTGCAATTAAGTTTTCATATTATATTTAAATTTATGGTAATAATAATAGATTTAGTGAATATATATGATATATATGATATTAAAATTATTATTTAATTTTTAAATATTATTTAACATTATTTCTTTCCATCTATCAAAAAATCAAAACAACGTTATGTGTACGTACAACATACTGTCTCCATGAACAATACAATTAATTTTTCTATATATAAAATTGATGGATAACTATAAATATATATATAATTGAAATATATGATATTTTTATCGTTATTACAATTCTTTATATGTCCAAATAAGGATCAAACTATAAAGAACAAATTTACCAAACCCCAAGAGACATTAAAAAATGAAGAAGTTATCACCTGAAATAATGATTTTTAACAAAGAATTATTAAAATAAAGAAAGATTAAATGTTATAAGTACATAATTGATAGTATTATATATATAATTTTGGGTCATTAATATTTATATAATAAATATAACTTTATTATATTAGAGTTCCATCATGTACGAAGGAGGTTAGACCAGAAGCAAGGGATTAGGTCTTAAATTCTACCCCATTGATACGTATTTAATATTATACACCTATTTAGTTTTATATATTTTATTTTCATTCCATTTAAAATTAATATAATTAATAATAAATAATTAATTTCATTTAAAGGTTTAAATATTATTTTTTTCTTCTAACGGTGTTTGACATGAAAGTTACCTAATAGTAAGGGGTCTCTTATCTAAATTTATTTTCAATGGGTTATATTAATTCTTAATTATCATTAATAGCATAAGAATATGTGTGTAATAATATAGGACTATATTATGTATTATTAAATTTTTTCACGTGGATTTACATTTGATAGACAAAATCACTTATTTGATTAATTCTCCCTTCAATATTATGATCATTCTAAGGTTTTTTTCTCTCAAACTATCTTATTTGAGACATATATTAAGTTATAAATATAGCTTATTAGATGAGATTATTATACATAACATTTAATATATTATATCAAGAATATATTTAAATTCCTGATATTTAATGTTTCATTCAGTGTTATTACCTTTATGAGGGGGTTATGAATAAACATTTACTGAAGTAGTAAGGGTTTTCTTCATAATCTCATCATTATTTTTGATTATTTATGTTTAAGTATCCATATGGGAATTATATTTTATGTAAAGCTTAAAGACATTTTATTTTATTATTATTTAGTTATTTATATTATTTTAATGTAAAATTATCATTTTCTCTCTTTATTACGTTAAATTATTGAGAAATAGTTTTTTAAGATACCCAGACTTAATTTTTCAATTTAGTTGAAAATATTTATTCTTCTATATCCATGATTTCTTGAAATGTTTTCAAAAATGTTTTTAATATTATATTTTTATATTTTAAAATAATTTTTACCCATGATTTAATTTTTACCAAATATTTTACAATAAATATTATTGTAATTTTTTTAATAATGTAAAATTTTTAATTTTATTGAAAATGTGATTGGAATATTTGTTATAACATACTCAGTACGAATGAAATTTCCCCACATCATGAAAACACATTATTTCCAAGATTCATTAGAATTTTACATGATTTTTATTCAATAAAATTATTTTTTCTAATGTTATAGAAATTTTTACTATTTAAATTTATCATTGAATGTGAAAGTGTATTTCACTCAAGAAAGCTTTTAATGATCATTTTATGGTATTTCTACTCATCAATGACAAAATGAATTTATTTTACTTAAACTAATGTTGGTGTATGTTTTAATTATACCATCCTTATAACATCCCTAGATGGTTTATGATTAGTTTGACAAGGGGATGTATTTAAATTAATATTCTCAATTTACTTTGCAGATACTAATTTTCTATTGAACCAATTACTTTCTTGTGATCATTGGACATTAAATTTTCCTTGAATATAAATATTATTTAACAAAAATATTATTTTTTCTTAAAATTTATATAATTCTACTCATGGATTCAGAAGAACATCCCATAGAGATAGCTTACTCCAATAAGGCTAGCATATGTTTAGTTTTCCCCCATACTCAAGGTCTCCCAATGTGATACACATCATCATCACATTTCTAGAAATCGATGAAAACATTTATACATAATTTTATATAGTGATGTAACAATTCTTCCATTATTTAAAAATAATTTCCATTTCAAATCCATCTTTGAGTCATTTTATCAAATAGATAATGTGTATAAAATATAATTTTCATAGAAAAAACATTTTAAAAACTCATTCCCTTTCACCAAATATTGAAATTTCAATTAGATAATGAAAATCAAATGAAATTTTCATAACAATATTAGCATTATAAGGTATTCACCATTGGAAATAGACACTCACCACAATATCAATAAAATCTTTATTTTCTTCTACAATAGTGACATGAAATAAAGAGATCAGATCATAGAGAACATATATTTGTTAAAAAATAATAATTTTGTCCATGTTAATGAAATATACAAAGATCTAGTCACATAAGGGAGAATAAATATGGAAATTATGGTAATAAAAATATTATAAAGAATCTAAATCACTGGTTTACAATCGATGGAGATCCAAGCATTCAATCGAAATGAATATCCACCAACAGGAATAGGGAGGGTGACAAAACCATCACTGAGGAGCCTATAAAAACTAAAATAATGTTAGGTTTGATTCAGTAAGATATTTATAGATAGTTTTCTAATGTAGGTGTCATGGTGAAACACATAAGGATACACCGCAATGCATCCCAAAATGAAAAGGACTATGAAAAAGGGGAGGTGGCCCGACAACAGTGGTTCATATTTAAAATAATGTATGAAATACACTCTACGTTCGATGATGATATCCTATCAACCATGGTAAATTACTATAAAAGGATTACTATCATTAAATTATAGTTTCCAAGTCCTCAAAAGAACACTATTCTACAATCAGCATTTCATAACGTAGTGACCTCAATAAATAGAAACTACACAAACCCACCTTTCAGCCCCCATGCTATATAAAACACTAGATGACATCGTATACATTTTCAATTCCGTAGTTCTCTTCTCTTTAAAAAATAATTATTTGAAATAGAGTTGAAAATTTTAGGGGCTCAATACCTATGACATCCCAAACCCAAATTCTACTTCATAGATTCCCTTATCCTTGTGAGTCACATGGCCTTAAGCGTATCACCCCAAATTCCAGAGGCTACTGACTAGAAGTTAGGGACTAGGGAATGTCCATGGGGGAGACTATTCCCTCATAATTAGAGTGTAGCACAATACTTAGATATAAACAGAGGTAAATAGTGTATGTAATATAAGTAAATAGAGTGAGTAGACATAAGTGATAAATAGGAAAGGATAAAAATAAATGAAATAGGTATAATAACTAATGATTATATGTCAATTCACAAGAAAACTGGGAAACATGGACAAAAGATAAAAGACATAACATGTTCCACAAATGAATAAAGGAAATTAAAAGACCATTCCATGAATCTTGAGCTCCGAATTGATCAACTTCTATCAAGATTCATCGTAAATAGAAGCAAATGATGTGTCAAAGTTTTATTCTCACCTTTATCAACTCTGCCTTTCATGTAATCTACCCCTAGTACCAAAAAACATTCGGATAGGGTGTGAGATAACTCTTAGTGGGCCACCACCAATATTGTCTATAACATCCCCCCTATAATGGATATGTAACAGTTTGCAAGTATTAATATATAATATAAAGTTGTACATTATAATGAAATACCCAAGTACCTTCTGCAGCCCTCGGATGGTGTCTAAAAATTTAAATAGTACATTATTTTATTGTTACAAAATTATAAATAAGTCACGCGTTGAAAATAGTGAAGGTTCTAAGATGAAACAAGGAAACCCATAATGATATTTAGTAATGAAGTTCCAATGTAATAACCAAGTCAACATAGACCATAAGGGTATCCATCTCAGTAATAACTATGGCATAGCTAAGGGTAAGAGTGTAATACAAGAAGCATGGTCCAAGTCATTGCACAATAATATGCTTACCAAGTCCATGGATTTCATCCAAGGTAATACTGGGATATGAAATCACTAGGGTTGATGGGATATAACCATGGAACCTACTTTTGAATGTTGTATCTAATGAGTGTATATAAGGAATCTTCTAATAATACATGAGGAATCCTACAGTTTCACACAGAGCATCCAATGTTTGACTAGTATCAGGTTCTAGGTGGATCTCAACCTAAGAAAGTCGTATCCTTGAATCAGAATGGGGATCCCTAGTTCTTAAAGAATTACCTTTGGAATCCATGTAAATCATGAGTTAGGAAAATATTATTTTATAATTATTTCATATAATATTTACACAAGTTTTATGAAATTACATTTATTTAGTGTAATAAGGCTAAATGAGCTTGAAACCCTTTAATCAAGTCATAATTAATCAACAAATTCATTTGGTTCAAGCCTTTACTTTCATTAGTGTGACTACGAAAAGTAGCATGGAATCATTTATTTAATCCATTTAGGAAATTTTCATCAATAAAGGATCACTCCACTACCTTCCATTAACATGGTAAGGGGTGATATATACAAGAAACCTATTATTCAATTACATTTAAAAGGTCAATTCATAAACTTAGTATACAAGGTAATTTACATTTCACATTTCATTATCATATTGAATCACTTAAATTATGGGGGTTAATTGGAGAGAATACCAGGTACTTACCATTTTGAAATTCAGAATTTAAATAATTCCATTTAATATGTAGAATCATACACTTAGAAGGTCATTCCGAGGCACTCCCAAATGGTGCCGGAGACAAGTCAAAAAAATTAAATTAAAATTATTGCAAAAAATCCTACATGGGATGGATGGTTTTATGGGTGTAACCACTAATAAATAATCTAATATTTGAAAAGGAAATAACCATATGATTATAGTGATTATAATCATGGAATATAAATTCAATAAATGACACCCCATGAAATCATTGGGCCCAACGTGATAATTCCCAAATCAACAAACTTGAGGGATGAGTTATAGAACACCCACCTTATGCTTGTACAACTCTCCTCCTATAGTATTAGCCTTTGATTTAGATTGGTTCATAGTATATCTAATAAAAATGTAAAAACATTCACACCTAGATAACTAGGTCAAGAGCAAGAGAGTAGGAAAATGGCTTAAACAGACTCTAGTACTTACCGTTGTGCATCCAACGTGGTGAATAGAGGATCGAACAGAAACCAGACAAAGGATATATCTTTATCCCAAGATTATTCCATTAAATTTTAAAATTTCCCAAAAATGAGATGAGGACCTAGTAGTCATACGCTTTCTGATCATCTAAACCTAATCTAAATTCTCCGAAATGAGATGAGGACCTAGTAGTGATGCCTGAAGTGCCTCTAGACAACACATGGGTGGATGGCATGTCCAACCATACATGTCCTTAAAAATATAAATCTAAATTTTCATCTAAATAAAGTTATTATCATATAACTAAATTAGAGGGATATTCTTCTCATAAGAACTGTAGAAATCAAGGACACATGCTCAGAGCATATCATCCAGAACATGCATTTTATTTTCCAATTTTCCATCAGTATTAAGGTGAGAAGATATAATTATAATCACCTATTTATCAATAGCCTTTTGAAATCCCTAATATAATCATGATGTGAAACATGGATCCCTATCTGAAACGATATGATGAGGGACTCTGTGTTGTTGTATGATCTCAAGGAAATCTATTCCTCCTAGATTATCAACTGAGAAAGTCTCCTAAATTTGAATTAAGTGAGCCACTTAAGTCAACCTATCAATGAAAATCCATAAAACATCGATACATATCAGTGAACTAGGTAGCTGAATTACAATGTTCATGGGAACATCTTCCCACTTCCATATCTGTACTTCAAGTAGTTGTAACAAGACTAAAGGTCTTTGGTGCTCATCCTTCTCCTACCGGAAGGTGGAACACCTATTCATAAAGCCTTCTATCTATCATTTCATCATAGGCCACTAATAATGGAATCACATATCTCGATACATCTTGGAGATACCAGGATGAACTATCCAATAAGAAGTGTGAGACTCATTCATTAACTCCACTCTCATATTTATAAGAATCCATACAAATCCATGAATAGTAAGGAAATCATCCTTGTCAACAGACTAATCCATATGTGTGTTATCTTTTAATACACTCTCTTGAATAAACAAGCCATTAGGATCCTAAAATTTTATACCCTACTCCTTCTCAAGCATGGAAGAGGTTACTATCATAGATGAGAGGTAAGACTGCTTGTGACTATCATGTTACTCTAGATAATTATCAGAAAATGTGTCCATTAACATCCACTCAAAACTATATTCCTATAATATTTTTTCCAGTGTTTTCTAACTCAGCCAATCCAAAAATAAATTTCCCTTGAAGGGTTTATAGGAAAGCAAAAAATCAAAGGATTGTAGATATTTGATCTATATATAATATATGAGGTTCATGTCACTTTGTGTAAAGATATATTTTAAGCTATTGTGGTCCATGTACACCACAAAGTGGTCACCTAATAAATAGTGTCTCTGTAAACATATGGTCTAGAAATCTACTTTTAGATCACGGTCATGCATTGAGTAATTTATCTCATGTGGCCCCAACAACTAATATTTCTATGCAACTACTCTATCCACCTACATCAGAACTACTCTTAAGATTATTCCAAATGCATCATAGAATATGGAATAACAAATTCATGGATCTAGAATAATTAGAACAGGTGATTAGACAAGCCTCCCTTTCATATCCTGAAAGGGTTTCACACACGCTTCTGACCACATGTACTTGACACAAGTCATTGAAATACTAGTGAGAGGTGAAGAAATTCATGATAAGTTTGGTATGAAATTCTTGTAATATCTGTCCATCCCCAAGGAACTCTGTATGTCAAACATTGTTTTGGGATTCTCCTATGAAACTACAACACTATCCTTTTCTGAGTTAATAAAAACTCTCGATTATGATATGATATAACCGATGAAATGAATTTTTTTTATCCCAATGTTGAACTTAGAAGGCATAACATAAAGATGATGTTATTTCAGGGTAATCTAAATGATCTCAAGATAATGGGCATGATCGTTATGAGTATGAGAATACACGATGACTTTTTCCACAAATACAATGAAAAAATAATAGAGATATGGGTGAAAAAAACTATTCATTAGACACATTAATGTGTTGGGTGCGTTCATTAGACCGAACAACATAACAATGTACACATATAGCCCCTACCTTCTATGAAAAGTTATACAGGGTATGTATGATGGTCTTACTCGCACATGGGGATAGCTTGACCTTACTTCAATATTAGATAAGACCCTAGATCCTTTGATATGGTTGAATAGATCATCTATTCGAGGCATTGGATACTGGTTCTTGACCATAAGCTGGTTCAACTTTCTATAATTCATGCATAAACATAAGGTTCCATACACCTTATTAGCGAAAATCATGGGAAAACCCCAAGAAGATGTATTGGTCCATATAAATCCTTTGGCCTCTAAATCATCTAACTACCTCTTGAGCTTCTAAAGATCTATAGGTGTCATCCATTAAGGAGGAATGGACACTGATGATAATTCTAGAATAAGATCGATTGTAAAATCTACCAATCTATGAAAGGGAAATCTATAAAAATCAACGTGAAAGATGTCTCTAAAATGATCAACTCCTGGAGGGAAACCAACTCGATGTAAACTTTGATGCTCTATGAAGAGATTTTAAATACGAGGAGTCACTCCACCTAGCCCATGATACTCTGGTCCTACTCTAACAGACTATAAATCACACTCAACCTTATGTATATAAATTCTACCCTTTGTGATATAAAATATACACTAGGGGATAGCAGTTTACAAAAGCGTGATCTTGAACCAACCAATCTATCCTAAAAATGACATAGAGGCATGATAGCATCCTCCCAATGATGTATCTAGGATCATTACACCTCAAAAATGATGTATATAATTTTTGAGACCTCCCATGATAGATACAGAGATAAAAGAGTTTGAATAATCTATATCAAATAATGAAAATTCTATAGTTGATGCCACTAGAATAACACCTCATATTGTAGATGGTTATGCATCCAGATCCTTGGGTATCAACCATAGTACATCAAACTACCCGGATCCATGACCCTATGTAACAGATGGAATTCCACATTCATAACTACTTAGATGGGGTTGATGGTGATCATGGTTTTGGCTACCAAAGATAGGACCTCGTCCATGACCAATCCTTTTAGTTTTATTCCAAATCCCTACCTAATGCAGTTAAAAATAACCAACACAATAAGGTAGAGTTGGTGTAGATTTTTTCCACTCAAATCTGGTTGTATAGTATGCAATCATGGTAATTAATTAGGTATTTATCACAATAAGGCTTTAGGGGGGCCCATCATCCACATTGATGACATACCATGGATCTATCTTAATAGTTACACCTGTTGTCACTTCCCTGATTAGAAACCTCAAGGGAATGTTTCCTGCAACTAGGAGAACTACTAGTCTATTTCGGAACTAATACTTTATGCCTAGTGCTATTTTCATACCTCAAGTAGAGATCAGTGATAAGAGCCCAATTGACTATTTCATAAAAGGTAGGAAGGAAAAAAGACATTCACTAGTGTATGGATGGAATACAGAAGCCCATCCTTGATGTTTCTAGATCACGAAAGATAATAACTTGTTAGAAGTGGTACAAAGAATTGAAACTAAGTAAACGATGTTGAATACTCCATAACCAACATAGAACGCTTCTTAATATAAATGAAATATTTGGATCTATCAGCTCTCATTATATGAGGAAGGAACTGATCATAGAAATTAGTCTGAAAGTCAATCCAAAATATTCCATAATAATTACCAGTCGGGGTAATCTAAAACCACTGGTGCTTGGCCAAATCACGCATCATGTGTGTTGAAATCTTGACCATTTTCTATAGAGGAATGTCCAGATTCATAAAGATAAAAAATGTGTACTCTAGCCAAGTCTCAATAGACTGTAGACCTCCATCCCATGAGAATGTAGGAGGATGCTACTGCTGGAACTCACAAGTTATATCAGCCATCATATATTCACCTCATGGAGAACTATGCATGGACTATATCAGATGTAGAAGACTATCAAGAACATTGGAATCAATTCCCAAATCAGGTATTGAAGGCGTTTCCTCAAGTGGAACTCCTAAAGTTTAGATTGATGGCCTTGGGCCCACCATTTCTAGAGCATGATATTCACCACCTTCTTGGCGTATAATACACAGAAGTCATGGAGACATTAGTTCACAAATTCCAAGTACATTCCTCAGAACAATATTTAGGAAAATATATAGCATCCATAGCAGAAACTGAATGTAATAAAACTCACTACCCAATGCATACTACCCCAACTACCAACATAGACGACCATGTAGTAGTAAGTGTTCAAGTATATTTTTCACTTAATTTTACATTTTATTAGAATGTTCACTCTTTTACCATTCATAAACATGACAAGGGAAGATAAGGTGTGCAAAAATTTCGTTTTATATTTCTTGATTCACTTTAAAAAAGGATATCCATTCCCATTGAATTGGTTCCCATACACGTTATCACTGAAAAAGACACCCATTTATTTATAGAAAAATGGCATGACTTGGAAAATTACTCATCCCAATCCATGAGGGCTATTACACCTCATAATTGAGCCTGATAATCACTCAATCACAACCATGAGTAATAAAAGCATAAGATAACTATAACAACATTACTCAACAATCATAGTAATATAAAGAAATTAAATGTAGTGAAATGAACCAATGTGGCATAGAAATATACTTGACTTGAGAATTAAGCATTACTATAATGATTCATGTAACAATGATCATTTCCCTTATATCATTGGGCCAAGGATAAAATAGAATCTCAACCAGAGGAAAAACATCAGCAACACCGAACTACATGTGTGTCACCCAATGATTAAATAATGTCAAATGTAATAGGAAAAAGAGAACAATAACTATATTTTTGGGTAACATGGATTTTACCCAGAAGTTGGGTTCGCGATGCCCAAGCACTAAATATGACCAAGTCCTAAGAATTCCAAATCATTAATATATTATCTCCAAATAGTAATGTAAGAATGGAAAACCAATTTGATACCACTTTGTGATATCCCAACCCCAGATGTACTTCATAGGTTCCCCGATCTTTGGTGTACACATGGACATAAGTGCGTATCCCCTAACACCAGAGGCTTCTAGATAGAAGAGAGTGCATATGGTGTTTCTTCAGGAAGACTGCTCCCCATTACCAGAGTGTATCACAATGGATAGATATAAATAAAGGTAAATAGGGGAAGCAATATAACTAAATTGTAGAAGTAGAAAAAATTGATGAATAAGAAAGGACAAAAATAACTGAAATAACTAGAAAAATGGATGATGATATGTCATTTCACTAGAAAACATGAAAACATGGATACAATAAAGAATGAATAAAATGTTAAAAAAATTATTAATGAAACCAAATATTATCCCATTAATACAGAGCATTGGCTTTTTCATATACTATCAAGATACATCTTAAACAACAACCAATCAAGTTTTTGAAGTCGTATGTTCCCATTTATCAACACCTTTATTCATGTAATCTTCCTTGATTACCAAACGACACAAAGAGAGGGTGTGAAAAAAATCTCAATGGGATACCACCAATGGTGTCTATAACAATTGGTACATGTATCGAATATGTAACAGTGTGCAACAATGCATATATAATGTAATGTAGTACAATTTATCTAAATACTCATGTACCTACATCATCCCTTGGATGGTGTCTGAACATGTAACGAGGTCAATATTTTATTTTTACTAGTTTCTAAATTAGTCATATTGTGATAGTAGGTATGGTTACAAGATGTAAGAAGGAAACCTATAATGATATTTCGTAATGATGTTCCATGGTAATAACCAAGGAAACATAGTCCCTAAGGGTTTCCAACTCAGTAATAACTGTATCATGGATATGGGTAAGAGTGTATTCCATGGAGTATAGTCCAAGGAATTCCATATTAATATTCCTACCAAGTTTATGGAGTTCATTGATGTAAAATAGGGAAAACCAATTACTGGGCCTAATGGGACTTAACCATGTAACATACATGTCAATGTTGGATCCAAGGAGTGTATCCAAGGTATAATATAATAATACATAAGAGATAAAAATATGTGATATTGGGCATCCAAATGTTGACATGGATTGAGTTCTGGGTGGGATTCAATCTAAGAAATTCTTATCCTTAGATTGGAATGGGGATCCTAGGTGCTCAAGGAATTAACTATGGAATAGAAGGTGATATCAAGTTATTTCACTCAAATTTGATAATAATATAAAATAATATTTCATAAGGTTCATGGAATTATCATTCATTACTGTGATATGGCTAATTGAGCATGAAACCATTTAATCATGTCATAATTAATCAATAAGTCCATTTGGATCAAGCCTTTCCTTTCATTAGTGTGACAAGGCTAAGTAGTTTGAAACCATTATTTAATCCATTTAATACATTTTCATAAATCAATGTTCAAAATTCTACCTTCTATTAACATGTTAAGGGGTGATATAGTTATTAATCCTACTATTAAATTACATTTAAAAGGCCATGTCATATACTTTGTATACATGCCAATTTCTATTTCACATTTAGTTATCAAATTGATGAACTTTCCTTAGGCGGGTCAAGTGGTGATAATAAATGGTACATTCCAAGATGGAATTCATAATTTAAATAAATACATTTAATATAGAAAAGGTTTTACTTATAAGGTTAATCAAAGGCACACTGGAATGGCGGTTCAAATGTGTCGAAACACTAAAACAAATATTATGGCATACCATCCAACATGGGATGGATAGATTTTTTGGTGTAACCAATAATAAATAATCACATATTTGGAAATAGAATAAACATATTATATAATGATTAGATCCATGGAATTTAAATTCAATAAATGATACTTGATAAAATCAATGGACCCCACATGACAATTCTAAAATCAATGATCTTTAGGGATGAGTTATAGAACACACTCCTTAGGCTTTAACGAACCTGCTCCTCAAATATCATCCTCTAATTTGGCTTGGAACATAGAATATATTATAAAAATGGAAAAATTATCACTCCTCGATAATTAGTTCAAGATAAAGAGAGAAGAAGAACTGCTCAAATAGACTCGTGTACTTACTATTTCACATCCAACATGATGAACAAACGCTCCAACATATCTCGAAAGAAAGAGATATCTTAATCCCTAGATTAGGACATCAAAATCTCCAAAATTAATTTAAAGGATTTTAATACCATTTGAAATTATAATAGGGAAGGAGGAGGGGCTTAATTAGATCATTAAGGGAAAACTATCAAAATTGAACAAGAATTTCGATTGTGCGTGGTTTATCCACATAGTTTGAAAAACCATATCCATACCATGAATGAGTTCCTGGAGAAGAGGGGAATGAACAATGTTAGGGAACCTATGACCAAACATGTGGTATGGCTCTACCAAATAATATATTCCACCCTCATGGATTGATCTAATAGTTCTCCCTACATGCTCTGTTTACTCTAACTGTGTCACAAGTCTATGTTTTCCAAAACAGTCGGGTTCTAGGCTCTGAAAAATCCACAGACATCCCTAAAAACCTTCTATTACTAACAATTATTACTTTTTAGGTCCTAAATAAATAATTATACTTAAATTTATAGGATCCATAACTAATTGAAAAAGTGGGTTCCTACAAGACCTATTTCTATATACTGAGTTGTGAAAATTCCTCACATCTTAAAAAACATTCTTCCCCCACCAAGGCTCGATATCATGATCCTAAAATCTGATAAGTCCATTACTACATCCCAAAGTAATCAAAATACTATATCTCATTTCTATCCTAACCCTAAATACATGTCACTTGAACTAATTGGACTATCATTCCATAATATATCTTATTCTGGTGGTCCACTATCTAAACATGCTTTATATCACAAATGTGTTGAGTTCAATTTCAACATCCCGCCACTCGATCATGTGGGAAAATTTTGTGTGATAATTATTATGTTAGTAAACATGGAATACATCATAGATATAATAATAATATATATGTATGTGTAATTCACAATCCACCATCCAAAGTTCCTAGAAAATCTCAAATGAGCTGACCTAATGTGGTTCAAATGAACCATGACTCCCCAAACTCCTATGTAACAACCAAGGAGAGACTTCGAGGAAAATCCAATCACCAATATAAAATTCATATAGATGATTATGTTGATTTAAAATCAATTTATGATGAATTTGTGTTGACCTTAATTAGCTCATAATCAATATCATGATTTACACTGTCTCATTAATGATACGCAGTCCCTCCAAGGGTACTTATAAATCCTATACCCAACAAAGAGGTAATCTTAAAAGTCTCCCATACACCATCTAAAATGTAACCATCATGATCAAAGAATAATAATTATTTTTATCGGAAAAATGAACTATGTGTTGAATTTTCTACCAAGATCCAGTAATGTCAAGAATGCATTCTTGAAGCATTTATCTGAGAATTAGGATGGATCCCTTGGTCTAGACATCAATTTATAGATGATATGTTATGCTCAACATAAACTGAGAACCCCTTCCTGTTTGAAGTCTACTCCTAAAATGTAATTTTAATTGAGGTCCCTATCAAAAATTATAGCTGATGGAACACCAGCAAGTTCATAATCTACAACAAATATAATTTCCCAATACCATCTACCCTCATCGACTCCTTGATATATAAAAAATGAATTGACTTATTGAGTAGATTAGTAATCAACCATATAAAAATCATACCAATAATATTATGAGGTAGCTTAATCCTGAAGTACAATTATATTTTATCCCATATCAAAATTGTAATGGGTATGGTTTGTAGTAAATTTTTAAGCCTATGATTTATCTCCTTAATTATACCAAAAGGGATGTCATAATTAATGGTAAATGATGGTTCATCTATGATACAAAAACTAATTTCATCTGTCTGTATTAAAAATAACTCCCTATCATAGTTCTATTTGGACATCAATCCAATATTATAAATAAAACCCCATTTGAAGATTGAGACCACTCAACTAGGGTCCCCCCGTTATTATGATTTCAACTAATTTATAGACACTCTTCATCCTTAGCTTATCCAAGTTGAATATGATCAACCATATATGATATATCCCATGTTTAAGCATGAAATATATGTTACTAATCTCTTACTTCATTCTAGTGAATTTTAGAAAAAAATATAATCAAATACTATTCTTTAATAGATTCCTTTACTTCATGAGATGGTAAGTTTCACGTAAAAGAATCTTTGAAAAAGTTTCTTTTTTTGTGGTGTATGAATTATCCAAATAAAATTCCACAAGTTAATCCAACTAGAATCTTTGTCTCAGATTCATATACTTATGTTTCAATATATAATTCATACTCATATGATTTTAATTCACTATAATCTTCTCCAGGAATAGTTAGTGGAAACAATTCTGATGATAATTCATCACTACCACTAATTGAAGATCATGAATTGAGACGTTATTCTAATGAGGGAATAATTGGAATAAGTCATAGGATAAAAAATATATTCCCCATATAAATACATATACCAAACACATATATTAGGCATTGTAGTAGACATTATAACAAAAACATAGATATGAAATGGTCATGCCTAGATATGAAGTCAATATCTCATTAAAATCCTAAAAATATATCGGGCATTGATCTATCCAAGAAAAATTCATACCCTTACTTGTTTAACCTATCATCGAAGATTTCATATTGGATAAATCCTAGAAATCCATAATAACTAGATAATCCCATGAAACATTACATCTCAACTGTAATTCAAGGATTCTTTCAAGACATCACAACTTAAATATTCTTAGTATCGACTAAGAAACCCTTCTCAGACATCACATGGTCCATCCTTATTATTTATCTCAATGGATAATGATTAGTTTAACATGCTATAGTATTGAAATTCCCTTTATTGAAATATTTGTTAGTCATTAAATCTACCAGGAAACATTCAATTTCTTTTTATAATTAGACATTAAAATTCCATTATATATCCATATTTCTTATCATAGATACTCTTATTGCATAAACTATATATCATTTCCATATATGAAGTTTTAATATGAAAAATATTGGATTGACTGGGGAAAAAATTGATAATTCTACATTCATTACTCAATATAAATATTTATTGATAAGTAATATTGTTTTTGAATTGAATTGGTCGTTTAATATTTAGGGAATAAATCGGAAACCCCTTAATGTTTGGGGACCAAAAATATATATCATATAGACGCATCGAACTGTATCATGAGAAAATATTGTAATATAGAATTAACTAAAATGATGGTATATAACTACCAATCGATTAAACTGTCCTACCAAAAGGTTGTGATGATATAGATATCATGATATCAGAAATTAGGACGTCAAATATTAAGAGTTTACTTCAATGAGAATTTTTTAATATTATCCATGATATTTTTTTTGAATATTATCTGTGGATTCTTTTAGTAGTGAATTTATTGATTAAATGGTATGGGTTTGAATTTAATTACTTTTTCAATTTTGATTATTCTTAATTGATTCATGACAGTTTCCCTTTTACCAAACCATTATCGAGAATCTGATCTCACCTTTATATTTTTTCCTTTCTCCATGATATAAAAAATGAGTCATTATATGATCTCAAGGATGAAGAATATTTACATTCACTGTGTTTTGTATTTAATATCTTCAAATGTAACGTGAGATTGAATAATGTACATAGTTTAACTAGGCTACTAAAATTTACATTTTTTTACGATATGATTCCTTTTATTTCATGCCAATGTAATAATGTAACCACCAACTTTGAGCTATTAGGGTTGGGGAATGTAATGTTTTTATCAGATTAAGACTAGTAGAAACCATAGAGACCATATTTAGTAACAAAAATATTGTGCAGTATATCTCTATTACTAAATTTGAGGATAATCCTAAGTAGATGATAACATACTAAATTTTGGAATTGAAGAGATTATATAATTTTCCATAAAAAACATCCAAGTCTAAATACTATATGTTCATTTTTTTTTGAACAAATATAACTAGAGGAAATAACCATGAAAATATTTGGTTTCATTATATCTCATGAATAATTTGGGTTCAATATGAGGGTTCCCTTATTAGATACCGAGTTTGACACTCCTAGGGGATATGTGTGGGTTAGTTCATATTTTCATTATGAACCATCATGAATGGTTGGAAAATATTATAATCATAGATGATATAGTTTAAAAATAAGGGGTAATAGATTAAAAATAAGAAGTCATGATTTATAAATCCTATAAATGAATTTTTTTAAGAATGATTATTTTTCCTCACACCATGATTTTTGGTTTTCTTCAATGGCTGAAACCATTAAGAATGATGTTGATACTAAATGTGACAGAAAATTTAATGATTCCAATAAATTAAATTAAATGATTACTAAAGATAAATATATTTTGATTAGTAATACTAATTTATAATGAAGTGTGATTATCAACTTATTTCATACCTAACTTTTTAACTCACCAAAGAGAAGGATAGAGTCTACTAAGATCTCGGGTGGTGGAGAACAAATTTGAAATACGGATCAATTTTTTCATGTGTGAAATGTTAAAAGTTAAGACAAATATATTTTTACAAAGGAATATGAATATTTTTAATGTGTAGAAATTAATGTTATAATGAATTGAATTGATGAGTAAAACTGAAGAGTTCAATAGAGAGAAATAAATTTCATTCTACAGTACTATTTATAGTTTATTTTCTTAAATGTGGGGAACCTTGGAATTGTCTAAGTCAACAGACTATTTTAGTGGTTAACTCCTAGACTAATGAAGGACCTCTTTTATATAAATCATTGATGAAAAAGGGTTTAATTATTTATGTATTTTGATTTAGTAATTATATTGTAAACATATTGTTATCAATGGTATTTTGGTTTTAATAATCATGAAACATCATAGTATTGAGTTAATATTTTTATACTAAAATATATTTCTTCTGGTAATATTTACATAATAGTTATCGATACCATCATGAGTAAATGAATTTAAGGTTTAACATAAATTGATGGTTTACATAACCATTATTGGGATTCATGTGATGGGATTTTAATATTAGTACAGATTTCTTAAGAATTATTTATTGGAATAAAAACTTCTTGTAGTATATGTTTTAGTGGAATGGTTTTTAGAGGAATAATTATTATTTTAGGAAAGAATTTTATTAATATTGATAACCTTTAAGGTTAATATGATCATTTATGTTAATGTAATAGTAATCAATTAAATTTTTTGATTTTTTGGAAACAATAAGTTCTATGGAAAACCATAGTGGTTGAAAATTTAATCGATGATTAATTTTATTTTGAATATGTTCATGATATTTTGGGGAATTTTAAAGGAATTATATAAATATATTTTTAGAAAATTGTCAAACCATATGATGAGGGTCAACCTATCCCATTCATCTAGTCAATCTGTCTCAAACCCACAATCAAAGGGTAACTAGAGTGTGAAGCATACCACTAGCCTACATGATGTCCTGATTAATATGAAATGGTTTTTACAGAAGTGATTTTATGGATAAAAATTAATTTGAACATTGGCTGTTTCTATTGAGGTTTTGAGATTAATTTATTATATTGGGTAACTTTTAGTAACTATTTTTTGTATGTATTTAGGTACATATAGAAATAATTTTCTCTCTTTTGTTGATATTATAATCCCTTAAAAGTTAATTTTTATTTTTTAGATATAAAAATTATTGGATATTCATTTCATGTAATATAAAATGAAGTGTAAATTGATCCATGAACATCCAAAGGATAAAATTTTTATTTTAAAATAAAAAGGTATCATTTATATATATTTACCAGGGTTCTCTATGTTGATGTTAAAATAAAACCTCAAACTTTATGAAAAAGATATCAAAATAAATATGATACACATTTAACATAATTTCCATTTAATAAATTTTCTTTTCACCCATCACATATTTATAGCTTTCTCTATGTCAAATTTATCTTGATCATGATCTCTATCACTCTTTAGTTTTCATTGGATGTTAGTTTTCTCCTCATTGTATATATTTTAACATCCCACTAATGTATCATATTGGGTAATGTGGTTATGAGTTATTCTATATGAATATAAGATTTCATTTCCCTCTTCTCAAGAGAATGTTTTATCAGCCCTTTTTAAGATAAGAGATTTCATGAAATGTAATTTCAAATGCCAAAAAATTAATTTCCATGATAAATTTAATATTGTATGGATGATATTCATTAGAATGTTATCCTTATAATTTAACACCCTAGTATTTAAAAAAGGAAACTATGTTCGATAATATATACCATATGAAATAACGATCCTAAACAAACAATGAAATATTATTATTTAAATATTATTATTATAAACTGTCTTTTAAATTGGTAGGTATGAATATGATCAATTGATCTATGATGTAACTATAATGGTATTGAATATATATTTATTTATTTAAACATATAAAATAATCACACAAATTTTACTAACTACATTTTATTCTATGAAAACATGTTTTCTTCAAAAATGTTTCTTAATTATTGTTGTGAGGAAATATTATAATTAATATTAAAAAATGTTATAATTTTTTTTAAAATAAGAAAATAATTTTTGAATTTATCAAATAAAAATTGAAATAGGTTGTAATTTTTTTATTTTCTAAAATAATTTATTTTTCATAAAATAGAGAAAACTACATATTTTTCAAATTCATTAATTTATTTTCCCTAAATAAGGATATTTAAAAGTACCATTATATTTTGGAATTTTTTTTATAATTACATATGAAAATGTTATTTATAATAATATATTTTAATATAATTTTAATCTATAATTTTAACAATTTTTGTAAAAGTTTGTTTTTATGCATAGAACTTATTGTTAAGAAAATTTTTATAGTTCATAAATTTTATACAATTTAATTAATTAAAGTAACCCCTAATAAGGAAATATTTAAATTATATTTAAATATAATTTATATTCATGTGAATTTATATTTATATAATTAGAATTTATATTCATTGAGTTAATATAATATCATATTTTTCTTGGAAGATGCCTTTTGTGGAAAAAATATTTTTTGTTGTGCTTGCTGGCTTATTTTTAAATAATAAATTTCCACTTATATGAAATTAATTTGATAAAATTGATTAATTATGTTAATTCATCATGATTAAATTTGTTATTATATCAACATAATTTTTCTTCATAATGAAAATTAAAAATTGTAAACAAATTTTACCAAGGATAAGGGTTAAATGGGTTTACCATGGGGTAAAACCAAAAGATAAGGGTATGTTTTCCAATTAAAATTTTATGAATACTATTTTATTGAAATATTTTACCTTATGTTATACCAAATTATAATATATTTCAATTTTGAATCATTTTTCATTTTGAATGAATTTATCATTTTTTATTATTGTATGAAACTTCCTTGTGGGTTCATCTCCCCCACTTATAAAAGGACACCCCTATCCTATCCACTATACACTTAAATATTCCTTTTGGTTTTAAAAATGAAAACCCATAATACATATATAAATCTATCCCATTACCAAATGTTCTTATTTTGATAAACAATACACCCTATGAGTGATTTAGGTAGACACATGAAGAGGTTGTCCAATGTGGATGTATAGTTCTTCACCATGAATTTTCATTTGATTTATTCTTACACAAACATACAATCTTATAAAAAAATTAATATATAACAAAATTGGTATCTAATATACAGTTATATTTTATTATTTTAATTACATAACTTATATCCATGTCCTCTTTCATCAAATTGTTAATGAAACTGTTGACCATGTGCACGACAAACTACGACCTTGTTAACAGATGAAATTCATTTTTTTTCACCACCTATCTCGGATGGATATAATTATGGGTTTAATATATAAATATGATATTTATCAAATAATAATAATTATGTAATTATAATATTATATCAATCTTCTTAACTTAACTTCCGTTGGAAAATAATGGTGCCGCTTGTGTGTACGTATGGACTACCACCTCCACCAAGCGGTGTGATTCCATTTTCATTTTATATTGAATTGATGATAACAAAGATATATTTATTAAATATATATAATATATAATATAAAAAAAATATTTATTAATGTTCAAATATTAATTAACTTTCTTTATTTAAATCAATCGTAAAATAAAAACAATATTCATGTGTATGTATGGCCTACTCTTTCCCTTAAATGGTGTCATTCATTTTTCAATATATAACATTTATGACAGAATATAAATATGTATATAATGAATATATATGTTATTTATATCATTATAAACATTAATTATATGATTTATCCATAATCAAATTACATAGACCAAAACTACCAAAACAAAACTTACCGGAAAAACAAAGCGGGTTTTTCCCAGAATAGTGATTTTTAAGAAATAATTAATGATAAAAGGGAGATAAAATATTATAAGTAAATAATTTATTATATTATATATATAATTATGGTTAATTAATATATTTATATTAAATATAACTTCATTATTCATGAGTTTGGAACATAAATGAATGAATTCAGGCCCGTGGTAATGGATTTTGTCTCAAATTACATTCCATTGATACATATTTTATATTATGCTTCTATTTTCATTTATAAGGTGTATATATTGGCCACATGATAGGTAATATCGTGAATAATTTACAATAAAATTAATTTTAGTGTTGAAATTTTAATTTTTTCATCCAATGATATTTGAAAAGAATGTTACCAAGTGGAAAGGGGTTTTATAATTCTATTTCACTTCATTGAGTAATATTACTTATTCATTAATTTTGTCACCTAAAATTATTTTTGTAATAATATTAGATTATATTATATTGTATTACCCTTGTTTCATGTGGATTTATATTTAATACAAATAATCACCTTGTGGATTAATTCTCATTTCAATGTTATAGTCCTGGTAAAAGTTCTTCATCAAAAATTGACTTTTATGTGACATTTGTTATGTTATACATCTAAATTATTTTATAATGTGTATATAATACCACTTTTATATTTTATGACATTATATTATTTGGAACAATTATATTTAATATTTTATTTGAAGTGATTACTTTCATGGGGATTATGAATCAAAATTTTCCGAAGAGGTAATGGTTTATTTTAAAATGTCATCAATATATAGGATGATTTATGTTTATGTATCCGTTGGGGGAATTAATTTATATTTATATCTTAAAACAATACATTTATTCTCATTTTATCCATTAATTTATCATGTTATATTTCCATTTTCATCTCTATGGTACTTAAAATGCTTTAGAAAATGTTTTTAAGATAAACTAACTTTTTTTATTTCATTAGTTGATCATCAATTTTCATTCATATACATGATTTCTAAAAATGTTTTCAAGATTTTCTTTAATATTATATTTGGAAATCTTGAGTTTATTTTTACACCAGATTTTATTTTTACAAAATGGTTTCAAATAATTATTCATGTCGATTTTTTTACCAAGGTAGTGTTTTATATTTTAATGATAATTTGAAAAGAATATATATTTTAAGATATTTGGAATGAATGGAATTTTTACACCACCATTCCTAATAATTTATTTAAAGATTAATTTATAGGTTTATAAGGTTCTTGAAAAAGAAGTTTTTACCCATATAATCTTTAATAGTTTAGTTTTTAAATGTTATTTTGAAAGTGATAAGGTATTTTACTCAAGAATGTTTAAATGATGTTTTTAAGGTATTTATATTCATCAATAAAAACAACATTTATTCCACTTATACTCCATTTTGGATATGTTTTATTGATACCATCCTTATTCATTCACTAGATGGTTTATGATTATCTTGACTAGGGTATGTATTAGCATCAACATTCTATATTAATTTTGTTGTCATTAGATTTCTCGAGAAACATTTACTTTCTTATGATCATTTGAAATTAAATTTCCCTTAAATATCAAAAATTATTATTATATATATACTTTTTTCTTAAACTATATATCATTTCTACATATGGTGTTTTTTTATAAAATTTATTTAACTGATTGTGTAGACCTTGATAAATATATATTCCTCACTCAATATAGATATTTTTTGATAAGGAATTTCTTATGAGTGAATTGATCATTCAATATATGAGTAATGTGTTAGAAATTCAGTGGCAGGTGGGTCTCTGTTACTGATAGCCCCTCAATTCATCGATATGTCTCATGTGAAAAATTTGTAAGCTAATATTTAATGAGGTTTCAATGTATACTTACACATAAATTAAATTTTCTGGGAATACGGTCTTGATGATATAGATATCATGATTTATTATATCATTAAATCCAATATTAATAATGTACTTCATTGAGAATTATGTAATTGTAATCCATGATATTACTGAATTTAGATTATCCATAAAAGCATCCCATGATCACGTTATTAATTAAGTTAATTTTTTTCATTTATTTACCTTTTCATTCTTATTATTCATTATTAATTAATGATTCATTACACTTTAAACTTCCCATATCAGTCATTTTATCACTCCCTTTTTCTGTTTTCCTCATGATATAAAGAACACATCTTTTAATGAGTTTAAATATAGAGAATATTTACATTTAGTATATTTTTTATTTTATGTTTTCAAATGCAATGTGAGATTCATGTATATATAGATATTTCAAAGACTAAAAAAACCATACATTCTTTAATAATAAAATTCCTTGTATCTAGTAACAACATAATAAAATAACCACCAAATCTGGGTTATTATGGGAATGTATTTATAATTATTCTAATAAATTCCCATCTATAACCTTCATAACATAACTAAAATAAATTTTTTATCAGTTTCTTACAATGTATAATTATTTATATAATGAAATTGCCTCGATGTAAATTCAACATCACCAGACATGGCCCTTTATTGGGACTGATGGACATTCATGATCACCATGATCTCGAAACTAGTGAATGTGAATCAATAAAAAACACATCATAATGATTAAATCCTTATATAATAACCAAATAAATAATCAATTTAATCTAGAAAGAATAACTGATGAACTATGTGTTCATTGAACATTCATGAATGTAAAATAAATAGACATTAAATAATAATAAAATTTAAATATAGAATAATATATATAAAAAAATATTTCAACTCATTATAAGTATACACACACATATAGAATGAATCCTTGAATAAAAGAAATCCAATTATAAATATAGATGATGGCTAAAATAGCTAATACCCCTTATACCTAAAAATTGGAAACTTAATCCACTACTCAAACATCCCTACATGACCCACAATCACTCACCATAACCACACATCCATTGATGGAAAAATAAAAAATCAAACTCAAAAAAGAATGTGGTAGCTAAAATGAAATAGTAGAGTTGTATACTTGCACATACATTAGTTGGTATACAAGGTTCAAACTAAACATTCCCAATATGTTCTCATCAATGAACCAATGGAATTACCCCATACTTTAAATCATGAAATCTAGTTTCCAAAAAATATATATATAAAAATTCAAGGCTCTTAAATGATCGTGTAGAAAGGATACACAAAACATACTATATTTTCCCTTTTTAAAAATCAAAATACAAACCTCACGAAATTTTTTCACATCCAGTATAAAATCATTAATTTCACAAACACGTTTTAAAAAAATGTTTTTTTTAATAATTTACTTCAAAACATTAAAAGTGGTCATTCGAAAAACAAGAAACCAAATCCCAATCCTATTTCCCACCTTTTCCAAAATCAAATCATTTATCCAATTCCCTACAACAAAACATTTCCACTTCTGATTATAAAAAAACCTAAAAATAATTTTTCAAATAATTTAAAATTAAATCATACAACATTGGAATGAATTCAACCATCCTAGAAACCAACAAATTAAATAAAAAAAAAGAAATTAAACATTCCATTCTATCATTAGATTAAATCAACGATAGGGGATTTAAATGAGTCATGGAATGGAATCCTCTAAGTAATCCCTAAAGAAAACTGGAAATTATGGGAAACTCTATTATCAGTAACTTGAATAAAATATGGATCAAATCAATAGATCAGTCATTTGGCCCCTTTATGAAACCAAACATCCTATTCTACACCACTTAAGGTCATGGTGTAATATAAATTCCCTCATGAGAGAGAAACTTTTCTTGGGAATCACCCAAAGTATACACACGAAGATAACATAAAAACCATTGAAAACTCCAAGCTAGCTACTTAGGAAATCATGATATCAATTGGTGGATGTAAGAAAACCAAAAGGCAAGGGGCTATCACATGAATAAAAAATAATAAAAAATCAAATAAATTTCATCTCACCTTCATCACCCCATAAATAAATAGTCTATTTATTTCATATATTCCAAAGAACAACAAAATAAATGAGGAATATAAAACATCCCCATTTGAGATACAATTTAGATTAATAATATATAAAACTAGATCTAATAAGGGGCTCACAATAATAATTTAACTCATTTATAATGTTCCAAATAAAATTTTAAAAATAATATTGGAATATTAATTTGCTTAAAATTATTTAAAATCTCATTTCAAAAGTTCAATTGAAATAAAATTATCAAAATACTATTTGGAATCTAATGTATTATATTCCATTTTCATAGAAACCACTTTTAATCATCCCTAAGACCATTGTGTCTTAAAACCAATTTAAATTGAATTCACACACCCTTCTTTGTTAAAAACCCATTTAAAATATAACCCATTTTCAATAACTTCATTTAAATACCCATTTCATTTCAATAAACACATTGTAATTTTAGAACATATTTTCATTAATAAAATATAACAATAGAATATACATTTAAGGATCCATAGAAACATCTATCCCAAATATTAAAAACATTAAAAACCAATTAAAACCTCATTATGGTATTTTAACTACCAATAATTACATGAAAAGGTAATTGAAAAATCCAAATAATTACATGACACGTACTGTAATTGAGATTCCATTGAAAACCGACCGATTTCAAAAGAGAAAAAAATATATCATATTTCTTTTCATTGAAAAACTAAAACTGGGTAAAGAGAATGTGACATCACAGACTCGAATGCCACTTAATAGGTCCCCCCATACTAGTGGTCCATATAGAATCAAGATCATTTCCTTAAATGCTAGAGGCTTACATCTTGCATCGAGGGCCTAGGGTGTGTCCATGGGGAGACTATTACCTCATTACTAGAGCATAATGGAAATACATAAGTAGATATAAATAGTGGAAGCATTATAAAAAAACAGTGGAAGAAACTAAATTAATAAATAGACAAAGATAAACATAACTATAACAATTATAATAATTGATGATGTTATTTTATGTCATGAAAAAACTGAAAAAACTAGATACAAGATATCATGAATAACAAACTCTACAAAATTATAAAGGAAATCAAAAGACAATACTATGTATCATGAGCTTTGAATCGGTCATCATCTATAAAGATCCATTCTAAATAGAAATCAATCTAGTGTTCAACGTCGTATTCATCCCTTTATATCAACACAAACATTTAGGTAATCTTCCCCGGGTACCAAATGATGCCCGAAGAGGGTGTGAGATAAATTTTAGTGGGCCACCACCAATGGTGACTACAACATTCAGCCCGTGTAATGGAAATATAACTATGTTATATCATGCATATATAAATTAATGCAATAAAATGTAACAAAATATCCAAGTACCTTTATCATCCCATGGATAGTGTTTGAACATGTAACCAATTTATTATGTTGTAAATACCAATTTATATTTATGTCAAATGTTAATAAATGTAAAGGCTCTAAGATGTATTAAGGAAAATAGTTATTATATTTAATAATGATGTTCCTAGGTAATAACCTCGATAAAGTAGGCCTCAAGGGTCACCAAATCGATAATAACTATATCCATGCTAGGGGTTAGAGGGTAATAAAAGGAGAACAGTCCAATGAAATCCAAATTATGATGCCTACTAAATACAAGGAGTTCATCCAATATAAAATGGGGTTATCTAATGACTGGCCCAGATGGTCTTTAAACATGGAACCTACTTGTCATTGCTGGATCCAAGTAGTGTATCCAGTTCATCATGTTGTACTACATTAGGGATCATATGGTGTCATATCAGGCATCCCATGTTAAACAAGGATAAGGTTCTAGGTGGGTCTCAACCTAAGTAAGCCGTATAATTGAATTCATAATGGGGTCCTCAAGAGCTTAAGTAATTCTCTCAAGAATCCAAGGCGAACTATAGTCAAAACACTCTTATTTTTATTAAGAAGTCATATATAATTCATAAGGTTCAAGCCATTACATTTCATTAGTTTGACAAGGATAATTGAGCATGCAACAATTAATTCAAGTCATAATTTATCTATATTTCCATTAGGTTAATGTCCTTCTGTTCATTATAGTGTTAAGGCCAAGTAGCTTACAACTATTCATTTAATCTATTTAAGGATTTTTAATAATAAATTTCCCTCTTATACATTACATAATCATGGTATTGGGTACTAGAGATATGGAACCAATTATTCAATTACAATTTACTAGGAAAATTCGTATACATAGTATACTTTCCAACTTATATTTCACGTATTTTTATTAGTTAAAGTTGTTACCTTAGGTAGGTCAAGCTGTGAGAATACATGGTACTTTCTATTATTAAATTCATAATATAAATCAAGCCACTTAATAAAGAAAAGCATACCCTTAGAAAGTTCCGGCTATGTCACTCCCTAACAATGTCTCAAACATGTCATGACACTAAAACAAAAATTATAGTATAACATCCAACATGAGATGGATGGATTTTTGTGAATGACCACTAAAAATTATCATATATATTCAAAGAGAATAACCATATGGTTATAATGATTATATGAATTGAATATAAATTCAATAAATGGTATCTGATGTAATCTACGGGCCCCACATGAAAATTCTAAAATCAACAGACATGAAGGATGAATGATAAACAACCCTCAATAGTACCATACACCTCTCCTCCTCTAGTATTATCTTTTTATTTGGGTGGGATAGAAGTATATTTGAGAAAAATGTAAAAATCATCACCCCAAGAAAACCAGGTCGAGAACAAGAGAGACAGAGAACGACTCAGACAGACTTGAGAACATATCATTGCACATTCAATAAGATGAACAGAAGCTCAAACATATCTTGGATGAAGGAGATATTTTGATCACCATATTAGGCCTTCAAAAGTGTCAAAATGGGAGAAAATGGATGTTCAGTCCACAAAAATTCAGATTAGGGAATTAGGATTGTTTAATAATATTATTAATGGAAAAATGTAAAATTACCCAAAATTTAGCATGATCATATTTTTTTCCATATGTTTTTCTAAAATATGCACCAACCCTGCATGGTTACCTGGATAAATGGGCATACTAAATGGTTATGCAGCACCATTAGGAAAATCTTGCTCCAACCAAGAGATATGGTTGTACCCAAAAATGCACACCATTCACACGGTTGTATCTAACCATGCAATCTACCAGAACAATTTACTCAAACCATGCGACACGGCCATTATTTTCAAAAATAGGGGCTCTAAAATCAGAACAAGACAGAGACACCCTCATGACATTCACTAAACCACTAGGAATCCATATTAGGTCCAAAATAATAAATTAGAACGAAATTTAAAAGAATCACACCTCAATAAAAAATTGGGTTCTTTCAAACATCTCTCTTAAATGAGATATTCCCCAATTTCACCTTCAAAGGGCATGACTTTGTTTTGTGAAAAACTCTGGCCATTGGGAAAGAACGTCACCCTCCCACTCCCACATTTGATCTTATAGGTGGTTGTTATTCCGTAACAATCGTACTATAGGGACATACTGGCCTTAGAGAGCCTTCATGATCTGGTCAGTGATGCGTACAGGATAATCATCAAAGGGAGAACTGACATCTAAGTCAACTTCTATAAGAGAAAATGTATGAGATGGGTCTACATGATATTGGAAAAACTATGAACCATGGAAGACATCATGCTATTAGATGGTACATTTTTGGTAGTACCAACCAATAGGATACCCAACAGACTCTCTTTAGAATCTCAAGTGTCCCTATGTAATGAGGTGGAAACTTTCCTTACTTCTATAATAGTCTATACCATAACCTGGGCGATACCCGTATGAAAATATGACCCCCAAACATGAACTCAAGATATCATCAGCGTAGATCGACCTAAGACATATGTCTAGACTGAGCAGTAGACATATTCTTTCTAATCATCTAAACCTACTCCAATGTTTCCTGAATAAGACGAGGACCTAGTAGTGTTGCCTCACATTCCTCTAGCCATCACACGGCTGATCAAAATGGCCTACCATACACAACCTCAAAATGATCCATCTTAATCATTGCATGGAAGTTATTATTATAGGAAAACTCAATGAGAGGGAAATTCTTCTCCCAAGAACAACGGAAATCAAAGAAATCATGATCGAAAAATATATTCTAAGACCTGTATTATCTATTCAGATTTTCCATCATTCTATGTGTGACAAGATATTCTTAGAAGCACCTATGTTACCCATATATTTCTATAATACCTTCCATAACTGTGAATCGAAATAAGAATACCTATCTTAAATGATAGTATCTAGGACTCATTGCAGTCATATGATCTCATTAACATAAAATCTTCCCAACTCTTCAACTGGGAAATTATATTAAATAGGAATAAAATGGGATACTTTATTTAGTCGGTTGATAACTACCCATACAACATCACAATATCTTGGCGAGTTAGGTAAACCAACAGAATAATCCATATACATAACATCACATTTCTATTTTGGGAAAAAAAGTGGATGTAAAAGCATGCATGTCTTAGGTTATACACCTTCAATTGTTGACTAGTGGAACCCATAATTATACATCCTACAATCTATCTTTTAATCCTTGACCACCTATACCAGTGTCATTATCTCCACACGTCATGGAGATTTTGGGATGACCTACCCACTAAGAATGATGGGACTCAAACAAAAACACATCTCTGGTATCTTTAGAAACCCAAACACATTCATGAATATGAAGGATGTTGTCTCTATCCATAGAAAAAACCAGAGGTGGGCATTCTCTTGATATACTATCATAAATAACCACACCCTCAAGATCTAAAAAATGTCTACCCTTCACCTTATCAAAGAGGGAATAAGTTACTGTCAAATATGAGAGGTAGTAATGCACACGACTATCCTGAAACTCTTCATGTATCTAATGGAAGAGATCCATTAACATTCTTTCATAATTGGATTCTCATATTGAATGTTTTTTAGTTTTCTGACTCTGTGCATCTGCAACTACATTTCCCTTCCAAGGTGTATAAGAAAGATTAAAATCTAAAAATTGTAGATACTTGACCCAACATCACTATCTAAGGTTCAATTCACACTGTAAAATTATATATTTTCGGCTATTTTTTCATGTATAGCACAATGTGATCACTTGATAGATAATGTCTCCATCAACATAAGGCATGGATAACTGCTAATAGCTCAAGGTCTTATATTAGGTAGATTCTCTCATGAGGCCTCAAATTCTGAGATCCATACATAATGAATCTATCCTCATACATTATTACAACTCTTAAGAGTATTACTGATGAATCATAGAGGATAGAATAACCTATGCATAGATATGGATGATTTAGAATAGGTGTTGTGATAAGCTTACCTTTCACCTCCTGAAAAGATTTTTCACACACATCTGACCACAGTAACTTGAAACCCTTATTTGTAATACCATTGAGAGATAATCATTGTGTGACAATTCATATATAAAACAACTATAATATCCATCCATCCTCAAGAAACTCCATATATCAATCATTTTATTAGGTTTATCCCAAAAAAATACATCACCAAACTTTTCAGGGTCAATAGATTCACCTGATTCTAGGATAATATAACCAAATATTTGAACATCATTGATCCAAAAGTGGCATATAGTAAGCATGGTTCAAAGCTGATGCTCTCTCAGTGTACTCAAAATGATATTAAGGTGTTTAACAAGGTTGCTATGATTGGGAGAATACACCAAGATGTCATCCTCAAATACTATGAAAAAAGAATCCAAATAGGGGTGGAATACCCTACTCATCGTAACCATGAAAACCGAGGGTTCATTCATAATAACGAATGTCTTAAATAAGTACTCATATAGACCATACCTACTATAGAAAGTTTTACATAGTATGTTTGATTACCTAACTCACACCTGATGATAACATGTTATCATGTATATCTTATAGAATATTATTGAACCTCAAATATAGTTAATTATATTATCAATTTGGGGTAGTGGATACCCATTATTGATTGTAATCTAGTTCAACCATAAGTAATCTACACATATACATAAGATTCCATCCACTTTCATGGGAAAATGCATTGGAGAACACCAAGAGGATGTAATGGTCCATATAAATCCATTGGCCTCTAGATCCTCTAACTACAACCTAAGATTTTATAGCTTAATAGGTTCCATCCTATATGGGAGAATGGACACTGGAGCTGATCCTAGAACAATATCAATCATAAATTCTACCTCTTTCTGAAGAGTTAAGCCCAAAAATTAATTGAAAAACACATCCCTAAAACGATCCAATACTAGAGGGAAATTATCTTGATGTAAGACATAGTATTTCATGAATTGATTATAGATTTGGGTGGTCACTCAAACTTTCCCATGGTGATTTGGTCCAACACTACCTACCTGAACACATCCCTTTCACCCGTATGTAGATAACTGTTGGCCTCTCATGATGTAAACGATACCCTACAGTTATAAGAGTCTACAAAATCATGATACAAAAACAGAAAATACATCACTAAAATAACATCGAAGCCTAACATATCAAGAATAAAGTGGTTCCATATAGATGATTAACTACCTAACTCAAGGGGGCCATCTATACACTAGAGTATTCCCTCTGACTATATCGCTAATAGTGTTACTAGTGTCATTACACTATAGAAATACTATATCTCAAGTCCGAGACATTCCAAGGTAGATACAAATATAAAAGAGAAAAAATAAATTATATCAAATAAATAATATATTGTAGTTTACACCACTAGAATATTAATTCATATTGTAGATGTTCATGTAGCCTAATCCTCAGGTAATGGTTTTAGTTCATGAAAATGGCCTGATCCACATCCCTAAACAACTACAAAACTACCATGCTCAAAACTACACTATCAGCACTTATTATGTTTAGGAGTCTGGATACAACATCCAAAACATCCTCCTCAGTCAGGACTCCCAATACTATTCCAACTCCACACCTGATATGTAGAACAATATACCAATCCATGAGGTGGAGTTGGTGTGGATCATTTTCCACTCAAACATGGTGTAACGGTCCTATGGAAACACTGAATGTTCCCCATCCTACCACAATCCATTAAATCCATTGGGTATATATTATAATGTGTCGTCAAGTGACCCCATCATCCACATTGATGACACAACATAGATTTGTCAATACACATCCTCTGGTTGTCACTTCCCTGATGATAAACCTAAAGGGAGTATTTCCTTCCACCTAGAGAACTACTGCCATGTCGTGGAACTGAACCCCTACACCTAGTGATATTTCAATCCCTTATGTAGTTCTTAGTAATTAGACTCTGATTGGCTATTTCAAAAAAATATGCATGTGTAATACATTCAACTATGTACATTTGGATTATTAAAGGCCATCAAAAATGCCTAGAATATGAAATCTCATCACCAGCATAAAGCGGTGAAAATCATTGTAACTCAGTGAAACCCACCAAATATACCATAACTTACATAAAACACTACCCGAGATGAATGAACTCTCTGGATCTGTCAACTCTCATCGTCTGAGGAAAGAACTTATTATAGAAAATCATCCTAAAGTCAACCCATATCATGTCTTGATGGTGATCATCCTAGAAAACCACCTCCCACCAACGCTTTTCCGAATCCCAAATATTGTATGTAGAATGATTAACCCTCCACTCTTGATGCGTTTCCAAATTCTCAAAGATAGATAAGATGGCCTCTAGCTATGACTCAATAGCATCTGGACATCCATCCCCTTAAAAATTAGTAGGATGTTGCTACTGGAACTAAAGAGTCAGATCAGCAATCATAGGTTCAAGACATGAAGCACCATGTATGTACTGTATTAGATGTAGAAAATAGTCATGAACTTTTGTGTCGGTTCCCAAATTAGGTACAATAGGTGGTTCCTCATATGAAACTCATGGAGGTAAAACTGGTGGCTTAAGGACCACCATAATTGGATCATGATCATCTCCACCTTCCTGGCATACAATACAATGATATTATGAAGAAATTGGTTTACAAATTCCATGAACACACCTCATAACATTCTTTAAGAAGATATATATAATCACTAGCAGAAACCAAAAGTAACAGAACTCACTAGAAAAGAAATACTACTCCAACTACCTGCTTTGATGACCTGACATCACTAAGTGATCAAGTATAAGTTTCATTTTATTTTACATCTAATTACCAGGTTCACTCTTTTAACATTCAATAACATGATAAGGAGGGATAAATATGTGCGGGAATTTCATATTATAATCCATGCTTCACATTATATTGGATATTCATTCCCATTTAATCAGTTCCCATAGAAATAGTCAATGAAAAATACACCCATTTATTTATAGAACAATGGATGGACTCGGTAAATTACTCATCCCAACCCATGAGGGCCCATACACCTCATAAATTTTGAAACGAAATCACTCAATCATCACAAAGAATAATCTAATAATAAGGTAACTATCTTAACATCAGTCAAAAATCATAGGCATATCGAGCAATGAAAAGTATCAATATGTACCTATTTGGAATGGAAATAGGCATGATGAGAAAATTCTAGGTTCCTAATATGATTCATGCAACAATGCACATTGACCTCATATCATCTGGCCAAGGATGAAAAAAAATCATAAATTAGAGTAATAGTCAAAAAATCTGCAAAACATGTGTGTCACCCAATGGTGAAATGATATCAATTATAAGAGAAAATAATATAACAACAATTATATTTCAGAAAACTCAGAATTACCCCAAACATGGGTTCATGACGCACAAGCATGACTTATGAACAAGTTCCAACTCTTCCTAATCTCTTGAATATTATCTCCAAATAGTAAATCAGAAACGGAATGTCCTATTATTCCACGTTGTGATGTCTGAGACTCAGATTCCACATCATGGGTTCCCCAAGCCTGGTGGGCCACATGGCCACAAGCACCTCTCCCCAAATGCCAGAGGCTTCCAACTAATGGTGAGGGCCTATGTTGTGTCAGTAGGGACACTATTATATTATTAACAGAGTGTAGCATAACAAATAAATATAAATAGAGGTAATCAAAGAAAGAAATATAAGTAAAATGTTTAATCATACTAAATTAACAAATATACATTGATAACAATAACATAATCAAATTGAATAGCTGTTTATTATATGTCATGTCACTCAAAAACGAGAAAACATGGATACAAGATAGTTGGCATGACATGTTCCATTACAGTAAGAAGAAAATCAGAACTATCCCAATCATCTTGAGCCTTGTATCAGTCATCTACTCTCAAGATCCATCCTAAATATCAATAAATCAAGTGTTTTAATCCATATGATACCCTTATCAATAGAGGCATTCATGTAATCTGGCCTAGGAACTAAACAGTTCCTAGAGAGGGTGTGAGATAAATCTCATGGGCCACCACCAATGGTGTCTATGTAATCCAGCATGTGTGATGGAAATATAACAGTGTGCAAGAATGCATTTATAAATTAGAAGAATAATAAAACTAAATACCTATGTACCGGCTATATCCCTTAGCTAGTTTATGAACATGTAACCAATTTATTAGTTGGTTATTACCGGTTTATATTTATGTAACATGTTAAAAAAAGTAATGGATCCAAGATGTAACAAGGAATCCTATAATGATATTTAATAATGAAGTTCCAAGTTAATAGCGAAGGAAACGTTGACCTAAATGGTTGCCGACTCAATAATAACCTTATCATGGCTAGGGATAGATGGTAATCCAAGGAGCATAGTCAAAGGCATTCTGCAATAATATTCCTACCAAGTTCATGGAGTTCATCCAAGGTAAAACGAGTGTATAAAATGACAAGGACAAATGGGATTTAACCATGGAACCTACTTGTCAATATTAAATCCAAGGAGTGTATCAGAAGAATCATGTAGTACTACATGATGAATCATATGGTCTCATATCGGTAATCCAATGATATTCATGGATTCTGATCTGGGTGGGTTTCAACCTAATAATGATATATCCTTGAATATGGAATTAGATCCTCGAGAGATCATAGAATTCAATAGGGATTCCAAGGCAGGATTGAGTCAGCCCACTCTTATTTTGATTAATAAGTCATATATAATTCATAGTGTTTAATCCCAATACCTTTCATTGCTGTGGAAAATATTATAGAGAGGGAATCCATTAATTCAAGTCATAATTAATCAATAAGTCAATTTGTTTCAAGCCATTCCTTTCAATCGTGTGACATAAAGAAATAGATTTTAAGAATTCATTTAATCCTTTTACGTAATTTTAATATGAATGGTTAACTCATCTACCTTTCATCAATATGGTAAGGGGTGATACATATGTGAAACCTATTATTCAATTAAATTTATAAAGGGAAGGTCATATACTCTGTATACTTTCCTATTTCCATTTCAAATATGTTTATTAATTGAATCGCTTACCATAGGTGGGTCAAGTAGTTAGAATACATGGTAATTTTAATTATCCAATTCACAATATAAATAAATCCATTTAAAATAGAAAATATTAACCTAAGGAATGTCAATCCAAGGCACACCTAAATGGTCCTCAAATGTTCCAAAACACTAAAATGAAAATTATGGCATAACATTCTACATGGGATTGATGGACTTGTTGGCATAACCAATAAAAAATAATCACATATTTGTAAATATCATAACCATATGGTTCTAATGATTATAATAATGGAATATAAATTCAATAAACGACACCTGATAAAATTATTTGTCACCACACATAAATTAAAAAATCAATTGACTTGATGGATGAGTTATAGACCACCCACATTAGGCCCATATGACTCAGCTCCTCAAGTGTCAGCCTTTGATTTTGGTTGGATTAGTGTAGATATGAGAAAAAGGTTAAAAATATCACACCTTGATAACTTGGTCGGGATAATGGGAGATGAGGAAAATATCAAACAGACTCGAGTACTTACAGTTGCACATCTAACGTGATAAATAAAAGCTCAAACAGATTCCAAATGAAAGATATATCAAAATACATATATTAGGCTTTAAAAAGAATCATAATGGGAGAAAATTGAGGGTATTTCTTCTGAAATTCAGATAAAGGAATTATGAAGGTTTAATTAGATCATTAAGGGAAAAGATTTAAAATTTCCCAAAATATCGCATGTGCATGGGTTTTCTACATGCTTTTCCAAACATTGTGCAAACCAAGCATCGGTACACTGATATGGGGGCATACCATATGGTTATTAAACATGTTTAGGGAAACTATGTGCCAACCATGTGAGATTGATCTTCATGAAAATGTATACCATCCACACAGTTAGATCCAACCATGCACCCTACCAGCATAGTTTACTCTAATCATGCGACATGGCCATTTTCCAAAAAAATAGGGGTTCTGGGCTCAGAAAGAGACCCATACAATCTCGAGACCATTACTAAAACACCACGAATACATATTAGTTCCAGAATAATGAATTAGAAATAAATTTAATGGATACAGAACAAAAAAGAAAAACTAGGTTATTATAGTAAAGACCTCACAAAACCATTAACATAAAAATACCATTTATTATATTCATCTATAATCCTAAAATTTCTCTCCATTTATATTAAGTTTTCTCAGATATGAGAAACCAAAATGATATGTAAGGAGGAAGATATATAAAGGAAAATGATGACTCTACCTTCTAAATCTACTTAAAACTGATAAAGAATGTATTGAAGTCAATGGAGAAGAAAGGGAGAGCTCCACTTTGGATCTCCCTATATTGGAAAACATGAATGACCTATGATAAGGGGGATAAAACCTATGAATATAGAATAAGGGAAACTAGGGAAACCAAAAAATTTAAATGGATGGGTAGGGAACCATGTCATAAAATAGGTTGTGGTGATCCTCAAGGAAACTACTTGAGAACCCCTGACATGCATGACCACGAAAAAATGTATCATGAACCATTTTGATTCTTCACCTACCATGGATTTCACCATTATTTGGTGTTTTTAGATATTTCCCAAAGTGGAAACCACATAACTAAAACACCTAGAAAAACCACAATCCTTTGCATTTTTTTGTCACTGTGTCTCTTTGGTAAACTCCAAGGGCCAAGAAATACAATGAAACACCCATGTATATGGTCCCAAAATATGGTGAGGTCATTCTTACATCAAAAAACACTTCAATATAAAAAAACCTTGAAAAAAGGATGAAAAATAAAAAAAAATTAAATAACCCAAAATTAAATAATACGAAATACAGCTACAGAAATGGGCTATTACAATTACCCACAAAATACCACTTCATAGAACCTATAAAGTATTTGGTGAATGAAGATTAAAATATAAATATGAACATCACGAATGAAAAAATCAAAATAACGTATCCAAAAAACATGATGAATTCCTAAAAATATCAAATAACACCAAAAAACTAGAGTAGAAGAATAAAATATGAACCTCTTGAAAAGAAAATACCTATAATATATCTCCCAAAAATTTAGAATTTACCTAGAATTTTGACGAAACAAATATTATATTTTAAAAAAGTGGGATACCCTAAAAAACACAATTCCATGAAACCACAAGGGGAATCACAAAAATATATGAACCACATTCAATCACAATGAAACAAAACAAAATTTTCATAAAGGGAGTTCAACCTAAACAAAAAATTAAAAGCCCACAAAAATCACGTCATTAAATACAGAACAACAACAAAATATCAAAACCATGTATCAAACTAAATCATACCTCCACATAGAGTAACATGGTTCTAAACCCAAGTCCAAAAACTACATCATAGGGTAAAATAAACCAATATTAGGGAACACCAACTCATTGAGACCCCAAAATAAATTCAACCTAGTTTCTCCTTTAGGCTAATAAGAAACAACCATCCATCACAATTACTCATATATACTCCCATGGATTTACCATGCCTTGTCCATCAAACTTACCCTCATTTATAGACCACACCTCAAAGATAGAATCCAAAAACAACCATATAAGTCACATAAAAATAGTATTTAATTATTACACAAAAATTTACATAACTCGTATAGGAGAAACTCTAAAGGGTATATAAGTATAACACCACATTAAATTCACCAAAAACCCACAATACTATAAATTCATCAAGTGTGAATCCTAAAAATAGACCATCACCTCAAATCAGAATATACAACCAAATTATTTTGATGATATATTCACATAAATTCTATCATCAATCTATGGGTTACCATACCTAGTGTGACAATATAAACCTACAATGTTCATAATTAAATTATTTACGAAAATCTTGTTTTGATTAATTTGAAAAGACACAAATAAACCATAAAGTGAGGAAAAAATATATTCCACTCCACTTAGATTCTAGGTAAATCCAATAATTAAGAAATAAGAACATCTCTAAGGAAAAACACTCCAACTTTTACCAGTATTTTGTTTCTAGGAAAAATATATTTAACATGATACATGAACCAATCCTAATTATTCCACCTAAAATAAACCATATGATAACAATATAAACTATTGTAAAATTATAAACATGAAATCCATTAGAAAAAAATAACTTTAAAAAACATTACTTTTAAACCCCGGAACCCTTAGTATGGAGACTTAAAACACATTTATAAGGATTTAAATATTTTTAAAACAAGGCAATCTTTTATACACTCATCATTTTCTAGAGAACAACAAGAAATCATCTTTCAAAATTTCAATTATAATTAAAAAAATAAACTTCATTAATTAAAAACATTTTAACATTATTCACTACTAAACACTCATCACGAGTCAAACATAAAAAAATACCACAATATATACTTTTTAAAAATACCATATTCTTTTAAAATAAGTATCCCACTAGAAAAATTTAATGTCATACCTAATTTCAAACAAGCGTACTATAGAAAAAGGATTCAAGACAATTTTCATCAAAAAAGAACATTGAAACACTTTAAATTTTTTATTTTCATCTAACCCCTCAAAAAATCACACTCCCAAATTGGTAAAATACATTGTAGATGATTTATCATATTAATTAAAAATTTGACTGTTTTCTCATATTTCATAATGAAATAGAAAACTCTAATTTTTTTTGTAAAACTAATTCTATTTTATATTAAAATCCCATGGATTTAGGTTAAGAAAAAAATATCATCAGGTTATCTAATTTTCACACACAAAACCAATTTAATAGAATGATCATAATCAAGAGATCACTAAAATTCATTCCATAATTCATTCAAAAAAGGTTAGCACCTCAGAATACCCACAGTGATTTGGTTCATAATACCAAGAATCTTACATCCTTTCCTGATAATTTTTTAGAATCATGTACTTAGTAATTATATTATTTTTCATGCTTTGTATGGAAAAATCATGCTTTTAATCCCTTTTCTATTATCATTACAAAACTAATTGAACAAACATTAAAGAAACTCATAAAAATTCTAATGATGATCAAAATACCATAAACTCAAATATGAATCCATCAAAATAATCAAAACCAATACCAAAACATAATATCTCTTGGAAACTAAAGTCTTAGGGTGATAATGATCAGTATAACATATCTTTACACCAACCTCTCAAATGCTGATATATTATATATACAGTACTAGATTCCCTAAATAATTAAATATCAGTTTTAGAACCTAGGCCCGCATTTCAAACCTAGGCACTAATATCATCTGTAATTGTAAAAACCCAGGTTTTTAGGTGTCATTTTATTTTTATGAACGTATTCTTAAAATAATTAAATATTATTTTTTAAAGGAATTAAAATTAATAAGTAAATAATTCATAAAATATAATAATTAAACTAACAATACCTTTTTCATTCATAAGTGGAGATTTGTAACAAATGAACATAAAACAGTGTTTTCCACACCATGTATTTTCCATCACTATGGATAAATACATATATTAATAATAAATAAATATATAATGGATAATATATAAAAAGAATAAAATATTCATGACTAGGTAATCCCCTTGATCATATTCAACCTTGAGGATCAATAATAGCCGAACAAAAAATATAATGTGAAAGATCACCGTGAAGTGTGAAATCATCTTGAAAAATATCTAATATGAAATTAGAACCACTATTTGAGAAGTGAGAATTGAATGAATAAATATTCCAATAAGTCTATATTTAAGAATGAAATATTTCAAATACAAAAAAAGTTTATTGAAAATATATTCCCTACAAATATGGTCTTTGAAAATTTGGCCATTATAGATATGGTCTTTGGCCATGAGTCCAATGGGAACATTGAAGTCATGTATTGTTAATTAGTAAATGTAAAACTCAAAATAAAATAAAATTATTAAATTAATTTGTTATATTTATATTTATTTATTTATATGGTATAAAAAATATTATTATTATTATTAAAATTAAAGTATGATATGATGTATATATATAATTAAAATAATTTTTTATTATAAATGGAGTAGTAAAATTAATTATTTGAAAATAAATATTTAATTTTAATGGTATTTGTAAAATCATATTTAGAATAAAAGTAATTTTTTTCAGTGGACCTTTTTGTTAAGAATTAAATATTTTTTCCTAATAGAATAAACTGAAAATTATAAAAATAATATTATATATGTATTCATATATTAAAATATCTAAAATTAGAAATTGATATGGGATAATATTTATAATACTTAATGTCTAAACAAGTTATTTTTTAAATAAATTCAGTTTAACTTTATATTTTTTATTTAAAGACTACATTTAAAAATATTAGTGTCATAATTTGATTAAACTAACATTATTATGGGATTTATTTTATCAAAATTTACATAGTATGAGTTTTGATCCTTTTCTGAACGGGATGGTTTTCAGTTGAAAAATATTGTTATTATGAAACTTATATTTTTTATTATTATATCATTCTGATATGGAAAATTACAAAAACAATTAAATGATAAAATATAAAACTAATGAATAAACTTCTTCCAATTGAAATATTTTTTTAAGATAAAAATATTTTCTCCAATATTTTTAGAACTAAATTTAACTCCCAGTTTTATACAACTTATTTACAGAATTTTCTATAAATCTTTAACATTCATAGTGAAATTAAATATTTTATATCTATGAAATCATCATTAATTTTTTCTAATATACTAATTTATTTCATGGTAGATTTTAATTTTAATTACTATGGATGATGCATGAATTTTAATCATTAAAATTCACTTTTCATAAAAAAAATATTTTTACATGATTATTACTATTTATTTATAATTTAAATTTTCAATAAATTAGATATTTTATTGGATAATGTTATATACCAATTTGGAAATACATGGTTAAAATTATACGATAATTCAATATTAATTTTTTTCTAAACATTATTTACAATTATATAAAATTAATTAATAAGGTAAAGTAAGTTATGGTAAATGATAAGAAGTTCAAATAAACAAGCCTCTAAAACACTCATGTATTACTCATAAATTTGGGTTTTATGGGACCTTATACCTAATATCACTTTACCTTACACATCTTTCATTATATCAATTGATCCTTGAATAGTTACACTATAATTTTGAAAATGTATTGGTTACTCCCAAAACAACGCTTTTTTTCTCATATAAAAGGTCAACAATAATACCACATCAATACTCACATATCCATAGAATTTATTATTTAATTTTTATAAAATTTATCATAATATAACCATATTAATCTTCATGAAGCTTTCGGTCGCCCATATTTTTCAACTGTTCTATATGTCCATGGATTTTTCCAAGAGAAAGCCCAACATTCAAATTTGATAATTACTTTTACTTACTCTTTTTCATTCACACCAATTCACAAATAATATATAACATTATTTATATAATGAAATATGAATCAATATTAAAATGAAATTTCAATTTATTAACTGGAAAATATATTTACACCTTTACATGCACTTAGAAAAGGAAAAAAAAATTTAATCGTCTGTTTTACCAATTAAAAACTATAGAAAGCATCACTTTTAGTTTTTCATCTTGTTTTTAATTATTTATAAAAAAACATATTATATGAATCACCAAAATGAAAAATAAAAATAATATCATTATTCTTAAGTTATAATTATATTATATACTTTATTAACCATAGTCACCCGTCAAGACAAGGTGTGTTCATATTTGGGTTGGTTTAACCATCCACTTGAATAAATACTATAAAACTCCATCATGGATGACTATGGGAATACAAATAATAATATTATTACAATTTAATAAGAAATAGAATAGTTTTTTTATGTAATGGTTATATTACTTATTTATCTTATTAATAAAATATCATCATTGATTGCTAAAATTATAAAAACAATCCATCACAAATTCAATTTTCATACAACCATAAGAAGAAACTATATAATAAATAAATAAAATATTATAATAAATGGGAAATATTAAATTAAATACAAAATAATTATGTTCATAAGAATGCATCTAATAAACTTAATTTTATTATTTAGGATCTTAAGCATGTGTGCTGAATGAATGCGGAACATGGAAAGGATTTATGAAAACTTAATTGTCTTATATGGAGTTATAATCATTATTATTTAACTTTATTATTCAGATTTTTATTAATTATAAAAAAATTATTATTAATATTTTTACTTACATATTATTTTATAATACTTTAAAATTACTCCAAATTACCACATTTTCAAATTCTCATATCTCAGATGTTATGTTTCTTGTATGGTTTTTGAACTCAAATTCCTCACTTAGAGATGTGTTTTTTATTATGCACCTAATTCCATTTATTTGGTCAATATGGTACCTATTTGAGATATAATATCATTAAGTATATTTTATTCATTGTAATTTATTTTAAATTTTAATATCAATCTTTGATGATAATTAGATTTAAATTCTTCACAATTTGTAAGGGGTGTTCGTGACTTAAATATTTTCCTTGGGACATAATCACTACAATTTTAATTTTATAATTAACTATTGATATATTCAAAACTACGATGAAATTAAGTACAATTTAACCTTATATTTTAGGAAAATCACATTTCACAACAATATCCTTTTCGTTTATGATTATATTCTTTCATGGAAATGAATTTGTAGTAAGAATTAATCTCATTTATTTCAAGGGATATTCTTCCATAACCATATTTTTTAATTTCCACCAATGTTCTCAATAACCTTGTGAAAAATTAAATTGTTTTTAACTCAAATGATACTTTTATTTGCCTTTAATCATTTCAAAAAGGTTACCTTATTTTTTGAATGATTTGGATTTTTAATAAATGTTTTTTACAGATACATTAATGGATTTTCTTTTATGTTATATTCTTCTATTTGACTTCACATTTTAAAATTTAATTTATTTATTTAAAAGAAATATTTATTGTAATATCTTTGAAATAAATTTTTTACATTGTTTTCACTTTATTTTTATTTTTTTTGGAATGTGACATAGATGTAATATCCTTTTAATATGATATTAAAAAAATGAAAATTTATTTTTTTGATTCCTATTCCATTTTACTAATGATTTTCACTAATGAAATAATCATTCTTAAATCATTATCTATGTTATATTATTAGATACTAATTTTGGATGATGTTTTATTCAGTATCAATTGATCATTATTTATGTGATACTATTTTTAAATGTTATGAAATCAATTTTATTTACATGTATCATTTATGAAAAGAAGAATGATTTGATATTATGAATTACTCATATTTATAGATTATGATAAATGTGGACATATATCATCTAATAGAAAATTGTTTATGGTTTTATATCTCATTATATATCTTCATGAATTATGTAATGACTTTTGAATACACTATGGGAGTTAAGTATTGAATACCCACTTAAATATGTGAATTATGTAAAATATGCTTGCCCCACTATGTGAATCGGGTGGTGATTAGTACAATATATTGAAATACATATCAATATTTATGTTGGTTTCAATATATTTTCATAATATATTATTTATTTGGAATCTATAGAATTTTTTTGATATCCCATGGCCTAAATATATTCTACTGTCTTTTGTTATGGTTTCATGTTTTTATTGCTTTGGGTTATATAATTCAAATCCATGTTTTATGACCATTATTTGACATTATATTTATATTCCATGATCCTTAATCACCTATAATGTTTTATGATCTTCACATATAATTCCATGATATTTTATCTGTTATTTCCCCATTACTCATCTTTTCCCTTAGGTTTATGTTATAACCAATATGAGTGGTGGAAATGAATCCCTTACCAGGCATTCAAGATTACTACTTTCATATGTTTACAATATCCAGGTTATGAAGATGATTATATCATATGAGTTTTATATTTGAGATTCAAGAGGATCACAATTATGGGGAAATTTAAAAAAGTTTTTTAGTATAAGATGTTTATATAGCTAGTTTTTAAGAAACTGAATACTTTTATCCTCAGGTCATGATTTTTCTATTGATATTTATGTGTAAAATAATATCATAAATGTATTATTTATGAATATTTATATCAGGTCACATAGTAGGTATTATAGTAGAGTTTAGTTATTTTGAATATTAGTTTAATTATATTTGGGGATTAGTTTAGAGAACATTAGCGAAACACTAGGGATATTTCTAAGTAAAGGATATTATCATAATGTTTAGATAAAGTATAGGTTGTATAGTTTCTTAGAAAATAAATCCATATATGGATGATGGAAAGTGGATTCATGATCTGGAATGGTTTTTCTCATGGGAAATAACCTCGAAGAGGGTGTGCTGCATATTAACTCAATTGTGAAATAGTGCATGAAAAAGGGGCATAACTACACACCTAGGGATACACTCCAATGTGATATGATATGGTTGAACTCGTAATATTTATATACCATTTTTATAGAATTACCTCCAATATACATTGAGGTATTAGTTTAATATGTTTGAGGAAAACCATCCAAAATTTTCACCATGAAGGATGTAGGTTGAACTAAAATAATTATAGACTAACATGATAGTGTAAAAGAAAAATAAAAATTTATGATTAATTTCATTAAATTTAATTGTTCTTCACACATGTAACTGTATTTTGGTTTTATTAATGGATATAATGGGAAGGAAGTGAGTTAAAAATGGGTGTGATGTGGAATGTATAAATTACCTCATTGAATAACCCATCCGTGTGGGGGACAGAGTGAGAATCTTCATGATTTATCCAAACCAGCTATAAAAATATTTTTAAAATTTAAACATAGTAGTTGTCAAAAACATAAAAAATAAGTGAAATATGGAGTCTCAAGAAAGTTAATGTGACAATGTTAAATAATTAAATAATGGTTAATTTCCATTATGTCAACAAAAGTTTAAAAGAATCTCCAAATGAGTTTCCTCAAGAGGATAGAAAGACGATTTACATTAGGAATAGGTGTTTATAGAGCATCAATTTTAAATAATAAAATTTATATTTTGGGTAAATTTATTGAATGAAATAGAGTTTATACAACTGTACTATTAATTATTTAATGGATTATATGTGGGGAACTTGGGAATTATCCAAATTAGTGACCTAATCTTTGAACAAACCAATATGATGAGTATCACCAACCTCTAAGAAGAAGAGGAATATTGAATAAGTATTAGAAAACAACTTGAGATGTGCTTACTAATATTTAAGTTACGCATACCCCCTAATATTGAGTTTTATATATCTTGTAAAAATTTGAACCTAGGAATTATATTATATCTAAGTTGTTTTTTGGGATTATTAAATCACAAGATTGATGATTTTATTATCAGAGAAATAATACTTTTGTATGATTATTGTATTCAAATTTATATTTTATATTACTTTTCCTGGTATAAAAATTATGATCCTTCCTTTAGTAAATTTTAATGTAGTTTTAGTGATTGATTGGTTTCCTCCACAATGATTGAAAATTTTATGAATTACACAAAAAAATCATATTAACCTAGGATATTGTATCAATAAAAATGATTGTAATAAATACCCTACTGAAACAAATTATATAATGTGTGCCATAATAAAATATAATGGAAGAATCATGACTCATATAGTTGGAAAGAAAGTAAATATTTATTGTAAGCTTATTTTGAGTAAAGATATATATTTCCCAAGTTTTTCTTGAAGATATATCTCTATAAATTATATCACAAGTCATCTATATAATTTAGTTGAGCTTAGTTATTTCAATTTTTATGGTATAATTAAATTTTTTATGATGAAATTTGTTTATGGGAGATAATGTAACACCACATTTTTTTAGGAATTATATCATTTATATAAACCATATTCCTAGATTTCTAAATAAGTTAGTTTTTTTCTATTTTTTTGGGGATTGAAATTAATTAGGAAATATATCATAAAATATTTTAATTAAAATGAAACTCAATTTCTATACATAATTGTAATGTTACAACAGAATAACATTAAACTATGTTTTAAACATCTGTGATTTTTTCTCTCTATGGAGAAAATACATCCATTAAAATTTCATAAATCAATAGAGTAAAATTGATAAAAAAGAATAAAATCTTCATGAACAAGAAATATCCTACATCATATTCAACCATGAGGATCCCCAACACCTAAAAACCTATAATGAGGAAAATCACCATGATAGGAGAAATAATTTTGCAATATATATAATATGAAATAAGAACTTTTCCTTTTGAAGTATGAGTGGAATAATCAAATAATTTAGTAAGAATATTTATTAGAATGAAATATGGTCATTGAAAATATGGTATTTGTAGATATAGTAATTTTCCATGTGTCAAATGGATATTGTAAAGTCGTGTATTGTTATTTTGTAAATTTAAAACAACCAATGAAATAAAAATATAAAATTTTAATATTATTAATAGAGATGTATATTTATATATGTTATATATAAATATTAATAATATTATTATTTAAATATGATATAATGAATGTATAAAATTAAAATTGATATTTTAATATCAAAGGGGGTGGAAAATTAAATATTAGAATATAAATAATTACTGATAATGGTATTTCTTAAAGCAAATTTAGTATAAATGTAATTATTTTTTTTCCAAAAAAACTATTTTGGTAAATATTTTATTTTTTTACTTATTGAATAAATTAGAAAATTTTAAAATATTATTATATATACAATAATATACGAACATATTTTAAATTTTAAAATGATATGAAATAATATTAGTATCACTTACTTTGTAAAAAATACAATTTTTTTAAAAAAAAAATTATTTATAAATTATATTTTTATTTTAAAACAATATTTACAAAGTTTAGAATATTAGATAGATAATAATAACATGAAATTTAGATTTATAATATAATTATTTTATAAATAAAAATATTTTATCTTTATATTAAAGTTTTGTTTTTATTCATAAAATATAGTATTTACAAAACACAAATTTTTCATGACCATATAATTATGAAATAGAATATTAAGAAACCCTTGAAGTGATAAAATATATAATTATCTAAAAAAATAATTAATTTTTAAATATTATTTTAACTTATAAATCATATGACCATTATTTTTAGAACTAAATAAAACTGATTTTTTAACAACATGTTTTCATTATTTTAATTAAATCATGTATTTTGAAGGTTAAATTTAGTTTTTTATTAACACTAAATCATCATACATTGTATTTTTTTCTATAGAAATTTTATTTTCTTGTGAATTTATAATTTTAATAAGTATACCTAATAATTTTATTTTAGTAATAAAAACAAACTTTTCATAAAAAAGTATTTTATACGCAATTATGTGTATTTATTTTAAATGTAACTTTTCACTCCTTTAAAAATTTTATTTTATAAAATTATTTTTATATTTTATATTAGAAGGATAAAATTTTGTGAAATTTTCAATTTAGTTACTAAAGATAATAATTAATTAACCGGGTAAAAATGCCTTATTTTTAAGGTTAATATGATTAAATAAAAAGATGTAAAACACAAAACTATTATTTCAAAAATGTGTATTTTAAGTGATATTAAACCTAAAATCACTTTAATGTCCTCATATGTCCACTTTTTCCATTTAACCTTGATCACAAATGAAATATTACTGAAAATGTATAGGTTACTCCTAAAATTAGCATTCTCAAAACTTATAAAAGGTTAACACTTACACAACATAAAAACGCACCTATAAATATAATTTATTATTTAAAATCATAAAATTTTCTCTTTATATAACCCTCTTAAACTTCCATAAGATTTTTTTTCACATTTTTTTTCTTAAGGTCATCGCTTCCAATGATTTTTCCATGAAAAAAATCATGCTTCCAACAAATGTGTCACTTTACCTTAATCAATTATTTTATTACACTTCTTATTAAATCATATATAAACTTATTAATATAATGAAAAAATTATCCAAATTATAATTAAATTTTATTATATTAATTTAACAGTAATTATTTACACCTTTGCATATACTTGAAAAAAAAGTAAATAAATTTAACCATGCATTGTGAGGATTACTAGCTCCATGAATTAACCTTTTTCAATTTTCATCTTATTTTTATTTATTTAAAAAATCCACTAATTTTTTTTCAATAAAATAAAAAATATATTTAATATACCTATTTTTTCTGATAATGTATTTACAAAATTCCTTTACCATAATCACCCATCAAGATATAATGTTCTCTTGATATATTTGTTTTAACCAACTACTTGAATAAATGTTATAAAATGAAATCAGAGAGGACTATGATAAATGAAATAAAATTATAATTATACTTTAATAAAAAATTAAATATCAGTTTTTATTTCTGGAATGGTTATATTAATAATTTATCATGTTTTAAAACTATCATCAAAGAACAATATAATTACCAAAATAAGTCCATACCAATACAATTTTTGCATGAGCATACACAAAAATAATAAAATTATTAAATAGTTTATTATAAAAAATCAAATTGAATTAAATATACAAGAATATGGTTATTTTGATGGTGCCTAATATAATTATTTTGTTCTTTCTAGAAGTTAAGAACGTGTGGATGATGAATCTGGGTCAATGTAATGGTTTATAGTCAGTAAATTATCTTTTACTGTGTTACAAACATTATTATTGAAATATATTATTAAAATTTTAATTTATTATAAAAAATTAAAAATTTGATAATTATTTTTTTCATATTTTATGGGTCATAAAATTCTTCATTATTACCACATTATTGAATGATTCATACCTCATATATTATGCTTCTTATAATGGGGTTTCATATCAAATTCAACTATTTGAGACATATTATTTTAAACATATAATTTCATTTATGTGGTTTATATTACAACTATTATTGATATTATATAATAAATAACATTCATTCATGGAAATTGATGTTCAATTTGAATCTCTCTCTTTTAAGGTGATTGGATTTAAAATCTGCCCAAGTTGTAGTTGGATTACTTTACATAAATATTTTCCTTTGTTCATAATCAATCATATTTGATTTCAATAATCCAATATTGTTCTTCTATAACATATGATGATTTTATAATGTACTTCCAACCTATTTTCTAGGGAAATCATGTGCCACACCAATTCCATTCAGGATTGTTCTATAATTTCCTAAAAATATATTTTTAAAGAATTATTCCCATTTATTTTTCTGTATTTTATTCAATACCACAATTTTTCTCCTTTACCAAGTGTAAAAGAATTTTTTAACTCCAATTATCTTTTTAGCAAACATTATTAATTTTAAAATAAATGTTCTTATTATTTCACCTGTGTGGGTTTTCCAAAAAGGTAATTTCGAAAACATTAAAGGGTTCTATATTTTATGATATTATTTCCTTTTACATTGGATTTCAACTTAATATTTATTTATTTGATATGTATATTTATAGGAATTTTTTGAATAAATTTTTTAAGATTTTATATCATTTTAAAAAAAATGAAGTTGACTTGAAAACCATCTATTATTATGATAATATTAAGAATTTATTTATGAAAAATTATTTCTGTGGTTTCTCTTCAAATTTAAAATTAATTTTCTTCAATGATTTAATATACCATAAATTACCCAATATGTTTTATTTTTTAAATAATTATTTTTGGTGATCAATGTTATAGTATTAATAGATAATGTGTTCTTATGTGATAAAATTTGTAAAATTTATGCAACCCATTTTATTTCCATGGGTTATTTATGGTAAGATAAATTATTGGATTTTTTGTGGAACTAATATATTTGGGTAATTATGGGTGGGTCCTACATTACCCTATAATGAATTGGTTGATGTTTTCTATCTCAGGATAATAATATAGGAATGTTTTATGGAATTATTGATCTACCATGTAAATTTTATAAGGAATTATAACTCCACTATGAGAATCTGGTTGGGAATCCTATTCAACTATGGAATTTAGGTATTGATGACTACTGAATAGTGAAATACATACCCTTGATAATGTTTATTCCCTTTTACATTTGCAAATATTTTAATTATTTTAAAGTTATACTAAATGATTATGATACACCTTGACTTAATGATATTTTTTTTAATGTTATGATTTCATTTTTATATCATTTTCATTATATGCTTCTAAGCTATGTTTTTCAAGAACTTCAATAGTGTTATGATTCAATTACATGATCATTATTTCATAATAAAAGTCTATGACTATCACATATGATCCCATGATCTTTTTATATGATATTTCTCCCTTGTGTTTTCCCTCATGATTATGTTCTAACCATTATGACTTGTTGAAAATTTTCTCATATTGAGCATTCAAGCACACCCCTTTCTTATTTTTACATTCCCCATGTTATAGAGATGATTATATAATTGTATATGTCTATAAGAGAGTCTAGAGGATGAGAATTATGAGAAAATCTCAACATGTGTTGTAAAATAACATGTTCAATATACTAAACCATCAAATCCTCATGTTTTGTGGCTTTATTATGGGATGTATTAATTAAATCATGGTATCAATGTATTATTTATATAATTCTATATTTTTTTTTCATACTAAATAATTATCTCTAGATTATGAACCAAATCAACTAGGCTAGCCAATTAAGAGGCCTAAATTTCATTTTAGATCCTCACATATGGAAACTAGTGTTTATGTATTACGAACCCTAACATGGGAATGATTTCACCCACATATAATAATAAAATATATTAGAAGTGGAAATTACCAAGAATCTGACATTAACTATCTATAAATTAGAATTATATGCATGTGAGATAAATAAAAAATTAAAAATTAAAAAAGACAGCCAACATATAATAATAAAAACAACCAAATATCCTTATAATTAATTAACATACATATATACCATAATTTTTATAATCAAAGAAAGACAACAATAAAAATAGTGGTTGGCAGAAATAATCGATATAATCTTGACCCAAAATAAAATTAAAATGGAAACTCAAACCATTGGTTGAACATATCAACAAGACTCATGAGAACTCACCATAACCACACATCTTTCAAGGGACAAACATGAATATCCAAAAAAGATTTCTGTACCTAAAAAATTTTGATGAGAAAAATACACTCATATACTATTGTGTACACATGGTGTGACAAAATAATATCCTATAGAATCTAACCAATGAGTCTATGGAATTTTATTAAGAAAACAGGCCATTAACACTGTTTTTAACATAACATATAAAAAATATGTTTTCAATGATAAATGATCATACGTAATGGAAGAAAGTTACACAATTTATCATTTTCCTTTTTGAAACCATAAAACAATACTCACAAAAATGAGGTATATCCTATTTAAAATCATGAGTTACCAAACCAATAATAAAATAGTATCCTTTTGAAAAATTTTACTTCAAAGAACAAATAACTTGATTTTAAATTACCAAAAAAATCCAAATACTTTTTCTCCCTTTTCCCAAAATAACATCATTTCCATGTAAAATTAATTTCTTCCCAGTTCTCCTTAAAAATTACACATTAAAAATACTGTTATAAATTATTTTAATTTAAATAAAACACTATTAATATACATAAATCCATGCTAGCTACCAATACATCAAAAAAATTAAAATTAAATTAATTTTTTTGGTTTGATAGGATTAAATAATGGCTATGGGATATACATAATTCATAAAATGAAATCCCCTAATAATTAAAAATATAAACTTAGAATCTTGGTTAATACTTTAGGCTCTAGCATGAATGTTATAGAAATTTTCTCATTATATCACTCAGTGGTACCCTATTTGAATCCATAATATCATATTCATCACCAGTAACATCCCATATTTTTTAAAAATAACAACTATATTTAATAGCATAATAGAGATGCAACAATAAGCTTAAATGAATAAATATATATAATTATTTAAATGTGATCCATGTAACGTTGTTGTTAAATTGAAAGGAATGAATATTAATAATCATATTATGAAATATATACTAGTACAACTCATTTTTAATTTTTTATTTAGTTATTTTTCAATAAGTACTATTTATATAGTAGTCATTTTATTCATTAAAATATATTTTTTCTTAAAAATTGTTTTTTATTTACTTTTATGGGTGATTATTATAATTAATTTCATGAAATTATAGAAAATATAAATAAAAAAATTAATTAAAATATCATATTCATAATATAAAAATTATCTTAGGATGAATTTTTGAGTTTTTTTTTGAAAATATTTTTTAAGGAATAATGATAAGTACTGATTTTTATTGAAAATTGTATATTATTTACATGGGAAAATTATGGTTTTTGTTAATTTAAAATTATAATTAGTTCAAATTTATTTAAAATATTCCAATTAAGATTTTTAAATGAAATTTTTACTAGAATTTAGTATATATGTAATTTATATTTTCTTTTTTTAAAAAAAAATTGTTTTTCATTTTATTTTTCCTGTTTAAGTTTCAATTAAATTTTTAAACTTATGTGATTTGAATTTTTAAATATATATTAAATATATAGAATAATTGGGTCTTATTCTATTAAATAGGCCCCTTTTATCATTTGGTCAACATGAATAGTAAACATATTAATTTAATTACAACAACAAAGGGTGAATTAGGTAGTTTTTGTTTAAACATGATAAATACCATAAATTACACAAATAATTATCAAAAAATTATTGGATGAGTATATATCGACCTTAATCATCAAAAAATTTAATTTATGACCTTTTGGGGATACTCAGATGAGTTTAATATCTTTATAGTATTTTATTTAATGAAAAGTATAATATGTCACCCTCTTATTTTTACTAAGTGTAATATTTTTAATATGGTTTCATAAAGTTGATATATTTTGAATATAAATATAATTTTGAATTATAATAGATTTATCTTCATCAATTTATTTTATTTCTAAATTTTAGTGAAGAAATAATTACCTGTAATTCTTCCACATCTTTGACGCTCTAATTATTTAAATAATAAAAAAATGATATTAAAAATATTTTATTAAATATAATTTGATATTGATTTTATAATAATATAATTTTTATACTACATTTACATTGGATATATATAATAAATTATTTAGTTTGAATTTTATGTGTTATATTAATATCATTAATGTCAAAGTAATTAGTAGTTTTAAAAATGGACATTATAGATATTTTATAGTAAATAATATTTTATTAAATAATATAAAATTTCTAATAATATTAAATTCATCCAATTGTTTTGGATAATGTTTCAAATGTTATCCATGATCCATTTGTCAAATTTTTTCATTTTATTTTAACTATATTTCTTTTTAAGAATAATATCCATGTAAAAATTGTAAGAGTTGAATGGGTTAAATTGTGGTTAAAACCAAAATATGAGGGTATAAATATAGTAAAAATGAATAGTTGTTAATTTATAAAGTTATTTCATTCCAAAGTAATCTTATCTTTGAAATAATCCTCATTGGATCCTTTTGGAATAAAACATTAATTAATATTAATTTAATATTTTGGGAAATTCCAAGAGGGTTATTCCCCTCAATTATGAAATAGAACATATTCTTCTCATTTATGTACACATCAAAGAAAATTTAGTTCCTAAAATACATAGTCATATAACATTCTAAAATCCATCCCCTAATTATAGTGTTTTTTATTAAGAACACCAACCTTAGTGGTCTTAAGGTGTTAGAGAATAGGGATAGTCTATAGAATATATATCATTTTTAATGGAGAATTTCTACACTAAGGAAAAACATGCCTTTAACAATGATAAAAAAGATAATTTTCAGCACTTGAGAAGCACTGAATACACGAGAATGATTAAATGACTTAGGCATTTATCAACGTTGATAAAGGGATCCTTTATCAGTTCTTGTAAAAATACTGATAAAGGATCCTATTATTAGTTCTTCTAAAAGTGAAAATAAAGGAATCCTTTATCAGTTCATTTAGTTGTTCTGATAAAGGGGAATACTGTAGTGTGCTAAAATAACACACTATATAACCAGTGTGGTGTGTTGTAACAACACACTACATCACCAGAAACAATCTCAAAAAGCATCAAAATCAGGTATGAATAAAAAATTTAAATAGAATAAAATTTACAAAAAAATAAAATAAAACACAATACATTATCTATATTTCAAACATTGATTTATACAATAACATGAGTAAGTAAAGATTACTACATAAATTGAAAATCATCAACGTTCCTTTTCCTTTTCCCCTTACCCCGACTAATGTTATTTCCAAAAAACCACCCAGTAACGAGTAAAATAACATACCTCAATAAGAAAAAAATTATTATATTGTTAATAATATAATGAAATAAATTAAATATAATATGTTAATTTTAAACTAATTATTGAGTCATACAAGGAACACAATGTATTAGATTAAGTTTCAGTTGATTCTTGCACGTTAAGCCATTTCTTATTCATCTCCAAATAGTATCTCTTTGAAAATTAATTAAATAAGTATAAGATAAACATAATGAGGATAATATTTAATTATTAGCAGATAGAATGGTAAGAAAAAAATCTACGATCATTTTCTGGGTTTTGAAGATGTGATGCACATTTTGAACTAAAATGAAAATTATTAAATAAAAAGGTGCAATCAGAGTCTTTGCATTCACACCATGTGTCATATTGAGGTGTGGAATATTCATAAATGTCAAAAATGACTTATAAATCATTTACCTAAATTATCAGAAACAATACAAATATGTTTTCTCATTTTTGAGTATGTTATTTATGTTTTACTAAAATGTCATTTTAAACTGGAGACACATTCTTTGATTCATACCAGTTACACCATAGGTCATATTGACCTGAGACTGATTTTTACACATTAAAAATTACCTATGAATAATTTTTATAAATTATCAATACAATTCGAGTGGGTTTGCCTACTTTTTAGTGAGTGACACATTTTGAATTAAAATGGAAATTTTGAACTAATAAGATACACATTAAGTCATTTTGATAACATAATGTATCATATTTATGTGAAGATGATTCATAAACACAAAAAATAACTTATGGATCACTTTAATAAAGTGTCATAATATTCTTAAAGAGTTTTCTTAGTTTTGACTATGTTAGTTTCCTTTTTTTTCTAAAATTAATGTCAATTTAAAAAAAATATCCTCATGGAATCTTACCATTCAAACCATGTATCTAATTGAGGTTTATATGATTCTTACAAATCTAAAATAACATATGGATCAATTTTATAAACTGTCAAAACAATACAAATGTGTTTTCTTAGTTTAGAGTATGTTACTTGTCTTTTTTTCTAAAATGTCATTTTAAACTTGAATCATGTAATTTGATTATTACCATTCAAATAATTTGTTGTAATGATGTGAGACTAATTATTATACATAAAAAATTAAATATAAATTATATTCTAAAATTATAAATATTATATGAGTGTCTTTTCTTGGTTTTTAATGAGTGACACTTTTTGAACAAAAATGATAATAGTAACATTGAGTTATACTGGGAACATCTTGTATTTGATTGAGGTGCGTATGATTCATATACTTAAAAATTGACTTATTAACAATTTTCGTAATGTATAAAAATAATATGGTTACATTTTTTGGTTTTTAGTATTTCATCATTCTTTTTTACTAGAAGTATTGTCAATTTAAAATAAAAAGTAACACTTGGAGTCATTATTGTCACATAGTATGTCCTATTTAGGTTACTATGATTTCATAATCACCAAAATTACTTATCGATTGTTCTTTATGAAGTATAAAAATAATAAAAATTTGTTTTATTTGTTTCTAGTATGTCACATGTCTTTTTTTTCAAAAATGAAATTTCAACTAGAAACACACACTTATGTCATAGCGGTCACATATTGTGTAAATTTTAAGGGAGAATAATTATTAAAAATAAGAAATAGATTATGTAACATTTTACTAAATTATCAAGACAGTATCACCATGTTTTCATGGTTTTTAGTGTGTGGCACTTTTTTAACTAAAATATCAATTTTAAACTGATAACAAACACATTGAGTCATATCATGCTCATTGTGTATCAGACTTAGTTTTGGATTATTCATACATGTAAAAAAGGACATATTTACAATTTTCCTAATGTATATAAATAATATAAACGTGTTTCCTTGATTTTGAGTATGTCAGTATTCATTTTTAATAAAATTATTGTCAATTTTAAAAAAAAGACACATATGGAGTCATACTAGTCACACCATGATTCATATTAAGGTTTTAATGGTAGATACACATCTGAAATTATTTATAAATCATTTTAATAACTTTTTTAAAAAATATTAATGTGTTATCTTAGTTTTTAGTACATCACATGTCTTTTTTTTCAAAAATGTCATTTTAAACTGGAAACACACACATAGAGACATACCGGTCACATTATGTGTCAATTGGATTTGAGAATAATATATAAATTTCAAAAATTAGTTATTTAGTATTTTAATAAATTATAAAGATAATCTGAGCATGTTTTTTCAGATTTCAGTGAGTGAATATTTTGGAAAAAAGTGTCTAATTTAAACTAAAGAATCACTTTAAAACTAATAAATGGTACATTTTGTCATACCGATAACATAGTGTATCAGATTCTGATGAATAAGATTCATACATATTAAAAACTACATATTAATTGTTTTCCTAGTTTATAAAAATAATCAAAATGTGTTTTCATAGTATCTAGTTTTCTTATGGTCTTTTTATTGTGAATTTAAAATAAAATGATTCCATTAGAGTCACACATATCACATCGTTCATCATATTGAGGTGAGGATAATTATTACATGTCCCAAATGAAATATGGATGTTTTTTCTAACATATTAAAACAATCCAAATGATGTTTATGGGTTTTTAGTAGGACACTTATATTTTTCACTAAAATTCCATTTTAAATGGTAAACACACACTTTGAGTCATACCTGTAACTTCATTTATTAGTTTTATGCGATACATATTCCTAGAAGTCAAAAATATCCTAATAATTGTCACCCAAAATTATCAAGACAACCTTATTTAATTTTATAAGTTTTTAGCGAGTTACACTTTTCTAACTAAAATATCAATTTTACACTAATAATTGAAAATATGAGTCTTACTAGGAATAGAATGTATCATATTAATGTGTAGTTGATTTCTATATGTTAAAAATGAATTATTGATCATTTAAACAAAATATCATAAAAATAAATATTATTTTTCTTAGTTTTGAGTTTGTTAGTATTCTTTTTACTAAAATTAATGACAATTTTAAATAATTAGACGATTTTTGAGTCAAAATGTTCACATGGTGTGTCAGATTGAGGTGAAACTTATTTCTACACAACCCAAATTATCAAAAAAATCAAAATATACAATTTTAACACCCTTTCAATTCCTTTCTTTTTCAATCTTCTAGCACTGCATATTGAGTCAATTTTCATTTCGTAAAAATTATTTTTTATCTAAGAACATCATCTAAATATTTTGTGTTGGCTATTTCAAAAATAAAGGATATCTAAAGCATAGTAATATTGGTATAAATGAACATTTTATATTTTTTTATTTTTATACATAATTTAATGAAAATTATATCTTCTTAAAATATCTTCAAAAAAAGTAAATAAGTATTAGATAAAAATGATAATGAAATTATATAAAAATCATAGAAAAAATGATAAAAAAATTAATTAAATAATTAGTAGGAATTCAACTTTCCATGAAGATTTTGTAAATTATTGACCAATTTCCATATTTTAATTATCTCAGTTGCATCCTCAAAGTCCAATCACTCATATCCATGATATGCTTTAAAGAAACACAACAACATGGAAAGAATAATCCTACTATTTTAGAAAAAATTATTGTGTGAGTAATACTGAAAAGAAATAAATTAATAAAAAATTTTAAATAATAAATTAATTCGACAGAAAATGATTTTACTATGAAAACATCAAGATTAGATTTTTGATTTAGAATAGGTACTACCATTTCTCTTCCTGTAAAAGTAGTATAGGGAACATGAATGAATATGATAAATTCCAGCATGAATGGGGTTAACATGTTTGGATGGATAACAAGTATATTGGTGGGTTTGTGTATAAATAAATAAAATATGTTTTGAAATATTCTAAAATAAAAAATCTGTTCATGTAATAATGAAAACTAAATTAATATTTCATTATATTTTTTTGATAAAATAGAGAATTTATATCATAACACTACCGTTACATATTCCCAAATGGTTTACTTCTTTATAGTATGCTATTATATGGGATTGGTAACATCATCATGTGAATATGATATTGTTTTAATGAGTAGTAAAAAATTTAATTGACATTATGTTAATATAGTAGGTAAGATATTATTTTATGAGGAAACCATAATGTATTAAAAATACATTTTCCATCCCATTGAACTCTATTTTTTGAATTGTTTTAGGGATTGGGGTCCTCTATCTAGAATTGAAGTCCACTATTTGTGGTCCCATCCAACATATAAGAAATTTTTTACATTCCAATTGAAATGAACTAATTGAGATCTACCAATGAAATGGTTGTCCTCAATTGAATTTTCATCAAACTCGATGGTTGATTTAGACACTAGCAGGACAACCAACCAACTCTAGTTTACAATATTAGAGACATAAAATAAATTCATTTCTTTTTATTCCATTATTAATTTATAATATTGTTCCCGTTACGAACTGAAACTCCCCTTAATATAGTCTATTTCAACAAATTTCACTACAATACTTTTGAGAAAACAATTTGCAATAGAAAACTGGAACTAGAAATATTTTATAATCCAACTATTATATCTGTTCAATAACAAAAAATAAGATATATTTTCATAAAATGGATTTATATCCTTGGAACTAGATCTATACATCACTTTATCCATAATGGAAACTCCACTATTATTCATCATTCTACATTCACCAGGTTCTTTTTTATAGAACATATAACGATTGATTACAAAATTGGTGTTTGATATAACATTTTCATTAAATCCCATGTCTACATATAGAACTGATTCGAAAATTGAATAAGGAGTTTCATATAACTACTTATAAATTTTACCACAGAACCATCAAATAAAATTTTTATTATGTGTATTTGATATCTAAACTTCATTACATGATGGATTGAAATCTCTAATAATTACATTGTGGGATTCAAATTATGAATCAAATTATTTACTGGTATATAAAATGTAAAGGTGTTAATGTTATCACTCTATGAAGGTAATTATAAAAACATATCATAAAATATCCCCTCACCCATAAGGATTCCTCTATGAAAAGTCTTTGGGAGACTGATGTTGTCAACATCTGATAGGTAATCAGTTTAAAATTCAAAAGATTTTTCAACAATATAGCATTCTAAAATACAACCTTATGGTTGACCTCAATTATTGACATAACCATTCAATATATTCATATATCTTTCAATGGGGTACAACCATATATAATGGACCTGACCACATTTTTAAACCTCTCAACCAAAATCTTCAATTTGGTAGACCTTCATACCAATGAATAATGGTTGGAAGAACATATCTAATTCTTATAATATGACTACAACCTTTTTATACTTGATATGAAACTTCATCGAGTCTATAAATTTATTGCATATGGAAATGAAAAATGAAGCATAATCTAGTAATGGTTCGTCAGAAATTTTTAGGTAGAATGAAACCAAAAGCCACATGCATGAAATATTTCATCAAAACATGATAGTTGTATTATTTTAGTTAACGTAATATCATATAACTCGTTGGCGTGAAATTATTCATATTTGATGAATTCCTCTCTAGAACTTTTAAACTATTATAGAAAAATAAAAAAATTTATTATATCTTGATAAATTTTAAACTATTAGGGGAAGAAAAGACTTCCCTTTACCCTTCACTAGGGTCAAATATTCACTTCTCCCAAAATCAATCATGTCCAACCTATCTTTGATTCTGTATTTTTTTTATAGGAACATTTATTAATGTTCCAATCACACTATAAATTATTATTTTTTCTTTATGTATTACATGATGAAAATTTCTCACATATAAACAATTCCAATATGATAATTTATTGAAAAATTATCTATTATTCCAACCTGATTTCATAAGATATTTCAAAAATATTATACCAAAAAATTGTGTTAATATATTTTACTATATCAAATAGTTTATCACCCATTAGTGGATAAGTTGTTGTATTTTATCCGATATTCCAACCAAATGATGTCATCCAAAATTGTTAATTATGTTCCAAAGATTAATTTCTTCGATTTTCAAATAACACACTCCATGAGGAATGTTTCTACTGATCTGAATGTGTGAATGCTTCACAAATGAAAGACCCTAACATTCCTCTAATTCTATTGAATGATAAGTTTACATAATCTAGAAATTCATTTATCATACTATACAACATGGCCCAAAATGTGATTTATTCACTTATACAGGCATCATACATTGTAACACATGTATCCCACATAAATTTTAGATCATCAATAAAAGGATCCAAATATATTTCAATAACAATACCGAGTTTCTATGGACCATATATAAGAAGGGACATCAATTCTTTTTTACTTTTCATCCATAAACATTGAGGAAATTTATAATTTATTAACATGACATGACATGTACTGTGAGTACTACTATGTACACTAAAATGATTGATTCAATCTGTAGATAACACTAGAATGATTTTTCTCGACACATTTCCAAATTTATGATATTCATAATCAATATTCATCCTACGAGGAGAATCTTCTGGATAACATAGGTTCCGATTTTAATTATTGAATATACATTCAATTTCGATTATCTCACTGTTTCCTAACATCCCTATAGTCTACTAAACCAAATAATGAGAGGAAATTACTAAACAACATTCCAAGGACATGATCTATTTTTCTTATCTTCATATTATCTGCACATAATGAATTTTATGAGTTATACTTGGTCCTTGAGAAACAATATAAAATAATTTGGATAAGAATATATTTTCTAGAGATCATTCACATTGAATGTATCATTTTTTGGGCATAATATGTTTGACATGAATGTTTATTTTCTTCTAGTAGAATATCATTCAGAAAGGTAAAATGTTATGTAAAGACAGTGTCACTCCATCACCTTCTATATTTCAAATTATATAACTTCAGTACAACTAATAATGTTCTATATTTAATACAACGAGTATACAATGGTCTCTTAGCATAACTATTTATCATCTCAAAAAACATTGTATAAACAAAATAGTTATGTTATTTTATATTTTCATTTCTTCCATGCGATCTCCATCATAATTTCTAATGGTATTCATATGAAATGATCCATAAATCATAGAATCATCCCAATCGGTGTTAATGTTCAGTTTTTTCAAATGTTTAGTTGAACATTTATAGATCTGATCTACTATTTGTTAAATAAAATGTTCATTATACACTTCGGTACTAATATTTATTAAATAAAAACAATGTAAACATGGAAAAATGATTTTATAAGGGTCTAGTGCATCTTATTTGAAAAATTATTGAACTATTTAACTCATTGTTCATATTCTTTTGTCGAATGATTATCATGCATCCGTTTTTTATACATATCCATCCTATTAGGTTCCATAAATATTCATTTTGTATGATTAATAAATAAATGCACAAAATATATTCATTATCAATTTTAAATGTAAAAGTTAAATATAATAAGGGTTACAAAACATTGGATTGTTTCAAATAATTTCAGTGTGCTTTGATGGAAATGGGTAATTGAATTTAATTAAATTATTAATAAACTATGATTGGTTTTATCCTCTAAATTCTTACAAAGGTAAACAATTTATACAACTATCATCATTATTAGCTTCATCTCCTAAAGTGTTATTATTGAATTTGTTTCTTATGGCTCATCCCCTATTTCTTATGGAAATCCACTTATGTTACATGAAGTACTCTAACAAAAATACATTCCATACCTAGTACTAGTGATCATTTTGGATGGGTACTGCATAGATTAGTACAAGAATCATAGAAGATATGAGGAATGATTCTTAAGTAAAAAGTTGAAAAAATAATTGTTCAGGACATGAAATTTATAAGGATGAAAACAAACTATTCTTATTTTAAATAATGGGGGTGACTATAATTTTAATATTTTTTCTTCCTAAAATAACTAAAATTGAATCTACCATAATTGAATACATTTTTTCCAATAGAAAATAATATTAAATCATATATAATAATGTACATAAATGCTAATTTCAATTTTGAATCTAGATTTTTATACTATTTCTCAATAAATTTTTAAATATAATTAAAATAAAATTGTTCCACATATCTATAGATCTAGTGTTTCATATTGTCAATATATAATGGTAGAGAATAAATTATATTCTTTAGTTGAACCAAAATGGAGTGCATAACTTAGAACGAGGAAACATCCTTATCAAAAATTCAAATATTTCATATCCTTAATTTTCATTATTAATAGATATCAACATAATAATATTCTAAAAAATATCTTATGGGGATAACCATATATGATTATGTCAAGTTATATAAAGAATAATTTTCTTAAAAAAATGTTGTGTTCTTGAAAGAATCATTTAATGATGAAATATATTCAATTATGAGATATATTAATTTCATCTTTACCAACTTTTAAAATATTCAAATCATATTTGTTGTAAATTTTTATTTAGAAGCATGTATGACTCTAATGATGTAATTAATGTTATAAATACTAGATTATTAATCAATGGATTCATAAAATGGAAGGAATTTGGTTATTTTTATTATTATACTTATTTATTTGAAATTGTCACAATAAATATATTATTTCCCTTTTAATTTGATACATAATATATGTTTTCATTAACAATATGTTAAAAATATATTTTTAAAAGGAAATTTAAATAAATAAATTCACATAGAATAATGTGAATATTCTAAAATGTATTTTATGAAGACAGTAATGCTCATTTCCAATGAAGTAGTCAATAATATATTAGTACTTTTTATAAATATTTATGAGGATATAACTTACTATGTTTGGGAAAATAAATGAATGGAGAAGGTTTAAAAATGATTTTTTTAATCTATTTTAATCTCCCCAAAAAATTATAAATAAAAACAATGTTTTTTATAAATTCAATGAATAATTAAACAATATTAAAAATCTATTTCTCCCAATAATTCAAGAAAGGGAAGTTGAAAATAAAGGGCTTGAGGAGATAACCCACACATTAAAATTATTAATTCTAATAAAAGATGCTAAAATAGGAATTATTAGAAAATGGGTTTAAATGATTTAACATATACTAAAAGAAAAAAAAATACATGAAGAAAAAATTTGAGAGATATGAATATATTATGAAGCCAAAATAAAAATAGAAGATAATGAAAAAATCATTCTAAATATGAAATTATTTTCTATTTATTCTAAAATAAATAATCTTGATTCAATATAATCAGTTTCTTCTCAAAAACTTAAAATGAATGATCGTACCCCAAGAATATTCAATGTAGGATTATTCAAGTGAAGGAACTCTATCTGGGGGATTGATAATCCTCAAATCATCAAATCATCCAGATATATCTACATTAAAATGGAAATCTACCATATATTTTTTAATATAATCTTTGTGTTATAACTATTTTTTTGTGTACTACATGTTTCAAAGATTAATGATTGAATAACTGGTTTATAAAAAATATTTATGGTCCATAAACTATATCCATTGTTGTTTCTAGAAAGTATGTAGCTAGTTTTTTTGCAAATAAAGCCCAAAAATTAATAAAATCACTTTAAAAAAGCATGCTTCTAGTTCTAAAAAAACTAAACAGCATGTGGTTCAGAATAATAAATAATAATTTATGAGTTATTTCATTTTTTATAACAAATTTTGACACATAACATTGGATATTTTTTACAATTTAATAATTATAAAGGTACAATGGAAGGATATTTTTATTAAAAAAATGTGTCAGATGAAAAATCATACATATATATTGAACACGCATTTGTTAAAATCAATTAGAGATGAAATGATTAGAAATATATGAGGTATTTTTAATGGAAGAACTCTTAGTGAAGTGGAATCTGGTTAAAAATCATTCTAGAATGAAATCAGTGATGGATGGTGAATAATAAGAGATAATGAATAAAATATTCCAGAAGATATCGAAAAATAGGAAAAAAGTGAGGAGAAATATAAAAAGTAACATACATTGTATTGAAGCATTGATTTGTCCAAGAGAATAAATACATCACGAAAAAAATTGTAGATTTTTTCAACCCTTGGATTATTCAATCCATGGTTCATTCGAGCATTGGAATGAACTTGTGAATTCATTCACGATTTTATTTGAGATTGGATTCACTGAGGAGGGGTGATGACGGGTGGTGGCATCAGCAGATAGCATAATAAATTAAAACAGATTCTGTCATGGTTAGGGTTAATAAATAGATCAGTTATACTTTAATCATCCCTTCTAAAAAAGTTCTAATAATGATCCCTTTTATCTGTGATACTTTTGAATGGATAAAGATTCCTTTTATCAGCTCTATTATAGTGCTCATAGAACTCTGAATTTATCTATGCTAAAGAACCACTAATAAAAGGAATATTTATTAGAGCTAAAATTGTAGCACTGATAATGGATTGGTAATAATAATTTTATATTAAAAAAATATAAATATATTTATATAATTTTATATTTATATTTTATAATTTTATAATTATTAAATATATAATTATATATTTATCATTAAATAGATATTTTTAAAAATAAAAATATTTTTTAAAAATTATAAAATTATTTATATAATTATATATATGTGTATATATATTTAATAAATATTTACAAATATAGATATTATAAATATAATTATTATTTTAAAAAATTTATTATAATTATGTAATTATAAATATATATACATCATTTTATACATTTATATATTTATATATATATATATTTAATTAATAAAAATATATAAATATAACCATAAATATAGTAAACTAGTACTGACCTGTGCTATTGCACGACGTATTCGATTAGTGGTATTTCATTTAATAAGAGATTAATATTTATAACAGTTGATAAGAAATAATAATGTTGAATAATATTTATTTTGAACGTAATAGTGTATGATAATGGAATAGGAGTTCATCGAAATAGACGATAATGAATGTTTTATATTGCATCAGTCCCTTAACAAAAATTCGGCCGAAAATTAGTCTTTGATATGAACTGCATTGCATGGGGAGGTTACTAATAATGGATATAAAAAAAGAAATCATCAAAAAAATTAACATGGTCTTAAATTATAAAACTACTGACATACTCTACGCTGATATGTAATTAAATCCCAATAATATTCAGAATTAACAAACTCCAATAACTCCTCTTCTTCCTCTATTTTTTCAAGCACACAGATGCTTCAAAATCTCGAATAAAATAAAGAAGAGAACAACCATTGAATTTTATTAGATGAAAAGAAAATGTTACCAAAGTTCAACACACATGTATCAGTAAACATAATACATAAACACACAGTGTAGGATAACCTCAAAATAAAGCCTCACACTTGTTAATGAAAATATTCTTCTTCTTGTTCCAATGTACCCTGTAATGAAACATAAAAAATAAGAATAATTCCACTAAAATAACACATTTCCTTTTAATAATAAAATGTGCATGAACCAAGTCATAATGAAAAGGTGCAGATTGTGAGTTTATCCTCTATAAGTCCCCTAAATAAATTAGTTCATAGTCACTGAAACATAATTCTCAACCATGTAGACATGAAATAAAATACATACTGTAATAGATAATTTTTTTTCTACAATCATAGTATAAGTGTTATGAGATTAACTGGGATTTGATGCAGGCCATAAAATTTAGATAAAAATATAACTAGATATAAAGATAACATAAGTAGAATAACAAAAAAGAAAAGCGTGAGAAGGCATAGGAAATGGGAAAGGAGAAGTATGAAAGGAGGAAAAAAGAAAGAGTTTGGTTTCTAGAGTTGATACCAAAGAAAACGAGAAATGATGAATTAATTGAGAAAAAGATAGTTTTTTAGTACCCAGAACACTGGATCCTATTAGCTTGACACACATAACCCATGCCAGTGATATATACAACTAAAAGTTGAATATAATGATCATAAATAACTCAATATGACATGAAAGATAAATATAGATACCAAAAAACACAACAAACCAAAATAGAGATAAATGATATAGAATTCATAACAAATTTAATAAGTATATAAAATTATAGAGGAATAAGTATTTACCCAAATCAATAGAAAATATGATTATAGGGAACTGAGTATTTCATCTATTATACAAAGAGTAATGATACAATAATCCTGAAAAGGTTAATAAATATATAAAATTACAGAGGACGAAGTATTTACCATAATCAATAGAAATGAAAATTATAGAGAACTGGGTATTAACTGGAGATGGTAATAATTATATACACTGAAAATTGAAACTCATTATAGATAGGAAAGATAGTAGGCTGGGTAACATATAAAGGTTTAAACATCCAAAATGAATTGAGTAAGATATTCAAAGATCATGTGTTCTTCCAAGGAATATCAACTAAACATGCAATATGAAACTCACTACACAAATATGATTATATTTGGATGGAAAATTTATGAATTTGAATATAACAGTACAGAATTAATAGAATTTTTCAGTGATATGTCATGCTACAAAAAGATGAATGATCTCACATAAAATTTAAGTGATCCTTCTTAATTTCCATGCAGATACACCAACAACCACCCCTTAAAGTGAACACATTCACATACCTTTCAAAGATGTGACTTTAGGACCCTTAAAACTAAAGGTTATAAAAATGAGGCTCCTAGAGCTTCTACTATGGGAGACCTGTGATCCCACCAAGGCCATTCCAAATCCCCTATGAAATTCCTAAATGAACAAATAAGTGTAAAAATGACCCATCATGATGACTTTGGATGCAATCTCATCTGGGTGAAAGGTAAATGTATTTAAATTGAAGATAGTCATCAGTGGTTAATGGACTGTTTTAGATTATCTAGATCAAGAAGTTGTATTTTTTAGGATATATTTAAACTAAAGAGTTTGAACCGGTCATCTAGCTTGGTTGGGTGAGAATGCTAACGTCGATACTTCCTTCTAAAAAATATTCGTATCTATGATCCTAAAAATATACATGTATCGGGATCATGATAGATATAAATGATATTGAAGATCTTTCATTGTTACTAATTCAAGACATCATAGGAGAAAATAAGGTGTTATTTCATTAAACTGAATTTCATATCCCGCATAAGGAAACCCTAAAACCCGATGGTAGAGAAAACACATATCGTACCTTAATCAATCTCAAGCTGCAAATAATCATGCCCCTCCTTTGTTTGAATCATCATATGTTCCAAGAACATGCCACCATGAGTTTGGAATAGACTACTTATAGCTGGTGGTGTGATTGGTTTGAAACATTATCCATCTAGATATATTCTTAATCTTGTAAAACCTCTTACTCCCCCCCATCATCATGTGTTATATCTATAGGAAAAATATAGTAGAGAAGATGATAACCACTATTTTCATGAGTTATATCTCTGAATTTCAGTAAAACTGTTTCCAAAATCTTTTTTTATGCTGAATAGCATATCACACCTATTAGTCATGAATTTTTCAGTTGTACATTTACGTTTATTAGTAATTCCAACTATTATAGAACAGGTTGAGCATTCTTTATTAGTTGAATATTTGTTCTATACTGGGAATTTATAGCTAAAATAGAAACACTAATAGTACTATTTTATATTCTTTTATTGAGAATTATAATTATAATTTTTCTATTCAAATGTTTCATAAAAAATATCAGTCCATTAAGAGCATACTTTTGTACCTGGGTACATGAAAGCCGCAGGGTTGATTTTACAGAAACAAAATCAATAGTACCACGTCAACAACATCCATTTCTTTTATTCTCCTACAAAATATGTATAAAAAAATATTTAAATTTAATTTAAATATATGATTCAAGAATTTTAAAACTATGGTATGTGGTTAAGTTCGAATGTGCTGTCATAATTTTTGAAATGAATTTCTGTATCTATGTCAAAGAGTGATTTATAAGTGTTTTTTCTAGATGAACGATGATAGTTAAGAATATTTTAATGTGCTATTTCAATAGATAATAGAACCCTATTCAACATGAACATATTTTATAGTATAGGAAATTCAAAGTCATTGTTATCCTATATATATAGGGATTAAAAATGTTTCTTTATTTCATGTGGGATTATATTAACATAATGTAAACCATTATATATATGCACCTATTTCAAAGCATATGTAATTTGTGCAGTTGTTGTTATAATTCAAATAACATTCTTATCAAATAGAACATATGAAATTGAGTCTTTGTGATCACTCACCATCTGTTGTACTCTATATCCATTATATTCCAAAATTATGTTGACAACCATGTATGTAAAGTAATAAATTCAAGGAACAAATTAAAAGAGAAATTTGTATGAGTTATGGAAAAGGGGAAATGAAAATAATATGGTGCTGAATACATGAGATAAATTTCAATTATGACACCAAATTTTATGAGGACATACATGTGCATTCAGTGGACGCCATAAAATATTTAATATGTAACACTTGTATATTCAGTGGACCCTAAACAAATTCAATATTTGAGTCATAAGATGTATCTGGAAAAAATAGATGCAAGTATAGCAATGAAAAATTAAATAAATGGTTTCATTGAAAAGAAATATAGATAATAGAGTATTCAAATTCCATTGGTTCCACTTGAATAGGATGTGTTTATTTTTTTGAATATTTCACATAGAGATGTAGTAGAACCATGTTCCTGGATGTGGTAATTCCAAAATATAAAAGTAAATATGATTATTTAAAAAATAATGGGAAGTAATAGAAAGGGTTTTGATTAGGGGATTCCACAATTTCATGTTCGAATCTAAATGTTTTATAGACATATGTAAAATTCTAAAAAAAATTGAAGTGAGTAAATTTATACAAAATATGATAAAAATAATTCATCTCTCTACCCATATTCGTCAACTTGTTGATCATGTCATGTTCATCTTAAAATTACAACATAACACGTTTTAAAATCCATCACAGGTGAAAACTTTACTCCCTATACATACCTTGGGATATTCAATAATTTATTTCGTTGTTCCTACTGAAATACAATTAGAACATTACTTGTCCAGCACAACCCAATGGTCATTTTTCATCTTGGATTATACAACCACTTTACAGATTGGTGATGCAATGATAGTCAAGATATTGAAATTTATCTGCAATCAAATGTTCATATAAAATTAATAAGTGTGAATGTTCAATTTGAACTTCATAATTTGTGTCACTTTCATCATTTGGATAAAAAAACAATAAGCTACAGGATCACATGTGAGAAGGATTCTGTGATATCATATTTATTGTATCATGTTGAGCCTGAATGAGACGTTTACTGGCCACTGGTGTAGTCACCAGCAACTCTAGGGAGTCTCTATATCTTTAAACCAAATTTTGATAATGGAATTAACTAGTATCTGTAAATTCCTTAATGTAAATGCTAGATAATGAGAATTATTTTTGAGCACATAGACAAAAAAAGCCACCGAGGGTTAAAAAGGTACTAATAATGTATCAGTAACATTCCAAACCAACTTTCGAATAAGCAATGCGAATGTCACGACCCCATCCCCACAAAGTGTACCCCTCCTGGGCCGGTAATGTGAGAAGGGAGATAATGACCCCCGGGTCCCGCCTCCAGTAGGCCTCAGGTTTGCGACTAACACCGAGGGTATAGTAACACACAAATGGGAGGCATTACCCTCAAAGAGAACACATGTGGAAGAGAGAGATAATATAGAAACCAATCAACTCCAACTCAGAACTAGAAATATAAAAGAAACCCAAGTGCAAAAATGGAATGTCATGCAAAAGTACTACAACAAAAAGGGAAAAAATCCATGTACCCAAAAGAAAGTAAAACAACTGCAACCACAATCCGGAACAGCTCATGTAACCCCAAGCTCATAGAAACTGGAAAGATCGTTAACCTGCTCCAAGTGACCTGAAAAAAATTTATATATATACGTAGGGTGAGTATAATAGTATACTCAGCAGGATCCTCCCCAAAGCCTCTCGTTCAAAGGTAAAGGAAGCATGGTAAAGCACAATAAACAATAAGTGAAACTAACTCGTCACAAAAATAGGTATACTAAGATCTTAACCTCACCATGGCTACTCTCACTAAGTAACGTATACAAGAATATAGCATATAATAATGAATATCAAGGGTACACTGGTACTACTTCTCCACCAGTTTTCCACTTTGCCCCAATATCGCACATCCTATGAATCTCTCTCCAAAAAAACTTTCCTATAGACACCTAGGCGAAGCACCACAATATGCACCTCATGCACCACAAAGGCTTTCCTGAAAACACCTCGGCAATGAACCACACAATCCTCACAACCAAAAGTAACCAGGTAGTTTCTGAGAGCCACCACAGCTTGCATAATGTGTATCATACATCATGTATTATACCTCAATCCATTACAACCCATACACATAGTAAATATTCTAAAGACATCACATCCTATACACATTACACCTATAGTAGTCCATATAATAATATATCAAGAATATATATGTGTGAACAACCAGAAGCCATTACAGCCCTATACACGCATATATGGGGAAAACTAACCACTGTGCCTAATGGCATAAGTATCTACCAAGAGAATGTAAGGGTTGGTGTCCTGAGAACCAACTGTTTTGTACTTTGATTACATGAATGTTCACTTACTATATATTGTTCATTATTCTGCATGACTATAATATAATAATGTCCTGGAATATTTGTTTCTTTGATAAGGTCATGGAAGATCCCCGCTGTGATGCGAAACTTGAAATGATATAACTATATTCTTAAATAAAGTTCTATGTTTGGATGACATACTATGATAGGACACATAGTATACAGACCGTCATGTGGGAGCACTCGTAAGAAGACAAGACTCTCTCTCATGGAGTTCGCACTTGGTAATCTTCAAGATTGGAAATTATGAGAACAGACCCGCCAATAGAAATTCCGCATGTCTTAGTGTCATCAGACATTTCTATATACGAGCGTGTGTAATGGTCCTTCGACTGAAAGATTGTCATTAACTCATGTCATGAATCACACACTTAGATTTACTGACGAAAACCATCACGCAGACAGTTGGCAGGATGTAGGGTACGTTGGGTGCATCATGAGTGACATGGTGTTAATGGATAAGTCGAGGAAGGATTTGTCCCTTCCATTTATGGAAGTTTATATCTCGTCCCTTTTATTGAAATAGAACTATCGCATTAAATTCCATGGCCATGGTGTAAACGACGAGTTTATTTCAGGAAGTCAAAGAACGACAGATCCAGCATATAGGTTTATGACACTTCCATGAAACCTTCATGATGTCATATCAAGACAAAGGGATTAGATTACATAGTAAGCATTAGTATGAGGTGATACGTCAATGCGGCATCATCTTCTTTCTCTTGGGTGCCTTGACCCATTGATTGACATTAATCTTGGACTTTAAGCAATCCCGCCTAATGCCAACTAGAAAGAGGCCTAGATGGTCACACAGTAAGTTAATTCAAGTATCTCAAGTAGAATAATGATTATTCCCATATGTGGTTTAATAATTATTCAAGGAAGCATAGATCATTTTAATTATTGGAGGAAGAAGTAAATGAAAACAAGATATACAGGCCGTGTACATTAAATGTACACGCCATGTAGTTTTCAATGGGAAACAAGTACACACCGTATATTAATTATTACACGCCATGTAGTTTTCATTATGGAAAGGAAATGAATAAATGAAAACATGATATACACACCATGTACATTGAATGTACATGCCCTATAGTTATCAATGAAAAACATGTACACACCATGTATATATTAATACAGGCCATGTAGTTTTTTTAGTTGGGATTATTAGGATATAATATTGTTTTAAAATATATTTATTATAATCAGCGTGGGTGCATGTCAAGAAATTAATTAGTCGACATGTGGTTTTAAATAGGATTGAATGAAATAATATAATGTTTAATGCATTTATTTATTGTCATAACTCTACACCCTCAAACCTGATTATAAATATCCTCATAACCCTAACTCTTTTCTGACACATAAGAGAATAGTTGTACACAATAATTCTGTAGAATTATTTCAAGGCCGAAAGAGAATATTCCTCCAAGAACACTCTCAAGACCGAGAGATATCCTCTTCCATCGGATCAAGACGATATAAGGCAGGCAATGCAAGCAAACGTTTCTCCATGCTAGCACCCGGTGTCTCCTTTGGCGATGTCCCGAGAGACGAGGTACACGTGTGGATCACCACTAGAGGAAGTATACACTTGGCTTCTGCGAGGAAACAACGAATCTCACCTGAACATGATCAAGAACATCAAAGAATATAGAACACCCAAAAGGTATTTCTTTTCAATTGATCAAATTAATTATAGTCAACTTGTAACGATCCAAATTTGTGGTTCTAGTACTTTTCTTTTCATTGTCCATTTTTGTGATTCGATCCATGGAGACTGGCATTTTTCATCGTATTGATCCCAGATTGATCATTGTTAATGACAGAAATCCAAGTGGGAACATCTGCCCATGCACTTCCGTTGTGCCCCGAACCTTCAAATGGTTTCAGAGGGAGAATACAATGTTCATTATTGTTATTTAATTTTCTTTGATAATTTACGCATTTATTTTTGATTCATTTCGAAATAAATCGTTCTATAAATATGAATAAATGAGATCTCTTTTTACTCCTTCATTTCTCTACTCACATCACAGAAATGTCCTTTTAATTTTAATTTTGATTAAAATAAAAATGAGGAACTCACATGGAGGAGTCTCTCTTTCTGTCTGTACAACACGGGATTACACGACGTATAATTAAAACTACACGTCGTGTACTTAGGTTCAACGAACTGGCACTGTTCCACCAAAGCACTCTATGTGAATTGAATATGCCTATGTATTAATCATGTCATGTTGACCAGAACTGAATGGTGCATGGAAACCAGAATACACGACTTGTATGTTGGAGAAACACACCGTGTAGTCCGTTCTGTCCCAGGTGAAACCGTGTACATGGATAAGTCGCGTACCGCGTAGACGGGATCTCCAGGCTAGTTACTGCGTAACAAGTAAGTACACACCATGTATTATTTATCTATAGGCCGTGTACTCCAAAATTTCCAAAGTACAAAAAAAATGACAAAGCCCTCGGTGCGTACTTTGGATAAAGAGTGAAAACAAATACACGCTGTGTAATTATAAGCTACACGCCGTGTACCTTCGAGAAATGGAATTTCACCAGGTTTACTCCAATGTACAGAGACCCTTACAAGGAATATGGATGAGAATAATGTCAAGGAAATTCAGAAAGTAATTTAAGATAAATAATTGATTAATTATAAGATCATAATTAATTGACTTCGAGCAGGACTTATCCTGAATGAAAGAACTATTAAAAGAATTTGATTTCTAATTTTGCGTAAATGTCGTTGCATGCTATAGATGATCATGAGCTAGACCAAATACCCTTTAAATGTGTATGGTTTCATTTAAATTTATTTTTTTTGGCCTGCGAGCCTTCTTCCAATAAAATGTAGTGTCTGCATGCCCATGGTTTCTTTAATGTAAACCCATGTAATGGAGGATCTCCCAAGCCAGAGGAGATGGTTCAAATCCCGAAGCTGAGGCAAAACCGACGCAAGAAGATACAAAGGTGGATAGGTGGGAGCTGCAAAACATGAACCACCGGGTTCATGGTGTTTTTCCGTAGGTCAGGGTTATCTTATCAAAACCTCTAGAAAAGCTAACAAATAGAATCTCATGATCATGCCATCTTATTTTATTTATGTCTAAATTTCATGTTTTATTTATTATGTATGTGTTGTTGTGATCACATAGTTAATAAAATGAACAAGCATGACAAGATGGAATAAAATAAAAACTAGACAATGTGTAAACATTATCAGAACATGGATTATCACTTAAGAAAGAATCACTTAATATTAACAAGCATGTGATAATGAAAATCAATGCATAAAGGATTAAAATCCCTCAATACCATATTAAGTCAGACTTATCCTTCCATTACCTAACTAAGGGAAAGACTCAATAAAACAATGTGTTTGACCAACCCTTTTTGGGACACATACTTTTATAATGGAATCCCTTATGAAAGGATTCGGGTTGACTAAACCATATTAAATCAAGAGGAGTAGCCCTTTCTAGACTTGATGTAATATTGGAGGCAAGAGTTGAGGAAATCCAAGTTAGGATTTTAGGATTGGGGAGTCCACTCAACAGATCAAGGAACTGTAAGCTCACAGTTGACAAAGACCTACCTACCTAAATACCTTCCAATAGCTTGACCAACCCTTGTTGGGGTTATGCGAAGGGGAATATGGATCCTTTCCACTAGACTGTCAAAGAAACTGGACATTTCGAGTTCAATGGTGAGGGCCATTGGGACATGATAAAATATTGGGAGACTTAATAAAATTTATTATTTCTCATAAAATGTAATCAAGAAAGTACTGATAAATCTGCTCTTTTAATTTGTAGAATCAAAATTAAAAGCACATCAACCACATTTTCTCTGCGATCAATTTGGGATAAAGACAACATCCTCACTAGAAGTAACTTTCAGGAATGGTTTAGGCGCCTTCGGGTTATCCTATGCCACGAACGAAAGTTTTACATGCTGGTGTCCTCACTTCTTGATTCCCCTACCCCAGGGGAGAGTGATGAAGATTTCCTAGTCCATGATCAACATTTGAACGATGCACTTGAAGTTCAATGTTTGATTCTATCATCAATGTCTAGTGAGCTCATCAAGTCTCATGAAGACAGGGATGCCTATATCATGCTTGAGAAACTCCATGGTCTATACCAGGAGAGAGAAAGATAGGATATGTTTGAGATCTCCAAGGGTCTATTTTAGAGAAACCTTAGAGAGGGTGCCCTAGCAGGGCCTCATGTAGTCAAGATCATTGGCTACATTGAGCGCTTGGAGGTTCTGGGGTTTAAACTCCCTGAAGAACTAGGTACCAATCTCATTCTCACATCACTCCCCCAGAGCTTCTCAAACTTTGTTGTGAACATCAACATGAACAACATTGATAAGTCTTTGTCTGATATTCTAATCCTTATTCGCCAAGTAAATAATGACATGAAGCATGAAAAGCCTTCTCTCCTCATGGTGAATAAATGGAAAGGGAGGGTGAAGAGCTTTATGCCCAAAGCTTCTTCAAGGCCTTCCAAGAAAAGGCAGATCAAAGGGGAGGCAAAGGAATATGATGATGTTTGTTTCACATTTGGAAAGAAGGGCCACTAGAAGAAAAACTGCACCCAACCATGGATGTAATGGGAATCATCAAGTATGTTTGTTATCAAATACAATATATCTGTTTCTACTAATTGGGTCTTAGATATTGCTTGTGGTGTTCACATCTATAAACAAATACAGGAACCAATAAGATTCAGGAAGATTGATCGAGGGGAGGTAGATATACGAGCAGCCAATGGAGCCAGACTTACTGTTGTAGCTGTTGTGGACTACCACCTCACATTTCTTATTGGGATGGTCTTGGTTTTGAAAGGTTGTTATTATGTACCCTCTGTTACCAAAAACATTATTTCAGTATCCAGATTAGATACTGATGGATTCATCTTCATGTTTGGAAGCGGATTTTTCAATTTTTATAAATATAGAATTTGATTTGGTAGGGAACATTTATATAACATCCTTTATGTGTATGACTACACAAACCAAGTAATGGAAATCGATAACAAAGTTAGTTCACGTGACTCATACCATACCCAACTTTGGCATCACCGGCTAGGTCATGTCAATGAGAAACATTTGACAAAATTTCATCAAGATGGGTATTTATATTCTTTTTAACTAAAACCACTTGGTGTATGTCATGCGTGTCTACAAGGAAAAATGTCCAAAGACCCATTTAGTGGGAATGGTGAAAGAGCTAAAGAGATTCTATAATTAGTTCACACAGATTTTTGTGGACCATTTCCAGTTGAAGCAAGGGGTGGGTTCTTGTACTTCATAACTTTTACTGATGATTTATGTAGATATGGATATATCTACTTAATGTGGTATAAGTCAGAATCGTCTGATCGGTTCAAAGAATACAAGAATGAAGTTGAGAACCAACATGGTAAGAAGATTAGAAAACTCCGCTCAAACAGAGGAGGAGAATATCTTAATCAGTACTTCATTGATTTCTTACGGGAGTTTGGGATTCTATCTCAACTCACTCCTCCACACACACCACAGTGGAACAGTGTAAGTGAAAGGAGGAACCGCACCCTGTTGTACATGGTGAGATCAATGATGAGTCATGTGAGTCTTCCATTATCCTTTTGGGGATATGCATTACAAACAGCAGTGCACATACTAAACCATGTACCAAGTAAATCGATAAATGAAATTCCATACAAGTTATGGAGTGGACACAAAGCCATGTTATAGAATTTACATGTGTGGGGTAGCGAAGCATTTCTTAAGGCCTCTTTAGGTAAAAAACATTCACCCCGAGGCACAAAGTGTATCTTTATAGGATATACCAAGGAAACAAGGGGATATTACCTATACAACCCCTCAGACAAAAAGGTTACTGTGGAAAGACACGCCATATTCCTTGAGAGGGAGCACATCTCCAAAATAGATAGTGGGAGAGATATATACTTCGATGAATTCGAGGCTCAAGATATAAAGGAGTTGGTACATGAACAGATTACACAAATCCCCATGGAAGAACAATTTGTTCCAGAGAAACAAGAACTGCGTAAGAACATGAGAGAGGTGAGAGAACCAGAACGATATGGTTTTCTTGTCACTGAGCATGGTGATACATTATTGGTTGACAATTATGATCCTCTTACCTACAAGGAAGCAGCTGAAGGCACAGACGTTGCCAAGAGGCAAGAAGCCATGAATTCTGAAATGGATTCCATGTAACAAAACCAAGTCTGGATTTTGGTAGATACTCTAGTTGATGAAAATCCTATTGGTAATAAATCGGTATTCAATAAGAAACTAGACATGGAGGGGAAAGTCAGCACCTATAAGGCACAACTAGTTGCAAAAGGTTTTAGACAACGTCAAGGAATTGACTATGATGAAACTTTTTCACCGGTTGCAATGCTGAAATCCATCAGAATCCTATTGGCCATTACTTCTTACCATGACTTTGAAATTTGGCAAATGGATGTCAAAACAGAATTCCTTAACGGGAACCTCCAGAAAGATGTCTACATGAAACAACATGAATGGTTTGTGACTCCAAAGGATTCTTACAAGGTATGGATGTTACAGAAATTCATTTATGGATTAAATCAATCATCAAGTTCATAGAACATTCGTTTTGATGAAGCTGTAATGGAATTTGGCTTTGTTAAGAATGAATGTGAGCCTTGTGTCTACAAGAGGATTAGTGGAAGTGCAGTCGTTTTCCTAATAGAATATGTTGATGACATATAACTAATTGGAAATGAAGTACCAATCTTACAGTCAGTTAAGGCATGGCTGCATAAATGAATATTCATGAAAGTCTTGGGTGTGGCAGCATATATTCTTGGGATCAAGATCCATCGTGATAGATCCAAGAGAATGATGGTCCTGAGTCAAAGCACATACATTGACAAGATACTGAAGAGATTCAGTATGGAACATTCCAAGAGGGGATTATTTCCAGTGTCACATGGCATTCATCATTCCAAGAAAATGTGTCCTCAGACACATAAGAAAACAAAGTGAATGGCAAGGATCCCTTACACATACGCGATTGGGTTAGTCATGTATGCTATGCTATGTACGAGGCTAGATGTTGCTTACGCATTAAGTGCGGTAGGTAGATATCATGCTGATCCAGGAGACCAACATTGGATGGAAGTCAAGACTATCCTTAAGTATCTGAGGTGTACTAAGGATATGTTCTTGGTTTATGGGGGAGATGAGGAACTAGTCATCAGAGGACATATTGATTCTAGTTTACAAACTGATCAAGATGACAAGAAGTCGCAGACTGGATACATCTTCAGTTTGAATGGAGGGTAGTGATCTGGAAGAGCTCAAAGAAAAGTGTGGTGGAAGATTTTACAACAGAGTCCGAGTATATCGCAGCTTCTGAGGTAGCTAAAGAAGCAGTATGGATGTGAAGCTTCGTCCAAGAGTTGGATGTAGTACCAAGAAGTAATGATCCTATCACACTCTATTGGGATAATTCTGAAACAGTGTCACTTGCTAAAGATCCAAGGTCACATCAGCGGACAATGCACATACTTTGAAAGTATCATCTCTAGAGGGATTTTTCTCAGAGAGGTGAAGTTGCAGTGAGCAGTATTTCCATGGAAGACAATGTGGCAGACCCCTTGACTAAAGCCTTGACTCAGCAGAAACATGATCATCATGTGAGTTCTAGCGGACTAAAAGTCGTAGGAAGTTGGATCTAGTACAGGTGAAAGTTTTTAAGGTTTGGTGTCCTTATAACCAACTGTTTTGTACTTCGATTACATGAATGTTAACTTATTATATATTATTCATTATTCTGCATGAATATAATATAATAATGTCCTGGAATATTTGTTGCATTGATAATGTCATGAAAGATCCCCACTGTGATGAGAACCTTGAAATGATATAACAATATTCTTAAATAATGTTCTACGGTTGGATGACATACTATGATAGGACACATAGTATACAGACCTTCATGTGCGAGCACTCGTAAGAATATGACACTCTCACTCATAGAGTTCGCACTTTGTAATCTTCAAGATTAAAGATTATGAGAACAGACCCACCAGTAGCAATTTTTCATGTCTTAGTGTCATCGGACATTGCTATCTACGAGCATGTGTAATGGTCCTTAGACTGGAAGATTATCATTAAATAATGTCATGACTCGCACACTTAGATTTACTGACGAAAACCATCACGCAAACAGTTGGTAGGAAGTAGGGTGTGTTGGGTGCGTCACGAGTGACATGTTTTGTAATAGATAAGTCGAGGAAGGATTTGTCCCTTCCATTTATGAACGTTGATATCTCGGCCCTTTGATTTAAATCTAATTGTCACATTAAATTCCAAGGCCATGGTGTAAACGATGAGTTTATTTTAGGAAGTAAAAGAATGACGGATCAAGCATATAGGTTTATGACATTTCCATGAAACCTGCTTGATGAGATATCGAGACGAAGGGATTAAATTACACAGTAAGCGTTCGTATGAGGTTATACGTCAATGCGGCGTCAACTTATTTTTCTTGGGTGCCTTGACCCATTGCTATACAATAATCTTGGACTTTAGGCAAGCCCGCCTAATGCCAATGAGAAAGAGGCCTATAAGGTCACACACTAAGTGTATTCAAGTATCTCAAGTAGAATAAAGATTATTCCCATATGTGGTATAATAATTATTCAAGGAATCCTAGATTGTATTAATGATTAGAGGAAGAAGTAAATGAAAACAAGATATACACGCTGTGTACATTCAATGTACACACCGTGTAGTTTTCAATGGAAAACATGTACACGTCGTGTATTAATTATTACACGCCGTGTACTTTTCTTTATGGAAAGGAAATCAAAAAATGAAAATAAGATATACACGTCATTCACATTGAATGTCCACGCCGTGTAGTTTTCAATGAAAAACAAGTACACGCCGTGTATTTATTAATAGACTCCGTGTAGTTTTTCCAGTCAAGATTTTGAGGATATAATATTGTTTTAAATGATATTTATTATAATCAGCATGCGCGCACTTCAAGGAATTAATTATTCGACATGGGGTTTTAAATAAGAGTCAATGAAATTAATAAAATGCGTAACACGTTTATTTATTGTCATAACTCGACAACCTCAAACCTGATTATAAATATCCTCAAAACCCCAAATAGTTTCCGACACACAAGAGAATCATTGTACACAACAATTCTGTAGAATGTTTTCATGGAAAAAAGAACATATTCCTCCAAGAATGCTCTCAAGACTGATAGAGATCCTCTTCCATCGGATCAAGACGATCTAAGGAAGACAATGCATGAAAAGGTTTCTCCATGCTAGCACCCAGAGACTCCTTTGGCGATGTCCCGAGATACGAGGTACACGTGTGGATCCCCGCTAGAGGAAGTCTACACATGGCTTCTGCGACTCAACGACGAATCACACCGGAACGTGATCAAGAACATCAATGAAGAATGAACACCCAAAGGTATTTCTTTTCAATTGATTAAATTAATTGTAATCACCTTGTACCGATCCTACTTTGTGGTTCCGAGACTTTTCTTTTCTTTTCCCATTTCTGTGATTCGATCCATGGAGACTGGCGTTTATCGTCGTATTGGTCCCGGATTGATCATTGTTAATAACAAAAATCCATGTGGGAACATCCACCCATGTGCTTCTGCTACGCCCGAAACCATCAGAGAAGAGAGAAATGCCAAAGGGGGTAGTCAACCATTCATCCTCCCATTTGAATGTTGGGGAAAACACCCCCCAGGGATTAGAATCCCCTGGGTGTCAGTTGCCCTTTCTGACAGTGTGGAGTAGCGTATAGAAACACAAAAAGTACAGAATATATTATAACTCACAACCACACTATGGGAATAACCTAGTCCTAGACACAACTTTAGCTGATGTCTCTCTGACTCCGGGCTGCCATTTCTAAGACTAGGTATCCTATAAGCACACAACCATCTAAAGACATTTATTAGATTACTTCATTCCCTTTTTATAAATTCCACTGTATGTTAATTAGTTATTTAAACATTAATTAACCATCAACAAATCCATATTAAGATTCATTAGCATGACACCCAAAGTATATTGTCCCTTTAAAAGTTATAGCCTCATCATTATGTTTCAGCGAACACCAACCCCATTGGTTAACACCATTTAATCAAACATTAATTACAAAATTACTTTCCCATATTCCCAGGCATTCTAGAAAAATCATTCTATGCTAATAAACACAAGGGGGATCAACACGGTGGGTAGATGTACTACCCATCAAGTCTTTTTCTCCTATTGCAAGAGCATAGACCCATCCTCCCTTGAGAATCTAGACACAGGAAGCACATGACATACCCTATGTGTCTTCGCCTACTTCGGAAGAACGGTAAGTAAGACCAGCTTCCTTGAGCAGTGGGGAAAAGTAAAGCAGAAAATCAACAAAGAGAAACAGCAAGCATCCAAAAATCACATCCATCCCCTTCCATCGTCCCTGGTTTCCTCCTCGACACCAACATGCATAAACCAATACATCTCTCCACCCTAGGAGTCATCCGCTAGCACAACATAAAAAGGCCTTTATGCCCTCACATATCACAACAACCATCCAGGATCACATCACAACACAAGCAGCAGGAAAGAAAACATCACATCAATTGGGCTCTTGGACCTTTAACAATCAAGAGGGTAACTTAGAACCCTTCCAGAAATTTTCAAACAATCAAATCTTTAAACCCTCTTGAATTAATAGATTTATAATCTGTTGGTTCCAAAATTAGGAACCTAACCAGTAAGCTATCACAATTGATTATACATGCTTACTATGCCAATTTTATTAACATCAAATTACAACAAGAACTAGATTCCTTTAAATACCTATTTATATTTAGCCAAAAAATATCAATTAGTCTCGGTTTACGTTCTTTACCAATTTCCATCAAGAACAACAACTAAGCAAAGAAAGCATAAATATCACACCATCTGGAAAAACAAGAGTCAATAACATACGATCGATAAAATTTCATTTTCCGGTTCAAAGTATTTATTATGTTAATTTCATTTTCATCCAGTGGGATTAAACATGCTAATAATATAGTTGCACGTAAATGAAAGAGATGAAACGAATCCCCTACCTCAAAGGTTTTTGATGAAAACCACAACAGTCAAAGAGCGCTCAAGAAACCAGGGTCGATTCTCCAAAACCCCTCCTTAGATCTCTCCACCTAGCAAGATCAAGACCAAATCTCATCACATTTGGCACCCATACCCTTAGATCTACCCCTAATGGGCGTAGATCTATGAAACCAAGAGAAGAGGTAGAGTGGATCTAAGTAGATCTAAGTAAACAACCATGAACGAAGAAGAACGACCACATACCTTAAGAAACCAGCTTCGATTCGTCAAGAAAAGCCTTCAGATCACCTCCAAAATTCTTGGGATAGGTTCTCCAACCTTCGAGGAAGGGTAATTATGAGTTATGGTCACATAGGGGCTTAAACGAGCAAGGTAGAGGCAAAACGGTTGAGATCCACAATTTTAGGATCTAGATATAAGTGCCCACATAGTTTTATCGCACAGTTAGACAAACTGTGCACTAACTGTGTGGTCACTACTGCCTCGTCAAACACTCCTCGCACAGTTAGGCAGCATAGTTAGAAAAACCGTGCAATAACCATGCATTAGACACTGCCTCTAACCCCAGCCTCACACGGTTTGGCCGTACGATTTATAAAAACCGTGCGCCACCCGTGCGAAAGCTCTAGCCCTTTAGTTTCCCTTAAAAGTCCACCCAAACACACCCCAAGTCACCTTAACCTCCTAGAACACCTCTAACACCTCATTTTCACAATGTAATGGACTAGATAGGTCCAGGAAATTATATCTGATACCTCTCAAAACATTCCCATCCTCGAGAATCCAAAACCCACCTAAATTGAAAATGAAACAGGGTCTGAACAACCACCCCTCAAGATACCTCTCAAAAGATATCAAGACACAAAAGCAAAAAAAGAAGCCATCTCATAAACATGAATGTTTCATAACCACATTACCTACAACGATACATGAAAAGAGTTAAACATCAAACAACTCTTGGTACTGAGCACGTATCTGTGACTCACATTCCTAGGTACTCTCATCCAAGCCACAATGTCGCCACAAGACACAAACTAAAGGAATAGAATGCACGTGCAACACCTTCTCCTTGCGGTCTTGGATTCCACATGTCTCCCTTCAAAGGTTGCATCAACATCAACATTGATCTCTCCTCAATCGATGATGAGAGAGTCATCATGAAGATAACGACGGAGCTGCGATACATGGAAAACATCATGTATCCGACTCATCTAAGGGGGAAGTGCTACTCAATACACTACAGTTCCAACACGAGCTGACACCTCGAAAGGCCCAAAAAACTGGGGTGAAAGCTTACTTCCACATCCAAACCTTCGCTGCCCATGACGGGTAGTCACCTTCAAAAACCCATGATCGCCGACATTAAACTCTAAGGGTCTCCTTCTTTGATCGTCATATTCTTTCTGATGATCATGCACGGTCTTCATCCTCTCATGAATCACGTGAACCATCTCTATTTTATTCTGCACTAGTTTTGGTCTGAGATGTACTAACTCTCCGACCCCAGTCCACCACAATGGAGAATGGCAAGGTAGGCCATACAAGGATTCAAACGACACCATACCGATGGTGGAGTGAAAACTATTATTGTAAGCGAACTCCACCAAGGGTATGTGTCTTATCCATGAACCTCTGATATCAAGAACACAAGATCATAGCATGTCTTCAAGAGTATGGATGGTTCGCTCTGTCTGACCATCTGTTTGAGGATGAAAAGCAGTCCTAAGGCATAGCTAAGAACTGAAAGCATGTTGGAGACATGTCCACACTATGGAGGTAAAACGAGGATCTCGATCAGAAATGATCATTCTAGGGACTCCATGAAGTCTCACCACCTCCTCTAGATACTTCTATGACAAAAATTCCACTGATCTTGACTCCTTGATTGCTATGAAGTGGGATGACTTTGTTAAACGATCCACTACCACCCAAATAGCATCATATCCTCCTAGAGCTCGAGGTAAACAAGTAATGGAGTCCATTAGGATGTCCTCCCACATCCACTGAGTAATATCTAATGGCTGAATAAGACCACCTGGAACACGGTGTTCGGCCTTCACCTTATGGCAAACTTAACATCGGTACCCAAACTCCGAAACTGCACGCTTCAACCCAGGCCACCAAAGATGACTCCTCAAAGATCAATACATATTTTTCACGCCAAGATGTACTGCTAAGGGAGAACTATGGAACTCTCAAATAACCATCTCATGCATCGTCAATGGAACACAAAGCCTTCAATGATACAACACTCGGTGTTGTTTTTCCTCTGACCAACCATTAGTGGCATCATCGCTAACAAATCAGTCTCTCCAAACTTCCACCTCTAGATCCCCCAACTGGGACTCTTCTACCTTCTACATTAGGGATGATTGTACCGTCATCTGAAAAAGATAGCCTCTACCCCCAAATTCTCCCATATCAATATGTAATGCTGACAGTTCTTCCATTACTCTCCATGAATCTACGGATTCACGCACAGCATCACTATGTGACTTTCGGCTCAGCGCTTCAGCTACAACATTCCAATTTCCAGGTGTATACGATATTTCGAAGTCGTATTCCTATAAGAACTCCATTCACCGATGCTATCATAAGTTCAAGTCTTTCTGGGAGAAAACATACTTCAAACTCTTATGATCGGTGAAAACCAGAAAGCGCTCACCAATGAGGTAATGTCTCCACAAATTCAGCGCAAACACCACAACTGCCAACTAAAGATCATGGGTGGAATATTTAAATTCATGGGGATGTAACTACTGAGACCCATAAGAAAAAACTGACCTCTGCTGCATGAGGACACACCCTAACCCCAGATGTGAAGTGTCGCAGAAAACATCAAACTAAACTCCCTCAGCTGGAGGAAAAAGAACTGGAGAACTTACTAAATTATCCTTTAGAAACATGAAATATTCCTAGCACTGTTCAGTACATATGAACGCTTGATCCTTCCTAGCCAAATCGGTCAGAGGATTCGCACCTCGGGAGAAATTGGCTATGATCCTCTTGTAGTATCCTGTGAGACCAATGGAACTTCGTACATCTAAAACTGTCATGGAGGATGCCCAAGACACAACTACTTCTATCTTCAATGGATCCACAACAACTCCCTATTGGCACACAACATGCCCCAAGAAATGGACTTCTCGAGTCCAAAACTCACACTTCGATAACATCCCAAACTGCTGATGTCGATGAAGAACTCCCAAAATGGCTTGTAGATGATGTGCATGCTCCTCTTAAGATTTGGAGTACACAAGTATGTCATAGATGAAACCTACCATGAACTTGTCCAGGAACTCACAAAACAAATCATTAATCAATCCCATGAACATAGCTAGAGCATTAGTTATTCCAAATGGCATTACAACGAACTCATAATGCCCATGAAGACAACAGAAAGCAGTCTTAGGAATATCCTCATCCTTCACATGAATCTGATGATATCTTGAACGCAAGTCTATCTTTGAGAACCAACATGCACCCTTTAGTTGATCAAATAATTCATCAATCTACCAAAGAGGATAGCGATTCTTTATTGTCAATTTGTTTAAGTGACGATAATCGACACACAACCGCAAACTGTCGTCAGCCTTCTTCACGAACAAAACTGGTGCACCCCATGGTGACACACTTGGCCGAACAAAACCACACTATAACAGACCATCAATCTATATACTTAGCTCTCACAGCACAAAAGGGGTCATCCTATATGGGGAAATAGAAATAGTAGACACTCCTAGTGGTAGCTCGATCCCGAACTCGATCTCTCGTCGAGGCGGTAAGGCTACAACCACACCTGGAAATACATTAGGTTACCCCTCTATTATTCAAGGAAACTCCAACTGTTGAACCTCTAAATAACTCAGCATCATCTCATCCATCATTGATGATAAGGATGGAACACGCCTATGACTCATCTGAGGATCTCACTCAACAACAAACACCACTTGTTCTCCATCCGTACCAAAGAAAACGACCTTCTTCGTGAAGAAATCCAAGATAGCCTTCACCAAATACAACCAATCCATGCCGATGATGACGTCATATGGTTTTATTCATAAACATATGAAATCACCCCAAGAGCGGTGTTTCCCCAGCACTAGATCAGATTCTCTACATACTTCAAACAAGGCATCTCGACTTCCGACTGGCGTAGTCAATGCCAAGGGCACTAGAAGCCTCTCTACCTCAAGTCATGAAGCATGGAAAAGGGTAGGTGATATTATAGAGTGTGTTGGTCCTAAATCATATCAGGCATACAGCAAGGTAGAAAACAAGAAAAGGGTACCTCTAACGACATCTGGCTCATCTGGTGATGGCAACGCTAGATCATGAAGCTGACCGCGACCTACTCCATGGCCTCTCTGACCCTGATGATGACCACCACCATGGCTGCGCTCTACTCTCTAAGGACGGGGAGTGTCATGGGTATGTCCTCTATCTTCCCCATCTACCCTCTGCTAATCTAAATCTGGTGCAACTGGCTGCTGCTACATCTGCTGGAATTGCCTCAACTGAGAAACCTAGAGCATAGCGCCTGGTGCACGATGACAACTCTGAAAGGTCAGTCACTCCCGCTGTTGATGGCCATGACCACCACAAGAAAAAAGCACCTGATCCCATTGAATAGGCTTGAGAGTTGATTCCTCTAGAGAAACGAGATGTGAAGGGTTGGCACCTACCCCCAGCTGAATGGAAACTCTTCTTCCCTAAAAACCAGGAACCATGGACCACAACCTTGCTTCGTGAGGGATCATGATGACCCCCCTCTCATGATGATCCTGTCCTGGCCAAGGTCCTCTCAAAAATCTCTTCCCTTACCAGCACCTCAAGATATGTCTTCAGCATAAATGGGGTGACTTGGCACTGGATCTCTAGACACAAAGCCTCCTCAAAATTCCTCAGTCTGGCCTCCTCATCTGGTAACAGGTCCGAAGAATATCATAAAAGGTTCCTAAAACATATTCCAAAATCTCGAATAGTAGAGCTCCCCTGTCGAAGTGTAAGAATCTCCTGGCGACTGGATGCCTTCACAATCAAAGAAAGGAACTCTACTCTAAACATCTCTCGGAACACCTCCCATGAGATCGCTGATTTCTCACGATCCCCGTGGAACAAGAACCACCGCTGCCTCGCTTCTCCATGCGAAATCGTCACAGCTAAGGACACCCAGTGCTCCTTCCGAGCACGAATAAAACTAAATCCAATCTCGACCTCCTCCAACCAGTCTTCCATGACTACATCTGAAACGGAGCCCTCGCACTTCTACTGACTCTGGCGCTGAAACTCTTGGAGTGTCTTCCTCCAAGTGTCATCATCGTAACCCTCTACCCTGTGGCGATCTCCTGGAACAACCTGCTGGACATTTTCTGCACAAAACTGACGACGACGATGACCTGAAGCCGTACCTTTAAAATAACAAACCGTTAGAGATCCTAACCTTGGAATATGGAAGACACAACATTAATTAATTAATTGTTTTCTTTTTTTCATTTTTGGATAACCTATCCCAAGGTATACCCATTCAAACACATGCACAATGAAGAATGATGCATGATCCTTTCCTAGGTCTATACCTTGCAACTAGTATCACCTTGTTTAGTAGCCATTGTAAACTTAAAGATCCTTACATCAGATCATAGGGGGACCTAAATGCCTATGTCTCAGCCGTTCTCCAGTGTTTACCTAACATGCTAAACATGAATGACATTGTTGCCCTACCAACCCATGCAACCTCACATGTGCCTAACTCCAAACTCCATCTTACCCGTCAACTAGACCTTTGATACCACTCTATCATGACCCCTCCCCACAAGGTGTACCCTCTTCGGCCGGAAATGTGAGAAGGGAGATAATGACCCCCGATCCCTGTCTCTAGTAGGCCCCAGGTTGGAGACTAGCGCCGAGGGTATAATAACACACAAATGGGAGGCATTACCCTCTAAGATAACACATGCGAAAGAAAGAGATAAGATAGACACCAATCAACTCCAACTCAGAACTGGAAATATAAAAGAAACCCAAGTTCAAAAATGGAATGTAATGCAAAAGTACTACAACAAAAAGGGGAATAATTACAAGTACCTAAAAGAAAGTAAACCAACTACCACCATAAGCCCAAACAGATCCTCGAACCCCAAGCTAGTAGAATCTGTCTTGATCTCCAACCTACTCCATGTGACCTGAAAAATAGTTTATATATACGTAGGGTGAGTATAAAAGTATACTCATTAGGATCCTCTCCGAAGCCTCTCGTGCAAATGTAAAAGAAGCATGATAAAGCACAGTGAAAAACAAGTGAAACTAACTCATCACCTAAACAGGTATACTATGTTCTCAACCTCACCATGGATACACTCACCAAGTAACACATACAAGAATATAGAATATAATAAATAATATCAAGGGTACCCCGCTACTACTTACCCACTGGTTTGCTACTTTTCACCAACGTCGCACGTCCAAAGAATCTCTCTCCAAAAAGGCTTGCCCGCAGACACCTAGGCGATACACCACAATCTGCACCTCATGCACCACAAAGGCTTGCCTGCAAACACCTGGATGAAGCACCACACCATAATCACATCCAAAAGTAACTAGGTAGTTTCTGCGAGCCCCCACAGCTCTCATAACATGTATCATACATCAGGTATTATACCTCAAGCCATTACATCCCATACACTAAGTAAGGATCATCAAGCCATCACAACCTATACATGTTACACCTATAGTAGTCCATATGATACTATATCCAGAATATATGTGTGTGAATAATCACAAGCCATTATATCCCTCTACACACATATGTGGGGAAAACTAGCCGTTGTGCCTAATGGAACATGTATATACCAAGAGAAGAGAGAGGGGCCAAAGGGGGTAGTCAGCCATTCATCCTCCCGCCAGAATGTTAGGGAAAACACCCCCCAAGGCTCATAATCCATAGGGTGTCAGTTTCCCTTACTGATAGTGACAGGGTGGAGTAGCATATAGAAACACAAAAAGTATAGAATATATTATAACTCACAACCACACTACGGGCATAACCTAGTCTTAGACACAACTGCAACTAACGTCTCTTGGACTTCGGGCAACCACTTCTAATACTAGGTATCCAATAAGCACACAACCATTTAACGACCTTTATTAGATTAATTCATTCCCTCTTTATCAATTCCATTGTACATTAATAAATTCATTAAACATTAATTAACCATGAACAAATCCACATTAAGTTTCATTAGCATCACACCCAATGTCCATTGTCCCTTTAAAAATTATAGCCTCGTCATTATGTTTCAGCGAACACCAACCCCATGGTTTAACACCATTTAACCAGACATTCAATACATAATTACTTTCCCATATTCCAATGAATTCTAGAAAATTCATTATATGCTACTAAACACAAGGGGGATCAACACGGTGAGTAGATATACTACCCGTCGAGTCTTTTTCGTTTATAGAAAGAGTGTAGACCCATCCTCCCATGAGAATCTAGACATAGAAAGCACGTGGGATACCCCGCATATCTTCGCCTCCTTCGGATGAAGGGTAAGAAAGACTAGATTCATTGAGAAATGGGGAAAAGTGAAGCAGAAAATCAACCAAAAGAAGCAGAAAGCATCCAACGATCACATCCACCCACTTCCTTCATCCCTGGTGTCCTCCCCGACACCCACATGCATAAACTGATGCATCTCTCCACCCTAGGCATCATCCGCTGCCACAACCAAAAAGGCCTATATTCCCCCACATATCACAACAACCATCCAGGATTACATCACAGAACAAGTAGGAGGAAAGAAAACATCACATCAATTGGGCTCTTGGCCCTTTAACAATCAACATGGTAACTCAGAACCCTTCAAGGAATTATCAAACAATCAAATCTTTAAACCGTCTAGAATTAACAGATTTATAATCCGTTGGTTACCAAATCGGGAACCTAACCAATAATCTATCAAAAATGACTATACATGCTTACTATGCCAATTTTATTAACATCAAATTACACCATGAACCAGATTCATTCACATGCCTCTTTATCTTTAGCCAAAAAAATATCAACTAGTCCCGATTTACGTTCGTTTCCAATTTCCATCAAGAACAACAGCTATGAAAAGCAAGCATAGATATCACACCATCTAGAAAAACAAGAGGCAATAACATATGATCAATACAATATCTTTATATGGTGAAAAGTATTTATTATGTCAATTCCATTGTCATCCTATGGGATTAAACATGCTAACAATATAGTTGCACGTAAAATAAAGAGAAGCAACGAATCCCCTACCTCAATGGTTTTTGACAAAAAACACAACGGTCGAAGAACACTCAAGAAACCTGGGTTGATTCTCCAAAACCCCACCTTAGATCTCTCCTCCTTGCAAGATCAAGACCAAATCTCATCACATTTGGCATCCATACCCTTATATCTACCCATAACGGGCATAGATCTAAGAAACCAATAGAAGAGGAGGAGTGGATCTATGTAGATCTAAGAAACCAACCCAGAGCGAAGAGGAACGCCCACATACCTCAAGAAACCGGCATCGATTCATCAATATAAGCCTTCATATCACTTCCAAAATTCTTGGGAGAGGTTCTCCTACCTTCGATGAAGGGTAATCCCGAGTTATGGCCGCATAGGGGCTTAAATGAGCAAGTTAGAGGCAAAATGGTTGCGATCCACAATTTTAGGATCTAGATTTAGGTGCCTTAATGGTTTTCTCGAAAGGATAGAAAAACCAAGCGCTAACTGTGTGGTCTCTAATTCCTCATAAAACACTCCTCGCATGGTTAGTCCGCCTGGTTAGACAAACTTTGCGCTAACCGTGCTCTAGCCACTACCTCCAACACCAGCCTATCATGGTTTAGACAAACTCTGCACCTCCTGTGCGAAAGCTATAGCCCTTTAGATTACCTTAAAAGTCCACCCAAATGCACCCCAAGTCACCTTAAACTCCTAGAACACCTCTAGAACTAAATTTTCACAAAGTAATGGACTGGAGTGGTCTGGTACATTATAGTTAATCATCCCAGAACATTGAAGAAGCCAATAGTTAGATAATTGACTTGTAAAAAATCAAAATTAAAATCTCAACTAATGATGTTGTAATGGCCTTAGTTACATACATAAAATATGGACAATAGTCTCTCTTGGGTGCCTAACATCAACACAATTTGCACAAGTTTAGTAGGCACTTAAACATAAATTCTTTTTTGAACATATAAAAAATGCCTAAATAAATTATTCAAAATGGAAACCTAATTTTAGAAAAAAATTAATCTTATAACTAATGTGATAATCTTCTGTAGGAGGGAATATGTGAAGAATGAAGTGAGATGAGGAGATATACAAATTAAATATAGATATTGTGTCGAAATACAAAAAGAACTATGAAACATAAATTATAATTTTATAAATAGTATATCAATAAATTACAGAAGATGTGAATGAGGTAAACACCTAAAAATGGATTAAAAATAATTGTTATCGAACATGGCATAAAAAAGGATTATTGAGGATAATTTTTTGAATTTTCATCCATCAATTCAAAATAATCTTGAACAGAAAAAAACTATAGAATCATAATAATCTGCATTAAAAAACACAACAAAATACAAATTCTAAAAGGGGTGATAATCATAAAAAAAACACATTGGTAGATGCATATATAGAATTTGATCTTAGATAAAAAACAGCCATGGAAGAACATGAATTTATTGATGAAAATAGAATAAAATTTCAATAAATGTTTTTTTAAATAAGTGCATGATCTAGAGTCATGGTGAATTTGTGAATTGATAATGTTTAGATGAAAATTGTTTCTTATTATAGTCAAAAGAATACTTAAACCAATAAACATAACCTATCACAGCTTATAGATGCAACATTCTTTTATGGGAATAAGAAAAATTCAATGAAAGCAATAGGATCTCACATCAACCCAAAAACAATTAGTGAAATTGATATGATTCCAAACATGAAATATGATGATTAATACATAGATTGATTAAACAATCCACAATCTAAAATAGATCCATGAGTGGAATCTGAATAATAACGTGATAATAATCAGGTTCTAACATAACTGTCAAACAACCAACATTTTATAAATCTTCATCTCCAATATCTAAAAGAAAAATTTCAAACAACAATAAAATGGAGGTTAATAGTATGTAACTAAAAATAAAAAATTATTGATAGAAGGTAGGTTAATTATATAATTTTAGAAAAACATACCTATTATGGAGATCTGAATATGTAGGATATATGAAAAAGGTTTGAGTAATGGTGAACGAGTTTGCAAATAGATTTTCCAGCAACCACCATGTTGGTTGAAGGTGAAGCCAAATATGGAAGGGCTTTCCGAACAAGATATGTAAGGGAAAGGTGAGGGAACTATTGAGCTTCAATATTAGGGATTAGATATAGAAAGGGAGGTGGTAAAAAGAGGTGGAAAAGGTGGTATAGAATTTATCTACAATCACATGTGAGAATGTAGTAACTTGTTTTTCAATGTAACCCGAATGAGGTTGTAGACGGTGTAGGAGGCAGTGTTCAATGATGAAACAACATCTGGAGGCGATGAAGAGGTTATCGAGTTTCTCCAGTAACTCATGATTTGTAGTAGGTAGAGGATAATACACAGGTACAGGATGAGGATGACGCATGCATCGGGAGTAGGATGACACTAGTGTTGACAGTTTGCGGGAACCCTAGGCCGTGAAGATATGATTCACGACTGCGAGCGGGAAAAGGAAAAGTACGGAGAATGGAGTTGAAACCAGGACAAGAAGGATAGCACAGACGGAGGTCGACAGAGTGTGGGTTGACCAGTAGAGGGAGGACGACAGAGGCGAGGGATTGAGGGTAGTCGAAGACATGAGGTCGTGATGTGTGATAGCTCTGCAGGAGCGGGAGAGGGAGGCAATGTAACGACCCAAAGTTTCATTAATGGAAATCCCACTTGATCTAATTAAATGTATAAGGCCCCATCCTTAAACCTTACTTAATATTGAATTAAACGAATAATTCACATTGAGGATCTTTTCGGGTTTAGAGTTTTAGAGAATTAGATCATAAAACTTGCATTACATTCCACATATAAACAAAGTGGTTACATAAAGATAGTATTCTTCATTCCCATCAATGGAAACACATTTAAAATAAAACATGGATTAATTCTTGACACATCCTTGACTCTATCATCTTATCATGTACCTTTCCCTTGACCTGTGAAAAACATTTCAAAAACTTGGTATGAGCATAAAAACTCAGTATGGGTTATAAAAGAAACATGGAAAGGAAACATGAGTTCATATATACATAAGAATGAAATCATACATTACCCATAAAACATTGGCTCTTTAACATACCTCATAAAATCACAAATAAATCATAGAAATCATAAGACATAAAGGTAACTTGAGGCATTCATGACATTCTTACGTAGGGAGTAACCCTCTTGGTTACGTTTGGAATACCCATCACAGTATATTCCCTAAAATCTCTTCGGAGAAACCTTAACGTTTCACTCCTTCGCGTTACCCAATGCATTGGAGAGCTATAACGGGCTCACCCGCCCTTAGTTTATCACGGAACCACCCGTCTTCATAATAATTCCCAAGAACCATAACATAATCATATCACATAAAACATGCATAAAGGAAACATAACATATCCACATTTCAATCACGAGATATCAATACAACACATTGATATAATAAAAACATTATGAAAACAATATTCAATACCAAAGTAAAACATGGTATTTATTTTTCTTTTAAAAAAATAAGGTATGACTTGTAGAGGAAGCCGAAACTCAAATAACGGTTACGACGGCGGAGAAGTCGTTGTCGCCGCATACGTACGACAAAAACATTCCCTTTTGTCGTTTAGTAAACGCTTCATATAAAAAATATTCTTTTGAATAAATGTAAAAGTCAGAGGGGTTTATACACCGTATAAAAGAAAGTTGTGTATAAAATAAAATATGCCTCAACGAAAGGAGATTGAGACGAAGTCCCATACCTCGTATCCGACTTGACTCGACCATTCTTTAATCTCCTGAATAATAAACTTGAGTTAATCTCTACTTGATTATGAATCTTTTTTCAAGTTCATTATTCCTTTTATACCATGTTATGAACATCATGTAATCATTTAAGTTAATAATGTTCATTTTGTCGGTATTTGGTTCTTAAGTCAAAAATAGACTTCTTACAATTACATGTTGTTAATTTGGTCAAAGGTTAATTATATCCAGAATGGTATTCATGATGTAGATATCATATATGTCATATATATCCAGTACATACATGCATTTATAATATTACATAATTTAGAGGTAAGAAATGAAATGCACCGTTCATGGAGACGGTAAGCCGTACGTACGCATGAACGCTACTTCCATTTCTATTTCATATTTTCTGTAATGGAATCATAATTATATAAGAGTATATTATAATTCCATTATAATAACATATATAATATCATTAACTTTATCCTTTACACATCCCACATATGGTATTAACGAATGAAATCACTTTTAGGGGGCGGTAGTCCGCACTTCCTAAAATGAAGATATCGTGTTTACCCACAATGGAAACCATAAAGGAATGCCCAAAATTAAAAAAAACAGAAGCTTAAGGAAAAAGTAAACATATTATATATCATATATAAAAATAGTGACATCATAATGGCCACCTTTGAAGGTGTTAAAAGAGTGTTGAACAATCATCGTTTCGGGAGGCAGAATTTCGCCATCCACGGAAACCGTATGTTCTTTAACCATTTGATGTAGTTTTGTGAGAGTGTAGCTCAAATAAATCATATAAAAACATCCTAGTATATTTAAGATACTGGTTTTGTTACAAAATAAGTAAATAAAAAGAGTTTAGGGGGTTGGAGAAGCAAAATAAAACAAATGAACATGAGAGAACGAATTACCTTAAAAAGTGTAACTCCTTTTGATTTGAGCCTAAAGGCTTACTTTGAAAGGATTATGCCCAAATTGAATCCTCTAGGATGAGGAGAGGGATGTGGAGAGAGCAAATGGGCAGGGGTTGTCCGAGCCAATGGCTTGAAGAGTGTGTGAAATGAGGTAGAGGTGGGGGCCTTTTATAAGAGGAGAGGAGGGGCACTTTTGGAAAGTAAAGAAAAATTACTTTATTTGAAAATGTGTTTCGGTTTTAAAAGGTCCCACATTGATATAATTCGTGGATAAGGTGATAATGGTTCTAAATCCACTCTTCCAATTGGTTTTGGCCATGTGTAGGTTTTAGATTTTTCATTATCATTCCATTTTATTTAAATCGTCAAATAATGATGTCATCGCTGCATCATTATTATGTCATAAATAATTTAATTTATTTAATGTCTAAAAATTATAAAAAAACTACTATGATATAGGAAATCGTTTTAGCTTTCCAATGAATATTTATAATCAAAATTTGGACTTGTATAACCCCACTTAATTTTTTTTTCGTAAATCATATTATGTTTGAGTCATTTTCACTTTAACATTAAATAAAAAGTAATTTATGTCATTTCCCAACAAAAGTGGATCCATGGGGTCCCCAAGTTGATCCATGGCATGTCATGGTCGTCCATGACACAACCAATGAGGTTGGGACATGTGTCTAGGTCATTTCATATTATTAAATCCTTATTTAGACCTTAAACTGCCCTAATTACCACTCATCGCGATTAAGAACTTAATAAGTTACTATTCACCAAGAAATTATTTTATTCTCATTGAACCACATTTTACTTCTTAATTACAACCATGTATGTCGGATTTTCAAAATTCAATACACATTAGTGGTAAACTTTCATTTAACTGAAAAATCAGTTTGCTTGATTACCACTTAGTGGTTTCACTATTCATCAAAAATTGATGTTTTTCAGAAAATTTCCAAAAATTCACCCTAAGATATATTTGATATTCCGAATTAAAAAATGAAGTCCATTTTACAAAATTCAAACCATATAAGTCACATTAATTAATTCAATAATTAATTCCCGCTGCCAGAGCAAATAGCGTGTTTTTACAAAACAATAAGTATCAAAAGATTGACACCAGTTTAAGTCTAATTTCAAAGTGAAATTGATTCCAATGACCACCATTGGATAAAATGGTAAAAATATATTCTAATTTCACTTCAAAATCAATTAAAAACATAATCTAATCATATAAATAAATTAGATTAAAAAGCAGTTTTGATGTAAAATGCAGTATTTTTCACTATTCATTAAAAAATGAATATTGTCAGAAAAATACCAAAAATTCACACAAGGTAAATTTTGATGTCCCAATCATAAAGGATAAGTTTATTTTGACAAACATAGTTTATAAAATTGTCAAAATATAGATTCAAAAATGGTTTTCCATCAAAAGGCAGTAAAACAATCTTTTAAGAATATTAGTTTATTACATGCATAAGATTGTATTTATTTTCATTTTAAGCCTCTAAAACACTATCATAATCATTAATAGACATGGATAAAAATATCTATTATTCATTACGTACTTGGGATGTTACATCCTTCCCCCCTTTAGAAAATTGCGTCCCTGCAATTTATTTACTTATCAAATAAATGAGGGTACTTATCCCTCATTGCATTTTCGGATTCCCATGTTGCCTCTTCAATCATGTGGTTTTTCCACAAAAACTTTACCTGGTGAATCACCTTATTCCGTAACACTTGCTCCCTGTGGTCAAGAATCTGGACCGGCTGTTCCTCATAAGATAGGTTCTCTTCCAGCTGAACTACCTCTGGACTCAAAACATGAGATGGATCTGGCATATACTTTCTCAACATCGAAACGTGAAAAACATTGTGTACCTGAGATAAACTCGGAGGTAAAGCCACTCGGTATGCAACTGATCCAACTCTCTCCAGAATTTCGTATGGTCCAACAAACCTTGGACTCAACTTTCCTTTCTTACCAAATCTCATCACACTTTTCCAAGGAGAAACCTTGAGAAAAACATGATCACCTACCTCGAAAGATAGATCCTTCCTCTGGTTATCCGCATAACTCTTCTGCCTGCTCTGAGCTGTTCTCATGTGTTTCTGAATCAGCTGAACTTTTTTTGCCATCTCTTCTACCAATTCTGGTCCCATCAACTTCCTTTCACCCATTTCATCCCAGAAAGCTGGAGTTCGACACCGCTTCCCATATAATGCCTGAAATGGTGCCATCTGTATACTGGAATGAAAACTGTTATTATATGAAAACTCAACCAAAGAAAGATGTTGGTCCCAACTTCCCTGATAATCCATAGAACAAGCTCGTAGCATATCCTCCAATGTCTGAATTGTTCGTTCTGACTGCCCATCTGATTGAGGATGAAAAACTGTACTAAAATTTAATTCAGTACCCAACTACTTCTGAAGGCCTTTCCAAAAGTTAGAAGTAAACCTGGGATCACGATCCGATACAATGGAGAGAGGAACTCCATGTAACCTGACTATCTCTTTAAGATACAAACGGTAAAGTTGATCAAGAGAGAAAGTATCTCGTATAGCAAGGAAATGAGCAGATTTGGTCAAGCGATCAACAATAACCTAGATTGCATTATTACCTTGAGATGTCTTTGGTAATCCAACAACAAAGTCCATGGATATATTCTCCCATTTCCACTCTGGCACTGGTAAAGGCTGAAGCATCCCTTTCGGTAACTGCCTCTCTGCTTTAACCTGCTGACAAGTCAAACACTTCACAGTAAAATCAGCAATATCTCTTTTCATTCCATCCCACCAGTAATACTCCTGCAGATCTCTATACATCTTAGTACTGCCCGGATGAACTGAAAACGGAGAACTATGAGCTTCACATAACAACTCTCTCTTCAACTGTGAATCACAAGGCACACACAATCCCTTCCCAAATCTCAAAACGCAATCATTATCAATGTTGAATTCAGGCAACTTACCTTTCTGAACCAGCTCTACCCTTTTCTGCAACTCACTGTCTTGCTTCTGTGCTTGCTTGATTCTATCTAATAGAGATGATCTCACTGATACCTGAAACAAAACAGAAGGACTTCCTACACCAACAACTTCTATGCCAAATTTCATCAAATCGTTAACCAAAGGATCACGTTCCAACCGCAACATTGTTAATGAAGCATTACTTTTTCGACTCAAAGCATCAGCCACTTTATTTGATTTTCCCAGATGGTAATGAATTGTACAATCATAATCTTTGATTAATTCCAGCCATCTCCTTTGTCTCATGTTTAACTCTTTCTGAGTGAATATATACTTTAAACTTTTGTGATCGGTATATATTTCACACTTTACTCCATACAAATGATGCCTCCAAATTTTTAAAGCAAAAACAACAGCAGCTAGTTTCAAATCATGTGTAGGGTAATTTACCTCATGAGTTTTCAACTGTCGTGAAGCATAAGCAATTACCTGATTATTCTGCATTAGGACGCAACCAAGTCCATTCAATGAAGCATCACTGTATATAACAAACTCACCATTCCTGGATGGTAGTGCCAAAACTGGAGCATTCACCAATCTTCTTTTCAATTCCTGAAAACAATCATCACATTCTTGTGTCCAGATAAACTTAACACCCTTCCGAGTTAGCTTAGCCATTGGACTAGATAATCGTGAAAAATTTCTAACAAACCTTCGGTAATAGCCCGCCAAACCAAGGAAGCTATGAATCTCGGTTACATTTGTGGGTCTTGGCCATTCTTCCACAACTTTTGTTTTTGCAGGATCAACAGTTATTCCATCTTTAGAAACAGTGTGACAAAGGAAAGAAATTTGTTGCAACCAAAACTCACACTTGCTGAATTTCCCATACAGTTTCTTTTCTTTTAAGGTTTGCAAGATAACCCTTAAATGTTTTTCATGCTCCTATTTACTTTTAGAAAACACCAAAATATCATCAATGAAAACCGCCACAAACTTATCCAAGAACTCATGGAAAATTCTATTCATTAAGTCCATGAATACAGCAGGTGCATTGGTTAGCCCAAAAGGAATTACTACAAATTCATAATGGCCATATCTCGTATGGAACGCGGTCTTCGGAATATCTGCCTCCTTGACCTTCAGCTGATGGTACCCCGATCTCAAGTCAATCTTTGAAAAAAACTGAGCTCCCTGGAGCTGATCAAACAAATCATCGATATGAGGCAAATGATATTTGTTCTTAACAGTGATATTATTCAAGGCTCTATAATCAATGAAAAGTCTCATAGAACCATCTTTCTTTTTAACAAATAAAACAGGAGCACCCCATGGTGATGTTCTAGGTCTAATGAAACCTTTCTCTAATAAATCTTGCAATTGCTCTTTCAACTCTAAAAGTTCAATTTGTGCCATTTGATAAGGGGGTTTTGAAATTGGCTTAGCATCAGGAACTAAGTCAACAGTAAACTCAACTTCCCGATCTTGTATTATTCCAGGCAACTCATCAGGAAAAACATCAGGATACTCATTTACCACTGGCACATCATTAATCTGAACAGTTCCTTTATTTTCAACGATGTGTGCAAGGTAACATTCATTTCCATCTTTTACAAGTTTCTTAGCCTCTTGATATGTTATGAAAAGTAAGGGTTCATTACTGTAAACAAACTGAAAGTCTTTCTGAAAAGAAACTTCTTTAGCTCTACAGTCAATCTTAGCATGGTAAATAGAGAGCCAATCCATACCCAGGATAACATCAAACTCTACTAGAGGTAGAACAATAAGGTTTGCAAGTAGGTTCTTTCCACAGATAAGGATAGGAAGATTCTTATAAATTCTTTTTGCCTCGACACTTCCCCCAGGTGTTTTTACCAATAGTTCAGGAGTCATTTCTTGAGATGGTATTCCCATTTTACTAGAATAGGTTTCAGAGATGAAAGAATGTGTAGACCCCGAATCAAACAACACACTGGCATAATCTGAAAAAACAAAAAAAATACCTGATACAACTTCATTTGATGGACCGACATCTGCTGAAGTAGTTGAAAAAGATTTCACCACCCCTTTATGCTTGTAGCCTAACTGCTTCCCATCACTCAAGCTCCTTGTCGGACACTCGTTTGCATAGTGACCCATCTCATTGCACTTATAACATTTCACTAACTGTAAGTCAAATTTGTTCTTACCTTCACCTTGATCCTTTTCAGTGCAATCACGAGCCTTATGTCCCATCTTACCACATAGGTAACACTTTCCAGAATTCAGAAGACATTCCCCAGCATTCCTTTTTCCACATTTATCACAAACTGGAAACTTAGTTTTCTTACCATCAGACTTTTTTGAAGAATTCTTACCTTTCTCCTGCCACCTCGGTCTCTTCTTCTGCTGGTTGTTATAGAAAACTTGGTCATCGGCGAACTCCATTTCCACCTTCTCAGCACATCGAACAAGCTTTTCATAACTTTTAAACTCACGAGAAGCTAATGCCCTTCGATATTTTGGCTTTAATCCTGAGTAAAAACGATTGATTTTACTATCAAGGTCTCGGATAAAATTTGGAGCATACCTTGCCAATCGAGTGAACCTTTCTTCATAGGCAGCCACTGAGTCCTCCTCTTGCCTCAATTCCAAGAATTGATTTTCCATCCTAAGTCGAACAGTCTTAGGAAAATACTTCTCAAGAAACATACCTTTGAATTCATCCCAGTCAAGAGCATCAATCTCATCGGCATCCCTGATAATTTTAACCATAGACCACCACTGATCTGCTTCACCCTCCAAACGGTAAATAGTAAGACTAACCTTTTGATTGTCTAAACACCCCATGACATCAAAAATATTCTCTAGTGCTTTAATCCACCCTTCAGCTAGCACAGGGTCAGATGATCCTCTGAATGATGGGGGATGTTGCCTCATGAAATGTTCCACCACTGACATGTTCCTCTGCGGTTGATCTGGCTGATCTCATGCATGGATACCACTGCCATTTATCGCTTGAGTCAACTGCGCCATTACTGCAACAAACTGTTCAGTTCCAATTCTGACCATTTCTAGATGCTGATTCGGAAGGTTATTTCCTTCTGTATGACTTCCTAGCACTGCTTCCCTGTTTCCTCTGCGGAAAACCACTCTGAACAAACATGTCTTAGATGAAGCAACATGGTAATCATTAAATGCTATATCATTTCAAAAAAATATTTTTGGATACTCATTTAATAGAATTCTAACTCCTAAAGTTATCTAAACCGAACTTTGATACCAACTATAAGGCCCCAGCCTTAAACCTTACTTAATATTGAATTAAACGAATAATTCACATTGAGGATCTTTTCGGGTTTAGAGTTTTAGAGAATTAGATCATAAAACTTGCATTACATTCCACATATAAACAATGTGGTTACATAAAGATAGTATTCTTCATTCCCATCAATGGAAACACATTTAAAATAAAACATGGATTAATTATTGACACATCCTTGACTCTATCATCTTATCATGTACCTTTCCCTTGACCTGTGAAAAACATTTCAAAAACTTGGGATGAGCATAAAAACTCAGTATGGGTTATAAAAAAAACATGGAAAGGAAACATGAGTTCATATATACATAAGAATGAAATCATACATTACCCATAAAACATTGGCACTTTAACATACCTCATAAAATCACGAATAAATCATAGAAATCATAAGACATAAAGGTAACTTGAGGCATTCATAACATTCTTACGTAGGGAGTAACCCTCTTGGTTACGTTTGGAATACCCATCACAGTATATTCCCTAAAATCTCTTCGGAGAAACCTTAACGTTTCACTCCTTCGCGTTACCCAATGCATTGGAGAGCTATAATGGGCTCACCCGCCCTTAGTTTATCACGGAACCACCCGTCTTCATAATAATGCCCAAGAACCATAACATAATCATATCACATAAAACATGCATACAGAAAACATAACATTTCCACATTTCAATCACGAGATATCAATACAACACATTGATATAATAAAAACATTATGAAAACAATTTTCAATACCAAAGTAAAACATGGTATTTATTTTTCTTTTAAAAAAAGAAGGTATGGCTTGTAGAGGAAGCCGAAACTCAAATAACGGTTACGACGGCGGAGAAGTCGTTGTCGCCGCATACGTACGACAAAAACATTCCCTTTTGTCGTTTAGTAAATGCTTCGTATAAAAAAGATTTCTTTTGAATAAACGTAAAAGTCAAAGGGGTTTATACACCGTATAAAAGAAAGTTGTGTATAAAATAAAATATGCCTCAATGAAAGGAGATTGAGACGAAGTCCCATACCTCGTATCCGACTTGACTCGACCGTTCTTTAATCTCCTAAATAATAAACTTGAGTTAATCTCTACTTGATTATGAATCTTTTTCAAGTTCATTATTCCTTTTATACCATGTTATGAACATCATGTAATCAGTTAAGTTATTAATGTTCATTTTGTCGGTATTTGGTTCTTAAGTCAAAAATAGACTTCTTACACTTACATGTTGTTAATTTGGTCAAAGGTTCATTATATCCAGAATGGTATTCATGATTTAGATATCATATATGCCATATATATCCATTACATACATTCATTTATAATATTACATAATTTAGAGGTAAGAAATGAAATGCACCGTTCATGGAGACGGTAAGCCGTACGTACGCATGAACGCTACTTCCATTTCTATTTCATATTTTCTGGAATGGAATCATAATGATATAAGAGTATATTATAATTCCAGTATAATAACATATATAATATCATTAACTTTATCCTTTACACATCCCACATATGGTATTAACGAATCAAATTACTTTTAGGGGGCGGTAGTCCGCACTTCCTAAAATGAAGATATCGTGTTTACCCACAATGGAAACCATAAAGTTATGCCCAAAATTAAAAAAAAACAGAAGCTTAAGGAAAACATAAACATATTATATATCATATATAAAAATAGTGACATTATAATGGCCACCTTTGAAGGTGTTAAATGAGTGTTGAACAATCATCGTTTCGGGAGGCAGAATTTCGCCATCCACGGAAACCGTATGTTCTTTAACCATTTGATGTAGTTGTGTGAGAGTGTAGCTCAAATAAATCATATAACAACATCCTAGTATATTTAAGATACTGGTTTGGTTACAAAAGAAGTAAATAAAAAGAGTTTAGGGGGTTGTAGAAGCAAAATAAAACAAATGAACATGAGAGAACGAATTACCTTAAAAAGTGTAACTCCTTTTGATTTGAGCCTAAAGGCTTCCTTTGAAAGGATTATGCCCAAAGGGAATCCTCTAGGATAAGGAGAGGGATGTGGAGAGAGAAAATGGGCAGGGGTTGGCCGAGCCAAAGGCTTGAAGAGTGTGTGAAATGAGGTAGAGGTGGGGGCCTTTTATAAGAGGAGAGGAGGGGCACTTTTGGAAAGTAAAGAAACATTACTTTATTTGAAAATGTGTTTCGGTTTTAAAAGGTCCCACATTGATATAATTCGTGGATAAGGTGATAAGGGTTCGAAATCCACTCTTCCAATTGGTTTTGTCCATGTTTAGTTTTTAGATTTTTCATTATCATTCCATTTTATTTAAATCGTCAAATAATGATGTCATCGCTGCATCATTATTATGTCATAAATAATTTAATTTATATAATGTCTAAAAATTATAAAAAAATACTATGATATAGGAAATCCTTTTAGATTTCCAATTACTATTTATAATCAAAATTTAGACTTGTATAACCCCACTTAAAAATTGTTTTCGTAAAACATATTATGTTTGTGTCATTTTCACTTTAACATTAAATAAAAAGTAATTTATGTCATTTCCCAACAAAAGTGGATCCATGGGGTCCCCAAGTTGACCCATGGCATGTCATGGTAGTCCATGACACAACCAATGAGGTTGAGAGATGTGTCTAGGTCATTTCATATTATTAAAGCCTTATTTAGACCTTAAACTACCCTAATTACCACTAATCACGATTAAGAACATAATAAGATACTATTCACCAAAAAATTATTTTATTCTCATTGAACCACATTTTACTTCTTAATGACAACCATGTATGTCGGATTTTAAAAATTCAATACACATTAGTGGTAAACTTTCATTTAACTGAAAAATCAGTTTGCTTGATTACCACTTAGTGGTTTCACTATTCATCAAAAATTGAAGTTTTTCAGAAAATTACCAAAACTTCACCCTAAGCTATATTTGATGTTCCGAATTCAAAAATGAAGTCCATTTTACAAAATTAAAATCATATAATTCACATTAATTAATTCAATAATTAATTCCCGCTGCCAGAGCAAATAGCGTGTTTTAACAAAACAATAAGTATCAAAAGATTGACACCAGTTTAAGTCTAATTTCAAAGTGAAATTGATTCCAATGACCACCATTGGATAAAATGGTAAAAATATATTCTAATTTGACTTCAAAAGAAATTCAAAACATAATCTAATCATATAAATAAATTAGATTAAAAAGCAGTTTTGATGTAAAATGCAGTATTTTTCACTATTCATTAAAAAATGAATATTGTCAGAAAAATACCAAAAATTCACACAAGGTAAATTTTGATGTCCCAATAATAAAGTATAAGTTTATTTTGACAAACATAGTTTATAAAATTGTCAAAATATAGATTCAAAAATGGTTTGGCATCAAAAGGAAGTAAAACAATCTTTTAAGAATATTAGTTTATTCCATGCATAAGATTGTATTTATTTTCATTTTAAGCCTATAAAACACTATTTTAATCATTAATAGACATGGATAAAAATATCTATTATTCATTACTTACTTGGGATGTTACAAAATGTCTCTTTATGTTTATATAAAACTTCAACTTCTTTTGTTTTATGTTAAGAATTTTCACCGTTACTAATATAGTCGTTAAGTAGTGATCACATAATTAGTATAAATATAGGGATTTAACAAATCCAAATTTACTCAGACAAAGGAAGCGATTGACTCATTCAGTAGAATTGTCCCATACGAAGCCCATTTGCCGATGCTCGGAAAAGAGGTGGAATCCTTGGGCTTCTCTCTTGACCAAGCCCAAGCTGAGCTTCATCATGTCAAGCTCAAATGGGACCGTCTACGGGAGAAGTGGAAGTTGATAGAAATTACCACTCGAGCGATGTTATCCGAGCCACCCCAAGAGTCTGTCACCATCGCACACCTTACCCTTAGGTCTTATGCGGCTATTTTAAGGGGTTATATAACAAATATATAGTACTATATTCATGTATATTATTTTTGTATATAATAATGAATATAATTTCTTCTCATTATTGATACATTGTAAATAGTTTTTAAAGTACAAATGGTGTTTTTATTTATTATTTAATTAAGAAATCTATTTTATAAAAATAAGTTATTTTTGAATTAAATAATATTTTAATAAAATATTATTATTATTATTATTAGATTAATTTTATTATATATAAATGATCATATAATTGTATGAATGCAATTATAATTTTTATTAAGGTTTGAAAGCCATTTTTGTCAAAACCAGTGAATTTTCGATAAATGTCAGTTTTTATTTTAAAAGTGAAAATTAACTTATTTAGAAAATTATTTAGATAAAATAAATTTTATTTCTGGAATCAGGATGTCAAAATTATCCAACAGTGAATTTTTCATAATTTTCTAAGACAGTTAAAATTTTGAGTAAAAATTAAATACCGTTTAAATATATAATGTGTTTTATGACATCATAATGCCCTAATAGTGATGTAATAAAATACTATAATTTTTATTTTCGGCCAATATATGTTTTACCATTAATATAATGTGATTTTTGGTTTGTTTTTCTTACTTTTCAAAGCATCAATTGACCCCTCAAGACTTATTAAACACCTTATCTTTTTAAATTAATTTCCATGGGTGTATGACTCACCTCCACCTAAGCAACCCTATTATTTTAAGAAGTTCGGACTTTGGCCTTATAAAGTATTGTTTTACTCTTACGTTTTCCAAAAACCATGGGAAAAAACCATGGTATGGTTTGTGTTTTGGATTAATTTAATGTAAGGGGACCCAAACATAAATAATAAAGAATTTCCTCACCATTCCTATATAAACCCACCCAATATCCCACTACATCCTCACACAAAGCCTTTTGAGTTCGTCCAAACTCTGCCATAATCTCTCTATAATCGTCCCAAGGTGCCCCAAGCACCCAAGAAGCCTCTCAGAAGCCTGTCTCTAGCCTTTGGAAGCACACTTCCAAGTAAGGGTTTTTTCTTCATTTCTCATTTTTGTCCAATTTTCATCATATTTATATGCCCTTTGAATTTCAATTATAAATTTTTTGTTATGGTTTTTCACCTCCCCCATACTTCCCTATTATTGTTTGAATGATGGGATACCCCTTTCTCTCTCATTAAATGCCTCCCATGTACACCGGTTACTATGCGGAAATTCCGAAAGGAACTTCTCTCTCTTAATTTACATTCAAGCAATACTTTTGTATCATGAATCTAAATTCCATTACAATTGTTTGGAAATATATCTATATGACCCTGTTACTGTACATTTCATGTCAATATGATGAGACCCCCCTTTCTCTCTCATCAACCATTTTTATGAATTCTTATGTCACGCCGTTACGCTGCTGAAATTGAACCGATTTTCTAAGCCAATACCATTGTGTAGTGAATACCATGCCCATTTCTCCATTAATGGTATTCACCACTATGAAAATTTACATATTGATTATAAAGTTTCATGTATGAATCCCACATTCCTTTATCGTGTAATAAATTATTATGTTTTATGAATCAATGTTTTGTGATCCATGTGGCACACTTATACATGAAATGAAATGTTTAAGAAGGGTGCACCCTTATAGCGCTCCAATGCACTGGGTAAAGTATGGTATCATGATACGTCATGTGCAATGAGTGTTGACTCATGCTAATTCAAGTGAAACGAGGGTTTACTCATGCTTCATGTGCAATGAGGATTTACTCATGCTCCATGTACAATGGGCCTTGGCTCATGCTAATTCCATGTTAAGTGTTGTTGCCACATTTCCATGTTATGATTATCATGCTTTATCATACCTTTATGTTCATTTTTCTATTATGCTCCGTTGATATGTCTATTTCCTAACATGTATTGTAATCCACATGATATTCCATGAGTACTCCCTTACTGGGCTTTATAGCTCACCCTTTTCTTATGCATTTTCTCAAGTTATCCCATGCAATGCTAAGTATGAGGGAATGTAGTGGTCATGTAAAGGATGTTTTCAATAATGATGTTGTATTTCATGTTTCAAGTTTTTTTGTAATGATCCTAAGTCCCAAAGACACTAAACCTCTCAATCTTCTTTGATGTATCAGGTGACGTTTTTTGTAATAAATCATGTTTATGTTTGTATTAAAAAGCATTGTTGTCATAGTTGGTATTAATGGATAGGTTTAGTTATTTTTGGGATTAGGATTAGAAAACCCTAGTAAAGCCTTATATACAAGACTAAGTAAAATAAAAAAGTCCCTAAGTTTTGGTGAGTATTTAGTAAGTGGGTTATCAAGAAAATACATCCATGTCTGGATACGAGCAGGTAGAGGCGGCTCTGGCACAGATGTATCCTAGGGGTAAAACCTGAAAACATCGCTTTGAGCTATACTGGAATGGGAACTGCTGCATGACAACGGGCCTGGATGCAATATTTGTTATTACACTCCCGGGGGATATGATTTGATAAATTCACAAGCGTAGTATGAACCCTTATTAGGGTAATTATAAAATGTCCCTAAGAATATATGTTAGAAAGTAGATCATGAAAATCCAAGATTGAAGCCTATAGACTCATGTGTTAAGGAAATAAAAGATTATTTATAAGTCATCATCTTTTGTCTTTGGATTACCCTTTATGTGTTACCCCTAACTTTCCTTTTATTCCAGCCAATGACCGATAATAGGAGGACTAGGGCTAACAACCGTTGTGAAGATCAGTGTGATGACTGTACTAATGAGATGCTCAATCCAATGGGAGCGGGAATCGCGAACATTGCCATGCTTCTATCTCAGCTAACTAAAGTTTTGAATAGAAACACGGGTCAAGAGGAACGTCTAACCCCCCCCCCCCCCCCCTAAGAAAGAACAAGTCGCTATCGAGAGCTTCATGAGACAATGGCCTCCTACTTTTAGTGGATCATCTGATCCCACGATCGCTGAACAATGGATCAACTCCATCGAAACGATCTTCTCCACCATTCAATGTTCTGAACAAGAGAAGGTTCTCCTGGAGGATTATCCTATGGAGGGTGAAGTTGATCAATGGTGGACGTTGATCAAAAATACGAAGCCTGAGGAGGAGATCGAGGTGTTCTAATGGAAGGATTTCCAAAATATGTTTTTCGATAAATATTTTCCACACACCCTCCAGCTTAAGATGGAAAGGGACTTCCTTTACCTCAAGAAAAAAGACGAATAATCTATTGGAGTGTATGAGGAAAACATCACAAGGCATGCATGATACTCTTTCGGCTTTGTCGTTACCCCCGAATGCAAAGTTGACCACTTCTTTGGTGGGCTGAAGCCTAGCCTGCGGAAAGCATTGGCGATCTGTGACTTCGACAGCTATGAGGAAAGTGTCCAATGTTCCCTCAAGGTCGAAATATAGATCGGAGAATCATAGGGGTATCATGGGGATAAGAATCATAAGGTGTACTTCAATGCTGGTGGTCTGATGGATAAATCCAATGGTGCTAAGAAGATCCAGCACCCCACTTGCCAAAAGTGTGGAAAGAATCACCCTGGAAATTGCCTTAAGGGGACGAGGAAATGCAGCAGGTGTGGAAGATAAGGGCACCTTGCTATTAACTATCGGCATGAAAGAACCGCGGCTGCGACAAAGGAGAGGAACAATCCATTTAAACCTCAACACGTTGTTCAATGCTACAAATGCAATGAATTGAGTCATTTTTCAAATTAGTGACCTAATCCAAGGGTTTTGGAGGCAACCAATAACCTCCAAGGTAGCAAGTAAGAGATTTTTCCATCACTTCTGCTGAAGTGAACCCCGAAAATGAAGTGGTGACAGGTACGGTAGTTATTCATTTAAAAATAGCGAACGTACTTTTTGATTTAGGTTCTGTGCATTCTTTTATATCTCGAATGTTTAGTAGAACAATCCCAGCACCACCATAAATCATCGAAGTAAAGATGTCGGTTAGTATGTCAAATGGGGATATCATTGCATCCCATGAATATAAGTCCTCCCCTGTCATAATATGTGGATTTAATTTCCCAGAAAACCTCTTCAAACTCCCTCTGCTGGAATTTGATGCAATTCATGGCATGGATTGGCTTTCCTTATATAGAGCCAACATAAATTGTTGGGAGAGGGAAATCGCACTCCATATGGAGAACCGACCCCCAATTCATTACAAGTGTAAGGAGGAATATGAATCTCTTTTAGCTCCATTATCTCAAGAATGGATATTACTGACCTATGAGCATGCGTATCTAGCTCAAATGATTGAGTCCAAGGAAGAAACCACCCTTGAAGAAATGCCTATTGTGAGGTAATTCGCTGAAGTGTTTCCCGATGAACTGTCTGGTCTTCCTCCTAGAAGATATGTTGAACTCTCAATTGAACTTATACCCGGGGCTTTACCAATATCCAAGACTCCATATAGAATGGCTGTTGTAGAGCTTGAAGATCTAAAGAAACAACTACAGGAGAAACTGGATGAAGGGTTTATACGCCCAAGTGCTTCACCATGGGGTGCACCAGTCCTCTTCGTCAAGAAGAAGGTTGGGTCAATGCGGCTTTGCATCAATTATCGTTAACTTAAAGAAATCACGATAAAGAACAAGTATCCTCTCCCAAGAATTGATGACTATTTCGATCAACTGCATGGAGCACAATACTAATACAAGGTGGACTTGCGGTCGGGATATTATCAAGTAAGGGAGAAGATGGAAGATATCCCCAAGACTTCTTTTCACCCAAGATACGGGCACTATGAATTCATAGTAATGCCTTTCAGACTCACTAATGCTCCAAAAATCTTCATGGAAATAATGAATATAATCTTTTGAGATTACCTAGACAAATTTTTGGTAGTCTTTATAGATGATATTCTAATATACTCTAAAACCAAGGAGGATCATGAGGAGCATTTAAGAACTGTACTGGAGACTTTGCGCAAGGAGAAGCTCTATGAAAAGTACAAAAAGTGTGAGTTTTGATTGAAGGAAGTCTCATTCTTGGGCTATATCATCACAAGAAATGGGATATCTGTGGATCCCTCCAAAATAGATGCAGTTGAGGGATGGCTGAGGCCAGCATCGGTAACAGATATCCGTAGCTTCTTGGGGTTAGCTAGATATTATCAAAGATTTGTGAGAAATTTATCATGATTGTCCAACCCTCTTACCAAGATAACTCGAAAGGGAGTAATGTTTGCTTGGAGTGATGAATGTGAAGAAAGCTTCTTGGAGTTGAAAAGGAGGCTTATCACTGCGCCCGTTCTCACTTTACCCACAAGTGGGGTACTTTATGTGGTATTCATTTATGCTTCAAAGAAGGGCTTAGGTTGTGTGCTGATGTAGAATGATGAAGTGATATCTTATTCCTCAAGGAAGTTGGAAATCAATGAGCAAAACTATCCAACACATGATCTAGAGTTGGCGGCGGTGATCTTTCCCTTGAAAATATGGCTACATTATCTATATGGAGAGAAATGTGAGATATATACTGACCACAAGAGTCTTAAATATATATTCACATAGAAAGAGCTTAATATGCACCAGAGAAGACGGATAGAGCTCATCAAGGATTATGACTGTTCAATCCATTACCACACTGGGAAAGAGAACAAGGTGGAAGATTCCCTATGTAGGAAGGATCCAACGATTCTATCAATAATGAGAATTGAGAAGGATCCAATCTTCTTAGACTTGATGAAGATGGACATTGAAATCATAGAGAAGGGAACATCATCAATCCATTCAAAATTGTTTGCTCAACCATCTCTTTTGGAAAGGTTAAAGGATTCTCCAAAGGATGATGTGGAAATTAAAGAAAAAGTGGAAGCTATCGAAAAAGGGAAATCCTAGGAGTTTAATGTTAACGATGAAATAATTGTGCAGTTTGGGAAAATTCTATGTGTTCCATCAAGTCCGGATCTGAAGAAGGATCTTTTGGCTGATGCACATAGTTCAATTTTCTCTATTCACCCAGGGAACACAAAGATGTATCGAGATCTCTGAGAAAACATTTGGTGGGATATTATGAAGAAGGGGATCGCTGAATATACATCAAAGTGCCTAGTGTGCCATCATGTGAAGGTAGAGAGGCATAAGACTAAGGGTATGATGCAACCATTTCCCATACCAGAATGGAAATGGGAGAACATCACCATGGGATTTGTCACCGGACTTCCTAGGACATCCAAAGGCAACAATGGAATTTGGGTTGTTGTGGATCATCTTAAAAAGACCGAACACTTCATTTCTATTCGGGAGGATTTCTCATTGGATCAACTGGCATAGATATATATCAGGGAAGTGGTAAGGTTGCATGGAGTACCACTATCTATTCTGTCTGACCGAGATCCAAGATTCACCTCTATGTTTTGGAAGAGTCTTCAACATTCTCTAAATACTGAACTGAACTTTAGTATGGCATATCCTCCTCAAACTAATGTCCAATCCGAGAGGACTATCCAAACACTTGAGGATATGTTGAGAGCGTTCTCAATGGACTTTAAAGGAGGATGAGATCAATATCTTCCTCTGGTTGAGTTCTCTTATCATAACAGTTTCCACTCGAGCATCCAAATGGCATATTTTGAAGCCATGTATGGGAAAAGGTTCAGAACATTGGCATGTTGGGATGAGGTCGGTGAACGTAAGCTGCTTGGACCAGAAATGGTCAAGGAAATGGTGGAGAATGTGAAAACCATTCAGCATCATATCAAGGCGGCCCAGAGTCGAAAGAAGAGTTTTGAAAATAACCATCGATGTGACCTTGAGTTTAAAGTTGGAGACATGGTTTTTCTACGCATATCTCCATGGAAGAAGGTCATGAGGTTTGGAAAGAAAGGGAAGTTAAGTCCAAGGTACATCAGCCCCTTCAAGATTCTTGATCGTGTCGGGGCTATGGCCTATCGACTAGCACTTCAACCTACTATGGCCAAAGTACATGATGTCTTTAATGTATCACTCATAAGGAAGTACATACCGGACCCTTCACATGTACTCTCTTCTGAGGTGGTACAATTGGAAGATGATCTTTCTTATGAGGAGAAACCAGTGAAGATCTTAGATCGTAGACAAAAATTTCTACGAAATAAGAAAATGCCCCTCATCATGGTGTTGTGGAGAAACCAAAAGTTTGAAGAAGCAACATGGGAATCAGAGGAAATGATGAAGCTGAGTTACCCACATATGTTTTAGTGTGGGAAAAGGAAAATTTCGAGGGTGAAATTTCTTAAGGGGGGAATATTGTAACGACCCAATGTTTCATTAATGGAAATTTCTCTTGATCTAATTCAATGTCACTTTATGTTTATATAAAATGTCAACTTCTTTGGATTTATGTTAAGGATTTTGACCGTTGCTAATATAGTCAATGAACAGTTATCACATGATTAATATAAATATAGGGCTTTAACAAATCCAAATTTACTCAGAAAAAGGAAGCGATGGACTCATCTAGTAGAATTTCCCCATACGAAGCCCATTTGTCGGAGCTCGGAAAAGAGGTGGCATTCTTGGGCTTCGCTCTTGACCAAGAACATGCTGAGATTCATCATGTCAAGCTCGAACGGGACCACCTACGGGAGAAGTGGATGTTGATTGAAATTACCACTCGAGCGATGTTATTCGAGCCACCCCAAGAGTTTTTCACCATCACACACCTTACACTTAGGTCTTATGTGGCTGTTTTAAGTGGTTATGTAACAAATCGCTAGTACTATGTTCATATATATTATTTTTGTATATAATAATGAATATAATTTCTTGACAATATTGATACATTGTAAATAGTTTTTAATGTACAAATAGTGTATTTAGTTATTATTTAATTAAGAAATATATTTTATTAAATTAAGGGATTTTTGAATTACAGAATATTTTAATAAAATATTATTATTATTATTAATATATTAATTTTATTATATATAAATGATCATATAATTGAATGAATGCAATTATAATTTTTATTAAGGTTTGAAATCCATTTTTGTCAAAACCCATGAATTTTCGATAAATGTCGGTTTTTATTTTAAAAGTAAAAATTAACATATTAAGAAAATTATTTAGATTAAATAAATGTTATTTTTTGGAATCAGGATGTCGAAATTATCCAACGGTGAATTTTTCATAATTTTCCGAGACAGTTAAATTTTTGAGTATAAATTAAATACCGTTTAAATATATAATGTGTTTTATGACATCATAATGACCCAATAGTGAATTAATAAAATACTATAATCTTTATGATCGGACAATATATATTTTACCATTAAAATAATGTGATTTTGGATTTGTTTGGCTTACTTTTCAACGCACTAATGCACCCCTCAAAACATATTAAACACCTTGACTTTTTAAATTAATTTCCATGGGAGTATGACTCACCTCCACATAAGAAACCCTATTATTTTAAGAATTTCAGACTTTGGCCTTATAAAATATTGTTTTCCTCTTCTATTTTCCAAAAACCATGTGCAAAAACCATGGTATGGTTTGTGGTTTGGATTAATTTAATGTAAGGGGACCCAAACCTAAATAATAAAGAATTCCATCACCTTTCCTGTATAAACCCACCCACGCTCCCACTTCCTCCCCACACAAAGCCTTTGGAGTTCATCTAACCTCTGCCCTACTCTCTCTGGAATCCTCCAAAGGTGACCCAAGCCCCCAATAAGCCTCTCTCTAGCCTTTGGATGCACACTTCCAAGTAAAGGGCTTTTCTTCATTTGTCATTTTTTTCCAATTTTTTTCATATTGTTATGCCATTTTAATTTCAATTATAAATGTTGGGGTATGGTTTCAAACCTCCCCCATACTGCCCTATTATTGTTTGAATGATGGGAGACACATTTCTCTCTCATTAAATGCCTCCCATGTACAACCGTTACCATGCCGAAATTCCGAAAGGAACTTCTCTCTCTCATTTTATATTCAAGAAATACTTTTGTATCATGAATCTAAATTCCATTAAAATTGTTTGGACATGTATCTATATGACCCATTTACTGTCCATTTAATTTTAATATGATGAGACACCCCTTTCTCTCTCATCAACCATTTTTATGAATTCTTATGTCACGCCGTTACGCTGCCGAAATTGCACCGATTTTCTAAGCCAATACCATTGTGTAGTCAATACCATGCCCATTTCCCCATCAAGGGTATTCACCTTTATGAAAATTTACATATTGATTATAAAGTTTCATGTATGAATTCCACATTCCTTTATCATGGAATAAATTATTATGTTTTATGAATCAATGTTTTGTGATCCATGTGGCACACTTATGCCTGAAATGAAATGTTTAAGAAGGGTACGCCCTTATAGCGCTCCAATGAATTGGGTAAAGTATAGTATCATGTTACGTCATGTTTAAGGAGTGTTGAATCATGCTAATTCAAGTGGAAAGAGGGTTTACTCGTGCTTCATGTGAAATGAGGATTTACTCATGCACCATGTGAAATGGGCCTTGGCTCATGATAATTCCATGTTAAGTGTTGTTGCCACATTTCCATGTTATGATTATCATGCTTTATCATGCCTTGATGTTCATGATTCTGTTATGCTCTATTGATATACCTATTTCCTAACATGTATTGTACTCCTCATGATATTCCATGTGTACTCCCTTACTGGGCTTTATAGCTCACCCTTTTCATATGCATGTCCCCAGGTTATCCCATGCAATGCTATGTACGAGGGAATGTAGTGGTCATGTAAAGGAAGTTTTCAATAAAGATGTTGTATTTCATGTTTCACGTTTTTATGTAATGATCCTAAGCCCCAAATACACTAAAACTCTCAATCTTCTTTGTTGTATCAAGTGTTGTTTTTTGTAATAAATCATTTTTATGTTTGTATTAAAAAGCAGGGTTTTCAATAGCATATAATTACTGTGAAGGTGCTCTTTGGAAATATGCTAGGAACACTACTATAAAAACGGCCTATATCAGCGATAAAAAGGGCTTTAACAGTGCTAAAAAAGCACTGTAAAGCTCAGTGCTAATATAGGGGGGGTCCCTTTTATCAATGCTTCGAAAAGCGCTGATAAAGGACCATTTTATCAGCGCTAAAAAACAGTGATAATAGACCCCCTTATCAGCGCTTTTTTTAGCGCTGATAAAAGGGGCCTTTATCAGCACTTTTTTTAGCGATGATAAAAGGTGCCTTTATCAGGGATTTTAAAAAGCAATGATAAAGGTCAAAAAATATAAAAAAAATATAAAAAAATAAATATAATATGGGGGAGTGCTTTTTTTAGCGCTTCACACCCCCTTTATTAGCGCTAGGAGGTCTCCCACGTGCTGCCCTTCCCGCGCATCCTCATACGCCCTTCCCGTGCATCCTCATACGCACGCACCCCCTTTGCAACCACCCAAACTCGAACCCAGGATCTCCCCCCTTTCGCTACATCACCTTTACCACTATGCAATTTCATTTTGTTCTCTATTTAGTGATATATCCCTATATATATATAGTTATATTTATTCATATATTGATATAGATTCATATTAATATAAATATATTTATTAATATATTAATATATATATATATTAATTTTTATATTTATATATTTATATATATATTTTTAGTTATAATTTATTATATCTATATTTATTTGTATATTAATATATACATATAAGATTAGTTTTAAATACATTTATGAAAAAATATGTTTTTTTTGCGTGTGTTTATAAATAAATAAATACTCGCATACATACATATATCTATACAGCACACATACATATATATATATATATACAACACAAATACACACACAGAGACACATATATACATATATACAATACACAGACACACACATACACACATGTAAGATTAGTTTTAAATGAATTTATGAAAAAAAAATATGTTTTTGATGTGTGTTTATAAGTAAGTAAAAAAATAAATACATATATACATTAATACAACACACAAACACACACATAGACACCCACACACACACATACACATATATATTTACGAATAAATACATATATATATGTGTATTTGAAAATCCATAAAATGTTAAAACGACCATAACATATAATCTAGAATTACGTTTCAACTCCACAACCAGTCAAATCAAATAAAATGAAACAATATTCGATATGATATGTGGTACATGCCTAACGTACATCTGGATCAAAAGTTATACTTGTTTGAATGTTAAATAATATGGGTACCACAACTAAAAACTTAGTTTTAGAGGACTTTTGGGCCTCTTTTGGCCTTGAAAAAAGCTTGAATGGGGTTCCCCAAGTCAAAGGGACGTAGTTCTCATCGCAGGCTTCGATTTGATATGATGTAGAGCTCAAACTGACACCCGGATCAAAAGTTATGGCCGTTTGAAGTATAAGTTACATTTTCAACATATTTTAGATATTTTATTAATTGTTTTGATTTTTTGTGTCCTCAAATTGTTATTAAATGATTTTTAATCAATAATAATTAAAAAATTATTGACTAATAATATATATTTAAAATATTCTCAAGCCATTTTCACTAAATTTCTTATATATTAAATGTAATAGTCTATTTATATTTATCTATAACATATTTAAAATATATATATTGTATTTATATCAATATAAATATACTTATATAACAAAATATTATTTTTCATGAATTTTTTTAAACTCAACATTTATCAGCGCTCGGGAAAAGCGCTGATAAATCCCCCCTTTATCAGTGCTACTAAAAGAATCACTGATAAAGGGGTCCCCTTTATCAGCACTCAAAAAAAGCGCTGATAAAGTCCCCCCTTTATCAGCGCTACTAAAAGAAGCGCTGATAAAGGGGTCCCCATTACCAGCGCTCCAAAAAAGAGCTGATAAAGGGGGGACATTATCAGCGCTCCAAAAATGTACTGATAAAGGCCCCCCTTTATCAGCACTTTTTTTTATCGCTGATAAAGGCCACCCTTTATCAGCGCTTTTCCCGAGCACTGATAAAGGGGTAGCGCTTCCCTTGCCAGTTTTTGGCGTAGTGGAAGTTGCAGTCGAAATCGGTAGCTGGTGATCAGAGAGAGATGGGTGGGAGACCGAGACCGTGTGGAAGGTGACAAAGGTAGAATTTTGGATACCTAGGTCAAGATCCGCACATTTCTCAGCGGAATGGAATGTGGGAGAGACTCCGGTACATAGAGGAAAAAATAGAATCTGTGGGGAGGAGGTATGTGGAGATAGAGGTGATTGACACCTAAGAAAAATGAGATGTGAACGCATAGTGGAGGGACACATGGAAGCAGGAAATGCTATGATTAGTATAGTTAATAGATATATTAATTATTTAGATATATTTTTTATAATTTGATAATTATTGGAAAATAAAATTATATGAATACTTTAAAAATAATAATATTCATATATTTATGTATTTATATCATTATATCATTATATAATTATATATATAATAAATATAAATATAAATGTAAATTCAAATATTTATATCATCATAAATATACTAAATATATTAATAATTTTGAAATGTATTATAATATTGTAATTATTTAAATATATATAATTATTTCTTTATAATTATATAAATAATATTTTTAAAGAGAATGTTTAATTATTTATAATATATATATAAATATATAAAAATATTAAATATACATTTATAAATAAATTTATCTATACACATTTACATATATAATTTTAACATTATTAACGAATGTAAAACCATAAATTCAGGCATATTAAAAATGAGTGAAATTGAATAATTAATAATGAGTACAAATTAAAAATATTAAAAAAATGGATAAGTTTTTGTTGGTCAGAGTAGGATACACATGAGAGAGGTGAATTGAGTTCCTATAAAAATTTCTATTATAATGTTTATGTAGATGATTCCCCCAGTTTAAAATAAAACAGGCCACATAATCAATGTAATAAAATTAAAAAAAACTTGACTATTCAAATAGCTTCTCAGAAGATTGATTTATTCTCAGAAATACCAATATGAGATATTGATACAAATTTTTAAACTACTAAATTAAGGAAAAATATTTATTACTACTATCCAAAACTAACTATCAAAATAAAATTTAGTTTTCTGAAATATTAGTAAAAATAGAGAAAAACTAAATTGAAAGATACAAGTGATAAAACAAGTTGTTCAGTATCATGATAAGACCTAATCCACTCCACTTGGTGATCACCTAGTACCAATATATATATATATATATATATATATAAAGATTTTGATCCACACCCTGGATAGGGGTTAATAAGAGTAGAAAAGATTGTCCAGGTCAGAAGAACTCTTCCATTGTTCTACATTGGAAAACAAACAACCAAGTCACACAAGACCTCTTCCAAAGTTATACGTGGGTGAAAGAAAGTGTAGAAAGATATTTGAGTAATTATCTCTTGTATTCTATAGTTTAATGAAGTAGATAGCGTGTGTTTTTATATAGACACACACACTGGTCGAAAAGTAATAAAATAGTACACAATAAAGAATAGATAATGAGAAAGGATTAGAAATGCTCGGAGTGTTGTTCTATGAATCTATGGACTTGTAGTATATAGAATATGGCATTTGAGAGTCCTCTTTTGGAGACATATTATCATGAGTCTCATCCTCTATTTTCTAGTTTGATGAGATTTTCTTTGTAGATCTTGTTCTTCATAGAGTTGTTGTTATATGGAAGTTGGAGGTTCAAATCCACATTAGTTCAGTCACTAGGAATCAAGAGTTTTTTGTGTGTTCTTCCTTTTTTAATATTTTTCACTTCAAAAACTCTTTATTACTCCATTTCCATGATTTTTTAGGTGCATGTGTTGGAGCCGACATGGAGAATGATTTCTACACCTTATACCTCATATTGTCAAGGGACATGTCTACAAAAGTCATTAATTATGTCAGTGTCACTAAATGACTCAAACATGAATGTTAGAATTAAATTTTAAATTTAATTGGAAAAGATAGAAAAACAATTATGTATGGATAAATTTTACAATTTGTCTTGAAACAGTGTCCCTATAAATGGTTACTTCTCTTTTGCCTTTGAGCGGTGAGACAGTCATGGTACTACTGTCGTGGTGAGATAGCCATGGTGCCACTGTCAAGGAGATACAGTCATGGTGCCACTATTACGTTGAGATCTAAAAACGGTATCATATTTTTGGTGTCTGGTTCTTTACAAATTATGGAATCAGTGAGACTATGGTGTTAGATAAGTGATGTCTCAGGTAACATTATCTTGTCCTTTGTCAAAAATCTGAACAGTGACTTATTACTTTGTCTTGTAGATGGTATTAAAGAACCAGTGTCATAGGCATTATGAAATATGGAACTAGTTATAGTGTCAGAGTCGCAGTGTCTAGATTACGGTCTCTGAGTCATAGTGTCTTGGTTATGGTTTATGGGTTATAGTGTGAGGGACATTGCCAAAATCTATAACCAGTGGAAGACTTACAGTTTCTCGAATATAGCCTAATATCCATAAACTATCTTAAGAAGTAATATTAACAAAATGGATTATGTTAAATCATAGTCATACTGATACATAATATAACAATACTAACCATAGTTTAGAGGATTCAAAAATTATATTTAAGATTTTTAATCAGGATCTTGTGAGACATTAAACAATGAGTTGTAAGCATTAAAATGTAAGGAAACCAAAAATATACAAACATGATTATCATGATTTGTTTTCATTAATACATGAGGATTCCAACGATCTCCCACTTTTTATGATAATAAATTATGGCCTTTATAAGCCATATATTTTAATAATGAAAAGATATAGAGAATATATGTGATAAGCTATATAAATTTTTTTCTTCTCCCAAGAATTTTCTTTTTCCGTTATTTCGTTCTTATTTCTCCCCATATTGGTATTATCAAAAGGAGAATGAGAAGAAGAAAATAAATACTCAATGAATGTAAGGAAGAAAATAAGAAACAACAGTTCACATTTATTGGATAGAAAGATAAAGTTCATTACATGCATAATGAATCATACAATACATCCCTATAAAAATACAACCTTTACTTCTCTTTAAATCCATCAGTCATCTATTTTCACTTAGAAGAAACATCAGGAAGAGACACATGAGTAGAAGTAGAATTTGTAGATGGAATTAATCCAATTGTGAGATATGGAAGAGGCACAACTTCAAAAATAGAGGGAGCAAGAGATGGTTTGGTTTAAGATTAAGGCAGGGGTTGTTCAGTAATAACAGGTTTGATCTGGCTTAGAGCCTGAGATACAGAAATGGTAGTATGGGAAAAGGTACTAGAGGAAGAAGGTGTTGAACCATGCCCTAATGGGGCCATTTTAGGAGCCAAAATGGCAGTTCCTTGAACATGGAGAGAAGGATTCAACAACTTAATGAAGTTAGTAATGATGTCACCTCTATACAGCATAGCCTTCTCATGTCATCTTTGTTCTCCAAAAACATATCCAACATATGAGTGAAGACTTTCAGCTTATGAACATGAGTCCATATTACCTGAGTGAAAAGATGAATTTTCATGTTTTCTACAATATAATTGGAATTATTGGTTAGATCTTTCATTGAATGAATTCTGTTGAAGTAGAAGTCCACATTCATAGAAATTTATTCGTTACTATTATTGGAAATCTTCGAGTGTATCCTTACCAAGACAACAACTCTATCATTATTTTTGATAAAAATAGAGAAAAATGCATTATCAATACCATTCAATACTAATTGAAGTTATTTTTTAACAACTATTCAGATCAATTGACTGTCCATAGGCAGAAAATATTTTCCAGATGAAGTTGAAGTTGTAACAGTTGATGTGAGAGATGTAAGTTGATTAAAAACTTTTTTTAGAGATCCCTTATATTCATCAGTCATATTTTTACGTCCAACCACTAGTGAATGCATATCATAGACTATATTGGTGTTTCTATCATCCAATTTTTCATATGTTGTATAAAGAGTTGGTTGAATCACAGATACAAGCTCTTGTGGGAGTATATAACCAACTTCCTCAACAAGATGATCAATAGAAGATTGACCCATTTTCATGACTTTATGTATACCATTAACCAAATATCATAGATACTTTACCACATCACTCTACTATTTTTTCTCAAAATGGAATTATAGAAATTCATGGAACATTTTTAGTAGAATATTCCTTATGATTTTCTATAACGTCAAGGAAGAATATCAATCACTAAAATTTTTCATAGGGACATGTTGGGATTTCGTTATCTTCTCAAATCTAGATTAAAACGTGTTTCAAAAAGCTTTAAAATCAATGTGACTCACAACATCATAGGATTGTTGGGTAGGTTCTAGAATAGGAACTTAAATAGGTTTAATAACCTTATCAGATGTTACATCAATGAATGAAATTGGTTTCAATTGAAACGTAGTGGAAAGATATATGACTATTTGCAAGTCTTCTTGAGTATTATCCACATAAAAATAATTAGGAATCCTTTACTAGGTATCCACATATATTTTGAAAATAGGATTGGGAACTTGAAAACTTTCTAAACTAGGGTGATTCTCCTCCTCAATAGGTGAATCTATTCATGGAAAAAGACACTCAATATCTAGACCCATTTCCAAATTCTTATCATTATCAGGCTCACCTATCTTTTTCTAGAGAGTCGAATGGAATGTTCTATTCTATCATCATTTGATTGGATTATTTCAAGTTAATCCTATTTTACTGATTGTTCCATAACTACATGTCCTTCCTAAATAAAGATCTCTTCTTCAATAGAAGGTTCCTCATGTTCTTGTAAATGTTCCTTATGAACATCTTGTTCATACACCCTAAAATCTTGTCCTTTTTCAGAAATAATATTTTTGTTAATTACATTTTGTGGAAAAGGTAGGATACTATCTTCCATGTCTAATACATTTCCTTCATCAAGTGAAACTTCTGCATATTCTACTTTTTTATTTGAATTTTCAACTAATTAATCTAGTTCCAAACTAGGATCATATTGTTCTTATATCTTGAAGGATTTTCAATTGGATTGAACTTCTCATACAATCATTCATTGTCTTCTAACCAAGACTTTTTCCAATTAAACCACTTAATTTTCATCCTTATGATTGTATCCTTTGAGTTAAAAAATTCATACACTTTAATTACTTCTTTATATGGACCAACTACTCCCTTGGAAATAAACATTGTCAAAATTAACATTGAATAAAAGAAAGAAGTTGATTTTCATGTTATCTTTATCATTTCACACATCTTAAGTATAATATAATTTCATAGATTGATTTTGTGGCCATTATTTATAAGAGGTATGAAGAATTCATCTTGATACATAAGGGTAAAAATATTCCTTTCTAATACAAATAAGATTTGGAATAAAAATAAATAACAGCCTTATCTTACAGTTATGCTCAGCTGCAGTTTCCATTCTCTTATTCTTATTTCCAATTAGACTACCAAGAGCCTCATCTAGGCTAAACACATCACTAGCAGATGGAATAACTCTTTGGAAATGCTAAAAAATTATTTCATGAGGTATTTTTAGGTAAGAATCCCATAGCCACAATGAAAATATACATATTTTACTTTTACCTAGCTTCTTATAATAAAATCTTATTCAAAGTTGAACAAGAACTGAACATACTGAGAAATATGAGAAACAAGCTTTGGATAAATCGATTTGTTCTCGTTGGTGAACTATTCCATCCATCCTGGTTCTTCCAGTACATTCAATATGAATGAATTACTTGTCAGCCACCACTTCAGACATACTTATTTCTCTAGCACTATGTTTCTATCAACATGGCTTGGATTCCGAGGTTCCTCAGACCCTATTTTTGGTTCATTTTTTCACTTTCTTTTGAGACCTGAACTTCTCATGAGTTGATGAAGTCAGACTCGTCATTTTGGGAATCCAATGTGGGTTCAACAAAGGGAAAGGGTTGAAATAGGTCTAACGCTTTGAGAGAGAAGGGTTTTGGTTTTATGATAAGAGATCTTCACTGAGGATAATAGTGTAAAGTATTGGGTTTTTAACATTTTGGGATTTCTGACATCACAAACACAAATATAAGGCATAAATACAAAAAAAATTTAATCAATATAATAATACAAGAATAGAAATTATAAAAATAGAAATCCGAATCCTTACGGTGAGACAGGAACAGTTCATCACAGTGTCATCGTTACGACGTGACTCTAAATAGAACGACTGTATCATTGAGACCGCATATGTGAGATTGTAACTGACATACATTAGTTGTTAGAACATAATTGTTAGATAGTAACTTCTAGAAATTATCTTGTGAAATTGGGAATCATGAAACTATAAATTGTGAAGTAGTAAACTATTCACTTAGGGTTTATCATCCCTAAGTCATGTAAGATGTAATTTATTCTTTCATAGTTTAATTTCTTATTGAATATATCAGCAAGATGATGTTTAGTGCTAATGAATTCAAAAGTGATATCAGTCATGATAATAATCTCTCAAAAAGTGATGTCTTACATCGATATGCTTTGTTCTATAATGTGAAATAGGATTCTTTGAAATGTTAATAGCACTTGTATTGACACAATTTATTGGTACATGTCTGAATTGATATCCATAGTCTAGTAATGTGTGTTTCGTCCACAAAATATGTTCACAACAATTACCAGTATCTATGTATTCGGCTTCAGTAGTAGATAATAAAATAAAGTTTTGTTTCTTTCTACACAATGACACTATAGACATTCCTAAAAGGTGATATGTTCCATCAATACTTTATCTCTATAACTTACAACCACAAAAATAGGCATCTGAATAGATATCTAAATCAAATAATTTCCATATATTATAGATCAATAATAATGTGGTTTTATGATTGAGGTATTTGAAAATCATATTAAAATAATTTAAATGATACTCTTTCAGGTTTTCTTGAAAACATTCACATATGAAAACACTAAACATAATATCAGTCTGAGTAGTAGTTAAGTAGAGTATGATTCCAATCATTCCCTTATAAGTGGTTTGATCAATAGATTTCCCATTTTCATAAAGATCTAACTTATATGTAGTACTCATTGGAGTATCACTACTTTTAGTGATATCAAAGACAAAAAAATTATTTGATATTTAGTATAATTTGATTGATTTTAAATAATACCTTCCTTATTTTGAAATATTTGAAATCCAATAATGAATTTTGTCTCACCCATTAAAATCATTTAAAATTTATTTTGCATCATATTTGAATAACAAGAACATAATTAATTTATAGATGATATAAAAATAATATCATCAATATAGATTTGAATAACCAAACCATATTTATAAAATCGTTCTATAAAAAGAGTAGGATCATATATTCCTTTTGTAAAGCCTTTGGAAATAAAAAAATTACTTAATCTAGCATACCATGCACTTGGAGTTTGTTTTAACCCATATAAATATTTTGTTAATTGAAGGACAAGATTTGGAATGTGAGGGTCTGAAAAACTGGGTGTTGTTCAACAAAAACATCCTTAACTATATAACCATTTACGAATGCACTCTTTAGATCCATTTTATAAGGATTAAAATTTATATATTCTGTATAAACAAGTAATATTCTAATGGATTCAAATATAGATACAAGTGATAAAGTCTCTTTATGGTAAATTCTTTGTTCATGACAATATCCTTGTGAAAACAATATCTATTTGTTTCTCACTATGTTTTCGGCTTCATCTCTATTGTTCTGGAACACCCATTTAGTGCCTATGTTTAAGGTGTCATTGCGTCTATCCACAAGATTACAAAAAAAAATCCTTTCAAACTGATTTAGCTCCTCTTTCATGGCTATCACCCAAAATTTATCATTGATAGCATCTTTGATTTTTTAGGTTAATGTTGTGAAAGTAAATCTTGATGTTCAATCTGATTTCTAAGAAAATCTCTAGTCTATGTTTATTTATCTAAATATCATACAACAATATCTAAAGGACTCCTCTTAAGGGTTTTAACATCTCTAGAAAAATAAGGACTAGTAATTTTAGGTTCTTTAATAGGTTTGGGATCATTATGTCTCGAATTTGGAGAATTTACAAAGCTGGAAGCATTAACTGATTCATTCATAAGATGGTTAGAATATTTTCCATTGATGTTCAAATTTGACATATCAACCTCAAAATTATGTAGGTGTGCCTTAGGATCATGTGCATCTATTTCATACAATTTGACACGTATAGATTCTTCCAAACATTTGGTTCTTTTGTTAAAGACTCTATGGGTTGTATTAAATATTTTATATCCTAGAAATATTCCTTCATCACTCTTGGTTGAAAACATTTCAATATTATCCATAGTATTAAGAATATATACCATACAAACAAAAACTTCTAAGAAATTAACCCTAGGGTTTCTATTGTTTCCCAACTCATAGGGAATTATTTTAAGAATAAGTCTCATTAACACTCTGTAAAAAAATTTATCATGCCGTATTAATAACTTCTACCCAAATTTAAATAGTTATGTCATACTCTCTAATAATGGTTCTAGCAATTTATTTCAAAGTTCTATTTTTTCTTTAGAGAACGTAATTTTGTTGAGGTGGCCTAGGGGTAGAGGATTTATTACTATAACCGTTTTGTGAGAAGAAGTATTAAAAATCTTGATTTTCAAACTCACATCCATGGTCACTTCTAAAATATTTTTTCATAATTACACTAATATTTTCTGCAGTCCAAGAATACTTGGTGAAATGAGAGTAGGCTTCACTTTTTGGAGCCAAGAAGAAGGTCCAAGTATACCAAGAGTAGTCATATACAAGAACATAAACATAATGATTCCCATTTAAATTAGAAACTCTATATGTTCCAAACAAATACATGTGAACAAGATCAAAAGGTTGAGAAGTTGAATCCTTTTTCTTTAGATTGAATGTTCTATTGTGTTGTTTACCTTTCTAACAAGGATTGCATAATTTTTCATTTGGAAACTCATGTTTGGGTAGGTCCTTGACTAAATCTTTTCTAGTATGATTTATAAGGGAGCGTAAATTGAAGTGTCCTAATCTTCTATTCCAAAGAAAAGACACTTTTTGAAATACAATTAAATATAACTAGTGTAGAAAATGTTTTTAACATTATTTAATTTTTATTTTTTCATGTCATTTTTTGGCTGACGTTATTATAGGAGACATTACAAATATTTATTTACATCGGTTATTTTAAAACTGACACGAAGAACAAAAAATTGATGTGTTTTTCACATCGTTTCCTAAAAAACTGATAAGTAAAATACTTTTGTGTCATGATTTAGTAAATTTATTTTTAAATAATAAATGTGGTATATTTTATATTACATTAGTTATGTAATAAATTACATGATAAACAATGACTCCAATGCATTTTTCGCATCAGTTATTTTTCTAACCGACGTGATAAACCAGTCTATGTAGCATTTTTCATGCCGGTTATTGTTTAACCGATGTGAAAACATATATACTACCCAGGTTATTAAATAAACGACGTAAAAACCATTCCCATGAATTTATGACATCGGTTATAAAATAACTTATGTAAAAACCAATCTGTGAGGAATTTTTCATGTAATTTAATGTTTATTAGATGTGAAAACATATATACAAATTTGGTTATTAAATAAACAACGTAAAAACCCATTACCATGCATTTATTACATTGGTTATAAAAAAACATGCATAAAAACAATTTTTTTTATAAAACAGATCAACCATTACTATGCTCCACTAGAGAAGACCTTAAAGTGGCAGAAAAGAGACAAATTACAGACCAAAACCAGACCAGAATACATACCAAAAAAACATCAGAACAAGACCAAAATAAGAAGAACCACAATACAATTAAACATTCACAAACTTATCAATCAAAAACATACAATGTCAACTAAAAAACCTAAAACCCCTTGGATAACCCCTACCCCATGTAAAACCCCCACCCCAATTGATATCCCCCCACCCCCAGGACACCATCCCACCCTTGGATATCCCCCCTTCCACCCCTTGGACAACCCCCCCAGACACCCGCTACCCCATGGAAACCCTCCAACCCCTTGGACATCCACCACCACCTGAAAACCCTCCCACCCACTGGACACCACCCCACCTCACTAGATCTCCCCCTAACCCCCGGACTCTCACCAACTACCCTAGAAACACCCCACCCCTAGACATCCCCCACCGCCCTGGGCACCCCCCTCCCCACACCCCTGAACACCATCCCACCCCATGACACCCCACCCCCACAGACACCCCCACCCCCTAGGACAACCCCCACCCCCTGAACACCCCCGCCCCCAGACACCCTCCCACCCCTCTTGGACACCCCCACCCCTGAAAACCCTCCCACCCACTAGACACCCCCAACCACTAGACACCTACACACCCCCTAGACACCCTAGCCCCTAGACAACCACCTACCCTCGAGACATCCCCCACCCCCTGGACACCCCCACCACCCCAGACACCCCCCTGAATACACTCCCAACACCCTGGACACCCTCCCACTCCCTTGGACCACCCTCACCCCTGAACATTCCCCACCCCCTATACACCCCCACACCCCCTGGACCCCTACCCATAGAAACCCTCACTCCCCCTTAACACCCCACCCCACTGAGTTCCATCCCACCCCTTGGACACCCCCATTCCTTGGACCCTCCCAGACATCCCCCACCCCCATGAACAGCCCCACCCCTGGACACCTCAACCCACCCGAGACACTGTCCCACACCCTGGACACCCCCACCCCATAGACACCCCCACCCCACTAGACAGCCCCCCGCCCCCAGGACACCATCCCACCCCCAGGACATCCCCCACCCCCATGGATAGCCCCACAACCTGGACAACCCTACCCCCTAGACACCATACCACCCGCAAGATATCCCCCCTCCAATACTAGACACCCTCCAACCCACTGAAAACCACATCACCCCACCGGATAGCCCCCCCCCCCCCTCATCCCCTAGACACCCGCCCACCCCCTGGACACCCCCACCCCTGGACAGCCCCACCCCCTGGATAGCCCCCACCCCCTGGACAACCCCTTACCCCCAGTACACCCCCACCACTAGACACCCACCCACACGTATGGATAGCCCCCACCCCTAGATATCCCCACCCCATGGACACCCCCCCACCAATGGAAACCCCCCACCCATGGACACCCTCTCACCCCTAGACACCCCTCACCCCTTGGACACCCTCCTAACATTGGACACCCCCACCCCCTGAACCTCCCTCCCATCCCTTGGATGAGACCCACGCCCTCCCCCACCCTCTGGACACCCTGCCACCCAATAGACACCAACCCACCCCACTGGACACCTGCCCACCCCTGTACAACCCCACCCCCCAAGACAACCCCCACCCCACTGGAGATCGCCCAACCACTGGACACCCTCCCACCCCTACCCCCTTGGACACACTCCCACACCCTAGACACCACGCCACCCCCCAGGACAACCCCCACCCCTTAGACAACCCCCAAACTCTAGACACCACCCCACCCCCACTAGATAGACCACTACCCCCTGAACAACCTCCCACCCCCTACACCCTTGGCCAAACGCCCACCCCATAGACACCACCCCACCCACCATTGACAACCCACGCCACTGGACACCCCCACCCCTGGTCAGACCCTACCCCTTGGACAACCCCCCCCCCCCCTCCTAACACCCCCCCATGAAACCATTACTATGCTTTGCCAAAGTATGAAACAATAAAAAACTAGACCAAAAGCACACCAAAACCAGACCAGAATACATAACAAAAAAACATCATAACCAGGAAAAAACCAGAAGAACTAGATAAAAATTAAACATTAACATATATAAAATTCAAAACATAAACTATGAACTAAAAAAATCAAAATCCAACCAAAACTACCATTATATACAAAATTATAATTACAATTTTAAAAGAGACATTTTACACTACAAAAAAAAATCCTATCAAACCTGTAAAATAATTTGATCATTAAACTTTTAAGTGTTTGACCTATTGAGAAATATAAGGTTGAGGGTCATAAAATAGAGACAAATTAAAAGGATTGTAGTCAACATGTATAATGAATAAATCAAATGAAATATTATGGAAAATATTATAAGGAAATTTTACCAAGTCAAGCTTCGTAAGTGTTCTAGTTGTTATTATTTCATACATAAATCTTAACATATAATATCTGAATTCCATGAGGACTTATTATTAATGAAAACTATGTTTAAATGAGTGTCAATTATTAATATCATTTTTATGTAATACATCAAAAATTACAAATTATAAATGGATATTTACATTTATTATTCCATATTTGATGATGGAACTCTTTTTCATTTGTGGTTTTTCTAAAGAAGAGACATCCCCTATTTGCAAATAATATAAATGGGATAAATTTAAAATTCATTATAATATAAAAAACTATTAAGATATTGAAAATTAAATTTCTAACATATTCTTTAAACTTCCACACACATCTCCATGGGTAGAGCATATCCAATAAAGTGTTTTCTACCATGAAAAAAAACCAAACATGCAATGATCACAGATATAAAAGAAAATTTAAGGTTAGTGGTTTTTAATGTTAAAAGATAATGAACACTTTTCCAGATAAATGTTTCAAACCTCTCAAAAAAAGGCATCATCCAAAACTGTGTGATTATATCATGTTCAAATCATTTAGCAATATAAAGTGTTCTTTATTCCTCATCCAATGCATATGCTTCAGAGGAAATGAAATGCAGATCCATGAATCCATATAAATTTATTCGTTCATTTTTCTCACAAATGTTATGAAGATACCTAATACAAACCAGATATATGTATACATTTTTAATAAATATAATTCAGGGATAAGTGTTATGACTTACATGGAAAAAATATGCACCACATTGATGCCCAACTTATCTCTTGTAGCAAGCTTCATGATATAAATTTTGAAAATACAAATATTTATTAAACTTCCACAAACATGAGGTTCCATTGGAAACTCATAATGATCCGTCAAAAAATCTGAATGTCTTGACAATCTATCAAGACTAATAGAATATGTATCTATGGTCATAGCCATTTTGTCTTTTTTGTTGTCAATAATATATTTCTTCACCTTTGAAGTTTTCCTATAAAAAAATATAAAAAAATATATCAGTTTTTAAATTTGAAAACATCTTCAATAAAAAAGAAAATAAAAGATATAACCAATATAACTCTATGGTAATGAGTCGCTAATGTCCGGATTGAAAAACAAAAAAGTGGTCGATACAATGTCCAACTATTGTCACCTCATCAGTAGGTAATGGTACTCGAGATGGCCTATCGATAATATATTGTAAAATGATCCTATTATTCTCTAACACTAATTGTTGATGACGAACTATATCTCCTATACAATATACCAACCTATATGCAACTATATGATGATGATGATCATCAACATACAACTCACAATAATTAGGAAGTTGTTGTGGAGGAGTATAATAAAAATAGGGCCCGAAGGCTGAGCTGGGGGAGTGGGAGATACAAGCAGAGGTGGAGGATAAATAATGGGGTCTAGAGGGGGAGGAGGAAGAGTGGGAGCTGTAGTCTGAAATTGACTTTTAATATCTGCAAAAAAATACTATACCAATGCTAAAATCTATTTTGCCATCCTCGCATTAATATTATTAATTTCAGCCTCCAAGGATTCTATTTTTTTATAAAAACCCTCTATGTAAGAAGTTGAAGAACGTGCGAACACTTTTCTTACTGATACACCAGTCAGATATCCTCGTACACAACAGGGGTATTCGAGCCTTCCTAATGTTGCAGATAAAATATCATGCCTCCCAACAGCTGTAAATATCCATTGTGAGCTCTACTCCTCAATATAATATTTTGTTAATTAATTTAACATTTTTGAAATGATTCAAACTATATTAATAATATAATTAACTTAAAAAAATAAAATTAATATCTTACAATCCTCTCTGTAAAGATTCTAGATTCTTCCGAAATATATTTCCCCCTTTTTCCCATCTGAGCTCTCTTCAATATTTATTTTCTAGGTGGAGGAGATGGAGGGGAAAACCTCTCCATACATTGAAGACTCAGCTCTCAGGTTTTTGTAATTTTTCCACAATTATTTGTTCTTCCAATAATGTATAACCTCCCCGAGATAATCTATGAGGGTATAAATTTTTAAATTTGATCTCCTAATGATATGTCACTATTTTTTTGTAAATTATGAATAAAAAATAATTCAAAAAACATTATAATATCATTTATATAATACTTCTTATAAAAATTTACATTCACCTTATAAAAAATGAATATGTTATTCTAGTTTCAATAAATTGTCTCAATTTGTCTTCATCTATGAAAGGATATATATGACATGGATTTTAATGATTCCTATGACCAAAAATGAAATCATATATGAGGGTTTATTTGAAGTCCCTCCATCTCCTTGAAGCCATTGATAAACATTTCCTCCAAACTCCCCCAGTGACAGAAATATCAAATTTCATCTGATAAAGAAGAGATAAAACATATTATACATGAAACATTTAAATATTTCTCAAACAATAGAAAATGATCTTACCAAACTCAATGAGTATCATCTAGTCCTAACTACAAGAAACTAATAATTTTGGTAAGAATTTTCAGCCACGTTTACTAACTATTGAACTATTATTGGTCATTATGGGAGCACATGAGGAAGATTGGGGAAAATCAACAGGAGAATGTGAATGTTTCTCCCTATAGGTATGATCATGATGCTCATCTCCCAAATCATTTGGTTTATCAATTGATTGATCTGTCAATATCCTACAAATCAAAATAGCAAACATCAGTTCAAAAATATAAAATTCAAATATAATAATACTAATTAAATGAAAAAAATGGAAAACTGAACTGAGTTGCGTAATAATAAACATGGTAAATATGGTAAGAATGTTAAACAATCTTAAAGACGGTAAACATGGTAAAAATGGTAGTAAAATTTTCATTAAAAAAATCAATAATAGATAAGTTATTTAATGGTATACTATGGAAAATTTTGGTAAATGTGGTAAACATGGTAAACATGGTAAACATGGTAAACATGTTAAACATGGTAAACATGGTAAACATGATAAACATGTTAAACATGGTAAATTAATTGTAATTCAAAAAATCAATAGATATATAATTTATGTAATGGTAATGATGATAACCAAAACTAAAAAAAATTAAATAAAGAAAAATTCTAAAATGTTATTAATATAATAAATGTAAAGAAGAAATAAACACATGTTACCTATAATATTAGGAATTTACAAATGGATTTTTTTCCCAAATTCTTTGATAATGATCATTTCTTATTTCACAAACCATTTATTCAACATGCTCATCATTATTTTATGATAATATTTCCACGGTTGTAAGGATCTCACATAAATAAAAATCTTCATCATGTTGATCCTCAAGAACATGTTGTTTTTCCCCTTAAAAAAACAAACCACTGTATATCCGATTGATCAAATACATAAAAAATCTATTTTTCAAGTGTTTCCATTATAAAATAATATATTGTGTCTTCTAATCTATTCATATTAACAAATGTAATTCCAAATTCATAGTGTCAGAAGCTGTTGTTACTAACAAATCATTTTCATTTAAAAAAATGATGTTTAATTTTAAAGTAATCAAACTCCCATATTTATTCAATGACTCCATAATATGCACTTGAAGCAGAAATTGGGTTTTGGTCTTTGGAACATTAAAAATGCATTGCTTCTAGAAACACCAATACACCACTATTCTAAAATGCACATTTGTTGTCCCGAGCATTCGTATGAAATGTATAGACATTAAGGTCATACCCAGACCATGATATCACATTTAAACTTGGACCACCCACTAACCATTTTAATGTATCAGATACATCTTATCTACTAAACAAGGTCTTTATGAGCCTTAGTAAATATTTTGTGTTGTTCTCATTAAAAATCCTCATTTCTTTCTTCTTTGGATGAAATTGTTTTATCTCATCAATATGTAAGTTATATATGGTTGATCATCAGATATGATATAAAAGATTTATAATTCTATATTCTTCATATTTTTAGCTAAAAATTGTTTTAATTTCAAGCCATGAATCCCTTTTTCCTCATTATGAAAATGTTCATGGTGAGATGCTGGCAAACCTATGTGCTCCGCCGCAGCCAAGTAACTCGTAAAAAACTCCACAACCTACTTAGAAATATTCTTTTTAATAACGGAGGCTTCAAGTAAATATGTATTCTTAACATACCACTTCAATATTTTCATATATATTTCAAAAAGATACATCCAAAAAATATATACAGGTTTGCAAATATTTGTTTCACAAACCATATGAACCATTAAATGCACTATTATATAAAAAAAATATAGATGAAAATACATTTCCAATTGAAAAATTATAGAAATTTCATCTTTTTCCAAAATATTCAAAGAGTTCACATCAATCACCTTATTAAAAATTGATTTGAAAAAAAACACAATATCATTATCATCTTTCTGACACAGATGGGAAATATTCCACCCAAGGAAAATAATATAATTTGTTGGAACATGACGTGACAATCATGAGATTTCCTACCTATCAACTTAAAATCCATAAAAGAGGAATTTTTTTTACATTTGTAGAATAACCTTGAGGCACATTGATATCATGAATTCACTAAAGAAAGATTGTTTTCTCCCTCTTGGATAATGTATGAAAAATAGGGTAATAAATGTTCGTCTTCTATTATGAGTTGAAGCTAACTCCAAACCTATTCCAATTGATAGTAAGTCTTATCTTGCATTCAACACATCTTTATTCTTTCCTTTAATACATATAAATGTTCCAAAAAAACTATCTCAGATATTATTCTCTACATGCCTAACATAAATATTATGTTTCATTTCAAGATATCTCCGATATGGTAGCTAAAAAATATTGACATTTTCTTCCAAATATGTATATCATTTCTAGATTTATATGTCTTTCCCAAATTCACCGCACGAGTTTTCACCCTCTCAAAATACACATCAGTGGATAAAGGTTTTGGAGCAATATAAAATTCTTGTGAACAATTTAATACCTTTTTAGTCTTCTATAGGAGTGATCTATAGGAAAAAACATTTGATGACCCATTTATGCTATTTTCATCCCATGATGCAACTCACAAGATGATGTATGTTGTTCGCAAATTAGACATGCTTTATACCCCTTAACATTGTTTCCAGAAAAATTTCCATACTTTGGGAAGTCATTTATAATGATCATAAGCACTGCATGTTGTTGAAAATATTCCCTTTTAAAAGAATCAAACACCCTAATAACATCCTCCCATAAAAGTTTCAAATCATCAATCAATGGTGACAAAAAGACATCAATATCATTTATAAGTTTCTTCTGACTAGATATCATTATATTCAACATGATATATATGTGCTTCATACAAACTTCATGAGAGATGTTGTTAATTACCAATAACATAGGCCATGAACATAGTGTGTTAAAGAGGGTGTGTAATGATTCATTCCATCTATGCACAACCCAAGTCTAATAACTCTAATTTCATTTCCATTTGTATGATACCGCTCATCAATTTTCTTCCATTGTGGAAAATCAGCAAGATGATGTATTTTTCCGTCACATATCCTCTCATAATCATGCCATATTAATGTTTTTGCATCATTTGAAATAGAAAATAAAAATATCAAACGATGAATTATAGGGAGATACCAAAATTCCTTGGATGGGATCTCTGTAATCTATACATTAGCCTATGATTTTTCATTCAAATTATACCATGATGTCCTGTATTTAGGACACTCTAACAGATATTCATATTCCTTACTATATATCTTATAGTCATTCAGATAGGCAGGTATTTTAATGTACCCCAATCCCATCAGGAATAATATTTTCTTCGCCTTATAATGTAAATCTGTATGATCGTTGTATTTTAGAAGAATTTCTTTTACCAATTGTAATAGCTCTGTACAACTAATGTCACTCCATACATATTTCACCTCCTGGTTAATTAATCTTAACACTGCCAACAAAACCGTAAATTCAATAAAACTAGGATACAATGGGTTTTCAACATCACCATACAGACACATAACTACCGGTTCTATCTCAATTTGTTCTATTGCAATAGCACAAATCATTTCTTCAATTCTATCAGAGTTACCATCCTGAAAATTAACATCATTAGTAGATCTGAAATTCTATCCAGTTTCACCTTTCCAAATCCAAGGGCTATAACTTGTATTAAAACCATGACAAATCAGATGACCTTTGATCTCTCTACTTCTCAACATCTTCATATTCAAATATTTCAAGCATGGACAAAAAAATGTCGCTACTTGGAACATTTCATTTAGAAAATTATAAAAAGGCATCAACACCTTCCTCATATTCATTACTCATTCGATGTGCCGTAATGCAACTTCGACTCATTATTACCTATAACAAATATTAAAATTATACATTTTGTTAAGATAAGAAAACATTATATATTTATGAAAGATATCACAATTTGAATGTAAAAAAATTTCAAAATATAAAAAAATAGATGCCTATTTGAAAAAGATTTGCATGAAAATGATTAAAAAAATATAGTTATATATAACTGTTTTAAATTCCTCTTGGATCCTTTCTTATAAAGGTACATAAAGAAAACATCCAGGTACAACTATATACCAAATTCACCCTTCCATAAACAAGAAAATTGAAGTATAAATATTTAAATATGTATACATTCACTACTAAATGTTACACCTTTCCAAACAATTTGAAACCATTTGGATAGCCCTTGAAACTATTGGGAGAGAATATCGCAATGGTTTCACGCACTGTTGGCATGATGGTTGTTGCAATAGACCTATACCAACGGTTCTATAGGAACTTTTGGTATAGGCTACATGAAGATAATATATGACAACAATTTCAATGAATCAATTGGGATATATATATAAACTATTCAATAACCATTGGTAAACATGTTTTCAAATATATAATCTATTCCAATGGTTTCATGTAAACTATTTGAATATATATATACCAATGGTCAAGAACTGTTGGCTTACACTCTCTAGTATATAATCTATTGCAATGGGGGTGGTGGCTGTCTTGGGGGGTGGGGGCTATCAAAGGGGTTGGGGGTGTCCATGGGGGTGGGGATGTCCAGGGGGTGGTGGTGTCAACGGAGATGGATTTCCAGGTGTGGGCAGTGTCAGTGGGGGTGGGGGTGTCCAAGGGGGTGGGGGTGGCGTCTAGTTGGGGTGAGGGAGATGTCCAAAGGGGTCGGAGTGTCCAGTGGGTGGGGGTGGTGTCTAGGGGTGTGAGGGGGTTGTCCTACCCCCCCTACCCTCTTGGATAGTCCCCCCACCGCATGGACATCCCCCAACCCCTTGGACACCCCCCCCCCCTCCTTTACACCCCCACCCCCATGGACAACCCCAACCCCTTGGACACCCCCCTAGAAACCCCCTAGACACCCCTACCCCATCGGACAACCCCCTAACCCCCTAGACACCCCTGGACAACCCCACCCCCTTGGACACCCCCCTATACACACCCACCCCAATGGACATCACCCCGCCCCATTGGACACCCCCACCCCCACCCCTAGACACCCCCACTCTCTTGGACACCCCATACTCCATTGAATAGCCCCCTCACCCCTATAGACCCCACCCACCCCCTAGACACCCCTACCCCGTTGAAAATACCCCTCAACGCCCTGGACACCCCACCCCCTTGGACACCCCTTAAAACAACCACCCCTTCGACAACCCGCACACCCTAAATTTCCCTCACACCTCTGGACTCCCCCACCCATATAGACACCCCCACCCCCCTGGACACCCCCTACCCCCTTGGATAGCCCCATCACTCCCTAGAGACCACCCCACCCCCTGGACACACCTACCCCCTAGGAAGACACCCTCACCCCCTAAACACACCACCCCCTTGAACACCGCTTCCTCCTTGGACAACCCCCTCACCCCCAGGACACCACCCTCCCACCCCATTGGACACCCCCTGGACAACCCCATCCCATGAAAAACCCCCCACCACTAGACTGCCCACCCCTGGACATCCCCCACCCCTAGACAACCCCCACACACAAGGAAAATCCCCAACCCCTAGACACCCCACCCCCTGGACACCCCCTACCACCTTGGACAGCCCCTTCACCCCCTAGACACCACCCCACCTCTTGAACACCCTCTAACCCCTTAGAAATCCCCCTAACCCACTAGACACCATCCCCACCCCCTAGATAGCCCCACCCATTGGACTTCCCTTGGACACCCCCACACTCTGGACACCCCCACCACCCTAGCCACCCACACCCCCTAGACACTGCCACCCACCTAGACACTCCTACTCTATTTGACATCCCCCTCATCCCTGGAGACCACCCCCACCCCCATGGATGCTCCTGGATACCCCCACCCCGTTGGACAACCCCCAACCCCTGAACACCCCCACCCCTAGACCCCCCCCCCCCCACAAACACACATGAAAGTACACGCACACACACATCATAGAACACACAAAATCATAAACTTGCATGATATCCCATTGATGGTTTATTTTAATAGAAAAGACATTAGCATCGTATAAATGAACACTATGACATATACCGTTATTTCAAGAACTAAGATAGAAAAATATCATCTCAAAAAATAAGTTTAGTGCATTGTGAAAAATAAAAAATGAAACTGAGGGGTGTGAGGATTACTTTAGTGTTGTGAGTCAAACTAATAGATCAAGTGATAATAATTATTATGAATGATTTTTGGAAAACGAGGTTGGAGGAAACAACTTCTATGAATCTTTTCTAGGTTTTTCATGTGAGAGAGATGAGTCTAAGGTTTCCCGATCAATGAAAACAGAATGATAGAATACGGGGCATGATAAATCATTTAAAAGATTTACCAGAACAGATATTTCATAACTGAGGGGATAAAAAGTTTTTTTATGTTTATAATGTTTGTTATTTAATATTCTATGTAGAAGATACTTTATCCCAATTGTTATAAAATAACCAACGTGATAAATCACTGAGATTTGATTTATCCCATCAGTTATAAAATAACCAATGTGATAAAGCGCCTAGATTCAGTCATTCACATGGGTTTAAAAATAATCGGCGTGATAAATTTAATCTCGGAATTTATTACGTTGGTTATAAAATAACAAACATAGCAAATATATTCTCTAGATTTATCATGTAAATTATTTTATAAATGACAAGATAAAAAAAATTTCTAGCTTTTCATGTCGGTTATATATATAACCAACGTGAAACATGTTGATGGGTTAAATTATTTTTAATTTCTAAACAGCATGCTCATATTTGACAGTAGTAGTCATGAAATACTATTTCTTCATAGATTTGTATTTATCTTATAGATAATTATAATTGTCTCTAAGAATATTACAATAATCAAATAATTCTTCACTAATAATTTTTTTAGAATAAATTTACCCTCAATAATAATTGGAATTTTTTACAGGAAAATCAATGTTTACCTTAGATGTGTTGGTCATAAAACAAATATTGGCTTTTTCAAACTTCTCATCATGGGATGACTCTGAGTCACATGAACTATCCTCACAAGTACTCCATGTTGCATTCGTTTCCACTTTAATCTTTCTATCATTATCCTCATTCCACTTCTTATATTTTTTCATGGGAAAATAAGCCTTTACTTGTCTATTTATCTTACATTCATAATATAATATTTCATTATATTTATCACTACATTTCAAAACATTCTTCTAGTTTCCCTTGTTATCATATATTCCTCTAATGTTTGGCTTTCTGAAAAAAAATATTTCCTGAATAAAATATCCTAAATAATCAAGATAATTGAGTCATTTCCTCGTCACTATCTTGTGATGATTTATCACTTCTTGAACATTCTATAAGGGATTATAATTTCTCCTTTCCCTTTTTCTTAGAGGTCGGAGGCTTGAATGCCACACATTTACGTTTAGGTTCATCCACCACTTCTTTGTTGACATTTAATTCTTCCTCATACATCATCAACTTGAATATTAGCTCCTGGACTGGCATCTTTCTAATATCACGTGATTCTCTAATTTATAATTAAGTCCCTCTCCATCAATATGGTAAGAATTTGAGTATTCTCATAATTTTCTCTCTGGTGGTAACATCTCTTCAATGAGAGATCTTTGTATTCACAATTTCATTAAACATGATATACAAGTCAGAAATATGCTCATAAGGATTCTTTTTAATGTTAAAATTTTTAATAGTATTGTTTTTAAGTCTCACTTCATTAACACTAGAGGATCCTTCATGTGAAACAGACAATGTATCCAAAATTTCATGGGTGGTTTTACATGAATAAATTCTATTAAACTCTAGAACTATAAAATAAATGTATAAGAAATTCATGAAATTGAAATTATTATACTAATAACCCTTAGTTGGGTCATCCCAAGTGTGCCAATCAGTAACATTAATCATATATTCATCTAAAATTGAAGTCCAAATCTCAAAAACCATACTTTATAAGTGAATTTTCATTTTAAGTTTCCATTGTGCATAATTTTTTCCACTAATGAATAGAGTTATGTTGGTATCAACACCTTCCAATATATTATCCATAAAAAAGAAACAATATTTTAATGAACTATAAATTTGGAACTTATATAAATTTAATGATCTCTAAAATAAACAACTTACATCATAGTTAGAAAATATTTTAAGCAGATTGATAATTTAATCTTTTGAAAACAAGGATTTTTTAAACTTTCTTGATATAAAATTTTGGCCAAAGTAGTACACTCAAGAGGGGAGTTAATTGAGTTCCTATAAAATTTTATGTTGAAAATTTTATTTTAAAATATTCCCTCAATTTAAAAAAACAGACCAGTAAATCAAGGTAATAAAATTATAACAGGTTCATTGTTCAAATATATTCTCCAAAAATTGATAAATTATCAATAATATAAATATTAGATATTCTTACAACTTTTGAAACTATTATAGTAAGTAAAAATAGTCACAACTACTATCTAAGTCTAACTATCAAAGCAAAACATAGATTTGGGAAATATTTGTTAAAATAGAGAAAAACTAAATTGAATGACACAATAGATAAAACAAGTGGTTCATTCTCAAGATGTGACCTAATCTAATCTACATGGTGATCACCTACCACTGAGAAATATATATAAATCTTTTTATCAACAAATTGGATTAGATTTAACAATATTACACAGGACTTTTAAGTCATAAGACCTCTTCCACTATTATATGTGGGAATTCTAACAACTAGGTCACATAGGACCACTTCCACTATTATACATGGGTGAAACAATGTGTATAATGATATTTAAGTGAGTATATCTTGAAACCACTTGTTTAATGTAGGAGATAGGGTGTGTTTCAATACATACACACACACTGTTCAAAAAGTAATAAAATAGTACAAAATAGAAAAAAAGATAATGAGAAAGGATTTGAAATGCTCTGAGTGTTGTTCTATGTAGCTCTAGACTTTTAGGATGTAGAAGATGTGATTTTAGAGTTCTAATTTGAAAACATAGTATCATGAGTCTCATGCTCTTGTTTCTTGTTAGATGACATGTGCTTCATAGCTCTTGTTCTTCTTAGAGTTGATGCTACGAGGGTATTGAGGTTTTGATCCACAACAGTTTAGTCACCAAGAATCGAGACTTATTTGAGTTTTCATCAGCGTATATGTTCTTCCAGTTGTAATGAAGTTCACTTCAGAAACTCTCTCTTGCTCCAGTACCTTTCTTTTCTTTTTATTTTGGGTGCACGTGTTAGTTCTGACCGGTAGCATGATTTCAACACCTCATACCTCATACTGTCTGGTGACATGTCTAAAAAATTTAGTAATTATGTTAGTGTCTTTAAATTACTCTAATATGACTGTTAGAAATAACATTTAAATTAAATTGGAAAATATAAAAAAATGTAAAGTAAGAAACGGTGTCACAATTTGTCTTGAAACGATGTCATTGGAAACAATGTCTTCTCCTTTTTCTTTGAGCAGTGATATAGTCACGATGCCACTATCACGGTGAGACAGTCATAGTGCCACTATCACATTGCGATTGAAAACCGATAGCACAGTTGTGGTGTCTGGTCCTTTGTAAATTCTTGAATCAGTGAGACTATATTGTTAGATAAGCGGTGTCTCAGGAAACTATGGCAATTCCATTTTCAAAATTCTGAATGGTGTCTTGTTACTATGTCTTGTATATGGTAGCAAGTAACATGTGTCGTAGGCTATATGAAATCTGGAACTAGTAACAGTGTCCGCGTTAAGGTGTCTAGATTATATTTTCCGAGTCACGATGTCTAGGTTACGATGTTTAGTTTACGGTGTATAGGTTACAGTGTCAGGGAATTTGCAAAAATCCGGAACTGGTGTTAGACGTACAGTTTCTCAGACATAACAAAATATCAGTATCCTATCTTAAGAAGTAATATTCAATGAATGGAATAAGATTAACCATAATCCCATTGAAATATAATATTAGAATATTAAACATAGTTTGCAGAATTCAGACATGATTTGTGAGATTCTGAATCAAAATCTTCTTAGAGTTTAAAACATGAGTATTAAGCATTAAAACATAAGGAAACCAATAATCTCCTAACATGATTAACATGATTTGTGAGCATTGAAACAATTGGAGCCCTACCGATTTATTAATTAAATGCATGAAATTTAAAAATATGGATATATATTTAAATAAATATGAATATATATTGAAAATATTAAAATATAGTATATAAATATATATAAATTAATAATAGAAAACGTTTAAATTCCCAAAAAAAATGAATTAATACCAAACTATATTAAAATTAGAAAAATAGATGAATTTTACCAATTAAATACATAATATATTATATGTATAAATTTCAAATTAAATTCTTAAATAAATTCTAAAATTATAATAAATTACATAAATACTAGTTGTATGTGTTTCTATATAATATTTCATTAATTATATAAATATTTTTGTGTGTGTGTTGAATAGAAAAATGAACTAGTTATGTATAAGTATGTGAAATCAATTTAACACACGTTTTATTGATTTTAAACGTAAAAATCAAACTACATTTAATTAAATCCATTACATAATACATTTAATTGGTATGTTTAATTCGTATTAATTTTTAATTATAAACCATTCTTCACTAAATATATGACTTATTTAATGTAATATAAAAATATTTTTTATTATATAAATCATATTTAGGAAATTGTATATAAATTTACACACACATATATATATTATAATATTTTCTAATATTTATAATCACTATATATGTATATTAATTTTTTCATTTTTATCAATACTTATATAATTAATAATATTTTTATATATTAATTAATTTACTCATCTTTAATTTTTATTTTTTTATTAATTATTTTTATCGGGATATTATTATTTGTTAGTTTATCTATTTTATATTAAATTTATTTAGTTTTATCAATAATTATTTAATTATTAAAATTTTCAATATTGTTTTTTAAATTTACTCATTTTTAATTTATATGTGTTTAATTGTTTCTTTTTTATTATGCACTATTATTAGTGCTAGAAAGAAACTACTAATAAAGGGTCCCATTTATCAACTCTTATAAATGGTACCTTTTATCATTTCCAAGGAAAAGTGCTGATAAAGGTTACCCTTTATACACGCACAAATGTTTACATTGGCCAGTGTGGTTAAAGGCTTGTTTTGCTGTAGTGATGTTTTGTTTATTTTTGAACATCCTTGACACCATATTCAACCATGATGAAATAATAAATACATTATAATTCATATATTGATATGTTATTATGTTATCTTCAGGTACAATTTCCATCACCACTTTAATCCAATGGGAAAATAATTCATCATTTTTGTGTACAACATAGTACTGACTCGTGAACTATGTAATTATTTTTCTATCACTATCACATAGGACTAGATAAAATGAAGGAATTAACGTTTATATATGATATTTTTGACATATTTATGATTCTATAAATATAATATATCATTTATGATCTTACCTATCCATGTATGGGAAAATGATAATGTCGTTCGTGCAAACGTGTGGATTATCACCTCCACAAAGAGATACAATTCTTTTTTCATCACCACATCACATGGATGATATATATAAGTATATGTGAAGAATTAATATTATAATTATTATATTACAATCATTATTTAAATAAAAAATAATAATTACCATCTTTTTATAATAATCATAGAAAAATGGAAATGTTACTCATGCGTTCATATGACTTACTATGTCTATGATTGTAACATAGTTCATTTTTCCAAACCACATTTAATGACTGGATTTAAAATTATTTTTTTTAAAAAATAATTACTATTTTAGAATTATTTCTTTGAATATGGTTGAATAATTATCTCTATTACCATATTCAAGTTACAGATAATATTTTGGGTTGAAGTACCATATATTATAAAAAACCCAACAAGAACATAAATGATTATGTAATAGTATATCAAATTGTAATAAGTGACATAAAAAGAAAATTAAACATGAAAAAGGTTCTTAAGAAATTATAAAATTCACAAAAGTTACATATTTTGGATTTTTATGAAAACACGTGATTAATCAAACTCGTGGTAAGGGACTTTCTTTTAAAAATTAATTTTTATAAAACAATTCCCTTAATACTATGTTTTTGAACATGTCCATATGATTGTTTTTCTTAAATATATTAAAATAAGGTTTTTAATATTCCAATAATATATTTTAAATTATTTTTTAGACATATTAAATTTTTTACACAACTTTTTGAATGGAATATTTTTTTTTTCAAAACAAGATACTTTATAACTTTATCAAAATAAATACAAAAGGAACGTTATTGAAACTAATATGGAATGAGATAGTTTTTTCACCATCATGATTCCATAGTGACTTGAAATATTCATTATAATACTTTCTATTTATATTCAAATAAAATGGGTTTTTATCTCTATTTTTTTTATATTTTAGTTGTTATTTTTAAAAAAAATGTTTATTTTGATATCTGAAAGTGTTTTTCACATGGGTATAAAAGAGTTTTTAAGGGATTTATTCATGATATAGTCCTTATAAATTATTCAAAATAGGTTGAGTTCCATTATTTTTCATGGTTGAGATGATTATAGGTTATTTTATGGGTATAAAAAAAAGTTCTACAATGAATTTAGTTCTTAGGATATAGAAGTCGATCGTATTGTTATTTGAACCGTAAGTGTGATTGAAATAGTTATTTTAAGAGTGATATAAATATGATGTACCAAGGTGCCTATATTAAATTTATGTGTTGACTTAATAATTTTCAGACAAATCATTGACTTCAAAATGTAATCTAAATGGTATTTTTTTAAAACAATTATTATACCCTTTTGGGTAAAAGGTTTTGTTTTGAAGGAAATATTTTTCATGGGTTTTCATATTTTTCACTTGAATAATAGATTTCATTTATTTATTTCCCTTACTAATATCTTTATGATAATCCCACATTTAAATAATATAACATGATTTATGGATGGGTAATGTAAAACAAGAATCCATGTTTAAAATTTTGAAGATTTATAATGAAAAGAAATCTTGTATTGTTTTAAAAGTTTCATATTGTAAAAAAATAGATATTGAGTTGAATTGTATGATTTGTAATATATGAGTTGTTATATAGGTGTTCTGTACTAATTATATAAAACGATATACTAAAAATATCCTTATGATTGTAATTTATTTCTAGTTCCAACCAAATAGAATATTTACTTCTTCGGGACAGATCTGTACAGTTGGTATTAGAGGAGGGTTTATAAATATATTGATTTTTGGATGTTTTTTATTAGTTAAGGAAACTATAATGTGTTTAAAATTTTATGTTGGATCATATTTTCAATGTATTAGAAAACTTTTATGAGGATTTATGTTATAAATTCTTCATATGGAAAATGACTTTTTTGAGAGAAATTTATTTCTTAGGCAATTGTGGTTTATTACATTTTGGGATGAAAAATGAAATGTATGAGCTAAAATATTAGGTTAAAAAATTTATTTAATGTTTAATATAATTTGGTTATTTTTTAAAGTTTTTAAAAATTATTTTAATGATAAATAAAATATTCTTTTATAAAAAGGATAACCCACAGGTCCAGTGACAACCCATCCCATCTGGGAAGGATATGAGGTATTAACCCACAACCAAAGGGAAAAAATAGTGAATCTCCTACCACTGGCATATTTTATGTCCCGTTTAGTATAAAATTTTCTTTTATTTAAAATAAACAATGGATGGATACATTTTATTTTGGGTGCATATGTTTTATCGTATAGATAAACATGTATTGAAAATTGATTTGTTTGGTTATGTGATTAATGTTATTTCATAAGAAATATCAATAATTGGTGGGTGAATTATAGGATTATGGAATATAGAATATTTTGGATTTTATTTGAGGATTAAATAATGAATTATATTTTGGAAGTTTATATGATTTGGTTGTGGATTTATGTTGATTCTGATTATCTATGGAAATGATTAGAATATTGTGAACAATATATATTTTGGGAATTCACAGTTTAGTATGAGACTTTAAGAGTCCTTGTTATGATATAAAGAAAAATGTTAAATATATAATGGAAGACTATGGGATAAAATCCTCTTGAATTTTTGGTTCCAATCTTAGTATTAAAAATTTTAGATTAATTTTAAGGATAGTTATTTATTGAATATTCTATGTTGATAATTGGGCATTACTGTTGATTTTTTAAGATTAAAGTAATTTTCTTGATATGAAGGATTATTGTTTTAGAAAATTATCTTACCTTGTGAAAACAATTTTGGTTTTGATTAATTATTAAATATAATATGAATATATATTTTTATTTCGTTTATTTTTTATTAAATTATGTTAATTAAAGTTCTTCCGAATTGGAAAATTCATACTCATTATTTAGATTAAAAGATGATTTTGTGGTGGAAATTGATTAAAGGATGTAACATTCATTTTAAAGTAAGTATATTTCCCTATTATTTTAGTAAATAAGATAATTTAATTACTCAAATCTTCATAAAGGATCTTTAAATAAATTTGTAATCCGTTTACTTTTTTATCAAATAAATTAATGGAATTTTATTTTCTACCAGATTTATGATTTTGTGGTGGTTAAATTTCCCATATCCATATTCTCTATCACTCTTTATCATCCTTTAAGATTTATATTTTCTCTTCATGTGCATATTTTTCTATATCAAGACCTAGTATATGTTATTCTAGATGACTTTCATACTTTCCCCTCTCTCTTGTATAGTGAAAATTTTATTGACTGTTTTTACAATGAGGGTTCTCAACATTGGTATTTTGAAAAGTAAAACTCAGCTTATCAAAACAAGATTTTAAATATGAAGGAAAAATTTTCTAACAATTGAGGAGAATGTAACATCCTGATGTTTAAAAAAATAAATACTAGGTTCGATTGCGTATAAGATACACTGCACTAAGCGTAAACAAAAAAAGAAATATTATTATTTAAATGTGACCCTTATAACTATTCCGTTGAAAAGAAACAAATGAATAGTATTAAAAAGATTATGAAATATATAATTGTATGAATCATTTATAATATATTAAATAATTATTTTTAAATAATTACTATACTTTTTCTAAAGACATTTTATTTTAATTTTTTAAAATAATTTTTATCTCATTATAAGGTGGATTATTATAAATAATTTCTAGATATTTTTTATGTTTTTTTGGAAAAATTGATTTAATTTTTTTATTAATCATGTGAAATTATATTTGGATTATGTTTTTTGGAATTTTTTGAAAATACTGATTTTTCAACAAATAGTTTAAAATATTGATTTTTCTAAAAGATGAATTTTATTTCGAGGTCAAATTATGATTTTTATAATTTTTAAATTTTAATAAGTTCAATTTTATTTTAAATAAACCAATTAAAGTATTTTAATTCTATTATATGAATTATTTATTTTTAAAATATTTTATATTTAAAAAGGGAATTGTTTTTGGAAAAATAGTTTTCAGATGCGTTTTTCAATGTTAAATTTAAATTAAATTAAGTAAATTTTGTAACATTAATTTTTAAAAGTGGATTCCATATTTTGATTCCATGGGTATCAATTTTTTAAATATTTTCATTTTAATTTTTGATGAAAATATGAGTAGTAAACTTAATAATTTTATTGCCACAGTAAAGGCCAAATCATGTAATTTATATTAAATATCAAATTCTATATAGCTTCAAATGACAATAAAACATACCGAAATCTTATTATATGATAATATATTGACAATAATCATTTAAATATCTTATTTATGACCTTTTGGGTTGATTTGAATGATATTATGAACATTATAGTCTTTTATTTAATGAAACGTCAAACATGTCACACTATTATTTTAAATAAGTGTGATATTTTTAATATGGTGATTTCCAGAGGATATATTCTACTATAAATATTATTTTGAAATATAATTGATTTAACTTCATCATGATTATTTATTTTTAGTTTTAGTGAATAAATAATAACTTTAAATTCTTTTACAATGATGTGGTGGTAATTATTAAATTAATTTAAAATTAAACTAAATGATGTTAAAAATATTAAAATTAATATAATTATAGATAATTAATGTAGTACACGAATTTTCAAGATTGCATTTAAATTTTATTGATATAATAAAATATTTGGTTTGAATTATATATTTAATATTCATATTATTAAATTCAAGTTAAGGAATTGTTATTAAAATTTACATTATAGATATTTTATTCTAAATAATATTTTATAAAATGATATATGATTCCTAAAAATATTAAATTTGTACAAGTGATTATTATAATTTTTAGAAAACTAACCATTATCTATTTATGAATATTTTTTATATAGTATTTATATTGACCCTTATAGAGTAAAATAATCAATGATGTCACAGTGAGAGTTAAAAGGGTTAAATTGAGGTTAAATCTAAAAGACAAGGGTTTAAATATAGTCAATGATTCTATAATATTTATTATATTAATTAATTTTTACATATAACAAAATTATATTATAAATAAATCACTTTTTACCCTTTTCTGAAAAAAATTAATTTATATTAATTTATATGTTTGAGAAATTCCAAGAATGTCTCTCCCCTATATTATAAAAGAGAACCTCTTCTTCTCAATTATTCACACTAAAAAACTGATTTTGTTTAGTCAATACCTGATCAAATACCTTCCTAGAATCCGTCTTCAAATTATGGAGGTCTTTTTTATGGAAGGAGCACCAACCTTAGTGGCCATAAGTTTTTAAGGAATCAATATTATTTGAAGAAGATGTGTTATTTTTAATCGAGTGTTTCAGTTTTGTTAATACTTTCAAAAAACTGAAACCATATTAAAACCCGATATAATAAAAAATATAGTATCACTCATATTATTAGATTTTATTATGTACGTGTAATTACCTATATTCTTCTCCACTTCCATAAAATGGGAAAATAATTCATCATTCGTGGGTAGGGAGGACTACCGCCTCATGAATCGATGTAATTTGTTTTCCATCGCCGTCTCTCATGAATAGTTTTATTGATTGAATTAATAATTATATACTATATTAATAAAATATTTATCATTATTAGAATAAAATTTATCATTTAATTTATTATCTTTCTGGGCACAAAAAATTGATAACGTTGTTTATTCATACTTTTCGATTTCCACCTCCATAATGAAATGTGATTCATTTTTCCTAACCACATCACATGGATGATATTTATAACTATATATGAAGAATTAATTATATATTGATGACATTTTAATCATTAATTAAATATAAGAATAGTTTCTTTTATTTCATAATGATCATTGAAAAATGAAATCATTACTCACACGTAGGTACGACCAATCATCTCCACCATTGTAACATAATTCATTATTAATAACCACATTTAGTGAGTGGATTTAAAAGTATAATAGATATATAAACATGATAATTATTTAATTATTTTTATATATGGTTTGAAATTTATCTCTATGACTATATTAAAATTAACTAATACATTTTGGACAAAAGTACTAAATATTTTTAAAATGCCAAACATGAAATTAAATGATTAAGTATTTGTATAAAACAAGGTAATTTGTGAAATAAAAGGAATAATAAACATGGAAAATTAAATAAATAAATTATAAAATTAAAAAAAAAATATTAATCAGTATGATTTTTTCGTTGTTCCTTGAAACGTATATTCTAGATTTAAGAATCACTGTTTCCCAGTGATTTTCATTGGATTTATTCAAGAAACTAGAAAATTCCAACAGTTATTTATCCAATGTAGGCCGTTTTTTCAAATGAAGGCGTTCATTATGTTTTGAACTTTATGATACTTAAGAACGTGCGTTGGTTGAGAGGATGGGAGGTTAGAATCATCACACCCTTTTGGGGGGAATTAATATCTAATATGAGACTATCTTTGTAAAATTAAAATATTTTCATGAATACTTATTAATTCACCAAGTATATCATATGTATCCCTTGGAATTTATAATCACTTAGTAACAAGTGTAAATTTTTAGAATCTTATTTATCCTTTCAATAATCTTCATTTATGGAAATATCTATATGCATTCGAGGTTTTACATCAATGGTATCCTCTAACATACTACTTGGAGATTCTTTTAATCATCATTGTGATGATACCAGTATTTAAGACACTCAGCGGGGCAGTATAGAATTTTTTGTCATCCAGGGAGACAAAGGTTTGGTTGGATTTTGGGATCGTGCCCATAAAATTGGCTACCTATGTATCTTTGTGAAAGGAATCAGAAAGCTCATAGTTCAGGGCCACTGAATGGGACACATCACACCTTTTATGTTCATGTCATAAGGACCTCTAAGTGGAAGGTACTTAGTTGAATATTTATTGTTGGACTTATGCTGAGGTAGCCCAAGGAACTTGGAAAGGATATGTATTTCCATGTAGGATCAAACCCTATTTGGAATATGTCCCAAGGAGAACGATGTTGAATTGAAGTGTTGGGTTTGAACCTCAAGGAGGCTTCCTATATATCGCATGTGTATGAGAATCCAAAGCCAATGCTGTTCGATAGGAATCATAAGTGAGTATGGTCCTCTGACAGAAATGAATTTGGGGCTTATTAATAAAGAGGATGCACAGATTACGGAAGTTAGGATTGGATTCCAGAGGAGGATATCCAGTGAGCTCGGGCTCTGAAAGGGCTTCCTACATATCCTGGTTTGAATAAGAATCAGAGTTCTCATTGTTCCTCCTATTGTGAAAATTCTGTAATTGTGAAAAATCTCTAAGACCACGTGAGTCATGCTCAATGTGAGATACAAATGAATGTCAAAGATTCCTCAAAGGAATTCACACATTCAAATTTTTACTCCATGAAGATGGAAGAGGGTGCATCCATCATGAAAGAGGGAAAGGCGACAAGCTTTCCCTCTGTTCTCTTCACATTGTACAAGGGTCCAAATGGAAGGAAGAAGGGATGAAGGTGAGGGGATTATACAAGGATTTTTTCCCTTTTGTTAATTGGTTGGGGATGACTCTTAAGAAGGATTCCCATTTGAAATTGGTTGGGGATTACTCCTTCCTAAGGAGGATGGCCATTTGTGATTGTTTGGGGCTTACTCCTAAGGAGGATGCCAATTTGAGATTGGTTGGGGCTTACTCCTAAGGAGGATGCTCCACGCAGGTGTTGCGCACAGCTCATGTGTTCTAGACCTTTATGGGAATTTTATCCTTGTTTCCCCATTTAATTCTCTCTTCTCTCATGTTTTAGAGAGCTACCTGAGAATAATTGGAGGATATTGGTGGAAGTGCTACACAATGGGAACTTTGGGGCTTCATCCAACATTTTCTATCTTTGAAATAGAGAGCCCAAGGTTCCTACTTATAGGCATGAATGGGGGCCTCAGTGAAGGAAAGTTTTTTGCATAGGTCCTCCACATAGGACATTCGAGTTGGTCTTCCGCGTAGGGGTGTGAAAGATCATTTTACGTGTAGGTCCTCCATGTAGATCCTCCGCGTTGGTACTATGCATAGGTCTTTCATGTAGGTCCCTTTGTAAAATTTATTCTTCTTCCAAGTGGTTTAAATTTTTATCTATATGTCTATTTGGGTTCCGCAACCAGTCAAATCGATGGTCTTTAAGAGATCTACACTTCTTTAGATCGTAAATACACCATGTCTTCTTGCAAAAAAAACTCGGAAATTGAATTTAATGTGTCGACACCTTTTCGTCATCAATCATAGTAATCCACTACATACTTATAGAATGGGTAATCATTCCACTTATTCATCGGGAGTGAGGTAGTATTTTGGCACATAGAATTCCAGCCTCCATCTTCTTTCTTCATGGTGAAAACATCTTTTCTCATATTTGAAATTTGTTGTTATGTGAGAATCATTTCTCCACTCTATGGAAAAGTTCATGGAACACATTTCATGTTGTCTAAAATAGTCCCCCTTAGAATTGGATTCATTTGGAATGAAAATAATCTTCTTCTAATGTAATATAAGGGCAATTTGATGCATTCCAACATTATTTGGCTAGAATTGGAGCTATGTCATGTTTGGAAGGATGCTCAAATTTTTACCTAAGCCATGGGGCCTAACAAGTATAGTTTGAATATTGGTATGGTCATATGGAAAACCCTATATTATTACCTAAACCATACAAAAATGTACATTTAGTGAGCTGGGACTCGACTTTTGTCCATATTTCCCTATTCGGGTTTTTAATCTACTGAGTACCACGTCTCTTGTTATTTGTAGTTTAGAGTAATGTATGTTGGAATATAAAGGGCTAATATTTAGGGTTGAATAGCTTTGACCATAATTTTTTAATTAGTTCTTAAACAAGAATATGTGACTAAGAATTGCTTTAAAATTCTTCAAAAATTTCGTAGGGGAATCTTGAACCATGATTATTTTGGCCACCAAATTTAAAACATGTATCAACATAAGTGGAGGCACTTCCAAGAATGATGTTACCATTATCTGACAAACCTATTATGGGGGTTGTGTTTTAAAGGGACAACTGGGGCATATGCCGCATAGCCTAATAGTGGCATCTTTTGGCTGACAAGCCTATTATGTAGGAAACTTATGAAAGGACACCTAAGGGAACATATTTCATAGTCAAGCAAAGGAGTTCATTAAGAATCTAACATTTTACTATTGATAGATAATGTAAAATAAGTTTTGGGTTACTCAATACCACAGTGGGTGGTTTTTCCATGGAAAGGAATTTTAAGAATGAAAAAGGGCTATTTTAGACAGACATAAGTCATGAATAGGAAAACCATTTCTATACAAATTTGGAGTATGAGTAATGGTTAAAATTTATCAAAAAGGGGAATTTATGACATTATACTGTGAAGTTTACAGTCTTGCAATGAATACGTTGTACTATGCAGTTTAAAGTCTTGGAGTGAGGATGTTGTACTGTGTAGTTTAAATTCATGCAGTGAGGATGTTGTGTGGATTTAATTTAATGTCTTTATATTTGAAAAAAGGAATGATAAAATTCTTCCAATTTCGTGGTAATTTCATTGGACACACACTCTCATATTCATGTATGGAAGGAAAAATTGTAAACATTGATTTGGGAATTTATGAAACCGATGAATGATATAGGAAAAGGGCTAAAATCATTAGAGAAGTATTTTCCCAGAATGAAGTTTCCATTATTTGAAAAACCTGTTATGGGGTCTGTATTATGCAGGACCTATTGGGGTATATGATGCATTGAAAAATAGTGGCATCTTTTGATTAACAGACCAGTTATGTAGGAAACATATGCAAGCCCACCAAAGTGCACATATTTCATAGTCAAACAAAAAGAGTTGTTATAATTTTAACGTTCTATTTCTAAATGGTGAAGAATGTTTATGGAGATTCATATTTTCGAAAGCAAAGATTTTGGTTTATGGAGAAAGGTACCAGAATATGGGAGGGGTATTTCTAACCATGAGTGTCCAATGAATCAGAGGAATAAGACATTTACGAATGTCTGACCCAAACGTAAGAGGTATGGTGCCTGTAGGTTTAGGTCATACAGTTAGGACCAGAAATAGAAACAATATATAACATGTGGCAAAGTGATTTCAAGGTTATTTTATAGTGAATAAAACACATGGTGATGGAAATGCGTAATCCATGGTCTTAAAGACTTTCATATTATGAGAATGATAATGGGACAAGTATACATGAATGACTATTTTTAAATACAGATTCTTGTATATTGTGATCAATTATTAAAGGGGACAAAGATACTATACCCATGAACGAAGTTACCATATTTCGGAAAACCCGTTATGGGGGTTGTATTATGTAGATCGAACTAGGGAATATGCTGCACAGACAAATAGTGGAATCTTTTGACTGACAGGCCTCTTATGTAAGTAAATTATGCAATGCTGCCTAAGGGCATGTGCTGCACAGTCAGGAAAATGAGCTCTTGAGTATTAGAAACTCTATCACCGTAAACTGTAAGAAAGATTATGAGGATCTGGAAAAATTCATGATTAAGAGTGTCAAATATGGAAGGGGTTTATGCCCAATGCATATGAGAAATATTTAAACCAATATTTGAAAAAGAGTTTGATTTCCTTTACATAGATCTTACTCATCTGTAAAATATAGACTTTCTTTGTTTCCTCTGAATGAATATTATGATATGCAGTTTAATGTCATCCCATGAGGACATTATACTATGTAGTTTTAAGTCATGCAGTGAGGACATTATACTGTGTAGTTTTAAGTCATGTTGTGAGGATATTTTCACCTCCATAAGGAATTGAAAAGCCTTAATTATATAATGAAACCTTTTACCTAATTCCTAAGATCACTTGAGCTATGATCGATGTGAGAAACAAGGAGTAGTAAGGTTCACTTTTATAATCCAAATGTGACATAGATGAAGAATGGGGTGTTATATTTCCATTCAGTTTAACATCGTGTAGTAAGGACGAAGATGAACCGATGTGAATGGAATATACATATTGTAACTAGGTTAATAGATAACACCAAAGTGTCACTCTATGTCTTACTGGGGGAAGGATCAAGTCATACAAAATTTGTAAAACATTTCCTACGCAGATTTGATTCTTATAAAAGAAATAAAGGGTTTTTTATGGAGGATGGGCCCAACATTGGAGATCTAGGAATCTCTATGAATCTCAAAATATATGAGAATCAAGTCGTACATAGTTCTTTAAACACTCATTCCGTGTGATAATGGAGTTTGACATGAAGAATGGTGGATTTTTTACATGTTTTCAGAGAACGCAAAATCTGAAGACATAAAATGGTATAAGGACCCAATCATATATCTTAAGGAAACACTGTTTATGGATCTGATTCATATAAAGGAGGAGAAAAGAAAATAATAAGATTGTGTGATTGTGTTCGGGCCCAAATTAGATATTTAGGCATCTTTACATATCTCATTGAAAATGAGAATCAAGCCATATGTAGTTCTTGAAATATGGCCTCTATGAAGATTTAAATCAGACATTGGAAAGGGAGAGACTCATATACTACTATGGAGTAGTGATGATGTCAATGATATTTGGTTATGGAAGCTTCTAATGTCAAATAGTGAAAATGTTATTTGTACAAATGATGTCATGCAGTTTAACGTCATGTCACAAGGACGAAGATGCTACACACTTTAACATCATGCAAGATGGATTATTATGGTTGTTATGTAAGTTAATGTCTTGAAACTATGACATGTGGGTTGTCCAGTTTTATGTTTTGCAGTAAGGACATGGGGGCTGTGTAGTTTTACGTCTTGCAGCAAGGACATGGGGATTGTGTAGTTTTATGTCTTGCAGCATAGACATGGGGGTTGTGCAGTTTTATGTATTGCAGCAAGGAAATGGGGGCTATACAGTTTTATGAATTGCAGTAATAACATGGGTGTTGTGGAGTTTTAAGTCTTGTAGCAAGGACATGGGGGATGTGTAGTTTTGAGTCTTGTATCAAGGACATGGCATTGTGCAGTTTTAAGTCTTGCAATAAGGACATAGGGGTTGTGTAGTTTTATGTCTTCCAGGAAGGACATGGGGGATGTCCGGTTTTAAGTCATGCAGCAATGACATGAGGGTTGTGCAGTTCTATTTCTTGCAGCAAAGACATTAGATGTATAATTACACAAAGTATTTCTTTAATAATCTCTCATTGGTTGGAGTTTTAATGATATCTCCTTCCATTGAGATTAAAGCATATGCCCCATTTGAATAGACCATATGTATGGAATAAGATCCTTCCCATTTCGGTTCATGTTTTGGAGGATTCTTTCCCTGTATCATTGGAGTCCTAAAATCCAACACAAATTCTCCTTGAAGGAATGAATGAAGGTGAACTTTATTATTAAAATCATGTGCTATTATTTTATGATAAACTTCTAAATGATACAATGTATGCAGTTTTATCTCGTCTAATCTTTCCAACTCATTGAACCATTTCTGAGACCTCTCATCTGTAGAAAATTTATCATAGATTTCAACTCTAAGTGAAGGAAATTGTATTTCAATTGGCTAAACTTCCTTAGTTCCATATACTAATGAACAAATTGATTTCTGGGTAGTAGTATGGGTAGTTTTCTGATAAGCCAATAAAGCATCCCAAAGTTTATCAGTCCATGATTTCTTATCTTTATCCACCATCTTCTGGAGTATATTTGATAAGGTCTTGTTGAAAGCCACTATCTATCCATTGGCCACTGCATGATAGTGAGATGAGTGGTTGGAATCGATATTATGTTCCTGCTACAACTTTTTTAACTCGGTAGAATAAAACTGGGTGCCATTGTCCATTAAAATAGTGTTAGGGATGCCGAATCTGTTGATGATATTTGTTTTGACAAAATTAAAAATAAATTTTCCTCCGACTTACTTGAGAGGTATTGCCTCAGCCCATTTAGAGAAGAAGTCAGTATTAGGGAGAATATACTTGAACTACTTAGCTGTGGCTGGAGGATAAGGTCCTACTACATCCATTCCCCATGTAGAAAATGGCCAGGAGTATTTAGCTATATATAGAAAATCTGGGGGTTGATGAATGAAGTTGTCATGCACCTGACATGGATTTTATTTTTCAGTGAAATCTGTACAATCCTGTGTTATTAAAGGCCAAAAGTATCCAAGACTTCAGATATGATTGGAGAGTCAATGTCCAGAATGATGGGCACCACAAGCTCCTGAATTTACTTTTTTCATGACAGTTTTGGTCTCATCTCCATCAATACATCTGAAGAGAATTCTATCAAAACATCGCTTGCAAAGGATCTTTTGGTGGTTTGGACTATCATAAAGAGTAATATTGGCCACTCATCATCAGATCTGCTTCTTCTCAGCAATATTTAGTGTAATTACCCCATTTTGAAGATATTCCATGATGGATGTTCTCCGTCCCATGGTATGACCATATTGTTATGAAATAGGGAAAATTTCATTAATTTCCTTCCATCTGGTTTGAAGAAAAGATGAGACCACATGAAAATGGGTTATGCTAATAACTGTCTCATCCCGACTTTGATATGACAAGGTTGTAGCTACATTATCCAGTGCATCTGCTTGAGCATTTTTTGATCATGGGATATAAGACAATGTCGCCTTTGAGGGAAATTTATCCATTAACCCTATGATGTAATCACACAAAAGGATTAACTCTTCTTTTTAGATATAATATTCCCCATTGATTTGTTTCAATACCAATTATGAATCACCTTTTACCTTCAAATGATAAATTTCCACCTAAAGAGGCAATTCCAAACCTATGATGAGAGCTTTGTATTCTGCTTCATTGTTGGTACCACCTTTCGATAATATTAAAGAATAATGCAATACTGCCTTTTCTGGGGAAATAAAGAAAATTCCTAATACAACCTTGTTGAGTTTAGTATTTTCCAGTCTCTTCCCTATTAGACTTCTAGAAGAACCATCAAAATACATTTCCCATGTTTGGGAATTATCTGGAGTAGAGAAGACCTCTTAATCAAGAAGTTCAGTATTAAATGATGTATCTTCCTCAAATGGGTGCTCAATAATGAAATCAGCCAGAACATGGATTTTACTGCCTTTTGAGGAACAAACTGGATATCAAAATATTGCAAAATAACCTCCCACCATGTTAGATGTCCTTTAAGCATAGGGAGACTGAGGATAAATTTGAGTAGGTTACTGCGAGATACTAATTAGATGTCATGATGATGCAGGCAGTGCCTAAATTTCTGAAAATCAATGATTAATTCGAAGTTCCACTTTTCAATACATGAATACCGAGTTTCCTCATCAATCATATTTGGACTGAGATAGTAGAAATTTTTTTCATTCCCAACGTCATTCTTTTGGGCGAGAAAGGGCCCTAGGGTTTTCTCTAATGCTATCATGTAGAGAATAAGTGGTGTTCCTCCAATAGTTGGAATCAAGAGATATTTCTTGAGGTAATAAAATGCATCTTGGAAATCTTTAGTCCTTTGGTAAGTGACTCCCATCTTCATTAATCTGGTGAAGGGTAAACACTTGCCTACCAAATTGGAGATAAAGAGCCAAATATAAGCCAACATTCCTTGGAGTCCTCTTAATTCATTTAAATTTTGAGGGGGTGACATACCAAGGGTTGATTTTGTTTTCTCAGGATCAACTTTGATACCATGATAGTGTACAACGAAGCCATGGTATTTTCCTGAGTTTACCCCAAAAGAAAATTTAAAGGGGTTCATCTTCATACTGTGTTGCTGATGTTTATTGAATATGGTTCCAAAATCAACCAAATTATTGGAACTTTTTCTAGATTTGACTAAAAAATCATGCACATAACATTCATCAAATTTCCATATGAAGGGTTTGAAGATACGGTGCATGGAATGTTGGTATGTTGCGCCTGCATTTTTTAAGCCAAAGGGAATTACCTGATAGAAAAACACACCATGAGGGGATCTAAAGACTATAGATTCTACATCCTCTAGGCCATTGAAATTTAATTATACCCAGAGTAACCATCCATAATGGAATGATCTTCATATCTATCCATTTCATCAATTAGAAGATCTGTAATCGGGAATAGAAAATCATCTTAAAGACAATGCCAGTTAAGATCTCTGAAATCAATGCAGACTCTAATTTTCCAATTCTACTTTTTCACTGGGACAATATTGGCCAGCCATTTGGGATACTGAACATCCCTAAAAAAATTATCCTTTATAATCTTATTATCTTTAACTTCAATTTTAGAGGCATGAGTTTGGTGTGTCCTTATTCCTCCTTTATTGAATCCATGATTTTCTTCTGGAAAACCCAAATAATGGGTGGCTACATCAAGATTAAGACCTAGAATTTATGTATAATTCCAAGAAAATATATATCAATGTTTCTTTAGAAATACATTATACACCTTTTTCTCTTGAGAGGTCATGGCCGCAATAATTAGAGTGCAGCGTGGATCTTCTTCTGTACCAAAATTTATTTCTCTGAGTTCATCCGCAGTGGTAGAGACAGCTTCTTCAAATGATGGAGGAGAATCCCTGAGATTTTCATCTTCTTCTTCATTATGTATTACCACTTCTATTTCCACATGAATTATAGATGATGAGGAAAATCTTCTAGTGATAGGGGAGAAATGATTATTTGAATAGCCTGATGGAAAGACCACCATATCTGACCCTAATTATGACAAGAGGGATTCTTGTGGTCAAAAAGAGGGATTAATGGATTGAGAATCAGCATCTTTGTCTTCCCCTATCATTGCTACAATTTATTCTACTCTGATTGATGAAGTAGAGGCTTGTTTTAGTTCAATAGATGAAATGAAAACATCACCATTCAAGCATCCATCATTTCATGGTGTATCAATAATTTCGCCCATGTTTTTAGGATCAATTTCCACAATTTACATTACTGAAATTACTGGATAAGTGCATGAATTTGATTTTACCCTTTCAATTTAATTAATGGGTAGCACATAATCTGTACGCAAATTCATGAATGGATTTTCTGGAATCTTTTCCAGTCCATTTGGTGCATTATCTCTAGTTAATTACTTCATAATGGACATCATTCCTTTTGTGTGATAAAACTCTGCCTCAATGTATTGAGATTCACTTGTTTTGAACAGAGCCTTTCCACCATATGATGTCCCAATTTGACCATTGAAACTGTATTTGATACATGATGGTATGATGAATGTGTGGAAGCATGTTAATGCACCAAGGACTTCCAAGAAGAATATTGAAGGCTGTTTCCAAACGAATAACCATGAAATATGAATTAGACATAAGATCTCCAAATTGAGTTCTGAGTGTAATTTCTCTCATAGGTTCTTGTTCATTCTTTTTATATCCTTGCAACATTAATGTTGAAGGAGATAAGTCAAATTCAATTTTTCCCAATCGGTGAAGTGTGCAATGGGAATGAGGTTGAACCTATAACCATTATCAATGAAGGCTCATCGTATATCTATGTCATAGACCTTTCCAAATAGATACAAAGGTCTGATATGGACATGTACCACATTTCCTTCATCTTTATCTATAAATGATATGACGGTATTACATTATGCAGAATCATTCTCTATATGATAAACCTTAGCAGCATCAAATTTTGTTTCAAAATCACGAGGACATGATAAAGCCTTAATGAGTGCCTCTCAAATATCTTTTTATAGATTCAAAGCATCTATAATTGACAACTGGGCTAGTACTTGGGCCAATTTTTTCAAGACATCATACTTTTTGTCAAAAGGTCTACCTTTCCCATCATAGAGATGTAATTTAATAGGTGTTTTATAAGTTGATGCGTCTAATGTAATAATATTCTTTGCCGAAGAAAAAGTATGAGATATTCTTGACATTGGAATATTAGACTAACTAGGTCTATTCACTTGCTGAGAGGAAGATGGAGTTTCTTTTAATCTGTCCACCAAATATTTTTTTCCAAAACTACAATTGTTTCATATTGAAGAAACTCTTTGTTCATGTTGACACTTAAAAAGGGATCTTCTGTGAGTTTCTGCCACATATATGGTTTGATCATGTGTAGATTTAAAATGGTGGATTCTAGAATTCCATCGTCTCCCCCTATATCATCGACCTTATCCCCTTCCTCTTGTTCCCCAATTAGTCATAATGAATTCTGGATCACTATAATCTGAATCAACACATGCATAAAGATCCATTAAATGGATAACATTAACGAAACTAATGATTAATTCTTCATCTAATGAAGATTATTCTTCTTGTTGATAGGTTAATTCTGGTTGTACCATTTGGCAGGGCGGTGCCCATGATTTTGAAACAGATGGCATAAAATCTTCCAGGGTTAAGGACAACTTTGGCCTTGACACAATATAATTTTATTCTGACAACTCTTTGTATTTATCATTACATTACTTCTTTTAGGAATGTCCTTTTGATGAAGATGTTTTTGGTGTGGCCGAAGTTGTAGAAGACTCAATTGGTTTTTTCGACTGTGTTTGTAAAATAGCATGAGTTCAGTTGACCATTTTCCTAATCATCTAGTCATCATATTTTTGTAATCTTTTACTTTTAACCTTTTTCCATTCTCCCTCTTCCTCTGGATTGGTAGTAGTAACACATGCTACTTGAGCTAATGAACTTTTCAATTTCACTTGTCCAGAGTCTACAATCTTTTGCAGAATGAATTTCAAAATAATGCATTCGTAACTGGGGTGACCCAAAATCTAATGAAAGGGACAATAATTTGGACGATATTCATCTCCATCATTATTTGGCATTTTCGGAATTAGAAACTAAACAAATTTTTTTGCTAAGGCTGCGATGAACTAGGGAGGAACTTATTCATTCCTGAAAGAATAAACTATATTCTTTAATTCCTCAAACTGTTTCAACCTTTGATCTCTTTGTTCATCATCAAAATGTGGTCATTTGTGTTGATTCTCATGAAGCAAAGCCGTTCGGTTCGATGAAGGTCTTGAAGTAGAAGTAGGTACATGTGCGTGTTTGAGTGTGATTTAGCAGCTCTTGCCTTTCCAATCCACCTTCCCGGAGCTAATGGAATTACACGCGTTTTATCTTTAGTTTCTATAATAGAGTATTCTATCTGCTGAGTGATTGAAGTAAGGTCTCGAAACCCTCCTATGTATTTAATAGGGATCAATGGTGTCTGTAATTCATCATACATATTTGTCACATATATTTTCAAAAACTCTTCTTTAGGAAGTGTTAAACATAAGGAATATGCTAATCCCTTAAATCAAGCAATGAAATCTGAAAATCTTTCATCTCCATTTGTTTATAATTGATAAGAACAAAAACTTTTGTCTTTGGTAGTTTGAAGCTAAATTGAAGAAGTAATTTCTGATTGAGATATTCCCACCCAGTAATTGATCGAGATTGAAAACTTCTATACCAAACAAAAGCTGGTCCTTGTAATGACTGCACAAAACACCTAAGATTAGATGCTTCTTGTTTTTGAGAAGTTCCCATCATATGATAACAATGAGAAACAAAATGTGTTATGTGTTGTTCCAGATCTCCCGAACCATTAAAGATTGGAAATTTGGTATTCAAAAAAAGTTTGGTGGGGGAGGAATTGCATCCTCCCATTTAGGGTAAGCTCTCTTTTCAAGATGAACTAGTGCATGTCATTCCTCCATAGCTTCCAATCACGTTGTTAATGCCTCTATAGTGTTCATAAGAATTTGGGGAATATTCGGATGAGCTAGATTCTGTGTAGGTATGAAAATTAGAGTTTGATCAGGTGCAACAACCGGTAAGACCACTGATGGTAGTGCTGATATCTGCCTTGGATAACCCATGGGAACATGTTTATCAGGATGTATATGGTCATTCCTTGATTGTGTATTCCATGGATAGAATTCATTATCCACATCTATAGTCACTACAAATCCCCTTTTCTGAGGAGCTCCTACAGGATTTGAAAGTTGAGGGATTACCTGGGGATACCATCTAGAAGAAATGTTGTTACAAAGTAACTCTCTGTTGAGACTTCATAACTCCTTAATTTCCTCTTCTTCTTGTGAAAAACACTCTTTATGTGAAATATATGGACCTTATCTAGTGGAAAAGTGAGATGCAATATGAGTTTTTCATTTCCCCTTGCAAGAATCCTTTCGGTGAGGGGGGAGTTAGTTATTTGAATGCATACCTAAATTCTAGGTAAGCCTATGATTTTGGGTACAAACATCTTCTTCATTTTCCTCGGTGTGTACCATATTATGGACAAGAACTTCATCTTCTTATTCCCTTGAACTGGACTTATTTTCTAGAGGATCTTCTACAATGGTGTTGATAACATTCACTGACGCATAATGCATTGATTTTATTCTATCAATGTTTCAGCTAGATTGTCTCCATTTTTTTCACAAGACTCAATTCTCCTATATGAAGAATTTTGTGGAACTGTTTGGCGGACAGTAACATGAAGGGAATCATTTGATAGTTCAGTTGTACTCTTTCCTCGCGGCTTCTTCCCTAATCGTGATAAAACTGACTTTTGTTGAGGAGGGGATTGTAGATGTGAAAAATCCCCCAACCTTGTATGCTTGGGTTGATCATGTTATTCTTCATTAAATCTTTGAACATTGTTTGATGAAATTGAATGTTGAATTAGATGAGCCCCTAGCCTGGAAATCTGGGGTGATTCTTGAACTTCTATAGCTGAAATTCTTGCAACAACTCTACTGATTTTACGGATTTTGGTACGGACATTAGCTGGGTGCATCATCCAACAACCACTTAAATCACCCGTTTTAGAATATCAATGCACTATTTCAGACATTTTAATCTTATGACCCCTAAAATCCTCTAAACAAGATTCCTGTTCAAGATTCTCAAATGCTTGATGTAAAAGTAGAATAAAAACTTATTTTCATTGGGCCTGATTCTGATGAGAACTGGTTGAGGCCTGTTCTTGAGCATACATTTTATTACATAGAAAACCTATTGACTGGGGCTGGCCGTGGGAAATAAAATTGCATAAAACCAATTTTTTTGTACTTTTATGATTTTATAGTGAAGTGAAATGCAATGCTCCAAATGCTCCATATCCTCTAATGTGAACACAAGATGGGGAATCAGAAATTAACTGGCATAGTCACTTTAGAGCAATGATACATGCACGCTGAAGGCCTCTCTACTGTTTTTCAATCTTTGGATGTCAGGAAACTGAGAATGATAACAATTCAATTTGGAATTGTAACCCTTCTATTAACATTACATAATTTTGATATTTATTATATGGTAAGACATTGGTTTTTAAATGATGAAGAGTTTTCTTAATGTTGAGATGAATGTCCTGAATGCAATATTTAGTTATCAATTCTGAAATATCATACTAAGAATTATCAAAAGGCTAGAACATGAATGGTATTTCTCCTTTAGCTAATTGTTTCCTCAGGTTTAACACATCTTCTTGATCATTAACAAGAGGTTTATCAACATGATCTGACTAGAGTGGTTGCTCTTTATTAGTAGAGAAATGAACTAAAGAAGGTTTCGAGAATAACCGTTCCATTAAGTCATCTTCTTCTTGTGAAAGTGTTTCACTCGTAAATGACAAAGAACCAGACATGACTGGCTTTGTGTTTGCAAGTGCCTCAAGATAGGAGGGCTTTCTCATCGCTGCATTTTCAATTATGGAATAGTATGGAAAATGTGAAATACTACTATGGAGATGAATTTTTTAGTGAATTCCATCATGGGGAGGATCACTATGATGGATTACAACAAGAGATAAATCTTCTTTCTCCTTGGTCTTCTAGCCGCACGGAGGGTTTCAGTAGCTCTCATCTAGAGATAGACACTCTGGATTGACCGAATTTTCATGAATAAAGCCTTCATGATGATGTTTCAAATGAAAAAATTCTGAATTAAAACTACCAAATCAAAAATAAAGTAATGAGAGGGTAGTATCTTCATCAGCAATAGATAAATGTCTAAGGGATTCTAGAACTCCAACATTAGGAGGAGCTAAATCACAGCTTGACTCTTGATTTTCCAATGGTTTTTGGGGAGTCTTGTTTTTGGATGTTCTCTTATACATATTTGGGGCCACCTGATGGGAGAAGTGGTTTTAATGGGTAGGTGTTTGCGCCTGCCTTGGAGTAGTTAGCAGAATGGACCGATTAACTCCAATCGGAATGGGTGCATGTTCCAGATCCTATTGTCCATATGATATTGGTGAATATTCCCCATGACCCTTCTAGACTGCAACAGATGTGTGTATCTTCTTTGGGATGGCATACCAATGTGTCATCCCTTGTGTGGGGATAGATTTAAATGTTTGTACCCCTGATACTGCTGAAGTAGTGGTTAAAATATCATGGCTTGCTTCCAGAATATGGGTAGGGATATGTGTCTTCCCTTTCACTATTGATAAGATGTGTTTTGTGACTTCAGTAGCCAGAATGGGAATATATGTCCATTACGTATCTAGAGTAGGTGTATGTTCCTGCTCCTGTCCTCATTTTCTTGTCAATGGATATTGATAGTACTCACGCATGGGGGAAAAGAGTCAGGTTTACCCCAAATTTGTCGTCAGAGCTTTCTTAATGACTTCTTTGGGTGCTACCAAACGAGACTGTTGTCAAGAATGATGAACAATGGCAGGTGTATGTGCATTCTGGTTGTTTTCCATTAAGTATGGTTGAAGTAATTCCTTCAATACCTGCATACAAGACTGCTGACATAATTGGTAATTGTAAACTGGTGTACGTTCCTATTTACTAGTTTCCACCATATTAGATTGGCGGGCCTCTTTAAATGCAGTCAGACGAGCCTGCTGACTGGCAGATAACTTGTATGCTGGTGTATGTGCATGTTCATGATACTCCACTGGGATTATCTAGTGGGTTTGGTGAGATGCTGTCAGACCATCTTTCTAAGAAAAAAAATTAGGACGGATGGGTGTATGTCCCAGGTCGTTGTTTTCCATCAAGTTAGGTCTATAGACATCTCCGAAAGGGGTATAGGTAAGAACATACTCCCTGTTGACCAGAAGTTGTCCCTGGCATCGTCTAGCGTTCCTGAGTCTGAGAGACCTGGGATGAACATTTAGAGGCCACACCACCATCATTTTGGGGGTTAACTACTATATGATTCAGCTGACAACATTTTCTAATGGGTATCCTCGAGAGAGACTCCTGCATTCTTGAATCTAGGCCTTGAGTGACCACTTGATCCACCTCCCTGTAGTATGGTAGGGGATGGTTTTTGTGTTCTGGGGATAAGTACCCGAAATGGTTGGAGATAGTTTTTGGCACCATATGATTCATGATCATTGGTAGTCGATGGATAGATGATCAGTGATTGATGTTGACTTGGAGGGCCTATTGAGCTGCCATAGAAGTCAGGATTGTATCGTGCTAGCGATATTCTTCTACCAGCACATTAGAGACCCAATGCTGAAGACTCTAGGTTATTGATGAAATCCTTCCTGTGGATAGAGATCCAGCTTGAGCAGTGGTCGGGAAATTCGTAGATGTTGTCTTAGAGAAAGCCATTATTTAGATTAAAGGGAATTCTGTGGAAAAATGAAAACCACGACAAACTCTATTAAAGAAACATCATTCCAAATGGATATATGCGTGATTAATTCCTTTGTCTGGAATTACTTTATATATATATTTGGGACTATCATGTGGGTAAGATTATTAACTTGGTTAAGGATTCATGTCGGGTTCACCATTTTTGTTTCGTTGTTCCTTGAAACATGTATTCTAGATTTAAGAATCACTGTTTCTAGGTAGTTTTCATAGGATTTCTTCATGAAACCATAAACACCCAATAGTTAATTATCCCAAGAGGACCTAATTTCCAAATGTAGGTGTTCGTTATGTTTTGAAAATTATGATACTTAAGAACATACATTGGTTGAGTGGATGGGAGGTCGGACTCATCCCACCCTTTTGGGGGGAATTATTGTCTACTCTGGGACTCTCATTGTAAAATTAAAATATTTTCATGAATCCTTATTAATTAACCAAATATATCATAAGTATCCCTTGGAATTTATAATCACTTATTAACATGTGTAAAATTTTAGAATCATAATAATGCATTCAATGTTATCCATTAATGAAAATATCTATATGTATTATAGGTTTTCCATCAATGGTATCCTCTAATATACTGCCTGGAGATTATTTTAATAATTGTAGTGATGATTCTAGTTTTTAATCCACTCAGTGGGGCACTCTAGAATTTATTTTCATCCAGGGAGACAAAGGTTTTGTTTGATTTTGGGATCAATCCCATAAAATGGGCTACCTACGTATCCTTGTGAAAGGAATCAGAAACCTCGTAGTTTGGTTCCACTGAATGGGACACATCATAGCTTTAAAGGTTATGTGATAAGGACCTATAAGAAGAAGGTACTTAGTTGAAACATCATTGTGGTACTTATGATGAGGCTGCCCGTTGAACATGGAAAGGATATGGATTTACATGTACGATCAAACCGTATTGGGAATATGGCCCAAGGAGAACGAGGTTTATTTCAAGTGTTAGGTTTGAACCTCAACGAAGCTTCCTACATATCCCATATGGATGAGAATAGAATGCTGATGTAGTTAAATATGTATCATAAGGGAGTATGGTCCTCTGAGTGAAATCAATTTGGGGTTTATTCTTAAGGAAGAAGTGTAAATTAAGGAAATTAGGATTGGATTCCCGAGGAGGATATTCAGTGAGCTTGGGCCCTGAAAGGGAGTCCTATGTAACCTAGTTTGAACATGATTCTAATTTCTCGTAGTACCTTATATCATTAAAATTATTTAATCGTGACAAATGTCTAAACCCACGTGAGTCATGCTCGATGTGAGAAACAAGTGAATGTCAAAGATTCAAGAAAGGTATTCAAGTGTTCTAATTTTTCATCCATACAGATGGAATATCGTGCGTCGACCGTGGAAGAGGGAGAAGTGACATGCTTTCCCTCTATTCTCTTCCCATTGGAAAATGGTCCAAATGGAAGGAAGAAGGGGTGATGGTGAGGGGAATATACCAGGATGGTTGCGCTTTTGCTAATTGGTTGGGGCTGACTCCTAAGAAGGATGCCCATTTGAAATTGGTTGGGACTTACTCCTTCATAAAGAGGATTCCCATTTTAGATTGGTAGGGGCTTAATCCTACGGAGGATGACAATTTGATATTGGTTGGGGCTTACTCTTAATGAGGATGCTCTGCATAAGTGCTCGGCACAGGTGCTCCATGGAGGTGATCTGCACAGGTGCTCCGCGCTGGTGCTCTGCATAGGTGCTCAGCGTAGCTCATGTTTTCTTGACCTTTAGGGGACTTTGAACCATGTTTCCCCATTTAATTCTCTATTATCTCATGTTTTAGAGATCTACTTGAGAATAATTGGAGGATCATGGAGAAAGTGCTACCCAACTAGAACTTTGGGACTTCTTCAAAAAAATTCTTCTTTAAAATGGGGAGCCTAAGGTTCCTATTTATAGGCAAGTAGTGGGACCTAGGTGAAGGAAAGTTGTCCACGTAGGTCCTCCACGTAAGTCATTCGCGTAGGTCTTCCACGTAGGGGTGTGAAAATTCATTTTCCACGTAGGTCCTTCGCATAGATCCTCCGTGTAGGTCCTATGCATAGGTCTTCCATGTAGCTCCCTTTGTAAAATTTATCCATCTTCCGTGTGGCATAACATTGGATATGTATATCCATTTGGGTTTTATGACCAGTAAAATAGATGTTCTTGAAGATATCTACTCTTCTTGAGATCGTAAATAAACCATGTATTTTTGGAAAAAAAACTCAGAAATTGAATTTAATGTGTCGACACCTTTTCATCATCGATCCTAGAGATCTACTACATACTCTAAGAATGGGGAATCATTCCAATAATTCATCGGTTGTGGGGTAGTATTTTGGCACAAAGAAATATAGCCTCCATATTGTTTCATCATGGTTAGAACATAGTTTATCATACATAACATTTTCTTTCTAGGTGAGAATCATATCTTCGCACTATATAAAAGTGCATGGAACACATTTCATGGTGTCTATAATGATAAAATACATATCTGACAAATCAATCTCGAGGTAGTGGAATTTATTTTGAGAATTGCTTTTAAAAAACATTTCCCTTAAAACCCTATGTTTCTTCCACGGAACTAATATTTTGTTCCTAAAAAGGACATAAATATGGTTTTACTATTATTATATGAATTTTTATAGTCATTTGTACCCTTTTTATATCTTTTTTATTTCTTTTAATAGAATCTTTTTTTCATTTTTCATATGAGATACTTCATGAATTTTTTTACAAAAATATAGAAGAAATATTCATTCTAACTAATATTGAATGAAAGTATTATCCCTCCATATTGATAAAATATTGTTCATGTGTTTTAATTATAATTTTTAAAATTATTTTATAACAAAATGGTTTCTTTATTTTGTGCTTAGTTTTTATATTTTAAAAGTTATTTTTATGAAAAATGTGTATTTTAAAATAACCAAAAGTGATTTAAACATGGATTTAAAAGAGTTTTCAAGGGTTTTATTTTTCATATAGTCCATGTAAATTATTCAAAAATGGTTGAGGCCCATTATATCTCATGTGTGAGAAATTTATATCTTATACAATGGGTGCACCTGGATAGTGATCAAATGTATTTGGTTCTACAGATGTGGAAGTCGACTGTATAGTTATTCCATTTGTAAGAGTAATTATTAGTCTGACTATAAGAGTGTTATGATAATTATGTCCTAAGGTACCTATATTAAATTTCTTTACTAACTTATGAGTTTCTATAAAAATAATTTGTTTCAAAATGTATGTTAAATATTATTTTTTTTAAATCATGAATTACACCTTTTTAGGGTAAAGTGGTTTGTTTTAAAAAAAAGGTTTCCATGTGTTTTTATGTTTTTAATTAAAGTAAAAGATATATTATTTTTATGTCCGTTAATGGGTTTTTTATTTCTATACCATTTTTTAAAAATGATTTTTATAGGCTTTTAGCATGTTTAAAGGAAAATAAGATTCTATTTTTAAATTCATAAGTATATTTCAGGAAATGAAATCATAATTTGTTTCAAAAGTATCATATTTTGAAAAAAAGAAATTGAGAAGAAGGGGATAATTTATAATATATGAGCTGTTATGAATGAGTTGTGAACTAATTATATAAAATTGAAAACCAAAAATAATTATGGGATTAGAATTGAATTATAGTTCAAATACACTAGAATATTTAATGCTTTAGGTCTAGTCTTTACATCACCCCATAGGGTTATCAAGTATAATAAAAAAATTTAGAACATAATATCTTCATTAGTGAACTAGTTGGTGTGTTCACACCAAGATATCATAGCAAGAACCCTAACCTCTTACATAGTTACCTAGGATCCAATGATATCAATAATTGTAGATGAGAAAAAAAAGTCAACGAGGTAATCACTTGAAAAAACAATATTTTTATAGTAAAACTCATCTCACCTCCTTCACCCTCACAAAAAAAACCAATTTCATTTCATATATACTAAATCATTATATAGTAATAAAAAAATATGAAATATAAACCTATAACCATCATTATTGATCAAGAATAACAAATAGGGCCACTGATAAGGACCTAGAAATCATAAGTTATCTCCTTTATAATTATTTAAATGGGACTTTCGAAATAATATTGAGTGACAGGACAATTCTCAATATTGGTAATCACATCTCACAAAATCCTTTGAATCTAAATTATCAAAAAACTATGATACCCATTATAAAATCCACCATTTTTCTTAGAATCTAAATTTAGACCACCATAAGTTAATTAGGTCATAAAACCATTATAAAGTTCCACATACACTAATATTTATCAAAATATCCCATTGAAAACATAAATCCATTCTTCTAAAACAAATTAGTTCCAATAAATTTTTTAAATTACCCATTTCCCTTTCAATGGAAACTTAGGCATTTTAAAAAATAATTAGCATAAAAATTCAAATTAGAGACTATATATTTAATCCCATGAAAATAATTTCTATACCAAGTGTGAAATACATTATAAAAGCATTTAAAACCACATTATTGTATCATATCTACCCTTAATTTCATTATAAAAAAAATAAAAAAATCAATCATTAAATGAAATTTATTATAATTTATATTTCATAGAAACACATTTCTATTTAAAAAGAAAACAAATAATAACATATCACCTTCTATAGAAAGTTATAAATGAGGAAAGGATATGGAATCAATAATAGATAATCATAAAAATCCATAGGATTCAACTTATACCAAACCCCAAAAATTTACCTCATGGGTATTAGAGTTTTTGGGAGTAGTGAATTAAAAGGTATAGATAAGGAGGAAGATATAAAAGGAAAAAAGGATATATATTCCTTTTAAATAAACCTATATCTAATGAATAATGGATTTACATCGATGTATAAGAATGAGGGAGAACTGACTTGGCCCTCTATCAATGGGATTTTGCGAATGAGGCAAGATAATGTGAAAAAAACCTCTAAAAACAGATGACGAAAAAATGAGAACCCATAAAAATTTAAACAGGCGGGTAGGGGAACAAACAAATGCACTATGGAAAGAATCTTTCAATTGTTCTCCTATAGTAACCCCTATGATAACCCCTGACATGATCTTGCAGAATGAATAAGTCTCATGACACTCACTATTTTTGAACATTCTAGGGATTTTTTCACTACATCATATATCTGCAATTTCCTAATGGGGAGATTGTTTGACCAAAATTCCTAGTGAAACAACCAAAATGGGAAATTTCCCATCCTCTTTTCCCTCTAAAAAATTTATAGAGCTAAGAACCCACCTAAATTTCTAGGATAAAGGCACCATGGAATGTTGAGTATAGTTTCCACTCAAAAGTTACATTCCTTTCCAAAAGAATACATAAACATAAGGAAAACTCCAAAAAACATAATATAACCAATATTAAATAATATGAAATACCACAATGAAACATGGGGTGAACAATTTTACTCAACATGCCACATTAATACCCTATAAAAACATAGGTCAATTATATGGAAATGGAATGATAAACCACAAGAACAACTCCTAATAAACTCTTAAAAACCTGATTGAATTACACAAAATAACATAAAAACCAGAAAATAGAATCTTGATCACAATAATGAAAAAAAATTATATAATAAGGCAAGGACCTATTGTAGGTATGCCCACATTTTTTTAATTTATCAAAAATGGTTATAGAATGGAAACCCTATTCTATCATAGAGGGTTATTCCAAAAAATCATAATTCCTCAAATCCTCATGGGGTACCACAGAACTCTTCCAAAAAAAAATAAAAACATCCTATACAATTTATATAATTGAAGAACAACCAAAATAATCATCATAAAGATCTCAAGAACCATGCAAACAAATATATAACCTACCAAATTGTCCAAAACATGCATCAACTAAGATTATGCATCTACATGGAACAATGTGGTTCTCACCTCGAGTAACAAAATAAAATATAAAGGTAACATGATCCATGTTCATGAAACATAGGATCATGGGGATCCAAAAAGAATTTGTAACATAGTATCCCCCAATATAAAACCAATAACAACCACCCTTCCCAGTTACTTATCCATGCATTGAACGCATTCTAATACTCAATCCATCAAACCCACCATGATTCATAGTTTTTACCTAAAATATAGCACTTAAAAAAATCCATACAAGGTGCAAAAGAATAATGTGGAATTAAATATACACTATCTCTTTTCTAACATTAACATTACATCACTCTTTCATTATTACACACTACCCCAAAGTGGCCCAAAGACTTTATTAGTCTAGTTCTATTGGAAACATGGAAACATAAAAACTATTATATAAGTGAGATATATTATCTCCTAATAGGTTCCTCATGACTTGAAAACTTCATAGACATATAAAAATAGTACTTATCTCTGTATCCTAGGGAAGGAAACATTAAAATCGGTGATATGAAGTTCTTAGTAAGGGTAAATAGGGGAAACATTTAAGAATAATCATGAGCATAGGGGTAAGAGAACTTGATCAGAACGTTATAATGTAACACGTTGCATATCAAAGATCATAAACATGAATTATTGAATAAATATTGGCAATTCAGGATACATGAATCATAATGTAACAAAGATAATAAGTCATGACGGAATAACATATGAGTAAGATAAAAAAATAGGGAATACAAAAAATCTTGTAATATAATTCCATATAAGTCAAGGCACAAGTATAGAACATATCAAGGCATCTAATGGGGAATAAAACTACTAGGTTGGTCACACAAAATCACAGTCCTTTACTTGTAAAGAATGGGTTTTTTATATTCCCATTTTATATTAGGTTTCCCCATATTCCCACAGTGGATCAGGATTCTATATATTCCCATAAGTGATCTATCCCATCAACTTGATTCCCATCCTTATGTAATGACACATAAATAATTACACAGTGCATTATAGGGAGATATAGGTCCCACCGATCACATAATTAAAACCGTACATATGTGTTCTAAAAGAATATAAATCCATCAACATATCAAAACCCATGTAATGAAATGGGTTTCATAAACACCAGTCAATCATAACATATCTTGTGGAAAACAAATAGGTTTCAGAAATATCATTACGTAAAAATAATAAACCATTATTATAATGAATAAGAATATAAATATTGAATCATATCCCTATTAATATGTAACATCAAATATTTTTATCATAGATCGAATATAATGTTGAGGGATCACAAGAAAACAATTATTGAGGAAAATATCATTCCTGTTTTGAAAATATTTTCATTTCTTGTAATGAAACCTAATTTAAAAAAGAAAAATTTTCAAGTAAAATAACATTGTAGTCTTATAATGTAATATTAAAAGAAATAAGGTTTCATGAAATCATAAAATTCCATTCATTAGATATAGGTTAAAAAACATTTCTTTTATTTTTTTCCTCATTAAAGATATCATGTACCTGATTTAGAAAATGAAAAAAATATTCCTTTAGAACTATTTATTAAATATTATTAAATGAGTAAAAATAACATTAAAAATCCAGAGTATAATATTAAAAATTTGTTTTGAATGATTTTTAGAAAACATGGTCATATAAGATAAATATTCTTTAATTGAGACTTCAAATAAAACGACCCAAAATATTGATGAGATTATAATGTAAATACTCATCACTTTATAATTAGCATAATCATATGCCCCACAAAAGAAATAAAATTATATCATTTTTAAAATACCATAATATTCAGGATATTATTAATAAAATAAATTCATGGGCAGTATATATATACCATATAGAAGAAACAAGTGGTGTATAAGGAATGTGTCCTAGATAAATAATAGTGAGAAATACATCCCTTACCACATGAGTAACATTAGAATCAAGAACCCCATAAAACAACAACAAAAAATTAATTTTTTTAATGTCATTAAATAGATGAAATTAATGATATAACATGTCATAGTTTAGTATATAAACCCCACAAAATAACTGAGTGGGGAATATGACATGTATCTTATAGAAATAAAGAGCGAGATGAAATTCACTCACATTAATTGTTGGATTCCATCACACACATTAATAACTCCTTTATAATAAATATAATGTTATTATAATTATATAATGGAACCATATTTATATATTTAATACCTAATATTATTTACATTTTACATTATATTACTCCCTTATTAATAGTTCCATGTTAATGTTTTGTCTTGGGTAATAACCATTTTGTTTTTCATTCATGTTTTGACTTGTTGTATATGGTCCTCTAACATGATATCATAATTTAATGAATGGTAATCATGTTGTATATATGTATATATTTACATATTCATTACATATTTATTCATGGGGATTCAGAAATTTTATAGGTAGGAAATAAAATACACCGTTCATGGAGATGATAGGTCGTTTGTATACAAGACTGTTGTTTTCATTTTCTTGTCATATTAAAAAAATAATATGATATATTATCATTAAAAAATAATTTTTATGTTTTATATATCATATATATTCATAAAATTCATCTTTATTGCTATCCATATAAAATATAGTTGAATAACAGATCACAACACATCATTGAGATGGTAAGCCATACATACGCACGAGCGACGTAATCATTTTCCTAGAATATTAGATTGTAAAATTATATACATGATATTATCATTAAAGTATTATAATTATATCATATATATCATATATATAATATAGAAAAGGTGGTTACATCATAATTACCAACTTTATAGGTGGTAAAAAAATCGAACAACATCCTTTTGCGAGGCGACAGTTCGTGTACACAAGAACGATAAATTTGTTACCTATTAGATGGAATTGTGTGTATGAGTGTAGGTATAACCATTAATATTATAACAGAGTAGTATTTTATTATACTCATATTATTATATAAAAATTAAATAATAATAATTAAAATGTTTTAATCAATAAAAAAAACAAAATGTTTTGTTGATGATCGTTAAATATTCTTTGGGTATCTTCTTTTGATTTGCAAAAAAGAACACATTTGGTTATCTTTCATAAAAAAATAAGGATTCTAGGATGAAGTTAGGGATGTTAGGAATATAATAAGATAATTTTGTTCCGAACCAAATAGGTTCTGTAGTGTGAATAAAAGAGAAGGAGACGTTTCCTTTTATAAGAGACAGGATGGGCAATTTTTTTATTTCTCAAAGGATTAATTTATAATAAAATAAATGACACTACCAATGCCAAAATAATAACATTTATTCAAATATAAAACATTATAATATTGTAATAGAATCAAATAATATATTTTATACATTTTTTTGGGTTATTTTAACCTTATCTTTTTTATTAACCTTTAATTAACCCATTTTAAATTTAACTATGGATACCAATTTTTCTTTACTAAGTGGGGAAAATTATTACTCATAATGTGTAAATTAGACTATAAATAGAGAATTTATGATATTTTATACAATATATAATCACATTGACCTTATTTAATATATCTATTAATTTTTGATAAATTAATAAGATATTATTTTCATAAAATATCACAAGTGTCCACATTGACACTATCCATAACCATGATTTTAGGAAAATACATAAAGCAATATAAATTCGAACCAATTTACATAAAAAATAACTAAAATATAAAACTAAAACATTAAATTTGTGGATAACCTTAATTAAGTCAATGTATAAAAATATTAATATTTATAATATCATTTAATTGATTGTTTCATTAATTGAGTAATTAATGCATCATCATTTTTTAAATATCTATTATATTTATTTCTACCCTAAAAATAAAAAAAAATTATAGGATATATAAAATAATTTTATATTTCATGATACTATATATATTTTATAATTTTATCTATTTATCCACATACTGAAAATATTATACATATTAAAAGTAATAGTGTGACATTTTGTCACTCCCTTTGAGTATTATAATATTTAATTCATTTCCTGGGAAACATTGTCATTAAATTAATAAATTATGATAATAATGTGTGTAGGATATAATTATATTCATATAGTATCTTTTTTAATTATGTTAGGGTAGTTTTATAATATTTTTTATATATTTTTAAACATCAATTTACCGATCTACCATTAATCATGATATTAAAAATTACGAATGTTACTATTATTAGTGTCAAAAAATAAAAGGGACCTATTTAAAAAATTTGGTCCTTCTAATTCCAAATATAAAATATTTTTTCAATATTATGAACATATAAATTCATAAAATTAATTTAAAATTAATATCTTTGATGGAACGAGAATACTCGGTTTTAAAAAGCAAATGTCCAAAAGACCGGCTTGTTTTTATATCCAAATTCAATGTAAAATTATTTTAAATTAATTATATTAGCTTAAATGATAAAAATATTATTTAATTATACTTTAAATCCAATCAAAAATATAATTTATTTGTTGAAATTATTTATATGGAAAAAAAATTTCAATTAAAATGTCGTATTATTTCACTATTCATTAAAACATGAAACATATCGGAAATGTACCAAATATTAAACCAAAATAAATTTTTATATATTTTTTTAAAATTAAAACGTTATTTTTTCATATATAATAGATAAAATTATCTATGATTTTATTTCAAACATATTTTCCATTAAAATGTGGTTAAATTACCATTTTGATATATATTAGGTTTTATGCGTAAAATTGGATTTGTTTTTATCTTATGCCTATAAAATATATTGGATGAATATAAAAAATAATTTATTGAATATATAACATAAATATTTAATTAATATCATAAAATAATTGTAGATAAATACATTTATTAAGAAAAAATTACTTTGGGGGAAAAAAGAAAATTATTTCCTTTATAATCAATTGGTTTATATTTTCATTTCTAATTAATTTTAAACTAAAAATTTATATAATAAACATTTTATTTTCATAATTTTGTTAATATGATTAATAACTGATAATTTAATTGATAGGTTAAATCATATTATATTAAATATTAATATTTTAATAATATACTATTGTTCGGTAAATCACTGTATTTCATGTAATGCAAGCTATAAAAAGAACTCAGCTTTTTGAAAAATAATCCAAACATAGTGTTGTTTATACAATCGAAAAATCTAAGTATTTCATGTAGCCTAATGTAAAATTTTTGTTTAATATAAATATATCCAAATATATAATTATTTTATAGAAAATTCTATATTCGGTATTATGTGGAATGAAAAATATCAAAATGATTAAATTAATTTGAAAAAATATTTCAAAAAATCTCAGAGTGTAGCAATATACCTCACTTAAATTGAATTTCACCATTGAAATTATTTGGGTTATAAAAGGACTAGTTCATGAAATTTCTTTTCTTATAATCCCAAATAATAAAAATGAATACAAAAACCTCATTTTTAAAATGCAACGTTTAAAGCATAAAGTTTACCCAGAGTAACTCTTAACTATTTTTCCAGAAAGGGTAACATAGTTGGAAGGTGAAAACATACTAAAATGAGAGATATATAACTATAATTTTCTGATGGAGAGTGATATAGATTATATATACGAGAAATTTAAACATAAGAAACATTAAATATAAAATGATCTAAGGGAACATTAAATTCAGAATAAAAGAAGGCATTCAGATAAAATTTATGGTTTCAAGATGCCTTCCCTAGTGTTGAATAATGTTCATGAGAATATGTACTTTGTTGATTTCATCACAATCTCAAGATTTTTTGGGCCTTTACTAATTTACACTTCATGACATTTTCAATGTAATGAAGGGGAATTTTTAATCCCCAAAGCATTACCATATCAAGAGATCAATAATGATGTTTATATATCATTCCATTTGTCTTTATCACAACCAAAATGTTAGAATAAGTTATTCAACAAGAATAAATCCTTATATGATGAGATAATACATTAATATATAAAACCTTAACTGAAGATTTACATAAACCATTTCAAAAATAGTTAACCTTCTAAACCATTCAAATGATGAATGTCTGAACCATTGGAAGGATATGCAGTAAATGGGCATAACATTTATCCCCATATATCATAAGGTAGCTCTTGTTTTTATCATTCGAAACATGTGAATACCATCATCAAGTATTCTTGAAACATTTTAATAACCAAAATTATCATAAATCCATTTTGGAAACATGCATGTTTCATTATTATAAGGTTTATTGGATATGCCCCTTTAGTCCAAAAATTTTTAGACTTCTTCCATGGAATCAAAAACTACTTTTCAATAAATCCTTAATCATTTCCAAGGAAATCAGTACCATACAATTTACTTATTCATATCCAACATATCATTATCAAAATATCATTATATCATCATTATGACTTATTAAGGTTTATCCTTTCCTTATTCATGTGTTTTCCCAAAATATCACCATAGTACCTCAATCACCATTCATGGTTACCATTACGATTCAATATATTCTTTTAAATCCTTATGTAAATAATATAGTGGACCAATACATAGATGATTTATTATTCCATAATACCATAAATGTAATTGTACAACATTATTCTTTAACTACATTAAATAAATACTTAATCATTCCAACAAAATTGTTTTCATACATCATATCTCTAGTAGTGATCGCATTAGATTTTCCCTTGTCCCTCAACATTCAAGGTTGCTGACACTGACCCTCATCAATAAACCTTGTTATAGTCCACCTGTTATCATAATGACTATTATCATTAAAATTTAATCACTGAATTGTGGGAGGTTTATCCTATTAGAATTTACCTCTATTCGAATTATTAGCCAACTTCTTCTCCCCATTAGTTCTCTAGTCAATTGACGGATTAAATTACTATCGACACCTGATGAATTTATTTGACCCCATAAGACAATCTCCTCCATATTTTTTTCCACAGTTAGAGCATAATGGAATGATCATATTCTTGTCTCCTTGGTTTTTAGATTTTCCTTGGAACCCCATCATAATTTTCATATTATAACTATAAGATAGATATGTAACTCAAACCTCAATTTCAACCTTGATATCACAACACAAAACCTATTCATTAATAATGATGTATCTTAAGTCCAAAACCCTTCTAATACATGGCATTAATACAATTAATAATCTATAATATTAACTTGGGGGGGGGGGATTATACTAGAATCATACATCACATGTCTTGTGAAATTAGACTCATAGGTACACACAAAGTAGTCACTATTTTTCTTCAACTCAATGAACTCATTTTCCTCCTTCATATGAAGTACATGAGGAATGTACTTATTCAATAAAAAATTCTTAAACTCTTCCCATTATAGGGATTCAATTTTATCTTTATTCCTTTTATTCTTGATTAGAGTCCACCCTAATTCTACTTCACCTTCAAACTGATAAACAACCTAAATGAATTTCTCATATTCCAGACACTATGGATCAAGAATATCCTTTATGTGGTATTGATCCATTGTTCAAAAACTAGTGTATCAGAAGACCCAATGAAAGAAGGTGGATGTTTCCTTTTGATGTACCCAACAGAATATTATTTCCTCCTTTTCTCATTTGGAAGATGAGCATGATTCAATGCTTGAGAAATTATTATGAGCCTAAAAAAAGTATTTTCATTCCATGTACCGTAGAAGTTGGATGTTTAGTAGAATGATAATTTTATTACCCATGGAAATAACCAATAAGACAGTTCATTCAGGTTCCCACCATAAAATCAAACAAAACATCATAGAGTAAGAATCATTTTTCATAGTGAGGAACCCCAAAATCCTAAAATTCCAATTATATGATGTCTAAATTATGACTCCATTATTTAATCTATGCCACCCGAGTATTATCCTAAGATAGTTACAGGATACTTATTTTTAAATCCTTCATCATAGTTTCTTATGATTTTGTGAGTTACCAAAGCTTATCCCCAAGGTGTGTCAACCTAGGTGCATAATAAGGCACATTGTCATTTACTAGGTTACACTCAAGTCTAACTCGATGCACCCTATAAGAGTTTTTACACCTAGGTACATATATTATGAATCCACATACTCTTGTAGTATCCAAACATGGATTATTTATTGGGAACTACACTCTCTATCCATTAACAAAATTCTGGGAAATTTTACTATACTTTTCCTCATCCTTATACATATCCTTAGACATTTACATAGAGTATTCATTAAGGTTTTATGATCCTAGTTTCCAAAGGAAAAATGATCCTTTTTTATAACAACTATAGAGACACACAATTTTTAAACATTAATTGAATATAACTTTTTAGGAATACATAATGCATTTTACAAAAAGACACCCAATGAATGTATTAGTATAGTACCATTGGAAGCATAGAAATGTAAAAACTAGTGCATAAGTGTGATATATTATCTCCCACTAAGGTATTAATTACTCTAAAATTTCTTATAAAAATCAAAAAAATACATATCCTCATAACATGGAGATGAAAACATAAAAATGGGTGAGCTCAGATGCTTATTAAAGGTAAACAAGGGAGGAATGTAAGAATAAACATGAGCATATGGGTATGAGAATGTGATCATAACATTTTAATATCATACCCTATATATCAAAGATCAAATAATTTATTTGTGGAATAAAAATTAGAAATTAATAATTCATGAATTATAAGGGAATCAATATCATAATCTATTAAGGAATAACATAATATCAAGGCATTGAATTTTTTCATACACTTTAACCTGTAATATAATTACCTATAAGTAAAGATTCATTTGTAGAACTAATCAAGAAACCTCATGGGGGTAACACATACTATCCGTGACACACCACCATCCCCATTCACAGTTCTTTCCTTTTAAGCTATTTTTTTCAATCTTCTTATAATGGACCGAGTTTCCCAATCTTCCCATGGTGGATCAGGTTTCCTCATATTCCTATAAGAGTTTTTACTCCTAGGTACATCTATTATGAATCCACATACTCTTGTACTACCCAAACATGGATTATTTATTGGGAACTACACTCTCTATCCATTAACAAAATTCTGGGAAATTTTACTATACTTTTCCTCATCCTTATACATATCCTTAGACATTTACATAGAGTATTCATTAAGGTTTTATGATCCTAGTTTCCAAAGGAAAAATGATCCATTTTTATAAAAACTATAGAGACACACAATTTTTAAACATTAATTGAATATAACTTTTTAGGAATACATAATGCATTTTACAAAAAGACACCCAATGAATGTATTAGTATAGTACCATTGGAAGCATAGAAATGTAAAAACTAGTGCATAAGTGTGATATATTATCTCCCACTAAGGTATTAATTACTCTAAAATTTCTTATAAAAATCAAAAAAATACATATCCTCATAACATGGAGATGAAAACATAAAAATGGGTGAGCTCAGATGCTTAGTAAAGGTAAACAAGGGAGGAATGTAAGAATAAACATGAGCATATGGGTATGAGAATGTGATCATAACATTTTAATATCATACCCTATATATCAAAGATCAAATAATTTATTTGTGGAATAAAAATTAGAAATTAATAATTCATGAATTATAAGGGAATCAATATCATAATCTATTAAGGAATAACATAATATCAAGGCATTGAATTTTTTCATACACTTGAACCTGTAATATCATTACCTAATGCATTTGTAGAACTAATCAAGAAACCTCATGGGGGAAACACATACTATCCGTGACACACCACCATCCCCATTCACAGTTCTTTACTTTTAAGGTATTTTTTTCAATCTTCTTATAATGGACCGAGTTTCCCAATCTTTCCATGGTGGATCAGGTTTCCCCATATTCCTATAGTTGATCAAGCCTATCGAATTGATTCCCATAATTATCTCATGATACATAAATAATTGTCTAATTCATTAAATGGATATATAGGTCCCACCCATTACATAAATAAAACCGTACATATGTGTTGTAATAAGATCATAAATCATTTATCTTATAAAAACCCATGGAACACAATGGGTTTTATAAACAACATTCAGTTATAACAAAACCCATGGAAAAGAAATAGGATTCATAAATATTAGTCCATAATAAATACAAACCATTCATAGAAGGAATAAGAATAGTAACATTGAATCATATCCCCATAAAATCACAAGTAACATTAAATGATTTTATCTTATATGGAATATAATTTAGAGAGATTACCTGAAAAAAATTATTGTGGAAAATATCATTTCTTCTTTGAAAATGTTTTCTTTTCTTAAAATGCACCACAATTTTAAATTACTTTTTTGTTAAAAAAAATTCTCGATTTTAAAGGAATGTTCAACTAAATAAGTCATCATGATATTGTTAAAGCACATTCATTCCATGTAAGATAAAAAACATTCATTTTATACATCTTCAAGAAAAGCCACAAAGCACCTCATTTGTAAAATGAAAAAAAAATCCTCTCAAACCATGTATTAAAAATTAAAAATGGGTTAACGTATCCTTAAAAATACATAAGAAAATATTAATGAAATTAGAAACCATTTTCAGAAAACATGGGCAAGGATGATATATATTCCCCAACAAAGACATAAAATTAAACAATCCTAAATACTGATGAGATTTTGAAGTAAATACTCGCGACTTTATAATTAGTAGAATTGTATGCCCCATAAACGAAAGAAAAATTTTTTAATATAAAACTACCATAATATTATTGATAAGAATAATAAAATAAATTAATTTGTAGTATATACACAATATAGATGAAACAAGTGATGTATATGGCATGCATCCAAAAAAATATAAGTGAGACATATATCTTTTACCACTTGAGTAACATTAGAATCATGAACCACATAAAAAATAACATAAATAAAAGGACTTGATATCATTAAATAAAGTAATTTAATGATATAAAATGTCATATGTTTGTGTATACATCATGAAAAACAAGCGAATGATGAATATGGCAAGTATCTCATTTAATTAAAGCGTGAGATGAGATTACTGAACCTTATGTCGTGAATTCTTTAACACATGTTAAAACCTATTTTATAATAATTATAATTTTATTAAAAATCTTTAAAATAATAGTATTGATATACTAAATTCCACAAATTATTTTCTTATGACTTTACATTACTCTCTTGATAAAAATTCCTTGTTAATGTCATGTATAAGGTAATAACCATTTTTCTTTTCATTCATGTTTTGACTTATTATCCATGGTCCTCTTACAAGGATCATTATTTCATCATTTTTATAATGTTATCCTTTATATATATATATATATATATTCAGTACATATTTATTTATAGTGATTCATAAAACTTATAGGAAGAAAATAATGTACATTGTTCATATAGATGGTGGGTCTTATGTATGCAAGAATACAGTTTTCATTTTCTTGTCCTATTAGTAGAAATAAAATCAAATGGTATATTATCATTTAATAATAATTTTTTTGTTATATACATCATATATATTCATAAAATTCATTCTTATTACCATTCATTTGAAATATAGTTGAATAACGAATCGCATCACAACGTGGATATGGTAAGCCATACGTACACATGGGCGACGTTAACATTTTCCCAAAATGTTCAATGGTAACAAGGTATATATGATATTATAATTAAATTATTATAATTATATAATAAATATCATATATATATTATTAAATTATTGGTTCCATCATAATTCCCAACCATGAGAGGTGGTAATGGAAAAATGAACAACATTCTTTCAAGAGGCGGTAGTTTTCTATTGAGAAGAACTGTTAATTAATTTCCCATTAGATGGGAGTGTGTGAGTGTAGGTTTTACACATAATATAAAAATATCCTATTATATTTATGATACATAAGATATTATAAAAACATTAAATAAAAATAAATTAAGGGGTTTAATGTAGAAATAAAATAAAAACATTTGTTGATGAACGTTGCCTCTTCTTTGGGTATATTATTTTTATTTGAACAAAAAGACTAAATTTGTTTAATTTAAAACCAAATAATGGATTTCATAATGAAGGGAGGGATTTTGGGCATAAGAATGGAAATATTTTGGCAAATAAAATTGGTTCCGCATTGTTAAGTGAAGAGGAGAGGCGCCCTTTTAAAGGAGATAACAGGGGTACTTTCCTTATTTCTCAAAAAATTAATTAATATTAAAATCCATATCATTCCAAACACATAACAAATGAAATTTATTCAAATATAAGACATTATAATGTTTTAATCTCAGAAAAAATACATTTTAGGCAAGTTTGGGTGTTATTTTAATCCTTATCAATTTGATTAATCTATAATTAACCAAATTTAATTTTAACTATGGTAACCTATTTTTCTATACTAAAAAGAAGGTAATTTGTACTTATAAATTTTCAATTACACAATAAATGGAAATTTCATCACATTTTATACCATAACTCATCCCCTTATACATAGTTAATATTATTATTATTTTTAAATAATGTAATAAAATAATATTTTTATAAAATATCAAAAGTGTCAATTTTAACACTACTGATTTTATGAAAATCATACGACAATATAAATTCAAACCATTTCACTCAACACCGCTAAAAATTACTATTAAACCAAAAATTTAATTGATCAACATAATTAATTAAATTTTATTTATTTTAAAATTGGTAATATCATTTAATTTATTGCTTCATTAATTTAGTAATTATTGCATCATCATTTTGAAATTATTTATGATAATTATATTGTCACTAAAAAAATAAAAAAATAATAATTTTATTTAGATTATAATTTTATATTTCATTATAATATATACAGTTGATAATATCATCTTTTTATACCTATGTTAAATATATTATACTTTGTAAAATTTAGAGTGGGATATTTTTCTACACCCTTTGGGTTTAATAATATTTAAGTAATTTTCATTGAACATTTTCCATTAAATTATTCAGTTTTAATAGCTATGTGTTAAGGGTATAATTATGTTCATGAAATATATTTTGTGAAACTTTTATTTTTATTTTTATAGTATTTATTATATCGTTTTCCCATTAATTTCTTGATTTACACTTAATTATGGTATAAGAAATTTCTAATGTTACTATTCTTATTGTATATAAATTAATGGAACCTATATAATAGATTTTTACCTTATGATTAAAAATATTAAATCCATTTTTTATAATTCAAGACACATAAATTATTAAAATGAATTTAAAATTAATTTCGTTGATGGAATGAGAAAACAAGTTTTAAATGTAAAAACTTTTAAAAGATTGACATGTTTTTATATCCAAATACAATTTAACATTTATTTAAATGACCTATATTAAATTAAATCATATAATTTTGATATAATTATACATTATAAACAATCAAAAATATAATTTATAAATATAAATTGTTTTATTAAAAAAGTGGCTTTTAATTAAAATTTAGAATTTTTTACTATTCGAGAAATAAAATTTATCAAAAAATAACATGAATTAAATTAAATTAAATTTTTATATTAATCTTTAAAACCGGAAGCTTCTATTTTCAAATAATTTATATAATGTTTACAAATTGTATTTAAAATGTGTTCACCATTAAAAAGTTGTAAAATTACCCTTTAAAAAAATATACGTTTTTATGCATAAAATTGTATTTTTAATTATATTATGCATATAAAATTTTTTGTATGAAAATAAAAAAATTATTGAGTATATAAAATATATATTTAATTAATATCATTCACTCATTGTATTTAATTTAATTTTTAAATATAAAATGCCCTTTAAAGTATAAAAATAAAGATATTTCCTTTATAATCAAGTCTTGTATATTTCATTTATAATTAATTAGTAACCAATGAATTACTATTATAAACCTTTTATTTTCTTAATTTAGTCAATAATCATCATAATTACTATATTAATTTCTTGGTTAAATAGTATTATATTAAATAATAATATTTCTATAATATACTATTTTTTAGTAAAACTCGGTATTGCATGAAATGCGAGTTATCAAAAGAACACAATGTTGTGTACCACAAGACAATCATAATGATGGGTATCACAATCTAATATTAGTGTTTCATGTAGTTTAAATTCAACATGATTTTTCATATAAATAAATCCAAACATAGTGGTTTTTCTATAAAAGATGTTATATTCTGTATAATGCGAAATGAAAATTTTGAAATTGTTAAACTAATTTGAAAAAAATATATTTTAGAAATTCCCATGGTTTTAAAAATGATCATACAAAAGAACATAAATCCAAAAATAGAAATTCTAAAAGGAATCCAAAGAACACACCACATAAAATCATCCAAAAAATTACACATCTCTAAACTCATCAAGAATGAATCCCCTAAATAAACCATCACACAAAATCAAAACGTAGACCAAAAATTACAAGATGATATGTTTATATCAATTTAATGAGAAATAGATTCCTCCATAAGCTAGTATATAAAAATATACCTACCTAGTTCTCATTTAATATTGTTAGGAAAATACTATCGCAAATAATTCCAATATGTTCTACTAAGCCACTGAAATAGAAAAACATTATATACAACTCTTGAGTGAGTCTCATATGAGCTATGAATAAGGAATATATAACAACACTGAGGATAAACACTCAAACTTTTACCATGATATTTCTTGGAGATGTTGGATTAATTATACTAGACATAACCAACCCATAATTCCCACCAAAATACACCAAATTCCTCTAATATAATCTAATATACAAATCCATTCATACAACCTACTAAAACAAACAAATAAATTTCAAAAAAACTATTTTTTATAAAATAACCACATTTTAGGAAGTATTAAAAACAATTTTAAAGTAAAAATATATTTATGAATAAGAAAAACAATTAAACACTATAAAACATTTAGAAAACTAAAACAAATCATTTTCAAAATTGTAAATATATTTAAAATTTTTAACTTCGTTAATTTAGAATATTTCAATGTCGTTCAAGGTTTAACACCCATCCCTGGTCAAAAATCGCATTTTGCCTTAAAATTAGGGTTTTAAAAGAGTGAAATTTATTTATATTAAACAACCAACTTGAAAATTTTAATGTTAATCCTTATTTATAAAACACCTCACTCTTTAAAAAGATTTGAAAAAACCTTTTCCCATTAATGAAATTTAAAATAGATTCCATTTCTCATTTATTACTGAACCCTCTTAATAACCCAGTCCAACAGTGTCAAAATCCTTTATAGATAAATTATCAACTTGTGTAAAAACAAAAACATTTTCCTGGTTTTCAAAATTAAATCATCTTCTTCTAGAATGTTGCATAGAAGTTGAATTTGATTTAAATTCAAGCCTCTGGGAATCATTTTAATCCAAAAAATAGTTCATGAAATCCAATTTTCTCACACAAAACCAGTTTGAAAATATGATCATAAGATATATAACACCACATTTCAATCTAAAATTTACTCCAATAAGGTTATCATATCCCAAGTTAATCCTTGATTGTTTTCCCAATATAATGAATCACTCCATAACTATTCAACAATCAAGGGGTATAAATAGTAGAACCAAATAGAATGGATATTTTTTTTGACATCACCATAAGGTTTTTTGATCCATGTACCAATCATGAAATAGTTTGGGGAACATTTCAAAAATTAAGTTCTTGGTAACTAAAATAAATTTTAGGTTTCTCAACCAAACATCGTTCTTTTGATCCCTTTTTTATTATCATCAAAAAAATACTTCAATAACCATCTTAGAAACTCATAAAATTATAATGATAATCAAAATAACATCACCTAAAATCTTCATCCATTAAATATAATAAAAAAGGATACCAAAACCCAACCACCTACGGAAACAAAAGGCTCGAGGAAAGTAATAACTAGCTAGACTCTCCCTACACCTACCATTAATGTTCTGGAAATCCTATCCCTACAAAACGATATTCCCCAAATAATAGGGGTTTGCTTCCGGAACCTTGGAACCTATTGAAAACATTGGTTCAAAAGTAATTTGTAACAAATCGACATGGAAAACATACCGTGTAACCCGACCCAAAACATTTATAACCACAAATAGAATTCTTGATCTCCATTGGCTAGAAAGTAGTTATTGAATTTTAATAAAAATCAATAGAATAATTTCACCCTCATTAAATAACCAAATAAATAGGACGTGGATTCTACTGGGAATAAAGCATAACCTATTTGTAAATAGGACACCCATACCTGTCAAATAAAAAAATACAAAATAATTCAAAACTATAAATAGGGTATACTGGAAATAAAAACTAACTCGTCTCATCATAACTAAATACCCATGTACAAAACAAAGTCCCAAATAATGGGACTCTCTAAATTAAAACAATGGCTGGCTGAAATAGACTAGAAAACCTCAACCGGAAAGTAACACCAACTTGAGCCACATCTTAAACATACTCATATGACCCATGATCAACCACTGTGACATAAATTACATCAAAAAACTAATATTAACATGAAACATAATTAAAAACTGGGAACATTAATGAAAACATAAGAGGATAATACAAACTCGTATACCATTGTGCATGCATGGTATGAATAACACATTTCCAAAAGGATCTCACCAAGCATTCTACGAAATTAACTTCATAAAACATATCATAAAATATAGTTTGAAAATTATATATAAAAAATATTTCACCTTAAAACAATTAATCATAAATAAAACCACAAACATAATATAGTTATTTCCTTTTTGAAACCACTAAACATTACTCAATGAAATGATGAAAATATAGTTTAGTGTCATCAAATTAAATACCATGGTTAAGAAAATATTCCCATTAAATTTTAATTCAAACAATGAAATGTGGGCTTTAAAAATACAGGAAACCAAATCCCAATTCATTTTCTCTCTATTTCAAAACTCAAATTATTTCAAAAATTATCTTTATAGAAAAATGTATACTTTTCTTTATAAACTACCCTTTAAAAATAATTTTAGAAATAATTTTAAATTAAATTGAATACCACCAAAATTAATGAAACTATACTGGAACCAAAATATCAAATAGAAAAAATAAATGTTCAATAAAAAAATGGTACAATATTATCAAATCATGGAAAAGGATACAAACATGTCTTGAAATGTATTTCACTAAATAATCCCAAATAGAAACTAAGAATAAATAGAATCTCACTAGGATATAATACGAATGATATAGGAATGGTATCATCAAATCAATCACTAGGAATCTATATGAATCTAAATCATAAAATTTATTACCCATTCAGGTCACCGAGTACAATAAATACCTCCAAGAGTATGAAATTTTCTAGGGTACTAGCTAGTGTGTGATTACTATGATAGTATATCACATATCAAAAATATATACTTTTCTTCCTAGTATCCAATGATATAAATAAATGGAGGTGATAAATCAATAAGAAATGATCCTACAACATGATTTATACTTAAAATTCATTTTTATAATAACCATATATCACTTTATACCCCCTTGTAAGAAACGAACACTTTTATTTCATCCCTGAAGTAGAATCACATAGTAATAAAAAAAATATTTGGGGATACAATATAGATCAATCACAACCAATAAGGTCATTAATAAGGATATAAGAACCATAAATTAACTGATATATAAAATGAAAATTGGGAATTTCATAATAATAATTTTATTATAAGACACTTCCCAAAATTTGAGATCACATTTCAATATATTAGCTAAAAACAGAATATAAAAACCCAATGAGAACTCCATCATAAAACCAACCCTTCTCATAAAATCTACTTCTATACCAATACATGACTATTATGACTTAAACCCATTTAACATGGTCCACACACATGAATGTTTTCTAAACACGCATTTAAAAACAAAAAACCTTTATTTAAAATTTTTAATTTAAAAATAATTTCTAAAAAAATAAAAACGTATATTTCAAAATATTGACAAGAATTTTAGAAACACATGTCATGTATATAAGTTCATAATAGAAACTATATTTATACATCAATAAAAATACATTTTATTCAATTTTTTAAATCCATTGAAAACTAATTGAATCGTCATTATGTTATCATTTCTATCCTTAATTTCATCAGAAATAAAATATTAACACTCACTCATTAAATACAATTTATTATATGGTATATTTTATAAAAACATTCACCTCTTATAAGAGGTAACAAATCTCAATGTGTCACCTTTGATAGAGAAAGTTACAATAAAAAATAAGACAACCTCACAATGACCTAAATATAAAAAATACCTAGTATTAAACTCCTCTTAAACCCTAAATTCATCCCTGAAGGACATTAGGGTATTCAAAAGATGAGAAATAAATAAATGGAATTAGGAAGAGAGATAAAGGAAAACGAAGACTCTACATTACAAATACACTTGAAAAAAATAAAATATGTCTTGGGATCAATAGAGAAGAAGTAAAATGATATCATTGGAATCACTATGGGATGGCTGATATGAATGACGTGAGAGAAGGAGTCTATAACCTCTAAAAACTGAAGAGAGTAAAAAGGGTAATCCATAAATATTGAAATAATTGGACATTTCACCAGGAGATGAACCATTTCATGGTGCTATACCTAGTATCCCTCAAAAACCACTAATATTTCTAGCCACCATAGTGACTTCTCACACCCCTATCCATTTTATCACCATTTATAACTTCCTTAATGATGATGTACTATTAGTTTTTTCCCATATGGGAAACCATTTAATCAAAACTCATGGTGAAACACCTAAACTAGGTATTCATTCCATTATAATATCTTATAAGGAATCACCCAGGTCTAAAAACCTATCCAAAATTCCAAATCTCCGAGAACCAGAACATTGTGAGGTAATAATCACCACAAAACACAATTATCAATACAAAAGTGGATAAAAAATAAATAATAACATTGAAAAACCTAAACAAACCTATATTAAAGAAATCGAAATACCATATTGAGATGGGGGTGTTATATTTTATCTTATATTATAATATTTTTTCTAAAAAATTTATAATTTGGACATTTTTTAGTGTTTAATGTTAATAAAGCCATCAAACATAGAAAATTATTTAAAGGAAATATCCCACTAAATTTTATGGGTTGATTTAATAATGTAGTGAAAATTTATGTTCATTCACATCCTTCCTTGGAAATACCACCAATATATTCTCTAATATTTTTTGTTCCATCATATCGAATGAAAGTTATCACTAACAGATAAATTGATCATATAATGAGGAAGATTTCTAATGAGGTCATGACAATGTTTATTGCTCTTTTTACTAATTAAATGAGTTAAGAAATATCTAATTTAAATAATCAATTGAGTTAGTTTTATTGTCACTAAGAAAATATGGATTATCTACCAATTATGCATATTTTAATTGTAGTTCTCACTATATTGGATGTGGCTACCCATAGTCAAATTTTATTATATGAGATCAAGTTAAATAGTTTTCCTTGATTATAACTTGAAACAAATCCTCTTATGGTAAAAAAATAGTTATAGTTTGAAGCTCATTTATTTTCATTACACAATAGATTCAAAAACTAGATAAGGAATCCTACATTTATTATTAATAAATGATTACATGATCCTTTAATATATATTTTTTCACTTAAAAACGAAATAAAAATTTCCAACTACATTTAGAGTTTGAGTGTCTCTATAGGATAGTTTTTTATCATGATATTTTGGGTTTGGAGAAAGTTATAGAGATACATGACCCCTCATAGGACAACATGACCATGTCCACTTATTCATTGAGGTTTACAGAACTCATGAGGTTCTATTTACACATGATATAAACTGTATTATATCAAGATTCATAGTAAAAGAAAATATTCCAGATGGAGTAATAATATTGGGACTATGATATTATGAATCCCCACTTATTCCATAGTATCTTATTGCTCATTGACGGTTGATATTTTTCCTCCAGAGATGCACATTATTTTTGTTAATTTTTTACTATGGTTATCTAGATAAGTATTGTATATTGGCCTCCTTATAAAATAGAACAATATATTATGGAAATAAATATTTAAATAAAAATTTATGATTAATAGGATATTTGGGTTCATGATTAGTTATCATAGGAAAATATAATTTTGATGCAAAATTCTATCAACTTCCTATTATTCCACCATTAAATAGTACTTTTCAAGATTAAGTTCCCATAAAGAGAGCTCTGGTGTGATGTACACAATGTATGGTTGTGAAAAATTGATATATAATATGGATTGAGGTACAGTTTGTGTCCTCAATTCTGAAAACCTAAATCATTTGGAGAAAGTGTTATGATATTCATATTATACTATTATTTAATAGTTATATATTTTAATGGATCTCTTCGTTAGACCATCATTGATTAAAATTTACAGTAGTTATTTTCAACTCTTAACACATACATTCAGATGAAAAGAGATTATTATTAGTAAAGAAAGAGTGATTTTATGTGATCAAATCATTTTAATGATGATACCTAGTTACATAAATATTTATATAGATTAGTAATCCATAGTTTGAGTTTAGGTGAATTTTTATTGTTGAAAAGTGATATGCAGTCTTGTTGATGATGAGAGGTATGTATCCAATGTTTGGTTAGACAATTAAACATGGAGAGAATATCCAACCCTTATAATGTTTCATATAATTAACCCTTATGTTATAATCTTGGTTATATTAAATATAGGTACTCCCAAGGATTGTCATACTATAGTCATTAATGGGTATAAAATTTATAGGATGAACCATAGTGGTCCCATTTCGATAGATCAACCCTCATAATATGTAAGATACTAGTTTTTATAGGATATTTTGAACCCTTAAATTTTATATTAAATCCTTTTTATCTATATGGTAATTCTTAATGAGATAATAGATGTTTTGGGAGTGTTCAGACATGGATAGAGGCTCAGAGTCCTTATTTTTTATGAACTAGAATGAGGCACATTATTGGAGTAAAATTAGTAGTATCCCTGTGCCTCAACCTTGTTCTCCCAAGGATAAGGAATGTGGTTAGTTTATCCAAGTATGATAGGACACATGGACATGAAAAAATTGTATAAAACTAAATATTTTTGTTACACGGGTTGCACCGGGTTTGGAAAACCATACACCCAATGGGTACATGTTTTTGGTCTTTGGATAGTGAGAATGGACGATCTATGAATGGTTTGTCAAACCATTAACCTAGCCATGAAAGGGGTGTCACCAAGGGTTGTAGGTTCACAAAATTGAAAAATGGTTCAACTAACTATTTGGTCAAACCCTGAAACAATTAAAACATTTAGGTGGAATCAACCTTTTGACCATAAGTCCTTACAACTCTCACCCCTATTTTAATTTCCCTAAAATGCACAATATCTGCCACATTAGTGATAGATCATCAGACTACTTCAATTATTTGTGATTAATCATCCATTTAGTATCTGATTCATACAACATTCATCACATGGGGTCCCTCTAAGTTATTCTTAGACTTTGTTACCATCTTTTCTTGGATTATCTCGGTATCATCTGTGTTATCTCTATGCGAGATGATATACCCCATTTTGGGTGTTATTATATTTTATATTATTTATTAAATTATTTCCCAAATATGAATCTAATATCATATAAAGATTAATCAACCATTATATGGTGGGTGTTTTAGTAATTTCCCATAAATTTATTTGATAATATATCATTTCTGTTAATCCACATGTCAAACATTTAGCACGATTCATTTTTAAACATCAAAATGTGTAAGTAAATTGTTATAACCATAAATTGGTTGTCCTTATCCCCCAAATTTCTTCATCAATGGGTTTCTAATTCAATTTTAATCCCCCCCATTATGGTGAATTATTATAATTACCATGTACATTTTTCATTATTTTAGATTAAACCTCTTTTTGAGGTTTATTGTGTTTTCCCTCATAAATGAAATGGTTTACATAAATTGAATTGAACCTTATGATAAATTTATAGGTTACTATGAATTGGATTGGAAATTAAGCTGCATCCTTAGATGTGTAGAATTGCATTTACAATTAAAATGTAATTTTTTTCAATGGAAGGTTACTGGTAAGACCATGTAACCTAGACCCTATTTAAATTTGAAGTATTGTCATGGACACCATTATGATTATTGGTAATTGAATAATTTTTTCATTGAGCATACTTTCTATGATGGAAATGATATTCCTTGTTGGTTAATAATAATTTATGGACATGATGTTCTTTATAGATGATTTGGAATTATCATCATGACATTCCATAATGTTTATTTTGAATTTATGGGCACGATGCTCCATTTTATGCTTAATCATAATTTTTGACATGTTGTTCCTAATTTCTATATGGGAATAAGTGGAAATGACATTCTATGATGATTATTTAAAAATAAATGACACAAAATGCCGTTTTTTTTATTTCGGATTAATTAACATAATGCTTATTATTGTTTATTATGAAATAAATGCTCAAAGAAATTCCATATTAGTCTAAAGCTGGTAAAATATGATGGGGGGTCCTCTGAAGAACCTGAGTAAACATGATTTTTATTTAGTTGGAATATTACTTTTTTTATATTACTTGCATTCTTATTAATGATATATTCATAGACTGGATAGTATGAAAGACCATTTCTGGTGGCCTGTTGATTTTTAATGACATGCCATTTTGGATTTCAATTGCTACCTTGATAGAAATCATGGAAGTTGGTAGGGAAAGGGGAAAACACCCAACAATGTACGCTTGATTTTCATTCCTATGAAAGATTTCAGGATTATAGGACCAAGCTAGTTATTATGGTTCTATAGATCTTAGAATTATTTATTCTCATTTAATTTTTATAGAATGTGATTTATATTCATGTTTATTATTCCCCTTACTCCACATTTTTATATATCATCATGTCCTTATCATCATTTTTATATAAAATTGGATATTGGTTGTTCATTTATATTTATATGGGATATCCACTTCTTCTCAGGTTTCATTATTATGATTTCATTGACTTATCTATTATTGTACAACTATTCTCTACACTGGTAAAGAGGTTATAGTCTCCCCACCATACCATTGTAGACTCTAATTTATTGTATGAATCCATTTTTATATAGGAAGGTATGCTCAAAGCCATGTGACCTATTGGTTTAGGCCACTTATGAGTACAATGAGCATTGAATGTCAAAAAGTGCTATAAGAGTGGTATATTTTATTTTGGTATTATATTTTGGGATTGGTATATAAGAGACTGTAATGTTTTGGAATTTTATAATGAGCAATAGAGTAATAGTAGGTATCCCACAATCAGGGACAATCATTGTTTCCTAGGATGGGAGTTGATATTGTGATATTTTACAATTACAATTGTATTTTTTTAACATTGGGTGATGAACATAATTTATGTTATTTTTTATAGTTATGGATTTAATTGTTATCCTTATCATTTCAGAACAACAAGGAATAATTGACTCATACACCATTATAGGCACATGTGTATTCACATTCCAGGTATGTACCATGACATGATTTTTTTATTACATGCATTTCCTACATCATGTTATGGTTCCATGGTTGTTATAATGGTTATTATAATATCTTTTCATGTAATAATTGAGGAAAATAATTGTTAGATTAAAGATTCTACATCAACCTACTTGGTTTCCTCTTGTATAGCTTGATGGTGGAGCCTTAAGAAGCCAATTTTGATATGTTTAATCCCTGGAACATATAGCTACATGGGCAGAATCAATATTGGTTCCAATTAAATGGATAAAAATTTGAATTTATAGAATGTGTGTGCCATTATAAATTGGGAATGGTGATCTATATAATTGAACCATCTTAAAGGATATGTTAGAATTATATGAAATAATAATTAAAACATATAAAAAATAAAAATTTATAACTTCATAATGGAAAATTCATCTAAATTAACCATGATATAAATATATTTTCAACGATTGTGTTTAAAATCTCCCAAAGAATATTTTCCATTAAATAGAGAATATGATTGAAACAAGAATAGAATATTTCTCTATTACATTGAATTCACACACCATATAATGTGATTGTATGATAAAATTTTGACTTAAACCCTTTCCCTGGAGATTTTTTATGTAATTGGGTGATTATTATCTTGAGTAGTAAGGCTTAATACCTTTACTGTTTTAATTAGCATTGTTAATTTTCTATTGAGTAGTGAAGGACATATACTTGTAAAATCTTCTAATTTGTATCATTTTTTAAATTTATCATATTTGGATTGTTTTTGGAATTTTAGTGTTCGGTCTCAATGATGGAAATAAATAAAATTCAAGGAAGGTTGTGATGACCATGCTCCTATAATGGTGGGACCTCACCTGGTAGTAGAGCCACTTGGGTACCCTCATATAGTACCACCACTTATAACATGAAAAGTCCCTGACACTAAATACACTGAAAATTTTATTTTTCTTGTGTAGTCTTTAGTGGGAGTTCTATGACCAATAGTTACAATGTCAGATCTGATGTGAGAATTCCATTAGTTGCATCCACCCATCAATTTTTGGGGATAGTTCCCCCTAAGCTGTTGAGAATTGGATATATGTTATTCATTAGATCATTGAGTATATTGAGATACCTCTTGAAAAGAGGGTCAAGATAGCATTATACAATCTCTATAGATCTTCCAAGAATTGGTGGGATGTACTAAACTATATAGATCAATATCAGTGAATGGCTTTGATGTAGTTCAAATCTGACTTTTTTAGTTACTTCTCCGCAAAATCACCAAGATATGAATGATATAAGGTGTTTATGATCCTAAATTATGGATTTATGTACATCATGTAATATTTATATTACATTATATAGATTCATAATTTTTCCCCTAATCATGCTAGTGAAAAACTATCTAGAGAGAAATGTGATGATGATGGGATCATGTACACCAACCTATCATAGATTGATGTTTTTCATTTGACCACTAATTCAGAAATAGTGAACTCGGCCCTCTTGTCTAAGAAAAACCTAAAAAACTCTGATGGTTTGGAGAATGGTGGTTCAGTTCCTAGACTGAGTGATATTTCATTCAGTGGTCCGAGGCATCAATTAGAGATTTTTCAGGGGGAACAAAGGTCAGATTGTGAGACCAGGTGTCCACGAATCATTCTACTAGTGTAGTAAACTAGCTAACATGAAGACTCTATTTGAAATAAACCTAGTTGAGTGTCAGGATTATAGAAATATAGGCCTTATCCAATAATATTTTTGGACATACCCAAAAATTTCCAATGGGATAAGATCACACCAACTACACCATTTGGAGTAGGATCTAGAACAATATCTTAGGATAAGAGATAGAGTATTACCAAATTTTTTTGATAAAGTTGCATATGTGGTAAGGGAATCCAGATTTATGGGATGTAGTTCTAGAAGAGAATACCTCATCAAGGAGGTCAGTCTATGAATCTTGGTTATTGATCAGGCTAGATACATGCAGTAAAACCTATACATGAGGGGTAGAGTATTCGGCTATCCACATTGTGAGGTATGAATATAGTAACCTTAAATTTGGTAAATTCTCTATTTGATATTTCTGCATAATTGTTTTTATATTAATGGTTATTTTGGAGAATCTTGGACAAAAAATTCAATACTTTTGTGGAGTTATGACTCTTTATAATTCTATAAGAGTGCGATGAAATATTTTACTCTAATAAAAGAAGTTTCCTATAGAGATTTTTAGTTATAGTTTCATATGAAACCATTTTATCCTTGATATGACAGGCTTAAACACCATTCTTTGGATGGAATGGTCTATTTCTTACCATGATCATATTAACTATTATCATAGGAATTTTTATTTCGTATCCCCTGAGGGTGGTTATTATATTCATAATGGGGAATGAGATGTTTAGTTGAGTTGAGATGGGCCTCAGACTCATGGTATGGGAGGAGGGTCATCCCAGATTTCTATTATTTTACTAAATGATTAGGGATCATGTTAGTTAGAATTCCCCCATAAGGTGGATGGTTAAAGGGATGAATTACCTGATGAATTTTTGAATCTACATCTTGGGGGATGTGGAGTTCAAACTCAATCATAATCTAGGAGACAAAATGATATATTATCCCTCCTTATAGGATATATCATACTAGAATTTCAAAACTAAATAGATTGTTTGGGGAGATGGAATTGGAAGTATTTTTATGAACTAGTACTTCACCATACTGTTAAACCATTATTTTTTCAAAGAATGTTGATGGGATCCCTAGGATTTGCATGGATTATACAAATTTGACTATATTATAGTTAAGAACTATTATATTCTACCTCATATAGATGATCTCTTTGAGAATCTATGAGGACAGTGAGTTTTCTAGAAAAACAATTATGGTTTGGCTATCACCAGGTAAGGGTCAGACCCTTATATGCACCTTTTAAACCTTCTGAAGTAAATATAGACTATATGGGTATATAATTATGTGGTTCCTTGTTACGAACATGCCATTATTTTTCTTGAAATTAATAAATCGGGGTTTCCACCTATCGTAAAACTTTTTTTTGGATGTTTTCATTGATGATATCTTGGTGTATTCTCAAACTAGAACTGATAGTGCCAAAAACCATTACATCACATTGAATAAAAAATAATGCATGGGACATATTCTATTATGAAAAAATTAAACTTCTTAATTGTTATGGTTCACTCCCTAGGTCACATAATACCATAATAATGTGTATCCATAGATCCATGGATGGTGAGATCTATTGTTTTCTAAGAGAATTTCAAGAATATTTTTGGAATATTTAGTTTCATGGGTATTTTTGGCTACTAAAGGAATTTTATTTAACATTATCCATGAAACAAATCACCTATTATGGGATATACCATGAATGTTTTAGATTTATATAGTTTCAATATTTTTAAAATGACATTTAGGATTTGAATGGAAGGATTAATTTAGTGGAAATCCTGATTCTACTACAGCCTGGAAGAGGCTACATAGTTTATTGTGATGTATTATGAATCAATATGGGATATTTATTAATGTAAGTAGGGAGATTATTGGTGTATTAGTCACATTATTTGATACCTCATGAGTGTAATTACCCTATGTATGGTCTCAGTCTATCTGCACTGGTGAATTCCATGCATTGTTAGTGACGTTATTTGGTGTAAAAAATGTTGTTTGTATTGCTTGACAATAAAAGTATCAAATAACACTTCAATTTGTGTGACTTGAACCATTAATATATAATATGAGTTCAAAACCAAAACTATATTGATTTTTATCTTTCTTATACGCTTGGTAAATTCAATGTAGTGGATGATTCTCTATGATAGAACACTCAAACACAAGCGATTCAAGAGTCTAGTAATGAATCATTGCTGATGGGCCTATTTTCTAGGATGTAGTTAGAGGTTAATAAATATATATAACAACTTGTTATCTCATTATTTTGAGTGACCTATTCATTATATGGAATGATTAAAATGGTATATATTTCTAATCCAGATGTCTTGGTCCTTAGAGAAAGTGTTACAGGTGAGGACCGCAACCTTGTTGAGTCATTAATGAGGATGAGATATTAGAATTCATGGATTCATCAAGGATATTAGGGAAATTTTAGATTAATTGATATGATAATCTAATTCTTATATTGGAAAATTACATCTCTAACACACAAAGAAGCTTCATGAATTATGCAGAAAGAATTGGTGGCCTGGTAAGATTATGATGATGAATGGTTTTATTACTCAATGATCCACTTTTTAGTTGGTGAAGGTGGAACACAAGTGAACTGACAGAATTTTACAACAATTACCTATTCCTAAGTGGAAATGGGATGATATCACTATGTAATTTTTGGTGGGATTTCTAAAATCACCATAGGTAAGTGACTTTGTAGGTGTTATTGTGGAGAAATTGACTAATGTGCCTCACTTATTTCTTATCATGGAGACCTTTTCACTAAATCACATGGGATGTTATATTTCAAAGAAGTCATACACCTTCACAGAGTAAAACATAACATTGTATCAGATAAGAAAACATGATTTATGTCTCATTTTTAGGAGTTATCGAAAAAACTAAGTTCACATGTAAATCTCAATACAAAGTACCACCCTTATACCAAAAATTAGTCCAATTATACTATACAGTTATTAGAGGAAATGATTAATTAATGTTTCCATGGTATTGGAGGTTCTTGAAAAATTAAATTAACTATTTATATTTTATCCTATAATAATATATTCCAAGAGAGAATACAGATGGGTCCTTATGATGCCCTATATGATTGATTTTTCGATCTCTCTTTTTCTAGTTATAGCTAGGAGAGACATTGATACTGGTACCTTATCTTCTTTAGGAGAAATTAGAGTAGCTATGACATATTAGGAAGTGTATGGATATAAATTTGTCTTGTTCTTTGTCTTATGCTAATCTTCTCCACAGACATTTTGAGTTTCAAGTGAGGGATCAAATATTCTTGCCAGTTTTTCTTGATTAGGGAGTTGATAGATTTAGTAACATGGTAAGATGAAACCAATGTTCATTAGACCATTTTATATGTTTGGAAGAGTTTCTTTGGAAACATATTAGTTTTAGACACCTTATAGGTAACGAGCCAAGCATGAAATATTCCATGGTTTTAGACTTAACATTATTATTTTCAACCATCTACTATTCTTACAACTAATGAGGTTTAGTTTGATGTTTGTTTTTTGTTAAGAGTACCTAGTTTGAATTATTGGTTGAAAATAAATTGATCTATGAGATAGGTTAGTTCCTATTGTTTTTTTAAATGGTGTCAAGACCATGTATAAGATGAGACCTAGGAGAGATTGGCTGATTTAAATTATTAATCTCCAAAGTTATTCTTAGATGATAATTAGCCACCCTTAATGAAAATAATAGATGTGATGTTTTATAGTGGTTGATTTGTAAGATCCATCTTTTTTATGGTGTAAGTATCCTTAAATTTATATTATAATTATTTAGTTTTATCTATAAGAGAATACTAAACAAAGTCATCGAGGTTTTTGAACATTCATTCTTGGTTTGGGACAAGGAGTCTTGTTTTTTAGAGAACCATAATTAGGTTCACAGTTGGTCCATAGTTACTAGTAATTTTGAGGAAAACAATGAAGATATAAGGAGAAGGAACAAAAGTACATCAAAAATTAGTGGGATACATCATGGACATGAAATACATATATAACACTATATACGGGAGTTTCATGGGATGAACAATGTTTTGGAAAATAATGCTCCTAGGTTGTACGAGGCAAGGAGCTTGGGATAGTGAGCACACATGGGTTATAGATAATTTGTCAAACTGTACTCCTAGCTGTGTGAGTGGGAATCACCATGGGATGCATGTGCACAATGTTTGTGTAATTTTTTGATGATTGTGTGGGAAAACCACAAGAACCTTAAAAAAGTGTGTGAAATTACCAATTTTCTCTTTAATAATTATAACCCTCACCCCTCTTTTTCTTTTACCTAAAATTCATAGTATCACTCCTATTAGATATTTATCAACCTTCTATTCCTAAAAATTGTTATTGATCTTCCTTTAGGAGTTTGATTCATGAATTTTCCATCATGTTGTGTCCCTCTATATAATCCTGAGACATTGTTACCTTATTTTATAAATTTATCTGTCTATCTTCAATTTTATCACGGTACAAGATGATATACACTATTTTAAGGCTTCTTGTCTAGTTTCTCTAATTTCTCCCATTATAGCCCAAATATGAAGTTAATATCTGATGAGGGGCCACATACCATTATATGTTATTTCATTAAGATCTTTTCCCTATCATTTTATATGTATATATCAGTTATTTCTATTCTAGGCACTAGAATGTTTATACAATATTATTTTACACATAAAACCAAGTTAATAAATTGTTTTCACTTTAATTTTTTTTTCATTCAAAAATAATTTAGTCATTAGAGGTTTTCTACCTCAATGTAAATCACACCCTTTGGGTGAATTATTAAAATTCCATTGAATGTTATTCCTTATTGTGTGATTAATCCTTTATTTGAGGTACGTTTAGTTAGACCTCATAGAAGAAATTCTTTACATAAATTGAAAAGACCGGTATGTTACCTTAATAGGTCCATGTTAGTATATATGTATTTAAACTACCCTCTAAGGTGTTTTAAATCACCTTAACAATTAAAATGGTCAATTTATTTTAATGGAAGATTAATGTTAACACCATGTCACTTAACCTGATTTTAAATATGAATTATCTTTATGGATACTATAATGATTATGTGTGATTGAATAATTATTTAATCATGACCACCTTCATTTATTAAAATGATGTTCGTTATTTTTTTTATTATGGAAATGATTATCATTATGAATCATTTAGAATTATTACACCTGACATTACAAATTGATTATTTAGAAATAATGGACACTAAATTCCATATTATTGATCCTAATTTGAGAGATGGCATTATTTATTTATTTATTGGAATAAGTGGACATGATGTTCCGCATTTTATACATGAAATTAATGAAAATTAAATTCCATACTATTTATTTTGTATTAAGTAGTACAATACTCCTTATTTTTTAATACATAATTAATGTGCAGAGAAAAATTGGATTAGTCAGAAGTACATAACATCAAATTGGAAACCTGTGAGGAAACTGATCCAAATTGGCCTTTATTTAGTTTTCCTATTACTATTTTGTATATTAATTTGACAATAATTTATTATATATTGATATACTAAATAATATTGGACACTATTTTTATGTGCTAATCTGTTTTAATAAAACCATGTTTAGGCCAACGATTGGTACCTAAACAGAATTCATTGATGCAAGTGGGGATAATAGAATCTTATAAACTATAAAAACATGATTTTAAATCATAAGATAGAGTTAGGGAGAAGAGGACCAGGACCATTATCATGATTCTATGGAGTTCTGCATTTTATATTTTTGTATATATTTTTTATATCATACACTACTATGTATGTCTTCTAATAGTTCCCCTAACTCCTCATATATATACATGAAAATGTAAAAGACATCATTTTTTATTTGATTCTAGAAATTTGTTGTCTATTTATATTCACCTGGGTGATTCACAAATTCTATTGTTTCATTATTCAGCTTTTATTCATTTTTAGTTATAATTCTATTGATATCTACTATAGTAAAGAGGGTATACTCACCCAACTATAACCTCAAACACCATCTTTACTAGTCTCAAACCTCTAGAATATAAAGAGGTTCACTTGAATCCATGTGGTCAATCGGGTCAGGTCAGTTTGGAGTGGACGAGGCTCATGATATTAGATAAAACCTAACACGGTCGATATGGAATGGAGTTGTTTTTGTATGATTTTAGAGTTATTAGTGAAGAAATTCATAATGATGAATACCATTTTTTATTTATGGTATATGTGGAACATGCCATTTCATTTTATTATGGATCCCCATAGTGATGAGAAACTAAATTTTATATAATGAATATGATTATGTTTTGTTTTCAAGGATTATTAATCTATTACCATAGGTTTTCCAATTTTGAGATAATATTCATGGTTTGTGTATTTGGTTTGTGGTATATTTCCTTAATGCAATTTAATCATAGAAGATGGAGAAGTAGTAGACCGTTGTGTTGTTTATTTCTATATTAGATAAAGAGGTTATAGAGGTGATATAGTGGTGTGAGTGTTGATTCCCCTAGTATGAAATTCAATGTTTAGTTGGTGATGGAGGGATTTGAATAGATATTCATTAATTTATTATTCTTTTTGGAATGAAGATACTGTTGTTTTCATGAAAATAATGGTGGTTTCCCTATGCCCTTCCATTGTGTAACTAATTCTCATTTTGGAAATATTGATTAAGAGGTATTACAAGACCAGATATTCTGATGTGATAGATTTGAAGGTATTTCTTAGTGGTAGAGAGAGTATAATCCAATTTTTACATTGACTAATGGTTTTCCATTATTTTTTATATTAAATAGTGTGATTAATTATTTTCCCAAGATTCAATAAGAAAGAGCATAGTCATATGTATAGAATATTAATATGTTTTTTAGTTGTTATCATTTATTGAAAAATATGGCTGTGTGGTAGTTGATTTTTTCTAAAACATTTTTCCTTTTTGTCACATTAGTTGTGGATGGTGTCATCCAAGGATTTAGGGATGATATAGTAGGTTAATCTGAACATTCCAGACTTTCTAATTTATAATGTCATATAATTTTCACCCATAGGAAATGGTATATTGATTGGATTGTTTTGGCGGTTGGTGTATTGTCATGATGTGATCACTAATATTTTTCATTAAGTGGAGACAAAAAGCTAACATAATTAATTTTTATAAGATATTATATATTATTTGGAGTTGAAGGTGTTAATGTGTAGATTATGTTAGTGATAAATGAATTTTTAATTGTTAGGTTGTGTATTTTACTTAATCATATGCTGAAATTATTAGTATTTTACCTCTTCCATATAGAAAGAATAGAATATTTAATAACACCCAATTTTTTTGTTACATATTAATAAATCAAATTAAATTTTCAATACTCATTGTTTCCCTCAGTAAAGTGGTTAATAAATATGGATAGTATCTATGATACATTCAACTAAATCACTTCATAATTTTATGGTGGGGAGTATAATTATCTAGTTTCAGGTTTTCTTTGATAATGGATCATATCTAATTGGATATCTCTTGTTTATTTCTTTACTTTTTCATTTATTTGGAGTAATAAGGGATGATAAATGGTATTGAGTGAGATAAATATTGTGATTCATGCAATGTGATCATATTCAGATATTAATGTATTACTATGTAATGAGCAGGAGTTGATTGCTATTATGTTTCAATACATTGGGACGAATGTCATGGGGATGTAGTGAAAGTTGATATTATATTACAATATTCTTATGTATCAAGTTCACATTGAACATGGACCTTAATGGGTGTATGAAACATGTGGGAGGATTAAAAAAACTTCAGACATGGGTTTTAGAAATTTTTCTTGCTTCCTAATCATTATTGTTGTCTTTTCAAGGTTGAAATGATCAATTGATGGTATAATGTACTCAACATAATTTTTATAGGGTATGTATTATATCGGTTTGACTTATGATGTTCAGGGTTCCTAAAATTAGGATAATTGTAATTTCCCCAGGGTATATACTCTTGAAAAAGTTTTTAAAATTTTCTATTTAACATTGGATGTGTTATTTAACAATGTGTCTTATTTTGGATATAACCTATTCTAGTTGATTTTCATAGAACATATATGATATATATATATATATCAAATCCATGTATAATTGTAGTGATTTATCCGAGATTTTGTTATGGATGGAAATGTTCACATCATGAATGTGTCTATGATGGTTTATTTTACCTAGTGGTGGTATGACCTACATTTTTAGGCATAAGACCCCCAGATACATGAATTTTTGGTATTTCATTATTTTATAAAAATAACCAAATTTGTTTATATAATATTTTTTATCCTTACACCTAGGATTGATCAAATTTTCTAACAGAGAAAACTAGAGATAGAGTATAAGGCCCTTGCCTCAAACCTTACTTAATCTTGAGTTATTACAAGATTACACATTGAGGATCTTTTCGGGTTTAGAGTTTTAGAGAATTAGATCATAAAACTTGCATTACATTCCACATATAAACAAAGTGGTTACATAAAGATAGTATTCCTCATTCCCATCAATGGAAACACATTTGAATTAAAACATGGATTCTTTTTGACACATCCTTGACCCTATCATCTTATCATGTACCTTTCCCTTGACCTGTGAAAAACATTTCAAAAACTTGGGATGAGCATAAAAACTCAGTATGGGTTATAGAAAACATGAAAAGGAAACATGAGTTCATATGTACATAAGAATGAAATCATACTTTACCCATAAAACATAGGCACTTTAACACGCCTCATAAAATCATGAATAAATCATAGAATCCATAAGACATAAAGGTAACTTGAGGCATTCATAACATTCTTACGTAGGGAGTAACCCTCTTGGTTACGTTTGGAATACCCATCACAGTATATTCCCTGAAAATCTCTTCGGAGAAACCTTAATGTTTCACTCCTTCGCGTTACCCAATGCATTGGAGAGCTATAACGGGCTCACCCGCCCTTAGTTTATCACGGAACCACCCGTTCTTCATAATAATGCCCAAGAACCTCAACATAATCGTATCACATAAAACATGCATAAAGGAAACATAAAATTTCCACCATTCAATCACAAGATATCAATACCACACATTGATATAAAAATATTATGAAAACCATTTTCAATACCAAAATAAAAGAAAAGTAAAACATGGTATTTATTTTTCTTTTAAAAAGAAGGAATGGCTTGTAGAAGAAGCCGAAACTCAAATAACGGTTACGACGGCGGAGAAGTCGTTGTCGCCGCATACGTACGACAAAAACATTCCCTTTTGTCGTTTGGTAAACGCTTCGTATAAAAAAGATTCCTTTTGAATAAACGTAAAAGTCAAAGGGGTTTATACACCGTATAAAAGAAGGTTGTGTATAAAACAAAATATGCCTCATCGAAAGGAGATTGAGACGAAATCCCATACCTCGTATCTGACTTGACCCGACCGTTCTTTAATCTCCTGAATAATAAACTTGAGTTAATCTCTACTTGATTATGAATCTTTTTCAAGTTCATTATTCCTTTTATACCATGTTATGAACATCATGTAATCAGTTAAGTTAATAATGTTCATTTTGTCGGTATTTGGTTCTTAAGTCAAAAATAGACCTCTTACACTTACGTGTTGTTAATTTGGTCAAAGATTCATTATATTCAGAATGTTATTCATGATGTAGATATCATATATGTCATATATATCCAGTACATTCATGCCTTTATAGTATTACATAATCATTTAGAGGTAAGAAATGAAATGCACCGTTCATGGAGACGGTAAGCCGTACGTACGCATGAACGCCACTTCCATTTCTATTTCATATTTCATGGAATGGATTCATAATGGTATAAGAGTATGTTATAACTCCAGTATAATAACATATATAATATCATTAACTTTATCCTTTACACATCCCACATATGGTATTAACGAATCAAATCACTTTTAGGGGGCGGTAGTCCGCACTTCCTAAAATGAAGATATCGTGTTTACCCATAATGGAAACCATAAAGTATGACCAAAATGAAGAAAAACAGAAGCTTAAGGAAAACATATACATAATATATATCATATATAAAAATAGTGACATCATAATGGCCACCTTTGAAGGTGTTAAATGAGTATTGAACAATCATCGTTTCGGGAGGCATAATTTCGCCATCCACGGAAAACGTATGTTCTTTAACCATTTGATGTAGTTGTGTGAGAGTGTAGTTCAAATAACTCTTATAACAACATCCTAGTATATTGAAGATACTGGTGTTGTTACAAAAGAAGTAAATAAAAAGAGTTTAGGGGGTTGGAGAAGCAAAATAAAACAAATGAGCATGAGAGGATGAATTACCTTAAAAAGTGTAACTCCTTTTGATTTGAGCCTAAAGGCTTCCTTTGAAAGGATTCTGCCCAAGGGGAATCCTATAGGATGAGGAGAGGGATGTGGAGAGAGCAAATGGGCAGGGGTTGGCCGAGCCAATGGCTTGAAGAGTGTGTGAAATGAGGTAGAGGTGGGGGCCTTTTATAAGAGGAGAGGAGGGGCACTTTTGGAAAGTAAAGAAATATTAATTTATTTGAAAATGTGTTTCGGTTCTAAAAGGTCCCACATTGATAGAATTCGTGGATAAGGTGATAAGGCTTAGAAATCCACTCATCCAATTGGTTTTTGCCATATGTAGGTTTTAGATTTTACATTATCTTTCTGTTTTATTTAAATCGCCAAATAATGATGTCATCGCTGCATCATTATTATGTCATAAATACTTTAATTTATTTAATTTCTAAAAATTATAAAACAAATACTATGATATAGGAAATCTTTTTAGCTTTCCAATGACTATTTATAATCTAAATTTGGACTTGTATAACCCCACTTAAAAATTGTTTTAGTAAAACAATTTATGTTAGTGTCATTTTCACTTTAACATTAAATAAAAAGTAATTTATGTTATTTCCCAACAAAAGTGGATCCATGGGGTCCCCAAGTTAGGACATGGCTTGTCTTGGTCGGCCATGACACAACCAATGGGGTTGGGACATGTGTCTAGGTCATTTCATATTATTAACGTATTAATTATACCTTAAACTACACTAATTACCACTAATTGCGATTAAAAACTTAATAAGTTACTATTCACCAAAAAATTATTATAATCTCATTGAACCACATTTTACTCCTTAATGACAACCATGTATGTCGGATTTTCAAAATTCAATACACATTAGTGGTAAACTTCCATTTAACTGGAAAATCAGTTTGCTTGATTACCACTTAGTGGTTTCACTATTCATCAAAAATTGAAGTTTTTCAGAAAATTACCAAAAATTCACCCTAAGCTATATTTGACATTCTGAATTCAAAAATGAAGTCTATTTTACAAAGTTCAAATCATATAAGTCACATTAATTAATTTAATAATTAATTCCCGCTGCCAGAGCAAATAGCGTGTTTTTACAAAACAATAAGTATCAAAAGATTGACACCAGTTTAAGTCTAATTTCAAAGTGAAATTGATTCCAATGACCACTATTGGATAAAATGGTAAAAATATATTCTAATTCCACTTCAAAACCAAATCAAAACATAATCTAATCATATCAATAAATTAGATTAAAAAGCAGTTTTGATGTAAAATGCAGTATTTTTCACTATTCATTAAAAAAATGAACATTGTCAGAAAAATACCAAAATTTCACACAAGGTAAATTTTGATGTCCCAATCATAAAGAATAAGTTTATTTTGACAAACATAGTTTATAAAATTGTCAAAATATAGATTCAAAAATGGTTTGCCATCACAAGGCAGTAAAACAATCTTTTAAGAATATTAGTGTATTCCATGCATAAGATTGTATTTATTTTCATTTTAAGCCTCTATAACACTATCATAATCATTAATAGACATAGATAAAAATATCTATTATTCATTACTTACTTGGGATGTTACATCCTTCCCCCCTTTAGAAAATTGCGTCCCCGCAATTTATTTACTTATCGAATAAATGGGGGTACTTATCCCTCATTGCATTTTCAGATTCCCATGTTGCCTCTTCAATCATGTGGTTTTTACACAAAACCTTTACCTGCTTAATCACCTTATTCCGTAACACTTGCTCCCTGTGGTCAAGAATCTGGACCGGTTGTTCCTCATAAGATAGGTTCTCTTCCAGCTGAACTACCTCTGGGCTCAAAACATGAGATGGATCTGGCATATACTTTCTCAACATAGAAACGTGAAAAACATTGTGTACCTGAGATAAAATCGGAGGTAAAGCCACTCGGTATGCAACTGATCCAACTCTTTCCAGAATTTCGTATGGTCCAATAAACCTTGGACTCAACTTTCCTTTCTTACCAAATCTCATCACACTTTTCCAAGGAGAAACCTTGAGAAAAACATGATCACCTACCTCGAAAGATAGATCCTTCCTCCGGTTATCCGCATAACTCTTCTGCCTGCTCTGAGCTGTTCTCATGTGTTTCTGAATCAGCTGAACTTTTTCTGCCATTTCTTCTACCAATTCTGGTCCCATCAACTTTCTTTCACCCACATCATCCCAGAAAGCTGGAGTTCGACACCGCTTCCCATATAATGCCTGAAATGGTGCCATCTGTATACTAGAATGAAAACTGTTATTATATGAAAACTCAACCAAAGAAAGATGCTGGTCCCAACTTCCCTGATAATCCATAGAACAAGCTCGTAGCATATCCTCAAATGTCTGAATTGTTCGTTCTGACTGCCCATCTGATTGAGGATGAAAAGCTGTACTAAAATTTAATTCAGTACCCAACGACTTCTGAAGGCCTTTCCAAAAGTTAGAGGTAAACCTGGGATCACGATCTGATACAATGGAGAGGGGAACTCCATGTAACCTGACTATCTCTTTAAGATACAAACGGGAAAGTTGATCAAGAGAGAAAGTATCTCGTATAGCAAGGAAATGAGCAGATTTGGTCAAGCGATCAACAATAACCCAGATTGCATTATTACCTCGAGATGTCTTCGGTAATCCAACAACAAAGTCCATGGATATATTCTCCCATTTCCACTCTGGCACTGGTAAAGGCTGAAGCATCCCTTTCGGTAACTGCCGCTCAGCTTTAACCTGCTGACAAGTCAAACACTTCACAGTAAAATCAGCAATATCTCATTTCATTCCATCCCACCAGTAATACTCCCGCAGATCTCTATACATCTTAGTACTGCCCGGATGAACTGAAAACGGAGAACTATGAGCTTCACATAACAACTCTCTCTTTAACTGTGAATCACAAGGCACACACAATCTCTTCCCAAATCTCAAAACACAATCATTATCAATGTTGAATTCAGGCAACTTACCTTTCTGAACCAGCTCTACCTTTTTCTGCAACTCACTGTCTTGCTTCTGTGCATGCTTGATTCTATCTGATAGAGAAGATCTCACTGATACCTGAAACAAAACAGAAGGACTTCCTGCACCAACAACTTCCATGCCAAAGTTCATCAAATCGTTAACCAAAGGATCACGTTCCAACCGCAACATTGTTAAAGAAGAATTACTTTTTCGACTCAAAGCATCAGCCACTTTATTTGCTTTCCCCGGATGGTAATAAATTGTACAATCATAATCCTTGATTAATTCTAGCCATCTCCTCTGTCTCATGTTTAACTCTTTCTGAGTGAATATATACTTTAAACTTTTGTGATCGGTATATATTTCACACTTTACCCCATACAAATGATGCCTCCAAATTTTTAAAGCAAAAACAACAGCAGCTAATTCCAAATCATGTGTAGGGTAATTTACCTCATGAGTTTTCAACTGTCGTGAAGCATAAGCAATTACCTGATCATTCTGCATTAGGACGCAACCAAGTCCTTTCAATGAAGCATCGCTGTATATAACAAAGTCACCATTCCTGGAAGGTAGTGCCAAAACTGGAGCATTCACCAATCTTCTTTTCAATTCCTGAAAACAATCATCACATTCTTTTGTCCAGATAAACATAACACCCTTCCGAGTTAGCTTAGTCATTGGACTAGATAACCGTGAAAAATTTCTAACAAACCTTCGGTAATAGCCCGCCAAACCAAGGAAGCTACGAATCTCGGTTACATTTGTGGGTCTTGGCCATTCTTCCACAACTTTTGTTTTTGCAGGATCAACAGTTATTCCATCTTTAGAAACAATGTGCCCAAGGAAAGAAATTTGTTGCAACCAAAACTCACACTTGCTGAATTTCCCATACAATTTCTTTTCTTTTAAGGTTTGCAAGATAACCCTTAAATGTTTTTCATGCTCCTCTTTACTTTTAGAAAACACCAAAATATCATCAATGAAAACAACCACAAACTTATCCAAGAACTCATGGAAAATTCTATTCATTAAGTCCATGAATACAGCAGGTGCATTGGTTAGCCCAAAAGGCATTACTACAAATTCATAGTGGCCATATCTCGTACGGAACGCGGTCTTCGGAATATCTGCCTCCTTTACCTTCAGCTGATGGTACCCCGATCTCAAGTCAATCTTTGAAAAAAACTGAGCTCCCTGGAGCTGATCAAACAAATCATCGATATGAGGCAAAGGATATTTGTTCTTAACAGTGATATTATTCAAGGCTCTATAATCAATGCAAAGTCTCATAGAACCATCTTTCTTTTTAACAAATAAAACAGGAGCACCCCATGGTGATGTACTAGGTCTAATGAAACCCTTCTCTAATAAATCTTGCAATTGCTCCTTCAACTCTAAAAGTTCGATTTGTGCCATTCGATAAGGGGGTTTTGAAATTGGCTTAGCATCAGGAACTAAGTCAACAGTAAACTCAACTTCCCGATCTGGTATTATTCCAGGCAACTCATCAGGAAAAACATCAGGATACTCATTTACCACTGGCACATCATTAATCTGAACAGTTCCTTTATTTTCAACGACGTGTGCAAGGTAACATTCATTTCCATCTTTTACAAGTTTCTCGGCCTCTTCATATGTTATCAAAAGTAATGGTTCATTCTTGTAAACAAACTGAAAGTCTTTCTGAAAAGAAACTTCTTTAGCTCTACAGTCAATCTTAGCATGGTAAATAGAGAGCCAATCCATACCCAGGATAACATCAAACTCTACTAGAGGTAGAACAATAAGGTTTGCAAGTAGGTTCTTTCCACAGATAAGGATAGGAAGATTCTTATAAATTCTTTTTGCCTCGACACTTCCCCCAGGTGTTTTTACCAAAAGTTCAGGAGTCATTTCTTGAGATGGTATTCCCATTTTACTAGAAAAGGTTTCAGAGATGAAAGAATGTGTAGACCCCGAATCAAACAACACACTGGCATAATCTGAAAAAACAAACAAAGTACCTGATACAACTTCATTCGATGGCCCGACGTCTGCTGAAGTAGTTGCAAAGGATTTTGCCACCCCTTTCTGCTTGTAGTCTAACTGCTTCCCATCACTCAAGCTCCTTGTCGGACACTCGTTTGCATAGTGACCCATCTCATTGCACTTAAAACATTTCACTAACTGTAAATCAAATTTGTTCTTACCTTCACCTTGATCCTTTTCAGTGCAATCACGAGCCTTATGTCCCATCTTACCACATCGGTAGCACTTTCCAGAATTCAGAAGACATTCCCCAGCATGCCTTTTTCCACATTTATCACAAACCGGAAACTTAGTTTTCTTACCATCAGACTTTTTTGAAGAATTCTTACCTTTCTCCTGCCACCTCGGTCTCTTCTTCTGCTGGTTGTTATAGAACACTTGGTCATCGGCAAACTCCATTTCCACCTTCTCAGCACATCGAACAAGCTTTTCATAACTTTTAAACTCACGAGAAGCCAATGCCCTTCGATACTTTGGCTTTAATCCTGAGTAAAAATGATTGATTTTACTATCAAGGTCCCGGATAAAATTTGGAGCATACCTTGCCAATCGAGTGAACCTTTCTTCATAGGCAGCCACTGAGTCTTCCTCTTGCCTCAATTCCAAGAATTGCTTTTCCATCCTAAGTCGAACAGCCTTAGGAAAATACTTCTCAAGAAACATACCTTTGAAATCATCCCAGTCAAGAGCATCAATCTCATCGGCATCCCTGATATTTTTAACCATAGACCACCACTGATCTGCTTCACCCTCCAAACGGTAAATAGCAAGACTAACCTTTTGATTGTCTGAACACCCCATGACATCAAAAATCTTCTCCAGTGCTTTAATCCATCCTTCAGCTTGCACAGGGTCAGATGATCCTCTGAATGATGGTGGATGTTGCCTCATGAAATGTTCCACCACTGACATGTTCCTCTGCGGTTGTTCTGGCTGATCTCGTACATGGATACCACCACCATTTATCGCCTGAGTCAACTGCGCCATTACTGCAACAAACTGTTCAGTTCCAATTCCGACCATTTCTGGATGCTGATTCGGAAGGTTATTTCCTTCTGTATGCCTTCCTAGCACAGCTTCCCTGTTTCCTCTGCGGAAAACCATTCTGAACAAACATGTCTTAGATGAAGCAACATGGTAATCTTTAAATGCTATATCATTTTGAAAAAAAATATATTTGGATAATCATTTTAATAGAATTCTAACTCCTAAAGTTATCTAAACCGACCTCTGATACCAACTATAAGGCCCTTGCCTCAAACCTTACTTAATCTTGAGTTATTACAAGATTACACATTGAGGATCTTTTCGGGTTTAGAGTTTTAGAGAATTAGATCATAAAACTTGCATTACATTCCACATATAAACAAAGTGGTTACATAAAGATAGTATTCCTCATTCCCATCAATGGAAACACATTTGAATTAAAACATGGATTCTTTTTGACACATCCTTGACCCTATCATCTTATCATGTACCTTTCCCTTGACCTGTGAAAAACATTTCAAAAACTTGGGATGAGCATAAAAACTCAGTATGGGTTATAGAAAACATGAAAAGGAAACATGAGTTCATATGTACATAAGAATGAAATCATACTTTACCCATAAAACATAGGCACTTTAACACGCCTCATAAAATCATGAATAAATCATAGAATCCATAAGACATAAAGGTAACTTGAGGCATTCATAACATTCTTACGTAGGGAGTAACCCTCTTGGTTATGTTTGGAATACCCATCACAGTATATTCCCTGAAAATCTCTTCGGAGAAACCTTAATGTTTCACTCCTTCGCGTTACCCAATGCATTGGTGAGCTATTACGGGCTCACCCGCCCTTAGTTTATCACGGAACCACCCGTTCTTCATAATAATGCCCAAGAACCTCAACATAATCGTATCACATAAAACATGCATAAAGGAAACATAAAATTTCCACCATTCAATCACAAGATATCAATACCACACATTGATATAAAAATATTATGAAAACCATTTTCAATACCAAAATAAAAGAAAAGTAAAACATGGTATTTATTTTTCTTTTAAAAAGAAGGAATGGCTTGTAGAAGAAGCCGAAACTCAAATAACGGTTACGACGGCGGAGAAGTCGTTGTCGCCGCATACGTACGACAAAAACATTCCCTTTTGTCGTTTGGTAAACGCTTCGTATAAAAAAGATTCCTTTTGAATAAACGTAAAAGTCAAAGGGGTTTATACACCGTATAAAAGAAGGTTGTGTATAAAACAAAATATGCCTCATCGAAAGGAGATTGAGACGAAATCCCATACCTCGTATCTGACTTGACCCGACCGTTCTTTAATCTCCTGAATAATAAACTTGAGTTAATCTCTACTTGATTATGAATCTTTTTCAAGTTCATTATTCCTTTTATACCATGTTATGAACATCATGTAATCAGTTAAGTTAATAATGTTCATTTTGTCGGTATTTGGTTCTTAAGTCAAAAATAGACCTCTTACACTTACGTGTTGTTAATTTGGTCAAAGATTCATTATATTCAGAATGTTATTCATGATGTAGATATCATATATGTCATATATATCCAGTACATTCATGCCTTTATAGTATTACATAATCATTTAGAGGTAAGAAATGAAATGCACCGTTCCTGGAGACGGTAAGCCGTACGTACGCATGAACGCCACTTCCATTTCTATTTCATATTTCATGGAATGGATTCATAATGGTATAAGAGTATGTTATAACTCCAGTATAATAACATATATAATATCATTAAATTTATCCTTTACACATCCCACATATGGTATTAACGAATCAAATCACTTTTAGGGGGCGGTAGTCCGCACTTCCTAAAATGAAGATATCGTGTTTACCCATAATGGAAACCATAAAGTATGACCAAAATGAAGAAAAACAGAAGCTTAAGGAAAACATATACATAATATATATCATATATAAAAATAGTGACATCATAATGGCCACCTTTGAAGGTGTTAAATGAGTATTGAACAATCATCATTTCGGGAGGCATAATTTCGCCATCCACGGAAAACGTATGTTCTTTAACCATTTGATGTAGTTGTGTGAGAGTGTAGTTCAAATAACTCTTATAACAACATCCTAGTATATTGAAGATACTGGTGTTGTTACAAAAGAAGTAAATAAAAAGAGTTTAGGGGGTTGGAGAAGCAAAATAAAACAAATGAGCATGAGAGGATGAATTACCTTAAAAAGTGTAACTCCTTTTGATTTGAGCCTAAAGGCTTCCTTTGAAAGGATTCTGCCCAAGGGGAATCCTCTAGGATGAGGAGAGGGATGTGGAGAGAGCAAATGGGCAGGGGTTGGCCGAGCCAATGGCTTGAAGAGTGTGTGAAATGAGGTAGAGGTGGGGGCCTTTTATAAGAGGAGAGGAGGGGCACTTTTGGAAAGTAAAGAAATATTAATTTATTTGAAAATGTGTTTCGGTTCTAAAAGGTCCCACATTGATAGAATTCGTGGATAAGGTGATAAGGCTTAGAAATCCACTCATCCAATTGGTTTTTGCCATATGTAGGTTTTAGATTTTACATTATCTTTCTGTTTTATTTAAATCGCCAAATAATGATGTCATCGCTGCATCATTATTATGTCATAAATACTTTAATTTATTTAATTTCTAAAAATTATAAAACAAATACTATGATATAGGAAATCTTTTTAGCTTTCCAATGACTATTTATAATCTAAATTTGGACTTGTATAACCCCACTTAAAAATTGTTTTAGTAAAACAATTTATGTTAGTGTCATTTTCACTTTAACATTAAATAAAAAGTAATTTATGTTATTTCCCAACAAAAGTGGATCCATGGGGTCCCCAAGTTAGGCCATGGCTTGTCTTGGTCGGCCATGACACAACCAATGGGGTTGGGACAAGTGTCTAGGTCATTTCATATTATTAAAGTATTAATTATACCTTAAACTACACTAATTACCACTAATTGCGATTAAAAACTTAATAAGTTACTATTCACCAAAAAATTATTATAATCTCATTGAACCACATTTTACTCCTTAATGACAACCATGTATGTCGGATTTTCAAAATTCAATACACATTAGTGGTAAACTTCCATTTAACTGGAAAATCAGTTTGCTTGATTACCACTTAGTGGTTTCACTATTCATCAAAAATTGAAGTTTTTCAGAAAATTACCAAAAATTCACCCTAAGCTATATTTGACATTCTGAATTCAAAAATGAAGTCTATTTTACAAAATTCAAATCATATAAGTCACATTAATTAATTTAATAATTAATTCCCGCTGCCAGAGCAAATAGCGTGTTTTTACAAAACAATAAGTATCAAAAGATTGACACCAGTTTAAGTCTAATTTCAAAGTGAAATTGATTCCAATGACCACTATTGGATAAAATGGTAAAAATATATTCTAATTCCACTTCAAAACCAAATCAAAACATAATCTAATCATATCAATAAATTAGATTAAAAAGCAGTTTTGATGTAAAATGCAGTATTTTTCACTATTCATTAAAAAAATGAACATTGTCAGAAAAATACCAAAATTTCACACAAGGTAAATTTTGATGTCCCAATCATAAAGAATAAGTTTATTTTGACAAACATAGTTTATAAAATTGTCAAAATATAGATTCAAAAATGGTTTGCCATCACAAGGCAGTAAAACAATCTTTTAAGAATATTAGTGTATTCCATGCATAAGATTGTATTTATTTTCATTTTAAGCCTCTATAACACTATCATAATCATTAATAGACATAGATAAAAATATCTATTATTCATTACTTACTTGGGATGTTACATAGAGAAGGGTGAAGTCATGAAAATCAATCGAAAATGGAAAAAGATCATGAAGTGTTATAATCAGGGATGATTTTTTATAGTGACACCAAATTTATTAAAGTGATTGTCGTTGTTTCCTTTAGGTGGAGTATTTTTACATTTTTTATAACATTTTCCCTGATGTAATTAATTTATATTTATGACGTTAGTTTAACAAACACCACCCAAAATTTTTATATTTATAATTCTAAAATAACCTTATTTCTGTATTCCATGTGATATTATATGAATTATGTTAGTTTTACATTAGTATAAGATTGTCATAAGAAAAATATTCCTTAAAATTATATTTTTTTCATATTTATTTTATTCTTTGTATTACTGAATATGATGTGCTATTAATTTTATTTTTCCTTTTTATTTTCACATAAAAAAAAATTATTCATAATATCACTCCAATGATTACCTTCTATCATAGTGTATATTTTACAAGATATAGTTCTTATTTCCCATTAATAATTATCGTATGTGATTGGGAAGGAAATTAAATTTGTCTTTAATATCAATAAAAATCAATTATCATCATCTCCCAATTTTTTCTTCCCAGACTTATATATACTCTCTTATAGTGGTGGTAAATAGTATATCCTCAAAAAGAATGTAGAAATAGTTAAATATGGAAAATGAATGATTCATGCGATGTGAGTAATCATGTTCTTAAGATTTTGACTCTAGGTTTTATCTTCCTCCATGTCATAGGATGTGTAAAGTCTTGTATATAGATCTTGGGATTATGTAGTTTTAAAATAAAACATGGTTTTTTTCATCACATGTCATGTAATTTGAACAACTATACTATACATATACCTGAATAAACCTTGGATAAATATATGGGCATTGATTCCATGTAGGCTAGGATATATTTCTTGTAAAAATTTAAAAACATGACTTGTTTATTTTTAGTAAACACTAATTTACTTTTTAGAATAACACAACATGTACTATTGAACAACATGTCATCTTTTTATAAGAGAAAGAACATAATTTTTTAGTGATATATGACTAAATAATTTATAGGTCCCACACATAATACACCCTACAAGAACAATCTATATAGGAAGACATCACATGTCTAGACCATACGTAGGTTGACATCACATGACTAAACCATGATAGTGAACCCATGTATATTTAATAATAATTACACATTATGTATATAATATTAGAATACATTTACTAGGAAGTATATATTATTTCCCTAAAAATTAACTGATATATGATAATAAAATTAATAAATAGTCTATTTGGGTTGTTATCTTCATATAGAATGATGGTATAATCCTCCTAGTCATCATGGATCATTTTAGACGGTTTTTACAGTTTGATGATCAATTATAATTTATGAAAATTAAAAGTTTCCAGGGAGGTGATATGAATGTGAATAGGTACTTTATCTCAACTAGACACTTGATAATGATAGAGAGTTCTTCCCAGATGCGTATTAAAGATTTGCCTACTCCCCTACAGACCCATGTATTTAAAATTATACTTTTGGTGTTCCTGTTATCCATTAGAGTGTGGGATTGATACTCCTTCATCCCCTATGAGGTAAGAGTCCTCAATAATAAATTCGTATTAATTTATCCCCCACATGATGTGGTATAGGTCTACAACTTATTGATATTTCTTTTCCCCCATAAATTTTGGTTGAATGTCCTTTTTATTAGTTTTGGAACTCCCTTAAATGAATAGAGTGTACCAAAATGGCATGGGTTCCCATTATGTATTCATAGGAGGCATGGATGTTATGATAGATTTCATGTATGGTAGTTGTGATTCTTTTGAAACACAAGACTTGATGATTTCCTTCTAGTTGTAAGATATATATAGGGTATCAACTATAGGCATTATGGGTTTTTTAGGGTCCAAATAACCCATGTTTACTTTTGAGATGTGATACATTATAATGTTGAGCTGAGATAGTAACGAAATTCCATTTTCCCAATATTGTCTTACATCTGAATTATAAAATATATTATCTCCTTTATTTTTCTGTTTTATGAAATAATCTATATTATTGTTTCATTATTCGTTTTTGTTTTTGGTTCATGCCATTATTTTTGTTTATACATACCCCATAATGTTCCATATGCACATTGTCTTGTGTTTGGGTAAGAGTCACATAGTTAAGGTATTGTATAGGAGAAAATTTAGTTGGAGTAGTCATTTTTTGGGAACATAGTGATCCTTGATGGAGTTAGTTGATATTGGCATGCCTTCCCAAATTTTTTTATATTGAGGTGGTGATATCAATATTCACAGAGTCAATGTACTTTGTGACATTTTTATATGTATTGGAAAAATATTGGATATTTCATATAAGTAATTTTTTTTTATATTTTTTCTCATTCGTGAGGTTTTTGTATTATTCATCTATTTATTTACAAATTATTAATGTTTCATGGATATATACTGTTAGTTTTGGTTACATATATGTTTCATGTTGATAATGGATAAGGAATCTCTTGTATGTGTTTCCTTATTATTGATAGTCGTTTTACAAAATCCCATTAGAGATGATTTTTGGGGGAAACACTCATTGATTAATGAACTTTCTATATTTATTGTGAGTTATGTCATATCATTAAAATTTCTATAAATAAAACCCATTTTTTAGAGAAACTGATAATCATAGACATAAAACAAAATCCTATTTCTTGAATATTTTGGACAATGATTCTCTTATAATATGTGACCTATAAAATAAATACATCCATCAATACAATTAGGGAAGAAAATTATTGATATACACTAATGTTTCTATTATATAATAGTTTTATCTTAATATACCAATAAAAAATTATTTTTTCTTTGTAGTTGATGGTGTGATACCTCAACGTTATTCCATAGACAATATTCTCCTACTAATTTCAGTTGTCTGGAAAATATTGATTACCTTTTATTTATATTGTTTTCTTTGTGTATGTATTTTTTTTGTTCTGATATAGGTCCGGAGCTTCAATTCTTCCATTTAATGTGTTAATTTTAAGAAGTTATGGTAATAAATTAAATTAAATTATTGTTTTTATTTGACATTTCAATAACCTTCATTTAGAATCCATTGTTACTCAACTGGCTCATGCCAACATCCTCTCCAAATATAAATTATAAATCAAAGATACATTAGACATGGTGATATTCTTCATTATATGTTTTCCTCAAGTTGTTTCACATTGGTTTTTGGAAAGACATGGACACATTCATCCATATAGATTCAATCTTGGAATTAATAATTTCATGAAGTTGTTCTATTTTTCAGATATTGGTGTCTCCACCTAGCTATACCATTGATTCAAGAGGCATAATTAATGGATATTCTTAAAGGATATCTCCTATCTGTAGTTTCCTCTCTTAAAAATTGTATTTCTATATAAAAATATTCCATGTTCCTATTTTCACAATCCCATTAATTACTATAGAAAGATCCACTAGAAACTATGTTCAATAAATGGATTACAATACTAGATTCAGTGCCTAAACCATGGTTTCTTCATTTCATCTAATAAAAGTTTCCACCTTCAGTTATGGGGATATTTAATTAGATCTCAATATAATACCTCTAACATTTCATTGGAATTTTATTGGGATTATCAAGGCGCATCCTAAATGGTCATCATTGTACATTCATCATGAAATATATCCCCAAATTATTTTATGGATCTATCTGTGTTCTATCTAATTAAAAACTACATTAGTAATGTTCCCCATCCCAGTTCAATGTACCAGTCAACCTCCCCATTCCAAATTCACATTTTCATTGATTTTTTCATATTTTCCCCTTTTTTCTAGGGAGTGATCAATGTAAAATTAACAATGTCTTAAAATCATTATTGAATATCATTGTGGAAGACCATTTTTTACCCGAATATGTGTTCGGTCTTTTCTGATGAGTGTTGAGTAATGTGTAGGGGTCATTGTGTTTAAAATGATTAAGATCATCTGGCTCTACATTGTATGAGCCCATTTTTTGTGTAAAATTATTTAAACGAGTTCAACATTATTAGTTTTGGTGGTTTTCAGTTTAATATTTTTTTGGTCTCATTCAAAGAAAAAATTTAATTGATTCTCTGTTTTGTTTTTGGTTATTAATAACCTGAATATTAGATTAATATATTATGAAAAAATCTAAATTATGTGGTGAAGTTGAGTTTTTATTTTCTATCAAAAGGTTTATGATAAATAATGTGAATGTTTTCTAATGATGGGTAGTCTAAACAATAACTGATGAAGATAAATATTGAAGTTCCATATAGTTGATGAAGAGTTTTAAAAAGAGAAAAATAAAATAATGGCGTTACTTTAAAAAGAATATACTAGAGAATCATACATGTTTTGGAAAATACATTTAAATATGAATAGATGATCCTTTTTAGAGAGCGTATTACACATCAAAAAATTGTTGAGGAGATCTTATGTATAAATAATGTCTAATGATAAGGGTGAAGAAATATTTCTATGTTGTATATGATTATATATTTTAATAACATTTATTTAATATTATTAAAAATATATATGTTCTACACACCTGAAAAAAATATTCCATTCGTGGGAATAAAGATCTACCTTGATGACAAAGTGGTCATTCTCAACCACTGTCAGCCTATGTAGTTATGAATGAGTAGCGGGTCAATGTAGGTTTAAAATGGAACACATAAAAGATTGAACCTATTGAAGTGTATCACTAAGTATTGGTGGAAAATTGGGTTTTGTGTAGGATGAAACCATATGAATTTAATGACCATATTTTTAATGCATTATGAAATAATGAAGTGTGTTCAAAAAGATAAAACAATATTGGGGATCACTCAATACATAATAATATTCATGATAAATAATAATGCATATTTATATAGATAACTATCATCCAAGTCCTACACTACGTTATTCTATTGTTTATATATAAGGGTTTCACACCGTGCTCACTAGTACGATGTTTGACAAGTTTATGTTTCACTATATACTACCATTGATATTTATAGGGACCTCACTAAAAGTAATAAAACATTGTTATGAGAATTTATATATGTACAATGGATACTCATGGATAAAATATATATTAAAATTATATCATGACTTCTAGAATGAATAATTTGTGTGGATGAGAATGGAAATGATAAGAAGTTAGTATAGATTGTCATTTTATAGTTCCTTAATTATCTTTCACGGTAACAACATAATGGTAGGGTTAATACCTTAATCAAATGATTGTTGAATGGACGATGGATGGATAATAAAAAGAGGAATTTAAAAAAAAAATTAATATCAAAATATATACAAATGAGATGCATAAAACTTATATTTATAGTAAATTAATCTCAAAGTCATATTGAGTTAAAAAAAATGAATAGATTCACACATGTATGTATAATTGGGTAAAATATTAGTTATATGGAATAAGATATAAATTCTAAAATATATGATAGAAAAAAAATAACTAGATGGAAGAAAATTAGTTTTCCATGGGAGATGAGTTATGAGAATTTTTACACATTTGTGAAAGAATGATGTTGTGTTTCTCGGAGTAATAATATTTTGAATACAAGACATGTTTTTTTTGAAATATTTAATTTTTTATCACTATATCATGATTTTTCTATAAATAATAATATAAATGTTATTAAAATAGAACATAGATAAAGAGAATTAGAATACGATATTCATAATTGATATTATAAAATGTTGAGATCATGAAATTTATTCTTATATAACCTTTATGTAAATGAAATTATTTCTTGAAAATAAAAATTGAAAATATTTTAAGAAAATTTTTCTTATATGATAGGAGTGTGTAAATATCTCTAAGTGAACACACAATATCACTCACAATGTCAATGTGATCTATATTAATGTTTGATAATTACATAGGTTGAAGAAGTTTACATAATTGGCTTCATTGGTTAAATATTTCCATGAATTATCAGTTATGTGAAGTGATTGTAAAAAGATGTATTGAAAAGTGAGGATTGTAACACTTTAAAAAAATCAACAAATAAGTATTCATCATCCTTGGTGGTTAACCTTACAAAAATACCATGAGTTGTGATTCATTTACATTCAACCATGAATGTTGTGTTAATGTGTTTGATAATAGATAATATCCATTCCTTATAATAGGTATATATTTTTTAATATAAATAAAATTAAAATTAAAAGTGAAAATAATTATATAAAATTGGATTCACTTGATTCTTCCCTCCCCCACTCAGTAGGATTGTAAAATCCACTTGGCACTCAATTAGTATTCATACAAGATCTATTTTTCTTACTAGTTGAATTAATCAAACATATATGGGTTGAAAATTTGAAGAATATTTAGGGTTTTATATTATATAAATTATATAGCTTGAATATCTATTAGTAGTAAAATAGATATTTTATAGAAAACCATGAAGAAAAAAAATAAATAGGCAATTATTTTGAGAAAATATTCAATGGAGAAAAAGTATAATCCAATTGACTAATGTTATCCATGAGTAAATATATCCATTATATTTCATGTTAGTTATCCTATTGAATATTACAATACAAATAATAAGGGAATGTGTACGATGAATATATTAGTTATTTATACTCTGCAGTAAAAGACTGTCTAAAAAATATCCCTATTAAAGTTGTCACATATATGCATCCATTAATAATGGGGCTATAGGAGACAAATTCATAGCTAGAGTTGGGGCTCATGAAATAAATGTGGGATTGGTTATATGGTTTCATTGATGAAACAATCTCAGTAAACATATTAAATCTGATGAGTAATATATATATATATATATTTTTAATGAAATATCTTTCTTGATATATGATAAATTAATAAAAATGATTTTTAAAAAGATTATATTGAGAAAATTTTTAATACTGTGATCTATTAATTGGGAAAAAATCACAAACCTATTATTAATGGCTGAGATACTCGTCTAAAAATCAATACTAAAAGGGTGAAGGAGATTTAAACTTCAATACAAGAGTTGAAAAATATGTTGGATGATAACATTGGAAATGTGAAGAATAAATGAGAAGATAAGTTAATATTAGTTGATTTTGAGAATAATATTATCAAATTAATGTGTCTTGAGATATAAATTAGATAGAGGAACTAGAAGGAGGAACAACAATCAATTACTTAATCTATTGAGAATAGAAAGTCACCCATGAATATTTCAATTAAGATAATTTGAAAAAAAATCATATTAGTTGAAAAAAGATCTTATGAGCATCAAATAGTACATACAATAAAATAACATAGATAAATTTAACCCCTAATCTTGACATTTTTATTTCTACTAATTTTGTTTCATCTTCTTGTATAGGTTACAAATCAAATTCTAGTAAAATTTGGTTTTAGAGTGATCCTGAAAATAACCCCATCATCAATGGTGTATATAAAAAAAGTGAAGTAACTTTGGTTCTCCTTATAAATGTAAAATAATGTGCTGTGTTATCAAAATATATAAAGGTTTCAAGGATAGGAAATAATTTTCAATGATAAATAAATCATTAATTTTTAGTAAATTTTTGTGTTCTATACGGTTGGGACATATTTCAATTTATTATTTGAACATTTTTTTATCATAATACGTAAAATAAGTCTAATATCATGGAGGGGTAGATCTTATGTAAATATAATTACTATTATGTAAGAGAAAAATTTAGGGAATAATGTAAATGTATCCCTAAATAATATATTTGAATGTATTAAAGATTCTATATAAATTGAAACACATCTAGTCACGGTGATTATGAATTATAGTAAAAATTGACTAAAAAAGATTCATAATCCCTGGAGAATAGAATACCATAAAAGAAGGAAAATGAGATAAATTCGGTTGATTCTGCCATGAGAAACTAGCTAGTGAAGAAATGTGGTTGACTAGTAAAACCAAAGAAGAATTCTAAAACAGATGGTACATTAACAAGGGTAAGATTCCAATATATAAAAATTACACATCATGTATAGTTGAAAAAAACCCTTGATAATACTTTTAAAGGAATTAAACTAAGTGAAAGTGAATAATTGATACAAGGAATAATTAAAATGATTGGTTGGGCGAAAAAAATATATTATGGGTAACCATAATTTCAATATATTTTTTCTAAAAGGAATGTCCCAAATACTATTGATAAATTGTGTGGAAGGTGAAAAATTTATATCCAGACATATAATAAAAGAATGAGATAACACCCTTGAAAATAAGAATAGTTAAATAAAAAACTGAATGCATCATTGACTTCAAATTATAATATTAGGGATACTAAAAATAATTCCTCACATAATAAGAAGGTTTATAATATACCAAAAAGGTTCATAAACATGTATCTAGAATGGTTGTAATTGGTAATGATGATTGAGAAAGAAAAAAACATCATAGTTTTTTGCAGGATAATTTGAAAAAGGCTTGTTCATCAATGGAAAAATATGTAAAGGGTAATAAATCTATACTTCTCAAATAAGTTTAGATTTTGAAAATTAAGGGTGGTTCTTTCAGGAATGGTTCCCCAAAATCAAGAGCAAAAATGTATAGGGTTTCTGGGTTGAAGAGAAAATATCATCCTTTAAAATCTATCTGAGAAGAAAATGATAAACAAATTATTCCCAAATATATATATATATATATTCGTCTTTCTATAAAGGTAATTAATGTTTGGGAATCTATCCAGGGGATCCCAAAGGAAATAAATTTTCTGAAATTTTCTTGAATTCAGAAAGATATCCACTATTAAGTATTTTATTTAAACTAGTATATTCAGATATCCAATCAAAAATATTATTGGTATAATATATTATGAAGATTATGGATAATTTTTACCCCTTTTATGGGGTATAGTGATGAAAAAAATCTGATATCTACATATTATAAGGATATGATTTTCTGGTAATTTTTCTATCCTTTTCCCATATATTGAAATTATTGAAATTTATGATTTCCATTAAACCCATAAGTTCTTATATAATTATTTATAAAATCAATTACTAAACTAAAATAGAGATTTAGATTATTTTATAATAAAATATAAGTAACTACAAAGGTTAGAAACCATATTTTAGCTTGACTGTTTTTAATATATTAGTTGATATATTTGCAATATATTTATTTAAAATCGTCCAAAAACCCATTGATAAATGTTTTCCATGTAAGTATCACATTTTTAATAGTTAATTGATAACTTAATTGTCAATATTAGTTTATATTGTTTTCTACATTGAGAATTACACACATTAAATTACTGTTGATTTATATTTTGGATCATTTCTAAGTGAAATGTGATGAAATCCTTCTACAAAAAAGATAATGTTTTTATTTCTATCTAGTGGTATCTCTAATAAAAATGGAGTGAATAAAGAGGGAAATTTTATTGTTTTATTTTTAAAATAATAAGATTATTATAACCATACCTATCATTAGAAGTTGTAATTTTTTGTAAAATAGAGAGATGAAGAAAAATTACTTTAAAATTAATATGGGTATTGAAAAAAAATCAAAAGGGTTAGATTGAAGATCATATATGGATCGATATTGTTGATATTTTTTTTTATTTTAAATATATTAATGTAATTGAAATATAATGAGTGATGAAGGTGGTAATTCTTAACTATTCTTAATTAAGGGGGCGGTTTATATTCCCCCTAGATGATGAAGAGTTATAGAATGGGAATATTAAAGAATGAAGATACTGGAATTAAAATATTATCTATAATCATACAAATTTCGTAAATGATGTTTTTTTGGAAGAGGTATCACTATATAAAATGAATCATAAAAATTTAATTATTTTTTAACTAGTATTATGTGTGATAAATGTCTACTAATAATGGTTAAGGAATATTATTCCATTATAATTGAATTATAATGTTTTGGAATATGTATTTAATAGAACTATAAGTATGGTTATTTCATGTACCAAAATTTATACCATTACTGACAAGTTATAGGGGTGAGGTATTTTCACTTTAAGGGAGCAACCGAGTCGAACTACAACCATCCAAGGAATATATGAAGGATTTTAGGGCCATCATGGATCAAAACAGGTGTGGATGAAGGTTTGTGCCTATCATAAGGATGTAATAAGTAGTGTAGTACAAGTGTCGATATTTTGGGTGAGAACAAAGTTATTTCAATTATAAGTTCAAGAGTAATCTAGGTAATAAAAATGTTTACTTATGAATCTAAAAAAATAACACACTCACTCTATATTGGGTATTATTTATGATAAATAATAATTAGGATTTAAATTTAGATACATATTCTAATTTTTGCTAGAGTTCTCAGAAAAAGTGTTCACATAAGGCTCATTGGTATTATGCCACGTGTATTCATGTTTCACTAAAAAATACCATAGAAGTTAATGGAGGGATCTTCATAAGAAATATTTTTTACTAATGAGAAGTTTTTTGATGTCATTATTCCTAATGAATGAAACCTTATAAAGGAAAAATATTTAACATTATCAAATGAATGCAACAATATGATATTGATGTGGATGGTTATGTCCATGATAAGATGATAGTCTTGAATCTAAACCCATCAATGCTTTGATGGTCTTTCAATTAAAAAATAACATGGTAGTTTGAATAACATGACCTAATAAGAGTTTATTGATACATAATAGGATGATTAAAACAATAATCAGAAGCATTATAGGTTTGTTGAGGCTCAAGAGATCAAAATATGTAGAGATAAGATACATTTATCTTTTATGTCAATGTACACAAATCTTGAAGTCTATATGGGTAAAAAGGGGGGATATTCACTCATGTATGTAGTGTTATGTGAAATATAAATGATTAATAAGTTTATAAAATTTCAAAAACATAATCATAATAGAATATACTAGGATCTGATTAAGGAATAATTTCATAATATCAAATATTATTCAATTAAAAAAAATTACATATTCATTTCATCATGTTTCTCATAGTCACAAGATATTGATCGACCACCCATTTTTTTAAAAAATTTCTAAAGGGTGAAAGATATATAATAATATTCTTAATAATGAAAATTAATATGTAATTAGTAAATATGGAAGATGAATAAATTAAGAAGCTAATGTTTTTGGGAGGATATTTCCAAAATATAACTTCAAAAGATAGGTTCTCATATAAGCCCTAAAAAAGAAGGTCATGCATGCCGATACTAATGTGTATTATTATATAAAAATATGTCTTATGTTGCATGAGTTCATGAGAATATATTATAGAATTCATCGTATCATTAAATAAGTGAATTCAACTCATGTTATTTTTTTTAATTTATTAGGTTAATGAATTTGAGAAGTTTTTATGCAGTGGTAAAAATGTTATGTGAACTATAAGTTGTGTAATGTAGTTGTAAAAATATTTATAGAAAATATTGAAATCATGGGTTTAATTAGATAATATTCTAATACATAAAATTCTATAATATAAAAATGGTGATTTACTATGGAATTTTAATTATCCTATGATACAAATATGAGAAAAACATGAATTTTCTAACCTCTATGAACAATGAGAAAAATATATATTATTTCCATGTACTTATGTTGTGAACGTAGAATTTTTATAAAATTTAGAAATCCAAAATTTTCAATAAATCTTATTGTTAATAAAACCCCTATATGTTACTAAAAAATACCAAATATCATAATATAAAGGTTAATAGGTTAGGTTACGTGATGATAAAATAATCATAAATTACATTGTTTGGTTATTCAGTGTGTTGAACCAAAAGTTACATATTCTACTATATTCTACTATATGTTGGGATAAATTGAATTCACTTATTGTTATTAACTCAATATAATTCTAAGATCAATAGATGAATAATAATATAACATATTTTATATAGATAAATCCTAATTAATAATGGGGATCATGTTTAATAGTTATTTTAAAAGAAGAAATTTATACTAAAAAATACAAATACAATCCAGTCCCAATCCATTTAAAAGAACAGAGACTATCAGGAGGTAGTACAATGAATTCTTCACATGTGTTATATAGTAAATATTTTGGGGTGTATTTTGAACCTATCCAACCAACATGTAATGGATATTTGATTCTAGTGTAGAATACATGTTCCAAACTCAAATCTATCATTGAAAAGACTTAGTGACCCACCATAGGGGTGAAATATGTAAAAATACATTGTATTGTTCTTCATGGATTTTATATCATGAATTTTCTATCATTGTTTTGAGAATAGATGAGCTCAATTCATTATAATTGGTGTATAGTATTGAATATAAAAGGAAGAAAATTGAAATTGAATTGAATTTGGTAAAACCTATCACACAAGATTCACCCCCCTTAGAATGACTATATGATCCCCTAGGAATCTCGGGAAATATAAAAAATGGTTGTTAAGAGAACATTAATTTAATATCTTACTTTATTGAAATTATTCAAAAATAATTTTTACTCTAAAACATTTTTATAGGTTTCAAAAGTGTCAAAAAGTGTTCCAAATCCAAAAAATAATATTGCTTTATCATAAATAGTTATAAAACTATATATATTCATTATATATGAAATGAAAAAAAATATTATGTATGAATAAAACATGGAATTATCTTACAGTGGATGAAAATATCCTTTTATAATTACTAATTTTTTTAATATTTCTTAAGATGTATAGAATTTAACAGATGTGCTCCGGTGATTGATGGTGTGACACTGAGAGGGGTGGTTTGGTTAGTGTTTCTATTTTTAAAATTTTATAATGAAATAAACCCATGTAATGTATTAATTAAATATCTACCAATTATTTAATCTCACACTCGATCATATGAAAATGGACTAGATGAGTACACAATAAAAAAATATTTTTTATTATTCTTTCCCCTAATGTGGGTAACAATTTCCTTATTATGTTCGGTTTGAGTCTGAGACACAGATGTATAACTAATATTATAAAGTGATTATTTGAATAGAATGTTTCATCATGTACCCCGGGATATTTTTCTCTAAAAGCTATGTGTCTGGACATTTTTTATATTAGATTCATTCAACTCAATGATAGTGTTTGAAAAAGAATAAGAAATACCCTTATAGATTTTAATGATTCTTTATATAAAAAAAGATATTCTCATTACACCATTGACATCATCAGCATGAATTCATGCTTCCAATTATTTAAAAAAAATGATTAAAAATAATATAAACTAGTATTAGTAGTTAGTGAGCTAGTCTATCTCAACTCAATAATTTTTTTTAATCTCCCCTCTCATATATATTATTAGCATATCATTTAATATAACATATCTCTACTAGGATCACATGAATATTTTCTATAATTTTAATATGGAAACTCCGTGATTTTTGGAAATGAGATCTTCAACATTAGAAACTAATCAAATAGTATTCATGAAATCTTATAGTCCCTGATCATCATTAATAGATTAGAAATGTTCATATTTGAATATCAAAAAATATCATAAGTAAAAGAATCTGAATTAGTTTTACAAAAATAATTATTGCTTCATCATTCATAAAAAATTCCAAACAAAAAACAAACCATCCAACGCTTTATGATAACATAGAACATTATAAATTCAGTGTAGATCAGCATATCAAGGGAAAATATATCATAAGATCTCAGAACTAATCCAAACTTGATCAATAACTTCATCACTTAAAATCATGATATGTATTTATTAAAGAACAACACAACATCATCACGAAGAAATATTACATATTATTAAAGAAAACCTAGTTAATATTACATAAACAAATTAAAGATCTCGTGCATCTTTTTTTAAAAATCACTTACTCATAAAAATGATAATATTTAGACTTCTATACTTATAATTTAATCATCTATATATCGTGAAACCTTGGGAATAAGCATATATAACACTAAATTTTCTTAACTTATTCTATATGTTAATCATAATTATATAAAAAATATCAGACATGTCCTTTGGTTGATATTACATATCTTGAATTTGATATTACATATTTTCAGTGTGATGTTACATGTTTAGTAATTAATATTATACATCATAGTTTAAATTCTCAAGTACTTTGTTTAATTTTTTATTGAGAGATCATAAATATGTGTTTCTAATATTTCTATAAGCTTAGTGATATTATGAATGAACACCCATATTCTCCAAATAAACTAAAAACCTCTATAACATATATCTAAACATCTTAAAACGACCCAAAAAATTATCAAACAATTCCAATGATTCAAAAATCAACTTATATGATGTTTATAATCAATACATGAATTCATTAAATATTCTATTCGTTCTTCAATATAACCCATTGGGTTTTTATCAAGTCTAAAAACCCATAAATAACTACCATCCCTTGAAAATAATTTCCTTTCATAATGATAAATGATAGAACATCACACAATGAGATAAATGATTTTTTTGAATAAAATGCCTCAGAGACAAAGAATTTTTGATGAGTTATATATAATATTAACCACTTATTTAATTCAAAATAATTTCCACCATTTTTCTATAATAATATCTTTGAATTCTTAAATATGTATCAAATAAGTTAAATAACATTCATCCACAATAAAAAAAATTCCAAAGAATTAGGGGGCACAAAAAACATATACTAAGTAAGAAGTAATTAATGAACATGCATGTTCCATCTTAAATCATAAAATATATCACTTGGAATATCCATTGTGAAACATTATTGAACTATGATCCTTTATAGAAATATATTCTATCCCCACATATCCATTTTCATTATTGTCATTGATAAAATGGTATTTTATATCATAATTTTTGGATCTTGGGTGTTTCACAGTATTATTTGATAAGTAAATTACACTATGACTACTACATTGAATTCTAAATATCTTTTCAATTTTAACATTCACACCATATAACTACTCTATAATATTGTTTTTATGGAAATAGGTTCAAATTTCACATGATCAGATTCTATAATGTTGAATTTTAAATAATTTTTCTTTATTTAAGGCTAGTTCACCAAAAATATCCCCCAAAAAATATTTTCTGTTTGTGGATATTCTATATTAATATTATCTAGAATAGTCCATATAATTCTACCTAAACATGTTACACAATTATCTTCTTTAACAAATAAGTTTAGAAATAAAGTTTCCTCTCATATACCAATGTTTTCTCTTAATATATTGTATGTGAGAATCCATGAGATTACTTTGAAATTAGGCAGATAATGTTAGATCTGGATGTAGTTAAAAACAAAATAATTCTAATCAGCCTTTTAAATTCAATTTTATTGTTATTTATTCCCTCACTAAATTTTATCAACATTTCTATAACAACCATATTTTTAGATACATTCTTGGTGTCTTCCATTCCATGTTTCATCAATAATTCCTTGGAAGATTTCTCTTATGAGAGACATATGATATTATACATCTACAAAGATTGTAATCCATTATTGGATCACTTATCTCTAAGAATATAAATCATGAAATTACACTTTATTTTATTTAATAATTAATTACATACATAAAATATTTAACATGTAAATATTACATCATAAATATAAATAATTTCAATAAATGTACCTAATATTATCCACATTATATATTGTTTTTTGACAACCTTATCCTTGGTGAAATTAATTACTATTATGTTTATATCATACATAGATTACAAGGATCTAGGGGATCTTTAAAAATATAAGGTTTCTTATTAACCCATAACATCATTGTTCTATCATTATTAAGAAAAAACCTTCACATTTCTATATAAATAAATTCCTTCTAGGATGTCCATTCAAGAATGTAGACTTCACATCAATTTGATAAATCATATATTTCTGGTGAGATAAAATATGAAAAAATACTCTTATTACATCAATCCTTGAATAAAGTATAAATGTTTCAACAAAATGAACTTTTTAATCCTATGAATAGCCACTAAAACAGATTTATAATTGCTTTGTAAGATCTATCCATTTCCATTGATCATACTAATGAATACCCATATTGTTCAAATAATATTTTTTTCTTAATATCTCTAGAGAAATATATATTATGGTATTATTTTAAAACAAACCCATCTTCATATTAATATAATTTAACTACTATATATTCTCAATAACATCATCAACTAATTGTTGTTCAGTTTATGATACTAGAGTTATTTTATTTCAATGTCTAAGAATTCTTCTAGTATGAACTAATGCTATTTTGTTTCCAATGATATTATCTTCTTAAAAATGTTTTTTATATCCTTTTAAAAATTATAGTAAAATTTATAGAAGCACCCTACTCATCACTAGTACAATCATAATCTATATCTACATTGAGGCCATGCAGCACCTCAACCCGGACAGTGCTCCCGGGACTGATAGTTTCCCATGGTCCTTTTATAGAGGGTTATCAAGAGTAGTTAAAGATGATATAATTGGTGCAATCTAGGATTATTTCAGGGGGGAAGCATCCCAAGGGTGGAAAATGCGACTACTTTGGTACTCATACCCAAGGTAAATAATCCTTCCTCTTTGTCTCATTTCAAGCCGGTGAGCTTATGAAATTTTCCTTATAAGATTCTGGAAACCATCATTAATCAAAGGCTGGCCAATTTTCTTCTGGCTTGGATTAGTCCTGAGCAACATGGGTTTGTGAAAGGGTGTTCGATCCAAGGAGCGATATCACTGGCTCGGGAGTTGATTCATGATATTGAGATGAAAACACATGGGTCGAATTTGGTAATCTAGGTGGATATGAACAAGGCATATGATAGGATGGAATGGAGCTTTATTAACAAAGTCCTCTCTTGTATTGGTTTATCAGCCAAGGTGGTGGATCTCATTTTTAGGTGTATTAGCTCTCCATGGATGGCAGTGTCATTCATGGGGAATGTTCATGGATTTTTTAAGTCTACTAGAGGCATTCGGGAAGGAGACCCCCTAACTCCTACCATCTTCATTCTGGCACAAGATTCCCTCAGCAGGCTTATAAACACCGGCTTAAACCTGGGGAGGATACTTCCTTTCAAAAGGAGAATGAAGGCCCCCCTCAGTCTCTCACATTCTGTTTGCAGAAGACACAATTGTTTTTGTTAATGGATCGAGGGCTTCGGTTAGAGGTATCATGAAGATTATGAAGTTGTATTGTCACTGGAGTGGTCAGATCTTAAGCTCCTCCAAGGGAAATTTCTTTGTCACAAAACAAAGCTCTGTCAGTCGGGTGGATTCTTTAGGTAGGTGGTTGGGCATGCAACGTGGGGTTTTTCCTATGGAGTACTTGGGAACTCTGCTATCCTCTGGGGGAATTCAGGAACGTGACTTTGAGAATATTGTGTGCAAAATATAGAACATATTATGTAACTGGAAAGACAAGTATCTATCTTTTGGAGGTCGGATAGCGCTGGTTAATAGCATCTTTTCCTTCATCCCCATGCATGCGATGGCGGCCTCCAATGTTCCTCAAGGTGTTGTGAAAGGTGTTGACAGGATCCTTTGTAACTTCATTTGGGATTCTAGGGTAGTGGGTAAGAGGCACTGGGTATCCTGGGTTAAAATTTCAAGGACAGTGGAGGAGGGAGGTGTTGGTTTTCGAAGCTTGCACTACACCATCAGATGTATGCAAGAAAAGATGGTGTGGGAGGTGTTGGAGGAGTGCTCTCTTTGGGGGAAGTCCATGTCTAAGTTTGGTGGAGAGTATAAGGTGGATGTCAATGGATACAGGTCTCCATTGTGGGAGAATATCTATCCGCTGGTCCAGTGGCAACTCCCGTATGCCCAATGGATTGTGGGGAAAGGGGATTTTTTTTTCTGGCATAAGAACTAGGCTAGCGTATCGCTGGCCTTTCCAAGGTTCCCTACTACTCTGATCATGGTTAAGGAGGCTATGATGCATCGAAGGTTTACTGAGATGGTGCTGAGCCCGGAACAATAGGGTCTCCTGGGTTCCATCAACCTGACTTCTGGTCCTGATCTGTGTATGTTTTCTCCTTCGACCTCGGGTGTCTTCTCCACCATGGAGTTTAGAAGGTGGGATGCGGTGTAGAGGCCTCATGAGGAGTGGAATAATAAGGTGTGGTGTCAGTATGTTCCAGAAAAATATAACTTTCTCCTCTGGAGTATTAGGAGGAATGTGATCGCTACTTATGACAATATCAGAATGCTTGGCGTGAGTTTTCCTTCAGCTTGTCACTACTGAAACAGCAGGAAGGAGGAAAGCATGTTTCACTTCGTCTTGCAATGGGACTGGGATCTTGAGGTGTGGAAGTATTTCGGAGGCTCGGATTTTAGCATGTCTTGGCGGTGGGATGTATCCTCCTTTTTCAAGAATGGTTTAAGGGATCTAATGGCCTGGCGAAGGAGATCAGTGCTAGAGCGGGGATTCTGAGTGCAGGCTGCTGATTCTTGTGGAATGCTAGTAACTAGGTGATGTTCGAGGGGGTAGGGGTGTAGGTCCGAGGTATTATCGCGAAGAAAAGGTTTTTGATCCTGGACTGGATGTTTGTACATAGGGAATGGAGGGATGCTGATGTGTTTGGCAGGCTTCAGGTAAGGGGACCTCAACTTCCTTATTCCTCTGTGGATGCGCGGGGGTGTAGGTGTCATGGCTTCCCCCTGGGTCTGGACTCATGCTGAACACGGATGGCTCGTGCAAGGCTGGGGTTATGAAAGGCGGCGGAGTGGTTCGGGATTCTCATGGGGATGTGAGGTTGGCCTTCTCTGCTTGTCTGGGCATTGGTAATCCTATTTTGGCGGAGGCGCTGGCCATGCTCATGGGGCTTGGTTTGTCTTCTTAGGAGGGTGTACTTATATCTCAGGTCGAGACTGATTCCATCATCCTTCATGATTTATTGTTGGGAAAGTGTGGTGTGCCGTGGTCCATAGTGTACACTATGAGGCAGTGTAGAAATATGATCTGGGATTCTATAAATATTTCCCACTCTCTGCGGTAGGGCAATAATGTGGAAGATCGTTTGGCTTCCTTAGTGGTTCAGCCGGTGGGCGCCTCCTGTCTCATTCCTACTAGTAGTTTGAAACCAGAGACGGTAAACTTTATTTGATGGGATTCCCTCAGATTACATTATTTTAGACCCACTTAGGTTGGGGGAGTTCCGTGTTTGTTTTTGGACTTTCTCTTAATAAAAAATTTATCTTGGATGGATAATTTTTTATATGTATTAATAATGGAATGCTAAACACAACAAAATAATTCAATTTATAAATATTTTAATACCATATTAAATTGGGATTCATATTTTCTTGATTAATTATCAAATAAATATTATAAATATTTTTATTTTATAGATAACCTCACTTTTAATTTTGAGATTTTGTTTTTTGATAGCATGATTAATTCCATTTCAACCCATACTCTAAAATTCCTCTCTAGGACTCCGTTGTACAAGGGTGTAAGAAGAGTGGTAGTTTGTATTTTAATCCCCTGAATTAAAATATAGTATAAAAAATAATTACTTCTAAACACCCATAAATTATTAGTTCATAGATTCTTAATATATTCTAACAAAATTTTCCCCACTTCTCTTAATAAAAATTTATTCATCTCTAATGCTTCAGAATTATGATTCATGAGTATCACATTGACCAAAAATTTCAAATTTTTAAAATATACAATGATATAAAGACCATCACTTTTGTATTTATGTCTCATTATCCCACATAAATCAAATTTTATTTATTATATTTGGATAATGTACTATATTTACACCCTTTTGTGTCTTTATTTCACTATTTTTATATTCTGAAATTATTCAAAAATAACATATGTTTCTTTCATTAGTCATGTAAATTATATCTCCATATCTCCATTTTGTATAATTATAATACTCCATTAACCAAGATGTATAAGTCTATATAAAATATCTAATTCTTATGTTTTGATATAAAATAACAAGTTTTATTTTAATTTATTGTTTGGAATAGGTTATCAATGATTCTTTCTCTAGTAGTGACAACTCATTCATATTTTACTCCCATCAAGACACAATAATTTATTTTGAAAATCATTTCATTTTAATAATCACAATGTTTTCTAACACATAAAAAATTTGGTTTGATCCCATATAATAACATAAAATCATGGTATATGAATTTTTGGGCTTCAATCCCAACTATACCAACTCTTGTAATTTTCAAGTATCACTTATTGCTATAATTTACTGAACCTCCATCCTGGTGTTATATATTATGCAATGCCTTATCCCACCTATAATTTTTTTGATTATCTACTTTCATGTATCTATGTGTTACTTATCTTGTTATCTTTTAGGGAACTCTACATATAGTGCGAATTCACTAATTCACCTTTTATATAATTAATTATAGATTCAAAATTTTGATATGATTATCCTCATGGGGTGTAATATCTTCCTCTTTAAAATTACTATGTTGTAAATATATTCGTATACATATATTTATTCTAGATAATCAAATCTCTTCTGAGTATATTTTTTTGTTTAATCTCTTTTCATAGAATTCTATTACGTAGAATAGTCTAAAAGCTACTCATTATTTCCCACTTAATTCATAGCTTCATAAAAACTAAATAAAACACATGTTTTACCTTGAAACATTGGAAATATGAAATTTTTTGACAGTCATAAAGTATTGATAATCAATTGTATGTTTATAAATCTAAATCAAACTGAAAATATGGACAATGGAATTTGATCTAGGTAAAAAACACATCCCTAGCCTTATACTAACATAACAAGTACATAATGACTTTGGGATAATGTTTAATCATGAGGGAATCATGTGATCTTTTTGAGTGTGCATACATGTATGGTGAAATATTTTAATTTGTCGATGAATGAAACCACCCTTCACTCTTTCATGAATTCATCACAGACTAGTTATTGTTAATATCTAAGAAACATGATTCCTAAATGACCACATGTTTTTAATACAACCATCAATTTTGTGATGGGTGTTATTTAGTGTCACTTATATATTCTGAACACATTCATTTTTTAGAGTTTAGATTTTACACTTTCTGTAAAATTAGATTTCATCATAATTATCCAATAATTTTTTAATAGTTTAATTGATTTAACATTAAATGACATTGAATAGGTAATTCGTAATCCCAAGAAATATAAAAAGTAAATGTACCAGAACACTTCTTTTAAGAGTACATCACGTCGATTACTAACCATCAGGTCATTTGATAATCCACTTGATGAAGCTCACCTATGAATCCCCATCATGATAGTAATCCAATGTGGATACTTTATAATGAAAAATTGCAGCGTATTTAGAGGAATTTGTGAGAGGATTCATCCCATAATAACCCTAAGAAAATAGTTCATTGAGGGATGTTCATGAAAAATAATCCCTATACCTATAGCCTTATATTCTATTCCTTGATCATATATATAGAATGAAAAATTATATGTGAAAATGAGACCACTTAATTTATATATTATCTACCTTCCAATGCTCATGACCATGTGGAATTTGACCAAAAGATATATGATTCACAAAGCAACCAAATTATAAGAACCTCAACCTCTCTTTCATCATTTCATTTGATTAGATCGTCTATCTTGTATAAATAAAAAATTGACTTTCTTGGATTCCTTTTGATAATGTCACATAATTGGAAATCCCATTCCAGTAATTCATCCTCCATGGTCTCCAAATATACATCAGTGGGACATGCATATTATTATTCAACACTTTAATCATGTATTCCCTTGATAAAACATGTTTTCTAGGTTATCCTCCCATGTCTATAGGACCCTATGGGCGATCAAAATCATGTAATCACTTGATAAGTTGGATTCTAATTTGGAGGATATCAATGGAATATCCACTGGTTCATGTTTCTCTTCTTTTCCATTGATGTTTTCAGATACACTCCCTGATCCAATCAATGATATAGGGAGGTGTGGGAATACTCATTAGGTATAACCCCCACCAATTTCTTAATGATGACATCATCAATAAAACTCATTAATTATTTGGGGGTATTCTAATAAGAAATTCCCATGTGTAAACCTCAACATCTTCATCATCATTCCATATTATTCATGAGTCCAGTCATAATTTGTTGTCTTGTAAAGAATATATGGGAAGTTAATGTTTTCACATATGAAAATAATATGCATAATCCAAAAACATAAAATTTCCACTTACTATAATCACATGTTCCTCCTACTCAGTGTAATCCATGAATAATTATCTCATGAATCCATATCACATGTGGGTCAAAACATCCTTCTATTTCCCACTATCAATTTGACTAAAAGGTATTTATATTAGGGATGCCTCTTTTGGTGTAACACATAACCATTACCTCATTAATTATCGCATATTAGTTGTAACATCCAAAGAATATGTGTTTCATATAATGGTAAATATTATATTTTATGTTACCCATTAATCAAACATACTGATTTCTTATGGATAAGTAATAATAGAATTTTAATTTCTTATGAAATTGAGTAAAAACAAAAATGAAAGAAAGGCTATTTATTTAAATGGGAACACTATAGTAATTACAATACACTCAGATCAAATGGGAAATTAAGATAACCAAAGATACCAATTAAAACCCCTATTAAGACTATAGGATGACCACTCAAAACAACGAACACCACGAGAAGATAATCGTGGTCCTTAGCATCCGGCATAACGAGCATGGGAATGGCCAAAGCCACCGCATCTAAACTAAGAAATAAAGGGATGAATTGAACCATCAACTTATTCTTCTTCAGTCACCTTATGTTTAAGACACCCAACGTTTACGATTTATAGGGCACTAATGTGACTGTTAGAAATACTTATAGATGTTGGAGTTAAAATGAAGTGACCATTGAAGTGTTTATATAATGATTATTAGTGTTTAACTAAATGGGTATAGTTACAATTTAAATACAGTAATGAAGCTTGATCAGTTTTCCATTCCATGATTTTAATGCAAATGTTAGCATTAGATTAATCATGTCATAATGTGCATTTTTATAAGTCGTAGTGAAATTGATTATGCACAACTATGATAATGTTCATGCTTAATTGTACTTGCATACCTTTCATATCATGCATAATTTACATGGTATAATTCAAGAAATTTTCTATAAACATTCTTACTATCTTTCCGTTAAATGTTCAAATACATTTTTATGAAATTCTTTAATTATTTTATAGCGACCATTGAAATGTCATGATGTTTTCTTAAAAGGAATAATTTTGATGTATGTGAAAGTATTTTCAAAGGAGGTTTTCAAAATCTGTATTAAGTATTTTCAAAACCCCTTACTGAGTATTTCAATCCAACCCCTTTGTTTTAAATGAAAAATTTACAGGTTTCAGTAATGTCTTCAAAGAAGTTTCAGAATGCAACTGGTTTTCCCAGAACCTAAACCTCACGATCCTCTGTAGCATGAGACATTATTTGATAAATGTAAATGTAATGTAATAATTATTGAACATCATGTCTCATGGGCACCGGCTCCAAGAACTTTGGGGGCTATGTCCATATAGTTGGTATCAGAGGATAGGTTCAGACAATTCTGGAAAACAATGTAATAAAAATATATCGCTCTGACTAAACCTTACTAAGCGGTTTTATCATAAATTTTAGATGGCAGACGGAAATGTTCCTAACAATCTATTATCATTTCCCACTGAAGCCCTAGATACCATTGTTTTTATATCTTGTCGAGAGAATTTTCTTAACTATAACTCACCCCGGGTGCTTCAACTACACCAGGGATTTGGATTTTATTTCCTTCTTATGACTATGTCCCAATTTCCCTCCTAAGTATGTTAGGGAAGATACAATGAGGGACTTTTGTGAGTGTTCACGAAAGTTGAGGACGTTGTCTTAATGGCCCTCGACACTTTTCAAGAAGCTTCTACTGCCAGAGACCTTCGAGCATCCTATCTTTTCCAAATCATGAACTACAGATTCTGGGGCCAGTTGTTGGACTTCGGGATGTTAGAAGATGACTCCACTCAACTTTATTACAGGAAACAAGTTTATTTTTATGTCTCCCAACTTCATACCCTGCATTCTACATTCATGAGACATCACCGGTGCCCCCATGATTTTAAAACTGAATGATCAGCCTATGTTTGGTTTGAGAAGTTTGAGATTTTTTCTTCTTTGTGTGGAGTTCGTATAGTAGGTCGTTAGAGGAAACTCAAGCACTAGTGTATAAACTTATTTTTTATTAATACATTATCTATTTTCCTTTCCTATCATTACATTGTTTTAACTTTCAAAGTGAATTCTCACGAATATGTTTTTAGACGGCTGCACAAACAAATATCTCATCTCAATCCGATGAAATTTTGGAGGATATCTTAATCAGGACATGCACTATGGACTATCCTTATTTCCTCAACCGATGAGGATCATGTCAATGCCTGTTTGATTTTTCTAACAGCCATGAAATCCTTTTTTCTGCTCAAGGGATAGAACATTTCTTCTACATCATTTCCATTACCCAACTACTGTGTTATAGGTGAAGGGGGAGATAATTCGAGGGTCATTTTCGATGTTTCAATCTGGCATAGAATTTTTCTTCAAAAGCATGTTTCTTAGTGGCTGCCCAAGATGGGAACCTCATAGTAGCCTTTATGTTCTAGATTCTAAACCTCAGTCTGTTTAATCGCATCATTCCAATGGAATATCTTTAGTGTGATGTTGTCCGGCGGAGCACCAGAGAATAGGTCCCCTCGAACATCCCTGAATTTATTACCTCTCGAGCCTCCCTATGGAAGCTTGTGTGTAGAATGCATGAGAAAGAGGTCAGAACCTATTGATTGTGGTGTATCTAGGCTAGTGAAGCAGAGGAGCTGAGTAACAAACTGGTTATTCCATTGACCAATCCAAATATCCCATTTTGGTGATGATGATCATCTGGGGAATTTCTTTTCTAGTTTAGAATTGTGAGGACACAATTCTTTGTAGGGGGGTAAATGTAACATCCCAAGAATCGGTGTTTTATATAATAGTATGTTTTATATTTTATGTTACCCATTAATCGAAAAAACTGGTTTCTTATAGAAAAATAATAATAGAATTTTAATTTATTATGAAATAGAGTAAACACAAAAATGAAAGAAAGGCTCTTTATTCAAATGGGAACATCGTAGTAATTACAATGCACTGAGATCAAATGGGAAATTAAGCTAACAAAAGATACCAATTAAAACCCCTATTAAGATTATAGGATGACCACACAAAACAATGAAGACCCGTGATGATAATAGGGGTCCTTAGCATCCAGCAGAATGAGCATGAGAATGGCCAAAACCACTACAACCACACTAAGCAATAAGGGGATGACTTGAACTATTTTCTTCTTCTTCTTATGTCACCTTAAGCTTATGACACCAAAAGTATTGGATTTATAGGGAACTAATGTGACCGTTAGAAATACATATAGTCATTGGAGTTCAAATGAAGTGACCATTTATGTTTTTTTCTATTGATCATTACTGTTTAACTAAATAGATATAGTTATAATTTAAAGATAGTAATGAATCATGATTAGTTTTCCTTTCTACGATTTGAATTCAAATGATAGCATTAAATTAATCATGTCATAATGTGCATTTTTATAAGTTGTAGTGAAATTATTTATGTGTAACTCTGATAATTTTCATTCTTAGTAGTACTTTCATACCTTGCTTCTTATGCTTAATTTACATGGTATAATTCATGAACTTTTGTAAAAACATGATTACTATCTTTTAGTTAAATTTTCAAATACTTGTGTATGAAATGCTTTAATTGTTTTCTAGCGACCTTTGTAATGTCATGATGTTATCATCAAAGGAATAATTTTGATGTATGTGAAAGTATTTTCAAATTATGTTTTCAAAAGATGTATTAAGTATTTCAAAACACCTTACTAATTATTTCAATGCTCACCCTATGTTTTAAATGAAAAAATTTCAGGTTTCAGTAATGTGTTCAAAGAAGTTTCAGAATGCAGCTGGTTTTCTTAGAACCTGAACCTCATGATCCTCTGTAGCATGAGACAAGATGTGATAAATGTAAATGCAATGTAATAATTATGGTACATTGTGTCTCAGGGGAACTGGCTCTGGGAACTAAGGGGGTCGTGTCCTTATAGTTGGTATTATAGGATAGGTTCAGACAATTCTGGAAATTCAGGTAATAAAAATATATATCTATGACTAAACCCTACTAAGTGGTTTTATTATAACTTTCAGATGGTAGATGGAAATGTTCCTACCAATATATTATCACTCCCCACTGAAGCCCTAGAGACCATTATGTCTATAGCTAGTCGATAGAATTTTATTAACTATGCTCATATCTGCATGACGTACAAACACTTGTATGATGTGTCAAACTCACCTCGGGTGCTTCAACTACACCAGGGATTAGGATTTGATTACCTTCTTAGGATGATGACCCAATATATGTCCTATGTACGTCGGGGAAGATACAATGAGGTATTTTTCCGAGTGTTCATGGAAGGTTAGGACGTTGGCTTAATGGCCCTTGACACTTTTCAAGAAGCTACTGCTGCTGGAGACCTCTGAGCGGCCTATCTTTTCCAAATCCTGAACTATGGATTCTAGGGCCAGTTGTTGGACTTCAGGATGTTAGAAGATGAGTCCAATCGACTGTCTTATAGGCAACAAGTTTATTTTGACGTTTCATAATGTCATACGCCTCATGATACACTCATGAGAGGTCACAGGTTCCCCCATGATTTTAACCCTGAATGCTCAGCCTGTGTTTTGTTTGAGGAGTTAGGGAGTTTTGCTTCTCTGTGGGGAGTCCGTATAGTAGGTTGTTAAAGGAAACTCAGACCCTGATGTATAAACATATGTGTTATTGAAACATTATCTTTTTTCCTTTCCGGTATTTACCTTGACTGAACATTCAATGTGAATTATCACGAATATGTTTTCAGATGGCTGGAAAAACAAATATCTCATCTATAACTGATGAAATTTTTGTGGATATCTTAATCAGGATATGCACTGTGGACTATCCTTCTTTCCTCAACCTATGAGCATAATCTCAATGCATTTTTGATTTATCTAACACCAATGAAATCCTTCATTCCTGTCAGGGGATTGACCATGTCATCCACCTCATCACCATTACCCAACTCTCATGTTATAGGAGAAGGGGGAGATACTTCGAGGGTCTTTTTCGATGATTCACTCTGGCAAAAAAAATTTCTTCTAGAGCATGTTTCCTAGTGGCTACCCAATATGGGAACCTCAGAGCAGCCTTTATGTTCATGATTCTAAAATCGGTCTATTTAATCACATCGTTCCAATGGAATATCTTGAGCGTGATGTAGTCTTGTGGAGCAGCAGAGAATATTTCCATTCAGACATCCCCAAATTTATTACCACTCAAGCCTCTCTATGGAAGCCTGTGTATCGAATGCATGAGAAGGAGTTCAAAACATACTACTCTAGGTGTATTTGGGCCATTGAAGCAGAGAAACTAAGTATCAAATTGGGTATTCCGTTGACCGAGCCAAATCTCCCATTTTGGTGATGACGATCATCTGTGGAATTTCTTTTCTTGTTTAGAATTATGAGGACACAATTCTTTGTAGCGGGGAATATTGTATCATCCCAAGAATCATTGTTTCATATGATGATAAATTTTTTATTTTATGTTACCCACTAATCGAACGAACTGGTTTCTTATAGAAAATTAATAATAAAATTTTAATTCATTATGAAATTGAGTAAACACACAAATGAAAGAAAGGCTCTTTATTCAAATGGGAACACCATAGTAATTACAATACACTGAGATCAAATTGGAAATTATGCTAACCAAATATACCAATTAAAAACCCTATTAGGATTACAGGAAGATAACACAAAACAATGAATACCCCCGAGAAGATAATAGAGGTCTTTAGTATCCGGCATAATGAGAATCAGAATGGCCAAAGCCACCACAGCCACACTAAGCACTAAAGGGATGACTTGAACTAACTTTTTCTTCTTCTTCAGTCACCTTAAGCTTAAGACACCCAATGTTTTGGATTTATAGGGAACTAATGTTACTGTTGGAAATACTTATAGCCATTGGAGTTCAAATGATGTGACCGTTGAAGTTTTTGTCTAATGATATTTAGTGTTAAACTAAATGGATATAGTTATAATTTAAAGACAGTAATGAAGCATGATCTGTTTTCCTTTCCCTTATTTTAATGAAAATGTTATCATTACATTAATCATGTCATAATGTGAATTTTTATAAGTTATAGTGAAATTTTTTATACACAACTCTAATAATGTTCATGCTTAGTATTAATTGCATACCTTGCATGTTATACTTAATTTACATGGTAGAATTCATGCACTTTTTACAAACATGCTTACTAGCTTTCAGTTAAATGTTCAAATACTTGTGTATTAAATGCTTTAATTATTTTATAGCGTCCTTTGAAATTTCATGATATTTTTTTCAAAGGATGAATTTTGATGTATGTGAATGTATTTTCAAAGGATGTTTTCAAAAGCTGTATTAAATATTTTCAAAACCCCTTACTTTGTATTTCAATGCTCACCCTACGTTTTAAATGAAAAAATTTCATGTTTCAGTAATGTCTTCAAAGAAGTTTCAGAATGCAGATGGATTTCCCAGAACCTGAACCTCATGATCCTCTATAGCATGAGACAGGAAGTGATAAATGTAAATGTAATATAAAAATAATGGTACATCATGTCTCATGGGCACCGGAACTGGGCACTTGGGGGGCCGGGTCCTTATATTAGTGTTACATAATTTATCCAAACACACATAAAAAGATCATGCATAAGACCAAACTCATTATCATGAGGCCATATTCCATGTGAAATCACACCTCAAAGGGTCATATTTCTTATGAGGCCATATTTCATGTAATCTAACACCTCAAGGGTTCATATTTATTATGAGACAATAATCAACACTAGTCCATTCCCCCCATGAATCCATTCTTAATTGGCTATATTCGTATCCAAACATTCATATTAAATGTTACATATTGTTTATGAGTATCCATTCCTTTTATTATTTCATTAACATTATGTAGTATGAATCAAAAGGAATTGTCAATATATATATACCACACCATCTTTTCTTGGATTCCATATTGATATAATTCAATGCTATATGAATGTATACTACATAGCTTACATCGTCATCCCATGTCATTAAACTATATTGTTTTTTATGTGGCATGCCATTCAATTGTGAAACATGAAAAAGTTAGCCTTTTATTACTATAAACTAAGATATGAAAGTAATATCCTAGATGTGAAATCCTAAAATATAATTTTTCATAGTTGTATGGCCTTAAAAGTAAACACATTGATCCTTCTCACGTAACCTTAAAAGTTATAACCAATCTCGTTAATTGGCGCTAAAAGGGATATGTATAAATCTCATTCCATGGGTCATACCCCTATAAAAAATCTCCTAAGTCCATTATGGAAGGTGAAAAATTATATAATTATTTGATATATGGATTTAATCCTTGTTTTAATCAGCACATAACAAGGGGAATGTGAAGAACCTCTAATATACACAAATGTTCACATTGATATATGGTACTTATTGATAACTTTAACAATTGTAACCAGTGTTTAAATAGGATTTGGGGAGGATTAATGAACATAAATTAAATATATTGAAGAGTATAGAAGTTTGAATCAATTACCCCTATAAATGGTTATATGAGATTGACCTCTCATTATATGGACCAATTCACATTCTAAAGAATTATTGGTAAAACATTAGTATTCCTCTGCCTTTGGAATATTAGTATCTATTGACTCCAAATTCCTATGTTTTATAAATCCATTAGAATAATAGAGGTAGACACAATGAGAATACATTAGCTATAAAACTTATTGATTATAAATGATCTTACACAGTTGTGATTTTATATTAACTGGTTTCTTGATTGTGTTTATTAATCCTTTTAGGAATTTCAGGAACCCTTCAATACCACTTTTAATCCAAAGAAATGGAAAAAAACAACTTTTAATTTTATTCCAATATAACATGATAGAATAACTGTATTCATGTAACTCTTCAAGGTGATAAATATACAAGGGTTTAGATTTATTCCCCATTAACTAAGAAGGTCTTGGCCTCATTGAGAAAAGTATGTTTTCACCAGTGAAGTCCCTATGGATGTAGATGGTGAACACCTAAGTACTAGAATACATATTCAATGGATCTAATATAGGCATAGATGATTCCTAATAAATCCTCTAAAAATTTATCCCCATATATTTTCCCACCAATGAAGGAAAATGGTGAAATCAGTGGCACCCGTAGCCATATCAAATAGATTTAGGGGCCTCTCCTTAGAGTATGATAATTTTGTTCTGTCATAGCATAGATATGTGGAGGAGTTATTGGTAACTGTAAATTATTTAGGATTTTCATAGGTATATAACCCACCCAAATTTCACCACCATTAATGTCACAAGTCCATAGACCCTTTGGAGTTTTTTTGCGGTTTCTTTAATGAAATTAGCCATTACCAACCCAAAATAGGGTAACTAAAATGATGTCTCGCATGGGGGTAATTTTAAAAAAGTAACGTAAGTAGGATTATATACGTATTCCCATTAAATTCTTTTTCAACATATATCATAGGAAACTATTGTGTATTCTCATATTACTACCCAACCTCAACAAGAATTTTTGAATATTCTAGAAGAATCAAAAGGAGAATGCTAATAAATTTCAGCATCAACCATGGAAAATGATCATTCCCCAACTCACACATATAAATATTACTAGTATATCCTAGAAATATCTAAATAGTAGGATTATATTTCTACATTAACTTTCCAATCCTACTATTATTTCCTATAAGTAGTGATAGAATACAAACATCAATATATTTTGGTATCTATTGTTTATATGCCCATATTATTATTCACTCTAATGTTAAAGGAGCTCATTTACATATGAAAAAATCTACTAAGATGTGGTCATATTTTCTTTTTCCAAATTCAATAGGATTACTAAAATATCATATTTTAAAATAAAAACCATTATCAGTATGATATTTATGTTTATACTAGAGTTCCTTGGCATATAGTGGTAATCTATCAAAGTAAGTCTCATACCCCTTCCACCACCATAGGTTTTCCCTATAGTATCCCAAAATCCACTCCAAAAAGACATTATATCCATACCCCAACTAGATAATTTTTATATAGCATGCTAAAAATAATATCAGACCATACTCATATCCTTTCCCTCAAATATGAAGTATATTGTCATATTCCATTCCTAAAATAGGAAGCCTATAAAAATATTTATATTGTGACTGAAGACCATTAGTGGTCTCATGTTCATGTATGTTTTAATTATTTTGGTTCATGAAAACATATTCCTAGATCCATCCAAGTAATTCATTGGTATATTTTGACATCATATAGGGGGTCTCTTGGAAGGATTCCATTGCATGAAGGTTTTTTCCTACACTCATTGAATCCAATCATAATCTTCAATTTGACACCAATGTCCCTTTTATGAAGATCCAAAAAGTCTCTTCGAGGGAATAATATAACCTATCATAAGATCAAAAATTCCTTCCTCAAACAATACTAATATTCATGAGTTACATCATCATATCTCAATAGAATCTCAAGAATCTACCAACTCAACTTTTAAAATAGAATAAAATGCTTTCCATAATGTTCCTCCCTATGGTATAGATATCATAAACCCTATAGTGCCTCCTCATAGTAGAAACCATAGAGTTAATATTCTTTTAAACATAAAGATAATTCTTTTATTTCGTCCTTAATGTGAAAGTGGTGGAGGTTCTCCTCATAGTATGAATATGTATCATAAATATGCTCATCCCCTTGATAATCTATCAGTAGCTGGTAAACCTAGTGGTCCTCCTCATTTAATCCAAGATAGTATAATTAAAGGTAATCTTCACAGTACTAACTAATTTTTTAATCAACATGGTATTTATTTTTGAGTTCCTCCCTATGATAACATCTCTTATAGGGTTGGGGCGTTATTACCCACTCTATCTCAAAATAATTTGGTGTTCTCCATATTGGAATCCCCTTTATAAGATGTTACCTTGTAGTTTTTCCCACTATATTATCAACCCCTTCCCTTATGATCATTCTCAATGAGATCAATGGGAGACTTTATAAAGATCATTTTCCATGAAAAAGAGAAAATGAAGCCTTATCCGAGTTAGTAGATGAAATTTCCCAATAAGAATGCAATTATTAAGGATGGTTAAGACTTTTCCCTTGGGGAATATTTAGAGGGTGAAAAATCCACTACAAATATATGGAATATGATGATATAATATATTTTTCATGCATCATGTCAGTAATTTTACTTGTTGTTAGTATCAAGAATAACATATAGAATGGTGATAACATTGAAGAATATAGTGAAAAAACAAACCCTTAAAACCTATTCTACTCCAAGGTCTGTAAAGAAGGAGTGAGTGCCGTTAATTTGAGGCAGGTTCAAAATTTGGGAGTTCCACCGAATACATTGTTATATCCACTTAAGATAGATTAGGATAATGAAAAGTGAAATTTAAAGGCTATATCCATGACCCACCATCCAACCAGTAATGTTATACCTATTTCCATCAAGGAAAGGATCATTGGGTACGAAGAAAATCTAAAGGTGCTAAAGTGACTCAATGTGGAATTGCTAAATGTAAATATTAACACTAAGTAAACATCCTAGGTAAATACCATTATATATCCTCTAGGAAGTATCAAATATAATGGTTTTTACCAACCCATCAGAGAAAGGTATATCCATCTAATCAACTTTGAGTCAAAACCCACTGATTATCAAAACTTTTTATCTAAAGAACATCATAAATGTACTCATCCTAGGAAAAATCCATTGTTTCAATAAATATACCTTAGGTTTAATGAACTATGTTTTTGAACTGAAAGAAAATTCAATCGAATTTGATTTATTTTGATTACTGGATGGTCCATTATTAAAGAGATCTTTAAAACATAATTATGAGAGTTGGAACACTTCAATATGTTGTCTTCTAGACTTGGGTAAAGGTATGAAGGGTACCTAGGGTGTCTCGTTGAGTTTTTGAAATATCTATGTCCGGAAATTAATTGGTCGGAGGGTCTGACCAAGGCACATGGTTTATCAGAAACTGTGTGGCCCTCAGAAGAAAACTGTATGGCTTGTTTCTAGTGAGGAGAACTCCCCAAATGGGATATGCATGGTTTACCCAAACTATGTTCCTAGATTCATAGTTAATTCCCTAATGGTCAGTACCTAATCATTATTCATCACATGGTTGATGTGCAGTTATGTTTTATATATAGGTAAAAATGTATGAGAGAGTTTCATAAGTAGGGTGTTTTGCACGGTTTGGCCGCACAGTTTGGCCAAACTGTGAAACATTATTTTTAGGGTAAAGTTTCTATTTTACACTTAATTAATCATTAATCATTATTTTCATATTTCTTTTTCTGCCTCTAGTGATTTTCTACTTTTCCATAGGTGTTTTGGCTTCCTCCCAAGCCTTATATAGGATTTTATGTTCCTACATTTTCTTCGTTGTTCGAATCATTTTTCATCGGTCTCTATGGATATTTATTGGTATGATCTCAGGTCCATTATAATCATTCCTAATTTAATCTCCTCTTGGATATACTATTTAGGTGTGAAATCATTAACTCTATTTTTAGGAAAAATATCCATTTCATATATCTCTTCCAAAATTGGTCGAATAAGGTCTTGAAATTGGAAAAGTGATTAGTCCTATGTGTGAGGTGGGATCTCTATGACTCATTTTTCATTTTTCCATAATTTTATAATTATTTTCATTGTTACACACACTAATATTTTCCCATCACTGCTTTATAATGGGTTCCTTCATGTTAAATTTAACCCTGCACCTGGATTTATGTATGTTGATCCTTTTTTGGGGAATTAGAGGTTGTTTATCTCTTTTATGGACACACCATGAGTGTGCCATGTGAATTTCCCTTCACAATAAAAATAATAAAAAGATCAAAATTATTTAGAATCATTCATCTTAGATGAAAACTAGAGTTTAACTTTTTATCTCAATGTCTAATAAGGATGTAACCTTTAAAGTGCTTCTCAAACCTTTTTTAATTGGTTTGGAAAAGTGTTGAGCATTAATAAATATACATTCCATGTAGGGTAGTATTTTTAAAATGATCATTTTGATAAATTAAATAATTATTTGTGACTGAACTTGAGGAGCTGAGGAGGCTATCTATACCCACCCTTCAGGTGGGACTCCAGTAAACGACTCGACATTTCTTCTTTACTTTCAGTTTTTGTACTTTCTTTACAGTTGTACTTTACTTTCAGTTTGAGTTTTTATACTGGCCCATTTACTTTCCGCAATTACTATTGTACCCAGTTTTACCTAGTGTATACTTCTGCTTGCTTACTCTGTGGTGTTTGTTTACTTTATAAAGGAAATGCCTTCCCCTTTTGTCTGGATTTACTCCTTAGTGCTAGTCGCCAGCCCCTGGCCTATGGGAGGCGGGCTTGAGGTAGTCACGGCACGGGTCCCAAGGATGGGTCGGGAAAAATATAGTTACCATAAAATTTCAATAGAACCAAAATTGGTTTATTAATGAAACATTCAACATTATATAAGTCATTTTTCAAAATATTGTATTTTTAGGACTATTATATCATTAAATAATATAGTATTTGTTTTAAAAAATAATTTATGTCAACTTTATAGTATTCATATGACGACCTTTTAAAATCCAAATCAAATTGATTATTTAAAAAAATCATTAATGAAAATATAAAAAGTCATACTAATCCTTAAAATTCGTGGATGGCTAAGAAAGTTTCCAATTAAATTTATTTTAATATTTATTATCTCATATATTTAAATAATTTATTAATAAGGTAATCACAACATCATCATTGTGTCATAAATAAATTTATTTATATGATGTCTAAAAATTATAAATAAAACATCATGATATATATAATGGTTTTATCTTTATAATTACTTTTAATAGTCGAAAATATCACTTTTATAACCCCATATAATAATTGTTTTACTAAAAGATACATGTTTTTTTTACATTTCTCTTTACCATTAATTAATCCTTATAAATTGTCATTTCCACATCCATGTGGCTCTGTGGGGTCCCCAAATTGACTCAGGGATGACCCTGGTTGGAGGTATATCATCCAATAGGATTTTGACACATTCTAGGGTTGTTTAATATTATTATAATATTATTTTTTACCTTTATTTACTGGATTTACCCTTTAATAATGATAATTAAAATAATTACTGAAGTTACTATTCATAATGTATAAAAATTAAATATACCTATTTAAATAATTTTTACATCCTGATTCCAAAAATAGAATCCCTTTTTTCAAATTGAAAACATAGAAGTTGTTGTAACTAACTTAAAATTATTTCTCGTTGTCAATACAAAAAAATACGGTTTTTTTGAAATAATAATAATAAAAAGATTTACAAGTCTTTATGCCCAATTTCAAAGTGAAATTTCTTCCAATGACCAAATTTTAATTAAATAAACAAATAAAATCTAATTATACTTTAAAAACAATTAAAAGTACAATCTAACTATATAAATAAGTCAGATGAAAATACATTTTTGAATTAAAATGCAGTATTTTTTCACTATTCATTAAAAAAAGAAAAATTGCATAAAAATACTAAATTTTCCTCTAAAGTAAGTTTTGATGTTTCTCTTATAATTAATACATATATTTTATCAAATTGAACAAATAAAATTTGAAAAAAAAGCACTATCTAAAATGGATTTTCCATCAAAAGGCGATAAAACTGCATTTTTAGAAAAATAATTATTTTATCCCAAAAATGGAATTCATTCCTATATCATATCTAGAAAAGAAAATTGGATGAATTTAAAAAATTACATTTAATATATACCATATATTTTTCATTAAATAAAAATCCATAAAGAGTGATAAGGTTTTATATTCACAATTATTATTTTTTAAATTGGTTTTAATAAAAACAAATCCTTTATATTCAATCTGTTTTACTTCCATTTATAATAAATTTGGTAACCAGTGAATAATTATTTAAACATGCCTAAACCATATTTCAAAAACCAGTTGATAAAATTCATTCCCACCATTCTAATGGATGGGTGATAAATACCATTTAAAATATAATATTAATAGTGTATTATAATTCAGTATAACTCAATGTATTGCGCAATGTAAGATTTTATAGAAACCCATTGTTGTGTTCCGAGTACACTATAATATGTAGTGTCCTATTTAATGAAAAATAAATATTTTATTCATAAATTTTAATATAAATCCAACGGTATTCTTCTATAAATAGCTGTTTCGTTACATTCTTCCCCCCTTTTAGAAATTGTTTCCTTGAAATTTTAAAATTGGGCTTCGAAAATTCAGTGAAAGTCCCATATCAGAAAAATAGTCAATAAAAATATAACATTAAAAGAAATAAATATAATTACAATGGTAACCTGAGATACCACATATTAGGATTCCATTTAGGAAAAAATGCATATGGTAGAGAAACTAATGGTCATGTTCTGATGGAGACTGATAAAAAACAACATCAAGAGAAAATTTACTACTATAAAACCATAAACATGTGATTATATAAAAGGTCATTGATTCCCCCAAACAAAAAATGAATATAAAACGTTTTTTTTATTTACTTTTCATAATGATGATGAATTTAATTATGATATTGACATAGAACATAAGAAAAGATACTTACTTTTAATATAGACTTTCATCCTTTGCTAAATTTCTTCCAAAAAATTATCTTTTCTCTAAAATATTAGTATTCAAGATGATTTCACATCAAAAGAACTAGAATCAACTACTATAGAATCACATAATTCACAAAATATGAACTATATATTTACTTGTCATTAAACATTAACCGAAATCAAAATGGTTAGTACTAGATCAAATAATCCCAAAAAGGATAATCCTTTATAAAAATAAAAACTACTATTAATCTCCAAAATTTGACAAACAATACCCAGAGTTCAATAAATACCATACAATAAACAATTTTCCTTAAAATTCTTTAAGATAATTTAAACTATGGTTGAAACCCAAACTCAATAGGATTTAATAAAATAATCTTCCATAGTAAATTTAAATATTTATCTCCAAATAACATCGATTACTATTAATGTCTCATTCAGTAGTGTAATTAACTTAATCAAATATTCTCTATGATAGGTTAATCATTTCCATAAATATCCCAAATTGATATAAGTCCACAATAAAAACATAGATTCTTCAAAAATAAAATTCTACCACTACTCCTCAAATGAAATCCAATAGTATTCTATTTTCCTTAGGCAAATAGTGTTCCAAAAATAACAACTGTATTCCAAAACAACATTTGTCACATTGTCACAAATCATGTTTCTATACTAAGGATATCTATTTGATAAAACATACGTTCTGAAGATAAACTATTTCTTTATCCATAAAAAAATTAAACTAAAAATATTAAGTCATACTAACAAGAGACTTTATATAGGTCAATTATAGGTGACAAGTCCCAGTTGCATTTTGGTTGTGGGATCTATTCCCCTTACTTTGTCCAAAATGATGGTTTTTCAAATAGTCTGTGTGTTTTAAATTTTAAATAGCCATATAATTCTAAAAACATTAACAAAACTTAACAAAATCCTTACAAATGTACATAACATATTCTCACCTCAATTGTTACCTCAAACCTCTCATTTTCATCCCATAATGTAATAACCTCTAATTGCCTAAAATTCGAGATTCATATAAACCCAAATTATTTTTTATAACAATATCCAAAAAGAAAAAATAATTCTCCCTCTAATAGAATTTTCACATACCAAACTTCATGGTTACACATTGAAGTGAAAGTTCTTATAAAGTAATTCCATCAACAAAATTGCATTAATACTTTTAGTCATTTCACCACCCAAATATCTAACATAACTATTGAACTTCTAAAATTTAGAGATCTTAATTATCCAGCATTCTCTATGATCCCTTAACCATTTTTCCAACTTATTCTGTAATTCTTCTTTCCTAAAAACAAAATCATGCGTAGTGTTCTATGATTTCAATATTGTCAAAGAATAAACTAAGAAATAATCCATAACTTTCATAGGTCATTTTCATTTTCCTCTTCTTAAATTAGAATGACATTCCATATTGGTAAACATATAATAGTATGGTCTTGCTGATCCCATTCCCCAACATTCTTGGTAGGACATATATTTTTTTAATGACCATGCACACCATATTTGAAACATTCAATTGATCCCTCATAAAGAACTTTGTTCCCTTTCTTAGAGTCAACTAAACACTTCCTCTTTCTATGATAAGTTATTTCTTTATGAGCTTCATGAACACATATATATTTTCTTCTCGTCCCTTTGAAACATTTTTCAAGGTGTTTCTTTCCACATCCTTGACACATAAGTTTTTTAATATACTTAACTTTATGATTATTACCTAAACATCCATAGGTATTAGTTTCTCAAAAAAATGATGCCTTAAAAAATCACTAGGGTTCAAGTGGTCAATCAGGACTCTAGATAGGTGGTTAATAAAAACAAATTGTGTTCTCATTACAGTTTCTATTTCATTCGGTTTCATATTTAGAAACCCACCATAGTTTTCTTCACATACATTTTTACATTGGTGCCTTCTTGATCCAGCTGTTTACTAAAACCAAAATGGTCAGTGTGAGTATATTAGTAAAATCATCATATACTATCTTATGAAGATGGTAAACACTAAGATATCATTATTCATTTTATCTTAAACTCATTCAATTTATCAAAAATAACTATGTCTCTTTGTAATATGATAACCACTACGGTTCTATAAAACATGTCACTTTGGCTTACATAACTTATTAACCTCTGATAACAACTGTAAATCCCCATCCTTAAAAATTACATAATCATGAATTAAGTTAATAATTTATATTGAGGATCTTTTTAGGTTTAGACCTTTAGTGAATTATCTCATAATGTATACAAAATGACATGAATATTGCAAGTATAAATCTCTACTCACTATAAATGTTTTTTATAAAACAAAAACTCTTAGAAAAAGAAACATGGGTTTTTCATGTTTTAGACAAAATAAGTCTTCCTCTATCTTGTCCATGACCCTATTAATATTTAAGTCTTGTAAAAAACCTTTAAAAATGTTTCATGAGTATAAAAATCTCATTAACAAATATATAAAAGAAGAAATCTGTTAGTTTTTCAAAAACATGTAAACCCTGAAAACGTTATAAAAAAGAAATAATTTTCACCTTTATGAAGTAGCAAAAAAACTTCACTAAATATAAGCTCATTGTTTTCACTTTTTGTAACCAAAATATTACCATACGGCCCATAGAAAAAACATATTACATATAAATGTAACTTAGGAAATAAACATACTTAAATGAAATAACCATACGGTCAACTTCAACACATATCACTAAAGGGAATATCTATACAACCGACTTTCATACCCAATGTATTGGAGGTTATAACATAACCACCCATCATTGGTTTATCACGCAACCACACATCAAATGTCCTAGTACCATTATATAATTATAAAACGTAAAATTAGCATAATGGTAAATTAAAATTTTCACACTAACACTACAAGATATCATATTACGATATAGAAATAATAAACCCATTTCCAAAACCATTTAAAACATTAAATAAAGAGAATTTTGAATCAAAGTGTCCAATAACACTTTGAAATTTTTGAAAAAAATTATAATTTTAAAATATCTGTTTCCACATAAAAAACTCTTAAGGATGAGTTTGGAAACATCATCATGAAATAGATTATTTTAAAATAACAATTATTTAAAACATTTAATAATATTATATAGTTAAAAAGTACCTTACCACTAGAGAAACTATTGAATAAAAATGATTAAGAATATAATTAAAAAACATATAATATCATCAGAATCAGGAGATTCATGATATAAAATATCAAAGGGTAGTATGTATACCATATAAAGTGAAATTGTTTATAAAAACACATAAGTATCAATGGAAAGTAAATTGAGACAAAATCCCTTACAAATATAGTTTACAAAATTTAAGGACAAATCAATGACAAAACTATTTGTGAAAAATATAAATACACCCAAAAAAAGTGGATCTTATGTGTAAACAAATCAGAGGTTATTCACACATATTCTTGGAAAAAAAACCAATTACATAGATATTTAAGTCAATTAATGGAGATTGAGCTAAGATGTCCCTTATAATGTTCGTATAAATGACGTAAGAATTTATCAATGGGGTGGTTATGTGTTGTAAAAGTATATCCATCAAAAGGGAAGTGGAAATTAAAACATAAATATATACATGTTTATTCCACACTTAATAATGGAATAATACAGTCAACGAAGTATGTGTAAAACCCAAAGAGTTGAAATTGAGTTTATAAATTCCCTTACGAGAAATTCGACAGACAAACGACGTAACTTAAAAATTCAAAAAATTAGTTGATGATAGAGAAAGGTGTCTCTAGTCACATGGAAATAAAATTTACAGAAATAAGGATATATATTAACTTATCCTAACATATTAAAATTTAAATTCAATGATGTAACATAAATGAAATCCATGACTAAAAGAGGAGGGTGAAAGGTTCCCATACATTGGGTCTGATTCGTCACATATGTTCTCTGTTCTCCGTGAAAAATAAACTTAAGTTATTTTATACTTTATTGAGAACCTTTTAAAATATTATTATTTCACTTATATCAATTATTACCACATTACAAAATTTACATAATTATTTATGTCAATATGAGTCATTTTGTCGATATTGGGTACTTAAGTAAAAAATGTACTAGTTTTAATTAAAAATTCTACATGTGGTCAAAAGACCATTATCTCCAAAATTTTATTCATTTATATTATATATATCTATTATATTTGTATTTATAATATTCCATAATATTTAATGATTAGAAATGAAATGCACCGTTCATGGAGACGGTAAGTCATACAAACGCATGAACGCTACATTCAATTCTATTTTATATTTAATGGAATGAAACTATAATGATAAATATATATATTATAATTCCAGTATAATATCATATTTTATATATGTTACATAATCTCATTAATTCCATCCTTTAAATGTTTCATGTATTCCATGAACGAGTCATATAACATTGATGGGGCATAGTCCACACTTCCTAAAATGAAACTATTGTATTTACACATCATGAAATGCATAAAGATATGTTTGTAAATAAAAATTAATGTATCATAGAGATAATAAAAAATAATATGTATCATATATAACTGAATTTCCATCATATTGGTGGCCACAAAAGGTGGTAGGAGATAATTTATCAATCATCATTTCTTGAGGCAACAGTACAACGTATACAGAAACAGTATGATCGTATCCATTAGATGGAGGTGTGTATAAGTGTAGTTACAATAATTCTCATAAAAACATCCTAGTATATTTAATATACTATATTTTGTAAAATAATTGTATAATTATAGTTTATGGGGTTTGATAAGGAAAATAAATGAAAGAAACTTGAGAGAAGACATTACCTCAAATCAGGTAACTCATGCTGATTTATGCTAAAAGGATTTCTTGAATTTCCTTCTTCCCAAACTAAGGATTCTATTAGTAAGGGAGGGATGTTGGGAGATTATGTTATCAGATTTTGGACGATCCAAAGTGCTTTAGAGGTGTGATTATTGGGTTAGATGTGGTGTCCTTTTATAAGAGGGTGGATGGGTACTTTTGGAATGTCTTGAAAGATTATTTTATTATAAATGAATTTTTATATTAAATAGTTCCAAAAATAATTAAATTTGAAGCTAAATGTGTATTTTTATAAATATTCTCACCCAATAGTTTTTAGAGATGTTTTGGTTTCTATGTTTACCTTATCATTTTTCTTTAACCCTTAGTTAACTAATTTAACTCTTACCATGTCTTCTTGTATATTCATATTATATGGTTAATATTTTCACCAAAAAATGCCAATAGAACCTGAAGTGGTTCATTAATGACATTTGAAACAATATATAAGACATTTTTCTTAATATTATATTTTTAGGACTATTATATCATTTAATAATATAGTATTTTTCTAAAAAATCATTTATGTCAACTTTTATATTGTTCATATCATAACTTTTTAAAAATCAATAAGAACTTTTTTATATAAATAAAACTCATTAATGAAAATATAACAAGTCACACACATCCATAAAATTCATGTATGTCATAAAAAGTTTCCAAATAATTATTTTATTATTTATAATCTCATTTATTTAAATCATTCATTAATAAGGTAATCACTACATCATCATTGTGTCGTAATTAAATAAATTTATTTAATGGTTAAAAATTATAAATAAAATATTTTGATGTAGGAAATATTTTTATATTTATAATAAATATTTATCATTTAAATAATCACTTATATAACTCCATATAAAAATTCTTTAACTAAATGATATATGTTTATTTTACATTTTTCTTTACATTAAATTAATTCTTATAGAATGTCATTTTCACATCCATGTGGCTCTATGGGGTCCCAAAATCTAACCAAGGATTTCCATGTTCTAACATATATCATCCAATATGACTTGCACACGTTTTAGGCTAGTTTTATATTAATATAATATTATTTTTACCTTTATTTATTAGATTTACCCTTTAATCATGGTAAATAAAATAATTACTGAACTTGATATTCGTAATTTCTAAAAATAAAATGAACCTATTTACCCAATTTAAACCTCATGATTTCAAATATGGAATAAATTTTTACAAATTCAATAAATATAATTTCTAGTAATTATTGTAAAATTAATTCTCGTTGTCCAAAACAAAAATAGGGTTTTAAGAAATAATAACTATCAAAATATTGACATGTGTTTATCTCCAATTTCAAAGTGAAATTACTTTCAATGAAAAAAATTGTATTAAATTATTAAAAACTAATCCCACTATACTTTAAGAACTTTTATATGTACAATATATCAATATAAATAAATTATATTAAAAGACAGTTTTGAATTAAAATGCAGTATATTTTCACTATTTATTAAAAAATGATCTTTATTAGAAAAATACAAAAATTTCAACCAAACTAAAATTTTAAATTCGAATTCTAAAGATTAAATATATTTTTTCAAATTTAATATATAAAAGTGAAAAAATTAAATTCAAAAATGCTTCACCAACTAAAGGTCGTTAAACTACATTTTTTGAAAAATAATTCTTTTATCCGAAAAAATGAATTTGTTCCTATATCATATATAGAAAACATATATGATGAATTTAGAACAATAAATTTAATATATAACATATATTTTTCGTTAAATAAAAATCCATAAATAGTTGTATGGTTTTATAATCACAATTATTATTTTTTAAATAATATTTCAGAAAAACACATCCATTATATTCAATTGGTTTTTATTTCTATTTTTAGTAAATTTTGTAACCAATGAATCATTGTTTAAACATTAGTAAACCATATTTCAAAATTCTATTGATAATATTAATTCCCACCATTCGAATTTCTAGGTGTTAACTACCATTAAAAATAATAATATTGTTATTTTATTAAATTTCGGTATAACTCAATGTTGTTTGAAACATAAGTTTTAGGAGAAATTCGTTGTTGCATGTCAAGTATGATATTAGAAGAATCATCCCTTTAATGTAAAATTAACATTTTATTCGTGAGTATTAATATAAATTAAAAAGTTTTAGTTTATAAATTCCTTGTTCGTTAAAGGGGATCCATTTTTAAAAATTAAAAACATAGATGTTAGAGTAATTAAATTAAAATTAATCTCATTGATGGAATGAAAAATGGGTTTTAAAAGATAAAACATTGCATAAGATTTGAATTTTTTTACATAAAAGTTAATTGTAAAATTAAATCTAATGAAAAAAATTAAATTTTAAGAAAAAAATATATTCTATTTATACTATAAATCCATTCAATAATATTATTTAACGACATAAATTATTTAAATGAAAAATATTGTTTTTAATTAAATTTTTTTTTCTATTCATCATAACATAAAATTTATCAGAAAAATATCAAAAATTCTTCCAATTTATTTATTTATATCCTTATTCTACTGAAAGTGAATATTTTTTGAATAAATATATAAAAGCGTCAAAAACAATATTTCAATTGGGTGCATAATCAAAAGGCATAATAATGCATTTTTTTTAAAATTACTTCTTTTATCTAAACAAATTGAATTTGTTCTTATATAATGTCTAGAAAACATATATGATGATTTTTAATCACTAGATTGAATATATTTGTTATATATTTCCTTAATAAAATCCATCAAGAGTGGTTTTATTATTTTAATAACCCACTTGTTTTAATTTAAATAGTTTTTGAGATGAAAGTTAATAAAGTGCACAGAATCCATTTTATGGACTGGGTAATAATGTAACCGAAAAATATCTATATGCTCACTTATACTCAGTCATGAATGGAATGAATTCTATCAAATTAACTAAAAATTGTTTATAATACAATCCAGTCATATCATTGCATATACCACAAGGTAAGCTGATGTTGCGTATTACACAAGATTATCTTTATGTAGCATACAAAACAAGACATCAAAGAAATTTAAAAATTGTATCTCCTAAAAATATCGGGGTGTTACATTCTAACCCCCTTAAAATCAGTTTCTTCTTCTAAATTCATTGGTGTTATAAAAATTTTAGTAATCAAAAGTTTATTTAATAGAAACCCTCATTGTAAAAAGTAATACTAAAACCTCATTTAAGAAAGTAAATTTAATAACATAATGGTTTCCCAAAGTAACCCATCCCTGAGTCTCTACATAGGATAAAATTCATGGGAAATTAAAAATTGACATGGAATAGAAATATAACCATCAAGTATAGATAAAGAGTGATAGAGGATAATGATAGAAGAGAGTTAACAATAAAAAATACATAAATCATAGATGATTTAAGGGGTTATACGATTCATTAGAAATGAAGGTACGAGGGTTGCATTTTTTATTTTAACATACTTTCATTAATGTTTAAGTACATGACAAGAAATTATTACTTTATTTTAGTAAAATATCATCATTGTTCATACCTTGAAATTTTTTCCACTTCATCTCTTATTCAAATAAATAAAGCTTAATTTTTCATTCCTAAAGCGTTTGTATATCATGAGATCCATAAATTGAATGATAAGTTATTATATATGTTATTATCATGACAAAAAATTATCACATGTTATAAAATATGCATAATTCCACTTCTAGGGAGAAAATAATTTAATCTAACAAACATCATACGGTGTTTAACTTGGACTATCCCTAAATTTATATCCTTATAATTCATCTAAATGCTTAAAATAAAAACATTATAATGAGGTACAGTAACTGAGGATAACATTTATCTGCATATTTCATAAGTTATCTCTTGTTGTTCACATTACAAACATGTGAATAGCTTCATCATGTATTCTCTTGAGTCATGGTAATAACCTGAATTACTATGTATCATTACAAAAATCATTCATTTTCCTTATTCCAAAACTTATTAGTTATATTCCATAAGTCATGAAATTTTTAATACTTCATCCATGATAGCATAACCCTATTGAAAATAAATCTAGTATTAGTTCCCATGAAACTTGAATCATCCAATTTACATATTCGAATCCAATATATCTTTATCAAAACATCATTTTTTTTAAAATAAGGGGAATAATAAGGGTTATAATTTCTATAATCATGTTTTCTATAAATATACCACCATATCCTTAAATTACTTTTATTGGTCCTTATAACTATTAAACATTTCCTTTCTAATACTTAATGAAAAACTTATATAAAAAACACACATATATTTCATGATTCATATAACATAATCAATGAATTCTGAAACATGTACACCATAATCATCAAATAGTAATCTTAAACCATTACTCAGTATCTATCGCCATATTATTTTATAAAATATGAATCTTTAATTAAGGTTCCTCATCCATAATATAACAATGCTTCTTATGTTTAAATTATTTAATAATACTTGAACATCCCATGCCTTTCACATGTCATTTCAAAAATAATTATCATTAACAGTATAATCAATACTCATGACACTTTAATGCCCCGACCCCAGTTACCTAGAGTCAGTGCATTATTACATAACATCGGCATGATCACAAGAAAGATCAAATATCGAAAGACCGATTAGTTTAGTAGCCTTGGAAACACTAGATATATTCATAAAGTTTTACATTACATCATATAAATGAAAACTAAAAAACTTAGTCTCCATAGTCCACACTCTTATCCCCTCATACTATCCCTGCAGGTCATTCATAAATTACTTCTTCATATCCTGGGAAAAATAAAACATAGAGAAGGGGTGAGCTCAAATGCCCAGTAAGGATAACAATATAGCAGAAACTTTCATAAATAATAATAATCATTTAAGGCAATGTATTACTAAAACAAAATCCTTTTAAACTTGATCTTCATCATAGTATGGAAAAAATAAAATGAAATAATGCCATTTACTTATTCACATGGATATTCTACTAATCGAATAATCACATGAAATAACAATAACCACTTTTATAATGATGGAATGCATAATGCCAGACTATCATAACCACATAGCCAAGGCCTCGTGAAAAGTCTACAAATAGTATTTTGTCCAGGCCTTGTTCCAATACACTAGTTTATCTCATGAGACCTACCAATGCATCTAGGAGCTATAGCGGGCTCCACCCGTCACATATTAAGTCCAATGTATTCCCATATGAAAAGGTTTAAACATAACATAATCATTCGAATTAAAACTAGCATACAAAATGTCAATACTTTCACCATAAACCATGAAGGGTATAAAAATAACATATCCATAGTCAAACATATCACAAAATCTCCAATTCAATATGGAAGTTTTTTTTCATAATAAATTAGCTTCAAATAAGCTTAAAATCCATCAATGGATGTTTAAATAGATGAAATCAAAAAAAAAATTAGAGAAATATCTCTTTTTTATTTTGAAATAATTTAAGAGTGATATAAAATAAAAAACATTCTTTGAAAACATTCTTATAATCTTATAAGGTAAGATTTTATGATTTTATAATGGAGTAAAATATCCGCACCCGCCGTATAAGTTAAAAAACATTCTTATCTTAATTCTGTCGAAAAGGTTAAAAAGAACCTTTTTTGGAAAACGATGGAATGATTATTATATAAAACTCTTATAAAAGTCAAAAAATGGTATAAATGACTTTAACCCATATTATATTAAATATTAAAAATGTTTTGAAATACATTTTTAAGAAACATGGATGTGGACGATAATGAAGTCCCAGTAGATTATTACGTATAAACACCCTCGGATAATGAAGAGATTGCGAAATAAACCCTTACCTTGTACATTTATTTGGTTGAGTGTAGGTTAACCTCATGTATAATGGTGAATTAATTGTTATTAAACTATAAAATAATCATATATATTAATATGATATCATATATTATCTTTTAACATTGCTTTGTTAATAATATCTTAGTATTATCGTTGTTTTAGGTGTTAACTTACTCGTTTTCTTTTATATGTTTTGTTACGTAAGCCATGTTTGTCATGGATAGGTTGTATCTTATTCATATCCATAATGATATCAAGTCATTAAAAATTATTTTTAAATCATTAAATGATAAATATACTTGAATTGATACGATGGATAATGAATCTCATTCCGTTCGTGGAGACGGCAGTTCGTACGTACGCACGAGTGACAATATCATTCTTTTGATATTAAAATAATATATAATCGGATGGTATATCATATATACAGAATCATTATCATGTTATATTTATTATTTACATGAATTAAACATCATTATAATACCCATCCAAAAAATAATTTATTGAATAACAATTACACCACGACGTGGAGACGGTAAGCCGTACATACACGCGTATGGTGACATGTCATTCAAAGGATGGATTGAATACTGAATATGGTTGTACCATATTTATAATAAAATCACTTTATATATATGATACTAGATTTATTATTTTAGAATGTTAATAACAAAGAAAGAAGAAGTGGAAGAAGAAAGGAACTTGAAAAAGGGTGGTGAAATCATTACCTCTTCTATGGGTTCATCCTTTTGATTTGATCAAAAGAGCTCCTTAGGTTGGCTTTATGACTAAAGGAATGCCTCTACGATGAAGTGATGGAAGTTGAGAGAGTATTTGGGCAGGGTTTGGCCGAATCAAAAGGCTTTGAAGGTGTGAATTAATGAGAAGGGGGAGTGCCCTTTTATAATAGGGGTGAGGGGCACCTTTGGAAAAGCTAGAAATATTATTTTATAATAAATTTATATTCAGTATATAATTGCTCCAAAGTATATTATATTAATTTTAAGGTTGTGATAGTTCGAAAACCACTCAAACAATAGGATTTAGATAGGTTTGGGTTACAATATTAACCTTGTCATTAAGTATTAACTCTTAGTTAATTAGTTTCTCTTTTACAATGTATCCTTGTATTTTTATATTATATGGTTAATAAACTTACTATATAAATCCAAGAGACCTAAAAGTGGTCCATTAATGATACAAATATCATTATATAAGTCATTTGGCCGATACTTATATTTTTAAGAATTTAATATCATTTAATAATATAATACTTTAAAAAAAACTCTTTTATATCAATTTTGACACTATTCAATAATTGATATTTGTAAAATTCATAACAGAATGATTACTTCGAACAAAGTTAATTAAATCAATCCTAACATGTCATATTATCCTGGAAAATAATTTTTATATATAAAAAGTCTCAAATTACATTTATTTGGGTATTTATAATATCAATTATTGTAATGTTTCACTATTATGGTAATTACTGCATCACCATTGTGTCATAAATAAATTAAATTATTTAATGTCTAAAAATTATAAATAAACTATCATTATGTAGGAAATATTTTTATCTTCTTAATGAATATTTAAAATCGATTTTATCTTATGTTTAACCCTATATTAAAAATGTATTAGTAAATAAACCTTGATTTTAACTCTTTTAACTCTTCTTTGAATTAAATAATAATCAATGTCCTAATCTATTCAAAGTGGACCTAAATTATAATATTTTATTCCTAAAGTTGTTTTTTGTCGAGATACACTTGTCCAATAGAATTAGGACATGTGTTAGGGTAATATTAATATCATTTTTACCCTTAATTACCCTATTTACTTTTAACCGTGGTAATAAAAGTAAAAAGTTACTATTCCCCAAAAATTATTTTCATCTCATTGAACCAAATTTTACTCATTGATATTAACTATGTCTCTCAGATTTTTGAAATTCCACTCATAGAAGCGGTAAAATTAAGTTTTATGAAAAATTCAGTTTTTAACTACCACTTATTGGTTTCACTATTCATCAAAAAAATGAAAGTTTCCAGAAAAATACCAAAAATTAGGCCTAAGATATATCTGATATTATGAATTCAAAAATGATGTCTATTTTACCAAATTCAAAACATATCATTTTCATTAATTAATTTAAAAATTAATTCCCGTCGTCAAAACAAATAGCGTGTTTTTAAGAGATAATAACTATCAAAAGATTGACACTTGTTTACGTCCGGTTTAATTGTGAAATTATGTGCCATGACCAACATTGTATTAAATGGTAAAAATATATTCTAAATATATTTTAAAGACACTCAAATTCAATATTTATAAAAATAAATTGTGTCGATTAAAAAAGTTGTTTTTAATTATAATTTAGTAATTTTTACTATTCATCAAAATATAAATGTTATCCGAAAAGTTCCAAAATTTCACCTTAGGATAAATGTGATACACTGAATACAAAAATGAAGTCCATTTTGAGAGATAATATTTATAAAATTTCAAAAAGTAGGTATTACTATTCATAACGGCTAGGTTGATTGGTTGTGGTGTGTGTTAGAACTCGAAGTTGCGTATAACACACGCTACTGTATTATTCAAAGGAAATGTACTGTGGAATCTTGGGATGTTTCATTGTAAATTTTTGATGTCCCCATTCAAAAAATAAATTTATTTATTCAAATTGAATATATAAAAGTTTAAAATATTGGATTTAAAAAGGGTTCACTATTAAAAGTTGGTAAAAGTGCAGTACTGAAAATGAATTTGTTCTTACATTATGTCTATGCAACTCATAATATGGATTCTAAAATTATAAGGAATATATAATGTTTAAAATTTAGTTAATACTATTCATAACCTCTTTTGAACGGCTTTTTTGGTAAGTCATGGTGCGCTTGAACTCGGTGTTGCGTATAGTGCAAGTTATAGAATTATTTTGAAGAAATAACACACTATGAAATCTTGGGGTATTAAATTCACCCCTCATTCAACAAATTGCGTCCTCGCAATTTGAAATTGTTCTTCGAAAATAAAATGATGAATATAGAAAATATCTTTGTGGGAAAACCCTCATCGGAAATTGGGTTAATTAAATTTAGTCTTAATTAGAGGGAAAAAGAAATGAAAGGTTCACCACAAAATTATGATCTCTATTCGGAGAACATTGGTGGAAATTAGAGACATATAATTGGAGGAAAAATGTAAATATTTATATGTAGTGATTGAGGTCATCAATCACAAACAAGTGTAAAATTGAGGGCCTTGAATTCATCAATCTATGATGATTTAAAATACCATCAGTTCAACAAATCATATGGTATTAGGATAAAACATTTTTTGTTTTAAGATCCCTTCACTAAAGTATACGAATTAATTTATTCATTGAATAAGAGAAGAAGAAAAATATATACTTGACAAGTAGAGTCTCATCCTTTAACTATGTTCTACCACAAACTCATCTTTCACTCTAAAAGATAATAGAAAATAATATTCTATTTATCCTATTCATATAGGGTTAAAAAATGAATTTATAATTCATCTAGCAGAACAAAAAAATGACATTATACAATCCAGGACATCACGTGGGTCAGAGGTAGGTGATACACCTTTGTCGCCCTTCGGTTGTGGGTTCAAGTCTCGCGGCTTTGCCGGACGCGACGGGTTGCCGCCGGACCTCCAAGTTGACCTTTTATGGAAATCCAAAATAATCCAAACTAGATCTATCCAAAATACTTCAGTCCAAAATTTATAAGGAAGGTAAACACAATGAAGATCCTTTTTTCCACGTAATAACAGGTGAGCACCTTCATCATGTATTCTTTTAAAACACTGCAACATCCTGAATTACCATAAAACCTTATTGATTACATTCATGATCCCTTATTCCTTAAAAAATAATAGATATACTCCTTCAATACAAAAATGTTGTAAACCCCAACAATGATGGAATATACAAATCATTAATCAGTTTCAAGGTTGTCAAGAATATTCAACATAATTTATCCAAATCAATCATGTATTATTCTAAAATCACTACCTCGGTATCAGAACCATATTATGGTCTATCTTTCTCTCAACCATATATCATCCAAAAATTTAACCTGCTATTGAGTCACTTTTCTTTGTTCCACACAATCTGAAGCCCTTAATGGAATAGTACTGCAGTACAATCCTTATATACTCCATAATTATTATAACAATTACATTGTTGATACAACCCTCAAATGACATAACAACATAGGAACTCTAATCATTCCTCTTCATCTGTGGTAGTATCATAACTTGATTATTATCCAATAGCATCATTTTCGGCATAGTCTGATGACTGGGACATAGGCTCGCGTAGTTTCCAAACTCCTTGGAAATGAAGAATTGTACATTTGAAACCATTTTTTTACCCTCGCAGTCACGTACTTTGTGCCCTTTTCCTCCACACTTATAACAAACTCCCATTCCTTTCAGGAAAGTTCCAAGGTGGTTCTTCCCCCAGTTATCACATATGGGAAAATTCTTCATTTACATCTTTCCTTTATCCATCTTTCTCTCTTCCATACTTTTCTTCTCTTGCTTCCCTTCAAATTCATAGGACTCAGTAAAATCTTTACTTATCTTATAATCATATGATATTATTTCTTCATATGATGATAATACATGGGGGACTATTTCTCTTATAAATTTTGTCTTAAGACCATGAATGATATGATCATTATTTCTCTTTGGATCATGTGCATTATTGGAGTTCTCATTCCTTCTACTGGGCACCATTTCTACAAAATGGCGTACACTAGATTAGATTATGAATAACAATACCTACTCTCAAACTTCTAAAACACATAACAAAATTTAAATAGTTTATGGATATAATCCATAATCATAAAAATGTCTCCTTTGAGGAAGTATATACTCATAAACCCTTAATAATGGTTTGTAAAGAAAATGAGAATTATCCTAAGCATATCCCCCGGGAGTGTCGTAACCATGTGTGCAGCAAGGCTCGTTATTGTGCATAAGTTCCCGTTCAAGTCTAGCTCAAAGCAGTGTTTTCAGGTTTTACCCCTAGGTACATCTGTGCCAGAGCCGCCTATACCTGCTCGTATCCAGACTATGATGTATTACTCGGAAAACTCACAAAATCTCTACAATACCAAGATTCTAGGAAGTTCTTCTATACTAATCCTGAAAGTCCATCTTAGGTCTATGTGCTCCAATCAGAGTTTATCTATATCTAGCTTCCAAGGTTTGTACTAAACTTCCTCTGATACCAACTGTAACACCCCGACCCCAGTTACCTAGAGTCGGTGCATTATTACATAACATTGGAATGATCACAAGAAATATCAAATCTCGAAAGACCGATTAGTTTTGTAGTCTTAGAAACACTAGATATATTTATAAAGTTATATATTACATCATAAAAATGAAAACTACAACAAATTATTCTCTATATTCCACACTCTTATCCCCTCATACTATCCCTGCAGGTCATTCATAAATTATTTCTTCACATCCTAGGAAAAATAAAACATACAGAAGGGGTGAGCTCAAATTCCCAGTAAGGATAACAATATAGCGGAAACTTTCATAAATAAGAATAATCATTTAAGGCAATGTATTACTAAAACAAAAGCCTTTTAAACTTGATCTTCAACATAGTATGGAAAAAATAATATAAAATAATTCCATTTACTTATTCACATGGATATTTAACTAATCGAATAATCACATGAAAAAACAAAAACCACTTTCATAATGATGGAATGCATAATGAGAGACTATCATAACCATATAGCCAAGGCCTCATGCCAAGACTACAAATAAGATTTTGTCAAGGCCTTGTTCCAAGACACTAGTTTGTCTCATGAGACCTACTGATGCTTCGAGAAGCTATAGTGGGCTCCACCCATCACATATTAAGTCCAATGCATTCCCATATGAAAATGTTTAAACATAACATAAACATTCGTATTAAAACTAGCATACGAAATGTCAATACTTTCACCATAAACCATGAAGGGTATAAAAATAACATATCCATATTCAATCATATCACAGAATCTTCAATACAATATGGAAGTTTTGTTACATAATAAATCAGCTTCAAATAAGCTTAAAGTCCATCAAAGGATGTTGACATAGATGAAATCAAAACTCTTTTTAGAGAAATATCACTTTTTTATTTTGAAATCATTTAAGAGTCATATAAAATAAAACATTTTCTTTGAAAATATTCTTATAATCTTTTAAGAGAAGCTTCAATGATTTTATAATGGCGTAAAATAGCCGCACCCGCCGTATATGTTAAAAAAACATTCTTACCTTAATTCTGTCGAAAAGGTTTAAATGCACCTTGTTTGGAAAATGATGGAAATATTCTTTTATAAACCTCTTATAAAAAGTCAAACGAGGGTATAAATTACTTTAAACTATATTATAGTAAATAGTAAAAATGTTTTTAAATACATTTTTACGAATCATGGATGTGGATGATAAAGAAGTCCTAGTAGATTATTATGTATAAACATTCTCAGATAATGAAGGGATTGCGAAATAAACCCTCACCTTGTACTTTTCGTTGGTTGAGGGTAGTTTAACCTCTTGTATAATTGTTAAATAATTGTTATTAAATTATACAAGAATCATATATATTAATATGATATCATATATGATCTTTTAACATTGCTTTGTTAATAATATCTTAGCATTATCGTTGTTTCGGGTGTTAACTTACTCGTTTTATTTTATATTTTTTGTTACGTAAGCCATGTTTTTCATGGATAGGTTGTATATTATTCATATGAAAAATGATATCAAGTCCTTAAACATTATTTTTACATCATAAAATGATAATTATACATGAATGGATACGATGGAGAATGAATCTCATCACGTTCGTGGAGATGGTAGTCCGTACGTACGCATGAGCGACAATATCGTTCTTTTGATATTAAAAAAATATATATTTGGATGGTATATCATATATAAAGAATCATTATCATGTTGTATTTATTATTTAAATGAATTACACATAATTATTATACCCATCCAGAAAATAATTTATTGAATAACAATTACACCACGACGTGGAGACGGTAATCTGTACGTACGCACGTATGGTGACATGTCATTCAAAGGATGGATAGAATACTGAATATGGTTGTACCATATTTATAATAACATCACATTATAGATAATATACTGTAGTTATTATTTTAGAATGGTAATAACAATGAAAGAAGAAGTGGAAGAAGAAAGGAACTTGTAAAAGGGTGGTGAAATCATTACCTCTTCTTCGGGTTCTTCCTTTTGATTTGATCAAAAGGGCTCCTTAGGTTGGCTTTCTGACTAAAGGAAGGCCTCTAGAATGAATTGATGGAAGTTGAGAGAGTATTTGGTCAGGGGTTTTCCGAATCAAAAGGATTTGAAGGTGTGAATTAATGATATGGTGGGGGGGTGCCCTTTTATAAGAGGGGTGAGGGGCACCTTTGGAAAAGCCAGAAATATTATTTTATAATAAATTAATATTCGGTTTCTAATTGCTCCAAAGTATATTATTTAAATGTTAAGGTTGGGATAGGTCGAAAACCACTCAACTAATAGGATTTATACAGGTTTGGGTTACAATATTAACCTTATCTTTAAGTATTAACTCTTAGTTAATTATTTTCACTTTAACAATGTCTCTTTGTATTTTTATATTATATGGTTAATAAATTTACTATATACATCCAAGAGACCCCCAAGTGGTCCATTAATGAAAAACCTATCCTGATATAAGTCTCTTGGCCATTCCTTATATTTTTAGAAATTTAATATCAATTAATAATATAATACATTTTAAAAAAACTCTTTTATGTCAATTTTGGAACTATTCAATAATTGATTTTTGTAAAATTCATAACAGAATGATTAATTTGAAAAAAGTTAATTAAATCAATCCTAACATGTCATATTATCCTAGAAAATTATTTTTATTTATAAAATGTCTCAAATTACATTTATTTGGGTATTTATAATATCAATTATTCTAATTGTTCACTATTATTGTAATTACTGTATCATCATTGTGTCATAAATAAATTAAATTATTTAATGTCTAAAAATTTTAAATAAAATATAATTAGGTATTAAATCTTATTATCTTTCTAATGAATATTTACAATCGGTTTTATCTTATGTATAACCGTATATTAAAAATGTTTTAGTAAATAAACCTTGATTTTATCTCTTTTCACTCTTCTTTGAATTAAATAATAACAAATGTCCTAATCTAATCCAAGTGGACCTAAATGATAATATTTTATTACTAAGGTTGTTTTTGCTCGAGATACAATTGTCCAATTGAATTAGTACACGTGTTAGTGTAATATTAATATCATTTTTACCCTTAATTACTCTATTTACTTTTAACTGTGGTAAATAAAAGTAAAAAGTTCCTATTCACCAAAAGTTATTTTCATCTAATTGAACAACATTTTCTCCTTAATATTAACCGTCTCTCTCAGATTTTCGAAATTCCACTCACAGAAGTGGTAAAATTATGTTTTATGAAAAATTCAGTTTTTTAACTACCACTTAGTGGTTTCACTATTCATCAAAAAATGAAAGTTTCCAGAAAAATACCAAAAATTAGGCCTAAGATATATTTGATATTATGAATTCAAAAATTATGTCTATTTTACCAAATTCAAAACATATCAGTTTCATTAATTAATTTAAAAATTAATTCCCGTCGTCAGAACTAATAGCGTGTTTTTAAGAGATAATAACTATCAAAAGATTGACACTTGTTTATGTCCAGTTTAATTGTGAAATTATGTACAATGACCAAAATTTTATTAAATGGTAAAAATATATTCTAAATATACTTTAAAGCCACTAAAATTCATAATTTATCAAAATAAATTATTTCGATAAAAAAAGTTGTTTTGAAGTAAAATTTAGTAATTTTCACTATTCATCAAAATATAAATGTTATCCGAAAAGTTCCAAAATATCACCTTAGGCTAAGATCGATACTCCAAATACAAAAATGAAGTCCATTTCAAGAGATAAAATTTATAAAATTTCAAAAAATTAGGTATTACTATTCATAATGTCTAGTTTGATTGGTTGTGGTGTGTGTTAGAACTCGAAGTTGCGTACAACACACACTACTATATTATTCAAAGGAAAATGTACTGTGGAATCTTGGGATGTTTCATTGTAAATTTTTGATGTCCCCATTATAAAATGTAAATTTATTTAGTCAAATTGAATATATAAATGTTTAAAATATTGGATTTAAAAAGGGTTCACTATTAAAAGTTGGTAAAAGTGCAATACTGAAAATGAATTTGTTCTTAAATTATATCTACGAAACACATAATATGGATTCAAAAATTATAAGGATTATATAAAGATTAAAATTTAGTTATTACTATTCATAACCTCTTTTTAACGGCTTTTTTGGTAAGTCATGGTGCGCTTGAACTCGGTGTTCTGTGTGGTGCAAGTTATTGAATTATTTTGAAGAATTAACACACTATGAAATCTTGGGGTGTTACAACACATTCATGATTCTCCTCATGATATTTCAACATATGAAATCAACATTCATAATTCCCATACATTACACATATGAATCATTCAATGATAATTGTGGTCTATCTAGTTCCAAATTTTTACTAAGACCATAAAGTAATGTGTGAGAATCAATTATCATAGATGAAAATAACATAACCAAGTGAAATTACATATTATACTTCAATCTAAGAATTCATAGGTTTACTCCTAGGTTTTTCATGGTTGTTACCAAAATTGTTGGATTGAAACCTATAGTTAGACTTATCTTTAGGGACATCCCTAGACATATCGTTAAAGATAACTCTAGGGGTCTCACTATCGATTTCGCATACTAGTTTCCAAGGGTTAAATAAACCTTCATTCTGATACAAACTTTAAATACCCAAGCATTATGTAAATGGACATTACATTGCTTTGTCGGAATACATAATACATTACACAAAAAAATTCCAAAAGACTGTATTTGTTTTGTGGCTTTGGAAACAAGGGACACCATCTTCTAACTTGTCGAATGATATTCAAAATATCCCATAAAGGTCTCCCCCTTTATTTTTCCTATATAAAATCATTCTTTATATCCTGAGGAAAAAATATAAAAAGGGGTGATCTCAAATTCTCAATAAGGGAAATCATGTAAATAACAATGAAAACATAAACATAAGGATTTAAAAACTTGAACATAACTTTTTAAAATCATACCATGTATAAAAAATATCAAAATATAGAGTCATGAAATACATCTCAGTAGTTTATAAGACATGAATAATAAAAGAAAAGTTACCATGAGAAAATAGCATTGGCAAAAAACATGGAATTTTGGAAAACACATAAGCATAGAATGCCATTTTATATTATTTAAGGAACATTTTCAAGACCATCATTGGTGATAATGTTTATTACTAAACTGAGTTCACTCCTCGATCCATCCTTGTATTTCTAAACCAGGTCTACTTACAGTTCCAACCCTTTTTTTGAACTAATATAATGTCTCGTTCCATCCATGTCAATATCTTGAGATATAAATCATCACCCAATGCATTGTATAGATATATAGGTCCCACCAATCTCGTAATGAAATCATTGTTATGTGTGACCAAAAAACATAAATCATTAATGGTAATATAACCAAAGAAATAAAATGTATTTTTTAGACATTATTCCATCATAACATAATACATGTAAAACTAATGGATTTAATAAATATAATTACATAATAAACATAATAAACCATAATAATAATATGGATATTATACTTATAAAATCTCGTTATTCATAGATGAAATTAAATTTTTATAAAATAGTGGAAATTAATTCATGAGGAAAATAACAATTATTCTTAAACAATGTTTTCTTTTCAAAAAATTTCCTATAATTTTAAAAGAAAAGTATTTCATTTAAAATAATCATGAAATCAAGTATTTTAATATTCATGTAAATAATGTTTTATATAAAAATATAAATTCATTCATTCCATATAATTTTAAAAAACATCCTTCCCATACTTTTACTAGAAATGTCAAAAACTGCATCATATGAAAAACGAAAGAAAGAATACTTCAAAACCATATATTAAAGGCCAAAAATGAGTAAAAAATAACATTATAAATACATAGAAGAATAATAAACATTTTATGAAAACATTTTTAGAAAACATGGTCATGGATGATAAATATACCTCATTAAATAAATATGTACAGTAAATCTTAGATAATAATGAGATTGTGAAATTATCCATTACATTAGGTCTACAATCCTTTATATGTATCCAATACTCATATATATTGATTTAAATAATTTCATTCACTTAAAGTAGAATAATAGTCCTTTTTATGGCATACTATATTATTATATTATCATCTCTTTGTTAGTAACATTTCATTATTACTCATTATTCAGGTATTAATAGTTTTATATTCTTAGGCATGTTTTTCCAAATAAGTTCTGATTATCTTTATTATGTCCTAATTATATCATAAAAAATGATATTAACATAATATATACCAAATCTTTTCATTATGTACATTTATATAATCATTATAATGAAGATTATGTAGAATGAATCATATCACATCATGAAGACAATAGGTCATACGTACGCAACATCAGCGATATCATTCACATAATTGTAAAATGGTATGGAAGTGGAAGATATATATTGTGTTTCAGAATCAATATCATGTTAAATTAATCATATATAGTTATTATTTCTATCATTATATTCATACAAGTAAGATGGAGGTGAAAAAACAGATTACACCACGACATGGAGACGGTAAGTTGTACGTACACACGCATAGTGATTTCATTTTTCATAGGATGGATATAAGGTAGAATATTATTTTTTGAAAACCATAGTAATATCTCAGAATATAATTTATTCTGGATTTGTTACTTTATAATGTAAATAAATTATGAATAAGAATTTGAAGAAGAAATTATTTGAAATAATCGGTCGAGCAGATTACCTCTTCTTCAACATGCTCCCAATAAATCTATTCTTAAAGGTAATAGAGTTGGTCTTTTTAGAATAAAATAACCTAAATAAAATAAATATGGAAGTTTATAATGCAATTTTTAAGTGGATGTCTATGATTTAAGGCACAAAGTGAAGTTAAGAGGTGAGGGATGAGGTGCCCTTTTTTGATTGAGGTGAGGGGCACTTTTGGAATCTCCACAAGTATTCATTTATAACAAAATTAAACCACATCCAAAAACCTAAAAAAATTTCTAATTTCAAATATAATAATATATAATGTTGAAATATAATAAATGAGTAAACATTGGACATGTTTTTATGTCCATTTAACCGTTTCAGTTTCATTTATCATGTAGTTATTCTATTTATTTTTAACTTGGGTAACAATTATTTCAATATTAAAAGGGTGAAAATTTTAATTATTGGAAGTAAATTAAATCATAAATAAATATTTTACAACATTTTAGACCATATAATAATTATTATATGTTTTTTAAAAATTCTTATACGTTTTAAAAATTAAAAAAAAATATTATCTTGATAAAACCCCAATAAGGACAATTTTAACAATATTCAATTCTTGAATTTTCTAAAATATAAATATTAGATTTTATACGAGAACCAAATATTTTATTATATCTACATAGAGTCAAGTTAATATATAAAATTCATCGGATATATTAATTATACAAAAAATTTATTTATTTTAATATTTGTAATAACATTAATTTTATATTTCCATTTTAAAATAATTTCATCATGGGTTTTTTTAATTATTTAATACACTTTTTTGTTGAAAAAAATTAAAAATTAAAATAGTATGATGAAGATAAATAAACTATGTTATAGAAGAATACTTTTAGTTGAATATATATTATGGAAAATCCATATTAGAAATTATTATAATTATAAATACATGTATTTGACAAGTTTAACATCAGTTTAAATAAAATAATATAAGTGGCATCGTCTCTTCAATAAGGTTATAAATGGTTAATAAATAGACCCTTGGATGATTATGGTAAACATATACTCATCCAATAATATTTGGTCATGTTTTTTTTTTCTATTAATGTATTTTTATTATTTTAATGAAATGATCATTTATTAATTTTTCATCAATTACATAATTTCTCCATCATCAATATATAAAAATTTATAGTAATTTTTTATTTCATAAAAATTAAAATAAATTACCACTTTAAGTAAAAAAATTTATCTTTAAATTGAGTATTCATAATCAAATTTGTATAACCATATTTTAAAATTGATTTTGTGATTAACATTTGAGTAAAACATATTTAACTTTTCTTTAAATAAAATATTTTAAATGCCCTAATATCATCCATGTGGATTCCAACAGGTTTAATTTATACTAAAATATTTTATAGGGTGAAAATCAATCATCTAATCACATTTTTAAATGTGTTATGGAAATTTTATAATATTATATTTACCCTTAATAACCTAATTTACCTATTTACTATGTTATTAAAAATTACTGATGTTTCTATTAATAATGTCTAAAAAAATAGAATTATATTTATAAAATTTAGAAATACTGATTCCAAATATGGAATCAATTTATAAAAATTCAACACACATAAGTTTTAGTAAATAATTTAAAATTAATCAAGTTTTCTGAATGAAAAAGGGATTTTAGAAGTTAAAACATTACAAAATATTGAAATGTATTTACATCCAAATTCTATGCTAAAACAATTCAAATTACATACATTATATTTGCTAATAAAACTATATTCTAATTATACATTAAAATCATAAAATAATATAATTTATCCATATAAATTATTTCAATGAAAATAGATGTTTTCAAGTAAAATTTAGAGTATTTTTACTATTCATCAAAACATAAAAGTTATCAGAAAAATATCAAAAAATCATCGAATGTAGATTATTATATCGAAATTACAAATAAAAATTTTATTTTGTTAAATAGAATATATAAAAGTTTAAAATACTTGATTTAAAATCGTTTCACCATCAAAATATGGAAAAATATTATTTTTTTAAAATGACTTATTGTATCAGACAAAACTAAATTTTTTCTTATATCATGTCTAGAAAATACATAAGACGAATTTTAAACAATATATTGAATATATTAAAAATATATTTCATAAATAAAATGCATCAAGATTGATTTTATTATTTATAATCTCCCTTAATTTTATTTAAAAAGTTTTTCAGAAGAAAGTTAATAATGTTCATTCCTGGCATTATAATTACTAGGTTATAAGGTTACATAATAAGATTAAGTTTTTAACTTAAAATAGGTATTGTGTGAAATTAATTGAGTCAAAATAACATGAAATTATGTGTATAAAAATCCAAACAGAGTGTTTCATATACTGCACGCTAAGGCAGTGTCATTTAATGTGCAAGCCTGTCTTGGTGTAGCGTACAACACATGATATCATAGAAATAAAAAATTACATCTCATAAAAACCTCATGTTGTTACACCCACTCTGAATAATGTAGATGAATTGGCCACGTATCCATTTGATAACATATCTAACTCCCAATATAGGAGTCTCCCATCACGTTTTCATTTCCTTGACATAGGAGTTTCCCCATATAGATCATTCCCTTTGCATAGTAAATCTATACATAGGTGTTTACTTTCACATAGTTGCATCCTCAACATATGCATTTCCCCACATAATTGAAAGGTATTATGTTTCTGAGTCTTTATTTTAGCAATTTAGCTTCACATATATAAATTTTATCATATCAGTTTTCAATTTATGTGTTTCTCTTAATATGCGTGATTCTTCACATAGTTTCATGATCCATGTAATTGATTTGACTGCTCTTCTCTAATTCTACATGTGAATACAAGATTTCATGCACCATATGCACTGAATCCCAGGAATGATTTATTATTAGTCATAAATCTTTTCCTCAACACTGATATATTATCCCTCCATGATCATACCTTTAAATGTTAACCTCTATACTTCGAAAATGTAATCAAATGAAAATGGGAGGAGTAGAATCGACCAAAAACATGAGATGTGGGATCTTTAGTAGTTTAGTCCATGTTGCATCTCTTTTTACAACTTTTTTCTATGGTACCCACATTGTAACTTATTTTAAATGGGGGATAATAGAGGTGGAAGATGATTCATCAACATCGACATAAACTTCCCCTTAACAATCGGCCTTTACAACGCGCATTTGATTGTCGAGGCCAGAAGGGAATGGAATTTTCGGCATCTTGTGGCCAAAAATTCATCTCTGAGGAAGTTAACTTCAATGAAATATTGAAAAAAATAAAAGGTGTAGGTGATCAAAATGATATAACTTTACATAAAAATACATTAGTTCTTGTATATTTTTTGTATTTGGAAAGTTTCATCAACTTATATTTTTTCTTCAGGAAGTTAATTTTCTTTTTACAATTGATTTACATAACATTTAATTACACTATCTAGGAAAAATAATGCACTAAAAAATATTCATTTAAATTATAAAAATAAATTAATTTAAATTTGCACCAAATTTATTCATGCCTTTAGAAATCTCTATTATAAGAATAATTAACCATTAAAACTCATTGAATTAATCAAAATGTATGTGATAAATTGTTAAATAATGGTGCCATGTCAATCTCCCCCTCACCTAAAACATTAAAATCCTGGAAAATTTAAAGTTTAAATGTTTATTAACAAAGACTTTAGGGTTATTGGTTTTTATCTTGCCTAGGAGATCACAGAATTATCCATTGAAAATGATTTTCATGCGTCCTATGCGATTTTATTACACAACCTAATTTCAATATGAACTCAAATCCCTGTTCCAAGAGAAAATTCCCAAGACAATCAAGTACAATTTGATCAATAATAAAATTAAAAAAAACATTAACTCTCCCATAGGTTCTTCTAAGAAGTATTTTAATTACCATATTATGGATACAACTCAATATATTTTCTTATAAATCAGTTGTCTTCTTGTTCCATTGGGTTAAATATTCCCCTACTATTATGAGATAATTTTCGACAAGGGAAATTTGTTTCAATTTTTACCGTCTATTAATTTGTGTAAAGAAATTACTAATTTTTATTTATTTTTTTAAACACACCAAGAACCCTTTTCTCAGGTACTCATAGTGGGATATTAATTGCCAATTTTATTCTATATTCTAAATATTTATAATACTTCTCGATTGTGAAAGATACCTAAGTGGTTTTTTTACCCATTATAAGTTGCTAAGTTCATGTTTATGTTCAACCTCCATCAAATTATATTTCAAAAAAAACAGATTCTAATCATTCAAGATTCAATTCGTCAGTTTTGAGTCAAAATTTCCGTAAAATAGTAAAAAACAACTCTCAAAAATCACTCGATAAATATAAAATCAGATTCCATGAAATTCTCTAAAATGGATCAAGGAATATTCCCCTAGATTGAAACCATTTTTGTTTTTTTGTTTGGGAATGGTAACCCAAAATTTTTTATTGAAATAGACCAAAACATTTTGAATCTCTCAAAGTGGAGACAATTTTCAACAAAACTATGAAATGGGATGTTTTAATGTGGAATAATTGAAACATATCAAATGTAAGATATGAAGTCAATTCCCCACTCCCCCAAAAATAAAACCAAAAATGTTCTATAATCATGAATCATTATGTGGAAAAAAGAAAAGAAATAATGTGATACAATATTTTATCAGCGATATGAATTAAGGGATAGAGTTACATGAGAGTTCAACGTCAACAGTACTACCACATTTCCAAATATTTTCAAGAAGAACATTATTAATGAAATTTCATTATTTTTATTTTTATTCGAATACTAAATAATTTCTTATGAAACAGAAAATAGTTCATGGTACACAATAAATTTGTTGGACAATTTTAATAAAAACACAATGGGATACTATAATGACCCAAACATTCATTAATGGAAATCCCACATGGTCTAATTAAATGACACATTATGTAAATGTTTTATATATTATGTCAAATTATTTAGTTTTATGTTAGGAATTGTGACCGTTGCTAATATAGTCATTGAACAATGATAACGTGATTAGTATAAATATAGGGCATTAACGAATCCAGTTTACTCAAACAACGGAAGCAATTGCCTTATCCAGTAGATGTTCCCCAAATGAAGCCCATTTGTCGGAACTCATAAAAGATGTGGTGTCATTGGGCTTCATTCTTGACCAATCCCAAGCCAAGCTTCAACATGTTAACCTCGAGAGAGACCGCCTATGAGGGAAGTGGAAGTCGATAGAGATTACCACACGAGTAATGTTATCCGAGCCACCCTAAGAGTCTGTCACCACCGCACACCTTAATCTTAGGTGTTATTCATGTGTTATAAGGGGTTATGTAACAACACATTATCACTATGGTTATGTACATTATATTTTTATATAATAATGAATATATTTTCAGGTTATTTTTGTTACCTTGTAAATAGTTTTTAAAGGTCAAATAGTGTTTTTAATTAATATTCAACAAAGAAATCTATTTTGATGAATTAATGGATTTTTGAATTAAATAATATTTTAATAAATTATTATTATTAAATTAAATTTTATTAAATATAAATGATCATATAATTTTACGAATGAAATTATAATTTTTATTAGTGTTCGAAAGCCATTTTTGTCCAAACCTGTGAAATTTCGATAAATGTCAGTTTTTATTTTAAAAGTGAATATTAATATATTTATAAAATAATTTAGATAAAATAAATATTATTTATAGAATCAGGATGTTGAAATTTTCCAACGGTGATTTTTTCATAATTTTTTGATAGCGTCAAATTTTTGGGAAAGAATTAAATAGTGTTTAAATATATAATGTGTTTTATGACATCATAATGATCTAATGGTGATGTAATAAAATACTATAAGCATTTTTTTCAGATAATATATGTTTTACCATTAATATAATTTTATTTTGGGTTTGTTTGTCTAATTTTACAAAGCATTAGTGGACCCTTCAAGGCTTATTAAATATCATGTCTTTTTAAATTGTTTTCCTTGGGTGTGTGACTCACCTCCACATAAGAAACCCCATTATTTAAAGATGTTCGGACTTTAGCCTTAAAAAAATATTCATTTCCACTACCCTTTGGAAAAAAAATCTGCAAAAACCATGGGATGGTTTGTGGTTTAAATTAGTTTAATGTGAGGTGTCCCAACCCTAAATAATAAAGAATTCCCTCACATTTCTTATATAAACCCAACCAAGATCCCACTTTATCCTCACTCAAAGCCTTTGGAGTTCATCAATATTCTTCACTACTCTCCCTAGAATCCTCTCAAGGTGCCCCAAGCTCCCAATAATCCTCTCTCAAGCCTCTCTCATGCCTTTGAAAGCACAACTCCATTTAAGGGGTTTTTTCTTCCTTTCTCATTTTTGTCCAATTGTCATTAATTTGATATGCCCTATTAATTTCAATTATAAATGTTGGGGTGTAGTTTTTCACCTCCCCAAACTTCCCGCTTTATTTTTTAATTATTGGATACCCCTTTATCTCTCATTAAATGCCTCCCATGTACACCCGTTATTATGCCGAAATTCCGAAAGGAATTTCACTCTCCTCATTTACATTCAAGAAATTATTTTGTATCATGAATCTATTTTTATTAAAAATTTTGGGACATATATATATATGAACCCCTTACTGTCTATTTCACGTACATATGATGAGGCACCCATTTCTCTCTCATCAACAATTTTTATGCATTCTTACATCACCCCGTTATGCTGCCGAAATTGCACCGTTTTTCCCATGCCAATGTCATTGTGTTGTGAATACCATTACCATTTCTCTATCAAGGGTATTCACCTTTATGCACATTTACTTGTTGATTATAATGTTTTATGTATGAATTCCACATTTCTTTATCATCAAATAATTTATTATGTTTTACGAATCCATGTTATATGATCTATGTGGCACACTTATGCATGAAATGAAATGTTTAAGAAGGGTGAACCCTTATAGAGATCCAATGCATTGGGTTAACTATAATATCATGATACATTATGTGAAATGGGTGTTAAATCGTGATAATTCATGTGCAATGAGGTTTTATTCATTCTTCATGTGCAATTAGGATTTACTCATGCTCCATGTGCAATGATCCTTGGCTCATGCTAATTCCATGTTAAGTGTTGTTGCCACATTTCCATGTTATGGTTATCATGATTTATCATGACTTTATGTATATGCTTCTCTTGTGATCTATTGATATGCCTATTTTCTAACCTATATTTTATTCCTCATGTTATTCCATGATTATTCCCTTACTGGTCTTTATAGCTCACCCTTTTCTTTTGCATGTCCTCAGGTTATCCCATTCAATGATATGTACGAGGGAATGTAGTGATCATGTAATGGAAGATTTCAATAAAGATGTTTTATTTCATGTTTTAAGTTGTTATTTAATGATCCTAATCCCCGAAGACACTAGACATCTCGATCTTCTATGTTTTATCAAGTGATGGTTTTATGTAATAAATCAGGTTTAAGTTTGTAATAAATGCAGGGTTGTCATAGTTGGTAACAGAGGATAGGTTTAGTTATCATTGGGATTAGGATTAGCAAACCCTATTGAATACATAGAGACAAGACTATGTATAATAAAAACATCCCTATGTTTTGGTGAGTATTAAGTAAGTGGTTTATTAAGAAAATACATCGCTGTCTGGATACGAGCAGGTAGAGGCGGTTCTGGCACACATTTATCCTAGGGGTAAAACATGAAAACACCGCTTTGAGCTAGACTTGAACGGGAACTGATGCACAATAACGGGCCTTGCTGCACTCTTGGTTACAACACTCACGGGGGATATTCTTTGTTAAATTCACAAGATTAGTATGAACTATTATTAAGGGGAAAATGCCCTAAGAATACATGTTAGAATGTAGATCATGGATAACATAGACTGAATCCAATAGATTCATATGTTAATGAAATAAGAGTTATTTATAAGTCATCAGTTTAGCCCTTGTATTACCCTTTATGTGTTACCCCTAAATTTCCTCTTATTCTAGCCAATAGCCGTTAATAGTAGGACTTGGACTAACAACCGATGTGAAGATCAATGTGATGACTGTACTACTCAGATGCCCAATCCAATGGGAGCGGGAATCATGAACATTGTCATGCTTCTCTCTCAGCTTAATCAAGTATTGAATTGAAACATGGGTCAAGGGGAATTTTCACCCCCCCCCCCCCAAGAAGAAATAAGTCCCCATCGAGAGCATCATGAGACAAAGACCACCTACTTTTAACGGATCATCTGATCGCTCAATCATTGAACAATGGATCAACTCCATTGAAAAGATTTTATCCATCCTTCAATGTTCTGAACAAGAGAAGGTTATCATATATTCTTATCATATGGATGGTGAAGCTGATCAATGGTGTACGTTGATCAAAAATACGAAGCCTGGGGAGGATATCGATGAGTTGGAATGGAAGGATTTCTGGAAGATTTTTTTCGATAAATATTTTCCGTGCACCCTCCGACTTAAGATGGAAGGGGACTTCTATTCCCCCAAGAAAAAATACAACAAAACTGTTGGAGCGTATGTGGTAAATATCCCAAGTCTTGCACGATTTGCTTCCGGAATTTTGGTTACCCCCGAATGCATGGTTGACCACTTCTTTGGTGGGCTAAAACCTACCCTGCGGAAAGCACTAGAAATCTGTGACTTCAAAACCTATGAGGAAATTGTATGATGTGCCCTAAAGGTAAAAATGGATACCGTAGAATCTTAGGGGTATCATGGGTATAAGAAGTGTAAAGTGGAATTCAATGCTGGGGGTCCGATCGATAAATCCAATGGTTCTAAGAAAATCAACCACCCTACTTGCCAAAGGTGCGGAATGAAGCACCTGGAAAATTTCCTAATGAGTATAAGAAAATTCTTTAGGTGTGGAAGAGAAGGGCACCTGGCTATAAATTATTTGAAAGAAAGACCTGTAGCTATGACATAGGATAGGAATGCTCTGTTCGAACCTCTATGTGTGGTTCATTGCTACAACTTCAAATAACCAATGCATCTTGCAAATCAGTTCCCTAATCCAAGGGTTTTTGGAGGCAACCAACAATCTCCAAGGCAACAAGGGAGTTCTTTTTCCATCACTATTGCTGAAGTGAACCCCAACAACGAAGTGGGGACACGTACGCTAGTTATTCATTCATGAATAGAGAATTTACATTTTGATTCAGGTTCTAAGCATTCTTTTATATCTCGAATGTTTAGTAGAAGAATTATATCACCACCAAAAATCATGGAAGTGAAGATGTCGGTGAGTACAGAAAATGGGGCGATTATTACATCCCATGAATATAACTCCTCCCATGTCATAATATGTGGATTGAACTTCCTGATGAACCTATTCATACTCCCTCTGGTATAATTTAATGCAATTATTGGAATTGACAGGCTTTCCTTATATAGAGCCAACATAAATTGCCATGAGAGGGAAATCACCCTCCATGTGGAAAATCGACCCCATATTTTTTACAAGTGCAAGGATGAAGATGAATATTCTTTATCTCTATCATCTTAAGCATGGATATTACTACCCTATGAGCATGTGTATCTATCTGAGATGATTGAGTCCAAGGAAGCAACCATCCTTAAAGGCATGCCTATTGTGAGGGAATTAACTGAAGTGTTTCCTGAAGAATTTCCTGGTCTACCTCCTAAGAAGATATGTTTAATTCTAAATTGTACTTATATATGGGGTGTTTCCAATATCCAAAAATCCATATAGAATGGTTGTTGTGGAGCATGAACAGCAGAAGAAACAACTACAAGAGAATCTGGATAAATGGTTTATACGCCCATGTGCTTTACAATGGGGTGCACCGGTCTTCTTCATCATGAAGAAGGATGGATAAATGTGCCTTTACATCGATTATCATAAGCTCAACAAAATAATGATAAAAAACAAGTATCCTCTCCCACGAATTGATGAATTGTTTGATCAGCTGCGTGGAGAAAAATACTTCTACAAGGTGGATTTGCAGTCAGGAAATTATCAAGTAAGGGTGAAGAAGGAAGATATCTCCAAGACTACATTTCGTACAAGATAAGGGCACTATTAATTCACTGTAATGCCTTTCGAACTCACTAATGATCCAGAAATCTTCATGGACATGATGAATAGAGTCTTTGGATATTACCTCAACATATTATTGGTAGTTATTATAGATGTTATTATGATATAATCCAAAAACAAGGAGGATCATGAGGAGCATCTAAGAACTGTACTAGAGACCTTGTAGAAGGAGAATATTTATGCCAAGTATAACATGTGTGAAATCTAGTTGAAATAGGTATCATTCTTGGGCCATATCATCACAATCAATAAGATATCTATGGATCCCTTGAAAATAGATGAAATTGAGGGATGGAAAAGGCCAACATCGGTAACAGAGATCCATATCATCTTGGCATTAGCTGGATATTATCAACGATTTTTGAAAAATTTGTCATGATTGTCCAACCCTCTTACCAAGAAAACTCGGAAGGGAGTAATGTTTTCTTGGAGTGATGAATGTGAAGAAATCTTCACAGAGTTGAAAAAGGAGTCTTGTCACTATGCCCGTGGTCACATTACCCACAAGTGGGGATCTTTTTGTGGTATTTAGTGATGCTTCGAAGATGGTCCTGGGGTGTGTGTTGATGGAAAATGACAAAGTCATTGCCTATGCTTCAAGGTAATTTAATGTTCATGAACTGAACTATCCAACACATGACCTCGAGCTAGCTGTAGTGATCTTCACTTTGAAAATTTTGGCATTATCTATTTGGGTAGAGGTGTGAAATATATACGAACCAAAAAACCCTCAAGTATATATTCCCACAGAAAGAGTTTAATATGAACCAATGAAGATGGTTAGAGCTGATCAAACACTATGACTGATCAATCCATTACCACCCAGGGAAAAAGAACAAGGTGGAAGATGCTATAAGTGGAAAGGACCCATCAATTCTATGATTTATGAGAATTTAAAAGGATCCAATCTTCTTATATTTGATGAGGATTGACATGGGAATCATAAAGAAGGGAAAATCATCAATTTTTTCACAAATGATCACTCAACCATAACTTCTGGAACGGTTAAAGGATGTTCAAAATGGTGATGTAGGGATTCAGGAAAAAGTGGAAGCTATCAAAAGAGGTAAATTCTCGAAGATTAATGTTAATGAAGAAGGAATTGTGAGATTTGGGAAAAAAATATGTGTTCCATCAAGTCCTGAGCTGAAGAAGGAACTTTTGTATGATTCACATAGTACAAATTCCTCTATTCACCCAGGAAACACAAAGATATATCGAGATCTCCAATAGCATTATTGGTGGGATAATATGAAGAAGAAGATTGGTGAATATACATCAAAGTGTCCGGTGTGTCATCAAGTGAAATAATAGAAGAAGAAGTCTAAGGGGATGATGCAACCATTTCCCATACCAGAATGGAAATGTGAGAACATAACCATGGACTTTGTCACCGGACTTTTGAAGACATCCAAAAGCAACAATGAAATCGGGGTTTTTGTGGATCATCTTACAAAGTCTGCACACTTCATTGCAATTCGGGAGGATTTCTCATTGGATAAACTAGCAAGAATATATATTAAAGAAGTGGTAATACTGCATTGAGTACCACTATTTATTGTGTCTAATTGGGATCCAAGATTCACCTATACGATTTGGAATAGCCTTAAAAATTCTCTGAATACTGAACTGGTCTTCAGTACAACCTATCGTCCTCAAACTGATGGAAAATCCGAGTTCAATATCAAAACACTTGAGGACATGTTGAGAGCATGCTCAATGGACTTTAAATGAGGATGTGATCAACATCTTCATCTCGTTGATTTCTCTTATAATAACAGATTTCACTCGAGCATCCAAATGGTACCATATGAAGCCATTTATGGTAAAATGTGTAGAACACCGACATGTTGGGATGAGGTCGGTGAGCGTAAGCTTCTTGGACTGGAAATGGACGAAGAAATGGTAGAGAAGGTGAAACCCATTCAGCAACATATCATGGTAGCCCAGAGTCGACATAAGAGTTATGCAGGTAACCGTCGATGAGTCCTTGAGTTTAAAGGTGGAAACATGGTATTTCTACGCATATCTCTGTGGAAGAAGGTCATGAGGTTTGGGAAGAAAGGGAAGTTAAGTGCAAGGTACATCAGCCCCTTCGAGATTCTTGATCATGTCGGGGATGTGGCCTATCGACTAGTACATACACCTACCATGGACAATTTGCATGATATCTTTCATTTATCCCTCTTTAGGAGATACATACAAGATCTTTCACATGTAATCTCTTCATAAGTGGTACAGTTATAGAATGATATTTTTTATGAGAAGTAACGAGTTATGATATTAGATCGTAGAGAAAAATTTCTATGAAATAAGACAATTCCCCTCATTAAGATGTTGTGGGGAAACAAGAAGTTTGAAGAAGCGACGTGGGAATCCGAGGAAGAGATGAAGCAGAGTTACTCATATTTTTTTTAGTGTGGGAAAAGTAAATTTTGAGGAAAAAATTTATTAATGGGGGGAGATTGTAATGACCCAAACATTCATTAATGGTAATCCCTCTTGATCTAATTAAATGTCTCTTTATGTAAAATGTATATATAAAATGTCAACTTTTTCGGTTTTATATTATGAATTGTAACCATTGGTCGTATAGCCTTTTAATAGTGATCACATGATTAGTATAAATACAGGGCTTTAACGAATCCATTTTACTCATAGAAAGGAAGCGAAGGCCTCATCTAGTAGACGTGCCCCATACGAAGCCCATTTTTCGGAATATGGAAGAGAGGAGGCAGCATTGGGCTTTGATCTTGACCAAGCCCAAGAAGAGATTCAACAAGTTATGCTCGAGTAGGACCGCCTATGAGAGAAGGGGAAGTTGATAGATATTACCACTCGATCAATGTTATCTGAGCCACCCTAAGAGTCTGTCACCATCGCACACCATACTCTTCGGTCTTATGCGAGTGTTATATGGGGTTATGTAACAAGACCTTAGCACTATGGTTATCTACATTATTTTTTTATATAATAATGAATATATTTTCATGTTATTTTTGTTACCTTGTAAATAGTTTTTAAAGCTCAAATAGTGTTTTTAGTTAATATTCAACTAAAAAATATATTTTGATGAATTAATTGATTTTTGTATTAAATAATATTTTAATAAAATATTATTATTTTATTAAATTAATTTTTATTAAATATAAATGATCTTCTAATTTTATGAATGCAATTATAATTTTTATTAGGGTTCGAAAGCCATTTTTGTCCAAACCCATGAATTTTCGATAATTATAAATTTCTATTTTAAAAGTGAGAATTAAGATATTTAAAAATTATTTAGATAAAATAAATATTATTTTTGGAATCAGGATGTCGAAATTATCCAACAGTGAATTTTTCATAATTTTCTGAGAAAGTCAAATTTTTGGGTAAAAATTAAATACCGTTTAAATATATAATTGGTTTTATGACATCATAATGACCCAATAGTGATGTAATAAAATACTGTAAGCCTTATGTTCGTCCAACATATGTTTTACCATTAAAATAATGTGATTTTGGGTTTTTTTGACTTATTTTAAAAATCATTAATGGACCCTTCAAAAGTTATTAAACATTTTTTCCTTTTTAAATTATTTTCCTTGGGAGTGTGACTCACCTCCACATAAGCAAACCCATTATTTTAAGAAGTTGGAACATTGGACTTATAAAATATTGTTTAACACTACCCTTTGGAAAAAACCATGTGTAGAAACCATGGGCTGGTTTGTGGTTTTAATTAGTTTAATGTGAGGTGTCCCAACCCTAAATAATACAGAATTCCCTCACCTTTCCTATATAAACCCACCCAAGATCCCTCTTTCTCCTCACTAAAATCCATTTTAGTTCATCAAAACTCTTCCCTAATCTCCCTAGAATCCTTCCAAGGTGCCCAAAGTTCCCAACAATCCTCTCTTGAGCCTCTCCGAAGCCTTTGGATTCACACTTCCATGTAAGAGTTTTTTCTTCCATTCTCATTTTTGTCCAATTTTCTTTAAGTTGTTATGCCATTTTAATATCAATTATAAATTTTGGGGTACATTATGCCACCTCCCCCATACAGCCCTATTTATTTTTGAATGATGGAATACCCCTTTCTTTCTCATTAAATTCCTCCCTTTTACACCTGTTACTATGCTGAAATTCCAAAAGTAATTTCCCTCTACTCATTTACATTCAATCAATTCTTTTGTATCATGAATATAATTCCATTAAAATTGTTGGTAAATATATCTATATGAACACCTTACTATAAATTTCATGTATATATTATTATACACCCCTTTATCTCTCATAAACCATTTTTATGAATTCTTATGTCACACCGTTATGCTGCCGAAATTGCACTGATTTTTCCAAGCCAATGTCGTTGTGTTGTTAATAACATACCCATTTATCTATCAAGGGTATTAACCTTTATGAATATTTAATAATTAACTATAAAGTTTCATGTATGAATTCCACATTCCTTTATCATCTAATTAATTATTATGTTTTATGAATCCATGTTATATGATCCATGTGGCACACTTATGCATGAAATGAAATGTTTAAGAAGGGTGCGCCCATATATTGCTCCAATGAAGTGGGTTAAGTATAGTCTCATGATACGTTATGTGGAATGGGTGTTGACTCATGAGAATTCAAGTGAAATGAGGTTTTACTGGTGCTTCATGTGTAATGAGGATTTACTCATGCTTCACGTGCAATGAGCCTTTGCTCATGCTAATTCCATATTAAGTGTTGTTGCCGCATTTCCATGTTATGATTATCATTATTTATCATGCCTTTATGTTTATGCTTCCCTTGTTCTCTATTGATATGACTATTGTCTAACATGTATTTTATTCCTCGCATTATTCCTTGATTATTCCCTTACCAGTCATTATAGCTCACCATTTCTTATGCATGTACTCATGTTATCCCATGAAATGCTATGTACGAGGGAATATAGTTGTCATGTAAATGATGTTTTCAATAAAGATGTTGTATTTCTTGTTTTAAGTTGTTATTTAATCATCTTAATTCCCAAAAACACTAGAACACTCTATCTTCTATGTTGTATCAAGTGAATTTTTTATGTAATAAATCATGTTTAAGTTTGTAATAAAAGCAGGTTTGTCATAGATACCCCCACACATAACATTCATCACTAAGAAGAAATGATAGTGTAGTATTATAACTAACAGATCATAAAAAAAATTAGGGTTTTAATATATTACTCAAGAGAAATTCCATCCTCCACAATATGATGTACCCTATCAATAAAAATAGAATTAAGAAGAAATACGAGACAAAATATGGAAGAATTTAGCAGCAAAAATTAGTAGAAAACTAACAAAAAAAATGAAAAATGAAAATAAATAACCATGTGTTGACTACCATGAAGCACAAATTATAGATTCCTTAATTGGAGAAAAAAAATAATTCATTCTTGTTGAGAGAATATTTCACCCAAACCCGTTGTATTCCCCTCAAAATAAACAGTACTATTTGGCCATTAACATGAAATTTCTAGTTGTTATCTTATTAATTCCACCATTCCATTGTCCAACACTCTTATAAGTGAAAATGGTCTTGACCAAATGGACCCAAGATTACTAAAAAATAGTTTAAATTAAGAATTAAAAAGTAAGGTATTGTTCCCAACATTAAATTTCCTATTTTGAATTAAGGATTCCTGGATATCCTTGGTTCTTTGTTTATAGATTCTATCATTCTCATACCACTCTCTTTGTATTTAATTCAGCTCACTAAACCTTAATAATATTCTTTCTACTACATACATAAAAACATAGTTTATATATTTAACTTCCTAGAATGATTTATTGTGGATCTTTAGTGTAAAATTTCATGTCTTACCAAAATGGAGCTGATAAGGAGATATATTCAGGGGGTTTTATAAATAGCCTTATAGGCCCATAATTCATTATCCAACTTCAATGACATGTCCTTTACTAAAGTACCCATGATTTTCTCCAAAATATTTTCAATTATTTATTTAATATCTTTTTCTACCCACATGAATATGGGTGATTGGTGGTACATTTTCTATGGATATATATTTACTTTTCAATTAATGATTTGAATTTAATTTTCTTGGAATGTGTAACATTATCTATGATAAATTTTCTTGGAACACTAAATCAAGAGAAGATATTCTAATTGATAAAATTCACAACCATAATAGAAGGATTGATTGGATGTGTAACTACCTCAACCCATATTGAGACATAGACTATTTTAATAAGTATGTACTCATTCACACAAGAATATGGAAATGGTCCCATAAAATATAAACCCCAAACATAAAAAATTTCAACTTATTGGATCCCTTTGTATGGTAACTCCTATTTCATACCCATATTTCAATGTAATTGAATTTTATAATAGCTTATAACTACTATTCATGCATTCTTATATAGTTAAGTAGATAAAAACATAATTTTAGGACCATTGGGAAGTCTACTATCCCATGTGGTGTCCACCCCGTGGAGAGATGTGACAACTATGTTAAATATCAAGAATTTTTCTTCAAGAAAACACCCCTCAAGTATTCCGAGAACAAACCTCAAAAATTAAAGGCATCAAAAAAATGTATTACTTAACATCAGTAATAAACATATTTTTATTATGTTAAATATATCTTAGCATGAACCCTAAATCTAAAAACATGGCATAATCTGAAAACTACGTGGACTGCTTCACAGATGTAGAAAACAATTATCCATAATGAAAAATGTGTTTATCTATAGCGCCTTAGAAGTTGGAATTGTGGTTGTGGGAAACCTAAAAAAGTATTCATCTACCACATTTCCATCACCTCTTGTATATTTATTGACTAAATCGAACTATTTAAATAGAAAAGTCCACGTCATAAGTCTCGGTTTTGATTCCATTTTTAGGAAATAGTCATTTCATAGCATAATGATCAGTGAATATTATAAATTTTGGGCCTATGAGATATTTCTTAAAATTTTAAATGGAAAACATAACATCAATCAATTATTTCATGATGGTAGAATAATTTTTTAAGACATCATCAATCAGCCTATTGGCATAGTAAATAACATGTAACAACTTTTATTTTCATTTAACTAAACTGGACCCTATTCTTAATTACGTGCATCAAACATAAATTTGAATACCAATTTCCAATCAGGGGAAGTGATGATTGTGGTTGAAGTAATATTCTCCTTTAAAAAATTAAATTATTCTTGATAATTCTCATAAAAAAGGAATATCCTTTACTGAAAATGAACAAAGTGGCATATCAATTTTAGAAAATTCCTTAATTAAACCCCTCTAAAAAATCATGTCCTATGAAACTTATAATTACTTTTAAATTTTTATAGAAGGTGGATGATCTTGAATCAATTCAATCTGATCACTTCCTATATTAATTCCCCTCTTACAAACTTTGTGGAATAAGTCAGTTCATTTGGTGACCATGAATTGACATTTCTCCCAATTCAAGCTTAGGGTTTTCACCTCACAATTCGATAAAAAAAATTCTAAATTATTTATATATCCCTTGAAATTACTACCAATAACAGAAAATTCATCGATGAATGCCTCAATACATCTCTCAATCATGTTAGAAAATATAACCATCACACCCCTCTGAAATGTATCAAGTGCACGACATAGGCCAGTGGTCATCTACCAATAAGAAATGTCTCAAAAGGGTATGTAAAGGTTATATTTTCCTTGTCTTATAGGGCTATTGGATACTAAATATAACTTAAATAGCCATATAAGAATTAGAAAAAATCATTTCCAATAAACCTTTCAGGATTTTTTTCAAGGAAATCCAATGGAAAAATGTCATTCAAGGTTGAAAAGATGATATTTTGTTAATCAATATATACCCTCAACTTAGTAGAATTCTAAAAAAGAATTTATTAAATATTTTCATTTTTTAAAACTGAGAAACTCATATTTTTAGAATAACCCTTCACCACACATACAAATGTACTGTCACTGATAGAAAAAATTATTCCATCATAAAAAATATTAATGCCCTCATCTCAAATAACCACTTTCATGTTTGTATTTAATCATTTTTTGAATATAATTTAGGATTGTAATCAAGTTCCTTAGGAATTTTACTCATGTAGAAACCTATAATGAATCCCCAAAAATAAGCCATATAAAATCCAATAACATATTTACATTTATTCAAAATATCATTTAGTTTTATTTCTTGAAACCCCATTAATGTAGAGGAAATAATGATAGGTATAGGTGAGTATTCCCCCAAAAAATAATCCATTACATGAACTATTGATGTTTCAGCTCTATAGTGGGGGTACTTGATTGTATTGAATACATTTAAGTTTGGGGTTTCCATTTTCCTAATGTCGACTCTTCAAAAATGAAGTGTAAACTACCCCTTCATTATCATGTATTGTTTCAAACAATAATTCATTAGATTAAGGTTCCCCAACTGGTTTCAAAATATGCTCCATAGAAAATTCATCTAAGTTACCTTGGAATTCCTATTCAAATTCATCTAGGTGTTCCTCATCCTTGGCCAAACTAACTCCCGTACATGTTTTATAGGAAACACAGGAGTATTATTTATTTCTTCAAGAATAATACAAAACTATTGATCTGTCTAATCTTCAAAATTTATAAATTCATATATTAAAAATACTTGGTCATGTGTGGTGCTTTGGTCTTCTTAAAAACATTAAATTCCTTCCTCTGGTTAGAAATATTTAAAAATCAATTTTACCTTTGAAACATCAGGTACAACTCCCATATAGTAAGAAAATGACTTCCAAGAATAACAGGGGATTCTCAATTATATTCCATTTCCAAAATAAGAATGTCAGGGGGAAGAAAGAGCTTTCCAACTTCAATAAGAATGTTATCTACCCTTCTAATGATATGAGAAATAGATCTACTGGTGATTTAGAAAAAAATTATAGTGTGTCTTATAACTTATAACCACTATTAATAGAATAAAGATAATTAATTAAAAGAAATAATTACACATCGATAAGAAAAGTAGATAATCTAGGAAACCCTTTCAGAAAAAGTGGAAGGAATAACTAAACTCGCTAGATCTTATCTTTTTAGAGGTAACATGTTATGCAGAGTTTCACTACACTCCTCTGTGATATTAAAGATAGCAAACACATCTAATTTTTTTTACTTGAACTAACTTTCTTGAGATATTTCTAATATTAAGGGATATAAATAAGAGAATAATGAAAATGGATATAAAAAATCACTTTCTTGACAACCATTAGAAACATAATTAACTCAAAATATTATTTTTCCTTCCTAATCCTTTAGGGTAAGGTAATGGTTGGGGAAACAATTAATCACTCCTATATTCACCTTCCCAAATTCTTGTAAAATATAATTCTATCCAATAATTTTCTTAGTTATTAGGTATTATTATGATTAATCCAAAAGTATTGTAGGTTATGACTGAATTTTGGTAGGGCTATCCAAATTTTCCTATGGGTTATCTTTCAAGTTGTTCTTAGCCGATTCAATTGGATTTTCAAAGGAATCTATTATTGAATCTATTTAAGACTTTTTATTGAGTTTATAAACTACATTGATTAGTGACCACCATGGAATTATCATCTGGACTGGACTTAGTGTTTTTAGGAAGCTTCCATTTACCTCTAGCTCTAGAATTTGTGACAAGTTGTGCTACTTGTATCATTAACGTTTCAAACCTACCTTGTTGGGGTGCCTTATCAAAACCACTATTTCCTTTTTTATCATCAAAATTTCCCATATTTTGTTGGAACACCCTTTTGAACTTTTCTTGTGAAAATTATGAGTGAAAAGTAAATTTTTATTTATCAAAAACTATTATGGAAAAAAGTGAGAATCCTGAGTTCAACCAAAGAAGGAGATATCAGAATCATTAAAAGACTACTTCAGCATACTAGAGTTAAAATCCCTAAATTATTTGAACGAGATATCATTTACCTATGTGGTCAGCTCATTCATTATAAGATCTTCAAACCTAAAGGTCATCTTGTCTAATGATTGGATGTACTCCTCATGGTTGAATTTCCATTGTTGAATCCCCCAACAAAAATCATATCCTTATTCTCGATCCAGACATATTGCCCCTCATTGAGAGTCATTCTTAATTATCTCTGCATCATTTTAGCGGATTCTTCTTTAGTATCATTGTGAGGAAAAAACTGTTTTCCCACTTCATCTTCCGAGCTCATGAGAAAATCCATGAATTTCTCAAGTGAACACCTGACTTACCCTGGATTCCCATCTACACATATTTCTTTTCTAACATAGTCTCTATTAGAGGAAGAAGTGTGGAATAATCCTTCTTTTCACATTTCCCTTACAGTCATCCTTGGAGGCCCCTTCGTCTTTAAATTCCTGAACCATGATATCAAACTCTTTATGGGGGTTGGTGTGTTGAATATCTGAGGTGAGGCCACCCTACTGTGGAGAATCCCCCAACCATTATCCCATTTGAGGGGCCTCACCAACAACTTGAACAGCGTAAAGATCATTAACCTTAACTGTCTAAAGGCCAACAAATAGATCAAAAGTAGTTGGTAATAATAGTAGACTAGCTGAAGGAACATCACTAACAGCAGAAATGGATTCCTCTAGTTCCTGAAGCAAGTCTCAAGCCATAAGACACTCAAATCGATTTCAAATTGAATCCTTTGGGATGATTATTCCAAGTCTCACCCCACCTGTAGCCTTCACCCATCCCGCACCATCTTCCATGCATGCAGATGCCCTTTCTACATCCTTCCTCAATCCCTTATCCTCCTCATCAATTTCCACTTCCATTGTAACCCCAGTAGGAGCGTCTCTATTTTCTCTTCCTAAGATCTCAAACTCAATAACATTACTCCCTCCTTGTTCAAGAATTAGTTTACGAAAAATTTCAGCATCATTAGGTTTAGGGGGTACTGACCAACCCATGAACATTCAATAGTCCTCCTTAAAAAGGTAGGCAGACAACAGTTTTAGAAGACAACCCCAAGTCAACCAACCCCCTGCCTCATGTGAATCAAAATTTGTGATCTTTGGTTAACAACTACTAATTGGGATGGAACATCCTGGATTCAGGTGTGCATCCAGACTGGTTAATTATCTGCTAACTTGGCCCTTACCCCGGTTTCCCAAAGACATCTCCATCTTATGGTAAGTACCAATCCAAACCTGTGGCTCACTGTGAGCATTTATACTACTAGCACCCTCACCCTTCGACATACCCTTCTATCTAGACCCACTTCTATAGGTCTCCAATCAATGTACCAACCACTTGAAATAAAATGAAAAATAAACCCATCATTTAATCACCACCTCCTTCCTATAACAAAATTCCTCTCCCTCTATGATCCAAATAATTTCACAAAGCATTATTAACACATCTACTTCGACTTACACCCAAGGGTTAACAGGATGGCACACAACATTGGTTCAGCTATCTGAGCACAAGGACATACCCACAAGACTTCAGATCATCCTAATAATGTATGGGTTTTGAAATGGAAGGTTATGGTTATGGAAACTAATAGAAATCACCACTGAAGGTGTGTATCACATCATATGAAAGTCGTAAGCCTAACTATGAATGTAGAAGTGGGACCCGTAGTATTTGCGAGGCACACAAGACCAGGATTGTATCCGATCTTCCTCTGACGAGAAGCAGATCATGGAATTCGTTTTTTCCAGCATGATGATGGTATCTCTATCCTAAAGATCCCAGCATCGAAAACAAATATTTCAAAGGCGTCCACTGAAGGCCTTCATTAAGAAAATCTAACAATAAGGATCTGATTAAGTAGTGTTGAAGCTTCATTGATCTATAAAATTTATAATGGGAGTTATTTTCATCGTTAATAAACTTGGGAACATTATGGTATAGGAAAGAATGTGGGAACGAAGGAAGAAACTCGGGTTTAGAGAAGGGGGGAAAGGGAGGCGCCACACCCTTGAAGGACGAAGAAGGTTCCCCCTGCCATTGAGGGTGGTACTGGCACAAATGTTGATTTCATCATGTAGTGGGAGAAATAAATGCGAACTCCCCCAGGAGATCCTGGACTTTCTACCTCAACTGACCAAACATGATGAAAAAACCCTCGGTTGAGTTTGGAATAACAGAAATAGTTGGCCATTTTGTTAAAAAGTTGAGGGAACATGAGCTCTCAGCACAAACTTTTCCCTACAATACACATTAATATGTTTATCATAGACTTGATTATAATTACTTGATAATGGATCATATCTTTCTTCCAACATAGGACCATACTAGACAAATTTTTCATTTTCAGGTGCTTGGGCTGACATATCAATTAGGGTAGAATGACTAGAGATTTTTAAAAAAATCACCATGATGACACTGATATAAATGAGTACGTTGAGAATTTTCATAAAAAAATAGAAGGCTATGATTCGGCCTAATATGTGGGTAGAGTTTCTTTTCTGAAAATATTCCACCTCATATAATATCTATAGAGGGAATTTTCTTCCAAATCGTTGAAAATATTCTTTCTCTCCGTAGCTATTTCATGTGAGAAATCTTGTCTAGATTTCTGGTCAACTAAGGTTTTAGGATATAGTTTAAGACTATTATATAAGATTTCTATGATAAAATGGTTTATAAATTAATGGTTGGGGAAATTTTTAAGAATAACTTTGAACTATTCCCATGATTCATGGAACAATACATTTTCCTCTTTTAAAAATATGATGGATTTATTCATAATTTCAGAAATAGTCTTACATGGGGAAAACCTCATGAAAAAGGAATTTAAATTTCATTCCATTGTATCAGGGGTATATTCATCCAATTTTTGGAACCACAATATCTCATTTACTTTTAGGAAAAATGGAAAAACACTCAACATCAATTCCACCACTCTTAGTTCTCTGAGTTATAATTGATGTATTATTTGATAATAATCTCTTATGAATTCTATTAAATACCCATTGCATAATCCATGATAGGGTAGTAACTAGGAGAGGTGGTATTTATTAATTTCAATGATTCTGGATATCTAAGTTTTCTTAATGCATGATGGGTCATTTTATATTAAAACCACTTGGAACTATTTGAGCCTCACTCTGTCCATAAAAACATTTTCCATTGGTGCAAGTTTTATATTTTAATCATGTATGAGATTTTGATTTGGTTGATTAATTTGGTTTTTTTGTCGATATTTTAAATATCATATGATGTCCAAAAGGATAAAATAACAATTGATAGGGGGGTTGAATCAGTTGATTGAGGTTTTATAAGATTTAATACATTTCAAAACATAACCCCTATAACCTATTATGATTTTATTCCCTATCATATTTTTTAAATACTAATTCTTGAAAAAATATGAAATAAAGTAAAGAACGTAAAATTTACAATATTTTTCCTTAGTGTGAGATCCAAGATCCTTTCCATATCCACTCCCATGGGACTATATAAATCATCTAGTATGAAGAAGTGAATACAATGGGTGCCAAATGCTTTTAGAAACCTTTAATCTCCTGGTTAAAAAGATTATACTAACTCTAATTTGTGTATAATGTTTTCTTATAAAAAAATTAAACCAAATAAAATAATAAATTGATTTTCAAAACTACTCCACAATTGCTCAGTCTGAATCCTCAGTCTGATTTGGTTAGATCTGATTCTCTCAATCCGAGGAGGTAAATAGGATTTCAAATAATCAAAATATTCTTCTCAAACTATACTAAAAACTCCGTATGAAGTTCCTCGGTATAATTGAATCAGTATAATATACTCAGTATGATGTGCTCATTCTCAATCTGTGAAACTCAAACTATGATATAATTTTCAATATGATCTTTTCAGTAATACGCTCTTGTTTGTTAAGAAAAAAACATCAGCTGTCTAATCTTCTTCAAAAGATATCAATCTGAAAATAACATTCTCTTTCTTTCATTAGTGCATTTCTATTTCCAATTATTTAAAAGTTAACAATGAAATAATGATCTATGAAAGTATTTATAAGAGACTCAGGAAAAATAGGAAACATTAAAAATTTCCCCTATTCCTCAAATTTTAGAAACTATAAAAACACTCATATTAAAACATTAAATTTTACATCATAAATCCTCCCCAAATTTCTCTGAGATTTTTAAAAAATTGAATTTCATTTTTTAAATCTTCAACACTTAAAAAGTTTTGGAATTTTATTTTTGAGTCTTATTTGTAATCAACTCTTTATGATATTCCATTATATATTAGTTTGTTATGATCAGTTTCTTTCTTATCTAATTAAAAATTTGTCTTCTTCTCCCCATATTACAAATATATTTCCTTCTCATCTCATAAAAAATTTTATTTCATACTCATCTCATTACAAATTCTATTTCCTTATAATCTCTTTATGAATTATGTTTCCTTCCCAACTCATTTTGAATTTTTTTTCATCTCAACTCATTAGGGTGTTAATTTCATTGTCAAATAATTATGAATTTTCTTTCTTTCCCATCCCATTATGAATCTATTTCCTTCTCAACTGATTAAAAATTCTATTTCCTTCTTAGCTCATTATAAATTTTGTTTTCTTCTCATCACATTATGACTTATTTTTCCTTATCAGCTCGTTATTAATTATATTTTCTTCTAATTAATTATGATTTCAGTTTCTATCTCATTTTATTATGATTTCATTATTCACTATTCAACATTGATATTCATAAAAATTCACCAACTTTATACATTCTAACATCTTACAACATCTGAGTTTAGACCTTCTAAAACCAATACAAACATTAAAATTCCTCTATTTATATAAATGCATTTATCTTGAGTATGTATCATGATTTATTATTACTACTTGATATAAAAATCTGATTTTTTTATTTATAATGTTTGGGAAATTTTAACTCATGAAATAACATTCCTAAATGAACTACTTCAACAACATTACAACTTCCATTCATAGAAACTACAAAACCTGAGTCCAAAAATCAGTGTCTAGAAAAAAAACGATTCTCCCCCTATATGTTTGGGTTTGAACAATTAGAAGCATTTACCTTTTTTACAGAATGCATTACAATGAATTGGGTATGACTCCTGAAACAAATCAATCTAATAAAAATATTCTAGTGGTCAAAAAATAGAAAAAATTAACAACAATATAACCTAAAGGATCTTTAATGTTTGCCTTTGGATTTATTGACAACCCTTTTTAACAACATTTTCAACAGTCACAATTTTTTCCTAACTCAACTTTGGAAAACAACTCATGTTTTATTGATATTTATCAAAACAAAGTGTTTCTCAAAAGAGATTGTACTAACACCACACCACAATATAGAGTAATGTTTAGGATGAATTTCATCCCTAGGTTGAAATAAAATTTTACAAGTATGTAAATATAAACTCTCCCACACTTCTGTTTTTCCCTCAATTTTATTTTTCTCCTTCTAGTTTTTTGAAAACGAAATATTTATATTCTTAAAAAATAATATTTAAAAACTTTTTACAATGTAGAAATTTTTACATTATCTCCCCCTTTTTCAAAATAATACAAAGAATGATGTGGTTTATTTCTTATGAGATTTTGGAATACATTATTGGAGGTTGAACATGGTTTTTCATCCTCAATTCCACACATGTTTATTTTAGAAATTCTTTTCTAAAGATATCTGCAATCTGATTAATTTTATGCAATATATTATAGAAAATAATATGTAACAAAAACATTAAATTTTATATAGTGGAACTTTATAACAATGTGTTTTGATCTTGAATATTGTACAGTCTTTTTAGAATTATCAATTTCACTTTTATTATCACAAATTTTCTTCAATGGATTGGAATATTTTACTTTCAAATCTTCTAGCTAAAATTTCATCCACAGTATTTTAGTACAATCTTGAGTATCTAAAACTTATCCAGATTCATCTAATATCAATGTTACTAAAATTGGTCTATTACTATGAAAACACAAACAACATTCACCCAAGAAGAATTTTCCCCCTGAGGTTTATTTTCTATCATTACAATCTCCATCCCAATCGGCATCTACATAACCCTGAATCTTCATCTCATAATTTCTTTTATATAACAACCCATATAAATATATTCCATTTTCATATCTCAAATTTATCTTTTCTTCCAACATATGTGATTATTTTGGAGTAATTAGATATGTGGAACACAAAGCCACAACAACAAAATATCAGTTCATGGGTTGTATGGTAAAGAAGACATCGTATCCCCTTCCAAAAATCATTATGAGTCACACATTTTCCAGAATAATCTTTAATAAAGTTTTTACTCATATATATCATATTAGTAACTTATTTAGATTCATCCATTTCAATGTATTTGAACAATTTCCTAGCATACTTTTATTCAGATAAAAAATGTATTTTTCCTTTTGTTGAACTTCTAATCCAAGGAAGATATGTAAATCTTCCAAAATTGAAATTTCATAAAATTTAATAAATTCTTCAACAATTTTTATAAAAATAAATATTTTATCCCCATAAAATGTTATATCATCCACATAAAAAATTATAATTAGATATATCGAGTCAATATCATTTACAAATAAGTTTGTATCAACATTTCCTTTTAAAAAATGTTAACATTCTCAAACAATTTTCATGTTTTGAATACAAAGAACATGAAACTTGTTTCAACCCATAGAAATATTTATTTAGTTTGCGAGCTTTTTTTCATCCTCATCATGTAGAAACCCACAAGGTTTTTAATGTAATTTTTTCCCTCAATCACTCCATTTAAAAAAATTAACCTTATATCCAACAGATAAATTTTTTAATTCTAATCTGCAGCCACTGAAAGAAACACTCTAATTTTTTCTAATAATATAATTAGTGAAAATGTTCCCTCAAAATCCACACCTTCTACCTGTGCATCACCTTTAAAAATAAGACTGGATTTGTTTCTTGAAACTTATCCATGTTTTTTTAACTCATTTCTGTAAACCCATTTGGTTTTTATAAAATTTTTATTTTTTATCCATGAAAAAATTTCCCATGCATCATTCTTTTCAATTGGATCCAACACTTCATCCATAGAATCAACCCTTTTCTTTTAGTTTAATAACTTATCAAAACATTTATGTTCATCTTTTGAGATAAGTGATGTTTTATTATCTAAGATCAACTTTCTTTTCGTCTAAACTTGGGCCTTTTTATTTCCAATAATGTTTCTAGACTCAAAATGTTTTGGTAAATTAATAAATTTCAATGTTTTATTTTTGACTGAACATTCCGCATCAAAAGAACATATTGAATCATCAAAAGGATGTTTTGACGTACTTTCACATTTATTGGTAATATACAATTTATCCTCCTAACCATTCTCATAAAAAATTGTTTAGGAATATTTATTTTCAATTACCTTCACATTATATTTATTGAACAAAATTTGTAATCATTTGATCTATCATTTGTAACACCTTAAATTTTTTAAATAAACCATAGAAGTTCCATACTAAACTATCTCACAAAACATTACCAAATGTAGATTTTTTATTTTGTGAAAACTTGTACTTCAAAAGACATTAATGTACCTTAATGATGGTTGATTGTTATACCAAATTTCGTAAGGAGTAATCTTGGTTTCAAGTCTCAAAAAACATCAATTTGAAATATGAACAATAGTAATAACAAATTCTCTCCAACAGAACATTGATAGTATATATTCTTCATAAATACTTCTTCCCATTTCCACCAAACATCTATTTTTTCTTTCTATTACTCTATTTTGTTGTGAAATATAACTGGTTTTATACTGATGTTTGATAAAAAAAATTGTTAGAAATGATTCAATAGTATTGTTTTTTATATCATTACCATAATTTGTTCTCAACTTCATTATATAAACCCTCATTTATTTCTCAATATCATTTCTAAAATAAAGAATATTTCCATGGCGTCAAATTGATGTTTGATAAAAATAATGTTTTCCAACTGAGTGAAATCATCAGTAAATATGAAAAATTATTAATCTACTTTTTAGATTGATGTCTCATCAGCCCAAAAAAATCAGAAAGCATAATTTCAAGAGGTCTGGTAGACTGAATCTCAAATATATTAAGAATATATTAGTTATAATTCTTTTATGACAAGTAAAAACATCGTATTCAACTCATTTCAATTTTAGAAGTTTTCTAATAGTATCATTCATATATTTTTTTCATTATTTTATCCCAAGGTGGACACGTCTTAGATTCTATAACTTATTTTAATCTTTATCACTGAAGTAACAAGAGTTTTGAAACTCTCATATTTAGAGAAGATTTCCACTAGCACATTGTTGTTTTGTGATAACTTTTCTATATTTCTAACTTCTGATGATACATGAATTTTTTTGGAAAACAACTTATTTTCCATTACCAAAATGTTGAATTACACTATGTAAGTTATGATTCATTCCATTAATAAATAATCCTTCCTTATATTTAAACAACTTTGTTTCTATCACAGTCATTATGATTCATATGATTTTTAAGAAAAAACAATTACCACAGGTAACAACATCTCCAGAATGATTTTAAACATGTTTCAAGATCATAAAATCATCATTCATGTGTGACGAACAACCACTATAGAGTATCCATTTGTCTATTTTTACTTGCTTTCAAGGCTGCCTCAATAATAAAATCTGATTCCCTATCATTCTTTATTCCAACATCATTTTCTTTTCTATTGTAAAAATATTTTTCTGGATGGGGTGTTATAAATTTTTCATCATGATGACCAGCCTTAACACATATTCCACGAACTTCTTCTAGTGATTATAATTGATTTCTTGTTGGAAAGTTTCATACATCTTGAGAATTTCTTTCTTCAACTTTCTGTAAGATAGGAGGTTTCTCATTCCACTTTCAATATTTCTTCCACTATTATCAAACCTTCTTATTGGTATGTATAATTTGTTCCAAAAACTATATTACCTATTTACATTGATTCCAAAACCCCAAAAAACCATAAAATCTGGATTTTATTTTGAAATAATATCTTCCTATATTGAATCTTTATTGAGGTTGATAGCTTATTTCTTCTCTATCATGGTCAAGATGTGGATCAAAAATCCTTCAGAGTGGATATTTAGATTTTCTATATGTCATGGGTTTCTCACATCATTTTTCACCCAATATATCCCAAAATATTTTTGAGAACATTAAATTATAGAAAAATCAGATGAAACATTATTTTTGGTTGGTGAATATTTTTCCAGATTCTTGTTTTAATATTTCTCAGCAACTTTATAAGTATCATATTTTATTTATGAGGATATATAAAAGTTCGCATTCATCTTCAACATTTTATTTTCAGACTCATGATTTTTTTATTAATAATTTTTAACTTCTTCTTCCTTATCATCTAACTTTTAACTATGATATTCAATTATCTTTTACTATTAATAAATTCATAGTTTTTAAATTAAGATCATTTGAATGTATTCATAATCCATCGAGATGAAATATTTTACTCCATTAAAAACTTCTTAAAAATCCTTGTTTATTACTCAAATTTATTTCTTGAGGGTTGTTTTCCTCCATACATTCAACAATTTCTGCTCTGAGCTGAATCTCTCTCCACTATTCTTCACCAACTTCTTCACTATCATATGATTCTTTTGTTTTCAAAATATTAGGAATAAAGGTTCGAAATTTTTATTAACTTTAATCCTTAAAAAATTATTATCAATTCAGTACAATTCGACTATGTTAATCAACATTGTTCTTTTATTTAGAGTAAACTTCGTCTTGTATTTGTTGGATGACTTTTCTTCGTTTCTATTTTTTCCACTTCGTCTATCATCGTTTTTCCATGAATCATCTCAATAATAATAAAATTTTTCTAAGGGTAAATTAATTGAAAAGTGCTTGAGTTCACTAAATTCAAAAACAATGATAATAATTTTACCTCCATAATTGCCTCTTACTCTTTGGTATATCTTGTATATAAGAGATGTGATTTTACCATTCAACTCATAGTCTTATTTTATATCAGATTCATAAGGTTAAACATGTTCAGTGTCTTTAATTTTCAATTTTTTTTCATATCATTAAAAGTCATTTCATCTTTCGTCTTCTTTTTAAATGTTGGAGCATTTGTCATTTCATAAGAGACAAGAATGTTTTGTAATTCATCAAGAGATAAGTCATCCTTATATTATAATGAGTAAATTTTAGAATCATTCTCATCCAAAAAATTTCTCATAAGACTCCTCACAATTGTAGAATATTAAAAGCCATCTTAAAATCCTCAAATGTTGCAAACAATTTCATTTACTCTGTCGAAGTATTCATCGATAGATTTTTCATCTCTCATTATGATGTATTCATATATACTATTCTAGAGATTTATCATTTCTTCCTTCACATTAGAATTCTTCTCTAAATTAATTTCCATCTTGTCTCCCATATTTTTTTATTATTGAGACCCATCACATTATGATAAAAATTCTATGATATGGATATGAGGATTTAATTTCTTGACTTTCCATCAACATATACATTTCTCTTATCAAAAAATTTCCTAATATAATCTTTCTCAATAGTTGGAAAACTGATAGTAGTAGAATCAACAACTCCGAGGCCAAGATATTGAAGACGAGGAATCATCCTATTTTTCCATCAATAATAACCATTTCCGTAAAATGTAAGAATTCCACTAATGTTGACATAATTGATATTATCCATGATAAGCATTCAACAATGGATCCTCCCATTCAAAACAGTTGACATTTTAATGTATATAATAACAACTATGAAGGGGGTTGAATTATTTGTTTTAATTTTTATTTGTATGAATACTTGTAAAAGAATAACCCATGCAACCTCTTAAAATTTATTTCAGTATCATCTTCATAAAAAACTAAAGCATAAAAAGTATTAAAAAAATTTTGGAACCCAATATTTACAAGGTTTGGCCTTAGTGAAGGAACCTACATCATTTCCATAACCACTCTTATGGGTCTATAAAAGTCCTATATTTTTAACAAGTTAACACATATTTTTTCAACTCTCATTAAAAACCTTATATCTCTTAATAGGAATGATTGTGTTAACTCTCATCAGTTCAAAAGGTTTTCCTATAAATCAATTGATCCAAATAATATAATTAAGACTTTTTTGAAACCACTACTCAATTTATCAGCTGGAATCCTCTGTCCGGTGTTGATGGATCTGATTTTTTCAATCCGATATGGTCAATACACATCTCCATTACTCAAAATTGGCTTCCCAATAACTACTCAAAAACTTAGAATGATCTTTCTTAGTCCGAATGTCTCAAAATTATAGACTCAATATTATGTGTCCATTCTCAATCTACAAAACTAAAACTCTACTCAAATGTTTAATATGATATTCTCAATATGATTATCCTATCCAGTAAATAAAAACATTCAGGTTTCAGATCTTCTTTAAGAGATCTCTATCCAGATATAAATTTCACTTTGTTTATTCAATGGTCCGCCATTTCCAATTATGTAAAAGTTACTAATGAACAAATGATATGAGCATGTTAGAAAAAAAGTGGGAAACATGAAAATTTTCCCCACATCCTCAAATTTCAAAAACTCCATAAAAACACTAACTTTTACACATCAAAATTAAATTCTTAAGTCTTCCTCATATTTCTCTATGATTTATGAAAAAATTGAATTTAATGGTTGGACACTTCAACTATTCATAAAAATTATGGAATTTTTTTTCTGATTATTCTTCAAAATAAGCTCATTATGATCTTTCTTTAATTCTTAGTTCACTATGATATGTTTCTTTTCTAGAATATTATGAATCTATTTACTTCTCCGACCATTAAAATCTGGTTCATTATCATCTCATTAAGAAACTCTTTCCTTCTCAACTAATTTCTAATATTGGTTCCTTCTCATCTCATTACGAACTTTGTTTCATTCTCAGCTCATTATGAATTTTATTTCCTTCTTATCTCACTACGATTTTTGTTTCATTGTTATCTAATTATGATTTTTGTTTGTTTCTAAGATCATTAATAATCTGTTTCCTTCTAAACTCTCTTTGAATTTTGTTTCCTTCTCAACTCATTACAAATTTTGTTTTCTCCACAACACATTACAATTTTTTTCATTCTGAGCTCATTATGAATTTTGTTTCCTTATTATCTCATTATAATTTTCGTTTCATTATCATCTCAATACAATTTTATTCTTCAACTTGAAAATTTAAAATTCTACGAACATCATTTGCATTAACCATTCTTACATCTTCCAAATTCTTATTCTGATACTTCTGGAACTGATACAATATTTATGATTCCACCATTTCTATAAAATCATTTATCATGAGTGTGTTTAATGATTTATAATAACTTCATGATGATAAAATCTTCATCGGATTTTTTTAGAAAGGTTTAAAACATTCTAACTATTGAATTCACTTTCTTCAAAAAACCACTTTAGCATCATTATAAATTCTATTCTTAGAAACTAAAAAATATGACTCTAGAAACTTGTGTCTGGAAAACAAAACAAAAAAATGTTTCTCCTCCTTTATGATTGGATTTAAAAAATTAGAAACATCAAACATTATTACAGAACTAACAACAATGTACAAGGTATGATTCCTAAATAAAAAACAATCTTATACAAAAAGGTCAGTTTTCATAAAATATGAAATCTTTGTTAAAAAAATTTATCATATAGTTTCTTCAGTATATTAATTTTTATAATTAAAATAAACAATTTCTTTTTAAATTTTACGGAGGAATTATTATTGGTTGTCAGGCGAGGATGGAGTTTTCATTTACACCATTTCAAATAAAAAAGGTAAAAATTTTATTTTTTCATTCATCTTTTTGATCGAACATGCCCTTCCCAAGAAACAGTACCAAAATTTGACATGTAAATCATTGAAAATTTTGGAAATTAATTATTTATAACACCTATTAACAATTATTATCTTGGAAGGTATGGATAAAACACAAGATATGGATATTTAGGAAATCAAAATAGTAATTAAATATAATAATGAAAATGGAAAACTGGGTACAATGATAGTAGAAAAGATGATAGAATAATGATTGGAAATAGAAAGCAGTACAAGTTTTGAGGATGATAATAAGAACAAAAATGTTAAAGAACATAAAGTAAAAGAGTGTGGGAAATATTTAGTTTGGAATTATTGTTTTGGCCTGCATTTCTTATTATTTTATTTTGTTCTCACTCAGGTTCAGCCACTAAAACACTATGATAAGTATCTATAAAACTCACTCAAGTGGCCTATATGTAGTTGTAAAGATCCTTTAGATTCTCAATGGAATACTTATTTTACCAAATCATTGAGGCACGAAGGTAGTCAACTCATGTGTGTTCTATTCTCTTCTAAGATTGAATTCCATATAACATGTTATAAATGACTAAAAAAACCAAAACATCCTTCACTGAGTTTAAGTATTTGAAGGTCATAAAAAACATGACCAGTGAGAAAATGGTAGATTTATATAATCCCTAACACTAAACTAGGTTAAAACTCTTACTAGATCAACCTCATTCCCCAAAATAGAATTATATGACCATCTCAAAAAATATTTTCAATATATTAAAAAACTGTTTTAGAAAAATAGTATCGAGAAGAGAAACATAAAATAAAAACAACACCCTCATAAGGAATTTGAAATAAAAAAATGAATTGCATTACTCTCTCATCATCCTCCTTCCATTTAGTGCTTCTTAATTTCACCTCCTCACCCTTCATTAACAATTTGAGAATTTCACTAATTTTTCTCCACATCCTTCAATATATTTTCGTACACATATTTTTTTCTAATTTAATCAACGTCTATAAATTTGTTCACTAACTCTTAAAAACATATTTAAAATAGTTTCTTGAATCCTCATGCGAGTTCAAAATGTAAGAGTTCCAGATAACAAGAAAATAAGACCTTTATCTACAAGAATGACTTAGAGGGTTTTCCAAATGACCATTTGGATTGATGTTGGTGATTTTATGTATGTAGATATTTTTATTAACATACACAATTTTCCATGTAGTCATTTTCTATATATCCATTTAGGGTGATGTAGACATTTTTTTTACATAGCTGACTCTAAATGGAATTGTTGAATTGTCCATGTTACTAATTAATCACATTTCCAACTCAATAATTATTTTTTCCTTTTTTTTATTTCATCTATGAAGGTGCTTCCCAATGTAGTTGAATCCCATTACATAGAAAACTCTCCACGTAGGTGATTCCCTTCATGCAGTCATTTACTATATATAGGTGTTTCTCCATGTATCTAGTTGGTCTTCTATAGCCGAATCCTAGACTAAGTTATTGAGGTTTATGAAACCAACTCTAAATGAATCATTTGTTTATTTATGTTCTTTTTCTAATGCACATGAATCCTCATATAGACTAAAGATGCACATATTTGATATTACCCTTCATCTGTATTTCTACGATAAAATTAAAAAAAATTTACACCAGTGGAGATGTAACCTGAGTATGTCATATTCTCATTCATATTAAATTTTCTCAACCATGAGACACATTACCTATATTATCAACCCATTAAATGGAATCCTTCATCTTTCGATAAAGGACTTAAATGAAAATAGGAGGATAAAGATTGACCGGAAGCATGATATATGGGCTCTTCAATGAATTGATTTAAATTGAATATCATTTTACTAAAGTCCTTGGTGATGCCATTATTTAATATCATTTTAAATGGGGAGAAAAAGGGTGTATGTGGCTTCATACACAACAATAATTTTTGTCCCTTATCAACCGGACTCAATAACATCCATCTAAAAGTCAAGACTGAAAAGAAATGGTTGTGTCAGCATCCTTCAATTATAAATTCAGATCTCGAGAATAATTCATCAAATTTCACTTGGGAAACTTCTAATGTGTAGATATTCTAGAAGATAGCACTTGGCAAAAAATTCATCAGTTCTCTTATTTTTTTATTTCAATTTTTCCTAATTCCTATACAAATATTTTGAACTACATACAATTTTTTCCAATATTTCAATTTTTTTTTATAATTTATTTATTTATATTTTAATTATAATAGCTGAGAATTGTTAAGAACACAAATACAGGTATTTTAATTATAAAAATCAATAAATAAAAATTTTCTATAGATTTTTTCAAACCATCAAAATTCACTATTATAACCTTAATTTACAATTTAAAACCCATTAAATCAATCAAAAAGTGGTGTAAAATGTGAGAAATAATAGTGTTAAATCAACTATTTAATAGAATTCAATTATTCACATAATGATTTATAATCCATTGTACCTCCCATTGCACTACTTCCATATTAGAGATCAGAGGTATCGACTCCTTATTCCGGATTTCCCCCATCTTAGTTGACTAACACTAAAGATGGACCACTACCAAACATATAAAAGGATTCAATGTGAGTCCCTTACTCAATGACTTAGTCTCATAATATATTCATGTTCCCAAATTAGTTTTAATTCATTTCTTCATGAATGTGGCACTTCATCAAATGATGCTACGTTAGGTGTCTAGGATATGTGGACCCTCATCTCAAAGGGACCTTTGGGGGTGCTGAAGGATAGACTATGTCATCGTAGGTATATTTTTACCACCGTCAGCTATGAGGTATTGTATTATATGTTTATCCAAACTCAGGTGAAATAAATGATTTCCCTAATAAAAAATATGTCCCTTGAATTGAAGGTAATAAAAGATAAGGCATTATCAGTGAAACAAATTTGGGTTGTGCCTTTGAATGAGGATTAATAGAATCAAATATAGGTAATAACTCACTAAAAATTAATCAATAAAGGGATGGTTGACAGTGGAGGACTATAGTTCAAAATTGATTAGCCTTAGTATGAGTTTTACTAATTATAGTACATGATGAAAACATCAGGGAAACAGTATAAGAATAAAAGTAGCACCTTGATCTGGTGGAGTATGCTAAACATGCTATTTTTTCCACTGTGGAATCATTATAGAGTGTTATAGAGGTGGATACTAAATTGGATGATAAATTGTGAAAATCATTAACCTCTATATAATAGAAGTTATTGGGGATTAAGGAATCATTTTAAAAAATAATTTAATGGGAATATTTTTCAAATAAAATCATTAGATTGATAATTCATGGGAGAAGCATCAAGATATAGTGATATTCACCTCCTTTTCATATTATCAATGAAAAAACCATTAAAAAATTTCAATTTTTTAGGACTTCTTTCATTTATCAGGATTATGGAATTTCATCAACTTGATATTATAAGAGTTTGAATAATATCTATTCCTTTTATAATATCGAGTGATACCAAATTTTGAACTCAAATGATCAAATATTAACAGAAAATTCTATGAGAACCATCTATAAATGATTAAATGAATAATAATAATCATCCTTCTATCTGATCCAATTATTAAAAAATCACATTTTCCAAAAAAATTAATTTGTGTCAATATGTTTTAGCGGAATAATTCTCTAACTTTTTTCCTAATCCAATTGCCATAGAGACCATAGATTTTTTTAAGAACACATAATGGACCCTAAAATCATTGAATCCTTTTTTGTATCCCAAAATTTTTCCTATGATTCCTATGGGAAATTATTAGTGGTTATGTACTTGGACTTGACACGAGATTCCCTTTGTGGATTTTTGACCTAACATGTTTTGTGCCTCTTCCTTTTCATATGTCCTCAGAGTTGGATAGAAAACAAAAAGTTTATGAATAGTGGTAATAGAATAAAAATTTTCCTACGGTTCTTTTTTTGGGTTTTAAACATGGAAAGAATGGTTTCTCTTTCAAATATCATCTTAAGGTCTTGAAAACTAGACCATTACTATAGTTTATAGACTTTTTTATTGAGACAATTTATTTTTGTAGTTTGGGTTCTTCTATCTTGGACCATCAGTTACAACATATTAGGGTCTTTTAGCCCATACCATATGTTTATGTAGTTTAGGGTGTTTTATATCGGACAATTTGTTGTCGTAGGGTAGGTTGTTTTATCTCAGTCAATATATTACTTATGTTTAGTTTCCATAGGCTTGGACAGCTGATTGTTGTAGATTATGGTCTTCTTTGTCTGGGTATCTATTTCTATAGATTATGGTCTTCTATCTTAGACAATTTATTTCTATTGTTTAGGATATTTTAGATCAGTCAGCCTATTACTATAGGTTAGGGTCTTATTGCTGAGACCATTTGTTGATGTAGTTTAGGGTCATCTATATAAGATTGTCTATTGAAATAGTTTTGGATCCTCTAGCTCAGACAATCTGTTACAATAGTTTAGAATAATCTATATTGAACTACATGTTCTGTATGTTTAGTGTCTTCTATCTCAAACCAATAGTTTTTTTAGTTTAGGTTCTTCTAGATCATACCATTTATGGATATAGTTTAGGTTCATCTTACTCAAAATAATTTTCATTTTATTTTAGGGTCTCTTATCTTGGACCATCAATTGCAGACATGGAGTTGGTAAAGGATAGGTATTCAAAAAGGATTTAGACACCTCACATCTTTGATGAGATGATTATATATGGTTATTCATGAAGTGGTTTGATGCTTTATATCTTTACCAAGATCAGGTTTAATGAGTGGTGGTGTCATGTGAAGGAGGCCAAGTTTACCTGGATAGTTGGAATACAATTTATATAAATCACATCTCTAGATGTTTGAAATTAGGGTAATGAAATGGGGAAGACATATTGGGTATGATCACAAAACACTCTAATGTGAAAAGTTCCTCTACAATGTTTCCAATGTTCATAAGGATTTGAGGCGCATTCCATTATGAAGGATATGCATCTTGTTTATGGGTATAAATATTTTTTGTAGATCTAACTCTTACATAGTCAAACCAAGGGCTCCCCACTCCTTTCCAATGATCATAGGATATTTATGATGATTCAAACCCATGTACATTGAAGTAAATTATGGAATAAGGACCCTAAAAACAGGGTTTTGGCACCCAATGGGTAGTTATTTTTATGATGGAAATGGTCAGGCCCTATACCATGTGGTTTAGGGTCATTTGGTTCTGGACATTTAATTTTATGAGCATGGAATATTTCACTCATACATTGAGAATGGGTAAAAAAATATAGTGGCATAACATTGAGGATGTTGAATCCAATTGAGTTATTTGGTCATGGGGATTGAAAATTATTATCTAGAAATATCTATGTTGACTAAAAATGGGGGCTAGTAGATATTGTTTGACCATTATTAATGGTTCAAACTAGCATCACATGTATCCAAGATAATAGGTCCTAGATTTAATTGGGTCCTTTCCTTCAGGATCAGGACACCCACTAACTGAAATCTGTAGGGAATTATGTTATTCCCCAACAAATACTAGTGGGGTATCATTATAGTAGTCACTCACTATTACGAATACATAAAAACGAGGAACCAAGAGAAAAAAGTCAATTCCTTGGGGTTCTAAGAGAATTGTGTCAACATATTGAATTGGTTGGTGTCAGAACAAACTTAAAATACATGTATGTGATTTGTGGAAAAAAATAATATGCAATAAGGGTTTGAGAACCCTAAACGTTGTGTCACCTACTAGTGAGCATTTTTCCATAGTGAGGAGATATTAAAAATAATTACGATAAATATTTCTTGGACTAGTGGGTCTAGTGAGAATGGATCCAATTTTCAATAGGGCCATAAGATGATTCCTATGAGAATTATTCATTTTAGTTTATACTCTAAATTTTTTCCAAACTCTAAATATAATGATTTTAGAGAATAGAGACTTGATTTTTTCATAGGCCAGCCTTTGTGATTTTTCTTATTGAAATGTTTTATGTTTATTTCATTAATATTTTGTGGTATTTCAATTTAGACCTTCAAAGAAAATATATTAAGGTCATGCAAAATTTACCAAAGTGCACATGGTTTATGTTTCAGTTTCATGTGGACCTGATACGAGGGAAGTGTTACACATTAGTCCAATTAGGATTACCAAGGTCTGAAGTACTCCAAAATTCTTCCTGATTAGATATAGAAGGTGAAGAAAATTTTGGATCAAGGTTCTCCATTCATGAGTGGAGATATGGGATATTCATATAGAGGATGATTTTGAATCACTATATGGCGATGAGCTCCATTCTGACAATGTCAAGGATGATAAGGATCATAATCCTTTTTTCAAGGTAAAAGAACTTTTTTTTGATAGTTTAGGATCTCATCTGTATGATCCAATGGTAGACATGAATTGTTGAAAAATGGTCCCTTGAAGCGGAGTTTTCCTTTCAAAGGTTTTTGAAAGTTTTGATGTAATCTATGTCACTCAAGACAAAAATTGTGGTTGATGTACTGAGGTGCTCATAATGATGATGAAAAAACCAAGAAAATTTTCTCACTAGAGTCTGGCTCTTATTGTCCTTTGATAAGGATTGAGGATGGATGATGGTTTGAATAGTTTAACATCATGTAGTGAGGATGTCTCTATAATACAAACTAACATCATATAATAAGGATGTTTTTATTAATGTTTAATGTTATGGAGTAAGGATTTTGAATCCGATATGAAATTGTGAAAGATATTCTTATGGAATTTTTTTTCTGGTTGGGGGAAATAAAATGAAAGGGGATTTCTTCTTCGTTCATATGAATAATGGGTTGTAGTCATATTCTAGAGAAATATCTTGTGTACATCTATCTTTTACTCAATCAAGACAATCAAATATCTAATTCAAATGTAGGTGAAGAAAGTCTATACCACTCAACCAAACTAGATCAATATATGGTCATGAATGGTGGAAAATAGAATATGGTGTTATAAAAATAGTGTGTTTAGGATTCCCAAGATTTATTTATGCATTATTTAAGGGAAAGAATCAATTCATTATTATCCCTTTTAAGGAAAACAATTTTAATACAAATGACTTGTATGTAGTAGAGAAGGGTATATATCCCTTTAAATAAATGTCATTTGCTACTATTTAGGTGTTCAGTCTTTTATTTTAAATGGAATAATTGAGGTGAAGGGATATCATATTAGGAAAATATTTTAAATTGTGGTGGAATCTTTAGATTCTCATGGCCAACCGAGGATGAAAACTTTCAATATGGATCAAGTAAATTGGAAGGTATTGATATTGGTGGAACTGTAGTTGGGCCTAGGGAAATACCCCTTGGAATCACTATGTATACTGATAGTTTACATATCATGTTGTAGATAGTCCTTAAAAATGATACTCCCTCTATAAATCTATCTCCTATATAGGAAGGGAGAATATTTATGTATCATCCTTTAGTAATCCTCGACATCATTGTTGGATAAGGGGTCATCTACGCAGATCAGTCTCATACATAGTTAAATGGAATTTAAATATCCTATCCTAACATAGAGGTGAAGTATTTATTTATTGAAAAAATCATGTATAGGATGACCCACTCTATGAAATTTTAGGTATTTCATAATGGACCATGAATCTTGTTGTTAACATCATGTGACTAGGATGTTGTCATGTATTATAATGTCATGTGATTGCGAAGTTGTAGTATATTTTAACATCATACAATAATGGTATTTTCATGTATTGTAACACAATGTGACTTGGACCTACATTCTATAGTACTGACTGACTCATAGAAATTTTTTCTTTTATGGTTTTGGGTGCAGTGGAAGCGTGTGGATGGGCGTACCCAACATTAATTTTACCACTAACAATGATCAATATGAGATCATTCATGATGATAAAACAAAAGATACTCAGAAAATAACTAAGAACAAAATGAAAAGAGGAAATTACCATAACCATATACAAGATCATCATATGTTAGTTATTATTAATTTAATTAAAAAAAGAATTAACAAGATGGAATTCTCTATTTTTTATGCTTCTGGTCATGATCTAATGTGATCTTCCATTGCATCATAGAATCAAAGTGTAGGCTTTCTCTAGAAGTGATCCTCAAGTGATATACATTTCTATAGACGTCGCTGAAGGGATCTTCGTGTTCTAGAATAGAAGACCTGTCACTTGTGATATCGGCCTTAATTACCTTAAGAGCTGCATCCAAAACTCTTTCCTTTATCTGATAGAGGAGTATCTATCTTATAACATGAGTGTGCTCTTATAAGAAAGGAATTATATATTGTCTTGATAGATTTCAACAAATCCATTATGAACGACCAAAAATATTGTCTTGGAATAATGATAATAATGTAACTAGGATTATTATTACATAGAATAATAAAATGAATTAATTAATCAAATGAATTTATTCATTTCATTTAATTCTTAGTAAGACCCCATGTCTAATAATAACATTTCACTATTATTATCACTTTACATGAACCCAATGAATTACACATAATATTCTATAATTAAATTAATACTATTATTATTTCTTAGAAACCCATAAAAAAACTATACTGCATGTATATTATTATATATGACATGTAATTTTGTTTTTTCAGTTTCTTTATTTCCTCCACCACATTTATTATACACTTAATAAATAATATTTATTTATTAAATGAATATCACTACCTTATTCAAAAATAAATATATTATTTCTCCCATAATATGTTCACTCGAATTATTAGAATTGAAATAAATACAATCTTTAATGCTTGAATAATTATTAATCCACAACAGAGAATAATCTTTATTAAACTTTTTGAATGAATATTTAATGGAGAAACATGGATACACTTAGTGTTTGACCCTCTAGGCCTCTTTCTCGGTGGAATTAAGACGATCCTGCCTAAATTGCAAGGTTAGTGTCTTGCCACATACCAAGCCACCCATAGAAAAAGAATTTAGAGTTGTAATAACATGTCACCTCATATGAATTCTAACTATTTAATGTAATCCATTTTTCATGAAACCCAAAATTAAATGGGTTTCATGCTAGTCTCATCATCCCATGCACTCGATTACTCTTTCTATGGACTCTTAGAATTGATCTTGATCATTCCTCATCCTGGGCATGGATTTATATAGGATATATCAATTCCATCAAAGGGCGTGATATTGCAACTTCCACTATGGAACATAATGGGAAAATCCTTTCTCATGTTATTTTTTAAAGTAGTATTACTGGTGACACACCCAACATATCCTACCCCATTGTGAATAGTGGTCATCATAGTTTTCCTCAATACATCTAAGTGCACAAGTTATAATTCCCATTAATAAAAATCATACAGTTTATGGAATAATAAATACATCCATGGATATGAACATCCATTGACACTATGAAATGTGGATTTCCTACTAGCGGGTCTTGTTCTCATAAAATCCTCCTAGATTTTACCAAGGGTGCATACCATGAGATGGTTTCTCAAATTTTTATGTGTCCCCATGTAATGACCCGCCAATTCTCCTTTCCTTGAGAGCTCAACAAGTCATTAATTGGCCTTAACCGACGTCCCCAAGGCACCAAAGGCTGGAAATAAATGCAGAAGGGTTTCAAAACACATGGGGGACAATTTACTCTTTGAATGAAAACAACCAACAACAAAGAAAACTAAACAAACATATCCCAAGAACCACTATATGATGCATGATTTAAAAACAAGATAGTTCATCCATTTATTCTATTTTAAACCATCCAAAGTGAAACAGTGGAATCCAAATCTAAAACAGAGGAAACAACAGAAAGACAACCGGCAAGACTCAAATACAAATAAGACTCCAAGGATCCACAAGCTCCACGAACCAACTCTACCAATAGGTTAAGAAATCACTATGTAGTGTTAATCACGTGTGCCACCTTTCCCTTGCCAACATCCCAGTAAAAGACATCTGCAAAAGCACCACCGTGCCAAAGCAAGGGGTGAGTAATGAAACTCAGTAGGTTTTCCCCGATGGCTTCCCAACCCATGCCTCTAGGATAAAACATGTTAGCACATTTATACGAAGAAATTTATATAAAATGGTTCCAAAACAGTTCACAATATTACATGTTTCATATCAAATCAATTTTTCCAAAAAAACATTCTTCTATCCAAAAACCATCTTTTCCAAGAAAAGAAACAAAACCAAGTTCCCAAACCAAAACCACATTTCCACCTTGACAAAAACATTTCATTCCACATAATCACATCATCACCTATGCATGCATCATTATGACAGTTCCATACTCATGAGCGGTCTCTCGTCGATCTACCAAGTCGTCACAAGGTAATATTCCCCATGTTCCATTACACTTTTTGCACCGAGCACAAGGTCATATTTCAACCAAGCCCCATAAATGCAATATGAACACACACACCATGTATGCCCAAAAACCACACCATTTCAACCATGCCAAAAACATTTCAATAAAACAACCCTTTTATTGAAAACCTTTTTCCCACCAACCATTTTCCAAATCCAGCAAATCCATATTTTAAAATCAACATTTTAAAATCAGGGAACCCAATCACTTTTCACAAACCATTCTATCAATTTCCACAATTCCATCAAAACCCATTAATCATCACTAAAGAAGATTTATAACATGATTTGCACAACAATTTAACAATAAAAACCAAGCAGTTAAATAAATTTGAACTAAGCCTTCAACATATAAGAAAGTGGAATCGAGAGTGAAGCCACCTACCTCAACAATTTGGGCGAAACCAACCAACTGTCGAAGAATGCTCAAGAACACTAGGTCAAAACTCCAAGAAACCTCCTTAGATCTCTCCTATTAACACAACCAAGACCAAATCGTGTCATATTTTCCATCCACGCCCTTAGATCTACCCATAACGGGCGTAGATCTATGAAAATGAGAGAAGAGGAGAAGTACATCTAAGTAGATCTAAAAAACCGTCAAGAACGATCACATACCTTAAGGATCCGGCTTCGATTCGTCAAGAGAAACCTTTGAATCGCCTCCAGAACGCCTTGAGGAAGTCCTCCAACCTTCAAGGGAGAGTAATCCCAAGTTATTTCCACATAGAAGGTTTAAACGAGGCACATAAAGGCAAAACAAGTTTGATCTACAATTTTAGAATCTAACTTTAAGTGACCGCACGGTTTGTCCACACAGTTTGACAAACCATGCACTAACCGTGCGTTAGATTCTTCCTTGGCCATCCTCCACGCACGGCCTCATCGCACGGTTTTCCCAAACCGTGCACACACTCTGCGCTCTCCTCTGTCCAAGAGACCATCACCTGCACGGCTTCCGCACAGTTTGGAAAACTGTGTGCAGCCCGTGAGTCCCCACATTTTTCCATTTTTCGCTTTAAAAGTCTCCCAAACATCCTCTCAACATCTCCCATATACTTTATGCACCTAAAAATCATAAAACAAGGGTTACTTACTTGAAACTGGGGGTACTACATTCTCCCCACCATTGGCCATTCTGTCCCCAGAATGTATAAAACCATCGCTTTCTTGAAAGAGTTCTGGCCACTGCTCTTTCATATCTTTCTCACGTTCTCAAGTCTCCTCCTAAATCTGACCATGCTGACATAAAACCCACACTTGACCGATGATTTTTCCACACAAGCCTTTATCCTGCCTATCCACAATATGCACTGGGATATGTACCAATGAAGCATCTATCTCTAGGTAAAAGTGATCCCATCTGATCACATGGTTAGGATCGGGATGATACTTCTTCAACTGAGATACATGGAACACATTATCCACTGCACTGAACCATGGTGGTAATGCCAACCGATATGCCACCTCACCAACTCGTTCTAGTATCTCAAAAGGGCCTATATACCGGGGAGATAATTTGCCCTGCTGGCCGAAATGACGATGTTCAATCCTTGGAGAGATCCTCAAGAAGACATGATCATTCACCGAAAACGACAAGGGTCTTCGGTGATGATCCACATAGGATTTCTATCAACTCTGTGTCATGTCCATCCTCTTTTGTATCAACTGAATATTTTCTGTTGTTTCCTAGACAAGGCTCGGCCCAACTAGTGATGTTTCACCCATTTCCACCCAGCATAGTGGAGAACGACACGGATGCCGATACAATGCTTTAAATAGAGCCATGGGTATTGACGCTTGATAGTTGTTATTGTATGAGCACTTCAATAAGGGTATATGATTCTCCCATGAGCCACAAAAATCCATTACACAAGCATGCTACATGTCTTCCAACGTTTGTATCGTTCGCTCGGATTGACCATCAGTCTGAGGATGATACACTGTGCTCATATTCAACTAAGTCCCAAGGGCTTGTTGTACGGATTTCCAAAAATGAGATGTGAACCTAGGATCTCTGTCTGACACGATTGAAAGTGGTACACCATGTCTCTACCACTTCCCAAATATAGATTTTTTAATGATCTCCTACCGTATGAGTTTCAGGAATAGGGATGAAATGGGCCGACTTGGTCAGATGATCCACTATCACCCAAATGGCCTCGTGTTTCCAGACCATTCATGGAAGACCTGTAACAAAATCCATTGCTAATTGATCCCATTTCCAAACTGGAATAGGTAAGGACCATAACATACAAGCTGGTCTCTTATAATCTGCTTTAACCTGCTGACAAGTTAAGAATCGTGAGACGAACTCGACCACCTTCCTTTTCATGATGCTCTACCAAAACTGTGTCTTCAACGCCTTGTACATATTTTGTGTACCCGTATGTACAGCCCATCTGGAATGGTGGTAAGCATGAAGGAGTTGTTCCTGAACAGTTAAAGGAAAAATGATCCGATCTCGAAACCGCAAAACTGAACTCTCCTCTAGCTTCCACCTCTCAATGGTCTCCCCACCATTGAATTTTGAAATTATTGCAACACAGTCTAGATCGGATTTTTGGGCCTCCTTTACTCTCTCCACCAAATCAAGAACAAGCATATCTGAAAAGAAAACTGCAACATCACCTAGGTTTTCACATTTCACATGCATGTTGGCTATGACCGACATCAACTGCCATTCGTCTGAAGCTTCTTATGCTAACTGAGTGTACGACTTCCAGCTTAATGCATCGACCACCAAATTTCCCTTAATTGGTGTATACATCAATTCGAAGTCGAACATTTGAAGATAGTCCATACATATCCTCTTCCTCAGATTCAAATCTCGTTGTGAGAAAATGTGTTTTAAGCTTTTGTGATCCGTAAACACAGTAAATTTCTCACCAAAGAGATAATGTATCCATGTCTTCAATGAATGGACGACTACAGCCAATTCTAAGTCATGTGTTGGATAATTATTCTCATGCACCCTCAACTTCATTGACCCATAAGCAACAACATGGTCTCCTTGCATGAGAACACAACCCAACCCTGTTCCAAAAGAATCACAATACACTACACACCCCTGCCCTGATTCTGGAAAGATCAAGATGGGTGCTGATGTAAGACAATTTTTCAACTCTTGAAAATATTTTTGAAATTCCTTAGTCCATTGAAATGAACTGTTATTCTTTGTCAATGCTGTCATAGAAGGAGCTATTCGTGAGAAGTCACGTAAAAAGCGTCGATAATAACCAGCTAGACCAAGAAAACTGCGTATCTCAAAGACATTCCTCAACAGTTTCCAAGAAAGAACCACTTCTATCTTTTCTGGATCCACTGAAACACCTTTCTCATAGACAACATGTCCCAGAAAGTGTACCTCTTGTATCCAAAAATCTCACTTTGATAATTTGGCGTACAATTGATTTTCTCTCACGATTTCTAACACTATGGAAAAGTGTTGGTCATGCTCAACACTTTTTCTTGAATACAACAATATGTCTTCGAAAAACACCACAAAAAAAGAATCCAGATATTGCTGAAATATCCTATTCCTCAAATCCATGAAGACTGTTGGTGTATTCATTAGACTGAAAGGAATGACTACATATTCATAGTGGCCATATCTGCTTCTGAAGGCTGTCTTTGGAATATCCTCCTTCCGAACTCACAATTGGTGATATCCTGACCGTATGTCAATCTTAGAGAACCACTGAGCTCCCCTAAATTGATCAAATAGGTCATCAATGTCTGTAAGTGGATATCTATTCTTTATCATAACTTGGTTAAGTTTACGATAATCCACACATAGCCTCAAGGTTCCATCTTCTTTCTTTATAAACAACACTGGTGCTGCCCATGGAGACATGCTTGGCTGAATAAATCCTTTTCTTTCCAGCTCCTCTAACTGCACTTTCAATTCCCATAACTCCGATGGTGCCATCCTATAAGATGGAAGTGAGATAGGACTGGTCCCCTGTAGGAGATCAATCATAAACTCCACTTCTCTTACATGTGGTAACCCTGATAAGTTTTCAGGAAAAACATCTGTAAATTGATCCACAACTACTGGAAAACATCTACTCACGATCTCGTCCATAAATTCCATGTTTAACGTAGCCAACTGGTATAGTATCGTTTCCACTGTTGGTGCCAACAATGCCGTTGCACCTGTCTTCACCACTCTTTCTTCTCTAAAGAGATGCGCAACACCATCCTCAGTTGTGAAACTGACTGTTCTGCTATAACAGTCGATGTGAGCCCTGAACATTTTCAACCAATCCATACCCAGGATTATATCATAGGCATCCATATCCAGCACAGTGAAATCCCATTTCATCTCAGCTCTATCAACAGTTATAGAACATTCTCTACAAATGAAGGCTCTACATTCTCTTTCACCGAGATTTGTTTTATGTTTTATCACAGAGGGGATCATTTCAACTTTTATGTTTAGTAAATAAGAAATATGATATGCAAGAAAACAATGTGATGCACCAGTATCAAACAATGCTTGCATGACTATAGAATTCAAAAGAATCGTACATCTCACCGTAGACGGTCCAGACTGATCATCGAGAATCTCCCGGTCTGCTCCATACAATTGCTTTGTTGCTGTACTTTGCTCCTTATTACCATGTTGAGATTGCCCTGCCTGAGGAGTCATGGTATTCCTGGAATCACCATAACTAGCTCTGTTCTGTTAGAGAGACTGATTTTTTTGTCCTCACCCTGTCGAAGCATAGGATGCTTGCGACACCTGGGTAGTGTCACGCGCACCCGACCTCGGAGCACTGTGAAAATATCATTGAATATGACCCATCTTTTTTCAAATGTGACATGCTTTCGGTGGTTCTGTACATTCTTGTTTCATGTGATCAATCACACCACATTTAAAACACCCAGCTTTCATCATGGGTCGTGGAGCAATATTTACTGATCCAGCTGGTCGATTCTGATTCACACTCCCACCTTGGAAGTAGGTGTCCCTCTTCCGCTTGTTTCCAGCATTAGAGTTCCCACCCGTTTCCATGGGTATCATCATACTTCCTCCTCCCATAACTCTAGAGATGTTTCTTTCATCTACTGTAGCTCTGTTTACCATACCCGTATAATCCATAATACAGAGCACAGTTATTTTCGAGCGAATCTCCTGTCGCAACCCTGATTCGAAAATGCGTGCCTTCAGCAACACACTTGCAGCAACCTCCGGTGAAAAGCATACTAAATTCATGAATTTAGCCGCATACTCTGTGACAGAGAGATTCTCCTGATTCAGGTTGAAAAAGTCAGTTGTCCTCTGGATCTTGAACGTGTGAGGATAGAATTTTTTATTAAACAATTCCTCAAATTCCTCCCAGCTCAGGCCTTGATCCACCTTAGACTGTTCCACCATCTCCCACCACTGTCATGAAAGATCCTCCAGCATATACGTTGCCAAATTTACTTTTAGCTCTACTGGTGTGCTGATGAAATCGAAGATACGATTCATCCTACTTATCCACACCTCCACCTTTTCTGGTTCAGAATCACCCTGAAAGATGGGTGGGCTCTACTTCTAAAATTAGAAAGAATGGTCTACATGCCTTGAATCATCCCTCTGATTCCCCGTGTTCACAGCCTGAAATTCTTGAACTATAATTTGGACTATCTACTGGTTCACCTGTGGCTCAGGTGCGACCACATTCTCCACAGCCTCTTCCGTTTGGTTTCTACGACGTCTAACGGGTGCCATTTTCTATTCAAACAACGCAGTCCGTTAGTCTCACTTCCTAGAAACTGAAGGCTTAGCATTTAAATTTCTATCACATCACTATCACAACATTGATTTCAAACCATTGCTAAAACAAAACTTTTCTTTCTTGTGAAAATTAATCTATTTTCAAAATACATCTACCATTATCTTTTCAAATTCTTTCATTTGAAAACATGCTTGACATTTTCAGAAATCACACTTTTGTATCAAACCATAATCGATTTCTAAAAATGATATATGCAATCCTAGTGGGAACTCATTCCTCTACAACTCATGTCATGCTCATCTCATTGGCTAAACCCATGAGAATGTGATTTCCAAAATTCTAGAAGTGTATCCAAAACAGTTATGTACACAACACCCTGGAAACTTAAAGTTCAGCATAAAGGGGTTAGCTATGTCCTTTTATGCTATACCTTTCAAGTTCCAACAATCCTACTCCTCTCTAAGATTCCAACCCAAGGAATAGACAAGAAAGAAATTTCAACTCCAAGACCAAGAACACCAATGGCCACTTGTTGGGCAAGGACCCAACAAGCTGGTACCATTTTTACCTCAAAGTAAGGACCTATTTGATACCATTTTTAATGACCCACCAATTATCATTGGCTTGAGAGCTCAATGATTCATTAATTGTCCTTAAGAGATATCCCCAAGGCGCCAAAGGCTGGAAATAAATGCCGAAGGTTTTAAAAACACATGGGGGACGATTTACCCTTTGAATGAAAACAAACTACAACAAAGAAAACTAAACAAACATCTCCCAGGAACCACTATATGATGCATGATTTAAAAAGAAGATAGTTCATCCATTTATTCCATTTTAAACCAACCAAATTGCTACAGCGGAATCCAAAACTAAAACAGAGGAAACAACAGAAAGATAACCGGCAAGACTCAAAGACAAACAAGACTCCAAGGCTCCACAAGTTCCATGCTCCAACTCTACCAATAGCTCAATAAATCACTAAGTAGTTCTAAACACGTGTGCCACCTTTCCCTTGCCAACATCCTGGTAAATGACATCTGAAAAAGCACCAATGTGCCAATGCAGGGGGTGAGTAATGATACTCAGTAGGATTTCCCCGATGACTTCCCAACCCATGGCTCTAGGATAAAACATGTTAGCACATTTATATGAAACAATTTATATAAAATAGTTCCAAAATAGTTCACAATATTACAAGTTTCATATCAAATCCATTTTTCCAACAAAACCATTCTTCCAACCAAAAACCATCTTTTCCTACAAAAGAAACAAAACCAAGTTCCCAAACCAAAACCACATTTCCACATTGGCAAAAACATTTCAATCCACATAATCACATCATCTCCCATGCATGCATCATTATGAAAGTTCCATACACATGAGCGACCTCTCTTCAATCTACCAAGTCATCAGAAGGTAATATTCCCCATGTGCCATTACACTTTTGGCATCGAGCACAAGGTCATATTTCAACCCAGCCCCGTAAATGCAATATGAACACACACACCAAGTATGCCCAAAAAACACATCATTTCAACCATGCCAAAACCATTTCAATAAAACAAACCTTTTATTGAAAAACTTTTTCTTGCAAACCATTTTCCAAATCCAGAAAATCCATATTTTAAAATCCAAAATTTAAAATCAAAGAACCCAATCACTTTTCACAAACTATTCTTTCAATTTCCACAATTCCATCAAAACCCATAAATTATCACTAAAGAATATTTATAACATGCTTTGCACCACAATTTCACAATGAAAACCAAGCAGTTAAATAAATTTGAACTAAGCCTTCAAGTTCTAGGAAAGAGGAATCGAGAGTGAAGACACCTACCTCAACAATTTGGGTGGAACCAACCAACGGTCGAAGAATGATCAAGAACACCATGTCAAAACACCAAGAATCCTCCTTAGATATCTCCTCATAACACAACCACGACCAAGTCTTGTCATATTTGGCATCCACACCATTAGATCTACCCATAACGGGCGTAGATATAAGAAAACGAGAGAAGAGGAGAAGTAGATCTAAGTAGATCTAAGAAACCATCAAGAACGATCACATACCTTAAGGATCTGGCTTAGATTCATCAAGAGAACCCTTTGAATCACCTCCGGAACACCTTGAGGAAGTCCTCCAACCTTCAAGGGAGAGAAATCCCGAGTTAGGGCCGCATAGGATGTTTAAATGAGGCACTTCATAGAAAAAGGAGTTATATCCAAAATTTTAGGATCTAACTTTATGTGACCGCACGGTTTGACAAAATGTGCGCTAACCGTGCGTTAGCTTCTGCCTTGGCCATCCTCCACACACGGCCTCATCGCACGGTTTCCCAAATTGAGCGCACACCGTGCGCTCTCCTCTGTCCATGAGACCATCACCTGCACGACTTCTGCACAGTTTGGAAAGCCATGCGCAGCACATGCGTCCCCATATTTTGCCCTTTTTTTCTTTAAAAGACTCCCAAACTTCCTCTCAACATGTCCCATGTACTTTATGCTCTTAAAAATCATTAAACAAGGGTTACTTACCAGAAACCGGGGGTACTACACCTCAACCCTAATGGACTATATTATCCCTATACCTCAAATAACATTATCTGGAAATAGAACATGTAATCAAGAATACTATAATGGAATTTCTGGGTTCTCATCATAACAGGGTTATGCTATGACACTTTTGTAAAACAACTATCTTTAGTACATTATCAAATTCACTATCACATAGAAGAAAAATCAATAGTTGATAAAGTATTTATTAATATTCAAATACATGAATACAAGTTTATCACAAAGTACAATGTAGTTTGGCCTACGCCACCAACTCCAATAGACTACCACTTGGACTATAGGAAATTTCTAATAACCGTTAACCCACTAGATCTCACATGATATTCATACTTCTTCTAAGATAGTCCTTTAGTCATGGGGTCCACCACGTTCTCTTATATGGACATTGTTCTTAGTAAAACTACACCCCTTTGGTAGAAATCCCTAAAGATGTTATACTTTAAGAGAATGTGATTTTTCCCTTGATGTGACCTTGGTTCTTTTGTAAGAGCAACTATTACAGTATTATCACATTACAATGTGATAGGGTCACTACTGCTAGGCACCACATCAATCTCTTGAAAAATGTTCTGAATCCAGAAAGCTTCCTTAGATGCATCAAGAGCTGATATATATTCAGAATCCACTATAGAGTCAGTGAAAAATGGCTTTCTTGAACTCTTCTAGCTCATAGCACCTCCATTGAGACCAAAAATATATCCATATTATTACTATAAATCATTATGATCTGTCTAAAAACTAGCATCACCATACCCTTTGATGAAAAGCTCCTCGTCTCCTCCATACACCAAGAACATATCCTTAGTTCTTCTCAGATACATAAGGATAGTCTTAACTGTCTTCCAATGTTTTTCTCCTAGATCTGATTGATATCTACCAACCATTCTCAGCACATTAGAAACATCAAGGTTGGATCATAACATGGCATAAATGATGGATCATACAGCTAAAGTTTATGGGTTCTTACTCGTCCAATCTTTCTCTTGTTGTGTCTGAGGACACATTCTCTTAGAAAGCTATAGTCCATGTGACTGAAGAACACATCCCATAATGGATTGTTCGATACTAAATATCATTAGTATATTTTCAATTTATTGTAACCTAACATAGTCTAAATAGCCTCTTAGATCTATCGTGAATGATTAGGATCCCTTGAATGTAGGCTACATCACATAAGTCCTTCATAGAGAAACACTTGGTCAACCAGTCCTTAACATATTGTAGCACCAGTACATCATTTCCAATAAGTAATAAGTCATTAACATATACTACTAGGATAACAACCAAATTCTCAGTAAACTGCTTATAAACACGTAGATCACATTCATTATTAATGAAACCAAATTCTGTTATGGCCTCATCAAATTGACTGTTCCATGACATGGATAATCTCTTTAATCAAAAAATGGATTTATTCCACTAGAAAACCCATTTGGATTCACCTGGTGTCATAAACCATTCTTGTTGTGTCATATAGACATCTTCCTAAAGATTCCCATTAAGGAATTCTATTTTGACATTTATCTTCCAAATCTCGTAGTCATGGTAAGATACTATGTAAAGTATGATTATTATATATTTAATCACAGAAAATTGTGATAAGGTTTCATCAAAGTCAAGTCCTTGACGATGTTTCAATCATTTAGCCACAATCCTTGATTTATATGTTCTAATTTGACCTTCTTTGTCGATCATTCTCTTGAACACCCATTTGCATCCAACATGCTTTATATCAACTGGCTCATTGACCAAAACCCATACATGGTTCTAATACATGGAATCAATATCAGAATTCATAACTTCTACCCATAATAAAGCTTCTAATCTCTCTATGTTTTCATTTTATAAGAGAGGTTCATCATTTTCTAACAATAATTAATCACCATCCTTAGTGACTAGGAAACCAAATCTATTTGGTTCCCTTAACTCTCTTGAGCTCTTAAATAGTAAGGGTGTTTCTAGAACCTCTTCTACAGGGACTTGTAGAAATAGTTCCTATACCAACTCATGTGTATCTTGAGAATCAACATCATTGATGTCAATATTTCTCCTACTATAATTTTTGAGGATATTCTCCCTATCAAGAAAAAAGACTTTTCTGGAAACAGTCACTTTGTTGTCTAAAGGGTTATACAGGTAATATTCTTTTGTTTTTGGGATATCATATAAAGATACACCTCATGCCCCAGGGTGATAGTTTGTTTCTTCATAAGGCCATAATAAACAACTATCATTCCTATACACATGTGTGCGAAAATATTGGTTTCGTTTCAATCCATAAATCAGATGGAATTCAATTTTCTGCCTTAGTGAGTACTCATATTAATGTGTATGTTTCAGTTTGTAAAGAATATCCACAAAAGGATAATGGATGATTTACATGAATCGTCAGTGAACTCTCCATTTCCAACAAGGTGTAGTTATTACTTTCACTAACACCATTCCAATGTTGTGTATAAGGAGGAGTGAGTAGATATAAAATGTCAAATTCCAGTAAAAGGTCAATTAAATCTTGGTTCAGATATTCTCCACCTCGATCTGATCAAAGCTTCGTTGTCTTCTTACCAAGATGATTCTCTACTTAGTTCTTGAATTCCTTATATTTCATCAATGAATTTGACTTATACCTCATTAATTAAATATATCCATATCTACTCAAAATCATCGATAAAAGTAATTATGTAAGAATATCCACCTCTATCTCTACTCGAAATTGTCCACACACTTTCATTTGTACCAATCCAACAAGATCTATGGACCTCTCACCCTGTCCAACGAAAGATGTCTTGGTCATTTGACCTTATAAACAAGTGTGAAATATATCAAGTGGTTTTAGCTCAATAGAGTCTAAATAACCATCTTGGATGAGATTTTTCAAGTGCTTCTCGTGTATATTACCAATACGGTGATGCCACAACTAGGTATTTTATGAGTCATGTGAGTATGTTTCAATATTGATTCCCAACATATTGATTTCATAATTTAAAACATAAAGACCATTATTTAAATGCATAATACCATAACATACATTGTTATTATAAAAGAAATAACCTTTATTTCAAAATTTAAAATTAATCCATCTGTATCCAAACATGATACAACAATTATGTTCTCGTTAACACGAGATACATAATAAATGTTTTTTAAAACCATAAGCATCCCTATTGGTAATGAGATAAGGTATTCACAAATGGCTAACACAGCTAGCTTATATCCATTGGCAGCCCGAAGATCCACCTCTCCTCTGTAAATATTTAAAAATATAATGAGGTTTTACATTTGAATAAATATGTGAGCCCCATGTGATGTATCAAAACCCCAATGTGTAGAAATGGAATGATTACACTCATTAACAAATGCCCCTTAAGTGTCCCCATGCTTCTAGGAGAAATTCCTCTCTCAGGGGCCCGACATGACACATGAAAAACATACTGCCTCCCATTAATTTCCCTACCTCTAGATCATCCCCTTCATGGAGGGACAATTATTGGGGGCGTCAGACCATTTATAAATCCTTTTCACATTTTCTTTGACCATACTCTTCTTATTCGCCATAAGGACTGTGGGTTTTTCACACCCCATGTCTTTATCTACCTAGCGAATCAAGGTCAAAAGTTCTAATAGACTCTTCTCATTTTTTTCTCATGTTTTAGTTGACAATAACACTAGATAAGGTCTTGGAATGTCATGATAGGTTGACATCTGTACACAACTCATCTAGGAACATAATCCCTAAGATGTCGAGGCATTAAATGTAGCCAATAAGCTTGATTCATGAGGCCCAGCTAGCATGGAATATCTAATATTAGTTTTGAACAAATCATTGGAGATCTCATATCTCTTCTATCTCTCCTTCTCTTGATAGGGTTCCTTAAGGTGAAACATCATGTTATACGCGTCCATGTTTTCATGTTTCTTCAATATCTGATTAAACATGTCCAATAGAATGATATATTGGACATCTTTGGAATCATCCAAATGATTCATATAGAGATATATTTCTTCATCGCTGACAGAATTTCAAGGTGAAACTCGAACAATTTCTTCAAGCACATACAATTTCCTCTCACGGTGAAGGATGACACGTAAAAGCCTCTACCAGTCCTAGAAATTAGTGTTGGTGAGAAGATTTTCCTTCATAAGAATGGTTTTTAATGATATGTTTCATTTCATTTTTCTTACCATTTATAAAAATTATGATGATAAAAGATTTAGAAATTTATAATTATAATGACGAGGAAAATAAATTGATTAACAGTTATTAGTCTCCAACTATTTTATCAAAATCTAATATCCCTCACTATTGACATCAAAATATTTTCTTGCAGGAATATTCTAGTGGAAGGGATCCATATTTCTCTTTGCATTACCCCAAATAGGGTTGTTCATGATACTTTAATGGTTTTAGGTAAAAATTCAAAATTCAAAATGCATTAACTCTCATCTCCTTGATCCAATGAGTGGACTCCCCAATCCCAAAATCCATTTATTTTTGGATTTCCTCATCCTTTGCCTTTTGGTTCCACCAAGTCTAGTTGTGGAAGTCAATCCATGATGTAAACCATGTGAAGTCTACCCAAAACCTTGAATTAGAATTCCAAGATAATTGAAATCACCCCTATTATAGTTCATCGAGCACTTTAAACTATGGTTCGAATCTAATTAAGATTGTGGAAGGCTATACCGAATTATTATTTCCTTGAGGAAATTTGTCCTTATTCAAAAATTTCAATTTTATTATCTTTCTTACATGGATATTAATATTATGTGGTATATACCTAAATGATAAACCATGTATAATATAATATGTATGCATAATCCAATCTTATTTTTATTCTCTCTTGGATACATTGTTAATTCATTAATTGTGTGATCGCGACAACACACACATAATAAATAAACCATGCCACTGAACGAAATAAAATAAATGTCATGATCATGAGCTTTTTATATTGGTTAGTTTTTTAGAGGTTGATAAATTAACCCAAGACCAAGGGAGAAAGCACCTTGAATTTTTTTGGTTCAGGAATATAGATTTCCACCTGTCCATATTTGTATCTCCTTGGATTGGTTTCTCTATGGATCCTAACATGACCCACCTCCACTAGCTAGGGAGCTCCATCAATTACATATTCTTTTATCTCACATGCATGTGAGGGGTGAAATGGGGATTTACAAAAAATAATCGTTGGGTATGCAGGCCCAACATATTAATGAGGAGAAGGATCCCAGGCCAAATAATAATAATTTGAATAAACAAATTAAAATAAACCATCCCCACAAAATGGTCATAGTCTACCTCATGATCATCCATACTTGAAATCATATTTATGTATAAAAAACTATAATTCAATTGTGTAATCATTATTATCTATGATCAATCATGCTCAAATCAATTAATTATTATCTTTAATTAATCAATAATTATTTCTTAAAATCTTTTTTGGAATTTCCTTGAGATTATCATCCATCATAATTTTTAAAAAATAAATTCATTTAAAATTAACATTGTATGTTGCTTGTACCTTGGATGCCACCCGGTGAATTTCAATTCATGACTACCCAATGCATATACATTAACATTAGAAATATGTAAAATTAAACACACATATATAAAACACCAATCACATTTTGTGCCCCATCATTATGCCCATACAACAGTACACGTCTCTAGGGTTTGTATAATATAATAATAAATTTTAATAAATCTATGTAATTTTGATGAGTGTATAAAATGTGGTTCCTACTGTACGGTGTGTACTATCATTAACCATTGATCCGAAATACACAATCAGGGGTATGACAGGTAGATGTACATCAGAAATATTTAGAGTACATGTTGTTTCTAGTGGGCCACATGCCATTTAGTATCTTCATTAAAAGGTCTTAGTCAAGGAAAGCTGTGTACATGGTACATGGTCTGACCCTAACCCGATGGGACTACACGCCATGCCCAATGGACCAAATGGCGTTTAATCTAGAAACCCGGTGCCATATATTCCTATTCAACACACAAAGTCATAAATCTCATATAAACCCCAACCTATGTCTTGGTTTTGTTGACTAGTCCTAATTCATTGAATCTTGACTACACAACATGTGAGTTAGAATACACGCCATGTGTTCCATTTTTGTATTTCTAGGAACATTTTCTCCTTCGGATTAGATCCTTTGTTTTAATTTTGATAAAAATTAAAAGAAAGAATCATTTCTTTAAGGTAAATGAGAAATTATTGAAGTCGAACATATCTTGAGATTCATATTTACTGAACAATTAACTTGAATTGAAACAACTAAATTATTATGTGCATAAATCATCAACAAAAAACTAAATAATTATAATCAGCAATATGACCACTATAATACCACATGAAGGTTCTGGGTGAATCGGAAGTGCATGGATGGGTATACCCAAAATTAATTTTACAATTTACAACGATCAATCCATGATCTGTCATGATGATAAAATGAAGGATCTTTAGAATAAAACAATGAAAAAAAGGAAATAGGGATTTCCCAAAACCATAAATAGGATCATCATATTTTGGTAATAATTTATTAAATTAAAAGGCAAGAATTACATTGATGGAATTCACCCTACTTTGATTCGTTTAGTCACCATCCAATGTGATCCATCGTTTTTCCATAGAAGTCATGTGTCGGATTCCTATAGCGATGATCCGCACATTCTCCATGTATCTCTAAATGTCTCTGAATGGATCTTCGGGTGCTACCATGAAATAACCTTCTCTTGTGATATCCAAATTCAATCACCTTGAGAGATGCTTCCAAATATTTCTCCTTGATCCGATCGAGGAGGATCTCTTTCGTAATTTGATATCATTCTTGGAGGAAATGAATTATGTCTTTCTTTTGAGCGTGTCCTTGGAGGAAAGGAAACATTTCTTAACATGAGACCCTTCTCCATATCCGTTGTGCATGACCAAATAAATGGCTAGACATAATGATAATAATCTAATTTGGATTTATATTACTTAGAATAAAAAAATTATTTAATTAACAAAATGCATTTATTCATTTCATTTGATTATTAGTTAGACCCCATGTCTAATAATAACATTAGCCTACTATTATCACTTGACATGCGCCCAGATAATTACGCCTAATATTATTTATATAAATAAATAATAGTATTATTTCTCTTAAATCCCTATAAAAACTACATGACATATATATTAATGTACATGGCATGTACTTATGTGTTTTCATTTTCATTATATCCTCCACCACATTTATTAGACCATGAATAATGACTATGTATTTCATAAATAAATATCACTACATTATTCTCTAATAAATATATTATTCCTTCCACTATATATTCTCTTGAATACCTAGTGTTGGAGTAAACGTGATTGGGATTCCTCTAATAATTATTAAACTACGACCGAGAATGATCTTAATAAACTTTTTAAATAAAATATTTAACTCTGATACTTTGATATAATTAGTCGGTGACCCTCTATACCTCTTTCTCAATGGAATTAGGACGAACCTACCTAAAATACAAGGTAAGAATCTAGAAACATTCCAAGGAACCCATAGAGAAATAATTTATCATCATAATGATGTGTCACCTCATACAAACGCTTACAGTGTAATGTAATCCCTTTGTCTCGAAATCTCAAATAAAGATGATTGCATGCTAATGTCCTCAGCCCATGCACTCGATTACTCTTTCTTTGACCTACTATAATTGATCTTTCCCATTCCCCACCAAGTAAATGGATTTATTTAGGCTACATAAACTCTCTCAAAGGTCCTGAGATATCAACAACCATTATGAAACATAAGGGCCAGATCCTTTCTATCATTATATATTAGTGCAATATTACTCATGATGCAACCAACATATCCTACCTCACTATGAACAGTGTGTTTTCTTAGATTCATCAATATATCAATGTTCATGAGTTTTAATACCCATTAATAACAATATTAAAGTATCAAGATCAATACACACGTCTGCAGATAAGAGCATCCAATGACACTGTGAAAAATGGATTTTCTATTGGAGGGCCTCATCCTCAATATATCCTCCTGGATATTACAAAGGGCGCACACCACGAGAAGGTACCCCAATTTTTTATGAGTCCTCACCCATAATGTCATGAATTGTTTCTGTCCCTAAAATAACATTATCCTTCCACAGAACATATATTCAAGAATATTGTTATGGCACATCTGGTTTCTCATCTTTTTTGGGATCTACTATGACCCTTTCGTGAAATTTCTATCCGTATGACATTATGACATGAATTACCATGCAGAAGAACAATGAATATGTCATAAGGTATTTATTAATATTCAAATTCATGAATTAAATTTTATCATAATGAAAAAATTAGTTGGTTCTAGGCCACTAACTCTGAAAAATATTAACATGAGTGACATAGTAAATTTATGTTCATATTTTCAATAAAATAATGAATATTTTTTAATTTCATTAATGATAAAACCCATGTAATCAATTGATTTATAGAAATAATTTGTAATTTTAATTTTAGAAAAAAATGGTCTAAATTTTGGAAAGTACATAATTCTAGATTGTTGGCAGATTTTTACATCAAAGGTATTTTACTCATTTCATGAAACCTATAATTAGAAATTGTGTGACTATTTTTTTAGAATCACTATTTCATTTTCATCAACATGATATTTGGAATTATGTGTTTATTCATGCATCTATATGCCTTAAAAAGAAATTAATTTGATGATTTTTTGGGAGTAAAATGTAGAATCCACCACTGTAATTGAACCACATCATGGCATATGCATCTCTAACGGATGTTATTTCACCTGGGATAGAATATGGACGCATAGGATCGCCTGTAAATATAATTTGAGGGAGTTTTTAAGTCATTATGGTTTCCATTGGATATTATACTTCTTGAGAAAGCTTCCTAGAACATTCAGCTAGAAAATGTGACACTCAATCCAAAATCCATAACTCTTAAATATGGTGGCCAAATGAGTTGAAATTTGATAGGCGGCTCACATGAAAATGGAAAAGAACATTCTTAAAGGAGATCACACATGAATTTTCCCTTTAATGGGTTATAAAGGAATAAACATTTGATGTAAAAATGTTATCTTATAAATGGAGATGATATATGACCTCTCAAATCATTCCTTCACATCATATTCCATCTTGTGGTAGGCAACCACGAAGAGGCTAAATTCCTCCTACTTGTTCTTCATTCAAATTTTTTCTTCCATGTTTATTTTTATTTTGAATTCGACGACCCAACCCTGTATGAAGGGTTAGAATCCATATTTATTGAGTTATGGGAAGGGGGATCCCATTTTGTGATGTTTGAGTTTCTGTAGTTTTATGCAATGGAATTATTTTCTTTTAAATTAATGGTTTTAAATTTAATTTATTAATTTATTTAAATTATATTAAATTGTGTTTTTATTTATTCTTAAATATTAAATTACTTTGATTTAAATATTTTCCTACCCTTATTTTATCTATTCATTTTTTACACTAATTGGTAACTCTGTGAGGAAAATCAACTGAGGGGGTGATTCGGTTATTTCTAAAACACATTTATAAATTTAGATAGATTAATTAAAATATTTAGTGAAATAAATAGCATATTTGGTATTTAAAAAGTAATTATTATTAGTTCATTAATATTTCTACACATTGAAAACTAATTAAATCATAGGTGAAATGAAGAAACAATTTTTATTCAATTCATTTAATTATCTTTTTCTAAAAAAACAATCATATTTTAAAAAAACTAAGATGAAATCACCAATGTTAAAACCCAACACATATCCAATCACTTATCTATCATATTAAATTCAAAAACCGTCTTATGAAAACCTCTTACTTTCTTAAATCATTCAAACTTGTTACTTTTAAGGTGAAACCAAGATTAAAATGATGATCCTTGGAGAATTAAATTCTAGTTACCATTCGTACAACACCCTTAGGAAGATGTAAATTCTTTTTACACACCTCACAACAAGCGTTTGTCAAAACTGGAATAGATTCTAGGGAAAAAGTGTAAATCTGATTGAGTAGGAACATTAATAAAGATCTACTTGATTTTGAGCCTGTGAAAGAGAGAAATTTGTTTTATAGGATTATAAATATAAATCATTAAATAAATTTCGAATAAATAAGTATAGAAGACTCATGTTTCCAATCAAAACTGCCAATAACAGCACAGAACCCAAAACAATCTTTGAGGGGCATTAGTGCCCTGCAATTTACTTTCCAGCTGAATCAGTTAAACATACATGAACAAACAAATGATTTTGTGTTATGTGTTAACACGATTCTTATGCTACCTAAATTTCATGGCCTTGTATGTGAAAATCCCAATCTCCACAATCAAGAATTCAGCAATGTGTGTTCATGCTCTAAACCAAGAGTAGTAGCGGAGGATCAAGTAAAGTGTATAATATACCATTTTTCACTTGAGGGAGCAGCTAATGTGTGACTTTATACCTTAATACCCAGATAAATCCAGGATTGGGATGATCTCCAATAATTTTTCATGCAATGTTCTTCCCAGCCTTCCAAAGCAATGCAATCAGAAAGAGGATATACTCCATTCCAAAATCTATTGGTGAGACTCTTTATGAGTATTGTGAACGATTCAATAAGCATAGTATAAGATAACCACACTATGAAATATAATGGTACCACTTCCAGGTGTTTTTCAACTAAGGATTACTGGAAAATAATAGGAACCTATTGGATGCATCCTCTAGGGGATATTCGATTGACAAAATACCCACCGAATCCTGGAACCTAATTGATAAGATTACCCTGAATTCACAAAAATTCGAGAAATGAATCACAAGTACAAGAGGGATAATGAAGGTAAGAATTTGTAACTCAAAAACTCTTCTTACAACACAAATTCATGAACTAATAGACCTTGTGTGGAAAATTTCCATAAATTAGGTGAATGAGAAACCATCTCCACCTCAGGTATGTGAGTTGTGTTTATCAATAAATCATTACACTAATCAATGTTCTAAGATACATGATATAGAAAGTTATGAAGCTACATTCCAGCATATATAATTACCCCAAAATCAATAATGGAGATAATTTCAAACCCAAAATGGATACGGAGGACAATAGAACCCAGCCATGCCACAATTTCATCATCAATTTCATAACCCAACAGCATAAAAGTATCCCTTTTAGCCAAAAAAGCATTTCAACGACCACCTTTCCAAAAAAATATTTTCTTAATACCATTCAACAAGTTCTAAAAAGTTCTTCCATGAAATAGTGATTAAAGAGTTGAAGAAGACCATGAAAAATTTGGACAACAAGTTTAATATCCTTATGGATCTTCTGACCATGAATCAAGGTAAAATCCTAGCCCAAATGATCCTAGGTCTAATGGAGAATGTTAGTGAAATCCTGACTCGATGTGGTAAGAAGATTTTACCACCTGAGTCAAGTAAGTTGAAAGATTACAAACAAAAATAGAACGAGAAACACATCCTCCTGGAGAAGAAGGTAAAAACACAAGTACAAAGGTAACAAAGGGAGAAAATAAGAAACAAGGTACCACTCCATTCTGCACTAACTCGGTCATCACAGGCCAAATAACAACAACTTTGATGAGAGATCCATGAATCCTTATGTAAAGTAAAAATCAACATTCCTTTGTGGGAGTCAATCTTCCAAATACCAAAATATGAAAATTTTATGAAAGAAATATGCCCCATTAAAAAGATGTGTGATGAGGATGAAAAAAATAAATTTTTGATATAGTGTGTCAGCCATTTTCACCTCACCTTTACCCAAAAAATATCATGATCCCGGGTGATTCTATATTCCCTATACAATGGGTTCGTTAGATTTTTCAAATGATCTATATGACCTTGGTGCATCCATAAATATAATCTCTAATTATGTTTTATCATATTTCAAAATAGGTGAGTTGAAGACCAGAATAGTGGTTATCCAACACGCAAATGGATCCAATGTTTATCCAGCTGGAGTTATGGAAGACATGCTAGTAAGCGTTTGAGAACTCATTTTTTCTGTAGACGTTTATGTACTCACCATGGAGGATGAAAACCCACCAAGAGATTAACCCATAATTTTGGGAATGGCATTCCTGAAAATAGAAAAAATAGTCATCAATGTACATGGAGAAACCTAGACCATGGAGATAGGAGTTAGAATGGTCAACATCAGTGTCCTTGATTCAAAAATATATCTGTCAAACAACCACCCCTCTTTGAAATCTCTCACGAAGAAGGTAATAATACAATTAAATATCTAGATATGCTTCAGGATTCATTGTGTTTAGGAGATAAAAACATGTATTTGGAGAGGGTTTGGAAGAGAGAAAAATGCAGTAACATGAGATAGAAGAAAATAGAGGAGAATCTGTTGGAAAATTGAGGATTTATATAGGATAAACCAAGATGGAACATGATAAAATCACCCAACCAATTCCCTTTCAAAAGGGATACCAAATTCTAATCGACAATTCCAAATTGAATGTAATGTTGGGTAAGCTTCATTCCATGTGGGAAGGTTCTTTTCTTATAATTAATGTGTTTCCTTTTGGTTCCATTCAAGTTGAGAAAAAAAAGGAAATCCATTCAACGTAAATGGGAAAATTCTGATGTAGTGATATATACATTAACCTCAATAACCACTGGAGGATGTTATTCTTATCCCACCCATATAATGATTTATTCTCATGAGGTAAGGTTAAGAGAACGACATTAACCAATGGAGCTTCTAGGAGGAAATATATGTTTCACTATTTTCTTAGGATCAAGGACTCATTTACCTTTTACTCTAACCATTTGAGAAATAATAAAATGGTTTTTACATAGGTATGAATGGTTTTAATTTTTCATGAACCATCATGGAAGGAAACTATAAGCCATTCCTAAGAAGAAGAGAAATAGTTGAAAAATCGTTATCTTAAAATGGAGTTCAATTTTTATGATTATCATTTAAGCTCCTTATATTGTTTTTCTAAAACATGTTTTGAGCTTTAAAGTTAAAAATTCATGCCCACACTAGAATTCATGTTTTACTCAATTATCTATGAGACATGTGTTTTTTAGGAATCCTATGATGCCATGTTTTCGTATTATTGTTGATATGATTGAATTATCGAAATGGAAAATTGAATGTTTAATGTGAATCCTGGATTTTGAAAAGTTTACAATTGATTTAATGAAACTAATTGATTAATGTAAATGAAATTTCCCATCCATTTTTCATTATTTGAATTTCTAAAATCTATGTGAATTGAATTGTAATTATTATTCATTACATGAGTGATTTTATAATATAATATATCACATTCTCAAGTGTATTTCTAGACCCGGTACATCCTATTTATCTTGAGCATATTTTTTGAGTGATCATGTGACATGTAACTAACCCGAAATTGTATTGAATCTTTTCAAATCTATGATTGTACAAAAAAAATTAAAATTATTGAGGTATACTTTGAAAAGACCATTATCCTTAAAAGACCACCTTTACATCAATTCTTTATTAGCCCATAGAGGCCATGAATGGCCTTGTCAGCGATGACCCATGTTTGAAGCTATTTTTATCCATTTCTAACCTCTGCTTAGTATTTTCATAATATTTTAATATCAAAGTGTGGGGGTAAAGGGAATAATGGTGAATGAGATGATATTCCTAGTAAGTAAAAAGTGTGGGGGTGATATTATCATAATTGTAAATGGTTGTGAAACCATTCGTTGTACTTCATTGGTTTCCCCTATTTAATTAAAAAATGAAAAAATTTAAAAAAAAAAGAGAGTAATTGGTTATGATTTCGGAGAACCCAAAATCAACCTTTTCCAAACAGAAAATATTCCGATCGTTTTTGTTTAGGATATGGATGTGAGGTTTGATATAATAATGACTTCAAAAAAAATAAACATGTAAAAAATTATAAAAATAATATTAATTAGGGTGCACATATCATTCATTATGCTTACCTGATCATAACCATTACATTGAGTTTTGGGGAAGTGGGGGTTGCTACTTTTAAGAGGGGAAATTCATTACACTTTTTGGTATCATGAATTGTACTTAATAGGTAAAAATTTTCCTTTAGCGACAATTTTTAAAGAATAAAATCCTTCCAACCTTAAGCCTCAGATTCATTTGAAACGTTATTGCATTTCCTCTTGATTCTCCAAACCTTTTTCCTTAAAAAGTATAGAATTTAGATTATTACAAGCCTATGGATAAGGTGAATGTTCTCATGATATGAGACTAAATATACATGAATTGTATTACGAGTGATGGGAGAAAAGAATAAAAAGTGAGGTAAATCCTAACAATTATTGTTTAATAATAAATAATTCATGAGCATGAATGAATGAAATGCGATGTTCAATTATTTTTCAAAGCAGAAAGGTAAAATACATGAATTATTTGATTCTATAATAAAATGAGAAATCAAATTGATATTTTAGGAGGATTTTTGAATTGTTTATTTAACATTGAAAATTTATAGATTACATTGCATTGACATTTGAATATTGATAACATTGGGGTCCTCCAATTTCCTTGTTGATATTTTATTCTGGAGAAAAACCATGGTTTAAGTGTGGGGGTATTTGAGAGAGAAAATTTATGTGAATATTTTAAATAAAATAATGAATTATTTTTTAATTTTTTTCAATAATAAAACCCATGTAATTAATCATTTTATAAAAATAATGGGTAATATTAATTTTATAATGAAAATGGTCTAAATTGTGGAAAGTGCTTAATTATGGATTCTTGAACGATTTTTATATCACGGTTATTTTAATCATTTCAGGAAAAATTAATTCCAAATTGAGTGAATCTTGTTTTAGAAATCTTATTTTATTCCCTTAAAATTTTTCTTTTGGACCAAGGGCTGATTCAATCATCTATAGGCTTTAAAAGTCAACGAAGTTGATGACTTTTTCTAGGCAAACAACATGGACCCCACCACCATAACAGAATCACATCATATCCTACACACCTCTAATTGATATGATTCCACTTGAGATAGATCTATGAAACATTGTCTCACCTCTAAATTAATTTTATGGAGTTTGAAGTCTTTAAGGATTCTATTGGATATGATACATTTGGAGGAATCTTCTTGGAACCTTCTTCTAGAAAAAGTAACACTCAAACCTAAATTCATAACTTCTAAATCCAATATCCAAATGAAATGAAATTTTGAGAAGTGTTGAATGTGACAATGCGAATTACCTTTCATGATGGTTCCATGAATGAATTTTCCATTTAATGGGTCCAATGAGTTTAAACTTTTGGAGTACATAAATCTTCTGTTAAAAGGAGAGGAGCTCCAACCTCTCAAATCATTCCTTCAAATCCTATTACGTCCACCTGAAAGAATCCATGTAGAGGATAATTTCCTCCTCCTTGTTATTCATTCATAATTATTTATCCCATGTTTTGTTTTTAATTTGATGACCCCACATTTCATGGAGGGGTATAATTATTAGTTATTGGGTGGAGGGAAGGGGGTACCATATTTTGATGATCGAGTTTATGTCGTTTTATTAAATGGAATTATTTTCTTTTAAATTAATGTGTTTAAATTTAATTTATTTTTGAATTTAAATTAAATATAATTTTATTTTTATTTATTATAAAATATTAAATTTCATTAATTTAAATATTATTCTAGCCTTGCTTGATCTATTCCTTTTTTACACAGATTGGTGAATCTGTGATGAAAATCACCTATAGGATTGATTTAGTGATTGCTAATACATGTGGACAAATTAGGATAGATTAATTTAATTATTTAGGGAAGATAAATACCATATTTTGTATTGCTTAATTAATTAATATTTGTCCATTAGGATTTATAGACATTGATAAATTATTAAATAAAACGTGAAACGAAAAAAAATCATTTAAATATTTTTTCTAAAACCAAAAGTTTCATCATTTCTAAAAAACTATGATGAAACCCCAAATGGGTAACCCAAACCTAAACCCAATCACTTCTCTCTCATAATAAATTAACAAAACATTCTTAAGAAAACCATTCACATTCTTAAATCATTCAAAATTGGTATTTTTAAAGTGACACAATGATTAAAACATTGATCCTTGGATAATGACATTATACTTACTATTAATACTACACCGTTAGGGGATATTAATTTTTTTTCAGCACCTCACAACAAACATGTATCAAAACTGGCACCGTTTTAGGGGAGAAAGTGTAAATCTACGTGACTATGACCTATAATGATGAACCACTAAATTTTGACCCTGAGATTGAAAAACTTTTATTTTATACTCTTAAGAATACCAATCATGAAAAACAATTTATGAAATAAGTTTATAAGGATCAAGTGTCCAATCATAACCACAAATACTTGCACAAAACCTACACCAAACATTGAGGGAAGTCTATGCACCAAAATTATCTAACTAACTAAATCCATTTCACATGTCTGAAAAACCAAATTATTTTGAGTTACGAGTTAACTTGATTCCTGTTCTACCTAAAGATCGTGGACTTGCAAGTCAGTATCCCAATCAGCACATTCAAGAATTCAGTCATGTGTATTCAAGCTTCAAACCAAGAGAAGTAGTAGAATAGCAATTATAGTTGAAATAATTACCTTTTTCACATGAGGGAGTTGCTAAAGAGTGGTTGTATGCCTTATAACCCAAAAAATCAATAAATGGGATGATCACCAACAATGTTTCCTGCAAAGGTTATTACCAGCCCCCTGAAGCATAGTAATCAGGAAAGGGAAATAATTCATTCAACAAACTACTAGTGAGACCCTTAATGAGTATTTGGAATGATTCAATAAGCATAGTGCCTGCTTCCCACACTAAGGATTAGAGGAGCACCACTTCAATGTATTTATCTACCAAGGACTACAGAAAAATGATAGGATCCCTTTAGATGAATCCTTTAAATTAGATTTTATTGAAAAATTACCCACAGAAGCTCTTATCATGATTTAGAAGATCACACATAATTCACAAAAATTACAGACAAGAAGCACTAGTACATATTGGATACATGAGGTAATATCTTCTGACACATCACCTCTTCTTACAATGAATATTCATGGAGTAAAAATCCTTTTGAGGAAAATAGACACCAATAAATTGAATGAGAAAGCATCTCTACCATAGGTATGTGGGTTAGGTTCATCACCAAACCATTACACTGATCAATGTGCTGAGATATAAGATACAAAAAGTTGTGCAGTTGTATTCCAGAAAAGGAAATTCCCACAAAATCAATAATAGAGATAAGGTCAAATACAACAAGGAAACACAGGACAATAAAACTAGTCCATTCCACCATTTCAACAGAAATTTCAGAACCAGACACCATTCAAGAATCCATTCTATCCATAATAAACATTTCAATGGCCACCATTCCAATGAAGGAAGTTTGAACAGCCTCTAACATGTTCTGAAATGTTTAAATAAGAAACAAAGATTGAAGTTCTGAAGAAGACCATAAAAAATATAAACACCAGGTTTGATAGACTTATGGATCTTCTGACTAGGAATCAATCTAAACTCCTAGCCCAAACTATCCCAAATCAAAAGGATAATGTTAGTGCAATCAAAACTCAAAGTGGCAAGGAGATTTCACCACATGAGCCAAGTAAGCTGGAAGATTCCAAAAAAAACCAGAACAGAAACTCATCTTCCACAAGAAGACAGAATAAAGAAAAGTTCAATGGAAATAAATGGAGAAAAGTTTAAACAAGGTACCATTCCCTTATACACTTACTCGGTCATCAAAATCTGAAAAAGAACAACTTCCAAGAGAGATCTATAAAACCTTCTAAAAAGTGGAAATCAACATTCTATTGTTGTAGGAAATCCTCCAAATACCAAAATATGTGATTTTTCTGTAAGTAATATAAACCATTAAAAAGTAGTGTGATGATTAGGAAAAAATAAGGTTAGAAAATAGTGTCTCATCCATTTCCACCCAAACTTTAATGAAAAAATATCAAAATCTAAGGACATTATATATTCCCTTCATAATGGGTTCTTTAGATTTTTTTGATTTTTAATTTGACCTTGGTGTATCCATAAATGTAATGTCTAATTCTATCTTTTCCTATTTTAAAATATGTTAGGTAACACCTAAAATAGTGGTTATCAAACTCACAAATGGATCAATTGTTTATCCAGCCAAAGTTATGGAAAAAGTGCTAGTAAGAGTTAGAGAATTCATTCTTCTTACAGACATCATTGTACTAACCATGGAGTTGGAAAAGGAACCGATACATTCAACCATAATTTTGGGAATAACTTTCCCAAAAACATCAAAAATGGTTATAAATGTACATGAAGGAACCCTGACCATGTAACTAGGAGATAACAAGGTCAACTTTAGTGTTGTCGACTCAAAAATAAACCTATCAAACAACCACCCCCTATTTGGAATCTCCCACGAAGAATAAAATGATTCCATTGAAGATATAGATATGCTTTGTGGTTTATTTTTCGTAGGAGACCAAACCATGGATTTGGAGAGATTTTTGAAAGAGATATAACTATAGTTACAGGAGATAGATGAAATCAGAAGAGAATATTTTGAATGTTTTATGATTTAAAAAAGAAGAACCAGTGTCTAACATGATAAACTGATCCAAAAAATACCATTCAATTGTGAGACCGCATTTATAGATTGAAGTTAATTTCAGGTAAGATTCATTCCATTTGAGAGGGTCCTATTCCTATTACTAATGTATATTCTTTTGGTGACACTCAAGTCAAGAAAAAAGAAGAAAATCCATTTTCTGTAAATCAAAAATGGTAGAAAATGTTCTATAGAAGTTTACTTCTAGAACCGGTGGGGGAGGTCAATCTTCTCCAACCCATATACTAATTTTTTCTCATGAGGTAAGGTCGATCCAATAAAATTAACCAAACGTGCTTCAGGAAGGAAACCCGAGTTTCACTGTTTTCTTAGGATTTAGGACTCAGTTACCTCTTACATCACCCATTGGAGCTACAATGGAACAATTCATACACTTATATGAGTGATTTTAATATTTCCTGAACCATCATTGATGAAAACCACAAGGTAGACCCAAGAAGAATAGGAAGAGGACCAAATGATTTATGTCAAAAGGGAGTTCAATTTTTATTATTATCATTTAAACTCCATTCATTTTTTCTCTAAATCATTTTTTGAGCTTTAAAGATAAAATTGCATTCCCACACTTGAATTCATGTTTTACATGACTTATCTAGGCGAGTTGAGTGTCTTATGAATCCTGTGATTTCATATTTTAGATTTCAATATTGATATCAATGAATGATTGAAATATAAAATTGATTGTTTAATGTTAAGCATGTATATTGAAATTATGCCTCGGGATTTAAGGGAAGAATTGATTTATGTCAATGAAATTTCCCAAAAAAAAATTATGCATTGAATTTGTGAAAATTATGAGAATTGATTAGTTATCATAAATAATACCTTGAGTGATTGTCTAATATCATATATTTCATTCTAGAGACGATTTATAGACTATGTACTTCCTATTTATCATGATCATATTTCTGGATTGATCTTGGGATATATAACTGACCCAAACATGTATTGGAACTTATCATGTCTATGACTGTGTAAAATACATTTAAAATGATTGAGACATCCTTTGAAAATCCACTTATCCTTTGAAAATACCACTTTTACATCAATCTTTCATTTAGAACATAGATACCATGAATGACCTTGTTGGGGATGATCAATGTTTCAATCCATTTTAATCCATTACTACCCTCCTCTTAGTTTTTTCATGATATTTTAAAGTAGACGTGTGGGGGTAAAGGGAATCATGGTGGACTAGATGATATACATTGTAAGAAAAAACTATGGGGTCATTATGGGAATTGTAAATGGATGTGTAATCATTCATTGTACTTCATTATTTTCTCCTCTTGAATTAAAAAAAATGGATAAATGGGAAAAAAAGAGAAAATTGGTTCTGATTTGGGAAAACAAAAAATCGTCTTTTTCCAGGCTGACAATCTTTTGATTGTATGTGGTTAGGTGATTGATGTGTGGTTTGATATAATCAAAACATTCAAAAAGAGAAAAAAAGTGAAAATGTAAAAATATAATATTCACGTGGGTGCACAAATCATTCATTATTTTTACTTGATCATAACCCATAAATTCACTTTTTATGGAAGTCGGGGTTACTACTTTTATGAGGAGAATTTCATTACAATTTTTGATATCATGCATTGTACATAAGAGATAAAACCTCTCCTTGAGCATTAATCTTTAAATAATCATATCCTACTAAACTTAACTTTCTTATTCATTTGATACTTTATTGTAATTCCTCATGATTTTAGGTGCCTTTTGACTTTACAAAGTGGAGATATTAGTTCATTTAAAAGCCTATGGATAAATAGAATGTTCTCATGATATGAGCATAAATCTAGATGAATTGTATCATTAGTTATGAGAAAAAAGAATCACTAGTGAGTTAAATAATGACTTGTAATGTTTAATAATAATTAATTTAAGATCTTGAATGAATGAAATGAGAAGTTACATCATTTTTCAAAGAGAAAAAGTAAAATACGTGAATTATTTGTTTCTTTGAATAATGAGATATCAAATTGCTAATATATGTGGATTTCTGAATGTTTTATTTGACATTGAAAATGATTTGATTATATTGAATTGACATTTGAATAGTGACAACATTGGGGTCCTCCTAATTCCATGTTGAGATGTTATGCTTGGGGATAAGCATGGTTTATATGTGGGGGTATTCGACATAGCAAATTTATGAGCATTTTTTTATCAAATAATGAATTTTTTTCTAATATTTTTCAATGATAAGACACATGTAATTAATATTTCTATAAAATTAACATGTAATTTCTATTTTATAATGAATATTTTATTAATTGTGGAAGGTTCTTATTTCTTTATTTTTGAATGATTTTTATGTCAAGGGTAATTAAGTAATTAATTGAAAAAATATAATTCCAAATTTAGTGATTTTTTTATATTTCTTATTTTATTTCCAAAAACTTCTTCTTTTGGACCCTGATATGATTCGAGCATCTAGAGGCCATAATAATCAATGAAGTTTAAGATTTTTCAAGTGGACAGCATGGAATCCATCACCATAATAGAACCACATCTCAGTCTACACACCTCCAATTGAGGTCATTTCACATGGGATAGGACTAGGACAAATTGGAGAGCCTCTAAATTTAATTTTAGGGTGTTTTTAAGTAATTAATGTTTACATTTTATTTTATACATTTGGAAGAATATGCCTGGAACCCTCTTCTTGAAAAAGTTGCACTCAAACATAAATTTGTAACTCCTGAATCATGTGGCTAAATGAACTGAAATTTTGAGAATTGACGGTGATGATAGTGGGGAAAAGCATTCATGAAGTAGAAAATATGTTAATTTTCCATTTTATGGTCCAAAAATTCATCAACCTTAATAGTATATAGAGCTTCCACTAGAATAAGAGAATCTCATACCTCACAAATCATCATTTCACATCCTATTTCATCCAAGGGAAAGCATCCAAGAGGAGGCATACATATTGCTCTTTGTTCTTAATTCATAGTTATTTCTTTAATGTTTATTTTTTATTTGAATTTGATTACACCACCTTGTATGGATGGGTATAATATATAGTTATTTTGTGAAGGGAAGGGGGATTCCATATTGTGATGTTTGAGTTTCTGAAGTTTTATTTAATGGAATTCATTGCTTTTACATTAATGGTTTCAAATTTATTTATTTTAATTTAAATTATTTTTTTATATTGATTATTCTTAAATATAAATTAATTTTATTTAACTATTACTCTACCCTTTCTTGATCCATTCAATTTTACACTGATTGGTGAATTTGTAAATCAAATAAACTAAGGGAGTGATTTTGTGATTGTTAAAATACATAGAGAAATTAATTTATTTTAATTTATATATTTAGGGTAAATCAATAACGAATTTTTTTCCTGACTAATTAATATTTCTACATGTTGATAAATAATTAAATTAAAGGGGAAATGGAGAAACAATTATTATTCAATTTATTTAATTATTTTTTTCAAAAACCAAAAATTAATCTTTTCTAAAAAAAATACGATGAGATCACAAATGGAAAAACCCAACCTAAATCAAATCATTTATCTATATTTTTAAATTCACAAACCTTTATAATAAACCTCTTGCATTCATAAATCAATCAAAAAATTTATTTTTAAAGTCACACCAAAATTAAAGCACTACTCCTTGTAGAATGAAATTATGGTTTCCAATCATAATACAACCTTATAGGGATTTTATTATTTTTTCCACACCTCTGACTAGCATGTGTCAAAGGGATACATTACATATAATGGACGGGTAAACAAATATGATATTATAACCTTAATTTTAATATAGGTATAATGAATTGACTTGTAATTTCAAGGGTATCTAAATTCTATTTAATATTTGGTTTAAGTGAAGTTAAAATTACATCCCAAGAATATCAATGTCTAATAATAGTGGATATTAGTGTGTATAGTTCAACAATTAGAAATAATAGAGAGCTCGTATCCCATGTAGTTGGGGAAATAACTCTTGGATTTATGGGGGCCTCTACTCAATGACAAAAACACACATTTAGTGTATACTCTGAGGTGTTTCATTATTCACTATAAAATACAAGTGGTGTCCCTTTAAATTAAATGGATACTCTTACTAGTTTTCTAGAGTTGATTACCATGATAAATGGTGCCTAACGTCCCTGGGGTTCTAGGAGAAGGATATGAACTTGAGGAATTAGTTCCTTTTAAATCAGATATTAAGGATATGAAGTCAGTTCATGGAGAAAGTAATATATAAGAAGTGTTTGAGAACCCTGATGGATAAACTATTATGTATTGAATTCATTTCAAGATAGTGTTTTAAAATAATAGATTTGTGAATTCACAACTATTGGATAGGATTATCTGTTCAATGTGACTAAATCTTATTGTATGGTTTAAAATATTGTGACATGGATTTTTTCATATAGTTTAATGCCATACGACTAGGGCATGCTTCCCTAGATATGGCTCGAAAACACCTTAATCACACTGGTCAAAGGATCATCCTAGGTTCCCTAAGCCAACATATGTCATTTTTAGTGTAAAAATAAGAGACCATTGGGTAGTAGACTGATATATAAAACTATTCATATTAGGAAATATGTTTGGGTAGTCACATTTTGGTATGAGCATGAATCCACACATGGATTTGGTTCTCAATGTGGGGCATGGTTCAGAGTGATAAGAATTTGTGGTTGGGGAAGTAATGGATAATCCTGGTGTCACTACGTATCCTATATCAAGACACTTCTAGTATTTATATTGGCTCCCAACGTAGAAAATGCTGGTACATGGTAAGGGTCATTTTATCATCATGTTTTTGATGGACTAGGGATTGAAGACCTGATTATCATTATATAACTTCTGGTAACTGGAATCAAGACACACATAGTTCTTATATGGAAAATTCCCTACACTTGTCCCACCCATATGGATGGAGGTAAATTTTTTTCATATTTTATCTTACGATTGTGCCCAATATTTTCAATTCGAGAATCACTACATATCCTTATTTTAACATAAATTAATCCATGTATTGATCTAAAATAAATGATATGAATATGCATGTACCTTCATCGGGTCAAGGAATATAACAGTACAAGACACAAAGACATTCTTAATCCCTCTTGGACATGGGTAAAATGGGTGAAGGAACCCATGTATTTAAATGAACTTATGAATAAAGATTATTTATTTATTGGAAGTAGTAACGCCACACAATTGGATAAATTTCTCATGGGATTAATTGGGAAATTCCATTTTTGAATGAAATATTCCCCAGGAATAAGATCTTCGACATTTCTTTATTCACCATTGAATAATAGAGGGGCGCATTTATGATTGGTGAGTCACTATTACCCATTTAATTTGAAATTGAAAGTGAATATTTTCGCAAGGTGTCTATAATTTTAGACATGAAAAGGGGAAAATGATGTTTATATGGTGGAAAAGGATGTTTTAGAAGGGATTTATAAGAAAAAGGATGTTAGGTATTCATATTATATACAAACCTCAAAATTAAAGGGTAAAAGAATAATATTTTATAATATTTATTTGAAAAATGACAGGATGCACATATGGGTAACATTGATGGTATTTGAATCCAACATATAATTTGGGCTATAGAATGTGTAAATCAAGAAGTAAGAATATCTGATTCAATTGTTCATGAATACCACAAGGTATAGGTCAACCATTAATAATGGAGGAAGAAAATATTTCATGTAGTCAAGGAAATAGATCTTAGATTTAATGGGTGCCTCTCTTTTGGGACTGAAATACCTAATAGGATCAAGCTTTGTAGTATTGTGTTATTACCAGTGAATCTTAGCGGGGTCCCTTTGTTTTAACTAGTCGCTATTACATGTTTTCAAGTAGCGATAACCAGGAGTAGGGGAGATCATGGTCTATAGGATTCCATTAGAAGGATATAAACTCAATGAATTTCTTTATATCAACTTAGATATTGATGATATGAAGTTTTTTTTGGAGAATGAAAGATTCATGAAGGGTTCAACCACCCTAAAGGTTATTCCAATTTCTATTAAACAAATTTTCATAGATAAGGGATTAAATATTCAATTCATAAATTTAAAATCATTATGGGGATGATCTATTTTTTATAAATACCTCTTGTTGTATTACTAAACTTCATGTGTCTAGGGTTTTTTTGTGTAGTTTAACGTCATTTAACTAGGATGTTGTCATGATTTTTAACATCATGTGAAAAAGAATTAATTCTATATATCAAACACATATCAATCGTACCAATAAGTGTATCATTCTTGGTTCCATAAGCACACAAGAGTCATTATAGATGTGAAAAACATGAAAAAACTAGGTACTTGATTTTGATTCATGAGATCACATGACAATGAATATGAGGGGGTGTTCAAAATAAAATGTAAACTATATCCTTTGCATAAATTTTAATCTTATGGAGGGGCATGATTATGGGTGATACTAACTCATGCCTGATCATGAAATATAAAATTCAGGTGTCACTTCATATCCAATGGTAATGGGAATAATGAAATATATCTTACAAAAGAATGTCCTCACACTACTCAAATTTGTATATGGTGGGGAGGGTCAAATTTTCATATTTTGGACGAGCCTAATATTAGGATATAAGTTCCATTATGTTTCATGTGATAATAGGAATCAGGACAAATATAGTTCTTATAAGAAAAATTACCTATATAGGTCTGACCCATTCACATATATGGAGTTTTTTCTATTCATATTCTAGCTGGACCTAATATTAGAAATATGGGCATCACTATGTATCTAGTAGAAACTGTAATCAAGCCAGACATAGTTCCTGAGAGGAACGTTCCCACCATAGGATTGACCCATACATATTGAGGGTGTATCTTTTGCATTTACCTTTTTAATGGACTTTGGATTTGAGATTTACCCATCACTACATATCCTATAATAGTAGGAATCATGCCCCTTGTAGTTCTTGAATTGAAAATTTCCTATGCATGTCTGACCCATCTGTAGGTGAAATTGTTTTCCATTTATATTTTGGGTAGAACCAAGAGTTGAGATCCAAGCCTCACTATGAATCATTTAGAAATAGAAATCAACCAATAAATATTTATTGATATAGAAAATTTCCTACACATGTTTGATCCATACATAGCGGGGAAGTCTATTCTATTTATATTATCACTGGACCTAATATTTGATATATGTGCATCATTACATTTCCAATGGAAAAAGGAATCAAGATACATGTAGTTCTCAATAAATCCACTTATGTGGATCTAACTCGCATGAAGGGTTATGATACTTCATTTTTTCGTCCACATAGATCTAGATCATGTATAGTGAATCATTGATGATGTAACATACACTATATAGTTTAATGTTTTATAGTACCATGTATTATATGTAGTCTAATGTAATACAATAAGGATATTGGATGATATGAAATTTAATGTCTTGTTTCTAGGACTTGTAATGGTGATGGTAAATGTGAAATTTGCTTCATTAGAAACCTCCCATTGTGGGTGGAATAATGTGATCCCCATCCATTATGTCCAATGAGTAAAATCCATTAGAATAGGCCTTATGTAAGATTTATTTCATTCTATCATTGGAATTTTTTTTCATGGTATCATTTGGGTTCTATGAGACAATATTATTTCTCCTCGAAGGAATGATTGAAGGATAACATTTATTTGATGTCTCACAAAATCTAATTCTAATTATCAAAAATCTTGTACAGTTTTCAAAATATTTTCTTATCAATCTATTCTAACATATCCAACAACTTTTGTGATTTTTTTTCATTTGAAATTTGTTCAAAAAGTTTTATTTGGAGTATGGGAAACTATAATTCCATTAGAAAAATTACATGTATCCAATAAACCAATGAATATGAGGTCACTAGTGTGATTTATCATGTGGTGGTAATGTTGTCCTATCAATCCTGAAAGAGATTTTCTAGCCAATACCTTTTATTATTTTCCACTATATTCTAGATTATATTTGAAAATTTCTTATGTAAGTCCTATATCTATTCTTTTTCCACTGCATGATAGTAGGACGAATTCTTATACATGATGTTTCACTCATGATAAAGCTTCTTCATATTTAAAAAATATACATTGTTGTCATTTTTAGTCAATATAGTTTTATGGACAATGCATATTTTGATAAAATTATACTTTACAGTTTTCGTGATATTATTTTTCCCAAATTACATGATGGTTATGGCCTCATCCCACTATGATAAGTAGTTTATAGTAGAAATAATTTACAACAACTACTTTTCTATAACTCAGGTATATGGCCCCACAACATTCATTCCTCATATAGAAAATGGACAATAATACTTAGCTACATGTATCTACTTTTGGGGATGTTAAATGAATCTCTCTTGTATATGACATGTGTGACACCTCCTAGTGAATTCCATGTAGTCCTTAATCATTGTTTACCAGTATTATCCAAGCCTCCTAATCTATATGTATATTATTGTTCTAATCTATTGAGCACCACAAGAGCCTACATGGACTTCTTCCATGATGGTAGGATTCTCTCATACTACAATGAATCTGAGGAGGATTCTATTGAATCCTAATTTATTAAGGTATTTCTAATTTCATTATACCACACCTATGGGTAATGTTCACTAGTAAGTATTGAATTTTTCTTTTTGACATGATTTTATTGGAGGGTCCCAATTTAGAGGTAATCTATTATGGTACTTGGGCCTCCTGGGGTGGATATGAATTCATCATGATATGCATCAATGTTGAACTAATTTATTTAATCCATGTAATATATGATAATGGGTGTCACCACCCTTAAGTGTGTGATGAGAAAACCCACTTCATCATTATCTGTATTGGCCAAGATTATAACTACATCATCCAGTGCATCAATATAACCATTTAGGGATTGAGGGATGTGATGAAATGCTGGATCCAAAAGGATGTATTCCATCAGTCCTCTAACAAAATTGATGATATGGGAAAATTATTCCCTCTTGATAACATACTCATCATGGATTTATTTGATTACTAACTCTGAGTCCCCTCTGTTTTTTAGGTAGGCTATCTGTAGCTATATGGTTAACTCCATGTTATAGATTACGGTATGTAATTCTACCTCATTATTAGTGTATCCTTCAGAAGGTGATAGAGAATAAGTAAATATTGGTTTATCTACGGAAATAAATACAATACCTAGACCATCCCAATTTAGCTTCATGATTTCTATTCTAAATTCAATGGGACATTGGTAGAAATCATCAAAGTACATCTCTCATATCTGGGGTGCATCATGGGCATAGAAAACTTATTAGTCTAGTTGTTCTGTGTTTACTAGAATTATTTTCAAGGTGGGATGAGCCACAAGGAAATCATCAAGTTAATTTCCTTTAACTTCTATCTATGACATGAATTGTATGTCATACTATTATAGGACAACTGTTCATCGATCCATACATCAATTTATCATAGGGAAAACCAAGGATGTACTTCATCATGTAAATTTGAGATTCATGCGGTGCTTTTTGATTATTTAAATAATAACTAATATTTTTCACTACAAATAATGGAATTATAAAATTCTAAATATAAAAATACTATGTATTATTTTCTATCATCATTGGTATGATATTGTAGAGGTCTTTTTCATTCTATTTGTCATAATTCTATGTGAGGAGTATGCCAAGATATTATTCAATAGTAGCCAAATATAAGATATGTGTTTTTAAATATTTCATTGGAATCAGGAATGGTGGTTGTTTTCGGTACAACCTATGAATATATAATTCTTCTTAGAAGTCGTCACTCAAAGAGTAGAAAAATACCTTCTTAATTTACATTGTGAACGAGAGGTATTTTCCTGCCAGGTTGGCTATGAAACACCAAATATAAGAAAGGAACCCTAAAATACCAAATAATTCTTCAATATTTTGAGTTTGTTACATTTATAGTATTTCAATTGTATTTTATGGATTGTATATGTTTTTGTGGTGTCACACCACAATGATAAGGAATTTCCCTAATGTTACTCTAAATGCACCCTCCATTGGATTAATCATAAAACTATTCTGGTACAATTTTCTAAAGATTAGTTTGAGATCAGTGTGTTGGTCATATCCGTTTTTGATATTTAACAACCATGCCATCTAAAAAACATTTTTTCTATCCATTACATATAGGGTTTAATGATATGATTCATGGCATATTGGTATGTAGATCCAGCATCATTTAAAACAAAGGGAATTACACACTAAAAAAATATTCCCACAGGTGATCTAAATTCTATGCCTTCATCATCCTCAGGGGTCATATATATATGATTATACCTTGATACACCATCAATAAAGTAAGGGGGAATAGAAGTGATTTGTTTCATTGATTAAAATATTTATGATCCAAAATTGGAATTAATCAATCAAGAAATATCGATTAAGGCCTCTGAAATCTAGGGAGACCTTGATTTTCAAATTATTTTTCTTAACGAGGATAATATTGGAATGAAATTTTGGGTTATGAAACACTCATATAAAGATATATTTCATCAACTTTGCAACATATAATTCTATTTTAGTAGTAATATAGGCGGTTTTTTCTCTCAGAATCCATCGTGAACCCTCGATGGTCATTGGGTATGCCTAGGGGATGAGTATCCACAATGAGGTTATCCAAATAAAATCTATATAATTCCATGTAAACACATATTTATCTCTTATTTATAAATGAAATGTACTTTTCCTACTCCTTAAGAAGAATGAAAGTGATAATTTTCATAGGTTGTGAGTCTTCTTATATTTCCATATTCACCTAGCTTATCTCATCAATGGATGCATATATAACTTTCTCAAATACAAGAGGAGGTTTCCAACGGACATCCTCTTCTTCTTTCATTTTATAGACTCTGAGAGAATCCTCGGGAATGGTGGACAATTCAAAGGAATCATTATCCATGTGGAAATAATTTTGACCACGAGAAGATACATTGACGTCATAAACTACCACAGTCATTATAGAGAGATTATAGGGATGCTTGGATACATTAATGCTATTATAGATGGTAGGATAGATATGGATATCATATGTTTCCTAGATCTTTCTGGGGGTGATATTCAATTTTCTAGCAGTGTAATGGATTTCTTGGATCTCGATAGAGCATTTTTAGAACATTCCTTTGATGTATCTACTTAATCTGATGTGACTATAATATTATGGACATATTCCATTGATGTTTTTGATTATTTATATCTTACTAGGCTTGAATCATCTACCTCGACTAGGTTTTTACAAAATATCCAGTCACTATCGAGCATGATCTAGGGATTTTATGGGGATGTTCCTAAGACATTTGGAGAAAATATTTTCATATAAGCATCCCCCATTGGTTTCTTCCTATCATTTATATAGAAAATATCATCATCATATACATCCACACAAGACTTCAAGGGGATTCAATAACCATGTAGAATGATGACTGTTCCATTAATGGGGTATTTCCAGCATTAATGAAAATTTTAAGGTACCGCCTCATGGATATTAAGTCAATGTCTTTCGATAAGAACGTTTCATGTTTTTTCATACATGATAATCATGAAATCAGCATTAGATGTGCAGTCCCTAAACTGATCTTCGATCTTGATCTTTTTTAAAGGCATCTTCTTTCTCTTATAATACTCGTAATGGTTATCTTATTAGGAGATAAATCCCCCAATATATATCTACAACATTGGAGGGTCTAGAATGGGATAAGGTTGATCCCATAACCATTTTCAACCAAATGTCTTCATATGTCAACATTAACATGTTTAGCGAAGAAATACAGGGGTCTGCAATTTCCCGCGATAAATTCTTTCTAGTCCTATTCTGTAAATGAGATGGTGGTATGACCATCCAATGGTGTAGACTCTACATAGAAAAAATCACTTTCTAAGAAATATTTCACAAACTCTTTTTGACTCTGGAGATCCTTGATGAGGGCCTCTTTGTGTTTTTTTGAATTATGTAGATCATCCATGATTGAGATTGATACTAGGGAAAATACCAACTATATTAGGATGTCATATTTTTTTCTCTGGAGGTGTGTGAATCACATGGTCGGGTTTCTACTTTTCCTAAAACATTTTAAATTATATTTTTAATGTGGACATTACTAATTATTGGGTGGAAGTTTAGGGAGCATATTTTGCTGATGATGTAGGTTTCACTGGACTATACCTTTATTTGGACTAATCAAATAATCAAAAACTTTCCAATTAATCTTTTAAAATCAATTATTTTAAACAACATCAAAAGGGATTTGACGTATTTCCATAATTAATTTGAGGATGATAAAGTAACATCCCATTGGTTTTTCACAAGTATACGAATTACATGGGGATATTACACGAATACCTTATTTGGCCATGCATGTGTTGTCCCATGTCCCCTTGGCTTCTACGTCCTCAGTATCTAAATACCCTATCAGGTATGGGTAATTTATAATCTGGAGAATATTCATCATTTGAGAAGGAATATATTATGTTTAATATGTTGAGAAAAGAATAAATGATATCTTCATCTGATAAGGGTTTTGTTTGGTGGGGGCAGTATCGGTTCACAAGATGTTAATGGAATGAAATCTTCAAGAGTTAGTGTTTATGTTAGACTTGGATATAAATCATTCTATTGATTATTTTCCAATGTATAATGAATATATATTCCTCCAATAGAAATATTCAATGATTCCTCTCTATGTTTATAGAGTGTTATTTGTTCTCAAAGATTCTATATTAGGGTGGCCTGAGCTCAACCGATTGTATTTCAAGTCATCCAGTTATCGAACTTATATCCAGATATGGATAGAACGTATTTTCAGTCAATCTATTCATATATTTGGGCAATGGTTACATTGGTCAAATATGCTAGGGAATTTTCCTATACCACCCATCTAGAATTAATCATATACTAGATAATTTATTTAATACAAATCCATCATGGATGAAGAGTCCCACTCTCCTAAAAAATGGGATGTAGGAAGGATGCTCATTAAGGTTGAACTCATCGAGTTTCATAGACTCTGTTAGCATCAAAAGGTTATTTTATATATCTTTGAGAAAAGAATTTAGGTCTTATTTATTTCAAAATTAATACACATTGTTCATCCACTCCTCAAATTATGGGAGACCCCAGTATCATTTTTTCTTTTATCGAAGGGTGATTTTGTTTACTCTAATTCTATGTATGTGGTGTGAGGTGATTAAGACCTTTTTGGGTACATGGAAGGGAACTATCATTTATTTTTGTGTAAAAATAGTATTCTATGCATTATCAAGCCTTCTTCCCAATATTGTGGGTGTGGTCCATGATTTGGCCTATGATTATTAAATGAAATCTTCTACATTTTGTTCCATCTCTTTGAACTCGTAGAATTCAACTAAATAATTCATGTAGAAGAAAGGTACTTTAATCATATCTCAATGATTATCATCAAAAACATATAACAATTTCTCTTGAAGGAGAAGAGTACTGAGTGAATAGGTTAAACCTTTCTGTCTAGAAATGAAATCATAAACCCTATCAAAATTTAACTGCATGAAATATGTGAGATTGAATTTCATAAATTTCCACTATGTGGAACATAACTGATAAAGTAATTGAATATTTAGGCCTTCCTACCCATGATTGAACCTAATGGAAGGCTGTTATGATGAACAAATTATGGGCCTTCCAGAGTCAGTACAATACCTCTCATTTTTTTCACCTCCTTCTAGTCTCGAGGGCTCATCATTGGAACAGTTCATTATATGAAGAATATGATATTATATTATGGATCTCCCATTAAATCTACTGCTGAGATGATATGATTGTTAAAATTTGTCAGGTAAAATTGTTATCCTCTCATTCGATAAATAAATTCTTTTCAAGCTGCATAGGGGTGCACTGGTCCTCTATAGATTCCATCCATGTAAATAGGGATTTGATGGTATTTAAATTTCTAAATGAATCATTGTCTAGAAAGAGAATTCTCTATAGGGAGTGAAAATGGAATTATGTGGTGGCCATGTTTTAATATCCTACTAATTTTTAGTGTGTCCCTGGATAGGATGGTCACCTATGAGAAGGAGATGTTATTTCCACAACAGAAAAATGTTATGATCATCTTCAAAATTTTCAATTATGTAGACCTGTTTCCTAGATCCCAAACTATCATGATGTTTAAATACTACTTTGGTATTCATATTTACACTCTCTTGATGTTTATTAGGACGGACGTGTACATCTTATTGGAGGCGACAACCCATGAGAATGTTTCCTCATATTTTTAATCATTTAGTTTACTAAGATTCGATATCCCATTCTCATATTATACTAGTCATTCCTCTTCTGATGGTATTTCACCACATCAGGTTGGTGAATTGGATATACCCACGCATTTACCTTTATCCATTGTATAGTTCCATCATAGATGTAGAAAATCATCATTTCGAGTTTTCATGCTTTAGTTCCTTCTTGGATTCTACATACATGTACCCACAGTTTGTGCGTCCAGATCACCTACCACTTGAGGTAAAATATCTTCATTTCATCCCTCTACATTTACATCTTGCTCCAAATTATTTTCTGGATTGATGGTGACAACAATCACTAAGGTGTGTCGGAAAATAGTGGTTATTCCATCACTCTCCATGTGATTGGTTGGTTCAATACAACTTACTCCTACAGAGAGGTCTACATTAGGATCATTTACCCATCCCCTAGTCTTATTGGACCATATTTTATTATGAACCTTATAGTGTTTATTTCATTCACCAAATGTTCGCCCCATCTCAGTTTTTGAATATTTACCTTAAGGGAGTTTCCAGTCATACATGCTAGGAATGACCCAAATGGAAGAGGTGTTTCTCATAGTGTGAGGAATGGATAAGATGTCGATCATATATATTTACCTCCTAAACAAGATAAAATTATTACTTCTAGGGTAATAAAAATTATTAAAATTCTCTCACCCCTATATATTGGGGATGATTCAGGGCCCTTATTGGCACTTTGTGATCCAATTACTGAGGATCTGGGGAATCTAGTTGAGAGTCTAATGAATTATGGGATGAAAAATGAGATATATATATATATATATATATATTCAATTATACCTATGGGATTAGTCTGATATAGAACTACCATATATTTCTTCGTCATCCTATTGGGGTGTCATAAACTTCGTGGTGGTTACATTTGTAATAATCACCCAACCTTGTATCCTGGGTTTTCTCCTAAATAGCTTTCTAGGAGGCTTCCACTATAATTTTCTTTATTTGAAACAATATCATTCGAGTATAGTCTATGTGAAATGGATGTTTTTAAGGGATTTAATACCAATGAGGTGATTTTGGGTAATTTTTTACATCGGTTTCTTTTTTTGTACTGTGTAACCTTTTTTTGAGATACCTGGCTTAAGAGTATTCCGGTGGTCCTCTCCCACTAATTTCAACATCTTTTCATCTTCTATGAAGAGTTGATTTTTTTTATTAAACAACTAGACCATGTATTACCAAGTTGCTTAATATATTCTTCAACTATGAAACTCTAAGATGCTATATCTGGGGTGATTTTTTGTTTTAGGAGAACAATAATGTGTTGTGATCTATACTCACCCAATACGAGGATACATATGTATGATGTGGATCTAGCGAACAGATTATGATGTGGTAAAATGATATAGAAGAAATCAAGTTTTAGATTTTTTCATTACTTTTCTGGTCTCAGGTTATGAACTATATAGATAGTGGTCATATTCATCTGAAAACATTCCATGTTTATGACATGGAGGTGACACTCATATCCTAGATATGGGAGGTGTCTATCCATTAATTGAAAATTTTTTCCCACATGTTCTGATTTAAATAGATAACACACTCATTTTTTAGTGCATTTTGTACATCATAATCAGATGTTTCAATGGGACAAAACATATATGGGAGGTTTTTACCAGATTACACTCTCCATATGTTCATGTCATAGTTTTCTTCATTGGAATCATAATCCTCCACCTAGTCAAAACACAAAGGCTTCTTCTCTTAGTCACCATCTCATTAGGGTGGGGTTTTGTAGATATTTTATGTGGCACTGTATATTTTTCACATATGTTTTTAATGAACCACTCTATATGAAGGTGTTTAGGTTAGCATAGGATTTCATTTTATTGGTGAAATATTAAAATGGGGAGGTCAACCTTGGTGCATATCGAAAATAGATTCCCTATGATCCAACACTATACTATTTCGGGGAGGACTATCGAGATATTTATCAACATCTAATTCAGTTGAAGAGTTAATAGACCCTTGAGGCATTGAAGATATGTACAGTATAGCCTCAAGAACACTTGAATTGAGTAGATTTGGGATATTTGATTCATTATGTGTCATCGATGAAATATTACAGCCACCCTTTTAGGGTTGATAAAGAATATGATCATCCTACATGTCGGTCATCAAAAAATATTTTTATGATTGTCTATTACAATGGGGATATGAGAATGTTTATAAGAAGATGCAATAATATTTTGACGAGATTATATATATTCAATAGGGATAGGATCCTTCCTGTGGGTGGTTGCAGAAATATCATGGTCAACCGTGGTTGATTTGGGGGTATGATCCCAATATTTCATATATTCATTCCCCACCATAATATGAAGATAGTTGTCCAGAATGTGAGAAGTTATATAAGCCTCCATTTGAATAGCCTCTGAAGAATATTGATATAATATTTTATAGTTGAAAATAGGGATATAATCCTAGCTTCTATATGTTTCCGGAATATTTTTGGTATCTTCATCACCAGGGATATGAACCTACCCCATGTTGATTGCCAAGTTGTACTGAAATCCTTGGTTAGAAAAGGGATATGATCTTTATTTTTTATCTTTTAGTATTTTCGTGCCTTCTGTCAAATGTAATGTGTGATTGTCATGAAACATATTCCAAATGATGTTTGTGAGAAAAAATTGTAATAGGAATATAAGCCTAGTTTTGGGCCTCATCCTTTATTAGAATATGCTGCTAATGCTCCTCCATGGGAGAAAGAGTGTGTACTTACACCAATGTAGTTGATTATTTGTATTGATAATGGTTATAGGTTTCTCTGGATATTGTTATATATATATGCACCCATCCCAGTGTCTATAATAGTGCTAGAATATTCTGGAAAACATATATGTTGTTATGAGAATATTGTGACATTTCAATAGTGTATAAAAAGGGATATAAGTTTTAACATTATAAATCCCCAAGATATACTAGAATAATTATTTTATTAAAGCTGGTATGCATGAACACTCTTATCCTCCTAGTGACATCGAGATATGTTGACGTACTTCATGCATGGGGGCTGGGGTGTGTGCCTCCCCCATGTTTACTGCTGTAATTTGTGGGAAGACTTGATCTAGGTGTGTAGGGATATAAACCATAACACTGGACACCATTAGAATATACTAACAGGATTTATTAGTGGAAGCGGGAACATGAGACCACTACCTTTGATCTGTAGATTTTTGCACCTAATGAAATTTACAAGGGGTCTGGGATTGAGTGTCTGAGGGGGGGGACCTATCGAGTGGTGCCCCTAGTATATTAGATAGGAAAAATGGTTTCATGATTCTAGTGAAAGAGGATGATATGATCCCTCCTAGGAAGCTCCTAAACTATGATGGAGATATATTCAACTCCTTGATACACATTTCTAAGTTAAGGAATGTATGGATAATCATTCTATAGGGATAATCTTCTTAAGTGGTTTATAGTGGTGACTAGTACCACTGGTTTCATAGTAAATTTACATGAATGATGAATGCTTTTTAGTTTTGGGATCTTGATAGATCTAAATGAATCATCAAGGGTCTATATCATACCATGTCAGTGATATTCATAGACCATCTCATTTCCACCCCAAGATAAAGGTTCCAAGTGGGTGATGTTGATTCACGACCAGCAGAGGGTTTTTACAGAATTGAGATCCTAGAATATTCACTTCCTGATGAAATTATATTGAATCAAGATTATGTTTGTTAGGGTAGTATCTATATTCACTGGGACAATATTAAACAAATCCAAAAAGCAGTGCATCCTTAAAATTTTGAAACATGATGAGTTATACATGCGCAGGTGACACAATGTTTTGGCCTTGTTGTCTGTTCCACCATTTTTATTATGTGGGATATGCATGAAAAATTGACTGTCTCATAAGAAAACCAATTTAATTTTATTTTTGATAGATTTCACATCATGTGTTCCATGTTTCTATTAGAGACATAAAAAATGGAATGAGTTTTTTTTCAACCCATCATTTTTTATTTTAAATATTCACATCATGATCACCATTTTTTATTTATCTAGATATACTTTGGGTTTTAAAATAAAGATATTCGACACCCATGATGATTCATTTATTTTTTTATCACATGACATAATGTCTGATTTTCCATTTTCTCAACTAGATCTTCTTCCCAAATTGTTGATTATAAGGGCTATGTATAATTTCATAATCTATAACATCGACAGGGTTTATCCACATAAATTACAAATAATTACCACACCTGTGAAGACTCTAGCACTATTTTCCAATGGTAGGTGACCATTTGGGGTTTAAAACCTAAAGAAACCTAGTAACTAACATTGGGGGAGAGGATGGGAGGTCGGTCTCATCGCACAATTTTCGGTGGATTTATTTCCTACTTTAGGCCTATCTTGTAGATTTTAGATATGTTTTTAATATCTCATGAATATCAATACATGATTCATTACCCTAATAAGATAATAGAATGATGAATCTCTCTATATGAAATGGGGATCTATTAATAAAATATTTTGTATGTATCAATAGTTCTCCTAATAGTTCTTGTTATTTCATAGAAATGGGTGAATCCATTTATTTTAAATTCTTATGACAAAGAACACTAGAATATACATCTATCCAGGTATGTGATTTGTGTTTTGAGAGCAGGATTGAAGCAATATAAAACATTTTATGTATCCTATGAGAATATGAATCAAATTTTATGTAGTTCATTTGACATAGATTGAGCTTATATGATAGTAACACACCATATATATTAATATCATGTAAAATTTAAATATATGGGGGAATATATGCATTGGGTATGGAGAACAGCCCTAAGGAAGGTGTCATACATATCCTTATTATAATAGGAATTTGAGACTACATATTTTCATCTTCTCTTAACCTACTAATAGTGTGGGGACATATAATTAATCATCGTGAGGGTAATTTCCCCATAGTTAATCAACACGGATGTTCCTTAGGGACCTACACTAAGGTGGATTACCATGTAAGGTGGAATTTGAATCATGTCATTGAAGGAAAATTAGACACTATGGTTTCCATGATTGGTGGAATTTCATGATTCTAGTGATATGATTACTGAAAGTCCTTAAGCATACATGATCCATGATCATTGTGTGAAAAAATAGATAATATGTTGTCAAATTCACTATATATGGATGTGGGGCTTATGTACTGTCGTTGACCTAATAGATTTTTGGGTATGGAGCTCATGCCTTAGTAATTCATCGGTCAAATCATGTTTTAATAGGGATTAAACACATCGTAAATCATTTAGTTTCCTCAATCCACTGATGGGGATGAAGAATGTTACACCCATATGTTTTTGGTTCTATGAAATATCAAAGGGCTTACACCAATGTGGATTCCCATTAGAGATATTAAAATATTATCCTCTTATGTATACAAGGTAGGGACCATGACTGTTAAATTGGGAATGTTTGGGAAGAATGAGGATCCCATAATAAAAATAATGTTTCTTGAGTTCCTAACACTAGCACGTTATTTACATTTACCATATGAAGGTGGAACTATCAACCAATGACTCATTGTTGTTTATTCACACAGTTTGAGAGAACATGCGTAAGTATTTATGATGGACAAGGCTTATATGTCCATGGGTGTTTTCTTGGTATAACTAGGGTGTCTTAATGACATGTATGATGTATGTCATGTCAGAAATCTGACATGTCTAGAGGTCGTCAAATATCCTGGATGATATGTTTATAGTGTATGTATGACAAGTCTAGATTGATTACCTAAGATGTTTGGGGGCTATCGCATGGTTGAGGCTGATATTTCCAAGGTGTGTTAAATGAAGAAAATTACATGTCTACAGTTTTTGACTAAAAAATATAAGGTCTTTTGGATGGACATGGTTTGAAGGTACAAGGTGCCTCAAATGACCCGATTGACAAGTTTGGAGTGTTGGCCTGCCATGTCTAAAGATTCTTCCTGGCATGTCTAGGGTGTCTGCTAAATATGTATGAAGGCTATTGTGTGACCCAACAAAAATTTATAGAGGTAATTGCCTGAACAAGATGACATGTCCAATGTGACTATCTGAAATATATGTGTTTTGTATCATGACAATTTCCAACATGTCGAAGGTTCATTATGTGACCTTACTGACATGTTTTGAGAAAGTCATGTGACCTAGATTGAAGTTTTGAAGTACTTCATATCATATAGAAGACTTGTATGTATGACTCCACGTGACTAGTATAACAAATCAATTGGTCATCGCATGATTAATGAATATATTATTCAAATAGCATGATACTTTTTCATGATAGTTAGTGTAACCATATTCATATAAATAATCCTTCATTTTCAATCTGTATATAATAAATTATTCAATGTTTATTAGGGGCTAGCTTATTGAGTCCTCATGTAGTTACGTTTACATATGAAAACATATTTGTAATATCAAGTTGGTATGTCATAGGTCCGTCACATAATCAATGGGGTGATCATTCGAAGAACATTAACATTTCACGTAATCCCTTAATTCATTCACTTAGATTACCTAGGAGAAGATTCTTATGATTTCACGATTCCATACCGTGGAAAGTATGCTCTCATTTTTTTTCCAATATGTGTATAGGTGTTTCTTTGTTAGGTGGTGGGGTGATTTATAGGATTCACCACCCTGGATGTACATCACATTTAATGGTTCATAAATCATGATTATATTCTTGATTTAGTGAAGGGAGCATCACATTAATCAATTGGTGTGATCCAAACATATGAAATCTATGAAATCATCTTTGCGTAAAATGAAAAATAGGATCATCATGGAAATTATTTCATTTGCATATATGTTTAACCCATGACCGATCAATGGGATTTCACATATTCGAATCAACATGTTGAATTAGCTTCACAATATCATGCCGACATATCTAGGAGTCTTTGGAAGATCATGTTTCCTATCAAATAGACTTTTTCATGATCAAGGTTGGAATGTCTCTAGGTATTCATGTTATCATTAATAGATCATGTAAATATTATAATTATGTTATTTGAAGGTCAATGTAACTCCCTTTAACAGAATGATATTCATTTGTTAATTTTTATTTTTTAAATCCTATTTCATTTTTCCATTTTTTTATCTAGGAATCACATGATCAAAAGGAAATGTTGGATATCCCTCGCATGATTGAGTTTACTTTTTAGTGGGACTTCACAATATTTTTATACAAATTTTTCAATGTGCATGAAACTTCATATGAAATTTTTTTTGATCTTCTTTATAATAGGGTACTGTCTTTTTTCATATATTGTTTTATAAATCCAATGACATTCACCCACTTTTTTTCTATCATAGCATCACATGATCAAATGGATATCTCAATAATCATTTACATGATGAATTTGATATTTCCAAAGGCCATTAAATGGTAATTATAATGATTACGTGAAGTGCATCACTTCAATACATGAAAAACATAGTAACTATTCTTCACAAAATGCTACCACATTTTCACCTTTTATTCTATAATGTCGGTGATGCTTTCTGGCCAGTTGCCTATTATGACATCACATGATCAAATAGATATGTATGAAGTCCTTGTCATTATGAATATAACATTTCCAATAAATTTCACATGATGAGTATGGAATGTACCTTGAGATTGTTTATGATAAACCTTATAATAATTTGAATCTCATCATCCCTTCACATGAACTAAAACATAATCACCTTTATATGAAACTTCCTTCTTTTTGACATTATTTTTGAAACTGATTTGTGGGTTTTAATATTTTTTCTTATGTCATGATGCATGATCTAAAAGACTCATCTACGAGACCATACATGATAAAAAAAAGACTATCTAATGGGGCTTCACATGCTTAGGAAGGTCTATCTGGGATCTTTCATGAGATCCAGTTGGATTTTTTAAGGTGATTTTCATGAACATTCACAGATCACATGAAGCTCATAACACATTCATGTGATGTTCCTAGGGTCATTCAATTTTTATTACCTAGGTTTCTACTAACCATGTATCCATGCTAATCTGTATTATCTTTTGTGGAGACAAGTTTCCTTATGCTCTAGGTATTTTTCCAATCCCAAATTTATCGATGCTCGTTAGGTAGGCATCCACACCATCTCCAGGTACATATCTACTATATCTTGACCAAACACTCCAAGCCCTCATCCTATCCAATGACTACAATTAAATGAAATTCTTTCTTAGGCACTCTAGTGAAATGGAAGCCTGAGAAGGGTGTGAGTACGAAAAAAAGTAGGGTCCCACCAATGAGATCCCATACAAATACATTAAATAAAACATATGTATAAGTTAGATACTAGTCAGGATGACAACAATAATAACAATATATTCTAAAAACTGAAATAAAAAATACATACAATGGTATTCTATCATAAGGCCATGTTGATTACAAATGCTCAACTAAGATAATATTGAAGTAGAATAAAATAACAACAAAAAATATCATTACTATACTCAATACATAGTCAATCCTTGGGTTTTGATCCTAATCATATGGGAATCCTATTAATTGGGTATTGATATGGATGACATACCACTCATGTTATGTATAATCTTGTCAATAATTGGGTATATAATCCCAATCAATGATTCTTTCAATTACTAAAATAAGAAATGACACTTATAAAGATACATCCCTACATGAGGATACATATCTTAGGAATAGAATCACCCTTACTCACCTATAATCACTACAATGAAGGATCTAATGCAATTAATGGGATTTAAAAAATATCTGAATTATATTCCATACCACTCATTCCATGTGAATCAAATCTGATGTTGGATTCTTAGATCCCACAACATTGGTAAATAATTACATTGTGACTTGTATGATCCCTCAGGGGATGACACATTAGTGACCTATATGGAATTCACTCTAGATACATGTCAAATATTGAAATCCATTCAATAAATAAATCAATAATACAGTCCTAGATATGTTTGGGGAGTTTCGTAATAGTGAATCTACCCGACCATAGAGATAATCTTAGGAATTTATCAAAGGGAGTAGAATAATCCCTGAGTGTATCTCAATAAGGATGTAGAGTGCCATGTAAAAAAATTATCAATGAATGATAAGGAGTTCCTTTTCTAACATCTGATCATGTAAAACCCAAAATCCAAATCCTTAGAAGTACTTTTGGGCATCCTTTTCACATAATAAATCAACGATTAGATGTCAAATACTGGGAAGGTATCCCAGAAAGTTCAAATAGTAAGGCTCAAGAACCAAACCACATGATGTAATTTTTGTAATTCCAGTGATATGTTGCATTTTCTCAAGATCAAAATCCAAATAATACTAGGAAGAAGCTATATGAATCATATATCTATAGCAATACCAACCATGTAAATGTATAAATAAACAAGTAAGGGTGGTCGAATGAATAAAAACAACACTTATCACCTAAAAAATTGGGCTTAAAAGTTATTAATGGGTTCTAATGTGACACCTGATAGCATCTCTACCAAATCCCATGTTGTACTAGCTTAGGTTCAGTCAAACATTGGGGTACCCCTTGAGTCCACTAGGTTATTTTTCAAGAAACTAATCCTACTCAGGATACATGAGGTCCTCATGTAAATTGAGGTATCCCTATTGGGAACCTATAATTCAACACATAAGCTTGGGAATACATGTTTGGTCCTAGAAATGAATAAGAAAGGGTAGGAATCCTACATGAGTTCTTCTATGAAACTATTCTCTGGTTGAGGAATAAAGATTACACACTAGGTTGTTAGCGAACCTTGACATTCAACTATTTATTTAAAAAAATAATTAAACCAAAATATATCTAAATTAGGGGGTTTACCCTCATGAGAAAGTCCAATCATCAGCACACTACCCTAATATACATAAATACAATAGGAAAGGTATGACTGACCACATATTGTGAGGAATCTTTTCATTTAACTTCATAGAGCCATAGATAGCTGTCAAGGCCTATATAAGATAATTTGAGATATAATAATACCATGTCAAATAAAAAACTATTTTTTGATTAATGATATCTAATACAATTAATTAATTTAATATAAAATGTAATGAACAATTTAACAACTTTAATTACAAAGGATTAATTCATAAAAACTTATTGGATAATCTCATCACACCGGTACTATGACCTATTGATTGTGAAGAACCAATGATAGGGAATAATATCTTAAGAAATGGAAACCAAACTACCACCTTGGAAATTTAATTTTGGATTAAATGATTTATAAATTCATCACAATGATGTATATTGATGAAATTCTAGGTGACAAATGGAAAATAACCTCTCAGGTCACCCTCTTCAAAGGTTGAGTGAAATAATTACCACTTGTATCTAATTCCACTATGGTATACTATTATACTATCTAAAATAAATAACAAGAAAAGTTAATCTTAGATGAATAATAAAATGAACTCAATAGAGGATAACATAGTCTGAGTATTACATCAATGCTTCTAATGAATTATAATATATTATATTTTGACCAATAATGATGAAGGTCTCCCATTTAGTTTGGGGAAAGAGGTTGGAAAGAATGGGGGTTCCCATAGAACAAATGATTGGGAAATTGGGGTTAAAAACATTAATGGAGAGATGGTGGAAGTGGAAAATCTTCCACATTCAATTAAGAACATGGTTAAGTGGCACGGTCAGGAAAACTATTATCCAAATGAGTGGTACTAATACCCCTATACCCCTCAAACTAGCATGGTGGTAATTCACACGTACACATGAAAAATGGTATCATTTTTCATTGGATGTAATGGTTTTAAAATATATTATATAATATGATTCAAAAATGTTAAACATTTAATGAATATAATATATATAAATTAAATATAGAATTATATCCATATATGAGTTCCAGTTGTGGAAAAAAATTACATCGGTTCTTGAGGTATTTGTCCACCGTAAACAAAAAATATAGTTTCATTTCCCATTTGATGGAGGTAGTAGAAGGATTATGGTTAAAATATTAATATAATTAAATATATTTATAGGGTAGATACTTATGATATTATATCACAATGGTTATAATAGTTTTTAATAATTTATATAAAAAGATAGGAAATTAATTTAGTTAAAATCTATACATCTTCTTCAGACAACATCCTTTGGTGTTCACCGTAAGCCCTCTAAGGATAGTATTTAACCAAAATAAGTCTTATTGGAAATTATTAATGATTTTATCATGTGATATATCTAGGTCTTGGAAGAACCAAATGCCTCTTGACAAATTTAGAGGAGAGGATATGAGGTGTCCTTTTATAAGTGGGGGACAGGACACACGTGGAATTACTTCAAAGACTAAACAATATATATATCATAACAATTTAATGTAGAACCAAGGAACAAAAATAAAATTGAATATAATGTTTGATATGGTCAATATAAAATCAACCAATATCATTTATGTAGTTTTTTGATACATTTTAATCTTTATCTCCATGTTAAATCACTTTAAATCAATTTTATCCTTGACCTTGATAACATTATTATTTACCATGATAACATAATTATGTGACCAGAAAATAAAATGGGCCCTCTAAAAAAATTACAATCTAAAAAAAATTAAATTAAATTTAATTAGGTTATGTTCCTATAGTTTTATGGAATTAATTTTGATATTAGAACTCAAAATAGAAGAAATGTTTTAGGGAAATACCTGATTTGACCATAAAAATAATTTTCCATAAAATAAAGTAATAAATTGGGATTCAAAAAACTGTTTTTTATATAATAAAAAATGTTGTTTTTAAAATTTTGTAAACACTAATTTATATTGAATCTTCAAACCATTACAATTAATGGAGAGACAAAAAAATATTTTTTATTTTGAATAAATTATAACTCCTTTTATAAAAAGTCACTCTTGGGTTCCCAAATTCGAAATAATATTTTTAGAAAAATTATTTGACTACTCCAACATATATTTTCTCAAATTACACTGATAAAATATGGTAATACAAATTTTTATCCACATTATAAAGCTTTAGACCTTGGTTTGAACATAATTTTACCTCTTTTATTAAGGTGAAAAATATATAAAAATGATTCTATTAATAAAAAAATTGACCCTATTACATTATATTAATTATTCTCATTAAAAATTTGGAATACATTTTTTGAAATTAAATTCACTTTGGTGGTATAATTTAATTTAAAATCAATCCCGAAAAACTTGATGAAAAGTGATTATTTTGAAAAATTGTCTTAATAAATTTTTTATACCAAAATTTAGCCTAATAATGATTAAAATAATTTTAAATAGATTATTTAGAATTTAAATGATCAAATTTTACTTTTAAACCATTTAAAAATGTAACATGATAAATTATGAAAATAAAAACAAAATATTCTATAAAAATCAATATTGTTTCACTATTCACAGAAAAGAAAATTTTTTATTAAAAAAATGATCATAATATAATATTATGATGATTATTTTAATAAATAATATTATATAATCAAATACACTTTGTAAAAGTGTAATAAACTTATTATAATATTTTCTCACAAAAAAATATATAACCCGTTTTTGAAGAAAATGTATTTTTGAAGGATAAAATGAATTTACAAAAAACTGAGTGATTATATAATAATAATTAATCTATATATTTGTATTGAGTCAGACCCTTATATATATATATCATATATTATTTACTCTTTTTATATCCACCAATTCTACTACTATATTGTAATGATCATATTTAAATAAAAATATTCCATGGATTGTTTATGATTTGTTTTGTATGTCATATATTCTGTAGACCATAGTGTTATTTAGAAAATATCAATGTGTAATATTCTACTCGGTATTATAAATTGAATCTTTACAATTTTAACTTCATCTTGGTAAAAAAGGGTTTAAAACATTTTCAAAATCAATTACTAAGAGTACAAGATAAAACATATCATCCTAAATGGAAACACTTTTTAATATTTAAAAATAATATTGTATAAATAACACATCCAAAAAACATATAAGAAAATAATTGTTCCAAAATTGGGGAATGAAACTATGAATTAAATCTAAATTACACATTATCAGGATCCCAAATAGGAAGACATTAGTTGAAATTGAAAATATGGATATGGAGGTAAAAAATTAATGTCCAAATTATTATGCATAGTGAAAGACAACATTGATATTAATAAATAGAATGATCTTGAAAAATTTAATGACCATTAAAATATTAGGACCATGTTGTTAGAAGGGTTTTTTAGAAGATTAATATTGTTTTTATTGAATGTATTTTGTTTTTTGAAAATAAATGGAAAATACTCAGTTTTTAAAGTTCTTCATTTATCAGACCTGTCTTCATATTTTGGATTTTTTTAACTCAAAATTCTTAAGAAAGTTGGATGACATGTGAAGAAGGTTTGTAGAAGAAAAGGTTTATTTGACTATCCTCTTCTCCATAATTAATGATCGATCATTGTGGTAAGCTAAATTGATGTCTAAATGGATCTGAAGAAAATATGATGATTCTTTTTTATTTTTATAGTCACGAAATCATGAGTTCTATAGAAATATTATTATGTAAGCCTTATGAGGAAAATGGGTAGAAAAAGTGTTGTTAATTATATTGAAGTATGGATTGGAAAGAATTTTTTTTGTAGATTGGTATGTTATAATACTTTCCATTGTATTTAATAAAATTCGATGTCAATATTAAAAATATTCAATGTTTTGAAGCAGTCATGATTAAAATATGACGTTTTTTGAAGAAGAAAGTCAAAGATTTTCAGTCTCGGCTCATCTGTGTGGGATCACCAGATACTAAATTTTTTAAGGACTAATATGGTTGATCATATCGTAAGAAGATTATGATTTTAGTTTTTAGTTTGAACATCAAAACACAAGAAATAAATCTTAGTAGAAAATATTTAGTGAGAGTCTTATTCAGAAAAGAAAAGATATTGTTCAACTCTATGATACAGAAATTAATCATCCATACATGGTGTGACATAGATCATTTGAGTGATACTGACATTGATAATCGTATTCAGTGAAGAAATCAATGTAGGATTATTTTTCGTAGAGTTTTTGGGACCAGAAAAAAGAAAAAAAGTTATTAGGAATGATTCATGTGAATAAATTCATATAACGATAAAAAATATAGTCAACCATTTTCATCATGACGAATTAATTTCTGTTTTCAATTGTTCCAAGAGAGAAAAAATTATCTAGTTGGTTTTGCAATAAATGAGTCAAGAGGTAATGATGAAATCTAATATGTTCTCAAGTTGGTCAAGAGACATCGTAAATATTGTGATTCTAACTTTAATTTTTGTGGTGACATAGATCTATCAGAGGAAGAAAACAATCATTCTATCTCACATAGACTGACAAAAATAAACTTCATCGGATATAAGATCATCATTGTGAGAAAAAGATGAAAAATAGAATTTTTTGAATCAGTTACAAAAGAGTTATAAATGGTATTATGAATTTTGAATCTGTTGCTAATGTACTATAGAGATTTATTGGATCCATTAGAAGTTTCCACTATGTTTATGATTAAGGAAAGTAAATTGAAGTCTAATAGTGTAGCGAAAATGTTTTGGAAGAATAGTTTCAGTGTATTGTTTCTATTATGTTGTTACAAAGCATCGAAATGGGATGTTTGTTTTTAGTTGGTTCCAAGTTTCATAAGGAGAAATAATTTTATTCTAATATCCTTAAATGTTTACGAAAGATATTTTTTGAAGTGGTGTGGAGAGACATAAGGAAGAATCAGTTATCTTAATCGTAAAGGGGAAATTAGAATGGAAATCAGAATTAGTCTAATGTTTAGGAAGATTTTCTGATGTCATATGAAGTTGTGAATATTTGAGAAGGTTCGAGAAGAGTTGAGAATTATTGATGAAGTCAACGATTATTCCAATATTTAAGGGAATTTGATGATTTTGGGAAACTTGGTTGAGTGGGAAGACATTTATGAATCCCACCTAAACCTTATTTGAAACACTTATAAATAGAGGGAAGTAATTTGTACTTTCATGATACACATATTATTCATAGGTTTATGGAGAATGTGGGGCACTAAAATTTTGTAGAGAGAAAGAGTTTAAAAATTGAGGATACCTAAGGATGTTTGTATGATATAAGAAGAATAAAAATAAGATAAATACCATATTCAGTTGTTCATCATAACAGGAAGGATCATCATATTGGTAACTAGATTGGGATATCTGAAATAATGAAAAATCACTATAGATTTTTATCAACAATAAATTGGTAGAGATACATTATTGTACTATCATGAGGTAGATGTTGGGGAGGGGCAGTTCCTTGTAGATAGTCTGGTTGAATTCCCAATGACCTTTGGGTCATGTAATCTATTAAGGGTGTGATCACACTAGCATTGATGCACCAGATTCCATTAGAACTCTTCAATTAAGCATGCTTCGGTCAAAGAAATTGTTTTTAGACGGTGAGCGGTAGAAATGGTTTGATGCATGGTGCCAATAATGGTGCTCCAGCAGTTTGAGATGTGTTTTTTATGGAAGTCAGTGATGTTTTGTCCGGGGTCATGCCCCTTTTTGATATTGTGTGGATGCGGTTGGATATGTTTTTCTTCAAGGATCATCGATGGTGGTGTCACTGGTTTCGTTCGATTGTTTTCTTTCTGATGGTGTTGTGTTTGAGGTGACATTGATGTGAGGATGGTGCAGAGGTAACAGAATGTTGGGTTTTCATCCTGAGGGTTCTCAATACCCAATGGGTTGACAGAGACCCTTAATAAAGTTTCATTTTGGATTCATTGTTTTTTTATGTTTCAATGTGGAATGTTCTGGTTATTTTGGTTGTGATGATGAACTACGAATAATGGATCTTCTGGCGAGTGGTGTGGGCTTGACCGGTGAAGAAGATGGAGATATTGGACGACGACAGAAGACATTGACGACAAATTTTGGAAGGCAATGCGATTTCTAATGACAGGTTTCTCTCGGGTTGAGGTCTCCTTGATCCACATGTCCATCATGTGTTTTTTGAAATTTGAATTTCAAACTTGAAACTTTTTTTTTGTTTAACGTGTGTTGTTTGGTTACCGGTCACCCTAAAAGAAACTATTTTGAAAATCAAAAAAAATATATTTGGAAATGTAATCTTCTAAGACTATGAGCCATGTAATCTCTAAGCCTACAGTCCTTGTAAGGGTTCACCCTCATCCTTTGAAAAGGTGGTTTTCAAAAATCAATAAAAATGAAGGCCTTCAAAAATTCAGACTGATTATCCTTACGACGTCCAAGAAGTTAATACTTACTACTAAGAAGGAATGAGAAATTTTTTTTGGATAAACAAAGTATGAAATCAGGAAAGGAATCACAATAACTTATTTTGAATCATCAATTGAATGTTTATTAACTTTTAACACAAAATTTTTTTCATCTTTTTTACTTCTTGAATCACATACATTGTTTTATTGAACACGGGGCTACGTAGGTTTTAGGGCATATACTAGTAGTTGTATCGACAAAAAAGAATGTATTCTAGTGGATTAAGTGGTATTGGATTATTCCCAAACCATTCCATAGATGTATATACTCTTATTGGGTAGTGAACCTTTCAAAAATAGTTTCTTCCTAAATATGTGTGATTGATTATTTTTTATAAAATTCATAACTATTTAATTAGAGGAGGCTGTTTTTTAAAAAGGAAGTAAACATAAAAGAAAAACATATCACTAATTCAACCCTCTCTATCTCAGTGATACATGGGTATATACTAGTCACTTTCAAGTGGTATCAGTGAAAGGTTACCATTTTTTACTCTATGAATATGTTTTTATAATGATATTTTGATGGAGAATCAAAATTTTGTGAACATAAAGGTGATTTTGGTCATTGATGTTGGGAACTATAATATATGAAAATATATAATTTTTTCTTTTATAATGTATCTTGGGTATGATGTTCTTAATACCAAATGATATGGATTTCATCCTATTGATGAAAAATTTCCTCTCATAACTATTAACAATAATAATATTGATAATGATGGATTATCTAAGAATGATTTGTTCTCATCACTTTCTAAAAGTAATTTTTTTAGATTAAAGGGTGTTTCTACTAATAAAGGTATATGAGATAAAATGGGGAAAATTTATTTAGGAAATACATAGGTGAATAAGGAAATGCTAAAAACTGGAGGCCAAATAATGAATATATCAAGATGGGTGATATGAATCTCTTGGTGACATGTTTACTTAGGTTAATGATATTGTCAACACTCTTAGATGTCTTGGTGAAAAGATGGATAATTACACTATTTTTTAAAATGTATTTTGAATTCTACCTAAAGAGTGTGATTCCAATTATGCCTTACTGGAATATAGAAGTCTAGAAAAATTATCTGTTGACTATTTTCTTAGTAGTCTCATTACTTATGAAATGAAAAGGTAGGAATATATAAAATTAAAAACAGAAGTTGATAGAGAAATATCCTCCAAGGATTCTAATAAACGAAATTTTAATAAGGTTCATGAGAATGATGATGTAGCTGACACTAATTCTAGAAATGAGGTATGAAAAAATTATGATAAATTTTTATCCTTGTTTTCAAAAAATTTGAAAATTTGTAAAGAAAATAATAAAGGTAAATTTCCCTTAATTTTATTTAAAAGTGACGATGATGGGTAAATTGTTGGAAATTTTCCATGGAGAAAGAAAGAAGAGGATAGTGATAAAGATGAAAGAATGTAGAGAATGTCATGGAAGAAACATGAAGATAAAGGTAATTCAATTTAAAGAGGGAAAGATAAAAAAATTTAAAATCCCAAAGAATAAGTTTTTAAAAATATTAAGAAGCATAAGACATTGAACCTCATTCTAGAAATACTCATTATCTTGATAGAGATAAAAATATTATATAAATAGTTAACAAATATGAGGTGAGAAGCATTAGTTCTAAATAAGAGGGAACTCAATTATAACATCATCTAATGTAAGTGTTGAATGAATTTTTTAGAATGATTGGATGTCTTGAGACAGATATTAGTAATATAAAACATGAAAATTATTCAATAAAAGTAAATACTAATTTCATGATGAGAAGGTTATGAAACTAGAAGATATGGATGACTTGAAGAAATTTGTTTGTAATGAAAAGAACCATAATGAACACTAGGAAGTAATGTTAATGGAAAAAGAATAAGAGTTGTAATGTATTTAATAGGAAAATTCTAAATATATGTAATGGGTTACACATTTCAAAAAATATTTTCTAAATTTAATGAATGTTCAAGAAATTTTAATCTTGATATGGATCTATTGATAAATTCAAAGGTTGAGAGGAAATCTAAAATTGTTTCTAAGAATAATAATGATGGGATAGATTTGTATGTGTCCAAAATCAACAAATTTGAGAAGTCAAAAGTTTCTGAAATTTTAAGTTCTAAAAATATTATATTACTTCTTGTTCTGATAATGATGAATAGAAAACTAACCATATAAAGAATATTTTTCTTGATAACTAAAAGGTTGGTGTTCAATAAACTTTTGATAAGAAAGATAATAATATTTATGAGAAACATACACACAACTCTAAAAAAAAGAAATTTTCATAGGAAAATATTTTTTCCAGGGATACTATTAATATTTTGGTGGATTCATATATATAGAACATATTTGTTGGTTTACTCAACAACATTACCACCATTCAACAAATTAGAGAGGTCAGTGATTTAGGGGATGTCAATACTCTCAATATAAGTAGTCTGTATATGATGTTTTGAAGAAATATGATAAGGTTAGTTTGAAACTAAAAATAGGTTCCAACATTATGAAACTATTTTTGAAATATATGAACTACTTGTACACATTATTAAAGTTTTTATTTTTTTAATGGAACAAAATTTTTTTTTAACAACTCTCAGATACTGATTGTGAAGAAAGATAAAGGGAAATAAAAATCCCTTGTAGTAGAAACCACTATCAACGATACAATATGAGAACAACCTAATAATTTAGATAATGGGGTTTCTTCTCATAAAATTGAGTATTTTAAATTTTTGAAAAATCTGAAATAATTCAAATAAGGAATAGTGAAATTTAGAAATGAAAAATATCTCAGAATCAGTGGTGTTGTGTCAGCCATCATTAAAGAAAAAATGATAAAATATAAAAAGGATTTGTTTTCATATGGGATGAAACACAAATTGATAAGTGTTTCAAATCATTATGATGATGGTAAAAAAGTTATTTTTAGAAAAGATGGGTTTTTTGTTAAAAAGTGTGGAATATACGAGAATAGTTACAAGAGGCCACCGTAAAAAAGGAAACTTCTTACAAGTTAGTAAGGCTCAAAACTCTTGTTACATTGGAATGGTGGAAGTGAATCAGTTGTGGCATAAAACTATGAGACCAATATATCATAAAAAATTATCTTTTTATCAAAGAGAGATATGTTTCATGGAATTACTGATATTTAATAAAGAAGAGATTGGTGTTGCATAATTTTCTAGAAATTAATGATTACAAAATTTTTGTTTAAGAACATTGAAATTTGTTCAAAATAACCCCTATAAAATATTCAATATGGTATCTACGGGCCAATTATAAAAAAAATAAACTCACGGTGATAACTACTTCATTAATTTCATTTATGACTTTACCTGCTTTACTTGTGTTATGTACTTGAAACAAAAGTCTGATTCTCAGAAAATGTTTAAAATTTTCAAGAGGAATAATGGTAAATAATGTGAGTATTCTATTAATATGTTGAGAACATACAATGGTGTGGAATAAATAAATGAATAATTTTAATGTAATCTTGAGTATAATGGAACTTTTCAGGAGTTATGTACACTATACACTCCACAAATAAAGGGTGTTGATGAAAGAAAAAATAGAATATGGGTTTAAATTGGGTGGACTATGTTACATTAATGTGGTATCCCCCATTACATTTAGAAGGAATCCTTGTGAACATTCGTGTATATTCAAAACTGATGTTTATATAAACCAACTTCCAATATGACTCTATAAGAAATGTTTGCTAACAAATCTCAATGTTTAAAAAATAGAAGAGTTTTTGGGAGTCCGTGCATCATAAAGAATAAATGTGAAAATCTTGGGAAATTATAAGAGTGAGGTAAAGGTGGAATTTTTTTATCTATGCTCCAGATTGAAGAGGATATATATGTTTTGATAAAGAAACATGAATATTAGTGGAATCTATTGATGTGAAATTTATTGAAAAGGCTGAGGAAATTCTCAAATATCATATGTTCATTAGAAAGATGAATAGAAAGAAAGAAATTTTATTAAAAATTCTACTATGGTTGCGAGAAATTTTAAGTTTACTCATAAAGAAGAATCAGACACAAGTACTTAAGTGATGAAGAAGAATCGTGAAAGTTTCATCATTTGATAAAGAAACAAGTGGAAGCTCAAAAAATAATTGGTTATCAACAAAAAATGTTCAAAAAACACAAACAACATAAATTATTACAAATACTTCATTGTATTCAAAATATTTTTTGAAACATGTAAATGATGATTTTGAGCATCCGAAATGGGTTCTGTTTATGAAAGAAGTGCTATATTAGATAGAAAATAACGATACTTGTGAACTCTTAACTAAACCAAATAAATTTTTTTATCAATAAATTGTGGGTTTTAAAATAAAAAATTGAGTGAAGAAGGTCAAATTATAAGAATCAAAGATTGATTAGTTTGAAAAGGTTACTCAAAAATTGAAGTCATTTTTTTTATGAGACTTTTTATCTAGTTGAAAGGTTAGAAACTTTCAGAATCATTCTTGGTATTATTTCACAAAAATGTTACAAAAAAATTTAGATGTATGTGAAATCAACATTTTTTAATTGTGATCTTGAGGGGGGGGGGGTTTATTAGAAAAAAATGGGTCCTTAGTGTTGGGAAGGATTAAAGTTATATGTATAAGATATATAATGCCTTATATTAGCTAAAATAAGCTTTGGGGGAATGATCTTTAAAATTTTATACTTTCTTGAGGAAGATGAATTTCGCAATAGGAATAGTTGATAGTGATCTATAAATCAAGGATGGTCAGGATATTTCTCCCATTGTAATTATTTATGCTAATGACATTATCTCTACAAGGAATGATGAATGAACTTGTGAATGATTCTTTGAATAGATGAAAAATTTGTTTTAGATGTCCATGATGGGTGAAATGAAAAACATTCTTGTGTTAAAACTATTGGAAAACAAGAAACAATTTTTTTATCATGAAAACTATTCTATGAAAATTCCCAATAAGTTCATGGAAAATTTGAAAATATTTCCAAACTAATTTTAGTGGGAACCAAGTTGAAAAAATATGTAGATAGAAATGAAGTTGAGTATAAATAGTTTTTGAAGAATATTGTATGTTTTTTTATATTTAACTTCCTCAAGACACATTATTTTTATATAGTAACTATATGTGAAATATTTTATAGTTCTACAAAAGAATCGCATCTATTGTCTAGAAAACCAATTCTCAAAAATATCAAAGACACAAAAAATTTAAGAATAAATTATGATAGCTCAAACTATATTGACTTGTTTGTGTATTCAGATGTTGATTGAGTTTGAAATAATGATGATAGAACATCCAAGTATGGTTGATTTTTCTTTTGAGGTAATATTTGTTTTAGTTGTCATAAAGATAAACATAATTTAGTAACTCTTAGTACGGATGAATTTGATAATGTCGTTTCCACCCAAGTCACTAATCAAATATATATGGATGAAGACCATGTTAGAAGATTTACTTGTTGAAGTGATGTAACCCTTTCTTATAGGTTGTGAAAAGAAATGTTCTATATGATATACAATGATCCTAATACAATATTCTCATTTAAATCATATTGGCATCAAGTACCACTTCATCAAATAGAACATAGAGAAGAATGATTTGAAGCTGGAGTATGATCCTACATTGGAACAAGTTGATGAAATTATTAAAAAAACCTCTTCCAAAATAATATTTTTATAAATTGAGTTTCAAAATTGGAATCCAACCTCTTTGTCATCAATTTTGAGGTATTTGTTTTTCCCCTCTCTCATCTAGTCATTGGATAGGGTTTCCAAGGGGGTAAAATTTTTCTAAGTCTATCCATTGTTATATAGTAAAAGTTTTAAGGAAGGATTTAAATAGATGGAGTTGTGGTCAATATTTGAATCTATCATGTATGTGTGTTAACTATTATAACTATTTTTTGTAGTTTTTGTAGGAAATTTGTATTTACTGGAATGTGGAAGAAGAAAAAAATCAGTGAAGAAAGTTGTGAATAATATTTGATGATGTTTCATGAGTCACTATATTTCGACAACAAGGTTTTTCTATGAGTAATTTGTTATTCTGACAATGTGTTAGCCCATATAGGTGTAGATTTGTTGATGATAAATCTATAGAAATATATTACCATGTTTAGTGATTTATGAACCTTGGTTGAAAATAAATTACAAAGGGAGATATTTTTGGGACCATGTTTTAAAGAATATTTTTTTTGAAGTAGGAAGTTTTTTGTTTTGAATGTATTTTCTTTTGTAGTTAGTGGAATGAAATCAATCCAGTTTTTAATATTTTTGGATGATCTAAATCATATTCTTATTTAAGAGTTCAGACTCAAAATAATTATGAATTTCCATCGATAAGTGTAGATTTTTTGTTGAAGAAAAGGTTCATCATACTCACCTCAGGTTGATAATGGGAGGAAGATCATAATATGAAGCTGCATGAGAGTATGAATAGCTCTGATGAAAATCATACAATGATTTGATATTTTTAAATTCCCAAAATCATGAGTTTTTTGGTAAAATTATGGTGCAAGACTTATGAGAAAAGAGATGATAATAGGTGCTTCCAATCGTATTGAGGCTCAGATTGGAAAGGAAGATGTTTCTGGAAGATTAGGAAGTTTTAATACATTACAATGTAAATAATATGATGTTATGTTGATATTAAATGTATTAAAAGTAATGAAGAATCCATGATTATAAGATAATGTTTTTGGAAGAATAAATTCATTACTTTCCAGTCTTAGCTCAGTGGTGTGGGTTCAAAAGATAAATTATTTTTTAAAGACTGAGAAGGATGATCAGAGCATATGAAATCAAAGATGTTGGTTTTCAATCAGATCGATAAATAACAAAAGAAATACTCAGAGAATTATGTTGGTGAGAATCATAATCTGAAAATAATGGAGGTTTCTAATTTTGAAGTTACCAATATTATTCCATCGAACATAGTGTTCCACCGATCATCAAAGATATACAAACATTTATCATCTTATTCAATGAGGAATTGGAGGTAGAATTGTTTGATAAGGAGTTTTTTCTACCAGTGAAAATAAAGAAACTAATGTTTTTGGGTAGATACTAGTGATGAAATGCAGATACCTATCAACAATTTATTAATCCATTTTCATCAATATTAATTGTTCTTCATTTCCAATTGGGTCAAGAGAAAGGAATCTCTTTGATTTTTTTCTCATCCAATGATTCAATAGATAATGAATATCTTTGATATGTTCTCAATAACGTTAATATACATTGAACATAATGTAGTGATGACTATTAGAGTGGAGGTGACACTGATATATTAAAGGAATATAGAGGCCAATATATCTATCACAGGATGATGTTGATAAACATCATTAGATACAAGATCCTTAGTGTATGAAATAGAATAAATGATGAATTTCCTGGAGTAGTTAAAAAGAGTTTTCAAGGGGATATTGATGTTTGAATCTAATGCTGAAGTACTACTGAGAAGTATTGGAATCATTAAAATTTACAAACATGTTTATGAAAAACTGAAAATCAATGTCTAACAATGTAGAAACAATGTCTTGGTAGGAAGATTTCAATGTCTTACTTCTAACAAGTTATTACAGAGTGTTGTAATTATAAGTTTATTCATAGTTGGTTCAAAGTATCTTAATGAGAAGAAATTTTCTTTTAATATCATTACATTTTTATGAAGATTGTCTGTTTTTTTGTAGTGTGGAGAAAAGTAATAAAGACTTATTTTTCTTTTTATTAATGGGATAATCAAAATGGAAATAAAAATAAAACTCAATTTTGTGAAGAAATTATAAAGTGGGCTAAATATTTAATGATTTGAGAAGGTTTTATAAGTGTTTAGAAGCATTGAATAAGTTAAATATAAAGATGATATTGAAAGTAATTTGAATATTTTATAAAATTTGGTTGAGTGGGAAATTTTTTTTAATCCCTCCTAAACCATATTTGGGACACCTATAAGTATAGGGAAGTAATTTTTTACATTCCTGACACATGTAATGTTCATGAGTTTAGAGAGAATCTAGAGTGCTAAATGTTTTTATATGGAAGAAATTTCCAGATTTGGCATACCTTAGGATGTTTACCTAAAGAATAAGAAGAATAATGAAAGAATCATATTCATATTATCATTTTATCTATATATATAATCAGATTAGGAATCATATTTGAATTTCTAGATTGAGGATGATGAAATATAGATTTATTTTAGTAGTATTATAATGGAGATATATTATTGGACTGTGAAATCATATTGGTCAAATAAGATTGGGAAATCATAATGAATAACATTATAATGTCTAGAAAACTATTACCTTATTCTAGGTACAAAAGTGATGATTTTTTGAGAAATTAAATAATTGTGAAGGTTGAAAAGGAACAAAAATACTCGTTTTGAAGCATCTAGGTGATGTTTCTTAATAGGTAACACAAATTTCATTACATCATTTTGTGCCAATTGAAACACATGCACTGTTGTATTAAACATAGTCCTACACAAGTGTTAGGGGATTTCATAATTTTTATATCCACCAAAAATCTCTATTTTCTAGGGATTTATGTTGTATTGGATTGTTTCCAAACCTTACCAAGGACATATATACTCTTATTGTGTTGTGAATAGTGTAAACTCTTATGTTCCTGGGATGTGTGTTTTTTTTGTTTTCAGAAAAGTAATAACTCTCTATCTTAGAGTTGAAAGTTGTTTCAAAAGGAAGTAAACTTAAAAGAAACATAGATTAATAATTCACCCCTCCCCCTATCAATGATATCATGATCATGTCTGGGTACTTTAAAACACCATAAACCCATGAGGTGTGAAATATTCCATCAATTCATCATAAATAATGGTTATATGATAAATTTTTTCTTTCAAGACCCTTTTCCTAGAGTTGAGGAATTACATTACCATATAGACTAATAACATAAGGAAACAAATATACTATATTTTCATCTTGTCCATAAACAAAATTTTATCCTATGGTTTTATGTTTTAATCAAATTCCAGTTTTATCTCGTTTTTTACTCCAAATGGTATAAATATTTTATTCTTGAAACCCTAAATTCACCTTCTAAGAACTCATATGATACAAAAAAGATTATAAGTTATTTATCTTGCCTTTTGATAATCACAAAACCAAAATGGTTACCATATGGTAAGATAATACCCCAAATAAATAAACCTTCATATGATGAAATAACATATTGAAATCCAAAATTTCCACAATAAAAAAATACTATTCATCATAGATCATTCAATAAATTAATAACCCCAAATCCAAAAATTAACTCAAAAACCTCAATAATAAATAATGTTTTAACATAAAAGGTTGTCTCATACCTTTTAGTATACAACCCCAAAAAAGTAATAGCATTATTCTAAAATAATCCTTCATATTAAACTAAAGGGTTACATATACTTCAACCCAATAAATAATCACACAAAATATCATTAATGAGATTTAAATAAACTACAAAAAAACATTAAAAGATGTGTTGATGCCTTGGAAATTATGAGAAATATTATAATTATAAACCATTGATGGTATCTATATCAATTAATTTAACATCATATAAAAATATCATAGTTTACAATGATATCTGAACTTATCTAATACCATCTATTACAACCTCGAACACACGCTCCTTGATTCAGTACTAGAAACATTATATTTACATTTTTCTTATTTGAAAACGTTAAACATAACCAAAATACTGACTATCTAAAACATAAAACATAAAATTTAAATATTCAATCACTTATATACTCAAGAACCATTAAGGTTTAGAGTTTTTTATAATTAGTAAAATATCTTAGATTATGATACCAAAGTATATATGTGAGTATATTACAAACTATAACTAGTATTTATTATTTAAAATTATGTATTCCACATATCCTATAAAAATATTCTGAAATGAATTATTTATAAAAATAATTAATTTAATATGAAACTGCATAACCTATTGAAATGGAAAACATATGAATTCTTAGCTCAATCACTTAGAAACAGCAAACATAAACATTCAAAATTGAATTTTATTATTTATCATAAGATTTGATTAAAGGTATGATGAATAAATAAAATTACCCAATCATAACATAATGGAATTACTATAAATACAATATGGAAGAGAAATCATGATACATAGAATAAATAATTTACATAAGACATCTTTCTTATAAATCAACAACCCTGAGCTATGTGAAAATAATCATTGAATGAGGATTCATTAGAACTCATTTAAAAATAGTGAATATGTTTTCATATCTTGAAACAATGTTATCATAACTCTCTTACAATTACTCTTACTAATGAAAAAACCTACTTGTTAAATTCTAAAAAACTTATAGAAGAAACCAATAACTAGTTGACTCTATCTATTCACTCAACGCATTAGTGGGCTATAATAGACTCCGACATCCTTGGTTTATAACATAAACACCTTAACATGGTTTATAATGGTACCACATATCTTTGGATTATAACGAAACCCCCCATAAATCATGTGTTTGTAAGTTAATGTTTAATAGGATAATAATAATTGTTATAATCTTTCACTTTTCAATAAAACAATGACCATAAATCTTTGTTATAGATTTATATACCCATGGAAAACAAACTGGTTTGTTGAAAATCCCTTTGAAAGAATCATAATCCATCTTGATAGAGAATAAATATGGTATCATTACAAAATATCCCCAATATATATATGTAAAATCTAGTTTTATTGTAATTGATTAATAGATATACCATTGGAAGATCATTACAAACAATCTTGATGAAAATACCCTTTACACTTTGAAAATCACTTTTAAAACCATAATATTTCCCAAATATTATGAAACAATTTTCATTGAAAATATTTGTGGAAACATTTCAAAGGAATATTCCATAAAAAATATTCATGTTGTAGAGAAAAGGTGGTTAATCCATATATGTTAAAATAATAAATTCATTCCATAATTTAATGTAGAAAGTGAGATTGTTTCATATGAATAATATAAAAAATATTACTTATTAAATTCATTTAAATAAATCCAATGATACATGAAAAAACTATTTATGAGAACATGGATGTTTAAATAAGAATATTCTAATTTTTTTATACTATATGGATATAGATGACATATATTATCAATCTGACGTAAGATACAAGATTATTATCACATAAAAACAACATTCTTGATAATTTTTAATAATTAAGGGATGAAATGAATATTAAACATATAAAATAAATTCATAATAATCGGGGAATAAAAATTATCCATTTTAGGAAATTAATATCATAAGATCCCAAATGAAATTACATTGAACATTGACAATCCTAAAAACAGATGATGAGGAATCATTAAAATCCCTACAATTTTTATAACATTTGAATCATAATCCTAAAAAATAAATGGATTCTAATGAAAAATTAAATACCATTAATATAATAATATCCATGATATAAAATTTAAAGTTGTAGTATATTACCGTTATAAAATAATATACGTTTATAAAAAACATATGTCTCAAAAATGAAAATTTGAGATGAATAATTCTTGTAAAGATCATATCATTGAATTGAGATTTAATCAATGGAGTGATTATGTGTAAACATATAAATCTAAAACAACAAGTTAAAATACATCATATATCAAGAAAAGTTCATTTAAATCATTAAATTTTTATAATATACTCAACGATTAAATTAGGTATCGTAATGAAAAGAAATTTTGTTAAGAAACCCCTTAACACTTTTGTAAATTCTGAATCAAAACCCCTTGGATGATGAACCATGATTTTAAAATACCATGATGTATGAAGTATTCATAATATAACACATAAAAAGGAATTATATACACAATATAAAATAAAATTTGTGTATAATATTAAAACATGACTCAATAAATTGAAATTTAGAATAAATCTGTTGCCTCAAGTACATATTTGTTTTATAGGTACTTTAATGCCTATAAAATAAATGTAAATTATTATTTATTTATTTAAAAACCATTTCAAGGCTTATTAATTTATCATTAAACCATTTATTTATGTACTTTTTAGGGAATATTTATTTACATAATCGGTTAATTCCATATCAGGTGTTTTGAGGACGTTCAGTTCACAATTTCCAAACAACTTCATTTTATTGACCACGGTCTAAGGGTCATTATTCAATAATATCTAGAATAATTATAATTAAATAGTTATAATTTATATATATTTTGAATATTTTTAAAACGAACCATTAATGATGGTTAGGAAACATAAATTATGTTAATGTAATGGAGACGATAGGCTGAACATAAGTTTAATCAATATTTCTATTTTTCAATGAATTTGAGGGAAATAACGTAAGAATTATTTTATTTTAATGAAAAATATATTATAAATAAAATATTCCATTTTTAAATATATTTTTATATTCCATCCATGTGATCTGGTGATGAAAAATAAATCACATCACTTCTTGGAGGCGGTAATTCACTAGGACACATGAATAGAGTTATAATTTTAATGTGGAAAGAAATGAGGGGAAATTTATTATATATTGTCTTTAAATAATGACATAAATTAATTAATATTATATTTATACATTAAATAAAACATTATATCTATATGGTAGAGGCGGTTATGGAAATTGAATTACATCAATTCGTGTGGTGTTGGTCCACCGTACACACGAACGATGGTTTAATTTCACATTTGATGGAGTAAGGAGATGTATTAAGGTAAATAAATAAAAATAATAACATACTAGTATGTGGTATATGATAATTTTAATATTTAAAAATTGTTATAATATTTTATAAGGAGGTATAAAAATAAACAAAACTAAAACATTCGGTTAAAATAAATATCCTAACTATAGAAAAATTCTTATTCTAAACACCTCGATGCCTTTAAAGTACATATTATTCCTAAACTAAGACATATAATAAATTATTATGTGTTTTAGGAAGTTATTTGGGTTGGAATTGGCTCAAAAAAAATTTTCTTGATGTTTGTAGAGAAGAAGAGTAGGATTTTCCATTTATAAGTGAGGGAAATGACAAACTAGAAATTATTAAAAGAATAAATATTTTATATATATATATCGTAATCATGTAAATTTGAACCAAACAACCAAAAATTTTAATATAAAATTTTATAAGGTCAAAATATACTCAACCAATCCCACATTGATAAGTTTTGGAAACATTTTTTTCCCTATCCTCTAGTTAAACTACATTAAACTAAATTTGACCCCTATTGTGATAAATTATGTTTTTACCATCATAAATTAATTATATGACAAAAAATAAAAATGGGATTTTAAATAAATCCATTTTGAATAAAAAACTCAATTCATTTTATCATTTTCAATTCCTATGAGAGGAAGAAATTACTTTTAATATAAGAACATAAAACTCATGAAAAATATTTTTAAGAAATACAATAATTAAATGTGAAATTCGTTTTACTATGAAATAAAGTAATAAATTAACATACATGTTTTTTTGTTAAATAATAAACAAAGGAAGGTTTTTATGATTTAAATATAAACACTAAATTTTATTCTATCTTCCATACATGCCCTTATATTCAAAAACACAAAAATAGTTTTTAATTTTAATAAAATATAACTTACCTTCACAAAATTAATGATTGGGTTTCAAAAATTAAAAATAATTAATTAAAATGCATTATTCAAGTCATTATATATATATTTCTCAAAAAACCTATAATAATAATCATAATGTGATGTGTTAGAGAAATGTTGAAGCTTTACCCCATGGTTTTAACCTCATTTTACTTATTCTACGAAGGTCACAAATATTTCCTATGTTTACTATTCATAATGACCAAACATTAGGATGGTAATATTAAATTATATAATTATTATAATTAAAATATATGGATTTTTTTTTAAATTCAATTCACTAAATTGGAAGAATTTAATTTAAAACTAAACGCCCAAAACTCGATGAAAATCTGTTTTCCATAAAAAAGTACTTATAAGAGTTTTTTTTAAAAAAAACTAGATTAATATAATTTCCAATGGACATAACTAGATAATTAATAATATTAATTAACTATTGTGAGTTTTAAACCATTTCAAAACAAAATATAATAATAAAATTTCTTAGAATGAAAATAGTGTTTTCAATAAAAATAAATATTTTCATTATTCTTTGAAAAATAAATATTTTTTAAAAAATCCCAAAAATATAATCCTAAAATTATATTTACATAGTGATTTTAAAAAATATGTTTATTTTATAAAATAATTTTTCTAAAAGTTGTATCAATTTTTCAAAATATTTTACTATAAAAAAAACCATTTTTCATCAAAACCAATTATTGAAGGATAAAATAAATTTATTGACAATGGAGTTCTTATTTACTAGAAATTAATCAATAAATTTATATTTAGTTTGAAAATTATATATATTTTTTATTATTCTATTAATCATATTCATATTATCCAGTTTAACAATAATTTTATAACATGTCATATTTAAATAATAATATTTCATGGTATGTTTTATATTGAGGATGTGTATTATATACACTACCTAATATAGTGTTAGTTTGAAAAATTGGGAGTTAAAATGTCATTCAATTAGAATGGATATTCAAAGGAAATTTCAAAGTGCTAAATGTGACTTTTCATTTTGGTATACCTACTTCATTTTTACTTTTCTTTTCCAATTCTAGTTTTAAAATACCAATGTAATGAATTTCATATTGGTTTCATATTTAATGATATAGTGATATGGAAATAATCATTAATTTTATTTTCCCTTTTCTATTAATAAAAACCAAAACCATAATTTGTGTTTTATACAGACCACTAACACTATGACCCAATGTGTTTTGAATTCATTCAACACCAAAATAGACTAGTCTATAAGGGTAATTTAATAATTAATTATGAAATTTTTATCATGTTTATGGTTAATAAATAATAAAAAATGTTACTCATTTCTACCATTATAAGGAAAATAGTATCGTTATCCATGCATACTTGGGGGATACCACCACTATGGAATGATTGATTTTTTTATTTTTATCACTACATTAAATGGATTTTGATGAGGATTTTATTAAATTATAAATATAATTTATATGATTTAATTCTGTTTATGTTATGAAAAAATGTCAAAACAATTAACGATATCATCAATAAAAAAATATTATTCATTAAATCTTTTAAAATATGAGAACTAATAGAAAAATGATATCTTATTTCTAAGTAACAAATTTTTAAATATTATCATATTATAATAAATAATTCCAATTATTTTATAACACTAATAAAAACAAAATAGCATCCTTATGATTTTTATATAATGAAATTCCAATTAAACCTCCTCATAAACACTCATTAATCATGACAGGTTCTTTTTTAGGTCATTTTAACAACCTAATTAAACGATTATATAAATTTATATCATGGATGATTTTGAGAACATATTTATTATTTTTATATGATATAAATTTTTAAAAAATTTGTTAAGGTAAGTCTATATCAACATGTAACTCATTACTACTGAAAAAACCTTTCATTCATTAACAATCACCAAAATAAGTTCATCTCTAATTTCAACATCATGGATCATAAAAAAATGTTTTTATAGATTTATAAAATATATATCAATTCCGTATTTATGGAACTAGTTCAATGCGATAAATATTACAAACACCTGGTGTTGAAAATAGGTAAAAAATATCTAATATATTTGTATATAATTATTATAAATGATGATAATAAATGATTATAGTTATTAACAAGATTATTGATTATGTATTTAATTTAATTAATTGAATTATTTAGGATATTTTTTGTATATACAGAATAAATTAGGACTAGGGTAATGGGTTTTGTCTCAAATTCCTATTTTTGAGAAATAATTGGTATTAACAACCAAATTGAAGTTATATGGTGTATATAATATATCTTTGAGATATCATATAATGAAATATTTTTTAATCATGGTATGTTTTGTTATATTATAATCCCATTCTTTTTTGTGGTTTTGATTAAAATGGTACTCTGGTCGCAAGAATTTTCTTGGTCTGAATTCTAATTATATTAGATATATTACATGTTACGCACCGTGATTCCTATGCATGGTGAAATATTGATTTATTATACCATGAACTTTATATAATTTAATTACTTTTAATTCATGGGATAAACTAAGATAAATATAGTTCCTTTCATAAAATTTATATTAACTTATGTGTAACCAAAATTGTAAGAGTTTTTGGTAACTCAATTTAGTTCATTGTGTTCTGATCATTCACTTGAACTTATTTAATATAAGTTTCATACATTATACCATTTCATTTTTATGTGGTATTAATTCAATTTTACACTTTCACTAAATAAATCTCTTTTCAAATGTTTCATATTTCCTAGAGTATGTTTACTATAAGATATATTGATAACTCAAATCTCATTCCCTAGACATATATTGTTTCATCTTGAACATTGATTTTCAATTCTTGGGTTCTTACACCGAAATATTTATTTATATAGGGTATTATATTTATCTTTGTAAAATTAGGTTCTAAAAAAATATGTTTTTATATCTCTTCTTAAAATGTGGGTTTCAAAAATTATACTTTTAAAACATATTTAATTTCCTCTTTACAATGACATTCATATGTTTTGTCTTCGTATAATCATTTCTCAATGATAAAAGTTATGTATTTTCAATAATCCATTATTGGATATCATTTTTTAAAAAAATCGTTTTTAAAATCATTAATGTCACATTTTCAAAAGTTACCTTTGAAATCAATATATGAATTTTAATTTTACTTAATTGTTAAATTTTTATGAAATTATCTTATAAGATTTTATGTCATCTTTTATCCATGTAAATAAATGGAATTACATAATAATAACCCATACAGGGGAATAAATTACTACTTAAATATTCTCAAGACAATCTAATATTAATTTTTTCAAAAATAACATGGCCTAGGAAATGAATTTATTTTATCTAGATATCACACATAGAGAAATTACGATATAGTCTGTGTTAATAAAATGAGAAATATATAGTATCCATGATCACTTCTGGATCATATATGGGTTGATAGTTTACTAATATGTCTCAAATAAATTCCATTATAAAAAATTTAAGGTACGTTTTGAAGATAAAATCACTCATTATCATGAAAAATGTAGGTGAATTTTTAAGACTAAACGGGAAGGCCAAAAAACCAAAATAACTCTAATGACTTCTAAAAGTTATCTTTAGGATATCCTCATTCCAAACATGAAAATTATGGGATTCTGACTATATATGAATTTTTTATAACCACGTGGATCCCAAAAATTGATCAAATATTTCATTAATTCAAGGAATAAAATATTTATTCTTTATGATGAGTTGATATAGTTTATTATAATCAACACATATTTGAAGCGAACCAAATACCTTCACTATAATGGGTACTAAGCAGACCTAAGGTTATGTACTTAGTTTAATAAATAACCTTATTTATAATTCTTCTATTTGGACCTTTACTTACCATAATTTCATTGGTTCTAATATATATGAGGGAAATGAAATAGGAACCATTCCTATAATTATATCAATAAAATATTTGATATCTTATTTGGGGGGGTAACTTGATAAATCACTATGAATGATGGAATGGTATCATTATACTATATTAAGAATAATTTTATTCCCATTTCTATTTCTCAAAACTTATTTCATATTCTCAAGATGATAAAAAATGGCTCCATCAACAGTCAACAATGGTCCTACAATTTCAAAATTCATATATTAATTCCCCATTAACAAATAAATAATACCATCCAAAGATGTAAGAGTTTTATTACAAGATTAATAATCGATATAAGATTTTAATTCTACCAATCAATCTATTTTAAAGATTAAATCGAATGTGTTCATACCTATTATAATAAGCAGCCACTAAAATTTCATTGCGTTGATGGTGATGGAAAACATTGGACAAGTATAGTTTTCATTCGTCATTCCAAAGTGGTATCTTGGTTATCATAACATGTGGAATAATTTCCATTGTCCACCCTAATTTATTTACCACATGGGAAGTAATGAATGGGTGGCACGTTCTACTATAAAAAAAGAGACATGAATTAAAGTGGAGTTGAGAATAATTGCACCTCACACCATTGAGGGGACTATTTGATTGGTAATGATTTTATTTCTTAGATTAATAATGTTTTTGATCAACACCAATAGTGTAAAACCTGTTCCCCTTTTTAGGAGGTTTTTATTGGACTACTAACATGTTTCTACAATTATCATATGTTTCTCAACATTAAGGAATTAAACTGTTTCTATGAGATATTGGTGGTTAGTAATTAGAGACATGAGACTAATTTATCTGTCTTGGCCCATTGAAATTGGAAGATTTGTGCAATAAATTTACTACTGTAAAATAATTTTTAAACCAAGTAGCTCCTATTATGGAATTTAACATTATATATTATTATTCTCCAACAAAAAATGTTGTTTAATTCCTGTTTTATAAACATGACGTGGAGGAAAAGTGGTTGATACAGTGGATCATTTCTCCAGTACCCTAGTTCCTTGAATGTAGCTATCCCTTTTGTGCTTTCTTGAAACACTAGGGTTCCCACTAATTTGGTTAGAAAATTATGGTTCCTTTTTTCGTGTTCCTAGTGTTGTCATTTTCAACAACCAACACATTGTTCACTGTTTTTTTAACTCTCTATACAGAACAAGATTCACTTTTTGAATATATTTTCAATGACCTGACTTGATTATTACCGCCTTAATAGATTCCCTAACAGCTACCTGTGGTGATATGATGGAAAAGTGAGTTAATATTTATTTATATTCTAGAATTAACGTACTTCCTATTTTCAAATCAAATAATATAATCATTCATGAAACCAAGAAGGAATGTGGTCTCAAGTATTTTTTAAAAATTTACTAAAATCTTACACAATTAAGGTCATGATTGATATAATCATTAACAAATAACTCCCACCACTATCTTTCTAGGTCATCAAACATGTACTTTTTTTTGAATTTTATTTACACTAGATTTATAAATAAACTAGAGGCTCGTTTATTCTAACGTAGATATAATTTTTCATTATCGGATATTGAATCACCATGAAAATGATGTGGGTTCTACATTTAGAATTGAAATTATAATCTATGTTATTTGGTTCTCTAATTTTTATTTCCATTATTGATATCCTATAATTCATGTACAATACTAGGGATAATTTTTTGGTTCCCATGTGGTTTATTTCAAACTACATTCTCATCTGCACCCTCTTACAGGTTTCAATGTATCCGGACTGGTGGTTTCTTTTTATAGAAACTGTAGAAATCTATAGTAATTTATCCAATGATTCTTAAATAATAATTATTTGTTGTAGTCATAGTGTAATTTCATTCTACTATATTATAATATTCAACTCTCATTGGATAAATCCATAATGATGAGATAAATACATGCCTAAAAGTTCTTAAAAATGGTTTATGTACCCATACCACCCTAGTAACAAAATGTTAAGCATAAAAAGTTTTAGACACAACTTTTTTATGCTATATATTTTATCTTATGAAATATCTTATCTTCTTTACTGCATCCCAACTGATATACAGAAATAAATATTTACCATTTATAATTTCATGACGTGAATTATTGTCTTGGGAATGGATTAAATTACACAATCATTGGGTGACATCTCACACAAAGAAAAGCCTAGAAATTAATTTCGATGGATGTACTAAAACATGGGGATGTTTTTTCCTTAAATAAACCATACACAACCTAAAACATAAAAAAACATAGTCCATATATATAATAATGATTCATGATACAATACCAAAAGGAACCTTATAACATCAATGCAAAACAAACTCACATAACAGAAATAGATTATAATCAAAGTAACAATAACATAAAAGGTAATGTAGTCTCTATAGAAAAAATAAAACAAGTCTCAAGTAGCAAGGTAGAACTAATTTCGATTCCAAAACAGAATAGTGTGGTAACTGTGGCCTTTAAAAAGGGTAGTGTAGTCGAAAAGGCATCACCAGAGCAACCCTCTCTAGATAATCATAGGATTTGGTTTCAAAGTGCTTGCTTATGGTGGTCTCTAGACTAGAAATCATCCACTAAAGATGATGGATCTTACATGGGGTGTGGTGATGAGTCTGGCTACTATGATGTGTAAGTTTCACTTTTCTGTGTTTGTGGTTGTATGTTGGGTACTAGAAACTGATAAACTGGATTTTAAAATGGGAAAAATGATTTGCAACATTATATTCTAAATAAATTCCATTTCCATGCTCCATCCACTAATGACTACAACCTTGTAGTTCTCCTCTAGAGATTTATGAAATTTCCACCATAATTGTAGTATGATAAACACCATCTACAAAAGAAAAATAGTTTATATGAAATGTGTGAGTATATCAACATAGTACAAAATACACTATAAGATTCTTACACACATCACTAAGACCATAACAAAATAGCACAATTTATATAGAACATAAAGATTATACAAAACGAGTTATCATTTGATACAAATTTAATGTCACAAAAAATCCATTGTGAAATTATACATAAGGCATAGAACCAAACACCCATCAAACCCACATCCTAATACACCTCCCTTTATAAAGGACCTCTAAATTTTCTCACACATTTGTGGTACATTACCCTTAAGACCCAAGTCATCTCTTGATGGTAAAATATAGGGTGACTTAATTGGCACGTTATCCCATGTATGAACCAAAAATGTTAACCTCCAATATAGTATGAATGCACACCAAATGTTATCATACTAAGTTCTTATGACAATATTTATTATTAATTTTAAAATCCACATTTAAAAATTTAATCAATCATGTTTTTGTACACACCAACTATCCATAAAATTAAAAACAAAAATATCGGGGTGTATGAAAGGGTTATCATTAACAGATTTCATAAAAAACTCTAGAAATTTAATTTAAAAAACAAACCATTAATTTACTAATTGTAGTGTAATTAGAGTGGATCTACTTACCTCAAAATAGTTAAATAAGAAGAAACATTCTGTGATTCACATATTTAGGCTCACATTTATATCCCTTCAGTGAAACCCAAAGACGTTCCATCAATGAAATACCTACACCATAGATCCTACTATGAAATACCTGGTATATGATGTCTCTCAAAACAATACGAGTTCAACAAAAAAGTGTATAGGGACATTAATTCTCATATTTTATTCCAAAGTAAAAAAAAACTCATAGATCTGTAAAAATTGATCTCCCTAAAGAAGATGACCTCAACATTTATTTATAGAGAGAATGGAGATTGAGGGAATGAGATGAAATCCAAATTAGAATTTAAGGGAACTATAATTAAAAGGGATAGATTAAACTAAATAGGATTCCTGAAGAATACCCAATAATCATTAATTAAGTTAATTACTCGTATGCAATGTGAACTCTCTCAATCATCCATATTTTATCTTTAATTATACTTTATTCATTGAACACTTCCATAAATTCATCACAAAAATTCCTAATTGAAAATAATAACTTAAAACAAAGACATGCCTCAAATTGAAGGTGTTACACATATTGTGCTCCCTGGATCCTCTAGTCCATGAACATGATTGATCATACCTTCTTCCTTATTTCCCACATGTATGAAAAAGAAATTAATTTTTATATCCATGTAACTAGATAATGTGTTAAATGAAAAGTAGAGTAACCTTTAGGGTCCTTAGACATTTCCTTACCATTTATTTCCCTATAATCATAGTTTTTTCCTTAAATGTTTTAATCATCACAAACTATCCATTTATATCTATATCTAGCGCATTTGACTCCAGTGGACACCGATTGTGGGTAATAATATTAATTTAACCATATTCATCACTATGAGCTAGAGACATATTCTATCCCAAGGAAAAATTCCTTTAATCACCATAATCCTTGAAAAATTATTAATAAAACCCTTCATTAAAATATGTTTAGTGCTCATACCTAAGGTATTTGTTCAATCCCCTTCTTACTAATTAAAAATACTGAAGTTATTATATATATATCCCATAACCTAGTTGTTTAATTGGATTCAGAAACCCTCTATATGATGTGTTCATACATTGTTCCTATAAGGCCCCACAGCCTTAAACCATACTTAAAATTGAATTAAATGAATAATTCACAATGATGATCTTTTCAGGTTTAGAGTTTTAGAGAATTAGGACATAACTATTACATCTCAAAATATTACAAAGTAGAAACTTCTACTAAGGTTCCATAAAATAAAAAACTCTTAAAACGAAACATGTCTAGTTCCATGTTTTTGGTAGCATGAATTTCCCTTGATCCCATCCTTGACCCTATTCCACATTAAGTCTTGTGAAAAACATTTCAAAAACATGGGATGAGCATAAAAAGCTCAGAAAGGGATACACAAAGAATGAAAACTGTTAGTTTTTTCAAAACAACAAGTAAACCATGTATACTTTAACAAAGTAATACTTTTCACATTTTCAAAGTAGTAATAACTCTTCACTGAATAAGAGTTCATTAGTTACCCTTCTGTAACCAAAAGATTACCATAAAACCCATATAAAGATCACATAACATATAAAGGTAACTTGGGACATAAACATACTTAAGTGGAATAACCATAAGGTCGACTTCCACACATATCACTTAATGGAATAGCCATTCGGACAACTTCCATACATACTTAATGGAATAGCCATACGGCCGACTTTAATACCCAATGCATTGGAGGTTATAATGTAACCACCCGTCCTGGTATTCACGGCACCACCCGTCATATGGTTTATCACGTAACCACCGGTAAAATTTCCAAGTACCACTATAAAATTATAACACATAAAACCAACATAAAGGAATGATAACATTTCCACATTTCAATCACAATATATCATTTAAATATATTGACATAATAGAATCCTTTATCAAAACCATTTTCAATTCCAAAATACAAAGAAAAGTATATGGTATTTATTTTATTTTAAAAAAATTACGGCTTGTTGAGGAATCCAAAGATCAAATAATACTCATGGCGGTGGAAAAGGTTGTTGTCACCGCGTACGTAAAAAGAAACATTCCTTTTTGTCGTTTAGTAAAACGCTTCATAGAAAAAATATTCCTTTTGAATAAGCGTAAAAGTCAAAGTGGTTTATACACCGTATAAAATAAGGTTGTGTATAAAACAAAATATGCCTCAATGAATGGAGATTGAGACGAAGACCCTTACAAAGACGGTATCCTTAGTTTAAGGATAAATCAATTGCATAATTATGTGTGAAAAATGAATACACCAAATATAAGTGGATATTAAGTGTAAAAAAATCATAGGTTATTCACACATATTCATAGAACATCATATTCAAGGAGTACAAGTTTATCCGAAAGAATAAAATTTGGGTTAAAAAGTTCCCTTGCAAAAATTTGACAGCCTAACAGTGTCACTTCAAAGTTCAGAAAAAGAGTTGATGAGAGATAAAAAAGTGAATCTCATCACTTGGACATAAAATTTACATAAATAAGGATATATGAGAACATATCCCAACATAACAATATGTGAATTAAAGGACCCAACAAAATAATTCTTTTAAAAAGAGGAGGGTGAATGGTTCCCTTACCGACTTGGGTATCTTTCGAAACATACACCCCATGAAAAAAGGACAAAACATCATTGATGTAAATACTCATAAACGAAATTATATTACACAAAGAGTAGATTAATTGGAAGTAAATACACCGCTCAAAGGAAATTGTGGGAAATGTAGCATAAATCTCACGGGAATAAAAGTGAGATGAAAAATCCCTTACGAAAACTCGGCAGCCTAACGACACCACTTAAAACATCCAAAATGGATTGATGATAGAAAATAGGGTCTCTCATCATATTAACATAATGTTTATAGAAAGAGGAAAATAAAATCCCCCAACATAACAAAGAGGATCTTAAAAGAATTGACATAAATAAGAGTACTTAAAAATAAGGATAGAGGTAAGATCTCTTACAAAAATTCGGTAGCCTAACGGCGCCACCCAAAACTTCCAAAATGGATTGATGAGAGAGAATAGGGTCTCTCATAATATGAACAATAAAAAACAGTAAGAGTAATATAAAATAACATCCCAATAACAATTAATATGAGCTTTAAAAGTAATGACATAAAACAGCGTACTTAAAAAGAAAGAGAGGAGTAGGATCCCTTACCTCGGGTCCGACTTGACTCGATTGTTCTTTAACGTCCTGAATAATAAACCTGAGTTAATTTCTACTTGCTTAAGAACCTTTTTAAAGTTCATTATTACTTTTATATCACTTATTACCATGTTATAAAAATTATGTAATCATTTAAGTTAATAATGTTTGTTTTGTCGATATTTGGTTCTTAAGTCGAAAGTGGACTTCTTACAATTACATGTTGTTCATGTGGTCAAAGGTTCTTTATATATAGAATGAAATTACTTATTTGGATATAATATATATCATATATATCCAGCATATACATGTATTTATAATATTACACAATCATTTAGAGGTAAAAAATGAAATGCACCGTTCATGGAGACGGTAAGCCGTACGTACGCATGAACGCTACATTCATTTCTTTGTCATATTAATGGAATTAAAACTAAATTAGAGGTATGTATTTTTTAATTACAGAATTATATTCATAATTTAGATGTATCATTCATCATATATATCCATTATATACCTGTACTTTTAATATTACATTACATTTGGGGATAAGAAATGAAATGCACCGTTCATGGAGACGGTAAGCCGTACGTATGCATGATCACTACTTTCATTTCTATATCATACTTTAATGGAATGAAATAATAATGATATAGAGGAATATTATAATTCCAGTATAACATCATATATAATAACTTTAAATCCATCCTTTATACGTCCCACATATGGCATTAACGAATCAAATCACTTTGAGGGGGCAGTAGTCCGCACTTCCTTAAATGAAGATATCGCGTTTACCCATAATGGAAACCATAAAGGTATACCCAACATGAAAAATACAGAAGCTTAAGGAAAACATAAACATATTATATATAATATATAAATATATTTTCATCTTAATGGCCACCTTTGAAGGTGTTAAAATAATGTTGAACAATCATCGTTTCGGGAGGCCGAAATTCGCCATCCACGGAAACAATATGTTCTTTAACCATTATATGTAGGTGTGTGTAATTGTAGCTCAAATCCTTATTATAAAAACATTCTAGTATATTTATGATACTGGAGTTGTTAGAAAAGAAATGAATAAAAATATTTTAGGGGGTTGGAGAAGAAAAATAAAACAAAAGGACTCAAGTGAAGACATTACCTTAAAATCGGGTAACTCCCTTTGGTTTGAGTTCAAAGGATTCCTTGGGAAGACTTATGCCCAATGCTAGGCTTTAAGGAGTAAGAGAGGGAAGTGGAGAGACAAAATTGTCAGGGGTTGGCTGAGCCAATGGCTTTGGAAGTGTGGGTATAGAGGTAGATGCGGGGGCCTTTTATAAGAGGAGAGGAGGGGCACTCCTGGAAAGTAAAGATAAGTTACTTTATTTTAAAATGGGTTTCGGATTCAAAAGGCCCCAAATTGATATAATTCTAGGGTAAGGTGATAAAGGTTCTAAATCCACCCATACAATAGGTTTTGGACATGTGTAGGTCATACATTTTACATTATCATTTCATTTTATTTAAATCCATTATTAATGAGGTAATCGCTGCATCATCATGATGTCATAAAGAATTTAATTTATTTAAAGTCTAAAAATTATAAAAAAACTACTATGATGTAGGAAATCTTTTTATATTTCTAATGAATATTTATATTAAAAAATCTGACTTGTATAACCCCATGTAAAAATTGTTTTAGTAAAACATCTCATGTTTGTGTCATTTTTACTTTAACATTAAATAAAAAGGTATTTACGTCATTTTCCAACCAAAGTGGCTCCATGGGGTCCCCAAGTTGACCCAGGGATTGTATTGGTCGGCCATGACACATCTAATGAGGTTAGGACATGTTTCTAGGTCATTTCATTTTATTAAAACATTATTCATACCTTAAACTACACTAATTACCTCTAATCGCGATTAAAAATTAAATAAGTTACTATTCACCAAAAATTTATTTTAATCCCATTGAACCACATTTTACTTCTTAATGACAACCATTTATGTCGGATTTTTGATATTCAACACACAATGATGGAAAAATTTTATTTAAACGGAAAATAAGTTTTTATAAGTACCACTTAGTGGTTTCACTATTCATCAAAAATTGAAGTTTTTCAGAAAAATGCCAAAACGTCACCCTAAGATATATTTGATATTTTGAATTCAAAAATGATTTCTATTTTACAAAATTCAAAAAATATTAGTTGCATTAATTAATTTAATAATTAATTCCCGTTATCAGAGCAAATAGCGTGTTTTTATGAAACAATAAGTATCAAAAGATTGACACTAGTTTAAGTCCATTTTCAAAGTGAAATTAATTCCAATGACCACTATTGTATTAAATGGTAAAAATATATTCTAATTTTACTTTAAAACCAATTGAAAAGACAATCTAATCATATAAATAAATTAGATTAAAAAGGGGTTTTGAATTAATATACAACATTTTTCACTATTAATTAATAATTGAACTTTTTCAGAAAAATACCAAAAATTTACACAAAGTAAATTTTGATGTCCCGATTCTAAAAAAGAATTTCATTTTTCCAAATATATCACATAAAATTGTCAAAAAGTGGATTTACAAGAGGTTCACCATCAAAAGGAGGTTAATCGACTTTTTAATGAATATTGGAATGTCTACGCTTAAAATTGGATTCATTCGCATTTTTAATCCTATAACATTTGTTGTAAAGAGTAAAAATATCTGACAAAAATATATAATCATTTTTTAGTTAGTTCTGTTCATTCCCTCTATTACAACGGCTGGGCGTTAACTACCATAATATTATTTTATTATTAGAGTGCAATCCAAGATTCCCAAGAAACTCATTGTTGCGTATTGGGTACGCCATCGTGCATAGCGTCCCCTTTAAAGTAATATTAATATTTTATTCACAAATATGGATAAATATGAAAATTTCATATTCTTTATTTACCTGGGGTGTTACATCCTTCACCCCTTTTGGGAATTGCATCCTCGCAATTTTAAAATTGAGCATGGAAACATCCTTGAAAGTCCCACATCGGAACAAGAGTCGGTAAAACAATCACTTTAAAATAAAGAACGATACGTATAGAGGTTACCTGAGTTAACCCATACTAGGATTCCATGTAGGAAAACATGGAATGGAAGAAAAATCAAAGGGTCATGTTCTCAAGGGAGAGTGATAGTAAACATTTCTAGGAGAAATTTAACCATAAGAAAATCACAAACTTGTGATGGGTTAAACGGTATTCGATTCCCCAATAGGAAAAGTTAATAGAAAACATTTTTGTTTTAAGTTACTTTTCATTGAGGAATTTATTCATAAGGAAACATAATCACTCATCATATTGACTTTCAACTTTTATTATATTCATTACACAAACTCATATTTTCTCCAAAAGACGAGTATTTAGGATGACTTGTTCATATTAAGAGTATTATAATCAACTTCTAGAGAATCACCTAATCCACCAAAGAGAACTATATACTTCCCATGTCTTTAGGCTTTTACAAAAACCAAAATCAAAAAGGATTGTACAAGATCAGATAATCTAGAAAAGGATAACCCTTTAAAAATAAAATCAATGCTTAATCTCCAAAACTTGTCCAACAAAACTTAAGGTTCAACGAGGACCATCCAATAAACAATTTGTCCATAAAATTCTTCAATGTAAACCAAACTAAGATTGAAACCCAAATATTTGAAGGATTTAGTCACATAGTCTTCCAAGATAAATCGTAACATTTATCTCCAAACAACATCAGTTGCTCCTAAAGTCTCGTATTGAAAATTAATTATCCTAATCACATATCCTCTATGATAGGTTAATAATTTTCATAAATAACCCAAAATCAACTTACTCTTAATTCATAAAATCATATAACTAAAAAGAATCAGTCAAACTAACAAGGGACTTCACGTAGTCCAGTGGTAGGCGATAAATACCAGTCGCACTTTGGTTATGGATTCGATTCCCGCAGCTTTGTCCGACGCGACGGGCAGTCACACGGTCTGTGTGTTGTTATTTTTCCAAAACTATATAATTCTCAAAACATTCCCCAAAAAGGGATTAAATCATCAAAAATAACCATAACATAATTTAACCTCAATTTAATCTCATGCCTTTCACTTCAATCATAACAAATAGTAACCCATAATTACATCAAAAGTAAGGATCATATAAACCCAAATGGTTCTTTATAACTATGTCCACAAAAGAAAAGATAACTATTACTTGAATAAAATTTTCATATATTAAACATCAGGGTTACACATAATATAAAATGTCTTCTAATGTAACCCCATCATCAAAAAAGACTTAATACTCTTAAGAATTTCACCATAACTCTTGATGCCCTTATATGTTGACATCTTACTCATTCAACATTCTTCATGATCCATTAACCATTACTTTCCAACTTATTCTGAAATACTTCTTTCCTATAAACAAAATCATGAATCATATCCTAAGATTCCAAAATAGGAAAACAATAGTCATGAAATAATCCATACCTTTGATTGGTTATTTTCAGTTTATTCATCCTTAATCGGAATGGAATTAGGTATTGGTAAACGAAAATTTGTATGATCTTGGTGATCCCATTCATGAAACTTCTTCATAGGACATGTGTTTGCATAATGACCTTGCACACCAAATTTATAACATTCAATTGATCCCTCATAAATAACTTCTTTCCCTTTCCTTGATTCAACTGGATGCATCCTATTTCCATGGAAGGTTCTTGATTTATGACCTTCATTTCTACATCTATAGCATATTTCTTTCCCTTTGAAACATTTTCCTAGGTGTTTATTTCCACATCTTTGATACATAGGTTTTTGAACACACTTACCTTTATGATTATTACCTATAGTTCCGTAGGGATTTTTTTTCTCGCATATATAATGCCTTATCGAAATCACCAAGGTTTAGGTGGTCAATCATGACTCTAGATAGTTGGTTGAGGATAAACACAAGAGTTCTCATTGCAGCTCCCATATCATTCAGCTGCCCTCTCAGAAAACTGTCACAGTTTCCTTCACATCCACTGTTACATTGGTGCCTGCTAGATCCAGCCATTTAATAAAACCAAAAATGGTCAGTGTGAGTATATCAACAAAACCATCATGTAATAATGAGTAAGATATACTTACTCATTCACATTATCTAATAACTATGACTCTTTCTGAAATTCTAACCATTATGGTAATGTCACTTATGCTTAAAGAATACCCTAACCTCTAAAGTTATCTAAACCGACCTTTGATACCAACTATAAGGCCCCAAATCCTTAAACCATACTTTTAATCGAATTAAATGAATAATTAACATTGAGGATCTTTTCAGGTTTAGAATTTTAGAGAATTAGGACATAACTATTACATCTCAAAAGATTACAAAGTAGAAACTTCTACTAAGTTTCCATAAAATAAAATCTCTTAAAACGAAACATGTCTATTTCCATGTTTTTGGTAGCATGACTTTCCCTTGATCCCATCCTTGACCCTATTTCACATTAAGTCCTGTGAAAAACATTTCAAAAACATGGTATGAGCATAAAAAGCTAAGTAAGGATACACAAAGAATGAAAACTGTTAGTTTTTTCAAAACAACAAGTAAACCATGTATAATTTTACAAAGTAATACTTTTCACCTTTTCGAAGTAGTAAAAACTCTTCACTGAATAAAAGTTCATTACATACCCTTCTGTAACCAAAATATTACAATAAAACCCATATAAAGATCACATAACATATAAAGGTAACATGGGACATAAACATACTTAAGTGGAATAACCATAAGGTCGACTTCCACACATATCACTTAATGGAATATCCATTCGGCCAACTTCCATACATACTTAATGGAATAGCCATACGGCCGACTTCCATACCCAATGCATTGGAGGTTATAACGTAACCACCCATCCTGGTATTCAAGTCACCACCCGTTATATAGTTTATCACGTAACCACCCGTAAAATGTCCAAGTACCACTATAATATTATAACACATAAAACCAACATAAAGGAATGATAACATTTCCACATTTCAATAACAATATATCATTTAAATATATTGACATAATAGAATCTTTTATCAAAACCATTTTCAATACCAAAATACAAAGAAAAGTATATGGTATTTATTTTATTTGAAAAACATTACGACTTGTTGAGGAAGCCAAGGATAAAATAATACTCGCGGCGGCGGAAAAGGTTGTTGTCACCGTGTATGTAAAAAGAAACATTCCTTTTTGTCGTTTAGTAAAACGCTTCGTAGAAAAAAAATTCCTTTTGAATAAACGTAAAATTAAAATTGGTTTATACACCGTATAAAAGAAGGGTTTGTATTAAACAAAATATGCCTCAATTAATGGAGATTGAGACGAAGACCCTTAGAAAGATGATATCCTTAGTTTAAGGATAAATCAATTGAATAATTATGTGTGACAAATGAATACACCAAATATAAGTGGATATTAAGTGTAAAACAATCAGAGGTTATTCACACATATTTATAGAACGACATATTCAAGGATTACAAGTTTATCCCATGGAATCAAATTTGGGTTAAAAAGTTCCCTTGCAAAAATTTGACAGACTAACGCCGTCACATCAAAGTTCTGAAAAAGAGTTGATGAGAGATTAAAAAGGGTATCTCATCACTTGGACATAATATTTACATCAATAAGGATATATGAGAACATATCCCAACATAACAATATGTGAATTAAAAGACCCAACAAAAGAAGTCTTTTAAAAAGAGGAGGGTGAAAGGTTCCCTTACAGACTTGGGTATCTTTCAAAACATACACCCCATGAAAGAAGGAAAATACATCATTGATGTAAATACTCATAAACAAAAGTATATTACACAAAGAGTAGAATAATGGGAAGTACATACACTACTAAAAGGAAATTGTAGGAAATATAGCATAAATCTCACGGGAATAAAAGTGAGATGAAAAGTCCCTTACGAAAACTCGGCAACCTAACGGCGCCACTTAAAACATCCAAAAATGATTGATGAGAGAAAATAGGGTCTCTAATCATATTAACATAAAGTTTACAGAAAAATGAAAGGAAAATCCCCCAACATAACAAAGAGGATCCTAAAATAAGTGACTTAAAGAAGAGTAATTAAAAAGAAGGAGAGAGGTTAGATCTCTTACGAAAATTCGGCAGCCTAACAGCGCCACCCAAAACATCCAAAATGGATTTATGAGAGAGAATAGGGTCTCTCATCATATGAACAATAAAAAACAGTAAGATTAATATAAAAGAACATCCCAATAACAAGTAAGATGAGCTTTAAAAGGAATGACATAAAAGAGTGTACTTAAAATGAAAGAGAGGAGTAGGAACCCTTACCTCAGGTCCGACTTGACTCGATCGTTCTTTAAGGTCCTGAATAAAAAACTTGAGTTAATTTATACTTGATTAAGAACCTTTTTCAAGTTCATTATTACTTTTATATCACTTATTACCATGTTATAAAAATTATGTAATCATTTAAGTTAATAATGTTTGTTTTGTCGATATTTGGTTCTTAAGTCGAAAGTGGACTTCTTACTATTACATGTTGTTCGTGTGGTCAAAGGTTCTTTATATCCAGAATGAAATTCCTGATTTGGATATCATATATATCATATATATCCAGAATATACATGTATTTATAATATTACATAATCATTTATAGGTAAGAAATGAAATGCACCGTTCATGGAGACGGTAAGCCGTACGTACGCATGAACGCTACTTTCATTTCATTGTCATGTTAATGGAATTAAAACTAAATGAGAGGTATGTATATTTTAATTACAAAATTATATTCATCATTTAGATGTATCATTTATCATATATATACATTATATAAATGTACTTTTAATTGTACATTTCATTTGGGGATAAGAAATGAAATGCACCGTTCATGGAGACGGTAAGTCGTACGTACGCATGAAGGCTACTTTCATTTTTATATCATAATTTTAATGGAAATAATTAATAATGATATAGAGGTATATTATAATTCCAGTATAAAATCATATATAATAACTTTAAATCCATCCTTTATACATCCCAGATATCGCATTAACGAATCAAATCACTTTGAGGGGGCGGTAGTCCGCACTTCCTTAAATGAAGATATCGCGTTTACCCATAATGGAAACCATAATGGTATGACCAACATGAATAATACATAATCTTAAGGAAAACATAAAAATATTATATATCATATATAAATATAGCTTCATCTTAATGGCCACCTTTGAATATGTTAAAAGAATGTTGAACAATCATCGTTTCGGGAGGCCAAAATTCGCCATCCACGGAAACAATATGTTCTTTAACCATTAGATGTAGGTGTGTGTAACTGTAGCTAGAATCCATCTTATACCAACATCCTATTATATTTATTATACTGTATTTTTTACAAAAGAAATTAATAAAAAGAGTTTAGGGGGTTGGAGAAGAAAAATAAAACAAAAGGACTCAAGTGAAGACATTACCTTAAAATCGGGTAACTCCCTTTGGTTTGAGCTTGAAGGCTTCCTTGTGAAGACTTCTGCCCAATGTGAGGCTTTAAGGAGTAAGAGAGGGAAGTGGAGAGACACAATGGGTAGGTTTTGTCCGAGCCAAAGGCATTGGAAGTGTGGGTAAGGAGGTAGAGGTGGGGGCCTTTTATAAGAGGAGAGGAGGGGCACTCTTGGAATGTAAAGATAAGTTACTTTATTTTAAAATGATTTTCGGATTCAAAAGGTCCCAAATTGATATAATTAGAGGGTAAGGTGATAAGGGTTCTAAATTCACCCATCCAATAGGTTTTGGACATTTCTAGGTCATATATTTTACATTATCATTTCATTTTATTTAAATCTTTTATTAATGAGGTAATCGCTGCATCATCATGATGTCATAAATAATTTAATTTATTTAAAGTCTAAAAATTATAAAAAAACTACTATGATGTAGGAATGATTTTTATATTTCTAATGAATATTTATATTCAAAAATATGACTTGTATAACCCCATGTAAAAATTGTTTTAGTAAAACATTTCATGTTTGTGTCATTTTTACTTTAACATTAAATAAAAAGGTATTTATGTCATTTTCCAACCAAAGTGGCTCCATGGGGTCCCCAAGTTGACCCAGGGATTGTATTGGTCGGCCATGACACATCCAATGAGGTTAGGAAAAGTTTCTAGGTCATTTCATTTTATTAAAACATTATTCTTACCTTAAACTACACTAATTACCTCTAATCGCGTTTAAAAACTAAATAAGTTACTATTCACCAAAAAGTTATTTTAATCCCATTGAACCACATTTTACTTCTTAATGACAACCATTTATGTTGGATTTTTGATATTCAACACACAATGATGGAAAATTTTTATTTAAACGGAAAATCAGTTTTTATAAGTACCACTTAGTGGTTTCACTATTCATCAAAAATTGAAGTTTTTCAGAAAAATGCCAAAACGTCACCCTAAGCTATATTTGATATTCTGGATTCAAAAATGATGTCTATTTTACAAAATTCAAAACATATTAGTTGTATTTATTAATTTAATAATTAATTCCCGTTATCAGAGCAAATAGCGTGTTTTTATGAAACAATAAGTATCAAAAGATTGACACTAGTTTAAGTCCATTTTCAAAGTGAAATTAATTCCAATGACCACTATTGTATTAAATGGTAAAAATATATTCTAATTTCACTATAAAACCAATTAAAAATAAAATCTAATCATATAAATAAATCAGATTAAAAATAGGTTTTGAATTAATATACAACATTTTTTACTATTCATTAATAACTGAACTTTTTCAGAAAAATACCAAAAATTTACGCATAGTAAATTTTGATGTCCCGATTATAAAAGAGAATTTTATTTTTCCAAATATATCACATAAAATTGTCAAAAAGTGGATTTACAAGAGGTTCACCATCAAAAGGCGGTTAATCGACTTTTTAATGAATATTGGAATGTCTACGCTTAAAATTGGATTCATTCGCATTTTTAATCCTATAACATTTGTTGAAAAGAGTAAAAATATCTGACAAACATATATAATAATTTTTTAGTTAGTTCTGTTCATTCCCTCCATTACAACGGCTGGGCGTTAACTACCATAATATTATTTTATTATTAGAGTGCAATCCAAGATTCCCAAGAAACTCATTGTTGCGTATTGGGTACGCCATCGTGCATAGCGTCCCCTTTAAAGTAATATTAATATTTTATTCACAAATATGGATAAATATGAAAATTTCATATTCTTTATTTACCTGGGGTGTTACATTTCCAATTTTCAAATCTATTATATGACATCATATTCTTAAACCTTTATTAGTTTTTGTTTCATTACCCTAAAATGTATGATACAATAATCTTGGAATCGTGAACTTAATCTATGTATATCCACTCATAATATGCATTTTTCTTTTTTTAGGCTTCTCATTCATGTAATTTTTTTTACATAACCATACCAAAAATTATATCTCATCTTCCTTGAGTAATGATATTTTATTATAAACACATTCTATAATGGGTCCAATAATATTGACTATAAATTTTGTGCTCCTTTCTATGAGAATATATACATTATTGTAATTGTTATCTCTATTCATGTTAGGTTTTTCATTGTCATTTATACTATAAAAATAGTCTCACCTTTTTCTATAATATAACAGACATTATATTACATGTATATTGGGATAACATATATGAAAATACACTCCCCAAGGAAAGATACCTAAATCTCCCCAGGATGAAAACTGCAAAAGGTAAACATATGAAATGATTGGGTCTCCACTCACTGGGAGTTCACCTCACATAACCCAAGAAAATTTGATCATTAAAAAATGAAAATTAATAAAACATATCAGGAAATAACCTAAAAATACTTTCATAAAAAATTATATGTTACTAGCCACTAATCCCCCCTCATTTGAGACATAGTAAAAAGTTAGGGTGAAAAGGAAAGAAAAAAAGCTTTTGAGGTCCACCATGAAACCTTATCAAAAATCAATTGAAGATCTATAGGTTCCTCAACCAGGGAAAAAATATGTGCATCCTTATATTCATTTCATATTGGTTTAAATGGTTTATATGAAATGCATAAGAGTGGTATCGGTGTAATCATGATAGATTAAGGATTGAAATTACCACCAAAAGTGCACCCTTTACGATTCTCATCATGTGGAGTCACTCATTTTTCATAAATGAACATACTAACTCGACTGTATGATGATGGTATATAAGCCACCATATTTTTCTTTATTATACACATATGAGAGTACATATCCTAGAGTAAACCATATTTGATACACAATTGAGCTACCCTTTGTTTACTGTTATGGAAATTATGACACCATATTTGGATAACCTATATTCATCCATGTGGACATTATCTAGTGGTGATATAGTACTATGATCATAAACCTAAAAAGTATCATCCCCAAATTATAGTAATTGTACATGTTTCACAATATTCAACTCACCTATATCTACATAAGCATTAATCATTACAATATAAGGGATTACAACATGATTCATCCTTGAATAAAGTGTTCAGAAATTATAATTATTCTATCCATGACCATTCATTATTCAAATTGATATATTACCATAATTTTACCTTTCAAATATTTTAGAGGACATCATAAATTGATGATCATGATTAGAAAAGAATAAAATAATTAATAATGGTTAAAAATAAAATATATTTACTTATTTAAAAATATAGGATATTCGAAAATTTTGAGTCACTCTCATTATATAATAATATAATTGAAAATATATATATTATTAAAGTCGCACATAATAGATTCTTGAAGATTAATAACAACCTACATTGTGTAACTAATAGTTTTATGTAGTAATTCAAGTGTTGTGTTTTCTACCTCAACATCTAGAAAAAATTATAATTCCCTTAAATTAGCATCAATCCCTACCTTGTTTAACTTCTCAACTAGCCATTTATTCTTCTATGATTCCATTTTAGTGATGTCATTCTCTTGATGTGGTTAGTAATGTTTTAAGTGAATTTACTACACCATGTCCCCCCTTACGTGACATATTTTTTTCCCAGCTACCACCACTTTATATTGATAATAATCATGAATCATATAATATAGGAGATTAATATACTGGGATAAATATTTCATAGTTGAATGATCTTACAATAGAATGAAAATTTTCTCTCAAGAAATGATCACCTTCTTCACTCTACAATAGATGTCATGTTAATCGTGCCTCCCAAATCACAAATAGATAACTTGTGATGGAGGGGGTGTATCTAACCACCAATAACATTGAGAGGTGACATGGATACTATTTTTGGGATAATCCATCACATGTACTTTGACATTCATTAATTTATTTTTGATTTCATCGTTATTGAATCTAAACTATTCAAATATATCAACCCATAATCGAAGATCAAATCTCTCATGGAGGGTCCAGTATCAACCCCTCCATGGTTAGATTGCATCATATCAGACCATATCATCAATAACTATTCTGAAATAGATTTAAAATAAGTGACGTCTTCAGTTTATATATTTTAGATTAGGATTGTTGGAATTAGAAAATTGTAAATTTTATTTACCATACATACGAATAAATATGATTATAAGAGGTGTTAATAATCTTCTTCAATTATTGAATCATTAAATATTTTGAATTTTGATACCTCATCAGATGGAATAACATATGAATTTTTTCATGGAAACCATTCATTGGTATTCAGGATATTTTTAACACTTATTAAATCACTACACCCTCTGGAGGAGAGATAGGCCTAGAATGAATACACGACCTAGGATCATATTGTTGGTGAAGAATTTGACATGTAGAGAAAATATTGGTTAGAAAAATCATAAAAGATGATAAAAATATATACTTAGACAATATTAATACATACATGCACAAATAATATTAATATTGGACATCTGATATTTATCTAGGGCTGGAACCTATATAAGGTATTCTATTAGCCTTGTATCAGTGGGTATGAAGTCCATTACACCAGTACTATGAGATGAGTTTGTTATCTCATGGGATTCTCCCATCAGTTCTCCCCTAAAACCCCATTTAGGGTGTAATGGAGATATATAATCCTCATCAGTTGATGCCTATGGGACCTTAATACCAATTCCATTATTTAAAAAAAACTGATGAGTAACCATGAAGTTATAAATCAGCTCAAAATATGATTATATGAATAAAAATATTACTTACATATATGGGGATAATATTGTTTTAAGTGATCTAATAAATCAATGACTATTTATTTTCTAGAATGAAAAATTAAAGGAAAAAAATGTGGTGGAGGATTTATAAATATTTCCATTAGAATGTAGATCGCATCATTCATATTTTTCATAGGTTAGGAGAGCCTCCATCTTCAATCCTTATAGAAGAGTAATCACTCAGAGCAACCAAAATTCCTCTAACAGTACACTCTAAAGATAATATATGTTACTAAGGCCCTTACAAATCCTATAAAGGTTGAGGAATCATTGATTAGAAATGTCGTGACCCATCCTCTAGGACCGTGTTATGACTACCCCAAGCCCACCTTCCATAGGCCATGGGTGGTGACTAGCACCGAAAGGGAACATCCCAAGAAGGGAAAGAATTCGTTTTAAACATGCACACACAAATACATGGCATACGGCAAAAAAACCACATAGAATATTGAAAGTAAAACCACCCAAATGTACCACCACTAAGAGTAAGAGGTGTAAACTAAAAGAAAATGGACTAGAATACTGGCCTAAGAACCCAAATGTAAATAGTACTATCGAAGTCTTCTACGATGTCTCTTCCTGTAGGGTAGTGGAAATAAATATTGAAGCTGTAGACATATGACTCATCCACTCATGCCTCACTGAGCTTCATTAAGCCCCAGACCCCCATGGTCGGCATCATGGAATTGGTCGTCTGCACAAGACACAGAACGTGTGATAAAATCCCATGTAGGAGTGAGTATAATAACTCAGTTGGGACCCCGAGATCCTCAAATGTCTCTTAGAATTCCACAAGGTAAAATACCACAAATAAAAAAACCACAAAAGAAATACCACAATCCATGATCTAAAATACATAGAACAAAGTAAAAGATATCTCACACCGGGTATAACATATATATAGAGTTAAATGTGATTATTAGAAATGTTATATGATATTATTCTATTTAGAGGATTATTTTTTGATCCATGAACATTTTCTCTTCTACTAATCCACGAAGGGCTTCTCTACTAGTTATCCACGATGGGTTTCTCTTCAGCTAATCGACAATGGGTCATGCTACTGTTGATCTATGAAGGGTCAATATCATGTTGATCCATGAAGGATCCTTCTTATATTGATCCATGAAGGGTCACTCATATGCTGATCCATTAAGGATAGCTCTTATGAGGATCCACAAATCATGTAGCTCTTATACTGATCCAATAAGGGTCACTATTCATTCTTCATGTCACTGCCATATAATGGATTCCCACCCTTAGCACACATGATTCATGGAGGATATTATTTTCAATTCCTCGATCATACGTCAACCTCCATGATGTCCCAAAAAGAGTAACCAAAAGGACCATCTTGGCATAAGGGTCACAACACAAAATACGGTGCATCGAACAGATATCTTGTCTATAAAATATGATCATTTTTGTAAAAATGGACATGTTGGAATCGATTCTGATCCAACTGGGCCATACACCAACCTCCACCAAAACTCATATAGAGTATCTAAAAATGAATTCCTATTCTCAAGGGTCCTTGTTCTGCAGACAGAACGTCAATTTGACACTCGGTCTATTAGTTACAAGCATTTCAGTCAAACGGGGGTCGGTAGGGTCCGGGTCCGGTCTGAACCGATCAGACCAACCCGACCCAACCCAGATCCAGTCCGACTCAATAGGGCGGGTCCATCCCACCAGAATGGGTCCATACAACCATAGTGGTCTATCTTATCTATCCTAGATGTGACTAAGTCGCGTCCGGTTCGTTACCTGGTGGTGCCTGCTCGTGCCTCCTCCCCCTACGACCAGCCCGCATAGCAGATCGGCACAGTCTAGCCAGAGGTGACTTTGTTGAATCTGTTTCTTCTAGCATGGTTGGTAAATCCTTCTACATGTGGTCCATAGACCGCATGCCTCCAGCTCGCCCGAGCGGCCTGCACATAGGCTACTCCTCCGCACGGTGCCAGTCGGCGCCGAACATCCACGCTGCCCTGACCCAGTGGTCATGGCCCTTCACCATCATGGCGCACTACCTCCCTCTTCCTATAGCAACTTCCGGCACTAGCATGCTTGTGGTTCCTTTTTTGGGACATCATAGTTTCTCTAGTGGTTCGTTTCTTGAACTGTTTGCACCAATGGGACTGTATGGCTTCCACCTTCACTGTGACAACCTCGACCTCACCTTGTCACCATTTCGAGAATTCTTCCACAAAGAACACATAAGGAGGAGGGGCTCGGGCCTTGTTTGTGTTGACACATTCCTCCATGATAGATATTTTAAATTGGTGAGGTTCAAGATCAATGTTCTATCATTCTATCAAAAATCCCCAATGGAAAACCCCATGGAAAGAACCCTCTCACTAGAACACTTAATATTCAGATCAACCTGTTCGTGGATTCATCCACGTTCATTGTTTAAGAATGAATAATGGGTAATTCAAGAAAATAAAATCCCAACCTATCTTCTAATCTATCGCTGGTGATGGAGGATGATCCAATTTGTTGTCTTCCGATGATCCCATGTTGTTCTTCACTGTTCATCAATTCCCGGACCCGATCTTGTTCACCATGAGATTTGTCACCGCACTACGATTCCCCATCATTAATAATTTCTGATGGATTCTCTGGAGTTCATTGTTCTTTTTTGGAGAGTAATTCTTCCATAGGTTATTCAAATAATCCCTAAGGTTTAATTCTAAACTATTCAATGCGTTCGTTTATTAAAAATGAAACATGTCTTAGTGTTTCTCTTACGGTGTGATGTTGCGTCGTGACACTATATCATTTATAAAACAATGTAGTGGTTATGCTTTCACAATGATCCATTAATGATTCTTATTTAAGGATCCTCATGATCGGCTCATCTTCATAGAACAGTGCCACCATCTGCCACTCAATGGTGTGAAATGAAATAAAATAACTTTTCTATGTTATTTTATTATTTTCCAAAATGTCTGAAAATTAAATCTTTTTTCCGACCCTTTTCGATCAACAGTTTGTCCTTTCTAGATAAATCCTTAAATTTTTACTACAATGGTGCCCTCATTTTTTTGATTCGATCACTGGTTCAAAAGTTAGAATAACCCACTCACACATTTACTTAAGTGATCAAAAGAAAAGTTCAAAATTACACTACAGGCACCCCGGGCCTTGGAATCATATGTTGTATCAGTTCCTGGTCTATAAATAATTCCATATAATTTTAAAAACAAATTACCTAGAAATTCTGAGATATTAAATTCTGCCCAATTTAGGGCTTTACATCCCCAAAAACCCAAACAAGGGCTAATCAAACAAGTGGGGGTACTTATCACGAATTTGAGTGTCCCTCTCCCATTTTCCCTCATGGAGGTTCATGTGCGGTCACCGAATGCACATAATGAGAATAGACCATCCACTAATTACCCACTCCTTTCGATCCTCTATCTAAACTAGGAACTCCGCAACGATCACCCCATTGCCAATGTCCAGCTCACCCTATTCGATGACGTACGATGGATCATGCGCGCACCTCCTCAGCTGTGACACCTGAAACAAATCGTGTACCTAGTGCATCAATGGGGGAAGAGTTGGGAAGTACACCACCTCATCAACTCCATCAATAATCTGGTAAGGTCTGATGAACCTCATAGATAACTTGGTGCCCCGACCAAATCTATATAATCCTCGTCGGGATGAGACCCGAAGGAAAAAAATAGTCTCACTCCTTGAACTCTAAGTGTCTCTATCCCCTATCAACATAAGACTTATGTCTGCACTGTTTTGCCCTTGTCTCCTCCTGGATTATCTGTACCTTCTCCATGGTACCTCATACCATCTCTGGACCCATGAGTGCTGACCCCCGGGGTCTATCCAGTATAATAGTGATTGGCATGATTGGAAGTACAGTTCCTTGAATGGAACCATTCTGATGGGGGAGTGGAACTATTTTTCACGTAATCTATACTAGAGGTATGTGGTCCTCCCAACTACAACCAAAATCCAAGACACAAGAATGAATCATGTCCCCTAATTTTTGTATGATCCGCTCTATCTGACCATCTCTCTAGGGGTGAAAAGTTGAGCTCAAGCGCAGCTGAGTCCCAAATGCCTCATGAAACCACTTCAACAATTGGAATGTACATCATGCATCACATTATTAGACGATCATTATTGTAACCTTTTGAAGCCATAAAATCTCCAATACATAGAGTCTCTCCAATCCCTCTACTGATCCCTACTCTAGGATGGGTAGTAAGTGGACCAACATGGTGAGTCGATCAATGATCACCCAGATAGAGTCATGGCCCCTAGACGTGTGTGGTTACCCTATCAAGAAGTCCATGGAGATTCCATCCCACTTCAACTATGATACATAAAGTGGTTGTGTCATGCCTTTAGGGACCTTATGCCTGGACCTCACTTGATACCATGTGAGGCATTGTGAAAAGAACTCTACCACCACATTCTTCATCCATATCCACTAGTACTGACGTCGGAGGTCCTGGTACATCTTCGCCACTACAAGATGTACCTCCAAAGGGGATGTATGGAACTCCCTCAAAAACATATCCCATAACTCCATGAGTACCATGGTGCATCATCTGAAAAGGATTTACTTCTCCCTGATGATGGAAAATAAATCAGGAGCCCACCCTGTGGATAACTGAGCACGTCGGGCCTCATAGTCAAAATCCATAGGTTTTGCCTCCCTAACTCGATGTTATAGTGGAGGAGTGATATTCATCGACAGAACATAAGATGCTCCATCACTATCCTAAAAGGATATCTTCATTGTGGATAGTTGCCCCGTTTCCTCACTCATCAGCTTTAAACTGGACCTCCTGCGGAGTGTGTCTGCCACCACGTTCCCCTTCTCATGTGTTGGCACTATAAAATACCTCCATGTAATTCCCTGAATGCTTCCGTATATGATCTCTGAGCGTGTCACATTCCACAAACTTTGATTTTACTGGTCTTGGAGCCCAAAAGGAGTTACGGATTAGAAGTTATGGTTGTTGGATTTCAGGCTTCTGGAAATGGGCATCCAAGACGGTTTGGGGGAAAAGTATGGATTTGCACGTAAAAAAGGGAATCTGGGGTGTAAAAATGGAATCTTGCGTGAAAAAAAGGAATATTTTGTGCAAGAACATAATGTTGTGCACAATAAAATAATTTTGTGTGCAACCCCATGCACAAACCTATTTCGTGCCAAATGCGACGTCAAACGCCCCTTTGCGCGCACGCCCGCTGCAGGTCGTGCAGAAAACCACTTGCGCATGTAGAATTCTATGTGATTCGCCTTGTGTGGAAAACCAATTGCGCATGTGTAATTTTATGTGCACCAACTCCCTAGTTGACGCCTATAAATACAAGTTCATCCTATTCTTCCCGAGAATCCCCCAGAGGTCGGATGCCGCTCTAATGTGTGTAAGTCTGTATTTTCCGCGCCTGCACATAAAACCTCCCATCCTGCATGTAAAACATCACTTTTTCACATAATGTGACCATAATTCCCAGTTTTCATGAAAATCATTATTTTTGCACACAACTGTGGCACGGTTCCCAATTTTTCACACAATAGGGCTGGACATATCCAATTGTGTGCACAGCTTTTCTATTGCACGTATTTCCTTCCATATTGCGTGCACATCCCCCTTTGCCGTGCCATTCCCCATTGTGTTCCAAGATCCACTTTTTCATGTCAACCTCCCTTATAGTGTGCGATTTCATCCCTATTGCATGCACAATACCCTGTTGCGCACACATCTCCCCTATTGCATGTAGGTCTTCCCTATTGTGTGCAATCCTTCCTTATTTCACCCAACCCATCCTGTGTATAGCCTATCTTATACGCAACAGTGCCCATGCCTACACCCATTGGTCCATAATGCAGGTCATGTGCCCTCGCACCCCCCCCCCTCAGGTTCAGTGCCAGTCTGTGTGTCCCGGCCAACTGGGCCGGTCCGTTCACTTCTGTTAGTCACCACCATGAAAAATGTAGAGTCCCACCATGTAATTTTTGAGTCTAGATTATAGGAGTTTCCATTCGCCCTTATGCACACCCACCTTCAACCTATGGAATACCATGATTTGAGATACTCATATGTACACCATGAAACACATTGAGTCGAGATATTCCTCTTGGTTCGATTCTCATGGCATGAGTTAAGATTATCCTCATCAATTCCCCATGTACATTGATTCAAACCATTACTCAAGAAACTCATCCAAACCCTATCACTTGGCTCCTATACCAGGTTGAACCAGAAAGGGTTGCCTTTGCGTATGTCCCAACACCATCCATTGATAGGTTTCTTATGAAAAATTTTCCTATCTACATGACTTTAAACTGTAGTAATCGTTATATGACAAATATAGGATACATTTTACTCAATATAATAGGTTCCTTGTGCACCAAGAATAAGATTCCAATAGTCCTATCCTCATGGCTATAAACTGCAGTAATCCCTATGTAAAAAACATAGGATACCTCTTGTTCCAAATAAGAGATGCCATATGTGCCAAAAATATGATTCCAATAGTCCTCTATACATCAGTATAAACTATAGTATTCTCTATTATTCAATAATAGGTTGCCTCTTATTCCAAATAAGTGATGCCTTATGTGCCAAGCATAAGATTCCAATAGTCCTCTCTACTTGTCTATAAATTGTAGTATTCCCTATCATTCAATAATATGATGCATGTTGTTCCAAATAAGAGATTCCTTATGTGATAAGCATAAGATGCCTCATTCCATGGTTACAGTGGAATAATTTCAAGAGAATTGCAATCTGTTCAAATATTCCATCACTCCACATCATGCTTTGTGTGTCCATCAATCGGGTCCTCATCCTATTTCATATCTGAAGGGACCCCCTAATGGCCTGGTCCCATGTCACATTGGCAAACCTACAATTCTAGGCCAATTCCCTGAAATACGTTGGATGACACATTGAGACAAGTCATGTGTTTCGAACACGGTCCACAGTTGACCCTCATTTTTTTGTCCCCATTTCAGGATAACGCGATATTAATGCTGTGTTTCGAACACGATCAATAGTTATCCTCCATCGTCACGCCACACTCACCATGTTCCAAATGTTGGTCATGTGATTCTCACTTTTCATCTCACATTGTTCAGACTGATTCCAATTCCCATTGGTGTTATCCCTCTTATTCACTAGTGTATAGGTGAAGGCCTCAACCCACCACTGAGTTGGGATGCCCTCATTTCAAGACATAAGGAAGTCCTTCGGGAATCTTTTTTTTTGTAATCCCCATTCACTGTTGTCGCTCCATAAAGGCACCTGATCAACTTCAATGCGTAAGCCCCATTCACTATTGTATCTCCATAGCAGCACCTGGGCAGCTTCCTTTCATAAGCCACATTCACCATTCCGGCTCCATAGCGGCGCCCGGGCAGCTTACTCACGTAAGCCCCATTCACCGTTGCCACTCCATAGCGACACCTAGGTAGCTTCTTTGCGTAATCCCCATTCACCATTGTCACTCTATTTTGGCAACGGGGTAGCTTCCTTGCGTAAGCCCCATTCATTGTTGCCTCTCCATTGCGGCACCAGATCAGGTTCCTTGCGTAAGCTCCATTAACCAGTGTCGCTCCATAGTGGCACCCGGATAGCTTCTTTGCATAATCCCCATTCACCATTTCCAACCCATACCAGCACCCAGGAAGCTTCCTTGCATAAGACCCATTCACCATTTCCACTCCATATCGACACCTATGCATATTTCTTTTGTAAGACCCATCAAACATTGTCGCTCCATAGCAGCACCTGGGAAGCTTTCTTGTATAAGCCCCATTCACCACCCATCATGGATGCACCATTGCACCATGATCATTAGTTCCTTGCTAAATCTTGTTTCTCAAACAGATCACGACTCATGTGGGAATAGAGATAGCATCGACCATTTCATCCTCTCTCGACATCCTAGAGCGTAAGCCCCAAACACCGTCATGAACTCCGTGGAATTTGATCCTTGCCAAGGTAAGGTACATAGGAAACCTCCCTAAGGTTCATGCCCACCATCCATTGGTTTTCCCCTCCTTCACATTGGTTCCCCTCCTCTTGAACTATGTGTAATTTGATCCTTTCCATGGTAAGGTACTTAGGAAACATCCCTAAGGTTCAAGCACACCAACCATTGGTCCCGACCTCCTTCATGTCAGTTCCCACTCCTCCTGAACTACACGGACATTGATCCTTTCCAAGGTAAGGTACGTAGGAAACCTCCCTAAGGTTCAATCCCACAAACCATTAGTCTTGACCACATTCTCGTCGGTTCACCAAACCCAATATGAACTTCGTGGTCTTTGATCCTTGCTAAGTCAAGGTATGTTGTATGCCTCCCTAAGGTTCAACCCCACCATCCATTGGTTCTAATCCCCTTCACGTCAGTCCACCCTTATCCTCCATGACTTTAAACTATATGCCCCTTTTGTCTCGCATGACACCGAACTGTACCCTATCCACCAGTAAGACGTTTTAAATCCCATCCAGTGGTATTCCATTATCGACCCCATTCAGTGGTAAGCAGTTGTCAACCTTATTCAATGGTAAGCCGTTGAAATCCTCAATCGACAGTAAGTATCTTTAGATAAACCACGCATACATTGATTCCCTACCATGGGGATATGTAGAAAGCCTCCCTGGGGATCAAGCCCCTCACTCATTTATCACCTTGATCTCTCCCACGAGCCTATGTAATTTAGGATGGTCATGCCCCATCCCAGAGGTTCCACTTCCTACAGGTCCCATCCATGCGTCCATTCCCATGGGCTGCCTCCTCAGGTGTCCCGTCATCCCACCAAACTACACGAACTTTGATTCCCTACCACGAGGATAATTAGGATGTCTCTTCAAGGCTCAAGCCCAACCTTACCATCAACTTCACGACGGTCCCATCTCATTCCCCCTCCAGTTCATTCAACTCTCCATCATTCATCCCAATTTATACCCGGGCCACTACACCCCAGCGAGATCATGTCAGTCATCCCAACGCCACTCCTTACGGAACCTAAGTAGCTAATCGTTCATAGGCCCCACACAACATCCATAACCATCCACCCAAGAGTATCCCTCTAGTGATAGGCCACTTTCTACACGTAAGCCCTGGTATATATCCAGGTCTTTTTCCTCTGTGTACACCCTTATTCATCACCGCCTCGAAATACGTGGGTTTTGATCCTTGTTTTCTACACAGGGTACGTCGGAAACCCCCACGAGGTTCAATCCCAGACAATGGTAAACCTTAGTGTTCCCCTATTCTAGGGTGCACACTCCCTGATCTGCGCTCAGTGGTGTCCAGATCCGCCTTCATGGTGTGACATATTTCCTTTATGGGATAAACCAACATGGGTCTGCTCTTATTGAGTGTTCTCATCATTCTAACCGGTAAACACTCTTGGAGATCCCTTCTAGGAATGTACCAATCTTTTCCGTCTATATAGGGAGTTCTGATCACCCTCATTCCATCTCGGCAAGATGTTAAACTCATGGCCTATATTTTTTTAAACATGAGATGACTGATGAAAACCTCGTAGGACACTCCTTTGGCATATCTGTCTCTGTAGGACGTTAAACTCGCGGTCTACCTCGTGTTAAACATGAGATGCCTGAGGAAAACCTTGGAAGACACACCATTGGCGTAACCATCTCCACAAGATGTTAATGTTTCTAAATACCCAATGCTAAATATGGGAAGCTGAGGAAAACATCAGAGATATGACTTCAGTATAAGATACCCTACGACTAACATGGGATGCCTCGGGTTATGCGCCCTTGAGATAACCCCCTCTTACGTGGAAGAATACGGGTTCCCCAATTCCCATGCATCCAGATATGCCCTGACATGCTTGATGTTACCATCTACTCTGACTGAAGGTTGCCTCCCTATCAAGGCCCCATGGAATTTCTAGACAGAAGCAATGTAATTAACCAACATCCCCAAAGATATGGCACTGGGAACGAGATTCATGAACCACGACTTAATCTATAAGGGAGACCCGGTCAAGGTAATGAGTTCCAAGGAGGAATCCATAGAAGGAAGAATCGACATCCCATCATCATGTTTTGATCAACGATAAAACATCCCTGAATAAGGAATGGATGATGCCCGCATTAAGAAAGCGAGAATGTGGGGCAAGAACTGTGCGCCCTCCACAGATGGATGCGCTCGCCCCGGCGAAAGCGTCATAAACACCATGAGTATAGACTATCTCAAAGTGATATTCCTGGAGGAACTCCAGCCATTGCCACTGTCTTAGATACATATCCTTATAGGAAAAGATACAGTTCAGACTCATGTGGTCTGAGTATACAATGAAACACTTTCCCATTTGGTAGTGTCGCCACATCTTTAGTGTGATGAATAAGAATGTAAACTCATGTTCATTTGTCACATACCTCTGCTAATGTGGTCTCAATTGTAGTGTCCCATAAGAAATCACCACTTTTACTTACATCAAAACACAACTAAGCCCGGTTTTTAATACATCATAGAACACCATGTAGTTGGTTCTATCTTATATCTCCCTTCAGATATGAGCACTCGTTAAGCTCATCCTCAGCTGCTAAAAGCTCTTCTAGCATCGTTCGGTCCAAACAAAGGATTTGTCCTTCTTTTTCAGTGATGTCAGGGGTGATACTATTCTGGAGATGCTGTGTAAAAACCATCGATTATACCCCACCATCCCAAGGAATCCTCGCACCTCGGTTACACTCTTGGGTGGCTCCAAAGAAAGAAATGACTCAATCTTCAATGGATATACTACAACACTAGCCTCTACAAAGGCGTGTCCAAGGAAATGGAACATTGTCTTCCAGAACTCAAACACCAAGAGCTTTCTTTATAGTTGGTTCTCTTAGAGTGCATCTAGATCCATCCATAGTTGTATCGCGTGCTTCTCCTCAAACGCGAAATACACTAAGATGTCACCAATAAAGACCACTACAAACCAGTCTATATACTTCTGGAAGACCATGTTCAGGAGTCCAATGAACTCTACTGGGTAATTCTTCATGCCAAAGAACATTGGTAAGACATCCTAATATTCTTCCACCACTACAAGAAACTATGGACTCCCCTCATCAACCACCCCAAGGGTCGTTCAATCCAACTGAAGTGTGATTGGTTTCACCCATTAATTTTCGAGCCCTTATTGCACTGCTCCATTTTCATTCTCACTGAAATAGAGAAATTGGTACCCATATCTATTGATACACCACATTGTGGGCCAAAATTAGTTGATCTATGCATGAATCGTGGTAGTCCATGCCCATAATGACATCGTGAGGCCTCAAAAATTCTATTATGAGATCCCAACTGATACTCCCACCTCCTATAGTAAACTTATGTAGTTGGAACTAGTGTATGATCGGTGAATCCCCTCACGTAGTATTCTATAATCTTAAGGAAAGAAGCCTACATCTCAAACATAATCTTCAAGCTTCGGAAAAGGTCCTTGTTTGGAAAGACTGATTGGAACATGTGTCTATAAGAGCTATTGATAAGGTGGAGTATACATAGGTTATTCTGCTAATCATCTCAAGATAAACATGATCATATAACTCCATTACTTAATGCTACCCCACCCCTATCCACATAATCCTGTAGCTCGTGGTGGACAACCTAGGGTGGTGGTGGTAGTATCTCGTACCTATACCCACCTCCTTTTGTTTTTCCTGCTAATATGCCACATTTGACACTCAGAAGACTCCCATGTTCAATCTGTTGGATCTACCTTGGTGGTCGCTCAACTATCTGCTGGTACTATATATAGAGGGTCTGGCAGTCTTGAGATAAGTGTCCCTACCTTCCACACAAGAGGTGGAACTTACCCCTGTTCTGGTGTCCAATTCTCATGGGGCCTCATACTGTATATCCAATATCATAGGGTCATCCCATGGAGTGTCAGGAAGGACTATCTCCCAATTGCACTCTGAAAAAGCTATCATCTAGAACCACCATCTGGTCCGAAGGTGTCCTCACTAGGTTGAAAAATCACGTCACTTTCTCCTACAAATCTTTAGCTGTCTAAGGATCGGTCTCACCTCGAAACAATTGAGGAATCTTCCTCAAGAACTCATGTAATTTGGTCAATCCGCAAGCATCCTATATTGGAAAAGCTAGTAACAATTGTTTATCAATGGGTGGGGGTGCCTCTAGTGCATCTCCCAAAGGTGTTATATCGGAAATTGGCCCTCGGACCGATCCCTTTACACTCAATGAACCATCATAGCATTCCATCATAGTAATATCGGCTATCTCTCTATGTTGATCCATCTCGGTAGAATTCAAAATCTATAATGATCATTTAAGTTATACAGGGCAATTTGACTCAAAAGTGATCAAGAGAAAACCCTCTACAAAACACAAGAAACTAGTGATTTTGTGTACCAAGTCAGAAAATAGAATTCAGGGTCCTATTTTATAGAAAAATAAGTCACTACACAAACACTGGATTCACTGTCCTTAAATCCGAACTCAAAATACTTAACACTATTGCAACATAAAAAATACAGACTCTTATCTCTTATAGTAGAACCGAATACCCTTTGATATCACTTTGTCATGACCCGTCCCCCGGGGCCTATTCTGTAACAACCCCAAGCCCACCTTCTATAGGCTAGGGGATGGTAACTAGAACTAGAAATAAATATACCAAGAAGAAAAGTCATTCCCTTTAAATATGTACACACACAGACATGGCATACTGCACAAAAAAACCACAAAGGAAAAATGAAAGTACAACCACCACAAAGTACCACCATTGAGAGTAAATGTTTTAAACTAAAAGTAAAGGGGCTATAATACAAGCCTAAAAACCCAAAAGTAAAAAATAATATCAATTTATTCCCCGAATTCCTTAACTATAGGGTAGTGGTAATAAATCCTGAAGCTGTAGAAGTATGCCTCGTCCCCTGTCGCCTCACTTAGCTCCACCGAGTCTCGGACCACCAAGGTCTGTGTTGTAGCGTCAATCGTCTGCACAAGACACAACATGTGCGGGTGAATCCTATGTAGGGGGTGTGTATAAAATCTCATTTGGGACCACAATACCCTCAATGGTTTCTCAGAATCCACAATAGAAAATACCACAATGTAAAATAACACAAGGGAAATAAGACCAAGAAAAATCTCAAATACATAGCACTAAATAAAAGATAGCTCACACCTGGTATAACTTAATACAAAGGTAAAGGTGATTAGCAGTAAATATAGATCATCTTATTCTATTTATAGGATTTTATATTGAACCATGAAGGGTCTCTCAACTGTTAATCCATGAAATGTAGTTCTACCACTGATTTACAATGGGTCACTCTACGGTTGATCCACGATGTGATTCGCTACTGCTGATCCATGAAGGGTTTCACTCATGTTGATCTAGGATGGGTCACCCTTACACCGATTCACAAAGGGTCTCTCTAATGATGACCCATGAAGGGTCATTCTTATACTGACCCACTAAGTGTCTCTCTTCATTTTTCACGTCACAAACGGATACTGGATTCCCAAACATAGCACGATTGATTCTGGGAGGATCTGATCCATAATAAATTGAACATAACTCAACTACCATGATGTCCCATAGAGAGTAACCCAAAGGACCGTCTCATCATAAGGGTCACAATGCTACATACAACACGTCGAACAGATGCTCAGTCTATAAGATATGGGATTTTTTGTAAAAAGGGTTCGGTTGGATTCGAGTCTGATCTGACCCAATATTACCCCAACCTTTGCAAAAACTCATGTAAAATATCTTAGAAGGATCGCCTCATTTAATGGGCCATCATGCCACAGATAGTGCATCAATCAGACACATGGTCTTTTAGTTACAAATAGTTTTAGTGAAATGGGGGTCGGTTCGGTTTGGGTCCTGTCTAACATAGTCTGACTGAAGTGACCCAACCCAGATCAAGTACAGCCTGGGCCTGACATGACCAAGCTCAGTAGGGTAGGTATTGGCCAACAGCATGGGGCTAGACCACTTGGGAGAGTTCGGCCCACTGGTGCGGGTCCGCCCCGCCAGCTTTTCTTGGCCCATCGTAGCGGGTCGGCTCATCCAGCCCTTATGTGGCTTAGTCGTGTCCGATTTATCACTCGGAGACACTAACTAGAACCACCTCCCCATTTGACCAGTCAACACAGTGTACCAGATCAATCTAATAAGATATGGATTTTTCACGTCTATTTTGTCCAGCGCGGCCGACCGATCAACCTTCATGAGGTCAACAGACCGCATACCACCAGCTCACATGAGCGGCCCAGATGCGGGCCTCTCCTCCATGCGGTGCTATTTGGCACCATAACTCCATGCCAAAATACCAGCAAGTTGTGGCAATTCACTGCATCCCTCGGCCCGTGATCGCTACCAGCACCAGCGGTTCCATCTGCATGCCACACAAGATGCTCTAGTGGTCTGTTTCTCGAACTGTGGGCTCCTACGGGACCATAGGGCATCCACCTTCACTTTGATGGCCTCGAACCCGCCATGACACTATTTCAAAAATTCATCGATGAAGAACACACAAAGAGGAGTGGGTTAAGAATTTTTCATGTCGACCTGTTCCCTCCATGTTAGAAGATTGAAACAGGGGAGGTTCAAGATCATAGTTCTATCAAGCGATCAAAAATCCCCATATACACCCCATTGAAAGTGCACTACTACAAGAACACCCGATTTGAAGATGAACTTGTTCATGGGTTGATCCGTGTTTTTTTAGAATGAAGAATAAGAAATTCAAGCATAAAGAAATCCCTAACTAGATTCGAATATATCATATGTGATAGATGATGATCGAAGTCATCTTCGACCCGTGATCCGTAGTCATTCTTCTCCATTAGTCAATTCTTGGATCCAATCTCATCCTCTATGAGATTTCCCACCATGCTTCCAATCCTCTAGCTCTCGTTGTTTCCAAGGGTTTTTCTGGTGATATTTGATCCTTTTTGTAGAGAAATTCTGATATAGGGTTTTCCTATAATCAACAAGGTTTAATTCTATACTCTTTAATGCGTTAATTTAATAAAAAGGAAACTTGTCATAGTTTTTCTGTTATGGTGTAACATTGTCTAATTACATTTTTCATTTATGAAACTACGTATCGGTTTCACTTCCACAATGAGCCATTAATTATCCTCATATAATTATCCTCGTTGTCTCCTTGTCAATGCACCACAGCGCTATCGTCCCCCACTCAATGATGCAAAAGAAAATAAAATAACATTTTTATGTTATTTTTTTATTTTCAATTTTTTGTTTGAAACATTCTGGTTGAAGACAATTTTAGGTGAATCCTTTTTTTATGATTTCAACAGTTCCCTCATATTATTGACCCAAGCACTGGTTAAAATGATAAAAAAATCATCTCACACGTTTACTTGTGTGAAGTAAATAAAAGATCAAAATTACATTCTAGGAGCCTCGGGCCTCAGAATCACATGTTGTCTTTACGCCTGGTCTCAAAATAATTCCATATAATTTTAAAAAAAATAACACGAAAATTCCAGGACACTTTATGATATGTAAATGATTAAATGGAATGTGAAAATGGGCATGTATGTCACCTATTCTAAAGAGGATCCAAGATCTTTATCATTATAACCAACACTCGAGTTGAGCATCAAAATTTATGGTACCCCACCCAGGTGTTTGGAAATATTTTCTAACTAGTGGATCAAAATATCAAGGTATATAATATTCTATTCCTCCTTCTTAGCATGAACCTCATATGAATGCTTGGTTTGTGTCATCACATGTTCAAACCCTATCATAATGACATCCACCAAGTGGAGTATATTGAAGATTTACTTAGTAAATAATGTGATCTTATATGTGTCTCACTCCATAAAAGGATTCAAATATCAATCATTAGTATGAAATATAAGAAATTTTATTGTATAAAAAATCAATGGTGGATCAACTCATTTCTTCACTCATTTCCATGGTTTCTAATACACCAAAGGCTTTCTTAGAGAACTATCCTACTATATCTTATCCATTCTACAAATATTTCCCAATCATCATCTGCCTTATTCATTAGAAGGACCTTTAAATGAGTTATAAAATCATCCATTTTATCATATACATAAAAAGGTATTAAAAATAAGTATATTTGGTCATGAGCCTAACAATAACATTATTTAGTGGAAGAATGAATCAGATACCTGTCTCATCTGTTTCAACATCAGATATAACTTGTGAAAAACTAATGTATGTTTCTTAGGTTCTATTGTCTAAGAAGGGGTAGGATACTTCCTCTACAAGAATCTAAATTGCCACCCAAATTTTATAGAGTTATATCCAACAAAGATTGTATCCATATCAATTTAGGATACTATTAAACCTTATCATAAAGGTATCTAATATACATGTTCTTTGAAGATACTAGTTTCATATCCAATGATAGTTTTGGATATGGAGTCATATGATGAAGATATTAAATTGTATTTATAATCTATCATATTTATAGGTCTGGTTTTTTGAATGACTGTAGCATAACTCCAATGATTCTTTGTAAATGGGGTCTGAATCAAGCATCTAAGATCATATAGTTATTCATAAATTTTTATCCCAATATATAGACCATGATTTAGACCTATAGTTCATTGAAGGGGTCGATGATCATTAATAGGGCCTTACCTTGATTGTAATTCCTAAGATAACATTACAAAATATCAAAAACTAACACCACTAATATAATACTATTTTTTCATATCTAGTTGTTCTACAATCAATAACATCACTAAACTCACTTTCATGTATGAATCACACACCAGAAGGAAGTTTTTGATAAATTAAATTTATAGAAAGGAAGAAGAAAACAAATTGGTTGATTTGGTGAAAAAATAGCCAACCCTAGTCATTTTAGAGAACCCACACAAGTTTTGGATAATAAGCGCTGGGATACTTGCAGGTTCACTTGGTTAGACATATTTCGGGAATCATTGTCAATGGCTCCTACCTACTGGGAATGTTTAAATTTTAGGCCCATGTAATGAAGGGGATGTTGATTAAGGGGTGAATATCTTATGTTATGTTGTTCCTTTCTAGGAAAAATATGTTCATTGAATGAAGTTCCGTCCTCTTAGAGTTTTATGATTCATAGATTAGGGGATTAAATTCATTATTCTTGTCCAAAAATATTATATCTCTACAAATCATCCTTATGTCAAAAAGGATTATTCTAACCTCATTGTACACTAAATTTAATGTATTTTATATATCATATCTATCTAATAATTACTTATATAGTGATACACTTATGGTGATGGGAAAAGTTCAAAGAGACTCAGATAGAATCATATAGCCCCCCTACATTGATCTCATATTCAAACTATAAACACCTTTTTCACATTCAAAATTCATAACCTGTTTCATGCCCAAAATACCCACTGTAGAAAAGATTGAAACTTGACATCCATCCAAACCACTGGCCTATTTTCGATTTATAAAGATTGTCTCGTAGATAATGGCCTATACATCTAATACCAATCATAATTCATCTAGAGTCTGGTGAGTATATACTAGGTAATTTTACTTATAGTAGTTATCCTCATTGATGATACACATGAATTATGAAATGTTAACTCTAGCCGGTTTTTATGGTGAATTATCCAAATGATTAGTTAATTGTCTAGAAATGGGGAGGGATCGCTGTGTCACTAAATATACTGAACCCATATCTGTGAAGCATCTATGATAGATGATAGACTCAGAGACCCTCTCATATTATTTGTGATGGAAACTGATACTTTGAATAGACATGCTTTCTCTATCAGATCTCAACACTCTCTGTCATTTTAGTCTGCCATGTGTTAATGGCCCATAAATTCTCATGTTGTTCTAAAGTCATTTTATAATGGAGAAAATAAATCTAGGTTATATATAATAATATTGGAAAATAGAATAGTATATATTTTTTCATAGCATGTATGAAATCCTATATAACCTATATGTTCATAAAAAAATTATATGGTCATGTAGTTCTTATGAAATCACAAAATATTCATAGAAAAAAGTACCTCATCTAAAAAAATTCATGAGACGAATTTTTTCTATGTTGGTACCTTAAAATCCATTATGATAATTATTTCAACAAAAATCCATTGAAAAACATGTTTTTCATAAGACCAACTCAAATGTTGATAATAAAAAGTGAATGGGTGCCTCCACACCCTATTTATATGGGGGCCACTCATCATATGTGAACAATGAAAAATGCATATGTAAAAAAATAAATTACATGGGATACTTTACTTCATCGAAATTATATCCTATTTATAGTGATCAGATCCAATTCTAATTTGTATTATTTGTTAATGCCTATAGGTATATATCATCAATTGGGAATTCAGAAATTAAAATCTAGAGGAAATTTTTGAGATGGAAATTTCATCACCATGATTATACAACTTTACAATCATGTAACTACTTTACATAACCATACTGACTTGGTAGAAGAATGTGTATTCAGGGAGAATGGGATTGATCCCTTCAAAAACACATACTAATATGGTAAATGAATGAAGTCCATGAATATTGATGTCACACATCATGCATTCATATTTCCTATGAATACAAGGTAAATTTTTCACTCAAAATGTAGGATTACTACTTGTCTATATACTTTGAATGTGAAAAAAGTATTTTGAGAAGTATGATACTGAATATCCCTATAAATACACCTCACATACCTTTTTTAGATTAATTATTTTCCTCTTGTATAAAGAGAAAATTTCTTCTCCATGATCCCATAATTTCAAAAGAGTTTATGTTATTAAACATGTTAAGAAATCCCATAGGTAATTCTTAACTGAATTCTAGAGAATGATTAAAAAAATTATTTTGAATCCATTTTATGGAACACACCAGGTGGAAATTGGGTATAAAGATCCTTTGTGGTGCCCATTTAGGAGTCAAAAACATGAATCCCCCTAATGAAATGTTTCAAAAGGATCCCTTCCTTGAAGAAAAACTATAATGACCTTTAATGGAGGGAATATTCTGTGGCTCCTTCTAAAAGAAACCCTATATACTCAATCATGAAGGTACGTTTATGATTCTCCATAATGACGAAACCACACAAACATAGTTCATTATTGGATGTTTATGATTTAACATTCATTACCTCAATGTCTTAAATTTCTTATAATGACCATTTTCATTGAAAAAATTGTTGCATTAAAATAAGGCTTCATAAAGTACATTTTAGCCTCCTTCTAATTGTCCATGAATAGAAATAGTTTGACCCAAGGATGGAAACATCATGAAGAAACCAAATTACCATCAATCAAACCTCTCCTATATTATTTCCTTTGATTTAAATCATCTATATGGGAAGAATCAAACCAAATGACATTCCAAGATTCCTTTACCCAATGTAAAAACCCAAAAAACCCATTCTAATAAGAATTAATCCATAAACTCTAGAGATACATGATTGGACCACAGAAATTACCATTAAACCCTTAGATCGTTTATTCTATTTATAAAAGTTAGTTTATAGGTTTTACTCCAAGACAAATAGTGTAATACACTCTGATGTTGTGAAAGATTATTTTTCTTCAAATTAATTAAATATTTTTGATATTTTACCTAACACACAAAACTTATTTTCTCTTTAGTCGCACATAACATTGATCTTGTCTTTCATAACATTAAATATCTATCTTATAATTCTTTAAATGAAAAACAGAGTTAATACAAAACATCACATATTTTTAAAATATTATTATATAAATGATAGTTTTCACCTAGCCACAGGAATTTTAGTTATGAATAAGATATAAAAAATATAAAAATATGGTTCATGCATTTATATAAAATTATTTATTTTGTTCCTGGTTTATTAGAAATAAAACCCCTTGTAAAATAAATGAAATCATTTCTCTGAAAAAATATTTTTATGCGCATATGTGTGTTTTCTATCAGTAAATTTTCTAAATCTCTTTTGGTGACTATTTTTTAATAAAATTTATATATTATATATATTAAATATACTATTTTACAATATTCATATCTTTTATATAGTAAATAAATGATAATTAAAACAATTTTAGTCTTAAAACCCATATTATTTTGAAAAAGAAAAATTTTCACCTTTTTATGGTACTTTTATTTTAAAATTTATAATTTCAACTTTAAGAATTTTTTTTTTGATAATATAGAAATAATTTTTAAGGTAATAATACAAAAAAAATCTTAGGGTGAATTTTTTTCTGAAAATTTTCTTTCTTGATAAATTGTAAAAAATGACGAATTCTAATCGAAACCCACATTTTCACATAATTTATTTACAAAGATAGCTTATATTTTCTATTTTTTAAAATTATAATTACTTAAATTTTTCATATATTAATAAAATTTTGTTAATTCGAGTAAATTTTATAATTACATTGGATATAAAAAATTATAAACATTTAAATATTCTCACTTTAAGACCATATTTTATTGTCACGTCTACTAGATTAATTTTAAATATAATTCATACACTTATGTGAGTTAAATTTAAAAAATTGGAGAATATATTTTTATACATAATATTATTTTTATCTAATAATGTAAAATTATATATTTAATATATTTATTATTGAAAAATATTAAAATAAATTACTACGATTACGGTTAAAATAGGGTTTTCCACATTACATACATTTGTATCAATATTATTTTTACACACACATAATATTTTTTTTTCCATAAATTGGATTTAATTATCAAAATAAATATTTTTATATTCTCTAATAAATCCCATTTTAAGTATATTCGTAATGTTTAAATTCTCATGGTAAATAAAATGATACAACATACTGTGGTGAAAGAAAAAGGGGGTAAAGTAGAGTGAACTTAAAGACTAAGTAGTATAATTATAAATATGTATTTATTTTTTAGTGGAAGATCTTTCACTAGACCACATAAACCATCCCTTTTATTTTTTTTATTTTACGAGGCACATGTGGTAATGGATACCATGCAGTAGTTAATACTTTTGAGTATCTACAGGGGTACCACTCATCCTCAATTATAAAAGGGAACCCATTATCACCCCTTATTCACACCCCGAAATCCATTTTTCATGACCAAACCATACCAAATTTACTTTCTCCAATTCAATAAATTAATCTTTGAATCTTTATTTTTTGAATGAAATCCATCGTAGTAATAATTTAGTGAAACCCTAAGAAGAATACTCGAAGAAGAGGTAATGTTCTTTAATTTGAATCTATGTTTTATTTTCTTTACCATCTTCTTAAATTATTATTATTATGTTATTATATAATAACCTCATCACATTCCATACACTGATATGTTTTTATGGTAAGGGTGAATCTTTGAAATGCACATACATCAATAAAATGGGATATAAAATCATCATTCGTGTGTCTGGCACACTACTGCCTCGCTAACCGATGTCGTTATTTTTTCTATTACCACCTCTCAAGGCTAGTCATAATGACTAATTTATTTTTCATATTTGATATATATGATATTATTATGTTATTATTAGTTTTTAATTTTTATATGACACAAACTTTCATACTTTCAATTTTATGGGAATACGATAATGTCATTGGTGTGTACAGAGGACTACAGTCTCACAAAGCAATGTTATCAATCCATTCTATAAATGGAACAGATTTAGGATTGGTTTTAAAAAAATATTTGATATATATAAAATAAAAATTATAATTTGACGATAATATATATATATCATTTACTCTTCTTTTTTTTTAATATGAAAAAAAGGAAATAGTGTCCATGTGTACATTTGACCAACTATCTCAATGAACAGTGTATTTCATTTCCTATCACAAAAAAGTTTATGGAAATAAAAAAATATATATAATTAATTTTCGTGAAATTTATATCATCGTTTAAATTCAAGATATTATTAAATCATGATCAATATTAGTGGACAAAAAATAACAATTAAAAATATATACATGAAACAAACCATTTACTACCTGAAACATATCATTAATATTGAAATGTTAATAGAAAGGTAATAAAAGGGACCCATGAAAATTAGATAAGTTTTGATATATATATGTATTATTTTTTAATATATTTATAATAATCATATATTTATTATACATGATTTGGAACAAGTACATTGTAAGTGATGACTTATGGTAAGGGATTTCTGTTTCACTTTAACTTTTTGTGAGACCAATTTCATATTAAACAAATTATTATATTATGTGGTGTATATAATTCACATGAATTTATTTCATGATTTTTATAATTAAAATAATTGGAATTTAAATATCTATTTTCTGGATATGTCTCTCATGGGTTTTACGGTTCAAAAGTTAACAAATAAGTAAGGGGGTTTTGTCTCAATTTTTCTTCTTTGGGATGTAAGTTACGGTATGCACCTATATTTTTTAATGGAGTGTATATAACATTCCTTTAAATTTAATATATTGAATTTATTTATCCTCATGATATTTTAAGTTCCAATTTTTTTTATTTATCTCATAGGGATTATAATTCAAAGCTAGAAATTTTTTAAGGGTTTTATGTTAAAACCTTATATTTTATCATGATTGTATATGATTAAGTCTAAAATGTTGAAATATATTGATCTAACTATAAATATTTATCTTTAAATTTATTAAAATATTAATATTAATTATATCATCAATTAATGGAATGATTTTTTCACTCATTGGTACTTAATATAATTACAAAATATTTTAATGAAAATAAGAGATTATTTTTCTATTCGGTCAAAAATATGTTTTCTTACAAAATCATGATTTAAAAAAACATTTAAAAAAGGTTCAATATTTTAAAATAATTTTTATTCTAATTTTCATGGAAATTTTTTTTAATTTTATAATTTTTTATAACTTATTTTCAATGATTTTCAAATATTTCATTATTTGAATTCAAGGTTATTTTCTAAGAAAAATATTTTCAAATTTATTTATGTTTTAAGAATAATTTTTCTATGTTGAGAGGATATTTTCCTCAATAAAAGTATTAAATAATCATTTAAAATTAATTTCACTATTTTATTACATCTATTAGTGTTACCTATTCCTTATAGGCGATAAAATCCAAGGATACCATGCATATTTTTTGTCTGAATGGTTAATGTTTTGATTTCATGATGTTTATAGAGCCCATTCATTTCCCAAATGCTAATCATGTCTCAAATATATTTTTATATAGCCCATTAATTTTCAATGGGTAAATCATTATTCAAATACATTGACCTAAAACTCATTTCTTTTCTATGGGTTAATAAATTTATGGAATAATAATGATTACATTAAATTATTTTTATGATGATATGAAAGCTCTTTATACCTTGTTAATATTTTTGGTTCTTGTTCATATATTATACAATAGGGTGGCTCAGATAGTGTTGGGTAATCTTGTTTTAGATAATACAATGAGGTGGAATGTAATGTGCCACTAAACCCTATTATATTTTAAATGATGGCGCGGCCCTGACAGCATCGGGTGACCCCAATATTGATTACATGATGAGTTCACTCAGATAATTCTTTAATGTATTTGGTAATGATATATACTATATGAGCTCATAGGGTACATGGGTGTTCAAGGAAATCCCAAATATGAGGGTACATGGGTTCTTATCTGAAGCCCGAAAAATAGGGTAATCAAGTGGTCATCCCAATCCCAAATATGTGGGTACACAGGTGGTCTGCACATGCCTAAAAAGGATGGTACAGTGGTGAAAATCCCATGTCCAAAGAAGGTACATGGGAGAATATCCAAATTCTAACATGTTATGGACAACTTTGTGGGTATCCTTAACATAATATTTAATATTCTTATGTGTATGCCAAAAATTCCATGTTATATGCTAATGTTATTCTCTCTTGGATCATGTTCATTGATTCTCTTTTGATTCATGTCTTATGAACTACTATTCTTTAATCCATGAATCATATTTATAATAAATTATTGGTTGGGTTTGAACATTTTATGATTTTTTCAAGACCACATACACTACAAAAAATAATGAGTTTATAGGGGGTATTATTGACTTTAGAAGGGGTTATAACCCCTTCTAATGAAATAAGAGGTGGTTATGAGTAACCATTACTAATGTGAATGCCCACCGTTATTAGGGGTTTTTTTGAGGAATGGTTAAATTAGTGTGACTTTAGTTGTGGTTAAATTAAATGGGGTTTAAACCCCTTATAATTTTGACAAACCATTCATAGAATTATCTCCATTATAGGCAGTTACAACCACAACCACCTCTAAAGGGGTGATTTAGGGGCGGTTTTAACTGCTCCTAATTGTGAATCCATTGGGGTGGTTGTGAAAACCGCCACTATTTCTTTTATTTTTCTCAAACCCATTGTAACCCCCACCCCTTGCCCCATACCCTACATCTCTCTCACACACCATGCCTCCCCTCCGGTCCCCTAGCGCTCCATCTCTCATGATCCCCTTTCCCTCCTCTCCCTCTGGTTCCCAAGCTCGCGCTCTTTCATATTCCTCTTTCCCTCCTCTCCCTCTTGTCCTCCCAGCCCTCCCCCCTCCTTTCCCTCCTCTCACTCCTGTCCCCCAGAGTATCCCTCAGCCCACCTTTCTCCCACACATAGTTCTTCCTCGCTTGTGTCCACCAACCCGCCCTTCTTTGTCCCATGCACCACACTGCAATGTCCCCCACCCCCTGTAAATTTTTTTCATCTATATAATTTTAAACCCTGTCCATTTAGTCCTCAAGGGCGCCTTCCAAAATTCAATAACACTACAACATTTCTTATTTATATTTTATAATAGGAATCAATATATATATATATATTACTCTCTATTCTAATAAATATTTATTAGATAATAGATTTAAATAAATTTAAATATATAACATATATATATGTACTAAATATTTATATGTATATACTCATATGATTATATATTTATAATTATATTCATACGAATTATTTATATGCAAAACAACATATTTATATATTATATAAAAGTTTATTTATATAATATATTTAAATAATTTTATTTACACATATAAATATATATATTAATGAATTCATATTTTTGTGTGTATATTTATGTATTAATTTAATATTTATAGATAAAATATAATTATAATATATATATATATATATTGTTTATACACATAGTTTTTAAACTATTAAAACTTTATGTAGGATTTAGAAATATAATACCTTTATTTAATGATTTATATAATACCTATATTATATTAAATACATTTATATTATATATTTATGTAAAGTATTTATATACATAAATAAAAATTTATATATTATATACTTGTTTATTTAAATAATATAAATTTATATATAAGTTTTTACTTAATATATTTATATAAGGTATTTAAAAATATATTTATATAATGTATTTCAATACATATATTTATAATTATTATATATATATATATTTGTATAAATATTATAATCTGATATACAAATAATATATAATTATTTCTATATGAAATACAATGTATACAAATTTTTATATTATATTTATATGAAGTATGATTTAAACAAATATTTATATACTCTTATTATAAATACAATTTTATATTATATATAATTAATATGTATTTATATATAATCAATATTATATGAAATACAATTTAAAAAATATATATAATTAATAATATATGAAATTAAAATTTATACAAATATTTATATTATGTATTTCAATACATATATTTATAATCATATAAATAAATATATATGTATTTAAGTAAATATAATTGTATAATACTTTGTAAATTAATGTATATTTATTTATATACATTATATTTCATATAATATTAATTACATATAATATAAAAGCATAAAAATATTAAATAAAAATAAATTTATTGTTATTATAATATAAATTATAAAAACTACATGATTGGGTTTTTATATGATATATTTTTTAAATAAATTAAATTTTATATATATTTATACAATTTTTTTTCTTTTATATTATAAATAATTAATATTATATGAAATACAATTTATAAAAATAAATATATATTAATATACAAAATATTATACAATGATATTTTTGTATATATATAAATACAATTAAATAAAATCATAAAAATGTTTTCTGTAATATGTTCATATAATGAATTTAAATACATTTATATATATTGTGTTGTAATTATATATGTATATATATTATGGATGTAGAATTTAAATAAAATATCGGGGGTTCACTACCCCTATAATCTATTAAATTAGTGGGGGTATTGAACCCCATATAATTTTAATACATTTGAGGGGGTTTTGAATCACCTCTAATTTAATACATTAGAGAGGGTTTTGAATACCCTCTAAAATCCAAATATTTTTTAACAAAATTAATGTTAAAAAAATTAGAGGGGGTTCAAAACCCCATCTTATTTTATAATTTAGATGTGTTCTATGACTAGCACAAAATTTTATTATTAGAGTGGGTTGTACATAACCCCCCTAAATTTTTTATAGAAAATGAATTTAGAGGGGGTTCATAAATCCCTTTAAATTAAATTATTCAAGGGGGTTATGTATAACCCCCTTTAATTACAGATAAAATTAATTTAGATGGGGTTGTCTCTAACCTCCTCTAAATAACCCCCCCCAATGTAATTTTATTTTTGTAGTGATAGTCTTATGATTATCTTATGATTTCAAATGATCATAGACTGGAATATTTTATTTCTACCCTTACAAAGAATATGATCTCACCATTTCTTATGTTTCATTCCTTAGTTTAAGAAGATTGGATTGTGTAGGATATTCCAAAGAGTAGTACAATTTAAAAAAATATATGTGGGAGATATTGATGATCTTCCACCAAATTATATGGTTATGTTCCACTATAAAAAGGCACTAAAATATTATGGACATTGGGAATCTGTTTGTGTAATAATGTGAATATTCATCTGAAAAGATATGATATATCTATATGATAAATGTGGTTCATTTTAGTTTGTATCATAAGAATGAATTAGTTATCTCTATGAAACAGGGATTAGAAAACTATATTTAGATCCCTATGGATATTTCAGAGGATTATTATAGGGATGCCTCTATGTATAATTCTAATGATGAGATAATGTATATGAAAATTTATTGGAATTTTGTTAAAGTATAGAGTAAGTAGTTTCCTAAAAATACATCTATATCTGGATACTACAGGTCGATGTTTTTCTAGAAAAGATATATCTAGGGAAATTAACCCTAAAAATGTTTAACTATTCTCTATGAGAAGATTTTTCCTGACAATGGACCTTACTACACTTCTAGTTAGGAGCTCGCGAGGGTTATGCTTTGGAAATTCACAAACTCTTTACAAACCATCATGAAAGATTTATAAAGGTAATGAAAATATATGACCTAGGATAAACATAATGTTTAATAAATTTAAAATAATGAGTCAAGATTTAGATATACCATATGTGATTTTCATATATATTTGGTTTCCCATAACGATTAATTTTACTCACACTACACTTTAAGACATAAGTTAATGGAGGGAACCAGATGGATATACCATAATAGTGTACATGATTGGAAATTTATTGATAAAAAGAAAAATTGTATGAAGAATTGAGTAAATGATATTTTTATTATTCAAAAAAATCATTTAAAATATTACTAACAACTTATACTATATCCAACTCTCAGAATCACCATTGAAGATAAGAATAGATTTTTCTGAGAACTCATATCTTGGAGACCATAGAGGAATGAAGATTAAATTTCCTATAAGTCAGTAATGTTGAAAGAAGCACTCAAATGAATGTATCAATGTAATGAGAAGTTGTCTTATGTGGGGGTAATAAGTCGATATTCTAATTAATTTCAAATGAAAAATGAAGAGTCTAGTTAATTCAATGGATTGAAATATTTGTATCCTTAAGGTATTATGAATGGATGAATGTTATAAATATTTAAAGAATGGGGATTATGAAAATTAATTTCATATGGGGAATCCTCCTGAATATAATAATAATTGTTTTATGAGTAATTATTTTTCTATTGATGATTAGGAGATTAAAATTGAAATAAGAATGGTACGGGTTGTTCTACAAGTTTTTTCTATCTAATGTGAGAAGTATAATTAAATTTATTTTTATTAATGTTAGGAAATGATTCATACTTCACACTATATAAAATAGGTATTAAAAACTATATGAAGGAATATAGTAAATGTATCATGTACGATGTAGAATTATTTAAGTTCCTATGTTTCATAATTCAAGAATTATGAAATATATATGGTATTTTCAGTATAACATTTTGTTAACGATTTTGAATAATATGTTTCATGGTAATGATGAAAAAGAAAATTTAGTTCATGGGATGGTTTTATTTTACAATTAAGGTAAGAAATCAAATAATAAGTTCTTTGTTTTGAGAAAATGTTTTGTTTGTTTGGATAAATAGATTTTTTATAAGAATAAATAATGATTTCCTTGGAATAGATTTTTTATTTATAAATAAAGTGGTTTATTATATCATGGATTGAGTTTATAAAATTGTTTGGATTTATGTAATGAATTAAAATGTATGATTTTAATAAATTTTTAATGTAATTTAGGTTATTTCCATTATTCAAGAGATCACATGATAATGGTATTCACATTTTTCTACTGTGAAAATTAAGAGAAACATTGTGAAATATGGGGGGATTAATGTTAAGCTAATTTAGAGAAATGTTGTGACCTTATTTATAATGTTTTGGATTTTAATCTTTCTGAAGGGTTATGAGGTTAACCATTTGTGGAATGGTTTCCTTTTCACATCAGATGTGTTTTTATAGATTAATGTATTACTTCACCATATGAATATTTATGTATAATCAACCTACTTTTTTTATGATAACTAAAAATAGATTTCAGGAATTCTCATTATATCTATTGAAATTATGATGGATTAGTTTTTCTATCATAAATAATTCTCTATAATTTCTTGGAGTAATATTTGAAGTGGAAGTTGATCATGGAAAACCCATATTGTGAGATTGTTCTTATGAAATGTAATGAAATCAATATAGTATATATTCTAGTGAAAATTTTTTAACATTAGGAAAAGGGTATTAATATAAAATTTTAACCAATTATCATCATTTATAAGAAATTAATGAACTTTTTCAATCCTGTATAGGTTATGGATTTGTGATCATTAAGATTCTCTTGATCATTTTCTCTCTAACTCTATATCAGTTTTTTGGTGTTAGTTATCTTATCTATGTCAATGTTTTCACTTCCCACCTATGTTATCCAATTTTGAAACCTAGTATGAGTTATTTTGGAAAACATTTTCCCATATGTTTCTATTTCACAAGAGTATTCTTTATTAACCCTTGTTATAATGTGAGTTTCTATGAATTATTTTTTCCAATGTTATCTCTTTTATGATCAAGATGAATTTTGAGGGTGAAAATAATTTTATGGGGGTTGAATGTAATAACCCAATATTTTGTGAAATATTTATTTTCAAATTAATTTATGTATTTTTATATTTATATTTACAATCTACACAAATTTTAGCTGACTTAGTTGCAACATTGGTTTTTATTGTCTTACATGGAAAACCTATCATTTCATTTTTTATAGGAAACACGTAGTTTAAATTAAATATGACGTAACATTAAAATATTATTTTATAAAATGATATTTTTCATGGATCGATTAGAATAGTGTTTATGAATAATATTAACTCAATTATTATAATATGATTCACACATGTATAAAAAATTAATTCTTTAAGGAATAATTAATTATAAATAACACACTTTTAAAAATAAAAGTAAATCTTTCTATGAAAAACAATTTGTATGTTCATAATAGTATTTTATGTCAAGAAATTAAACAAATCTATTTTTGTGACTAATGTTAATGAAATTTATATAGTATAAATATTCAATAATCTATTTTTATTTCATCTTATGTGTTTTCCAGAAAAAAAGAATAAATCCAATTTTATGCTTAAAACCAGAATGTTTTTTCTAAAAAGATGTTTTTATCCTCTTTTTATTGCATAAATATTTAAAATAAATTTTAAAAGATTTGTAAAATTAATTTTATCAAATAAATATCATTTTAAAAACTACTATATAAAAATTACCATATTTTGAATATTTTTGTTTCTAAATTTTTTTTTGATGAATAGAGAAAAATAGTAAATTTTAATTGAAAAATGACTTTTCACAATTCAATTTAGAAGTGAAATTATATTTTAAATTTTTTATAGCGTATAATTAGTACAATTATACATCTATTTATCCAATTTATGTAATTGGAAAGAATTTTATAGTGAAATTGGATTTAAAAATATCATAAAGTTTTGAACAGTTTCACCTTAAAAATTGCTTTCTCATCACGTCCATGGGATTAATTTTAAATTAAAAGTATCAAATTATGTGAGTATAATTTAAAAATATTGAATATATATTTTAATTATAATAATTTATATTAAATAATAAGTTCAACTAAATTTTTTACCATAATTATTAGTGAGAAAAGTTAAAATTAATTACCATGATTAAGGTTAAAATACATTTTTTTTCAAAATACATTTTTTTTGTATTAAAACAAATTCAACACACACATATAATATTATTTAATAAATTGGATATCATTTATAGAATAAATAGTTCTATATTATCTAATAAACAAAATTTTAATTTTATTTATAAAGGTTAAATTACCTTGGTAAATAAAAATATTTAAGTTACCGTTTTGAAAACAAAAAGGGGTAAAATTGTGAAAATATAAAGACTAGGAATAACATGATAAAAATTTATTTTTTTTGTGGTCTATGTGTTTTTTATAAATAATCCCTACCCAAAATATTTGATATTTTTTTAGGAACATGAGGTATGTTATACCTCCTAATAGTGAATACTTTTGGTTATTTACAATAATGTCACTCCTCTATAAGTATAAATGAGAACTCGTTCTCCCCACTTATTCACCCCAATAAAAAATGTTATCAACAAAAAACAACCCAAATAACATCTAATATTCCCTCAAAAATCCTTTTAGACTTATTTTGTTTTCTAAATCCATCCAAGGAACACTTCATTGGAGGTCGTATGAGAATACCTAAATAAGAGGTAATGTTCTTCAATGAACATCTTTATTTTATTTCCATAACCACCTTCTGAAATTATTATTATACCATGTTTATATAATATACTCATTATATTCAATATAATTATATGTTTTATGTTATTCTTATAACTTGAAATCTCACACAATTCCATAAAATGGGTTATGAAATCCTCCTTCACGAGTACGGTGGACTACCTCTTCAAAAACCATTGTTGTTTGTTTATCAATTACCAACTCGCAAGGATGGTCATAATGATGAATATATTGTTTATATATGATATATATATTATACTTGTAATTTATCTTATGTGTATTTTTATTTTTATATATCACATACCGTCATACATTCAATTATTTTGGAATATAATTACATTTATCATGTGTAAAAAGGATTATCCCCCCACAAAGTGATGTAATTTGTTCATTCTATACATGGAATGTATTGAGGGTGGAATTAATAAAAAAATTATATATGTGAGATAAAACTTATTATAAAATGATAATATATATATATATATATATAATTTAATTTCCGTTCATTCAATATGATAAAAAATTTAAACATCATTCATGTGTACGTACGACCAACTGCCTCCATGAATGATGTATTTTGTTTCGTATCACTAAATTTTATGGATTACTATAAATACATTTATATTGAATATATATGAAATTTATATATTTATTTATGTTATTCATATTATTAAATACTGATCTATGTAAGATGAGAAAAAATAATATGTCAAAACATATATGAGAAACAAATCTGTTATTAACCGAAACGTACCATTATCATGGAATTGTTAATAAACAAGAAATAAATAGGATATACGAAAATCGTATGAGCTATGATATATATATACATATATATTATTTCTAAATAGATTTATAATAATATTATATTTATAATTCAATAGGATTGATCAAGTTTGATGAAATTTAATACATAAAGTAAGGGATTTTTGCCTCAGTTTTTCATTCCATGAGACAAATACCATATTCACCACATGTATGTTTTATATCTTATATATACTATCCATTAATGTATTTTATGATTATTATACATAACATTATTGAAATTTACATATCCATTTTAAGATATATGATTCATGTGGTTTATGGTTTAAATGTTAACAAATCGGTAAGGGGTTTTTGTCTTAGTTTTCCTTCTTTGAGACTTACATTATTATATGAACCTATATTATTTTACAAGGTGTATATATAGCCCATTTGACATGTATTTTCATGAATTTATTTTTATTAATTATATTATATATTACATTTTTTTTATTCATGTGGATTGTGATTGAAGGTTACCAAAGTGGTATGGGTTTTATGTTACAAACTCATCATTTTTCAGAATTTTTTATTATTAATTTTGAAATACTGAAATATCATCACTTATCTATTTTGAATTACCGTGATTTTAATTCTCCTATCATTCTTCATGACATATTCAATTAATTGTACCATTTCTCTACTCTTCAACACTTTATATTATAATGTTTTTTGTTTTAGAAAATATGACGTTATTTCTCCCTTTGGTTGAAAATATATTTTCTTTCAAAAACCTTTTCTAAAAAATGTTTTTAAAAAATGTTTTTAAATAGATACTTAAGATAATTTTCAAAGAAAATTATTTTTAAAATTTTTTATGTTTCAAACTTTCTAAAATAATTTCCAATACTTCCTTTATATGTTTTCAATGTTTTTTTCATAAAAAAGAATTTTCCAATTGATTAATGTATTAATAATTATTTTCCATAGAGGAAAGGATATTTTCCTCCCGAATTTTTTTAAAACGATCCTTTAAAAATTATTTTTCTTCTAATTTTATCTCTTTTAATGTTACCTTTTTTTTATAGTGGATATGGTCCAAGGATATCATTCAAATTTTTTCTATGGATGGCTTTTGTTTTGAGGGAAATATGACCATGGAACCCATTTATTTTCCGTGGGTAAATCATGTTTCCATGATATTATAATTAAACTCATTTATTTTCCACAGTTTAATCACAATTCAAAGATATTTACACAAAACCCATTTATTATCCATGGATTAATCAGGTTATGGAGGAATAATAATTTTGTAAGAGGTTTTATGATGATATACAAGATATTTCTACTTTCTTATTGTTGTAGATATTGGATATTTCATATATGATTGGGTGGCCCAGATTGTGAAAGGAAAGTCTATTACAGCTTATATGGTGAGGAGGCTGAGAAACAAATGGAAAATCCAAATACAACGTATAATATGGGGAGACTCATATCGTTTCATGTGATCCCATTATAGATTATATGATTAGTAGCCCCAAGTAACACTTCAATTCATTCAATAATAATAAATAATATATGATCTTAGAGGGTTCATGTGTGTTTTCTAAATCCCAAAAATTGAGGGTTCATGTGTGTTCAGCTAAATCCCAAATTTGGGGTTTTAGGGATTCTTATCCCTAGTATAAAAATGAGGGTAAAGGGGTGGTAATCCCAAGCCCAAATATGAGGGTACATGGGTGGTCATCCAAAGCCAAAAATAGAGGGTACATTGGTGGTTAGCCTAATCCAAAACCAGTTACATGGGTGGTTATCCCAATCCAAACATGTTATTAATTTCATGGTGTGTATCCTTGACATAATATTTTCTATTATTATATGTATTCCAAAAATACCATGTTTTATGGAAATTTTATGATCTCATGGATGATGTTATTTTACAACATTATAATTCATGTCTTATGAACAAAAAATCATTATATCATGACTCATGTTTATGATCTATGACAGGTTTGGTATATTCTTTTTATTTTTTCCATGATCACATACCCTTAATGTTATCTTATTGTTTCATATGATCATATATTGTCATCTCTTTTGTTTACCCTTACTAAGAATATGACCTTGCATTTTGTTGTGTTTCCTTCACTAGGTTATGAAAAGATGATTAGGTTTGGTATTCCTAAGAGTATTACTATATAAAAGTAATTTTTTTGGAGATTTTTAAAATCATTCAATAAATTAGTAGATTATTATTTATGTTTAAAAGGAACTAAACTTTTAGGGTACTCATTCTTGTGTTTGTGTTATTTGAATAATAATTTTTTAAATGTAATATTCATGTATGAGTATCTGAGGTCACTATAAATAAGACCCTCATGGTAATCATAATCATGTAAAAATTGATAATGTGGGTTACAATTGCTAGGATTTTAGGGAAACCTTCCCTATTTCGTGAAACTCAGCTAGTTTGTGCATGTATTGAGTAAGACTTACCATTCCACTTAATGATATATGCCATCACATGCTTCTGTAATAGGTGTATAAGCCCCAAACCTATTCCCATTAATGACCTCATCATTATAACTCATCAATGAGTTGGGGATATGATTATAAGTGTTTCCCAAGGGTAATATCTAACTTATTCCTCACTAGAACAGCTTTATTATTAATCCAATTTTACTCCATAGTCTTGTTACAAGAATATAGGTAGTGAATATTACCATCTATTGTTAGAAAATTCATAAACCCTACACTTATATTAATTGTTTCCTAGTAGCACTAAGGCCTCCAAATCATTGTAAGTCCTAAATCACTATCTCATGAGGCCATATTTGTCAAGGGACTAACTAAATCTCCTTTTCCACGAAATAATTAGAGGAAAGTGGTCATATATGTTGGAATAATTTGAATTATTAGCCTCAATAATTCCTTCATAAATTATCTCATTGAAATGATCCATTAGTGAGCCACGCCCACATGGGAAGCTCATACATTACACTCAAATATTACAAAATGAGGCCATATTACCATGAAAAAACCCTTTAATGGGAAATATTACTTGTAATAAAATCATCCTCAGTTTTCTATTTTTTCCATTAAACCATTCAAATTGGTCCATATTCCCTATGATCTAGTCACCTTCAATGGGTCATATTCCATGTGAGTAGTCACTCCATATCATGATTCGTTACCAATAAGAAGGATTAATCAGAAAGGATCATACACACAAAAATACCACACCAACCACTATTAGTAACCTTTTACTAGAAATTTGTGTTGTGCAATCTTAAATAACATAATATATTCCCTAATGACTTGATGGTAAACTGCATGGTATGGTCTAATCATATGACCACAAACTGTGCAACCAAAACTATGTGAATTTTCATTGAATTAAACTAGTATCAACATGAAATTTACTTAATGATTAATCACAAATTATAATTATTCATGGTTAAACAACATTAAAATGTTCCATAATGGTCCCTGTTAGACAACCCTAAAGGGTATGGCATGTCCCATTATGTGTCACTGAACTATATGGTTTGTGATTACCATTAAGGGATATGTAAGAATCTATTTTAATAACATGATCTTAACACCAAAACACCTACATCATCCCTAAATTATGATTAGATATAGAGTTCCCATCTACATGGAATTAATAAAATATTTTTTAATCACCCTGTAAAAAAGCTGGATATGGATAACCTCTAATATATTAAAATTCTCAGAACAATGTGTGGTAATGATCGATAACATTCACGGTAGTAACCACCCCATCATTGGGATTTGGGAAGGATTCATGAACATACCTTAAATATATATATATGAGTCTTAGTTTAGGAAATAATTCCCCTTTAAAGGGGGAGATGATCCAAATATCACATCTTATCAACTGAAACACATTATAAAACCCCACTGTTAAAGTCCCACCAACCATCTATAATTATAAAAAGCCCTACACCAACTCAAAACAATCAAGGGATAGAAATACATCAAAAACACCAATAGAATCCACATCAGTAAAAATAGAATTTATATCTAAATTATTCATCATATAATGAATTATTTTAATGAAAAAATAATTGTTTTCATAGTTTTTTTATCCTATCTATTCTGCCGAGATAGGAAAATATGTCTTCTCACTTCCCTCTCAACTCCCTCTCAAGTAGGATTTTATTTTTCAGGATGTTTCAAAAACCCAAAAATTTCTATATTAGACATTAAAATATGAAGTCTTTATAATGATATATTTAATATTATATGGATTTTCAAGTGAATGTTTTACCTGAATTTATTGGATAGTTTTCTCAATAAATAATGATGATTAACATTTATCTTGACAGATTTATTGTAATAATCTCTCATATTAATTATTGTTTTTAGAAATTCAAGGAACCATGATTATTCCTTGCTCATATCTTCTTATTTAACAGTTATTTTTTCATTCAAATCATTTAAATTCATTTATTTTTCTATTATTTTAAAATTAAGATGAATGCCTTAATTATTGTAATAATTTTCCATTTTGAGTAAATATTATTCACACTCCTTTTTCTTCTCACCTTTCTAATAATATTGAAAGATATATTTAATTATTTGGGTTTATTTATATAAATAATCCAACATTCATCATATTTTCAATGTTTCTTCTCTTTAATCCTCATTATTTTTTTTAAAATTATTCATTATTGGAAATATTAGATAATAATGATCTATTTTTAGTGATAAAATCATCATTAAAGTAACTAAAATTTGAAAATATTTCATCCTATATATCACTTATAATATATATTTTTCCCTTATTAAAAACTTATTATCTCTATTATATACCATTTTATATGTGTTCCACATTTTATTTGAAAACTTGTCCACATCTTTATTATCAAAATATAATTTTTTATAATCAATTATCTAATGGATAATTATATCAAAATTAATTAATTTTTAGTGAGGCTTACCATTTTAGTTTCATTTCTATATTATGTGTTTTTAGATGAGGGATGTGATATCTTCATACTCTTCATCATGTTAACTTTCATATCTTGAGTAATCAGGTATATCTTTTTCCAAAACTTATTTCTTAATTACATTTATGGATTTGAATGACATCTCTTTCTCTTTATTAATCTATTTTATTGAAATAAGATCCAATAACATTTAAAAAATAATATTATTGAACATGATAAGATAAGACTCATTCAATTCTCTATCATCAAAATAATATATTTTTTCATAAAAAATTTAAGGTCATATTTTCATTTATTTATTCAAAATTCATGAATGTTATAATTTGTCTCCAAAACATATATTTTTCCAATAAACTCATTCATTATAGTTATTAAATCATCAATTGTTTCTATATGATCCTAACTCACATTATAATACAATTTCACTCCAGTTCTACAATTTTATTCTATGACATTAATATTCCCTTATATTATATTTTCATGTTTATAAAATATTATTATGGAACATTTAGTCCCATGGCCTTGTTATAAACCTTTTTAGATAGGGAAATTTTCACTTTTGTGTCTTTATTTTTAGTTATTTTCCTATAATATTCATGTCCTTCCTTTACCCCTAGGTTTTCATTAGGCTCCCCATAGAAATTTAGTTGAAAATGAGGGTTTTAGGATGGACATAACTAGATGCACGGTTTGGCTACACAGTTTACTAAACTGTGTGGAAAAACCATGCACTCTATCTAGCTATTAAAAAAAGGAATTTTTATCCTTTAACCATTACTAAAATAAACCTAATGCACTTATTTTGTCCCCCATTTTACCACTTCATCCATTTAAGTATTCTGATCCTCCCTCAAACTTCTTTAGAACCGATTTCTTAATGGGATTTTGGTGGAGAAACATCATGATTCTTCAAGTAAGTTAATTCCTCCATTGTTTCTTTCTTCTCCTTCATGTTTATTCCTTACATGGTGATTTTTTAAATTTATAAAAGCTATGGTTTTATCCCTAGGGATTAATATTGATTTTATTGGATCCATATTTTTGGTTAGGGTTCATTTTCACTGATTTGTGGTGAGGTTGTGGTGCGGTATAAGTTTCGTACAGACATTTGGGATTTTGATATTCCAGGTATGTGGTTCCATGTGTAAACATTAAATGATGAATTTATCATTCATTATTAAACTATTAATAATGTTTACCATCCATTTTGTAGGTTTTTAAAACCATTTTCGGTGGCATTGATTGGGGATTTAATTCTAAAGCTTCATTTTGACATAACATTGGTTGTTTTTCATGTGAATTCCATGTTGAATAATTTGTGGTCATTTTATGATTCATGAATCTATTTTATTAAATGGTTTTAGGACTAATAATTCTTTTTTGGTGTGGTATGGTTGGGAATTTTTCCTTAAAAATTTATTTCTTAATGGATTTTGTCTTGAAATCCTTGGGTTACCAATTTAAATTGTTTCATAAATTCATTAAAAGGTTTATTAAATTACGTTGATAGTGTGGAACACATTTATGTAATATTTGGTGTTTTATGATTCAAAAATGGGGTTCTGATGTGGAAATTATATTTTAGAACATGTGGAACTTGATTGAACACAATTTGGAAAGCCCGAGAATATAGGTTTTGCGGACTAGGAATATAACTCTAGTGATTTAGAAGTGGCCTTGTCCCGATTTAACATTGCAAGTTTGATGATGAAAAAACTAAATAAATAATTATGATTGGTTAGAGAATAGTAGTAAATTGGGGTTTCCCCTCCTAATGTCTCATGCATGTTAATGAAATTGTTTGTGGTTATTGGTTACTTTTACACCGAGATATGATGTACCTAGGTCCCTACTATGAGCTAGTGCCTAGGGGTGTTTCCTATTACTAGTGCTCATTGACTATATTTTAATTAAATTCAGAAAAAATTGAGTTTTGTTGTTAAATCTGTAAAATATGGGTTTTATTTTAAATTTTTTATTCTTTAAAGATACCCTCTTGAACTCTGTTTTCATTTAAAGTTTCATCGTTTAGAGATTTTCACTTGATTTTCTTGTTTATGAAATCTTGTAATCTATTTTTCTTAACATTTTATCACAAGGATTATTTCTGTGGGGAATCATTATAGGATTTATCTCACACCCTACTTATACCTTTGGGAGTAATTATACTTGTTAATGTTGACACAGGTAAGGGCAATGTATTTGGAGATGGCGGTTTGGGTTGTAAGATTCCTTCCTTGGTGCGGTGTTGTGTAGATTTCTGGAGTGTGGTATCCCATTTTCGTGTGGTGGTTTTTGAGTTGCACATTTTCTCTTTTTTAGTTACGGACCTTTTAGTATTTTATTAAAATTATATAATTCACTTTTTAATTTTTTGTTAAGACTTGTTTTCTGAAATTTTTCAGATTTAGTTTATTGAATATTTTTTGTTGTATTTTGATTATAATCTCATGTAAATCATCCCCAGAAAATTATTTATGATACCCAGTCACTTTTACCCGCTCAGGGTAATAGGTAATGCTCTTCGGGCATTTCTATGGTCTGGTTCGGGGCTGGTTTGGATGGAGTCCTAGATTAGTCCATGACAAAATGGTATCAGAGCATGGTTAATCTTTTTGGGTCCTATTATTTGCGATGAGTCTAGTTAGATAGGATCTTGGACTATCTTGGATCGTAGTTATGGATGAAAGTATTGTTTTTTGTGTACACCTCCCATGATAGATCTCAAGTCTCTAAGCCATGTTGGGATTCTTGTTTGACTTTTCTCGCAGGTGGGATGTGTGGGCTGTACACTATGCATGGAAATTGGATAGGGGTGAAGTAGTTGTTTATTTCATTCTTGTGATGAGTTTGATTTATTTTATTTTATATTGTTGCTAAACCTTTCTAGAATTGTTCTAATAATGTTTTCTGTTGTGAATATGACATTTGGGTTGCAACATACCTCCCCAAAAAGCTCGCATGCACCCATGGGAGTAACCTAGAGAGAGTTATCCCTCACCGCTTCATTAGAGTATGGTAGAATCTGTGGTTAAAGACATCTAGGATCTAGGGATGGGATTGGTTCCTACTCTTGATCGAGTTATAGAAGATTAACCTAGTATTAGTAAGGACAAAGCCTAACTATTTCTGAAGATTAAGCCTTCTACTTTTTGATGTTTTACAGAGCCTCATGAAGAGGAGGAATGGATTGAGAAGTTCGAACACATTTTTGATATTTTAACACACCTGAGGAGTTCAGGGTGAAATTTGACTCAATTTTTATAGATGTTCCGAGCCACATGTGGTTGGAATCAGTGCTTCAATCTAGGAAGCATGAGTAGATGAGCTGGAAGGACGGCAAGACTATCTTTAATGAACAGAATTGTCCTAAATTACTTGATTATGCACGATACCAGAAGTTTATAGACATCATTTAGGGTGACCAATAACTAATGTAGTATTCCAACTACTTTACTGAGCTAGTCTGATATCCCCCCCTCCAAGGTAGTCTCTAATGAACAGATGAAGGGCCAATGATTTAAAAAGGGATTGAGGCTAAAGATCTAATCTTAGGAATTCCTATTTATGATGAAGACCTATGATGAGATGGAAGATCAAGATTGTATGGTAGAGATTTAATTAAAAGGTAGGTCTGGTTTCTTTGGGACAGTGTCAGTGATGGGAATTTTTAGTTCATCCGAGATGAAAAAGAAATGAGAGGATTAGGAGAAGAAGGGAGGTGGTAGTTCAGGCTAGCCTCCCTGTGTGTTTTCATATATGGCTTCGTATTCAAGTTTTATTGTGTTCCACCAGTTTGGGATGGTAGGGAACACATGAATTTCAAGTAGATATACTATAATGTATTTTTATCAGTGTCAAGCTATGGGGAACATGTAACATTTTTTCAAGGTGATGCATCCCCTTTAGAGTGGGGTAAAACATGTGGCTCATATGGGACTATCAGTTCAATCATAGCCATCTAGGATGGTGGGATCTCAGTTTAGTGGTCATAGAGGCAGGTCTAGGTCCTCTAATAGGTGGATCTAGTTTAGGGAAGTGCCACAAGTGAGTGTATATTCTCAGGTCGAGACTACGAATCTTCAGGTGGCGGATCATGAAACAGTGGGATCAGATGCAGGACCTTTGACTGTTAAAGGTACCATTTTGATTGCATCTTCTATACCTTTTGTTCTCTTTAATACTAGTGCTTATGTTTCTTTTATCACTACACATATTTATAATCTACTAACTTTTTAAACCAAGATTTGTTCTTTTGCGATTGAGTTGGTGACGTAGTTGGGTAAGGAGTATGGTGTTTGGTGCCCGTTATGTACTCTTTTCATGTTTGGGGTTGATATGGAATAGTACCTCATGGTATTGGATATAGTCAATTTTTATATAACCGTCAGCATGGGCATTATAGTTCACCTTCAAAAAAATATTGTTTTCTATAGGATGCAGGTGAGTTTCATGGAACTTGATGGGAGTCCTTAGTTTTTCTCATGGGTAATGGGATCATCATTCGGGTCATGTGGACCTCCACTACCAGAATGGGGAAAAATTATTTACAAATTATCATCTCTCATACTATTCGATGATGGTCATGATCCTAAGGGTGGATTACCTCGTGTTGTGGATGAGTTCCCGTAGGTGTTTTCAGACGTTTTTTAGGCTTTCCCGTAGAGCTAAATGATGTGTTATCTATTAATTTGGAACTGGGAATACAAAAAATATATATTACCTCACCTCATATTTCCCCCACAAAGTAGAGGGAATTAAAGATACATTTGAGGGATTTAAAATCCAAAGGATTCATTCTCCCAAGTGTCTCTCATGGGGATAATCCTGTTATTTTTGAAAAGAAAGTCGATATGTAACTCCGGTTGTGCATTGACTATCGGAAGCTTACTACGGTACCCATCAAGAACAAGTATACATTTCCCTGAATTTATGACTTGTGTGGTTATTTCTAGGGGAAAAGAGATTTTCCAAATTATATTTTCATTCAGGTTACAACCAAGTTAGGGTGAGATGGGTGGATATCCCAAAAACAGCTTTCCGAATTAGGTATGTCCACTTTTAGTATCTAGTCTTGTCCCTCGGATTTACCAACACTCCAACAGTTTTAATGGAACTCATAAACATGGTGATACACCAATATCTATATTAATTTGGTGTGGTATTCATGGATGTCATATTGTTTTACTTGGTATCTGAGGAGGATCATGAGCATCATCTATGGATCATGTTGGAAACACTATCAGATCATCACCTTTAGGAAAATTTGTCCAAATGATCTTTCTGGATCAGGGAAGTGAAGTTTCTGGGTCATTTCATCATATTTTAATGGGTTTTAGTGGACCCTGAGAATATCAATGTAGTTATTCCATGGGAGTAGCCGAAGAATGTATTCAAAATCAGGCATTTCTTTAGCCTTGTAGGTTATTATATGTGATTTATTCAGAATTTATCTTGGTTTACTTCACCCAAGACCACACTCACCTAGAAAGGGGATGCATCTGAAAGGGGCCCAGAATGTTAGGAATCCTTCGAGGAGTTAATGTTGTAGCTAACTACCACCCCTCAACTTGATTTAACTGAAATCTGGAAAGGGTTATGTGGTTTTTTATGATGCTTTAAGTATAGGTCTTAGGTGTGTGCTTATGTAGGGTGATCACATGGTGGAATATTGATCTATCCAACTCAATCTAATGAAAAGAATTACATATCCCTTGAATTAGTGTTAGTAGTGGTAACACATGATTTGAGGAACTTGTGTCACTAGCTATTGTGGGAGAAGTTTTTGGTCTACTATAAACATAAGATCTTAGCCTACATAATCTCACAAAAAGATCTTAATCTAAGGCAGCACCATTGGATCGAGTATTTTTAAAGGTTTTACTTTTATATCATCTATATCCTTGGATAGGGTAATGTTGTTCCTGGCACCATAATCATAAAAGTACTAGTGAATGCTTTGAGTTAGTCCACTGGTGAGTGGACTCTAATGCGGCTCTTTTCTCAGATACACATGGAGACCAATGAGCACAATAGAGGTGTGTTATTGGAAAACGTTCAGCTGAATCCATCTCTTTTAGAGTTGATTCTGCATGAGAATATCAGTGACGAGTTTGTCAGAATTCAATTCATTTTTTTAAGTTGGGAGATGTCTACGGATATGACTTTATATCTCGAGGGAATCTTGTTCTTCAAGTGTCGTTCATTGGTTCTGTTGCCTCTAAGAAAGGTGGTAATGCAAGATAGTAACCAATCATAGTTTTCCATTCAATATGGGGGTACTAAAATGTATAATGTTGTATTGAGAGAGTTCCAGTGACCAGGTATGAGATTTTATGTATCTGATTTTGTGTCAAGATACTATAAATGTCAGTAGGTAAAAGCAGAGAATCAAAGGCCCTCTGGTTTGCTTCATCCATTACCCATTCCTACCTAGATGTTGGATGAGGTCTCCATGTATTTCACAGTTGTAATTTCTTAATCACCTCAGGTTAAGAACACTTTTTGGGTAGTGATTGATCATCTAACCAAATCAACACACTTTATTCAAAACATAGATATAACTAAAGTTGATGAGTTAGGCCTATTGTTTATTTAGAAGGTGGTAAGGCTTTGGGGTGTTCCATCAGTAGTTGTCTTAGATAGAGCAATCATTTTAACTCTGTGTTTTGGGTTTTCCTTTAGAATGATTTTGGATCATAGATTAAGATGATCACGACATACCATCCTAAAATGGATGGTCATACGGAGCGGTAAAATCACATTCTTGAGGACATGATTCATGCATGGGTTCGGATTTTGGAGGATCTTCGGATAACCATTTTTTATTAGTCGATTTTTTATATAATAATAGTTATCAAACATATTTTTATGTTTCTCCATTTTAGGTGATCTATGGTTTTCCTTGTCGATCGCCTTAGGTTGGGTTGAGGTAGATGAGACCTCACTATTGGGGACGAGCCTTGTTCAAGAGACATATGAGATGGTCGAGTAGATCAGACGGTGGTTATTAATGGATAATATTTTATACAAATCTTATGTTGATCAGAGGTATCAAGATATTGACTTCTCTGTGGGTGATCAGGTATTCTTAAAGGTAGTATCTCATTTGGGTCATCGTCATTTGGAGAAACATAGAAAGATAACATCGAGGTATGTCAGACCTTTTGACATCACCGAGCATATTGGAATGGTGGAATATAGGTTATCTTTTCTATATCAGTTGAAATCTATTCACAATGTCTTTCATATCTACCAATTGAAGGTGTACAACCTAGATCTGTCCCACAAGTTGAATTGGGAAGAGTTTGAAATATATCCTGATTTATTAGTGTTTGAACGGATGATACAAATAGTGGATTCCCACGAGAAGGTTCTTCATGAAAATTTTATTCCATTGGTCCAGGTCATTTTTAAGCATGGTAGTGATGTGTATTATATGTGGGAGTGGAATTTATGGGTTGAGAAAGAGTACCCATTGTTTTTTTGCAATCAATCTTTAGGATGACATTCAGTGGTGGAAAGCTGTCATGGTGGAGAGGATTCGCACATATATGTCCTTTTTTCATGTATTTTTCTCATTTATTATTGGAATACCAATACAACTAGGTTTTCTCTAGGACCCCCTTCTAATTTTGGATGAAAATGAGGGGTTTTGGGTGGAAATAACTGGCCGCACGGTTCAGACGCATGGTTTATTAAATCATTCGGACAAACCGTGCATTGTGTCCAGTTGTTAGGAAAATATATTTTGTCAATTTTTTCCTTATTTAAACAAACCTAATGCTCCCCCTTTTAACCCCATTTTACCATTTTATCCATTTAATGCTTCCAACTCCCCTCAGGCTTCCTTGGAACCAATTTTTTGAAGCGGTTTTTTGTGGGGAAACATCAAAATTTTTCAAGTAAGTGAATTCCTTACATGTTCAATCCTTCTCCTTAGGGTTTCTTCCATAATTCATGAGGTTCTAAATTTATAGATGTTATTTATTGATCCCTATGGTTTAATATTCTATTTATTGGAATAATATTCTTGGTTAGGGTTCATTTTCACTCACTTGTTGTGTGGTTGTGGTGCAGTTGAATTTTCACAAAAAGATTTGGGGTTTTTGATATTCAGAGTATGTGGGTCCATGTGTAAACAATAATTGATGAATTTATCTTCCTTTGTTAAACTATTAATCATTTTACCATCCATTTTGTGGGGTTCTAAAAATCTTTTTGGGGGCATTGATTGGGAGGTTAATTCTAAAGTTGATTTTAGAAATGAAATTGGGTGTTTTTCATGTTCATTCTATGTTGTATCATTTGGAGTAATTCTATGATTAATTAAAATATTTTATTAAATGTTTCTAGGGAAAACAATTCTTTTTTTTATGTTATTGATGGGTTTTTTCATTAAACAATTATTTTTACATGGATTTTATGTTCAAAAACTTGTGTTACCTCTTGAAATTATTTTATAAAATCTTTTAAGGGTTTATTAAATTACATTGACGGTGTGGAACATGTTTTTTTAGTATTTGGTGATTTTATGATTCAATAATGGATTTTTACTGTGAAAATAGTTATTTAGATCATGTTTAACTTGATTGTACAAATAGAGGGAAGCTCGTGTATCTACGTTAGCTGACTTAGACTAGTATCCAAGTGATTCAGAAGTGGCCATGGACCGGTTTCACTTAGAATGTTTGCTGATGACAACACTAACTAAATAATGTTGATTTTTAGGAGACCACTGGTACATTGTGGCGCTCCCTCTTCATTTCCTGGGCATAATAAAAATTTATTTTTGGTTTTTGGATACTTTTACACCAAGAAATGATGTACCTAAGGCCCCATTATTAGCTAGTACCTAAGGATATTTCTCATGACTAGTACTTGCTGACTATATTTTACATACCATCGGTGTATAGTTTGTTTTTTTGGTAAATTATAAATCTTGTTTGTTTTCTTTAAATATTTTAATTATTTAAAGTTACCCTCTTCAAAACTATTTTCATTTAATGTTGCATCTCTTAGAAATTGTCACATGCTTTTCCAGTTTATGAAAACTTGAATACTCATTATCATAAAATTCTTATCGCATAGAATATTTTTGGGTGGAATAAAATTGGTCTTAGGATCACACCTTACATACATATTTGGGTGTATGTGGACTTGGTAATGCATGACATAGGTAAGGGAAAGGTCTTTGGAGATGGCAGTTTGGGTATTTATCTTCCTTCCATGGTTCGTTGTTGTGGAGATAGCTTGAGAAAGATCTACCGTTTTATTGTGGTGGTTTTTGAGTAGGAATTTCTACCCATTTTTAGTTTTGGAACTCTTGATATTTGTTTAAAAATATTTAATTTAATTCTATATTTTTTTATTACTTTTTTGGTGCAATTTTTTATATTCGGGTTTTTGAATATTGTTGGTTCTTTTTGGATTATAAACTCTGGTAAATCATTAAAAAACCTTTATTTATGACACATAGGTACTTGTTTCACCCCGTGGCGATAGGGAACAACCATTGGGACTTTCTATGGACTGGTTTGTGAACTGTTCTTACTGGCGACCCATCTAGGTTCATGATATAAATTAAAATAGTATTATTCTCTTTGGCATAAAATTTTATATATAGCTTATCAACATGTCTCGTGGATGTATGTTTATTAATTGAAGTTAAAAATTGGTAAATCAATAATAACCTCCATGAAAAATGAAATAAGATTTGGAATTATCTTATTCATTAAACTATGCTAATTATTTTCATAAAAAATGGATGTTCCTATACTATTAACTAAAATTATAATCCCAATTTGTTTGATAATTTCAATGGGATATTTTAAATGTAATCTTAGTTATATTATAGTACTAAAAGTTATTTGGTTATTGGTGGTGTACACTAGGAATAAGGATAAATTTTTTTTACTATTTTAAAATTTCCTCCTGAAATAAACCTTTGTGACTTATTAAATTCATTTAAAACTCATTATTTATTTTAACTCCCCCTATATTGAACAAAAATAAAAATTTACATATTGCTGACATGGTTTTTACAATGATCACTCTTGATGAGGATGACAATAAAAATTATTTATTTTGGTTGATCACATTGTATATATGTATCACTAATATCATGTATCGATTATATAATGTCAATGTAACATCCATTACCCTGAAAAGATGGATCATAACACCTATATCTCTCAAAAAATATTTATATTGGATACATCCAGTTTATAATATATTTCTCAAACAAGAATGAAAAGAATTAATTTAATATTAAAATTATTTTTCATGAAAAATAATATCTCCTCTTAAATCCCATTGAATATTCTTCATGAAATCATGTTTTCTCTTCATTAAGAACATCAACATGTAGATAATAAAAAAATAGTATTATGTCATTTATCATTATCCCATAAATAAATAGTTCCTCTAAATTCTATTCTATCTGATATATAATTCTTTTCTTATATTCATATATATATCTCAGGTATGATCACGTGAATATTTTCAATAATTTGAATATGGAAAATCCATGATTTTTAGCAGAATAATCATCTACATTCAAAACCAGTCAAACATTATTCCTAAAATAGACTATTACTTAATATCTATAAATGGATTATAAATAAAAATATTTAAAAATAAATATTTATTTTATTAGAATATTCCAAATTAATTATCCCAAAATTATCAACTTCTTTATTTATTCAAATAGAAAAAAAACCACAACCCCCTTCTTTGATTTCATGATCAGGTACATTAATAAAAATTGTGTGTGGAGCCAAATATCCTGATGCATTTTTCAACATAAGATCTACTCAACATTCATAGATTGACAAAAGGATTGATATCATAGAATAGTTATATTTATTAATTGATGAATAACACAACATCATGAAGATTAATATCAAAAACTTCATGAGAAAACATGGTTAATCTTACATGACCATAGAATATATCTTATGTATCAGTATGAAACCATACATTACCCTTACATATCATAATATTTAATATTGTATAATAATTATTTTTTATTTCTTATTTATAGGAACCTCATATTTAATCTTATAGATAACCCATATTTCTTTAGGTATACCTATAATTACTTTAAAATATTCTCTACAAGATTATACATAACTAGACATTACTCTTACACTTTCTCTAGTAAATATTACACATCATGTATGTGATCTAATATATCTATAGTGATATATTACATATCCCAAAATAAATCTTCTGCATAATAGAATAATTTACACTATAATTTTATAAAATTTTCCTTAATCGATGTTATATATAAACATCATACTTAATCAAATAAACTAAATGCCTCTAAAACTCATATCCAGGGTTCTCAAAATATCTAAAAAATATTCTCAAAAACTTTTATTTATTTTCATTTCTTCTCAAATTATTTTGAGAATAAGTATAATAATGTATCCAAAATTAAAAGGGCATTCGTGGAATGCATAAAATGTATTTATATTTTACTTTCAAAAATATAAAATCTAATAAATTAACAACTATTGTGAATGAGAAAAAATTTAATCATACATATAAAGGGATTTAAATTATCCACAGTTTCCATTTATTACTCTTTTTTTAATAACAAAAAAATGTTTATTGATTCATAAAAATCAAGCTAAATATATGATATTTTCATTAAAAAATAGAATAACCATTGGTATATGTATGATAAATATGAAAAATGTTGTTTCAATCCAATATACAATGTCATAGGAATGAATTAAAGGGGTTTTATAATTAAAACTCAATTAAATTTGGGTGTGTTGATTAAAAATTATAAAGGTTCTCCATAAAATTATACGAAAAATTTTTATACATAATTTTTCAATTATTGAAGCAGGATACATTTTAAAAATATTTCTACAATAACAAAATTTGTTCCAAATTCATTTTTACAACTACATAAAATCTAAAATAGAAAACTATGTGATAGATGATAAGGGTTTGTAAAAAATGGTTGGTCAAAAAAATTATGACAATGATCCCCATATGTATTGTGATATATATGAATTTATAATTCTGAAAATAAAGTTGTATGGTGAACATAAGGATTTAAATCTTATTTTTTATAGTTAAAACTAATTTACCAAACTAGTTAAGGAATGAAAAAACCAATAAATGATATTGATTTGTTTTGGAAATATAAAAAAATGTTTTTTGGGCTATATCAAGGATATGGAAATGAAATATGGTTCAATACAACATATAATATTGTTAGAAATATATACATTTTATTTTCAAAGATAAAAATGGTTTATAACATTTAAATATATACCAAATAATCTAAATAATTAATATTAAATAAAATAATTGATGATTAATTTTTAGAATCTATAAATAAATGTTATGGGGTTTTCCAGTATTTTTAAATTAATAATTAATATCCTATTTTATTGTGAAATTTATTATTTAAAATTCATGTTATTTATTTTCTTATCATCTTCTAATTCTATATAATCTAAATTTCAAAACAAATTGTGTTTTTTCCTTTATAAAAGATTCCTAACCAAAATATTTTATAAATAAGGAATAAAATAATTGTAGTAAATTTTAATCATCTTATTTGATATAATATTAAATGTATTTTTGAATATATATATAGAAATATGGACTTATTATATGTAAAATTTATATAAATGTTTTTGATTATATTTATGTTGTGTAATTTGTCAAGGTTTTATTTATTTATTTTTTATTTTGAAAATGATATATACATATATATATATATAATGTGTCCATGTTTAAAACAATTGTTTCCAGATATGACATATATACAAAAAAAATTACAGATCGTTTTTATTAATCTCTATAAAAATAATTCCATTTTTTATATAAACTATTTTTTTATAATCTAGACCATAATTAATTGTGAATTAAAATATGATTCTATTTTATTATACTATGGTAATAATATAATCTTACTAGAATAATTGTATAATTATTTCTATATAGTAAATGTATAATCAAATGTTTCTATAGTTTCTGAACCATTATAGTAGGTAATCAATGTCCATTTTTTCAATAATATTGAAATTTAACTCTTTTATAGAAGAAACATTCATAGTTGTTCATACCATGATAATTGGTCATTTCCATAGTTATGTGGCCTAAAAAATAGTTTTGAACTATGAAAATTAACTCCTATTATAGTAATAAACTCTTTATTTTCCCACCATCCACCATTGAATATCCACTAATTGAGGTTACTGTTCAACCAAAGATTTATTCTCCCCTTCCTAAAATGAACATTACAATCACATATGTGCCACTTAAATATTAATTATTCTAAATAAATTCACTTTTATTTATAAAACATATATATTTAAAACAAATTCTTCAACCAAACCCTTATCCAATCATTTAACCAACCATCTTTCTAAACCTATAATTTTTTCCTAACAAACCCATTTCACCATTTTTAAAAAATATATAGAAGGATAGAATGGAAAAGGAAATCAAACCAAACCCAGAAAATCTATATCCAATAGAATAGGAGGAGAAAATTTTCCTATTATCACATTTTCTAAATATCCCTATACAAGACAAAATATTACATACCAACATCCCCCTTCACAAATATAAATAATAAAAATAACCCAGTTAATAGTTTTCTTTAAAACCAAACCACCATATTATATTAGGTGATTCCACACATAATGACTAGAAACTGGACATGAAGTATAAAAGGAATTTATATATAAGGAATTTGTTTAATCCCAATGTATTTTCTTGTGTTTCAATTGAAGTTCCAGTTAGATAATCCATAGTGTGGGGTTTTCTAATCATCTATTTCATATACATTAGTGATGTTATCAAGGGTTAATTATATAATTATTAAGAAAATTTTGTTTTAGGAATTAAATGAATATATTTTGGGTATATCAGCAAAAGTAGAATACATTATTATAATAATGAATTTTATATTTATGGATTTTCTCAATATTTTTTTAATCATCATATATTTAAAACCCTTTTTGTGAAACATATTATGTAAGAAAATTAATATATATGTGTATAAATTAGAAATATTTCCATTTAAAACTATTCCAATAAATAAAAAATAAGTTCAACACTAATTAATCTACATCACATATTAATAAATTGGTCTAAATTATACAGATAGAGGTCGGATAATTATTATTGGTTCTCAAAAAACACTATATAATAAAATGAATTATATTGATTATGAGAAAGTCAGTCATTAATATATTTATAATTATGAAATTAAACAGATGTAAATATTATTATAAGTTTGAATTAATCAAATTTATAGCTATAGAGACGACTATTTTTATAATTATCATTCTATTTAACACAATGTAAAACATATTACCTTTCGGATAGTTACCCTGTGTAATATGATAAGGGATATAATATGGGGGATTTATATAATTTTAATAATATTTAATAACAACAATGTGCAAGAATATTATTAAAACATTTTAAAGAGGAATAATGTACCATTGATGTTAAATGAATCCTTTTATGGTTCTCCACATTGTTTTAAAAACCCACCACATCCCATAAATGTCTTCAATCCAATATTTTTTATAAAATTAAAATGATTGAATATTTTTTTATCTTTGGGTATGATTATTTTAAGATTAAATATATATATATATATATATATATCAGGCCTTTTCCCAAAACACTTTCACCCATTGTCTAAATAAGAATCATTTTATAGGCATAACTCAATTCCTCAACTATAGACCCAAAAATATTTTCCATTGACCCAAAATAACATAAATGAACCCCAACTACCTATTGAAAATGATATGTGGAGATATTCATTCCAAAAATTATGAAATAGGGGAGAATTTTTAATTTTCATTGGTATATAAGTCCCCATTACATTATTAGAAAAATCCTAATAAATTATAGGTGTCTAACTGAATAAATAATCTATAAACTCCTATTGTAAAAAAATTAATATTTTTTAAGGTCATAAGGCATGAATTTGTAACACATGGGGATGAAAAATATAATTTTAACGATCTATTAATATAACATCCCATGAAGAATTTATTCTTTGAACCAACCTTAATCAATCATGATGTACTAAAACTCAAGGAAACAATAATTGTTTTATTTTAACTAATTTTAAGGAATACATATCCCCCATCAATGAAATAATAAGCCCTTACTTTGTTATAATATAATGAAGATACCATCAATTAAATTTTTGAATTAAACTAAAATAATATCACATTGGACATGTTGAATGATAATATATCACTTTCAAAAAATCATATAATAATAAAAATTATGCATGAAATATATAATGGAGGATAATATTTTTAATATCAAGACTCATAATATATTATTTTTTCCAATTTCACAATTACAATTATTTATTTTTTATTAATTTATTACATAATATTTTAAATTTCTTTTCCAATTAACTATTAAGATCCATAAATTGTATAGAATCATGATACCTAGTAAAAAATTAATTTTCTATAATTATATGCATATTGTTATATGATATTTTAATTTTTTTAAAGATTATTTGACTAATTTTATAAAACTCACATCCTAATAAATTTTAGAGATTTATTATATTGTAGAAACATTGTTTGTATCCAGTAATACTACTCATCCCTAATGCTTAAACACTATGTCAATAAGATAAACGATAATGATATTTTGGAGAAAAATTTCTGTTTTTAAATGAAACCTGAAAGAAAGGGAAAAGTAATAAAAAATATATATTTCAATTTAAAACCTCAAAATGAATTCCATATCTTCTTTTTTAACTTTATATAATTTAAAATCTTATAACTTAACTCAAATAATGGTAAAATGTTTATATGAATTATTGGGGACTGATGAAATAGGATATCACAATAAAATTTATATTCTCTTTATCTGGGATATATATTATATTAGTTATATAATTTCTATTTATTAAAAAACATAAATTTCATTAGAATAATAATATCATTCTCTTAGAGATTGTATATTCAAAAATATATGTAAATTTAATTGATGAACCACACATTTGGAAAATTTATACAATAATGGAATTATTAATATTAAATTAATTGTTATTTATAATATTTGATAAAAACTATTATATTTAGTAAATCTTACCCAAGATAGTTTTTTATATATTTATCAAAATGAATAATTGTTTAGAAAAAAATGTAAATGAAAATAAATTAAATTACTGTTGAAATGTTGGATTTCCCTATGCCTAAAAATTGCAATTTTTTTGTCTGAATTATATAAAAATGTCATGAGGCGATCACCTACATTGATTAAAGTGTTATCCTGGTTTGAATTTTATTGGTGTTTTGAAATGTTCCTAAAATTTTATTTCTTAATAAATATGAAAATATAATCTATTCCCATTGATTAAGTGTAAACTAAAATGGAAATCAACAGAATCCTAGGATCAAATAATATCTATTTTTTAATTAAGTTAATTATTTGAATATAGAGATAATAGTTAGTAAATTGTAAAGTTATCCAGGTTTATAAGTTAATAAATAGTTTGTGAATTATTTTTAATACATATTTGAGCATTTTCACTTATAAATCATTTTTAATTTTCATGACAGAGAATTGTTTCTACTACCAAATAGACAATTCATTTTATTAATAAATGAGTTAATTTTATTCATATAACATTAATTATCAACTATATAATCCTAACCATACCGGACCAAGATTCTGAGTAAAATACCATGGGGACTTAGGTGCACTCCCCAATCATTAGATTTTGGAAGAATAATTTTTTGTATAAACATATGCCATGGGGAAATTTTTCCCTATAATGGATCTATACATATAAATTAATCATTAATAGTAATAAAAAATTTATAAAATATTAACCTAATAACATTTTTATGAAATCAAAAAAAGTCAACAGTACTAACCATAATTCTGTACAACTAAATCAAACACAAAACATCTCCCAAATAATAGAATCACAGTGAAATTCATCAGAAATAACTAATAAAATATAAATAAATAAACCACTTTATATTCTATAATCCCCTCCAAAAATCATTCCTATGATTATAGTATCCATCTCCCTATGATAGTTGATCCCTTCCATTACATGACTGAAAACATGTGAAATTTATTAGTTCATGGTATGTGAACATACAAGGTGTAAGATATATTTCTTTGTTTGATGATACCAAAGACAAGAACCATTTCATGAATCCTAACATGATCATATGAGTATCATATGATTCCATATAAATAATAAAATTCATAAAATGGTATCCATTAATTATTGTGATGTACTTACAAAGGTATTAAGGTAATACATGTAACCACCTTCAACCAAAGTCTGTAGGACCCCAATTTCTCTAATGATTCATCTCATATTATTTCACATTTTCTCAGTAATTAAAAAAAACCAAATGTATATATATATGATATTATCCAGAAAATGGTATTTTCTAATTAGTTAAATACTTCTCATCAGTTTTAAACTCATAAATTTTTCAAATAGGTGGTCTAATTATTTTCATATCCAAATTCATTGGTTTCTCTAATAATCTAAAAACATTATATTTTCTAATATCCTATAACATATTCCAATATCAAAATAATAATTTTAGCATAACATATTATGTTTACTCTATAATTTCATCATATCATAATATCTAAACACCTATAAAATTCTATTTATAATTCGTTCACTAACACATTTCCTTATACATTTTGAAACCATCAAAATTGTATCTCATAACAGTTTTCAAATCGTGTCTTTTATTACCAAAAAATTGTTTTATCATTTTTAAGTAATTTTAATATTTTAAAATCAAAAAAATAATAATATATAATTCAATTAAACATATTATATAATACAAAAAACGTTTTCCACAATATAAAATTCCATTTAAATTCCACACTTTTTAATTAATGATTTATCACATTATTATAAATAAATAATGGGTCATTAACACCAAAATATCATATTTCTTCAATTGTTTCTAGTACCCATAGCATGTTCTTAGCTAAATATAGTTTTTAATATTCTATTAACATAATATAATATAAATTTTCATTTTTACACAATTATTTCTCATCACATAATCATTTTTGTATAATTTATAAAATAAATTTGGTGTGAAATACCGAATTAATTTGTTTTATTTCATAAAAAAATTACCCATTAGTTTAAATTTTACTTCATTTCTACATTTATACTTCATAATCAAATTCACATGATGAATTATCAGAATAAAAAAATAATAATTAATTAAAATATTTGAAATGATCAGGATCACCAACATAATGCTCAATCCACAATCCATTGAAGAAGAGAATGATAATTTTCACTTGAATCTTTATATATCAATAAATAGCATTATAAAGTATAAAAATTATAAAACGTATTTAATATAATGAAATAAAAAGAGAAGAATTGAAATATAAAGAAAATATTTGTATTTTATCATCTTATAATCATAAATTCATCAAACTTAACAAATAAAAATCTAACATGTAATAATGTAGTTATTGTTAAAAGTACTCAGCCATATAGAGGATTTTTGGGATTCCTGGTAAAGTTTTTTATTTATTCTAAACTCAAATCCATGTTAAATCAATTAATATGTTCATTGGTGTAATTATTATTTTCCCTTTAAAAATTGGTTTGGGAAAGAAATCCGACATTTTACTGAATTCTCACTAGACAACCAATGCTCAATTGGGCTCCCAGTAGATATAAATAGACTCTTGATTGCATCTAAGAGAGAAATAGAGTCATCTTCCTATCCCGCCAATATCTATTTGAAATACACCAAAAAAAATTTAGTCTTACTAGTGTAGCCCCTTAGTTTAGAAAACTTCTATGAACTACATTCTCAACTTTAATACCTTTAGCATAAAACCCTAATAAAAAATCACCCACCAATAAATTCAAAGCCAGCTATAATAAATATAAAACATACCTGGCATATGAAAATTTGTTAACTAAACCATGAGTGATCTTCATTTTAAAATTTGACCACAAATTTATGTTGAATTCTATTGAAAATTAAATTTCATATAACTTTTTTTGTTATTTTTTGTTTTTAAAATTAAAATATACTGGATGAAAATTATTTTTTTTATTATTATCATAAAACTTTTTTAAGGGCTAAGGGAGAACCCAACATGAAATCACAACTTAAACAATAAAAAAACCTCCACAGTCCATTCAAGGTCAAGAACAACTCATTTAAGAATAAAAAGCAAGACTCCAACCCAGCATTATAACCACGAAGACCAGATGCCACCTACTCATCACTGCTCAGCAAAATCTGAGTAGCAATATCATGTGGAAAATATCTGCTTTGAACCTCCTCTAAAGCACCCCCTAATTGGTGAACTGATTGAAAATTCCCTTAAATGAAAACCACAACACCACAATTCAAACACCTGAATTTCTTTTGGAATCGCCTTCACAGATACCGAAGGCTTCACTCAACCCAGAAAGGGACTCATGTTAAGCTACCTCCAAACGATCAAACCATCACAACAAAATCAGTTAGCAAACCATATACAAAACCACCAAAAAATTGATAACAACAAACCCAAATCATGCTAAGATCCTCTACCAAATTCTGCATCCCAGTGCTAGAACTGAAGCTAGAAATAACCCTACCACATCTATGAGACACCCTCCGACACCACAGCCGCAACAACCTGAAAAAGAGGATGAACCAAGGGGCTTGTAGCCGAGACTTCGTCGCCTAGGACTGGAAGACCCAACCACACATCAAGGGAGCATCGCCATTGAGGGGATACGAGTGAATATGAGCTAGAAACACTACATCGGGCTTGAAAATGGTCAGATCGAGAATACGGAAGAACCCACACTAGATTCTGAATCGGATGAACCACGTGAAGTGGGAGGGGCTGACAAGGAAGGACGGAGGCACTCCAGCGATGACAACGCAGCAAAAACACCAACGAAGATCCACCAGCAAAGCCATAAAAACGAGCCCTAAACCTACAAAAGAGAAAACAGGAACAAGAGGAAGGGAGAGGCAATGCCAAAGAGCTTCCAGCTCAATGTTGAAGACTGCACGAGCCTCCCCCCTCTCAATCGCCACCGAGTAACCACTAGAGACGCGTGATGGACAAGAACCGCCCATAAAATATACATTATATAATAATTTTGTAAATAATAGATGATGATTTAATAAATATATCAATACAACATTTTGGTAGACATTAATATTTTCTAACATATGAATTTTTATTACAATTACTAGATGAAATAAAGGAATTGAATAAATTCAAGGAGTTAAAATTTAGTGTTTCCTAAGTGAATCACCAAAAATTCATCATTTAGAATAATTTCTTATAAAATAAGTGAAATTAAAATTACTTTCACACTAAAAATGATCAACCTAACCACCAAATCATCTAATTACATGATTTCTCCTCATCCAACATATTAGATGCTCATACCATCATCAAGGATCCAATTACACTTCTTTATAGTATTCATCACTGAAAAATTTGATTAATTATAGATATTCATAAACCTGATGATCAAATTGAATTCTCTCTCCATTCATGTATATGAAATCAATTATTAATAAAAAAATAATAATCCATTATGTAAAGACTTTTATTTAGATAATATATAGGTTTCGATATTGGGACATACCCTAAAAGAAAGTCAAACAAAGTTCATTATACATCACACACTATCCTTCCTCCTTGCATGATGTCATCACCACATGAAATATTCATGTTAATCTTCTATCCTACCTCATGGGAGTGCTAACATATATAATTATATATATATAACATAATGTTTTTGGAAAATATAATACATCCCTCGAAAATATATTATAATAATTGAATTTAATCATTTGGTATAGATCCTCCAAGATCTTATTTAGAAGAGATAAATACTTCAATATTAAATAGTATATTTTAATCAGACCCTCAGTTTACCTTAAATTCTTTTATACCACTCCCATAATGCATGATCATGTTGAAAAATCCATATGGTGAAGCTAAAATTTTAATAAATAAATGAAGACACCAAAACAACCAGCATAAATAAAGATATCATAAAATATAAAATTGACACACATATATATCCCATTATCTATATTATTCTAGATTAATATAGGTTTTTTTCCATGAATGTAAATATATTTCATTGCATCTATATATTAAGAAGTGGAATATTGAAATTTCAATGAAAGTGATTTATCCTAATTTTGAACTGTTAAGTTCATGGGGATATATGCTTTTCATATGTCTCAAAATAACAAACTCAATTTATTTGGAATTATATAGTCCTATAAAAAATTTCCCTATATTTATTATATATATAATTTTTCATTTAGACTATAAAATCAATTAATATCATTGATACTTGCTGTGTATAGAGGAAAAATAATTATTATTGAAATTTGGTAACAATATATTGAGAGACTGTCCATTCTAAAAAATATATAACACCACTTTGGAGAATCATAGGTACTTAATTGCCTCTTTAAACTCAATTTCAAACACTCATATACTATATCCTATAATTCTATGTAGAAAACTTTTACATTCAATAGTGATATGTAATGTAAAATAGGATTTTTTATATATTTGATATAATAAAATCCCAATTAATGTTTTTAAATATGAAAAAAAATTATAAGGATTACCATGACATTTCAACTTATATGTGTATGATCATAAAGTAAATAGTTCAAACATGTGACCACAATTGGTAATAAAATCAAAGCATAGGTTTTAATATGTATATGAGTTTTCATTTATAATGAATGGATGTTCAAGACAAAATTGAGTTGAGATATAACCTACTAGATACAAGTATTCTAAATATAGTTACAGTTTCTAGTAATAATAAACTAATAATGTTATTCAAAATTTTAATTGAATTCATTTTTATAGTCTATTGACATCCGCAATTTTAAAAATATTATAAATAAATAAATAAATATTTGAAATGATTCAATATTTAAATGTCCATTCATACCATATTATCTTTTTATCATGATATAAATTATAGAAAATGTATTTCATGTTAATTGGATAATATATAGGCACAACAGTAGAATCCACGTTTGATGATGATAAAAAACAAAATCCTTAGTTATCAAAAAAAACTATGAAATTAATCATTATGAAAAAGAGGGAGTTTATCACTATAAAAAACATTGAGAAGGGACACCATAGATTGTAATAAAATCTATTTACTATGAAAGTAGAATAGGAATAATAAAATAGAAATATAGTTTAATTAACAGTAAAATTAACATGATGCATATTAGAATTAGTAATATAATAATAATAAATAAATTTAACTATTTTATGATATTTGTTATATTAACTAATTGTTTTATCTTTTTTAAATAGAGAATGTACTTAACATGAACACCATTATATGATTATATCAAAAAATCATCATATCGTTTACTTTTAACCAATCTAAAGAAATTATATGTAGTTGAACAAAGTATAATACAATAAATAATAAAAAATATATACTTTATTGGGGAAATAAATAATTTAAATGTTTTTATGAGTGTCATGAAAATTGGTCATTTTGACCAAACCACGCATTTTAATGATCTGGGGTTAATTTTTGTTTTCTAAAAATTAAATAATGATTGTTTTCAAGAATTTTCAAATAATATAATCATTTTTTTCAATTTTAAGAAAATGGTTAGTATTTTGAACTTTTATAGAACATATATTTGAAAAAAATAAAAGTTATGTTATCTAAAATGATTTAGTGATTGAAAAGATATCAATTTTATTCTTATATGTGATAAAATAAATCAACAATCATTTTAATAGAGATTCAAGAAAATATGATTCATTTTAATAAATTTTGAGTATGTTATGATGGTTTGGAACATTAATATTAGTTTTAAATTACATTAACGAACTTTAATTCCTTCTGTATACACTACACTTTTGAATAACATATGGCTATTTTAAAAATGTAAAAAAGAATTATCAATCAATGTTCTATAAAAACAGAATAACTGAATTATGTTCTCTCATTTATGAGAATGTGATGCACATTTTGAACTAAAATATCATAGTTAAATTAATAACACATAATTTTTTTTCATACCATCAAATCCATAAATTAGAATGATGTAGCATTAATTCCTATATGTTAAAAATGATTTAAGGATATTTTTTTATAGTTTCAAAAAATATAATAAAATTTTATAAATTTTTTGTGTGATGTTTATTTTTAATATTTTAATACTTATAGTGAATAAATACAATTTATATCATTCTAACTAAATTTTGAATCCATATCATCTATGCTTAATTCCTAAAAGTCATAAAGTATTTAATGTTTATTTTATAAGAGTTTCATTACATTTTATGGTAATTATATTATTTTTGAACATGGGATACATGTTTTGAACTAAAATATGTATTTATAATTGAAAACATTCACTTTAGATCCTATTTTCCATAATGTGGAAATTTTTAATTTATATGATTCTAACGACAATGTGAATTAGAATAATCTATTCTCAATTACTAAATGTCATAATGGAAATGGTGATTATTTTCTTAGTGTTTTGTAAAAAATAGTCATATTAGTTTTGATAAAATGATATATGTTTTGAAATAAAATATAACTTTTAAATTAATAATAAATACATAAATTCAAAATACCATAACATGGATCTAAATGATGTTTGGTTAATTTATTCAAGTTAAAAATAAATAAATTATGATGTTCTTGTAGTTTTATCTCAATTTAAGACATTTAGCTCAATTTTGAGCAAGTTCCACATATTTTTAACTAAAACATAACTTTTTAATTCAAAAATATGGTAATTTATTCATTACAGGAACACCGTACTTTTGGATAATTTCAATTTCTTTATTATAAATCAAAAATTAATAATGAATAATTTTTGTATGGTTTTATGGAAATCCAAGTTTTTTGTTGTATTAATGGGATTCATGATTTGAGCTAATTTGACAACAATAATAAAAAACAATTTAGCTTATTTCAAAATAATAACTCATATTGGTCATCACTTCTTTATCACATTTCAGAAATTAATCAATGATTATTATTATTATTTTTTTTGAAATAATTTATCATTATTTTATTTATTTCTTAATCATTTTATTAAAATTTTAAACTAAAACATAATATTCAAATTGAAATAAACACATTCATCAAATGGAGAGAAAAATAAATTTTACCACATATGGGAGTCAATAAGGAATAAAGAACCAATATTTTATATTATTATGAATAAATTTATCATTATACCATACTTATGGTCTTTTATATGACTATTGTAATCGAGATCGACATTAAAGATCATAATAATGATATAAAAACAATTTTCAATAAATTCAGATTGAATTATTAATTCACTACAAAAATTTTAATACGTTATTTTGTGAATTTTATTTTGAAGTCATGGTTTTTTAATAAAATTTTTTGCACTATTTTTAGAAACAAAATTAAATAAAATATATATAGATAGATTTCCATTAATGATATTTTCAAATATTATGACACAACATATAATACCCATTCATCCCTAAATTATTCTAATTTATCAAAAAAATTACATAAAATAAATATCTATATAGTTTTCAAAACATATGAAAATGTAATAGTAAATTATTGTTTTCACTAAAAAATTTATATTTTCAAAAATAGAGATATATAGTGGATTATATTATGTTATATTAAATATCTAAATGGTGCATGACATCTTTATATAATTTAAAAAATTTATTAAGTATAATCATAACCATTTTTCTATTTTCTAAATGAAAAATGACATTTGTAATTAAATATAAGGACTATGAAATATTTTCCAAAAATGAACTAATAATATGCACATCTAAAAATATTTCCATCTATAGTAGTCTATCGACTACTTCTCTGTGTTAATTTTTCTTAAACCCCTTACCAGGTGATAAATTATCATTTTACAATAAAATAGAACATGAATGTTTATACATATAATGAAATATATAATTTAATGACTAAAAAATATTGAAAATAAAATGTTTACTATAAAAAGGGATATCATGTTTCATAAATAATTCAGATATACAAGTAACGGTTCTAATAAATATTATTACAATAACTAGAATTATCATAATTATTAACTAATTCATTATATATAAAATTTATCATTAATTAATATAACACATTATAGAATAAAAATTATCAAAGATGTAATTGTTGTTAATCATTTCAGCATTGTATAGTTAGTATTAAAAATATATTATCTACAACAACCTATATCCTTTATCTTAAATCCTTTATTATTATTTTATTAAATATCTCATTTTTAAATATTTCCATTTTTTTCCATGATACTTTCATTTATACTATGGTTTTGTGGATTATGGGATATAGATTTGTGGAACCATTTGATTAATCTTACATAGGATTTATTTTTCTAGGAAGGTCGGTTATTCACTATGGAAAAAATTTAAACATTTTTAAATAATATTATGTTATAGGAATTATAAAATGACAACATTTTTTATGAAATAATGGGGTAGATCACTGTGGTTTTATGAATATTTATTGAGTTTCCGAGGGAGTTAAAGAGGGAATTAATCAAACCATTATTATAGGATCTTTAATTGATCAGGGATTTTTTTGGTTTTGAATTGGCAATAAAACATTGTGGTGTGACATGGGGATTTATGACAAGAAGAGTCTATCCAAGAGGTCCATTTTTAATAGTTGGTGAACCCTCTCTCACTCGAATAATCTTTTCCTCAAATTGAACTATTAACATCTTGTGGTTGATTACTAAAGCATGAAATGTGTTGGATTATCCTATAACAATTGATTAATTTGTGGTGATAAATAATATCTTCTAGAGTGTGTATTTTAGTTGAAGTGATGAACAATACCTAAATAATGACTTTTTTCTATCTCATCCTCTATTATTAAATGATTTTTATTATGAATCTATCTTCTTTTTTCCATCATTTTCCTAAAACTATCTCCAAAATAAATCCATATAGATCACAATGATAATGGCCCTTTTAGATTAAAACATATATGTTGTGTTACCCATATTTGGTATTTTGTTTCCCAATATTTCTCTTGAATTACATTTTTTCATGGTTTGGTATATTGGTAGCCCCTAAACCAATATGATGATGTCTTTTGAATCTGGTGATTGATATTAGAGGTGTTACATAGTGACATGAGTGCAGGATAGAAATTTTGAGAGTAGAAATTATTTTTTGTCTGGTGTCTCATTAAAGACTGATAGGTATTTATATTCTATAATGAATATATCCATTGTATATCCACTGCAACTAATAAATAGGGTCATGACACAACATTGTATGTTGCATCATGACCATCCTTTTCCATGTGTTTTGTAATATTATTTGGATTTATTTTTTTAGAGGTTGTGTATCTAGGGTAATCCCAATATCTAGTGAGCCACACCATGATGAATAAATCAACAGTGTGTAAGGGATGACTGAAGAGTAAAATTAATGGTTTTATCATGGTAAAGTTAACTATTATATTGTGTTATGGAATGAATGAGGTTTATGGGGATTGAAAAATGTAAATTATGAAGATGATAGAATGAAATTAGTCACAAACTATGATATGAGATATCTTTATTCCAATTTTATATTGACAAGACAGGAATTGGGTGTGAAAATATAACTCACACTATGAATTTCTTGAGACCTATAAGGATTTACATGATATGAATACTTTTTGGGAAGTTATGTAATTTCTCATTCATATTTCATATTTGGGAAAGGAAATAGCATATATTGAGAATTTTATGGTATTGAGAATGATATTGTTCTCCCATGGACCACATGAGTCCCTCAAAGTTTTCCTAGTATTTTTTACTCCTATGAAAACTAAGGTTGTGGGACATCTAGATCACCATGGAGATAGTACTACCTTGGAACCGATGAGTTGAATGTCCCCAACACAAAATAGATAGATCTTAGTACCCCCCCATATAATCCTAGAGTCTTTCCTATAACTTTTTAGTTTATTACTAACTTGTCCAATATATTCTACTTAATGAGGCATAAATACTATTTTGAGTTAGGCACTCCAATTACTTATTTGTTTACCTAGGCAAGGAATGGGTCCCATGTTATATACACTGGTAGGTGATGTGGGATTGCTTTTATTTAGTATATTTAATTATAGGGTTAGTATGGGATATATATCTTTTCATGTGAGGTGGGTATACTGATGGGAGGGGATTTTTTTACCTAGTTACCAGACCTGAAATCATATATGGGACTATTTTGTTTATTTTTCTTGTTCTTCCCTATGTTGGTTATACTTCACCTTTATGGTTATGAGAGTAATATCCCTTCAATTGTTTATTTATATATTAGTTTTAAGGCTCCCTAAAATGTATGTATATAATCACCCATATATGGTTGTTTTTTCTCTATGTTTTATGTTTTATAAATAAAAAATATTTTTTATTTGATATAGTTATATTACAGTTAAAGAATAATGGTTTTTGTAGATTATAGTAGTGGAAAATGTTTTTGTTTGGAATTCATTCATTGAAAAGGTCATTTCACTTCAGTTATTCTGTATTGGTTTTATAATGGCAGTTATGGTCATGTATTTCTCAATTTTTATGTTATGTATTATGATATTAAAATTCATTATGGATATTAGTTTTTTTTACATGCATTGATTTTAAAAATTGGTTGCAGTTATCTAGAATAAATTATAATATTCTTTCTAGAGATGTCTTTTTGTATATAAGTTCATTAGGACAAGTCCTCCAATCCAGTGTCATGCTATTACCCAATTCTAGTCACTAACCCTTAACCATTTAAAGGTGGGATTATAGAGAATTCTTACCCAACTACCAGCCTAGCTGGGGTCATAGTGGGCCAGTTCATGTTAGACTGGTATTAGCGAGGGTGTATGTTATAGGATGTTACTAGAGTTAGGTGTATGTGATGATTTGTTTGGGAATATAGGGAAGTGATTTCATGGTGTTTTGAGTTTACCATTGTTGTTAGGGAACCCAGTGTAGGTGTGGTGGCCAATATATCCACCCACCATATTTTTGATAACATTCATATAAAATCATATCTCTAAATAATTAGTTTTAATGAGAAACAAAATGTAATATTTATTATATAAGGATCAATGGGAGTCTATAATGTTCTTCTAGAGTTATATCTCAGAAAATTATTTAATAAAAATGGTTAATATTGTCTAACTGTGGGATACCACCACATAGATAGAAATTTAGGACCTCAAGGAATTGTTATGACATACCTAGGTCAGTGGAATTCCCTCTTATAGTTGACCAACTGTGAGATAAGGCGTTTATCTAGGTAATGGGTATTGGGATATCCCCATTGGTTTATTGAGAATTCATTCCGCTATCTGTAGTTTATCAAGAAGACATATTATTCACAACTCAAGCAGATATGCCTCCAACTATTTAGTAGATGAAGATTCCAGTGGACCAATAATATGATATGTGCAGGATGAGTGCTCTTCACAAGAATAATTAACATTTACCACCAATCTTCTAGGGTGAGACAAACACTTAGGAAATAGACTATTGAATTGACGTTTTTATTAAAGACATTAAAATTGTTTAGGCACCCTCTGAAAAGATAGTGGGTTCAACATCAAGCCCTCTCTATGGTGTAGATAGTCATTTGTGGACTTTTTTCATTCACACCAACGATGAGAAAACTCTATCATTAAAAGAGTTTGAGAACCTCCATTATGATTAGTTCCTCTTGACTATATTGAGTTTAGTGTGCATTCCAATGATATTTGATCTATAATAGGGTAGAATGTATTGTTCAGTGTCCACAGCAAGGTTTATTTTCTTCATGCACTCTCCCTAGAAATAATTCAGGAAAAAAACATTGATAAAGAAAGTTTATTTATGTCCTCTGGAGAGAGATTCAATTAAATGTTACTCCCCAATGTATTCCCAAATTCCATTCGATTGAGGGCCATGGTGATTGAGATATTTTTAGTATATTATTTTTAGGTTAATGAATATTCTAGAGGGAACCCAGGACTAGGGTTACCTAATGTGGAATGTTTTTAATAGGTTTCATGATTTTACTAGTGAATTCATTGTTATGTATAGACCAAAACTCTTGGTGCAGTTTTATAAGAGGTGCGAAGAGGTTCATGGTAACCATGGGATAAGATTTGTTATCCTTATTGAGGATGAGGTCACATGGTATATGACATCCCAACAAGACATGTAGAATATTGTAGCTATACAATATATGAATCTATATATCAAATGTAGTAATTCAATCAAGGACTTCACCATGGTGAAGATAGTAGTCCTTAAAGAGAAGACTATGGTAAAGGAGATGGTGATTCACTAGGAAGATTAGTTTTTGAAATCCAATATAATAACTTCCACGACCCCCAAACCATTGTGTTCTATATTAGACTCATGAATTTTAATGGTAGGGGTATGAACAGAATCGTGTGATTTAGGGTTATGACCAGGAAATACACACTATGAATTAAAATGTGATATATTTCGTCTATGTAATAGATATCATACTTTTAAATATTGGATAAAGACTTTATTATTATTTTATGTATACCTTATTTGAGATTCAAAGAAAACATTACTACTTTAAGACTAACCCATGAAACAAGAGACACATACTCAATGTGGTCCTGTTCTCTCACACACTTGTCGATAGTTTTGGATTTCAATTATTGGAGCAATTTTCTCATAGGACTATAGGGTTGTAGTGATGAATCAATAAAAATAATTCTTTTAATTAATTGGATATACTTAGACTTATCCTTGATAAACTACTATTGTTAGAGAGTGAGATGATTTTAGGAAGATGGCGCAAGGTTATCTTTTCTGTGAGAGTGGGACCATAAGTCCATAAAAGCATGGATTATGTGTACGGTGTTTTGGTAAATATCCTATAATTTGTAGATTTTATCTATATGTGTGAGAGATGCTTCATATTATCATCTTATTATAGTCATGGAGGAGTTAATGGATGTCATCTCTATAAGAGGACCCATATTTCTCCCTTATCAAGAGTTCAAATTCAATATTCATATACACGATAGGACTAATTGGATTTCTACTATAACATAACGGATATACCCCTCTAATATTTTAGATAAAAAAAATTATCTAAAGTATAATATAGAGGATGTTTTCATATGAATCATTTTTCCCTCATGTAGATCCATTTTTTACACTAATAAGGAATATAAAATTTTGAGGACTAATGTTGACTATCATCATCGGGATCAGGTCACAATCCTAAAAATACACCATGTTCCAAGGATTTTTTTACTTTTATAACATATAAAGATATCTATGTGGTTATTAAATATAAATATTATGTCTTCCTATCACTACACTACTAGAAAAGAATGCTCTAGCCACAAACCTATAGCCACAGACCTATAGCCACAGTTTTATTAGTTTGGGGATATATCTTACTAATTGCCATAGTTTAATAAAACTAGTGTCGCTATAATAGTCCATAAAATTTGTTCATCAAATTTTTCCCAATTTGGCATCAGACTCGTCCTCCCTGATTCACTACTCACCTCGCATTCTCCTCCCAACTAATTCTCCTCCCCGACATCTTTTCGTTGCAGCGCCCTCTGCCCTGATGGCTTCTCCTCCCCGAAGGCTTATTCTTCCCAATGAATTATCCTCCCTGACCCCTCTTTATTGTGGCACCATCCTCCCCGAATAATTCTCCTTCTCGACATCTCCTCCCCGGCCTCTCCTCAACGTGGCACCCTCCTATCCGATGAACTCTCTCACTATGGCACTATCCTCCCGGACGTCAACTCTCACAGCGGCACCCTCCTCCCCAGAGACCTCTCCCATCGTGGTGCCCTGCTCTCTAACAACTTGTCACTGCGGCGCCCTCCCCCCCAAGAAGCGTCCAATCAACACATGTATTGTATACCATCTAATTTCCTCAATGTTCTTATTTAATGGTTGTACTTTGATTTGTGGTTTCATTTGTTAGAGGTAATTCAAAGATGGGTAACCATTCTAAATTATGTGAATGGTTGTGTGGGGATATCATTAGAAAACAGTATAGGTAGTCCATTGGCTATGCAGATTTTGGAAGACTTCATTCTTTACCTGCATATTTTGGTTGACATTAGAAGTAGCAATACACAGATAGCATTCAGTTAGCCATACCTTCTATACAAATCCTACAAATCATGAATGGTTTATAAATTATGGGTTTTTCTATCCCACATATTTATTAATTTCTCCCATTTTATACTCACATCCAAACATCAATAACCTTCTCTAAGTTCCATGCCCCCCCACCCTCTAGGCATAGAAACTTATTATTCATCAAAATTCCAAATTTAGTGTCACTGGTTATGTTGGATATACCATGGTTTTCATGTGATTCTTATTAATTTCCTTCATCAATTATCATTCCATCTCCAAAATTATCTTCATTCGAGCTAATTCATACTATTTTTATTTATTTTTTCATTTTCATTGATTTCCCACAAATAGGATAAAATAAAATCTTGATTTTGGACAATTGAATAGTCCTTAGTATAAGGTAGGTGGTCTACGTATTTTACCTTACTGTTTATATTTTTTTAGAAAAATATATTTGTGTTTCAAACTATAATTTCTATCTATCACCCTTAAAATGTGATGTTAATAATGTAGATACTAATGAATTTGATTAAATAAAAATTTTACTCTTAATAGAACTATTGGGTTCTCTCATAAACCCAAACAACTAAATGGGTGTGGTTTTTTGTGGTTGTGATCTATGCGTCATCTAAAATATTAATAATCCATTTGGGTTGATACTTTAACTGATTGTAATTATAATTCCATTCACAAGTTTGATTATAATTAGATGTTTTATGATTAATACCTCAGTCAGGAGATGGAAAAATTGAATTTGGAAACATGATAATGATAACCAACCTAGACCATTTTATAATTAACTACAATAGAGGTGTGTTGTCTTATTAAATAAAAAGATGTATCTAAATAATAATATTTGAATGATGAGATTCAAGGACCATCCCATGGACATGTTGTTTTTATAATAAAGGAAACATCCCTATTTAAATCATTTAATTTATTTATGGAAAGCTTATAGGAATAGATATTTTGTGTGTAATGAATTGAAAGGAAGTAGGGAATGTTTTCCCACATGAAAATATTTTTTATTACTACATTAAATTGACTATAAATAATGATCATGTAGAATCATTTCACCCTGGATACTATCATGGTCTATGATATACTTATGCAGGTATGTTGCAAACTGCCTATAAATAGTTCACTTAGACATTGTTTTATTTCCTTATGATACTCAAGCATGGAGTCCCGTATATATTTTGATTCATTTTTATAGAATCATTTAGGCATGTTTTCCCTTATATACATTTTGATACATAGAAATGGTGTCTATTAGGCCTGATATCCTTTATATATTGGATACTCAAGCATGGAATCCCTTATGCATTTTGATACTCAGACATGGAATCCCTCATGCATGGTGCCCCAGAAATGTTGTGACATATGGGAATGGTTTCAAATATATGTTGTGATTTTTAGTAATGGGGTCCATTATATATTGTGTCACTCAGGCATGTAATCCCTCTACGGTAGATTCCTTTAAAAAATATGATACCCTAGTAATTGTGTTCCTTATATTGTGATACAAGGGTCTTGCACCTTCTGTATATCACCCTTATATGATTTGTGATCATCTTTGTGGATTCCTTGGATCTAAACCCAAACCCAACACAATTTAATCTATATCTAGGAAATATATTATCTTCAAAATGAATATATATACATGATAGAATGTGTAAAGATATATATAATCTTTTGCTAATGAAAATATGGTTGATCATGTGTCCTGGAGGAAGATGAATCTAAATTGATTAAATTTATTTATTTTTTATAACATTATTGATATACTTCGGCAACATTATATTTTACAATCATTGAAAAAATATATTTAGAAACCATTAGTGTTGGATTACTAATCTTATCCCACATCCTGTTTGGGATGGATTTCTACTATTGTAGCCAAAAAGACAGCATGGTTATAGGATTAGGTTCTGTATTTTTCATTCATGAAATTATTCTTGAATATGGGTGTTAGGAGAAAAACGATGTGATGAAAATTAGGATAGCCATGAAGATATAATTTTTTTTATTTTTTAATGCTTAATATACTTAAACTATATTTTATAGTAACCAATTTAGTATGTTTACTAATTTAGATTTTATATCCTCATATGGACATGAATTCATTATTGTATAGTTGGAATTTTCTATTTTATCAGTTATTGTTATCATTTTATTCTATGTCATTCATATATACTTCTTCTTATTTTTTATGTAGATATTATATAGTGATATGATACTATTTTTATATGGTTATAGACTCTATATTGTACAATAATTATACCCTCACTATTGGTTGGATGTCTCTGACATATGTGGTGGCACTCATGTTGCCATGTAACCAACTATCTTGAAGATCTGTTTAGTGGCTCTTGGGTTTAGAATTTACAATGTGTTATAATAGGTTACTTTTTATATTATCATGAATATTTTTTATATTAGATATGATTCTAGTAATGTGTCGGTTTTGGGTAAATATTTATGTCTGGGAGTGTTCAACCCATGCATGGGAAAAATACTAAGTGGTTAGGGATGAGACTGTGGTCTTATTGATAGTTATTAATATTGATTTTTATTTCACCTTGGGTGATTGATTTAAAATTTTTAACATATAGATTTATGATATTAGGTTATTTTATCCCCATGTTTCATTGAATGAACATGTTGTCTAATTCATCATTCTAGGATCATAAAGATTCAAAATCCTTGAATTTTCAATGATATGTTGGTTTCATTCCATGATTTTATGTTATATGTGATATTTTACTTAGGTGATTTTATTAATTGAATCATGATTATTTATCATTATCTACCTATATACCCTAATTTTGTGGTTTCTTATTTATAAATTTATATTATTTTCTAACAAGTGATATCATTCCTTGTGATAATTGTGATATATGATTGGTTATTAATGTTTTAGCATCAACATAAATAGTTTCTTCCAATATATTTTGATGGTGCTACCTTAACTAACCAATACTGAAAAGTATCAATGACGAACCATATGTTACATATGATAAAACATTTTTGGTAATGGTTAAATGGTTTTCAAAAAGAATTTAGGTTGTTTTCGGGCCTTTATAAATTTGGAACAGTAACCCATATAATTGAACCATTATAAATGGACTTGTTATATTCTATAGTCCAAGATTAAGACCAAGCTGAAGGTACATTTATTCCAATAATGACAAATAAATACAAGTATCAGTGTTATTTAGAAATGGAAATGCATCTTACTGATCCTTGGTATATACTAAATGGTAATTCATATAAATAATGTTTTCCATTGTGAACTATAGTACCTACAGAATTTCTTCATGACAGCCCATGTAAATACATTCCTAAAAAACATCTATACTCATGTAGGTCATTTGGGGAAAGATTATAATGAGATAACTCATTAATTATGTTTTTAAACATTAATAAATAAGTCAACTATTGTTTGGTGGCATTTATATGATCCCCGGATGGATATGATGGGACCCACCTAGGACACATTTACTTAGATATTCTATATTACATAAACCAATTGGGGTATTATTATTCTATAGATTGATGGTTTTTAAATTTTTTTATCCTCTTATATGATGTAATTTATAGATTTATGGTTTCATATTACATAACATGTTTTAAAAAGTTAATAGAATACCTTTTATCTATTTTGATATGTATTATTTTTAGGATTGTGTTATTTGAAATTACAATTGCAACATATAGTGTTCTTTCCTCTAGAACCTGAAATTGAAATCCTATTTAACCAATCCAAATATTAAAATTTTTATTTATATGTAAAATGGAGAATGAAATTTATAAGATAAATTTCCTAATATATTTATTCTATGGTAGATAAATTATTAATTCTTGAATGTAAGTTTGAGATAGCATTTCACTGTTTCATTGGAGAACTATCTAAATAAAAGAAAAATATTTATTAATTTTAAATTAATGATACTGGATGTTCTATAAAACTATGACTTGGAATATTTTATGAAAAAAGTTGAAGAAATATAATGCCTCAAAAAGAAACCTAAATATGGTGTTTTTAGTTTTCAACCACATGTACTAGAATTTTTAATGTTCAATTGATAGTTTCCTTAGAGAGGATATATGAGTGTGTCCCATGGGATTATTTTTCTATCAATTGAACACAAATGAAAATATTTTGAGCCTAGTGACCTCGTATTCATAACCTATCTTTGTTGTTGATGCTTTATTCATTTTTAAGGGGCCAACCTAAGGGATTTAACACCCTTATAATATTAAAAAAAATTAAAAATGTATATAAACCATTTCAGGTGTGTAGTTCTATTTGGGTGAAGTTTCTCCCATGTAAAAATCTTAGATTTTAAAATTACACTCTGGTTAGATGGGTGTTTGTGCAATTATTTGATACTTGTTACAGGCATGATCATCATGAAATTCACAATTTAAGTGGGATAGACATTCCTTGGGAATTATTATCAACATGGTATATTGTTTTAACTTCCTTTATTTTATAATGGATGACTCGGAATGTATTAATATTATAGAATTTATGTGAGGTAATAAAACTCTAGAATTTTTAATTCTATTTTTTCCTGAATTAAGGAAGATAGTCATGCTAGTTTTTTCTATAGGGAATCTTGGGAAAGTGTTTTTTTATACAAGTGGCAACCATCTTGTTGGATAAAGTTTACAACATACCATATGTGTTTAGTGATAGTAGTTTGATTCTTGATCTTCTATGCATTGATAACTAACTATCTCTGAGGTTGATTGACCTGGGTGATATTGGAAATATGAAATATCACACTGATCGGGATGATGTTCCCATGATGTTAAGGTGTTTTGATACACTATTCATTCTAGATTTTGTGTTTGTCCCAATTTTAAACAAATACATGTGATCATGTATTAGAGGGGGTTTCTCAGGAGGGAGACGTGTGCAGGGGGGAAGTGTGTAGGGAGGGGGAAGGGGGTGCAGGAGGAGGGGGTTTTCTAGTAGGGGGTGGGAGGTGGGGGCGGTGTGAAGGGGGCAGGGGGTGTGGCGTGCAAGGGGAGGGAGTCCAGGGGTGTAGGTGGAGGGGGGATGTCCCGAAGGGGGGGGGTGTTCGGGTGAGGGTTGAGGGGGACAATGTGCAGGGGGTGTGGGGTGCAGGGGGTGGGGGTAGGGGGTGTGGGTGAGGGGGGTGTCCATGGGGGACAATGTGTAGGGAGGGGCAAGGGTGGAAGGGGAGGGGTTGTTCAGGAGTGGGGAGGTGGGGGAGCAGGGGGTGCAGGGGGTGTGGGGGTCCAGGGGGGAGGGTTTTCCCGGATGGGGGAGTCCGGGGGGGGGGGGGTAGTGTGTAGGGAGGGGGAAGGGGTTTCAAGGGGATGGGGTTGTCCAGGAGGGGGGTGAAAGGGTCTGGGGGAGTAATTTTCAGAGGCAGGGAGGGGGGAAAGGGGTATGGGGGTGCAGGGGGAGGGGGACTATCCAGGGGGGTCGGGGCTATCTAGGAAGTGCAGTATGCATGGAGGGGGAAGGGGAGCAAGGGAGGATGTCCGTGAGGGAGTGAAGGGGTCTGGGGGAGCTATTTGTAGGGGTGGGGAGGGGGAAAGGGGTGTCGAGGTGTAGGGGGAGAGGGGTTGTATGGGGGCTATCTAGGAGGGGCGGGGGGTGTCCAGGGGTTGTCCAAGAGGGAGGGGTAGGGGTGTCTAGGAGGGAGGTTCCCATCAGATAATTCAATAAAAAACATAATAGGTTATTATTCAAACATCTAGGTTTTAATGTTGGTGTTGAAGGTACACCAAAATAATCTTATGTGTTCATAGAATGGTGTGACTATTCATGATTTTTTATAATTTGAAACATTTATGAATTCTATTAACCATAATATTTGTTATGATTTTTTATTGACATTTTATTGATGGTTACTTAATATCTTATGAAAAATACATATAATTTTAAGTAGTTTTCTTGATTATTTATATAATGTATGTTTATATGCCTCAGAATGGATAGATACTTGATGTACAATGTTGATCAGATCACAGATGAATTTTAGAAGGAGTTACAATATTTTTTGGACTTTTCATTCACTAATGATTCATATGGTAGATTGATTTGATGCTCGTGTTTTGATTTTGTTGGAAGACCATGGTTAACTCATGAGGAATTGAGTTATTATATAACAAAACAAGGTTTACAAAAAAAATTATCATGTGTAGTATAAAAATGGAAAAAATCCCATGTGGTGAATGAAATTGATTCTGTAGAAAGGATTGGTATAAAATAACTGATTTTCGATCGGTTTCATTTTTCTTCTTAGGCCAACTCCTCATGTGGACCAGTGCAAGATAAAATTTATACTGGAACACAATATTCTTTTATTAATCAGGATGATGACATTGAGAGTGTTAGAAAGTAGATGGAAGATGCAAATACCCCAGTATATCTGGCATGTGGATAAATGAGAAAACTTGAGTTTTTTATGTGATTATATCATGGAAATGAAATGTATAGATTTAGTAATATTGTGGTTGACTAACATCCTACATTTATTAAGGATTTACTTCCTGATGATGCATGTATTCCAGAAAATGATTACATGTCATAAAAGTTTGTTGGAAAATTTGGATTTTCTTCTATTAAGATTCATTCAGGTCCCAAAGATTGTTGTCTATTCTTGAAGGATAATTCAGAGTTAGGTCAGTGAAAATAGTGTGGCACATCATGGTGGAAGACTAATGAAGATGAAATGAAATCTCACATACCAGAGAAAGTGATGTGGAAATTCCCTTTAATTCCCAGGCTTCAACAACTTATTATGTCAGAACAAATGGAAAATAATATGAGATGGCATAAAGATGAATGAAATAAAGATAATTAGGATATATTGAATCATGAAGATGTGTTTCCTTAGATGAAATTTGATAGGTTACATCCAAATTTTGCAGCTGACCCACGAAATGTAAGACTAGGATTATCCAATGATGCATTCCACCCATTTCACCAAATGCATACTACACATAGTACATAGCCTATTTTCATTCACATTTATAACCTTCCTTCATATATGTGTATGAATAATCTAGTTACTATCATGAGTATATTGATATCTGGACCCAATTATCCTGTAGATGATATTGATATATACATGCAGCCATTAATAGAGGATTAAGAGTTGCTTTGGATTATTGGTTCACAGGCGTACAATGCATTTAGGAAGGAGTACATTATGTTTCACACAACATTATTATGGACGATAAATGATTTCCCTACCTACGGAATGATGTCTGTTTGGAGTACTAAAGGGAAATTATCTTACCCTATTTTTTTGAAAAATACATGTTTCCGAAGATTAATGTTTTGAAAAACTTCCAGCTTCCTAGGGCATCGGTGATTTCTACTAATGGATCATCCATATATAAAAAACAAATACATTTTGATAATTCCGTCGAGACCATTGTTCCAAAAGACTGAGCGGAAGTGTTGTTCATAAATTACAGAGAGATGCATTGATTATTCTTTGTGACTTATAGAAAAATTTTTCACTGTCATTTTTCACATTTATGTTACATATAACTGTGAATCTTCCCACAGAAGTTATTTTTGGTGGTCCTGGTTCGAGTCGGTGGATGTATCCTACAGAAATAATGATTTTTTACATTAAAATCATATCCGAGAAATAAATATCACCCTGAAGTCTCTATTGTGAAATGTTATTTATCACAAGAATGTATGGATTTTTTTTCATTGTACTTGGATAACATCACCACAAAGTCTAATAGACTTATGAGAACTGAAGATGAGCAATATGTTCCCATTGATCCTGCATTTGCTTCACTTCCCCAAATAGGGGGGATATCAGGATCGTATTTGTTGTGTACTTTAAAAAAGGATGAGTGGGGAATGGCTCATCGTATAGTATTATTCAACTGTGGTGTTCTTGATGATTAAATCAATTAAGTAAACTGATAAATATGGATTTTTTGTCATTATGTTATTTCTTCATATCTTATGACTTTTTTACACTTTCATATTTTTAGAGAACATTTAGAAACTATAAAAAAGAGACATCACCCTCCATCAATTAAGAAGATGGAACTATTTCTCAACAAATAATTTGTTTCTTGGATAAATTCAAAGGTAAAAGATTTTTTTCTTCTCATAACATAATCACATGTCTCTGTTTAATATTCAATGTTGGCATCTTTTTGGTTTTAACTCTACCAATGAATGAAGTATCAGATGAAGTACGAGTGTTATCCTTTGGTCCAAATGATGTGGTACGTGATTGTAAAGCAATGGTTTTCAATGGATTTAAATTTTTTACAAATATATTTGAAAAAAATGGAAACATAGCATGACGGTGTCATGATAAGTGCCACAACAGATTGTTATGTGAGTTCATCAGATAGACAACCTCTGTCAGAAAATATATGATATTATGGTGTTGTTGAATGAATCGTTTTATTATATTACTATGCACATGGTCATGTCGCAATGATAAAATTTAAGTGGTTTGATTTAATGACATTACACGTAATGCATATTGATAAATATGGATTTGGAGTGATTGATATGAATCGCTAGCTTTACACCGATGAACCTTATATTCTTGCGTTATAGGATAGACATGTGTTTTATGTAACTGGTCTGTTACAACAATAATTTGTTGTTATTGTTTATGTCATTCCTAGAAATATTTTTTGACAAACACATGGATGACAAAGATGTTTTGGATGAACCTGTTGATATTTATTTTCATTTTTCATTTGATGGCATAGATGAATCAATTGCTAGAACAAATTGTGGACCAGAAATTGTCACAGATCCCAAAGAACATTAACACATTTGTAAGTATTTACCTAACATTTTCATAATATTGTATGTTTTTTTACTTCCATAAATGATATCAAATTATATAGTATATTTTATGCCATTGTTGAATATAGACCAATTTATAGTCTGACCAATTTTTGTTTTAGAACATCTATGGTAATTCTTTAACATATAAAAGTCTTGATATTTTATCAATATAAATATCACATTGAAAATGTATCTCATTTTTTTATGAGACAATTGTGTTATTTAACATTTTTCATTATTTATATTAATGCGATAATATTATTTTAAATTTTCAGGTCAAAATGTCTGATTATGATGATATTAGAAGAAATAAAATAATATGAAGAAATGAACAACATATGTCTCATCTGGAGAACACTGTAAGTACAATTTAGGTTTGAATATTATGGTCTTTGATATTATTTGTCTTGTTATAATTCATTTTATTTTATCATCTATGTTTCTTTAGGATACTTCATCGAGGAGAAGGTTGAATTATACTACTGAGGCTGATAGAATAGAGGGGGTATTGATTCTACAGTTCAGCCTACTACTATGTAGCTTGAGTCACCAGAAGGTTATCCTCCCATTAGGCCACCTCCATATTATCCATACCCACATTTTCCATATCCCTTTTTACCTGCACCCACATTAGATGGTAGTTCTCAGACCCCCATCCCATTTTATTTTCCATTCCCACTATCCATTGTATAGGGCGTTGTGCCCCCATATATCCCATCGCCATATCCATATCCATATCCACCCTCATATGTACAATGTTATCTATATATTGTACATATTACTCCTACTATAGCTATCCCACCTACCATAGAGGCTAATACCCCTTTAGATGTTTCACTTCTGGGGTCAGTAGATCCCCCATCTACTGGTATGTGTTTAAACATTAGTGTTAGTGATTAATGATAAATTCATATATATTATTATCCTTTTTTACTTTTCTCATTATTAGCTCCAGTCTCTAGAAAACGACGAGGCTTCACAAAAATGTGAGAGGTTTGGAATTGACACATGAAAATCATGGTAGAATACAATAAGTACCGATATATAATTAATAAAAATGATACATAATGAAAAATATTTGTGGGAACACTTTCTAGACACAACAACAACATTCCGGTTCAAAAAATAAGTTAGAGGGAAGTTGGAGAACAAATAAAGGGAAATGCTTGGGAAGAGATCTGGGTAAGTAAAGTTAATTAGCTTTTATATATATTAATTTATAATATTTTCTTAACAAATATTTTTTCTATTGTAGCTCTGATATAATTTTCTGAATGGAAAAAAATATCAATACTACAAGGTTAATGGATTTAGGTGAAATATAGTGAGCGTAAAAGTAGGAATTATATCTTGGATGGAAAATAAGAGTTGGCACGGAGCTTGAAGAAGTATTGGTGATTCATGATTGCCCAGTATCACAAAACAAAGAGATGATCGGATATTGGAAGAGTCAAGAGTTTACGGTATTTGTTAAATTTATATATATATATTCATTTATTTATTTGAAAATGAGTTTTATTTATGTTAATGAAATTATATAATTATTTTTTTATAGGATAAATCAAACAGAAATAAAAGAAATATGAGTGGAATGAAAAAAATTTATACTCTTGGACACCCTTCACTCTCAGATCACGAGAAAACATAGGTAATTTAATATTTAAAATATTTATCTCCCCTTAGTGGAATTTTTTTGACTTCCAATTTTGATTGATTTTTTTGTTTTTTCCAAAAACAAATAATTGAAAATCGAGGGTCGTGTTCCTCACTCTACATTGTTTTGTATAAAAAGAAAAAAGAATGATGGTATGATGCCAAATATTGACACTGAGAAGGTTATTGTAAGTATATTTTAATTTCATTTATTTTGAATTTATTTAATACCTTATATTATTTTATCATTTTAATTTATGTTATATATCAATAAAAATAATGCTTTTGAGACACTGGTAGAAAAATAACATGACAATTTGTGCCCAAACGATCATCAACATCATATATTAGGAGATGAGAATCAGGGTAGAGTGCGTTGTTGGCCTGGAAAGTAGACTATACTATCTCGATACTGGTCTAATAACAACGTTTCTTCAAGTACCTGTTCTGGTTTGGTCACAGTGGAACAGATGAATTCTGCATTCAATGAAGCTACTCAAAAAGAAGAAAAGGAAATATTTGAAAATATTAAGAAAGTTATGTATGCCATTTCTTCAACACATTCACCAGAAGCAGCTTCAGCAGTTGACGCATGTATGATTTCAATGAGTTCAGCTAATTTTGTTTCTTCTATCGGAGCCATAGCTAGATCTGGAGCAGGATCAAGAGTTTTAGCCAGAGCCAAAGCTGGAGCTGGAGCCGGTCCCAGTGTTGGTGTCGGTACCGATGCTGATGTCGATGATGATGTTGGTGGTGTGAGAGGAGCTGATGGTATTTCTGTAGGAGTCATGGATGAGGGTTATCATGAATCTGATGATACTGATATTGGGACTCACTATTGATGTGAATTGTATTTTTGGATTGTTAATATGTGAAATTTTATTATTAAATGAGGTTTGATTATTGTAATACTCAATTTATTTGTGGTGTTTCTAAATCATTCTACATATATTGAATTATGCTATTATGAGATATGTTTTTTTATGTAGTCGTTAAGTCTTATAATTATTATATTGAATTTTATCCTCCCCCGACGCGACCATTGTACCTCCTCGATGATGTTGCATTGAGGCGGCCCCTCTATCTCCTCTGACACACCTCCGACAATATATAGTCTAATTTTACAGTTTTTTTCTTGAGGTGGCCACTCAATTGGTTTCACTAATCATATTGTGAGTCTTATGACTTGTACAGGTATGCAGGATAACGATGCATGATATGCAGAGAACCAATAAGAAAACATAGCCGATGCAATTGATTTTCTCCCATGAATTTCAACAAGGATTAACGTGAATATAAAATTCCTTAGGTAATGATTCTTTTATACCCTTTTATTCAAGAATTTAGTAACCATTTATTGTGTTTTTAGTCAAATTTACTTGGCATACACCCTACTTTTAGAATTGATGATTTCGAGTTTACTCTTGAGTGTGAAATATTTGATCTTATGGACATTGGTCTGTATCATGGTTGTATAGTGGATCCCATGGTATGTAATTTTGAATCCTATAACTTTATATTTTTTTATAAAAAATGATAAATTAAATTCATACCTTCATTATATTTATTTAATGTTCAGTTTCTATATTCATTTTTGGTTCACTGAGTTGTGGTTTTCAGCTCACTTCAAATGTTCTAGATCAATTTTGGCAATCCCATATAGAATGTGGGAAGACTGATCTCACTACTATGTTTAACGGGATATGATTCAATTAATACTATATTTATTTCCTTTATGTTTTCGTTAATATAGGGGGAGCATACTGATGAACAAACACTGCTTCCATCCCCTAAATATTATCTCCATGATACAACTGTGGGAAAAGTGTTTCGTGGAAATTGGGAGAACAATAATAATGAATTCATAGGTCTATTATCCCAGATGAGGGGGGTTATTCCACTTTTAGAAGAACCATTTCAACTTTAGTGCCTTCTGATGAGCATTCCTTGGAAGGGAATGGGAATTAAAGAAAACTATATTGTCAAGTTATTCTAACAGATAATCCTCTATTATATGTGGAACATCACTCTATTCATTCATTGGATTATTCTGGCAACACGTTCTAATTTTTCAAAAATGAGTAGGTCCCTACAAAGTTCACTTATAAAGAGTATATATCCACTTATGATGATGTGTGTGACTGTTCGTGTTATTTAAATGATCTTACACTATCAGTCATGGACCATAAAAAAGTAGTGGTGGCTGAGGTGTTAGTTCAATCATGATTTTTTCCAGCTATAGAGGTCATCATGAACATACCACTTGATCTGGCGAGGATGGATGCACTTCTAGAGGATACTGATATATATTTCTATTCTGCCATCATGTAAGCCCTGATGTAAGAGAGTATTAAATATGGTGAATAAATCATCAATAATAGAAACCTTATATATATATATATATATATATATATATATATTATCTCCTAATGTTGTATTTTTGGTGATAGTGAATAATTCTGGGGTACTGGGTGCATCCATCTCATATACTACTAGGGAACTCTATATTGTAGTCATGTTCTATGTTGGAGTTTATGTTGAGGGATACTCTTTAAGTACCTTTATAATCTAAAACTACATTATAGTTTGGGTATTATGGTTAAAAAAAGCAAGTCTCTTCCCCTTTTTCGGTGGCATATCCCTTCCCCTTGCTTTGGTAAGCCATCAAATACTCATGTTGGGCAATTGGGCTGCTCATATAAATAGGAATATGAATATAGTGTTGACTTGTTGGGCCACTGATTTCAGTATGAATATGTGGGGAGGGGGAAAAGTGGGGTCTGTAGGGAAGAGTGGAGGGTGTCGGTGGGGTGCAAGGGAAGGGGGACAACAGGGGGGTCTGCAGGCTGTCGGGAGGGTGCAGGTGGGGTGCAGGGGGCGCAGGTGGGGGGGGGGGGGTGTGGAGGGGCAGGGGGTCTTCAAGGAAGTGGGGAAGGTGAAGGTGGGGTGAAAGGGGGCAGTGGGTGGAGGGGAAGGGTAGGGGTGTTTATAGGGAAGTGGGGCTGGTGCAGTTGGGGTGCAAGGGGGCAGTGGGGGGAGGGTGCAAGAGGGAGGGGGTCTGCAGTGCAGGAGGGAGGGGTGTGGGGGTCTTCAGGGCAGGGGGAGGGACAGGGGGTATACAGGGGAGTGGGGAGGGTAAAGGTGGGGTGTAATGGGGGCAGTGGGGGAGGGTGCATGGGGGATGTGGTTGAGGGTCTGCGGGGTAGTGGGGTAGTGGGAAGGGTGCAGGTGGGGTGCATGGGGTCTTCAGGGTAGTGGGAATGGTGTGGGTGGGGTTCAAGGGGGTGGGCATCATTAAATAAGTATTATTTAATATTTTAACCATCTCCAGACTTGATTACTCTCTCATTCATATTTTGTTCTATTTATACCATAAGACTCTTACTATTGCTCTATATTCTAAACATGCTTCTTATTTCTCTTCAATTTTATGTTCAAGAATCATCATACACAGGAATATTTCAATGTTTTCGTTAACTATATGTTTTCTCATTTGGGGGGGTCTATAGGGTAGTGGAAGGGTGCATGTGGGGTGAAACGGGCAGTGGGGGGAGGGGGAAGGTGGGATGGGGTAGGGGGTCATCAGGGTAGTGGGGAGGGTGCAATTGGGGTGTAGGGGGGGTCTGCAGGGTAGTGGGGAGGGTGCAGGTGGGGTGAAAGGGGGGTGGGGCAGAGCGGGGGGGGGGGTGGTGCAAGGGGGTTGGTATCATTAAATAAATAAGATTTAATATTTTAACCATCTCCAAATATGATTACCCTCTCATTCTTATTTTTTTTTTATTTAGACCATAAGACTTTTACTATTGCTCTATATTCTAAACATCCGTCTTATTTCTCTTCAATATTATTTTCACGAATCATCACAAAGAAGAATATTTCAATGTTTTCATTAACTATATGATTTCTCATTTTTATGCATTATGTATATCTGAGTATTTTATTTGTAACAAAAAAGATATTATATGAATCACCATATAAACATTGAATTTTTTTCATTAAATGTGTTCTCATTTGTATACATTATGTTTATCATGATTAATCACTCCTTCCACTGATTTAGGTGCTTAAACCAAATAATATTTCAATGATCATTATGGTGGTGGTGGTGGTGGTGGCGGTGGTCTGAGAGGAGGTGATAATGTTTTTGGTGTTTCTATAGGAGATTATGAGGGTTGGGATGGTTCTTGTGATGTTGATATGGAGGTCCATATAAGATGGAAATTTTATTGTTGGTATATGCATTTAATTTTATCAAATAGTTCTTTCTATTATGATGATATTGATACTGAAATTTTATATTGTTTATATTATATATATTTTTAATTCTTATGATATATGTTTTATTATGATAGAGTCGTGTTTTATTTGGAAGGTGGTGTTTGTTTATCGTAGATAGAGGATGTGAGTTCTGTAATAAGTTGCTGATATTATTGAAGCATTTGGTGAATATGTATAGATTGATAGGATTCAATTCACATTGTTATTAACTGTGGTTTTAGGGTCTATTTTACATCGTTTCGAATGTGTTATTATGGACTAATATCGAAGGATTAACCATTGGGGGCTGTCAGAGGATGGGGGGATGGCAGGTGGGGGCGAGGATGGCATGGGGGTGGCAGGGGGACTGGCAGGGGAGGGGCAGGGTGAGTGGGTGTCCAGGGTCTGCCTTGCGGGGGGGGGGGGTATGTCTTGGGTCTGTCCTTGGGGGGTCTATCTGGGGGGTGTCCAGGGTCTAGGGGTGTCTGTCTCGGGGGTTTTCCAGGGTATGGGGCAGTCTAAGAGGAGAGGGATGGCAAGGGGGGATGGCAGGGGGACTGGAAGGGGGAGGAGAAACATGAGGGGATTCCCAGGGTCTGTCTTGGGGGGGGACTGGTAGGAGGTATGGCAAGGGGACTGGTAGGGGAGGGGTAGGGGGACTGGCAGGGGGTGGCATGGGGGCGGGCAGGGGTAGGGGCAGTGTGAGATGGTTTCCAGGGTCTGTCTTGGGGGTGTAGGGGGGTAGTGGGTGGTAGGGGGAAGGTAGGAAGAGGGGAAGGGTGAGGGGGTGTCCAGGGTCTGTCTTGGGGGGTGTGTGTTTAGGGTCTATCCTAGGGGTGTTTGTCTGGGGGGTGTCTAGGGAATGGGGGGTCTATCTGTGGGTTGTCTAGTGCTTGGGGGTGACCTGGATGAGGGGGTGGGGGTCTGTCCAGGGGATGGGAGGTCTGGGTCTATCCTGGGGGGTCTGGGGCATCAAGGGTCTAGGGGGAAGGGGTTGTCTATGTAACGACCCAAAGTTTTTCAATGGAAAATTCCCTTCTTATATCTATGTCATAAAAACACAAATATAATGAACTAATAAGTGATAAGTAACCTTTAAACATAATTTTGTCACCCCTATGTTTGGAATTTTAAAAATCCAACATTCACGGTTGTGTTCAAGATAGTTTTTGGAGTCCAATGAAACAAAAATAATTTTTGGTGAATAATAACCTACCTTTATGAATAGTAAACTACCCTTATTAATAGTAATATGAACCTTATGAATAGTAAATAAGAGTAACATTACCTATGAATAATAAAATAAAATTTAGACATCATAGAAAGTGATAATTTGACCTTAGTAAAAGTTTTTGGTATTTTATAAGTCATAAATAATTAATTATAATTAATTATTTAATTTAAAAGAATATTTATTTTCCTGAAATATATTCATAAATTATTGAATCAATTTCTAATAGTTTTTACATAATTTTATAAGACCCTAAGTAATTTTTGAAAGAACTGCAAAATCAGTTTTAATTTTAAAAACTGTATTTTTTAGTAAATTATGATTTTAATTAAATATTAAATATATCAAAAATTATTTTTGAAAAATGGAATTCATTTTTGGATTCTACACGTCGATAAATGGTTGGGGTAAAATTTTGGGATTTTTCTGAGATACTAGATTTTTTTATGAATAGTAGAATACATTAATTTATCATATAAATACATTTTAATAAAAACCACTATTCCTGACATCACAAGTGATGTAAGCACCCAAATCCCAAATTCACAAGTCAGATTTACTATTCATAGTCATCCAAGACTCACTATTCCTTGTCTTAGGTGAAATTAATAAACTAATCAATTTTATATTAAGGAAACCCCTCTCCCCTCCACTATAAAAGCCACCCTTCACTCTCTCTTTGCCTCACACCTCTCAACCTCCAAGCCTTCTCTAAATTCTGCCCAAACACCTTCCCTATCTCATCCCCCACGTCCAAAAGCTTCTGGTCTCATCAAAAGACCAAGCCTAGCTTCCTTAAATAGGATCTCAAGAGGAGGATTCTAAAGGTAATTTCTCTCTCTCTTCTCCTTTAATTTCCTTTCAAGTTCAAGTTCCTTTATTGATCTCTCTCTATCTATATTCATCCAGATTTTTCTGTAAACCCCGTATTATATATATGCTGTAATATTATGATTCTAATGTTATATTATATCACCCCATACCCTTTCCCCCTTCCTTTTATTTTATTAAAGAGAACGTTGTTCATGTGGTGATAATTTATCACCTTCAAAAACAACATGATATCTTCTTCCATTTATACCTTCAATATGGTCATGAAACCATTTTTACGGTTTAACCAGAATGTTTTATATGTATTATGTTCTATTTTAAGTTCTGTAAATAACCTATGGCCATACTACTAAGTGAAAAGTTAAAATGAGTTGGTTGTGATCCAAAAACCGCTCAAATTGGCCCAAATAATCTTCATTTAATTATTATCTAATGATTCGGCCACATGGATCTAATATAACTCATTATAAAATCATTCAAGATTATGTAATATCATTAATTACATGTAATATTAGTTCTTTATGTTTACCCGTGATCTACCCAAACATCAAATTAAGAATACAAGTGGACCGCTCAAGAAAACCATGAAAACGAACATCCCCGATCAATGTTTTTTTTAAGCTCTATAAGTCATCCAAAGGAACATAATATGAAATAATGAAACCAGAATGAACCCTATTAATGTATAAAAAGTTATGGAATTTCTAATTAATGAATATAGTGTCATTATACCGGACATTAAAGAGAAGGAGGCATTTGAGTACAAGGTAAGGGGAAATCTGGAACCCAATTTTCTTCCTTCGGGTTCTCCCTCTTTCACTCCATTTTTGATATGGTTACTCCTCAAAGGTCTTTTCTTCATAATTTCCTTTACTTTTCTGGGATATACATGTTTGTAACTGGTTTTTATGTCCATAAAAATGTTTTCCAAAAGAATTCTTCTTTCAATATCTCACCTTTTACCTCTCATTCAAGGTTGATGGTTCTCATATCAAGTATGTTGTTCCCTCTTTATTTTGGGAACCCAAAGCTTATGATTGTGTTATTATGAGATGAAACCCATTCCTTTCCATGGGTTATTTATGTACATGTTTGATATGTGTTATATGTTGCAAGCATGATAATGATAATGTTATGATGTGACGGGTGCGCCCGGAATTATATAGCGCAATATGAATGTTTAAATGTGACGGGTGCACTCGGAATTATATACCGCTCCAATGAATTGGGTAAAGTGATGAATCTCATGAGTAAATGTGAAATTATGCGTGAACATGATGCTAGATTTGTTCACAAGTATGTGTGGTAGTTAACCACTAAGACATGATGTTTCATTTTTATGCTTTGCCACATTTCAAGTTTATTGTTTATGCTCCTATCATGTTCAAGATATTCTTCCTATGTCATGATTATGCTCACCCCATGCTATGTTGTTCTTATCTATCCTCTTCCTGGGCTTTTAGCTCACCCCTTTTGATGTATATCCTCAGGTGGCTACATGTACTAAGGAGAGGACAAGTGCTACTAAGAAGCTATAGAAGAAGAAATTAAATGAATTTTTTATGCTTGATGTTGTACTTGTTATGTGTAGTCCTAGTTTGCCCAAGACACTAAACCTCTGGATCCTCCATGTGTAATACTATTATGTTGTTTATCTTTGAAATTATGTTATATTAATGTAAGAAAAGGTCGGGTCGCTATAGTTGGTATCAAAGTAAAGGTTTAGTTAATTTGGGAATTAGGATTAGTGAACCCTAAAGAAAACCTCTAGCATGAGACTAAGTACAAATATGCACACAAGGATATTTACCTAGGGATCCCATATGTTATTTTTTGGTATAATTGTTTAAAAGGATAAGTTATTCATGACTTGTTTACTTATGTTTTGTTCTAAACTTTTCTATTTTAGAAAATGGTGGGAACCAGGAGAAATCAGGCCAACAACTCTTGCGAAGGCCAATGCAACGATTGCCCAAACGACATCCCCAATGATTTTGGAGGTGGAGTTCAAAACTTCATGGCGATTCTTACCCAATTATCCCGGGTTATGAATAATAACCATAATAATGGGGAACATCCTCCTTCACCAAAGAGGGAGTAGCTAGCTATCGAATGTTTTATGCGGCAACGACCACCAACGTTTTGTGGATCTTCTGATCCACTAGTTGCGGAACAGTGGGTCAACTCCATGGAGAAGATATTTTCTGTTCTTCACTGTTCTGAGACGGATAAGGTGACTCTAGCCGTTTATCGTCTAGATGGAGAAGTTGATCAATGGTGGGCATTTATTAAGAACACCAAGCCAAGGGATGAAATTGAAGAGATGGAATGGGAAGACTTTAAGATAATGTTTCTTAATAAGTACTTCTTGTGAAATCTTCGCACGAAGATGGAGAGAGAATTCATAGAGATCAAGAAAAAAGAAGGAGAATCTATCACAACCAGTGAACCAATTTTCACAAGGCTCTCATGGTATGCTTTGGGTTTTGTTATCAACAATGATAGCAAAATTGATAGATTCTTTAGTGGATTAAAACCACATCTTCGAAAAGCTATTCCAATTCGAGACTTTGGGAGTTATGAAGAAGTTGTTTGGTGTGCTCTCAAGGTGGAGATGGAGTTTGGAGAATGGTCCCATGGCTATGGTGATAAGAAAAGAAAGTTGGAGTTTCAAGCTGGTGGATCTAGTGATAAAGATGGGAAGAAAACACAACGACCCACTTGCCAAAAATGTGGGAAGTTGCACAGTGGGAACTGCCTCAAAGGGACGAGGAAATGCTTCAAGTGTGGGAAAGAAGGACACCTAGCTCACGAGTGACGAAGAGACATGAAAAGGAAGGATAATGTAGCCAATGAAAGGAGAGAACCACTCATGGTTATATGCTACAACTATAAGGAGCTAGGGTACTATTCAAACCAGTGCACTAAACCTCGAGCTTTCGAGGGTAATCAGCGCCAACAACCACCAAAGAAAAAGGAACAAGGGAAGGCTTATGCCATCACTACTGTGGAGGTTGAACATGATAATGAAGTCGTACAAGGTACACTTCCTATTCACTCAAGAATGGAAAAAGTCTTATTTGATTCTGGTTCTACGCATTCCTTTATATCTTTCAAGTTTGCTAGAACTATAGAATCGAAGCCCCGAAACCTTGAAGTAGAGATATATGTAAAAACACCAAGTGGTGCAATCATTGCAACCCAAGTGTTTGATTCTTCTCCTGTTGACGTATGTGGGAAGATTCTTCCAGCAAATCTCTTAATACTTCCCTTGGTGGAATTCGACACTATAATGGGAATGGATTGGCTCTCCTTATATAGAGCACAAATTAACTGTCGGGAAAAGGAAATATATTTTCTTATTCCGAACCATCCCATGCTCCTCTACAAATGCAAGGAAGATCATGAATCTCCATTGAGAAATCCTTCAATGGTGTGGGTGATGATTCCCTATGAAGAAGTATACCTCGCCCAAATTTTTGAGTTGAAGGAAAGTTCCAACCTTGAGGAAATGCCCATCGTAAGGGAATACGACGATGTATTTCCCGAAGAGTTACCCGGAATTCCCCCGGATCGTGAGGTAGAGTTCTCAATTGAACTCATACCCGGAGCTACTCCTATCTCAATGTGCCCCTATAGGATGGCTCCTATAGAACTGGAGGAGTTAGAGAAGTAGCTGCAAGAGAATCTGAACAAAGGGTTCATACGCCCTAGTGCATCACCTTGGGGTGCGCCAGTGCTCTTTGTGAAGAAGAAGGATGGAACCATGCGGCTGTGTATCGATTATCGGGAACTCAACAAGATCACTATAAAGAACAAGTATCCTCTCCCAAGGATTGATGACTTGTTCGACAAGTTAAGAGGATCTCAATACTTCTCAAAGGTGGATCTTTGTTCTGGATATCATCAAGTAAGGGTGAAGAAGGAAGATATTCAGAAGACTGCATTCCGTACAAGGTATGGGCACTATGAGTTTTTGGTGATGCCCTTCGGACTTACTAATGCCCCTGAAATCTTCATGGATTTGATGAATAGAGTCTTTATACATTACCTCGACAAATTTTTGGTAGTGTTTATTGATGATATTCTCATTTACTCCAAGAGTAAGGAGGAACATGAAGAACATCTAAGACTTGTGTTGGCGACATTGAGAAAGGAGAAGTTGTACGCCTTGTTCAGCAAGTGTGACTTTTGGATGAATCAAGTCACGTTCTTGGGACATGTGATCACAAGCGAGGGAATTTATGTGGACCCTTCAAAGACAAAGGCGATTGAGGAATGGCCCAGGCCCTCTAGTGTCATAGAAATCCGTAGTTTTCTTGGATTAGCTGGGTACTATCGACGTTTTGTGAGAAACTTCTCACGATTGTCATGCCCGCTAACTAAGTTAACAAGGAAAGGGGTAAAGTATGTCTGGACTGATGAATGTGAGGTAAGCTTCAAGGATCTAAAGATAAGGCTAATCACTGCAACTGTACTCACACTACCGAAAAGTGGAGAACGTTTTGTGATATACAGTGATGCTTCAAAAAAAGTCTTGGGTTGTGTACTCATGCAAAATGATAATGTGATAACCTACGCCTCACGACAGTTGAAGATCCATGAGCAGAACTACCCGACGCATGATCTAGAGCTGGAAGCCGTGATTTTTTCCTTGAAAATCTAGCGGCATTACCTTTATGGTGAGAAGTGTGACATATACACCGACCACAAGAGCCTAAAGTATATATTCACACAAAAGGAGCTCAACATGCGTCAAAGGAGATGATTAGAGCTAATCAAGGATTACGATTTCTCTATTCACTATCATCCTGGAAAGGCGAACAAGGTAGCTGATGCTCTAAGCCGGAAAGAACCTGCTACTCTATCCATGTTGAGGATTGAGAAAGACCCTATCTTCTTGGATATGCAAAGGATGGATTTGGGAATAGTAAGGGCAGGGGATACATCCTACCTTGCCCAAATGATTGTGCAACCATCCATCCAAGAAAATATTAAGGAAGCACAAAGGGATGATGTGGAGATACAAAAGAGGGTGAATGCAGTAAATGAAGGGAAGCTGCAAGAGTTCCATATCGACGATGGTGGTGTGATTCGGTTTGGAACGCGGCTTTGTGTGCCTTCATCACTTGGAATAAAGAAGGAGATATTGGATAATGCACATAGCTCAACTTTCTCTATTCATCCTGGAAGTACCAAGATGTATCGTGATCTCGTAGAACACTTCTGGTGGGATAACATGAAGAAGGAGATTGCGGAATATATATCAAGGAGCTTGGTATGTCAGCAAGTTAAAGATGAGTGGCAAAAGTCCAAAGGTATGATGTAGCCATTGCTTATACCCATGTGGAAATGGGAAAATGTTACTATGGACTTTGTCATGGGTCTCCCGAAGACGTCAAGAGGAAATAATGTGATATGGGTTGTGGTTGACCGACTCACCAAGACTGCCCATTTTATCGCTATTCGGGAAGACCTCTTACTTGAAAAACTTGCAAGGATATATGTGAAGGAAGTAGTGAGGTTGCACGGTGTTCCACTCTCGATTGTCTCTGACCGTGATCCAAGGTTCACTTCTAAATTCTGGAGGAGCCTTCAACATGCTTTGAGTACTGAATTAAATTTCAGCACGACCTATCACCCCCAAACAAATGGCCAGTCTAAAAGGACTATTCAGACACTTGAAGATTTGCTAAGATCATGCTCTCTTGAATTCAAAGGTGGATGGGATCAGAACCTTCCATTGGTTGAGTTCTCATACAACAATAGCTTCCACTCGAGTATTCAGATGGCTCCGTATGAAGCTCTTTATGGGAAGCGATGTAGAACTCCAACCTGTTGGGATGAAGTTGGAGAACGAAAACTACTTGGTCCCGATCATGTTCAAGAGATGACAGAGAAGGTTCAAGTCATCCAGAAACATATCAATGCTGCTCAAAGTCGGCAAAAGAGCTATGCTGACAATCGTCGAAGGGACTTGGAGTTCGACGTTAGAGATAAAGTCTTCCTTCGAATATCTCCATGGAAGAGAGTCATGCGATTCGGGAAGAAAGGGAAGCTAAGCCCAAGGTACATTGGCCCCTTTGAGATCCTTGATCGTATAGGAGCCGTGGCCTATCTTCTGGAACTTCCACCGAATATGGCTCAAGTTCATGACGTGTTTCATGTATCACTACTGAGGAAGTACATTCCAGACCCCTCCCATGTACTAAACTCAGAGGTGGTACAGTTGGAAGATGATCTCTCATATGAGGAGCAGTCGGTAAAAATTATGGATCGAAGTGATAACGTTCTACGCAACAAGACAACCCGCCTTGTCAAAGTGTTGTGGAGGAACCAAAAGTTTGAGGAAGCAACTTGGGAACCGGAAGAGGCAACGAAGGAGAAGTACCCTCACCTATTTGTGTAAAGTGAAATTTTGGGGGCGAAATTTCTTAAGGGGGGAAGAATGTAACGACCCAAAGTTTTTCAATGGAAAATTCCCTTCTTATATCTATGTTATAAAAACACAAAATAATGAACTACTAAGTGATAACCTTTAAACATAATTTTGTCACCCCTATGTTTGGAATCTTAAAAATCCAACATTCACGGTTTTGTTCAAGATAGTTTTTGGAGTCCAATGAAACAAAAATAATTTTTGGTGAATAGTAACCTACCTTTATGAATAGTAACCTACCCTTATGAATAGTAATATGAACCTTATGAATAGTAAATAAGAGTAACATTACCTATGAATAATAAAATAAAATTTAGACATCATAGAAAGTGATAATTTGACCTTAATAAACGTTTTTGGTATTTTATAAGTCATAAATAATTAATTATAATTAATTAATTAATTTAAAATAATATTTATTTTCCTAAAATATATTCATAAATTATTGAATCAATGTCTAATAGTTTTTAGATAATTTTATAAGACCCTAAGTAATTTTTGAAAGAACTGCAAAATCAGTTTTAATTTTAAAAACTGTTTTTTAGTAAATTATGATTTAATTAAATATTAAATATTTAAAGAATATTTTTTGAAAAATGGAATTCATTTTTGGATTCTACACGTCGATAAATGGTTGGGGTAAAATTTTGGGATTTTTCTGAGATACTAGAATTTTTTATGAATAGTAGAATACATTAATTTATCATATAAATACATTTTAATTAAAAACCACTATCCCTGACATCACAAGTGATGTAAGAACCCAAATCCCGAATTCAAAAGTCAAATTTACTATTCATAGTAATCCAAGACTCGCTATTCCTTGTCTTAGGTGAAATTAATAAACTAATCAATTTTATATTAAGGAAACCCCTCTCCCCTCCACTATAAAAGCCACCCTTCACTCCCTCTTTTCCTCACACCTCTCAAGCTCCAAGACTTCTCTAAATTCTGCCCAAACACCTTCCCTATCTCATCCCCAACGTCCAAAAGCTTCTAGTCTCATCAAAAGACCAAGCCTATCTTCCTTAAATAGGATCTCAAGAGGAGGATTCTAAAGGTAATTTCTCTCTCTCTTCTCCTTTAATTTCCTTTCAAGTTCAAGTTCCTTTCCTGATCTCTCTCTATCTATATTCATCCAAATTGTTCTGTAAATCCAGTATTATATATATACTGTAATATTATGATTCTAATGTTATATTATATAACCCCATACCCTTTCCACCTTCCTTTTATTTTATTAAAGAGAACGTTGTTCATGTGGTGATAATTTATCACCTTCAAAAACAACATGATCTGTTCTTCAATTTATACCTTCAATCTGGTCATGAAACCATTTTTAGGGTTGAACCAGAATGTTTTATATGTATTATGTTCTATTTTAAGTTCTGGAAATAACCTATGGCCATACAACTAAGTGAAAAGTTAAAATGAGTTGGTTGTGATCCAAAAACCGCTCAAATTGGCCCAAATAATCATCATTTAATTATTATCTAATGATTCGGACACATGGATCTAATATAACTCATTATAAAATCATTAAAGATTTTGTAATATCATTAATTACATGTAATATCAGTTCTGGATGTTTACCCATGATCTACCCAAACATCAAATTAAGAATACAAGTGGACCGCTCAAGAAAACCATGAAAACGAACATCCCCGATCAATGTTTTTTTAAACTCTATAAGTCATCCAAAGGAACATAATATTAAATAATGAAACCAGAATGAACCCTATTAAGGTATAAATGGTTATGGAATTTCTAATTAATGAATATAATTTCATTGTACAGGACATTAAAGAGAAGGAGGCATTCGAGTACAAGGTAAGGGGAAATCTCTAACCCAATTTTCTTCCTTCGGGTTCTCCCTCTTTCACTCAATTTTTTATATGGTTAATCCTCAAAGGTCTTTTGTTCATATTTTCCTTTAAGTTTCTGGGATATACATGTTTGTAACTGGTTTTTATGTCCATAAAAATGTTTTTCAAAAGAACTCTTCTTTCAAGATCACACCTTTTACCTCTCATTCAAGGTTGATGGTTCTCATATCAAGTATGTTGTTCCCTCTTTCTTTTGGGAACCCAAAGCTTATGAATGTGTTATTATGAGATGAAACCCATTCCTTTCCATGGGTTATTTATGTACATGTTTGATATGTGTTCTATGTGGCAAGCATGATAATGATAATGTTATGATGTCACGGGTGCGCCCTGAATTATATAGCGCAATATGAATGTTTAAATGTGACGGGTGCGCCCGAAATTATATAGCGCTCAAATGCATTTGGTAAAGTGATGAATCTCATGAGTAATTGTGAAATTATGCATGAACATGATGCTAGCTTTGTTCACAAGTATGTGTGGTAGTTAACCACTAAGACATGATGTTTCATTTTTATGCTTTTCCACATTTCATGTTTATTGTTTATGCTCCTCTCATGTTCAAGATCTTCTTCCTATGTCATGATTATGCTCACCCCATGATATGTTGTTCATTTCTATCCTCTTACAGGGCTTTTAGATCACCCCTTTTGATGTATATCCTCAGGTGGCTACATGTACTAAGGAGATGACAAGTGCTACTAAGAAGCTATAGAAGAAGAGATTAAATGAATTTTTTATGCTTGATGTTGTACTTGTTATGTGTAGTCCTAGTTTTCCAAAGACACTAAACCTCTGGATCCTCCATGTGTAATACTATTATGTTGTTTATCTTTGAAATGATGTAATAGTAATGTAAGAAAAGGTCGGGTCACTATTGTCTAGAGTCTATATGGGGGGTGTCCAGGGTCTGGGGGTGAGGGGGTGTCTGGGGTCTGTCCTCTGTCTATCTGGGGGGTGTCTGAGGTCTATCCAGGGGGTGTCATGTGTCTAGGGGGGTCTGTCCTTGGTTTGTCTGGGGGGTGTCCAGGGTCTTTCCAGGAGGGGTGTCCTGGGTCATGGGGGTCTTTCCTAGGGGGGGTTCATGGGGGTGTCCAAGAGGGTGGGGGGTCTTTGCATGGGGGAAGGGGTGCTGCCGGGGGGGGGGGGGGGTTGAAGAGGTAGGCTATCTAGGGGGGTTATGTAGGATGTCTAGGAAGTAGGGGGTGTCCAGGGGGCTGTGCATGGGGTGGGGGATATTTTTTATGGATATTCAGACCATATAGCCATGATTTATAACCATGGATATAGGTATATTGCCATGGTTAAAAACTTTGGAAATGGGTCTAATTCCACGGCTTCGAACAGTGGAAATAAACAGTGTACATCCTCTAGTATAGCCACGATTCTAAACCATGACTATAGTGGTCTTACCACTATTTAAACAGTGGTTGTATACCTATTTCCAAAGTTTGAACCGTGGCTATAGACCAATTTCCAAGGATTGGAACTGTGGTTATAATTCAAGGCCTACAGTCATGGAAAACTTATCCACGGTTTTCGAAACCGTGGCTCTTAACTATAGCCACAGATTTTGGACCTATAGCCACAGTTTAAAACTGTGGCTATAGCCCAAATTTCCAGTAGTGCTATTATCATTTTCATGTTGGGGATGTCCCAAAGATGTATTTTTAAAACTGGTACAGACATTATGTGTTTCTCTTTATTAACTTCATCGTGATTGTAAGAACATAGTTTTTCTGTGAGATAAAAAAAATTATTTTGGAGTTTCATTCTTTAATTTTATCCTTAAAAAAAGTTATTAATCACTTAAAGAAAGATTTGGGAGTATATGGTGCTAGTTTGGATCCCAAAACCCTGAATTTTGGAGAAAACATCTAGGTCGCACAGTTAGTAGAAACCATTTTGGCCAGGCTACACAGTTTGACTAAAACTTGTGTGGAATTTTAGGGCATAGAAGTGGGTTGTGCGGTTTGTTATAAATTGTGTGAGGGAGTCATGGTTCATGTGGGATAAGGTAGAGGGTGTGCACAAGTTGTGAATGATTTTTCTAACCATGCATTGCAGTCCAAGTGGGGTGTGCTCCTTGGGTTGTGGGGAGTGCACAGTTGGTTCATGGTTTGACCAAACATGCAGCCAAAACATGAACCTCCTAAAATTGGTCATTTTTAGAAAATTTACCTTTCGTAAAAGTGATCAACCCTCACTCTTTTTCTCTCTAGCAGACAACAGCACCACTCTCCCTCTCATGTTGGAAGCTCCTACCATGTAATCCACCTAGGTTCTTTGATAACTACTCCATAAAACCTTGGAATAAAGATCAATTTGTATCCTTGGATTCGTATCTGTAATCTCTCCACCAACTAGGCTCCATTTATCAATATTATTCCCAACGATGATGCTATTTTAGTGAAATCTCATATGGCCTATTTTTTTGTGTTCATATTTTCATTCATTTTTATCTGATCCAGTTAAAGCTAAGCTACAATATAGGACAAGTCATCTACTAAAGGAATAAGTTGGGATATCTATGAATGTTACTTCATATTGTTTCACTTTGTAAATACTTTTTGTTGTGTGGATGCCGATTTCACCAGGAATTGAATCTAAAAATCCATATGCCTTAATTTAATTTTTCTAGATTATATTATGAGTCCCTAATTACACTTTGTGTCATATTTTGGGGTCATGGACACTATTTTTACCAACTGGAATAGGGTTTTATTCTAATTATACATTTGGTGGCCTATATTTAGAATATTTGGGACATCATTTGAGTGTTCCCTACGTGAAATTTGATAATATTAGTCTTTCAATACAATTAAATTAAACTATAAATTATTAAATTGTGATAATATATATATAGCACATGTAATTTTAAAAAAGTTTTTAGATTGATAAATTGTTGCATGCCCTTAATGAAAATTTGTAATATAATGAAATGAAAAATAATAAACCTAATTAATTGAAATTTTCATGATTATTACATGTAATATGATGAAATATATATATATATATATATATATGAAATATGTATAATATTCTTACTGCATATGGTTTTTTTATCTTTATAGGATTGGCTAGACTTAATCCAACTTGGGATTATAGAGGTAATTCCTTGAGCACTCATAAGATGCCATTTTGATTTATAAAGTTGATTTATCTAAGAGGTACCAACCAAGGAATATTGTATTTGTCTTATTATGGAACGCCTCAAAATTGGGCTAGTGATTCACATGAGTATTTTATTTATATTATACTTCCTTGCATGTACAACATGGATTCATCTTGATGTCTCTGGTCAAACACTAACATGGATTCACCCCATTGGGCCATATTATGTTTAGCCTCAGATTACTGTGGATGAACCACATGGACAAGATAAGAATATTTTATAGAGTAATTCCCTGGGTTTACCCATTGGATGACACTCAAAACCCTTATAGAAAGGTCTCAGGAGTTACCAATTTGAGTTACCTCAACCCCTAAGGTAAATGATGCCTTGGTTATAACTTTCGCACTCTATTATTATATAATTTTTTAGTATTTCTTATATGTTTCATATATTAACCCCCTATTATAATATGAATAATTATTAATTGAGTAATCATTTTTATAGACATTTAAAGATGAGGATGAAGTAGGTATGCGTTGTTTACATTCGAACTTCTTTACTTTTATATAACATCACTCTATTATAGTTTATATTCACAAACTGAATTTTTATAGATGTTGTTGGTAGTGGACTACTGATTCAATATCACGCAAATTATTTTCCACCCTTGGTACCTATGAATATTATATGATCATAGGTGTAAACAAAGTGATGTGACCCACTTTGGACACATGACATCTTTTCTTTAGGATGGGATCATTGTATAAGATGATTGTTCCAGTGCTCAGGACTCTTTGATAGTTTTTACTTTCTTGATTTTTTTATACAATATATTTTACTATATTCCTACTACCATGTATTCATATTGTACCATTTTGTAAATACATGGCCTCATATTTTTTATACGATATAGTTTATAAAATTTAATGATTATTCATTACTTTCTTGTCATGTTGGTGTTCACTTCTTTATTTATTATTATTAAACCTATATTTTTTATTAATCTCTCTTAACCATTATTCTCAATTATAACCAGAGGTCATATCCTCCCCATGGACACACCCTAGGTACTCATTTCTTGTTTGCAACCTTTAGTGTAAGAGGTGGCACACTTCAGTCCATGTGCCTAATCCTGTTTGACTACTAAGTATTGATCATGGTCCAGGACATCCCGAAGTGGTATTAGTGAGGTTTTTTTCTTGTCTTATTATTTTTTAAATTTAGAAATATGATTAGGAACATTTCATAGCTCAGTTATAAGCCATTCCTAGGAGTACCTAACCCATGATCTGGGTAAACACCATGTTTCCCGTGAAGGGGGACTGTTTTTAATATTGTTCTTATTAAAGTTGATTTACCTCTTCCATTGGGTGAGGCACATGGATTAAAGAATTTTTTATGATTTATGGATATTATACCTTTTATTGATATATAAAAGTATTAATTTTTTATATTAATGTTATATTTACCTAGGATTCACATGCCATGCTTATTTCATTCCATATAGGTGCATTTTGATTCATACATTTCCTATGTTTCCTATGATTGTTGTGTGTGTCCAGGTTATGATTTATGAAAGTTTCACTATCATCATATACTAGGAAGGAAAGTTATTTTTTTCAATGTGTTACCATCATCCTAAATGGTGTTGATTCATATAGATTGATGGTCGAATCGTAAATATCCAATTTCAACCCATGTATGTTATGTAACACAGGATACATGAAGTGGTATTTTGATATGATTACATGAATGAAAATTCTAATTTATAATTTTTATGGGACTTTATAAATTCATAAAGTAATTTACAAAATAATTCCATCATATTTATCCCATTATATTTTGATACCGAATTTAAGGATAATTGATTGAAATTACGTGGGTGTCAATTTCAATTTATAAAGTGTATGGTCCTTTATAAACTAGGAATGAAAATCCATTTAATTAGTACATTTATTATTTATAAAGTCACAAAACAACTTAAAATATATATTCTAACATATAAATGAAATGGATTATAGTAAATGAAGTGTCCCAGTACAACATAAAGAGTATTTTCCTCCTTAAATTATAATTAACCCTACATATACTTGAACCCTTTTAAATATAAACATGAACACTTACCAATACCATGGATTTCTAAGTGGGTAGTTGGGGGAGTATATAGGTTAGTGAAACCTTTATGATGTTATTCTTCGGTTGTAGATTCTATCATCTTTGGTATGTAGTTATGAGTCATGTTCGTCGAATTTTTAGAACTATTCCACTATTACATCCTCGATTCATTTGCCAGGAGGGTGGTGAAGACCCTGGCCTAGAGTGGGTGGGTCCTAAGACACCAATTTTTCTTCTAGTAGTGACACCTATGGCACCACCTATTGTTCCCAATCGAGTAAATAATTCTCAACTTCAAGAGAGTTTCATATTCTTTAGGTATTATATACAGGGTTCTCCACAACCTAATACTATGTTGTATGACGTTACTCAAAAGTTATAGAAGTATAATATTCCAATATTCTTAGGGGAGGTGGTCCTCAATATTTTGATTCATGGATATGTTTTAGTTTATTTGTCTTTGAACATCTGAAGATTCCACTAGATAGGAGGATTAATCTATCCTCCTACATATTGTGTGATTCCACAAAGAGATGGTAGGATGTGATTACCCATGATAGTCATCATAAATTCATGGTTTGGGAAGTCTTCCAGACTACCTTCTACGATTACCTTTTCTCTATGACATTGAGAGCTGACTGATCCTGGGAGTTCATGCACTGGGATCAAGTTTCTATTTCTGTTACAGACTATTCAACATGTTTTATTGGGTTGTAATGTTTTGCGCCACTTCTTCTCAGGGATTATCTATCATGAGTGAGGTTATTTTACGATGGAATTAGGTATTCCATATTTACTCAGGTAAATATATTTCACCAATATACCAATTTTAAGATCATAAACCTAGATATTATCACCAAGAACAATATATGGGTCTCTACCAATATAGGTTTGTAGTTCTTCCTATTGTAGGAAGCATAGCCACGATGTTTATCTTCAGAACAGTGGTGGTCATAGTATCCACAATAGTATCACTACTATATAACATTAGTGTGGATGGAAGAGATAAGTGAAGACATTGTCTGATAGAGTCCCACTAGAGTCTCATGATTAGGTATTGAAGGGTCTTCTTCAAAAGTTTTTGTTGAACCTTTCTACATGATTCTAGTTGAAGATGAACCACACCAGATCTACCTACAGGATAAGGACAAGTAACTCCATGTCAGTCACATAGTTAGAGTAGAACTTGCTAAAGATGATGTGGATTATGTCATGGATGAGGTATCTTGGCTTTTGATTTTTAGTTCCACCAGAAAGAACCTCCGCAGGGTAGTCTATCTATATCACGGGGCCATGGATCAGGACAGTTTCATTCATTATAGTATATCCCTGAGGAGCAGAGTTCAAGACTATCTTCTATATGAGGTACTATTCTACTATCCTATAACATCTTATCGTCCTTATTCGATATAGGTTCCTCACATTCCTTTATCTTTGTATCGTCCATGGACAATATTTTGAATGAAATTCAGTACTTATGTGGGGGTAATAACCTTGGAAACCCTATTATGTTTGTGGATAGAGAGTATATTCCACTTCAAGTACAATCCTTTTAATATTGGTGGTTACCTATTCTTGTGTAATTTTTTTATCCTTGAGATGAAAGGGTTTTATTTCATACATTATATGGATTGGATCATTCCTTATCATGACCACATTTAATTTTATGGTTAATGTGAAAATTTCACATCACGTGAGGGGGTATAAATGTATGTAAAGATGAATGGAATTTCTCGGATAGTTATGATAGACTAGAGAATCATTGGTTTGGAAGAGTGAAATCCCAAATTTCTAGAAATTTCATGGATGATTATATAGTGTCTAAGATTGGTTTTACTCTAATGGATGATTATTTTAGGGATGTTTTATTAGATGAATTCTATAGGCTACCTCTTAGTTGAGAGGTAGAGTTTACAATCGACCTCATTCTAGGAGTATCTCTATTATCTATTCCTCCATACAAGATAGAACCCACTATGATATAGGAGATCAAGATACCAATGGAGGACTTAGAGTCTATGGGTTTATCCAATCAAGTACTTCCCTTTAGTGTTCGCCTATATTTTTCACCAAGAAGATGGACGTATCCCTCTTTATTTGAATGGATTATCATTTTCACTGAATATATGATCACATTGACTAGATCAGAAGAGGGAGGGTGTTCTTAAAGACCAACCTTATTTATGCTATCATCAGTTGGGAGTCCTGAATTCATTTATACCAGTTAAAAATTCTGAAGTTTTTATTGATAATAGGAGTACTCATTTATGTTGTTTGGTCTTATGAATGTGCATGTATTTTCCATGACCCTAATGAATAGTTTTCCACCCAAATTTTGATTCCTTCAACAAAGTTTTTGTGTAAAAAATCATGGTGTATTATCATGCATGAAGAAACTATTCCAAACATCAAGATATCACATTTAATACAATAATGGAGAAATATTTATTTGATTAGCTCACTATGTTCCACTTTTGGATTGAAAATATTCACTTATTGGGTTATATTATCTCAGAATCATGATTATTAGTTAACCTAGATAAGGTTAGTGTCAATGTTTCCTTGAAGCGTCCCAATAATTTGTTCATGATACAGAGTTTCATGGGGATGGTTAAATATTATATTCATTTCATACAGGATATATCAAATATTGTGACACCTCTTACTAGTCTAACTAATATTGTGGGGAATTTCTTGTTGTCTAAAGTGTGTAAGATGGAATTTCAAGACCAGAAAGGAAGACATAATTCAGCACTGATCATGGTTTTTCCAATGATTAGTAGATGTTATGCACTTTTTTGTGATGTATTAGGCATCGATCTGGGTGTAGTTTTGATGTAGGATGATTAATTATTTTCATACAAGTCTCACTAGTTGAGACCTCACCAACATAATTACCCAACAAAAAACCTAAATCTTATATCATTTCTTCATGTCTTGAATTACTGGATGAAATATCATATGTGATATTTGTTTATAGTTTTTATTTATCATAATAACCAAAAATATATATATATATATGCTATGTAAATTTATTCTCATACAGTGATGATGGGGTGAATACCTTTCGTATTGTGACTTTCATCCTACAAATATCACTAGAATAGGAAATATGGTAGCCTGCGCTGAGTCATAAAACAAAGGAACAAGATGTTCATGAATTTAGTGGTGAATGGAAGTTGATATCCCTATTTTATTATTTTCACATGGATTTTCAAGAGTGTCATGAGTAACATTTTCTTATAGCCTTACCAATTAACTCATTACTCTTGGATATTGTGAAGATAATCCTATTCACAGATCCTAAAGGTTTGTTCACATGCGAGGGCATTCCATGTATGGAATGACCTTTGGATTATTATATTTATGGATATAAAATCTTCTTCTTACATAAGAATATTTGGGTTCTTATAGACATCCAAGAGGAGATTATGAAAGAATCCCATGCTTCTTAGTGGATAGTTCACCTAGGTGTCTCAAAGATGTACTACGATATGAACTTATAGTATTGGTGCCCTAGGATAAAATGTAAAATCATAGGTTTCATCCCTAGGTGTTCCACATTTCATGGGGTAAAGGTGTAGCACCAACAACATATTGTCTTGTTACATCTATTATATGTCGTGAAATGGAAATGGGATGATGTATCAATGGATTTTATGAATTCTTTATTGAGGTTTCCATGAGTTAACGATGTTGTTTGGGTATTCAGGGATCGTTTGGAAAAGGTGGACCACTTCCTTCTTACCTAGGAGATTTTTTTAGTTGATTAAATGGGAAAACTGTCTGTCTAAGATGTTTTATGCTAGAATGGGGTCCCTCAAACTATAATTTCAGATAGGGACACTTGTTTCACATTGGTGTTTTTGAAAGGGTTATATAAGTATATTGGTACACAAGTGTTTTTGAGAAAATATTTTCACCCTCCGATTGATGCCCAGTTTGAATGGAATATACAGTTGTAGGAGGACATGATCTGAGATTGAGTCCTTGATTTTAGGCATTTTGGGGAGAAAAAAATAACCTTTTAAATTTTTCCATCAATAATAGATTTCAAGAAACAATTCCGATGGATCCATATGAGGTCTTATATGAAATCCCATGTTTTTCACCTTTGTATTATCTTGAGGCATGGGAGGCAGTGCTACATGTCCCTCATCTTGTGAAGGAGATTTAGAGAAGGTATATTTAATTTAAAATATGATGACTTCTACCCAGTATGGAAAGAAATCATATGCTAATCACCATTGATGACCACTAGAGTTTGAGGTTTGGGATCATGGTTTCTTGTAGGTATCACTGAAACCATGGAATAGATGGATACAATGGAAAGGGAAGTTATCAACTCACTTTTTCAGCCTTTGGGATCTTGGATGTAGTTGGTCCGATATCCTATCAGGTATTATTACCTCATAGGTACCGGGAAATGAATTACATCTTCCAAATTTCATAGATTTTCCATTACCATGTTGAGGGATCTCAAACTTTTTATCTCTTGGATGTTGAATTAGTTAATGATGTGTCTTATTTTGAGTTTTCCATTCATATCATAAAATGTAGCATGAAGGATCCCCAAGGTAGGTATTTACCTTCAGAATAGGTCAAGTGGTATAACTACTACATACAAGAGGTGACTTGTGCAAGGGACTCTGATGTAAGTGCTTAGTGGTCGTAGTTATTCTCAGAAGAAGTTCTACCACCCATGGAGGCCATCTTGAGAATATGTTCCATTACAAGGGATGACTATAAAAACCTAGTTTTTATTAAAGGAATAGAACCTTTAGTTTTAATTTTTATTGCTTAATTTTATCCCTATAAACATGAATAATCACTTGATGAAGGTTTCTTGATTGTCTGGGACTTTTTCAGAGCTCATAGTACAAGATTTTGGAGAAAACATAGGGCAACATGGTAGTATAAATCATACCACCTAGGTAAATTTTATATTAATCCTTGTGTGGTCTTTCAAAAAATATTAGAGTGATGCATGGTATAGTTCTAACTATTTGAGAGAGGCTTGGACTGTGAGATGGTAAGTAAGTGTGTGTGCTTGGGTTGTGTCCAGTTTGTCAAATCGTGTGATATAGGTCATGTAGTGTGTGATCCCAAGGCAGTGGGTTGTGTATGGTTCGTGCACAATTTTTCCAACCATGCATCCAAACCATGGACCTCTTAAATTTTTTTCATTTATACTATTTTTAACTTACATATTTAAAATGGATTACCCATTATTATTTTTCTCTCCAACGGTCAGTAACACCACTCTCCCTCTCTTGTTGGAAGAACCACTCATGGAAACCAACTAGATTATTGGATTACCTCTATTTCCAACTTTAGAATCATTAACTATTTGTCTTTTGGGATACCTATCAATAATCTCTCCACTTCTTAGGATCCTCTCATTGTTATTTTTTCTTAAAAATGATTCTATGTTGGTGAGAGATCATATATCATATTTTTTGTGTGTCTGACATTTCTTCAATTTTCTTCTGATCCCAGACAATTTAATGGTTGATACTAGATGAGGAATCTAATATGGGCATATGTTTGGTATTATATGATTTTTATAGAAATTTCATGAGTTTAATAAATGTTTTCCATTGTGTGCATACTGGTTTCACCATGCGTTGCCTAAAAATCATATCACTTAATTTAACTTATCTATATTGTTTTCTAAATCTCTAATAACACCTCTTGACATATTTTGGGGTTGTGACCTCTCTGGCGACCACTATATGTTGGTTGTGTTTGTCATTATTCATTTGGCGACCTATATTGAAATTATTTAGGTCTAACGACCAAGAATATTATCGATAGAAATTATGTTCTAAATAATATATCTTGTAGTATAAATCACATAAAATCACATAGAGAACACAATAAAAACATTATAAATGAATTATGAATGAAATAACATGTATTTAACTAAATACAGAAATCTATAAAAATAGAAAAGTTACATGTTGTAGGAATAGTAATGTCACCATTTGGAATAGTAAAATGGCATATAGAATAAAAACCTCACCTAAGAAAGTATAAATAAAATTATGTTATCTAAATAATGAAAATATAATATATTTATATCATGGGATAGGTAAATAAATGTTTTAAAAAGATATTTTATGTATTGGAATTTTTTTGAAACGTAAATATTTATTTACAATTTTATAATAAACATAATTATTTGGAATAAAATTTATTTTCATAAAATAGAATCATAAATTGATATTTAGTTGTTTTGAAAATATATGATAATATTTTTAGACTTTAATTAATTTTTCAAAGATTTATAAAATCCATTATAATTTTGAAATCAATACATTAAAAATAATTGTAGATTTTAATTAGAAATTAAATTTATAATATTTATAAAATTATTTGAAAAATATGAAATATATTTTTGAAATATAATCCTTAAAAACGATAGGTTTATTTTTTTTTTGTATTTTCCTAAAATAGTTAAATTTTCTTTAATAGTAAAATATAGTAATATAGAGTGATTAACATTATAAGTAAATAAATGAATTTTTTAATCAGGGTTGATTAAGGAATGATTTATGTGGCCATTTTATCAAACTCACATGTTCTAGTTACAGATCTTAGTTTCAATAAAAAAACATTATTCATATTTTTAATCGAAGATAATAAACAAATAAATAAAATATTAAAAAACACAACTCTCCTCCCACTATAAATACAACCCCTCACCAACTCTTCTTCTAGAAACTTCTAAGCCTTGGAACATACTTATATTCTACCCAATTCCTTTTCCAAAGCGATTACCCAAGTTATGTTCTTCCTAGTCTCACAAAAACTAAATTTATGTGTTCCTTAACAAGGTTCTCAATGAGATGACACTCAAGAGGTAAAACCCTCCCTCTTTCTATTTGAATTTATTTTATTTTATTATCCTTTACTCACCTAAACTATCCATAGAAAAATTATAACTCTAGTGAAAAATATATACAATAATTTACCATGTAAATAGAATATCAATAATCTAATGTCTTCTACTCTCCATTTTATTAAAAAATAAAAACATTGTATGTGATGTGTCGATTCACCACCTTCAGGTACTGTAATTTTTTGTTTTCTACTTCCTCATTAATTACTAGTTATAAAACCATTATATTTGTTAAAACATATTTTCAATTTTATATTAAAACTTTTTTTATTTTCTTGAACTAATATATATTCATAACATTAAATGATCAAGAATACCCTGTTTGTGATAATCGATAATTCATCAAAACAAACTAACGTTCATCATTATAATTTTATATAATAAATAATTATAATATCTAAAAATTGATGAATTTGACCATTTAATATTATTTACGTGCTCCACTATCATATAATTCCACTTCCGGAGTTTTTTTCATTTGAAAAGAACTCCCATAATAAAACTCAATGGAAAAAATAATAAAATCATGAAATAAATGCATCCATAATGAAAAAATTGTGTCTTATAACACATCAAAATGGCTATAAAAAAGCTTTTAAAATTATATAAAATAATATATATATATATATAAGATGTTATGAATTAATTAATTAATGGATCTATTTTTTTATCCAAGAGATTAAGTAAAAGTGTAGAACACGTTTAGACATAAGGTATGGGATTCCCTCAGGACACCCATTATTTATTTTAGGTTATGATTTCTTTCTCTTTACTGCAATATAATTCATTTTTATTATTATGTAATCTCCATAAATTCTATTTTTATGCTCCAAACATGTTTACCTAGCTCAATTTTTGTTTAGGGTTAAATATATTTTTTATATGGCCACCTTTCCATTCCTCCCCATAAGAAAACCTCTTTAATGGAAACTTTCAAATTTATTATCCATTTTCTAGTACACATCAAAATATGTTTTCAGTAAATAATTTTTTTAAATAAATATTTTATCATGAAATAATATCTCATTTCATTTATTTCTTTCATCGAAACAATTATTATTTTTTCTGCTTTAAAGAAATGTTTATATTTTTTCTTAAATCGCACCGAAGTGGATCATTTCTAAAGTTTCTCAAACACTATTTTTCATGTTTTCAGTTCAATTAGACATAATTTATAATTATCTAGTAATAAGATTCTATTTTAATGTCATTGTGTGTTTTAAATCAATTTTTTCATGGGCATCATTATGATTTTCACTTTATTTATGCCTTATGGAATTTTCATGATAACTATTTTTCTCCATTGGTAACCCTTATGATTATATATTCCATTTAATTCTTCATGTGGAACACATACGAATGAACATGTTATTATGGGTGCTCCCAGATAAAAATCTAATGAATTTACTAATGTTTAGTCTCATGATATGTCATGTTTGGACATGTAGTAAACCAAATTCCTTTATGGGAATTTGTTTACATTGTGATATAGTCTTGGTATTTAGCCTTGAATAATTTTTATGACATGTTTTATGTTTTTTATCATTACTATGATTACATTATAAAAGGGTCCCATGTTCTGTTTATTTTGATTCTATATTTTTATTCATGTTTCATACCTATTTTCATCATTTTATGCCTTTTAACACATGTTGTTTTCTTTATTCCAATGTTTATTCCCTTACTAGGTTTTTTCGCTCATTCCATTATTCATATATTTCCCAAGTTATCCTATATAGATGTAATATCTCTAATTAAGTTACTATATCATTATGGAGATTAAATAAAGGATTTTTTATTTAATTTTATGATTTCTAATTATATACCTAATATTCCAAATACAGAAGACATTATAGTCCTTATTTGGTACTTGATTGAGAATTATGCTTATAATCATTTAATAATATCTTTAGAAGGATAGGTCCTCTAAAGTAGGTATTAGAAGATGTTTTAGTTATTTTTGGGTATTTTGATTAGAAAACTTTAGTTGGAACCATATGGATAATTCTATAACTATTGATTACCTAGTTTGAAACTTACAGAATAAAAAAATATGAACTACTTATAATTTACATGTTTATCCATTTATGTTCACAGTTTTCTTTTTATATAATTGTTAGATAAGTATTGAATCCCCTACTACTTTTACTCTATCTTTCATAGTAAATGGATGGAAATGGGAGAACCCATGCCTACAATCAGTGTGATCAGAAATGTCATGATTTCTCAAATGAAATTCCAAATCTAATTGGAATGTTCATTCAAAACCTTATGATAATACTAGAAAAACTGTCTCAAGTTATATATAATAACTTGAACCATGTTTAATACCAACCTTCTCCTAATAAAGTGAAAGTTGTGATTAAATCCTTTATGTGAAAAAGTCCCCCTATATAATGTGGACATTTTTGTAACACCCCGAGATTTTATGAAAAATATTATTTTTAATTTTATTGATGTCTTGTGTTGTACGCTAAACCAAAAGGAGCTCGCACTACATGCATCCCTGACTTGGCATTCATTACATTCAATCGCGACCTTCCACGATAGCGTGTGTTGTACGCAATACCGAGTTTCACTAAACAAGGATATGTTTTATAAACTAGCCATTATGAATAGTAATACCATCTTTTTAAAATTTTATAAATTTTATATTTTGAAATGGACTTCATTTTTGGATTCATAATATTGAAATTATCCTGTGGTGAATTTTTGGTATTTTTCTGAAAACTTTCAATATTTGATGAATAGTGAAAACACTAGGTTACTATTTAAAAACCGAATTTTTATTTAAATAGTTATTTATTTTACTTAAATTTATTTTATGTCAAAATTGATACATAATACCTATATAAGTTCAATGTAATTCATTGGAGTCATTTTATAAAAAATTTAGATATATAAAAAAAATTGAACTTTTCACCGTCTTTTACCCACCTGCTAGGAGAATTTGGAAATTCACATAATACTTAATTTTACCACATATGTGAGTGTAATTTCAAAAATCCGAGAGACATGGTTAATATCAAGCACTAAAATGTGTTTCAATGAGATGAAAATAATTTTTTATGAATAGTAACTTTTTACTTTTATTTACCACGGTTAAAAGTAAATATGGTAATTAAAGGTAAAAATGATATTATTATTCTGATAACACATGTTATAATTCTATTGGATAAGTTTAATTAGACCAAAAACAACCTTAGTAATAAAATATGACCATTTAGGTCCACTTGGATTAAATTAGGACATTTATTATTAATTTATTTAAAGAATGGTTAAAATAGATAAAATCAAAGTTTAATAACTAATTCATTTTTAAAATAGGGATATACATAATATAAATTAGACTATAAATATTCATTATAAATATAAATATATTTCCTACCTAATGGTATTTTATTTATAATTTTTAGACATTAACTAATTTAAGTAATTTATGACACAATTGTGATGCCGTAATTACCTAAATAATGAAATATTAAAATAATTGATATTATAAATACCCAAATAAATGTAATTTTAGACTTTTTATGAATTCCACTAATTTTATAGGTTAATATGACATGTTATTATTGATTTAATTAACTTTTTCCGAACTAATCATGCTGTTATGATTTTCAAAAAAATCAATTACCAAATAGTGTCCAAATTGACATAACATAGTGTTCAAAAAAAATATTATATTATTAATTGTTATTTTATTCCTAAAAATCTAGGGATAGGACAAACGACTTAGATAAGGATATATATATTAATAATGAAAAACTTGGGGTTTTTTTGGCTTGTTATTTTATCTTTATTAACCATATAGTGTAATAAAACAAGAAGACATGGTAAAATGTTAATTATTTAACTTAGAGTTAAATCTAAATGATAAGGTTAAAATTGTAACCTAAACTTGTCTAAAATCTATTTGTTGAGAGTATATAGACCCATACCCACTTTATCTTCTAAATAAATCAATATGGAGCTATTATAAACCTAATATAACTTTATTATAAAATAATATTTTAAGTTTTTCCAAAGGTGCCCGTCTCCTCCATTAAAAAAGGGCACCCCTTCCCTCTTCTCTTCACACCCTTTTGAGCCTTGATTCTCGGCCAACCCCTACCAATTTCTCTTCTACACTTTCCTAGAAACATTCTGGAGGTTCTGGTCTTCTGAAAATACCAACACTACTTCCATAAGAGAAAGTTTAAAGGAGGTACGTCGAAGAAGAGGTAATCTGTTCTTCCGATTCTCTCAAGTTTCTTTCTTCTTCAAATTATTATTCTTTAGTTTTCTCAATATAAAGTAATAACATAAGTATTAATTATATACTTATATGTTATTATAAATATGAAACAACCCTATTTCACCTTCTATCCATCCTACGGAAAATGAAATCACCGCGTGTGTGTACGTACGGAATACCATCTCCACGCCGTGGTGTAATCTATTTTCAACCACCACCTTACTTGGATGGGTATAATGGTGTAAATAAATAAATATATATGATTATTTTAATTTGATATTTATTCTCAAATATTATACATACACTTAAATAAAATTCCACGATCATCATAATGGTATCATCGCTCGTGCGTAAGTACGGACTACCGTCTCCACGACGCGATGAGATTCATTCTCCATGTTAACCATTCATGAATGGTTATAAAGTATATATAATAAGTAATCATGAAAGATATGACATAATAATTATACTGTATTTATGTATATATATATATGTATGTCATCTACATAATTCCATTCAATAAGGAAACAAAAACAACGTTCATGCGTACGTACGGCCTACCGTCTACATGAGCGGTGTATTTCATTCCATTTATCGATCTATCACACAAACACACACATATATATATAAATATATATGTATATACTGAATATATATTATATATAAATCATGTTTTAAATTATTGAGTTAAGTAAATCTGGATATAAGTAATAATATCAAAAACAACAAGTCCAAACACGTACGATCAATAAAACGATTTTACCCAAAATACTGCTTTAACATGGAATTTACAAAAGAACGGGTAATATAAAGTCCTAAGTGAACCATTTATGACATAATAACAACCAATATGATTCTATAATAAGTCAATGACATTATTTAGATCATTATACAGGAGTTTTGGATACGTACAAAGCATATTAGACCTAAGGTAAAGGATAATTTTGCAAATATCATTTTTATCTGAGATTGCTTATACGTAAGTATTTACTGGGGTTATTGTTATCATCCATATCTATGTTTTCTAAAAAAATTTACCAATTTTTACTTTTACTACATGGTATGTAAGGAATCATTATTTTTTTTACGTTATGAGGTACTTTTTGACTTTTCTGAAAAAAGTACAAGGGGAATGTTTTTTTAACTTATACGGCATGAAATGATTTTTACGGTTTTATAAAGCCTTATTTTCATGACACTTCCTCCAAAATATTTCATGACTACTTTCAACAAAATCCTTTTCTTTTAAAATTTCATGACATTTTGTGAAAAGAATATGATTTTTAAGAAGAAAGGATATTTTCATCAAGAATTCATTTTAAGTGTTTTATCGAAACCATTTTCCATCTAAGATGAAATTATTTTATATGTTTATGTTTCAAGTATAATGTCTCTATGATTTACATGGTTTCACTTTTCTTATAATGATATGATATCCATTTCATTTATATGGATTATGTGATGATGGGATGATGTTTATGAAACCCATTTTATTAGTTGGGTTATTATGAATGATGTATGTTTATTTTGTGGAACAGGTAAGAATGATTTCGTTATGAGATGGTGGGACCTATATCTCCCTCCAATGCATTTGGTAATGATTTATATCTCATGATATAGACATGGCTGGAATGGTACGTTAATCCAGTTCAGTGATACAGGACTGGAACGAGGAGTGAACTCGATTCAGAAAGGGACTTTGTCCACTAATATGGTCATGGCAGCAATGCCTTGGCTACTATGGAAATCAAAACAAGTGTTGAATGGTTTCCACAATTACATGATATATTTCCCTGATATTTTATCAAGATTGATGTTCCTTTATGACATATTCCATACGTACTTCCATGATTTATGTGTTTGCTCAAGATTTTGATGTTTAGATTTTATGTTCAATATTTTGCATTGAAATGTTTATGGATTGTTTTATGTTCCCTATGATTACCCTTACTGAGAATTAGAGCTCACCATTTATATTTTTTCTTTTCCCCAGGATATAAAGAAAGGTTTTAGGTAAGAAAACAAAAGTGTAAGATCTTTATGGGAGAAGTTGAAGATTTTTCACCACGATTAGAAGATTAAATTCCGAGTTTCCAAAGACACTAAACTATTACGGTCCTTGTGTGTCTATGTTTGTTATGTATTAAGTATTCCAAAAAAGTAATGTAATGTCCATGTACGTCAAGATTTGGGCCCTTATAGTTGGTATCAGAGGGAAGGTTTAGTCTACCTTTGAAACTAGGATGTGAAAACTTTAGTGAGATCCCTAGAGATATTTCTAAAGTATGTCCCGGGATGTCCCTAAGGGTAAGTATAATTATAGGTTATAGTCCTGGAATTATGGTAACAATCTTAGAATTTAACCTAATATGTTATATATTAAAGGTAATCCACCTTGATTATTATTTTGGCCTCTCACACTATTTTTTTTGGTTTTAGAAAATGGCTGGGAACAAGAAGATTCACGATAATAGAGGATATGATGGACAATGGAATGATGTTCTTAATGAGAAACCGAATAAAATTGGATCTGGAGCTCCACATATCGTTATTATGCCTAATCAGCAATCTCATAATATGATCATTAATCTCAACATTGGTATGTTTTCTAACTCAACTAATAAGAGAATGATGGAGTTTCATGATAATCATAGAGGAAGGAAAGTTCAATTTATATCATGTAAATCATGTGGGAAGAGGAATCAAGGAGAATGCTACAAAGGAACTGGAAGATGCTTTGGGTGTGGAAAAGAAGGACACAAATACAATAAGTAAAAAGGAAAAGGTTCAGTTAACCCCATGGATAATGATAATGATATTGCTACAACATAAACAATGATTAGATGTTTTAAATGTGGAATGTATGGGCATTATGCAAACCAATGCCCTATGGGAAAATCTCATGAAGGGAATCAACATGGTCATATGGGTAGTATTTCTGTGGATGATGATGAGGATACTACAAATGATATATGATTTGAAAGAAGTGTTGAAGCTTGGTCAATGGTTTAAGAAGGTAGTGGAATGATTGTATGTTTATAAAGAGTTATGTTGTATAGGTAATTTAATGGTACTATGGAATAATGAAACATCTAGGGATTGTTACACTATTTTTTTCCTAAATTATTTGAAAGTATATGTTGAATGGTACTGGTAACCATGAAAGGTTGTTCAAATATTTTTGGAAAGAAGATGATATGCACATAATGAATGGATAAGGAAGAAACAATATGTTTGATAGTATTCATGAGCTCATGATTGTTATAAAGACTAAGTGATATCATGGTTTGAGTATATATAATTTTGGGATTTTGGTATGTGGAAAGAGTTAACTTTTGACAACACTCATGTTTTTACTAAGGTTCAATGGGTATTCATTTTTCAAGAGAATACATGATTAAGGCCTTCGAATGTTTGGAATCTGACCAACAATACATATCTTATGATATATGAGGATTAACGATGGTATTAACAGGATTGTTATATGAACTCTCTGGTAATCATTTTCACTATAATATGAGATTGTACAGTATTATTTTGGATAAGCCTAAAGATTTTAATGGATTATGTAGGACATAAGTTTGTATTGTTTAAGGCTAGAACTTTTTCTATATTATTTATGGAAATTTATAATAATGTAGTTTTAGAAAAAATAAAACCTGCAGGACGGGCAACAACCAGTCGTGTTGGACAAGGCTGTGGGAATCGAACCCACAACTGAAGTACGACAGGCCTTTATCGCCTACCACTGGCCTACAGGAAGTCCCTATTTAGTAGAAACCAGTTTTATTATATTAAGCAGTATGATATATGAATTATAAGTCCATTTTAGGAACTATCTATGATTAATCTCACTATATGTGGACTTATATATTTTTGATTACTTTTTCTAACCTTTTGTTTGAGACAGATGGAATAACCCATCATTCTATCACATGACCTGCTAACACCTCATGAATGAGAAATTCACCTACATTTCATTAAGAGATGAAGTGGAAATTGTCCAAGAAACGACCAATGGTGAGACTGTACCAAAATCAAGAAAGTATTTCATCAAATTCTAATTTCATCAACTTTAGGGAAATGATCTTGAAAACCAAAAATGTTGTCCTAGTGCCCTTATATCCGATGAATCAGATGATACCTTAGATCATCACAAATATGTGGCTTTGTGATTGTTGGTTTTTCATAGCCATGTTCTCTACCACTCTCCATCATAACATGATGGTTAGATTTCTCTTCCATATCCATATTTTCAAATATGATCATTTATGTGGAAACCCAGTGATTAGTTAATTTGGGTAACCGTTACGTTTCATACTTTATATTGGTTTTGGTATTCGTTTTTACGATGAGGATTTCAATTAAAGAAACATTCGAGTAGTAAACCATTTATAACCCCGACGAATTTCGAGGGTGAAATTCATTTTAAGGGGGGTAGAATGTAACACCCCGAGATTTTATGAAAAATATTCTTTTTAGTTTTATTGATGTCTTGTGTTGTACGCTACAAGAAAAGGAGCTTGCACTACACGCATCCCTGACTTGGCTTGCATTACACGCAATCGCGACCTTCCACGATATCGTGTGTTGTATGCAATACCGAGTTTCACTAAACAATGATATGTTATATAAACTAGCCATTATGAATAGTAATACCGACTTTTTAAAATTTTATAAATTTTATCCTTTTAAATGGACTTCTTTTTTGGATTCGGAATATCGAAATTATCCTAGGGTGAATTTTTTGAATTTTTCTGAAAACTTTTAATTTTTGATGAATAGTGAAAACACTGGGTTACTATTTAAAAACAGACTTTTTATTTAAATAATTATTTATTTTATATAAATTTATTTTAGGTCAAAATTGATATATAATACCTATATAAGTTCAATGTAATTTATTGGATTCATTTTATAATAATTTTAGATATATAAAAATTATATTGAACTATTCACCGTCTTTTACCCACCTCCTAGGAGAATTTGGAAATTCACCTAAAACATAATTTTACCACTTATGTGAGTGGAATTTTGAAAATCAGAGAGACATGGTTAATATCAAGGACTAAAATATGGTTCAATGATATGAAAATAAATTTTGGTGAATAGTAACTTTTTACTTTTATTTACCACGGTTAAAAGTAAATAGGTTAATTATGGGTAAAAATGATATTATTATTACCATAACACATTTCCTAATTCTATTGGATCATTTTAATTCTACCAAAAACAACCTATGGAAAAGAGATGACCATTTAGGTCCACTTGGATTAGATTAGGACATTTATTATTAATTTATTTAAAGAATGGTTAAAATGGTTAAAATCAATGTTTAATAACTAATTAGATTTTAATATAGGGTTATACAAAAGATAAATTAGACTATAAATATTCATTAGAAAGATAAAACTATTTCCTACCTAATGGTATTTTATTTATAATTTTTAGACATTAAATCATTTATGTTATATATGACACAATGGTGATGCAGTAATTACATAAATAATGAAATATTAAAATAAATGATATTATAAATACCCAAATAAATGTAATTTGAGAGTTTTTTTACATTTCACTAATTTTATAGGTTAACATGACATTTTAGTATTGATTTAGTAAACTTTTTTCGAACTAATCATGTTTTTATTAGTTTCACAAAAATCAATTACCAAATAGTGTCAAAATTAACATAAAATAGTTTTTAAAACAAATATTATATTATTAATTGTTATTTTATTCCAAAAAATCTAAGGTTTGGCCAAATGACTTAGATAAGGATATATATATATTAATAATGAACCACTTGGGGTTTTTTTGTCTTATTATTGTAATTTTATTAACCATATAGTGTAATAAAACCAGAAGACATGGTAAAAGTTAAATTATTAAACTTAGTGTTAAATCTAAATGATAAGGTTAAAATTGTAACATAAACTTGTCTAAAATCTATTGGTTGATAGTATTTAGACCAATACCTACTTTAGATTCTAAATAAATCAATTTGGAGCTATTATAAACTGAATATGACTTTATTATAATATAATATTTTACGTTTTTCCAAAGGTGCCCATCTCCTCCCTTATAAAAAGGGCACCCCTTCCCACTTCTCTTCACACCCTTTTGAGCCTTGAATATCAGAAAACCCCTGACCATTTCTCTTCTCCACTTTCCTAGAAACATTTTGGAGGTTCTGGTATTCTCAAAAGACCAACTCTACTTCCATAATAGAAAGCTTAAAGGAGGTACGTCGAAGAAGAGGTAATCTCTTCTTTCGATTCTCTCAAGTTTCTTTCTTCTTCAAATTCTTATTCTTTTGTTGTCTCAATATAAAGTAATAACATAATTATTAATTATATACTGATATGTTATTATAAATATGAAACATCCCAATTTCACCTACTATCCATCCTACGGAAAACGAAATCACCGCGCCTGAGTACATACGAAATACCATCTTCACGTCGTGGTCTAATCTGCTTTCGACCACCACCTTGCTTGGATGGGTATAATGGTGTAAATTAATAACTATATATGATTATTTTAATGCAATATTGATTCTGAAATATTATACATACACTTCAATACAATTCCACGATCATGGGAATGGTATCATCGCTCGTGCGTACGTACGGACTACCGTCTCCACGACCCGATGAGATTCGTTCTCCATGTTAACCATTAATGAATGATTATAAAGTATATATAATAAGTAATAATGAAATATATGACATAATAATTATACTGGATTTATGTATATATATATATATATGTATGTCATCTACTTAATTTCATTCAATAAGGAAACAAAAACAGCGTTCATGCGTACGCACGGCCTACCGTCTCCATGAACGGTGTATTTCATTCCATTTATCGATCTATCATATATATATATATATATGTATATAATGAATTTATGTTATATATAAATCATGTTTTACATTCTATAATTAAGTAAATCTGGATATAATTAATAATATCAAGAACAACAATTCCAAACACGTACGATAAATAAAATGATTTTACCCAAAACACTACTTTAACATGGAATTTACAAAAGAACGGATAATATAAAGTCATAAGTGAACCATTTGTGACATTGTAACAATGAATATGATTCTTCAATAAGTCAAATACATTATTTAAATCATTAAATAGGAGGTTCGGATACGTACGAAGCATATCGGACCTAAGGTAAGGGATAATTTTTCAAATCTCATTTTTATATGAGATTTCTTATATGTAAGTATTTACCGGGGTTATTGTTATCATCCATGTCTATGTTTTATAAAAGTTTTTTTACCCATTTTGACTTTTACTACATGGTATGTAAGTAATCTTTCTTTTTTTTATGTTATGAGGTACTTTTTGACTTTTCCTATAAAAGTACGAGGATAATGTTTTTTTAAAATAATATGGAATGAATGGATTTTTACCATTTTATAAAGCCTTATTTTCATGAAGCTTCCTCCAAAAGATTTCATGAATATTTTCATCAAAATCCTTTTCTTTTAAAATGGCATGATAATTTGTGAAACGAAAATTATTTTTAAGAATAATGGATATTTTCCTCAAAAACTCATTTTAAGTGTTTTATCAAAACCATTTTCCATCTAAGATGACATTATTTCATATGTTTATGTTTCAAGTATAATGTCTCTATGATTTACATGGTTTCACTTTTCTTATTATGAAATGATATCCATTTATTTTATATGGATTATGTGATGTTGAGATGATGTTTATGAAACTCATTTTATTGGTTGGGTTATTATGAATGATGTATGTTTATTTTGTGGAACAAGTAAGAATGATTTCATTATGAGAAGGGTGGGACCTATATCTCCCTCCAATACATTGGGTAAAGATTTATATCTCATGAGATAGACATGGATGGAATGGTAAGTTATTCCTGTTCAGTGATACAGGACTGGAATGAGGAGTGAAATCAATTCAGAAAGGGACTTTTTCCATTAAGATGGTCTTGGCAGCAATGCTTTGGCTACTATGGAAATCATAACAAGTGCTGAATAGTTTCCACAATTACATGATTTATTTCCATTCTATTTTATCAAGATTGATGTTCCTTTATGAAATATTCCTTACGTACTTCCAAGATTTATGTCTTTTCTCAATATTCTGATGTTTAGATTTTATGTTCAAGATTTTGAATTCAAATTTTATGAATTGTTTTATGTTCTCTATCCTTACCCTCACTGAGCATTTCCGCTCACAATTTTAATGTTTTATTTTCCCTAGGATATAAATAATGGTTTTAGGTATGAAAAAAAAGTGTAAGATATTTATGGGAGAAGTTGAAGATCTTTCACCATGATTAGAAGATTAAATTCCGAGTTTCCAAAGACACTAAACTATTACGGTCCTTGTGTTTCTGTGCTTGTTATGTATTAAGTATTCCGCAAAAGTAATGTAATTTCCATGTACGTCAATCTTTGGGCCACTACAATATTTACCTCCTTGTTTTAGAATAATGAATTAACTCTATATCTAATATATTATCTGTCACCCCATTCACAGAAGAAGACACAATTTTGTTTGCAGTGTATCAATTTTATGGGGATGTTGATTAGTGGTGGAAACAAATAAAAATCAAAAGATCCATTGTGGAAATTGATTCAATGTATGTGGGTGCATTCCTGAAAATATATTTCAATAAATATTTCTAATAAAATCTTTATCTTAATATGGAAATTAAGTCCCTCAAATTGAAGAAAAATGATTTTCATACTATCACGGAGTTCAGGGAAAAATTACAAGGATTTCATGATACACCTCTATCTTTTTCATGAACACTAAATTGAATATGGACCACATATTTAGTAGACTAAATATAATTCTCTGAAAAGTGTTGGCTATTCGAGTCTTCGAAATATATGAGAAGATTTCCAATTATTCCCTTTAGGTAGAAATATAGATCGAAGACCCTCGGTTGTCTCATGGGCCTAGAAATAAAAATATGAAAATAGAGTTTAATATGGGAGAATGAATAGATAACTCTCATGATGGAAATGAAACCCAATATCTCACAAGTCAGATGTGTGGGAAGAAGCATCCTTGAAACTTTCTAAGGGGAACCATGAGATGCTTTAAATTTGTAAGAGTGGGGCACCAGGGTAGTTATTTTGGTATTTATATAAATAATCCCACAAATTTGGATGGAGAAAGGAAGGTTCATATTAAAACTCAACCTATATTACATTATTTCAACTAAAACAAACATGGTCAATATGGGAGTCATTTCCCTAATCCATGTATTGTCAGCAGAAATCAGCAATAACCTCCAATGTAGAAAGGAAGGGAATATTCTATCACTATAACTTATATGGATCTAAGAAATGTTATGGGGATAGGTGAAATGGTTATTCATGTAATAACAGTAAACATACTATTTTATTTTGGTTCTTTGCATTCTTTCATATCTTGCATGTTTAGTAGAACTATTCCAATACTACCTCAAATATAGAGGTACCTAAAATATAGAGGTTGAATTTTCTTTTAGAATAGACAATGGGGATATTATTGTATCCAATGTGTATAAATCATCCCTAGTTAATGGTTTTGAACTGAACCTACCATTAATTATTGTCATACTTTGGTGGAGTTTAATGCTATATGGTGAATTTATTGGCTATTTGTATACAAAGCTGACAACAACTCTTTGGCATGGAATATCACTCTTCACATCCCGAGACATCCTCCAATTCTGTATAATAGTATGGATGAGAATGAATATACATTATAATCATCATCTCAAATGTGGATATTTTTTCATTATAACCACACATATATTTCTCAAAATGGTTGACACAATGGAGATAATCATTATAAGATATTCAAATTTTGAATGAATACATTGATGGGTTCCATAAATAATTGCCCGGTCTTACACCTAAGTGAGAGGTTTAGTTTTCAATTGAATTGATTTCAAGAACTCTTCTTATATCAAATACACCTTATAGAATGAACACCATTGAGATAGAAGAATTGAACAGGGAGTTACAAGAGAATATAGTTAAGGGTTTTATATTGTTGAGTGCATCCCCATGGGGTGTGCCAGTCCTCTTCATTAAAAATATAGATGGACCAATGCTCTTAATCATATATTATCCTGATCCTCAACAAAATCACAATAAAAAATAATTATACCCTACCATAGATAGAATCATTATTCTATAAAATATGTTTGGCCATGTATTTATATAAGGTGGAACTTCAGTCGATATATCACTAATTAAAGGTGAAGAAGGAAGATACCTCCAATAATACCATTCTAATGAGTTATGGACACATTTAGTTCATAGTGATGCCCTTCAGACTCACTACTAATCTAATAATTTTCATCGAATTAATGAATAGTGACTTTAGATATTACCTCTACAAATTTGGGATAGTATTTATCAATGATATTATGATATACTCCAAAATATAAGTGGAGCATTAGAAAAAATTTAATACACTACAAAAGAATTTTTAAAGGGAGAAAATCTATGCCAAGTATATAAAATCCATGTTTTTGATGGAGGAAGTAACATTCTAATGGAATGTTATCACCAACAATGGAATATCATTGTATTATTTCATGATAATTGAAATAGATGAGTTTCCCAGGAAAACATCTAGTATGTAGATCCATAGTTTACTTGGTCTAAAAAGTTATTATCAGAGATTCATTAATAATTTCTCATATTTTTTAAACCCATTAACCATGATGAATCAGAATGGAGTAATGTTTTTCTGGACCAATGAATGTGAATATTTATTAAAAAATTTGAAAATAAGGTTATTACTACACCAGTACTCACCATTCAATCAATTGGGGAACTCTATATGGTGTATAGTGATTTTTAAAATAAGGGTTTATTCAATGTACTGATGAAAAATTATAAAGTAATATCCAATGCCTCAAAGAAGTTGAAACTTCATGGGCAAAAATGTATCACAGATGATCTAGAATTGGCTTCTATGATCTTTAAATTAAAAATATAGCAACATTATCCCTATGGGGAGTAGTTTGAGATATATACTAATCAGAATAGACTAAAATATATATTGACATAGAAGAATATTAATATGCACCAATGAATATGGTTATATCTCATAAAGGATTATGGCTACTTAATCCACTACCATCCTGGTATGGAAAATAAAGTGAATGAATCTATTTTTAAAAGGGATCTTGGAACATTTTCAGTGATGAAAATTGAGAATGATCAAATATTATTAGATTTTAAAATGATGGATATGGGAATCATCAAGGAAGTAACATCATCAATCCTTTTGTGAATGATTTTTTAACCATTCCTCATGGATAAAATAATGTATTCTAAAATAAATGAGGTTAAAATTCAGAAAAAGGTTGAAAATAATAGAAATGGAAAACACTGATTATTAAAAATTGATGATGATGGATATATAATATTTGGTTCATGACTATGTGTAACATAAAATCCAAAGATAAATAGACAGATTCTGAATGAAACACATATTTAAACATTCTTAATTCACCCAGGGAGTATGAAGATGTGTTGAGGTCTCTGAGAGAACCATTACAGGGACAATATGAAGAAAGAGATCACAGAATATAAATCAATGTTCCTGGTATATAAGAAAGTGGTGGAAGAAAGGATAAAATTTTATGGGTATTATGTAACCATTTCCCATTCCAACATGGAAATGATAAAACATGACCATATACTTTTTTAAGCGACTTAAAAATACATACATAAGAAATAACCTTATATGGGTTTTTGGGGATCGACATATAATGGCAGTTCACTTTATTGCAATTTGAGAGTAATTCTCACTCAACCAACTTGCAATGATATACATTAGAGAATTGGTGAGGATTCAGGGTATACCATTATCGATTATATCTGATTGAGATCCTAGATTCACCTATATGTTTGGAAATTTCTTCAACATGATCTAAACACTGATTTTACCTTCAGTAAGACCTATCATCCTAAAATTGTTGTTCAATTTGAGTAGATAATTTACTCACCAGAAGGCATGTGGAGTGACTGTTCTATAGACTTCAAATGAGTATGGGACTGACATTTTCCTCTGGTAAAATTCCCATACAATAATAGTTTCTAATCAAGAATCCAAATGGCACCATATGATGACCATTATGGAAAAATATGTAGAATAATATCATTTTGGGATAAAGTTGGTAAACCTAAGCAACTACGATGTTAAATGGTCGATGAAATGGTAGAAAAGGTGAAAACAATCCAGTAGCACATTAAGGCCTCCCGATGTTAATAGAAGAGCTCTACCAAAAATTGTTTATGGGATGAAGATTTTATAGTTGGATAGATGGTATTCTTATCTATATCTCTATGGAATAGAAACATTATATTTTTGAATAAAGGAAATTTAAGTCAAAGGTACATCGGCCACTTTAATGTTCTTGATCATTTCAATGTTGTGGCTTATCGACCAGTACTTCAACCTACAGTGTCTCATGTACTTGATGTATTCCATTTATCGCTCTTGAGAAAGTTTGTACCGTATCCCTCACATGTACGCAATATGAAGGTGTTACAATTGGGGAAATACCTCTTGTATTAAGACCATCTAGTGAAGATCTTGGAACGTAGAGATAATGTTCTACCCAACAATACAACTCACCTCATAAAAGTACTATGACTGAACCATAAGTAAAAATAATTGACATGGAACCATATGAAGAAATGAAGGATAATTAACCTCAATTTTTTTCATATTAGTATGTTAAATGAAATTTTGATGGATAAATTTCATAAGGGGTGAATGTAACATCCCATAATTTTATGAATATAAATTATATTTTTATAATTATTTTTTATAGTATAAATTACAAAACAAATCAAATAGAGAACACACTAAAAACATTATAAATTTAAAAAAAATATATAAGAGGTATTTTTATAAATTTAATATCCTATACCAATGGAATTATAACTTGATCATTAGAATGGTAATATGACCATTAGGAATAGTAAATGGTCCAATAGAAGAGTAACCTCGCCTATGATAGTGTAAATAAAATTAAGATATATTATGAAAATATTATGTATTTATATCATGTAGATGTAAATAAATGTTTTAAAATAATAAATTAGGTATTTTTATTTTTTTGAAATGAAAATTTTTGTTTATAATTTTCTGATTAATATAATAATTTAAAATAAAATTATTTTTATAAAATATTATTCTAAATTAATATTCTATTTTATCATTATTATAAGATAATTGACTGTCCTTAATTAATTTTCAAAATTCTATTAAATTAGTTATAATTTTAAAATCAGTTTGTTTCAAATAAATGACTATTTTAATTAAAAAATAAATTTCTAATATTTAAAAATTATTTTCATAAAATGGAGTGTATTTTTGGAATCTAAATTACTAAGAATTATTAGGTTTATTGTTTATTATTTCACTAAAATTGTTGAATTTATAGTGAATAGTGAAATATAGTAATTTACGATATTTAACATTATAAGTAAATAATCGAATTTTTCAGTCACGGTTTAGTCATGGATGAGGTAAGATTCAATTATCTGAAACTGAAATGTTTTAGTTACTATAATTAGTGACCATAATCAATAATACTGATAATATATATCCAAAATAATAAAGAAATGAATAAGATAATCAAAAACACCCCTCTCCTCCCACAAAAAATAGCACCCCTCACAACCTCTTCTTCGACACATTATAATCTGTGGTTAATTATTATATTCTTCCCAATTCATCTATCAATCCTATTTCCCATGTTTTGGTCTCATTGGTCTCACCAAAAGACCACTTCCATTTTCCTTAAGGAGTTTCTCAAGGAGACAAAACTCAATAGGTAAAATCCTCCCTCTTTCTCTTTTAATTTATTTTCTTTTGAAATCCTACACTCACCTACCCAATCAAAAGTAACATGATAACTCCATTATCATATATATAATTTAATTTTATTGTGTTAATGTAATATCCATAATCAAATATCTTCTCCTCTCCTTTTTTTCTAAAAACCTGAAAACATCATCTGTGATTTGTCGATTCACTACCTATGTAGATGATGCTTTTTAATTTTCTATTACCATCTTCATGAATGGTTGTAAAACCATTATAATGGTTAAAAAAAATTAAAATGTATATTAAAACTTTTTCAATTTCTATAACTAATATACATACATAATATTAAATAAAAAAATAAAACTAGTTTATGATAATGCAAAATTCACAAAAATAAACTAATATTCAACATTTACATTTTATATAATGAATCATTCGAATTTATGAAAAAATGATATATGGGACGATTTAAAATTATTGATGTTCATAGATACCATATAATTCCACCTCTAAAATATTTCTTCATTTTATAATAACTCCCATAATTAAAATCAAGGTAAGCAATCATTAAATCAGGTAACAAAATCTTCCTGAATAATGAAATTAAATCTTATAATTCATCAAAAAAGATAAAAATAAAATAAATAAAATTACGATAAATAAATTACATGTAGAAGAGGTTTGAAATTAATTAATAAATGGATCTAACTTTATTAACTTTGATATTAAGTGAAAGTATAAAACACATTCAGATTTATGGTAGGGGATTCTCTCTCAGCACATAGTTTCTTCTTCATGTTATGATTTCTCTAGATTTACCCAATTGTAATTATTAATTATTATTATAAAATACTCAAAAAAAAATTTTGTTTGTTCGAAGAATATTTTCATATTACAATTCTTCTTTATTTTAAAGGGAAATACATGTTTTATAACGTAACCTTTTCCATCCCCCTTGATAAAAAAACCAATTAAAGGAAACATTCAAATATCTTATGATTTTTTAAGTACAATCCAGAATATATTTTTAATAAACTTATATTTTTTAAAAATGACACTTTTATGATGAAATAATATCTCAGTTCATTTTAACTTCCATGCAATAAATTATTCCTTTTTCTACTTTAAAAACTCTTTTATACATTCTATTAAATCTCACAAATGTGGATTATTATAATGTTTATTAAACACTATTTTTCCATGATTTCACTTCATTTAGACACTATTTATTCTGATTTATTCCTAATTTCCCTTATAAATTTACCTATATGTAACAAATACATTTTTTTTCATTGACATCATTATGATATGCCCATTGAATATTCCTTAAGACAGGATTATGATACCCATTTTTTCATGGGTATCCCTTATATTTATACATTATATTTGATTCTTCATGTGGAACACATATTGATGAACATATTATAGTGGGTGCACCCAAATACAACTCTAATTCATGGGGAAATGTTTAGTCACATGCGATGTCATATTGGTACAGAGGGTAAACCTGATTCCTTAATTGGACTTTGTCCACCATGTGATATAGTCTAGGCAATTATCAATGACTCATGTTTATTCAATATTTTATTGTGCTACCATATTAATTTGATTTCAGGATTACATGATCCCATTTTCTACAAGTTATGTTTCCATAGTTTTGTTCATGTTCCATGTTTTTTTTGTCGTCATGTTTTTTTTAAACCCATGTGCTATGATTTATTCTTATATTTATTCCCTTATAGTTATTCTTAGATATACCTTTGTTTTTCTATTCTCCATGTTATTTTATGCAGATTTAAAAACTCAAATGATTTCTAAATCACATTATAGCTATTAATTAAAAGATGTTTTATTTTGTTCTCATATGTTTTAATTATGTACATAATCTTTCAAATACACTTGTTTTTACGATCCTCGGTTTATACATGATGGTTAATTATTCTTAAAATCATATAATAATATGTGTAAAAAGTCTAAGGTCGCTATTTTGGAACATATTTTAGGTGTTCTCTACTTTACCTTCATTGTGGTATGTGTTCCAAAACAATTAAATGAAACTCTAAATTTTTAAATGAAATATATATATGTGTCACTTGGCATTGAAAAAATATTTAAATTTACAAATGGATTATTATATATAATTCACCTTTTTATATATGATGAAAGGTAATGTAATGAACCTAGTTAATTTTAATTGGCAGGAATATTACATGGCCTATGATAGATGGTGTACATAAATGAAATGAGGGTATGATTTCTACTTTATATATACATTTTCATCTTTATAGGAATGGGTAGACTTGATCTCTCCATTTATTTTAAATGGAATGCCTTGAGCACTCATAGGATTCCATTTTGATTCATTGAGCATGTTTTTATAGAAGATACCCTTGGTCATTGTGTTATTATTTGAAATCCTTAGTGTTGTTTTTACTTTTCACCTTACACTTTTCAAGATATTATTATTCCTTGGATACACTCCTAGGAATCACCATGATGTCTTAGGACACACATAACCATGGATTCACCCCATTGTGCCTAGTCATTATTATCCAGAGATTACTATGGAAAATATTCATTGAAATATTTAGAATCTTTTATAGTGGAATACCTTGGGTGTTCCCCTTGGATTGAACTCTTACCCCTTATAGACAGGCTACATGGGTTACCACTATGAGTTTTCTCAACCCCTGAGGTTGAGGATTCATTAGTTATACTTGGTATCCTCTATTATTATTATATATTTTTACAGTACTTCTAGAAAATTTTATAATTGATCCCATTTTTATAAACAAAATTATAAATAATTAATTTATCCCATGTTCAGATACATGTTCGGTTGAGGATAAAGCAGATATGGATAATATACATTACCACTACTTCAATTTTATATATTTTCACAATATTACTATTTAAATTCACAGAATAGATTTCTATAGACGTTTTTAGTGGGGTCCTACTAAGTTTATCTCACATCCAGTCCCCGTCGTCATTGGTACTCAGGAAGATTATATGATCACTAGTGTGCACAAAGAAAATTTACCTTCTTTAGACACCTAACATATTTCTTTAGGATGGGATCTTGGTAACATATAAATATTTCAGTTCTATGGATACATGGATAGTTTTTTCTCTTTTTAATTCAATTATTTATCCTATATTTTATTGTGTGATTTCTATTATTTATACATATATTCCCTTCTTGTAGACACATATCATCATAATTTTTATAGCATATAGTATACAGAATATTATGATTATACATTTATATGATTAAATATTGGTTCTTTATTCCTTATTTATTATTATTTTGATTATGTTACATATTCATCTACTTTCACTACTATGATCCACTCCAACATGAGGGAATAGTATACCCACAAACAAACCCTAGTCCTTCACTTCTATTCGGAAACCTCTAGATTACATGGAGGTGCACTTGAGGACATGTGGACAATAAGTTTCAGATACTTTAAAGTGATTTTTGTCTAGTACGTCAGAATTATGAATTCCCGAAATATGTTCTTGGGACTCATAAACAATATATTTAGACCTCCCATGCTCAATTTTTCTGGTATTCATAAAAATTATCCATTTCAATTCATTTATAAATTATGACCACACTGATCATCCTTGGATTGTCTTAGACATTCATGGGGAGTAATAGTTATACAAAAATATATCAAAGTGTCAGTTTTGGATATGAGTGCAGAATTTTATTAGGAATTCCATGTTGGATGTTTGAGTATACATGGACCTCATGAAGATTGTGGTTTTCATTTCTTGGGATTCTCCCAAGAGTCTATTTTAGGTGTGTAATTCCTTGGGCAATTGGGTTAATACTGAGGATTTGGGGTGCAATTCTCCCAAGATACAACTCCTATAACCCCCATCTCTTGAAATTTGTTTATATTCATTGGGTTAGAGTTGGTTTAGGGTGATTTTTAGGAGATAACGTAGAGGATGATGAGTTTTGTTGTTTGGAGTTTTCCAAATACTTGTAATTAAGAAAATAGTTTTAATATGTTAAAAAAGATTTATTTATGTCGTAGCTGAGGAGATAAGTTCATGAACCACTGCATGGAAATGAGTCGGGTAAAGTGGAAATCATGGGTGATCTTACCTTTTCTATATTCCCAGTGATGATTAAGGATAAATAGGGGAGAACCCTTTTGTTTATATAATACATCTAGTTCTTATGATATGACATTACAAAAACCTTTTATAAATCATCTGGAAATGTTATAGTAAGATTCAAGATCAATAACCATAAACTTTTTTGTATCACATGCTTTTAAGGGATTAAAATCCATGATGGAGGGGAATACGTAAGGATATGTAGTTTTTTATTTCAATCCACTTATAATTTATTTATTTATTTTTCACTTTACAACATGATTTTTATTTTAATTTATGATTATTTACATTATTTCAAGTTTTTTTGTGGTGTAGATTCTTATAAATCCTTTAGAATAATCGTTCATATGAGGTTTAATTCTATGATATTGGGAACTATATTATTCACATATTTTTTACCATACCTATTAATCTAATGTGAGATAAATTGTTTCATGAAACCATTTTTTATGAATCAATGGGGTAAATCCATGTGGGGTTATGTTTGTTGACCAAAAATCCTAGGGAGTTAATGAGTTCATTGATTCTGAGGTGATATCCTAAAACATTTAGAGAGTGTTTTGAGTGGGGAATATCAATTGAATCTAAGGTAGGGTATCCCCCATGGCCGCCTTCATCCCTCATGGTAGATCTGATATGAATTCTTCATGCATTCCTTGTCTTTTGTTTGATGCCCTCCCCCCTACTGTGGTTTCAAGCACAGATTCTGTGGAACTTTGGTTCACGATACTCAGGTGTAAGACCGGTTTACAACGAGGTTTCTTTGTTCTTTGGCTCACTCTTTGGAGCGTTCGTGGGATCGCTGTTTATGGTGGCGCGACGTCGCCCTGGTTTTTTGGAGCTGGTGGGTTGTGTTCATGATACGACAGATTGAATGCATCGAAGGTTTTTGGGGGTCTTCTTTGGCTGTCCCGTTGGCGGTGACGGGATATGATTGGTTGATCTATCACATATGGGCTTGGTGATGGGTTCTCTCTCTCAACCTTTCTTCTTCTTTCTCAATTTTGGATTCACCTGTTGTTGTCTTTAAATTAAGGCATCTTTGTGTTGGTTTTCTTTATATTAATATTCTATGGGAATCTCATTTTTGGTGTTGTGAGACAGTTCAACCCCCAGTCTCTTTCAAGGGTTTCATCCACTTGCATCACTTTTCTTTTTATGTTCCTTCCCTAGTTCTTTAAAGGGTCCAATCTCAGTTACTTCTTTATCATTCTCGGTGGTTTTGGGTTATCATCGGTTGAGGGTTTTTATCTGTTTTTCTGGTTCATAGGTTGTGTTGAATGGTGAAGCTGTGAAGCTTTTGGGTGGATCTTGTGTTGTGACAAGGATGTAAGCGGAAAAGGTGAGCGTCTACAGGATGGTGTCAAAAGAGATGGTGGTCAGTGTGTTACAATTTCTCCGGTGACGGCAAGGCTGAGTTCGATTTCAGCATTTATGATGATGACGGTAGGCAGGGATGTGACTAATGGTTCTTGAGGGTCTACAGTCTGGCTCGTAGTCCAAGAATCCCTTTTGAATTTTTAATTTTGGCATGTTAAAATCTTTTGCGGTGATTTGAATATTGGATTTTGTGGGCTAGATTCTTGTTGTGGGTGGTAATGGGGTTTTCTTGGTTTTTACTGGTTGAATTTGTATTAGGTTCACACATACCTGTTTAAAAGTGTCATTAGAAAAAAAATATTGGAGAAACCTTATTGATCACCATGATAATACACCTTTGGAATTAAACCTTTCATATTTTATTTCTCTTATATAGTGTTGCAATGAAAAACCATTATTTCAAATCACTTCTTCTTCTCACAATTCAATAGAGTGAAAGTCCCCAGGCCTTACGATGTCTATTTTGGTCATTTATTCTCAATATAAAATCATTGGGAAAGAGTTTATAGTGTGGGTTGGAAATGAATTGAGTAGTGAATCAGTGTTGTGGGGTGTATCATTTAATGTGATGTTTCTTTTCATTTCATGGTATAAGTGTCACATGTATTTATTTTATCCAAAATAGGGAGAACCATTCTATAAGATTATATGTTGTGTCATGACCACCCCTTCCTTATACCATCTAAAATTTATCAGTTTTAATCTTATGTAGATCACTAATATCTTAAGTTAATAATACATGAGGTCATCCACATCATTTTGAATAAGTTTTTTACATGGAAGAGATATTTATGGAAGTAATATAGCGGTTATAGTATGGTGATGCTAACTATGATCATGGGATGTTCCATAAATGATGTTGTTGCAGTGTGAATGAGTGGATTGTGGCACTAAGAAGATGGTAGAAGTTTTTGATTTCAGCAAGATTAATTTATATCTCATTTTGAAATAGGGAATTCATGATTTTTTAACTTAAAATATATCTCACATAATGACTATTTTGATGGCTATATACAATGATCTGACATTATCCCTTTATAGGTATTTATATATTTCTCTCATCGATATATAGTATTGAATTATGGAGATAGATTATAATAATCTTTTTAACATCTATAAGATTCAATATACCTTCTTAATATAAGTATTTGATGTTTAGATAATGTTTTAGGTATGATTAGAATTTTTCTAGAAAGGTCCGACTACATGGTTCATGAGAGACATTCATGTAAGACAAGGGGTCAGTTACTCCCCTAGTAGCATGTGAGTTTGGGTGTGGGTCTCTTCGTATTCATCCTAGTGTTTGTCACAACCTATCATAGTTTGGTTGTAGGTCCTCCAAATTTGTATGGCGTCAACAATTCATCATAATAGAAGAGGTTTGGTCCCTTCACATCGAACAAGTTTCGTTCAATAGTATAACATATAATTAGGGAAGGGGAACTTTATTATAGTTGTTTAGTACCCCCTCATATAATATATTATGCTTTATGAGTCATTGGTCCCCCATAATGGATAGTTACTCTTTATGTTTTTATGTTTACCCTAAAATGTATTTAGTCTTAGGTTATTTATTATAAGATGATATATAGATTTGATTTAGCCAGGTATCTTGGATTTTTCATTTTATTGGTGTGATTGTTTTTTACTTATGATGTTCAGTTGTTGATGAGTGGGCCTCTGTGTATAATTTTCATTAATAAGAATTTTTATTTTGGTTTAATTTTTTATCTTTGTTTACCTCTTACAGAAGTGGGTTATACATTTCATTTGTGTTTTCTAGTTGACTGACCCATCTTTTATTTGTTCCAATATAGTTTTTAGGTAATCCCACTAAATATTTATATACTCACCCATTAATTGGAATTTATCCATCATGTTTCATGTCTTTTGAATATAATAGATAGTTTGGAGGAGAATTTAGTGGACACAATTTTACTAGAGATAGAGTTTATAGTTTCTTGGAGTTGAAAAAAATGTACGATGACTGTGTTTAGATCATGTTCATTGTGGATATCAATTCACAAAAATCATTTTTATTCTTTCACTCATTTTTTAGGAGTGTGTTTTTACCTTTTTTTACTTTCTAGATTGTTCTCTTTTACTACTTTGGGATCATATAATTTGTTTCACGCATAACATAACATAGATGGCTCTTAATTTCTAGCCTTTATTATTATATTCTATATGGAGTTTTGGGTTTATAAATAGGTACATTAGGTTAAATACTCCCATCATGTGTCATATTCCTACTTGATGCTAGTCAACAACCCTTATCCCATAGATGGCATGTCCTGGAAAGCACAATCAGAAAATTATCAACCCATAAGGGATCCAAATGGGTCGATTCATGTCATTATCATCAGATTCTTATCCATAAAATTCTTATACAATTTTTTATACTATAATTATAATTTGATCATTCAATAATTTTTTATTTCTATAGAACGATGCTGAGTAATTAAAAATAATGAATGATTATCAACTTCTCGAGAGACTATATAATTATCATATAAATATCTAGAATATAGAAATAAAACATTAAAATTATAATAAAAATAGTTCATCAATAACGATGGACCAATTTTCAAAGTATCTCATATATACAATTTTTATAGATATTATTATCTAGTCCTGTTTTATAATTTCAACTACATTCTGAAAAACAATATATTACATATACTTTTTTCATTTATTCTTCTATTGAAATCAAAATAATCTAAATTTCAATCAATGAAATATGAATTTGTGAGAGATACAAATGTTTTTAGTTGTGTCCAGGTAAAATATAAAGAAAAAGTAGGATCATATGTCATAATTTGGGAAACAAAAACTGATCTCTTGAATATTTATAACATATATATACTTATTTCCCATTCTATTATTACATATAATAGTTTAAAATTTTATTATTTATAATAAAATAAATCACAAATAATATATGTTTGATGTTTTATATGTATTATTCTATTATGTTGTGTTACGATTAATTATTATCCTTGTGACAAAGGGTTCAATAATTTATTTCCTATTTCAAATATCAATATTTTCAATGGAAATAACTCGATCAATTATAGAAACTTGATGTTATTCCACAAAATATTATCCATGGAATTTTCCTTATGATTTACACATGTTTAAATTTTAGTAATAAGGAATTATAAAAATTTTATGCACCACATGATTGAACAAATAATTTTTTGTTAGGTTGAAATGAGCATTACATTTAGAGTATTAATATACTAAATAATATTACAAAAACAATGTAAAAAATTTGAAAATAAGATATCCATAAAATAAAAATTTGGATATTATCAATCCCTTATTGTGATTATACTCATGAACAATAATTTAAAAATAAATTATAATGATACAATTGAAACATAAATTTTAAAAATGTAAATATATGACCTTGAGAGAAAGTATAAGTAAATGAATAATAAATGAAATTTGATGTATTGATAAATGTTTGAAAACTCATATAACCATTATGAATTTGGTCCTTGGAATAGTAATATTACCATTAAAATAGAAATGAAATTGTTAAAATAATAACCTGACCATTAGAATCGTAATATTTTTTATGTAACTTTTAAAGAATATTTAGTAATCTTATAAAATGAAAATATAGAAAATTTATATCATGATAAAAAAATAAATTTTTAAAAAAACATAATATGGGTTTGTATTTTTGTAAAACACGTGTTTTATTTACATATCGATGAAAAATATAAAAATTTCAAATAAAATTTGGTTTTTATAATATGCGTGTTTAAAATAATATTAAGATTCATTCTAATGATAAAATAATTTTATGAGACCATAAGTAGTTTTTTAAATTTTCAAAAAATGATCATAATATTAAAATTTGTTTTTATAAAATAAATATTATTTAGTTTAAAAAATAATTTTCTCATATTTTAAAAAATGTTTTTACAAATTAGATTTCATCATTTTAAAATAAAAAACAAAAAATTATTTGGGTGAATTTTTTTATTTTTCTAAAATATTTGAATTGTTGGTGAATATTAAAACATGACAAAATAAATTATTTAACATTATAAGCATGATACATATATAAATGAGTCAATGATGATTTAAGTAAAAAATAGTTTAAAATCTCACATACTAATTATTTTATATAGTCACATGAATAAAATCTATGGTAGTATTTATAAAAAATAACAATCCAATCTATGATATTTCCAAAAACACCTCTAAACTCCCCTTATAAATAACACATATTCTCCACACAACTAATAATCCATAGATATAGAAAAAACTATGTCCATATCTCTACCAATAAATCCTCCCCCAGTCTAAGTAGTTTTTTTTCTTACAAAAATTCCATTCTAGGGTGATTCTATGGGAGGCCTAAGTGGATACGTTCAATTTAGAAGGCAATTCTCTCAACTACTATTTTTAAACATTCTTCCTCTTTAGCAACTGAAAAATTGCATCCAAAAAGTAATAATAACTATATTATTATAAATATAATATAATTTTATTATTTTATCGTAATATATAATATTAATCCACTTTTCATTTCATTCAAAAATGAAAATGATTTTTCATATTTTGGTGGTTTTGCTGCCTCTATGAACAAAATAATTTGGTTTTCTCCACCACATTCATAGTTAGTTATAAAAATAATTTTATGGGTAAATATGATGATAATAAATATATTATAGCTTATTTAATGTTTTAATGTATTTTTAATCATTTAATTAAATAAAATGAATCTATTTCATGATGGTCAATAAAAATTAATAAATGAACTAAATTTATAATTATAACAATTATACTTCTTGAATCATCACTATGTTACAAAAAATATGCATATTAGAGACCATTTTAACATATTCAAGAATAATAATAACATTTTATTTCAATATTTTTTATTCCCATTTCACTATAACATCAACAATTATCCAAAAACTTAATTGAATTTGGAATTATGAAATGAACACCCATAGGAGAGTAAGAATAAACATGATGACATAACTGAATGGTTTCTAATGAACATAAAATGTTATTAATAGAAAAAATTTGATGAGAAAGTATGTTAATAAATTATTTAATAAATTTAATTGAATTATTCAGGATGTTATAGGATCATACAGAGCGATTTAAGGATCTGATGTATGGGAATTTTTGAACCAACCATTTTTGTTTTGGGTAATCACTTTTCCCTTTAAAACTCACCTCATCTCAAAATAATTATTATTTATTACTTAAATGTTATGTATATATATTCCACTCACATATATACCTAGTAATTATTATATTTATTTTTTAGGGATTTAAATCTATTTAATGTTTTCTTCCCACATGCATTTATTAATAAAACATCATTAATGGAAACATATCTATTTCTTTCCTTATTTCAAGCACCAACAAATAAAATTTTTTATACCATTTTTGTTTTCAAAAATTGAACATTTTATTTTGGGAAAAAATTTATTTCATTTATGGTTTCATAGAAATTATTTTTCTCCCTCCCCACTTTAAATACTCTTTACCCTTTTCCCTAACACCATACATAAGAGGTACATTTCCAAATTTACTTCTCCAAATATTTTTCACATATTCACTTCAATTGAAGATAGTTTTTCATTTAATATGATTATTTTCATCTATAAATTTATAATAATGTTTAAATCTCATCATTCATTGAAACCATTATGATATTATGTTTGTTTATAATGTATTATTATGTCACCCATTTATTTTAAAGGTCATTTCTTATTCTCATCCCGTATGATTGATTTCCTTATGTGGATCAAATATACAAGTACATGTTATTATGGGATCACTCTAATAGTTCTATAATTAATTAGGTAATGATTAAATATCTTAATATTATATGTGTGGGACTATGGAGTAAACCTAATCCATTAATGGACTTTTTCAACCTTGTAATGATTTCTTGTCAATGAGCCTTGACTTAAGCATATGATGTAATATATTAATATATCTCCATATTCATTTGATTTTATGATCTTATAATGACATATTTTTTATTTCATTCATACATATGATTATTTATGTGCCTTGTATTTTGATATATTATTTTATTCTATTTCACTCACATGTTATTCTCATTTCTCATGATTATTCCCTTAATAAGATTTATAGCTCACCCTTTTTTATATTTATTCCCTAGGTTATCCTATATATGATTAGAAGATAAAATATATTTAGGATCATACTATGTATATTATAATAATTATTTTGTATTTTATTTTCATGTTAATGTTTTATATACATAATCTTATAAAGAAAATTCTCCTCTAAATCATTGAGTTTTCTTTATTGGATATTTATGAAAAAAATCATGTAATAATATATATATATATATGAGTCTTGGGACACTATAGTTAGTATCAAAGAAAGGTATAGTTATTTATGGATATTATGAAAAAATAAATTAGTAAGAAAACCTAGGGATAAGACTATGTATAAGTAATCAACCTGAAATTTTGATACATTATAGAGTGAGTGGTTTATAAGAAAAAAAATCTCTGTATGGATGCTATAAGTGATTGTGGATCTAGAATACTTACACCTATGGGTAATACCCCAAATAGTATAAATGGATTTCAACATTACTTTTACCTAATGAATGAAAGGGATCATATCTTGTATACCTATTTTTACACTCATCAGAAGTATGCTTTAATAAATTCAAAAGATACTTATGAACAATTATGAAGGACATTAATAGATTGTTAGTCTAAAAAACATAATCATAAAATTACCATGGATAACATAGATAGAAACATAGAGGCTCATAATTTAGGGTATATATATCATTTATAATTTATTATATGTATGTTAATAGTTTCTAATTAAATGTTTACTAGTTTAAGTATTCTCATCCCAACATTTATTTGGGATATAGTAAATGACTAGAAATACAATCCAATACTGAAAGGTGTTCACATTATCCATTCATTACCTTAAATTTTTATGTATGATTATATTTATAAAAATTATTTCTTGTGACGAAAGATTAGTATAAATTATAAAAACCCACCAAAAAAAATTGATGTTGAGTTACACGTGAGAATATAAAATTGTAACATTATTACATACCAAGTATGTAAATACTATCATTCAATATTTGTGGACGTAATATCCCAGTAAATTCTATCATACTTAATTTTTTGGAATTTTATTCTTTAGGGGGAATGTATTCTATGTCCTTAAATAATTCCAACATCAACTGTTATTATATTTAAATCACTCTGCATATACCAAAACACCCCTTCTATTCTATACAAGTGTATGGGGGATAAATCTCATTTGGAATATTCTTCTCAATAAAGGATACTATTAACTTATGAGTAAGAATATCTAGCTCAAATTATTGAGACATTAAAAAGATTCATACTTGAATACTTTATCATTATTAAGGACTAAACAAATGCATTCCATAGAGAGTTGAATGGTCTTATTCTATAATGATAGGTTGAGTTCTGGATTGAAATATTTTCTATATCTCTTCCCACTTCCTAGACTCTTTATATAATCCCCACAATTGATTTATAACATCTGAATAAATACATACATGAGAATCAAGAAAAATGTTTTATACACTCGAGTGTTTCAGGATAGGGTTTTTTAATCCACTTAATAATGAAGAATAGTCAGTCAATAAACCTCTTAATTTTTTGTAATGAACTCAAAAAAAATACTGAAATAGAACAAGTAACCTCTTCTTCATATTTTTGACTTCTTTGATCTCCTTTGTGGGGACCAATACTTCACTATGGTGGTCCTTTAGTCAATATATATCTAATTAATAGTGAAAAATGATTATATTCTCAAGACTGATTTTAAAAGAAGATATTGATTCTATGAGTTCATAGGGATTCCATTTAGACACAAAAATTTTCTTTTAATCTTTATGGACGTAATGAATTTATTATTTATAGATAACAATGAAAAAATTTGGTAGTTTTTTTAGATGATATTCTAGTACACTCCAAAATTAAGGAGGAATATAGGTATAAATTATGTAATATGGTAATGATATTGATTAAGGAGAAGCTATATGAAAATTACACTAAATGTAAATCTTGGATGGAGGATGTATCATTCTTGAGGAATGTTATCACCATAAAATAGATATTTTTGAATCATTTAAATACAATGGTTGTTGAGGAATAACTCAAAACAAAATCTATAATAGATATCCATAGCTTCCTTTAGCCTTCATTTTATTATTGATGATTTGTGAGGAACTTCTAATAGTTTTTAAACTAATATACCAATATAAATTAGAAGGTAGTGAAGCTTCTATGGACTAATTAATGTGAAGAGAGTTTCATCAAATTGAGAACGTGTATTATCATTACACTAAAAATAACACCACTAATAAGTGGGTACATTTATATGATATATAGTGATTATTCAGAAAATGGATTGGGTTGTATATTTATGTAAAAAAGATAATGTGATATACTATGCCTCATGGTAATGAATTTCATGAGTACTACTATCTAATGTATGACCTTTAGTTGTATGTTGTGATCTTGAAATTGAATATTTTTGAAACTTATCACTATGGGTACAAGTGTGGAATATATATGGATAATAATAACAATAATTTTATATTCACATAGAGGGTTGTTAATATACTCTATTGAATATGGTTAGGGTTGGTCAAGGACTATTCCTTCTCAATACACTAACATTTTGGGAAGGAAATTAATGTAGATGGTTATATATATAGAAAAGATCCTGAAAAATTAGCATTCATGAGACTTGATAAGGATTTAATCTTTTTAGAATTTTAAATTATGGATATGGAATTCCCAAGGGAAGAAAAAATATCCTACCTATATCAAATGATTTATCAACCACCAATTAGGGATAAAACAAAGGATGTTCAAATGGATAATTTTGAAATAAAGAATAAGGTGGAAGATATAAGAAAAGAAAAATCCTTGGAGTACATAATTGAGGAAGAATGAGTTTCAAGATTTGGTTCAAAACTATTTTCATCAACAGAACATGATATAATGAATGTGACATTGAATTCTGAACATAGATTGAAATTCTCCATAGACCAGGAGAGAATAAAGATGTATCATGCTATCCGGGAACACTATTGGTGGGGAAATATAAATAATGTCATCATGTATTATACAACAAACTACATAGTATCTCATTATGTGATGGAATATAGGTAAAATTACAAGGGTATGATGAAACCATTACCAGTTTATACATGGAAATATGAATAAATCACTATAGATTTTTTGACAGTTCAAATAAATAAATCTTGAGGAAATGATTCTATATGGTTTATAGTAGAACATATTACAAATATATCTCACTCCGTTTCCATTTAGAAGGAAATACCACTTGATCAACATAAAAAGATATATATTTGGGATGTGGTGAGCCTACATGGAATAAAAATCTAAATTTTATCTAATAAATATCAAAGGTTTACATCAAAATTTTTTATAAGTATTTAATATTATATAAAAACTATGCCTATATTTATTACGACTTATCACCCCATATTTATGGCCAATATGAAAAATCTACTTAGGCACTTGATGACATATTCAGAGCACGCTCGATGGACTTTAAATGTGTCTAGCATTAATATATTCATTGGGATTATTTTTTATAAAATAATATATTTCACTCAAGAATCCAAATATATCCATGTTAATACCTCTACGGGAGGAAATGTAAGATACCTATGTGTTGGAATAATGTTCGTGAACACAAAATTCTAGGACCCAGAAGTATTGAAGGAAGGGTAGAAAAGATAAAGACCATTTAGAAGCATCTTAGTTAACCTAAGAGTTGATAAAATATTTATGTTTATAACAATATATAACACATAGAGTTTGTGGATTGTGATTAATTACCCCTCCACATATCTTATTGGAAGAGATTAATGAAATTTTTTAAGAAGGGAAAGTTATCTTCAAGATACATCATCCCCTTTGAGACTCTTAATCACATTGTAGTTGTGGCCTATTGACTTTTACTCCTACTAATAATGTCTTCAGTACATGACACATTCCACATGTCTATCTTGGGAAAGTTCATAATAAATCCCTCACAATCACTATATCCAAAGGTTGAATAGATGGATCTTGATTTATCTCATGAGTTGTATCTGGTGAATATCTTGGACTATAAGACAAACATCTATAAAAAAAGACTACTCAGAGAGTCAAAGTATTATGGAGGAACCATATATATGATGAGTTGACATTGGAACTAGAGGAAGTAATAAATTAAAATAAAACTAAACTATTTTCATCTAATTGGGAAAAATTAAGTTTGGAAGATAAAATTTATTATGGGAGGAGAATGTAATGACCTGAAATCTTATAAAAGGAATTTCTATTAAAAAAATCACGTGTGTCATATTTAGTATTGTAGAATTAAGTAAATAATATACAGCACATGATAGAATCAAAAATTTATTATATTTATTATAACAATATATTTATGATAAAATATACTCCATATAGATATAAACAGTATAATGATATAATAAATAAAGAAATAAGATAAATATAATATGAAAATTTTCATATGCTTGATCCCCTTGAATGGTCACACTAAAGAAAAACATTGTATAAATGAAGAATAATATTAAAAAAATCATCAATATTTCTGATAAAAATATATTAACATGATAGAAAATATATTTAAATAAACAATATATTAAATATGATGTAATTATAGAGTATTGGAAAACAATAAGAATGTCTCAAATATTACCATTGGAATAGTAATCTGACTATTGGAATAGTTACATAATCATTAAAATAGTAAAATATCTTCTTTAATTTTAAAATAATATATATTTATATTATGAAATGAAGATATAAATTTTTAATATAATAAAATAGAAGTAAATTTATCTTTAAAAAATACAAAATATGTGTTTGGATTTTTCTAAAAAACAATTGTTTTGTTGTAATTTTATGATAGAATATTTTTTAAAATATTTTTTATTTTCTAAAAATGGTTTTTTAAAATAATATTATGTTTTATTATAACAATATTATAATTTAAAAAACATGTGTAATATTTCAAAGGGTCATAAAATTGACCAAAATATTAAAATTGGCATTTTGTAAATAAATAAGTATTTATTTAATAAGTAATTTTCTCATATTTAGAAAATTATTTTTATAAAATGGATTTCATTTTTATAATATACACATTGAAATTTATTTGGTTGAATTTTTTCTACTTTTCTATAATAGATGATTTTTTTATGAATTTTGAAATACAACAAAATAATATATTTAACCTTATAAGTTAAATACTTCCATCAATGATTCATGGATGATCTATGTTCCCATTATTTCTAACTCAAATGAAATAATTACTTCTTAATGTCACAAGAATAAACACTAGTGTAAGTATATAGGAAAAATAATAAAAAAGTCAATATTATATTCAAAAACACCCCTCTTCTCCCCATATAAATACCATACCTCATCACCCCTTATCCTCAAATATTATATTATTTTATATTAAAAAAATTTGACAATGTATATCCCTTAACATCCTCTGCCCATTCATGTAGTTCTAGTATGACCAAATATAGTTATAAGGATTGTTAAGGGGTAAATTAAGAGAACATATCCAAAAAAAAGGGTATTACTCTCAGCTGATCTTTATAATATTATTTAATCTTCATCATCCAAAAAACACTATAAAATATCACTTGATGACTGAAATATCATAAATATGTAAGAATATTATTATGTTAATGTAATATAAATTATCAAACATCTTTTCATTTCATTCTAAAATAAAAATGATTGTTCGTATTACGGTGGGTTCACTAACTCCATGAACAATATACATTTCTCAACTACCTTCATAGATGGTCATAAAAATAATAACATGGTTAAATATGATGAAATATTCAATTTTTTAAACTATTAATAATAATTTAATTAAATAAAATTAATCTAGTTCAGGATGTTTGGTGAAACCACCAAAATTAACTAACTATATAATGATAACATTCATACTAAATGAATCCACACTATGTTATAACAAATCTAGATATTTGGGACTATTTAAAATTATGGAAGGAATAAAATATAATTTCCTTTAAATTATATGTTTTTAATTCCATTCTAAAAAACATTAATAATTATCCACTAACTATATGAGCTTCAAAACGAGGAAAAAACACCCTTAAGAGTTAAGGAATTAAGATTATATCATAAAAAATTATTTTAAATGAATTAAAAAGATCATTAAGAATTTAAAAAATAGAATTTTCTTTTTGATAAAGTCTTTAGTAATTTTAATTTTTTTATTTATGATCTTAGTTGTTCATGCTAAGTGAGTCACAGAATCAAGGTAATGGGATCTTTCAAAACACCCACCTCTATTCCGAACTATGTATTTTCCATCTAAAACACACTTCGTCAAACAAATTATTCTCATTTATTAATTTATTATTCTAATAAATATTCCCCTCTCATATATACTTATTCATTATTTCCATTATTGTTTTTGTTACATAAATATATTTCATGGTTATTATCAATTTCATTCATTAAGAAACCCCAATTAAAGGTAACTTCTCAGTTTCATACACAATTTTATATACCACTCCATGAAGTATTTTAAACAATCAATGGTTCAAAAAAATAGTAATTTTATTATGTAAATTTTTTTTAGTTCATTTCTATTTTTCCTAAAATTAGTATTCCCTTTCCTCTCTTGAAAAACAATTTACCCTCATCCCAAAAACCAAGTATAAGAGGTTCATTTCAAAAGTTACTTATCCACTCCTTTTCATGTCTTCACATCACATGGACATCAATTTTTATGGACTGTACTTATTTTTCATCTATGAATGTCCAAAAAATTTCTAAAACCTTCCTTCATAGAAACCATTATGATATTCCCTTTGGATATAAGACATAATTATATAAACAACTTTTTTTTATGGCTAATTATTATGCTTTTGGATTATGATTGTTTTCATTATGTGGAACACAAATGAATTTTACATGTAATTATGGGTTCACCCAAATATAAATCCAATCCATTGGGTAATTTTTATTTCTCATGAGATGATATGTATGGGATAAGGGAGTAAAACTAATTCATAATGGTATTTTTCCACCATGCCATGATGTATCAGTAGTTATCCAAAACTTATACAAATGATTTCATGTATTTTGATGATTTGAGATTCATAAAATTACATGATCATATGATTCCTTAGTTTTTTATTGCATGAATCCATATGATTATTCATGATCCTTTCCTTTTATAATATAATGTTATTTAATATCAATCATAATTTATGCATATTTATAATTTTTATTCTCTTAATGGGATTTATATCACACCCCTTTTGTTTTTTCATTCTTCATGTTATCCTATGTAGTTCTAAAATGTGAAAGCATCATAGGATCTCAATATGGAGATGTGAATAATGATTTAATATTTTAGTTTCATATTTATGTTCTATGTACCGTGTTATCCAAATACAGTATGCCTCTAGATCCACAGGTTGTGTTGATTAGTTATTTATTTAAAAAAACTTGTAATGATGTTTTTATGGGGACCGGGTCTCTATAATTCAACTATCTAAATCAATAGTCCTATATAATATTCTATTAATGGGATAATATAAAGGGAACCTCCTTTAATATTATGCACCAGACCTCTAGAACTGATTTGGTTTGATGGAAAAAATTGGTATATTACATATGTAGTTCATCCCATATATATTTGAAAAAATATAAATAATATGTAAGTGAATATTTCACATATATTATAATGAATTTTAAAACCCCCGAGTACCTATATTATGTTAGTCATTTTATGGGGAAAATATTCTCAAAACATAAATTGTGAATCTTCTATGACGGTGGTTGGTTCTGTGATTATTGTTGTTGAATTAATATCTTATTTTTCCGTCTGAGTATTTTTTGATATTGAGTAAGTGCTTTTTTCGAAAAACACTTCATTTTTCTAAGAAATATTTGAAACTATTTATATTCATAGTTAGTGTTCTTCTTTGTTTTATGATTAGTAATGTAGTATCTTAGTGAGTCTCGTAAACAATCTCATCATACCTTCAAGTAATGATCGTGATAATGAAAAACAACAAAAAGAATTTATTTTTTATCTCAAGTAAATTAAATATGTTTTTTTATAAAAAAATTAAGAAAAAATTAGATTTTGTTATTATGTTTTAAAATTTATGGAATGAATTATTTTTACATCATTTATACATAGACATTCATTTTATTTTATTTTTGAGTGTTTTTACATGCAATTTGGCCCTTTTTATTAACATCTTACTATTTCAATATGACATGAAATTGTATTTAAAAAGAGGGGTTATATAATTTATCAATCATCGTCTTAACAAAAAAATACAACATTTTTTATTTATATTAACTATTTATTATAAATTGATACTATTTACCACTTTTTTTCATGTACATCATTCCCCATCATTAATTTTAGGCATAGGTATTCATATTTATTTCATGATTATTATTCTCTTAACATAATTACTAGTTTCTTAAATTATATTATATAAAAATTACTACTTTATACATTTCATGTTAAATAAACTAACATTTCTTATAATTTAATTTAAAAATTCATTCTCTAATTAGGGGAAAAAATAAATCTCGGTTTCTTAGGACATGAATCTAGCATTTCATGTTGGTGGATGAGGATTATCATTACCTTATTCATCTATTATAGACATAGTGGATATATTGTTTAGAAATATCATTTCCTTTTTCAACAAGATTCAAAAAAAATTAAAATCTAAAATATTCTTGTATAAATTTTTTATTCAATATGAAAATAATACAGATTTCAATAATTGATCTAAAGGTTATAGAATAAGAAGGAAAATATTATCATATCATAATTCCCTCCTCAAAAATATCCTCTATTATAGGTATGACTATATGAAAATTATCTTTGTAAATTGGAACATTAAATTTTCAACTTGAACTAATAAAACTAATAAATATTAATCTATTTAGATTAATGGGTTGACCAAAATGATTCTATCTTATAAGTATTTTTTGATATTTGGTTATTATAATTACTAATTTTGTTAATAGTATCATATAACATTGAAATTTTATTTAATTTTTCTAATCAGGAATATTTTTTTATCATAAATACTATTATAAATATAGACCACATGGATAAATATCATATAATCTGATTACTTTTAACATCGTTTACAACATATAAAGTCTAAGGATATTCAGTATAGATTCATTGATGTATTAGACAACAAACAAAACTTCTTCAAACATAACAACAATTTATTTATTTAATATCCATAGAGTGAGCCTAACTCTCATAGGCCCTCGTAAACTGTATAAGATAACCTAGGGAAATAAATTATTGAAAGTGTGAACTAGAAATCTTAGTAAGTGAATAAATAGGTTAATAGAGAATAACATCGTAGGTATAACATTGCAACCTAAGCATGGAATCAAGAGATAAAGAAATGATAAAAAATAAAATGAATTATAAATTATCGTATAATTCGATCATGGACTAATAATAATGTGGAAACTATATAAAATTGACATCATAATAATAATTTTAAGCTCATGGAAATTTTAACATAATATAGTTAGCTAGTATGAATACTCATGCACCACAATTTCTTAGGCACACTCCCTATGAACTATAATATCACATGTTTGGTAAAATATCCCAATAGGTTAGAGAGATATATAATTTTGGGCTCATCCATCACAAAATAAATATCATACATATATGTTCTATATGAGGGAATGAAACCATACATATTTTTCATATATGGTAAAACCTCGTGATATTGAACTGGGTTTCGTGATCTTATATAAAGGAATATCAGAAATATTTAATATAAGGATTCCCAAGAAAACATGTAATTTGGTTTATTAATACATTTATATCTAAAAGGAACATAATTATTTATCAAGGATTCTCATAGTATAAAATATAAGAAAAGGTTCATATTTTTTAGAATAAAAACAAACCACATTGGTGTTGCATTTCAAAATAAGAAAATGATCATTTAGAAAAACAAATCATATTTTAACATTAAAAATATCATTAAATTTAAATTTTTATATATGATTTAAAATTAATTTTAAAATATACTTTGGGTAAAAAACATTTTATGGGGTGATTTTGGACATGAAATATGAATTTCGAAAATCTCCTTAAATTGGGTTTCCAAAAAATTTGTTTTACTTTGAAGGAATGTAAAGACATATATAACCCCATGCATGGAAGGGATAATAAACTAGGTATATATTTAAGGTGAATATATTAAATAATAAAATAAATAGATAATTTTAAGTTGTAATAAAATGTTGAAAAAAATAGAAATCCTAATTGGAATGGTACGAGGGGAGTATAGATGATCCCTTACCTTTATGTCTGAAATAAATTTGATATTATAGATAAAATTTTGTATGATTAAATTCAGTTCATTAAAAACATTAATAAAACCCATCTTAATCTATAATTAATTTATTAGGATTATTTATTATCATAATTTTTTTTAATTTATTTAATATTTTATTCTCTCGTCGGTTACGTGAGGTGGTTTGGTCGATTTTTATGTAACTGTAATAAAATATTGAAAAATTTAGTGTTTAACATATAGAATAAATTAAAAACCTATAAAAATATAAATAAATTTTTAAATAAATTTTAATACATGAAAATTTTTAATTCATCAATGTCAGGCGTTGATGGAAAATAAAATGTGTCATTTATGTAGAGGTAGTAGTCCACTTGTACATGGAGACAACAATTACATTTTCCATAAAATGTGAGAGTGGTAGAAAAAATTATTTATCATTTAACATTTATAATTATTTAATAAAACACCATTATTCATAATTTTTATCTTTTTTACCTAGTATGAATGGTGAAGTTTGAAAAAATATGTTTGACTTCATGGATGTGGTTGTCTACTCATACACGCAATCAATGCTTATGTTTTTCATAGTTGATATACGGGGATGAATAAGTTTTTCTAAATTTATTTATTGAATGTGAATTTTATAAATTATTCTTATGAAATTATATTAATTGGGTTAGAGAATACTAAGACAATAATATTTTTGAAAAAGATCTAAGAAGGTAAAACACTCACATCTAGGACATAGATTTCACTTATATTTCCCCTTGGAAATGAAAGTATTAGTCTAAATGATGGTGGAAAAATGTATTATTCCATGTAAAGTAATTCATTACGAACACGTTATTCAAGAGTATCAATTTTGATTTTCTTGGGATGTAATATATAGAAGGTGTGGATGTGTTCTCATTTTATAAGTGAATAAAATTGAACATTCCATGTAAAAAAAAATTAAGTAATGGGAAAGAATAGAATGTCATGAAAATTAAGTGAGTTAGTTGAGGGGTGGTTTTTAATACATTTAGGAAAGAATTTAAAAGATAAAAAAATATTCATATGTGGATTATAGGTCATGTAAACTTATGAAAATTCATGTTGTATTAGATTATGAAATGACCAAGACTATTTAAATGATAATTGTTTCCTAAATAAATGTGAGTTCTATTATATAAGTATTATAATAATAGAGAACATATATAAACTAAAAAACATTAATTAATTAACATATATACTCCAATTATTCATATATAAAACTAATTAAAATACAAAACATTAAAATTTGAAAAAAATGCAAAAAAAAAATTTAAGATGGGAAAATATGGATTTCTTTATTCTACAAGAATCATCACCCCCCCCCCCCGATACAACACTATATAAATGAACAAAAAATATTAGTAAAACAATTAAAATCTTATAAAATGAAAATATATAACCTTGGGAGGAATTATTTTAAATATTTAGTGAAAGAATAATGTGGTATTTATAGGAAGTAATGTGGCCATTGGAATAGTAACCTTACCATTTAGAATATAAATTTTACCCAAAAATAATAATTTTTTAAATAAATAATTTTTATCATAAGTAATATAATTAAATTAAAATATTATAATTTTCAAAAAAACATCATGATTAAAAAATGTAAAAAAATATAAGCATATTTTTAATGAACTGTATTTTGAAGTATTTTGTAAAAATAATACTTTTTTAATTAAAAATTAAAATATCCTTTGTTATAAATTTATTTTTAGAAAATTTATATTAATTTTTAAATCATTGTGTCAAAATATTATAAGGGTAATTTTTTTAGTTTTCTCAAATAATTTAATTTTAGGTGAATACTAAAAATATTGATTTTCACATAACCAGTGTATCTTAAATTACATCATTCAAGATATAATAATGACCTTGCAATTTATAGAACATTTGGATCAGATATAATATATTTAATTTCATAAATTAGTCACTAAAATACAATAAAATTAATTTCCAGACATAAATATGATTTTCCAAAATCTAATGTCAAAAGTGATTCCATAAAATAAATTTTTTTCAACATTTCTTTTTAATAAACATAGTGGATTTGAATTATAAAGGGGTTTAAATAGATAAAAACCTTATTTTATATCCAAATATGATGTTTATTTTTGGAAATCCCTATTATAGGTTTTACCTTTTATATAGTATTCTATTTTATATTTTATTATAAAAATACCCCTCTCCTCAAGTATATATAACCCCTTTCCTCCCCTAGGAAAACCACTCCTCCCATACTTGAAAAATATTACTTAATACCCAAAAATTTGGTATTAATATATTAGAGACCATAGGTATGTGTTGGAGTAAACCAACTACATTCACCAAGTAATTCTACTGTCATACAATAGAAGTTTCACTAAGGAAAGAGTACATTTTTTCAAACAGTGGTCTAATTTTCTTTTTATTTTCTCTCTTTTCAAAATTTTAATCCAAATAAAATATTATAATATTGAATTAAAAATAATTTTGACATTATATTGAATATTAAAACCTACTATAAAAATTATATATTTAATTTATTAATATTTTATACCTATTTTTCATTATATTTGGACAATGTTCCTTTTAAAAATCAGTTAACCGCTAATAATGAATTTTCAAACTCCTTTATTACCAACAACATAATGGATGGTAAAACATAAGTATTTATAATATATAATGCTGTAAATATTTTTTACATTCAGGAATTAATTATTTTAATTAATAAATTACCATTAATAATTATAGATAAATCAAAGAAAAATGGGAAATTTTATGGAAAAGTTTATATAAAATGACTTCCCATTAACCAATGAAATTAAGAAATATAATAAAATTATTATGATTCAAAAATAGTGGTAAAAGTAAACATAATTCACTTTGGGATTGATTTTTAAAAAAACATAGGACTATTATTCCCATGGCAGAAATTCGGAGAAATAATGAAGGATTTAAGGTAAGTAGATTCTCGAACCCAACTTCTTTTCTTTCAGTTATCCCTCATTCATGTATTTTTCTATATATTTATTCCTATAATTATTCCTAAAAATAATATCACTATTATTATGTTTTATTTCGTGTATATACATGTTTCCACCTTCATTTATGATCCATATACATATATTTTCAAGAAATAATTTTGTATCAAAAACACATTTTTTACTCATATTGAGTTGTTTCTTCTTCAATCATGAATGATGTTGTTTTTTAAAATATGTTATCCCTTATTCATTAGGGAACCACGGTATTATTCTTGAAATCTTTATTTATGAAATAATTATGAAACCCATTATTTTTTATGGGTTATTTCAAGATTATGATCATTATACATTCTATGTGGCATGTAAGATTATGTAAATATTATTATATGATGTGTGGGATCAGAACTATATGGCCCTCCATTTAATTTGATAATTTTATTTATATAATGAGATTATATGTACTCTGAATTGGAATTATTTTATCTTTTTTCACAATGATGATGTTGTGGTTATTAAAATTTTAATATGTGAACATGCTCCTAACTTTGTTCGCAACTATGAATAGTATTTGAAAACTATGACATGATGTTTCATTTTTTTTAATCACCACATTACATGACTTTAAGAAATTTTTCCATCATTATTTTTATTATGTTCATATGATTATGATATTATTGCAATGATTTTCCTCAGCCATGTGCTATTGATTCATGCCACTTAATTATTCTATGTTATCATTTCCCTTACTGGTCTCTTAGATTACCAATTTCTTTGATGTATACCCTTAGGTGAATCCATTAACTAAGGATAATGTGAATGGTTTTAAGTGGATAAATAATAATGATATCAATAATTTTTATTCTTTATTATGTATAACTTATTTATGATCCGAATTTTCTTAAAATAATAATTCTTTCGATCCATAAATGCATAACTACTATGTTATTTATCATAAAAATGATGTAATAGTAATATAAGAAAAATTAGTTTCACTATAGTTGGTATCATATGTGGGTATAGTTAATTTTGGAATTAGTATTAGAAAATTCTACTGAAAAAACACAATTAAAAGTCAATGTATAGGTAAAATATCTTATAATAATCATTTTAGAAAAAGAATAAATAGTGGGATACTATAATATAAACCTTTAGAGTTAATTTTCCCATAGGCATAAATTATTTATTTTTTATTTTTTGACATACATTTTTTCCTAATCATTTCAATTATATGAAATAGTAAGAACTAGGAGAAACTAAGTCAATAACCCATGTGAGGAAAATGCAATGATTATGAAAGAAATATCCCCGATGCCATGGGAGTTGGAGTTCAATTTTTTTTTTGAAATTCTTACCCAGTGATATCAGGATATGAATAATAACATGAACTATGTGCAACACCCTTCTTCACCCAGGAAGAGGAAACATGCTATTAAGCCATTTATGTTGCAACAAATTCAAGTATTTAGTGCATCTTTTGATCCACTTGTTGTGGAATAGTTGGTTAACTCCCTAGAGATTATCATTTATAAGAAAAATTATATTCTTTTCAAGTATGGATCCTTTTTGAGTTGTTTTTAGGAAAAAGGGAAGAAGAAAATTTTTTGGAGTACACACCGTGTACTTTCTTGTACACGCTGTATACTCGGGCACCACATTCAGTCCGTGTTTGGACCATGTTACGACTGCCTATACGGCCATGTGATGACATGGAAAGGACACATAATGCAGGACCCAGTGAAGGCTAATAAACACTGTGTGTATTTAAAGAACATGATGTGTATTTTTATTTATAATTGATAAAAAGGACCAGGGTCACATCTAATCCCAAAAAATGTATTCTTCTAACCCCATTTTTTTCTCTGAGTGACCAGGAGTGACAATTCATCTCCACGCCACTGATTCGTCTACCATTCTCTGAATCAAACTTTGGTGGGTGCGTTAGAATCTCCTCAGCGATTTCATCCTTCTTATGGAGCCTCTTCTCGTGATTTATTTTCTCTCTCAAGTTATTCAAGGTTGAACATTTTTGACATTTTGTAGATCTACATTGTATTATGCCAGTTCAAGGAACAATTTTTGAGAGTGTTCATCATAAAACATTGAGTTTGGTGGATTTTTTCCTTTCATTTTTTTTATTTGATCCTTATATGCCAAAGTGCAGACTACCCATTTTTCGTGTAGTTGGGGTAAAGGAAATTGAACCATGTTTTATCTAGTATAGATTGATTGTTGGATTAAGTGTTTTTTATGTGATATTATGTGAAATTTTCATGTTTAATGAATACACCATGGGTGTGTTTCTTTATTTTAATATTTAGGGTTGTTTATTCCAGGTTTTCTATGATGCAAACCTTTTTTCCTTTTTTTATTGATAGGATGAAACTGTTTGACTTTTTCTGCTTGTTAGATTCTTTTGATATTTGTTGGAATTGTTTATCCATATATTATTTGATATTAATTTGGGCTGGTGGATATAGTTTACTCATTACATAATTACATAGGGTTTTGGGAACATGTTGTAGTTAGTCCATAAGGTGAATTGACATTGAGTGCTTCCTCAGAGTGTCTGTTATATTTCACATTGTGAGACCACATGGGGGATTGAGGGTGAATGATCATTTAGAGTGTTTATAGTTTACATTACTAGACCATAGGGGGAATTGACATTAAGTTATTCTGTAGAGATTCGGTAGTATTTATAGAAATTCCATAGAGAGAATTAGCAGTGAGTGCTTCCCCAAAGTGTATTTTCTGTTTTATTTCATTACCTAGATTAAGGGGTTAGACTGTATGAGATACCCAAAGGGTTAATTTAAATATTCAATGTTATTTAGGCGTCTTACATGCTAAAGCATAAGATTTCATTCGGTCATGTTAGGTAGTCTTCTGAGATACATATTTTTTATACTTGATTAAATGATGAATAGTAAATTATAATGAATGTAAATGGTAACAGTATGATTTGGTTACTTTTGTGTACTCCTAGTTTATTTGATAATTTTCCTTTTTACCTTTTATATATACTCATTGACAGTTAGGAAATAATCTTATGGTGGTTTCCTACTGGGATTTGTCTCAAACCCTGTTTGGGTCATGATTTTGGACCCAAACATATTATATGGTTGCAGGTGTAGATAAAGAAAAGCACCCTTCATCATCAAGTTCTTGATTGCTGTGGAGCTGGAGAGTGCAGTAACAGGCTGAGGCTTGAGATTCTACTGGAGTTTATTTTTTTATTTTTTACTTTGGTTTAGTAATGTATTTCCATCATTGTGACTTATTTGTCTATTTTCCTAGAAAAATGTTACATGCATCATTTATATATGTTCCCTAATTGTATATTTACTTTCAGTATTCCATTGTTTACATATTGTATGGTATTATTGCTTCAACTACTATTTTTTATTTGTTATTCCACTATTCATATTCTTTCGATGAGGGAATTTCTTCCCCACTATCACACCCAAGGACCTCACTACTAGTCGGTAGCCTCTGGTGTTCAAAAAAATGCACTTGAGGCTATGTGACCAACCGAGTATGAGGAACCTTTGGGTGGCACCTGGAACCGGGACATTAAAAAATGGTATTATACCCATTCTTTTCTCATTTTTCTTGTTTTTTGGAGCCTATAGATAGGGATAGAAATGAATATATAGTTGGTAAAAAGATTTTCCCAGGAGTATCTAACCCGTGTATAGGGAAAATCCATGTTACCTCATATATTTCAAATTTTCTAGTTTTTAAGTTGTTACAGTTGATTTGATTTCACTATTGTGTGATACACATGTTTTGTGCAGTTATGATTTTTATCATTGAGGTTCTAATTCTATTGAAACCCGATGAAATGATGGTATGCTATCTCATTCATCATATAGGTACTTGATATGGATCACATGTCATGCATTCTTGTCATTCCATTTAGGGTGTATTACTAATTGCCTGTTTTTGTGATAGATGTTGTGCTAAATATGCATGTTGTTGTGATAGGTTCTTGATTGAATAACTACTTTTTATAGGGTATTGAAATATACCATGTTTCATTGGATGCACTCCAAGCTTTGGTCCCTGAGGTTTTATGGGCCCTAATGGATCAGAATTTGGTGGATAATGTGATTGATTTCACTATTATACCTTGTAATATACCTGAATATGTTTCAAAGCATTAATTCACAGGGCGTATGGGCCACAACAGATCAAAATTTATCACTTTAATGCTTCTTTCTGTGTTTGTTCTGGGTTCTTGAGTAGTTTCTAAGGTTTATTGTATAGAAAAACCAAGAATACCTGACATGTGATGATAAATACATTCCATGTATCCCTATGTTCGGGATGAAAAATTTTTTCTTAAGTACACGCCGCGTACTGTATGTACACGGCCTGTAGTCTTCAATCGTGTGACCAACCATGTGGGAAGAGACATGGGTTGGGAAAATATATTCTTGAACACATCATGTACTGGACGTACACACCATGTTTTGGTTATTCGAGTATTCAACAGTGTGACTAACGACATGGGTGTATAAAAACATAGGTTTACATACCGTGTTCCGTTCATGAACTCTGTCTATAGTTGACCGTGTCCCAGACCATGTGACTAATGACTCATATTATTATAACATAAGGGGTACACACCATATCCTGGGAGCACACACCATGTAGTGTTACCCAGGAAGGAACCACGTGTTTAGCTGTATTGAGGAACTCGGGCACATTCTGTTTCTAAAGAACAACACAACGTGTGTATAGGTGTTACATGACCAAGGTGGGCATAGGTACATGTCATTTTAAATGCGTAAGGGAACATTCCATGTGAAGGGTATACAAAATTTGTAACCCTATTTTGAAAAAATTGAGTGTTTTCTTCTCCTATTTCTTTATTGAGGTTATAAGTTTCAGTCCATGATAATCACAAACTAAGGTGTGTGCTTGACCTGCTACATCATGTCTCTGAGTCTTCCTCCGATTGTATGTCAGATACAGGGCAACGATCAGACGTTGGAAATGGTATATTAGGGGATACCAGCTGATCCTCCCGTCATTCCTATCTTTGCACAAACGGTTATACCAGACATAGGTACTGATGCATAGTTATGAGAAGGCTTCTTAAGTATGATGCAGGTCTTCCAGGTAGCACTAAATCTTACCTTGTCTATGGAAGAGTTGGCATCTGTTTTTCAACAGCAACATCTTCCCACGTTCTTAGAGGATGGATGAAATCAGGATGCAGATTTGGGGTTAGAATCCATGTTATATATCTTCGAGCATCTTGAGACACCTCCAGAGATGAGGGTGAATGTTTCTACGTACATGCAATGTGATTTCTCCAAGAGGTGGTGGGACGTGATATCTTAGGTGGGACGCACGCACGTTATGGCTTGGGATGAGTTCCAGCAGAGCTTCTAGGATACTTCTACCCATATAACTTGAGGTTCAACCAAGCCTGAGAGTTCATGATCATGGATCAGGGTACTCTCTCATTCACAGATTATTCTTATCACTTCACAGAGCTGCAGTTTTTCACACCCATTTTGGGTGGGTGAGGAGTTATTTAGGGATAGGAAGTTTTAGGTTGGTCTCAAAAATGACATTCGATCCCAGATGAACATCATCAGGTTGACATCTATATTTTCTATAGTCAACCAAGCATTGATCATCGAGTGTAACCTGAGGGATTCTGGAGATTTGGTCCAGGTCGGTTCAACATCCAGAGTTGGTACTCTTCCAGTTGATAGTAGTAAGGGCCATAGGGAGTCTACATGTTGATATCTGAGTAGGTGGTATTTTCCTTTAGGTAGCTAGTTTGTGTGATAAAAGTGTGGAAAGGGAGGTCATAAAAACCCACAGTGCCTGAGAGACCTATTTGAGTGCCGATTTGGCGACAATAAGGGACATCTTCGGAGTTTCTATAATTCCCTCCTTCTAACTTCTAGTTAGGGGGGATCTATTTCGACTTCTCGTAACAGTGCTGGACCACCAGTTCCAAATCAGATTGGGGGATGGAATTCTTTAGTCTATTCAGGGCGATATGGTGGTCATAGCTGTAGTGGTCAGACATTGGTTTTTTGACTATTGTAGGGTAGATCAGCTTAGGGAACTCAGATAACTTCAAAAGGAAGAAGAGTAGTTCGTACTTTTGTGCTGGAGTAGATCCACTAGGAGTAGGATCTTGGACCCTCAACATTCAGAGGTATGCTTTTGGTTTCATTATTTTTAGCTTCATCTCTTTTTGATATAGGGGATTCCTATAGCTTTATCTCTATGCATGTTGTGGAGAGACTTGGTATTTTTATCTTTAAATTAGTTGATATCACGATCATGGAAACTCCATTGAGGATTATAATGACTAGTGTGTGTCATTTCTAGGAGTTCCCTCTTGAGGTTCATGGGTGTCACTTCTTACGGGACCATTATGTCATAGAGATGACGGGCTATTATGTCATTTTGGAATTGACTGGTTAGATCCCTTCTGGAATTTTTTCGATATCTATCACCGTAGGGTGAGTTTTACATCCCCATAGGGAGTATTGTTTCTACGTAAGGGAGAATGGGATGTTTAGTCGAGTATATTTGTACTCATGCATCATAGGTTGAGAGGTTTTACATCCTAGATTACTAGTTAGTATCTTGAGGACTTGGGGACTTTCCAGATAGACTTTCCTCCATTTCTCAATCATTCTCCATATGTTTTTTACAAACGACATTTCAGGTTTTCCTCTAGTGTGAGAGGTATACTTTTCTATTGAGATTGTGCCAAGAGAATAACCTGTGTCCATTCCTCCTTATAGAATGGCTAAACCAGAGTTAGAGGACCTCAATAAAGAGTTAGAAGAGTTGAAGGAAAAGGGTTTCATCTGGACCAGTACATCCCATTGGCATTCTCTTGTCCTATTTTTGAACGAGGAAAATGGTACCCTCAGAAATTTCATGGATTATTAGATGTTGAACCAGTTCACAGTCATGAATAAATATCCCTTTCCAAGGATTGAAGATCTATTTGATCAGCTTCAAGGAGCCTGAGTGTTCTATGAGATTGGCATGACATCCAGTTTTCATCAGTTCCATGTTAGACCATCATATATACCTATTAAAACCTTTTGGAGCAGGTATGGTCCATACGAATATGAGGTTATGTCGTTCGGTCTTACGAACGCACCAACAGTTTTCATTGCACTGATGAATCTACTGTTAGATACTTACTTGGAATATTCTGTGGTAGTATTTTTGGATGATATCTTGGTGTACTCTCAGACTCGATATGTCCATACCACCCATCTTGATATCTTTTTTTTGTACACTGAGGGAGAATCAGTTATATGTTAAGCCCTCTAAATTCCATCTTTAGATGGACCATATTAACTTCTTGAGTCATGTTATCTCAGAGAGTGGAGTATCAGTATACCCATAGAATGTGGGAGCAGTAGTTTCTTTAGAGAATATGAAGGATGACTAAGTAGTAATAAATTTCTAATGGTTGGATGGTTATTGCAGGTATTTTATATAGGACATTTAACTCTTAGTTGTGCCATAGATTGACCGAACTAAGAAGGGTGTGAAGTTCTCGTGGTCAGATTCTTATGATTCATCCTTTCAGAAGCTGAATGGGAGGTTGACATCCATACTAAAACTAGTTTTTCCATCAAAACTACAAAAATGGGCTCTTTCTATTGTTTAAAACTATGGAAATAGGGCCCCAAACCATGGTATAGGATAAGTCCATGGTTTTTTCCAATAGTGTTTGTTATCTTTGTTGTATTAGGGTCTGACCTATGGCCACAATATGAATCGTGGAAATAGGTGTCCTATTTCCAAGGGTTTGAAAACTGTGAAAATATTTATCTCTATGGTCAACTGTGGTAGTTCACCTATGGCCACAATTTTTACTATGGAAAAAGGTGGCCTATTTCCACAGTTTTAATTGTGGCTATAGACCTATAAAATCATGGAAATAGCCTAAAAATAATCTGTGCCTAGCTAGTTTTGATCCCATCACCTTCCCTTCACATTTCATTGCCCTAACCACTACACCACCAAATATTTTGTGTGTATATATATGTAATATTTTATATATATTAATAAAATTCGTGGCAATATCCGGAAAATAGTGGAAATATTTTTTCTCGCCATTTTTTGGGCGGGATATTTTTTCTCCCGCATAAGAGAGGGAGACATTAAGAAACCATTTTCAAAACAATGGTTATATACCTATGAAAAAAAGGCATATATCCTTGATTTTCAAAACTGTGGCTATAGGCCACAAAACTCTGGCTATTCATGTTGGCTATACCCATGGTTTTAAATATTATGGATATATCCCTTGTAAAAAATACCTATATCAATGGTTTTTGAACCATGGCTATAAGAAACATAACTATCGTCGTAGGAACCTATAGCCATCGTTTTAAAACCATGGTCATAGCCACCTATATCCACGGTTTCAAAACTATGGATATATGTCTGTGGTCGTAGCCTATTTTCTAGAAGTGTAATGGTGGGCCATAGTAACATCGTTTACTGTGATGCATCAGGTGTCAATCTAGGAGTAGTGATTATGCAAGAGGAAGGATTCATTACATATGAGTCTCAGTAGTTGAGGCCACATGATAGAAATTATCTGACACATGATCTCAAGTTGGTTGTAGTTCATGCTCTACATTGTTGGAGACATTATCTTTTGGGAGAGAATTTGGTGGTGTTCACTAACCAATAATTCTCAATAATATCATTACTCAGCATGATCCGAATTTAACATAGCAAAGGTGGGTTGAGTAACATTAGTCTCTTGACTCTTATCTTGCCTATATGCCTATGAAAGGCAACACAGTGGTTGATGTGTTGAGAAGGAGGACTCATATACATGTATTTTAGGAGGCCAGTAGTGAGTGGAAGCTTATGTTTATGATCATTGGAATGCATTGGGAGGTGCACGATATACAAGGGAAGACTATTCTTTTTTCTGTAGATGTTACCTCTACTCTACTTGATCAGGTGAGAATGCGGTAAATTTTGGACTCTGAAGGCCTAGTCATGTGGGAGAATGTGTCAGGAGAGGACCCTAATACTAGGTGGACCATAGGTGAGGATGAAGTCTTGTGTTTTCATGGGCACGTATGCATGTTAGATGATATACAGAAGGATCTATTATGAGATTTTTATTCCTCAGATTGGGAAGTTCATCCAGGTGTCACCATGATGCACCAAGATTTACAATGTCATTATTAGTGTCCAGGTATAAAGAGTGATGTTGCTAGTTTTTTATGAGATGTTTCCCATGTTAATAGGTGATGGCGGAGCATCAGTGACCCACATGGGTTTCACGACAGTTACCCATTCTCGAGTGGAATTAGAATGATGATATGATAGATTTTATGATAGTGTTACTGAGATCTCCTTGAGGAAATGATGTGGTTTGGGTTGTTATTGAATGACTCACAAAGTTTTCACACTTTTTTCTGATCAAGGAGACCTTCAATGTTGATGATATTAGATGGTTGTACATCCAAGAGATTGTACGATCGCATGGGGTTTCTCAATATATCATTTCAAATAGAGACCCTATTTTACTTCATAGGTTTGGTAGGGACTATAGTGGGCTTCGGGTACACATGTACTTCTGAGTACAACTTACCATTTCTAGATAGATGGCTAGTCTGAGCACACGATTCAGGTGCTGGAGGACATTCTTCGAGCATACGTCCTATATTTTGGAGGTTCTTTGGAGAATCACATACCTCAAGTGGAGTTTTCCTACAATAATAGATTTTAGGAAACTATTAAGTTGGTACCTTATGGTTCTTTTTACGAAGGCCATTCTGATCACCCTGTGTTGGATGGAAGTAGCAGAGGAGGCTATGTTGGGACCTCGTCTTGTCCAAGAGACCACTGAGCTGGTGGAGTTGATTCAGAATAGGATAGCTACTGCACAGTCTTGATAGAAATCTTATGATGATCGGTGGAGATGAATTCGGGAGATTAAGGATAAGATCACGTTTTCTTTCATGTCACGTCGAGGATGGAACATAGGAGGATTAGGAGAGAGTGTAAGATTTCACATAGATACATCGGGTCATTTGATGGTTGGGAGGGAGTCGGAGTGGTTGCCTATCGGTTGTAGTTATCTCAGAGGTATCGGGATATTCACAACGTCTTCAACGTTTCACAGCTACGATGTTAATTCTTAGACCGGTCTCATGTTTTACAACCTGAGGAGGTTGAGTTGGAGGGGAATGTATTATTCGATGATCATCTGATCCAGATTTTTGATCGATGCATGAAGGCTCTATGTGGGTTGTTTGGTCCTCTTGTATAGGGGTTGTGGTAGTACGGCCGAGTGTAGGACAAGACTAAGGATAGGGAGACCGATCAGTGATCATGGTGGAAAATGGGTTTTTTTGTAACAACCTAGGATTTGATAGTACATTATCTCATTAAAATAATTTAATAGCTTGCACTACACACAACGCCGAGTTCAAACGCACCACGACTTAAGAAACATGTCGTTCAAAAAGAATTTTTGAATAGTATTAATTTCATTCTAAATTTTATGTACTCCATATAATTTTAACATCGATATTCTGTTTTTCTTAGACATAATAAACGAACAAATTCAATTTTTAAGATAAAATACGTATTTTTTCAAAGAATGAAATTTTACCTCCATTTAATGGTGAAAGAATTTTTAAATCCAATATTTGACACTTTTATATATTCATTTTCACCAAATAAACATCTTATTTATAAGTGGGACATAAAAATTTAGTTTGGATAAATTTTTGTTGTTTTCTGATAACTTTCATATTTCGATTAATAGTAAAAGATACTAAATTTTAATTGATAACAACTTTTTTAATCGAAATAATTTATAGTGTAAAAGAATAAATTTGAATGGTTTTGAAGTATAATTAGATTATGATTTTATCATTTAATTCAATATTTATTATTGAATGCAATTTCACATTTAAATTGGACATAAATGCATATCAATCTTTTGATAGTTTTTACTTCTCAAAACCCCACTTTATGGTTTTGACAATGGGAATTAATTTTAAATTAATTAATTCAATACCTATTTTTTTAATTTTAAAAAATAGAAATAATTTTGATTTTGGAATTTTAAAATTTTTTTTGAGTGAATTTTTGGTAGTTTTTGGAAAACATTCAATTTTTTTTAATAGGGAAAAACACTGTGTTGTAAATAAAAACCGACTTTTTCATTTAAATAATTATTTTAAAATAAAATTTTTTCTTAAAGTAAAAAATAGATACATAATATATATATTAGTCCAATGTAATTCATTATCTACATTTTATAACGACATTAGACATATAAAAGTTTATTGAACTTTTTTAGTGCCTTTTACCCACCTTCTAGAAACATTTACAACATTGCATAAAACGTAATTTTACTGTTTTTTTGAATTGAATTACAAAAATATAAGAGACACGGTTGACATCAGTATGTAAAATGTGGTTTAATAGGATGAAAATAATGTTTTATGAATAATGCCTTTAGATTTTTATTTATCATGGTTAAAAGTAAGTAGGAAATTAAAGGTAAAAATGATATTATAATTACCCCAACACATGTCCAAATTCCATTGGATAAGTGTATTAAGACCAAAATAAACCATAGGAATAAAATATTATCCTTTTTATCTAATTGAACTAGATTAAGAAATTTGTTATTGTTTTATTTAATGAAGAGTTAAAGGTGTTAAATTCAAATTTAAATAATTAAAATATTTTTAATATATAGTTATAAATAAGAAATTGTTGACTATAAATATTCATTAGAAATATAAAAATATTGTATACATCATGTAATTTTATTTCTAATTTGTAAACATTATATAATTAAATTTATTTATGACACAATGATGATACAATAATTACCTTATTAATGAAAGATTAAAATAATTGATTTTATAAATTTAAAAATAAATGTAAATTGAGACTTTTGATGAATTAAACGAATTTTCAAGGTTAATATTACATGTATGGGTTGATTTAATATATATTTTTCAAAGGAATTATGTTTTTTTTAATTTCACAAAAAAAAATTCTAAATAGTGTCAAAATTGTCATTAATAGGTTTATAAAACAAATATTATATTATTAAATGATATAAAATTCCAAAAAATATAAGATTCATAAAAAGGACATATATAATGATAGCTATGTAATTAATTAACTGTATTTGGTTTTCTTGGAATTTTATAGTAGGTTTATTAACCATGTAATATAAAAATACAAGAAAAAATTGTAAAAGATAAAATATTTAACTAAGAGTTAAATCTAAAAGATAAGGTTAATATGGTGACCTAAACATGTCTAAAACCTATTGGTTGAGTGGTTTTCGACCTAGACCCACCTTATCCTTGAAATAAATTTTTTTGGATCCATTAAAAACTGAAAATGATTTTACAATAAAATAATAATTCAAATTCTTTCCTAAAGTGACCCTCACCTCTATTATAAAAGGGTACTTCCCCTTCTCTTAATTTCACACTTCCAAAGCCATTTTTTCTCAGCCAACCCCAAATCAAATATCCTTCCAAATACCCTCAATTCAACCTAGAGTCCTTACTTTGATCATAAATCCAACCTAAGTGTCTATTTTGATCAGATCAAATGAAAACACCTGAAGAAGAGGTAATAATTTCATCACCCCTTTAAAATTAATTTTCTTTTATAACATCCTCTTTCTTTGTTGTTTCCATACCAAAATAATATATTTTACATATTTTTATGTTATTAAAAATTTGGTACAACCATATTCATTATTCTATCCATCGTATGATGACAAAATCACTATACGTGCGTACATATGGCTTAACGTCTCCACATCATGGTGAAGTTTGTTATTCAACACTTCATTATTTGGAGGGGAATAATAATGAGTATAATTTATGAAAATAATAAAATAACCTTTTAATGATTCTGCATATATGATATATCATCCAATAAAATACTATTTTACCATTAATAGATTGGTATTGTCACTCATGCGTATGTACAAATTACCGTCTCCATAAATGCAGTGATATTCATTCCTCATCGTAACCATTCAAGAATAATTTTCATTTTCTGAAAAACGATAATGTTTAAGAACTTAATATCATTCTAGATATGAATCAAATACATCATATCCATAACAAACATTACTTAGATAGTAAAACATTTAAAGTAAAACGAATCAATTAACAAGAAAAACAATGATACTACTATAATATTATTAACCAAACAATATTACAAGATCAAATATATTATAATATTTATGTATATGGTTCTTTTATAATTTAATAAAAATGATTTAACTATTATTAAAAAGGATAGCGTACCCTCAACCAAGAAATAGTACAAGGTAAGGGTTAATTTTACACTCTCTATATTTATCAGAGGTTGCTTATATGTAAGTATCTACTAGGACCCCTTTATCATCCACATCTGTGTATCTTAAAATTTTAATTCAAAACATTTTTAATATTTCCATGATTTAAGTGTTAAAGTCACTTACACCCTTGTTTGAAATTCTATAAAATGTTTTGAACGAAATCTTTCCATGGTTTTCCAAACAAGGAACATTATGACCTTTTTGAAAAATTAAGGAAAGAATGTTTTTTTAAATTATACGGTGGGTGTGGTTATTTTCCATCATTATAACACCTCCAAATATTTCCTTACAAGATTCTAAGAATTTATTAAAAATAAATTTTTTCTTTTATAATTACATGAGTTTTAAATGATTTCAAAATAGATAGAAATATTTCTCTCAAATAGTATTGATTTCATCTATTTCAACATCCTTTAATATATATTACACTTGTTTGAAGTTGATTTATTATGATACAATCTTCCATATTGTATTGAAGGTTTTGTGATATGTTTGACTGTGGATGTGTTGTTTTTATACCATTCATGGTTTATAGTTATATTATTAACATTTCTTATGCTAGTTTTAATACGAATGTTTATGCTATGTTTCAAACTTTTCATATGAAGAATGTATTGGACTTAGTAAGTAATGGGGGGAGCCTTTTATACATCCTCAATGCATTGGTAGGTCTCATGATACAAACATGTGTCTTGGAAAATTCCTTAATAAAATCTTATTTGTGGTCTTGTAATGAGGCGTTGACTATGTGGTTATGATGGCTGGAATTATGCATTCCATCATTATAAAATTAGATATTGATATTACATGTGATTATTCGACTAGTAAAATATCCATGTGAATAAGTAAATGGAATTATTTGATTTATATTTTCCAATTATACTCATGTTTAATTTTAAAAGGATTCTTTTTTAGCATTATACATTGCCTTCAATGTTTAATATTATTTATGAATGTGTATTCTATATTTTTATCCTTACTAATTATCTGAGCTCACCCCTTTCTTATGTTTTCGTTTTCACAAGATGTGAAGAAGTATTTTATGATTAACCTGAAGGAATAGGTCTAAGATGTGAGTGTGTTCAAAGGGGATACAATGTCGTTTTTTTATTTCAAGATGTAATTTAAAACTTATGTATATATCTAGTACTTCCAAGGATACTAAACTACTCGGTCTTTCGAGACTTTATATCTTGTGATTGTGACAATGTTATTTAATAATGCACCAAATTTGTGTAACTAGGGTAGGGTTGTTACAGTCGCTATCAGATGATGTTTAGTAAAAACCTTTAATGCTAGATTTAGAAAAACTCTCATTAGAGAACATTTCCCAAAGATAAAATTTTTGGATTAGTATATAAGAACTTCCTAGAATTTTGATAATTTAGAGATTTTGTGAGTTTTACAAGTAATACATACCTATCTATATATGATCATGGTAGAGGTGTCTCTAGAACAGATGTACCTAGGAGTAAAAACTCCGACAGTGAGTGTCTTGCTGGACCCAGGGTATCCTAGTACACAAAAATTTTCCTTACTTCACTCTTGGTAACGACACTCACAGGGGATATTCTTAGGATAATTCAAATTTTCTTTACAAACCATTATGAAGGATTTATGAGTAAATACCTCCTCCAATAATACATTTTTTATGAGTATGGATTATATGCATAAACTGTTCAATTTATGTTAGTTATTTTACTAGTTTAGAATTATATATTGTAATTCATAAACTTATCTAGTGTATGTCTTTGTTTAGAAATGGTGCCTAGTAAAATTAATAAGAACCCCATCAATACGCATGATCCACAGAGTAAGAAGGATCATATCTTTCATGGTCTTAAGCCAAACTTTATAAGGCAAATAGTCTCCGACATATTCTTATCATATGTCGAAATAGTATCATGTATTAATAAGATAAGTAAATAATTCTATGAGTCCTATGGATTTGAAGGGACGCCATAGAAGAAAAGGGTGTTAGAGATAATGACGGATAAAGGGGAGAAGGGAAAAAAGGATTTTCTCATATGTGATAACTGTGGAAAGAATTGCCTTAGTAAATTCTTGAAGGGAATGAGAGTTTTTTATAAGTGTGTAGAAAAAAGACACCAAATCATGATTTTAAGGTTATGAAACATGTTTCAAATGTAGAATTCTTCATCTCTAGGGAGTTGGGACACTATGAGAATCAATGTACCAATCACCAAAGTATACCCCAAATGACGCTATTGGATAATAATCAAGTTATGATTCTACCGCAGATAAAAAGGAATAATTAGTGTTCTTATATTTTTTTATTGAATAATTATATCTTTTGATTGTTGTATCAATGATGTACTGGTTATATTAATTATGAAAATAAATAAGGATTGTACTGCAGTACTATTTCATTGAGTATTTGAGATTATATGGTATTAATAAATATGACTCAACACCAAGTTAATCTTTTTAAAAAATATATTGTTGAAGTACAGATAAACCTTAATATGTTATTGATATTGAGGTAGTGATTTTTTAATAAGATAAGTTTGATTTGGGTAAATTATATTGTATATTCTTGACTACCTTAGAAGTGATTAATGGTTTGTTTATTCCATCATTATTAGAGTATTCCAAATTTTTAGATAATGGGAATATATCTAGTATTCTATAAGGAATAAGGGAGAACAAATGCAATAAATAAGGTTTTATGGTAATTCAGGGTGTTACCATTTATAATGAGAAGACATGATCAAGGTGTTCACAAGTTATTATGTGGAAAAAAGAGATCTTCATTATGTTTTGTTGACCTTCCATATTAATTTTTGGACTATGAGTTTAGACACAAGTATTTTGGATAATTCTCAACGTTGGAATGGATTAATTTGGACATTGGATACTATAGTTTAAGGTTAAACATTTCCTAATATTATTTTTGGATTTTTCATTAAAAAGGACTACTCTAAGGTCGAGCGACAACTTGTCGCGTCCAGCAAGGCCGCGTGGCTTGAACACACAACTGAAGGGTGACAAGGGTGCATCACCTACCACTAGCCTACGTGAGGTCTTGGTATTTATAATGTTGTTTTTTAAATGAATTAATAGATGAATTATAAATTAAATTTTTTTAACCCTACATGATTAGGATAAATAGAATATTTTTTAGTTTTATTACCTTTTGGATTGAAAGATGAGTTTGTGGTAGAAATTAGTTAATGTATGGAACTCTAATTTTCAAGTATTTTTTTTATTCTATGATGAAAATAATTCATAAACTTTAGGGAAAGGTTATTAAATCCAAAAATATGTTCTCTTAATACCTTTTGTTTTGATGAACCAATAATATTTTAAGTCATCATATATTTATTGCTCTAAGGCCCTCAATTTTCTATTAATTGTTTACTTGTTTGTGATTGATGACCTCAATCACTCCATATAAATACTTAAATTTTTTCTCCAATTACATGTCTGAAATTTCTACCAATGTTCTCCTATTCGAAATCCAAATTTTGTGGTGAATTTTTAATTTCCCTTTCCCTATTATTAAGTCTAAATTTTATTAACCCTATTTCCGATGTGGGTTTTCCACAAAGGTATTTTCTATTTTTAACCTTTTATTTTCCAAGAAAAATTTCAAATTGAGAGGACGCAATTTACTAAAGTATGGGAGAATGTAACAATCCAGGATTTCATAATACTTTATCTATTTAAAATAATTCAATGGCTTTCTCTACAGGAAACACCGAGTTCGAACCCACCATGACTTAGCAAACTAGCTGTTCAAAAATCAATTATGAATAACATTAACTACATTTTGAATTTTATATATTCCATATAATTTTAAAATCCATATTATGAGTTTCTTAGACATAATATATTAACAAATTCAATTTTTCAGATAAAATAAGTATTTTTCAAAAAATGAAATTTTACCACTTTTTAAAGGTAAACCCTATTTAAATCCAATATTTGACACTTCTATATATTCAATTTTACAAAATAAAATTATTCTTTAGAATTGTGCCATAAAAATTTCTTTTGGATAAATTTTTGTTGTTTTCTAATAACATTCATATTTTGATGAATAGTGAAAGTGGCTAAATTTTAATTGAAAACAATTTTTTTAATCAAAATAATTTATAGTGTTAAATTATATATTTCAATGGTTTTGAAGTATAATTTGATTTTATTTTTATAATTTAAACCAATATTGGACATTGGAAGTAATTTCAAATTTAAAGGACATAAACACATATCAATCTTTTGATAGTTTTTACTTCACAAAAACCTACTTTCTCATCTTGACAACATGAATTAATTTTAAATTAATTAATACAACTCCACAGATTTTAAATTCGTAAAAAGGACATAATTTATGAATTTGTAATATCAAAATTATCTTCGAGTGAATTTTTGGTATTTTTCATAAACCATTCCATTTTTTATGAGTAGTAAAAAACACTACGTTGTAGATAAAAAATTAATTTTTCATTTAAATAAGTATTTTTAAATAAAATATTATCTTAACGTAAAAATATATACATAATACATATATTAGTCCAATTTAATACATTAGAGACATTTTATAATAAGATTAGGCATAAAATTTTGTTGAACATTGTAACTTATTTTACCCACCTTTTGGGAACATTTACAAAAATTGCATAAAATGTAATTTTATCACTTCTTTGAATTTAATTTAAAAAATAAAAATGATATGGTTGACATCAATATGTAAAATTTGGTTCAATAGGATGAAAATAATTTATGATTAACAGTAACTTTTAAATTTTATTTACCATTGTTAAAAGTATATATGGTAATGGAAGTTAAATATGGTATTATAATTACCCTAACACATGTCTTAATTATACTGGATAAGTGTATTTAGACCAAAATAAACCATAGTAATAAAATATGATCCTTTTTATCCACTTGGATTATATTAGGACATTTATTATTGTTTTATTTATAGAAGAGTTAAAAGAGTTAAATTCAAATTTTAATAACTAAAATTTTTTAATATAGGGTTATACATAAGATAATTTTGACCATAAATATTTATTATAAAGATAAAAAATATTTATAATTCATTTTATTTTATTTATAATTTTTAGAGATTAAATAATAAAATTTATATATGACACAATGATGATGTAGTGATTGCCTTATTAATGAAAGATTAGAATAATTGATATTATAAATATAAAAATAAATGTAAATAGAGATTTTTGAGGCATTCCAAGAATTTTATTGGTTAATATGAAATTATAGGGTTGATTTAATTATTGTTTTTTGATGTAACCATGTTATGAATACTTTCACAAAAAATTCTAAATAGTGTAAAAAATTGGCAAAATGAGTTTAAAAAAAACTACTCTATTATTAGATGATATAATATTCCTAAAAATATAAGGTCCGGAAAAAGGACATATATAATGATATATATGTCATTAATTAACCACTTGAGGTTACTTTGGAATTTTATAGTATGTTTATTAACCATTTACAATAAAAATACAAGAATACGTTGTAAAAGATAAATAATTTAACTAAGAGTTAAATCTAAAAGATAATGTTATTATGATGACCTAAACATTTATAAAACCTATTGGTAGAGATTTTTTCAACCCATCACCACCATATTCAAGAAATAAATCCTTTTTTGATACATTATAAACTGAAAATTATTTTATAATAAAATAATATTTCAAGAATTTCCTAAAGTGACCTTCACCTCTCTTATAAAAATGTACTTCCCCTTCTCCTAATTAAACACCACCAATGTCATTTGGAACAGCCAAAACCTGCTCAAATATCCTACCAAAAATGATAATTTCTACCTAGAGGTACTAATTTTATCATAAATACATCTTATAGAGCCCTTTTGATCAAATCAAAAGGATGCACCCAAAGAAGCGGTAATAATTTCATCACCTCGTTCAATGTTATTTTCTTCTTCCACTTCTTCCCTCTATTGTTTCCATACAAAAATAATAAATACAGTACCTTCTATATACTGTGACGTTATTAAAGATATGGTATAACCATATTAATTTTTCTATCCGTCCTATGAATGACAAAGTGACCATACCTGCGTACGTATGACTTACCGTCTCCACATCGTGGTGTAGTTTGTTATTCAACACTTCATTATTTGGATGGGTATAATAATGTGTATAATTGATTTCAATTATTAATATAACTTGTTATTTATTATTTATTTATGATATAAAATCCAATTACATATTATTTCACCCTAAATATAATGATATTGTTGCTCATACGTACATACGGATTACAGTCTCCACAAACGCGATAAGATTCATTTCCCATCGTAACCATTCAATAATATTTTTTATTTTATGAGTATAAATAATGTTAATAACATAATATAATTCTATATATGAATAATATACATCCTATCCATATCAAACATTACTTACATAGCAAAACAAATAAATTAAATGAATCAGTTAACACCCAGAACAATGGTACTACAGAAATATTGTTAACAAAACAATATTAGAAGATCAGATATAATATTATATTTATGGATATAGAAATTTTATAATTTAATAAAAATTATTTAAATATTATATATGTGGTTAACATACCCTTAACCAAGGAAAAGTAAAATGTAAGGGTTAATTTTACAATCACTTTATTTATCTGAGATTGCTTATACGTAAGTATCTACTGGGACATCATTATTATCCACATCCGTTTTTCCTAAAAATGTATTTCAAAACAATTTTACTAGTTCTTATAATAAGGGTTTAAAAAACTTATACCCTAGTTTTAATTTCTAAAAATTGTATTTATATGAATTTTTCCATCATTTTCCAAACAAGGAACTTTATGTCATTCTTGAAAAATTCAGTTAAGAATGCTTTGTTTATCTTATACGGAGGGTGCGACTATTTCCCACTGTTATAACACATTCTAAGAATCCCTTACAGGATTATAAGAATATTTTAAAAATAAATGGTTTATTTTGTAATGAAATTAATTTTAAGTGATTTTAAAATATAAATGGATATTTCACTCAAATAGTTTTTCTTTCATATATGTCAACATCCTTTGATGGATTTAGACTTGTTTGAAGTTGATTTATTATGAAACAATATGCAATATTGTATTGAAGGTTTTGTGATATGTTTGACTGTGTATGTGTTATTTTTATACCATTCATGGTTTATGGATAAAGTGTTAACATTTTTTATGCTAGTTTTAATAAGATTTTTTTGTTACGTTTCATTCTTTTCTTATGAAAAACGCATTGGACTTAGTATGTGACAGGTGGAGCATGCTATAGCACTTAGATGCATCGGTAGGTCTCATGAGACAAACTAGTGTCTTTGAATAAGGCCTTAAAAAATATTATTTGTATTCTTTTCACTAGGCCTTGACTATGTGGTTATGATGTCACGCATTATGAATTCCATCATTATGAAATTATTTGTTGACATTACATTTGATTATTCGACTAGTAGAATATCCATGTGATTAATTAAATTGAATTATTTGATTTATCTTTTTCCATATTATGCTAAAGTTTAATTTTAAAATGATTTTTTTCATCTTAAATATTTCCTTCAATGTTTATTCTTATTTATAAAATTTTCTATTATATTGATATCCTTACTAAGCTTCTGAACTCACCCCTTTCTTATGTTTTATTTTTTCAAGGATGTGAAGAAGTATATTATGATTAACCTACTGGTATAGGCCAAATATATGAGTGTGTTAAAAGGGGAACCATTGTTTTTTTATTTCATAATGTAGTGTAAAACTTATGTTTGTTTCTAGTACTTCCAAGGCTACTATATAAATTGGTCTTTCGAGACTTGATCTCTTGTGATCATGCCATTGTTATGTAACAATGCACCAAATTTGGGTAACTAGGGTTTGGGCATTACAATTTTAGGATTCTTCATCCCCCCCCCTCCATGTTAGAGAAATTTGGGGATGGGTTTATTTTATGGGGGATGTTTATAATAACCTAGAACTAATTTTTAGGTATGGATCATTTTACGAGTTGTTTTTTCGGAAAAAGGGAATAAGAATAATTTTTGGAGTACACACCGTATTCTTTCATGTACACACTGTGTACTCAGGCATAACATACAAACTATGTTTAGACTATGTTACGGTTTCACACATGGATGTGTGATGAAATGGCAGGGTCACATAAGGCGGGACCCGGTTAAGGCTGATACACGCCATGTATCTTTAAGGAACATGCCATGTATATTTATTTTTAATTGAAAAAATGGACGGAGGTCATGTATAATCCCCAGAAAAATCTTATTCTAACCTCGTTTCATCCAGGAGGGACCTAGAGTGATGATTTATCTTCGAGCCCCTGATTTATCCTTCGTTCTTTGAATCAAACACCAACGGGTGCATTGGAATCACCAGAGTGAGTTCTTCCTTATTCTAAAGCCTCTTCTCCCGATCTCTTCTCTCTCTTTAGTTATTCAGGGTTGAAATTTTTTAAATTTTTTAAATCCACGTTGTTCTAGGATGGTTCAAGGACCAATGTTCTAAATTATTCATTGTACAACTTTGAGGTAGGTGGTTTGTTTCCTTTTGCTGTTTATCTTTGAGTTTTATATTCCATAGTGTTGATTACCCATGTTCTGGGTATTTCTGTTTAAGAAAATTGAACCCTATTTAATCTTTCATAGATTGATTATTTGATTAAGGGTTTTTTGACTTAATTTAATGTGTAATTTACCTTTTTAAGGAACACCCCATGTATGTGTTTTCTTGTTTGAATGTTTATGGATGATTGGTCCTGGTTGCCTAGAAGGCAGACCTTGTTTCCTTTCCTTGCTTGATATGGTAGAACTATTTTACATTTTCTTCTTGTTAGATACTTTTGATATGAATTGGAATTGTTTCACTATGTATTAGTTGAGATTACTTTGGACTACTTCATATCTCTTATTCACTATTCAATTCCACAAGGTTGTGGGAACCTGGTGTAGTTATACCACAAGGGGAATTGGCCTTGACTTCTTCTTCTGAGTGTCTGTTATATTTCACACTACGAGACCATAGGTGAGATTGACAGTGAGTGCTCCCTCAAAGTTTCAATAGTTTAATTTACTAGACCACATGATGAATTTATGTTGAGTTCATTCCAATATAGTCTCTAGTTTTTCTAGAAATACCATAGGGGGGTTTGAAGGTGACTACTTCCTTAGAGTTTCCTTGCCTTTTTATTACATTACATGGGCATAGGGGTTAGACTATGTGAGATACCCAGAGGGTTAATGTAAATATTGAATGTCTTTTACGCATCTACCAAGACAAAGCACACACTTGTATTTTTTCCTATTAGGTAGTCTGCTGAGAAACCTATTTTTGATACTTGATTAGATGATGAACATTAAATGATAATGAATGTAAATAGAAACTATATGATTTGGTTTATTTTGTGTACTCCTAGTTTATTTGCTGCATTTCAATTTTTACTTGCAATGTATACTGACTGAATGTTAGGCATAGTTCTTATCATGATTGCCTACTGGGATTCGTTTAACACCCTATTTGGGTCATGCTTTTGGAATCAAACAGATTATATGGTTGCAGATATAGATAAAGGAAAGCACTCTTCTTCATCTGGTACTTGATTGCTATGGAGCTGGAGAGCATGGGTACAAGCTAAGTCTTGTAATGATGGTAGAGTTTATTATTTTCATTTGTAATTTTATTTAGTACTTTTTTTCTAGAATTGTGACTTGTTTGGCTGATTTCCTATATATATGTGACATGAATCACTTATATATGTGCTCCAATTGTTTATTTACCTTTAGTCCTCTGTTTTTTACTTGTTGTATGGTATTATTTCATCAACTACTATTTATTATTTGTTATTTTGTTGTACATACTCTTCCAATAAGGTAATAGTTTCCCCACCATGTCACCCAAGGACCTCACTGATAGTCAGAATACTCTAGTATTTTTGGAAATGTGCTTGAGGCCATGTGACAAATTAGGTATTGGGAACCATTGGGTGACACCTAGAACTGAGAGATTATATCTTTTTTCTGAATACCATTTTTAAGGAGAAGGTGACTCTGGCCATCTATCATTTAGGTGGAGAAGCATATCAATGGTGGACGTTGTAAATAACACTAAGTCAGAGGATGAAATGGAAGAGATGGAATGGAAATACATTAATAAAATATTTCTTAACAATTATTTTTCTAAAACTCTTCAAACAAATATGGAGAGATAATTCAATATTTTAAGAAAAATGAATGTCAATCTTTCATGGATTATAAGTAAAACATCACATGGCTTGAAATATATGCCATGGGTTTTCATTATAAAAAATTTCCGAGAAAATGGATATATTATTTAGTGGTTTTAAGTAACATATCTTAAAGTGTTTATCTATCTGAAACATTAGGGTTTATTAAGGTGTGATTCAATGTTCTCTCAATGTACAGATAGATTTGGGAGAATGTTCCCATGGTTATGGATATAATAATATAAAAATATAGTTTCAAGTTGGTGGGTCAAATGAAAATAGAGTAAAAAGGATTCAACCACCCATGTGTCAAAAACATAGGAAGAATCATCATGAAAATTACCTAAAATGAATGGTAAAATTCCTTAAGTGTTGGAGAGAATTCATCCAATCTAATGAATCTAAAATAGAAGTGAAAAATCTTGAAAATATGGTGGAGTAAATTAAGGCACCTACTAATGCACAAACTATTGTTAAATGGTTCGACTATTAGGTAAAATATCATTATGCAAGACAATGCACGAAACCACGAGCCCTTGAGGGTAATTATGGTAAGAATCCACTAAATCTAAAGGGTTAATGGAAATTATATTCTGCCACTACTACTTATGTTTATAGTGAAAATGAAGTCTTAGAAGGTACACTTCCTATTTACTAATGAATGAAAAATGTTTTATTTGATTCTTTTTATATGCATTCCTTTATATCTTTCTTTTTTTCTAGAACTCTTAAAATTAATCCTAGATACATTGAAGTAGAGATATATATAAAAACACATAGATTTTTGATCAGTGTAACCCATGTTCTAGACTCTTATCTTGTGGGCATCTATAAGATTATTTTTTTAGTGAAGTTTGTAGTTTTTTCTTTAATGTAATTCAAAGGTACACATGGCATTAATGTAATTCAATTATATAGATAACACAAAAACTTTTGGGAAAATAAAATATCATTTTATTTTCGGAAAAATACCTTAATCCTCTATAAATGCACGGAATATCTTGAATATTATTTTTAAAATACCTCAATAATGTGGGTAATGATACCTTGTGAAGAAGCATCCATTTCATATTTGGTTAAGTCAAAGGAAAGAATCAACCTTGCGAAAATTCCAATTTTTAGAGAATATATTGATGTATTTTCTAATGAGTCTTTTTGGACTTCCCCAAGATTGTGAGGTATTTTTATAAATAGAACATATATATTTAACCACTCCTATATCTAAATTCCCCTATATGATGTACCTGAAAAAACATGAGGAGTTAAATAAGTATCTCCAAGTGTATTTTAAAATTGTGTTTGTACACCCAAGATCATTACTATGGTGTGTAAGAGTGATATTTTTAATGATAATGGATGGATATATGTTCTTTTGAATCGATTTCTGGGAGATTAACAAGATCACCATAATGAACAAGTATCCATGGTGAGGGTTGATGACATATACGATGAACTATGAGGAACTCAGCACTTCTCAATGAAGAATATTCATTTTGGATATCATCATCTGAAGGTTAATAAGGAATATATTTATAAGATATAATAATATACAATGTATGGGCATCCTCAGTTCATAAAAATCACTTAGGGCTAACTAATTCCCCAAAAATCTTCACGAATTTTATGAATAGAGTATTTAGATATAGCCACCAAATATTTGTGGTAGTGTTTATCAATGATTTTCTCATTTAGTTCAAGAGAGAGGAGAAACATGAACAGAATATAAGTATTGTGATAAAACATTAAGGGATGAGAAAATGTATTCTATGTTTATTACATGTGAATTTTGGTTTCAATAAGTCTCATTCTGTTGGGAAATGGTCACAAGTGAAAGATTTTCTATAAACCCTTTAATGATAGTGGAAACTGGGTAATAGACCAGACCCACAAGTTTCATGAAAATATATAGTTTTATTGTCTTATCACGATAATAGTGATGTTTTGAGATAAATTTATCACAGTTTTATAGCCTATTAAATAAGTAACATAGAATGGGGTAATATATTCCAGGATAGAAGAATGTGAGGAATGATTTGAGGAGGACAATAATAGCATAATCACAAGGAATTTACTCACACTTCCAACAAGTGGACAACGTTTTATGATATATAGTGATTATTTAAAGAATTATTTGGTCATTTACTCATGTAGAATGGAAATTTGATAGGTTATGCCTCACAACAGTTAATAATCCCTGAAAAAAAATGTTTGACACATGATCTGAAGTTAGCTATTTTGGTCCTTTCCTTAAAGAAATGGTGGAACTACCTATATAGTGATAAGTTTGACATATATACCAATAATAAGATTATAAAATATATATTCACTCATATGGAGATCAACATGCCTCAAGAAGATGTCATAGCTAATCAATGATTATGATTTCTCTATTCACTACCACCTGGGAAAGGAGAACAAGGTTGCTGATGATCATAGTAAAAAATAATATGCCACACTATCAATGATTTGGATTAAGAAATAGCATATCTTTATGGATATGAAAAGGGTATATATATAAGATAAAATGTAATGGAATTCAACTTACAATTACCGACTGATTTCTGAACCATAAATCCAATATAGGATCAAGGAGGCATAAAGCAATGATCTAGTTCTTCTTAATAAGGAAAATGTTTTTAGAAAAGGGAATCTTAATTAATTCCATATCGATGATGATTGTATGATTTGTTTTGGAACTAGTATTTTGGTTCCTTCATTAAATTAGATAAAAATAGAGTTATTGGATAATGCACATAGCTCATCTTTCACTATCCATCCTGGAAGAACCATGATGTACCATTGTTTTCAATATAACTTTTGGTTGGAAAACATGAAGGGGGTTTCAATGTATATCTCAAGGTGTTTGGTTTGCTAGTATGTTAAATTATAGTGAAAAAAGTACAGGGTTATGATGAAACCATTTCTTACACCCATGTGAAAATGAGAGAATTTCATTTTGGTCATTTTTACTGGTCTCCCAAATATATCCATAGGAAACAACGTGATATTGGTTTTGGTGTATCCACTAACCAAGACCACCCACTTCATAATTATTTGGGAACATTTCTTGCTTAAAAATATTTCCAATATATATGTGAATATAGAAGTGATGCTACATGAGATACCACTTTCAATCATTTCTAACTGTGATCTAAGGGACACCTATAAATTTGGTAGAAGTCTCCAATATTCTTTGAGTACTAAATTGAATTTAGGTATGGCCTATTACACCCAAACTAATGTCAAATTTAAAATAACTATTCATACACTAATGGAAATGTTGAGAGCCTACTCAGGTGAATTTAAAGGAGAATGGATAAACATTTCCCATTAGTTGAGTTCCCATTAAACAATAGATTCTATATAAGTATTTAAAGTATCCTTACGAAAATATATATAATAAGTGATGTGGAAATACTATTTGTTAGGATGAAGTTGGAAAATAAATATTTTTCGACTTTATTTTACCAGAGAGATGATAGGGAAGGATCAATGTTGATAAACGTTGTTGAGACATGGAGTTTTATGTAGGATAATAAAATTCCTATGAATATCTCCATGGAAGAGAATTTTCATTTTATAAATAAGGGGAAGCATATCCCTAAGTATATATGTCCCTTTTACATCCATGATCATAGAGGAAAAGTGGACTATCAGCATTCACTTCCATGAAATATAGCTCAAGTTCATGATGTTTTCCACCTATCTCTCTTAATAATGTGCATACTAATTCTATCACACATACTGAATCCAAAGGTGGTATAACTAAAGAATTACTTCTCATATGAGGAACATCCAGTAATGAAATTGAACTGTAGAGACAATATTCTATGCAACCAGATAAATCACATAGTTAATGTTATTAGGTATAAACGTAAGAATGAAGAGGTAAAAAGGAAACCATAGGAAAAAATGAAACCTAAGTACCCTCACCTTTTCTCAATCAAGAATAGGAGTTTAAATTGTATTGTTGTAATTACTAAATGGTGGAATAATGTAATAACCCATACATTTTAAATGATATTTGTTTCATAAATAAAAGTGTGTTATTTTATATAATTATTATATGTATAGAAAAAAATAGAAATGAAGAACACATAAATTCCATAAAAAATATAATTACATTATTCATCTATCAAACTAATGAAAAGTCCAAACATTAAAATTGAATAAATAATAGAAAATAGAAAACATAAAATGGGAATGTATGGATCACCCAAATATTCTAGAGTCATCTCCCCCAAGTAAAACACTATAAAAATGAATAAAAATATGAGTAAACAAAACAACTTCATATAAAATGAAAAGAAAACATTTTGAGGAATTAAACTGAATAATCAGTGACATAATGAAGTTGTATTTATAAGAAGTAATGTGATCATTGGAATCATAAAATGAATGTTGGGAATAGAAATTTAACCTCAAAATAAAATTTTTGATATGAATACTATTTAACCTGAGTAATATAACTAAATTTAAGTCTCATAATGTTGGAAAATAAATATCACGATTAAAAAACATAAATAAAATATAAGTATATTTTTAATAAACTATATATTTTTTTTAAAATAATCATTTTATTTTAAAATTTTAATTTACTTATGTTACAGATTTATTTTAGTAAAATGAAAAACATTTTTTAAATAATCATGTACAAAATTTTCAAGGGTTAGTTTTTAATAGTTTTTTGAAATACATCAATTTTTATGTGAATTGACAAAATATTATTTTTCTTGTAATTGATATATCTTCAATTACATCATTCATGATGTAAAAATGAACTAATAATTTATTGAAAAAATCTTGGGCCAAAATATACTTAATTTTAGAAATGATTCATTAAAATGCAATAAAATTAATTTCAAAAACTAAAAATCTATTTTCAAAAAAAAGAAAGTCAATAATGATCCCTTAAAATTAAAATTATTTCTTCATTCCAAATTCCATTATAATAAACATTGTGATTTGAAATTTAAATTTTTTTAAAGTCCTAAAACCATTATATTATATTTATATAACATTTATATTGTAAAAATTTAATATAACATATTTTAACTTCTATATAATATGTTATTTAATATTTTATACTAAAAATACACATCTCCTCGTGTATAAATAACCCTTATCCCATCCCATGGAAAACCACTCCTATATCAATTTAAAGAGTCAATGTTTAGACCAAATACTCAGTATTAATACCTTATAAACCATAGTGAAATTCAAGAGTAAACCAACTCGTTGAACTAGTAAGTATAGTGTCGTACAAAAGAGGACACACTAAAGAAAGAGTGTTTTTTTTAAATTCTTCTCCCATTTTCTTCTTCTTCTCCCTATTTTCCCAGTTTATTTCAAAAAAACATGATTTAATAATGAATAATTTTAACATCATATTTATGATGTTAACCAACTTTAAAAATTATATTTATGATGTGTTTATATTATGTACCTCTTTTTATTCGTATTTGGACAACGGTTCATTTAATAGTAGGTTAGCTGCTAGTAAGGAAGATTCAAACTGTATTATTATCACCAACCTAATGTATTTTAATAATAAATTATTTATAATATTAAAAGGTATACATATTTTTTTCTTCATTAATTAATAATATTACTTTAGAAATTACGAAGAAAAAGAATAGAAAAATTAGAGAAAATTATTATATGAAAATACCTTCCATTTAACCATAGAAATTATGAAATATAATAAAATTATAATTATTGATAAATAGATGTAAAATTTAAAATAATTCAGTTATAGACAAATATTTTAATAAACCTATGTTTTTTTCAGGTTGCAAAAAAAGAATTAAATGAAGAGGGATTTTAGGAAATGAAATTATCAAACCCAAATCCTTTTCTTTTGGTTATCCCTCATTCACATCATTTTTTATATAGATATACCACTAATTTTTATTAAAAATAAATTCTTTGTTTTTCTCTTTAATTTTAGTGATATTCATATTTCCACATTGATTAATAATCTAAATACAAAGATTTTCCAAAAAAGACTTTTCAATATAAAACATATATTTTACTCCTATTGAGTTGTTTCTTCCTCTCTTGAGAATGATTATTTGAATGAAATTTTTTTTCTCTTATTAATTTTGGAACCCCATGATTATTTATCAAATCATTATTTATGAAATAATTATGAAACCCCATGTTTATTCATGAAATAATTCTTTATTAAATCATTATGAAACCCATTCCTTTCAATTGGTTATTTCATGAATATAATTATTATACATTCCATGTTTCAATTGTGATTGTGTAAATATTGTGATGTGAAGGGTGATCATAGAATTATATAGACCTAAAATGAATTGGGTAATGTGATATAACTCAGGATATAATTTATATTATGTGTTAACATGGTGATATATTTTTTCTCAATGATGATGCTTAGACTGTGAAAATATGTTATGTGTGAACAAGATTCTAGGTTTTTTCACAACAATTCGTGTTATTTGACCACTATAACATGATGTTTCATTTTTATGAATCACCATATTTCATGCATTTATCAAAATTTTCCCTCATTAGACTGATGATGATCTCATGCTTATGATATTATGGTGATGATTATGCCCACCAATGTTATATTGATTCATTTATCTTAATCCCATTGTGTTATTCTTTCCCTTGTTGGTATTTTCACTCACACCATTCTTTTATGTATATCCTCATGTGACTACATAAACTAAGGATAAAATGAATATTTTAAGTGGATAAAGAAGACAGATTTTATTAATTTTCATGATTTATTTTTTATAATTGATGTATGGTTTTAATTTCACAATGTACTAAACTGTTCAATCTTTTAAAATATATTTGTTATGTTTTTTTCTTAAAAAATATGTAATAGTGATATATGAAAAAGTATGGTTGTTATATATTACTCTCTTAAACATTAATTAGTAATAATTAAATATTGATTGTAGAAATTAATTAATTAATAAAAATATAAGAGGACTATAACCACCAAAAATAAATGTTCAGAGACAAAAATTTTCCACCGTTTAGTCTATTTTAATTTCTAAAGAAGGTAAAATTAACTTTCTATCTAAAACATATAATTCACTGAAAAACAACTTATAAAATTAAGTGTCGATTATTTTTAAAACTTTTAAGCATGGATTGTAAAGATGATATATTAAATAAGTAAATATAATTTCATTGAAATGGTGTTTCATAAATATTTAAGTCATTTTATTTTTATGACAATTTCGTAATTAGCAATAAAATTTTCCAAAATTGGTACTTTTCACTATTAACTAAAATTTTAAATATTTTTTAAAAATTAGAAACTTTAAAACTATGTAGATTTTGGTATTATAAAATAAAAATTATTTTTTTATCTAATTCATAATTTTAAAAATAAAAAATTAACTTTTAATGAAAAAACAAAATATAAGAATTTTATTAAAAAATTACAAAAAAATTTGATGTTTCTAATATTATTGGATACCAATATGATAATTTAAAGAATTTTAATATTTTAAATCACATATAGATATCATATATTTAATCAAAATGATATTTTTAAGGCGATTAATTTAATTTATTGTTGTTTCATGATGTTTATTTTATTGTGTTCAAAAAAATACATCAATCTCAAAAGTATTTGATGAAAAAAATATAAACTTGAATTCTAGGATATTACAACAAAAGTGTATGTTATAAATTTGAGTAGCTTATAAAGGTGGTAAATAAATTTTTACCACCATAAGTTAATGAAATAAATTAGAATATATAATCTTTTTATTTAATATATATCACATAAATAAAAAATATTATAAATAAAAAACCCTTGTTACTGTAAACAGTTATCCAACTATATCTTATTCATATTTAGTGTTTCTATTTTTTACCATCTATAAATTTTCCAAATCCTCTATCTATATTCAAATGAATTTATAATACATTACCTTCAATAGTTACAACACAAAATTATTATGAATTCTCAAGAAGAGGATCATCCTCTAATAAATTGACCCTAAAATTTTTAGATTCATATATTTCTAGAAACACACATGGAAAATTTTAATTTTTTGGATCAAATGTATAAAAATATAAATTAGTTTTTATTCCCGTGTAAAGGGATAAAATTTTCACCCTTCCATGATAAGATACACTTTTATATGTTCTAATTCATCAACTTTTACTCTAAATAAATTTTTAAATTATTTTCATTAAAAATTATCACATGAAATTCCCTAGATTATAAATCCCATATTTTATCAATGGTCCAAAAAATAAGACATGTTCGATTATGTTTATTATCTATCCTTGGGACTCGATAAACTCATCTACAATCCCATAACTATTTTTTGATGTTCTATATTCATCATGTTCTTTTATATAGATCATATACCCGTTGATTTTATATCAATTCTATGTAAGTACATGAACACTTGGTATTTTATATAACAATCATAATTTTAGATACATAGAATTAGGATTTTGAGATAAAACATTATAAATTATATCATTCATACTAATTAATAATATAAATATTATTTTCATTTGACATCCAACAATCATCACTAATATTATTCATATTAATAATAATTTTATTTTGAGTTTAAAAATATAGAAAATCCTCTATTATATTATTAATAACATACATCTAATATTTTCCCAAATCTTTAATGGATATTGTAATGACATGTATTACTTAGATTTCTTTACCTTTAATGTACCTATAACTATGAGATTTTGCAAAACCAATGATATACTTTTCATATAGTATATTAATATTTAATTCAATGATGTTTTAAAAAATATACTACTCTATAATACACAAATATGTTTTCTATTGATATTTAGAATGCCCATAAAAATATCAAATAGTGTAAAATATAGTCATATCATTTTAAATATATGGGTTCATAAAAAAGGATATCTATTACAAAGTGTATGATCATGTGAACAATTACATTATGGAATAATTGTGTAATGTATTGTTGGACTCTTCATGTATTAATCATGTTTTACTGATCACATGTCTTATTTAATCAAGTGTTAATGATTCCAAATATTATTCAACCTAGTTAACTTATATAAATTATATCCAATCATGTGTATTTATGTCTAATGATTTCTAAGGCTGTAAGAAGAGCCTTGAAAGATTTTAATTGTTCTATTTCCAATTAGCCTACTTTATACTATTGTTTATGTAATTTCAAAATACCTTTATTAAAAAATGCTTAAGTCTAATCATTTCTATCATCATCATTATTTAAGACTTCACATAGTTATTTTGGAAAGTCTAAGACACAGTGAGTCTGCCACTGGCAATGTATTTCTCACACTATGAAGCAGACATTGTGATGCTAGACACCGTGAACAAGACAGCGTGAACAAGACACCGTGAGCAAGATATTGTTACCATGAGACACCGTGACACTCAGAAAACATGATCAACCTAGACACCGTGTGAAGGAGACATAATTTCTATGACTTACTGTGACAATGTTTCTTAAGCTACTTTGTCGTCTTTTAATTTAATTTATTACGGCCATATTTGATGACTTTAATGCACTAACATAACTAATATTTCATTGTAGACATATCATCAGACAGTACGAGGTAAGAGGTGCAGAACACATGAAACATGTCGGCCCAAAAATTTTAATCCAAAGTTAAAAGGTAGGTGTGTCCAAAAATAAAAGAGAGCGTGATACACAGATGAAAAGCAAGGGGCCGCAAGCACCATAAAAAAGGAATATACTTGAAGGAAGTTTCAATAGAAATACATAATGCATGAAACTTAATGCTTTTGAACACACTAAGCATATTTGAAGTTGAAGGAACATCTTCGCTCGATTGAACCACATGAAGAACACAAGATGAACTAGGACACTCTGTTTTTCACATAACTACCAGAGAAGGACTCAAAACATCATCTGCTTCAGTTCAAAGGAGTTCAATGCTACATTGACATAACATAAGAGAATTCTAAACCTATCTCCATATTATTACGCTGATGTGATCATTTTCTTTACATTATGATCAGTATCTACTTCTATCTATTTTAACACACACTGTTTCTTTAGCTAAACTAGTGGATACTGAAATCCTCACACCATCATTTTTAGACCTGTGTGTATCCCGCGTAGAACTTTGGTACAGGTCTGAGGACCTAGACAACCTATGTTTCTGTGGCTTATTTCCCATATAGAACTGTGGTAGAGGTCTGAGGACCTGGATAGTATGTGCACTGTTTTAAAACCCCGATCCAGGGTGTGGATTATAGATTATATAAAACTATATTAGAGGACTTACTCTCTACTTGAGACTAAACCTCTTGTTTAATACTGATGTGCATTTTTATTTTAGTTAAAACTATTTTGAATATTCTGCTGCTAAGTACATTAAATATAAATCTATTTTAAAGCTACTCTGATAGTTAAACTTGCAAGTGTTTGTATTTATGGTAAACCAGTAGGTTAGTTTCAAAAGATAATCTATTATTCATATTTGATTAACTAAGAACTAATAATTATTTGGATAACCTAACTGAACCTTTACTGTATTAAAAATTCTCTACAGTTTAGCTTGTTATTTAAATTGGGGGATTTTAATACAAATATTTTAAATATAAATTTTTAATTGGAAGTCAATCCCTCCCCCTATCTTGAGTATCCACACCGACTAAAATTTGGTATCAGAGGTTTAATAAATGTTTTTCAATACTCTCTTTTTGTGAAAAGTTTTCAACTGTGATTCTAGTTGTATCTTAATGATCTCAAAATTTCTGTTAATTTTAAATTTCTATATCATTATATATCTTTTAAAAAAACATAGTTATTATGGATAATATATTAGAAGGAGTAGCTACTAATATTCCATCCTTCTTTAATAGTTTTAATTATGCCTACTGGAAAATCAAAATGAAAATTCATTTAGAAATTATGGGATTTGACATCTGGACTGCTATAGAGACCTAGTATAAGATTCCATAAAATGATAGAACTACTTGGGATGATCCTACTAAAGCTTCTTACCATAATAATGGTAAAGCAATGAATTCCATGCATTTTGCTTTATGAGATGAAGAATTTAATCAAATATCTACTTGTATGACTTCTTATGAAATATGGGATTCTTCGATTGTTTCCCATGAGGGAACAACTAATGTTAAAAAAGTAGACTAAATTAAAACAAAATTAAGTATGATAATTTTATAATAAAATCTAATGAATCTATTTCTGATAAGTATCTCGGGTTTAATGAGGTAGTCAATACAATGAGCTCACTGGGAAAAGTTGTTCCAGCAAAGAAGAAAATCATGAGGATACTAAGATGCCTACTAGACAGAGGGATAAAAACCTCTGTCTCAATATGAGAATCATGTTACATTGGAAAGCTATCTATCAAGGAGCTGATTGGTAAGTTGATGATGTATGAAGAAGAGTTGAAGGTAAACAAATAAGAAGATGATGAACCAAGAAAGAAATTAGTAGCCTTCAAGCCCACTTCTTCAATAATCAAGGACAAAGAGAAAATTCAAGCTACAGGTGATAGTTCAAGTAGTAAAGAGAGTGAATTTGATAGTGATGCTTAAATGGCTCAGATAGCCAGATTATTTAATAAGTTTTATAGGAAAAATCAATTTTTCATAAAATCAAATTATAAGTCTAAGTATCACAATAAAGGTAATTCGAAGAAGGATTGGAAAAGGACTGATAAAATCACTACAAAATAATTAGTTATTTCCAACAGTGGTATATCTGTTGGTAAAAGTGCATTTTCTGTTGGTAAATCATTTTACAAAAAAATTGCCCTATCACTAAACTGTTGGTAAAAATTCTGTCGATAAATGTTATTGCGATAGATAAAATAGGTTTGTTACTATTATAATAATACCAACAGATAATATATATGTTGTTCAAAGTGTTTGGAAATAGATTCATGTGACAAATATATCTGTTAGTAATAATATTACTAACATATATTATATGTTTATAAATTATATCTAAATTAAAATTATTAATTTTTATTGCTATTAAAATTTCATGTTATATTTATTAATTTATAATAAATAATACACCTATTTTAATTATGAATCCCAAGAAAATTTTCACACATGTTTAAACATTGAAAAACATTAATTATATTAATAATGAAATTTAATACAAAATTTATCAATACATAGGTGAAGTTGATTGACAAGACTATAAACAACACAAAACCAAAGATCTATCTATTCAGTCGCCACCACTGCACCCCCAACTACCCATGTAGTCTCTTGACTGCAATCCTCTTGTCTTCTATTGACTGCAATCCTCCAAAACTCATCATGGTAGAAGAGTAGTTACTTACTCCAAAGATCATTCATCACCCCTAAGTCGCTAGAAGAAAAAAATCATGTCAACTCTAGTACCATTAACGAACCTCAAGTCAATGTTATGCCACATCATTCAGCTCCAATATCTACACCACACACATCCAAAAGTCATACCCCAAAAGCAGAGAAAAATATCTACATTAATTGAAACCAAAAAATAATAATAAAGTATAAAAAATGCAAGGCACGTAGAAATAATTTACCGAAATCAAAACAAAAAATAAACGAAGATTAAACTCTTCCCTGTTCAAAGAGAATAACACTTTTACACTATACAATAGAGATTTAAATCCATAGATGCAAGTAATGTGTATAATTCTTGATAAACTATTAAATGATTCCTGTAATCAATCACATAAATTGATTTTCCCACCCTTCCAAGCTAGCTACAATATTGTCTGCTTTCCAAAATCCCTGAAAATCAACTGGAATTTTTTTTACAGATCTTTGAATTGGAAGCTCATATCTGCCTTTATCACTGTAATCCAATTAAAAATGCCATGAAATTTTATTGTAGTGTATAATCCTTGAGGACAGCTAATGGACTCTTTCCTTCCTCATCTCCCAATCACAGGTCAAGCCTTTGACGTGTTGTGTCTACATGGAGAGACAAAGTAGTAGGAACAATCCCCAATGAAAATTAATACTTAAAGGTCATCTTTTGATAATTCATTATCACCTGTTCCATCTTCATCAGCTGCATGGATTGGTATTTGGGTACCCATTCCTGCATGATTATGTATACCCTAGTCCACATGGATATGTTTGGCATGAATATGTACAAACATAAAAAATAACGATGAGTCAGTGAGAGTGAAGAAGAGACTGGTGGAGGTAAATGGAAAGGGAAAGTATTCCCATGTTACAACACCAAGAAAAATTTTAGACTGCTTCTTATTTAGGGTATTTTCATATCCACCCTGTGATAATAAGTTTTATTGTCTAAATTAAAAATGAAAATGTTATTAAAAATCATGTTTATTCATTGTTTTGTGTACTTTATATAATTGAACATACAGATTGTAGTCTGAAAGGGAACTATACCTCCTCCCATATATGGTATTTGGAACCCAGGTAGTTGGATATTATAATTATGATAAAACATTCATCCAAACAAGTCTGTACTCCTTTGATATTCTGAGATATGGTGAAAACAGTTTTAATAAATTGATCCGGAAAAAAAGGGGTATAGAAAAAAAACAGTAACACCCTAAAAAGTGTAGCTTTGTCCTTCTGGTTTAGTGGGCATTAAATTTATCATAAACGAATCCATAAAGTTCAATTTCAGCCATTGAGAAATGAATCAAAGAAAAATATTTCATGTTATAATTACAGCTCATGAGTATATCAAACAAACATGGATTCATCTTGCATGAAATTCTCTTTATAATAAAGATCACATTAAATAAGCTTGTAACTGTGCTCTAAAATAATGCAGGAAGGTATTTCAGCATACATGATTTTAAAAAATAAATATTCAATCAGATATTCAACAAAAAAAACCCATGCAAAATACAAATCAAAACAGCACCAACATGCCTTTAGACTCAACACCCAACATGTTTTACAAGCAACCAAGTTGTTTTGTAATAACCAGGTTGTACAGACATAGTTCAGTGGTTATTTGAATGAAAATATTAGGCACTAACACACATACATCATAAAAAATGGCATCCCAATAGGTGAAAAAAAGGAACGAGAATTTCTATTCAAAATAAAATCAAATGAAGAAAGTACATACCTACAATGAGAGGGTGTTATCCTCTAGAAAATGGTGAACCATCAATCCTCTTCTTAAATTGCAATCAAACTGATTTTTATATAAGTCACAAGTAATCACCCTCCCATGTCACTTGGGTTACCCTCCCTCAAATTAAATGATTATTACATGTACACCTATCCACTACAATGACAAAAAAGAACCTAAGAATCAAGGAAAATATAGAAAGACTGAAAATGGGAGGTCACAGATCTGCTCACGGTGGATTCATCAAGCTCGACCAGTGCTACTATGTCACCATTTTCAGATCTATCCCCAAACCAGCTATTCCATTCAGGTCTGTTACTTAGGTCTATCGGAATGGAGTTGCAGTTTCCTTGTTTAGGAAACTCAGGATCTTTATACAGGGTGACCGGATTCAACCTGGCTGATGGGTTTGTCTCTCCCTTCCATCCCGGGTACTCTGTTGAGATGCTGCTGGTGACTGGTTCTGATGAACTTTCAATACCTATCTGGATTCTTTTTTTCCCATGTCATAATTGTATTTCATTGATGTTGTTGGTGATGATGATGGTTTTACAGTTCCATGATCATGGTGTTGGGTCCACACTATATGTCATGGACCTAGGTAGTGCTCCCATGCTTACTAATTGAATAATGAAATATGTTTTTTTTTGAAAAATTTCCCACTCTACTAAAAATCACTCTCTTATTCGCATGCCCAATCAACAATGATGATGAGAACACTAATATAGATTCCAAATTCTAGAGATAATGAAATGGGAACACTGAAAAAATTTCAAGATTCCAAATTTCACACACATGCTAGGTGTGCAATCTAGGAAGATTCTAGGCCATGTGTACCAAGTATAACACTATGAAACCCGGATGAAAAATATTTCAGAGGATAAATTGCACATATAACACTTCACAATGTATTTATACCAATTAATAATATGCACAGGTCTAAAAATATTCCATCTTCCTTGCATTTGATGTATGAATTCTAAACTAATTAACATTTCATTATTCTTGTGGTTCTCTAAAATATGGTAATTGATTAATTAGGAGAAGGATAAGTGAATGTACCTTTTTCTCATGCATGGATTTTCCCTATACCTACAAGTTGAAAAATGTATTTCAATATTGATTCATCCTTCAAATAAATTGTACAACTACCAGTTCAGCATGTATCTTCATAGGGGTCGGACATCCAGCCATTTCTTTGTGACCTCATACTCCCCTTATGACGATTTCAATGTTGTGTCACAATCTCAGACTGTGTAGGGTAGACCTTTTATGCTCATGCTCTCCCCGCAATGAAAATTTCAGATTTCACATATTCCAGATTTCAGAATTTTGGTTTCCGAAGGGATAGTTTGGAAAATTCTAGCATGTGTGATTTACAATAATCGGGTCTTATGTTGACCGTTTTCATGTATGTGTTCCTTCCCATGCCATTGTTATTCTTGAATGGGTCTGATGCTTCTTCCCTCTTCTCTGAATCTGATAATGGCGGGGTAAATGCAAAAAAATCTTCAATGCAGCTTCAGTTATAGGTAGCCGCACAATAGCAGTCGTCCTAAAGCACATCAGAGTGATCTATTGGAAGGTGATGATATAGCAGGGCAAGAATGAAAGGTGGGGCAGCAAAATGCGAGGTGGGACACCGGGATGCGAGACAAAACGTAGGAGGTTCGAGGCGGTGGCGGTAGGGTTGAGGCACAAATTAGGGGTAATAAGTTTTATAAAAAGTATTTTAAATGTTTATCAAATAAATAATATTAAAAATTATAAATATTATTGATATTTATATGAATTTGAAATTTACAATAAATTAATAAGTAGTTTTTAAAAAATACTTATGAAATTGATATTGACTTCTACCATAAAAATATATTAATATATATATATATAAACATTGTTTTTTTAATTGATGATTGATAAAATATATGTCGTTATAGAATTGTATATTGTAACATTTTTTATTGATGGTAAAATATTTTTTGGTAATATTTTTTTAATAACATATTTATTATTTAGTAAAATAAATGTTATATTAGTATGATAATGAAATAGATTTAACTATTGGTAAAATTTTTGTTTGTGTTAAGTGATCAATACAAATAGATATATATGTTGTTAAAAACAAGTGTTTGTATTTAAAATCAATACCAATAAAATCTAATATCGGTTGGAATTACTCATTTATAACCACAGATATATTATATGTCAATAAATTTCTGTTGGTATAAGTCAAATTTTTTGTAGTGAATTGATGACATAGTCTGCTACGAATGCAAGAGGAATGGAAATGTAAAAGATGACACCCCGAAGTTAATGTACAAAAAAATATGAGTACAAGGAAAAAAATATAAGAAAGGTATGAAAACAACATGATTTTCTTCAAAAGATAGTTCAAGTGATTCTGATTCCACTTAGGATGAAAAATCTCAATAATCCAATATGTGTTTTATGACAAACACATCCGAGGTAAAATTGGATACTCCGGCTTTAAACTCTTATTATTCTGAAGATGATTCTGATTCTGATGCTGAAAACATGTCTAGTGAAGAATTATTTGAATAATTTAATATGTTAGAATATACTTTCAATGAGACAAAATATTATTACAAATCATTAATGAAACAACATTCTTTAACTAGCAATGTCAAATATGCACTAGAAGTAGAAAAGGAAAAGATTGCTCAACTACTCAAAGAAAATACTGAACTGAAATTGTCTAATGAGAAACTCATGAAAGATTTAGAAAATTTTACTAATGGAATGAATAATATAACTCAAATTCGTAAAAAAAAAGTTTCACCATGGTATACTACTGGTTTAGGATACCAACCTAGATAGAGACAGATTGTGAAGAATAAACTTATTCCAAAATATTGATAGAATGCTACTAGTTCATGTTCTGGAAACTCTTATGCTGCATCTATCTATTAAAATTCTTCTATAACAAACATATTTTACTTATAAAAATCATTTTAATCTGATAATTATATGAAACCCATTAGAAAAATATGGGTATCTAAATTTTTACTTGAGAACCATTCTGGACCCAAGAAAATCTGCGTACCAAAATTATCTTCTGTCTATATCTATTTTGTAGGAAACATGCTTGAAATGTTCCTGTAGAAATATATGGTATTTTTACTATGGATGTTCAAGGCATATGAAAAGAGACTACTCATTCTTTAAGAGCATAATCAATGTTGATGGAGGACATGTCACCTTTAGTGATAACTCAAAAGGAAAAAAATCATTGGCTTAGGCCAGATTGGTAACACTGATTCAGTTTTAATTTCTAAATTACTATTTGTTGATGGACTAAAGTATAATTGTTTAAGTATTTCTCAGTTGTGTGATTATGGATTTAATTTTACATTTGAAAATTATCCATGCAATGTTTTTAATTCTAATTTTTTTTGGTATTTATTACATTACATAATGAAAATGTTTATGTTGTAGATTTGAATTCTTTAGCTAATCAAAATGTTACATGTTTAAATGATTTTCATAAAGAATCATGGCTATCGAACAGAAGGCTAGGACACTGCAATGTGCACTCACTTAGAAAACTGACTAGGAAATGTTTAGTTATAGTCATACCTAAACTAGAATTTCCACTCAACAAAGTGTGTAATCCTTGTCAAAAGTGAAAACAACAAATAGTTTCATTCAAATCAAAGAGAAAAGTCTCTGCTTCTCATCCTCTCAAGTTGGTTCACATGGATTTATTTGGACCATCAATAGTTTCAAGTCTAAATGGGAAGAACTATGTTTTTGTTCTTATATATGATTTTTATAGGTACACGTGGGTATACTTTCTTTCTCACAAAAGTGAAGCATGTTCTTATTTTATCAAATATTCCAAGTCTGTAGAAATCCTTAGTGGACTTATGATCAAGACCTTGAGAATTGATCATGGTTGTGAGTTTGAAAATCAATAGTTTGTATCTTATTGATCACACAATGGCTATAGTCACAACTTCTCTGCTCCTAGAACACCTCAACAGAATGGTGTAGTAGAAAGAAGAAATAAGACTCGTCAAGAGATTTCTAGGACAATGCTCAATGAATATATTTTACCTATTTACTTTTGGGATGAAGTTGTTAATATAGCCTATTACATTATCAATAGAGTCTTGATTAGACCAATTCCTAAAAATACCCCTTATGAGATTTGGAACAATAGGAAGCCTAAGGTTGTTTACTTTAGAGTTTTTTGTTGTAATTTTTTTATCCATAACCCTAAAGATAATCTTGACAAATTTTCTTCCAAAAGTGATGAAGGAATTTTCCTAGGTTACTCTACAACCAGTAAAGCCTATAGAGTATTCAATAAGAGAACCAAATGTGTGGAAGAATCTGTACACATCAAATTTGATGAAACTAATCCACATGAACCTAAGTCTCCTCTTGAAAATAATGAAGAAGATATATCAATTCTAGAACTCAATGAAAAAAAATAGAGAACCTGTTGTTAAGACAACCAGTTCTGGAAATTTTCTAGAACCCACTTATTTAGATTCCAAACCATTAAATGAACCTGGAACTTCTAGACCTATCTTTTCTAGCCCAACTAAGAATCTTAAAAATAATCCATTAGATGATGTAGTAGGATATTTAGATATAGGGACATAAACTATAGCTTCTCTGAGAAACCGGGTCGAACATCAAGCTTTTCTTTCATAGCTTGAACCTAAAAATATCAATGATGCAATCAATGATGAATTTTGGGTGATGGATATGCAAGAAGAATTAAATCAATTTAAAATGAATAATGTCTCGAAATTAGTAGAAAAACCTAATGACACTTTGACCATAGGCACTAAATGGGTTTTTAGGAATAAAGTTGATGAAGCTGGTAACATAGTTAGAAACAAGGCTAAACTTGTTGCACAAGGCTATAGTCAAGAAGAAAAAATTTACTGTGAGGAGACCTTTTCACCAGTATCCAGAATTGAAGCCATCATAATCCGTATTACCTATACTGCACATTTGAATTTCAAAGTATATCAAATGGATGTCAAGAGTTCATTCGTAAATGGGTATATAGTTGATGATGTTTTTGTAGAACATCCCCCCTGGATTTACAAACCCCCATTCTCCAAATCAGATTTTTAAATTATCAAAAACATTATATGGTTTAAAGCAAGCTCTGGGAGATTAGTATGAAAGATTTAGTACTCTTCATACTTCCCAAGGATTTAAAAAATGAATAGTTTATCCTACTCTTTTTATAAAACGAATTTATAATGATGTTTTATTTGTTCAAATTTAGGTAGATGACATTATCTTTAGATCTTTGAAGAATTATTTATGTGTTTATATTTCTAAAATGATGCAAACCGAATTTGAAATGAGTTTAATGGGAGAAGTCAAATATTTTCTTGGATTTAAAGTTTTTCAAAATGAAAATGGTATTATTTTAAATCGAAGTAAATATACAAAGGATCTTCTAAAACGTTTTATATTGGATAGAACTAAAAGTAGTGACACTCCCATGAGTACCACTTGTAAGTTGGATCTTGATGAAGATGAAAAATCTCTTGATCAAACCACTCGTAGAAGAATGATTGGAATTTTAATCTACTTAACTACTAGTAGTCCTGAGATTATGTTTAGTATGTGTATGTGTGCTCGTTTTTAAGAAAACCCTAAGGAATCTAATTTAAATTCTATAAAGATAATTTTCAAATACCTCAAGAAAACACCCAATCTTGAACTATTTTTTCCTAAAGGATAATAATTTGAATTAGTTAATTATTCTGATGCTGACTTCAGTGGATGTATGTTAGATATAAAAAGTTCCTCTGAAACATGTCACCTTTTAGGAAAGTATCTAGTATCATGGTGTAGTAAGAAACAAAATTTTGTTGCATTATCTAATACAGAAGCTGAATACATAGCTACTAGAAGTTGTTGTGCTCAAATTTTGTGGATGAAACACACATTACTATATTATGGATATCAATTCAGACATGTACATATACATTGTGACAACACAAGTTCTATTAACATTTCAAATAATACTATTTCACATTCTAGGACAAAGCATATTGATGTAAGACATCACTTTTTGAGAGATCATTAACAAAAAGGTGATATCACTTTGGAATTCATTAGTACTGAATATCAACTTTCTGATATTTTCACTAAACCATTAAATTCTGAGCGAATATACTACATTATACATGAACTAGGCATGATACATATCAAATAGATACCTTACTAATTACTATTTCAGGTCTTACTCTTTGATATATTACTGTGTTATACTTTACTGTTTCATGATTACGGTTTCTCAGTTACTGTATCTCATGTTTACTGTCTCACTGTAATGATTTATGTTTACAATCTCACTATTAGAATTTTTTACTTACGATCTGACATTTATTGTTTCACCATAACACGCACTGAAATGTTCACTCACGGTCTCACCGTGAAACTCATTAATTGTCTCACCGTCATGACCACTCCTAGTCTTATCGTAAATTTTTTTTATATTTTTCTTTAAATCCTTATTGTGGTAATTATTATTTCACCTCTTTTATTTTTCCCGTGTTTTTATTTTAGTGACGTTTTTTATACTTAAATGATAAAACAAAGCAAGTATCACTTAATTATTCACTCAAGTTTTCTTCTACCAACTCTTTTCAAACCTTTCTTCATCCCTGCAACCCCTCCCTCGCTCGAACCTTCAGTGAATGCCAAGAATGAAACATCTGTCAGCATCGACACCCGAGGAGCACTGCTCAAAGAAGAAGAATCATTCACCTAAGATGACACCTGAAGGACCATTAAATCCGAATCTGGTAAAACACCTTGTTGTACCTGAGAAAGAGATGTTCCCCATGTGGCTTTTGTCTAGTAAGTCATTGGTATTGAATGTGTTAGAACAACAAGGCTCGTTAGAATGGATCTCGAAGGAGTAAAGACCCATCTATCCTTTGTTAGTGGTTCAATTTTACCAATACATGTAGTTCTCATTTGATTATGGTGAGAGTTATGTTGTGAGAAGATGGGTAAATAGTGAGAGATTCTCATTATCTTCGATGTTATGGGCTTCATGCCTTAGGAAACCTCATGAAGGAATATGTGAGTATTATCAGAGAGGACCTCCACCTTCAACCAAGTTATTTTATTTTGAAGATGCCCTAAAAACCCTAACTGGAAATGGTACCTAGAGGAGATCCATTACTGTAGAATTAGAAGTAGAAACAAGGCTTCTGTTTTAGTTTGTACCAAATTTGGTAAGTCCAAGAAAAGGTAATTTTGTTGTGTTAAAATATCAAGATGTGTTTTTTATTCACCTCATAAAAATGGTCATAAGATCAACTTATTCAAGTATATCATTCACCATATGTCTGAGATGATCAAAGTAGAATCCAAGTCAGCTTCTCTATTTTTCTCTCAGATAATTTCAGTCATGCTTCTTGCAGAAGGTGTTGTTGGACCTAATGAGGAAGTGATTATGGACTATGATTACTGCCTCTCAAAAGATATTATCAAAAGAATGAAGATAAACTGGAATCCTTGGGAAAACGAATGGGTGGAATACAATGGTACTGTTTATGAGAAATTCAATCTGGTGGATTATCCCTCAAGAACGAAAGACATTTATAATCCTAGTTTGGAACAAGATGAGATTATTGAGTATCCTGAAGAAGAGGAATAAGAGGCTGACATCCCACATAGGGAAGCAATTATTGTTTAGGAAGATAGGACTATTGTTCCTCATGTAGTTATTGAAGAAGAAGTCCCTACTCTTAAAGAATCTTCTAGTTTGGAAACTCAACCCGAAGCTGTAAAATAATCAGTTGCCAAGGAATCTGAAAAGCATGCCATGGAAGATCCTACAGTAGAAGAGCCTATAGTGGGAGAGCTGCCTATTTTGCAAGAGGTCAATCTTGAGGAACAATATTTTCCTGAAATCATACCTTCTTCTGAAGAAAGGATGGAGCTATCTTTTCAGCTGGCTAGATAGTAAATGAGTGAGGAACTCTGAGATGAGTCTTTGGAACTAGACCAAGATCATAATCCTCTCAGTCCTAATAAGAAGGCACCTGTTGAGGGGGTGAAACCCCCAAATCTTGAGTCTGTTAAAGCCTCACATCCAACTGAGTCAAGTCTTGTAGACACTCAAAAAAAATTCCCAGTTTCTATGATCTGAATGATTCACAGTAGGTTATTGCAACCGGACATGATATTTCCTCCCTATTTCAGTTGAAATAAGTCTCTAATTTTTCACCTGAGAAGGAACCTAAGGCTGTATCTATACCTACTTCTGAACCCAAATATGAACATCCATCCTTTGTGTGTAAGGATTATTTGAAGGAATTTGGTTCCACTCTCTTATCCAGAGTTGAGAAACTCATGCATAACCAACCTCATATTATGACAAATTTAGGTGATAAAAATGACTCTCTTTTATTGGAGAATATTATCTAGAAAATACAACCTAAGATTCTCCATGAAATTCAAGAAGCGAGAGTTGAAAATAAGATGCTCAGTAATGAAGTAAATACTCTAAGAAGTATGTTTGAAGACATACAGAGAGAGCTGTGTTCGAGATCTGAATTTGTTGTTCCTCCTATGGAACCTATTTCTTCTCTAATACCACAAGTTAGTATGTCTCAAATTCAACCTTATCTAGCATCTTTAGATGAAAAGATTTCCTAAAGGAATAAAAAAAAATTGTGAAGGAAATGAAATATCTTGGTTCCAACCTCAATAAACTCACTGATGAATACACAGGATGTCTACAAAAGGTGTTGAATCATCTAAAATCTTTGACCACAACTATCAAATCATCTAGTCAATCCTTTAAAAACTCCTTGGATAGTGATCTACTCAGAACTGTAACCAAAGAAGAGCATCAAAATGTCTTCAGTGGTTTCAATGCGGCTTCTTTAACTGAAGTGGTTAAAAACTGTGATAGAGTTCTTGACTTAGTACAAATCCACTCAAAATTTGATAATGATGATCAGCAAGAGATTGCCAAGAAAGTGTATTTCTACTTCAACAAAATTTTCTCCAAGACCGATATGACAAACCATTTCAATTACCTTGTATAAAATCTGTGGATTCTTCTTGTGACTCAAGATTTCAAGAACCATGTCCAAAATCTCATAGAGTTTACTTGTTTGTTGGACAAGTTTTTGGAGAACAAGGATGATTTTGAGAAATCTATGCAGTATGGTGGAGAGATTATTATAGATTTAATCAAACTCTTGAGGCCCTATCTTCATGTTCAGAGTACAGCCATTGTTTGTCCAGCGGCTGCACCTCTTAGACCTGGGCTGCCTACCTTAACCTCTGCTCTAGCCACAACCACCATGTATATTGGTCAAGCACATAGTCAGATCAGGCATGTGATTCTTGATCAGCAACTACCTCAATCTTCTACTGCTCATACCTTTTCACCCTCGGTCTTTGAAGTCCATCCCTTACCCTCTTTATCAACCACATCTCTACCCTCTACTACCTCAGAGTCGGACCCTATGGCTTCCTCTTATTCTACTACAAAAGTCAAAGCGAAGGCTAGCCCTTGAGAATGAACAGTGATTACTCGTTTTTGATATGTATTCTATTTTTTGTATTATTTTTTTTGTATTGTCTCTTCTTTCTATTAATGGACTGTGAACTTTTTTTGACCTCTCTTAGTTCATATTTTTTATCATCCCAAAAGGGGGAAAAGTTTGTATATACTATGTTAGAAATTTATCTTTATAGTTGAATCCAATATACACCATAATTGTATATGATTTGTGATCATAAAAAGGGGGAGATTGTTGGACCCCTCAAGTATTAATCATGTTTTAATGATCAAAATCATATTTAATCATGTGTTAATGATTCCAAATCTTATTCAACCTAGTTAACTTCTATAAATTATATCCAATCATGTGTGTTTATGTCTAAGGTTTTCTCATGCTTTAAGAAGAGACTTGAAAGATATTAATTGTTCTATTTTCAATTAACCTACTTTATAATATCATTTATATATTCTCCAAATACCTTCTTTAAAAAATTCTTAAGTCTAATCCTTTCTATTATCATATTTATTTAAGTCTGCACATAGTTACTTTGGAATGTCTAAGACACCATGAGTCTGCCACTGGCTATGTATTTCTGGAACCATGAAGTAGACACTGTGAAGCTAGACACTATGAACAAGACACTGTGAACAAGACGTCGTGAGAAAGATACCGTGACCATGAGACACCGTGACACTCAGACAATGTGATCAACCTAGACACTGTGTGATGGAAACACTGTTTCTATGACTTGCTGTGACACCATTTATTAAACTAATTTGTCGTCTTTAATTTAATTTATAAAGGTCATATTTTATGACTTTAATGCACTGACATAATTAATGTTTCATTGTAGACATATCATTGGACAGTACGAGGTACGAGGTGCAGAACACATGAAACCTGTCAGCTCCAACATGTGCATCCGAAGTTAAAAGATAAGTGTGTCCCAGAATAAAAGAGAGCGTGATAAATAGACAAAAAGAAGGGGGTCACGAGCACCATAAAAAGGAAGATACTTGGATGACGTTTTGATATAAAGGCACACTACATGCAACTTGATATTTTTGAACACACGAAGCATATTTGAAGCTTAAGAAACAACTTCGCTCGATTGAACCACACAAAGAACACAAGCTGAACCACGACACTATGTTTTTCACACAACTACTAGAGAAGGACTCAAAACTTCATCTTCTTCAATCCAAAGGATTTCAGAGCTACATTGACATCACACAAGAGAATTATAAAACTATATCTATATTATTTATTTGTTGTGATCATTTTATTTACATTACGAGATGTGTGTGCTTCTATCTGTTTTAACACACGATGTCTCTTAAGATTAACTAGAGGATACTGAAATCCTCACACCATCATTTTTATACCTGTGTGTATCCCACGTAGAACTGTGGTAGAGGTCTAAGGACCTGGACAACCTATATTGGTGTTGATTCTTTCCCACATAGAACTTTGGTGGAGGTCTGAGGACCTGGACAGTCTGTGCAATGTTGTCAAACCCCAATCCAGTGTGTAGATAATAGTTTATATAAAACTGTTGGGGAGTAATAAGTATCTTCTTGAGACTAAACCTCTTGTTAAAAACTGTTGTGCATTTTTATTTTAGTTAAAACTATTTTGAATATTCTGCTGCTAAGTAATTTAAATATAAATCTATTTCAATGTTACTCTAATAGTTAAACTAGAAAGTGTTTGTATTTATTGTAAACCAGTAGGTTAGTTTCAAAAGAAAATATAATCTTCAGATTATATTAACTAAGAACTAATCAATCTCTTTATAACCTAACTGAACCTTTACTATATTAAAAATTCACTACAGATTATCTTGCTATTTAAATTGGGGGAGTTTAATACAATGCTTTTAAACCAAAATTTTTAATTGGAACTCAATCCCCCATATCATGAGTATCCACTCCGACAAACTTATACATATCTAATTTAACTAAATGTAATACAATTTATTATTCCATTTTGGAATACTTCTTCATCTAAAAAACAGAGTTTGTTATAAATTTGAAAATTAAACATAGCATTGTTAATACAAACCAAATTGATTTTGACATATGCATCATATTTTCGTGGTTATAATAACATATATAAAAATAATATAGACATGGGATTGTATTCATTATAATATTTTTTCAACAACATAGCATTCATTATATTTGATGAATTCTCTATTAGTTAGGTTATAAGATGTTTTAAATTTTCAAATCTAAAATATATATTCCCTACAAAGTATGAGAAATTAATTTATATTATATGAAAACAATTCTCTAAAATAATTATTCTTTAATGATAACATCATATAATATATTCTCTTTATTCCAAAAAAAATTAGATCATCAATAAATGGATCGGAATATATGGAAATGTCGTTGCCATGTTATTTTCAAGGCCACAATTTTATTTGTTATTAAAACTATGGTATCAATATAATAATTTCATAAAAATTTAATATTACCTATGGTACCACCCCATTAAATAGAACATGTGTGTGATGCTTCATAGTAGGCTCAAAATTCATAATATGGTGTGGTTATAGTAGAATAATAGTTGTCCTAGTACAAAAACTTTCTCGGAGTCTCTTAGAATTCAATAAACTTGACTCCATCATATCATACTAATGTGGTGTTCCAAATTTCTCTTTACTAATGTTAAAAAAAGGAGATTATATAAGAAACTAATCAATGTAAAAAATTTTGTTTCGGATAGAGATAAGATCACTCATTATTTATATTCTTGTATCAAAGTAAATTGTTTTGTTCACAAATTTTGATTTCTCCTTAATAAAGAAACATATACCAGAAATATAAAGGTATCTAAAAACCTTATCTTATCTCATTTCATTACTTTTTTACCAGAAAGGAGGAAGTACATGAATGTAGGATACCCAAGGGATCAAAATTAAGTGAAGTTAATTTATCACATCTCTAGAGTTGTGGAAGATTGAAATAATGGATATTTTAAAGGAATAATCTTATATGTATAAATAAATTATATATTTTAGAGACATAATAAAAACATTGCACCTATACCCTATGTCTCTGCTTGATCATTTTATTTTCCAACTTGGGATATTATAAAAAACCATTTGATTGAAACAATAGATGATCTCATCAAAGGGGGATACCTCAAATGAGTTACTTATTCTTACACCCTCATCATCATTCCTACGATGAAATATTTGAATTAATTTAGAAAATATCTGTGTATACATATTTATAATTATCCTTAAAAAATTCGAGACTTTATTATCAATAATATACATTCAAAATTTACTCATAAAATGATATCAGATGATCAAAATTGAATTAATTTATGTATGAGTACATAGGGTGTCTAATCGGATAAAATTGGGAATGATATAAAATCCAAACAAATAATAAATTATGACCATCATCATGTTAAAATATGACATGAAAAAAATACTATGATGGAAAGGAATGAAACTATACTTTGAGAATTATGAAACTTTTTGGATTCTCATTGTTAGTTTGTGACCTCCTATACCAACTATAATCATTTCCTTGGGTGTTAATCTTTCTCATGGTAGGATATTTCATCTTCTCCATTTCATTATATTATCTCCACCAAGGTAACGCACTTTCACCTGGTCTATTCTTTATAGTTCAAGGAACTCTAATTGAAAATTTTAATTATGGAATTGTGGTAGAGGTGGTTTCTAATTTAATGGATATAAAAGGTTACACTATATTTTATCATCTAAATATTTTGGATGGAATAATTTTTTTTCATTAATAGTAGAGATAATTATATCATGGGTTTCAATAAGATTATTAATGACTATGAAAGACACAGTAGGAATCCCATTTCCCTTTCAAGAGTAGTATGTTCTGCTCCATGTGCATAGATATTCACTCAAATAATGTTGGGGATTACCAATTAATTTCATGAAAAACCATCCCCATGGAATACTTGGTAACCCCTTTTTATAATGTGATAATTCATATCCACCATTTGTATAGGCTTTTTAAATGGATAATCACTCAAATATATAATTATAAGAATAGGTATATTTTCTTTAGTGGAAGTATCACACTTGTTAATAACATTACCTTAGCTATTCCTATTAATGTTATTTCCATTATAATATTTTCTAAAGTATTCATCTATGACATTGAAATATATTCTATAGTTTCATATAGGACACACATGAGGAAGAGAAATATGAATGAGCATCATAGACACCATTTGATATATCTATTAGCGAAGTTGGAAATATCTTTAGATGTTTTTAGGATACCATGTGTTATATATTGGAAAATATAAATGGGAAATGGTTGAATAAGGTTGAATGAGAGGATATATATAATAAATCATTAAAACGTGTTTGGATGTCATTATCCTTGAAATTGATTATAATAACTAGGAAGATAAAATTTCTTCATAATACATAAATACCTCACTAAAATGTTTGTGAATCCTGTAATAATCAAGAAGGTGGTCCTCCTATTAATGTTGTTAAGTATGACTATGTGAGAATCTAAAGTAGTTACATATCACTTTAAGGGAATCAACATTATCTAAATTTAGTTTAGATCAGTGAAGATAAAATTTTGAAATCTATAGTTGGCTATGTTATGACTCTTATCAAACCCTAAATAATGGGATGGGATGTTCATTGTGTTGAGTATCCTATATGTAAAATATTATCTAGTCAATGTGGATTTTAGAGAATAAATTTTGAATGAGGAACTACATCAAAATAAGATCTAGGAATCTTATAGAAATTATTATAGTATGTATGTAAGGGGGAGTTCCATTTCATAGGAAGATCATATGAAAGTAAAAGAAAAAATTAAATTGAATCAAGAGTGTATTGGTGTATGTTTGTCCCATTTTTGAGAATTTTTTAAATAATTGTTACCTAATGTAACCTTATAGTGATCATAGATTAAATTTTTTATGATATTCTTTGGGAAGTGGATTTGGGAATTCATGTCAAATTTAAGTGTTGTCTTCTATTGAGTGTTTTAATGATTCTTGAGTCTTGGATTATATAATATAAAGATTAAATTTACTCAATATATATATAGTATTTATAAATTACTATAATTCTAAAAGATATAAAATTTATTATATTATGGTTGATCAGGCTCTAAATATTTTTTGGAATGGGAATAATTTTATAAGGAATGGATGTATTTTATAGTTTATGTGGGTGGGGAACATAATATGATTGAGGGAAATGTGGGATAAAATGTTTTCCCTCTATGTGCATGAAAAATGGATATAATAGAGCTTTCATCTAATAAGTATTTAATTTATAAAAAATGGGAGTATTAGATTGAGGAAGTAGTTTGTATATGGAGGTATAATTCATAACTAGTCATGAAAGTGTTTAAATAAATTAATGGTGTAATTTCATGGATATATTTTCTCTAGTACCTAAACATTATGACAACATGGGTGGTAATTTTAATAGTTTCAATTAATATATTTCAACTCCAGTACTTTTAGTGGAACAAAATTCCATCGTGGGTGCTAATATAAGTAAATATACATTATATAGCCTTCTAGTTTCATAGATCATAAAAATAAGGATCATGTGTATAAGGTGAAATTCAGCCATTAATATTAAGTAAATACACCATGGATGAGGAATCATATGTTTAATGTAATTATAATATCAAAAAAATAAATCCAGATTAGTACAAATACTTATTGTACTATAATATATATAATTATGTGAGCTTCATCATCCTACATCTTATTATTTATGACATGATTATTATCTATCCGAAAAAGGATTGAGTTAATGAGATAAGAATTTAATTTTCCATAAGATTTATGATACATGAATTCTTTTGCATAAATAGATCTTTGGAATAAGTATTGGGAGGGATATATATTCTAGAACATTATACTTTAATTAATCAGATGACATCAAGAAAGTGTTAGATATCTTTGGTATGTGTAAAGTGAATCTTTTAACCACTCCCCAAGCTAAAAAGTTTAAATTGAGTAAGTTGACAGAACCATTAATGAAATATGAGGTAGATAATATCGAAAAAATTCCATATACATCAATATTTTGAATCCTTATATATACCTTGTTTTTTACTCAACCAGAAATTATGAAAGTAGTGGGTGTTATTTCTATATGAATTTCAAATAATAAAAGATGACTTTTTAGGGTTGTGAAGTGTAAATTATGTACTTAAAGGGTTTTGGAATCATGGAACATTGCATTGGAATAGTCAAATCACTAAAAGGGCAAGCTAACTCAGACATTGGGGGATATAAAAACACTCAGAATATCACCACTATATTTTTGTTAACTTTCAGAGGAATTTATTTGATTTGGATATTGATGTTTCAATATGTTTTTTCACACACTATAATGAAAATTTTTTACATAGATTTAACAAAATAGAGGAAGGAGTTAATATACCTAAAAGAGATAATGGAAGCTCTTGAAAGGATTCAAGATATTGGGATATTGTTTATTGAAATGAAACATTTGATTCACTTAAAAAATAATTGAAATTTCATTCTAAGATGATGCATATTAAACATAAGTATCACTTAATTGGTAATCATTTTGAGGATGGGGAGATAGATTTATAGAGAATATAAGGGGTTATAATTTTGAAGATATTCAGAAAAAGGATGTAGTACAATATCTATTGTGTTGGTGATGTACCTTAGTTGGTATGGGATGATCGGTAGGGAGGTATGGAAAGCATGAAACCATTTGGATGTTTAAGGTAGATGAATAAGTTTATGAATGTTGGTAAGAGAATAATTAGTGGATATTGGAAGTTAATTTTCATAAAGAGGATTCTAAGGCTTTAGCAGTGTTTGAAAATCATATTATATCCATTGATTAAGTTGAATAAATAGAGGATCCATGTATATCTAACATATGATGGTTTAGATGGAAGTGTTGGAGTTGTGAAAGTAAAGTCATGAAGATTGTATCTTATATCATCATATTTTTTTCCAGAAGATGTTAACTAAAAGTTTCCCATAAACTTAATCTAATGGAACCAATATGGAAAACATTATGGAATTTCATAAGGATAACTATATAATTTCATAATATTTATATTTTATGAGTTTTAGTTGTATAATACTTACTGGGTGAAGAATTTTTGGTTTTGGAATTTATTGAAAAAGTGTTGATATTTCTAGGGAGAGTTGATCAGGTGGGTTCTCCTAGTAAAGATCAAGAGTTGATGACTTCCAGATGTTACAAAATAGAATATACAATTTAATTTAGTAAAGGAACTTTTGACCTGGGTAACATGAATTGCAATTATCTTCTGATAACATTAATTAAACTAATTAATTTTTCACCCTATAGAGTATGAATTATTTTTAAACCATGTAAATTGTTTTATTATTTATTTTATTCATTATTTCAACCATATAATTTAAATTATTCGTTTTTTACATCCATTCTACAGTTGTGTGCTATGGTGAAATTATTTGGGTGATTTATATCTACATTTTTCTGGAAAATATAGCGTGGGTTTTCATCAGTTCTTTATTTTCACCTTTATATGTTAAACTGGATATCATCTAGTGTTTTTAAGAGATATAGCCATTATCATAACATGAATAAACCACCATGTAACTTATTTCCCCATAAAATGAAAATTGTATGGATCCTAAAATTATATTTTTTCCCCAAAATTTTAAAAAAGTTGTCATAGGATTACATAGTACCTGGACAGTCTCTACTAGTAACTCAACATGCCAACCCATGGTGCTATAGCACTGTACCATTCATCATGTTCCAAATGGGTTAAAACATTGTTCTTGATGACTCCAACTACCATCTCCCTCTCTATATCCCTACATTGATCCTTTAAAATAATATTATGGGACTATTCTACCAAATATTATCCTCCAAAGTAATAAATTGAAGATTAAATTGTGATCAAGACCCCGGTCTTCAATAAATTATTTTCAAAATTAAAAATTTACTGTGATTTTATTTCCTTAATACCATGTTTTTCAATATTTCCATTTACACAAACTGATATGGTATTTAATAAAATCAACACCATTTGGATTATCATCCTTACTAAGAATTTCGAAACATATCCTAATATCTAATGCTTGAATTGGAATATGATATCACTCGTTGATTTTGATTCCAAAATTGTCATAATTAAAATTCTAATGAAATTTATTAAAATAATTTTCATTTCTCATAAAACTCTATCAACGATTTATTAAAGACACTACTAATTTAAAAAATTAAATGTCTAATTTAAATAACATAGTTCCATATTCTAAAATATTTGAGAATTTCTAGTTGGTTCTAAAAATACCAACTCACTATAAAAAAGATCAATCCCCTACATTATAGGGTCATCACATTACTCCCACATGATACTCAAAAATTGGAAATATCATGAGAATATATGGTTACCAAAATAGGGTTTAATCCAAACACTTGTTATTATTTAATAGAATGATTCTTGAATTCTCAAAACGTATCAAAACAATTATTATGTAAGAAACAATATAATACAAATCTAATTCCTTCTTATATCACTCCTCTAATTATACTCAAAGGTCATTATTAGAAATAAAATATCTATTAGAGAACACAATATATACTATAAATTTTGTATTTATTGATAAAATTGATGCAATTAAACCAAAAACACCTTGCATTTCTATGAGATATAACAATTAACTAATAATTTCTCCACATTGTGTTTATTTCTACTCATGGGTAATAACCCTAGATGACAAAGAGTATTCTACCAACCATAAGAATATCCATACCATCATTGTATAATTTAAATACCCATTTTAAAATCTCACATATACTCAACTTCTAATTTTATTGACTAAGAATTTACACCAACATGTACCAGATTGAAAGCCTCTATTCGTATTGGTATATAATCAAATATATGGCTTCTCTTATCACTACTTACCAATCATCAAATTTCTCAGATTCAAATATCACTCTAGTTTCACTCATCCCAAGACATAATGACCCAATCCTAGATAGTTTCTATCTTTCCCTTAACTATGGTCTATGAAAACATAGTTATTTGTTCCATAATTGAGAAATCATTCCATGGTTTATTATATTGGAGTTGGTGACAAAGAATAAACTAAATTTTTTATATTTCATATTAAATTAGATATTTTTTATAAATTGTTTATCATAGGTTGAATTATTATTTTATATATACCTTTATATGATAATTTCATTATAGTATTCATCACATAAATTGGTTATATCTATACCCCACTATAATGAGAACATAGGGATTAAATGATGATATTCTTAATGATATTTGAGATTATCTAGATACAACATTAAGAATGGGCATAGTTTAATATATATTATCATGTGTGGCGGGATTATGAGCATCAAGACTTTATCTCATGATTTTCAAAGTTGATAATATCAAATAATGGAGGTTTTGATGATTCAATAAAAAATAGGTACATCATGTATCACATGTTTCATTGGTCATTATTATCAACTAGTATGAGTATTTTTCTTTGGACTCGATACCATTATTGTGGTGATTTATGTTTTTTTATCTTGAACCATGATTAAAATAACATGTCATTTAACTATGGTAAATTATCATTCATATATTGGTGAAATATTATTATGGGATTAATTGTATTATAGTTATAGTTTTTGTCCCTTGAAAATATAGAAATAATATGTCTTTGTTCCTTTGATTGAATTGAAAGAGTGTGGTATAAATCTACTACAATGGTTGTTTACAAAGACGTTAATTTTGTAATGTTAGAGAATGAATGTTATAATAGTATGTATGAGGATAGATATATGCATCCTACATGATGATACATAACAAATGGATAATAAAAATAATGTTATCGTTACATAATGATTGTTATTCAATGTGAAATTGTGCATGATAATGTCTTAAGCGTACCTATTTCACTAAATGGTTATAGCAGTTCCCAACCAAGATAAGAACATAGAAGTTCTATGATAATAATAAAAAAATATATGGCCGATTTATTGATGAAATTTTTTGACATGAAATATATGATACATGCCATCAAGGATAGGAGACACAACAGAAATTTTTTACTTCTCCTCGTGATGTTCTCCCTTAGTAATCTGTAATATAATGAGGTCATGAAAATATAACCCTATTTTAGGAATGAAAATTTTAAATTTAATTGTATATTAAGATTTATAGATGTCTGTAATGGTCCTTAAACATAAATATTAATATTAATTCATTTCATGAGTTGCATACTTTTATGTATTACTTACAACTGGGATGACGTATGGTTGAGGCGAGGTTTGATACATTGTGTGCATAATGTGTGATATTAAATTAATTAATAAGTCAAGGATGTATTATTAAATTCTATTTTTAATGAAATTCAATATCATTAGACCTTTTATGGGAATGTAACTACCTAACCAAGTCCATGGCCCATGGTTTTTTTTTTTCAAAAAGTTCATTTTTAGTAATTCAAAAAAAGATACATCAACCACTTAGGTTTATAATGCTAGTATACAATCAAATTCATTATATATATCAACAAAATGTAATTATATTACACATTTTATGTTTATTGTATTTTTTATAATTATTCCATTAACATATTTCTCTATGTGTGCCTTGGAAATATGATATATGTTGACCTTGGACTTTAGGAAGTTCTTCCGAACTCCATGGAGAAAGGCGCGTATAGCCTCACATAAAAAGTGTATCTAGAACATCAGTAAAATTATTTATAAATTTAACATAATTATTAAATATTATTTTCATAAAAGGTTTAATAATTATTATTTGTTTGATCAAAAATATCATGTTAAGAGATAATCAGAAAAATATTAAGGACATGAATATTTAAAAAATATTTTTTAGTTATTCATGTGGATATAATATTTATATATTTATTAGAGAATAATTAAATGATAATTATTTAAATAATTAATTAATAATTAATTATCAATGATTCAATAAATTCTGAGGAAATATGAGTTGGGTTGATTTTTCAATGAAAATGGCATACAAAATATTTACTAAGTAAATATTAATTTACTTATTCAAGAAACTGTTTTAATTTAACTTCGATTTTAAAACATATCAAGTAAATAATATTATTATTATTTAGACATGTGTTTCACCATGTATTAAGATAATAATAAGTTCCAAAATTCAATTATTATTCCCTAACATTATCTCTATATAAACCTGATTATATCATTCTCAATAGGTTTTTTTCATTGCATAATGAAACTCCAGAGATTGATCCCAAACCCTAGATTGATCTTTTTTTAGAACACTCTCTAGAATAGGTGTCTTTTATCCTCTTCAACACTATTTAATCTATAGATAAAAAAATTAATCATTTCATATTTAAGTGATTCTAGTTACTATCAATAATGAATGACACAAGTGTTAGAGTCATCCATGATAGAACTCATGTATTTATATAGTGAAATTCAAAGGTGTTTGGATCACTTGTAGATCACCACTAGAGGGATTAAACCCTTAATACTATAATTAAATACTAATAAAACATAAATTGGTCATCTGATTCATCAATGAATAATGATTTCCAATATGTGGTAGTTATTTATTTGCATAATGTATTTATAAATTCTAAATGATGATCATATCCCATACATTCTAGGATTTCTATTTTTCTATTTATAAGGTGAAATTAGATGAAGTTGATGAATTTCAATTTTTTTGCATGGGTCCAAAAACTTATATTGCACATCAGAACCATCAAGTGGTCTTAGAGACGTGACATAATAATTTATAATAATGTTTTATTCTTTGACCGATTATATGCAGTTTTTATTAATTTATATTTTATTCACTATTTAATATAGAAGTTAATTTACATGTTACTTCAAATTAAAATGTTTAATTAAGATTTATATGATCCTAAAAAGGTTAAGAATATGTGAATAATGATCAGAAATTTCATCTGGAGGTGATAGGGATTCGGGATTATAAACTAGGTTACACAGTTTGTATTTTAAAAGAAAACAATATAAATTGAAGTTCACCGCACAAAGATATGTCATGGGATAAATGACACATCAAGCATTAAATAATATACGGATTATTAAATTATCTCAATACTCAATGCTTCGATAGGTCCGTACTATAAATTTCTCTCCAGACCGCACATTGTGTAGTTGGTGTACATATCATTTCAGTTATGCATCCGAAAAATGAATTATAAGTAATCCATATTGTCAAATATGTGTTGTGTATTAATGCACAATTTATGGGAATAAAAACTATGAAACATGGAGGTTACACATCTTGTAGTTGCAAAACACATATTGTTCTTTATTACATTTTTCATCTGAAATAAATGTAAATTCACTAGAAATATTTCATCGATACAAATCATGAGACATACATGAAGTGATTATCATTTGTACACATTGTGTGTCTCTTCCATGATAATTCATGATTCTATAAGAGCATGTCTTGTAAATGGGAAAAGATACATTCATGGAAGGTATCTCATAAGTATATGTTGCATAGTCACTCATTAATTAATGAAAAAAAGTACATGAAAAAAATAATTAAAGGGGGCATTAAATCAAAGTTACTTGGATATAATCTAGTGTGATTACTATGTAACATGATTCTCAGAGTTAATTAATGATCAATTAATTCTATTTAGTTATCAATAAAATATAAGAGAATAATTTAATGACTATGCTTCCCCAAATGATGGGAATCTCTAATATTATTTGAATGGACATTAATATAAAATAATTATTTAATAAACTAATTAATTTGTGTGGTTTTATCTTAATAATAAAAATAATAATTAAATTAATGATATAAAATTTATGTTTTCTTATTAATTTAATGTGTCGATGACCATAAACATAGTCTGACCTGTGTATGTGATCAGTTTATTTTAATTTATTATTATTAAATTAAATTGATGGTTGACATGTCACCCCCTCCTCTATACTATATAGGACATGTGGGTACATGGTTTATCTTATGTAAAACAATTTAAAAATTCCATTAGTTCCCTTACCCAATATATGAAGAAAATAATATGTAAGGATATAGATTCTAGATGAGGGGAGGTGTTCCAATTAGAGAGCCAAGGTGAAACCATCCCAAGAGATACATAGGTGCATTTGTAGAATGTTGGAACTCAAATGAGGAACGGTTCCAAGAGTTGTTTCCCAAGGTTCAACTGTTGTTTTATCATTTTATGGATAACCCAACCATTAAAAAATCTCATGATCATTATTTTTTATTATTTTATTTCTCTCATTTTCATGGTTAATTATTTATGAATTCTATATTATTTAATAAATATATTAAAAATCATGCCATATGGAATTGAAATAAAATTTCATTATGAATAAATATTATCTAGAAATATATAATCACATATATAAATTCCCCATAATATTGAAAAGCATTTAATAAAATAAAATAGGTAATATAGGTATGAATATAAAAATATTTCAAATAAAATATTTATTCATAAAATCATTACACTTCTTTGGATGAAGTTGAAAAATAGTAGAAAATTATTAATCAACCTCTGTTAGTATACCTAATTTTTTTTTGGGAATATATTAATTGGGTTTTGGATTGAAATAACATAGTTTATATTAATGACTTTCGCCTTCATAAGAATTTTAATAACTCGTATGTATCTTTTAATGAAATCCATGTCTAGAGGTTTTGGATTGGGGAGTCCACCAAATGGATCAAGAGTTGTAAGATAATGTAGTTGGAATTTTATGCATACCTAAGTACATTTCAATAGTTTTTTATTCATCCATCTTGGATATGTTAGGTTGACATAGATCCATTCCACCAGAATATCCATGTGACATGATATTTTGAATCCAATGGTGATGGAATTTGGGTTTTACTACTAAAAAAATGTCCTTTAATAGCACATGCCTTTATCAGCGCTAGAAAAATACGCTGAGAAACTCCATCTTTATCAATGCTAAAATAAGCGCTGATGAAGGGTTCCCTTTAATAGTGTATTTTGTTTAGTGCTGATAAAAGTTTACCTTAATCAATGTTTTATTTTCGTGTAGATAATGTTTTCCCTTTATTAGTGAATTATTTTTTGAACTGATAAAAGTTACCCTTTATGATAACGGGAAATAAACCGCTAATAAATGGCAACCTTTATTAGAGCTTTATTAGTGCTGATAAAGTTTTACACAATAAAATTTACAAAAATTAACAATTCTATTAATTAAATAATTATTGTTAAAAATTAATAAACATATATATATAAATATATATTAAAATTTATAAAATAGTATATATTAAATATCTAGATATATAAAATGAAGTAATTAAAAAAAATTAAAATTAAAAATGATTTGATTAAGAAAAATAGTAAACATTTTATTAATTAAACAATTATTGATAAATATTAGTAAATTTAATATATATACAGATTATAGATATTGATAAATAGTATATATTAAATGTAGACATGCAAATGAATATATAATCAAATAAAAATTAATAAATTAATAAATTAAAAATTTATTACATCAATTATTAATGAAACTATTATTTATAAAAATGAGTACGTATAACATATATATATATATATATATTAATTATAACTAGTAATAGATAATATATATTAAATATAAGTATATATAAAATGAATAAAATGTTAATTAAAAGCATATTAATGTCTTATTCTTTTTTAATGTAGTTTGATATGTCAATTTAACATATATAAAATGTTGTGTGTTACATTGATTTCACATTTATATATGTGTGTGTGTGTGTGTGTGCATGTGTGTGTGTGTGTAATTAATGTAGTTTATATGTAAACACAAACAAATATATATTTACTCAATATACTGAAACACATACACCTAATATTTTTGTAATTTATTCAAATTTCCGTATAATTTAGAATTTCATCGTTAACATGATACATTTAATATGTTATTTTTTTTAATCAGCCAAATTTATTTATTTATATATAATACTATTATATTTAGGGCATTCATTTTTAATATTTTGTAATATTTTTATTTTATTCAATAATTTTCTATTATTTTTTATTTATTATGTTTTAGTATATGGAAAATGTAATCATAATTACATCAATATATATATATATATATCAATATTTTTTTTAATAATTTATATTTAATTAATAAAACTTATCCATTTTTTCATTATTTTTAATGTGCACTCCTTTTGAATTATTCAATTTCACTCATTTTTAAAATACATGTAATTAAGATTATATATCTGCTATTAATGTAAAAAATGTATTTGTAAATGAATATTTATAGACAATATATATTTATAAATGTATGTTTAATATATTTATAAATTTATATATTTAAAATTATTATAAGTAAATAATAATTATTTTTTAAATAAGTATTTATATAATTTAAATATATAGTTATATATATTTAATAATTATAAAGTAATAATCAATTTATTTAAAGAAATATTTTATCCATGCTAAAATTTTAGAACTGATAAAGATCAATATTTATCAGTGCTAAAAACCACTGTTAATTAGAAATTTTACAAGTCCTAAAATATTAGTCTTAATAAAGATGTTTTTATCAGCTCTTTTTTAGTGTTTATAAAGTTATCTTTTTCCAGCTCTTATCAATTAAACACTAATAAAAGGGTTTATTTATCAGTACTTTTCTCAAATCGTTGTTAAAATTTTCCAATATATTTAATATAACCCGAACTTGTACTCACTCATTGTGATTTTGAAGTTCTCGCGGAACTCCTCCACTACTGGTGTTACTCCACTACGAGCCATCTGAAAAATAAAGGATATAATTCAATGTTTTTTATTTTATACTATTTCTATATCATTGTTTGATCTTTTGGGTCCTTATTTTTTCATTTTTACATTGTTCTTAACCTTGAAGAATCCTACATGACTTCCCTTTGTCGCTTCCAGTGTGACTTATTTGTGCATTTTAATGGCTTGTTTACAATACAAATATTTGTAGTTAAACGTCATGAAACCAGGATGAGAGATGATGTGTAATTTAACTTCTTACTGCTAGGATGAGTTTTCATAGTTTAATGTCATGCAACCAACATGAGAGATGATGTGAATATTAACATCATTCTTCTAGAATGAATTTTTCTAGTTTAAAATCATATAACTACTATGAGATATAGTGTGAAGTTTAATGCCTTGATTCTTGGAAGAATTTGTGCAGTTTAACATCATAAAAACAGGATGAGAGAAACTATGAAATTTAATGTCTTTATTCTAGGATGAATTTTTGCAGTTTAACATCATATAAGCATGGATAGAGAAGATTGATGACCACTAGGTGAAGTATTTTAGGAGAAATATTGTATTAGTGTGGGTTTTGACTCATTCTTCATCCATTGTGGATAGTGTGCATGCTCTTTTTTTGTGGATCAGCTTGGATTGGTTTTCTGAAATGGTTTCTAGAATGGGAGAAATTAATTTTCAAAATTATATTTTCTTTAACAATATTGTTTATTATAATGTCAAAAGTTGGTTTAGAAGAATGTGGTTTTAAATTTAAAATAAAATAGAAGTTTTTTAAGATAGAATTATTGTTTTTTATGAAATTTTTCTTGTGATCTATTTATTTTGGCATGAGATATTCCTCTGGGTTGTATTTTAAATTTATTTTCAATAGAATTTTATGATTTTTATGTTATTCAGAATATGTCAGCCTAAAATCTCCATGAAGTTTCTAGTGGGTATAACCCCATTTCTATTTCTCCTCAATTGTTGACCATCTTCCCTGGAAATTTTGGTTTGTTAGAGGCAGTGATGTTGCTTGAAGAATCTGATCATGTCTTCAGAGTGTTTGGAACTCCCTAATCTTTTGAGTTCATGTGGCTCCAGTTTTACTTGTCATTCCAACTGTGTAATAATGGGAGTTATTTTCCCCACCTACGATTCAAGTGGGGATGACATGGGAGAATTTTAAGTCCATCATTTTCTTGTGTTTTATATCTGAGGAGGTGAATACGAATAGAAGGGAAGAGTTTATGAGTGTCCAGCAGGAAGAGAAGATGGTGAAGTATTATGTTGAAAACTTCAAAGTGCTAGTTTTCAATTGTTCAGATGTGGTGCCACAAGATCTATAGAATTCTTCTTCTTTAATTGGGGGTCTTCATCTATAGATCAATAAGTTAGTCCTCTTCTCCAAGGATCTCCCTTTTTAGAATTTTGTGCAGGAATCATTTTTGGATGAGTTGGTGTGAAAGAAGTTTAAACACACTGGCTCGGTTTTTTTCAACCATTTTGGGGCTAAGACAATAGAAGTTTCCTCTTTTTTGTGTCTATTGTAAGTTTATATTTCATTGTAAAAGTCTGATGAAATTATACTTCCATAGTTCAAATGTATTTTTTTAATGTGAACCTTTAAATATTTATCCTTTCATGAATTAGTCCCCTTCTTTCTATCATGATTGTTTGGAGATTTCTACTTTTGTGGAAATCTCCCCTTATGACTTTTGTATGGGATCATTTATATTCTTTATTTATTTAATTTCTACTATTGTTTCAATATACGTAGTTTGTTAAAATAATATTTATGTCTATTTGTATCCATTGATCAATGATGCCAAAAAACAGATTAGATGTGAATCACTCAGAAGTTTAATAACAAAAATATGGATTCTCTATGAACTTCATTACTATTGGTTAACTCCCTCTTAACATAAAATCAGACCTGAACTTCCTACTCAACATCCCCATGAATATCTCATCTCACACACACTCACCACCATCTATATCAGATCACCATTCATCATTCACTCTTGCTTCTCTTCCTGCACCCATTTACTATATGCATGAAACTTCATGGATCATGCATCTTTAAAAGTAGTAAATGGGTATAATAAGAGAAGAAAAAGTGAATGTTGAATAGAGATATGATATAGATGGTGGAGAGTGTGTGTGGGATGAGAGATTCACTGGTATGTTGGGAAGAAAGTTCATGTCAAATGCTATGCAAATTGGTAGTGAACCAACAATAGTGAAGTGAATAAAGAATCCTTAGTTTTTTATTATCTTATATATGGAAAAAATAAACCCTTTGGAAAGTTTTAATTGTAATTTTATGATATACTTTCTTTATTTTATAAAAAAAATATAATGAAATTTTGGTTTAATTTTCATTATTCCTTATAGAGTTCATTTATTTTACAAGATTTATGTCCATGTGTCAAGCCTTTTTATGAAGAGCAATGAAATTGTATCTACTTAATAAAATAGGTAATCTTGATGTTTACATAGTAAAATCATTATCCATATAATTAATGAATTTTTTATACTTATGTTAAATTTATTTTTTTTAGTTTTACTCACATAATAATTTCTTTCTTATATAGGTGGATTCTTTTGTTCAAGTTGGGGTGACCTGTCCAACCTTCAGGATTATTCTCCCTCAGAACCTTTTCAAAACTGAATTGTTTCATTTATCACTTCATTTCATGTTCACTCCATTACCATTTTAGGATGATCAAAACCACTACCTCTTTTCAATTACTAAGGTAATATTTATATTTTCACAGTAAAATCATTATCCATTGAATTAATTTATTATTTCGTATTTATGTTTAATTTACTTATTTTTTTCTATTACTCATAATTATTCTTTTTCATATAGGTGGATTATTTTTTTGAGTTGATGTGATTTGTTTGAAGCTACACATGCAATGATGGATGTTCGATAAAAAAAATCAAGTGAAATCATGGTAATATTGATAGTTTGGATTTTTTTGAACAGATGTAATAATTTTTATTAATGTAATTTTATAAACAAATCATTGAAATGTTTCTAATATATATTTTTTCTAGTATTTGAGTTGTATGTTAATTTGTTTTTTAATTTTGTATTAGTACATGCTTTTGTTGATATTTGGAGTGTTTTTTGGGTGTTTTCGGTGTGTTTTTGGTGCTTCAGGTGTTGTGGTGTTCTCTTAAAGCAAACTACAATGGTGTTGTAGTGCGATGTTATAGGACATTGCAGTATAACCCATTATTAGACCTTTTAAAATCACTGATAAAGAACACATTTTTTATAAATATTAAATGTGGTGATAAAGGACGTGTTTATCATCACTTCTATATCTGGTGATAAAGGTATACTTTATCATCAATTCTATAGAACTGAAAAATTTTCCATTATTAGCACTTATAAAAGTGCTAATAAAGGATTCCTTCAGTGGATATAAATAAAATCACTGATAAATTGGACATTTATCACCACTTTTAAAATCACTGATAAAGGTCCCATTTATCAGCACTTTTCTTAGTGCTGATAAATGTCCCATTTATCTGCATTGTTTATGTAGAGACCTGAAGCTTAACGTACATGGACATTACATTACTTTTGCGGAATTCTAAATACATAACAAAAACACACACACAAGGACCGTAATAGTTTAGTGTCTTTGGAAACTCGGAATATAATCTTCTAATCATGGTGAAATATCTTCAACATCTCCCATAAAGATCTCCCTTTTTTACCTAAAACCTTTCTTTATATCCTGGGGAAAAGAAAACATAAAAGGGTGAGCGTGAATTCTCAGTAAGGGTAAACAAAAGAAATATCAATCACATCATATTCATAAGAACATAACTTTGGAAATTGTAACCTGCAAAAGAGAGAAAAATTTCATAACATGGGATAAATCATAGTAGTGAAATGTAATCCCAATAATCATAACATAAAATATGAAACTTTGTGTAATACACACATAATCATAGAGAATCATTTCTTGTTAGTCAAGACTCATTTCCAAGACTATCTTAGTGGACAAAGTCCATTTCTGAACCGAGTTACCCTCATTTCAGTCCTGCTTCACTGAACCGGTATAACCTACCGTTCCAGCCATGTCTATCTCATGAGATATAAAATCTTTACCCAATGAATTGGAGGGAGATATAGGCCCCACCCATCTCATAATGATACCATTATTATGTGTGCCACAAAATCATAAATCATACATCATTTCATAACCCATGTAATACAAATGGGAATCTTAAACATCATGACATCATAAAAAAATTCATATAAGATAAAGGAATTCATAAAAATAATTCCATCACAACATAATAAAATCAATGTAATAATAGGGATAAAAACAGAACCCTTTATTATCTTAGATGGAAAATAATTTTGATAAAACACTTGAACTCCATTCTTGAGGAAAATATCCTTTCTTCTTCAAAAACATTTTTTTCCTTTCTTAACATGTCATACAATTTTAAACTAAAAGAAGTTGATTAAAAATAAACTTTAAAACTTGTAAAGGAAGATTCTTGGAAATAATGTTTTAAAAATCCATTCATGTCGTATAAGTTAAAAGAAAACATTCTTCTCGTACTTTTGTCGGAAAAGTCAAAAAGTACCTCGTACGAAAAACGACAAAAGATTCCTTTCATATATTTTACTAAAAACTCACCAAAGGGTAAAATTGGATATAAAATATTTTAAAAGGATATAAATATTACATATTGATGAAACATGGATGTGGATGATAAAATACACCCCAGTAAATTTCAAAGTATAAACAATCTCGGATAAAAATGAGATTGTGATATTTCCCTTACCCTATGTCTGATATGCTTTGTACGTATCCAAACCTCCTGTATAATGATTTAAATAATGTCATTAACTTATTACAGAATCATATTCATTGTTATGATATCATATATGGTTCACTTATGACTTTATATTACCCATTCTTTTGTAAATTCCATGTTAAAGAAGCGTTTTGGGTAAAATCGTTTCATTTATTGTAGGTGTTTGGACTTGTTGTTATTGACATTATTATTACTTATATGATGATTTAATTACTTAAAAAATATAAAACATGATTTATATATCATATATATTCAGTATATATATATATATATAATAGATAGATAAATGATATGAAACACACCGTTCATGGAGACGGTAGTCCGTACGTACGCATGAACGCTGTTTTCCTTTCCTTATTGTCTTGAATGGAAGTAAGTAGATGACATACATATATATATACATAAATCCAGTATATTTAATATGTCATATATTTCATTATTATTCATTATATATACTTTATAGTCATTCATGAATTGTTAATGTGGAGAATAAATCTCATCGCGTCGTGGAGACGGTAGTCCGTACGTACGCACGAGCGATGATATCGTTCTCATGATCGTGAACTTGTGTTGAAGTGTATGTATACTATTTCAGTATCAATATCAATTTATAATAATCATATATAGTTACTCATTACACCATTATACCCATCCAATTAAGGTGGTGGTGGAAAATAGATTACACCAGGGCGTGGAGACGGTATTCCGTACGTACGCACGCGCGGTGATTTCCTTTTTCCGTAGGATGGATAAAAGGTTAATTAGAGTTGTTTAATATTTATAATAATATATCGGTATATAATAAATACTGATGTTATTACTTTATCATGAAACAACTAAATAAGAAGAAGTTGAAGAATAAAGAAATTGAAAAAGATCGGTAATGGATGTTACCTCTTTTTGACGCGCCTTCTCTTAACCTCCACTTAAAGAACTAAGGATGGTCTTTGAAGAATACCAGGACCTCTAGGATGATACTAGGGAAGTGGAGACAATATTTTTGTAGGGTTGTCCGAGCTTGAATGCTCAAATTGGTGTGAGGAGGAGAGGGAGGAGGTGCCCTTTTATAAGGGAGGAGAGGGGCACCTTAGGAAAATCTCAAAATATTATTTTATATTAAGGTAAAATTCGGTTTATAATGGTTCCAAAGGGTCATATTTCGAAGATAAAGTGGGGATGGGTCCAAATCCTTTCATACAATAGGATTTAGACAAGTTTAGGTTATTATTTTAACCTTATCAATTAAATTTAAATCTAAGTTAACTAATTTAACTTTTACCATGTATTTTTGTTTTCTTCCACTATATGGTTAATAAACTTACCATAACAAACCAAAAGAACCCCAAGTTGTTTATTATTAAGATATATATCCTTATCTAAGTCATTTGGCTGAGCCTTATATTTTTAGGAATTAAATAACAATTAATAATATAATATTTGTTTTAAAAACTAATTTATGTCAATTTTGATACTATTTGGTACATGATTTTTATGAAATTCATAACAGAATGATAAGTTCTACAAAAGTTACTTATATCAACAATAACATGTCATATTAACCTATAAAATTAATGTAAGTCATAAAAAGTCTAAAATTACATTTATTTGGGCATTTATAACATCAATTATGTCAATATTTCACTAATAATACAATTACTCCATCATCTTTGTGTCATAATAAATGATAATTATTTAATCCCTAAAAATTATAAATAAATTCCTATGATGTAGATAATTGTATTATATTTCTGGAGACTATTAATGTTCTAATTTTCATGAAGTTTATCACTAAATTAAAATTATTATACTTATAAGATTTAAGAAAGTGACATGTTGTCACATTCTTTGGTTTTAATAATAATTAAATTATTTTCATGGAAAAAGTCCATAAAATGAAACTAATTGGACCCTTATGTTATATGGGTCTACCTTTATCCATCCAATAGGATTTTTCTAAGTGTTAGGGTAATTTTATAATCTTATATTTACCCTTAATTACCCGATTTACCTTTAACTATCATAAATAAAATTTACAGTAGTTACTATTCACAATGCCCAAAAATAAAAAGTAGCTTATTAACATAATTTGGACCTACTGATTCCAAATATGGAATAAATTTTTCCAAATTCAATACACAAAAGATATATAAATTAAATTAAAATTAATTCCGTTGTCGAAAGAAAACGGGTTTTTCTTTAAAACATTGCAAAAGATTGAATTGATTTAACCACCGAATTCTGGGTAAAATCAATGCTAATGACATAAATTATATTAAATGGTAAAAGTATCTTCTATTTATACTTTAAAACCATTCAATATTATAATTTAACCACATAAGATATTACGATGAAAAAAGTTGTTTTTAATTAAAATATAGCGTGTTTTTACTATTCATTAAAATATGAAAGTTATCGGAAAAATATCAAAACTTTATCTAATGTAAATTTTTATATCCTGATTCAGAATAAGGATTTTATTTTGTCAAATTGAACTTATAAACATGTCAAAAACTAGATTTAAAGTGGGTGCGCCATCAAAAGGCGGCAAAACTCCATTTTTTGAAAAATACTTATTTTACCCGAAATATTTATTTTGTTCTTATACCATGTTCTAGAAATGTGTAAGATGAATAATAAAGTTATAAAATTCAAAATTTAGTTAACACTATTCATAACGGCTAGTTCATAACAATATTATAAAAATATATCTTTGTTTATTAAAACCTGGTATTGCGTACAACACACGCTATCGAGGAAGGTCGTGATTGCGTGTAATGCAAGCCAAGTCAGGGTTGCGTGCAGTGCACAACTCCTTTGTTGTTGCGTATAATAGAATCCAACCATATTTCATTTATACATTGAATATATATATATATACTCAATGTTGCTTAGAATAACTATTATCAAAATTGGGTGTAACACGATCCAAGAATAGTGTTGCATATACTGCAACCTAATACAGTGTTGCGTATAGCGCAAGATAATCTTGGTGTGTCATACAATATAATATATGAAATTAAAAAGAATGTATCTTATAAAATCTCGGGTTGTTACATTCTACCCCCTTAAAATGAATTTATCCCTCGATATTCGTCGGGGTTATAAATGGTTTACTACTCGAAATTTTGTTTAATAGAAACCCACATCGTAAAAAGGAATACCAAAACATGGATTTAAAACTAAAGTATGAAATGTAACGGTTACCCAAATTAACTCATCATTGGGTTTCCACGTAAGATAACATAGGTGAAAATATGGATATGGAAGAAAAATCTAACCATCAAGTTCTGATGGAGAGTGGTAGAGAACATGGCTATGAAAAATCCAACAATCGCAAAGCCATAAATTTGTGATGATCTAGGGTACCATCTGATTCATCAGATATAAGATCACTAGGACAACATTTTTGGTTTTCAATATCATTTCCCGAAAGTTGATGAAATTGGAATTAGAAGAAATACTTTCGTGATTTTGGTATAGTCTCACCGTTTGTCATTATTTGGACAATTTCCACTTCATCTCTTAAAGAAATGAAGTTGAATTTTTCATTCGTGATGTGTTAGCAGATCATGTGATAAAATGATGGGTCATTCCATCTGTCTCAAACAAAAGGATATAAAAGTTATCAAAAAAATACATAAGTCTATCTATAGTGAGATTAATCTTATATAGTTCCTAAAATGGACTTATACTTCATATATCATACTCCTTAATATAATAAAACTAGATTCTACTAAACAGGGACTTCCTGTAGGCCAGTGGTAGGAGATAAAGGCCAGTCGCACTTCGGTTGTGAGTTCGATTCCCATGGCCTTGTCCGACGCGATGGGTTGTCGCCCATCCTATAGGTTGTCCTTTTTCTAAAACTATATTACTATAACATCCCATCAATAATATCGAAAAAACTTTTATTTTTAACCAATACTAACTTATGTCCAACATAGTCCATTCCAATCTTTAGGCATATCCATAATACTGCAGTCCAATCTCATAATATAGTAAAAACAATTACCATAGATTTAATACCATCGTTGATCCCCATATATCATAAGATATGTCTTTTTGGTCACATTCCAAACATTCAAAGGCCTTAATCATGTGTTCTATTGAATACCCATTGAACCTTAGTGAAAACATGAATGCAGTTAAAAGTTAACACCTTCCACATTCCAAAATCCTCAAAATTCTATATACTCAAACCATGATATCACTTAGTCCTTATATCAATCATGAGCTCATGAATACTGTCAAATATGTCATTTTCTCGTTTCCCTTCATTATGCGCATATCATCTTATTTCCAAAAATATCTCAATCACTTTGAATACCACATTAGACCAATACATAAATATTCCAATACTCCATGATACAACATTATTTTGGAATCCCATTTTATAAACACTTAATCATTCCACCACATCATTGTCATATTCAACATCGCCAATAGTGATTGCATTTGACTTCCCATTGTCCTTTTCCTTAAGCGGTTGCTCATGTCGATCATCACTAAACCTTGGATTAGAGTATTTATTGGCATAATATCCCATCTCCTTGCACTTGAAACATTGAAGTGTAGTAGGTTCATTCTGTGTATCCCTTTTTTTGCATCATTAGACATCTTCTTCCCATCATTGCAGCATTCAAATGCCCGATGACCTTCATTTCCACATTTGAAACATTTACTTGTCCCTTTAAGACAATCTCCACCATGCTTCTTTCCACACTTTGAGCAGAAGGAAACGTTCATCTTCTTTTCACCATTATTCTGATATTTCTCCGTGAACTCCATCTTTCGTTTCTTGTCAAAACTATGAGATAGATAAGTAACACCAACTTCCATTTCTACCTTGATAGCACAACGCACTATTTCTTCATAGATACTGAAGTCTCTTATAGCTAATGCCCTTCGAAGATTTGGTTTTAAGCCACTGAAGAATCGATCAACTTTACATTTAGGTTGGATGATAAATCTAGATGCATACCTTGCAAGCCTTGTAAAATTCTCTTCGTATATACCAACAGATTCATCATCCTTTTGCTTTAGTTCAAGAAACTCCTTATCCATCTTTGTTCAAAGAATACGAGGGAAGTACTTATTAAAAAATAAGTTCTTTAACTCGTCCCATTCCATGGACTCAATTTCATCTCTTGGCCTCGTATTCTTGATAAGATTCCACCATTGATCAGCTTCACCTTCCAAACGATATACTGCTAAGATGACTTTATCATGTTCAGAACATTGAAGAACTGAAAATATCTTTTCAGTAGTACTGATCCATTGTTCAGAAACAAGTGGATCAGAAGACCCACTGAAAGAAGGTGGATGTTGCCTCATGAAGGACTCAATAGAATATTGTTCCCTTCTCTGCTCATTTGGAAGTCCAGAAGGATTCATAGCTTGTGTAAGTATAGCAATAAGATCTTGCACTCCATCTCCCATAACATTTTTTTGTTCACGAGGACAATCATTGCATTGTCCATTGCATTGATCAACACGGTTCCTTCGGGTTCTAGCCATCGTCTAAAACCCAAAAAGAATAGTGTGAGAGGAAAAAATCATGATAGGGAAAAAACATAATAAAGGGGGAGTATCCTCAATATCTAACATCTTAGGTTAAATTCTATGATTGTTACCGAAGTTTCTAGGACTGTATCCTATACGTATACTTATCCTTAGGGACATCCCTAAACACACCTTAGAAATATCTCTAGGGGTCTCACTAACGTTTTTGCATCCTAGTTTCAAAAGGTTGACTAAACCTTTCCTCTGATACAAACTGTAGAGACCCGAAGCTAAACGTACATGGACATTACATTACTTTTGCGGAATACATAATACATAACAAAAACACGCACACAAGGACCGTAATAGTTTAGTGTCTTTGGAAACTCGGAATATAATCTTCTAATCGTGGTGAAAGATCTTCAACATATCCCATAAAGATCTCCCTTTTTTACCTAAAACCTTTCTTTATATCCTGGGGAAAAGAAAACATAAAAGGGTGAGCTCAAATGCTCAGTAAGGGTAAACAAAAGAAATATCAATCACATAATATTCATAAGAACATAACTTTTGGAAATCGTAACCTGCAAAAGAGAGCAAAATTTCATAAAATGGGATAAGTAATAGTAGTGAATTGTAATCCCAATAATCATAACTTAAAACATGAAACTTTGTGTCATACACACATAATCATAGAGAATCATTTCGTGTTAGTCAAGACTCATTTCCAAGACTATCTTAGTGGACAAAGTCCATTTCTGAACCAAGTTACCCTCATTTCAGTCCTGCTTCACTGAACCGGTATAACCTACCGTTCCAGCCATGCCTATCTCATGAGATATAAAATCATTACCCAATGCATTGGAGGGAGATACAGGTACCACCCATCTCATAATGATACCATTCTTATGTGTTCCACAAAATCATAAATCATACATCATTTCATAACCCATGTAATACAAATGGGAATCTTAAACATCATGACATCATAAAACAATTCATATAAGATAAAGGAATTCATAAAAATAATTCCATCACAACATAATCAAATAAATGTAACAATAGGGATAAAAACAGAACCCTTTTTTATCTTAGATGGAAAATAATTTTGATAAAACACTTGAACTCCATTCTTGAGGAAAATATCCTTTCTTCTTCAAAAACATTTTTTTACTCTCTTAACATGTCATACAATTTTAAACTAAAATAAGTTGATTAAAAATAAACTTGAAAACTTTTAAAGGAAGCTTCTTGGAAATAATGTTTTAAAAATCCCTTCATGCCATATAATTTAAAAGAAAACATTCTTCTCGTACTTTTGTTGGAAAAGTCAAAAAGTACCTCGTACGAAAAACGACAAAAGATTTCTTTCATATCTTTTACTAAAAACTCACTGAAGGGTAAAATTGGATATAAACTATTGTAAAAGGATATAAATATTACATATTGAGGAAACATGGATGTGGATGATAAAATATATGGTTCACTTATGACTTTATATTACCCGTTCTTTTGTAATTCCATGTTAAAGAAGCATTTTGGGTAAAATCGTTTCATTTATCGTAAGTGTTTGGACTTGTTGTTCTTGACATTATTATTACTTATATCATAATTTAAATACTTCCAGAATATAAAACATGATTTATATATCATACATATTCAGTATATATATATATATATAATAGATAGATAAATGAAATGAAACACACCGTTCATGGAGACAGTAGTTTGTACGTACGCATGAACGCTGTTTTCCTTTCCTTATTGTCTTGAATGGAAGTAAGTAGATGACATACATATATATATACATAAATCCAATAGATTTAACATGTCATATATTTAATTATTATTCATTATATATACTTTATAATCATTCATTAATGGTTAATGTGGAGAATGAATCTCATCGCGTCGTGGAGACGGTAGTCCGTACGTACGCACGAGTGATGATATCGTTCTCATGATCGTGAACATGTGTTGAAGTGTATGTATACTAATTTATTATCAATATCACTTTATAATAATCATATATAGTTACTCATTACACCATTATAACCATTCAATTAAGGTGGTGGCGGCAAATAGATTACACCACGGCGTGGAGACGGTATTCTGTACGTACGCACGCGCGGTGATTTCCTTTTTCCATAGGATGGATAGAAGGTTAATTATAGTTGTTTAATATTTATAATAACATATCATTATATAATAAATACTGATGTTATTACTTTATCATGAAACAACTAAATAAATGATAATTGTTTAATCCTTAAAAATTACTGCATCATCTTTGTGTCATAATAAATGATAATTATTTAATCTTTAAAAATTATAAATAAATTCCTATGATGTAGATAATTGTATTAGCTTTCTGTAGATTATTCATGTTCTAAGATTAATGAAGTTTATCACTAAATTAAAATTATTATACTTATAAGATTTAAGAAAGTGACATGTTTTCACATTCTTTGGTTTTAATAATAATTAAATTATTTTCATGGAAAAAGTCCATAAAATGAATCTAATCCGACCCTTAGGTTATATGGGTCTACTTTTAGCCATCCAATAGGATTTTTCCAAGTGTTAGGGTAATTTTATAATCTTATATTTACCCTTAATTACCCGATTTACCTTTAACTATAGGAAATAAAATTTACCGTAGTTACTATTCACAATGCCCAAAAATAAAAAGTAGCTTATTAACATTATTTGGACCCACTTATTCCAAATATTCAATCCATTTTTTCAAATTCAATACACAAAAGATGCAGAAATTAAATTAAAATTAATCCCTTTGTCGAAAGAAAACGGGGTTTTTTTAAAACATTGCAAAAGATTGAATTGATTTAACCTACGAATTCAAGGTAAAATCAATGCTAATGACATACATTATATTAAATGGTAAAAATATATTCTATTTATACTTTAAAACCATTCAATATTATAACTTAACCACATAATATATTACGATGAAAAAAGTTGTTTTTAATTAAAATATAGCGTGTTTTTACTATTCATTAAAATATGAAATTTATCAGAAAAATATCAAAACTTTATCTAATGAAAATTTTTATATCCTGATTCAAAAGAAGAATTTTATTTTGTAAAATTGAACTTATAAACATGTCAAAAACTAGATATAAAGTGGGTGCGCCATCTAAAGGTGGAAAAACTGCATTTTTTGAAAAATACTTATTTTACCCGAAAAAATTATTTTCTTCTTATACCATGTTCTGGAAATGTGTAAGATGGATAATAATGTTATAAAATTCAAAATTTAGTTAACACTATTCATAACCGCTAGTTCATAACAATATTATAATAATATATCGTTGTTTAGTAAAACCTGGTATTGCGTACAACACACGCTATCGAGGAAGGTCGTGATTGCGTGTAATGCAAGCCAAGTCAGGGTTGCGTGTTGTGCACAACTCCTTTGTTGTTGCGTATAACAGAATCCAACCATATTTCATTTATACATTGAATATATATATATGTATACTCAATGCTACGTAGAATAACTATTATCAAAATTGTGTGTAACACGATCCAAGAATAGTGTTGCGTATACTGCAAGATAATACAGTGTTGCGTATAGCGCAAGATAATATTGGTGTGTCGTACAATAGAAGATATGAAATTAAATGGAATGTATCTTATAAAATCTCGGGTTGTTACAGTTTAAAGTCCAGGTCTTTTAACATTTCTCACATTGTTAGCACTTTTATGGTGAAAATAAAGGCCATTTGTAACACTGTTAAAGTCCAGTTTTGCAGTAGTGTTTTCATAAAATAAATCAATATTAATAAATTATATTTTTTATCTATTTATATTTGAGATAAAGAATTAAAAACTACTCTTATAATAGAATTTGAAGTCCATACAAAATTGACATTATCAATTCAATCTATAATAGAGATGGTTAACATTATCACTTGATAAAATTTTGAGGAATGATATACATACTTGTGTGATATACTAAAAAATTAGAGGAAATTATATGTAATTGTTACTTTGGTTCCTAAAGATTCTTATAAACATGATACTGTGGGTGACTCTCACTACTTGAAACACCTAGATGATTTGGTATATATCTAGTGTTTGATTCAACCATCCATATATTGTCATCTCTTAAAGAAATAAATTTAATGGATCCATATTGCTTGTTTTCTCACCTTAATTATCTTTATCAATAGAATTTGAGACAAGAGATATATGCAATATCTAAATAAAAATTTGCATGCATGTTTAGAGAGTGGGAACTATCTTGGCCACATATAATCAAAATGATTAGCTAAATAGATCACTTGAACATGATGGAATTTTAGATTCTATACGACTTACTTATAGATATCAAATTATCCTCACTAACATAAATCTTATATAGTTTTATTAAAAATTATTATATGATTCATAGTGGGAAGTATCTCTGAGACCATCGTTATCTTAATTCATCAAGTTGGTAAAGAAAGGATATGTGAAAAAATTTTGGTCCTTGAAGTGAATAAATGGAATAACAAGGAAAGGGGCCCCAAAAATCACTCTATGGATAAGGATCATGAAAAACTTATTTCCAATTTTATGAAGATATAAATATAGGACATCGAATCATAAGTAATAGGAATTTATTGAGGCAAGTTGGTCTATTCAAAGAATAACATCACCCAGTTGAAGAATCAAGGGAAAGATTCAGGGGTGTTAATTTTATAGTTTAATAATTCCATTTTTACTAATTGGTTATTATATATATCTTATATATATATATTTGTGTGTGTGTGTGTCGAAATATAGGAACCAATTCGATTCTGAATGTTTTTCAAATGATTAATGGATTTTCTTGCTTCTAACAAACCATGAAATATATACTTGTCTATAGAAGACTACCGCCTTCTATTTCCAATGGTGATTATATATTTATTTGAAAAAAACATTTTTATGTAACAATTGTTAAAAAAATATATATTCCTTCAAGATGAGTTTGGTTTTTTCAAATTTAGAAATAATATATGTTTCTATTATAAAAAATCATATTTTCTGGTGTGGAATATTCACATAATGTTTTTTAGTTATTAAATTATGAAAACCTAGAATTATCAATTGATAATGAAATAGGTTCAGTTGACTCATACCACACCCATTTGTGGAATCACAAATGTGGCAATGTAAATCAAGAAATTGATTATAAATCTCTATCAAAATGGCAATATAGATTCTATTGATCTAAAATAACTTGGAAAAACCCTCACTTATTTATATAGAAAGATAAAAACCCCACCTTCTGGGGTTATGGTTGAAACTTACATAGATTTTCTATAATTGGAATGCATTAATGTATTTATAACATTTCTAGTAGATGGGAGAGGTCGGTATTTTTACTTCGTAATATTTAATTATGAATTGAGTATACAATGAATTGTTTATGTAATAAGGTATAAGTCTAAATCCTTTTAGAAATTATTAGAGTTCAAAATTTATATGGACAATTAATATGGTAATAATATGATGAATATTAAATTTTATAGGGGTAGTGATTATCATATCCCATATTTCATTGATTATTTATAGGAGTTTAAGATCCTATATAAACTCATTGCTCCTAATATACCATAGTGGAATGGTGTTTATGGAAGGAGTGGTTATACCTTATTGATATGGTAAGGTCTATGATGATTCATTTAGATATTCCAACATCATTTTGGGGATATTTATTATAGGCTACAACACACATTCTAAATTGAGTGCCAAGTAAGGTATAAAATAGAATACCATACAAATTAATTAATGAAAATAAATATGTGTAAGCATATACTCATGTATGGGGCTGTGAGGTTTTTTCTAAGTAAAACTCTAGGAAAAAACTAGTTCCCTATAAAATAGAATGTATCTTTATAGAATTACCGAGGAAAGTAACGGGAAATTATCTATATAACCCTTCAGACAAGAAAGTAATCACGGAAGTAGAATCTAAATTTCTTGAGAAGGAGTACATATATAAAAGAGTTAGTTTTAGTGATATTTACTTTGATGAAGATGATGGTAAATATATACAAGAGTGGGGGAAATAACATATTATGTACGTACCTATGGAATATTTCATTACTAAGACACAAGTACTATGTTTAAGCATAATATAGGTTAGAGAACCATAAATATATGGTTTTTTTATTCACCTAAGATGATGACACCTTATTTATTGACAATAATAATACTATTTCCTATAATGATGGAGTACATATATTTGGAATCTACAAGATGGAATGAATTATTGAATTCTCAGATGGTTTCCACATGTTAAAATAAAGTATTTGTTCTGATTGATCTACTAGTAAATGTAAAAATATTTCGGTGAAAATGGTTGTTCACAATAAAAGTGGACAGGGAATGTAATGTGAGCACTTATAAAGCCTGGATAGTGGTTAAGGTTTTTGAAAAGAATCAAGTCATAGAATATGATGAATCATTTTCTCAAGTTTCCATATATAAATCCATCTTAATTCTACCTATTATAACATCTTTCTATGACTATGAGATTTTGAATATGGATTTCCAAAAAAAACAATACTTAATGGTAATCATTTTAAAGATGTCTACATGAAAAAAATAAAGGGATCTCTTACTCTAGGTAATTAAAATATGGTATAAAAGTTTCACAGATCAATTTATAGAAGGGAGTAGGAATCAATCTCATGGAAAATTCTGTTTGATGAGGCCATAAGAGAATTTGGTTTCATAAAGAATGAATGTTATCTATATGTCTATAAGTAGTTTAGTGGGAGATCAATTTCTTCCCTTGTAGTAAATATAAATGGAATAATACTTATTATAATTGGAATGAAATAAATTAAGTCTTGTTTAGTCCACTGTGTTAGATACCCTAAGAGAGGGGGTGAATTAGGGTATGATAGATTAAAACAACTGCCCCTATTGATATTCTCTCGCTGTTAAGCAAGACTTTCTTCTCACTTTATTAAGAAATCAAATTGGGTGAGTCATCTAAAATGTGTGTTTAGAGAAATAAATAATTAGCATTCCAAAAAAATGAATAATATTTATTTTATAATGAATACCCAAAATTTATGATGACATAATATTATTCTTGAAATGGGATACAAAATGGTATTCTAATACCTTAAATCATTGTAACCCACCATTTTATATCAATTATGTTGTTTTATTAGTAGGGAATCCAAATGTTATACTATTTTTTTAATTAATAGTTACAAAAAAATTATTAGTGTCAAAATTAGTGATTGTGGATGATATGATGATTATAACATAATTTTAATATGAAATAATTGTGTCATAGTAAAAAATATTAATTATATAATTTTAAATTCCATTCAGGTAATTGATTACATTGTGATCCAAAATTACTCATGTTTTTTAAATATCCCCAGATGTTAACCTTAATATTTTGTGTTGTATCATAATTCCTATAAATTCAACTGAATTATATTTTTTAATATTTTATAATAACCCATTAAATAAAGTGGGATGGTTTTAATTTTCAAAATAGTAATTTAATAGTAAAAATATTTTTATCATAGTATAATAATCACTTGACATAACCTATGCATATATCCTTGGACCTTAATGGAATTAACATAAAAATAATTGAGTTGTCCTATCATATATTCATTGAGAATAAAATGAGTTTTAAATTTCATGATGATTTTAATGAAAAAGTTTCCATTTAATTTTCATTATGATACAATGAATCATAATAATTATTTTATGAGATTAAATAAATGTGAAATAAGTAAAACTCGAATAAAACTAGGAAGGAGAGACATATTATCATGGGTGAAATATAACTATTAATTTTTAAATATTTTATTTCCATGTGATTTTTTCATCATTATTAGTGTAAATGTTTTCTCTAAATAAGAATTTTACTGTTGAGCATTGGATGAAAAGAAATTCATATTTAGAATAGGTAATTCTTCTTTTTTAATACAATTATGTTTCTCACTATATTCCATGTCAAAATATTATAAATTTTCATAGAATTAGTTTGGGTAAATAAATTTTATATTTCAATAAAAGAAGAAATATTTATAATAGCCAATATAAGATGAATTTATAAAAATTAAATAACAATTATTTTCTTTTATAAATAAATCATTGGAAAACATGCGTATAAATTATAAATTTATAACTAAAAAATATACATTATAAAATAAATATAATTAGTTTTTTCATGTGTTATAGTAAATATCACTTATTCAAACATGGTGTAAATGAAAAAAATATGACAATGAATATTTTAATTCATTTGGACTAAATAAAATAAATAACGAATAAATAGGTTTTCTCAATTGATTTGGTCTAACAAATCTCTTCCACATGATCATGAAAAAGATCTTTCATAAGTAGTTAATTGTATAAATCCTCCTATAATATCTATGACCTGTGTAAAGAATCTAATAGTTTAGAAATAGTCTTCCTTACACGTGATCTAGTAGAACCATTGAGCTAAAGAAAAATTGAGGGATATGGAGAGATAATACTTAAGTATTGATGAATTTTATTCCTTATCAAATTAGAATCACATTTTTCCCCTCCAGAAGGATTTGACTATATTATCATCTTTCAAAGTACACTTTATAAATCCCAAAACATTTCTCAAGCATTTGAAACTTGATGAAGCGCTTCATAAATATTCCAATTATTATAACTCATCATAACTCGATGCCTAAAAAATATTATTGATTATTTTAATAATAAATAATATTTAAATATTTAAATTACTCAAAATATCATCAAATGATATTCATAATTTGTATGGAAAACATAGAGTATATATAATTAAAGAGAAAAAAATTATATTTTAAATGTATAACACTTGCATTACTAGGAAATAAGCAACACAATACTGTCCTTAAATACATCATTTTGTACATAACCACCTACAATGACTTATTATGGATTACACTGTCATTTTTTGAACATTTGGGGAATATTTTTAAGATTATTCTATTTTTATTAAATCTCTGTAGACATTGAATATTTTCACCTTATATCACATCATATGTAATGACTTGTGAAATAAAATCCAATTTATTTTGTTTTTCTTCAAAACACTTTTTCTATATCACTTCTTATTTTGGGAAATATTTTATTTATATTTACTATATGTTATAAATTACAAACTAACTTGTCAAAATCCATAAAAACCTTCCTTTTGATATCCTCTTAAATACTTTTTTGGTAACACTCAATGTTTGTTAAAGACACGTTATTATACAATATAATTCCATATCAAAAATAAAAAAAATTAAATCCCACTGCACTTTTAATGATTTAATACAATTATAAATTCTATAATCTATAATTTCAATAAAATAAAAACCTCTATATATGTTCCAAATCCACTCCATATATAAAAGGATATATCTTGAACATTATTTTACACATGTGTGAATATTTATATCCACTTTTTGTATTATATAAATATTAAAATAATATTATATTACATATATTCAATATTTTTTTTACCAAGACACATAAATTATTTCAATCCTATATATCCTAGTAATTCATTCTAGATTCGATGATCAAATACTCACTAAACTAATGAATAAATCATTTGTAATTCACTTAAGGGAGATCTCACGTCACATGATGCTATTATAAATAAATAAGAACACAAAAACAAATATTTCATAGTGTGTCTATACACATATACAATCTATGTCAATTAAGATCATAAATATCATACTCATTATATAAAAGGAGATATTAATCATGGAAAATCCTCTTCTGAAAACATTATATGAGACATACTCAACGACTCACTTATTTACATACTCGCATGGTTAAAATAATAAATGTGTTAGTGTTAAATGTTTCTCATGAAAGCTATTATCTAATAATATGGTATGAAGATTAAAAAAATATGTAAGCCTTAGCATACCGAATATATATTTCATGATATTAAATTTGGTATAATTGGTAATTCACGCGGTGCATGAATCTTATTAAATACCTCATTAGAAAATTATATATCTATATAAAAACCCCAAATGATAATAATATTTAAATTTCAATATATTTTATAGCCCTCAATGATGATCACCATTTAGTGACTACTAAAATCCCCACTTTGAGAGGTCTATTATCATTTCACTTCATGAATATATCCAACTGACATGGTTCAATGTAAAACTATAGACTATATCTTATATAAAATGAAATATTTTATATTATTAGATATATTTAATAATAAGAAGAAAACCATACACAATAATATATATGTTCTTAACTCATATGAAATACAAATATAGAGGCCCTGTGTTTGCTACTATTTTCAGATTTTTTAAAAACATTATATTACTATGTAATTATTATCACATCTCTATGTGGATATATGATAAATAGCTATACAAAAATCTATAAATGGGTTATATATATGATGATATAATTTTTAAATAATAGAAACATAATGATTAATAATACTTATTTTAAAATCTTAAACCATAAAATTAAACTTATTTTTAAATAAAAATAACATGTTAATAAATATTTTTTATTTATAGAACACATTTTATATTCATTAACAAAATCTTGTAACTTTTTTATGAAAATTTATAATTCTGATAATTTAGTAACTAAATAGAATGTAACACCTTGTATTAATATTTATTATTATCTATACATCAAGAAAATTAGAATATAATGTTACTTTCATTACATATTTTATGGGTAAAATAATTTTTTCTCACTTTTTGAACCTAATTATATTAAAAATCTCCAAATATACTATTAAAACTATTGTTTTTTTAAATTATATTTTTAAGACACAAATTATATTTTTTAGTGAATAAATATTATTTAATTTATACGAGTATTTATGTAATAAAAAATTAGTCACCATATTATAAAAGTTATAATATTTTTTAGGGAAATATAAAAAAAATTATTTATTAATATAAGTCAATGATTGGTGGTAGTATAAATCAATTATATTTTAATGAATAAACTGAGTAAACTCTTTTATTATAAAAAAAATGAATCAATTTCTCATTATATTATTTTTCAAAAACTTGAATAATTAAATCAAATTGAAAACTATGTGTATCAAAAACCACCGTCACATTTATTTTCCATAACCATTAATTACATTAAATAATTTATCAAAAGAAAGTAAAACATGATAAAGAATAAACCTACTTAATAATTTTTAATTCACTTGGTCATTGAAGTGGACCAATGAATCCACCTTATTATTGTAAAATCCATTTTCATAATCATTTAAATGCGTTATTTTAGATATAACCATAAATTATTCTTTAATTTTAATGTTCTATAGACATTCATAACATTATTTAATGTATATTTTTTAAAATATACATTCCAATATAATATAATTTATTTTTATAACATGAATACATAATGTGGACTCTTTATGGGGTTTCATGCACCACATCAGGTATTCTTGGAAAATCCTCTAAAAATATATATTATTCTATAGTGTAAATAATAACCTTCATTTTAAAGTTCGTTAATTGTCTTAGAAGATCATATGGACTCACGAAGGAAACTATTCTTTTTCTTTATGATAATAGTTTCACACTTTCCTTTTTATGACATAATTTTTTCACTTGAGTTTGGAAATTCTTTTTCCTACGTAGTTTTACTTAAAATATTGGTAAGAGCTTGTGAAATTTTTATGAACTCATTCATGTAATAATTAACCATGATTCATCAATATTATTTCAGCAGTGATAACATAATGATTTTAATGGCCAAATTAATCCTAAATTTTCAAATCATTCTCTCAATATCATTTTTAAGCCCAACCATATTGAGTATGTGAATTGATATGAAAGTACCCTCAATGATATTAAAATAAATTTTTTTTGAATCATTATATCTTATTGGTTTCTACCATTCTTCATAGGCAATTTTTACGTTATATATCATCTCAAAGTCTCCCATATTCTCATATTTATTCAATATTTTGTGATACATAAAGTCAATAATTGAAATTGACAAATCAAGGTAATAACTTTTAGTTTATTATAACAATCATTCTAATTTTGTCATGATTCTTCAAAAAAAAATTACAATAAATTTTTTTATCCAGTACAGAAATCTAGACCTAATACTTGGAAACTGAACTAAGGTTCCTATAAAAATATAATAATTTATATTTATTATTATTTTTGGTCTCTAGTATCGACCTAGAATTTAGTTTGAATAGTGATGAATACATGTTATAAGTAATTAAAGATTATATTATAATGCCACAAGACATTCACAACCCATAACTAAAAAATATATTAAAAGTTTTTTACATTATTATATTTGAAGTATATTTTATGTATGAGGCTTTCAAGAATTATGAAAACCAATACATAACAAATTTAAAATTTCCACAGATGGTACATTTTTTTCACAAAAATAGGTACCAATGTTTAAACTCCTATGAAAAGTATTCTTCATCTATGATGTGTCACAATTAGCCTTTATATAATACATACACATTCTTATGGATACTGATTTCTTTTAAATGTAGGATGATAAAAGAAAAATAAAAAAGGGACTAAAATTGATAGGACACAAGTTATTCTTTTTTTAAAACCACAAAAAACAAAATGAAATTATCTTTTTTACATAATAAACATTTATCTAAAATATTCTTCTTCTTATGCAAAAATTAAAAATATTAAAAATATTTTTTTAATACAAAAATTCATATGTAAGATTGAATTAATACTCATAATCAGGTGGTTTTAATAGAAAAAAAGGTATTCCCGAAAAAAATTATGAAATAAATATCTTTTAACCTTAAAAGGTTAGTAAATATACTTAAAACATAATTTTATTTTACTAAATTTTGAAATAAAAAAATTATATAAATAAATTTTTACAAGCATAGAAAATTCATGTAGGTGACTTAAGAAATAATATATATTAGACCCTTATAAGATAATTTTAAAATGGATTAACCTAATTAGTTAAATCCAACCTAAATCTAGGGAGAGAAAAATCATTACCTAATGCATTGGAGAGCTATATCAAGCCCACACATCATCAAAAAAATTGTTCGCAGAACATAACATGAATAAAGATAATGTAATATTTTATTTCCATCCTAAAATATCTTTAAATATGTTTACCACATATGAAGAATCACTTTCATGATTCATGTTAAAATAAGGGTAAAAATCAATTTTCCTTTAAAAACACTTAAAACTAAAAAATTACCAAAAGAAATGGGATGAATGCATGTTTAATTATCTAAAGATAAAGAAGGATCACCTCACTAATCTTCTTATGAAGAGTGAATGAGTGGAGAGAGAGGGATCTAGAGTCTAACTTCTTTTTGAGGGGGATAAGAAAACCAATTTTTTCCATTCTGGAATAAAAGAAAGACACTGCTACAATATGCCTGACATCATAAGGGGGGTGGAACTTACAAAAATGGTTGTGAGGAAGTAGGGGATCTTTCCAATGTTAACAATAATGATAATATGGATGGCCTCAATCCTAGCATGAACGATGGGTATCTGAGTGGGGAAGTTGATGTTTATGAGGAAATTCCAAGATGCGTGTCGGAGGAATTTGAAGAAGTTGAGAAGGCCTCTGGAAGAAGATGAAGTGTGTGAGGCAATCAGGACCTTGAACCCGGACAGTGAACTAGGGACCGATAGCATACTAGGGTCACTCTACAAGGAATCATGGGATATTGTAAAAGGGGATCACATGAGAGAAGTGAAGGACTACATCCAATGTAAAAATTTATCAAGTATTACATGTGAAACTAAGATGGTACTACTTCCAAATGTGTGAAATCCCTAATCCATTTAGCAGTATCAAATTATAAGTATGTGAAATGTTCTGAAAATGTTCTAGTGAGTATTATCAATAGAATAATGGGTCCTCACATGAATTCTATGATGGCTTTAGAGCAGCATGGTTTCATCTAAGGGATGTCAATATAGGGAGTGATTGGAATTGTGCAATAAACGGATAGTGACATCAAAAAATTAGTCTTTGGGAGTAATCTAGTGATAAAATTATACTTGATAAAGGCCTAAAATAGGATGTAATGGGGTTTTATCTTACTGTTCTTAGCCTGCATGGGGTTCTCCAGCTAGAATAGGGACCTTCTGTTTTGTTTCTCAAGCTCAAAATGGATCTCAACTTCTTTTATGGGGAAGAAATATGGTTTCTTCAAGTATTTAAGAGGAATCATGCAAGGGGATACCCTCTCCCCCAATATCTTTAACCTCTCCCAAAAGGCCCTTATTTACTCTATTAACTGGGGCCTTCTCATGGGAAAAATTGTACAGTATAGAAACTGGCACACACCAGGGGGGCCTAGCCTTTGATGTTGGTAGATGACATGATTATGTTTATTAATGGTATAAAAAGATTAGTTCTTGGGATAAACGATATTATAGGTGACTACTGTAGGTGAAGTGGGTAGGAGGTTAATAGGGAGAAAACCCCATATTTACTGCCAATATGATCTCATGATGGAGGGAAAAGGATATGGACGTCATCATGAATATGAGAAGAGAGGTTTTCCCTATTGAATATCTCAGAGAACTGTTTACTCCTAATTATATTCATGTGAATCGCATTGATAATATAGTTAACAAGATCATAGGGCGCATCTTCAATTTTAAGAATAGGTTCTTATCTTTTGGTGGTCGTATAACTCTTGTGAACTGTGAACTAGTATCTATTCATATTTATATTCATTCTACTCTGATGGTCCCCAAAAGTTTCATAATTAACAAGGTTAGGATTTTGGTGTCATTTATGTGGGATGTGTATATGGATGGTAGGTATCACTAAGCTTTGGGGGAGAATCATACAAGATCATTATTAGAAGGGGGCATCACCTTGTGAAGTGTTTCCTTGATCATGAAAGGGTTGTATACAAAACTTGCGTGGGAGGATATGGCTGGCAGGACCTTATGGGGAATGACCATTCAAACTAGAGATGGCTATGATGTGATCATACAGAGTTCATGGCATTCAATGATAAGGAATATTATCCATCGGTACATTGAGACCCAAATACCTCTTTCGCGATGTCTAGTGGGAAGAGGTGATATTAACTTCTGGAAGCATGATTGGGGGTGGGAGCATGTGGTATCTAGGATGTCCCACTCCATTCATTTCCTTTAGGGAGTCTTGTGATCACCCAGTTTTTATCCAAGATATCCACGAGGATAAACAATGACCCTCTTTCCATAACATCATTCTATGAGAAGATCCAGACGGACTCATTTTTATGGGTTCCACATCGGGAGAGTTATCAATCAAAGTCTTTTCAAGAGTAAGGATGATTCCAAATAATTAATACTTTTGTGGGATCTGATGTGGTGAAAGTAGGTTCCATCCAAATTCAACATCTTGTTTGGGAGAGTGAGGCATAACGCATTTCCCATGGATAAAAAAATTCAACGCATGGGAGTGATCTTGGATTCCAAGTGTTATTTTTGTAGTCATCCTAAACTGAAAATGATGGGGCACCTCTTTTTCAGTATCAATTTGGATGTATGGGTTTGGCAGGTATACGAGGTCCTCATAGGCTGGGATAATCATGGAGGCATAAAAGATAGTTTTTTTTTCTTGTGGTTTCAGGGGTCGGGTGATCGGGATACCAAGAGAAAAGGTAGGGATTTCATCCTCATGGCGGGATGTTAGACCATCTGGAAGGCTCCAAACAATTCTTTCCACAAAAATTATAAAGGTTCTCATACCAGCATCACCTTTAAAATGATGAATACATTACTGAACATGTTCAGTTGGTGAACAGACTTCAGGACTACTCCTTCTCTTAGGCCTATTCTCCCAAATCATACTATTTATAATCAGATGAGTAGGCTGGGGAAGAGGTATTAGGTCTATTGGCGTCATCCCAGTCATGAGCTCAAACTGAATTCGGATGGGTCTTTTCTCAGCAGGGAGATGCATGGTAGAGGTGTTATTAGGGACAAGCAGGGGTCAGTCATAGTTGCCTTCTCACCCTCTTATAGATGTGGTGATTTATTATAGGTGGAGGCCCTCGCTATGGTCATGGGGCTGCAGTTATGCGAGAAAAATCACATTAGCTTGAAGGTGGTGAAGACAGACTCAATGATCCTCAAAAAATCATTATCATGAGTGGAAAATTACCCATGGAACATTGCCTATATTATCAGGAAATGTAAAAAACTCATGGGTACTAACACATATATCAATCATACATGGAGGGAGTAGATCATGTCATCATACTTCTTGGCATCAACAGCTCCCTTGAACCAAAGTATATCTTACTTCCTTAGCTTGGGTTCCTGCCCCACTGAGGGAATCAAATTTATTATTGATAATTCTTTGGGCGTTCACTACTTCAGACCCCTGTGATGTATCTTTTTGATGCTTTTTTTTGACAAAATCGATAAAAATGTTAGTGTTCAGACAATATATTGATGGAGAGGTATCAAGAATAAAATATTAACCATTTTAAACAAGGTTATAATGAAAAATCCCTTACATTGAGTCAGCATCACCATGTCTGTTCTTTAACTGCTATATAATAAACTAATATTAATAATTTTATTTTATAATAATTTTTTATGGGTAATTCTCATATCATAATCCCTTTAATTTAATTTTCTACCATGTACTATATAGCTTCAAAATTGGTTATGTTCATGTTGGACATTTTGAGGATATTTTTTTCATAATCCTAATAAATATTTGATAGGTTTACTATGGTTAAGGGAATCATGGTGCCAATATCTAGATAAAATTAATTATGACATAATAATCTTGTTTATACATTAAATAAAATATTATAATAGTTCATGTGAGGTGTTCATCTATAATAAATCATATCATTTCATGGACAATATAGTCCGTACATATGCATGAACGATGTTTTCATTTTCATATTTAGTGGAAATATAATAAATTAGATAATATTTTATATTTAAAATCAGTAATTTTATATAAATAATACATCTAATAATTTGTTATATCATTTTTATCATCTATGGTAGGTGGTATTGAAAAATGAATCACATAACTTCATAGAGGTCGTAGTCCACTTGTACGCCTGAGAAATAGTATCATTTTGTAATGGATGTAATGGTATGATGGTAAGTAATATATTATTTCTAAGATCATCAGAATTTATTATAAATATTATATATTAATTATTTATTTAATTATTATAATCCATTTTATATGGTATTGAAAAATGAAATACATAAATTTGATGAGATGGTTGTATATATGGACACACAACTGATGAAATCGTTCATAATTGGAAGGAAAAGGATGTGAAAAGCATTATAAAATAAACATAATAAAATTTTAGAATATTTTTATATACTTATGTTATTATATATGAATGTTTATTAGAGTTTTTATAAAGTAATAAGAATAGATATACTGAAACGAAATAAGTGAAGACTTATAACACCCGTTTTTGATATCCCCATTTATATTAAGATTAAATTCAATAGAGGACAAGTTTATGGTCACTCCATGTTCTTGAGAACAATAAAATGGATGTTTAGAGAGTTATTTGAGTAAAATTTCATTAGATAAATTTGAACTCGAGTTTTTTCTTAAAAAGGATGAAGTGAGTCCCATTTTATATGGAAAATTAATTTCATTTTCTCACTTTTTCAATATTTATGGGTAATATATATAATTTTTAAAACGTCAATTGGAATATAAATAGACCATGAATGATAGTATAAAAAACATAATACACACTTCACTAATGATATTATTTTTATGATTTTATACTTTTCATTAACTAACCCAGAAAACCAATCTATCTAGGATAAAAACTAGACCTCATCAAGACTCGATGAGCATTCTCAATCCTCATAGTCCAGTGACTATCACCAAGCCATCGAACAACAACCATTGGGTAAATTTTCATCGAACCTCAAATAAGAGACATGGAATATATTAATGAAAAAATACAACCAAAAAATAAATATACCATAAACAAAGGTATTCAAAAGAAGTGATACAACCCAAAAGTTCATGTCTATAAAAAAACCAATAATGAAAACCAATATTAACAATGACTACTCCATATGATGTGTAACACTATGAAATTTTAATAGATGAAAAATATTATAACATTATAATATTTTGAATGAGTAATGTCGTGTTCAATAACATATATTAAAAAAACACAAAGATCAGATGATAATATAGCACCCTAAGATTTTAAAAAATATTTATTTTTAATGAAATTCAATCTCTTGGATAGCTTATGGAACACGCAAGCCCAAGTCTGAATAAACCATTGTATATAATACATTTATAACCTATCTATAAATTTTTCAAGTATGAATAGTACTAAATAAATTTTGAAATTTAAATGGTTTACACCTATATAGAAAAATCAAATGGAAATATATTAATTTTAAATCAATCAAGATCTATTTAAAAAAAAGAAAGAAGTGTTTTCAAAAGAAATGAATTTTTTAAAAAGATTTTCTATTGTTCTTTGCACAAATAATTTAAAATTAAATTTTATAACTTATAAAATTTTTATTTAAAAAAATTTCAAATTCATTTTTCAAATAATAATATCAAAATTTAATTTGGTGAAATTTTGGGCTTTTTCAGATAAATGTTTTTTTAGTGAATAGTGGAAAATACCAACTTTTGAACAATTATAAATAAATATGTAATTTAAAAGGAAAATTATGATTTGAATTTTATTTCATGTATAAAAAGTATTATTTATTGATACTTTATTAAATATTTTATTTTTTAATCTTCTTTATACTAGATTTTGATAAATTTATTTCTTTGTTTAAAAACACATTTTTATAAAAACTATTTTAAATTGGATAAATATTTAAATAATAAAGATATAAGTAGTAAAAATAATCCATAATAAGTAATGAGTTAAATTAAGTTTATAGATTAAAAATATACAATTTTATGTTTACATTCATAAAATTATTATTCCTATTTATAAATTTAATATAATATCACCTTTTCTCTAAAAAATGCGTTTCTTGAAAATAGATCTTTCATCACATCTGTAGGATTAATTTTAAATTAAATTATAATTATTCTATGAATTGAATTTAGAAAAATAGATTAAATATTTTGAATAAACATAATTAATATTATCAAATATTTTCAACTTAATTATTTATCATAATGAAAAGTAAAAACACATAAAAATTAATTACCGCGGTTATGGTAAAGTGGGTTTATTAGGGATTAATCTATGCAAATAATGGTTAAAATGGCATATAAACGTTTCCAACAGAAATTTTATGGCCTTTTTCTAACCTTATATCATCTAAGGTTTTATAATAACCCATTTTAGTGGGTCTTTACATGGAAAACGTGAGTATCACTTTTTTCAAAAATTCCATTTGTTATGTCTCCCCCACAAATAAAAGGCCACCCCTTTCATCTTCTCTTCACACTTCCAATTCCATTTTTCATCCAATACCTACAAGAATACATACATTACATACATACCCATATCTTAGAGGCCTTATCATGATTATTCATCCCTCATAATGAGACATTAGGTATAAAAATATAGAGCCTCTCCTAAGAGGAGGTAAAATTGATAAACTTAGGTATTTGTTTTATTTCTTCATTGACCTCCTTAAAATAATATTAAACTATGTTAATTTAGTAACAGAAGTATCCCACTTATACTAATATATTATTATGTTAATGAAATAACCCATATCCATCTCCACTTTCATCAAATGGGGAATAAATTTGTATATCCTATGTGCGGTGGACTACTGCCTCACAAACCGATGTAATTCTTTTTCCATAACCACCTATTAATGATGGATGTGAATTTGGATATAAAATATTTCTATTATATTTATTAAATTATTATACCACTGGAATTATTATAGAAATATATATTCTTACTTTCCATTTCATGGGGGGACATGATAATGTTGCTCGGGTGTATGGCAGACTACTGCCTCATAAAGTGATGGGATTCATTTTTTCCCTTATGCTTTACATGGTAGGTATTATAGATAAATTTAATGAATATATATGATATTTATGACCTTAAAATAATTATATAAATATAATATCATACGTAACTTCTTACTTCCAATCCATTGGAAAATAATGTCGCTCATGCAAAAGTGTGGACTATTGCCTCCACATAGCGATGTGAAATGTTTTTCATTTTATTTTTACATGGATTGTAAGAAGTATGTATTTGATTAATATAAATTTTTTATATGAAATAATAAAATTTCTCTAATTTTTAATTAATATCTATTTCTCTGTCATTCCATTAATCTAGAAAAGTTGGAAACAACATTCTTGCGTAAAAACGACCTGTAGTCTCCATGAATGATGTAATCAATTTTCTACTTATTAATTTTATAGATTAATATGAATACATATGTAATGAATATATATGATATTTATATCATGGTTGTAATTTAATATACATTTTAACATTGATAAATGTAAAATTATTGAAATTATCGAACCAAAACATTCTTGAAAAATGATGCAATTATCACTCAAAATATTGATTTTAATAAAGAACTACTAATTAATTAGTGATAAAGGACTATAAGTAAATAATATAAGGTATGATATATATGAGTTCAATTAATTAATTTATTTATAATAAACCTATATTTATTATATAGGATGTTTAAACATATATGAAGTAAATCAGACTTGGGGTAAGAGTTTCTCGTCTCACTTTCACTTTTATGAGACATATATCATATTATCCACTTATTAATTTAGTGTGATGTACATAATTACCATATTTAAATTTTTTATCATTAGTATCTTTACATTCATGGTATTCAATGTTTCATTTGATTTTATTTCTTTCATTTGTCTTGCGATACAAAAGTTACCACAGTGGTAGGACATTTATGTTTCAATCTTTTTTAATCAAGATTTTTTATACATGAATTTACATTGAAGGAAATTATTTTTTAATTTACTAATAAAACCATGTAGTTTTATTATACTTTTCTTATTAATAAATTTTTCATGTAATTGTACCATATTACACTATTTGGTAATTAAAAATTTTGGGAATTTTTTTTTTTAAAATCTTACTTAATTTATCCTTTTGGTCTAAATTATTTATCTTCCAAAACCTGGTTTTCTAAAAATGCCTCAAAAATGTACTTAAAATTAAAAAAATAATTTATTAAATATGTTTTTATCCCATTATAGATATTTAAAAAAATTAATGGAATATTCATGTCATTTTTCAAACTAGGTCCATCTGGATTTTACCAAAAATGTGAATAGAATGTGTTTTAAACATGTATGGAATGAACATAATTCCCCACCAACATTAACAATCATTGTTTTAAAGAATACGTTATAATTTTAAAAAGTTATTTTCAAATAATTTTTTTTCAAATTTTTAGTGAAATTCTAGTTTTAAAAGTATTTTCTCATAGTGAAATGGTTATTTTCCTCAAGAATGTTCTGAAGGATCTTTTTATTTTATTTTTATACATCAATGAAAAGAATAATTTACTGTAATTATACTACACTAGGAATATGTTGTAATGATACAACCCTTATTACTTTAAAAAATGGTTTATTGTTAATATTACTAAGTTACCAATTTGTATACCATTCACCATAATACTCTCAATGGTTTATGATGAATTTTATTTGTTGGGTTAAGAATTAATTATTAATATTCTAGTTTTTAGTTATGAATAATTATGTTGATTATATTTCAAACCATTTTTATGAGGAATTAATTGGACATAATAACTGATGGATGTTTCCCACTATATCCTATCAATAAATCTATTTGTCTCATGAGACAAACTTTCTTGGGTTTTTGGACAAGACCATACCCTTTTATATAAATTTTTTTCATGTGACCTTAATGGTATGATTATGATGCATGGAATTATGCATTCTCTCATTATGATATTATTCATTGATGTCCATGAGAATATTTTTTTAGTTACAATATCCATGGATATGTAATCATTTGATCAATTTTTATTCCTTTGATATTATTCTCAATTTGTTGATTAAATATCATGGGTTTTATTTATTTACATTTTCATATTGATTATGATTAATTTATTTATATATTACACTATAATAATACCATTAATAAAAAATTTAAATCACATATTTTTTATGTTTCTTTCACTGGGATTCCAAGATAAGAATTGTGATTGATGTAAATGTTTATGCTAGAGGAAATAATGATTTGAAGAAAACACGTTTTTATACATTATGTTTTCATTTTTAAAATGGGAATTAAGTATGTATATAGTTTACCAAGAATACTACAATATTTATTCCTTATATATGTTATTCCTTGTATATTATTCGAATATAATAATGTAATCATCTACACTAGGTGATAATGGTTGTGGTCATTACATTTTAAATTAGAGGATATTTCGTAAAAACCGTGGGATCTAAATTTAGGAAAACATTGATTAAGGGATTAATCATATAGTAAACATTGAAGATAATTATACATTAACATACATAAGCTTTTGTGGGGAATATATTATCTGTTTTTTTCCAATCAATACATCCATTTCAAGATACTACATATTGATGTTATTCCGGAATAGATTTAACTATGGTTAATAACCCAAAATAGTGGTGTCCAGCTTATCATGAGAATTACCTAATACATAAAAATAGGCATTAAATAACACCTAGTTTGAAGCCCTTGATGGGATATTTTTGGGTTAATTTACATTTTAATTAAAAAAATTAAGAGGTTTTTAAAATATTTTTATGATTTGAAAACATTCCCAAAAAAACCATTTTATGATTATGAGACTTTCCATTCATAAAATTTCCAATTTATTTTCTGTTTTCAATAGTTCAATAATTATAGATTATGTTAAATAATATTATGACCAATTCTATTTTATTAAATTATTAAGTAATGGTGACTAGAAGAAGGAATTAAAACCATATCAATTCATATACACTATGTTAGAATTCCCACCTAATAAAGATAATGAAGTCGGAGCTAGAGTTGCAGTTTCAACTGATCAAATTATAACCATATTGGTCCATATGACCCAAGTTATTTGAAATAACCATACACATATGGAATATACTACTAATATATCATGCATTGTAATAATTTTATAATAATTTATTCATCATAACATTTATTATTCAATGGAACTATGAATCCATTTGTATCTTATCAATGAATAAATTACTCAGAGAATATATTTATCACATTAATAAAAAATTAAAGGGAAAATTTTCACATGTTATTTTGTCACATGTTATGGTGTAAGGATAAATATTTTTTATTGATTCAAAATACTAATGATGAAGAAGAAATATAAAATATGGAATATAAGGATTTTAAGGTTTACTTCTTGGAAAATTATATTCTTTGTGAGCAACGACCCGACATAAAGAGGCAATTCTTGAGTTTGAGACAAAATAAAAAGCAAAATGTAGATAAGTATAAAAAAATTATAAGGGTAGAAATATATTATATATATTATTTACATAATACAAAAAATAAAGATTGGATATTTCTTTGGGTGGTTAAATCCAATTCTTCGAAGGGAAATATTTTCTAAAACCTTCTCATCAAACCAGGACATGGTATCTTCTGTTGTTAATACGAATAAATAATTATTCATGTATTTTAGCTTTAAAGGGAATAAATATATGAATATTAAAGTGGATAAAATGATATATAAGGGGAAAATAGAAAGAATTATTTTCCCACATGTTATAAATTTTTATGGAATTTCCCTAATTCATTCTTGAAGGAATGAGAGTTTTCAACGCATGTAAAGATTATTTCCACCATAATTATGATTGTAAGGGATAAAAAAATTCTTCCAGTGTTCAATGATTATATTATAAGGATATGGGGCACTATGAAAATGAATTCCCCATGCGTCAAGGGAATATACCTTAAAAGAAGATAAGGGATAAAGGTTGTGAATATGCTATTAATACAGATGAAGTGGAATGATTAATTTTCTTTCATTTGGATTCAATAATTATGTTATAGGATTATTTTATTTTTTATATTATAGTTTGAAGAATAATTTAATATAATATGATTTTATTCTAGTAGTATTTATTAATGAATTTACTAGAATATGATAAATGGTATTGATGACCAAGAAAGGTGATTGAGTGGAAAATTGATCATTTTGGAAAATATAAGATTGATGGAAGAGAATCCTTAAAACATGCCCTTTTTTGAGATAATAATGATAATAATATGTTTATGAGATATTATTTGTAACCCTGAAATTAGTTTCTTGTTTGATGGTTTATGTTATCTTTGCTATAGTTTGCAATATTTTTTTGGAATAAATTTTTATTAATTGAAATTTTATTTAAAGAATAAGAAGAAAATTTGTTTTTGGAATTATGCATGTTTTCGTTAGGTTTTTATGGTGATCATAGTATTCTCATATTTATAATGTGTTATTAAGATTCATTTTAAATTGTTTTTGAAATATACTATTACGTTAATTACCCAACTCCCTTCTAAATTTTTATACATTGAATTTTGATATACGTATTTTGGAAAAGTATTATAGGTAAATATATATAGAATGGATGAATTTGAAATTTGGTTTTTGTGAGATAACTTGTGATGAACATTTTTGTTTTGGAAAATATCAAAGGAATAAAATATCTTTATTTAAGGTATCTTATGAACTGTTAAAATTTAATTTCAGTACTTTAGACAAGAAAAAATCAACTTTAATACTCATTTTTTGGATAAAAATATAAGATTGTGGTGAATGTTTATTAAAGGATGTAATTATAGTCATTAAGTAATTATATATCTTAATGTTATTCTTTGTACCAGTTTTGTGTACAAGTTGTATTTTTTTCAATAGATGTTAATGAGGCTGTTAATGATGATCAAGACGAACAAAAAGACCTCCAAAGTTAAAGGAGATTGGTAGAAGTGATAGTTCATGGAGAATTGTTATGTAATAATAGTAGTGAATGAAATGCTTGAGAAATTATCTATGTTATTAAATCAGACAATTGATGCATTGTTCTTAATGTTCAAAATAAATGTATGAAAGGTGTTACATTGTCTACAACATCTAAGGTGTTTGAATAATCCTCCACTTTTGGATGAAGATAGATTATTAGAGTTATTTAGAATTAACACTCCAAAATTATTTGATTATTTGAGTTGAGGATGAATAAGTACTTTTTAATTCATATTCCAAAGAATATAACAATAAATAAGGATGATTTTTGATGATGAAGAGAAGACAGGAAGTAGTTCACAGGCTTGGCTATATGAGAATGGACAAAATATAAAGATTCATTACTAGTGTGTATTTCAAAAATATAACAAGTTGTCTATAGAACTTATTAACCAAGATTTATAATGGAATGGGTGAGAAAATATTTTGTCAATAATCATGGTTGTGTTTGTATAAGCATGTGTCTAAGGTGGCATAGTTTTCCAGTGTTTCCAAATTTTTGGGGTCCAAAATTTTGAGTTGGGCTAGCATTCAGAAAAGTGTATTTCCTTTAAGATCGCAAAAAAATTAAAAGGTATTAATTTTATGAATATAGAAATTATGAAGAGTGGCTCACAAATGTTTAAAGGATTCTGATGGTGAGTACTATGAGTACGACTAGCTTCACGAATGGTAGTGAAAAGAAACATTGAGGGTGAGAATTGCAGTAGTGATGGTGAAAATAATTGTGGAGACATAAAAAAACAAAGAGAATTATAGTGGCATAATGTATTTTATGGAATGCTATGTGATTATGATGAGTTTTTGGAATCCAAAAAATACCCATGATGCTTCACCAAATAGATTGATTTTCGGTGGAAATTTTGGAGCTCTGTGATTTTGTGCTGATGTGGCACGGAGGTGTCTTGAAGGTTCTAGGGTCGGTGAGAAACACCTATAAATAGGACCCTACCCCATGGAAAAAGTATAAATATTTCAAAAATATCTTGGAGATCCTGATTTTTGAAGTAGGGTCAAGAAGAAAGTGATCACTTTGAAGGCAGTGAGCTCTGAAAAGGTAATGAGATCCACAAAGGATGATTTATTTTTAAAGCTAGTGATCTCCGCAAAAGAAGTTTTATTTGTGACAATAGCGGTTTATTCAAATTCAATGGTGCTTTGCGAAGGTCTGAGCTTTATAAAGCGTTAAGCTCTGTGAAGGGTTGGGATCTGTGAATTATTATGCTCTGTGAAGTAGTGAGCTTTGGTAAGGGGTGAGATCTATGAAGGGTTAGGCATTACAAAGTGTAGTATTGAATACCTAGTTTAGGTGAACGAGTTCTTTATAATACACTACATATTTATTCAATATTTTACTATGTCAAATAGAAATAATAGAATATGTATAATAAGAATATAATATTTCCAACTGAAGGTGGAAAATTATTTAGGGAAGTTTAATTGTGATGATGATAAACTGATCTAGTATTCATTGTTCTAATAATGTAAAAGGGGGTTTGTGATTATTTCAATTATAAGGAGAAGTTTCAGTAGAGCTAGTTTTTCACTAAAGAAGAAGGAGATTAGGATTGTGCAGTTTTCAGGTTTACTACTAGGAAGAAGAAGAGGGTTACTTGCATACTGCTAAGAGAGTAACAACTAAAGAGTATAATATCAAGAAGTTTTGTGACATCCAATAGGTCTCAACAAGTGGAAGACTCATGTAGTGTTGTAAACCCTTATCAAAAGAGAGAATATTGTCTTCAGAGGAAGTATAATGAATCAGTAAGGATCTACATGTTGAACTAGGTCACCACTAGTTCAGGAAGAGTATTGTTTCCCTTTCTACTCCAAAGTGTAGGTACTCTCACTAGAACATATTTTTTCTTTCCCCCTCCAAAGTGTGGGGTCCCACACTGTCCAAGTAATAGTTTTCCTAGCCAACCTACTGTAACAATTACTAAAGTATACTAATGAATCCATGAACTAGTGATTCACATGCATATAAATGATGTAGTTTCTCTTACCGGGTAGTGAACTTGTAAAAATATCATGATCATATTTTTACTGCTTTATATTATTTCATGCGGCAGGGAAAACAGATTAATAGAATCAAAATACTAACAGATCAAGATGTATGGGGATAAAAATTTATGAATAGTTTAAAAAGTCCCTAACACTAATTCAACCCCCCTTTAATTGTTATTTATATCCCAAACAAGCCCTCTTAGTTATTATTTTATACAGCAATGTAATTCTTAAATAATGGGAAAAGGATATTTACACAAAAATGTTATCATAGTACCATCATTTATGAGGAACTGATGATCTTTTCAAACATTAAAGATTTATGGTTTTTAGTCATTAACCTTATTCGTATCTCCTAATTTCTTTTTATCAATGTTATTTATCACTCTATACTATTATTTATTCCTTTCATCCATGTTCATATCATACCTTCTCACTAATTTTCTATTATTTAGAAACCTTGTTTTGTGTTTTTTAGATGAACATCATATTTCCATTTCTATTTTATCAAGAGGATGTTTTATTAAACCATTTATGATTATGAGTTATTTAGAAAATGTATTTTAAATTACCATATCAACATTGACTTATGGTGAAATGTTTGGATCATTTTTGAAAATATTGAATTTTTATTGAATAGTGAAAATACCATATTTTTTAAACTGTCTACCAATTAATTAATTGAAAAGAAAAATTAAGATTGGAATTTTATTAAATTTAAAATAGGAACTATTTATTTTTATTTAATCCAATTCATTGCATTTGAATCGTCTTTATACTAGATTTTATTATAAGTCTATTTTTGGGATTAAAAACACATTTTTCTGAAAATTGTTTTAAAGTGCATAATGTATATCAATTTTAATAAATAAAAATAACCACTAATTAAGAATTATTTAAATTAAATTTATATATTATCCATAAAAATTTGTAATTTTAAAATAATATAATAATTGTTTCTATATATATAGTAAATATAATACCATTTTTTCACTGATAAATACATTTCTTGAAAAATTCTTTTTCAGAGCGTCTGTAGGATTAATTTTAAATTAAAATTATATAATTTTATAAATTGAATTTGAATAAATGAATTAAATATTTTTAATAATAATATTTAATATTATAAAACAAGTTCAAAATAATTTTTGAATGTAATAAATAGTAACAACTTTAAAAATTAATTGTAGTAGTTAGGGTATAAATGCGTTTATTGGGGGTGTTAAACTAAAAAAGAAAAGTGATTAAATGAAATAAAAACACATAAAAACACCATTTTATTGAAATATTTAAAACTTTTATCATATAATGATCAATAACTACCTCATTTGATATGATTATATATTGATAAAAAATGGGTATCACTTTTCCATTTCAAAAATTCTAGTTATGCCATCTCCCCCACTTATAAAAGGCCACCCCTCTCATCTCCTCTTCAAACATAACAAACTATTTTTTTTAGAAAATACCAAAAAAAATATCTTTTTTAATTTCATTCCCTTCTTCTATATACCTTATTTTTATTATTAATCCATCCAAAAAAGTGTTTACGTATAAACAAAAAGAGGCACACTGAATAAGAGGTAAAGTTATAAAGATGTGTATTTGTTTTATCCCATCTTAAACCTCATTAAAACCACATTGAACTATGATAATATAATATAAATAATAAAATAAATAAAATAATATGATACTATGTTATCTTAATATCATATATCCATCATCACTTCCATTAAATGGGAAATGAAACTGTAGAACATGTGTATCGCGGACTACCGCCTCGCGAACCGATATAATTAATTTTCCATCACCACCTTTAAAATATTAATATAAAAATGGATTTAACATATTTATATTTTATTTATGAAATTATTATTCCTCTAAAATAGTATATCATGTATAATTTCTTAATTTACATTCTATGGGGGTATTGATGTCATCAGTTGTGTGTGTGGAGAACTACAGTCTCACAAAGCGATGGGATTCAGTTTTTCACTTATTATTTACCCAAAAGGTACTATGGATAAAATTAATGAATATATGACATAATTATGAACTAAATATACTCCTTGAAATATAATATCCTATCAAACTACTTACTTCCAATCAATTGAAAAAAATAACATCGCTTGTGTGTGCGAGTGGTCTATTGCCTCTATATAATGATGTGAAAAGTTTTTAATTTTATTTTTATATAGACTGAAATAAAGATATAATTTATTAATATAAATGATATAGTTACAAAATAATTATTCTTTAATGTTTACTTTTAATTTATTTTCCTTTGGTTCCATCCATCGAGAGAGAAAAACAGAAACAATATTCATGCGTACATACGACCTACTATCTCTATAAATATTGTAATACATTTTCTATATCTAACATTAATATTTTACTATAAATAAATAATAAATTAATATATATATGATATATATATATATATATATATCTTGGTTAAAATTATTTAGATGATGCAACAATTATAAAATTAAAAGTACTGAAATCACTAAACCAAAATATACACGAACAGTGAAGAAAGTATAACCTAAAACAATTATTGTGATAAAGATTTGTTAACAAAATAATGATAAAATACAATAAGTACATCATATATTTTATAAGATATATCATTATGGTTTTTTATATTGTTTTATAATATACAAAAAAAAATTATAAATGGTTTTTGAACATGAATGATAGAAATCGTACCAGAGGTAAGGGCTTCTCATCCCACTTTTACTTTCGTGATACATATGACATATTCACCACTTATTCATTTGGTGTGGCGTATATACTTCACCTTTTGATATTTTATATAATAAATATATTTTTATTAATGGTTTTTATTGTTTCATTTTATTTCATTCCTTTCATGGGTCTTATGATTCAAAAGTTACCAATGTGGTAAATGATTTACTTTTCAATTTATTTTTAATAGGGATTTTTTATGCTTGAATTACAATTGAAGGAAATTATTTTATAATTATATATAAAACCCATTTAATATTATTATAATATTTTTATTCTTGATTTTTTCAAGTAATATTTATATATTATTCCCTTTAGTACTTAAAATTATTGTGAAAATGTTTAAATATAACATCATTTCTCTCTTTGGTAAAAAATAATTTTAAATCCAAAATAATGTTTTAATAAAATTATAAACATTCTAAAAAATATTTATTAAAGATATTTTTATCCATGTTTTACTTTCAAAAATGATTTGAATGGAATCATCATGTCCTTTTCCCAAAAATTCATTATTTCATTTTTGTCAAAAATATGAAAGGAATATTTGTTATAATATGTAAGTCATGAATTAAATTTACCACCATAATGAAAAATAAATTTTATAAATATTCCATTATATGTTTTTAATGAAATTTAAAAATAAAATAGTTTCCAAAAAAATGAACTTTTATTTTTAAAAGGTTGTTTTCAAAGTGAAAATTTTATTTTCCTCAAGAATGTTTTAAATTATCTTTTCAAATTAATCATATTAATCAATGGTAACAACCCTTTATTTTACTTATACTACAATGGAAATATGATTTAATGATATTATCCTTATTTTTTATCTGGATGGTTTATGATCAATTTGACTATTGATATATTATTTTGATATCATTCTCCATATTACCTTGAATGTTTTAGGATTCTTCTTATTAATTGGGGAAAGTATTAACATTTTATATGATAGTTTTTCAATAATAATTTACATTTTTACTGCTTACTCATATAATATTATAATCAAGTTATTGATTAAATGGAATGTATTTCAAATATTTACCTTTCTATTTTGATTATGATTTATTTATCCATATTTTCTACCATAATCATACCCTTACATTGAATTTGATCCCACCCCTTTATTATTTTTCCTCAACTAGTATTCCACGATGAGTATTATGATTTATATTCTAGGTAATGATAGAGAAAATAATGATGTACTTGAAGAAAACACTTTTTTATACTTTATGTTTTCATATTGAAAATGAGATTTGTGTCTGTATTTAGTTTAACAAGACTAATAAATTATTTGATAGTTCTATAAGTGATCCCTTGTATATTATTCTAATGAAATTAATTGACCATATACTCTATGATACCTGGGTCTGGGTCTTTATATCTCTATTCAGTAACAAATAAGGCACGCAACACCGGACATAAACGAACCATGAAATATTATTATTTAAATATTATATATATATATATATTATTTTTTGACACAATTACAGTATATATATATATAATCATTTTTTATATATCCATTAATTATTTTTAAAGTTCAATTTGTAAAAAAATGATAAATAAATAGTTTGACAGTAGAAGAGATATTTTCATTAAAACTATAGTTATGTGCATAATATATTTTTATCATAATAAATTAAATTTATCACTATTTATAAATTATTATAATGAATTAATAAGATTTAATATATATTAAATAGAATTAATTTGAATCATTTTAAGTATTCTTATTAAAAAGGAATAATAATAAACTTATTTTATACTTCAAAAATAAATTTTCTTCTGTTTTAATTTTTATTCCATTTTTTCTTCGATATTGTTAATCATTTAAACCAGTATTATAAAATATATTTGATGAAATTTTCTTTTTTTAAATCATCATGTCCGAATTATCTTAGGAATAATATTTAATAAATTTCTAAAAAAAATAATTTTTTCAATGAATAATTAAAATTCTACAATTTGTTGAAAAATATCGTTATTTTACATGTATTTACAAAGTAGAATTATATTTTTCATTATATTTAAAATTTAATTAATAAACAATGATTAAAAATAAACTGATGAATTTCATTTTAATAAAAATTATACTAAAATTTGGTATAAAAACATTTTTATACATAAAAGGCATTTTTATAGAAAACTGCTTTTCATCACGTTTTGTGGTATTAATTTAATATTAAATTATTTCACTTCTGTGAATTTAATTTGATAAAATATATAATATATTTTCTTATATAATAATTTATATACTATCATTAGTTTAAATTAATTTTCTGTAATTATGAATTGTAACTCTGGTAAATATTTCTCACTATGTTAAGGGTAAAAGAGGTAAAACTATGTTAAAACATTACGGTAAAGCATTAAAATATATATATAACATTTATTTATCCATATTTATGGGTATTGTTTCTCAATAATTTTTTATAATGAGTTAAATAAATTATTTTAATTAATTATTTTGAGTTTTGGAACCCAAACTTCTCTTTTATAAAGAAAAGTATTATTTTATTAAAGTTATAAAATATTTTCTGATCTATGTAGTTAATGTCATGGTTGGAATATGAAAATCGGTTTTTGATTAATCAAGAATTATAAAACCATTACTTTTATTATTTAAACAAAAAAATAATGGAAACTAATCTATTGCATGATTTCAGGGTAAATTGATTTTTACGCATAAATAGAGAATTTTCCTAAAAATTGTTTTTTGTATGCTTTATGTTATTATATTAAAATTAATTTATTACACCTTAAAAATTTAAAAATCATAAAATTGATTCATAATTTGGAATTAGTATGTCCAAAAAAATTTATAAGCTCCTTTTTTTCTGGTATTATAATTAAGTTATCAAGGTTAAAATTTATGTTATCATGGTTACGGTTTAAATGAGTTTAAAGTGCTCTAACTAGAAGATAGAGCATGAAATCTATCAAACACTATCCTAAATTTTATTGGTTGAGAATATTTATACCCAATCACATATTATATTCTAATTGTGTGTTTCATGATTCCACTTACCATGATTATCATATATATATTATTTAATGTTTTAAGTAATTATAAATGTGTCATTTCCCTCACTTATAAAATATAACCTCATCTCCTCTCCTCCTCCCACATTATCAGCACTATATTTCTGTAAATAATTAAAAAATAGATTTCTAACATCCATAAACACATACTCAAGGACCTTTATTTATTAGAAAAATATCCTTGGAATGCTTTAGGTATAAATCTAAAGAGGTTGTTTGAATAATATTTATAGTTCTTAACCGATTATTTTCAACTTATTTATTCTTCCACCTCCTCAAAATATTCTTCAACTGTGATGAAATAATAACATAATAATCATCCATATATTTATATATTATTTTTTTAATAGAATAACCGATATACATATCCACTTCCACAAAATAGGGAATGAAATCATCTTTCGTGTGTACTATGGACAAGCGCCTCACAAACCAATGTAATTCTTTTTCCATCAACATATCTCATGAATGGATATAATGATGCATTTAATATATATATATATATGTGATATTTAGAACATAATTATCATTTTTTAAAGGTAATATATCATTTATTTTCTTATATTTATATATATTGAAAAATTATGGCGTTGTTCATGTGTAGGAGAGAATTAACTCCTCCATGAAGCGATGCGATTAATTTTTCATAAACACATAGAGTTAATAGTATATATAAGTCAATTTAAATAAATAATATGATATTTATGATAAACAATCATTCTTTAAATATATAATTATATATAACTTCTTTCTCTCATTCTCTTTGAAAATTTTAAACAACTTTCATGCGTACGTACGGCATATTGTCTACATGATTATAACATAATCAATTTTTCATATTCATATTTCCTGGTTAGTTTTAAAATTATAACTAATGTATAAAAATGATAATTATTTCAGCATTATTATCCTGTAGATGATTTAATAATTACCTCTTTGAGAATATTCAACCTTATGAAGTCCTTTTGGACATATGAACTGAACATCCACAAAACACATGACTTAGACTTAAACAATTTGATAGTTGAAAAATTATTAAAATGGTTTAAATTATAAGGTATTAAACCTAGAAAAGATTTATAATTAATTAAATATTTCACATTAATTTATTAGATAGTAGAAAAAGAATTTTTGTGACAAGTCAGACTCAAGGTATGGGTTAATTTACCTTAAAAACCTCCTTTTAAATTTTTTAAAGACTTATTTTCGTAAAAAAATATTTTATGAATATATTCTTAAAATTATTTTATAGATCTATTTTTATTTACATAAATGAATTATAAATTAACTTTTAAGAAACTTTTGACTTTATTTAAATTTTTTTCAAATGTAATCCTTTTATATATTTTCTAAAGAACATTTTGACAAAAAGGGAAAAGGAATAATCTATTTTAATGTATGTGGAATCAATGAGTTATACCTATAATGTAACTATTACTTACTATTTTGATTAATTTTTAATATTCTATTATTTTTTAAAATAAAAACCATCCTTCACTACATTCTAGGTTTTTTATTTTTGAAAATTGTTTTTTAAAGGAAAGGTATTTATCAATGTTCGAAAAGGATTTTCTTATGGTTTTAATAGAATATTTTTATGAGATTGATAATAGAAATGAAATATTTTATGTGTTTAATTCATGTTATGATAATTCTATGTTTTTTAGGATTATTTGATCCTATCATATCTCTCCAATTAATTAGTTAATGACTGTTTTTGTGAGATAATTATCTTGGAATTCGACTATGAGGTTATTCCATTTGTTAGAGTGGTTATAAGAGTGACAATAAAATGATGTCCCATGTTACTTAAATAATTTTTCTATGAATACCGCTGAGTTTTAAAAGACAATTTTGATTTTATAAGTTAATATAATTTGTTTAGATAATATATAATTCCCATTAAGGGTAAAAATTTAGTTTTTAAGAAAAAAATCAATGGTCCTCATGTTTTTTTATGAATCCTTTCATTATTATGATATTTTAAATTTTTATTTATAATAAATTTTTTCGTAAAAGAATTTATGTTGTAAATTTTGTTTAATATGAAATTTAATGATTATTTAAGGTCAATTTTATTACGTTTATGAAGAATACTCTTTTATAATCCCTTAGTTTTGAAAATTAATAACTTGTTACTTTTCTTTTATATAACTTACTAAGATTTATATTATCATCCAATGCATTAAAATATTTTTCATTGGGTTTTAGGATGTGTTGTAATAATGATGAAAAATTTATATGGATAATGAAAATCTATGTATATTAGAAAAATTCTTAGTTAAAGATATGGGTGTTTTTATATAATATTTTTTACCAATTATCAAAAATGTTAAACCGAAATAGTCTTTGGGTATGTAATTTTTCCAATATTTCCTTTTCATTTTTACAGTTTTGGATGGCCAAAATTAGGACGCATTCATTAATATCAAATCAAGTAACTTTTCTTCTATTTACCATACTAAGATTTATATTCTCATCCAATGATTTAAAATGTTTTTCATTGGGTTTAAGGATGATTTGGAATAATGATGAAAGATTTATATGTAAAATGAAAATCAATGTATATTTGAAAAAAAACTTAGTTAATGAAATGGGTGTTGTTATATAATAGTTTTTCCCAATTATCAAAAATTATATAACTAAATAGTCCTTCGGTATGTAAGTGATCCAATATTTCCATTTTATTTTTCATTTTTTGGATGGCCAAAATTAGGATTTGATGATTAATATCAAATCAAGAAATATAAAGATTATGTTTTTAGAAATGGATCTGGTAGTGTTGGTTTGGGGGACTTATAGTTGGTATCAAGGCTGGGTTTACATAACTTTAAAGATTTGAATGTTTTCTGCTGAGGTTAACTTAAGAGTTATGGATATCATCATGGTCCTATAATTTTAAGGATGATCTTATATTTATATTAATAGATACCCCTTTTAGGATTTACGGTATGGGAGTTTAATATGGTTACAATTTTTTTGGGAGACATTTATTAAAATACAAAACATTGTTATTGTATACATTTTAGTGAAAATGTTATTTGAGGGATTATTATGTTATATTTCATGGAAATTTGTTTAAAGTTTTTGATAATTGTTAGGGTTAAGATGATCTTAGATGTTGATGTAATATTGGTTAGTTAGGATAAAATGGTGATTACATGTTGGGAAAACGTGATTTATTATATAGATAACCATGGGATTTAAAAAAATTTGGTGACTAAGTGAAGAATGTTATTTTTGAATAAGTTCACTATTTTTTCAAACATTATAAAATTAGGGTAAATAGAAGTACTTTTTGATAATTTTGGTTTTTTAGGAATATGTGTTGATTTATATTTTAGAAGCATATTTGATTTTATTATGAATTTTTTTAGGGGAATCCAAAGTATATTTTAGAGAAAATATCAACATGGAATATACATTTTTTGTATGATACTTTAAGAATGGTTGAATATATTTGATAATAAATGTTATGTCTATCATGGAAGAATATATGATAAAATCAATCTAATATTTGGGGTTTATTCTTAATCAAGAATATTTTGAATTATTATAAGGATAATTATTTATTAAATGATTTAATTTGAACATTGGGTATTATTTTTTATGATTGGGATATTAATGTTGTATTTACTCATATAATGGTTTATTAATGTTAGATATTATCTTACCTTACTCAAGCTATATTAATTTTTGGTTAATGTACAAGGACACTAGGAATAAAATATTTCCTTTTTTGAATATTTTCCTCTGTTAGATATTTATTTTAGTTCTTCAAGTATGAGAAATACATCTTGAATTCTCTTCTTTTGGAGAAAAATATGATATTGTTGTGAAAATAGATTGAAGGACGAAATTATACTTGTCAAGTAAGTATATTTTCTTATGTTGTTATTCTTAATGATAAAGAAATTCCTCCACTCTTGGTAAATTATCTTGAAATAAAATAGTTATCATATAAACATCATTTTTGATAAATTGATTTTTTTAACACATTATTGTTTTTTGGTTTTTTGGTTATTAACATTTTCATCATCATTAAATTTCTTATGATCAATGTTCTTTATCACTGTCCATTATTATTTGAAAATAAAATTTTTACTCCGTGTCTATATTTTCACTTCCCATTAATGTACTCTTATTTGGAAATGTAGTTATCTGTTATTCAAGTTGACCTTCATATTTATCATTCCCTCTTTTTAAAAGGTTGTTTTATTAACTTTCTTTATGATGTGGTTTTTGAATAATGGTATTTTGAAATTTTAATCCCTTGATTATCAAGTTCAATAGACGAACATTTTGATGGAAATTATTAAATATGGGGAGAATTTAACACCTCAAGATTTTAAAAGATGAACAATCTATTTGATAGAATAAAAGACACACAACACTGATTTTAAATGAACCAAGAAATATAAATATTTAAATATGGTCATCATATATATATATATATATATTGAATAAATATCCATTGTATATATATAGTTATTAGATATATATTTATTATGTATTTTTTAAAAACTCATTTTTTCATAAATTAAGATAAAATCATTCAAAGGTAAAAGAGATATTTTCAATAAAAATAATTTTATGTGTGAAATCTTTTTTTATCATAATGGATTAAAATTATCACTACTAATAAATGATTAAAATGAAATAATAATACTGTATATATATATATATTAAATATAAATTATTAACATTATTTTATATATGGTTATTTGGAAAATAAGGAAAATGGGTTCATTTTATCCCACATAAATATAATTTTTCAGAAATGATTTTTTTAAATTTATTACATGGATATTTTAATTAAATTGTACCAATTTTAGAAACACTATTTGATAAAGTTGAATTTATTATTGAAATAATCAATTTAGAAATATAATTGTATAAATTGTTAGGAATTTTCTAAAAATGTTATGTGTTCCCAATGAATAATGAAAAATACTGATTTTTATTGAAAATAGTCATTTAATTACATGTATTTAAAAATTTAGATTCTATTTTAAATTCTTTTAAAATTTATTACTTTATTTATTATTAAACATAACCCAATAAATATTATTTTAAAGATACTTATACTTGAATTTTTTATAAATACACTTTCATACTTAAAAAACGTTTTTTTCTAGAGAATTGTATTTTATCATATTTTTCATGTTTAATTTATAATTAAATCCTACCAATTATATGAATTCAATTTGATTAAATAGATTCAATATTTCGAATCATCATAATAATTAAAAAAAATTAGGTATTACTTAATTTTTTCATTATGAACAGTAATCATAGTAAACATTTTTTATTATAGTAAGGGTAAAAGAGGTAAAACTAATTTAAATCATTGAGGTGAAGCTTTAAAATCTCAAGAAAACATGGATTTATCCTATTGGATGAGTATTTTTTGATAAAATATATTAATAAGATGTTTAATAATTTATTTCAATGTGTTAATTTAAATTTGGTAATGCATGTTTGTCTTCTATAAATATAAGTTATATTTTATTAAAATTGAAAATTATTTCTTGGTCTTTCCATTTAATGAAATGTTTGGAAGATTACATTCAGTTATGAATTTATCCAATAGTATAAAACCATATATTTTTTTATTATTTAACAAAAAAATTCATATAAACAATTTACTACTTTATTTAAAGGTAATTTTATTCTTACACTTAAAATTGGGTATTTTCCTTAAAATTGTTTTCCATTTGTTTTCTCTTCTTATACTAAAATTTATTTCTTATAAATTTCTAATTTAAACCTGAAAAATAAAATAAAACTTTTTTTCCTTAATTTATAATTTTTTATAGAATTATTCTTTCATTTTTTTCATATTAAAATGATATGATGTTTAAATTTTAATTAATCACTGTTAAGTTTAAAAAGAATTTACAGTGGTTTAACAAGAAGATAAGGATTAAAATTTATTAAAAACTTATAAACTAATTGTTTGAGTTTATTTAGAAGCTATAAAATCAGGTATTAAAATATTGTATGAGTTGGTTCTACTTGAAATGATTATTATATATATATATATATATATATATATATATATATATATTATTTGATCTTTTAAGTAATTCCAAGGGTGTCATTTATCACAATTATAAGAGTTCACCTATTATCCTATATCATTCATGCCTTTTTAAAACTATTATTTATCCAAAAAAACCCTTACTAGTATCCAAAAATTTCTTATACACCATTTTTATCATAAAACCCTTGGTAAGGATTTGAGTATAAACCAAAAAAGGATGTCTGTAGAAAAGGTTTAATTCTTAACAAAGAACATTCTTTAAATTTCTTCATCTACCACCCTAAAATATTACTAAACCATGTAAAATTAAAAATGTTGGTATATTCCATATAATTAGAGGTTATTATATTAATTTCATAACCTATACCCATCTCATCATCTATAAAATAGGAAATTAAACCCACATTCCTTTGTATAGATGACTACCGCCTCACAAACCGATGTATTTCATTGCCTATCACTGTCAATCGTGGTTGGATAAAATACTAGATTTAATACATAAATAAGATATTAAAGGAATAATTACAGTTCTATAAATTTTATGTTTTAATATATTTTCTTACCTTTCTATCCAATTAAAAATGATAACGTCATTTGTGAATACATGTAAATTACCACCTCTATAAAGATATGTGATTAATTTTTCATCATTGTGTCACATAGATGGTTTATATAACTATATTCAAATATATAATATGATATTTATTATTTAATAATAACTCGGTAAATATAATATCTTTCTTACCTTATTTCACTCATACTCTTTGAAAAATAAAAACATTACTCTATCATACGTACGAACTATTATCTTTATGATTGTAATGTAATTCATATATCACAATCATCTTTTATGGATGGTTTTAAAAGGATAAATAAAGTATAAAATTTATAACTATATCATTATTATTATTTATTATGTGATTTAATAATGACCTATTTGACCATATTAAACCTACCAAAGGCCTTCTAGACTTATAAATTGAACATCCTCAAAACACAAGATGTTGAATTAGGCAATTAATTAGTTGAAAGAATGATATAAATGGTTTATATGATAAGGTATTAAACAAATAAATGGTTACTAATAATATCAATTATTGATAATTATTTTTTATAAATGATATAAATTGTGCATGTGACAAGTTCTACTCAAGGAAAGGGACTCATTACTTAAAAATAACCATTTTAAGGAATTTAAAGATTTATTTTCTAAAATATTTTTTTTTTCAAATTCCATATCATTAAAATTATTTTATAGACATATTAATCTGGATATAAATTAATTATGAAGGAAATTTTATGTCACTTTTTTATTGTATATTTTCAAAAAGAATATTTTTATGTATTATATATATAACATTTAAATGAAGGAGAAATAAATGTTCAAAATATAAAACATCATAAGTTTTAACCACAATCATAAGAATTATTTTATTTTTGGATTCCTTTATAATATATAATTTTTTTCAATGAATTTTTTTACTTTTTCCTCATTATATTTTAGTTTGGAAAATTGGTTTTTAATTGAAATAGATATATCAACATCCAAAAATGTATTTCTTATTGGTTAAAATATATATTTTTATGAGTTTCATAATGTAAATTAATGATTTTATGTGTTTAATCCATGTTATGGACCTTGGCTATCATTTATGATCAGTTGATCATAGTATATCTATTTAATTCATGGGTAATGATTATTTTCTCTCGAGAATTATATTGGAAGAAGACTGTTAGGTTACTCCCTTTTTAATAGTGACTATTAGAGTGATATGAAAATGGTGTCCCAAGTTACTTATATGAAATTTTTATACTTGATAAAGAGTTTTCAAGAAAATATTTGGATTTCATAAGGTAATATTTATTTAAAATAAATATTATTCCCTTTAATGGTAAAAGGGTATCTTTCTATGAAAATATATTTCAAGGGTTCTCATGATTTCAATCAAATATTCATGATTATGATTTTTTATTTATTAATCTATTATAATTTGTTTTATGAAATACTTTGGGCTATAAAGTCTATTTTTTGTATAATTAAATGATTATTTAAGATCGAGTTTACTATATTAATGAAACATTATCTTTTATGATCCCATGAGTTCGGAATAGACTATTGAGTTTCCTTTATTCAATGTCCATTACTGAGATATCTGTGTTCATACAACGTTTTCAAATGTTTTTCACTAGTTTTAAAGATTATTTGGAATAATGATAAATATTTTATAAGGGAGAAAAAAATTGGGTGTAGTGGGATTATTATTACTTAAATATGAGGGTATTATTATGTAAGAGTTTTTTATGATTATCTAAAATGATAAAGAAAAATTGTCTATAGGTATGTAATTGATCCAATATTTTGATTTTACATTTTATTTTTTGGATAGATAAAATTGGGATATGTTCATCTTCATAAAATAGAGTAATGTAAATAATATGTTTTTAGCACCTTGTTTAGGAGTGTGGGTTTGAGGTTATTAAATGATATGTTAAAATCATCCCACCATCTCACCACCAGCTACACATAACTAGATAAAATAAACCTCACTAACTCACTGTAGTTCTTTTTTTTTCTTACATTAGATAAAACAAGGTTTACACATCCCAAGGGATTATTTAGTGTGTGGTTTAAAAATTATTAGTTTGATCCCACATAGAAGTTCCATAACAAGTCTATATTCAATAATCCAAATATTCTCAATTTAAATGTAAATATGGTATGATAATCAGTTACATAGTTTTATCTCAAAAGCATGGTAAAAATTTCTCTTCTACCAAATCATTCAAAAAACCTATTTATAAAATTTCAAATCATAATTTCTATAAAATATATACAATTATCAAATAATGTATCATATGATATCAAATCCAATTCTTATATAGACAAATAATAGTGTTAAATAATCCTAGGATAACAAAGTTTGGGATAACTAGGTAACTCATACATAAATAAATAACCAATGACTACTTCTCACCTAATTCCCCATATTTAATAAATCCATAAACTAGGGAAAAAAGGAAAACTATATAAATTGAGCCCCCAACAATGTAAATAATGTTCCAAGATCAAATGTGTCTATGATCAAGGAATAGAATAATACTATTGAAAGTGAACCCCCTTAAAATATCATTGGAAAAATCCCAATACAAAACAATCTACCTAAGTTCCCGAGGATAGAATGTGTGGAATATATAAAATAAATTTCAAAGGTATTATAATATTTGTCAAATAATTCTAAACGATACCTTTTTAAAAAAATATTTGAATTCCCATTTCACAATTAATTTAAATATGATTTGAAAAACACCTTTCTATTACCAAAATAATGGGAAAAACATCTTTTCTAAAACCCCCTTTTTACACATGAATATCAACAAATTCAAAAATAATTACATTTAATTTAGAGAATTATTTATGGAATCAAGGTAATTCACATTTCATAGAAGATAGAATAGATATGGAACCTCCTATATCAATATTGGATAGCACATCAATCGTGAAGGGATCTACACACATCAGAAGGAAAAGAGTGTTATAATAAAGAAATAAGGACCTAACATCAATTATAACATATTATAATCATTTTTACATACGAAAAACTGTCACAAAATAATGAATACCAACACATACATTATCAATCACATGAACCACACCACAACTGATAAGAGAACCGACCTCCGAAAGACAATCTCATAATGGATCAAAATGAGATTATAAATGGATCATAACATGATAAATAAATCCCAAAACATATCCCAACACCACTACTAACTATTATAGAAATTGAGACAATGATAATATAATGATCACACTTACAAAAATATGTGAAACCAACAAATCATAGATTAATGCACTAATTGGAGAAGCTCAAAAGATTTAGATTCACCCTAAATCGCCAAGAGAGACACTAGGGTTCAAACGCGAAGGTGTAAAAAAATGAGAGAGTTTTTATAATTTAAAATCATTTCATTTTATTTAACATACATATTTCATAGTGTTGATTATTAACTCACAAGAAAAACTTTCAGAACGGCCCATAAGTCGAAAAAAGAATAACCTGGGATAAAAATTCTAGAAGTCCTATTCATGATGTTAATATAATCTCATGTCATTAAAATATTTCATGTCCCAAAACAATAATTATGTATTATTACCAAAATGAATTCACATTATGGATATACATTCATGGCGTGAACCAGATCTTGTAGTTAGCACTCATCCCAAGTTCTTTAGAAAACCACCGGATCATATATAATAACACTAAAACAAGAAAATAATCTTTTTAAACATTAAAAGTAGGCCTTCCAATTAAAATATTTTACAATTCTTCCTACCACAGTTCTTTTCTTCCCTTTAAATTCATGTAAAAAAAGGTTTCCCTGGGAAGATATGGGGCCACTACTCCCTCGCTAAAGCTTTATGATTCTAATTCTTTTGAGTATCATATTCTTACTTCCAAGAAACTTTGAATTATGGAATTTACTTCTTAAAAAATAATTATTATAATAATAAAATCCCCTACCATTGTTTCTACAAAGATAAAACATTTGTCACCAACTAAATCACCTCCCAAATATAAATATGGGAAAGATCCTGGGGGTACTTCTTGAGCGAAGATATATGGAAAACATAATGAATATATATCAAATGAACAAGTAAAACCAACCAATTTGAAACCCATCCAATCAACTCAATAGTATTAAATGGTCCAAAATATCTCAAAAATAACTTCCCCTATTTACAAATCCAATGTTGATCCTTGTACGTATAAAATTCCAAGAAAGGCTAGTTATCGATAGAAAACTCTAATGGACAATACTGATGATCCGAATTCAATTTTTTTAAATTCTATGATTTATCAAAACTATAATAATATATTAAATCCTATCCAAAGTCTAATAAAGAACAATAATTCCAAAAAAAAGGCATTCCCCACCATTGAACAATAAAAATGTGACCTACATGAGTGATCATACGAAACCTCAAAGGGTGCCATTTTTATCGATCACTAGTAACTGTTATTCTATGATTACTCCACTATTCACAGATGGTTTTTATAAGGCCCTAGCCTTAAACATTACTTAATCTTGAGATATTTCAAGAATACACCTTAAGGATATTTTCAGGTTTAGAGTTTAGAGAATTAGATCATAAAACATGCATTACATCCCACATTTAAACAAAGTGGTTACAATAAAAGATAGTATTCATTTTTTCCCATCAATATAAACATGTTTAAAATAAAACATGGATTCTTTCTTGACACTTCCTTAACACTATCATCATATCATGTACCCTTCCCTTGACCTATGAAAAAACATTTCAAAAACTTGGGATGAGCATAAAAAGCTCAGTAAAGGATATAAAAATATGGAAAGGAAACATGAGTACATGTATACATAAGAATCAATGAAATCATAATTTACTCATAAAACATAAGCACTCTAACATACCTCGTCAGATCATGAATAAATCATAGAAATCATAAGATATAAAGGTAACTTGAGGCATTCATAACATTCTTACGTAGGGAGTAACCCTCTTGGTTACGTTTGGAATACCCATCACAATATATTCCCTAAATCACTTCAGAGAAACCTTAAAGTTTAACTCTTTCGCGTTAGCCAATGCATTGGAGAGCTATATTGGGCTCACCCACCCTTAGTTTATCACGGAACCACCTGTCTTCATAATAATGCCCAAGAACCATAACATAATCGTATCACATAAAACATGCATAAAGGAAACATAACATTTCCACATTTTAATCACAAGATATCAATAACACATTGATATAATAAAAACGTTATCAATACCATTTTCAATACCAAAATAAAAGAAAAGTAAAACATGGTATTTATTTTTCTTTTAAAAAAAGTATGGCTTGTAGAGGAAGTCGAAACTCAAATAATGGTTATGGCGGTGGAGAAGTCATTGTCGCCGCATACGTACGACAAAAACATTCCCTTTTGTCGTTTAGTAAAACGCTTCGTATAAAAAAGATTCCTTTTGGATAAAAATAAACTCCATAGGGGTTTATACACCTTAAAAAGAAGGTTGTGTATAAAACAAAATATGTCTCAATGAAAGGAGATTGAGACGAAGTCCCATACCTCGTATCTGACTAGACTTGATCGTTATTTAATATCCTAAATAATAAACTTGAGTTAATTTATAATTGTTTAAGAACCTTTTTCAAGTTCATTATTCCTTTTATATCACTTATTTCCATGTCATGAACACTATGTAATTATTTAAGTTAATAGCGGTCGTTTAAACGATCATTGGTACTTGAGTCAAAAATAAACTCTTTATAATTACAAGTTGTTCATGTATCCATTATATCTAGAGTTATACTAATGATGTAGATATCATATATATCATATATATCCAGTATATACATACATTTATAATATTACATAACGTTTAGAGGTAATAAATGAAATGCACCGTTCATGGAGACGATAAGTCGTACGTACGCGTGAATGCAACTTTCATTTCTATTTCGTATTTTATGGAATGGAATCATAATGATATAAATTTATATTATAATTCCAGTATAATATCATATATAATACCATTAATTACATCCTTTATACGTCCCACATATGGCATTAACGCATCAAATCACTTTGAGGGGGCGGTAGTCCGCACTTCCTAAAATGAAGATATCGCGTTTACCCATAATGGAAACCATAAAGGTATGCCATAAATGAAAAATACAGAAGCTTAAGTAAAAAATAAACATATTATATATCATATATAAATATATTTTCATCTTAATGGCCACCTTTGAAGGTGTTAAAAGAATATTGAACAATCATCATTTCGTGAGGGGGAAATTCTCCATCCACGGAAACAGTATGTTCTTTAACCATTAGATGTAGGTGTTTGTAAGTGTAGCTTGAATACATCTTATAACAACATCCTAGTATATGGAAGATACTGGTGTTGTTACAAAATAAATTAATAAAAAGAGTTTAGGGGGTTGGAGAAGCAAAATAAAACATAAAAACACAAGAGAAGACAATACCTTTAAATCGGGTAACACTTTTTGATTTGAGCTCAAAGGCTTCCTTGGGAAGACTTCTGTCCAAAGTGAGGCTTCTTGGAGTAATAGAGGGATGTGGAGAGACAAAATGGGCAGGGGTTTGCCGAGCCAAAGGCTTGAGAGGTGTGGGTATGGTGGTAGAGGTGGGGGACTTTTATAAGAGGAGAGGAGGGGCACTCTTGGAAAGTTAAGAAAAGATACTTTTTTATAAAATGATTTTTGGATAAAAATGGTCCCAAAATTATAAATTTCGAGGATAAGGTGATAAGGGTTCGAAATCCACCCATCCAATAGGTTTTTGACAAGTGTAGGTCTTATATTTTACATTATATTTTCATTTTATTTAAATCGTTAAATAATGTGGTAATCGCTGCATCATCATGGTGTCATAAATAATTTAATTTATTTAATGTATAAAAATTATAAAAAGAATACTATGATGTATTAAATCGTTTTATATTTCTAATGAATATTTATAGTCAAAAATATGACTTGTATAACCCCATTTAAAAATTGTTTTAGTAAAACAACTCATGTTTGTGAAATTTTTACTTTAACATTAAATAAAAAGATATTATGGTCATTTTCCTTCCAAAGTGGCTCCATGGGGTCCCCAATTTGATCCATGGATTTTCCTGGTCGGCCATGACACATCCAATAAGGTTAGGACATCTGTCAAGTTCATTTCATATTATTAAAACATTATTCTTACCTTAAATTACACCAATTACATCTAATCACAATTAAAAACATAAAAGTTACTATTCACCAAAAAAATTATTTTAATCTCATTGAACCACATTTTACTTCTTAATTACAACCATGTATATCGGATTTTTGAAATTCAAAACACAGTGGTGGTAAAATTTCATTTAAACGAAAAATCAGTTTTTTTAGTACCACTTAGTGGTTTCACTATTCATTAAAAATTGAAGTTTTTCAGAAAAATACCAAAACTTCACCCGAAGTTATATTTGATATTCTGAATTAAAAAATGATTTTTATTTTACAAATTTCAAAACATATAAGTTACATTAATTAATTTAGTAATTAATTCCCGCTGTCTTAGCAAATAGTGTGTTTTTATGAAACAATAGGTATCAAAAGATTGACACTAGTTTAAGTACAATTTCAAAGTGAAATTAATTACAACAACCACTATTGGATTAAATGGTAAAAATATATTCTAATTGAAATTTAAAACCAATTCAAAAGATAATCTAACAATATAATTTAATTATATGAAAAAGCAGTTTTGATGTAAAGTGCAGTATTTTTCACTATTCATTAAAAAATGAACATTTTCAGAAAAATACCAAAAAATTATCCAATGTAAATTTAAATGTCCCAATCATAAATAATAAGTTTATTTTGACAAATAGAGATTATAAAATTGTCAAAATATTGATTTAAAAATGGTTTTCCATCAAAAGGCAGTAAAACAATCTTTTAAAAATATTAGTTTATTTCATGCTTAAGATTGGATTTATTCTCATTTTAAACCTCCAAAACACTATCTAATTCATTATTAGACATAGAAAAAAATATCTATTATTCATTACTTACTTGGAATGTTACATCCTTCCCCCCTTTAGAAAATTGTGTCCCCGCAATTTATTTACTTATCGAATACGTGGGGGTATTTAGCCCTCATTGCATTTTCAGATTCCCATGTTGCCTCTTCAACCATGTGGTTTTTCCAAAAAACCTTTACCTGATGAATCACTTTATTCCGTAACACTTGCTCCCTATGGTCAAGAATATGGACCGGTTGTTCCTCATAAGATAGGTTCTCTTCCAGCTGAACTACCTCTAGACTCAAAACATGAGATGGATCTGGCATATGCTTTCCCAACATCGAAACATGAAAACTATTGTGTACCTGAGATAAAATCATAGGTAAAGACACTCGGTAAGAAACTGATCCAACTCTCTCCAGAATTTCATATGGTCCAATGAACCTTGGACTCAGCTTTCCTTTCTTACCAAATCGCATCACACTTTTCCATGGTGAGACTTTGAGAAAAACATGATCACCTACCTCAAAAGAGAGATCCTTCCTCCTGATGTCCGTATAACTATTCTGCCTTCTCTGAGCTGTTCTAATGTGTTTCTGTATCAGCTGAACTTTTTCTGCCAACTCTTCTACCAATTCTGGTCCCATCATCTTCCTTTCACCAACTTCTATTCAGAAAGCTGGAGTTCGACACCGCTTCCCATATAACCCCTCAAATGGTACCATCTGTATACTGGAATGAAAACTGTTATTATATAAAAATTCAACCAAAGAAAGATTTTGGTCCCAACTTCCCTGATAATCCATAAAACAAGCACGTAGCATATCCTTAAAAGTCTGAATTGTTCGTTCTGACTGCCTATCTAATTGAGGATGAAAATATGTACTAAAATTTAATTCAGTACCCAACGACTTTTGAAAGCCTTTCCAAAAGTTAGAAGTGAACCTAGGATCATGATCCGATACAAGGGAGAGAGGAACTCCATGTAACCTGACTATCTCTTTAAGATAGAAAAGGTAAAGTTGGTCTAGGGAAAATTTATCCCTCATATCATGGAAATGAGTAGATTTAGTCAAGCGATCAACAATAACCTAGATTGCATTATTATTATCTCGAGATGCCTTCAGTAATCCCACAACAAAGTCCATGGATATATTTTCCCATTTCCACTCTGGCACTGGTAAAGGCTGCAGCATCCCTTTCAATAACTGCCACTCTGCTTTAACCTACTAATAAGTCAAACACTTCACAGTAAAATCAGTAATATCTCTTTTCATTCCATCCCACCAGTAATACACCTGCAGATCTCTGTACATCTTTGTACTGCCAAGATGAACTGAAAACGGAGAACTATGAGCTTCACATAACAACTCTCTCTTCAACTGTGAATCACAAGGCACACACAATCTCTTCCCAAATCTCAAAACACAATCATTATCAATTTTGAATTTAGGCAACTTACCCTTCTGAACCAGCTCTACCTTTTTCTTCAACTCACTGTCTTGCTTCTGTGCTTGCTTGATTCTGTTTGATAGAGAAGATTTCATTGATACCTAAAACAAAACAGAAGAACATCCTACACCAAAAACTTCTATTCCAAAGTTCATCAAATCCTTAACCAAAGGATCACGTTCCAAACGCAACATTGTTAATGAATCATTACTTTTTCGACTCAAAGCATCGGCCACTTTATTTTCTTTTCCCGGATGGTAATGAATTATACAATCATAATCCTTGATTAATTCTAGCCATATCCTCTCTCTCATTTTCAATTCATTCTGAGTGAATATATACTTTAAACTTTTTTGATCAGTATATATTTCACACTTTACTCCATACAAATGATGCCTCCAAATTTTTAAAGCGAAAACAACAGCAGCTAATTCCAAATCATGTGTAGGGTAATTTACCTCATGAGTTTTCAGCTGTCATGAAGCATAAGAAATTACCTGATCATTCTTCATTAGGATGAAACCAAGTCCTTTCAATGAAACATCATTATAGATAACAAACTCACAATTCCTGGAAGGTAGTTCTTAAATTGGAGCATTCACCAATCTACTTTTCAACTCCTGAAAACAATCATCACATTATTTTGTCCAGATAAACTTAACACCCTTCCGAGTTAGCTTAGTCATTGGACTAGATAACTGGGAAAACATTCTAAAAACCTTAAGTAATAGCCTGCTAAACCAAGGAAGCAATGAATCTCAGTTACATTTTTGGGTCTTGGCCATTCTTCAACAACCTTTTTTTTCATGATCAACAGGTATCCCATCTTCAGAAAAAATGTGACCAAGGAAAGAAATTTGTTGCAACCAAAACTCACACTTTCTGAATTTCCCATACAATTTATTTTATTTCAATGTTTTCAAAATAACCCTTAAATTTCTTTCATTCTCCTCTTTACTTTTAGAAAACACCAAAATATCATCAATAAAAAAACCAACATTTTTCACCTGAGTCAACTGAGCCATCACTACAACAAACTGTTTAGTTCTGATTCTAACCATCTTAGGATACTGATTTGAAAGGTCATTTCCCTCTATATTCTTTCCCAGAAAATATGTTTTGTTTCCTCTATGAAAAGCCATTCTTAACACAGAAATATCTTAGGAGAAGAAACATGGTAATCTTCAATGCTATATCATTTCAATTTGACCATAAAAAAATATTTTTGGATAATCATTTAATAGAATTCTAACTCTTAATGTTATCTAAACCACCCTCTGATACCAACTATAAGTCCCCATCCTTAAACCATACTTAATCTTGAGTTACTTCAAGAATACACCTTGAGGATCTTTTCAGGTTTAGAGTTTTAGAGAATTTGATCATAAAAGATGCATTACATCCCACATTTAAACAAAGTGGTTACAATAAAAGATAGTATTCATTTTTCCCCTCAACGGAAACATATTTAAAATAAAACATGGATTCTTTATTGACACTTCCTTGACACTATCATCATATTATGTACCCTTCACTTGACCTGTGAAAAACATTTCAAAAACTTGGGATGAGCATAAAAATCTCAGTAAAGGATATAAAAATATGGAAAGTAAACATGAGTACATGTATACATAATAATAAATGAAATCATACATTACTCATAAAACATAATCACTCTAACATACCTCATCAAATCATGAATAAATCATAGAAATCATAAAACATAAAGGTCACTTGAGACATTCATAACATTCTTACGTTGGGAGTAACCCTCTTGGTTACGTTTGGAATACCCATCATACTATATTCCCTAAATCACTTTGGAGAAACCTTAACGTTTAACTCCTTCGCGTTACACAATGCATTGGAGATCTATATTGGGTTCACCCACCCTTAGTTTATCACGGAACCACCCATCTTCATAATAATTCCCAAGAACCATAACATAATCGTATCACATAAAACATGCATAAAGGAAACCTAAAATTTCCACATTTCAATCACAAGATATCAATAACACATTGATATAATAAAAACGTTATCCAAACCATTTTCAATACCAAAAGAAAATAAAAGTAAAACATGGTATTTATTTTTCTTTTAAAAAAATGTATGGATTGTAGAGGAAGTCGAAACTCAAATAATGGTCAAGGCGGCGGAGAAGTCGTTGTCGCCGCATACGTACAAAAAAAACATTCCCTTTTGTCTTCTAGTAAAACTCTTCATATAAAAAAGATTCTTTTTGGATAAACGTAAAAGTCAAAGGGGTTTATTCACCGTAAAAATAAGGATGTGTATAAAACAAAATATGCCTCAATGAAATGAGATTAAGACGAAGTCCCATACCTTGTATCCGACATGACTTGATCGTTCTTTAATCTCCTGAATAATAAACATGAGTTAATTTCTACTTGTTTAAGAACCTTTTTCAGGTTCATTATTCCTTTTATATCACTTATTTCCATGTCATGAACACTATGTAATTATTTAAGTTAATAACGGTCGTTTTAACGATCATTGGTACTTGAGTCAAAAATAAACTCTTTATAATAACAAGTTGTTCATGTATCCATTATATCCAGAATTATACTCATTATGTAGATATCATATATATCATATATATCCATTGTATACATGCATTTATAATATTACATAACGTTTAGAGGTAAGAAATGAAATTCACCGTTCATGGAGACGGTAAGCCATACGTACGCATGAACGCTAGTTTCATTTCTATTTCGTATTTTTTGGAATGGAATCATAATGATATAAAGGTATATTATACTTCAAGTATAATATCATATATAATACCATTAATTACATCCTTTATATGTCCCACATATGGCATTAACGAATCAAATCACTTTGAGGGGGCGGTAGTCCGCACTTCCTAAAATGAAGATATTGCGTTTACCCATAATGGAACCATACAGGTATGACATAAATGAAAAATACATAAGCTTAAGTAAAACATAAACATATTATATATCATATATAAATATATTTTCATCTTAATGGCCACCTTTGAAGGTGTTAAAAGAATATTGAACAATCATCATTTCGTGAGGCAGAAATTCGCCATCCACGGAAACAGTAGGTTCTTTAACCATTAGATGTATGTTTGTGTAAGTGTATCTCTAATACTTCTTATAAAAACATCATAGTATATGGAAGATACTGGTTTTGTTACAAAAGAAATTAATAAAAAGAGTTTTGGGGGTTGTAGAAGCAAAATAAAACATAAGAACACAAGAGAAGACACTACCTTTAAATCGGGTAAGTCTTTTTTATTTGAGCTCAAAGGCATCCATGGGAAGACTTCTACCCAAATTGAGGCTTCTAGGAGTAAGAGAGGGATGTTGAGAGACAAAATGGGTAGGTTTTGGCTGAGCCAAAGGATTGAGAGGTGTGGGTATGGTGGTAGAGGTGGGGACCTTTTATAAGAGGAGAGGAGGGATACTCTTGGAAAGTTAAGAATGGATACTTTGTTATAAAATGGATTTCGGATAAAAAAGGTCCCAAAATTATAAATTTCTAGGATAAGGTGATACAGGTTCTAAATCCACCCATCCAATAGGTTTTTGACAAGTTTAGGTCTTATATTTTACATTTTATTTTCATTTTATTTAAATCCTTAAATAATGTGGTAATCGTTGTATCATCATGGTGTCATAAATAATTTAATTTATTTAATTTATAAAAATTACATAAAAATACTATGATGTAGGAAATCATTTTATCTTTCTAGTGAATATTTATAGTCAAAAATATGACTTGTATAACCCCATTTAAATTTTTTTTTAGTAAAACAACTCATGTTTGTGACATTTTTACTTTAACATTAAATAAAAAAATATTAATGTCATTTTCCTTCCAAAGTGGCTCCATGGGGTCCCCAAGTTGACCCATGTATTTTCTTGGTCTTCCATGAAACATACAATAATGGTAAGACATGTGTCAAGTTCATTTCATATTATTAAAACATTATTCTTACCTTAAATTACACCAATTACCTCTAATCGCGATTAAAAACTTAAATTTTACTATTCACAAAAAAAATTATTTTAATCCCATTGAACCACATTTTACTTAATAATGAAAACCATGTATGTCGGATTTTTGAAATTCAAAACACAGAGGTGGTAAAATTTCATTAAAACAAAAACTCAGTTTCTTATGTACCACTTAGTTGTTTCACTATTCATCAAAAAACTGAAGTTTTTCAGAAAAATACCAAAACTTCACCCTAAGCTATATTTGATATTCTTAATTCAAAAATGATGTCTTTTTTAAAAAATTCAAAACATATAAGTTACATTAACAAATTTAATAATTAATTCCCGTTGTCTAAGCAAATAGCATGTTTTTATGAAACAATATGTATCAAAAGATTGACACTAGTTTAAGTCCAATTTCAAAGGGAAATTATTTCCAACGACCACTATTGGATTAAATGGTAAAAAAATATTCCAACTGAACTTTAAAACCAATTCAAAAGATAATATAACCATTTAATTAAATTAGATGAAAAAGCAGTTTTGATGTAAAATGCAGAATTTTTCACTATTCCTTAAAAAATGAACATTGTCAGAAAAATACAAAAAAATTATCCAATGTAAATTTCAATGTCCCAATCATAAATAATAATTTTATTTTGATAGATAGATCTTATAAAATTGTCAAAATTCTGATTTAAAAATGGTTTTCCATCAAAAGGCAGTAAAACAATCTTTTAAAAATATTAGTGTATTCCATGCTTAAGATTGGATTTATTCTCATTTTAAGCCTCTAAAACACTATCTAATTCATTAGTAGACATAGATAAAAATATCTATTATTAATTACTTACTTGGGATGTTACAGTTTTACCACAATCCAAAAAAAACATGACCTAGTAATAGTGAATATCCACTATAATTTGAAAAGAATACTCATTTTGACCCTCCATATATGGATGATATGTTATACTCAATCAGACCTGAGTCCTAATCACATCTTGGATATTATTCTAAAATCTATATGTAAACCTATGATCCCTATAAAAAAATAGATGGGTGAAACACATGAAACCTCATGAACTCTTGAACATAAAAATTATCTATATATTTAACATTGGTTGTGTCCATGATCAGAATAAAATGTGTTTATTTAATCAACTGAACAATCAACACCCAGATAGAATTATTTTCTTGGAGATTCTATGGTAATCCAACTATAAATTCCATATACACCTTATATCATTTTCATTATGGCATTGGAAGAGGATATATTATAATAGTAGTCTATCGGTTCTTTGTTTTTATTTTTTGGAATGTATATAAATGGTAAACATAGCCATTGATGTTGTAAATCATACCCAACCACCAAAAATACTTTTCCATGTCATAGTACATCTTCTTGGGGAAAGGCTGAATGATTCAAAAATCCATAAAAATCATGAAAAACATAATTCCTCATAGATTATAGGATCAAAACTGATCCTCAAAGTGAATAATACCATATTCATAAAGATATATAATAGAAATTGTTTCTCACTATGTATATATATTCTCTGATTCCTCTGAATTTTACATCCTCCTGTTGGTCCTAAAGAATAACTCAAAGATATATGAAGATAACTAAACACTAGAAAAAACAATACTTAAAACAACATCTATTTTATCTAGATTCACCTAATAGAAAATCATCATAATATTCCACTCCTCATTCGATTTCATGATAGACTAATATTGAACATCCTTAATAAGAGCATTGAGAATGACATTCTGTTTCCCAGGGGTGTAGCTGATATTAAAGTCAAACAAATAGAGGTATTATACTCAATGCCTCTTCCTTAGATTTTGGACCTTTTGAGTAAAGATATACCTCAGAATATTATGATCATAAAATAATACCTACATATATATTTCCACAAACATTTATGTGCATGTATAATTGCGATGATCTTTAATTCATGAGTGGATACTATTTTTCATGTAGTTGAAGCTGATGAGAACCATATTCCACAATGTGATCAAACTGTGTAATTTCATAACACCCACCATTAAAAGAACCATTATAATATACCATCTAGCAGTTATCTGGCTAAAAAGATCAAAATAGGATCTAATGTCAGAAGCAATTTCAATTTATCAAAATAAGTCTAACTCTTAGTGTCCTAATTAAATGTCACCACTTTCTTGGTAACATATATCAACGGTGATGGTAACTCTGGAAAGTCCTTGATAAACATTATATGGTTTCTAATAACACCTAAAATTTTATATATCATGATTAAGTTACATAGTCCCTCGCATTGAAAGATAGCCTTCACCTTTCATGATCAAGTGAAAGGAAATTTTATGAAATTACATTCCCAAATAATTTTAGTCCTTCTATCTATAAATTTCATTTTTATAGATTATCATATAGGCAATGACTTCTTAATATTTCCAAAACCATGTTTAGATAGTTCTGATGCTCAATATTAGACCTCAAATAAATCAGGATATCATCCACCAATACCATGAAAAATGCATCAAGTTACTGATGGAATATCCATTTCGTCAATGCTATAAACAATTTAGGAGAATTAGTTATACTAAAAGGAGTTAAAATATAATCATATTAGACAATCCTACTCTTGATGATGGTCTTTGTAATATCATACCCCCAAACCATGATTTGGTGAAACCCTAAACAAATATCTATCTTTGAAAACCACTTCTTATTATCTAGCTGATCCAATAGGTCATCCACATGGGGAAAGTGGTATTTGTTATTAATATTTACTCAACTCAAATTTTTTATTCTCTACATTGAGATAGAAGGAAACATTATACTTCATAGAAAAAAACATAGGGTGTTCCTATAGAAATGCTCTGGGATGAATAAGTGATTTCTTAAAAAGACCATCCAATTATGTTTTTAGATATTTTTTCCCAAAATGTGTTATATCATAAGAGGGTATAGAAATTGGTTTTGTACCTGGAACTAAATAAATTAAGAACTCTTCCTTTTTGAAAGAAGAATAGAAAATTCATCTAGGAAATGATCAGGGACATCTATAACAACTGGGGGAAGATATCCCAAAGAGGAAACATCATCAGGTTCAACTAATATGGTATAAATAATATTCCTTAGCACTAGGAAGGAGGGTCTTATATGACCAAACAACAAGCTTAGATCTCCCTTGAACAGCCATGAAATCTCATTTGTAGAAGAAAAAAATACCCCAATTGTAATAATTAGTCTTATCATGATTAGAATCAAGAAAATACAACCTAATGATGATATCAAATAAACCCAGTTCAAGTAGTAAAAAATCCCAGACCAACTATAGATCAGATATTTAAAGACAGCAAGATAGAAAAATCACTTCCCTTTCATGTTTCCAAGAGGTTCCACTAGCTTCATTAAAACTAAAATGGGATATATTGAAACATTCATTACATGAATAAAATGGGAATATATAAAAGAGTGTGAGTAATATATATCCAATAGAGGATTTTTTATAGATGATGCAACAAATATGGTACATATCACTACAGTGAGACCACAATATCCTCTACAAAAATCTCTATCACGGATTAAATATTGTTTAATATAAATTCATATGATTGGAGATCTATTCAATTTAATTCTTCTGACTACCCCGTAGTGGGATTTGTATCTAAAGACCCTTGACCATAATGGGGTGTATATATAGATCAGAAGAACCTACGTATATAATCTCAATGTTTATAAGAACTTCAATTAATCATGATTTTAGGAAAAGATTATTGGTTGTGACTTACCTTTCCAAATTGATTGAATGTAGGGTTACACTTTCTACTTCTAATGATTGAGTAGAGGAGGCCTGCTATAGAGAACCACCTTCACTACCCTTGTGATTATTATTAAACTTTCTCTTTATTCCACTCTCACCATTGAAACATCCTTTGAGTGGAAGAGAAGATTCATCATATATATTATTTCACATTGTATCCATTTATGACATCATCTCCCTGTCAAACATTTTAGAAGAGGTGGTAAGATTCAACATATATACTTGTAATCAAATGTATGGCTGAAAACCCTATAGGTATTTATAATCTGTCGAAAGATCATTCATTACAACCATTAGGACAAAATAGCTCTGTACAATGTGTTTTTTACTCTGACACTGAGCACTCTCCCAGTTATAAAGAGAGGAACTCAATTTACTTATCTATCATCATATATACGAAGAAGAAATATGGAAAGAAACATATACTGAATCCATGTCAATAAAGTCCCATTAGATGGTTATATTAAAGCATAGAATCCCACCATATCTTACAAGGACCATCAAGATTGAATGTTTCACATTTCACCTTGACATAATCTGGTGGAGACTATAAGTAGAAGACCTAAAGCATTTTTTAAGGATAGTCCTAATCCTCTTCGGGTTCATTCATACCCTTAAATAATTTGGTATTCTCATGTGGGAAATTATATTATTGATCTCTAGCTCCTCTAACTTTTGGTTTCACCTCAGTGGCATGGTTCTGAAAAAACAACGCATTTTATTCCATGGATTTAACTTACTAATTTATAGTCTCTATTAGATTTAAATCTAGAGGAGTATTCTCTTGAGGATTTTATCCAACTATAACCTCATGAGTAACCCTTGTAATAAGACCTAGAGGCATGTTTCTACATAACAAAAATAGAGATAAATGTCCAAGAAATGAAACAATATCAGTTTAGACCATAATAATATAAATTGAAACTAATATAAAGATGACAACCTAATATAGGAGACACACATACCAACATCCCATGGTTAATTATTGCTCATCATGAAAATATCAAGTCAGTAACTCACATAATCCAACCTATCAAGTCCCAAAAATTTGATCTCCAATCCACCAACATCCCAAGACTGCATATAACCATCCTCTGATACAAAATTTTTATTACTATGCTCCAAAAAACATGTCCATATAAGCTCCAAAATATACTGGAGATAAATCCATATGGAGTTCTCGATCCCCACAAGATCGTGGATAGCAACCAGTTATCGAGAAAAAACCATAGAGAATGACTTATCAAAACATGGAATAATAGACATAGAATATATAAATATATATATATATATCTGTGTGTGTGTGGGTGTGGGTGTGTGTGTGGGTGTGTAAAAAGACATTAAGAAATGAAATATCCCATAAAAATGATTGAAAATGGTGGCAATAAAACCCAAAGTTGATTGTCCCTGAAACAACCAAGAAGAAAAATCAATACTAATAATCACTGTTCCATGTTATATGTGGGAAACATCACATCATCTGACCACCATATATGTATACCCAAATAACAAAAACCTCACCACCTTATTGTGTCCCCATAACTTCTTCTACGTTAGAGACAACAAGGTCTACAAACCCCTAATGGAGTGTATATGGTGTGAACTAAATGGGGTCAATAGGATCCCACCCAAGAGTTCCATAAAAGTTCTCTATATAATAATTCTAATACTATCAATTTAAATGAAAGGATTGTGTGATAAGAAGTTATATAGTTCTATATCAACATCCAAATAAACAATTCCCTTTTTCCAAATCCTTTACAAAACTTGGTGATATAATTTCAAATAATAATTTCAATAAAACATTTATATTTATCAAATAATATATCATATCATATCAAATAAACAATGTAAAAATACAAAGAAAAACGGAAATCAACCCTAGAATAACAAATTTTAGGATAACTAGGTCACTCATACCTCAATAGAGAACCAATTGATAGCTCACACTCAAGTCCATATAGTCAATGAATCTATAATAATGGGTTAGAGTAAGTCCAAATAAAGTGATCCCCTTAAATCTTTAATAATGTTCTGAGAGTATATTTATTAATTATTTGGGAATGTAATTATTCCCATGAAATTAACCACCCTTACAATTTTAAAAGAAAAGGTCCAAAATTGTACACTCCACCTAGTTAGCCGAGGCTCCCATGATTGAAATATATAAAATAAAATTAAAATAAATTTGAAATTTCTAAACAATTCCAAATAATACCTTTTCCATAAAAAACATTCTTTAAAAACAAATTTCACAATTTATTCTACTGCACTTTGAAAAACACCATTCTTTTACCAAAATTGGGGGAAACTGTCATTTCCCAAAAAAAACATCATACACATGCATACCAACGAATTAAAAAACACACTAATTAGTTTATTAAACCAATAATGAAATAAATCACATCCATTATTCATTGAATATAGGATAATGGTAGAACCACCTACATCATACTCAAGTCACACACCAAAAATGATGGGATCCACCCACACGAGAAGGGATGGAGAAGAAGTGAAACAATTATAGGACTTACAATTGATTTTCACATCATCAAATCATGTTTCCATCTGTAAAAGGTTCGATAGAGAAGTTATATAAAAACTTACCTAATCAGTCACATAGACTACACCACAATCGATAAGAAAATTATCTTATGGAAGATAATCACAGAAGGGATCTAAAAATATTTAATATTAATGAAAAAATATCAATAAATCCTATAAATAGTACCCAAATCTACTGACAATTTCAACATATATTGATATAATTAGAATAGAATGGTTACACATACCAAAATAGGAGAAACCAACCTACTAGAGATTAGAGTTCCAATTAGAGAATCCTAAAAGAGACGAATTCCCCAAAATCACCTAGAGAGGACCTAAGGATTAAAGAAGATGTTTAAATTAGAATGAGATATGAGTTATATGTGTAAAAAATTAATTCTCTAGAACATACATAATTCACTAAATGGATTTTGAATTCAAAAAATGACCTTTTTGAATGGGTGGTTTGCTGGAAAACATGTCACCTGGGCTCAGAATTCTGAAAGCCTAATTCAGAACATAAATATAATATAAAATAACAATTTGTTTTCATTTAATAAAACCACAATTATTGCATCTTTATATAATCCATTCACATCCTGAATATACATTCATGATGTGAACTGACTCTTATAGCCAACATTCATCCCAATTCTTTTAGAAAACCACCTGATTTCCTCTAAAACCACTCAAACCTAATAAATATCCTTCTAAAAATTAAAACATACATAAATAGACTAGTATGTTACATAAAATATTTAAACTAACATTTAAACATTTAAAACCATTTATGGTTCTTTTCTGTACAATTCAAAAAAATTGAATTTAAAAAATCAAGAAAATAATTAAATTCAAATATAAAAACAATAAACACCACTAATACCATATAATTATCCAATAAATTCATATAATTCCATAATTTTACAAAAAAATATTACTTTTAATATTTTTAAAACCATTTACTTTATTTTTCTATTGCTTGCACATGCACCGCATCGGTATTTTGAAAACTTTCAAGGTTATTATACCATCACTAAAAATAATTACTAATAGAAATATAGTTTATTCATCATAGGTTTTATCACATATTTTTTTGAGATATTATTTTTATCAATATCTATATCATTACAACATAATAATTGAGATAGAGTGAGATTTTATAATTACTCTTAACTTACAATTTTATAAAGGTTCTACGCAAAGTGGAACCAAAATGCCATATTTTAGAAAATAAGAAAGTCATGGTAGAATTAAACTTATCAAATGAAATAAATTCATTTTTTGGATATATTTTTACACTTTATCATATTGTTCTAAATCTATTAAACTGATTTTAACCTTTACCACAGTGATAAACGTTTACAATTTTTTCTATTAATTATGGGTAAGAATGAAATGCATAATATTACATAATTTTAACCACCTGAATCCAAATTTGAAATATGTTGTTTGATATTCTACTTATAGAAGTTGAGAAATTACATTTAATATTTGTGTTCAAAATCCTACAAACCCTATTTTTAGAAAACTACTTGTTTTAAGAAAGACATTATTTTCTACTAAAATAAATTATAATTTAGATTAATGTTGAATTATTTGGATTAATTTTACAGAAATTAAACTTATGTGGCTCAAAAAAATACAAAAAAAAATGGATCATATAAATTAATTTTATTAAAATATAATAAATGACAATTTTTTGCAAAATTGGAATTTTTTACTATTCACCCAAAAATCAGTCATTTCATAAAAACATATCTTGTAATTATTTTTACTACAGGATTTTGAAAATTATTACCATTTTCTTTAAAAAATATAAAAATGTTCAAAACTATCCATAATATCCACACAAAAATGCAATTAAAACCATTTTTTTATGAAAATGTAATTTTGGGGTATAAAATGAATTTTTAATCATTCATTATCAAATAAAAAAATAATATAAATGGTAATTTATTTTATTAAATTTATAATCTATTCATTTCATTAAAATCATTCATCTATATTGCTTAAATGTATTTATATTAGTAAAAATTCCTATTACGCAGAAATTATTTTTCTGAAAAATATATCTTTTGATTTTTATTAATTAATTGAGATCTTATTTTCCATGAATTGATCAGCACATTTTTCTTACAAAAAAAATCTCTACATATATTTTATAAGGTCATTATTCATCTTCATACCCACAAATCCAATGTCTATGTTATAATAGTCATATTTTAATAATCATATTTTAATTGTATATTATAGTTTGTTTTAAGATTGGTATTACATCTAGTATATGAAATTTTAAATTTTATTCTTTAAAAACTAAAATAACAGGTTTTTGATTTCTCCCCCAATTAAGTAAATTTGATTCTTTAAATTTTATATCGCTTCCAATAAAATAGAGTTTAAAAAAAATTAGAGTCCACTCTAAAGAGTGGTAAAGGACTTAAAAACCATTAATTCAAAAAGGATCCCTAAAATGGGACATTCATATAGGAAAAAATAGATAAAATGTTAGTGTAAGATAAAAAAATAATTTATAAAAATAAATTTTAACCTTTCCAAATCATTTTAAGGAAACCTAATTGATAGCATTTTCTTTTGAAATAAAAAATTTCTATGTTATGACTATGAAACTTATCATCTCTTAAATATTTATTAAACCATATTTATATCATTATAAGTCCTATAAATTTAGAATAGGTTACTAATAGAATACATTTATAGTTGAGAGATATCTTCTATATAAGACTTGATATATATATATATATATCTTTCTATTGCTTGATCTAGAATAATTCTTTTACCATCAATATGAATAATGATATAGAATATACTTACTTGATTTATTTGAAAATTTTCATCCTAATGTTATGTATTGATTAGTTTAACACCTCCTCTTTATCACATAACCATGATTATTTTTTCATGATTGAATCACCAAAATTAACTTTCAACATATCAAAAGATCCAAAAAAAAGTATAATATGTTATTTATTCTATCTTTAGGAATTGAAAAACTTTAATGGTTAGCACAAGTTAGGATAATAACTAATAAGAATAAAATGACACACATCAACATCTAAAAACTTGAAAATGAAACCCAAAATTATTCATAAATCAATCAATAAATAACTAACCATAAAATTCATAAAAACATGCTAGAAAATATTTTAAATCCATATATAATAATTATCTTATAATATATTTTCCCAATATTAAATTAATATTTATCTCTAAAAAATAAATCACTCAAAAATTTACATACCAAAAACTCCTATACCCTAGTCATATATTCTCTTAAAATATACAAATCTTTCAAAAATAATGAAAATAAAAAAACAAATAAAAATCATATATTCTTTCAAAATCCAACTCATCATTTATTCCTCAGGTAAATTCCCAACATCTTAAATAATACTTGGTTTAAATTAATCATATTATGATCCCAAAATAGTAATCATAGTCAAAAATAACTTTAATAACATATTCACCAAACAACTTTTCAATCCCATTAATATTTGTACAGTAAATCATATGTTCCAAAAAATTAATAACTGTTTATGAGAATTAATTATAATTACATTCATATAAAATATCACATTAACCCTAAAGGTTGTATTTAACATAGATATTGTATCCCTAAAACAAGATTACCCTTCCCAAAAAATCTGCCTAGTTTTTATCACCATATCATCCATGATATATGATTTTTATCTTATTTAATTTTCTATTGAACTCAATTAATTTTGGTTTTAAATCATAACATGATATTGCTGATTATGTATAATAATAATTGTTTTCCCTCAAAATCATATTCAGTTTGTATTCTCATTTAGGCAACCACTTAATTTTCATTCATATATATCTTAATCTCGATTCATACTAGTTTGATCCATTTACTAATACCAAAAATGGTTTGTGTGAGTATATAATAACAAACCATATTATGAAGAGGATAACCACTAAAATATCCTTAACCATGTAATATTGAATTAAAATCTTTCAATTGTATTAAAAATGACTATAATTCACTATGACATATTAACCTTTGAGGTCATATAATACTTTTAACTTTTTCTCAAATAACATATTAACATCTAATGTTATATAAAACCACTCTCTAATACCAATTATAATTTCTTGTTCTTTTATACCCCCATAATTATATAATTTATAATATGGGTTGTACTTTATAATATTTCTAGGATCATTTAGTTTTAGTGTTTCATAGAATTAGGAAAACCATTACACAACATAAAGACAATTTCCACATATTATAAATGTTATCACAAAAATAGGTTAGTATGTTTACACTCTTATGATAATTTTTAATTTTTTATGATGTGTCACCATTTAACATTATATAATATCTACACGTCCCTAATCCCTGTAATTTTTTTAAACATTTTTACAATAAAAAAATCTTACTAAGGGATATAAACATATAGAAAATTTATTATTCCTCTTCAAAATCATAAAAACAATAATTAAATTTTCCTTTTTCCATAATAATCATTTATCTCAATTGTCCATGTACCTGCTCATAAGATCATATTTATTTCAAAAATATTTTAATAAAACTTTTTATAATAAAAAATTAAGGAAAATAATAATAATTTTGGTTTATTATAAAATATGAGAACCCAAAAACCTCTTTTTCTTAAAAAAACATAACTTTCACTCTTAAAAGGATAAAGAAATTGTTAAAACATAAGCATATTATATTACCTTTTGAAATTAAAAAATTTCCATAAAAAGGTTTAGAAGAATAGATAATTATTCTATCTTCCTTGGGACATCATATTCCTTTAACCCTCATAGTAATCCATATAAACATAATAGCCTACTCAGTTAATTGGAACCTAATTCTATAGAGAACAAAATCATTATCCAAGGAATGGCGGGGATATATTTAGTTCACCCATCACCATAAACAATTTACAAGGAAAATAAAATACATAAAAACATAGTATTTCATTTTCATAATAATATCTATTAAAGTTTTATTTTTAACACATACAAATAAGTACATCTAGGATTTATATAAAAATGGGAATAAAAATAGTTTTCCCTTTTAAAACTCTTAAAATGAAAAAATTCAAGGAATAATATGAAATATAATATTCTTTGAAAAACTATGAAAACATATATAGGAATCTTATTAAATAATATTATTTAGGATGGCATGATATTCCATTTGTTCTTCATACCTTAAAAAATATTTCTTTCACCCTTTTTGAGAAAATAACTATTATAATGTTAAAAACATAAAATTTTAAAACACTATAAATAATTTCAAAAGAATAATAAAATTATTTTAAAAATTATTTTAATATAAGAAAAAAATTCATAAAAAAATTACGAGACAATGATATTGATGATTAACTTTTAGAAATAAAAATTTATATATTTTAAATGTGGTTTTGATGAAAACTATCTTACCTCAAGTCCAACTCACTATGTGGTCTCTTTAACTACTATATAATAAAATTATATTAATTATGTATTTGATTATTACCATTTTTAAAGTTTAATAACTTATCATAATCCATTTTATTTCATTTATTACCATGCCTTATGTAGTTACTAAATTTATTAATTTCATAATGGGTGTATTGAGGAATTTCATTTCCAAATCCCAAAAAAAACTATAGTATGATAAACATGGTAAAACAAGAGATGTTTACATAATATAAATAATATTATTCATGAAATAATTAACATTATTATAAATAAAATACAATATTATATCCAATCATGTAAGGATAATATTTAAAATTAATCTCTTCACTGAGAAAACAGTCTATATGTATGCATAATCGACGTATTCAATTTTAAATTGGGTGGAAAATAAATTGATATTATAATATTTTTTATCTAGTCATAAATATGTTATAAACTCCATATTTATTCATTAGTTTCATCCTTATGAAAAACTATTTGAGGAAATAATGAAAAATGAGTCACATCTCTTCGTAGAGGTGGTAGTCCACACATAATCACGTTTGATGTTATCATTTTCCAAAAGATGGAAGGTTAAGATGATATTTAATATATTACCATACCATAATCATAATAATTTAATTTATATGTTATATATTCATTAATTCTATCTTTATAACCATTTTTCTTAGACAATGATGAAAAACAAAATACAAAACTTCATGGAGATGATAATATGTAAGTATGAATAAACGATGATTTCATTTATAATTAGATTGAAATAGATATGAAAATGGGTTATACAATAAACATAGTAAAAAATAATTATATTGGATATTTCTTTTTTATTTATTAATGGTTATGAAATTTTTGTATGTGGTAGAAGAAAAAATAAACACAAATATAACCAGTTAAGACTTACACCTCCTCTTTTAATATTTTTCTTTTGTTTCAGTTTAAGGTCATTGGATGAGAGGTTCATGGTTAATACAAAGGATTTCGGATATTGGAATTGAATTTTATAGATATATTTATTCTTTTTTTAGATAAATATGATCTTGATTTTTTTTAAATGGTTGATGTGAGACCCCTTTTATTTGATAAAATCAATGGCATTTTTACATTCTTTCAATCTCTACGGGTCATAACTAAAATTTTGAAAATTTCAAGTGGCATATAAATTTAGTATTAATAACATGATCAAAAAATTTATATCCACTTGTTTAATTAAAGGTTTTATAATTTTTAATTATTTTAAAATAAGTTTTCAATATTAAATACCATTTAAGGTCATTTTTTAGACTGTTCAAAAAAATGAATTTTGAAAAATATTGAAAATAATGAATTTTAATATAAATATTTTAACCACCACTAATGACTTATAATTATCTAATAAATTTTTTTAACACCATAATTCATCTAAAAAATATTACTATTAATGCATTTAAAATCAAGAACTTAATTTTACTGCTGCTTGTAGAAGCATTGCATCAATGTTGTTTAAATGTTCTATGTAATTATACCATCAAAAAAAATTAAAAATATATTATTATCATTAATAAAATTTATTATTAATCAATTTTATCATATATATTCATTAATATATCATTTTATCTATATCTATATATTAACAAAATAATAAGTGAGTGTGACATTTTAAAAATACTCTAAACATAAAATAATATGAAAGTTGTAATCAATGGTAAGTTGCACCATAATTCAATATTTTCACAGATATGATGGTTTTGGTCCAATTAAACTCATATAATGAAATAAATGAATGTTTTGTATTTATATTAAGACCTTATCCCATTTTTTTAACAGAATTTAACCAATTTTATTCTTCACCATGATGATAAACTTTTTCCATGGTTATTATTCATTATGAGTAAAAAGGAAATAAACTATATAATGATCATGCATATATAATGGTTATTAAATTCAATAGAATTATAAATTTTCAAGTTTTTGTATGGGTAAAAAAAATTTAACCAGGCATTGGGATGCAATTTCTGAAGTTCAAAACTCTTAAAAGAGGTTCTTTAGACATAGAGTGGAGTTCAAATAGTGTTCAAGATATTTTGGAGGGAAAGGATGGAAATTGGGATTCCCAAGGCTATATTATTCAACTACTCACTTGCTCATGGCTAGGGCAGTTTCCCTATTGCACTACCAGACTCACTGGATTGTTAGTCACAAACACTAGCCATCCTGTGAGGCACCTACTCTCTTATGGCATCAAACTAGCTAATAGGTGGGTGTTTTAAAGGGGTAAATTTTGTCAAATTTCACCCACTATATTTTAAGACATAAATCCCCCTCATATTCCCTATTTTCGTTTGTGAAATAATCCATATCATCCACCTTGTCCCCAAGATTCAGGGGGTTTCTTAGAATATTTCTAGTGATATAAGGGGTATCTACCTTTATTTTACTCCTTTATTCTCATCCTCATTATTCTAAAAAACATTTTCCTCTGGTTATGGTTTTTTTGTCTATTACACTATATAATGGTGTAATCATCTGATTCAAATGGGGGTTTCACTCATCTTAGGAAGATGGTGTCCTCAGATGTTGTTTTCATACAGTTATTCAACGATTCGATAGAGGGATGTTGTGGTTTTTAATTTTTTTGAATTTTAATTAAAAATAATATTAAATTCATACTAATTGGTGTTTTTTATATTTATTTTTCCATAATGACAATGGGGGGAATGCAATGGGTCACTGGTATATGTTTCGTTATGGTTCTAGTCTGATGAGCCCCCCGATGATCTTTTTGGTAGTTATGCCTTTAATAAATTTCTTTGAGAAATTGAATATAAATTTTATAATGAATTGATATGTACGATTTGATTTTATTTAGGTCCTCATGTGTATGGATGGTTTCTAGTTGAGATTTTAATGGATTAGATAGATCAAGGAGATCCTTGGTGGATCTCCTTGACTGATACTTCATAATGGTTTTGGCTTCACCATGAGGTAGGTGGTATGAGTACCTACCCTTTGGAATTATTATATTTCTATTATGATGCTTGTGAGGTGTGGAATGTAACCGAGGGTGATCAACCATTTTTTTAAAATACATTTTAATTTAATAATTAATTTAAATGTATTGATTGTCATGGATTGAACAAGGCTCTAAACCCACGTTAGCATTGGTGCACTGGCATGGGTGCCTCAGACACAAAGGGATGAGGTTGTGACCCAAATTGATTTTCACTGGTAATCATATTACAATGAGTTTTTTTATCTATGTTAGATATCAATGATTATAATGTAGTATAATTTTATACAAACCACGGATACCTCCAGGAGGTAGTATGGGATAAATAGGGGAAAAAGACCTAACAGACCATGTGAGGACTCTTGTGACACCCTAGAGATATTATTCATGATGAACAGAACATGTTTGAAATATAATTCTCCTTAGTGGATATTTTTTATAGGATGATATTTTATTGGTAGTATAGAATTGGGTTGGGTGAGTGGATCAACCTAGTGTTGTTTTGTGTTTTAAGATTAACATGACACCAACTCTTGGGAGCATGATGTCCTAGAAGAGGTAGGTTAATAGATGAGTGACTTGGTATGGTATTCAAGACCCTTATGGGGTGCCTATATGTGTTTCTTAACATAGGTGAGCCTATAGTCAACTCGATAATATGTTTACCCTGATTGGGTACTGTGGGTTATTGATAGGGATAGAGGTTTTGGGTGTTCATCCAACTCTATCCTCACATTTAATTATGTTTTATTAGCATGCACCCTTAAATAATATTAGATATATGGTTAGTATTCCATGGATTTGGAACCTAATACATATATGGGATATCATGGATTTGGTGTGGGATATATTTTTTGGAGCTTCTAAGGTGTAAAGACCAATGATTTTCCAGACTGTGAATTTAGTAGAAAATTGAATTTTTTCATTTAGATGATTGTGATGGGTAAAATGGATTTTCTTTAGTTTCAAATTATCATTAATAATTTTTATAACCACTCTATTATTCCTGTAATAGGTTTTTTACCCTATTAAATGAATTTGGTAGAATTCTGATCTTTTCGAGTTTTCATCGAATAATAAACATTTAATTTTTAATTAATTAAATATTAATTAAATCAAGAATGCTCACATAGAAATATATTTTCAACATATCATCTGATTGTGATTCCATTTTCTATGTTGTGTCCAAAATGGTGGGAGTTATAGGTATGTAATATACTCATGTTGAGTGTTGGGGTTGAGCCTATGCCCCTTTCCTTTTTCTTTTCTTTTTCTTCACTTTCTTTTATTTTTTCCTTCCCTCTACTCCATAGATTATCAATTATTACCTCATTTGGATCTCTTTTTCTACTACCTAGAGATATAATATAGGGTTATATATATAATATTATAGGTTCCTCTGTCAGTATCGGGAGGAGATTGATCGTTGTGTGGCAACTATGGATCATGGAAATGGGTGAAGATTCATATAATTCCACCCAAAGGTATGCATTTTTTTTGTTTATTCCATTAATACCTATTTATATTTAAATTTATAATTTTAAAGACCTATTATTTTTTATAAGGACCCCGTATGGATTTATTTATACATAACGTGGAGAAAATAGGGTTTTGGGCTGATTATAGGGGTTCCCATTTGGTAAATCTTGTTCACACGACTTGTTCTTCATAGAACACATGTCTTATATTCTTCTTATTTAAGGAAGATTACTTTTTGGATGAACAACCCATGTACTTGGAGTACACAATGTTTATTAATACCCTGCCACGTAGTCGAGTACATAGCTAAACAACCCATATAGGGACACTTGGTCTTCAAGGGTACTTGTCCAAACCCAAGGTCAGATACATGCCATGTAGAAGTACATGTCTAGGTAGAAACACCTGTTCAGGCCATGTGAGTTACATGGGTAGGTACCCCATGTAGGTTATATGTATTTTATATGATTTTCATGTCATGTAATTTGGTTTTACATGGCATGTCTAGCCAAATTACACGCCCATTTTGGAATTTCATATTAAGCATCAAGCATTTGGGTATACACACCATGTACTTTTTATATTCTACCATTTCTTGGGTTTTTCATTTTTTGAAACCTTGGATTTGGAATTTAAAGTATATATTCAAATAATATATTTTTCCCATGTATATCATGATGGTGGAACCCTTAGCGTAGATTGATAATTCCTAAGATGCTTTTTGGGGTGAGTGATCCATAATGAAGAGGTTATTGCTCCAATAAATAGTTTATAATATCTCATGATAGTGAGACCTTGTATAAGACCCATATAATGGTCATATAAATTGTTATATTACATGGATTGATTACTCCAAGGTCTATGTTTGATGTATTTTGGAATGTTCCTTGGTTAGTGGGATTGAGATGAGACTTGATGAGACAGATTGGTAGGGTGTTTACAATAAACTAGAGTGAAACCTTAATTTGAGATGGAACATAAGTTATCTCCCTAGAAAGATGTTATGTGACTTTTTTCTTAAGTAAATCTCCCTCAAAAGGTGTACCTATTTTGTCATGTGAGGCCATGGGGTTTTAAAAACTAGTGTGTGGCTGAGGATACCCTATAGGATATCTCCGCTTACGTCTCGACTTAGAGAATCCCATGTAGGATCCCTTTATTTGAGATTTCTTTTTTAGATGACCCCAAGATAGATTCCTTAATTTATGTTCTAACATTTAGGATTCTGATATGGATTCATCACTTCTGTTTTGACCTAAGGGTACCAATGGGTGTCAATGTGTCTGACCAACCCTGAGCTTGTGCATCCTGGATTTGAGAAGAGATGGTAGTATGTGTCACATAAAACCATCGCCGAATAAGAAATACTAAGAGGTTGTGGTTGTGGGGGCGGGACTATTTATTTGTACATCGTCACTATTTAATTTATGAATTCACTTTGTTAATATTCATGAAACTATGATTTTCAGAGGTCATCCTAGTATCTAGCTGATGATCATGATGTGATAGAGTATATGATTGGGATTACCAGAGGTACATCATCAAATATGATTGCTGATCCTACATGTTTGATTATAACCTTATCTGGATGTCTAGATGTACTTCCTAGGATCCATATTTTTACCCTTACTTAATTGGATAATGGACTTGTATTTCCTCATTAGTTATTGAAATTAGTGGAAATTTTTTTCCACTATTATGATTGAGATTAAATGTCATGGAGTTCCACATTGGATAGGGAATTACACACTTGACATCGAATTGAATTTTTTTTTAATATGTGAGGACATGGTGTTCCATAAAATATATTTTCTAGGGTGAAAACTTCCCCTAAACATTGATATTATGATATTATTCTAATTGATGATGATCTCCCTAAGGGACACCTGAGATAATACTCATGTTTAGTGTGGACGCACCATTACTACAATATCCTGACACACCTTACAATCGGGATGTTGAGACGCTGATAGAATTTATCACCGCTAATTTGGTCATTATTATTATATCTTTCTTTATTACCATTATAAATAGAATCCTTGGTTACGTACCTCAGGTACTGATTTTTTATATATCATATAAATTTCTTAGGGATATTTTAGTGTAGGCTGAATTAGGTTTGATCAAATGGGTCCATGGGTAGTTTTAGAATATTGTATGAGAATCCACTTATGGTATATGATAATGGGTATACCAATGTAGATGGTCTACTGATATTTATTTCTCACCCCCTATAGGTGAACCTACATTAATTTGTATACATTATTTATGCTTTGATGTTCATCATTGATTTACGATGGATAGGTCTAAGGCCCATGGTTTCATGATTGAAGGAATCTACTGATGGGGATATCTTATGATCGAGATGACATGTATCAGAATTTTATTAGAGACCAAATATGTTTTTTATCATGAATTTATTAGTAGGTCCCTATACTTTCATTTATATTCCATTTATTTACTCTAATATATGTAAGAATCTTAGTGGGTGATTTGTGTTTTATGTATGATATGGATATTCAAGCCTTTATAGCATAACATTTTATTACATCATTGTTTATATTTAATTATTATGCACTATTTTTACTAATATTATGGATGATGTATGGTTATTTATTGATATTTTATTACTCTAATATGAGGTAATAGTATTCCAAATAACACACATTGGGACCTCGCTACTAGTCGACATCCACTGGAATATGGGGGGGAGAACTTGAGGCCTTGTCATCAACTGGTCTGGTTATTATTTATAGAGTGAACTTAGTATGTACATGACAAAGTTTTATCATAAATTCTTCTTTTGCAATTATATTACTATTTAGGATTTGGTATACAATAGTACTATGAATGTGTCAGAACATGTTATGGATATCGGAATGTTTTGTTGAGAACACTCATTCTGATATGAAGTCACAGTTTCCAGGGGTATGGGATTGTTATTCATGATATTCCATGTTAGTTGAATATTATTTTTTCTTTAATAGACGTAAATTTTGTGTAGATTTTATGACTTACTATGTATTCATGGATCTCATCCCATTGGTGAGATGATATTGATGAATTTCTAGTACTTTTTTTATTAGAAAGAGGATGGTGACTCATCTTGACTCCTAGACGAAAAAGGAAAGAGGCATCTCATGCAACATTTTAGGCTTCTATGGTGCACATTTTATTGTCCTTCTGGTGTAAAATTTTATTACAATTATAGGAGGATGATTATTTAATATCCTCGAAATAACCTAAATTTTGTTTCCTATATTTTTTCTTGGTGGAATTATACTCAATTTGGTGAAATTGTATATATATTTCCATCTGATGGAAGGTAATGTGTGTATATAATGTGATGGTTGATAATGAGATTGATGGTCCCTTCCGGATGCACATGAGGTACGATGACCCTAGTAGGTCAATAGAGCACATGGATCCCATGTTTTAGACCCATGGTAAGGTTTTTCTTCTTTGGTTCAATTATTTAAAGTTTAAGTAACAACCAATATTGTGTATTCTTACATATCTTGGAATGGAATTATTCTTAATCAAGCTCTATAAGTATTGTATTACATAATTTTTTAGATGATTTTGTTCATGTATGATTGGACCTCATAGGTCATATTATTAATCTAATTCATTTTTAGTAAACCCTTTGGAGAGTATCCTTTTTCGGACGTGGTTAACTAAATATTTATAACATCCTACATGGAGTTTCCCCATCTAGCTTAACATAATATTTTAATTAACTGGATTTTGTTTATTATTATCTAGTTGAATCATTGAGAGTGATTTTTATACGTACCTAAATATTTATAGTGAAATGGATCCTCAAGGAGGTATTACTATAAACATGTGGTGGGTGAGTTTTAGTTCATCATTTTTTTATATGTTTATATCATTATCCTTCAAGGATATGTTTTGTATGAAATTTTTATAGAGTATCAATGTCTAGTAGGCCATGTCGGCATGTTTTTACCCTCTAAGGTTGATTTTTTCTTTAACTACTCTAGATAGAGTTTAAAGAAGCATTATATTCCATGGAATAGTATATATGGGTGTGTGGAAGAATCCCCATGATATGTGACATTGGTGATGGGTTTAACCTTTGGGATAGGTGGTAGGACCGAGACCCTATCCTAAGACTTGATCAGTAGATCTAGGTGGGAGACATAGAGGAACATAGTATTGACTTGATTATTTATTATTCTATTTTCATTTAGATCAAGGGAAACCAATGAGAGGGGTTGGCCCAGGTTTGTAGAATACTTTTTATATAGAGAGCTCGATTGTATTATATTTTGAGACTAATGCATAGAAGATTCTCAAGTTTCATGATGTAGGCATGATGTGACTTTAGTTTCTAAGGAATAACCTAGGGTTATTGGGTTTTAAGATAGGATTCGATGGGCATGATTGTTTGGGTTCCTATCCCTATTGACAAGTTGTTTTATATTCAGAAACATGGTCAAAGCGTGGGTAGATTCACATAAAAATAATGACATCACGTGATAGGTTTTCATGATCTAAATTGTTGCATAATAGAGGTTCATTTTTAAGAGTATTTACTAGGGATATTAAATATTGTTTTGGATTAGATGATGTGTAACATGGTAATCTTTTCCTTACTAACATGTTGCTCATATATGTGTGAATCACATGATAATGGTGCATACCCTTTCTGCATGGTTCCATTTAAACTTTTAATGGGTTAGTAGTCATGTTCAAGATAAGGACCAATGGTTTCAAATAAATACTCTATATATATTTTCCCAAGAGTTGTGAAAAAATGTGTAATGTGCCTCCAAGGTAGAGTAGTCATTAAGAATAAATTGGGATAAATGTTTTGGTTTACCAATGGCTACATCTGGACACTCATTATCTGGAGACATGGTGTCAAGTGTTGGTAAATGGAATCTATATTATATTTATATGTTATAATATAATGAAGAAAACCACCCATGATAATAGATTGAATCTTATTTTACTCTTATTTTAGATATGATCATTCCCAAAATCTTGATATCATCCTGAAAACGCTAACCGAACATCAACTATGTGCTGATATAATTTAAATATTTTTTGTACATTGATTAATGGACTCCTTGGTAGTTGTTTCTAATGAGTGGTAAAAGGTAATTAATATGGTTGTTTGTACACCATTGGATGTTTTGGGTTGGAAAATCTTGTTGTGTGTTAAAATTCAGTGTTTTCCAAGGAAACAATTATCATAAAGCAGGAACGGGTGATTCTTTAATGTTGCGGGCTGGCACTCAGGTATGAGGGATTTTGGCCTTCCAAGTTATTGAGTTTGGTGATGGATAGTGTGTGGGCCGTTAAACTTGGAATTTGGTTTTTAGTTGATGGCATGGATACTTCTATAGTGGGTAGTATCAGATCTGTCTCGTTGGGATGTTCGTCATGTTGGTGGGATTATTAACATTGTGGGGCCAATCATTGAAGAGTTAAGATATCATTATAGTTTAGATGGTTGGGGTAAGATCATGGTTTTTTTTACCACCAAAGCTTCTTAGTGATGATAAGGTTTTTGGTGTGGATGTTGTAAAGATTTTTGTTTTTTCATAATGTGAATTTAATTGAATTTTATTCTTCCCTTTCAGTTCTAATGAGGGGTAAAATAGTTTTTTACCCTAAAAGATGATCTTGGATAATTTTTCCTGACCATTATATTGGTCCCAAAATAGGTTTTTATCCTAAGAAAATTCATTTATATAATTCTTAGTTTTTTGAATTTTCATGGATTAATTAATATTTAATATCTGATTATTTAATAATTAATTTATATTTGAGTGTCCATTTGGTGATATCATTTTAACAGGGAATTTAATTGTGATTCTATCTTCCCGTTTGAGTCTAGAATGGTGAGGTTTGGCTAGGTAGGGCATAAACACATGTCATGCATTATGGCCAGCCTCGAGCCCATTTTTGTTTTCATTTTTCATCCCTTTTTCCTTTTTTATCCTATCCTCCCCTATATTCTCATGTATGCACCCTTTAGGGGTCTCCATTGATAAGACCAAGATATAAAATGGAGAGTAAGAGATAGATATGAAGAGAGTAAGAAGATGAGGGGTAGTAGAGGAGTTTTTTGCGGAGCTTGGTGGGAGAGGGTCATTGTGTGATAGCTACGGATCGTGTAAATAGGTGAATATTTAGAAGATTCACCCAAAGGTAGATCATTTTTTCATTTATGCCATAAATATACATATATTTACTATATTTTAGTTTTATTTCTCTATTATGGTTTCTAAGAACACCCTGAGGGTAAATCTAGGCCTAACCAAGACAAAATATTGTTTTGGGCCTATTGCAGGAGTTCCCATCTAGGAATTCCTAATCACACACCTTGTGGTTCAAAGAACACACATTGTGTGTTATTAATTTTCTAGGAAGATGTGTTCATGGATGTATGTTTTGTGTACTTATATTACATGATGTGTAGCAGTACTCTTCAATGTATTCCAGTACATGGATAGACAACCCATGTTGGGTCACCTCCCATGTAGGGTACATGGCCAAACACTATGTGGGTTACATGTTGTATTTAAGTACATAGCTAGGTGGAAACAAATGGCTAGGCCATGTTAGGTACATGGGAAGGTACCTCATTTATGGTACCCATTTTTTAAATGATTTAAATTGTGTGTATTTGTGTTTTACATTCCAACTCTTGATAGTGTGCACATCCATGTGGGTCTTTGAGAGTACACATCGTGTACATGGGTATACATTCTATGTACTTATCATTTTCTACCCTTTTTAAGGGTTTTAATATTTTTAAACTACTATGTAATAATTAGATGTCTTAGTAGTACATTTTTATTTTTTTTTGCATATACCATCACAGTGAAACCCTTGGGGAATTTTGACCACTTATAATAGATGTTTTGGGGTGAGATAGATACAATCGACATGTTCTATAACCATTAAATTGTTTATGATATCTATTGAGAGTGATACCTTGGGTAAGACCCACATGAGGTTCATATGAATATTTTTTGGACATGGAATGAGTTCACTAATGTCCTTGTTTGGTGTATTTTGGAATGGTAACTAATTAGTGAGATTTGGATAAGACATGATGAGATAGATTGGTTGGGTGTATAGACCAACCTAGTGTGAAACATAGATTAGGTATGGGATATAAACCATCTCCCTAGACCAAAATTTTGTGGGTTTACCGTTGAGTATATCTTCCTCTCAAGGTGTGCCTCTTCACTCTAATGGGTCCATGGGTTTTTAGAAACTAGTGTGTGACCAAGGATATCATGTAGGATGCTTCTTCTCATGTTTTGACTTAGATAATCCCATGTAGGAAGCCTCTATTTACTATTTATTTTCCACAGAATCCAAAAAGGTATTCCTCTATTTATATGATGATGTTGAGGACCCAGAGTGGGATACCTCTATAGTTTTTTAACATGAGGAACCCAATGGGTTCCATGGTGTTTGACTGACCTTGAGCTATTACATCATGGGTTGAGGTAGATATAGGTTTAGGTTTCACCTAGAACTCTTTTTGAACATGAAATATGAAGAGTATTTTTTTTATTAGTGGTTCTAGGAATTCTTCAACCATCACGCTTTTATTTATGAATTATCTTAGTTAATTCTGATGCAGTTATGATTTCTAGTAGTGATTCCTAGTATTTGGTTGATGAGATTGATTCAAAGTGACATTCCATTGAGGTTACTATTGTCACTTCTTGGGATTTTTCTATTGAGAAAACATGTTTTACCATCACCCTATCAGGATGCCTAGATTTGCTTCTTGGGATTTGGATTTTGGGCCTTAATTTTTTTAATAATGGACATGGAATTACACATAGTTTATTTTAATTAGCGGACATGTCATTATACAGTTATGAATGAGATTATCGGGCATGGTTTTCCACATTAGATAAGGACTTCAACATTAGAAATTGTGTGCCATGGTTCTTTTTGATAAGGGAGGATGTTGAATTACATAGATGATATTGTGGGGTGGGTTCACTTCCCGTGAATTTATATACTACAATATCCTAAGGGATTGACGATGGTCACCTGAAAAAAGCATGAGATACTCTTTAGGGTTGGGGTGGATGCACTTCTACTACAATATCCAAATATACCTATAAATTGGGTTGTCAAGCTATTTATCTAATTTATCTCCCTTGAAGTGGACATTATTATTATATTATGATTTATTATGTTTATACCTGGACAACATGGATATATTCCTATGGACATGGTTTTTTCCTTTTATTTATAAGGTAAAGTGTTTAGGGAAATTATGAAAATGTCTGAAAAATGTGTGGTCGAATGGGTTAATGGTTCTAAGGATCAACCATGGTTTTACTTTATTTATTTCATTACATTTTTTCAGAGAGGCTAACAACATTGCGTTATAATGTACTTATAATAGTTGATTATAGGTTCACTATTGTGGGTGGCCTACTGATATTTATTTTTCACCCCTGTACGTGTACCTCAATGTATATACAAACATTATATCTTAAATTAGGTTGAACACAAATTTATCATGGATAGGTATGAGGCCAATGGTTTCATGATCAAACATAACAGATCATTTAGATATCTTTTGATAGGTATGGGGTGACATTGAATGTCCTAAATAATAGGTATGTGGTTTGGATCAAAGTAATTAGTATATCCAAGTAGTTTTATTTTTATTCCTTTCATTAACTTATGTATATCTGATTATACCCATGGATTATCTGTGTTTTATCTATGACATGGTCATTTATACCTTTACTGTATTCTATTTTATTATAACCCTATTTATATCTACTTTTTTCACACTCTTTTTACTACTATTATAGATGATTTATGGATATTTTACATTAGTTACATACTCTAGTATGAAAGAATATTCTTCGCATAGAAAATCATGGTCCCTTGATTCTAGTTATAATCCAATGGCATACGATAAGGTTCACTTGAATTATTTCCACCGAACAATGTGGTTACTAGTTATAGAGTAAATCGGGTTGGGATGTGTCACCAGGATTTGCGGATTCTTGTGAGATTTGTCCTCCATTTGGAGTAGGGATGTTAAACTATAATGGGATGAGTCCCTGATATAATGAGGATTTTGATGGATCATCAATGGATTTGAACCTTGGTGTTGGAGTTTCTATAGATTTAGATCTTGTATAGTGTACTATCATGGTATGGGATCTCAGATTCATAAGGATATAGTTATTGTTTCTATGGATTTAGAGATCAGTGATATAGATTCCTTGTATTTGGAGCTCTGATGTTATAATTCCATTGGATGGGACCCTAGAGTACTGAGGATATGGGTTGAGATGAAAAGGATTTAGATTCTAGATTTTAATATGTTTGTGATGTATTCATGAATAACTCAAGGACACCTCGACTTTGGACAAATAAGTAATAGTCAATCGGGGTCCTAGACCTGTGGGTTCATGCTACTTATTTATATATTTATTTTCCTTTAGTTGTTAATTTATTTTACTAGATAATGTTTCATGAAAATATCACTAAAATTTTAGTTATGCATGGGACATCATTGGTGGATCCCTAATGAGTTATATACTAACACCCTAATCAAGTTTCCATTGAACTTAGGTACCTGAGTAGACTCTCACATGGTTCCAGGAAAAAAATAAGATGAGGCATGTGATTTCATGATCAATCTGGAGAATTTTGAATTGGGATCTAGATATCAAGATGCATTGGGTATTAGAGATTATAGAGGAGTCTAAAGTAATTTTATTTTGGTCCTTATTTATTCTTTTTCTCATCTTGTATGTGGTTTTCCTAGTGGGTGATCTTTTCTTCATGCCATGTATGCAATACCTCAGCATTTTATTTATTATGGAATGATCAATTTATTTATTCCTTCTATGCACTATGATATTCATAATTATTTGTTCTTTATTTATGATAATGAACTTGGATATCGGGTTTATTTTCACCCCATGTTACTATGTTATACAACTATTTCTAGTAGGTATCCTCTAGAATACAGGGAGGAACACATGACGTTCTATAGAGAATCAGTATGGTTACTATCCAAAATGGCTCGGGTCAGTACATTTTAAAGAGGCATCATAGCTATTATATTTGTATTTCCATATATGTCTTGGTAGTCAAGTAATATGAATGGGTGGAAGACCATGACCGATTTTAGTCTAGTTCATCATGAACACCTTTTTCATTAAGAAGTCTAGGTTGGAAAATATGGGACTAATGTTTTAGATTTAGGATGTTCTAGTTGTATATGATTTTCAAATAATTTGATGCATATCATGGTTGAGATTTATGATTTCTTATGGAATTATAACACTATTCCCATTATAAAGAATCCATTAACTTTTTATCTGTAACTTAGATTTTATAGGAAAGATGTGTCTCAGGCGTCATGATTATACACGTAGTATCCACATGAAATGTATCCTTTCATGTGTGTGCTTTTTTCACTAATGGGAGGATCATTTGTTTAAAGTATGGACAAATTATAATGAATAATTTCCCCATAAAACTACTTGGTGGAATTCTACTAAGTGAGGATAAATAGTATATGTGCTTATTTCTGATAGAAGGTCATGTGGATCTACAATGAGATGCTGGATAATCAGGATAACGATGCAGTCTGTGTGAATAAGTGGTGGAGTGACCCTAATCAGCCAATACAAGCATGTGATGCCTTATCTTTGAACACTTTTTTAATAACTCAAGTAATCATATCATAAATAATTTTCATATTTACTAGTATTTATGACATATATATTTATATTCATTATAATTTTTTTAATTTATAAAAATATTTTTATTAATCTTTTTAATTGTATAGTTTTATTAAATATTTTAATTTTAAAATTATAGAATTTTAATTTGAAAACATAATTTTGTTTTAATTCATCATACAAAATTTATCCTAAGAATAATTTTATTAAATTTCTAAATTGTTTTATTTTTCAATAAATAGTGAAAAATACTAATTTTTATTGAACGCATTATTTTCTTTTAATGTATTTATAATGTCAAATTCTATTATGGATAAGTTATAAAGTATAATTTGATCCTTTTTATTTAAAATGATAAAATAATTAATTTTTAAATTCATTTTAAACTTGAATTTAGTATAAAAACATTTTATATTTAAATGGACATTTTTTTGAAAATATATTTTTCGTTGCGTTTTTTTGAGTAAAATTTTAAATTAAATTATACCACTTCTATGATTTGAATTTTATAAAATGGATTGAATATTTAGAATTAGTGGGTAAAAATTTTCTAAATAGGTCCCTATTTATTTTTGGCCAATATAAATAAAAACCTTAATAATTTTTGTTAGCAAGGTAAAGGGTTAATTTGGTAATTAATGTTAAAAATACAATTATATAGACTATAAAAAAACCCTAACACTTGCCTTGATTTTTTTAAATGAGTATATTTTGTCAATAATCATCCATGATATGGTAATATGTCCTTTTTCATATTTATGTGGTTAAAACCACTATAATATTTTATTTAAGGAAAAGTAAAAAAGGTCACACTCATGTTTTTAATTACTATAATATTTTTAACATGGAAATAAATAGAGGATATGTTAATTATTAAAAATAAATTTCAAATATAAATAATTTATTTTCATCATGATAATTTATTTTAAATTTATGGTGAATAAATATTTACTATAAATTCTTACAAGACACAGAAAGAATAATTAGTTAATTAATGGAAAAATAATAGAAATAATATTAAAAATAATATAAGTAATATAAATTTATAGAATTAATGTGATATAATTTTGTTTCACAAAATTATAACATGTTATGGATATGTGAATTTATCATATTATTATTCCTTTTTTGTCTTGATGCTATAAAAAGTCAAAGTAAATTAATAGATCTAAAATTGAAATTATTGATATTTTATGAAAATAATATTTTAATAAATGATATAAAATTCATAAAAATCAAAGGATTTTCCAAATTAATTATATATTTAATTAAATCACCCATGTACTATTTTTTGTTCGTTTTTAATTATATAGTTACATTACTAACCCTTAATGTATAGAAATATTGAATATTTTTGTAATTGTCAAAATGATTAATGAAGGGTTAGAACCAAAAGATAATGGTAAATATATATCCAAACCCTATTTAATTTTTACTAGATGAGATTATTTTTATTCATACTAATCCTATGTCCAAAATAAATTAATTTAGAATTATTTTTAATTGAAAAATATTTTATATTAATTTATTAATTTTAGAATTCCCAAATTACCCCTCCTCTATCTTTTAAAAGAAAAACATTTATTCTCATTTCTTCACACTTAAAAATCCATTTTTGTTTATCCAATCCCACTCAAAATCACATCATAGAGTCCCTTACCTCATTCTAGATTTGTTTTCTTAAGAATGATACTGACCCTATTGTTTTTAGGGTGTTAATCAAGGGAGACATTCCGAAGTAGAACAATATATAGAATGTACATGGCCAGTTGGACTCAATGTAAGGGAGTTTTTAAAAAAAATAATCCTTTAAAGTTTCCCATTAAACTCTTTTCAACCATTTCCATATTTCGTAAAAAAATTATTGATGTATTTATATGGAAAAATAATAAGTGTAAAGGACATTTTGTGTTTCTTTTGACATTCATTCAATGGTTTTTGAAAAGAATCTTTCTACACAATGTTTTTACTTTATTAATAAAATGACAGAAATAGTGTCCAATATTAATGTATATGGAGACAATGAATTTTCTCAACACCATAATAGATATATTAAATTTTTTTCCTTTATAATCTTCCATGTTTTCTTCCAAGAAAACCCTTTTCAACTTTATTTTGGGAATTTTAGTTTTAAAAATTGGATTTTAAAGAAGAGGGTTATGTAAATATATAAAAATTCTTTCTTAAGGGTGTAGATAATATTTTTATGATAAAATGTTTTATTTTTTTGGTTATGTTATGGTTTTTACCATTTTTTATTTGGATAGGTAGTTCTTTTATAAACCAAGTTCAAGTGATCCCATTATTTCTTTCCAAAGTATTGGGTAAAGGGAAAAAGTTAACCAACTACTTTTATCCTAATAAATTATTGTAATTATGTGATGATTATTCTAAGTATAAATTTGATTTTTATGGGTTTTTATATAAATACTGTTATTTCTCTAGGTAATATTAATGATATTTTGTTTAAAGGAATGTATATGCTATATTTTAAGGTTGAAATGTATAATTTTTTGAAAAAATTATTTTGAGTTTTTCATGAATTCAATGAAACCATAACAGTATTATTTTGATATTAAGACTTCTTATGAAAATATTTATGAACATATTTAAGAAATAAACTTTATTTCCTATGTTATAAAATATTTACTTTCATCTCTTGGTTTAGTATGGAAAATAAAAAAATTATAATAACTCACTGAATAATATTTTTCAACTTTTATTTTTTATCCCATACTAAGATTTTTGTTCTCATCCAATGTTTTAAAATTATTTTTATAGGGATTAAGGATGCATAAGGTAAATTGAAAAACTATTGTTATATTTTGTTTTAACAATGATTAATATTTGTTTAAAATTAACCTTTTTTTAAATAATTTTTTTTGAAAAAATATATGAATGTTGTCCAATGTTTAAACCCACACAAATAGAGGGAGAACAAGTTTTGTTTTTGAAAAAGTTTTTTTTTAGAAGTACTGTATTGGACTAAGCCACACCAGACATAAAAAATTTCAAAAAATGTAGTTCTTGATCGAACACATCATCAGTCTCATATCCATCAGCATAAATTTGAAAATTTATCATATATGGTGTGAGTCAATATATGCATTGAAATAAAGTCATAATATTTATGAAGAAGTTTAATAAAGACACTAATGTCTAGAGTTAGAAATCTCATAAACATTTTAACCTCAATTCGAACAGTTATTTTCCAATATTTAATTTCTCATATTTTGGGGAAAATTAACATGATAAAACATTTTCAATAAATGGAGGAATCGAAATGATTTTATCAATTCCAAAAATCAATAAAAAGTTTGCATCAGATCCAGAAGTACAGGATACAGAATTTTCCAAGAGCCAGACTGGGTACATCTGGTGAATTTTGAAGTTTTTCAAAGTTTATAAGTGTAGTCGCCATTTTAATGATAAATACATAAAAATAAAAAACAATCAGGGATGAGGAAGTTCCATTATACTAAGTTGAGGAAGTTCCATCGGACTGAGTTTATGTAAGAAATTCAAATCAAAATAAAATGTTCTAATGAATATATCCTTCAAGAATGTATTTTTTGGACTTTTTTTATAATTCAAAAAAAAACTAAATATTGTAGAAGTTTTGAGAATTGATAATAAGATGTAAAGATATTTTAAATGATCAATTATGAAGTTAAAATGTGATTAATTTTTAGGGACAACAAAATTTGTCTGAGTAGAAATTTATTTTACCAAATTTTCTATTTTGGGTCACCTATAAATAGATGCAAAGCACATTATAACTTTCAAAACTTTTGATCGGTGTGGAAAATAAGTAGCATTGTAGATTTTGTGATAGAGTTACTTTCCTGATAGAGATCTCATAAGAAGATTAGACTAATGAATGTTTTTTTTGACCGAACCGAGGAAGATCAAACTGAATAATTGAGTAGATTTTGAGAAAGTAATCATCATAGTGAGTCCATTAGACTGATTTCATAAGACTAAGGCCATCAAACCAAGGGAAATCGGACTGAGGTTCGATAAAAAAACTAAAGAAAAATTTTCTCTGTTTATATTATGTTTTGATTCAAATTGTTTGTAAGAATCATTTGTAAACTACTGAGAGTCATTAGAATATTTACTTTAGGTATATAGAAGGTTTAATGTGACATTTGATGCAAGTGGTATTATCTTCTTCAAAATAGTGAATTTTAATAGACCCACGAGAGTGGCTATCACATGGATATAGGATCTTACAATAAGGATGAACCTTGTAAATAATTTGTTCTTTACATGATTTATTTATTTTTCATTCATGACTATTTACTAAAAGATGAAAAAATAATGAACTTTAACAGGTTTTATGGTTTATGTTTCTAAATGTATTGAAACTTATAAACACTGAATAACTGATTGAACCCACCTCTAAGTTGTTATTCAATACTTTGGAACATTAATTGGTATCAGAGGTAAGGTTCCCTTGTTGAATCCATATCATGGATAATCTCAATAATATCAACACTAGATGAATTCCTATATTTTATAGAAAAAATTATTATGGATGGAGAAATAGTATGATTTCTTATCTCCAATCTCCGACCCTGGAATTTATTGATACAGCCACAATTGGGGTTCTATATATTGAAAAAGATGCCCTGATAAATTTTTCTAACAAGAGTAGTATTTATGTTGATATAAAATCCCTAAATTATATTCCCATGTCACTATTAGAAAATTTGTATATTAATTTGATGTTTGTCATAACTTTATAGAGCATATGGTACACACTAGAAAGTATTTTCAAAGGAAATACTAAAGTCAAGGAATAAAAACAAAAAATATGGTATAGAAAGTTTTAATACATAATAATGAGAGATAAAGAAACTAATGAGGAATACTACACTATGATAAATAAAAAATTAACATGAGATGTTTTATAGATGTTATGGAAGATTTTATTATAGTGAAGAAACATATGAGAATCATTCTAGACAGGTTCGATTCGAAAATTTCCACTTTAGAAGATAAAAATGAGTTATCTCTTGATAAATTTCAAAACATACTTGTTTATTATGAAATGATAAAATCTCCAATGTTCAAAAAGAATATGAAGGATGAACTGGGTTTTGACACTATGATAATAATGAAAATTCAAGATATTTAAGATGTTAATCATTTTGATTATACAGATAAAGAGTATGACGTGTTATATGAATAAAACATTTCTCTTATCTCTATGACATTTTCAAGAGGAAGAAAAATGTAGGGAGGAAAACTTTAACTAATTTTTTTTGAATGTAGTGGAATTTTTCACCTTTCTATGAATTTCCCAAAGGAGAATGTTGAAGAATATCAAGACAATTGTGATGAAAAATCACCTTGTATGAATTGGAAAAAAACTTCTAAAGAATAAAATTCATCAAAAAAAATATAAGAATAATATTATTGGAGGTTAGAAAAGTATGTTGAGTAATAAATATAAATCAAACATGACTAAAAACAATTCTTCATAAGATGATATTTTAAAAAATTTTATATATTTCAGTGAAAACATTTATAAAATATGAGACTCTAAAAATAGTGAAGAAGAATATGAAAAAGAATATTTTAAAGAGTTTAGTCTTAAAATAGAACATGTTTCCTATTTTGATAAAATCAGATGTCTCAATAAAGGAATCATAATTATAAATAAATAAATTATAAAAGTTCAATATTGTTAAAACGTGTTTTCAAGAAAGAATTAGAATACTTACAAGAGATATTATGTTAAAAACTTTTAATTGATGAACAGTGAAAGATGGTGCAAGTTTTTAGTAAGAAGTTAGAATCCAAATAAGATGATGTTTAAAAGTATCAATCAAAAATTATTTATTCTTAAATTACCTTAGGAATGATACATAAAAACCTCAATAAATCTTTGAATATTAAATCTAATACTTCTAAAGATGATGAGAAAGATAATATTAAGAATTATGTAAATTTTTCTCCCACTAAATGTGTTACATCATCTAGCTTTACTTACCTTTTAGGTTATGGAACTTATTTGGGGAAACCTTTGGTGGAGAAATGAAGTGAGAAACCTTCAACATCTAAAAAAGTTGAAAACCCACTCATGAAGAAAGATGTTCCACATCAAGAGTGTAACACCCCAGATAATATAGAATATGACATTTTTATATTTATCCCTATTTGTGAATAAAATGTCAATATTAATTTAAAGGGAACACTATGCTCGATGGCTTACCCAATACGCAACAACGAGTTCCTTTGAAATCTTACGTTGCACTCTAATAATGAAATAATATTATTTTAAATGGTAGTTAACACATAGTCATTGTATTGGTGGGAATGAATAGAAATAACTAAAATATGATTATATATGTTTGTTAAATGTTTTTACATTTATCCAATAAAGGAAAAAGGCTTAAAATATGATGATAATTCAATTTTAGGCTTATATACTCTAATTTTCACTAAAGCTCCACTTATCACCTTTTGTTGGGGAACTGTCATTAAATATAGTTTTGTTCACTCTTATACATTCTATTGGACCAAATAAAATTCTTGTTTAGAATCAGGACATCAAAATTTACTTTCTGTAAATTTTTGGTATTTTTCCGATAAAGATCATTTTTTAATAAATAGTGAAACGTGTTGTATTTTAATTCAAAACCTCTTTTTAATATAATTAATTTATATAGTTAAATTAACATTTTAATTGGTTTTAAAGTGAAATTATAATATATTTTTACCATTTAATACAATAGTGGTCGTTGGAATTAATTTCACAATAAAATCAGACTTAAACTAGTGTCAATATTTTGATACATTTTATTTCATAAAAACACGCTATTTGTTTTGACAGTGGGAATTAATTATTAAAATATTTAATGAAACTTATATGTTTTGAATTTTGTAAAATAGAAATCATTTTTGAATTCAGAATATCAAATATAGCTTAGGGTGATGTTTTTGTATTTTTCTGAAAAACTTCAATTTTTGGTGAATAGTGAAACCACTAAGTGGTACTTAAAAAAACTGATTTTTCATTTAAATGAAATTTTACCACCTCTGTGTTCTGAATTTCAAAAATACTACATACATGGTTGTCATTAAGAAGTAAAATTTAGTTCAATGGGATTAAAATAATTTTTTGGTGAATAGAAACTTTTATGTTTTTAATCACGATTAGAGGTAATTAGTGTAATTTAAGATAAAAATAATGTTTTAATAATATTAAATGAACATGACACATGTAATAACCATATTGGTTGTGTCATGGTCTACCAAGACAACCCATGGGTCGATTTTTGGGACTTCATGGATCCACTTGGGTAAGATAATGACATTAATGCCTTTTATTTAAAAGTAAAAGTAAAAATGACACAAATATGTATTGTTTTACTAAAACAATTTTTACACTGGGTTATACAAGTCATATTTTTTACTATAAATATTAATTGGAAAGATAAAAAGATTTCTTAAATCATAGTATTTTTTCTATAATTTTTAGACTTTAAATATATTAAATTATTTATGACATCATGATGATGCAGCGATTACCTCATTATTTAACGATTTAAATAAAATGAAACGATATTGTAAAATATAAGAACTAAGCTTGTCCAAAACCTATTTTATGGATATATTTAGAACCCTTATCACCTTATCCTTTAATTATATCAATTTGGGACCTTTTAAATCCGAAACTCATTCTAAAATAATGTAACATTTCCTTACTTTCCAAGAGTGCCCCTCCTCTCCTCTTATAAAAGGCCCCCACCTCTACCACATTACACACACCTCTCAAGCCTTTGTCTCGGAAAACCCCTTCCCATTTCATCTCTCCACATCCTTCTCTTAATCATTGAAGCCTCACTTTCGGAATAATCCTTTCCAAGGAAGCCTTTCAGCTCAAATCAAAAAGAGTTACCTGATCTAAAGGTAGTGTCCTCTCTTGTGTTCTTATGTTTTATTTTGCTTCTCCAACCCTCTAAACTCTTTTTATTCCTTTATTTTGTAACAAAACCAGTATCTTAAATATACTAGGATGTTTTTAATTGAATTATTCGAGCTAAACTTACAGACACATTCGTCTAATGGTTAAAAAACATACTATTTCTGTGGATGGCGAATTTCTGCCTCACGAAACGATGATTGTTCAATCTTCTCTTAACACCTTTCATGGTGGCCATTATGATGTCACTATATTTTATATATGATATATATGGTGTTTATTTTTTCTATATTCTTCTTAATTTTTATATTTAAAACATGAATTTATTCTTTTCTTGTTGTGCAAATGCGATAATTTCATACGAGGAAGTGTGGACTACCGCCCCCTCAAGTGATGTGACTCGTTCATGAAATACATGTAATGTATAAAGAATGAAATAAATGAACATATGTTACCTATATAACATATATATTATACTGTAATTATAATATATATATTTCTCAATTATTTTTAATTACATTAATATGAAAAATAAATGAAAGTAGCGTTCATGCGTACGTACGGCCTACCGTCTCAATGAACGGTGCATTTCATTTATTTTTATCTCCAAATTTTATGGAGTAGTATAAAATGAATATTTAATGGATATATATTATATTTAAATCATTAATACTATTATGGAGATGATTTACTTATAACTACATGGACAATCATTTTCAGACAAGTTCATTTTTGACTCATATACCAAACATCGACAAAAACGTCTGATATGAACTCACATTATTAACCAATTATTATAACATTATAACATGTTATATAAACTGAATAATAATATTTAAAAGAGTTCCTTAAGAAATTATAAATTAACCAAAGATTATTATTCATGAATATAATGAAATGAACAAGAAAAGATGGACTTGAGGTAAGGGATCCTACCCCTCTCTTTCTTTTTAAGTACACTCTTTTATGTCATTCCTTTTAAGCTCATCTTTCTTATGATTGGGATGTTCTTTTATATTACTCCTACTATAATTTTTATGTTCATATGATGAGAGACCCTATTTTTTCTCACCAATCCATTTTGGAAGTTTTGAGTGGCGTCGTTAGGCTGCTGAATTTTCGTAAGAGATCTAACCTCTCTCTTTCTTTTTAAGTACTCTCCTTTATGTAACATCTTTTAAGATCCTATTTGTTATGATGGGGGATGTTATTTTATATTCCTCATACTTTAATTTTTATGTTCAAATTATGAGAGACCCTATTTGATCTCATAAATCCATTCTTGGATGTTTTAAGTGGCGTCGTTAGGCTGCCGAGTTTTCATAAGGGATTTTTCATCTCACTTTTATTCCCGTGACATTTATGCTACGTTTTCCACTATTTCCTTTCAGTGGTGTATGTACTGCCAATTATTATACACTTTTTGTAGTATAATTTCATTTATGGGTATTTACATCTTCATTTTATGCCCCTTCTTCCATGGGGTGTACTTTTCGAAAGTTACCCAACTCGGTAAGGGGACCTTTCACCCTCCTTTTTTTAAAAGACTTCTTTTGTTCTGTCTTTTAATTCACATGATATTATGTTGGGATATGTTCTTCTATATCTTTGTTTATGTAAATTTTATGTCCAAGTGATGAGATACCATTTATCTCTCTCATCAACCCTTTTTCTAAAATTTTTTGTGACGCTGTTAGGCTGTCGAATTTTACCAAGGGAACTTCTTAACCCAATTACAATTTCTTTGGGTTCAACATGTAGTTATTGAATATGTCATCCTTTGAAAATGTTTGAATGACCTTTGATTGTTTTACAATTAATATCCAATTATGTTGGGTGTATTTATATTTTTCACACATAATTATGAGATTGATTTATCCTTAATTTAAGGATACCTTCTTTATAATGGATTTAATCTCATTTTACATTTCTTTTGAGACTTCATTGTTTTTATGCAACAATTCACTCTTATATGGTGTGTATACTGTCCTTTGACATATTATATCAGGAATCCCTTTATTCTAATGATATTATAAAGTTTGGATTATATGTTATTCCGCAATTATTTGTATTCAAGAGTCTCTAATTTTGTTAAAAAATCTTTAACAAAAATATAATTTTAAATTTTTGAAAGATTTATTATTCTAAATCTTTATCTTTAATGTCCATGTTTTCAAAATGGTTTTCAGTATTTATTTATATGGACATTAATGTTTTAAAATTATAATTCCAATTAAATCTTCAAAGTGGAATGGGACACTTTGATTCAAAAATCTATTTTAAATGGTTTTTGAAAATGGATTGATTGATTCAATATCTTGGAATTATCTATTGTGATTGAAAATGATATGTTGTTATTGAAATGTTTATATTTTCAATATTTTAAGTGTAATGATAGTACTTGGACATTTTACGGGTGGTTACATGATAAACCATATGATGGGTGGTGTCGTGAATACCAGGACGAGTGGTTACGTTATAACCTCCAATTAATTGGGTATGGAAGTCGGTTGTATGGCTATTACATTAAGTATGCGTGGAAGTCGACCGTATGGTTATTCCATTTAAGTATTTTTATGTCCCAATTTACCTTTTTATGTTATGTGTTCTTTATATGGGTTTTATGGTAATCTTTTGGTTACAAATGGGTAAGTAATGATCTTTTCTTCATTGAAGAGTTTCGTTACTACTTACTAAAGTTGAAAGGCATTACTTTGATAAAGTATACATGGTTTACTTGTTGCTTTGAAAAAACTAACAGTTTTCATTCTTTGTGTATCCATTTTTAAGCTTTTTATGCTCACCCCTTGTTTTTTGAAATGTTTTTCACAGGAATTAATGTGGAATAGGGTCAAGGATGGGATCAAGGGAAAGTCATGCTATCTAAAACATGGAAATAGACATGTTTATTTTTAAGAGTTTTTATTTTATGGAAATTTAGTATAAGTGACTACTTTGTAATCTTTTGAGATGTAATAGTTATGCCCTAATTCTCTAAAACTCTAAACTTGAAAAGATCCTCAATGTTAATTATTCATTTATTTCAATATTAAGTAAGGTTTAAGGTCGAGGCCTTATAGTTGGTATCAGAGGTCGGTTTATGCAACTTTAGGGATTATGAGTTTTTGTTAGACATATGGTTAGTCCATATATCTATTATTTCAGTTAAATCCATGTTTTATAACTTTTCTCAGGTCAAGTTAAGTCAGATACGAATGGAAGGAGGATGATCTCAAACGACATTCATATCTCTTCCTGATGACATGATTGCAATAATTATTGCAAAGTCATGTTCGGATGATTGTGAAACTTTTTCTAGCATAAAACTCACTTGCAAGTAGTTGTTTGAGATATCAAACACCTCCACTATACCTCGTTATCATTGTGGATCATGGGTTGTTTTTAGACAAATATTATTTTCACAATATTCTCATATTTTCATGAAAGGTAAATATTATCAAGGTATTTTCAAATATTTTACCTTATCACAAGAATTTGAAGCATATTATGATTTTAAAAATGGTGTTGAGGAAGGAGACCCTTGCGCAACCTATTTATATTTTCTTTTAAATTATAGCCTCTCAGCACATACTTATGGTATTTTAAAAGGACCAATAATAGAAAGTTTCTACTCAAATTCTGTCCGACTATTTTATCGAAATCATGTTTTATTAGATGTTTTGGAATTATATGTCATACATTATTATTTTCCAAAACTGTTTTTCTGTGAACACCCATATGACCCATGTTGCACAAGGTGTATTTGGATGGAGGAAGCAAATGATTTTGAAGGATCTCTAAATCACTCTTGTAATGCATGGGACGTCTACCTACGTGAACAAGATGACGATGAAACCGAGTGGACTCCATGATCAAGGTATGTTGTTATTCATTTTGGGAATCGTTTTATTTTATCTTATGGTGGTGAAATAAGACTTCAAGAATTAAGATGTTGAGACCGTAATGAATTTCGATGAAAATGAGAGGTATAAAGAAGCTATTGATGGTTAAACATGTTAGGGTTATTTTTGGAGTTTTATAAAAAGGAAAAAATGTAGACCGTGTGACAACCTGTCGCGTCGGACAAAGCTGCGGAAATCAAACTCACAACGAAAGTGCGACTAGTATTTATCGCCTACCACTAGACTACGTGAAGTCCCCAGTTAGTATGACTTATTCTTTTTTGTTAGGTTATTTTCTGAATTAAGAGTAAATTGATTTTGGGTTATCTATGGAAATTTTTAACCTATAATGGAGGATATGTGATTAGGTTAATTACTTTTCAATATGAGACATTAAGAGTAACTGATTTTATTTGGAGATAAGTGTTAATTTGTACCTTGGAAGACTATGTGACTAAATCCTTAAAATATTTGGGTTTCAGTATTAGTTTGGTTTACTTTGAAGTATTTTAAGGAAAAATTTTTTATTGAATGGTCTTTGTTGAACTTTGGGTTTTTTTGATAAATTTTGGAGATTAAGAATAGATTTGTTTTTTTAAAGGATTTTCATTTTTGGGTATTATCTGATCTTGTACTAACATTTTTGGATTTGGTTTTGGTTAAGGTCTAAAGATATGGGAATTATATAGTTCTATTTTTTGGATTAGGTGATTCTTGATAAGTTGATTATAGTACTCTTAATGTGAACAAGTCTTCCTAATTACTCATCATTTGGAGAAAGTATGAGTCTATGTAAGAAATCTAGTAAAAGTTGAAAGTCAATATGACAAGTAATTATGTTTCCCTATGATTTATTTAATCTCAAAAATAAATTCCTAAATGAAAAGTAACTTAAATCAAAAATGTTTTCTATCAACTTTTCTTACTGGGGAATCAAAAACTGTTTAACCCATCACCAGTTTGTGATTTTCTAGTGGTTAACTTTCTCTTAAGCATGTTTTCTATCACTTTCCCTCAGAACATGACCCTTTGTTTTTTCTTCCATATCCATATTTTCCTACTTGGAATCCTAGTATGGGTTAACTCGGGTGACCATTGTACTTCTCCCCCTTTCTTTTAAAGTTATTTTTTTACCGACTCTTGTTTCGATGTGGGACTTTCAATGATGTTTTCGAGCCCAATTTTGAAATTTCAAGGACGCAATTCCCAAAAGGGGGAAGGATGTAACACCCCAGGTAAATAAAGAATATGAAATTTTCATATTTATCTCTATTTGTGAATAAAATGTCAATATTAATTTAAATGGAACGCTATGCTCGATGGCTTTCCCAATACGCAACAACGAGTTCCTTTGAAATCTTACGTTGCACTCTAGTAATAAAATAATATTATTTTTAATGGTAGTTAAAACATAGCCGTTGTATTGGTGGGAATGAATAGAAATAACTAAAATATGATTATATATGTGTGTTAAATGTTTTTACATTTATCCAATAAAGGATAAAGTCTTAAAATATGAAGAGAATTCAATTTTAGGCTTATATACTCTAATTTTCACTAAAGGTCCACTTATCGCCTTTTGATGGCGAACCGTTAATAAATATAGTTTTGGTCACTCTTATAAATTCTATTGGACGAAATAAAATTCTTCTTTATAATCGGGACATCAAAATTTACTTCTTGTGAATTTTTGGTATTTTTCTGATAAAATCATTTTTTTAATGAATAGTGAAAAGTGTTGTATTTTATTTCAAAACCTCTTTTTAATCTAATTTATTTATATAGTTAAATTATCTTTTTAATTGGTTTTAAAGTGAAATTAGGATATATTTTTACCATTTAATCCAATAGTGGTTGTTGGAATTAATTTCACTTTGAAATCAGACTTAAACTAGTGTCAATCTTTTGATACATTTTGTTTCATAAAAACACGCTATTTGTTTTGACAGCGGGAATTAATTATTAAATTAATTAATGCAACTTATATGTTTTGAATTTTTTAAAATATAAATCATTTTTGAATTATGAATATCAAATATATCTTAGGGTGAAGTTTTGTTATTTTTCTGAAAAACATCAATTTTTGATGAATAGTGAAACCACTAAGTGGTACTTAAAAAACTGATTTTTCATTTAAATGAAATTTTACCACCTCTGTGTTTTGAATTTAAAAAATCCGACATACATGGTTGTAATTAATAATTAAAATTTAGTTCAATGGGATTAAAATAATTTTTTTGTAAATATCAACTTTTATGTTTTTAATCGCGATTAGAGGTAATTAGTGTAATTTAAGATAAAAATAATGTTTTAATAATATGAAATGAACTTGACACATGTACTACCCTTATTGGTTGTGTCATGGACGACCAAGAAAACCCATGGGTCGAATTTTGGAGACCCCATGGAGCCACTTGGGTAAGATAATGACATTAATGCCTTTTATTTAAAGTAAAAGTAAAAAAGACACAAACATGTATTGTTTTACAAAAAGAATTTTTACATAGGGTTATACAAGTCAAATTTTTGACTGTAAATATTCATTGGAAATAAAAAAATATTTCATAAATCATAGTAGTTTTACTATAATTTTTAGACATTATATAAATAAAATTATTTATGACATCATGATGATGCAGCGATTACCTCATTATTTAACGATTTAAATAAAATGAAAAGATAATGTAAAATATAAGAACTAAACTTGTCCAAAACCTATTGGATGGGTATATTTATAACCCTTATCACCTTATCCTAGAATTATATCAATTTGGGATCTTTTAAATCCGAAACGCATTCTAAAATAAAGTAACATTTCCTTAATTTCCAAGAGCGCCCCTCCTCTCCTCTTATAAAAGTCCCACACCTCTACCACCTTACACACACCTCTCAAGCCTTTGGCTCGGACAACCCCAGACCATTTCATCTCTCCACATCCATCTCTTCATCATTGAATCCTCACTTTTGGCATAATCTTTTCCAAGTAATCCTTTGAGCTCAAATCAAAGAGAGTTACCCGATTTAAAGGTAGTGTCCTCTATTGTGTTCTTATGTTTTATTTTGCTTCTCCAATCCTCTAAACTCTTTTTATTACTTTATTTTGTAACAAAACCAGTATCTTAAATATACTAGGATGTTTTTATGTTAATTATTCGAGCTACACTTACGCACATCTTTGTATAATGGTTAAAGAACATACTGTTTCTGTGGATGGCAAATTTCTGACTCACGAAACGATGATTGTTCAATATTCTCTTAACACCTTTCATGGTGGCCATTATTATGTCACTATATTTTATATATGATATATATGGTATTTATGTTTTCTATATGCTTCTGAATTTTATATTTAAAACATTCCTTTATGCTTTTCATGTTGTGAAAATGCGATAATTTCATACGAGGAAGTGTGGACTACCGCCCCCTCAAGTAATGTGACTCGTTCATGCAATACAATGAATGTATAAAGAATGAAATTAATGAACATATGTGACCTATATAACATATATATTATACTGGACTTATAATATATATATATCTCAATTATTTTTAATTACATTAATATGACAAAGAAATGAAAGTAGCGTTCATGCGTACGTACGGCCTACCGTCTCCATGAACGGTGCATTTCATTTATTTTTATCTCCAAATGTTATGGAGTAGTATAAAATGAATATGTACTTGATATATATGATATTTAAATCATTAATACTATTCTGGGGATGATTTACTTCTAACTACATGGACAATTATTTTCAAACAAGTTCATTTTTGTCTCATGTACCAAACATCGACAAAAACGTCTGATATGAACTCACATTATTAACCAATTATTATAACATTATAACATGTGATATGAACTAAATAATAATATTTAAAATATTTCCTTAAGAAAATATAAATTAACCAATGTTTATTATTCAGGAATATAAATAAACGAACAAGACAAGTTGGACTTGAGGTAAGGGATCCTACCCCTCTCTTTCTTTTTAAGTACACTCTTTTATGTCATTCCTTTTAAGATCATCTTTCTTATGATTGGGATGTTCTTTTATATTACTCATACTGTACTTTTTTATGTTCATATTATGAGAGACCCTATTTTTTCTCACCAATCCATTTTGGAAGTTTACAGTGGCGCCGTTAGGCTGCCGAATTTTCGTAAGAGATCTAACCTCTCTCTTTCTTTTTAAGTACTCTCTTTTATGTAACATCTTTTAAGATCCTCTTTGTTATGATAGGGGATGATATTTTATATTCCTCATACTTTAATTTTTATTTTCATATTATGAGAGACCCTATTTGATCTCATAAATCCATTTTTTTGATGTTTTAAGTGGCACTGTTAGGCTGCCGAGTTTTCGTAAAGGATTTTTCATCTCACTTTTATTCCCGTGAAATTTATGCTACGTTTGCCACTATTTACATTGAGTGGTGTATGTACTTACCATTGTTATAAACTTTGTGTAGTATAATTTCATTTATGGGTATTTAAATCTTCATTGTATGACCCTTCTTCCATGGGGTGTACTTTTCGAAAGTTACCCAACTCGGTAAGGGGACCTTTCACCCTCCTTTTTTTAAAAGACTTCTTTTGTTATGTCTTTTAATTCACATACTATTATGTTGGGATATGTTCTTATATATCCTTATTTATGTAAATTTTATGTCCAAGTGATGATATACCCTTTATCTCTCTCATCAACCCTCTTTTTACAATTTTATGTGACGCCGTTAGGCTGTCGAATTTTACCAAGGGAACTTCTTAACCCAATTTCGATTTCTTTGGGTTCAACATGTAGTTATTGAATATGTCATACTTTGAATATTTTTGAATTACCTTTGATTGTTTTACACTTAATATCCACTTATATTGGGTGTATTTATATTTGTCACACGTAATTATGAGATGGATTTATCCTTAACTTAAGGATACCTTCTTTATAATGGATTTCATCTCATTTTACATTTCTTTTGAGACTTCATTGCTGTTATGAAACAATTCACTCTCATATGGTGTGTATACTGTCCTTTGACATATTATATCATGAATCCCTTTATTCTCATGATATTATATAGTTCGGATTAAATGTTATTCCGCAATTTTTTGTATTCTTGAGTCTCTCATTTTGTTAAAAACTCTTTAACAAAAATATCGTTTCAAATGTTTTAAAGATTTATTATTCTAAATATTTATATTTAATGTCCATGTTTTCAAAATGGTTTTCAGTATTTATTTATATGGAAATTAATGTTTTAAAATTATAGTTCCAATAAATGCTTCAAAGTGGTATGGGATACATTGATTCAAAAATCTCTTTTAAATGGTTTTTGAAAATGGATTGATTGATTCAATATCTTCGAATTACCTATTGTGATTTCAAATAAAATGTTGTTATTGAAATGTTTATATTTTCCATATTTTAAGTGTAATGATGGTACTTGGAAATTTTACGAGTGGTTACGTGATAAACCATATGTCGGGTGGTGCGGTGAATACCAAGACGTGTGGTTACGGTATAACCTCCAATGCATTGGGTATGGAAGTCATCCGTATGGCTATTCCATTAAGTATGCGTGGAAGTCTAATGTATGGTTATTCCATTTATGTATGTTCATGTCTCAAGTTACCTTTTTATGTTATGTGTTCTTTATATGGGTTTTATGGTAATCTTTTGGTTAAAAAAGGGTAAGTAATGATTTTTTATTCATTGAAGTGTTTTTTTACTACTTCATAATGATTAAAGGAATTACTTTGATAAAGTATACATGGTTTACTTGTTGCATTGAAAAAACAAACAGTTTTCATTCTTTCTGTATCCCTTGCTGAGCTTTTTATGCTCGCCCCTTGTTTTTTGAAATGTTTTTCACTGGACTTAATGTGGAATAGGGTCAATGATGGGATCAAGGGAAATTCATACTATCTAAAACATGTAACTAGACATGTTTCTTTTTAAGAGTTTTTAATTTATGGAAATTTAGTAGAAGTTACTACTTTGTAATCTTTTGAGATGTAACAGTCATGTCCTAATTCTCTAAAACTCTAAACCTGAAAAGATCTTCAATGTGAATTATTCATTTAATTCAATATTAAGTAAGGTTTAAGGTCGGGGCTTTATAAAGAGTATGTTATAACAGGAATAATTTCTCACCATTAACAAAGTTTCTACAAATTAAGATCATACTTCAGTAGAAAATAATAATTTGTTATTTTTTATCGGTACTGTAGAGTCTATGGTAATAGGGATTTAAACTTCTTTCATAAACTATCACTTACTTGAAGAAGGATTAAATAGAGTGAAATAAGTAGTCAATGTATAATTAATAACTTTCCTAAATTATATGAAGTAGAAAAGGTGAAATCCCAAGATGTTAGAAACCTCAAAATAAAAAATTAGTTTGATTATCTGGAAGAATTTTGTTGAAGATGTGATCAATTGTCTCACATTGCTGAAGAATTTATGTTTACTCTTCTACGACATGTTTTGTATGTGAGAAAAGAATATGAAGTAGTAAACAATAAAGTTAAAGAAAGAGATTTTTTTATTTAAACTATCTTGGAAGTAAGTAAAAAAGATAAAACCATGGATACAAGATAGTGGTTGTTCTTTAAACATGACATGTGACTAAAAAATCATGAAACATGATGAAAATAATGATGAATGTATTGTTAACTTTGTGAACGATAGTTCTTTAAATATTTTATTAATCAGAATGGCTGATATTGAATTTGGAAAACTGGAATCTAAGGATATTTTATTTATTGATGGGACAAAAGATAACTTGCATAGTGTATGTCAACTTTGTGATGATAAAAAAGTTTTTATTTTCATAAACTATTATTGTATCATTTGATGTGTAAAATATGGAAAAGTTTTTACAAACAGAGATATAACTGGTGGGAAATTATTTCAAATTAGTGAATTTAACAATTCATGTTACTTGAGTGTTGGATATGAGAATTAGTTATGGCGCTGAAGACTTGTCCACCATGGGCTTATAAGAATGAACATACTGTCTAACTTTGATTCTATAAAAAAATTTATGTAATTTAAAATAATAGAATAATATGTTTGTGTAACTTTTTAAAAAGGTAAGATAACAAATAAAAGTCATAATAAATTTTTTATTCAGTCAACCAAGACTCTTAAACTTATTCATTCCAGTTAATGTGGGCTGATGGGACACCAATAAACAAAAGGTGATTTTTAATTTATTATATTCATTTTTTATTTCACTCAAATTAAAAAAATTATGTTTATGAATCACAAGTTATAGGCTATTTAAATGTTAATATTGTTCAGAAAAGAAATTATGAAATAAATGGTAGATTACATAAACAATTTGATGAATAAAATTTATTTATAATTCACATGAAATAATTTTGAAAATTATCTGAGAAATCATGGAATCCAATATGAATATACTACTCCATATACCCCCACAACAAAATTTGGTATCATAGATGAAGAATAAAAGTTTGGTTGAAATTAGAAGAACCGTGATATAAAAATAAAAACATTCAAAGTTATATTAGATATAATCTATTATTACAACTATAAATGATTAGGATGGATGTTTTTTAATTCTAATATCCAACATGAAATATAATGAAATGTTTTATAATAAAAAATATTTATTTCAGTACATAAAAGTTTATTTAACCCCATTATTGTTAATAATTAAAATTCCTGATCTTGGAAAGTTTGATGAGAAAGCTGAAGAATGAATTTTTGTAGGATATTCACCCAATGAAAGTAGTCACAAATTGTGGAACAAATGTTTAAAAAATTTAGGGTACTGAAATTATAAATATGTTATTAAAAATCATAAAAAAATTTAGGATTTTGAGGAGGATAAACTGAATGTTTCAAATTAAATTGAGAATGATACGAAACATACATATCATGATTTGAAAGAAAGTGTGATGAATAAAATTTTTTAGGAAGAGAGAAAATGAAATTTCCTAACTTATAAAAACATATTGACTCTAAAAACTTTATTGAGAATCCCCAGGATCTAGTTTTGACTACAATAAAGTTATGATTAGAAAATAAAACATCACTTATCAGCAAATTTGAACTCGAACCATTTTTAGAAGTTATTCAACATAAATAATGGTTGGATTTTATGAATGGATGTTTGGATTAGATTGAAAAAAATGAGACATTAGAATTTGTTCCATGAAAAATAAATAAAAAACGTATCGGAACAATGTTGGTTTCTATAAACAAATTGAATAAAAATTGATAAGTTTAAATAAACAAAGAAATAATTGTTTTGAAATCTATGCAAAAATATAAGATGTGGATTTTGAATATTATTTATCCTTTTTTAAGATTTGAAACTATAAGAATGATCTTATTAGTATTTTCATATAAAAATTATAGAACTTATCAGATGGATGTGAAGTAATCTTTATTAAATAAAGATATTTTTTAAGAATTTTATAGTAAACAAAATTTTGGTTTTCAACCTAATTGTGATTAAAACATGGTTTGTAGATTGAACAATGATGTGTATGGGTTTAAACAAGACCCACGTTCCTATTATTAGAAACATGATCATTGATTGAGAATTCTGAATTTTTATAAAGGAAACGTTGATAAAAATTTGTCTCTAAATTAATTTAGCTCCAAAATTGTGATTTTTATTATGTATTTGGATGACATATTTTTTTGGGGATAAATAAATAATCTTTTTTGGAAATAATGAATAATTTTTAAATTTCAATATTGGTAGAATTAACATTCATACATAGATTACAGGTTCTACAAAATGGAAAATACATTTTTCTTATCTCAAGAAAAGTATGTCAAGGAATTATTAAATAATTTTGGGATGGAGGAATCCAAATTATTTTCATCTCGTATTTCAGTCAATACTAAATCTATGTAAATATGTATCTTAAAAAAGTGAAAATCAAAAATAATTTTCGAATATTATAGGAAGGTTTCTTTATCTCAAGACCCCAAAAACAAATATTTTTTATGTTGTAACTTTGTGTTCTAGATATTAGAGTGAACCAAAAGAGTCTCATATATAGTAATATAATAGAATTATGAGATATGATAAAGGAATAAATTCACAAAGATTGTTATATAAAATAAATTATGAAATAAAGCTTCATGGTTATACTAATGTTGATTAGGTCGGAGATCACAATGATTGAAAATTACATCTTAAGGAAAATATTTCTGGGGTGAATGTTATGTGAGTAGTCATAGTAAGAAAATAAAGTTTAGTAAATTTGAGCACATCAGAGTAAGAATATGTTTCTACTACTCAGTCTTCTAGTCTGATGTTATGAATGAAAGTTCGATTGGAATATTTTAAAGTAAACATTTCTAAATCATTGAAGATACATTATGATAATTAGAGTGAAATTCATATTTCTAAAAATATTTTCCAATAATCATGATCAAAATACATTGATATAATGTTTAAATTTATAATGGAGAATGTTCCTTCTAGTGATGTTTTGATGGAATATATCTCAAAAAAGTATCAAATTGCTGATATCATTAAAAAATAAATTTTCAAATAAATTTTTTTATTTGATGTTGTAACTTCATTTTTATCCTCCTCTAATAACTTCCTAAACATCATTAGAATTTCCCACACCGTACATTGGATAATTTCAACAAAGGTGGATATAAGATAACCAATTTGTACTTCATTAAAAATTTTTACTTATATTTCTTTTATGAATCTGAAGTTTTGATTATCATATAATGGGGGAGACAAGAATAAAGGGATAAAGGAAAAGAAATGTGTAAAAATATAAATGTGAGGGTAGTTTATCTTAACATAGACATGAAATTTTCTTATCATTGAGGGATGAAATTCATTCAAAAGAAATTACTTTTTCCAGTAGTTTGGTTTTATGACACTCCATTTTGAGAAATGCTAGGTTTTGATAAAATTTGAAAACATTATGTTGTTTACAAAAATTGTGAAAAAATTATGAGTTTTTAATAAATTAATTATAAAATTTATTAAAGAAAGTAGTAAAAACCCCAAAGGGGAGATTAAAGAACTGTTAGGGTAATTTGGTTGAAAAAAGTTTTTTTTTGAAAAATAACATTTTTTAAAATAATGATTTTGAAAAAAATTATGAATGTTATTGAATGATTAAACCTAAACATAATGGGGGAGAAAATGTTTTGTTTTAGAGAATGTTTTTTTTTCAGAAACAGTGTATCGGACTGAGCAGCAACGAAGACAAGGGTTGTTAGAAGGATAAAGTTATTGTTATAAGGAATTATTGGTCTCAAGTCTATTAGTAGGATTTAAATATTAATTAGACTATGTGTTTGTTAGAAAGGTATTAGATTATATAAAATAAATTTATAATGTTTTTGAATAATTTTAATGAAGACAATGATGTTAGGTGTTAAAATGTTCTTAAACTTTCTAACCTCAAGTTGGATGATGCTTTACTGATCTTGTAGTTCTCATAAATAATGAAAAATTATCAAGATAAATATTTTTTTTTAAAAAAGAGTAATATTAAATATTGAATAGGTTCTATAAATTAACACAATGTTTGTATCAAATCTTGATATAAAGGATACATAATTTTTTTATGATTTTACTTGTGTATAGATGATGAAGTTTGTTTTTTTTCAAAGATTCTTGAGTGGATTAACCATCATAATGAAAAATCCATTGTAATTAGGATTCCATCGTAATGTAAAATATATTAGAATGAGAAATATGTCGGATTGAGCTGAGTAAGTTACATCAGACTGAGCTGTGGAAGTTACATCGGAATGATTTTTTGTTAGAAAGTCAAATCGTACTGAAAATTTATAACTAGCATCTTTTTCTAGAATTTATTTTCTAATGTTTTTTTGAATTCGATAATAGTTGTGAATATTCGGTAAGTTTCAAGAATAAACTAGAAGAGTTTATAAGACTTGAAATAGTAAAAAATTAAATTCCAATGTGAGTGAGTTTTATATCTATGAAATGTAATGTCCCTCCCCTTCTCGTTGTCTGGAGAAGGTGATGGAATATTACTTGTCCTTAAGAAACATCCCTAATATTCCAAAGGTGGGAAATAAATATTGTGGTCTTCATTTACAATTTGGGTGATGATTTCCCTTTTAGGATAAATAACCAACCAACAACTATAACCAGATAAAAAACAACATGATTCATTATAAAAATGAAATAGAACTAAAACATTTAAATTATATCAATACCCACCAAAGTGTACCACAGTGGAAGACAACTAACATAAAGGTAAATAGTGGAAGACAAACTAATAAAACTCAAAGACATCCACAAGACTCCAAATATCCACATTCTCCAAGCTCAAACTCCACCAAACATCGCAAGTATCATAAAGTAGTACAAATTTTTTGTGATACTTTACCTTTACCCGTATCTTGATTGATGATATTTGAAAAAGAACCAAAGTGAAAAAGTAGTGGTGAGAACTAAATCCTAGTATATTTTCTCTAATGACTTCCCTACTCATGCCACTAGGATAGAACATGTTAGAAAAAATTATATAAAAAAAATTCTAAAATATTTTATTTTAAAATATAAACAAAATCAATAGTAAAAAAATTTACAAGGGAATTGCATAAACAATACTTTAACTCACTTAAAATTCTATTTTGTCACACCCCTTCCATGGTTTACACCACACCCACACATTCATGATTGTTTTACATTTTCATAATCATAATCGGTCCCTTTTCTAAACACCTTGTATCCCACTAACACACACACCTGATCCAGGGTTATGTACCTTATACCCTAGTGGTCAAATATCTTATTTAGGGGAACATTGAATTGGAACTCACATAAAAACCATGTATGGTAAAACCATTTATTTCAAACCATTTCAATCCATTTCAATAAAACTTCTATTTTTTTGAAAACCTTTTCAAAAAGCCATTTCAAAAGTAAAAAAAATGAATTTTTAAAAATATACATTTAAAAATCATGAAACCAAATATCTTTGCACAATTAATTTCCATGATGCATCATTTTCACTAAAAACCCTAAATCATCACTAAATTGGATTTGTAAAATTATTTTTGCCCAAATTTCACAACAAAAATCAAGAAATTAAACCAATTTGAAACTAAAACTTCATGTTCTAAATTAAGGAGTCGAGATTTATAACACCTACCTATAATTTTTATTGTGAAAACAAATAATGACACTGAAACATCCATAAAATTAGGATAAACCTCTATGAACCCACATTAGATATTTTCCACTATCAACAATAAGACCAAATATATACATATTTTGAATCCAAAACCCTAGATCAAAACACCGTTGATATATATCTAAGAAATAAAAGAAAGGCATAAGTAGATATACGAAAACTCATCAAGAAAAAACATGGACAAAGTTATATCGCAAGAATCGATATTCAACAGACTAATTAACGGCTCCATAATTCTTCAAATTCAATGGAGAGAGCTTATACGACCTTTGAGAGATAAAAATCTAGAGTTAGGGTTTTTTTGGGGGAAACAAATCATTTAGAGGTTATGACCCTTTCAATCCACAATTTAAGGAACAAAATTTTAACCCGTGCATGGTTTAGTCACACATATAGGAAATTTGTGTATTAATCGTGTTCATGTATCTACCTTATAGGATTCCTCGCATAGATGGCTCGCAAAATTATGCCATAGTGTTCCAACCATGCCCAAGCTCACTATCTATCATATGATCAAAACAAAATGGTTTCTCCAGGGATTTCACATGGTTTATAAAAATCATGTGCTGCTTGTGAATCTTCCCTATAGCCCTTGTTTTATTGTACACAGTTTCTTGTAGGTGTTTAAAAATTTTACCAAACCACTCACCAATTTTTCACCTATATAAGAACCCAAAAAACACAAGAAAAAGTTCTCCAAACTCTCATAAACATAACCCCAACACCTTATATACTTAATATATATATAATAAGTGTTAATTACCTCAAACATAGGATAATATAATCTCCCCACCATTGATCTTTCCATCCTCAGAAAGTAGAAAAAAATTATTTCCCCAAAAGAGTTTTGGCCATTTCTCATTCATTTCATTCTCACATTCCCAATTCTCTTCTGGGATCTTAACATGTTTCCACAAAACCGTCACTATACCATTTATTTTTTCACACAAGACTTTCTCTTACTTATCCACAATATGCACTTGCATGTGCATCATTGAAGAATCCATCTCTATGTTAATGTGATCCCATTTGATCACATGATCAGGATCAAACTGATACCTTTTTAACTCTCATACAAGGAACACATTATGCACTTCACGAAACTTTGGTGGCAGTTCTTAACATTATTCCACTACTCCAACCCATTCCAGTATCTCAAAAGGCACTATGTATTGAGGAGATACCTTTCCCAGTTTCCCAAAATGACGATCTCCAACCCTTAGGGGGATCATGAAGATGAACTGATCACTCACTAGAAATGACAACGGTCATAAACAATGATCCAAATATAATTTCTAATGAATTTGTGTCATTTCTATCTATTTCTAGATCAACTAAAACTTCACCATTGTTTCTTTGAGAAGGCTTATCCGAACTTGTGAAGTCTCAAATGTTTCACCCAACAAAGTGGAGAACGACAAGGACATCCAGACAATGGTTCATAAGGAGACATATGTATTGAGTCTAGATAGATGTTGTTAAATGAGAACTCAAATAACGGTGTTTTCTCTTCCCATGAGCCTCCAAAATCCATTACACAATCCCACAATATGTATTACAAAAAATTTATCGTCCTTTCAGATTGCTCATCTGTCTAAGGATGGTATTCCATAATCATGTTCAAATGAATAACAAAGGCATATTTCAATGATTTCCCAAAATGTGACATAAACCTTGAATCTTTGTCTGACACTATCGAAAATGGTATACCAAGCCACTTTACCACTTAAAAGATATAGATTTTTGACATGTCCTCCACTGTATGACATACACAAATAGAAATGAAATGAGATAAATTTTTTAGTTGGTTCGCTATCACTCCTATGGCATCTTATATCTAACCCATTCTTGGAAGACCTATTACAAAATCCATAATTATATCATCCCATTTCCAAAGAGGGATAGTTAATGGCTTTAACAAACATGTTGGTTGATGATGCACTGCCTTCACCTATTGAAAAGTTTAGTATCTTGAAACAAACTCGTCCACCTTCTATTTTATATCTCTCCACAAAAACTATGATATCAACACCGTGCATATATTATGTATTCCTGTATGAATATCACATATTTAGTGGTGGTAATCATAAAGAATTTTTTCCTTAAAAGCTATATGTACAACCATATAATTTTTTAACCAAATCACCAAACTTTAATCCAAATTTAGTCCCTCAATGGTCTCCCCACCATTGAGTTTTTATCTCATTATAATATATATTAAATCACATGTTTGTTCCTCTATAACCATCTTAACCTAGTCAAGAATCAAAGAAACATGAAATAAAATCGCAACATTACCTTGATCATCACATTCCAAACTCATTTCGTCTAGTACCGACATCAATTACCACTCATCTGAAGATTATTTTTTCAACTATGTATATGACTTTATTCTTAATACATATGCCTATATATTTTATTCAACCAATGTATACATAAATTAAATGTTAAAAATTTGGAGATACTCCATCCACCTTCTTTGTCTCAGATTAAAATTTCTTTGTGATAAAATATTTTTCAAACTCTTATGATTCATAAACATAGAAAATTTTCCACCAAAGATGTAATGATGCCAAGTATTCAAAGCATGGAAGACGGCATCAAACTCTAAGTTGTTTGTTGGGTAGTTCTTCTCATTAACTCTCAAATACCTTGAACCATATTAAATAACATGGTCTCCATAAATAAGATCACACCACAACCCTTATAACAAAGTATCACAATACATAATGTACCCATGTCCTTATTTCAGAAAAATAAAGATCGGTGCGTATGTAAGGTGAACCCTTAACTCTTGAAAATACTTCTTGAATTCCTCACTCTGTAAAAATGGAACTATCTTATTTCTAAAAGTTTTCACAGTAGAATATAGTCATGATAAATCATGAAATAAATAATTTTTAATAACAAAATACACCAAGAAAACTCTATATCACAAAGACATTCTTTAGTGGTTTCCAAGAGATAACAGCTTATATCTTCTCTGAATCCATTGAAACAACTATTTCAGAAACTACATGTCCAATAAAGATTACCTATTATATCTGAAACTCTATCTGAGATAGTTTTTCATACAATCGATGATCAATCGAGATTCCCAACATTGTCTCCAATTGTTGCTCATTCTTAGCCCTTGTCCTTGAATACACCAATATGTCGTCAAGAAACACCACAAAAAAAATCCAGATACCACTAAAATATAAAATTCATCAATTCCATAATGACCACCACTGAATTCATAATACCAAAAGGCATTAACACATATTCATAATAACCATATCTTCTTTTTAATGTTGCCTTAAGAATATCCTCCTTTCGGACTCATAATTAGTGATATATTAATCAAAATTGAATCTTAGAAAACCACTAAGATACTCTTAATTAAACTAAAAACATAATCAATGAATAGAAGTAGATATCTATTCACTATCATGACTTGGTAAATAGTATGATAATCCACACACAAAATTAGTGTTACATCTTCATTTTTCACAAACAAAACCACTACTGCCCATGGAGATGTGCTCCGTTAAATGAACCATTTTCTTTTCAGGCATTTCAACCTCACATTAAATTCACCTAATTCTACTGGTTCCATATGATAAGATGTAATTGAAATTGGATTGGTCTCCTAGAAATGATCAATCATAAAATCAACTTCCCTTACCTGTGGTAATATAGAGAAAAAATTGGGAAATGCATCTCGAAACTGATCCACCATAAATGGGAAAATTCTATTCTAAATCTCTTTCATCAATGCCAAAGTCAACATCACCAGCTGGTAAGAGATCATCCCAACTATTGGTTCCAACCATCCTATAGTTCTTTCCTTTAAATTTCTTTCTACTCTAAAGATATGCCCCACACCATCCTCAGTTGTGAAACTAAATAATCTTCTATAACATTCGAAGTGAGCCTTGAACATTATTAAAAAATCCATACCTATGATTGAATCAATAAACTCATCTCCATCATAGATAAATCCCATTTCATATCATCTCCACTAATATTTATATAACACTCTCAACACACAAGGTCTTGACATTATCTTATCCCAAGAGGATTTTAATGTTTTATCCCATAAAGAATCATCTCATGTTTTAAACTTAGTTAATAATATGTTTTGGTAGTAATAAAGGAATTTGATGAACCAATATCAAAAAACACGTGCATAAGGGTAGAAAACAAATGAATCATACCTCTTATTGTAAATGGTCCAGTCTAATCATCCATCATAGCCTGTTCAATTCTATATAGTTTTTTCATGACTACACTTTTTTCTCTATTTTCATGTTAATATTTCCCATGCTATGGAGTCCTGACATTCTTAGAATCACCATTGTTGTTCTATTGACAAGGATTCTTCTTCAACCCTTATTCTATCAAATCATTTGAAAAATGTTACTCAAGGAGATTTTTCTGAACACCTGACCTTGGATCACTATGACAATAGTACTAAAGATGCCTCATCTTATTACAATCGTGGCACACTCTCGGTGGTGTGGTATACTTTCTCATGATGTGACATGGTAAAACACAGTGAAAAACATCTAGAACTTTTCTTAGCTGTTGGAGGAAGATTATTTTCTCTTATGTTCTGATTCTGATGATTTCCACCTCCTTTATAATAGGTTTCCATCTTCCTTTCTCTCTTAATGCTATAGTTTTACCTCTTCTCGTGAAGACAACCATTATTCTTCCAATAGGATTTATAATAGTGAAATATATCATAAAAATAGTATTTAGTTATAGTCTAGACTCAATGGATTGAAAATCCTAAGTGATGATTTGAACTAGTTATGGGTTCACCTATGGCTCGGGTGCATCCACATTATCAAAAACATCTTCTGATCAATTCATATGATGTCTACCGAGTGCCATTTTTTATAAACACAATGGAATTTCATAAGCCTCCCACTCTATTATCTTAATGATTTAATATTTCAAGTTTTATCACAACATACTATCACAAAATTTCTTTCCAAAATTCTACCTTTTCTAAGTTTATCCATTTTTTAATACATTCACCAATGTTCTGAAAATAAAAAAAATTTAAAATCACTATTTCATTCCTTTTTCAAAATAAAACATTTGAAAATAGTTTAAAAACTTTCGAAAATAAATAATTTTCCACAAAATCATAAATAATTACTCAAAATGATGTATGCACTCCCGGTGTAATTTCATTCCTCTAATGCATGTCATGCTCATCTCATTGGATAAACCCATGACAATGAGATTAAAATCCTACAAGTGTCTCTAAAACACTTATATACCCAACTGCTTGGTAACTTTATATTTAGTATAAAAATGTTTTCCATGTATTTTTATTCTCTGCCTTTCATATCTGAACAATCAAACTTATTTCTATGATCCCAACTCATTGAATATTCAAGAATGAATTTTAAATCTAGGACCGACCACCAATACCATGTCGCAGACCAACCAAGAATTAGACCACATTTTCCACAAAGGACCAAGATAATTCCAGTTGTAACATTCATCACCTTCTCATTATATTGAGAATGTAGTGGAAGTCTACTTATCCTTAAGTGACATCCATAAGATGCAAAAGGATGGAAATAAATGTTGAGGGATTTATTTACAATTTGGGTAAAGATATCTCCTTTAAATATAAACAACCAACCAACCATAATAAGTAGATAAAACACTGTATGATTTCTAATAAAAATTTAGGAGAACTCAAACATTTAATTTATATCAAAACCAACCAAAGAGTACTATAATATAAGACTACTAACATCAAGGTAAATAGTGGAAGAAAAACTAATAAAAATAAAAGACAACCACATGACTCCGAAGCTCCACATGCTCCAAGATCCAACTCCACCAAACATACAAATTTCCATGAAGTAGTACTAACTATGTGTGATAGTTTTCCTTTTTCATTATCTCAATTGATGTTGTCTACAAATAGCACAAAAGTTATAAAGAATGTGTGAGTATAAAAACACCTTATACTTTCCCTAATGACTTATTTAGTCATTCCACTAGGATATAACATGTTAGAAACATTTATTTAAACCAAATTTTAAAATATATTATTTCAAAATATAAATGAAATCCAAATAAAATATTTTTCTATGGAAATCACATAAAGAATACATTAAATAATTTAACATTCTATTTTGGAATTACCATTCCATGGTTCACAACACACCCACAAATGCATTCTTCTTTGAAATTTACATACTCATGAGAGGTTCCTTGTCCAATTACCTAGTGTCCCACTAAAATGTTCCCCTAATCCATGTCCATGTACCTTCTACCCCACTTATACACATCCCTTATTTAGGGGCACATTGAATATGCACTCACAAAAAAACCATGTATTACAAAACCATTCAACCTAACCATTTCAAACCATTTCAATAAAGCTTACTTTTTATTGAAACCCATTCCAACAGTACATTTAAGAAATAAACAAATTCATATTTTAAAATAAACCTTTTAAAATCAAGAAACAAAATCTCTTTTCACAACTGATTACCATGATTCCACAATTTCACACAAGACCATAAATCATCACTAAATAGAATTTATAGCATGATTTACACCAAAATTTTACAATCAAAATCAGGAAATTAAAACAATTTAAAACTAATACTTCATGTTATAAAAGGAGGAGTTGAGGGTAAAGCCACCAACCTCATGTTTTTATAGAGAAAACTAGGAACTCTACTCAAACGTCCATGAAATTGGGATAAACCTCCACAAACCCACATTAGGTATCTTCTACTCTCAACAAAAAGAAAAAATATTATGATATTTTTAATCCACCACCCTAGATCTACCCTCAAAAATTCTATATCATAGAAACTGAGAGAAAAAGAGAAGTATATCTATTAAAACACATCAATACCTAACAATGATGAAGGATATTCATAATAATTGAGCTTCAACGCACCAAGGAATATCACTATATCACTTCTAATTCTATAGGGAGATGTTCTCCCACCATTGAGAGAGAAAAATCCTGAGTTAGGGCCATTTTTAGGGATAAAATGAAGCCTTTTATGGTGAAAATGCATTAGATCCACAATTTAAGGATCTAACTTTTGACATGTACATTGTTTAGTCACACAGTTAGGAAACCTGTGCTCTAATAATTCTCATGCCTCTTCTCTAAGGTTTTCCTCACATGGTTGGCTCGCAAGACTACCCAACTATAAGCCAACCACGCCCAAGATCACTATCAAACATAATCACATCACATCATAGTTTCTACTAGTCTTTCACATGGTTTGGGAAAATTATTTGATTTCTGTGCATCATCCCTTTAAAACCTATTTTACTGAGCATAGTCTCTTATAGTTGATACATGGTTTTCTCAAACCATTCACCAATCGTGAACCTATATGAAATCTCCAAAAATACTCCAAAACTTATCAAAACTATCCTAAACATAACCCCAACACTTCATATACTTAAAATACATAACATAAGGGTTTATTACCTCAAACTAGAGGTGCTATATGAAAATTTAGTTCAGTGATAATTGTTTTTAGTTTTCCTAAATTTTTTCATTTTGGGTATCATGTAAATAGATGCACCATAAATTAGTACTATGCAACATTTTCATTATTGAAGAAAAATGGAGAACTACAGAGTTTGAATCAGAGATTCTTTTTGGACAGAGATATCATAATAAGAACATACTACTAAAATTTTGTTTACCAGAATAAGGAATATCATACCTAAAAATTGAGAAGATTTTGAGAAAGGGTTTATCATATTGATTATATCTTACTGATTTCATCATACTGAGGAAATCATACCCAAGGACAATGGACTGGGGTTCTATATGGAGATTTGTGGAGTAAAGGTTTTTGTTTTCACATTATTTTTTGTCTCAAATTGTTTGTATGAAAACGTTTTAAACTAAATGGAGTCATTATAGTCTTTCTTATTGGTAGATAAAAGGTATCTAATAGGATTTGACACAAGTTTTATTCACTTATTCATAATTTTTTATTCCCATAAACCCATGGGAATTGATATGGAATGGATGTAGGTTCTCACAATGAAGACCAAACTTTTAGATCTTGTGTGATTTACTTTGTTTTATTCTTTTTCGTGCTTGATTATTTACTAAATGATTAAAATGTAATAAACATTAATAGGTTTCTAGGGTTAAGTTTCTAAAAGTATTGAAAATTATTAAAAGCGAACAACTGATTCAGCCCCCCCCAGCTATTATTCGATACTTTGGAACATTAGAGAGGAATAATTGAAGTTCAAATTTGTGATGAGTTTTCATGAAATGAAATCATGTTTTACTATAAAAAATTTATATTGTGAAAATCTAGATATTGAGTAGAAGTGTCCTATTTGTAATATATGGGATTATTAGTCAAGAGTTATGACCTAATTATATATAAATATAAAATAAAAATATAAGTAGGAATGAAAGAAAAATAAATCTACTCTAAATATACTAAATTAAGTAATGTTTGAGGTCATATCCTTATAATTGGTATCAGAGAAATGTTTATATATCTTTAGTTATTTGTATAATGATAATAATATATATTTAAAATATTTTACATTATGGATCAGTTTAAATGATAATGTATTTGAATATTACCATGTTGATTTTTTACAGAAATTATAGTTCATAATTGCTTTCTATAGAGGGAATAGGGAAGATCGAATAGGAAAGAACAAATTGGTTGATATCCTTCTGAATCAACAACCCAAGAAGGTTAGAATTGTAACTAAGTAGTTTTTTGTAATGATGGATTAGTTCACATAGGCTATAAATTATGGTGGTATCCTTTCCAGATATCATCCAGATCTTCGACAACGGCACATGTCTATAGTTAAAACTTTTATAATTAAAACACCTACAATGCTCAGTGGATCTTCTAATGTAGTGAAAATTTAAGTATGTATTAAAGAAAGTGAAGAGATTTATAGCTTGGAATGAGATTATTTGAAGAATATCTTCCTTGAGAAATTTTTTCCTAAAGCTTTTCGGATTAGGAAGGAAAATAAATTCATGGAATAGAAAAAAAATAAAGGAATAATCAGTGAACAATTTTGATGGAAACTTTACTCAATTGGTAGGGTATACACTAAATTTTTTATATGATCATGATAGTACGATTAATCTATTTTACTCAGGATTGAAGCTGAGATATCAAAGGAAATTGGCTTCTCACGAATTAAAAATTTAGGAGAAACTTATGCGATGTACTGAGAAGAAATAAATTTCGTCTGAGGATGATTATGTGAACTCCAATTACTAGAGAAAGAAAAAGAGAGGTCAAAGAATAATTTAAATGGGATAAATAGATAAAATAAATATAATGGTAAGAAAATTATTTTTTTCATTTTGTGAGAGTTATGATAGAAAGAAAACTAGGGAATACCTTGTTATGTCTGGTAAGTTCTTCTGATGTGATAATATTGGGAATATGGATCATAATTAAAATGAAAAATATCATGGTAGTGGTATGACTAATTCTGATAAATAGGCAATAAAATGTTTTAAATGTAACAAGATGGGTCATTATACCCATGAGTGTTCGGAGAAGAAACTGAATGATGTGAAGCATCCACACTATAAGAAGAAAGGTTTTTTGAAACCCTTGAAACCACTTTAGATGATATTGTTCCATAAAACGATGTGGTATTAGAAAAACTATTTAATTAATTAGATTATTAAAATACCTTGTCTAATTCAGGGTCTATACACTCTTATTTATGATAAAGATTTTAGAAAACTAGAAATTATGACTAAAGAAATAAATCTATAACATACAGTAAAAAACCTTGGGAATTATTACGAAAAACAATAAATTATTATTATTTTATCCTTGTATGTGGAATGACATTACCTACAAACCATTTTGTCTTTCCACTTGTAGAGTTTGATGTTATTATGGGTGTGGATTGCTATTTTATTTACCATTCTAAGACAGATTGTAGATCCAAATTTGTTGTTTTATATAAATACTTTTAGGTTTTATATAATAATGAAACCATAACTATGATAACATATCAAGAAGATGATAAACTATTAAAATATTAAAATTTAATTTATCTAGCACATATTTTAGAGAATAATTGAACTATATATATTAATGATTTACTGGTAGTAAAAAATACCAAAATGTTTCTTCTAATGATTTTCCTAATGTTATACTTGATTAGAATGTTGAATTTACTATTTAAATAGTTATTTATGTAAATAAAATTTCAAAACCTCCTAATATAATGTCTCAAGTATAACTTTTGGAATTGCAAAAGAATTTGTAGGAGTTTCTTGATGAATGGTTTAATTTTACTAAAAATTCTTAATAGGATGACCCTATCATATTTTTTTTAAATTAAATATTTCTCCAAAAGTATTTTCACTAATTTTAAACATATGAACAACATTCCTATTAAGAATAAGTATTTATTACCTCATATTGATGACTTGTTTTATTATCTCTAGGGGGCTCAGTGTTTTTTAAAGGATGAACAAAGGTTCGGGTACTATCATCTGAAGGTAAAGGAGGTTGAAATTTTTAAAATAGTGCTTTGAAGTAGGTACGAGCATTATGAGTTTGTGGTTATTCCCTCTGTATTATCAATTCCCTAGTTATATTTACTGATCTTATGAATATATTATTCAATAAATCGTTGGAAAATTTTGTAATTTTTTTATTAATTATATTTTTATTTATTAAAAAATATATTTAGGATCATGAGAAAAGAATTATTATACAAATCTTGAAAAAAAAATAATGTGGAAAATTTATAAAAAGTGATTTTTGTTTACAACATTTATCATTCCATGGACTTGTCATAAATAAGGATTGCATAATATTTGATCACACGAAAAAAAGTGTTTAATAAATTTAAAATACCTAAAAATGTTACTAAAATTTATAGTATTCATGGGTTAGTATGATATTATTATAGGTTTGTTGAAAACATTGCACGGTTATCTATCCCACTGACTAATTTAAATTGAATTGTTGTAAAGTTAATCAATAAAAAATAATTTTATGGCTACATTAAAAAACTAAAAATAACATTGGTGAATACTCTAGTTTTTCCCCTATCCTTAAGAAATGGAAAAAATTTCATATAAAATAATACATCATTAAAAGGACTTGGTTTTTTTAAAATGTGGAATGATAAGGTAGTTGCTTATGATTCATGGAAATTCAAATCACATTATTTAAATTGTCTTACACATGATATTGAATTAGTTGTTGTGTTTTTTGTTTTAAATATATAATTATATAATTTATTTGGATCCAGGTGTTAAATTAATACTAATCATACATGTTTTAATTATATATTCACCCAAAAAATATTTAAACATGTGACATTGTAGAAGAATATAATTGATAAAGGATTATGACATCATAATTAATTACCATACTAGAAAACCAAACAAAGTAGTTAAATCGTTGAGTTAAAGAAAATAATTCTTCAATAACCATGTTAAATTTAGAACATGACTCTTTAGTTAATTATTTAATGAATTGTGGCCTAGAATTTGTGGGTATAAAAACATAATCTATTCTGTTTCATGTGTCAGTATAATCATCAATGTTAGAAATAATTATTAATGATTTTAAGGATTAATATCAATTACATGGAAAGTAATAATTGATTAAGAAGGGTATGTTTCGTGAACATAACATTGATAAGGATTTTATTTTGAGATTTGGAAATAGATCATGTGTGACATTGGATTCCCAATTAAAGTGTGTATTTTTAATTGAAGATCATATTCCCTAGTTTTATATTTATTCTAGTAGTACAAATATGTACATATAACATTGATAGTATTACTAGTGCGATAGAATGAAAAGAGATATTGTTGACATTACAATGAAATTGTTCACTTCTAAAAAGGATAATGAAGAATGAAATTTACTAAATGGGATTTTAAATCCTTTATAAGTTCTATAGTGGAAATACAAAAAATATATCTATGGATTTCATGGTGGGATTACAAAATACTAATCGAGTTTCACATCATATTTTTTTTCCAAGACTTCAGCAGTCATTAGGTATAGAATTAAATTTTATTCAAGATTTTCAACCTCAATATAATGGAAAATATCATTTAAAAATTTATACCTCTACAGAAATTATTGGTTCTTATTTTATGGATACCTTTTAATTTAGGATAAACATCATTTTTTAGTTTTTTTATTATAATAATTTGTTTCATTCTAGTATATATATTGAACATTGTGATGCATTATATGGAAATAAATTTTGAACTCCTAATTTTTGGAATGAATTAGGAGAAAGGAAGTGGATGGGACTATAATTGGTAGTGTATGTTTTTAATAAGATGAAGGTAATTTAGTAACATATGATGGAAACTCAGAGAAGATAGAAATTTTATGTCGATGATTGGAGGAAAAATATTACTATTGATGTTTGAAATAAGGTCTTTCTTAAATTATATCCACATAATAATGTGATGTGTTTTGGTAAAAAGATGAAGATTAGTACATGGTACATTCCGCCATATCAAATCCAAGATAAATTTTGATCAGTTTTCTACCAGGTTTCATTGCCTTCTAGTTCATCCATGTTACATAAAATTTTAATGTTTCAATGAAAAAAATGTATTCTCAAAATTCAACTAGTTTTTTCAGCCTTGAGGCAGTTAAATTTCAATTGAAACTTTTCTTTGAGAAACAACCTATTCAAATTATTGATCTTAGAGAGTAAATAGTGTGGAACAAGTTTATTCATTGGGTTATAATTTGTGGAAAAATTATATAGTTGAGGAAGTAGTATGAGAGTCTAAAAATTCTATGATGAAAATACATCCCCTTCTATTTAACAAGTGAATAAAATTTTGAGGATTCCATTGCCAAATGGGGTAAAATGTACCAACGTAGGTTATTATAGAATAAAACAATTTCTATTTTAGTAGTAACCAAGAGAAATATTTTTATATCCCTTATTAATTTTCTTGAATAATAAAATATTTTTATCAAAATCTTTTAATATATAAATTAATTGAAATTTTTTATTTTCAATTTATAAAAGTTGAGTTACAAAAATTAATTTCATTTTTGAATTCAAAATGTCTAAATTATATTATGATGGTTTTTTCATAATTTTCTGAAATATTTTCTTTTCCAATGAGTACTGAAATATACTGATTTTTATTGAACATCGTATTTAATTATAATTTATTTATTCATTATAAATCTATTTTGGATTAATTTTTTTTAAATAATTTTTATTTAAAAATAACCGTTTTTTAAATGAACTCTGTACATGACTTTTTTATAAAATGGTCTATATTATAAATTGGTTTTTTACAAAAAACATTCTTCTATTTTTTAGATTTATTTTAAATTAAATTCTTCCCCTGCTATGTTATAAATTTTGAAAAATGGATTCCTTATTTGGAATTATTAGGTCCAAATTTGAAAAATAACCTTTTTATTTTAAGTCAATATGAATAGTAACCTCATTAATTTTTTTACTACGGTAAAAGGTAAATTAGGTAATTAAAGTTTAAAATAAAATTAAAAGGAAAATAAAAGTACGCTAAAACTTTTATTAATTTAATATTACGTTCCCATTTCATTACATAATAAATAAATATTTTCTAATATGTCCTTTTATTCCATTTGGATGTTGTTATAAACATTATTATATTTTATTTTCATAAAAGTCAAAAATATAACACACTTGTTATTAATTACTGTAATATTTTTAACATGGGAATAAATAGAGGATATGTTTAGTTGTAAAATATTATTTCAAATATAAATAAATTATTTTCATATTGATAATTTTTAAAATTTTTAGTGAATAAATAATTTCCTTAAATTCTTATATAACACTAGCATTAAAATTATTCAATTAATAGAAAAATAAAATAAATGAAAATAAAAATATTAAGAATAATATAATTGGACATAAGTAATGTAGTCCAAAAAATAGATAACTTTAATATGTTATGGATTTTATAATTTATTATACTCTACTACCTTTTTTTTCTTGATGTAACAAAAAATCAAAGTAAATGAGTAATTCTAAAATTTACATTACTAATATTTTATGAAAATAATATTTCATTAAATGATATAAAATTATTAATAATATTATATACATCCAAATTAGTGGTATATTATTAATAAAACCATAAAAATTTCATTTATGGGAGTTTTTTATTTTATTGTAAATTTATTAACCGTTAAAATACAAAAACAATTAATATTGTGGTAATTTTTAAAAACATTAAAAAAGGGTTAAACCCAAAATATAAGAGTAAAAATAGACAAAACCTATATAATTTTCATTTGTTTATAGTATTTTGATCCATTCTAATCATATATTTTAAATAATTTATTTTTCTAATTTTTATTTGAAAATTAATTCATATTAATTTAATATTTTTGGAATTCCCAAAGTGCCCCTCCCCTCTCTTATTAAATGGAACCACATATTCTCATTTTATCACACATAAAAACTGATTTGGTTTGGATAATTCCTATTGAAATCAATTTATATAATCCCTCCCTTAATTTTAGAGGTATACTTTTTTTATTAATACCAACCCAATAGTTCTTAAAATGTTAATCAAAGGAGATCGTCCAAATAATATGAAGATAAATAATATATGTGGTGATTTGGACTCAGTGTAAGAGACATTCTTTTTAAAAACCATCTTTGAAAGTTTCCCTTAAAATAATTTTTCTTATATATCCATGTTTCATAAAATTGTTTTATGGAAATATTTATAAGGGAAGAAATAATTATAATGTTCATTTTATGTTTCTTTTGACTTTCTATTAGAGGTTTTCAAAAAGTAATATTTTTTCATATTATTCTTGAATTTATTTATAAAAAGAAAAATTGATTGATTGATTTTCACATGTACAGAAATGGTGATATTTTCCATCACCTTAAAGTTTATTTGATATTTTTATGTCTTTATAATCTTTCGTGTTTTCCTTAAATAAAACCCCTCTATTCATTTTATTTGGTGAATTTTATTTTGAGGATTATATTTTAAATAAATGTGTTATATCGATATCTAAAAATTATTTTAATTGGGGTAAAGAATATTTTTCTAGTGAAAGAATCTATGTGTTCTAATTATGTCATGGTTCTTGGACATTTTTTATAAGGATGAGTGGTTCCTTTATAAACCAAGTTTTGGTAAGCCTATTATAGCTCTCCCTTTCATTTTTATAGGGGAAAAATTTAACCGATCTGTTTCTCTTAAGAGATTATTGTAATATAATATTGTAGTTTTCTCAAGTATAGCTCTTATAGTTATTTCATGTGTAACTAAAATGGTTTCACCATGTAAATAGTGATGGTTATTCCATGTGTATGTAAGATTTATATGAAAATGATGCCTCAAGTTACATACATGATTTTTTTATGATTTATATGGATTTTGTTTTGAGATATTATGATTTCTCAAGGTAAGACTAATGATCATCTGTTTAAAGTAAAATATATTCTACTCTCTACGGATAAAAATTATACCTTTGTGAGAAATTTATTATGATTTATTTATGATCTCAAAGAAACCTTATGAGTTTTATTTTTCCTTTTTTATTTATTATGAAATTTTTTATGAAAATATTTTCTAAAATATGGTAATTTCTGGGATAAGAAAATGTTCATTTTGAGCCCAATGATAATTATGAAAAGGGAAATATTTATAATTTTTCCCAGAGTAATGGTTTATTCTTTATTTTTATGTCCCTTACTGGGATTTTTTTGTTCACCCAATATTTCAAAAAAATCACATGGTTTAAGTATGGGTAAGGGAAAATAAGAGTTCATGTTAAAATTCATGAAGTTTTGTCAGGAAAAAAATCATGTTTTGTAATAATAGTATTATATTGTGGAAAAATATATACTGACTAAAATATTACACTTTATAATATATGGTATTATTAGTTAAGACTTATTATATAAATCTCTAAAAATCTAGACCAAAAAGTTCTATGTGAATGAAAAAATGAAATATAGTTTAGAGTCACTAGATTAAGTAATGTTAAAGGTTGGGTCCTTATAACTGGCGGGATTCTATTTCATTATTTTGGTTATTTAAAGTGTCAATAAAAACCAATATGGTGTATCCATATATATCTTGGAATGTAATTAGACTTAATGGTGAGAATTATTATGGTTTCCCTTATTTTGGATCATCTAGGATGATGTCTTTGACTAGGAAAATGGTGACTAATGATGTAATGACTCTCAAGGAATAGTTATTTATAAGTATTCTTGGTGAGAATCAATTTTTTAGTGGGATGATGACTTGTCATGAGGTGCATGACCTATACATTATGTGACACCATATATTAGGTGGTTTCCGTGTTGTATTTCATGGTTTTTAATACAAGGGCATAGATTACACCCTATAAGTTTTGATCATTATGAGATACCTAACATTCTAGGATAATTAAGAGAGCTAGGGACCTTGGGTCATGAATCCTTATTTTAGTGGGTTGGTTCCTAGTGGTATGATAGGGGAACTCGTGTGAGGGGTTATCTTGAGTTTTTATTTTTCTTATAAATGGGAAGCATGGGTGGGTGCTTTGGGTTATTAATAGATAATGTTATGTTATTACATATATGTTATAGTCATGGTGATTCCTTGGTTTTATTTTATGTGGTATTCACTTTATGTTCTAGTTATTGGGATTTCAAGTCTCCTAGAGTGCCATGGAATAAAAGATGGTTTAGAAGTAAAGGGTTACCAGATTACATGGTCCTGTTATTATTGGTGTGTGTAGTACACAATGAGAGTGCATGTAGGGACTCTTGATTCCAAATGGTGTTAGATGGATGGTAAATGTATGGGTACCTCAATGTGGGAGGTATTTTGGGATGATATCATCTGGGATTCCCTTATATTGATGAGTAAATATGTTTTGGATCCCTCTCAACTTATTTTGGTAATGTGTGACACATAATATCATGGGTAGGGCTCTAGTGATTGAGTGGTAAAGTAGAATACCCTCATTGTACTAAAACAAAGTAAATGTGATGTGTCATGTTCATGAAAAGAACCGATTTAATTTTAATTTTGTGAAGGTCAAGGGAGAGACGAGATCTAATGAGAATTGTAAATGTGGTGAATAGATTCATGAGTCTTAGTGATTGTAATATATGGCCCTTCATATCATATGATACTTAGAGAATTAACTGGGTTTTATGGGATGGTTAACATAAGTGTGGACCATGTCGCTTGAGGAATAAGGTGATATGTGAGGTGTCCCTATAGAGATAGGTGGAAACTTGTGTAACATCCCAAGTAAATAAACAATAAGACATATTTCATATTTATTAATATTTCTGAATTAAATATTAATTTTACTTTAAAAGGGTTTCCATGTTCGATAGCGTACCTGATACTCAACAACGGGTTTCTTTGAAATCTTATGTTGCACACTAATAATATAATATTATTATTTTAAATGGTATTTAACTCGTAGATTTTGTATTGGATGGAATGCACAAAACTAAGTACAATATGATTATACATGTTTGTTAAATGTATGTACTTTTATCCAATAAAAGTTAGAGGCTTAAAATATGAAAGAATCTAATTTTAAGCATAGTTTACATTAAAAGGTCGATTTAACGCCTTTTAATACTGAACCCTCTTTAAATATAGTTTTGGTCACTTTAATACATTCTAATTGACCAAATAAAATTCTTCTTTAGATTTGGGACATCAAGTTTTACTTTGGGTAATTTTTTGGTATAAATTTTATTTTCTAATGAATAGTGAAAAATATTGTAATTTAATTCGAAACTGTGTTTTAATATAATTTATTTAAATGGTTATATTATCTTTTTAATAGGTTTTAAAGTGTAATTATAATATATTATTACCATTTAATCCAATTTTATTCATCGGAATTAATTTCACTTTGAAATTGGACATAAACAAGTGTCAATCTTTTGATAGTTATTGTTTCATAAAAACGCGCTATTTGTTTTGATAACGGGAATTAATTTTAAAATTAATTAATTCCACTTATATGTTTTCAATTTGGAAAAATAGACATAATTTTTTAATATAGAATATCAAATATAGCTTATGCTGAATGTTTGGTATTTTTTTGAAAAAACATCAATTTTTTATGAATAGCGAAACCACTTAGTAGTAGTTAAAAAACTAAATTTTTCATTTAAATGAAATTTTACCACTTCTGTGAATTGAATTTTAAAAATCCGGCATACATTGTTGTTATAAAGAAGTAAAATTTGGTTCACTAAGATGAAAATAATTTTAGGTGAATAGTAACTTTTTACTTTTATTTACTGCGGTTAAAGGTAAATAGGTTAATTCAAGGTAAAAAGAATATTATAATAATTCAAAATTACCTTAACACATGTCCAAACCTTATTGGATGAGTAATGGCCGACCATGGACATCATCGGATCTATTTTGGGACCCCATGGAGCCACTTATGAATGATAATGACACTTTAGATTAATTAATTTAAAGTAAAACCAAAAATGACATAAACAAAAATCTTTTAGTAAATTAATATTTATATGGTGTTATATAAATTATATTTTCGACTATAAATATTCATTAGAAATATAAAAAGATATAATAAATCATGAAATTTTTATTATAATTTTTAGACATCATATAAAATAAATTATTTATGACATAATAATGATGCAGTATTTACCTCATTAATAAATTATTTAAATAATTAAGATTATAATGATTAACATATTATCAAAAACATGTATAATTATGATTGGATGATTTTATTTCGACCATTAGTCATATTATCTTAGACTATAATGATTTATGGACCTTTATAAAATGATTATAATGATATAATAAAATAATATTTTCACACTTTGTTAAAGAGCCCCTCCTCCCCCTTATAGAAGGATACCACTTATAACTAATTCCTCACACCTCTCAAGCCATTTGGTTTGTCCAAAATCTGCCCAATTAATCTCCATACATCTCTCTTGTCCTCATAGATGCCTTACCTTAGGCATAAGGAACTTTAGTAAGTCTTTTGGTTCAAACCAAATGGAGTTACTCAAATTAAAGGTAATAGTTTCTCTTAAATTGTTTTCATTTATTTTACTTATCCAACCCATAAAATATTTTTATTCCTTTCTTTTGTAACAACACCAGTATCCCAAATATACTAGGATGTTGTTATGAGAATTATTTGAACTACACTTACACACATACCCATCTAATGGATGAATAACATAATGTTTCTGTAGATGGAAAACTAACGCCTCATGAAACAATGATTGTTAAAATATCTCAAACCACCTCTAAAGGTGGCCATTATGATGGAATGTATTTAGATATGATATATATTATTTTTATGTTTTATTTACTATTCTGTATTTACCATTGATATCATACCTTTATGGTTTCCATTATGGGAAAATTTGATAATTTCATTTGAAGAAGTGCGGACTACCGCCCCCTCAAAGTGATATGACTCATTAATGCCATATGTGGGACGTATAAAGGATAGAGTTAATGATATGATATATGATATTTTATATGAAATTATACATGAATTAGAATATAACTATGTATCATTATGTTTTAATTCCATTAAAATAATAAATAGAAATGAAAGTAGCGTTCATGCGTACGTACGGCTTACCATCTCAATGAACGGTGCATTTCATTTCTTACCTCCAAATGTTATGTACTATTATAAATACATGTATATACTGGATATATATGATATATATGATATCTAAATCACGAATATCATTATGGATATAATGGAATATTGACCACATGGATAACTTGTAATATAAGGTGTTCATTTTTGACTCAAGTACCAAATATCGACAAAACGACCATTATTTAACTTAAATGATTAAATAATGTTTATAACATGGTAATAAGTGATATAAAAGGAATTATAAATATGAAAAAGGTTCATAATCATGTATATATTAACTATAGTTTATTATTCAGATGAATAAAGAATGATCGAGTCAAGTCAAACACAGGGTAAGGGACTTCGTCTCAATCTCCTTTCATTGAGGCATATTTAGTTTTATACACAAATTTATTTTATACGATGTATAAACCCCTTTGAGTTTTCATTTAATTCGAAGGGAATATTTTTATATGAATCGTTTTACTAAATGACAAAAAGGAATGTTTTTTTAACGTAAGTGGTGACAACGACCTTTCAGCCACCGCGAGTATTATTCGATCTTTGGCTTCCTTAACAAGCCGTAAAGTTTTTAACAGAAAAAAATACCATATACTCATTATACGTATTTTGGTATTGAAAATGATTTTGAGAAAGGATTTATTATTTCAATATCTTGAAATGATATTTTGTTATTGCAATGTGGAAATGTTATCTTTAATTTATTCTTATGTTATGTGTTATGATCATGTTATGGTTCTTGGGAATTATTTATGTATACGGGTGGTTCTGTGATAAACCTAGGGCGGGTCAGCCTGAGATATCTCCCCAATGCATTGGGTAACATGATGGAGGTAAATGTTATTTTTTCCCCTAAGTTATTTAGGGAATATACTATGATGAGTATTCCAAAGTAGCTCCCTATATAGCTATGATAGCTATATTGTAACTAGGATATAGATGCCACAAGTTGCCTTTATGATCTATGATTTATATCTATTATTCATAAATCTGATGTTTTCATGAGGTAAGTAAAATAGTTTATGTTTTGTATTTATTTATGAACAAATGTTTTCTTTCTTTTTTTTATAACCCTTACTGACCTTTTTATGCTCATCCCATGTTTTGAAATGTTTTCACAGGACTTAAAGATGAATAGGGTCAAGGATGGGATCAAGGAAAAGTCATGCTGTCTAAAACCTAGAACTAGACATGAATTTTTTTTCAAGAGTTTTTATTTTAAGAAGAAAAAATGGAAACTATGTTGAAGTGTATACTTTGTAATCTTTTGAGATGTAATAGTTAAGTCCTAAATCTCTTAAACCCTAAACCTGAAAAGATCCTTAATGTGAATTATTCATTTAATTCCATGTTATGTAATGTTTAAGGTCGGGTCCTTATACCTTGGTTGGATTAGATGTGCTACTATGACTGATCCGACATGGACCTAAAAGAATGATTTAAGGTTAAAATTTTAATTTTTGTGTGTATTAGAAGGATTATAAATCATTATTGGGGATGGAACCTAGTGGGAATTTTTCCCAAGTTGTTGTGGAAGGTAATATATATTGGGGGTTTTACCCTTGGTGTTTTAAGGGTGCAACCCTCGTTATTGATGGAGTTTCATAAGGTTGAGAATAATGATGTTCCCATGATCGACGTGTGGGTGGGAATATATGTTTCTTGTTAGTGATCAGGAATGTGTGTTTCGACCATGACCACTAATCATGTTACAACATGGATGGTGTGTGAGCTATAATGGTTCAGAAATCATCTTCAAAAAGTGATAAAAAGTTAACTCCTATAGTGGGAAGCCTGATATTGGTTGTGGGCCATAAAATCCCATGTGGGTAAGATTATGGAATCATGGAGGAGTTGTGTTTATATGACTAAATTTTTCTTTTTTGGATGCCAGAGATCTATAAAAATGATTTCAACTAAATTTACAGGTGAATGAAAAAGGTGAATCAGGATGTGATGTTGGATGGGGTAGAGTATCATCTCTGTGACCAGAATGACTTGATTAGAACTGAATGTGATTGGGTTGGTGTTGTTATGTCGCTCATGGTATGGAAATGAATGATGGTTCATTTTGGTGTTCTAGACATGTAATATCATTGATATTTAGTTATAGACTTCAATGGGTGTGTTATAATGGTCGTAGGGTATGTTTATAATTATGGAAATCATGATTAGGTATTCAAGTGACATGTTGGTGAGAAGAGGGAGAGAGATTTCAAGATAGGTCATCCAGAGGAGTTTTGATCGATGGTTTAGTATATAATTGAATATAGTGATTTGGAAACCATATCTGGTGAGTCATTTTTGATATAAGGGATGGATTCAAGATTTTTTTTAGTCTCTTCGAGGAAAATATAGAATTCTTATAGTGTGTTGGGCTGGTGAAGGTACGTCTACTTTGAATCATAAATTGGAAACATAAATGGGTACTAGTGTTTATATGGTGTTCATGTGTATCTTTGGGTGTGGTAAATTGGAAAACATGTCGAGAATTTCATATGATATTTGAGATCAGGTTTTGATAGGAAATTATCATAGAGAGGGGCATCGAGGTAATGAAATTGATCTTAGTGGGATAAGTCCAATAGTGGGGAGCACTATATGCTATACAATCTAATGGGTGAAGAATAATGTGTTTATCATGATGGATGGATATCATGGAGAATTCTATTGTCTTTCTAAGATAAAATCAAGTGATGGATTTTGTTTCAGTGTGATGAGCGCCTTATGTTGGAATTGATCATTGCAATCTCATTAATCATTTAAGAATAGGATGAGGTTGTCTAAGTGAGAATTTATGATCGATGTATATCAGAATATATAATTGGATAAACCCAAAAAATTATAGATGATAGGAAGTTTTATGGTATGAAGTTTTTAATTCTTTTTTTTATATATGGGTTATGAAATTCAGGAAAATTTTGAATTTTCATGTTGGTAGATGGGTAAAATTTTTTTCACCGGGCTTTGAGATGGAATTATATAATTTTATATCTCTAAGAAGAAGTTATTTGGATTTAGATTAGATGGTTAATGGTTTAATGGATGTTTATAAGAGAATAAAATGAATTTGAGTGTCTCGAGGCTACATTTTTTAGCCATCAAAAAGATACATATTCACTAGTGTCCTAGGAAATTTCCCTATGCCACTACTAGGATCACCATCCAGCCTGTGGAATTGGAGAAGAAAATATATGGGTTTTTTAAATAGGTAAATTTCAAAAAATCTCCCTAAAATGATTTTATGTGGGGGATACCCTCTTTCTTTATAGTTTTTGTGCACAAACCAACCGCTCTCCTCCCCATTTTCCTCTTGGATTCCCCATTGGATTTGGGATATTTTGTGGGTGACTAGATGAAAATTAAAATTATTATTATTATTATTCAAACACTTTTGAGGAAAAAGTGAGAAACCATACAATAATTCACAACATAAAAAACAGATCCCCATGGAACAAAAGTTTTAAGCCAAAAAAAACCACGCCATTGTAAAAGATCCCCAACACAGCATAAAAGACAATAAAAATAGCTTCCTCCTGCTCCTCGCTATCGGAAAGCTATCATGTTCATGAATTCACGGGCCTAGAACCTATGGAAAATCCATACCCTCTAAAAAAACCAAATCTGAAGCGAAGTCCAGGAGAAACCTTCTACTCAAAACCCCATCTAGAGCAACCCCTTGTGAGAAAGATACAACAACCCAAAACCTAGAACCATCAGAGACCCAAAAATTCAAAATGCCAAAATTCTATTTCACTGATTCAACACATTCAACCAAATGCTCCACCATTTCCAAGAATTAAACACAAAGGAAAAAACACTAAGATCAGACTTATGAGAATTTGATTTTCCTTTCCCCTAAAAAACATTCATGGCTCCAAATTTTTGTTGGACAAAAATCCCTGAACAATTTCAGTTCCTGGTTGCCTCTATCAACCCACAGAACAACTCAACAGTCAAGAATTTCCAGACCCAAACCATTTAAAGTTGACCATGAGCGTCAAATCCAGAAATAGTAGCCAACCCAAAATCCAGAATCAATCATGAGAAATAATTCCACAGCAGAACCCTATCCAAATGGCAGAGCATTCCAACCAAATCGTGACCAACCAAATCCTTTCCCCACAACTAAAATAAATCAAAAAATTCAGAAACACCAACAAATCAGACACATCCAAAATCAATCCAAGGAAGAAGTTAAGAACTAAGAAGCATTACCAAATCATCAGTAACCCAAGAACCAAAGAATTCCGGAAAAGGTCCCCGTCACAAACCATATCTCATGTCACATTGCCGCCATCCAAAACATCCTCGGAGACCACACCCGACTACCCAACAAACCCATAGCAGACGATGTTACAACCCTCATTCGAAAAAAAAGTACTCGGCCACGAAACTATCTTTGTGATTCTAGGAGAATCCCTATCTCAAATATAGATTTAGGCAGGAGTAGGTTGGCAACAAAGAGAATGTTAGTTTCAGCTGAGTTGACAAGGTCATTGATGCCTCCGCGGAGGATAAACTGCAGCCACAATCATGCCACAGGAATGATGAGGGATATATTCAAGCCCCACTAAGGCAGAGGGAGGCGGCCACGGAGAAAAAATATAGTGGTAGTGCCCCTTATGGACTCATTCCCATGTTCTTCTCCCTTTCTTGGGTTATTTATTGTGATTATTTTTAAATAATTAGTTCCTCTAGTAAGGGTTCTTGAGATGATTACACTGGATCATGATTGAATATTTTTATTCACATGTGGTTTTTACTCAACCTAGAAATAGGACATCCAATGACACTAGCATCATACCATACCTCCTAATTTTTATAGTGGTATGGTACCATTTGTAATTATATTAAGTTTTTATTTAAAAATTGACATTAAATGATCATAAATCTGTAATGCAAGATAGGGACTTTCCTGGAATGAGTTTGGGGGAATGGTGAAAATTATGGAATATATTTTATTTTTTTCCAATGTGACATGTACACCAGTTATTTTTTGTGGTTATTAATTTATTAAATTGTTCTAAAAATAATTATAAATGTTATAATTAATTCATATGAATCGTTTGATGTGATTTTGGGCCTCATGTGGATTGATGATGATTGATTGAGCATGAATTTCTTGTACTGGTCTCAACAACCCTAGGTGAAGCTTCTGGACCTAGACATTAAAAAAGGTTGGATTCACCATGGGGTAGGATATCCTTATACCTACCCTGTGAAATTATTTCATTTTTCTTATGATTCGTGTGTAGTGTGATATCTCTACCAAAGCTTCTAACCCATTTAGTTAAAAATAACATTTTAATTTATTTTTTAATTTAAATTTAATACTTATAATGGATTGAATAATGTGCCAAGGATATGTTAGCCTCAGTGACCTAGCTTGGGAACCTCAGGGAGCAAGTGATAAGGTCATGAACCAGTTTTTCTTTCCTCAGTACTATTATTCTCAATAGTTTTTCCCTTTAGTCAATGTTAAATTATTATAATTTATTGTTCCTTTCATATGACCCATGATACCTCCAAGAGTAATTATTGGTTAAACTGAGATGAAAAGACTTAGAAGGACATGGTAGGACCCTTATTACACATTATAGTTATTTAGGTCATTGAAATTAAAATTGGAGAGAAATCATTTCACCTCATGGGGATTTTATATAAGAGGATAGACCATAGGTATGATGGTCTTGGGATGCGTGAGTAGACGAATATAGTGATTTTTTTATTTTTGAGATGGGCTTGAATCCAAATCTAGGGAGTTTGATGTCCTCTAAAATATAGTCTTAGACTAGAGTTACTTGGAATGGTATTAAGGACCCAAGAGAGATGCCTCTGTGATATTTTATCATAGGGGACCATGGTAGGTAGCCTAGTGATAGGCCACCCCTGAGCATGTGTGGTGGGCTACGGATAACGTTGGCGGATTTCGGAATTTATCCAACTTTATTCTATCTTTTATTTATGTAAAGATGGAATGCGCCCTTAAAGAATATAAGATATATGGTTGGGGTTAAAATAATTATAATCCTGATATATATATGTTATTCCATAGATTTTAATCTTGATATACTTCTAAATATAACTTGGATTTGGATCTTGGTATTTAACCTTCCATGGATTTGGATATTAGATGTGGGATTTTCATGGGATAGGACACTAGAGTTTTGAGGATAAAGTAGGATCTACCATGTATTTAGAGATTTTTGTTGGAGTTCCAATGGATTTAAATATATAATGATGGAATACCATGGTATTGGACTTTGGACTCATGAGGATGTATTTGGAGCTTTAATGGATTTGTAGCTTAGTGTTAGAGTTCTTATATATTTAAAGATTAAATGTTGGCTTGTAGAGGTATGTGACAATAAAGTTAGGAGGATAATGTTTCTGGTATCATGTATTTAGATCCCTCATGTTACATGGTAGGAATGGTCATCATCATGTTCTCATATACACCCAGGCATAAGATGGAGTAGGAATAGTCCATTATTGTCCCAAACCTAAGGATTAATGTTGGTTTATTTATATATTTATTTTCCTATAATTATTCACTAATTTCATTTATGCATGGAACATTCACATAAAATTGGATTTAGTTTTATGTATGGTACTATATTGTTGGTTCTATAATATTTTATATACCCACACACTTATTGGGCCTTCATTGCACTAGGGTAAGTCTCCCTCCTATAATTTTATTTTATTTTGTTTATTTATTATTTTTTTTTCATCTTTTATGTGGTTGGATATGTAGGTGATCACTGTTTGATTTCTTATATGTTATACTTCAACATTTTTTTATTATGGAATGGTCTATTTGTTTATTCCTTCTTGACACTCTGATACTCATGAATATCGGTTATTTATCTTACATTACTTGCTATTATATTAGTGGTATAGTATTCCAAATTTAATATCTTATAGCCCATTTTCTATTTGGTAGACTTTATCACATATCAAGGCACGCCTGAGGTCCTGTGGCGAACCATTCTGGTTACTATTCAGAGTGATCCAGGTTAGGATATTATAGACTATATTATATAATTTAAACCTCATGATTACAAATATAAAATCCATTTTTAAATATTATATTTCCATAATTATTATAAATAACATTTTATATATGTTCTCAAAAACAATGAAAAACTATTTTTAGATAAATACTCATTTAAAGCATAAATATAATTTTATATTAAAATCATGTATAATGATGATTCCTAGGGAATTAAATGGATATTTTTAAATAAAATAAAACATATATTATATTAAAATAAATCCAAAAAAATTACATTGAAATTTCTTTGATTAAAATAAAATAAAACATTGTTTTCTCAAAATTAGTACTTTTCACCATCACTCAAAAAGTCAATCTTATAAAAAAATACTAAAAAATATCTTCAGATTATATTCATATTATAATTTTGAAAATGATGTTAATTTTTTAAATAATACTTAACTTGGTAGAAATTAATCATAATATCAATGAACAAAATGCAATAAAAACTATTTTGATGGTATTTTTTTGAAGTATAAAAATAATTTTTACTCATTCCTTTTATAATAACCCCCATTTGATGAATGATAATTTATTTGATTAAATATATTATCTATAAATTTTATTAAAATCATTCATATATAATTATTAATTAAATTTACATTTATAAAAATATATTGTGAAAATAAATTGGTTTTCTGAAAAATATCTTCTTCAATGTTTTATTTAGAATTTGAGTTCTTACTTCTTAGGTATTAATGAGTACATATTTATTAAAAAACATATATATATATATTATAATTCAATTACTCATTTTCATAACCACCAATCCAAGGCCTAGTTTATTACAGTCATATTTAAGTAATAATATTTTAATAGTATATCATAGTTCATTTTAATAATTGTATTTTGTTCAATAAATAAAATCGAACATATTATTAATTTTAAACTAAAATATTACTGTGTTGAATTAAAACCCACTAAAAGAAATATCATCCTCACAATTATATCTAATGACTGATAAAAAGGGTTGAATCATTTTTAAAATCAATTCAAAGGAGTGGAAGTTGAATTTAAAAAAAATTAATTTTAAAAGGATCCATAATAGTGTAACAATAAAATATAGGAAAAGATAAGAAAGGATAAGGGGGATATAAATATGAATGACTATAAAAAATAATATTTAGACATTATAAATGGTTTTAAGGTGATTCTACCAAGTTGTATTTAAATTTTTTATTAATTTTTCAATATTATTTGGTGATGGAGGTGATGAAAATGAGTTTCGTAATAGATGTGATGAATCTTTCTGGGTCATTATCCCCAAGTTAAAATAACAAAATTATTTTTTGTTCTTTATGTTATCAAAACTTGTGCTAAATGTGTTTGAGGAATTCAATTTTTATTAAAAATGATGATTTATGAAGGTCAAGAAATATTTAAATATTGGATGATGATAAATATATTAAATAATTTAAAATAAAAGAATAATATTTGAGAAAGTATGGATAGTTGAATTTTGGATAAGTGTTTTAGTGGATTTTATAAAAAAATATTCTAGTACTAGGATAGCGTACCTATCCACCAATATTTTTCAAAGGGAGAAATCTTGTTGGCTCAAAGGCCATTCTATGACATGGCCCTATATAGAGGGGCATAGATTTTTCATATAGGATGGTAGGAGAACATTCTCAACATAAATTAGGTGAATGAGTTCATGCTTCTGGTCATGCATGACTATAGTGGTCTGTGAGTATACTGAGAGCCAATCCCTAAAGTCATGGATATTATGCATAGATATTTTATTTTTTTTTTGAATTATTAAGGATTGGAAGGATGATAATAATTATAATGTAGTAAAATTGTATATGCACTCATTTTTCATTTTTTTTTAAAATAAAACATTGAATTGCTTCGAATTAGTAGTTTCCACATCTTAATATTCAACCTTTGGCCTTCAATGGTTGTGAATATTATATGACTGATTAATTGATTGTATGTTCAAGATGAGGATTTACAATAAGAGTTGTTAATTAGATAAACAACATAATCATGGAAGCTACCATACATTAAATCATAGATTATGAGTATGAGAAGAAGATAATTATATGATTATGAACATCATGTGTGTGTATTAACCATTCAGGAATATTTTGTGAGTGTTGAACAACTAGAGAACATATCTTACTTGTGAATGAGAACATTATATGAGTAATTTAGGGACCAAATATTCTATTTTCATGATCTTATATGTGGATGAGAAACTATGATTAATTTTTCCTTTTTTGAATCTATAATAGGCCTTGTGTTTAACGAAGCCGGCCAACCATGAGATGAGATAATACACCACATGATGTTCGAACAACCATGAGAAATATGGATGCCCATGAGGATCACATTCTAGTATTTCACATTACAAAATCTATGTCTGACGAGATTTAAATATTAGGTTTCAAAATGATTTAAAATCTCGATACATAAATGGTTATGGTTGAAGTGATGATACATGGTAATAGTTAACACTTTCATATATATAAGTCTAATGTAAGGAAGATAGATGTGGAAAGAAATTTTTTTACTTTAAATTCTATGAATAAATTGATATTTATGAAATTCCAAACAAAAACTGTGAATGTTATGTACTATTGATGAGGAAAATTATGAGGTCATGTGATATAATACCATGATGCCTGATATTTCACCATGCATGCAAGCATGGAATGATATGCAAAGAAGTAATGATAAAATATGATATTTTAGTGTTAAAGTATTTCAAGATAAAAAAGGAATATAACCTGAATATTTTAGGAATTTAAATGAGGTGTTTCAATGAAGATTTAACATAGAATAAAAAGAAAATAGATCCTTAGTATTTTAGGTATTTCAAATGATATTTTTAGATTATTCAAAGATACTATGTGAGAATATAGAATGATTCTCTAGGGGATTTAAAAAAAGATAATTACTCTGATTTTGAATGTAATTTTAATGAGAATTTAAAATGGATAAATATCCTCTTGTTTGATTGTAAAGATTACCTACCATTTAGGATCATAGAGATTATATAATTCAAATATTGGAATAATATTTATAATTATCAACAAGAATTAATATTCATTGTTTTCTTATTAAAAATATATGATGAAAGATATAAATAATTAGAGGTATTGGAGAACTGTTATACATATTTCAATATAACTTTAAGAGAATAGTCAAGTATAATAGAGATAATAAAGTGATCTAATTTTATGAGTCCCTGAATAATATACACATGTGTATTTGATGATTTTGAATAATATATTTCATTCTATATTTGGAAGAACTTTCAAGATTAGTAGTGATACTAAAGTTCTTCAAAAGGTACCTATGTAGACTTATTTATCCTTCTTCTTATGGAGAAATATCATATCTCCAAGTAAAGAAGAAGAAACTAAGGATAAGAATAATATGTTTCTTTTATTGATCATCATTAAAGATGTAAAGTCTCTTCTATTATTTTAGAAGATGGGGGAACACATTAGATGATGTGTTGGGGGAAAATTTCTTAGAGAAACGTATTGGATTTTTTGTGGATAGGACTATACTATCCTTGGTTGTAAATAGTTTTTTAAGAAAAAGGGAAATTCATGTAGGGGGTATAACCAACATGGAAAGGAATATTATTTTCAGAAAAACCCTATAAATAATAAATTCAGGTATTTTCATTCATTTATTGAACATAAGTTTAGTCAATGAGAATTAATTGAGTGGACTAATAACTTTAACCAGTTAAAGAGGTTATTTTTAAAAGGTAGAGTAATTGTGAAAAAAAGTGTACATCTAATTCACCCCCCCCCCCACACACACACCATAGAGGTACCTAATTAGACATTATAATGTACTAGTGGGATAAGATAATGGTTTCCTCTAAAGATACAAAGTTTTTTCTTCATTTCCATTAATGGACTATGTTAAGTACATATTTTTTGAAATTATTTAGTTTCCTCAGATTGAGAAAAAGGAAGTTCATACCAAGGATAAAAAACTGGATATTTCTACCAAGGTACAAAAAAATTGAATGAAAATAATGAGAAGGAAGATGATGGAGACTCTAATAGTAAAGGGATTGACCATAATAAATAAATTTAATTATATTATTACAAGTATAAAAATTTATTTGGAATATGATTATTCTAGTAAATAGTTTTTATGTTTTGATGATGATGTATCATCCAGTGATCTTCACTCTGAAATTGATGTTAATTTAGAGAAAGTTCAAATTGATTTAGAAAACTATATTTTTATAATTATCAGTGCACTTTATGATAAGAAGTCGCAAATATAATAAGATTATAATGAAATGGAAGATGAATTGGATAAAAGGGTTGGGATGTGTAGCACCATCCCAAATCTAGTGATGGTAAATTATATAATAGTCTCATATTTCAATGAAATATATGTTAAATATATTAAATACATTTAAATTTAGTCTATTAGAATGAATTTTTCAATATTATAATTTTTAAATATTCCATAAATTTGAAAATTTACATCAAGTCTCCATCAGTGTTAATAATGTTCAGTAGGTAATCATAGAAAATAGAGTTAAAGGGATTGATAATTAGTTTTAATAAGTACACAAAATTCATGAGGATGAACCTAAAAAGATAAAATATAATTAATAGGAAAGCATTAGATTAGTTGAGAATGAGAAAAAAATTCTCAAGATGATGTATTTTACCTAAAATCTAGATAAAAAAAAATTTATGACATCCTAGTATATTGAGAAAATGAATTTTTTCTACCCAAGTTTCAAAAATTATTTTTCCTCTTGATAAGACTCAAAATGGTGGAACCAAGATCATTATATTATCATAAGATTCATCCATATGAAGGACATAAAAATGGTATCCCATAACCCAAAAAATTTTCATATGTACTATTGTCGATACCCTTTCAAGTATGGGTTTAAATTCAAATTTTGAGAAATATGAATTTGGAAATGTTCTGAAAAACCAACCATATAATCAAGGGTGAATATGAGAATATATTTAAATATTTATTATATAATAAATGTTGAAAATAATTATTTATCCACTCAAAAATAGCAGGGTAAAAAACCTATGAATTTTGGATATATTTCACCAGAAAATAAGAGAAGGAGGTTTATAAGTTATTGTTGGTGTGTTTATAGGTTCATACATAAATAAATTTATTGTTTGATTGACATGTTAATTCATTAAGAAACATATAAATTAAAAATAAATTGTGAGAAAATATGATAGGAGAAGAAAATATACTATTAAAAATAATAATAAATATTGAAAGATATTAATAGGATCCAACTTGAATAATTATGGTGACTTGTGTAAAAGGTGTGGTAAATCTTGACGTGCTCCACAAAATTGCATTGAGATTCTACCAAAACTGTTAGATCTATTATTAAATAAAGATAAATCACTTAAATATCATATACTTAAAATTAATATAATATAAAAGTAGGTTTCACACTAATGAAATAATAATATTGGATAGAAACTATGGACTAGGTCGAGAGGATGCTCACATCCTAATTTTTTCATGTGGGGAATAAAGAGGTCCCTCTTTATTCATCATTACAATTATTTATTTATAGTAAATTAAAAGTAATTTAAGGAGATAGTTTGAGGTTTATACACATTTTTCCACAAATATGATGATATTTTTATAGATTACAACTCAAAATATGTCATCATTATGAAGAAAAACAGTGCATCCTTTCATGTGGATAAAATCATGGGAGGAATTTTTCATCATGTCACCTCCTTTAAAAAAATAATTTCTGGATATATTTGAAAATTATAAATAATGAGGTATGAAAATCACACTTAAAATAATTTTTTATGATTTTATTTTTATATTTTTTTTTTGAAAGGATTTTGTTTGTTGATTATTGACTGGGTCAATGGGGGAATTACCTGACCTGTACATGATAGTTTTTAAAAATTTTGTTGACATGTGTGTAGGTTACATTATATTTTTTGAAATATTTTTTATACAACCTCTACTTGTGAAATAAGATATTTATGAGATAGATATCACATGTACTGTATTTTAGATACTCCATTGATCACATTGATTAAAAGATAGTATTTTATAAACTAAGTTAGCCCATGTATACTTAAAGTTATCTAATTAAAGATACTTTTCTATGAAATTAAATTGGTATTATCCTTTTTTTAGTAACTGGTTATATTATATTATTTGTGTATAAGAGTATGAGAATTTTGAAGAATAAAATTCATATGATACCACTCCTATATTATTCCATTTAATTATATTTCCAACTAGGGGAAGAAAAAAATTTGGAACACAAATTACCTTGCTATCAAAAAAAGGGGGTTATTTTTTGTACCAAGGTGGGAAATAATTTGTTGTCTATATGTTAATATGATTTTAGTGATGGAACTGATAATTATTGGAGGAATTTTATCCCCACGATAATATCAGATGATTGATGTTCTATTCTTTAAGAGATAGTAACATGTGCCAAAGTTTTTTAAGGAATTTACATTGTTTGCAAAATAAATATATGTAAAGGACATAAAATAATAAAATTTATCATGATGATACTTTTATTGAATAATTTATGATAAAATAATAATATTTAAAGAAGGTTGTCTAGCATAATTTCGGATAATTTTTTAAGATAGTTTATAAATGAAATATGAAAAGGGCAGGATAGCAGCCCAAGCCATCTAGCCATTTAAGAAAGAGACATCCAGCCAAATCAAATGCTATTTCAAGGATTAAGTACTTTTATAGCACCTATACAAATTCAAGTAGATTCACACATAGGATGTGAATAAGTTTCATGGGTGCATGAAGGTGGGTGTATGTTTGTGTAGTGGTGTGTGAGTAAATTAGGATTCGATCCCCAGGGATATGACTGTTATTCCTAGTCATTTCGAAATTGTAACGTATTATGGATTTAAATGACGAAAATAATTCTAGAAAAAAGGTATATGCTCCTATTATTCACCCATTATGAAAAAAATAACATAATTCTATATCGAATGAAAATTAACCACATTATCTTCTTATTCCTTTGGCCTTCAAGGTTCTTCACACAATATGGTCAATGGATTTATCATAGATTCAAGATGAAGATAGACCATAAGAGTTGTGAATGACCTCATCCATGTTACCATTGAAACATCCATGAATATATGTATCTGCAATCAATTTTAAAATAAGATGATTCCCTAACTATAGATGATCCTTATGAGCAATGACTATGAACAAATCATCTATGAGTGGTAATCTATTGAAGAACTAGTCTTTCATAAGAATACCTCCATGATTATTTAATGTGAATTAGGATCTTCCATGAGGAATGGAGGGCGTGGATCTTCTGTGTTTATGATCTTCCATGTGGATGAGCTTGTGTGAGTATAGTAACATTATATGAATCCATCGTGGACCTTCCATGGAAAAAATAAAGTTTCCCATGAGATGGAATGATCTATTTATTATATTAAACCAACCATGAGGAGGATGGTCAATCATGAGGCTCACATATAGGAGTTTTTCATGAAACAATTCACATACCACATAATTTAAATTCAACTACTTCAAATTATTTAAAAAATTGATACATGTATGGGTGTGATCTAAATGATGATACATGAATGTAGTTAACACTTTCATGAATGTATGTCTAATATGAAGAATAGAAATATGGAATCAATGATTTCATAGTACATATTCCTAATAAATCACGTTTCATGAAATTTTATGCATAAGATGTGAATTATATGTATCATTGATGAGGAAAATGATGATGTCACTTCATTTTACACCACAATGCATGATATTGAATCATGTATATAGGCATGGAATGATATGAGAGAACTCTTGTGGGCACTAAAGGATCATTATCAAAGTTCGATACATCAACTATGAAGGATATAATAAGGTGATCCAATGTAAGGAGTTACTAAGGAAGATACACATAATTATTTGAATATTGAGGGGAATCTAGATCATTCTAGATCTGGAGAAGTCTCAAGACAAGAAATTCTAGTGAAGTTCTTGAGGTTGTATTTGTGAATAACAATGTATATATCTACTCATAGAGGAATAAAATATTTCCAAGATGATTATAGTCGAATAAGGATAGGAATAAGATCATTCTTTGTTGGATCATCATTAAAGAATTAAAGTCCCTTCGAGTAGATTTTAGAACTAATGGAAAGAAATCAGATACTATATTGGAAGAAAATTATTTAAGGGAACATAATGGAATTCATATTGATAGGAATACATATTTATTGTTTACAAAAAAATTAAGAAAGTAAATAATCCATGTTGGTGGTATAACCATAATGGAAAGGATTAAAATCTCAGAACAACCCATGTAAATAATTTGTGTTAATACGTTTCATTTATTAACTACACATAAGGTAAGGTTGTGAGTATTAATTGAGTGGATGAAAAAATTAACTTTTCAAATTGGTTTAATTTTAAAGGTAAATAAATTTTATAAATATTGTACCACTGATTCACCCCCCCCCCCCCCCAAGTTGTACCTAACTAGCCCTTGTATTGTAAATAAAGAAACCACCTTGATTACATTTCCTTTTAAAAGATACTTTTATTTCTATATTAAGAATAGGAAACTTATCATATCCAAAATATAATTTAAACTATGTATGTTTCATTATATGACTAGTGATATTGAATGGGTTTCCATAACTATACAATCATTACTGAGTGATATCTTCCATATAAGACCTGGTATATTTATCTTCCTCTTACTTAAGGTTGATGAATTATTTTACCATCAAAATAGATAATATAAGACAATATACCTACTATATTTATTTCCAAAATTTCTTCCTTTGGTTGTACTTTGAGTAATTTTATGCCTCTACTGAATCTCATAACCATAATGGATTTTTCAAGACTAAATCATTAATATTAACATTAAATGGATCACAATGTCCAAAAAATGTTAAAAATAATTTCTATTGTCTTTAGAAATTAATCAAAAATAAAATTATTTGTACAAGTTAATATAATATCAAATATAAATAAACCTTCATACTCCAATATTTTACACCTCAACAACAATACCATAAAGTTTAACATAAATCATTCTATAAATAAATAACCTTAATACACATTAAAATATTCTAGACTAAAATTTAAATCAAAAAAAATAAAGTTATTTGATCACATATTATTTTATGTTTAACATAACAATTATCTCTAAATTATATGAATCAGTCATAAATTCACATACCAAAAATTTGTTTTCCCTAGTTATTTATTCTCCCAAAATATAAAAATCTTCAAAAAATAAAATATATAAAAATAAAACCATAATAAAAACATGTATGCTTCCAGAATTTAACTTATCCTTTATTCCTTAAATAAAATACCATATTAGCCCATAATTTTTTATTCAACATAATTATATATTGTTCCTAATGTAATGAACTTATTAAAATTAATGTTAATCACTTAATCAACAAATTAATTTTCAATCCCATGATTATATATATGATAAAAAATATGTTCCCAGAATGTAAAAACCCTTATCCCAATTAATCATTACTAGGTCAACATTATATATCATATTAAATTTACAGTTTATCTTTACCTTATATATTTTATCCAAAATAAAATAACATTATTACAAAATAAAATTTATTCTCTTTATCACATGAATTTTCATGAAACATGATATCTCTATTATTTGATGCATTAGAAAACCCACAAAGGTTTCGGTTGTTAATTAACACATTATATATTTTATTAGTCATAAAAACAAAATTTTAGACTCTAGATAATATCTTATTTGATTTCAAATTCATAAAACCACCATATTATCCTCAACAATCATTGTAAACTTGGTACCTTTAGGTTCCATCTATTTAGAACTGATCACCATTAACCTTTCTATAATCCATTCATGATATTTCACCATTTAGCTTAATATAATTCGTACATAAATTTAATACCTGTGAAAAAAACATTTTAAAATATGAGCTATGAAAAAATAAAATTGATAAGGGATATAAAAATAAAGTAAACTCATTATTCCTTTTAAAAATACATAAAAAACTATAAGGAAATTTTAATTTGAATATAAAAAACTATTATATAAAATATTATTTCATTTAAACTTTAAATTACCTTTATTTAAAAAAATCATAAAACATTTCATAAGAAATAACGATTGAAAAAATAATAATAATTAGGGTTTCTTAGAAAACAAAAGAATCCATGAAAACCCTTTTCTCTAAAAACAAATATTTCACACTTAAAAGGGTCAAAATATTTCATAGAACAAAATCATATTTTTACCTTTAAAATACAAATATTTTAATTATAACTATTTTTAAATCATAAAAATTTCATCTATACTCCTTAGTAAATAATCTCTATAGAACACATATAATAATCATTAAAAATGTAATATCATACGATGCAAATTCAAACATAATATACGAAGAAAACAATTATCACCCAATGCATTAGGGGGATATGTTAGGATCAACTATCATTATATAGAATGTAAACGGATGATAATGTACATAAAACATTAATAATATTACATTTCTATCATAAAATCACATATATATTTTTCATAGCACATATGTAGAATCACTTTTGGTCTTCACATAAAAATAATGATAAAAACCCATTTTCATATCATAAATATTAAAAATAAAAAATTTCATGAAGGCTCATAGATATAATAGTATTTAAAAAAACATGAAACTTTACAAAGTAATATTATAAAATAATAATTGTTATTATTTAAGGGATTTAATTAATTTTTTATGTACTCAAAATATGCATTTCACACTTTTTCAAAAACCCATATAAAATACATTAAAAATATGTAATTTTAAACAACTATAAGGAATTTCAAAGAGAGTTTTAAAATTAATTTGAATAAAAATTGTAGTATAATGATAAAATTATTATAAATATTAATGAAACATGGATATTTAGGAAAATTTGTTAGAAACTAAAACATTAATCATTTAAAAAAAGATTTTAATGAAATGTATTTTACCTCGAATCTGGCTCACAATGCATGTTCTTTTTCTACCATATAATAAATTTATATTAATTATTTAATTGATTAATAAAATTTTCAATTTTTATTCTATTATCCAAATAAATTTAATTTCATTTATTACTATTTCCTATATAGTAACAATATTGATTGAATTCATGTCGAACATTTTGAGGTCGTTCAATTCATAATCCCAAAACAAAATCACCGGGTCGAACATGGTCTGAGGGGTCATGGTTTAATCAACTCAAGAATATTAATCCAGAAATAACTATCATTTTTATACATTAAATTATATTTATAACCATACAAGTGTGTTTGTTATGAAAAATGATGTGAATCATTTCATGGAGATGATCATTCAAACATCTACATGAAAGACATTTTCATTTTTATACATGGTGTCAATGAAACAAATTTGATAATATGATTATTTTATAAAATCATTAATATTTTTTATATGCCATATTAATTCATTATTTACATTCTTATGACCATCCATCTGAGGCAATAATGAAAGATGAACCACATTGCTTTGTGGAGGCGATAGTCTACAAGTATGGATGAGAAATATTATAATTTTATAATAGATTTAAGGGTAAGATAATATCTAATAATTCAACATTATATAATAATAATAATTTCCTAATATATATATATATTATTTTTAAAACTAGACCTGTAAGGGAATGATGAAAAACAAAATACGTTACTTCATAGAGGTTGTAATTTGTAGAAATGCATGAATGATTCTTTTATTTCTAATTTGATGTAAAAGTAGATGAAAAATGTTTATAAAATAAAAATAATAATTTTTTATTTTATTTATATACTCATTTTATTAAATATTAATGGTTATCATAGATTTTAAATAGGTAGAAGAAGAAATAAACATAAAAGAAATCAGTTAAGACTTATACATCTTTTTTTATATCCCCATTTTGAATATGATTAAGACATTTATATGAAAAGTTTATGGTTGCTCAAAATAAATGGGGATTTGATAATGAATGTTATATAGGTTTTTTGGTAGTTTTTTAGAGAAAAATAAACATTAGTAGTGTTTTGAAAAGGATTAATTGATTCTATTTTTATAGACAAAAAATCATTGGCATTTTCATAATTTTTTAATCATTGTGGTTCATAAAAATAATTAAAATTTTAATGCGTAATATAAATTATAATATCAAATATCTCCCATAAACAAGAGTAATTATAGTATTTTTAGAATTTTATAGTTATTTTAGAATAATTATTAAATATTAAATAACATTTAAGATCATTTTCGGGACTATTCAAAGAATTTGAATTAAAAAAAATAAAAATTTAATTTAGAATATCAATAAGTTAACCATCATTAATATCTTATAAGTTTCCAATAAATTCATTTAACACCATAATTCATCCAAAACAAATTACTTTTAATGTTTCTAAAATTATTTACTTGATTTTTCTACACCTTTCATAAGCCCTGCATGATCATTGTGTAAAAGTTCTATGTAATTATTCCATCACTGGTTTTGTTTAAAATATCATAAATATAGTTTATTAATAATAAATTTTTTTATATTTATTCATTTATATATCATTTTATCTATATTTATATCATAAAAATGTAATAAGTGTGAGAGAGTGACATTTTGTGTTTACTCATAACTAAAAATAATATTTTGGTTCTAATCAAAGTAAAGTTCCTTAAAAATAAAATATTTATAAATATACGATAATTATGGTAGAATTAAAATCATAAAATGTAATAAATTAAATTTTTGGACTAGTTTTGCGACTTTATCCCATCGTTTTAACCCGGATTAACCCCTTTTACCCTTTACCATAGTGATAAACTTTTACCATTATTAACATTTATTAGGAATAAAAATGAAATGGAATATATTACTTAATATTAAACTCAAAATTATTAAAATTTAATCCATTTTTTCAAGAATAAATTTCCAAAAGTGTCATAAATTATATTTTATATAAGATCACAAAATGCAACGGAGTACCATTTTCAGGAAAAAATAGTTTTAAGCAAAAATTGACTTTATGCCAAAATAATGTATAATGTTGATTCATATAGAATTAATAATATTATTTTTAATAATTTTAAACTTGTATAAATTTGAAAAAAAACCAAAATCAATAGTACCATTGAAATTAATTTGATAAAAATAAAACATATGATAGTTTTTGCAAAATCAATATTTTTCACTATTCCCAGAAAAATCAATCTTTTCATAAAATCCAAAAAAATTAATAATGATACTTTTACATGATGATTTAAAAAATTATTATGTTTAATCAATTTAAATTTATAATAGTGTGGGAAATTATTCATAATATCAATGCAGATAATACAATAAAATCATTTTTGAATGAATTGCATTTTTGAATTGTTAAATGAATTTATACTCATTATTTTTCTAGTTTAAGAAGCCCAAAATAAACATAATATAAATAATAAATTAATCTCATGGGATTAATAATAAATCTCAAAAACATTCTTATAAACAAAATACTAAATGTTTTAGTGTAATAGTGATTAGATACAAAACACCTTATTGTATAATACTTTCAAACATTTATCCATAATTGTGCACATATAGACCATTTACTAGAAAAATAACATTTTATAATCATCTCCATAACATTGGTAATGTAAACACAAGAAATAGTTGAGCTCACTTTCTTAGTATAAGAAAACATATATCATAAAGTAATAGATCATAAAAAAGGAGTATATGATGAAGATACAAATATCTTAAGAAAAGATTATAATACCATGTTTGAAAATCATAAGATTATAATAATTTCAATAAGTAATCATAAAATATATAAAATGGATAAAAAAAATATGTTAGTAATCATGAAACAAGTGGGCATGATATAAAAATATATTTTTCTCTAAAAATAAGGCATAATCTTGAAAACAATGCATTTTAAGGAAATGAAATTCATTAAAAAAATTTATAATAACTTATTAAAAATCATGGAAGTGTGGAAAAACCTTAATAAGAGGAAAAACTATGTGAGGAAACCCATTATGTCGAAACCAATTTCAAAAAACTCATTATGTTCACACCAGAAAAAGTCAACAAACCCGTTTTGTCAGTGCCTATGAAAACAAACACATTTTTAACACTCTAGATTATCTCATGATATATATATATATATACTTAAAAAATTTATTATAGTTTGATATAGGACCCTAACCATCATCATTCATAGAAATGTATTCCACGTAATTTTAATCATCATAATAACTTAAATAATCCTTGGAAAAAGAACTGGTCTCTTAAATATATCAAATAACATAGACTTAAAAAATAATAGGATATCAAAATTTAAATTCTTAAAAGGATTCATAACATAATAACATAGATATTATAATAAAAACATCACTTAATGGGAGATAAACTATCTAGAGAAAAAATTATGTGAAAAAAATAGGAAGCCTTTTAAAACATGTTTTTGTAAAATGTGATGTCTGAATTACTATTAAAAACATATTTTTTAAAAGGTAAAGGGAATAAAATTTTTAAAACCATGTTATAAAGAGGTATGAATAAATGATACATGAATAGAAACATGGTTTAAAAAAATAGAAGTGAAAGTAAATTGATAACATTTACTTTTGAAAACAATCTTCAATAATGGAAAATTTTAAAAAACAATAATAAAAATTAATTGATATGGAATAATAAAACATTTAATTTTGAAAGGATTTAAAAACCTTTTGAGATTTTTAAAATATCCTTGTCAAAAACCCACATCACTAAAAAGGATAAATAAAATTTTAATTTAAATTTAAATAATGGTAATAAAAGAATCATTGGAGATAAAAATAGTTTAATTTTTTATTTGTTAAAGTATAAAATTTTTTGGAAGTAAAAACATAGAGAAGAAAGAAGAATTATTTAAAGGAAATTGGAATTATTTTTCAGAAATAATTTTAACAAAATAATATAATCCTAAAAGTAAAATAATTTGGTGTAAAAAATAGTTTCCCAAAAAAATAGTTGGAAATACAACATAACATCATCATTTGGTATAATACACCAATATTGAAATATTATAGTTCAAGAAAAACTATTTTTACCTAAGGAGAATATTTGAGTCACAAAAAACACCTTACAAATTTACTAATTTTTTAATAAAAATTAATTTTATGATTTAAAATAATATGGTTCTTTAAAAACTAATTGAATAAATCATGGATTATGTAAAAAATAAATTATTGTCTAGTATATATAAAGTAGAAAGAATAAATTGGTGGAAAATATAAAAACATGTCTCGATGAATAGAAATTGAGATGGAAACCCTTACAATATTTGTATCTTTTAAATAAAAACCCCAAGAGATAAGGAACATATAAAAAACATTAGACATCATGAATTATAATGATGATAAAAATCATAATGGGGATGTATTTACACTATCAAAAATGAATCATGTTTTATATCATAAACATGTCTCAAGGGATACAAATTTGAGACAAATAAACCATTTCCTAAATTACCTTCTTTGTAAAATGTTCTCTAACCTCCTGTAAAAAAAATATAAATATCTTAAAATATTTTTTTATAACCCACATTATTACCTTATAATATTTATAATTTTTATTTATACTCATTATATATATTAAAATTAATTAGTTTTTTCTCATTTTCCCACATCATGTGTTTATAGTTTTTATTGTTTGTATTAGTTTTGTAGGAGTGGTATAGGTATTAATTATTATTAAAAATTTAACCACAAAAAGTTAATTAATTTAATTATATAGTTATAAACTTAATTATTATTTTTTGATTTAAATTCGCTTTAATGAGTACATTATTCTTCATCTTAAAATATTAAATCAATAATTAAATTTTTTTGATGAGTTTCATAATATGAATGGTGTTTTCATAATTAATGACTTGAATATTTTTTTAATAAACATGAACATATTTATATTATATTATACCAATAATTATGTTTTCATTATTATACATGACATAATTTTATATCATTCTTCAAGTGAGTGTTCAAATAGGCCCAAAATTAAATATGCTTTAAATCGATTTGGGAATATGGTTAAGAAAGAGTGTATTTTTACATAAAATAATTACAAAGTAATAATAATGATATTTTTTTTATTTTTTTATGGTGATCTATAATTTTATATGTTATAAAAATTAATAAAAAACTATAAGAAAAACAAAAAAATGTTTCGTAATGGAGGTAGTATTCTTCCCAAATCATGATTAAAATTTATGATACTCAATGAATTAGAGGGGTGAATGTGGATATTAATTGATAATTTAATAATAATAAAAACATTTTAAAAAATATATTTATTAATGAATTCTATAATTAAGATCATCCATGAGAGGTGGTGATGAAAAAAATGAAATTGTCTCCTCTTAGATTTTGTAATCCATGCACACACATTAATGATGATTCTTATTTTTAGTGATAAAAGATAGTAAATAATGGTTGTTCAATTATCATACTAACATATCAAAACACAAATTATTCTTATATTTTTGTTATATTTTTTTATAGTTGGTGTATAATGTAATGAATAATAATGAAATGTTAAGAAATATGTGATACATATGTTGAAAACTTGAACTTCCTCATGATGAAGGCTATAGATATTATGGACTTAGGATGACTTTTGTTCAATAGGGGAATTATTTCGTGTAAATTACATACATTAAATGATATTTTGGAATGTTTTCAAAGAAATATTCAAATATGAGTGGAGTATTAAAAGGGTGGAAATGATCTCCTTTTATAATAGAGGAGCAAGGACTTTTCCATACAAAAGAATGGGATGTAAGGGGTAAGAATGCAAAGGAATGAATGTTAGGAGAGGTAATTTTGGTAATAAATGTAGGTAATAATTAAACCATAAAAAAATTAGGTTTGTTATAAAGGTCATGGTAATTTATGAAAATTCGATCCATCATAGATTATTAATTTAGACACTTATTTCTCTTAATTAAATATTAATCATGTCAGTTATATTGTTATTGAAAATACAAGTAAACCCTTTTAGAAAAAAATTGAAATTAAAAATCCAATTTTAGGCTCAATTTTTCTTAATTAAATATCTAAACAATGTAAAATTAACTTTTAATTTAGAACGTAGAATGTATTGAATAGGTATTTTCTTAGAATTTTTTTTATTCGTTTTGAGTTCTTAGAATTATTTAATATTGATTACCCATTAAATAAATGTTAATTAATTTGTATATATATTTTAATATCATATTATAGTTTTATTTTAAAATTTATTCATTTAATTTTAAAAATATAGAGTATTTAAAAAAGTATTATTCTTTTTCAAATAATCATTTTTTCAAGGTAAATATTATTTACCAACGGTAACTTAATATTTATAACTAAAAAGAATATGGAATTTATTAAATAATTTATTAGTAATTATTTAAGATTTAAAATTCATTTTATTCGATATAATTAATAAATACTAATTTTAAAATACTAATGTATAATGTATTTAAAACAATTATTTTAAAAATATTACTTGTTTTCTAAAATATAAAATATATGTTTGTAATTAAAACATGATATTTTTAAATATAAATTGTAACATAAAAGGAATATATTTGGTAAATAAAAATTTTTCCTTGGTTTTAGGTTGTTCTTATATCCATGTGTTGTTACAGATGCCATGATATTTTCAAAGATGGTATTTTTTATTATTTATCATAAAATAAATTATTTTATAGAAATCCCAAAAAATATTATTATGATAATATGAACAATATAAATAAAAAATGTTGTTAATTTTTTCATATTCACATATTAAAAGTGATAGATTTTAATTTAAAATAAAAGTATAAAATATCATGAAAAACAATTATTATATGGAATATTTTTTTGATATGTTAACTATTATTATTAAATTATTTCTAATCATAAATATATAAAACATGGGAAAATATCAATTTTATAAAATACATTTATACATAAAATATTTCATTAGATGTTTAGTTTAACTAATTGAGTTTTCAGTTTAAGGTGAATTTAATTTTTTTATTCTTATATATATATATATATATTCATTTATATATATTTCATAATTATATTATAACTTTTAATACCTATTAATTATATGGATACCATTATATTTTCTTTTTTTTTTAATGTTTCATGTGGAGAAAACCATAGAACATAGTATTTATTTAAGGAGAAAACACTAGTCATTATATTCTACCCCCTTAAATAAAGTGTACCCTAAAAATTTAATTATCATTTACATACAATAGTATCAAAAGGTGGAATAAAACTACCATTCCTCAATATATGATCCTCAATATTATAGTTAAGACTATAAAACACCTATTTTATATAACCATTTTATATAAAAGGTTCTCATAATTAGTTATTATGGACAATATGAAGGATTCAGATTTCTTATTAGATAAATCATAGTTATACATTAACAATTTTATGTTCAATGTTCATCAAGAATTTGTTTTCCCCTATTCTAGATATTAATTTGGATACAAAATAAATATATAAATTACATTTCACAAATTGAATCAAGTATTATAAAAAAAATTATATTATTATTTGAATAAGGTTTATTTCAAAAATTATAATATGCATATGAATAAATGTTTTCCTTAAAATAAAAACTATTTATGGAGGTTACTTAATGTTATTAGAATAAATTATAGATACATTAGGGTTGATATAACTAGAATACATCAACTAATTTGGGGTGGATGGTAACTGAATGCCTAATTAACACTATCATCTTCATCTATTTTCATTACATAGTTTCTTACTCTACCTATGTCTATGAGATTGTTTATTCCTACCAACCTCATAAATATTTTTAATAGGTTGTTGACTTGGAAAAAGACTATGTTCTCCATACATAAGATATTGAACATTTATTGGTTCCCTTGGATGAGTTTTATCTTATTACCTTTTGTTAATTGAACTCTTCATTTTCCATCAAATATTTTATACATGATGATCTCTTTACCAAAATAAAAGAATCTTCCATCCCCCTGATATAATTCCATTGATTATTCTTTCATAATTTTTATCATATAGAAAATATGAAAAAAACCTTCATCATATTCGTCACTTGATCTTTCATGTCACTCCCTCCTTTTTTCTATGGTTTTGTTAGAACATTTAATTTGTTCATTTTGTAATCAAATTTCATGATATCTATTTTGGAATAATAACTATACTTCTCACACAACATCTAATTACAATGGTTTTATCATTGATTTAATCATTTCATTATCCTTCACACCAAAGGTTAACATGGTTTCTTCTAGTTTCAATCATCACTAAAACCAAAATATTTAACATGAGTGACAAACATTTAACATAATAGGCTAATTATAATAAAAAATAATATAAAATTTATTTTACCTTGAAACATATTTCTCTTTCAGATTATAACATTGGATTATAGTTACATTAGTAAAACCTATATAAATATTAGTTTGACCTAGGTTAATTTAAGTTGGGTTATCTTATTTTTTCCCACATAATCCCTAAAACTAACTAGGAAACCAATAATTTATAGTTATTTTTAAAAATAATATGATAAAAAATGTAAATATCATGGGAGGGTTAAACTAGGTGTGTAGTATTAGTCTCAACCATCGTGCATTAAGGTGATGATCAAGTCAATTCTCAACCAACCCTTTTCCGAGTGATTATTCCTATGTGCATCTATGGAATATCTAGATATAAATATAGTATACACACATCTATATATTGGTAGGTAATACCATCTACTCAATTATTTACTAATATTTTAGGTTATTATCTTATACATAGACTCGTCTATGGGTTTTCAATGAGGTTCTCTAAATAAAATTCTCAAAATAAATAAACTAATATTTAGAAAAAACTAAAAAATGATCTAATACCATCTAAAGTGACCCAATATAAACATAACATATATGAACTATTAATTCCAATGTTTAAATAAAACATCTCATAAACAATAACATAACCTAAAGATAAAAAGGTTTAGTGTCTTGGATATTACCTACAAAAAAGTGTTTTAACAAAACTATCAAACATTTCTATATAATTGTGTTCATACATACCCTTTCATAGAAATCCCATGAGATATTATAATCTTAATAAAATTTGTAATGGAAAAATAATAAAGGGTTGATTTCAAATAATTATTATGGGAAATAACATATCCGAAAATATTATATCATAAACATTAAGGAGAATTTGAGGAAGCCAAAAATATATTAGAAAAAGATCATTATACCTTGTATCAAAATTATAATATCATTCAAATATTCTTAAGGTAGAATAAAATATATGACATGGTTTAAAAAATATCAATAAGAAAAAAAAGTTAGCATGATATAAAAATTAATAATACTTTAATGATAATCTATAATCTTGAAAACATAGAAATTCAAGGGAAAAAAAGCATCATTAAAATTTAGCATAACTTTGTGAACAAAATTAATGTGTGAAAAAATCATAAAAATAAGAAAACCTAGGTTATAAACCCCATTATATCCATTCCTATGTAAATAAACTCATTATGATCATGCCTAAAAATTTGATCAAACCCATCATGCCCATTATTATGTGGAAAAACTCATTACATCCACTTATGGATATCTCATGAGATATAAACATAAAATTTAATTGGAGAGAAATATTGGACCTTAACCTTCATCATCCATATATATGCGTTCCATATAAAAGAAATAGCAATCATATCCTAAATACCCCATTAAAAAGAATGGGTTTTATAAAAATATAAAATGGCTTGAACATCAGAAATAATGGGATATTAAAATCTCATTTCGCAATAGTATTAATAGAATAAGAACATATATATGATGATCACATAATGGGAGAAAAAAACTATAAGAAAATTTAATGTATAAAATAAAAAAAATCCAAAAAAAAAATTTAAATATTGTTACAAAATATGATATTTGAATTACTTTCAAAAACATATTTTTGAGAAAGGAATGATAATAATATTTGGAAACCATATTATAAAGAGGTATCAACTAAATATACTTGAAAATAAATAAGTTTTCCAAAATGATAACTAAAAATACATTAAAAATTTTCTTATGAAAAGAATATTTTATAATGGAAACATGACAAAATAAGTAAATTTTATCAAAATAAAATATAGATTAAATGATAAAACTTTTATTTTGTAAGAATAGAAAAAAAAAATTACTTTTTTAAATAACCTTGTTCAAAACCCATATCACAAAAAAAGGAAAAGAAATATTTTCATTAAAATTAAATAATGAGAACCAAATTTTGATTGAAGATAAGAATATTTTTTATTTTCACTATGGAAATGAAAATATTTGGGGGAAGTAAAAACATGGATAGGGTAGAAAAATACATTAAAATAAATGGGAATTATGCATAACAAGAATTATTTTTAATGAAACAATTCAATCATAATGGAATAATACATAGTTTTTAAATATTTTTTCCCAAAATAAATATGTTTTAAGTACAAAATTACATTATCACATGGTTTAATAAGTTATTATTTAATTATTGTATTAAATTAAAAGTGATTTTAACCCAAGTAATAGAGTTGAGTCATGATAAACACCTCATGAGTTTAGTAATTTTTAAATAAATATTAATTGTTGTTTGAAAATCATGTGGTTGTTAAAATACCTTATATTAAATCATATAGTATGTAAAATTTCATTCCTTTTTATTATATATACCATATAAATAATAAATTAGTGTTAAACATTAAAACACGTCTTGATGAAGAAAGGTTGAGATGAAAACAATTTCATCTTCGGTATCTTATTAATAAAAACCCCAATTAAGAATCAGCATGGAAAAAATTGGAAATCAATAATAAAAATGATAGTGGGGTATTATTTAAACCATGGAATATAAAACATGGTGTGTAGAATAAAAATTTCTCGAGGGATTCAAATTTGAGACAAAGAAACCCTTACCTTGTTTCCCCACATAATCAAATGTGATCTAAACTCTGATAAAACACAAATAAAGATCCTAATATCCTATTTCAGAACAATATTTATAAATAAATATATTTTAATTTTCATTTATAATAATTATCTATATGAATATTACTTAGTGTTTTCTTATTTACCCACATCGGTTGTTTATTGTTTTAACCATTTGTAGTGGTTTTCTAAGAGAGGTATCAGTATTCGTTAATTTTCAAAATTTCATCATTCCAAGTTCATTAAATATACTATAATGGATTAATTATAATTATCTATTATTTTTAAATTTTATATTATAAATAATTTATTCTTTTTCTTATAAGATGAAATTGAAAATGAAACTTTTTTAGTGATTTTCAACCTATGAAGGGTTTTTTCTAAATTAATGATTTAAATATTGTGCTAACCTCTGAATAATGAGTAAAAATTCTTTATTAAAATATTTATATCATATTATACCTTTAATTAATTTTTCATAATCATCCATGACAAAATTTCATATCATTATTCTAGTAGGTTGTCAAACTTACCCAAACATAAACACATTTTATGTTGATTAGTGAATATAGTTAAGGAGGTTATTATTTTGACATAATATCATTATAACAGAAATATAATGATATTGTTATAATTTTTTATCATATTCACTATTATTTAATGTTTTTTTACAAATAATGAAAAATGAGAAGAAAACCAAAAAAATTATTCTTCGTGTAGGGGTTATTCCGCACAACACACTATTTGAGTTCCAATTACTTATCGAATGAGATGGGAGAATTAGGATAATAAATGATAATTTTAGAATCATAAATACATTATATAAATCATATTTATTCATCAATAATATAATAAATACCATTCATGATGGGGGAGATGAAAAACTGAAAGCATCACTTTGTGGAGGTAGTAATCTGCACACGCCCACTAATGATAATTATAATTTTTATTAGTAGATGAAAAATAATAAATAATGGTTATATAATTATTATAATAACATTTCAACACAATAATTATCATTAATATATTATTTTAATATGTTTATGTTTTGTTTGCAATGTAAATAATAAGATATACTTATTAAAAAATTTGATACATACATTGAGACCATCAAATTCTTCTTGACAAAGGCTTTAGATTTGTGGAAATTAGTCTTTTTTTTATCATGTTAATTAGTCAGTGTCAATAACATCATGTTGATGATATTTGGGTATTTTATCAAGAAAATGTATAAATATGAGTGGATTATTAAAAGGGTGGAATTGATCACCCTTTTATAGTTGCAGGAGAGGCACTTTACCATGGAACGGAATGGTAACTAAAGTATAATAATGGAAATGAAATAAATTTAGGTGATTTGAAGTTGGTAAAACATGTAGTTTAAGACTTTTAATCCAAAAAAATAATTTAAGGTCTAAATATCTGGTGAATTTCATAAAATTTGATCCACCTTAGATTAGTCATTTAAAAACTTATTACTCATAATTAAATATTAATCATGATAATTATTTTATTCATTAAAATATAATTAGATCATTATTACTAAATTAAAATATGATGAATCCAAATTTAGGATCAATTTATCTGAACTAAATTTATAAATAGGGTAAAATTAACTTTTAAATTAAAACTTAAAAATGTTAAAAACAATTTTTTATAGAAAAAATAATTTTTAATAAATAAGTGTTATTAGACTTATTTAACATTGATTAACCATTTAATGACTATTATTTAATTTTCATATATAATTATATTTTATTTTATAGTTTTATTTTTAATTTAATTCCTTTAATTTTAATAATATACAATATTTATAAAATTGTTATTCTTTGAAAATAATCATTTTACTAGGGTAAAGAATATTTACACGAGGTTATATAATTTTTTTCCTAAAATTAAATTTTACTTTATTTAAAAATTTAAAACTAATGATTTTATAATTAAAATTTATTTCGTTTGATTCAATTTATAAAATTAAATTTCTAAATACTAATGTATAAAACTATTTTTTATAAAATATTACTTATGTTATAATATTTCAAATATAGGTTTCTAAATCAAGCATGATATTTTAAAATATATAATGTTACTTAAAATTCATATATTTTTTCTTGACAAAAATTTTCTATGTTTTATTTTATTCTTATATGTAGGTGTTGTTACAAAATCCATGGTATTTTCAAAAATAGTGTTTTGTGAAATTCACCTAAAAATAAATTCTTTCAAAAAAACTCAAAAAATTATCTTAAGCTAATATGACCATTATAAATTAAAAATTGATAATTCTTTTTTAAAATTATCATCCTATTATTTATAAATTTTACTTTAAAATAAAATAACAAAATCTCTTGAAAAATATTTTTTATATAGTTCATTTTTTAGTTTGTTAATTATTCTTCTAAAAATCGTTCCTAATCATAAATATATCAAAAAACATCCATTTTATAAAATACATTTTATGAGTAAAAAGATATTTTCTCCGTTTCATAGTTTTAATAATTGAGTTTGGTGTCTAGGGATAATTTTTTGTGTTCTTTTATAAATATATATATATATATTCAGTAATATATAATTCATAATTTTGATTCCATTTTTTATACCTAAAAAGTATTTGGAAAACATAATAAAGTCCATATTGGTTGTTTTTTAGTGTTTTTTGTGGATAAAACCATAAAACACAACGTTTATCTGTGGATAAAAACATGGATTAGTATACTAATAACCATCGTAAGATGAATATTATTTTACTTTTATTATATATATGATATATGAATTTCTTTAAAATCATTCAACTATAGTGATTAACTTAATTTACATTTATCAAAGTAGATTGCACATATAAATCTATTTTTTGAAAAAAAATATCCTTTAATAATTTATTTAAAAATTCATTTTGTATTCCCTTGGAATTTATCCACACATTTTTATGAAGGAAAATTTTCTGCATAAATTTTATAATGTAGTTACTCCTATTCATTCCCAATAATCGAACAACTAGGTAATAACAGCCATATTTAAATAATATTTCTTTAATATTATATCTCAATTCATTTAAATCTCATTATTTCATGTGGTATATGATATAGAACATAGTATTCATTTTAAACTAAAATATTTTTGTGTTACATTTATTTTTTGTGTATTTTACACTATAATCATTTAATATGGTCTTTTATAAAAGATTCTCCAACTAATATGATACTATATTTTGAATTTTATATCGTATATTTTATAGGGGAAATACCCATACCTCATTAAATAATGGGTCTATTTTATCATTTCTCTAAGAACATTTCAATTTATTTAGACCATTATGGAAAACATAATGTGTTTGAATATTGGATAGTTTAGTAGAAAACACCTTAATTAAGTCCGTGATATAAATTATTCAAACTCTATTCTTCTAATATCATCACATTTAGGATTTATTCACTTGGTGTAAGACAAATAAAAACCCATTTATAGGAACCCATCCTATTATGGTTTCCCATAACATTATTTCCTTCCATAAGATAATCCATGGTCACCCATCATTAATATAAACCTATTTGGTGTGATGATTGATTTCTTTTCAAGTGTTTTTATAGGAAATAATTTAAAAGTTTTTATATTAAGGGTATTTAAAATATCAACATCCTATCCCATGTATTTAAATTATGTATACTGGTTTTTAAAAAAAATATCTTTGTTATTCTATACCATCAGCCAAATTAATATCCAAATAATAATGTAAAATTTTATACAAATCATGATTTTTTTCACATTCTTGTAAAAAAATACAACAATTTTTACTTTTATCTAATACTATACAATACATAACTCATATTAAACCCTTTCATATTAAGGCTTATAATTAAATGAAAAATTAATTCCTAAGGATAAAGGGTATTGTAATGGTTAGAAAACAACCAATTTTCTAGAATAGAGCCAAATTCCTCAAGCTAGTGAGATGTCTAGCCTAATTTCCCATTATTCATGAACTATTACTCAAAAGAGACATCCAATCTAGTATAATCCAAAAATAAAATATTGATAAATCAATATTAACCTTTACATTAGGGTTCATAACTAACAAAAAAATCACTACCTTTTTAGAACTTGTGACATCTATAATTTCATTTTCTGGTACATGATTTATTATTTAATTTTTTTTGGTATTTAATTTGAGATTCAAATAAAAATATCATTTTTATGAAGTATCCCGCATTTCATGAATATGATGAACACCTACTCATGTCACCCTTTCAAATAAAAATTAAAAAATAATTCCCCATTAGATCTAAAAAATTGTTTGGGTGACCGACATAAGAACCCTAACCATGCATAGATCCCATTCAAAAATTTGAAATGGGATTTTTTTAAATTAAAATTAAAAATTACACATCAAGATATTTCAGTCACTCTAAGAGGGGGGTGAATTAGTGTGACCCAATTTTATTTATTTCTTTTCTTTTTTTATAATTTTATCTGAATATTTCAACCTCTACACCAATTGTGATAAATGGATTTTTCAACAACTTAAGATTTTGGAATGTATTTTCCTTTAAAAAAATAATATGTTGAGTATAAATTATTATATAGAACACCGAACTAAAATTAATTGTGATATATTTGACAATAAAAGGTATAAATTAATATATCATGTGAATAAAATATAAAATATCATTAAGAAAATTACAAGAATAGTAAAGCCTTATGTAAATAAAATTATAGTTAAAATTATTTATGTTAATTCATATATATTATTATGACAACTTTAAAGAATAATTTTTTCTGTTATAATAAAAATTATTTGATGAAATTTAATGGTTAGAATATAAATAGTTAAATTAAATGAGATGTGATTAAATTCATTTATTAGAAAAAGGCATATTCTTTAAGAATTTATTTATTTATATTATATGTTTTTTCCCTAAAAAATAACATTTAACAATTTTAAAGTATTATTATATTAAAAAAATTATATTATCACTAATTTGATTTTAAATTGTTATGAAATAAGATTAAGTACAATTAAAATTTTTAGAATCCTTTTTTATAAAAATAGTTTTGTATTATATTTTATATTATCATCTATTAAATAAATTCCAAAATTTTCGAATTTGAATTTTAAAAATGATCTTCATTTTTGGATTTATATTTTAAGAATTTTCTTATTTTGAATCTTGTGTATTTTTATGATGAAGTTAATTTTTAGGTGGATAGTTAAAAATACAATTTCTGAAAATACCATAACTTCTATTAAATAATCATGATTTAAGAAAGAATTAAAGTTGTAAAAAACCATTTTATCCACCAAAAATATATTTAACAAGTAAAATATTTAATTAAAAAAATATTATGTTCAGCTTAAATAAACATATATAAAATTTGGAACCTAAAAAATATTTCATCAAAATAAAAAAGTATTTTTGGTTATTCATATCTAATTGAGTAATTGGATGGTTCCATGTGGTTTTATATTGATTTAAATTAAATATAGACCTCTTCTATAAAATAAAAAGTAACTAATTCATGTTAACCATAATGGTTAAAAATTTGTTAGCCTAAATGATACAATAATCAGTATTTTACCCAAAAATACCCCTCTCCTAGAGTATAAATACCCACCTAATTCTCTATAAAAACTACCTTTTCATTCACCTATAAATGCCCAATTTCTATCTATTTATCTTATATTAAGTGTCTTATCACCCATAGATACATTATTAAGTTTCACAACCCCAACAATTGAATTATTTGGAATGTGAGTAAATCTTTCATGAAGAGGTAACCCCAATTATCTTTCGTTATTTTCTTTCTATTCTTCTTTGTACTCTCCCAATAAATTTTCCTTTTCATCACTTTATAAACCATTTAATATATAATTATATAACATATATATTTTATATATTTTATTTTGTTACTATTATAACTATTTTAATCTATTTATATTATATAATATCTCTACCTCTCAGCCTTTTGAAATGTCCTCATAATGGTTAGTTTTATTTTCCTATGAGGAAATTCTTGATGCTTTTCTTATAATCACCTAATTAAAATTGTTGTGTAGATTATGAAATTTAAATATATTTTAAATTATTTTAATCTTATAAATATAATTTTACAAAATAATGATTTAAAAATAATCAAAATAACAAAATAACATGATAATTTTGAAGAGAAAAAAATTTCTTCAATCCATTCTCCTTTTCGATGAAATGGAAGTAAATAAATTCCAATGACTAAAAAGTAATGAAAAATAGTAATTAAATTATATATTCATGATTTAATATACATAATTTAATACTACAATAAGTGAAAAAGGGATGAAATAAATTGATACCTAAGGAAATGATTCTTTTCCTTAAATTCAATTACTTGATATTTGTTTCATATTATGCACCATGTTTTATTTCTTTTGTAACAACTACCCCACTATATTTTTATAATATAAAACTTTTAATAAATTATATTTTTAATTTTATATCTTGATCCCCATTTTTTCCATTTTAATTAAACAATACAAATGTTCTAAGGGTTTCTCATCTCAAAATTTTTTTCTTTAGGGCATGTCTTATATTATGAACTTATTTTTTTAAACAATGTATGTACTACCTCCTGAAATATTATATCAGGATTTTAAAATTATTTATGTTATTTAATTTTCTAATTTATGTTCTATATTTTTAGTTTTTTGGATTAAAATCTTTCCAAAACTATAAGGGTTTTATTGACTCAATTGCAATTTCATTCTGTTATAAACATTCTTCTTTACCTATTCCCTTATTGGTTTCATTTTTTATAGAATAGCTCAATTATATATATTATATTCACATTATGCTTGGTAAATTACATATTCACATTAAAATGCACATCTTTTGTGGATTTTATTATTTAATAACATTTAATTTTGTTAAGAAAAACTCTCATCCTTTCTACTGGTTGTTTTTCTTCCTTTTCGGTATTCTTTATAATGTTGAAAAAATTATATTCTAAATACTTAAAAAATTGTTAATGTCATTTAAAATTATATTTTTCATTCTTTAAAAATTATTAAATTGAAAGTTTCTAACATTTTCAACGCAATATATATTGAATTTCATTTAATAAGTGTTAAAATATTCCTATTTTTAATTTTTTCGGCTTGAACACATTTTCTTTATTTTTTACTATTTTTATTAATGTATCATAATATTAAATTTATATAGGATATTGACCTTTAAAGTACGTATTAAATTGTTTAAATTTTGATATAACACTCTTTTTAATAATTAATGAATGGTTTTTTGAGAATATGATGGGTCTCAGGTGTGTCTCGGGGGTTCGGGACAAGAAAAAAGGAATAAAATATTCCATATAATGTAGGGAACATAGTCTGTACTAACCATGTTCCTTATATGTGTGTCCTATTATGGGAGGGTTCTTGGGTGAAAAAACATGAATCGGGAACCTGAAAACTATGTGTTCGTAAATAGAGCCAGATGTAGGGCCTCTACACAATTTGAAAAAATATATGGGATCATTTTAAAACTGTGTAACCTAGGTCCCCTCTTGAATAAAGGGTTCCACATGGTTAGAACATAGTTAATACAACCATGTGGCTAAAACATGTTCCTCGTTTAAAGAGGGTAACTTTCATTTTTCCCTAGGGCATAAATGTTCTTTACCCTATTTCTCCCTTATTCCCACCTCCAGTAGAAAGGGTTACAAACCCTTTCTCCCAATAATCCCAAGGATCAATATCCCTCTATTCATAGTCCTGTATGGAGTCATTTATTAAAATTCAATGCTTTTGGTGAGTCTACCACTCTTCTTCATTATATTTTGTTAAATAACCATATTGGTCTATTTTTTCTCCTTCTAATGCCTTTAAACCATTATTTGCAATAGATTTTTATTTTGGGCACTAAATATGGATTGAGATTGAATCAAGGGATAATGTTGAGTAGGTGGTTGTCTAAGGGAATGAGGTAGGTGGTTTATAAGTTATTTCCCATGTTCTTCGTTTTTCATTATGTGTATATAGTTATTAATTTTTTAAATTATGTTTTTCATTTCATTTTCCCATTTGGAAATAATTAATTTAGTGTCTAATTGATGTGTTGAACTATTCATGGACCTCATTGGATCTGTTGGTAAATAGAAGACTACTTCCATGTCCACCCATGGGGTGAGCTACTCTATTACAAATTTAAATTCAGTTTCTAAAAGATGAATTGATGGTTTTAGGATATTAATACAACTGTAATTGTGTGTATCATGTTAATATGGTATAATTGTTTGTCTTTGAATAGATTATGGTAAATGGGTTACGTGATGACTATGGGTAATGGTGTAAAAAAATTAGTCAGAATATTCATGTTATGAAATAGTTAATGTTTTGTTTAATGATTGTTACCATGGATAAATAGAGAAATTTCATGTTCAAGGGGCTAAATAAATGTATTGAAAGAAAAAGTTTTGGTAATGTTTTTGAATTAAATGGGAATCTCATTATTATTTATCTTTGATAAAATTACCACTAATTGTGGCCCTTGAAAAACATAGTAGATGGAATGGACAGGATGTTGGACTATGGATCCCATCCTAAGGTTGGGATAAAATGATGTTATGGTCCTACATTATATCTTATTGTTAGGAAATTGGATTGATTCTCTAAATTTATATGGTATGTGTTGGACTAATGCTTTGAACTTTTATGGGTTGGGATAGACTTACACTCTAATCCACACTATTGTTCTTCATGGGAGAGATGTCGAGATATCTGACATGTTTTTAACCGTATAACTTATTTTGTTTAATTATTTATATATTTATTATCAATAATTATAAATAAACTAATTCAGAGTGGATATTATTATAGACACCATTGGGGGTTTCTTACCAAGTTTTACTCACACAATTCTTATTCTTGCATTGGTTATGTGAGTAGATTTCATGGTTTCATGTCCATATAAGGTAAAGGGCCCCATATTAAATGGTTGATACGGTATTTTGGGTGTAGATTGGATGAGGGGACCGATCATGATGTTGGGACATATTTTGGGGATTTGTAGTGTGTCTTTATTTGGGTTCTTATTATCACTTGACACTAATATAGAATAACGTGGTCATTTTATATTTGGGGGAATTTTCCAAATTTTAGGAATTGAATACATGATGTAGGATTGTTGTTTTCAAAACTATGGTTATCGTTTATATTGATTTATGATGTTTTTTTACTCTAGTGAATAAGGTATAGTCTCTTAGTGTACCTCTTTAGACCCTAACTGCTAGTCGGTAAACTCTAGTATATGGAGATGTGTGCCTAAATCCATGTGATGAACCAACTCGAGTCCTCATTTATATTTGAATCCAAGCCGGGACAATAAGAAGTGATTTTTTAACCTTTTATTTCTACATTATTACTAATTGGGAAAGGTAGATAAGAGATTATGATGTGTTGTGATTTGTTAATGGGCACTCTTTTGGGAGTATCTAATACATTTGTGAGGTAAAACTCATTTACTCAAGGTGGGGATTTTATTCTTGATGTTTTTTGTTACCATTGGATGATATTTTACCTTTGGTGGTTCACTTTCTGTGTAAAGTTATTGTTTTATGTTGACTTATTCACGGTTTACAATGGAATGATGTTTTTTATATATTTATTAGTTAATCACACCGAATTTATATATAATGCATCATATTAAGAACTCATGGAAAATAAATATGTGGTGGGTTATGGGAAATGAAAACTAATTTTTATATTAATTATGTTTTAATAAAATAATGCTTAATAAAGATGTCGAAAATTTTATGGGTTGAAAAGTGATAATGTTAAATTGTTAAAATTGATTCTATGTAAGGATTTTGATTATGAAATTTTGATTTACCTCAACTTAATCATGGCATGGGATAGGGATGGTTGAGGGTAGTGATGGGTTTGATTTCACATGTTGGGATAGTGTATGTTGAGTGGTTTGGTCATGAATAGTTATGAGCCTTATTTTTTGCAAACTATGAAACCTATATATTATGTGTTTTGAGACATATGTTTGTAATTATATAGAGATGATACCATAATTTTTTTTCCATTTTGGAGACAGAATGAAATCTCTATGACTTCTCCACTAATGGTGGGACAAGCATCCCCATTGATTCTGGGTGATACAGGGGAAGAGAAATTCCATGATAAAATCACATGTTTTATGTAGTTTATGGAGAGATATATAGGTTTGGATATTCCATGTAATTTTTTTCATGTGATGGTATATTTTCAACTAAAAAATACATTGAAATTTTCTAGAGAGGATGTACCTGAGGCATCAGAGTTCTAGATTAATTCCATCAAGACAATTCATGACCACATGAAGACTCCTCCAAAGAAGTGGTATAAGTTGGTATCATATACTTTATAAGGACCAATGATGCACTAGTGTGATATATAGTCTATGAAAGATTAGGGTTTGACTTGGAAGTTATTATAATAAAATTACTTGAAGTATTTATACCTAGAGACCCTAAGGCGGGAGAGATATGCATAGCTTATGTATCTAACCTGAGGGAATATGCGAGTAATGGATTATTCTGACTACTTCTCCAACTTAAAATAATTCTTTCCAAAAAAATGTATGGGATTTGATTTCTATGTAAAGGTGTTTTTAGGATGGATTTATATGTGAGATTAATTCCTAGGTGAATATATTCTATTTGAGTAAGTTTGTTCAGTTAGTGAATAAAAAAATCGTTTGTGAGGGGAACCTAAAGGAAGATATTGGTGGTATATAATTAGGATTAGTTGGGATATTAGGTAAAATGTCTTTAAATAGTATGAATTATCATTATGATAGCTTCTGTCAGGGGATCATTGGATATAGTATATAGGGAAGAGGGTTAGTCTCTCACGGCAGTGATCAGGTTTTTTACTGCTGGTATTGTAGACCAGGTCGCATGCATTATCAATTTCAACAACCATTAGTGGAGTTCCAAGAATGTGGAAGGATGGTACAAATTTAGAGGTTCAATATTAACCCTTAATAAATAGTTAGTTATAGGGGTACCAATAATGATGCAGAGCACCAACAGGGGATCCCCTACGCCATATCGGCCTAGTAGTTGAATATTCACTACTCATGCTACTGAGGGTGTAGGAAGTGGTGCTCTAGGATAGGATAGATAGTATCAATAGTATATTACATTCAATGGGATTCAATATATAGATGAGGGTTGAGGTAAAAGTCAATTTCATGTAGTCTAGCTCTCACCTGGAGGTGGAGAGGATAGGTTTTGAACTATTCAAGGTATGATTCTTGTAGCTTGCAAGTTTTCTTTTAGTTTATTTGGTATAGATTCATCTTCTTCATTTATATCTACTCTATTTTTAATTTGATTGATTATGTGATGGAGTCATTGTGTGGGATCATATTTACTGACACACTATTAGGGATGTGATTAGAATACATCTATCCTTGTAAGGGGTGTTCCCTTGAGGTTGGTGAGTAATCATTCCTTTGGTATCTATACATGTTTGAGAATAAATTTTTTATCATTATAATTGGAATTTAATGGTTGGTATTAGGTCCATATCACATTTATTGTTACCATAGTATAGTGACCTTTACATCTCATAAGGGTAGAACCTATGTTTTCTGTGGAGAATGGGATATTCGGGTACACTGTGTGGTGATAGATCTTCTACGACTTGGAGAGATTCTAACCCAAGTTTCATGTATTATGTTTGATAATGAGGGAGTGTGAATGATATATTATCTCTAGTAGTGTATTTTTTTCAAGATGTGTTTCTTGAGGACTTCTCGGGGCTACCGCCTGAGAGGGAGGTTGAGTTCATGATTGAATTGATGCATGGATCTAAACCAGTTTCTATCCCACTTTCTATAGTGTCCCCACTAGAACATTAGGAAATTAAAACTTATATGGGGAGTTTGAGAATAATGGGTTTATCTATCTGAGTACGTCTCCTTGGGGATTAATAATTTTTTCTAACAAGGATAACAAAATGTTACACTTATGTGTCAATTATCAGATGTTGAATTATATTTTGATTAATAAATGATATCCCCTTATGTATATTGATGTTGTATGTGACAAACTAAGGGGTAATATAATGTTCTCCAATATTGAACTATGTTCATAATATCATCATCTGAGGTTAATAACTTCTGATATATTGTGGACTTCTTTTAGAAGCATGTAAGGTTTGTATGAGTTCATTGCAATCATTTTTTGGTTCCCAAACACTCTTGATGTGTTTATGGAATTGATAGATCAAATATTTCAGCCATATATAGATTAGTTTTTAGTTGTTTTTTAGATGAAATCATGGTGTACTCTCACACACATGATGATCATACCACACATCTTGACATCATATTAATTAAACTTACAAAACACAAGATATATACTAATCTAAGTGTCATTTATGGATTGATATGTTACCATTCTCTGGTAACATCATCTCTATTAATGGTGTGTCAATGGACCCAGATATGGTTTGGGTAGTCTTCTCTTAGGGTTATCCCAAGAGTGTATTCAATGGTTCTTGGGTCTTGAGAGTTATTATTGAAGATTAATAAAAATACTTATCACTTGGTAGTGCAACTCTTAGGCTTGACCAATAAGGGTTTAACATATGAGTGTTCTAGGGAATGTAATAATTTTTTATAGGAGTTGAATAAATGTTAGTCCACTACAATTATCTTGGTCCTACCTAATCTTGGTAATAAGTATACTTTATTTTTTTGAAAAATCTAGGATTGGATATTGGAAGGTATTGATGAAGTGAGGTCGAGTTGTTGTGTATGGGTAAAAAAAGATGAGGAAACCGGAACTTAATTATCAAATACATGATATCGAGTTGTTTTATATGTTTTGAGCCTTAAAATATTGGTGGCATCATCTGTGGGTGAGAATTTTGTTATCTATACTGATCATAAGATACTTAATTGCATCTTTTTCTAGGGTGATTTGAATCTTTGGTAGTGGATATGGGTTGATTATATGTATTTTTTTAATGTGACCTATCTTATATAATGGAAAATGTGATTATTGTTTTAGATTCATTATATTATATTACAAAGATTCATGTGGTCTACAAATCTAGTTCTGAGTATAGGATGATGGATCTATTTTCTGAGATACATATAGGTGTTTTTTAGGAGCATGAGTTGATGAAACTCATGTCCTTATACATATATTCATCTCTTATGAATCATTTTGATAGAATAAAATATGAGGATACATAATTTATTGATTTAAGATACATTTTTTAAGGTGGGGATCCACCTTCTGATTAGACTATTGATAAGGATGAGATTATTCATGTTTTTCTCGTTTCAGTGTGCCTAATTATATGTAGAATTACCTAATTCTTGATTTTTATGCCTCAAAGTGAGAGGTAAACCCTGGTTTTAGAAAAATGTTTCATAATACTTAGAGATGGTATTGTTGTCCAGTAATGTTCAAATATATCACAGGTTTCTATACATGATCCTACACCTATTAATAGTTGAAGGCTGAGAATCAATAACCTTCTAGACTTTTACATCCATTTCTCATTCTCGAGTATATGTGGGATGTTTTTTCTTTATATTTGAGGGGGGAAAGGGTAATTCCATGGATTCATTGAAATAATGATATAATTTGGGAGATTTTGGATCAGTTGACAAAGGATTCTCATTTCTTGGTGATTTGGGAGACTTTAACTATCTACCAATTGGGTGACTTGTATGTTCAGGAGATAATATGTTGCCATAGGTTGTAGTGGATTATAGAAATAGATCATGATCCTAATTTCACTTCTCACTTATATAAATGGGGGAATAAGGTACTAGGATTTCATGTTCTTTTAGGTATGGATTTTCACCCGCATATAGATGGGAAATCCTAATATATTATCTGGGTATTAGAGGACATGTTTCATTTATGTAACCTAGACTTTGGTGGATCTTGGGAGAAACAATTAGCACTCATTAATTTTACCTATAAAAATAGTTATTTGGATACCATTCATATAGAACCATACGAAGTGATATATTATAGTCCTTGTTGATATCCCTTATGATATATGGAAGCTGAGGAATCATATTTTTTGGGACTGAGTCTCATGCAAGAGATATCAAAGAAATGATAGTTTATTTAGGAGCATATGGATACATCCTAGAGTATACAGTAGTCATATAATAATCTATTTCATAAACCTCTTGAGTTTACGGTGGGTGGCCATGTGTTCCTTTTGGGTTTCACCAATATTGGGTCCCTATTCGATTTAGAAATAGGGAAAGTTGGTACCCATGTATGTGGGGCTATTTTTTGAGATTAGAGAGAGGATGAGAACATTGTTGTATCAATTGGATCTTCCATAGTGGTATTATCATATGCATGATTTTTGTCATGTGTCACCACATTAAAATTATCACACCAACCCATCTCATTTGCTTTATATTGATGATATTGAAATAGATTTTGACGAATCCTTTGAGGATCATATAGTTCATATTGTATATTATGGTGAAAACATTTTATGGGGTAAGAATGTGCCTTTGGTCCAAGTGTTGTGGAGACATGATAAAGATAAATAAAAAACATGGGAAAAAGTGGAAAATACTTAGCCTACTGGATCAATATTTTTACTAAGTAGGATTACCAATTCATTGGGGTAAAACTCTAGGATGATTAGCCCTAACGTGGGTAGGTCTAAAGATCTAGGCCTTTTGAGGATTTACATTAGTTTTGTAATTTTGAGTTAAAATTTTTTAAAATGGTTAATTAAAGTCTTCTTTGAGAGTATTAGCAGTATTAGTGGTGCACAGGGTGTTTGAGGCCTGAAAGAAAAAAAAATATTCCATATTATGTGGGTTTCACTATTGGTTCACAGTTGGTTCACAGTTAGTAAAAATCATGCACGTTAACTATACAAACTGTAGGAGGTTATTAATTGGAAAAAGAATTCAATGGTAGCCAAGAAACCATGAATCCTTAGACATAGAGATATATGTGGCCTCCACATGGTATCAAAAATTTTATGGTATCCCAAGAAAATGTGTAACCCAAGCCTCCTCTTCTATAGAGGGTGTCACATGGTTATTGTGTGTTCTGTCCAATCGTATAGACAAATTGTGCACCTCATTTGAAGAGGGTAATTTCCCATTTTTACCCCTTGTTCTTAAATTTTTATTACTGAATTTTTTCCCCTAATTTTATCCTTCTGTATAAAGAGTTATAAATCATTCCTCTAAATCATCTTATGGATCAATATCATTAAATTCTTAGTCATTTAAAGTGTCGTTATCTATTAATCAAAGCTTTGGGTGAGTTTACCACTCTTATACCTTATATTTTCTATATAAACCATGTTGTGTTATTTATTATCCTTCTGAATCCTCTAAATCCTTTTTCTAGAAGATTATTAGTTTGTGAATTGATGGTGTCTTTGGTTGAATCAAGGGATAAGTTTGATTGAGTTGTATTCTAAGAGCTTGAGGTAGGTGTTCTACAAGTTATATCCCATAGTAATGATTTTTTTATGTAAATGTGGTTGTGAAATTATACCTTTGTGATATAGATTTTATTCCTTCATAATAAATGATAAATTGGGTGTCAAATTGATGTGTTGGACCTTTAAGGTACCTCATTGGATCTGTTGGTAAAGTGTATACTAAGTCCAAGGACACCTATGTGGATTTCCACTCCCATCAAGATAAAAATTGAGTATCTAAATAATTAATTAAAGGATTTATGAGATTAAACTGATTATAATTGTGTGTATCATGTTAACATGGTATAAGGGGTCATTTGGTTTGAACGTATTTTTTTAAATGGGTTATGGGATGACTATGGGTAATGGTGTTAAATGGTTTAAGGGGGAATATCCATGCTATGAAATGGTTAAAGGTATGTTTAGTGATTGTGACTATGGATAAATGGAAAAATGGTTTAGTCAATGAGTTAAGTAAATTTCTTAAAACTAATAATCTATGGTAAGGTTTTTAATTGAAATGGGACACCCCATGTGATTTATATATGATAAAGTTCCCACTTATCATAGCTCCAGAAAACATGGTTGATGGCATGGTGGGGATGTTGGATTGAAGATTCCAATCATTGGGTTAGGCTAGATTGAATCTCTAGGACCTTGGTGCATTAAAGTTTTAGGAATTTATAATGATGCTACAAACTCGTTGGGGATTGTTTAGAATTATTCTTGAAACATCAGTGGTTTAGGCTAGATTGGCACTCTAAGCCCCACAATTATGCTACGTGGGTGAGATGTTGGACTGATGATCTAATATTGAATGATTTTAACATGATATGAGTACTTGGAATAAGGATCAAATGTACAATAATGTACTTGGATTAATTTTTGAATTCCCTTGTGTTTTTTATTTTTAACCCCTTATGGTTGGATTCAGACTCCAACATGGGCTAAAGAAGGTTTGGTAGATGATGGCATGGTGGGATATGAGGGCTCATGGGGCTATCTGACATCTATTTAACTATATTACCAATTTTATTTGATTATTATCTCCTTGATTATCATTACTTATACATACAATAATTCTGACTGGATATTATTAGACACGCCATTGGTGGTGTCCTATTAAGTTGTAATCATACCTTGCTTGGGTCTCCATTGGGTATGCGAGTAGTTTTCATGGTTAAAAGTCGGAATAAGGGAAAATTCCTTATGTTAGATAGTTGATATGAGATTTGTTATGAATCATTGATGACAGGACCGATCATAACATCAGGACATATTTAGGTAATTTACAGTGTGCCTTTATTTGGGTTCTTATTTTCACTTGAAACTATTATGGGGTGACGTGGTTTTTGTATGGTTGTGGGAATTTACCTAATTTGGGAATTGATTATAGGATGCATGATTGTTGTTATTACTAACTTGGTAATTGTTAATATTGATTTATGATATTGTTTTATTCTAGTTAAGAGGGTATAGTCTATACATGTACCTCTATAGACCCTCACTACTTATCGGCGGCCTTTGGAATATGGGGAGGCATGCCTGAGGTCATGTTGTGATCAGGATTGGTGCACCGATTATGTTGTACCTATTCTAGGACATTACATTTTTTTATGGTTTTTCAATTTAATTTATATTCCTATTTTTAAAAAAAAATTAAAACAAAGGATAATATTTTATAAGAATAAATAATGGAATTTAATTCAACTAATGTATATTTTTTTATCTACCACACCAAATTTATTATCATTGACTATATTTCATTTCAAACATTCAATATTTTAAATAAATTTAAAATTATGGTTTTCAAAGTCCTCATTTAATTTCATAGAATATATTTTTGGGGGGAATTATAAGTCTTATTTTACAACCATGTTATAAAATATTTATGAAATTTTATTTCATAACCTATCTTGGATATTACTCTTAAAAGATAAATGATATATATCATTTGGTATTATGTTTCATATTTTACATTACAAATTATCTTATGATGATTTAATTTTGTGAGATTAATTTTTCGGTATCAAAAAATCCAATTCTTGATCTCTTATTATGTTATATCATTCAAAAGTGTTAGGTAGACCATCTTCTTATAAAACTGTTTTTCACCTCTTGAAACATCCTCTAATAATTCATATGCTTCACTAGGATGTAGTATAATTATGTCATCTGTCGTCCATCATTGGGTGAGTTATGATCCCGTATTGTGAAAATATTCATAAACCCCATTTCATTCAGAGGTTAATTATGATTTGATTAAATGATGAAATTTTTATTATCTGGAACTCGTATACATATACATATTATGATATGATTCGTGGGATCAGTATTATATATCCATAAAATTCATTAGGTATTGTTTTATATCTCATGATATGACAAGTAATGGACTGGGGAGTTAATCCAATCCTATATGGGACTCTATCCACTATATGATGATGGTCTTGGTAGTAATCCTTGGCATATGCTTATGAAGTAATGTTTGATGTCTTTTTCATATAATTATGATTCTATGTTCATTGTTATCAAAAAATGTATGCGAAAAGCCTAATGTATGAATTCATGAAATATGATCTAGGTTTTATCAGGTATGATTTTTTATGATGTGCTTTGGTGCCTTTATTATGATCTCATAACTAGATGTTATATTATACTTTCTTTTTTTGACAGGAAATTTTATTTTTACTTCATATTCAAAAGATGCTTTATGGTGGAGTGGTAACCTACACACCTGGTTGGAATCAAAAAACAAAGAAAACCCAAATTCAAAGTTCAAAATTCAAAAATTTCAAAGAAATCGAGAATATCATGATCCAAAATCACTTATCAGCCAAAATCAAGACTACATCCATCATTATCATGATTCACCACTGTCGTTATCATCAGAAATCACCACTTTCTTCATTGTCATTCAACCACCACACCGGTCGACCTTTGTAGTCCATCAAAGTCATTGTATTTCAACACCAAATCTGGTATTATGGGTATTGGGTGTCTCTATTGTTATCAAATAAGGGTTTATAATGTTTTATATGTTATAATCTTATTATATGTAGATAATTAAAGAGTTTTTGATATGTAATGACCCCAAATTTTATCAATGGAATTTCTCTTCGTATTTCAAAAAACACATACATCGCATAGAGAACCCAATAATAACATTATTATCATAAATTAATAATGATACATTTTTCATCAAATAAACCAATTGGAATTCCAAATATTACATTGGGACAATAAATATAAAATAAGATATCAAAAAAGGGAAAATTTGGATCTACTTGATCAACTATAATGATCGCACTTACGAAAAAAGGTATATAAATAAAACAAAAAATATTCATTAAAAACATGAAAGTATATATAAAATTGGGATAGAAGAAAAGTGATTAATGAATGTAATAAGAGGTATTTATAGAAAGTATTCAACCATTATAACTGTTAGAAATCTGACCGTTGGAATAGATACATGGTAATTGGAATAGTAATCAGACCATTAGGAATAGTAATATGGTTATTAGAATATTAACATCACCTATGAAAGTATAAATAAAATTTAGGTATATTTAAAATTAAAATATGATATATTTATATCATGGAATTAGTAAATAATTGTTCAAAAGTGAAAAATTAAGTGTTAATATTTTCTGAAATGTTAATGATTATTTACAATTTTATAATTATTATAATAATTAAAAATAAAAATAATTTTCATAAAATATATTCATAAATTAATATTTTGTTGTATTTTAATTATAAGATAATTTTTTGAGATAGTAAATAATTTTTCAAAGTATCATAAAATCGATTATTATATAAAAACTGGTATTTTTTGAATACATGTTCATTTTAATTAAAAATTAAATTTATAATATTCATAAAACTATTTTTATAAATTAGATTCCATTTTGAATATATTCACTTAGAAAAATGGTTAGGGTTAATTTTTTGTATTTCTCTAAAATAGTTGATTTTCAGTGAATAGTGAATTACCTTAACTTACATTCTTTAATAGATACATGAATTTTTGAATCATGGATCATGTATGGATCTTGTAAAGACCCATTTTTTTGAACTATCATAAATTATTTAATTTATTTTGTCATAATAATCAACATTATTTATAATTTTAATCCAAGATATTAAATAAATAAATAAAATAATCAAAAAACCTGTCTCTCCACACTATAAATACCACCCCTTATCCTCACACATTCTAATCATTGTATATTTTCAATATTCTACCCAATTCCATTACCAAACCTCTTCTCCACGTCCAAGAGATACGGTTAATAATAAAAGGCCAAACCCAAGTGCCTTAAAGATGTTCTCAAATAGACGATATTCAAGAGGAAAAATCCTCTTTCTTTCTCTTTTAATTTCTTTCTTTCTTATACGTTATCCTTACCACCACTATCAAAAATAGAATGACAAATCTAGTATAATTTATATATTATAATTTTATTATGTTAAATTAATATCCATCATAAAATCTCTTATATACCCCTTTTATGTTAAAAATGAAAACATCGTTTGTTATATGTCGATTCACCACCATCATGGATAGCAAATTTCTAGTTTCAATTACCTCATTAAAAGATAGTCGTAAGAAATTTTTTTGGTTAAACCAGATTTTAATATTTATATTATTATTTTTTCCTTTTTTATTGAACTAATATATAGGAAAAATATTAAAAAAAACAAAACTAATTGATGATGATCATAAAAACCGCCAAAATAAACTAAATGTTTTACAATAATGTTTTATCAAATGAATAATCCTCATATAATAAAACCAAATGATATAAAGGAAACTTTAAACTTCATTCAGTGTATCAATACCATATAATTTCACTTCAATAGTATTATTCCCGTTTGATAAGAACTTCTATAATTTTACACAATCGAACCGACCATGAAACTGTGAAAATAATTGTAAAGACCCAAATTTTCCATGTAATTTTTTTTAAATTATATGGAATTATTAAAAGTCTGTGAAAATTGATGGCACGTGATTCTGCAGCCCGGTGTCCCTAGAATGAGTTATTGAACTTTTTTAATGTACGTTCAGTAAACGTGAGAGCGGCATTTTCTAACTTTTGAACCGGTGCTCAGAATAAAAATCTTAGAGCATCATTGAATCCGCAGCATCATGATTCGCTTAAGGAATGTTTCACTTCAACCACAGTAGGTTGGGAGAAAAATTTAGATTTTGGGACTTCTATAATAATAATAAAATTACAAAGGTATTTTATTTCCTTTATCTTTTTCTCCAATGGACAAGCGGTGGTGGTAGGACCAATGACGTGTCAAGCCATGAAATGTCTTGACTCCTCAATTCATTGTAACAGCACTGTTGGAATTAAGAAGGTTCCTTAATTAATTGAACCCCGTTAATTCCATGTGAAACCACCCCCTCATCTATTTACAGAGCTTGGGGAGAATTATTGGCATGGCTTTACCGAGCGATGAAGTTCTGATAAAGTGTCGTGACGCCAACCGCATGGAGGACAGAACCGGTTCCAGCGAGCGGTGACGTGCACCACCGAATCACAAACCGAAGAATGATGATTGAGCGGAACTGTTGGAGGCTTGTTGCGGGATCAATGAACACTAACTCTTCCTCAAACACGGACGTTCTCCAATGACCTTGAGGTAAGGTTTTTATTTGGTTTTAGTTTCAAGAGTTGTTGAATCTTGTTCTACCCTCTTGATATCAAGCTAACACGGAGGGCGCAGGCCAAACGAACAAGGCTTAGACCCTTCTCCCTTTTGTTGGAATTTGGTGCATCATTCACAAGCATTTTATTTAGGCTGAATGAATCCCGGTTTGGCGGGTGATGATGGTGGCCTACAACGGCTGGCCGCAGAGGGGATAGTGGCACACCGTCGCGCGTCGTCGGCGAATGAGGTCGTAGCCGAAGATGCGGATGATGGAGATAGTTGTCAGCTGGGGCCTCCCATGAATGAGGTGGTAGCACGTCATCACGTGCAACTAGAGAAGGAAACTATGGCATACAATCGTGGCCGGCATTGGCCGACCACGGATGGAGGCGAGTGGCATGCCGTTGCATGCTGCTAAAGGAGGTCATGGCTCAGAAGCCTCAGCGGAGGGACGAGACCCACAGCGGGTCCCACGGGTGACCTAGCTGTTCCAAGAGTGGCTACCACTCTGCCTTCTGAATGGAGGAGACCACTCCCTCCTATGTTAGCTAGGAAGGGCCCCTCTATAGTGGGGCATCCCCCTTCACGGGTCAGGTCGTGCCTGCCCAGTGGGTCGTGCCCCTCCGTGGGTCAGGCCGTGCTAGCCAAATGGGTAGCACCGCCCAGCCGGGTCTGTCTGGTCTATGGCCCAGTGGTCCGAAACTGCCACGGTAAATCCATACCGGGCTGGGCTAGGCCCGGACTGGGTCAAGTCAGCCTCGGCTGGCTCGGACGGGACCCTGACCCTTCCAGGCCATGTTTCGTTAAAAGAACCATAACTTGTGAACCGGACGTCTGTTTGATGAACCGTCTATGGAACTATGATCCTTTGATATAGAAATTCTTTTGGGTATACTCCACTTGAGTTTTGGAGAAATTTGGAGTACATAAGGGTTGGATCGAACCCAAATCTAACCTGGCCCTCAGTATTAAAATACCTATAAGTCACAGACCGGGCATCTGATTGACACACCGTCTATCACTTTGAAACCCTTACGACACGGTGGTCCTTTGGGATTCTTATTAATGGAGATTATTGGAATTTGATTTATGACTGATGGTTTGAGGAGAAGATCCTCCCAAAATCAAGTGTACTATGTGCGAGAATCCAGTGGCTGGCAGTGAGGCGGAAGTTGGAGACAGGTCATCCAGAGGTTAGTACCTAGCAATCCTGTGTGGATCAGCACCAATATTTTGTGGTTAATATCTTATTTGGTTCAGTGCTCAGTGATCCTGTGTGGGTCAGTGCATACCAATCTTGTATGGGTTAGATCCTGTGTGGGTGAGCAGTGGTTAGTAGCTATCAATCCTGTGTGATTCAGACTCTGTATGGTCAGCAGCAGAGCTTCTCAATAGAATAAGATGATCTTGATTTACAACTAATAATATGTACTTTAGTACATATACCTGGTTGGATATTAGTCTTTTACCTTCGTGGTGTTACCTATATGGTTTTACCTTTGTGGTGTTACCTTCGTGGTTTTACCTTGGTGTAACTTTTAACTTCACGGTGTTACCATTGTGGTATTCTTCCTTTATGGATCAGGTGTGAAAATGGATTAAAAGTTGGAGTCAAAAGTTTCCGCATGAATGAGACGTGTATCTTTTGATAACATAGGTATATGTAAGGGTATATACCTAAGAAGAGTTGATGACTACTTCGTGCTTTATGATTGAGGTCTTGCTTTTTGGTTTTTCCTTTGGGTAACTCTGGGAGACCTTCAGGGGTCTCGAGGACCCTACTGAGTATTGTTATACTCACCCCTACATGGGTTATGCTCGCACCTTGTTGTGTCTACTACACACGATGGAAAAAATTGATCTTGGATGAATTATCCAAGACTAAATGGTGCTCAAAGGTGGACCATTTGATTTGATGTGCTGTAGGGACTACTAATCAAGAGTTGTACCTACCCTTCAGGTAGGATCCATGGCGGACGATCCAGGAGTTGTTTTCTTTTTATAGTTTTACTTGTACTTTTTAGTTGGGCTTATATTAGACCCCTTTACTTTCACTACACTTTTACTAAAGTAGTTTACGTTGTGGTTTCTCCTTTTTGTGTTCTTGGATTGTGTGTTTGTAAAATTTTAAGGGAAATTACATTCCATTATTGGGATATATCTTTTCGGTTCTAGTCGCCACCCCATGGCTTGTGGAAGGCGGGATTGGGGTAGTCACGGAACGGGAAATGGGGGATGGGTCATGAAAAAGTGGTATCAGAGGAGCCAGTTCTACCAAAGAACAAGGAATCTGATATTTTATATGTATAAATAGTTTTAAGTGTTATGAGTGTGGTTTTTTATTTGGGGAAATATAGTGTTGATGCGGTGGCCGATGTATCCATACACTAGGACCCTGAATTCTGATTTCTGACTCAGTGTACGAAAACACTGATTGTGTGTGTTTTTGAAAAGTTTTTTTATGATATCTTTGAGTCAGCTCACCAGGTATAACCTTTTGATCATGGCGTGCATGTTTTCTTTCAGGATGCTGCCGGGCAGATAGCCATCCATGATTCCCAAGAGAGTACATGATGACGGCCCACCGAGCGATAAGGCTTCGGTGTAGGGCCCTCTTACCACAATAGTACCCTCGGGTGGCGCCCCAGTAGCATCCCCACCCATTGGGAAGTAGATTCCACCAACCCCACCAGTAGAGATTACATGTCGGCTGATCATGTTGCACGAGTTTCAGCAGAAAAGGCCTCCGAGGTTCTGAGGAGGGATGGATCCGTAGGCGGCTGAGGATAGGCTGGAGGATGTGGCCATTTTTTTCACTTAGTTGGGACACTAGCTAGTCTAATAGGGATCCTAGCTGCAATTTTCTTCTAGGGAGAAGCTGGGAGATAGTGGATTATGACATTTCAGTTACACAATGATGTGACCCTAACCTGGGCAGACTTTGAGGGCCCTTTCATGGAATATTTCTTCCTAGAAACCCTACTCTCAATGTGTATATAAGATCTGCTGCACTTACAACAAGACAACATGACTGTGGCCCAATACTCAGTGAGGTTCACTAATCTCTCCTACTACTCCACTGACACGGTATGAGACCCTTTCTTTAAGGCTAAGACCTTTTATCAGGGTCTCTGATGGGAGATCAGAGCATCAATTATATTGCTCAACATTCTAACGTAGGCTAGTGTGCTTGAGAGAGCACTTTTGCTGTAGATGATTCTAGCTGAGAAGGCACCGACAGCGAGAGACACCATCGGACGTTAGGTAGTAGGGTCATCTCCAACATGCAATAAATGGATAATGCAGGGGACCAAGTGGGCCATACCATCTGGTGGATGACCTTAGGATATAGGGTTGGTGGTGAGGGGCTCATGGGGAAGGGGAGGACAGATGAGGATTAGGCAGTGCTACTCGTGCGGTGGGTAGGGCCACATGGCTTGTGAATTCTCGACCCACCGTATAGATGACCAGCCGATAGTCGAGGGACCATTGAGGTAGATGCATAGGTTTGAGCAAGGAGTTCTACATGGTGGAAAACATGGAAGATGAGTTGGTTATGTAGTAGGCAATGGTCGGTGATTCTATATTCTACCTCCACCACCTCTAGGTGGTCTACCCCGACCATAGGGAGTATGTGGATAGGGACAAGCAAAGCTCCAGGCAACTGAGGCCTATGACCACGGTGCTCTAGAGAAGATTATAGTTACGATCTGTGCCTACTCCACCCTAGTTGTAGTACTTGTAGACATAGGTTCCTGTCACTCATTTATTTCCACAACCATCATTCAGAGCTCGGAGATTCTGATAGAGTCATTGGCTCGATCAAAGTGATTAGAGACTCCTATGGGAGATTATTTGATAATTACACACTGGTTCTAGCAGTGTGAACGTACTCTAGGAGGTGATAGATTAATATGGGATCTTCTAGTAGAGGCGTCGAGACCTTACGACGTCATCTTGGGTATGGATTAGTTATCCACAGTCCATGATCAGAATAATTGTATTGGGTGTAATCTGTGATGTGTCCATGAGGATGGGACCAAGTTTTCCTTCACCGGTGAGAAGGGAACCTTTGTAGCACAGGATGGACTTACCTAATGGAGGGTGAAGCTGATCCCACACTAGTTGGCTAGCCTTACACTCAGAGTAGTTGATGTTGAGAGTCTGAGCTATCCTGTAGTGGTGGACCAGTATGTTGACGTCTTCACTGATGATGTTATGGGACTGCCAGCTTGTTGAGATGTGGAATTTTACATCAACTTGTACCCAAGGACAACACTGATATCTACACTTGGATATCAGATGGCTACCGTGGAGATTTGTGAGTTATGGGTACAGTTGGAGGACTTTCAAAGGAAGGGGTTCATAAGGCCCGGTGTTTCTCCATGGGCAGCCCTAATTTTTTTCTTCAATAATGCATATGAGATTTTGAGACTCTATGTGGACTATCTACACCTAAACTAGGTGACTGGGAAGAACAAGTATCCACTTCTGAGGATTGATGATCTTTTTGATCAGCTGAAGAGATCTCAGTGTTTTTTAAATATAGACCTTGGGTCAGGCTATCATCAACTAAAGGTACGAGATGAGGATTTGAAAAATATGGCCTTTAGATGTCGGTATGGCCACTATTAGTTCTTTTTTATTACATTCGGTGTGAACAATTCCCTAGGAGATTTCATGGGACTCATGAATAGAATCTTCCATCCATTGATTCATCACTTCGTGGTGGTATTCATTGATGACATCTTGGTGTACTCAATGATGAAGGAAGAGCATGCCTATCATCTACAGAAATTTATGGATACAATCCAAGGGAACTAGCTTTATGGTATGATCTTTCATTTCCAGTTCTGGATACGAGAGGTCCACTTTCTAGGATACGTTATCAAAGAGTCTACAGTTGTAGTGGATCCGGAAAAAATAGAGTTTTTTCTATCTTGGGAGCCACCCATAAGTGTGACCGAGGTGTGGAGTTTCCTGGGGTTGTTTGGGTACTACAAGAGATTCATACCTAACCTTTACACATTTTTTGCACCCTTGTCTATGTTGACGAAGAAGGGATAACCATTTGTGTGGATGGAGTGATGCCAGAAAGGTTTTCAGGAGTTGAGGTAGAGACTGATGAGTGACCCCATTTTGAGGCTACCAGAAGAGGGTGTTGGATAGGTAGTGTACTACGATGCATCAGGGACCAGACTTGGATGTGTCCTAATGCAGGAGAGAGTAGTTATCACTTATGTTTCACGACAGTTGTGACAACATGAGAAGAACTATGCAACCCATAACCTAGAGTTAGCATCAGTGGTCTTTGTCTTAAAGATGTGGCGATATTACATGATGGGAGAACTTTTTACAGTATACGCTAATCACAAGACTCTTAGGTATATCTTCTCACAAAAGGACCTGAACCAGAGATAGTGGTGTTGGATGGAGTTCCTCTAGGACTATGACTTCGAGATTGTCTACACTCCTGGGAAAGGGAATGTAGTGGCAGATGCACTCAGCAAGAGGTCTGGTTTATAGCTGCTGAGTGAGGTGACAGAGTAGCTAGCCATGATGCAGATAGCATTTATGGATAGATGGATCATCTTACCTCTAGTATATTATTTTCACTCCCCCACTTCATTAGTGAGTTTGGGAGGCACATCTTGGGGGTGTTGACTGTGAGGCTGGACATTCTGGGATATCCTCAGGACAGGCACCTGATGGATTTTATAAATGTGGGGAGAACGTCATCCTATTCAGAGGACGTACCATGGTACCAGAAGCACTATGAGAGGAGGTGTTGAGGGAGTTCCATAAGACCCCTCTGGCAGTACATCCTGGTGTGGTGATGATTTACCAGGACATCTAGTGTCAGCACTGGTGGTCAGGGATGAAGAAAGTAGTGGCAGAGTTTGTTTCAAGATGCCTCACTTGTTAGCAAGTAAAGGTCGAGCATCAGGTTCTAGTAGGCTTATCAAAGCCACTAGAGGTTCTGGAGTGGAAGTGGCATGCTATCTCTATATACTTTGTTACATGGCTTCCACATACATCTAGGGGATATGATTCTATATGGGTGATTGTTGACCGACTCACCAAGTCGGCCTACTTACTACCCATCTGAGAGAAAGGATTAGTATAGGTCATGGGATTCCCTTATTTATAGGAGATTTTATGACTTATTGGGGTTCCATTGATGATCATATATAACCATGATGCATGTTTAACATCCCGGTTGTGTAAGGGATTATAGGATGCATTCGGGACTCAGCTTCATTTGAGCACCGCCTTTCATTCTCATATGGATGGTAAGAGGGAGCAGACCATCCAGACACTAGAGTACATGCTTCATTCTTGTGTCCTAGATTTTTTCTATAGTTTGGAGGATCACTTGCCCTTAGTGGATTACGCATACAAAAACAGCTATCACTCCAACGTCGGTATGGGACCATTTGAGGCCTTATATGGTCGACCATGTAGATCACCTCTATGCTGGACAAACCATGGCGGAGTTAGTTCTTATGGGTCCCAATTTGGTACGGGATACCACTAAGAAGGTGAAGATCATACGAAAGTGGATGAAGACTGCACAGATCAGATATATGTCTTATGATGATAGTAGATGGAGACCTCGGGATTTCTAGGAGGGGGACCATGTATTCTTGCAATTCTCCCCCCTATGGAGACTAAAAAGATTTTTCTGGGGTGGTAATTTATCTCCGAGGTTTATCAGACCATTTCAAATACTTTGTAGGATTGGCCAGGTGGCATACCACTTGGAATTGCCACTGTACTTGGAGAGGGTGCATGACGTCTTCAACGTATCCCAGATGAGGAGATATGTGCATGACCCATCCCACGTCATCGACCATGGAGAGCTGGACTTTGATGATGGGGATAAATTTACGGAGGTCCCAATGGAGATTAAGGATCAACAGGAGTGGGTCCTTCGTGCATGATTGATACCTCTAGTGTGCGTTCGCTGGTATCCTGGGAACCTCCAGGAGAGCACATGGGAATGGGAGGCTCAGATTCATGCTCAGTACCCCCATTTGTTTCCTTAGTCTATGTTGTGGATTTCATGGATGAAAATCCATAAGGTGTGGAGAATGTAAAGACCCAGATTTTCCATGTATTTTATTAAAATTATATGGAATTATTATGAGTTTTCGAAAATTGACAGTGAGTGATTCTAATGCCTGGTGTTCCCAGAATGGATTTCGGAACATTTTTTAATGTAAGTTCAGTAAACGTGTGAGCGGCATTTTCTAACATTTGAACTGGTGCATGGATTAAAAATCTGAGAGCACCATTGAATCCACAATGCTTGGATTCACTTAAGGAAGGTTTCACTTAAACCATAGAAGGTCGAGAGAAAAAGATAGATGTTAGGAATTTTAAAAGAATAATAAAATAAGAATTTTATTTTATTTTCTTTCTTTTTTTCCTCCAACGGACAAGAAGTGGTGGTGGGACAAAAGGTGTGTCAAGCCATTAAATGGATTGACTCCTAAATTCTTTGTAAAAGCACCGTTAGAATTAGGAAGGTTCCTTAATTAATTGAACCACATTAATTCCACATTCATTACTCACCCTCCCCCTCTCCAATTTATATAAATCATGTGGAGGAGTATTGGCATGGCTTCACCAATTGATGAAGTTCTAATAAAGTGTCGCAACGCGAACCACTTGGAGGATGGAACCGGTTCTTGCATGCGGTGTCGAGCACCACCGAATCTCTAGCTAAAGAATGACGATTGAGTGGCATCATTGGAGGATTTTTGCATAATAGACTAACGACGACTCTTCCTCAAATGCAGATGTTCTCCAATGACCTTGAGGTAAGGATTTTATTTGGTTTTAGTTTCAAGATTTATTGAATCTTATTCTACCCTATTTATATCAAGATAATGTAGAGGTAACGGTCCAAACAAACAAGGTCTGGACCCTCTACCATTTTTTTGGAATTTGGTGTATTCTTTACGAGCATTTAATTCAGGTTGAATGAAACCTGGTACGCCAGGTGACGGCAGTGTCCAGCAACGGCCGACTGTGGAGGAGATAGTGGTGCTCTGTCAACTGCCACCAGGGGAGGAGGCCATGACCGAATCCACGGTGGGTGGAGATGGTGACTGGCTCAGGCCGAACATGAAGGAGGTGGTGGTACACTGCCACGTGCCGCCGGAGAAGGGATTCGCGACATACAACAGCAGCGGCAGGCATTGGCCAACCACGGATAGTGGCGAGCGGCGCTCCTTCATGTGCCGCTGAAGGAGCCCGCAACTCGGAAGCCACAGCGGAGGGACGAGACCCACAACGGATCCCACGGGTGACCTGGAAATTCCAAGAGGTTCTGTTGCTCCACCTTCTCTACAGGGGAGAAATCTCTTTTCATGCCAACTTAGGCGGGCCACTTCTTCAGTGGGTCACGCCTCCAGCAAGCTCTGCCCCTTCGTGAGTCGGGTCATGCCCCTATGTGGGCTGGACCGCACTAGTCCAACAAGTCATGCCAACTAGGTTGGTTGGGCCATTCCAAAGCCCATGCCGTGTTAGACCAGACAGTAACCCTTCCAAGCCTAGTTTCACTAAAAGAGCCATAACTTTTGAACCAGACGTTCGTTTGATGAACCATCTACGGTAATGGGATCCTTTGATCGAGGCAATTCTTTTGGTATACTCCACTTGAGTTTCAGAGAAATTTAGAGTACAGTAGTTTTGGATCGAACCCGAATCCAACCAGGCCCTCGGTACTAAAATGCATATTTGTCACAGACTGAGCGATCGATTGACATGCCTTCTATCACGTCAAAACCCTTATGACATGGAAGTCCTTTGGGATACTTAGTTGTGGAGATTCGTAGAGGTTGAGGTACAAATGATGGCATGGAGATCATATTATCCCTGAATCAACTATACTATGAGGGGGAATCTAGTGGCTGGCATTGAGGCAGAGGTTAGAGACAAATCATACGGAGGTTAGTACCAAGTGATCCTGTGTGGATCAGCACCCATCCTGTGTGGGTCAGATCCTATGTGGGTCAGCCCTCGGTGATCCTGTATGGGACAGCGCATACTGATCTTGTGTGGGTCAGATCTTGTGTAGGTTAGCGGGGGTTAGTACATATCGATCCTATTTGGTTCAGACTCTTTATGGTCATCAACAGAGCCTCTTGATAAAATAAGAGGATCTTTATTTATAAATAATCATCTATACTTCAGTACTAATACTTGGTATGAGCTGAGTCTTTTACCTTCGTGGTGTCACCTTCATGGTGTTAACATTATGGTACTTTTACCTTTTTGGTGTTACCTTCATAGTGTTATCTTTATGGTACATTTACCTTTGTGATGTTACCTTCGTGGTGTTAACTTTGTGGTACTTTTACCTTTGTGGTGTTACCTTTGTTGTGTTACCTTTGTGGTATTATTCCTTTGTGGATCAGTTGTGGAAATGGCTTAAAATTTGGAGTCTTTAGATTCCTCATGAATGAGACATGTATCTTTTTATAACATAGGTATATGTATGGGCATATACCGAAGTAGATTTGAGGACTAGTTCGTGCTTTTCGATTGAGGTATTTCTTTGTGTTTTTTCCTTTGTGAAACTCTGGGAGACCATAGGGGGTCTCAGGGTCCCTAATGAGTATTCTATACTCACCCTTGCATGGGATACGGCTGCACGTTGTTGTGTCTTATGTAGATGACAGACAGTGTTGATCGAGGTTGAGGGATCTAGGACTGGACATTGCTCAAAGGTGGACCATTTGACATGACGTGATGCGGTGATTACTGATCTTGAGCTGTACCTACCCTTCAGGAAGGATCCTTGGTGGATGATCTAGGAGTTGTTTTCTCTTTTCAGTAGTACTTGTACTTTTCAATTGGGGTTGTATTCCGGCCCCTTTACTTTCAATACACTTTTACTACAGCGGTTTACTTCGTGGTTTCTCATTTTTGTGTTTGTGGATTGTGTGTTTGTACAGGTTTAAAGGAAATTCCTTCCCATTATAGGGATATGCCTTTCCAGTGCTCATCGCGAGCCCCTGGCTTATAGAAGGCAGGCTTGGGGTAGTAAAGGCACGGGCCCTGGGGGATGGGTCGTGACAAGAATGCTCCCAAAACAATGAAATTCAACTCATTAACTCATTAAAATTTTCATAAATAAACTTTATAAAATTATATGAAATAATAAAATATAAGGGGTTCTAAATTAAGTAATTAATTAATCTAATTTCATTATCTTGTACATTAAGTGACGTTGTAGAATGCATTCAAACATTTGGTAACATATCCCTCTAAACAACCATTTTTTCCTTTGAGTTATAATTTCTCTCTCTTTACCCCAATGTAATTATTCTTTCTTCTTATATACTACTCTAATATTCTATGTGTATATACTGAAATATTTATCTAGATCAATTTATCTTTCCTTGATGGGGAATTACATGGTTTAAAAGGTTCTGTTATCAATTCCTCGATAAGAAAGACTGATTAAATGGAACTCCTCGATTTCACATCCATTTTCAAATACACTAAATAAACTATTTTAATCCATCACTATTTTTCTCAAATAACTAATTTATCATGAATAACTATCTTATTTTATTTATGGTTTTATAAAAACAATTATTCCTTTATCCTTTTTATAGACTCTTTATTCTTGTCCCTAAAAACCCTAATTAAGTGGCATATTTCTAATGTTATCTAACCGATCTTCACTTATACTTCATTATTCGTCATCTATTCTTATTTTTCCTTTATGAATGTCCGAGAATGATTTAAATCCCTTCTTTCATGGATACCATTATTATATTGTCTTCTTTATTCCTTACGACATGATTGTGATACGCATTTCTTTCCATGGGTAACACTTATGTTTATTCCTTGTGTTTTATTATTTTCTGAGTAACAAAAATTCATGAACATGTTATGATGGATACGCCAAGATACATATCCAATGCATTTGGTAATGGTTAGTATCATGAGACATCATGTATGGTATTATAGAGAAAACCTAATCCATTATGGGATTTTTCCACCATGTGATATCTTCTTGGAAGTTAGTCATGACTCATGTTTATGACATGTTAAATATTTCTTCCACATTCTTACATTTCCATGATCATTTGACTCCATGTTCTATATGATATTCCTATACATGTTTATTAATGTTCCACACCTATTATGTTATCTTGTGATGCCTTTTAATCGTGTGTTATGATTATTTTCCATGATTATAACTTTACTGGGATTTTTAGCTCTACCATTTCTTCTATGTAACCCCCTAGTTTTACTATACAGATGTCAGTTCTTAAAGGATGTTAGGATCTCATTATGGAAGATTAATAAATAGATATTTTATTCTACTCACATGATTTTAATATTATGATAATAATATTCAAAATACAACATAATTTACAATTTATGGATGATATAAGAACTCATTAGTTAGAAATCTCATAGAATATTTAATATATTTAGTCATAGGAAATAACACTATTTATAGTCTTTATAAAAAATAATAAACTAATGAATATAATAATAAAAATCATCTCCCTCCTAATAAATACCACCCCTCACCACCCCTACTCCTCACACCTTCAAATCCTTGAATCTTGTCAATATTCTAACCAATTCCATTCATAAGCATATTCCCCGGGTTGAAGAGATGTTATGATAAAAAGATAACCAAACCTAAGTGCCTTAGTGAGGTTCTCATGGATAATATATTCTAGCAGTAAAATCCTCCTTCTTTCTCTTTTAAATTCTTTTGTTATTTTACCATATCCTCAACTAACCTATCTCAAATAATGTCATAAAATAGGAATAATAGATATACTAAAATTTTATTATGTTGATTTAATATTCATCATAAAATATCTTATCTTCCCCTTTTATCTTAAAAACAAAACTTCATCCGTGAAATGTCGATTCCCTGCCATCATGGAAGAAAATTTTTTATTTTCCATTATTACCTTCAAGGATGGTAATAAAGAAATTAGTATGGTTAAAACAAATTTTAATATGTATATTATAACGTTTTCCATGTTATATATATAATTTATAGATATAATATTAAATAAAACAAAACTAGTTTGTGATGATTGTAAAAAATGCCAAAATAAACTAAACAGTTATTATTAATGTTTTATCAAATGAATCGTCCTCATACCAGAAAAAAATGGTTTATGTAACCACTGAAACGTTTCGAAGTGTATAAATACCATATAATTTCACTTTTCAAGAATTTTTTCCATTTGAAAAAAACTACCATAATTTTAGACAATCAAACCAACCATGAAACCTTGAAATGAACGCTCTGATAATGATGGCATTGAACTCTCTAACGCATCAAAATGGTCTTAAATATACTTAATAAAATTATAATAAATCAAATAAATATATTATAACGACCCATACTTCACATACATTGTTAATACTTCAAAATTGAAGCACACTTATTTCAACATATGACAAAACCACAAAGGACCGCATAGGTATAGTGTCTTTAGAAACTGGAAAACATAAACAACTGGTTCATAAATCTTCTACAGTGTCTCCCATTTATTTCATCATATCTAGGGTCAATTTTAGCATATTCTACTTAATATCCATCTTCCTGGCCTAGGGAAAAGAAAACATACAAAAAAAAGGGTGAGCTCAAATGCTCAGCAAGGGCAAATAAAGGAAATAAAAATCATATCATATCTTTTTGAAAATCATAACCTGCAAAAGAGATCATAATATCTTAACATGGAATAAATCATAGAAGTGAAAATGAGATCACCATAATCATAACATAAAGCTTGAAACTTTGTGGCATGCACACATAATTATGGAAAATCATTTCTTGTTAGTCATGACTCATTTCCAAGACTATCTTAGCGGAGAAAGTCCATTTCTGAACCGAGTTCACTCCTCGTTTCAGTCCTGTATCACTGAACCGAAATAACCTTCCATTCCAGCCATGTCTATCTCATGAGATATAAATCTTTACCCAATGCATTGGATGGAGATATAGGTCCCACCCATCTTATAATGAATCCTTTCTTATGTGTGCCACATAATCATAAATCATACATCATCGCATAACACATGTAACAAAAATGGGATTCTTGAAACATCATGACATCATAAAACAAATCATATAAGGTAAATGACTTCATAAAAATAATTCCCTCACAACATAATCAAATAAATTTAATAATAGGGATAAAAACAGAACCCTATATTATCTTAGATGGAAAATAATTTTGATAAAACATTTGAACTCCATTCTTGAGGAAAATATCATTTCTACTTCAAAAACACTTTTCTTTTCTTAAAATGTCATACAATTATAAACTAAAAGAAGTTGATTAAAAATAAACATGAAAACTTATAAATGAAGATTCTTGGAAATAATGTTTTAAAATCCATTCTTTCCATATAAGTTAAAAAAACATTCTTCGAACTTTTGTCAGAAAAGTCAAAAAGTACCTCGTACGAAAAACGACAAAAGATTCCTTTCATATCCTTTACTAAAAACTCACCGAAGGGTAAAATTGGATTTAAACAATTGTAGTTGGATGGAAATAATATTACATATTGAGTAAACATGGATGTGGATGATAAAATACACCCTAGTAAATACCAAAGTATAAACAATCTCGGATAAAAATGAGATTGTGATATTTCCCTTACCTTAGGTCCGATTTTCATTGTACATGTCTGAAGCTCCTGTATAATGGTTTAAATAATGTTATTGACTTATTCCAGAATCATAAATATTGATATGATATCATATATGTTCATATTCTTAGCTTCTTATTAGTAATATTTCATTGTTACTTGTTACTCGGGTCTTTATTGCCTTTTGTTCTTATGCGTGTTTTGCCGAATAAATTCTTATTATTATTTTAAGGTTATAGATACATTATATCCAGAATGGTATTAGTGTAACATATATCATATTTATTCATTCAATTAATTTATATAATTACTATGTAATGATGATCATGTAGAACGAGTCGCATCACATCGTGGAGACGGTACTTCATACGTACGCACGAGCGATGATATTGTTCCCATGATTGTGGAATTGTATTTAAGTGTATTTATACTATTTCAGTATTAATATAACTTTATAATAATTATATATAGTTACTCATTACACCATTATACCCATCCTTGTAAGGTGATGGTGGAAAATAGAGTACACCACGGCGTGGAGACGGTATTCCGTACGTACGCACGCGCGGTGATTTCATTTTTCCGTAGGATGGATAGAAGGTGAATTAGGGTTGTTTAATATTTATAATAACATATCAATATTTAATTAATACTGATGTTATTACTTTATCATGAAACAACTAAAGAAGAAGAAGTTGAAGAAGAAAGAAATTGAAAAGATCGGTAATGGGTATTACCTCTTCTTTGAAACTCCTCTCTGAATCCTCCACTTAGGGAACTAATATTGGTCTTTGAAGAAGACCAGGACCTCTAGGATTATTCTAGAGAAGTGGAGAAGGGATTTTGGCAGGGGTTGGACGAGATTGAGTGCTAAATTTTGTGTGAGGAGGAGGGGGAGGAGGTGCCCTTTTATAAGGGAGGAGAGGGGCACCTTAGGAATACCTCAAAATATTATTTTATATTAAAGTCAAAATCAGTTTATAATGGTTACAAAGGGTCTTATTTCGAAGGTAAAGTGGGGATGGGTCGAAATCCTATCAACCAATATGATTTAGACAAGTTTAGGTTATTATTTTAACCTTATCAATTAGATTTAACTCTATGTTAAATAAGTTAACTTTTACCGTGACTTTTTTTTTTCTTACACTATATGGTTAATACACTTACTACAACACGCCAAACGAACCCCAAGTTGTTTATTATTAATATATATATCCTTATATAAGTCATTTTTCCGATCCTTAGATTTTTAGGAATAAAATAACAATTAATAATATAATATTTGGTTTAAAAACTATTTTGTGACAATTTTGACACTATTTGATATATGATTTTTGTGAAAGCCATAACAGAATTATATGTTCGAAAAAAGTTGATTAAATCAACAATAATATATCATAGTAGCCTAGAAAATTATTGGAATTCATAAAAAGTCTCAAATTACATTTATTTGGGCATTTATAACATCAATTATGTTAACATTTCCTTAAAAGGGTAATTACTACATCATCGTTGTATCATAAATAAATTAATTTATTTAAAGTCTAAAAATTATAAATAAAATATAATTATGTAGGAAATCTTTTTATATTTCTAATGAATATTTATAATCGAATTTATCTTATGTATAAACCCATATTAAAAATGTTTTAGTTATTAAACTTTGATTTTAACTATTTTAACTATTCATTAAATAAAATAATATTAAATGTCATAATATAATCCAAGTGGACCTAAATGGTCATATTATATTCATAAGGTTGTTTTTGGTCGAATTAAACTTATCCAATAGAGTTGGGACATGTGTTAGGGTAATAGTAATATCATATTTACCCTTAGTTACCCTATTTACTATTAACCGCGGTAAAAAAAATAAAAAGTTACTATTCACCAAAAAATTATTTTTATCACATTGAACCACATTTTACTTACTGATATCAACCGTGTCTGTCGGAGTTTCGAAATTCCATTCACAGAAGCGGTAAAATTAAGTTTTATGCAAAATTCAGTTTTTAACCTACCACTTAGTGGTTTCACTATTCATCAAAAATTGAAAGTTTTCAGAAAAATACCAAAATTTCACCCTAGGCTAATTTCGGTATTCCGAATCCAAGAATGAAGTCCATTTTGAGAGATAAAATTTCAAAAAGTGGTTATTACTATTCATAAAGGCTATTTTAAATAATATTTTAATAGCATATCGTCGTTTAGTGAAACTCGGTATTGCGTACAACGTAAGCTATCGAGGAAGGTCGCGATTGCGTGTAGAGCAATCCAAGAAAGTGTTGTGTAGAAAAGATTCCTTTGATGATTTATATAACATAAAAGTCTCGGGTGTTACATTCTACCCCCCTTAAAAAGAATTTCGCCCTCGAAATTCATCACTTTGTAACAAACAGATGAGGATACTTCTCCCTCATCATATCCTCAAGCTCCCATGTAGCTTTTTCAAGTTGGTGGTTCCTCCATAAAACTTTCACCAATCGAGTGGTCTTGTTTTGTAGGACTTTTTCGCTACAATCCAGAATCTCTATCGGTTGTTCTTCATAAGAATGATCTTGCTCCAGTGGTACAACTTCTGAGATGAGTACATGTGAAGGATCAGGTATATAATTTCTCAGGAGAGATACATGGAACACATCGTGAACTTGAGAGAGATTTGGTGGAAGCGCCAATCGGTAATCTACCTTCCCAACACGATCCAGTATTTTGAAAGGACCGATATACCCAGGGTTCAACTTCCCCTTCTTTCCAAATATCATAACCCTCTTCCAGGGAGATATTCATAAGAACACTTTATCACCCACTTCAAACTCTAGGTCTTTTCTTCGGTTGTCGGCATAACTTTTCTGTCGACTCTGAGCTGCTCTTATGTGTTGTTGAATAGATCTGACCTTTTCTGCCATTTCATCAACGAGATCAGGTCCTAATAGCTTTCTTTCCCCAACTTCATCCCAGCAAGTTGGAGTCTTGCATTTCTTTCCATATAGAGCTTCATAAGGAGCCATCTGAATACTGGAGTGAAAGCTATTATTATAAGAAAATTCCACCAAAGGTAGGTGTTGATCCCAACCTCCTTTGAAATCCATAGAGCAAGCTCTCAACATATCTTCTAGGGTTTAAATTGTTCTCTCAGACTGACCGTCTGTCTGAGGATGATGAGCAGTGCTGAAACTCAACTCTGTATCCAGAGTATGCTGAAGACTTCGCCAGAACATCAAGGTAAATCTCGGATCCCGATCAGATATAATAGAAAGTGGTACTCCATGCAATCTTACCACTTCCTTTACATATATCCTGGCAAGCTGATCTAGAGAGAAATCCTCTCTAATAGCAATGAAGTGTGCAGACTTTGTAAGATGATCAACTGTGACCCAGATAGCATTATTGCCTTTGGATGTTTTAGGAAGTCCTATGACAAAGTTCATAGTGATATTTTCTCATTTCCATTCAGGTATGGGTAATGGTTGTAAAATCCCCTTAGACTTATGTCTCTCAGCTTTAACTTGTTGACAAACCAAGCATCGAGAGACATATTCAGCAACATCTCTTTTCATGCCATCCCACCAGAAGTACTCTTTCAGGTCCCTATACATCTTCGTGCTTCCAGAATGAATAGAGAATGAAGAACTATGAGCCTCATCCAGCAGCTCCTTTAATTCGGGGATGGGAGGAACACAAACCCGATTCCTGAACTTTATTATCCCATCACAATCAAGGTTGAATTCAGGAACATTTCTCACCTTCTTTTGTAACTCGGCATCTTCTTTATGTGCCTCTTTAATCTTCACATGTATAGATGGTTGAACATTAATTTGAGAAAGATAAGATTTTTCCCTTCCATTATAATTCCAAGATCCATCCTTTGTAAATCCATAAATATTGGATCTTTTGTGATCCTCATCATGGATAAGCTAGCATGGTCTTGTCGACTTAATGCATCAGCCACCTTGTTTGCTTTCCCAGGGTGGTAATGGATTGAGCAGTCATAATCCTTAATCAGCTCCAACCATCTTCTTTGACGCATATTCATCTCCTTTTGTGTGAAAATATACTTTAAACTTTTATGATCAGTATAAATATCACACCTTTCACCATAAAGGTAATGCCTCCAAATCTTTAATGCAAAGATTACTGCAGCTAACTTTAAATCATGAGTTGGGTAATTTTTCTCATGTATTTTAAACTGTTGTGAGGCATAAGCTATCACCATATCAATCTTTCATAAGAACACACCCCAATCCCTTCTTGGATGCATCACTGTAGATCACAAACCTTTCTCCACTACAAGGCAGTGTGAGCACAGGTGCACTGGATAACCTTCTTTTCAACTCCTTGAAATTCTCTTCACATTCCTCTGTCCAAACAAACTTAACTCTTTTCCAAGTCAACTTGGTGAGTGGATTAGATAATCGTGAAAAATCTTTTACAAAACGTCGATAATATCCAGCCAAACCAAGAAAACTTCGGATCTCAGTTACTGTTGTTGGTCTCGACCATCTTTCGATAACCTCTCTTTTTGCTGGATCCACAGATATCCCCTCTTTTGAGATTATGTGACCCAAAAATGCAACTTTTTGAAGCCAAAATTCACACTTTGTAAATTTGGCATAAAGCTTCTCCTTTCTTAGGGTCTTCAATATAATTCTCAAGTGATCTTCATGATCTTCCTTGCTCTTTGAATAGACAAGAATATCGTATATAAAGACTACCACAAATTGATCAAGATAGTCTCTAAAGACTATATTCATTAGATCCATGAAGATAGCAGGGGCATTAGTAAGACCAAATGGCATCACTATAAATTCATAGTGTCCATACCTTGTACAGAAAGCTGTCTTTGGTATATCCTCCCTTTTGACCCTTAATTGACGATACCCCGAACGAAGATCAATCTTGGAAAAGTATTTAGCTCCACGTAGTTGGTCAAATAAGTCATCAATGCGTGGGAGAGGATATTTGTTCTTGATAGTGATCTTGTTAAGTTCTCGATAATCAATGCAGAGCCTCATTGATCCATCTTTCTTCTTAACAAATAGAATAGGTTCTCCCCAAGGTGACGCACTAGGGCGTATGAATCCCTTATCAAGATTATCTTGGATTTGCTTCTTCAATTCCTGCAACTCAATTGGGGCCATTCTATAAGGTGTCTTTGAAATAGGCAAAGCACCCGGTACGAGTTCTATTGAAAACTCAACTTCACGATTTGGTGGATGACCCGGTAATTCCTCCGGAAAGACATCATCAAACTCCCGTACGATGGGCATATTCTTAATCGTGAGTTTTTCACCAACCATTTGAGATAAATAACCTTCATTTAGTGGAATCAATACCCATAAAATGGAAGAAATTTCCACTAGAAGGTTATGTTCATCCTTGCATTGATAAACAATCATAGATTGATCTGGAATATGAAATGTGACTTCCCTTCTTTGGAAATTGATATGAGCTCCGTATAAAGAAAGCCAATCCATGCCAAGAATCACATCGAATTCCACTAAAAGAAGGATCACAAGATTTGCAGGAAGCACTTTCCCACAAATGTCAATTGAAGAAGAATTATAAACTTTTGATGCGATTGATGTTCCATTAGGTGTTGTCACAGCTAACTCAACATCTAATTGTTGAGGTAATATGGTGATACCCTTAGGAAATTCTTCATAAATAAAAGAGTGGGTGGATCCAGAATCAAATAAAACATTTGCTACTTTAGAGTGGATGGTAATTGTACCTTTCAACCACTTCGTTATCGTACTCCACATCACTGATAGAAATTGCATGTGACTTTCCTTTGTCTTTATCCTTAAGAGTTTGTTGACGTCGACCATCGTCATCAACCCTTGGATTTGGGCATTTATTGGCATAATTCCCCATCTCCTTGCACTTGAAACATTGAAGTGTAGTAGGTTCATTCTGTGTATCCCTTCCTTTATTTGCATCATTAGACATCTTCTTCCCATTATCGCGGCATTAAAATGCCCGATGACCTTCCTTTTCCACATTTGAAACATTTACTTGTCTCTTTAAGACAACTCCCTCCATGTTTCTTTCCACACTTTGAGCATAAGGGAAAGCTCATCTTCTTTTCAGTGTGCTCTTTAGATTTTCCTTTGAATTCCATTTTCCTCTTCTTATCAAACCCATATGACTGATGGGTTACTCCAATTTCCATCTCGACTTTGAGAGCACATCGAACGATTTCCTCATAGCTATTGAAGTCCCTTATGGCTAACGCCCTTCGAAGACTTTGTTTTAAGACACTAAAGAATCGATCGATCTTACTCTCAGGTTGGATAATAATACCAGAAGCGTACCTTGCAAGTCTTGTAAAATTTTCTTCATAGGTACCAACAGATTCATCATCCCTTTGCTTCAGTTCAAGAAACTCTTTCTCCATCTTTGTTCGGAGAATACGAGGGAAGTACTTATTGAAAAATAAGTTCTTGAACTCGTCCCATTCCATGGACTCAATTTCATCCCTTTTCCTCGTATTCTTAATAAGATTCCACCATTGATCAGCATCTCCTTCCAAACGATACACTGCTAGGATGACTTTATCATGTCAGAACATTGAAGAACTGAAAATATCTTTTCAGTAGTACTAATCCATTGTTCAGCAACTAATGGATCAGTAGACCCGCTGAAAGAAGGTGGACGCTGCCTCATGAAGGATTCAACAGAATGTTGATCCTTCCTTTGCTCGTTTGGAAGTCCTGCATGATTCATAGCTTGAGAAAGTTGTGTGAGCATGGCTACAAGATTTTGCATTCTAGCTCCCATAACGTTTTGGTTGCTCAGGGGGGACAATCATTGCATTTCCCATCGCATTCCACATTAACACGGTTCCTTCGGGTTCCATCCATTGACTAAAACCAAGAAGAATAGTGTGAGCAACACTAATTATAATAGGAAAACCACATAATTCAAGAATAAAATTTTCACGCTTAAGGTCTCTATCCTAGGTTATTCATGGCCATTTCTAAAACACAAAGATTGTGTTCTATGCTTAGACTTATCCTTAGGGTTCTTACTAAGGCTTTCACATCCTAGTTCCAAAGGTTGACTATACCTTTCCTCTGATACCAACTATAACGACCCCATACTTTACATACATTGTTAATACTTCAAAATTGAAGCACACTTATTACAACATGTGACAAAACCACAAAGGACCGCATAGGTATAGTGTCTTTAGAAACTGGGAAACAATAAACAACTGGTTTCATAAATCTTCTACAGTGTCTACCATTTATTTCATCATATCTAGGGTACCTTTTAGCATATTCTACTTAATATCCATCTTCCTGACCTGGGGAAAAGAAAACATACAAAAAAAGGGTGAGCTCAAATGCTCAGCAATGGAAAATAAAAGAAATAAAAATCATATCATATCTTTTTGAAAATCATAACCTGCAAAAGAGATCATAATATCTTAACATGGAATAAATCATAGAAGTGAAAATGAGATCCCCATAATCATAACATAAAACTTGAAACTTTGTGGCATGCACACATAATCATGGAAAATAATTTCTTGTTAGTCATGACTCATTTCCAAGACTATCTTAGTGGACAAAGTCCATTTCTGAACAGAGTTCACTCCTCGTTTCAGTCCTGTATCACTGAATCGAAATAACCTTCTGTTCCATCCATGTCTATCTCATGAGATATAAATCTTTACACAATGCATTGGAGGGAGATATAGGTCCCACCCATCTTATAATGAATCCTTTCTTATGTGTGCCACATAATCATAATCATACATCATCGCATAACACATGTAACAAAAATGGGATTCTTGAAACATCATTACATCATAAAACAAATCATATAAGGTAAATGACTTCATAAAATAATTCCCTCACAACATAATCAAATAAAATGTAATAATAGGGATAAAAACAGAACCCTATATTATCTTAGATGGAAAATAATTTTGATAAAACATTTGAACTCCATTCTTGAGGAAAATATCCATTTCTACTTCAAAAACACTTTTCTTTTCTTAACATGTCAGACAATTATAAACCTAAAAAAAGTTGATTAAAAATAAACATGAAAACTTATAAAGGAAGATTCTTGAAATAATGTGTTAAAAATACATTCTTGCCGTATAAGTTAAAAAAACAGTCTTCATACTCATGTCGGAAAAGTCAAAAAGTACCTCGTATGAAAAACGACAAAAGATTCCTTTCATATCCTTTACTAAAAACTCACTGAAGGGTAAAATTGGATTTAAACAATTATAGGTGGATGGAAATAATATTACATATTGAGTAAACATGGATGTGGATGATAAAATACACCCCAGTAAATACCAAAGTATAAACAATCTCGGATAAAAATGAGATTGTGATATTTCCCTTACCTTAGGTCCGATTTGCTTTGTACGTGTCTGAAGCACCTGTATAATGGTTTAAATAATGTTATTGACTTATTCCGGGATCATAAAATATTGATATGATATCATATATGGTCATATTCTTAGCTTCTTATTAGTAATATTTCATTGTTACTTGTTACTCGGGTCTTTATTGCCTTTTGTTCTTATGCGTGTTTTGCTGAATAAATTCGTATTCTTCTTTTAAGGTTATAGATACCTTATATCCAGAATGGTAGTTAGTGTAACATATATCATATTTATTCATTCAATTCATTTATATAATTAACTATGTAATGATGATCATGTAGAACGAGTCTCATCAAATCGTGGAGACGGTATTCCGTACGTACGCACGAGCGATGATATTGTTCCCATGATCGTGGAATTGTATTTAAGTGTATTTATACTATTTCAGTATCAATATCACTTTATAATAATCATATATAGTTACTCATTACACCATTATACCCATCCTTGTAAGGTGATGGTGGAAAAATAGAGTACACCACGGCGTGGAGACGGTATTCTGCACGTACGCACGCGCGGCGATTTCATTTTTTCCGTAGGATGGATAGAAGGTGAATAGGGTTGTTTCATATTTTATAATAACATATCAGTATGTAAGTAATACTGATGTTATTACTTTATCATGAAATAACTAAAGAAGAAGAATTTGAAGATAAAGAAATTGAAAAGATCGGTAATGGGTAATTACCTCTTCTTTGAAATACCTCTTTGAATCCTCCACTTAGGGAGCTAAGATTGGTATTTGACGTAGACCAGGACTTATAGGATTATTCTTGGGAAGTGGAGAAGGGATTTTGGCAGGGTTTGGCCGAGCTTGAGTGCTCAAATTGGTATGAGGAGGAGGGGGAGGAGGTGCCCTTTTATAAGGGAGGAGAGGGACTTAGGAATACCTCAAAATATTATTTTATATTAAAGTCAAAATCGGTTTATAATGGTTCCAAAGGGTCTTATTTCGAAGTTAAAGTGGGATGGGTCGAAATCCTATCAACCAATAAGATATTAAACAAGTTTAGGTTATTATTTTAACCTTATCAATTATATATAACTCTATGTTAAATAATTTAACTTTTACCGTGACTTTTTGTTTTCTTACACTATATGGTTAATACACTTACTATAGCATTGCCAAACGAACCCAAGTTGTTTATTATTAATATATATATCCTTATCTAAGTCATTTTTTCCGAACCTTAGATTTTTAGGAATAAAATAACATTTAATAATATAATATTTGATTTAAAAACCTATTTGTGTCAATTTTTACACTATTTGATATATGATTTTTTTGAAAGTCATAACAGAATTATATGTTCGCACCAAGTTGATTAAATCAACCACTAATATATCATTAGTAACCTATAAAATTATTTTAATTCATAAAAAGTCTCAAATTACATTTATTTGGGCATTTATAACATCAATTATGTTAACATTTCCTTAAAAGGGTAATTACTGCATCATCGTTGTATCATAAATAAATTAATTTATATAAAGTCTAAAAATTATAACTAAAATATCATTATGTAGGAAATATTTATAGCTTTCTAATGAATATTTATAATCGAATTTATCTTATGTATAAACCCATATTAAAAATGTTTTAGTTATTAAACTTTGATTTTAACTATTTTAACTATTCAGTAAATAAAATAATATTAAATGTCATAATCTAATCCAAGTGGCCCTAAATGGTCATATTATATTCATAAGGTTGTTTTTGGTCGAATTACACTTATCCAGTAGAATTAGGACATGTGTTAGGGTAATAGTAATATCATATTTACCCTTAGTTACCCTATTTACTATTAACTGCGGTAAAAAAAGTAAAAAGTTACTATTCACCAAAAAATTATTTTTTATCTCATTGAACCACATTTTACTTACTGATATCAACCGTGTCTATCGGATTTTATAAATTCCATTCACAGAAGCAGTAAAATTAAGTTTTATGCAAAATTTAGTTTTTAACCTACCACTTAGTGGTTTCACTATTCATCAAAAATTGAATGTTTTCAGAAAAATACCAAAATTTCACCCTAGGCTAATTTCGGTATTCCGAATCCAAGATTGAAGTCCATTTTGAGAGATAAAATTTCAAAAAGGTGGTTATTACTATTCATAAACGGCTATTTTAAATAATATTTTAATATCCTATCTTCGTTTAGTGAAACTCGGTATTGCGTACAACGCAAGCTATCGAGGAAGGTCACGATTGCATGTAAAGCAAGCCAAGCAAGTGTTGTGTAGAAAAGATTCCTTTGATGAATTATATAACATAAAAGTCTCGGGTGTTACATATATAACAGGTTATAAATTAAGTAATTAATGAATCTAATTTGATAATCTAGTTCATTATGTGAAATTTCATAATTCAGTTGTACATAAGGAAAGGGATCTCTCCAAACAACCATTTTTCTTTTAGGTTACACTTTACATTTCTTTTCCCAAATATAATTATTCATTATTCTTATATAATTCTCCAATATTCTATGTGTATGTACCAAACATATTAATGTTGCTGAATTCATCTTTCTTTTATGAGGAATTTAATGTTTTAAAAGTTTCCCTTCTCAATTCCTCCGGATAAGAAAGCCCGATTAAAGGGAACTTCTCCATTTCTTGCACTTTTTTAAGTACACTAAATAAACTATTTTAGAACATCAGTATTTTTCTAAAATAACTCATTTTATCATGAAAACTATCTTTGTTAATTTATAGATTTATGAAAACAATTATTCCTTTATCCTCTTTAATGAATCTTTATTCTGGTCCCTAAAACAGCACTTAAGTGGTACATTCCAAATGTTACCCAATAACTCTTCAATTATACTACATTATTCATGATATATTATTATTTTTTCCTTTATTCATGGACATGAATAATTCAAATCCCTCAATTCGTGGATTCCAATGTTATATACCCTCTTTTTATTCCTTATTACATGATTACAATACTGATTTCTTTCTATAGGTAACCAATATGTTTATTGATTATGTTTGATTCTATATATGGAACAAAAATGCATAAAAATGTTATGATGGGTGATACAAGATAGTTCTTTGGATAATTGGTTAATTTTTAGTCTCAGGATACAACATGTTTGGGATTAGGGAGTAAACCTAAACAATTATAGGACTTTATATGATACAGTCTTAACAGTTAGCCTTGACTCATATTTATGTCATGTAATATGTTACTACCACATTCCTATATTTCCACAGTCATAGGATTCCATGTTATGTATAATATACCTCAACATGTTTATTCATGTTCCATATCGATTATGTTGTCATGTTATTCCTTTAACTCATGTGTTGTGATTCTTTTCTATACTTATTACCTTACTAGGATTTTTAGCTCATCCATTTTGTTTATGTATTCCCCAGGTTATCTTATGAAAATGTTGGATCTTAAATGACGTTAGAAGATTATTATGGAAGATTAGTAAAGATTTGTTTTATTCTAGTTCCATGTTCTTAATTTTAAGTTTCTAATCTTTCAAAGACATTATAATTTACACTCCTTCATTTTTATTTAATGTTTAATTATGCTAAAATCATGTGATAATATGTTTAAAAGTATAGGGTCATTTCTTAAAAGGTTTGATTTATAATTTATAAAAAATTTCTTTTTTAATATATATATTAATATATATATATTATGAGATGTTTTTATTCAATCAAAATATATATTAGATATAAATTAAGTTAAAATAATCAAATCATTTATAAAAATGTGAATTTTGATGAATTTTTAAGTTCTAATATAAATATATATTTTAATAAAAATATATTAATTTATATTATTTAAATAAATATTTTAATTTATATAAGAGTAATGATAAAAAATGTAATGCGTAATAATATATCATTAAGAAAATAAACTTAAATATTTAAAATTTAATTTATAATTACATTAAATAAATTCTTTATGATTGTTTTTGTTAGTCTAAGAAAATAATGTTGTAAAATTACAACTAAATTTTCTGAATATATTGTTAAAATTATTTTAAATATGATATTATGAAGTTATAAATTATTTTTATAATAGTATTTTGTGATTATATTTAAAAGAAATATATATCAAGTATATATTATGAAATTTTGTATAAAAGTACCTTGTTGAAAAATATAATAACACCACACTATATTTATAATTTTGTCATTATTTTTAAGGTTATATATTTTATTACAATTATACATTTAAAAAATATTCAATAATGAATATATTAAAATGTGAAAATTATGAAAATTATGAACTAAGATATATATATATATATATATATTTTATAAATATTCATTAATATTAACTTTAATAAATTAAATAAATATATTAATATAGTTAGGAAAATATATGCATTATTATTAAACATATATTTCTCAAAAATATATAAATTTTATTAAATAAATAATGTAAAAAATATGATAATAGGTGATGATTTGGAAAATAAACCGATGGAGGGTTTTGTTTTGGAGAGAGGGATCAATTTTGGGGGATTATATTCCTTTGGATGAACCAATCATTATAGATGAGTTTAGACCAAACATAAAGAGACGAGCAAGTAAGATATTATGTCTACGGAGAAGGATTCAAGAAATATGGGGGCTCGAGCTTGCCAAAAGAGATCAGATGTTGGTGAGGGATTTCAAGTGAAGTTCCACTAAATAGGGGTTTGGACAGTAAAGGGGTTTTGATAGAAAAAGTTTTTAAAAAAAAGAAGAGGTGTGATATATTATTTGTCTTCGTCTCCATTTAATTAATTTGCAGATATGTGGTAAGTGTATTATTTTTCTTTATAGGTGTATAAATCTATCAATTTTGGTATTGAAAATTCGTTCACATAATCAATCTAGAATTTCCATTTTCTCATAGATATCTATGTTCAATAGTGGTATTTTTAATACCAATTCTAAAATCGAAAGAGGATTTGTGTATCATTTTTCAATGTTTTCGGTCGACAGTTCTTTATTCTTAACTTTTATGTTTTCTACCTTAGATAGTTATCAATATTGTAGTTCTTTTTAAAAAAAATTAGTTTTATCAACAAATTTATTCAGATTTATCACAAATTTGTGAAGCTTCATGAATAATATTTTACTAAACCAAATTAAAACATTAAAATAATAAATCAGTTTAATTATTTTTCCATCATTTTGGCCAGTTTCCTTTGATGAAATGCATATAAATATATGTTATTTTATAACCGAAGTGCGTTTTGTTGAGTTCCACCTCCTGTTGTTTTCCAATCATCTTATAGATGAAAGAGCTACTATATAAGTATATATATATATATATGAATATAAAATATTCTTATACCTATCATATAATGAGAATTTTCCTCCGATAATAGTTTTTTCATAGTGTTCCACCCTCTAAGAGATAGTTAGAGTGGGAGAGGGAGAATAATTACAAGATTCTAGTAAGAAAAAGGTATAGTAAGATAGTCTAAACCTTGCATTTTGAGGTCTTCGACAGTTATGGTAAGGGAAGTTTTTTTTTGCCAAGTTAACATCTATCAAAAATTATGTTTTAATTTGAAAAGTATATGAATGCTCTTATAAAGGATTATGTTTTCCAAAATATATTATGATTTTATATAATAATTTTATTTTTAAAAAATTATGATTTTATTCATAATTAAAATTATGTAAGGATGTTAAATATATTCATCCATTAGAAAACGTTTTATAGCAGAATTAATTTTATAAAAAAATATTCTATGATTATATTTAATCATTTGTGCTTTCAAATTTCAGGTCAAGAACATCAATTTTTATCTATGATATAAAATGATAATTAAGCATTGTTTTTACTATTTAACTTAAATTTAAAGGATGTTTTATTTTATTAAAATTCCCTTATTAATATTTAAATTGAAATAAGTTATTATGTAAAGTATGATCGTGAAGTCAATAGATATTGACATTCTATGGGTTTTCCATATACATAAAGTTTTAAATAAAAAAATATTTTTTTTATATCTTTCATAATATTATATTTGGACATCATCTATAGATATTGTTGACATTTGTTGAATTCTAGTACAAGAAATAATTTTAATTTGTATGTGATTATGTCTAATATTTTATAATAAAATAAATTCTTTGGAAGAGAGGATGTCCCCTTTTCTATGATATTTTCTTAAAAATGGGATTTTTCCGTGTAAATAAGTTGTAATATTATTTTCTCCTATGAAAGTAAATTATATAAGATGTGTAATGGTTTTCAGGTTTTGAAATGAGAAAGGTAGAACCCATAAAAATGTTTTCATGAAATTTGGAACTTGTGTATTGATTGATATGATAAGGTGTGGGGATTAAACCCATGACCTAAAGGGGTCACTATATTATATGTGATACTTCTAAAATCCATATGGTTTTCTTAAAGTCTTCCAAATATCATAATTAATCGATAAACATTTTTATCTTTAGATGTTTTGAGAGGAAAATTCTAAATCTTATTTTAAAAAATGTAATTTGAAATTAAATGTTTATCAACATAATATGTAATAAAATTTTATAAAAAAATTTAACAAAATCTTTATCTATTATTTTATTAAATTAATTCCCACCAGTTTATTTAAAACTCTTATTGGGAACTTTTTGGGAGCGTCCCTTGTTTTAAATATCTATTATAGGTTTAGTAAAAATTAAAATGGTTCTAGTTTCAAAAAGGGAGGCAGAACAAGAGAAAAAAATTAATTGAAAATATTTTGTACAACCCTAAAATATGTACGGTTTTTTCGAATTCTCTAGAACATAAGCTGAAAAAGTTTCTAGAATGTAAAATGGTCTGTGTATTTTTCAGTTCCTTTTTAAATTAAAAATATATATGAAGTATTGTTTTTACGGAATCTAGAAGTGTGGGTTGGGGCCTCTAAAGTTGGTATTAAAGCAATGTCCTAGACAACTTTGGAATTATGAATTTTTGTTTGAGGAAAACAAAATCAAATTGCAAGAATTGTCTTTTTAAATTCTCAGTAATTATATTCCTTTAGAATTTTAAGTTTTCTTAATTGTAAAGATGGAAATTCAGAATTTTTTTAATACTGATGACAAAATTATGAGGGAATAATTCATTTAAGGGTTAAAGAATGTAACATCATATAAATTCAAAACAGTTTATCAATAAATATTTTATTTAATAGTTTTATTTATAGTTTAAAACAAATGAGTTTTTTTAATGAATATATATATATATGATTTTATTTAATCAAAATAAACATTTTATATAAATTATGTTAAAATAATAAAATTATATATTAAAAATGATACATTATTATGAATTTTCAAGTGATAATATAAAATTATATTTTAATGAAAATGTATTAAATTATATTATTTAAATAAATATTTTAATTTAAACAAGGGTCATGTTAAAAAAATAATGCATTATATTGTATCGTTATGAAAATAAATTTAACTCTAAATATTGATTTATAAACATAATAAATAAATTCTTTATGATTTATTTAAGATATCATAACAAATTTTACAATTATAACCCAAATTTATAAATATGAGGTTTTAATTATTTAACATATGATATTATTAATTTATAAATTAATTTTTAAATAAGAATATGAAAATATACAAGGGACATTTATATCAAGTGTATATTTTGAAATTTAGTATAAAAATACCTTATAAAAAATATAATAAAAACACACTAAAAATAAAATTTAATCATTATTTTGAAGGAAATATATTTTAAAACTACTATACTTTTAAAAAAAATTTGAATTTTTAATATATTAAAGTATGGAATTTATGAAGTATGAGATATAAATATATATATATCTATAATATTAATATTCTAGAAAATTAACTTTAATAAATTAATTGGATATATTAATATAGTTATGAAAATATGTGAATAATTATTAAACTAAAATTTCCATAACATATATATAAATTTTATTAAAAAAGAAAATTGAAAATTGGTGAAAACGGATAATAGATATTGATTTAGAAACTAAAATGAGGGAGTGTTTTGTTTTAAGAGAGGGATCGATTATGAGGGATTATTTTCCTCAGGAGGAACTGACCATGGCAGATGAGTTTAGGCCAATTATAGACAGTCGAGTGGGGGAAGGATTTCGTCTGTGGAGAAGGCTTTGAGAAATATGGGGGGCTCGAAGTTTCTGAAGGAGGTCATATTCTGATAAGGGAGTCTTAGCAAAGTTCGACTAAATGGAAGTTTCTACCATGAAGTGGTTTCAAAAATAGAATAGGTGTGAGTTGTTCTTCATCTTTTTCCTCCAATAATCAATTTATGAATCGGGGGTAGGTGTTTGTTTTTATGTAGGTATTTGAATCTATCACTTTTGGCCTAGAAAATACTTGTTCATTATCAATATATGATTTTCTATTTCTTTTAGTGGTATCTATTTGATATTGTTATTTTAAATACTTGTTTTAAAATAAAATAAGTGATTTATGAATCATTTTTAAATTTTTTTAGTTGGAAGTTCTCTATTCTTCTCTTTTATATTATCTTTCATCGATTGTTATCAAAATTATAGTTTTTTAAAAGGTAAATCATTTTGTCAACAATTTTCTATGTATTTATTATGAATCGTTGATGCTTCATGAATAATATTTGGCTAAACCAAATTAAAACAAGTAAATAATCAATCAGTCTAATTATTTTCCATTAAGTTGGCCAGTTTCCTTTGACAAAATGCATATAAATATATATGATTTCACATTAAATATTCTTTCTATTGAATATCAACATCTTTTTGTATTACATTCATCTTACAGATGAAGGAAATTCAATATAATTATATATATATATATATATGAATATAAAATATTTTGGAACTGAATATATAAGGATCACTTCCCTCTCGCAATAATAAGTTCTAGGTATTTCACCCAATGTGAGATAGTTAGAGTGGTAGAGGTAGAATTTCTACAACCTTCTAGTAAGAAAAATATGGAATAATAGAGCCTTAACCTTAAAAGAGGATGTCTTATGCATTTATGGTTAGGGATGTTTTTATTTTTAATGTTTAAATAAATCAAAATTATTTTTAAATTTGTAAATTATATGAATCATTCTGTAAGGAGTTATATTTTCCAAAATCAATTATGATTTTATATAATAATTTTATTATAACAATATTTATTACATAATTTAGAATTATAATTATGTAAGGATGTTATATATATTCTTCCAGTAGAAACCCCCTTTTAATGAAATTTATTATATATAAAAAATATTCTATGATTTTTTTAAGAAACTATACATTAAAATTTTATCTCAACAATATATATTTTTTCCTATGATATAAAATGATAAAAAATATAGTTTTTTTATTCTTTAACTATAATTTCAAGGGATTTTATATTTTATTAAAATTTATATGTTAATATTTTTAATTAGAATAGTTATTTTTTGTAAAGTATGATATTGATTTCAATATAACTTATCATTTTATGTGTTTTATATTTATATTAAATTTTAAATAATAAAATTTATCATGAATTTCATTCATAATATTAGATATCTCAATCATCTATATATTTTCTTTATAGTTCATGTGTTTCAGTGGAAGCATTCATTTTTATTTTTAAGAATTTTTTTAAGACTTTTAAATAAAATCAATTCTTTAGAGGAGTAGATTTCTCCTAGTTCTATTATATTTTCTTAAAAATGGTACTCTACATTGTAAAAAAGTTATAATATTATTTTCTCCTAAGAAAGCCATATATGGAAGATGTTAAATAGTTTTTTGGGTTATGAATTGATAAATGAAGAACCTTTAAAAGTATCTTCATAAAATTTGTAACTTGAGTATAAAATGATATGATAAAGTATGGATAGTAAACAAATGACCTCAAGGGGAAACTATCATATGTGTGATACATCCAGTGGCCACATGGTTTTCTTAGGGTCTACCAACTATCATAATTATTCAATAAAATTTATTATTTTGAAAAGTTTTTAGAGGATAAATCCAATGCTCATTTTAAAAATGAAATTTGAAATTAATTGTTTATCAAAAAAATATGTAATAATTTTTTTATAAAAAGAATTATTGTATTTTGTAAGTATTTTTTATTAAATAATTTCCTACTAGTTTATTTAGAAACTTACTGGGAAATTATTGTGCTCATATTAAGTTTTAAATATCTTTTATAGGTTTTGTAGAAATTAAAATTGTGCTTATTTCATAAAAATAGGTAGTTCAAATGAAAAAAATTAGTCTATTGTGTATATTTTGTGAAACTATAAAATATTTAAGGTATTTTTAATTATCCAAACCCTAGATTAGAAAATTTCATGGAATAAAATTAAAAACATGGAACTAGAATAAAATATATCTTTATTAATCTTAAATAATGAGATTCTATCTTCCTTTTAGGTCCTACATCTTCATAGGATAACCTAGGTAATACTTAGACAAAAGGTATGAGATAAAGAAACTGTGTAAGGGAATAATAATTGAAAATAAGAATAGCACATGAGTCAGAGGCATAACATTATAACATCATAGGCATGAAAAATGAATAAAATTATAGATTCATATCATACAGAACATGGAATCATATGATCATGGAAATATAGGAAATTGGATGTGAAATATAACATTAAATATACATGATTCAGGGATAACTACCAAGATGATATCACATTGTAGAAAAAGTATCATAATAGATTAGTTTTACTTCCCAATTTGATAGATGGTGCCTCATGAAACAAAACATTATCCAATTAATTGGATTGATATCTGGGTGCATAAATAAAACATATTCATTCATATGTGTTCCACATAAAGAATAAAACATATGTAATAAAAATAAGGGATACCCATGGGAAGAAATGGGTTGCGTAATCATGCCACAGGGCCCAACTAAAAGGAGACTCATAATGTTATCCACAAAATATTGGATTTAAATTATAATTTAACATTAATAATGGATAATAATCATATATCATGATAAATTATTTAAAAATGATATGAAAATAAGTTAAAAGAGTGGTTTGGTAACTTTGTAAATGTGTCGCTTTAACATTGTTTTAGGGAAAAGAAAATAGAATCTTTAAATTGAATAAAGGAATAATTGTTTTAATGAAACCATAATTAAAATTATATAATTATTCATGATAAAATGATTTATTTCATAAAACTATTGGAGGATTAAAATAGTACATGGATTGTACTGTAAAATGGGTACGAAATAGAGAAGTTCCCTTTAACCGAGCTTGCTTTTCTAGAGGAATAGAGAAAGAAACCTTTTAAAACATTTATTTTACTATAAAATAAGGAATAATCGATCTGGATACTACATTTTGGAAAATATAAAAAGAATTTAGAATAATTATATTATAATAATGAATAAATAAATTTTGGTAAAGAGAGATAAAGCATAACCCATAGGAAATTTGGATGTCTGGAGAGATCCCTTAGTTTAAGAATGAATGTGTTCTACACTTTGAATTAATGTCTTGTATAATAAAATTATATCCATTAATTAATTTATTAAAAACCCATTATAAATTTATTTTATTTATTATAATTTTATTAAAATCATTTATGACCATTTCTATGAGTTATAATGTTTTAATTTGTTTTTCTAAGACTGTTTATTTCATGGTTTTGTGGTTGGTTCCCTTGTGTAAAATAATGGGCGTTCTTTTCAAATAAAAGAAAAATGATAGAAGTGGAATAAAAAGGTAATAATATAATTCTATAAATTTAAATGGTCCTATATATCATTTTTCTTGATATGAGGATGATTTATTTGATAAAATGTTAAAGAAAAATATTTAGTTTATTTTTGTCATTGTTCAATCATCACGAACTAGTATTGTTTTATTATATAAAATTATGTATATAAATTAGTTTAAGAACTTAAAAGAGGTTATAATATACATTTTAAAATCCTTTTTTTACATTATAATAGTTTTATTACCATCCTTAAAGGTGGAAATAGAAAACCAAAAATCATCATCCATGAAGGCGGTGAATCGACATATTAGGAATGATGTTTTCATTTTTAAGATCAAAAGAGGATAGAAGAAATTATATGATGGATATTCCATTAACATAATAAAAATATATTTTATATATGATACTGTAGTTTTCATTTCACTTTGTATAGTGGGGGAAAGGATGAGTTAAAAAAAGAAATAATTTAAAATAGAAAGGTGGAGGATTTTACTTCTTGAATATCATCTCCTTGAGAACCTCCTTAAGGAACTTGTGTTTGGATTTTTTTTATATTATAAACTCCTAGACATGTGTAAGAGGATTTAGAGAGGAATTGGTTAGAATATTGGAAATCTAAAAGGCTTAGATATTGTGATGAGAATGGGTTGTGAGGGATCGTATTTATAGGGGCATGAGAGGGGTGTTTTTTATTATTGTATTCATTTATTTATTATTTTGGCTCAAGAAAATCAACGGTGTTCATTTATAAAACTAAATATAGTAAATTTATCAATATATTTCAAAATAATTGGTGTTTATATCATCTATACATCATTTATGTTTTAAAAAATATTATATTTTTTAAATAATCTAATTTAACATATTAAACTATTCACTAAAAATTTAATTATTTTAGAAAAATCCAAAACATTTACCATAATCATTTTTCAATATGTAGATTTAAAAAATGGACTCCATTTATGAAAATAATTTTCTAAATATGAGAAGTTTAATTTTTAAAAAAATTCATCATTTATTTGAAAAATAATGATTTGAATATTATAATTGATTTTATGACAATTTAAATAATTAATTGAGGTATCATAAATTTATCTTATAATTATAATAATAAAAATTAATTTATGAATCTCTTTTTTGAAGATAAAGTTTCTTTTAAATCATCATATTAATTATAAAATATTAAATAAACATTTACATTTAACGAAAATACTAACACATAATTTATCATTTTTATAACATTTATTTAATTATTCCTTGATATATATATATATATATTTATTTATTTATAAGATACCTAAATTTTATTTATACATTCATATGTGAGGTTACTATTCTAATTTCTATATAACTACCCTTAATGGCCAAATTATTATTCCATCTGTAAAGTAATTATTCCAACGGTATAGGTTCTTTATTTTCTATAAATACCACTTATTTTATTAACTATTTATTAACTTATATTTTTTGTCAAGGTTAAATATATACTTTCATCTTCAAAATGAACATTATTTTTTATTTCTAAAGTTTTTTTCATGAGTGCAGTCAGTCTAGTGGATCAATAATATCCAAATTTTCCCATTCTTATTTTCTTATTTTTTAGTTATGGTTAATATGAAATATTTTGCATTATTATTGGATTATTTTTTAACTAATTTATCATTCATCATTTATGAGAATAATTTTTCTATTGGGTTCTCCATATGATTTATTTTTTTATGACCAAAGAAGGTAAATTCCATTGATAAAATTATGGGTCATTGAATTCTCCCCCCTTATTAAGTTTCACCCTTGAAATTTCATTTTACATAATAAGGTGAAAATATGTGTGGGTCTTTATCCTTCATCCTTTCCTCTGGATCCCATGTCGCCTATTCCTACCTATGGTTCCTCCATAGTACTTTGACCAGGTGAGTATTCTTATTGAGTAGAAATTTATATCCATGGTCCAAGATCTTCCCTGGTTGCTCCTCATAAGAGAGGTCATTTTCAAACTATAAAACCAATGAATTTAGTACATGTGAGGGATCTGGTATGTACTTCCTAAAGAGTGATACATGTAATACATCATGTATTTAAACAAGGTTGGTGTGATTGCTAGTCTATAGGCCACATCCCTAACATGATTAAGAATATTGAAAGGGGAAACATAATTGGGACTTAATATTCATTTGATCCCAAATATTGTGACTCTATTACATAGAGATATAAATAGGAATACCTTTCCACCAACCTAAAGCACTAAATCTCATTGATCATTATCTGCGTAACTCTTATGTTGAATTTGGGAAACCAGGATATGTTGTTGGATTTTCTTCACCTTTTCTACCATTTCCTTGAGAATTTTAGGTCTCAACATCTTACATTCACTAACCTCATCCCATAATGTCGGTTTTCTACATCTTTTCCCATAAATGGATTCATATGGGGCGATTTGGATGCCTGAGTTGACACTATTATTTTAAGAGAACTCAATCAGTGAAAGATATTGATCCAAACATACTTTCAAGTCCATTGAGTATGCTCTCAACATGTCTTCTAGTTTTGAATAGTATGCTCATATTGGACATCAGTTTGGGGGTGATAAGTCATATTGGATACTTTTTCAAAACTTGGAGGAGAGTCTCATATCACAATTTAATATAACCAAAAATGGTACTCCATTAACCCTCACCAGTTCTCTGATTTATATCTATGCAAGATGGTCAGGTGATAAGTCATCTCAAATTGAAATTAAGTGAGAAGTATTTGTAAAACGATCCACAATGACCCATATAGAATTATTTCTTCTGGATGTCTTCAGTAGTCCGGTGATAAAGTCTATAGTGATATTTTCCCATTTTCATGTAGGTATGGGTAATGGTTGCATCTTCCCCTTATAATTCTTCCTTTAATCATTCACTTTCTAACATACCATGCACTTTGATGTACATTTAGTGATCTTATTCTTCATATTAACCCACCAATAGTGCTCTAAGAGGCTTGGATACATCATTGTGCTTTCTTTGTGAATAGATATGGTTGAGCTGTGTACAATATTAAAAATATCGTTATTTATCTCTGAATTCTTTGGTTCATATAATTGTGACCCAAATATTAGAAATTCTTCCTCAAAAATTTTGAACTCTAAGGATTTACCATTTTTGATAGATTATACCTTCATTTTAAATTCCAAAACATCTATTTGAACATCCATTATCTTCTATAAAATGTATTGTTGAGAAATAATTTTCAAATGTAATGATGATTTACCATACTTTATGATTCTCATGTCCATCCTTTTTGAGTCAAAGAAGATTGGATACTTCTCAATTCCATTCATTGATAAAGTTACAGGATCCTTGATAATTAGAGGATCTTCAACTTTATTAACTTTACAAGGATGGTAGTGGGTTAAGAATTCATAATACTACATGATATACAACCATATTCACTAGTGAATATTCTTATCCTTCTATGTGAATATATATTTCAGGCTCTTGTGATCAGTATATGTCTCACACTTCTACCCATACAGATAATGCCTCCATATTTTCAATGCAATGATCACAATTTCCAACTCTAAATCATGCATGGGATGGTATTTCTCATTATCTTTCATCTTTCTTGAGTCATAGGCTATTTATTTATCATTTTTCCTTAGTACATAGCCTAATACCTTCTTCAAATCATCATTTTATACCATAATGAGTTACCCACATGTCGGTAGTGTAAGTATTGGTATCTTTATAAGACATGTTTTTTATATCCTTGAAGCATGCTTGACTATCACTAGTCCTGAAAAACATTAATCTCTTCTAATTTATTTTGGTTAGTGTGTTTTAATATCACGAAAATTTATTCCCAAATCATGGATAATACCCAGCTACACTGAGGAAACTACAAATCACTGTAACAGATAGTGGTCTAGGCTACTCCTCAATTTCCATTATTTTAGAAGGGTCCACATATATTTCATTGTCAGTGATAAAATTACCCTATAATGATACTACCTCTATCTACAAATCACATTTAGTGTACTTTTCATATAGCTTCTCCCTCTAAAAATTCTTTAGAATAGTGTTTAAATTCTCTGTCACAACCAGCCCCCAGGGGCTCGTTCCGTGACTACCCCAAGCCCTCCTTCCATAGGCCAGGGGCTAGTGAATAGCATAGAAAGACGTATTCCCTAAAACTGGGATGGCATTGCCTTTATAGCCTGTAAACACATTCAACCAAGCACATAGAAAGATACGAACTCAAGTAAACTGTATAGCAAAAAGAGTGTTGAATGTAAGAGGCGCCGGAATACAAGACCAAAAGTAAAGGTACAAGTATAACTAAACTAAAATAAATTTGAAGAAAAAGAAAGACATCTACTGGGTCATTCTCCAAGGTTCCTACCAGAAGGGTAGGTACAGATCGCCTCCTTAGCACTCCACGTCCGTGAGTCTCCTCTGTGTGCTGACACACTGTATGGTCCACCTCTGGGAACTGTCCAGTCCTGGTACCCTCATCCTTGATCCGTATTGTCTGTCATCTTCACCAAACACAAAAAGGTGCGGGCATAGCCCGTGCAGGGGTGGGTATAACGATACTTAGTAGAGACCTCGATACCCTCAAGGTCACACAAAATCCACAAAGGATAAACCAAAAATCATGAAATCAACTGACAACCCTACTTAGGTATATTCCCATACCTATACCTAAGTTATCATGTATACCCATCTCAATCATGAGGAAATATAGGCTCCAACCCAAAATTCCAAAGCTCAACTGCTCCATAATGAAATTAATACCACAAAGGTAAGTACCACAGAGGTACACCACATATAAGAATACCACCAAGGTATTACCATGATGGAAAGTACCACACATGTACGAACTCAGCTCACACCAGGTATAACCTAGGTACATAAGAATAGATGATTAGATATAACTACTAATTCATCTTACTTTTTTAAGAGACAGACCCACAAAGGATCCTAAATCATCATCAAAACCATAGAGGATCATAGTACATCATCAGACCCACCCAGGATCCTAGTAAATCGTCAGACCCACACAGGATCCTAGTACATCATCAGTACATTGTTAGACCCACATAGGACCCTATTACATCTTTAATATGTCATCAGACCCACACAGGATCCTAGTAGATCGTTAGTATGTCATCAAACCAAACAATATCCTAGTACATCATCATTACGTCCTCAGACCTACACAAGATCCTAGTACATCCTCAGTACATCGTTAGACCCACACAGGATCCAAGTACATCGTCAGTACATCGTCATACCCACACAAGATCCTACTACATTGTCAGTACATAGTCAGAACCAAATAGGATCCTAGTACATCATCAGTACGTTGTTAGACCCACATAAGATCTTAGTACATCATCAGTGCATCATCAAACCCACACAGGATCCTAGTACATCGCCAGTACGTCGCCATACCCACACATGATCCAAGTACATTGCCAGTACCTCATCAGACCCACATAGTATCCTAGTACATCATCAGTACTTCATCAAACCCACACAAGATCCCAGTACATCGTCATAGCCAGCAACATGGTTCCCATACTACGCTCTCTTTTATTCGGGAGGGTCCGCTCCTCAAGACACTAGTCGATCCTCAAACTATCACAAAGTCCCATGAAGAAGTATCCAAAAGGATTGTCATGTCATAGGGGTCTCAACGCAATAGATGGTGCATTAATCAAACGTCCGGTCTATAAGTTATTAGCCTTTTAGTCCCGAGGGCCCGGTTGAATTCATGCTTGATCCAACCCGACCATACCCTAACTTTATCCAAATCTCTAGTGGGGTATACCAAATAGATTTTCCCACTCCAAGGTTTCCAGCCCTACAGATGGTTCTTCAAATGGATGTCTGATTCCAAAGTTATGGCCAAAATTATGGAATGGGCCGAAACTGGTCTGGTTCCAGTCCGCCTCAGTCGGACTGACCCGACCCAACCCAACCCAGTTCGTTTTATCCCGGTCCACTAGGTATGGCCCGCGGTGCGGGGGGTCACCACGGTATGGCAGGGCAACCGCTATGCGGCGGGCAGCCGTGGTGCGGCGGTCCACCACAGTTGGCCGAATGGCCATCCATCCTTTCCATGTGGTGTGGTCACACCTTCGCCGGTGGAAAGTCGGCCTCCCTTCCCACACCGTTGTGGCACAAGGCCGCAGTTCTCTTTTGTCAGGCGGTGTGGTCACGTCATCGCCTTCATCGCGGTCGGTCGTGGTTTCGACCGTTGTTCGCATGCCCTACAGGTGTTGGTTGTCATCCTCCTCCATCACAAAGAATGCAACAAAACAATCACAAGAATTTGTGGTGTGTTCGGTCAATATTTGTTTAGCCCACACCATCCATGTTAGAGCGGTAGCAAGTGGCTTAGCAAAACTGGAATCTCAAAAATATCAATAACGGTAAGGGAATATTTTAAACAACAATCCCTACCTCAAAGGTTTTTTTACATTAGTTTGGAGAGAAGGGATGACGTCAGTTCGTCATTGTTAAAGACATCCCACGTTGGAGGTGTCACATTCTTCGTTGAACAAGTTCTTTGTTGGGAGGTGTTCTTCGTTGGAGTAGCGTAATCCTCCCAAAAGCTCTCCTCTTCTCCTTTTCCCACCAAAAGAAAGAGGTGCCAATATAATTTAACTTAAGAAGATTAATTATGTCAGCACAAATAAAATGCTGACACATTTCAATAATTTTTAGTTGGATCTAACAATTAAATGGGGAGTTTGCGTAATTAATTTAGAGGAAACCTAGTGTCACCCCCCTCATTAAAGATGGATCTCCAGAGTCAGGTGGTCCCCAACTTGAATTCAAATCAAGGGTTTACTTTGGGTGGTCCCTACCTCCATAACCCATGTAGAGAGGTTTCAAAATTAAAAATAAAATATAAAATATTTTTATTTTTATTTTCCCACAAAAAAGTGAAAAACTATCTTTCACCCTCAACCCACTATGGTCGAGGTAAATGTCTCTTTAACCAAATACTGGTGCTAAAATTTCAACGGTGTCCTCGGATTTCAATTCCGAGCACCGGTTTAAAAGTTACAAAAACTCGCTCGCACGTTTACTTAACATACCTGAAAAAAACTTCAGAAATTCATTCTGGGCACATCAGGCCTCAGAATCATGCTCCTTCAATTTTCAAGGACTCGTAAAATTACCATATAATTTAAAAAATTATGTAATTTTTGGGTCTTTACATTCTCCCCACCTTAGGGATTTATATCCCCATAATCCACAACTGAAACTAAGGAAACATGTGGGGGTACTAAGCATGAATCTAAGCATCCCCCTCCCATGTGATCTTCTAGAGGTTCACGTGCTGCCAATGAATTCGCACCAGAGGTATTGACCGCCCACAAAGGACCTGCTCCTATCGATCCTCAATCTCTACTGGGACCTCCGTAAACATCGCCTTATCATCGATTTCCAGCTCGCTGTGGTCGATGACGTGGGAAGGATCATGCACGTATCTCCTCAGCTGGGATACGTGGAAGACGTCAAGCACCTGGTGAAACGAGGGGGAAATTCTATGAGGTAAGCCACCACTCCAACTCTACTGAGGACCTGTAAGGGTCTAATGAACCTTAGAGATAACTTGCTTCCCCGGCCAAATCTCTACAAACCTTGTCTAGGTGAGACTCGTAGAAATATGTGGTCACCATCCTCGAACTCCCGATGTCTATTTCTCCTATAGGCATAAGACTTCTACCTGCTCTGTGAATTCTTCATCTGCTCCTGGATGATCTTCACTTTCTCTGTGGTAGCTTGTACCATATCTAGTCCCATGAGTGCTGACTCCCTAGGGTCAGTCCAGCACAAAGGTGATCTACAAGGTCGCCCGTACAACACCTCAAAAGGTGAAATTCTAATGGTGGATTAATAGTTTTATTTATATGCAAACTCCAAAAATGGAAAGTGATCCTCCTAGTTGTGACCAAAGTTGAGAACACTAGCACGTATCATGTCCTCGAGGGTTTGAATAGTCTGCTCAGTCTAGTCATCTATCTGAGGATAGAAGGCGGTTCTCAAATGAAGTTGCGTCCCGAAATCCTCCTGCAACCCATTCCATAGTTGGTAAGTGAATCATGTATCATGATCAGAGACAATCATCGAGGGTACTCCATGGTGCCGCACAATCTTCTAAAAATAGAGGCGTCCCAAGATCTCTACTGAACCATGCTCTATGATCAGTAAGAAGTGGGCTAACATAGTGTGTCAGTCGATGATCACCCAGATAGAATCATGACCCCTGGATGTATGTGGAAGTCCCATCACGAAGTCCATGGATATCCCATCCCACATACACATTAGGACCTCTAGAGGCTAAACCAAGCCTGGTGGTACCTGATGCTCTGCCTTCACTTGCTGAAAAGTGAGGCACAGAGAGACAAACTATACTACTACATTCTTCATTCTCGGCCACCAGTGTTGTTGTCGGAGATCCTATTACATCTTCGCTACTCGTAGATGTACTTATAGAGGGTAAGTGTGGAACTCCCTCATCAATTCCTCCTGAATTGGCACTGGTACCATGGTACATCCTCTAAAGAGGATGACATGCTCCCCACCATCAGAAAATCCATCACATCCTTGTCCTGTGGATATCTGAGCACATCGAGCCTCGCAGTAAGTGTTCTCACGGTGTGCCTCCCCGACTCACTGAAGAAGTGGGGAAGTTTCTGTAAGAGATTAAAGAAAAGATGCTCCATCTCGATCCACATAGTATATCTACAAAGCGTCCAGCTGCTCCATCGCCTCGCCTATCAGCTATATACTAGATATCCAGCTGAGTGCATCTGCTACAACATTCCCCTTCCCAGGAGAATAGACTATCTCAAAGTCGTATTCCTGGAGGAACTCAATCCAACGTCGATGTCTCAGGTTTAGTTCCTTCTTTGAGAAGATATACCTGAGACTCTTGTGATCCTGGTAGACTGTAAAACGCTCTCCCATCAAGTAATGTCACCACATCTTCAAGGTAAAGACCACTGCTGCTAAATCCACTTCATGGGTAGCGTAGTTCTGTTCAAGTTGTCATAGCTGTCGAGAACCATATGGGATCACTGCTCGCTCCTGCATTAGGACACATCTGAGCCCAGTCCCTGATGTGTCACAGTAGACTACGTACCCTACACCCTTCTCTGGAATCTTTATGATGGGGGCACTTTTCATCCTATGCCTCATCTCCTAAAAACTTCACTGACATTTCTCTATCCACCTGAAGGGATGACCCTTCTTCATCAACATTGATAAAGGTGCTTCAACTCTGGAGAAATATGGAGCAAACCTCCAGTAATATCTGGCTAATCCTAGGAAAATCCATACCTCATTCACACTCTGGGGTAGCTCCCAAGCAAGTACCACCTTAATCTTTATTGGATCCACTAAAATTCCATCCTATGAGATGATGTGTCCCAGAAAGTGAACCTCTTGGATCCATAATTGGCACTTCAAGAGATTACCATAATGCTACTGATCTCAGAGTGTGTTCAGAACCACCTGTAAGTGATAGGCATGCTCCTCCTCAGTAGCTGAGTAGATCAGAATGTCACCGATGAAGACTACTGCAAAGAGATCAAGGTATGGCTAAAAGATCATGTTCATGAATCCCATGAACACTTCTGGGGCGTTGGTCACACCAAAAGGAAAACCCAAAAACTCATAATGGCCATACCAACATCAGAAAGACGTCTTCTACACATCCTTGTCTCGCACTCTGAGTTGGTGATAACATGATCTGAGGTATATCTTTGTGAACCATCAAGCTCCCTTCAGCTGATAAAAGAGGTTTTCAATCCTCGGTAGTGGGTATTGTTTCTTCATGGTCACCTTTTTCAGGTGTCGATTGTCAACACAAAGCCTCAATATCCCATCCACCTTCTTGGAAAAAAATTGGGTTTGCCCAAGGAGAAACACTGGTCCGAATGAACCCTTTCCCCTGTAAGTATTCAAGCTGTACTTGCATCTCATGAAGCTCGGCGGGAGCCATCCGATATGCTGGTGTGGATATCGGTGACATAACGGGGTATAATTCAATGTAAAAGTCTACTTCTCTATGAGGAGGTAGACCCAGAACATCATCAGGGAAGACATCTGAATACTAGTCCACCACTACAGGATAGCTCAGAATCTCCACATCAACTACTCTGATGGTAAGGCTATCCAATTGATGAGTGATTTTCTGCACTCTCCTCTATGTAATTCTATCATGTGCTAAAAAGGCTCTCTTCTCACCGATGAAGGTAAACTTGATCCCATCCATATGGACACACCGCACTTTTCTCCTAATACAGTCAATCTTAGCATGGACTGTAGATAACCAGTCCGTACCCAAGATGACATCATAAGGCCTCGACGCCGCTACTAGGAGATCCCAACTAAAGATCTCACCTCCTAGAGTAATGTCACATTTTTGGAACCAATGATTAATCATTGAATCCGCTCCTGTAGGAGTCTCAAGCCGTAAGGATCATGCCAATGGCTCCATCGTAATCTCCATGATCCGGATTAGGGCTGTGGAAATAAAATAATCAATGGAACCTATGTCTATAAGTACTACAACTAAGGTGGAGTAGACACAGATCATACCTCATATCATCTTCGAAGTGCCATTGTCGTAGGCCTCAGGTGCCTAGAGCTGAGCTCGCCCCTATCCACCTGCTCTTATGGTCGGGGTGGACCACTTGGTGGTGGTGGCGGTAACATCTCTAATCGTCACCCACCACCATCTTCTATGCCATGTCCGCCTACTCCCTATGGACCACCTTGGTTAAACCTCTTTCTCTGCATGGGTGGTCCTTCGACCATCTACTGATCATCCGTATGGCGGGCCAGAAAATCACGATCCATGTGACCTTGACCATCGTATGTGAAACACCGCATGTTCCTTGCATGACTTACTCTTTCTCTGGTACCCCGCAAAACCGATCCTGAGTCATGCAGTTGTCCACCTATATGTCTTGTCCTCTTGGACCTCAGTGACATCTGTCTGCTACCAGCTGCATAAGACTCCGCTACTTGATGACTGGTGGTGGGTCTCACTACTGGTGACTGCTCAACAAGAAAACTCTCCACTAAGAGGGCTCTCTCTTACACCCCTGCATGCGTCGGAATGTTGAGATAAAACATCGAACCCCTAATCTCCCGCATGAGTCCCTAATATAAGGTTTGGGCCCTGAAGAATGGGTCACACACCATATCGGTGGAGTAGCATGAGGGGTCAGTGAACCTCGCTGATTACTGAGCCACAGTCATGGTGCCCTTCTACAGATGAATAAGATCTTATATGTACGCTACGCGAAGACTCGCTGGGACAAACTCCACCCAAAACAGGCTCTCAAAGTCTGCCCATACAAGTTTCACCTCGTCGTGAACCTAGAGTACAATCTCCACCAGTTGTCTACTACTGCCTATAGAAGACTGGCAGCAAGGATCATAATGAGATCATCTGGTGTCCCTACCAGTCGGAAGACTCTCACCCCCACCTCCAACCAATCCTCATTCGCCTATGGGTCTGTCTCTCCCTTGAACCTGGGTGGCCTCTGGTACTGGAACTCGTGCAACGCGCTCAAGCAGCATGCACCCTCTGCTGTTGGATCTAGTGGAATTTGTGGACCAATGGGTAATGGTACCTTTGGTGCCTCCGCTAGTGCCTCTACTAGAAGAGGGCCTTGCACTGAGGCCTCATCGCTCCGTGGGTTTTCAGTGCGTACTATACCTATAACCCTACCCGGCTGTCTGTGTGGAGGCATCCTGAAAAGAAACAGGTGATCCATAGTAAAAAATTTATACCTGGTGAGATGACTCAAAGATATCACAAAGAAAAAATTTCAAAACACACTTGCAATCAGTGTTTTTGTGCACTAAGTCAAAAATCAGAAGTCAGGGTCCTGGTGTATGGATACGTCGGCCGCTGCACCAACACTGGATTCCCTAAACGGATAACAACACTCATAACACTTAACACTATTACCATTAAAAATATTAGATTCATATGTTCTATGGTAGAATCGACCCCTCTGATACCATTTTTTATGACCCATCCCCCAGGGCCCGTGTCGCGACTACCCCAAGCCCACCTTCCATAAGCCAGGGGTTGGTGACTAGCACCGAAAGGCATATTCTCTAAATCTGGGAAGGCATTGCTGTTATATCCAGTAAACACATGCAACCAAGCACACAGCAAGGTACAAACAAAATTAAATTGTATACCAAAAAGAGTGCTGAAAGTAAGTGGGGCCGGAATATAATCCCAAGAGTAAAGGTGTGTTTCGCACGGAATCCGGGGATGACCTCCTGGACGGGAGATTCAAACGTTCTGATCGGTTTCTAACAGGTTTGTTCGTAGAACCGAAAACATCCAATGATTAAACATCTGTTTGGACTTACTTTCCAAAGGCAGGCGCTCATTAGCTTGTGGACTAATGAGGCTTAGGAATTTGCATCGGTCGAGAGGATGGGAGGTCGGACTCATCACACCTTTTTGAGGTGAATTATTGTCTACTCCGGGACTCTCTTTATAGATTTAAGTTATGTTCGTGAATCCTTATTACATTACCAAGTATAAAATGTGCTTTCCTTTAGTTTTAACAATCAATGATTAAATATGCAAGAAATTTATAGAATCTTTTATATGTATTCGAGTTTCTTCGTCAATAGAGAATCATCTATATCTGTTTAGAGATTCCTGGTCAATGGTATCCTTCAAAACATTTATATAAAAGTCTCTTGATCATTATGATGACCAGGCTGGTTTTAAAGCCACTCAGTGGGGCACTTGAAGTTTATCGTCATTCAGAAGGACAGAGATTATTTCAAAGTTGGGATCGAACCCATAAATGGGCTACCTACGTATCCTTTATTTTGGAAAAAGGAATCAGAACCCACGTAGTTCGAGTAATAAAGTATGATGTTTATGATTGATGGCTCAAAAAAGAATGTCATAATTACTTTTACACTCTAAGCTCACGTGAGTCATGCTCGGTGTGAGAAACAAGAGGTATTGGTAAAATTTAGACAATTGTGCCATGAAAGATGCAATCATAAGAATTTGTTTGGGGCTTATGTATGTATGACTGCCCAAAATTGATGAAGGTTTAGGATTTACTTTTAGGGAGAAAATCCAGGAACAGGGTCCATAAAGGTATATGTGCTTTATAGAGATTTGAATACTCTAATCTTGGGGCTTACTCGTGAGGAGGATGCCCGAGTTAGGAGGGGACTTATGATTGGGTTTTACTCCTGAAAAGGAAACCCAAATCAAAGGTAAATTATGACTAGTTAAGAGAATTTTAAGGGGGCTTGAGGTTTATTCCTAAAAAGGAAACTCAAGATTATGACTGGGACTTATTCCTAGAAATGGAGGCCCAGGTTAGGGGACTTGGGGCTTACTCCTGAAAAGGAAACCCAAGGTTATGACTGAGTCTTATTCCTGAAAATGAGACCCAGGTTAGGGGACTTGGGGCTTACTCCTGAAAAGGAAACCCAAGGTTATGACTGAGTCTTATTCCTGAAAAGGAGACCCAGGTTATAGAATTAAGGTTTGGGGCTTACTCCTGAGGAGGATGCCCAAGATTATGACTGGGACTTACTCTTAAAAAAGAAGGCCCAGGTTATGAATGAGTCTTATTCCTAAAAAGGAGACCCAGGTTAGGATTCTCTCATCTTAAAGGATGAGGTTGAATGAATGAACTCTCCATATTTAGTGACATAAGGATATTTAAATCACTAGACTTTGAGAGAGATTCCACAGAATTCCTTTCAGATAAGGAAGTCAAATCAAGAAATCATGCCATAAATGGATTTGAAGAGTGTCTTGAAGACTGAATCTTGAAAAGGAAAGTTGTGATGGCTTAAGAGGGGTAAAAATGGGCAGGATGGGCACCCAAAAAGATAGGGGCGTGCAAGTCTTGCAGGGAGCGCAAGTATTCCGTGGGCGCGCAAGTATGGTCGCCCAGGTATACCTGCGCGGCACATGGTGTACTTGCGCGATTTTCAACCAGCATTGAAATACTTGAGCGACTCTTTTTGAAACCCTTTAGAATTTTCTTGAGGTTCCTCCAGAAAAGGGACGCGCAAGTTATATTGAAGGAAATAAGTCGGCGAGCAAGTGTTTGATAAGTTTCAACACTTAGGCCTTCCTTCTTCTCTTTAGATCTTCCGTTCTAGGTAAGAAATTACCTTAGAAGTGTTCCGGAAGCTTTGAGAAGAGACTTGGGCGTCGGGAGCTTCAATCCGAGTTTCTGGAAAAAGATCCTCTCGAATGGGGGGCCCACAGGGTCTATTTATAGGCAAAAGAAGACCCCGGGCGGTTACCGAGCGGTTACCACTTAGGTCGCACAAGTCACCTGCGCGACCAAGGGTGTCGCGCAAGTGTACTTGCGCGACATTGATAAAACTTACGTGGTGCCGTTGCTGTCGATCCTTTCTTCATGCCTTTGTCGATTTTTGATGTTTTCTTCAAAGGTTTAATCACTTTGAGCTCAGATATTCCATTTTCTGATCTTTAGATTCTGTGACAAAAGGAGCGTTAACAAAAGTCCCCCCTCAAAGTTGTATCCGGAAAAAAATGAGGATTTGACTCTGAGGAAATTGAATCCCTTCAAAGGAAAAGTGAGGCGCGCAAGTCTGCAGTGCACAGAGGGCGGCGCGCAAGTTTGCGTCGTGCAGGCCTTAAGCGCTCAGAGTGCGGCGCGCAGATAGGCTTCCTGGCCTATAAATACACGGCTTCACCTCCGTACAAGCATCCGGATTTCCGGACTTCATACCTTCTCGAGCTCTCGCTGTGCAGGTCACCTAAGCCGCGCAAGTCTCTTTTCCATTGTTCCCTTGCTGTCGCGCTCCTGTAAAGGTATTCATACTTGCGCGGTTTATACTTGCCCGTCAAAAACTAGCGCGGCACACGAAATACTTGCACACCATTGTTTAGACTTGCGCGACTTAATGCCTTGGCCATTTTTTCCGAATTCTTTTCACAAATTTTATGAAACATAAAACCATTTAAGAGTTAAATTTGTTCAACTTTTGTGAAAATTCAATGGCTCCTAAGGGAATTGGAACGGCTGATGAACTGGATAGCAAGCGGATTGATGACTGATGAACATTATTGGCCATGATTACTATGATATCTGTGACAGCACTTTCCCAGATTTGGATAACTACTTGAAGAAATATCATCTTAAATTCCCACAGAGCATCTACCTGTCTCTGTGTGGTCATGGTCATCTGCAAGGAGTCAATGTTCCAAATTCAAACAATTATATACCTGAGATGCAGCTGCACTGCTACTTCTCTATTTTGGTTATGCTATTCTTTAAGAGTAACAACAATGGTGTGAACTTTCAAATTCTTCCTCCATGTCATTTCCTTGCAGATATGAAAATGGCAAACCCATGGGCTGAAATGTTTTCCACTAATGGTTGGTGGAGAGAAGACAAACATGGTATTAGAGCAATATCTGAAAATAGTACTCTCTCCAAATGGCTCTTTACTTCCAATGCTTCATTCTCAAATCCATGTATCCATCTTCCAAGTCTCTTGGACAGAAATAGAGTCACTGTTTGATCAGCAAAAAATTTTCTCAAACCGCACTCAAGAACATCCTTTTACAATTGTTTCAAGAAGAGCTGGTATCACTGCATCTCTTATTGTATCCAGTTGAATGAATGAATTCCAGGTGATTTCTAATGAAGCTTAGGATGCCATAAATCAAATGAAGTGTTATGTTGAAAGCCTCTTGTAATTCTCGAAAAAGAGAAGAGACTCCAGTCTATGGATATCCTTCTAAGTCTTGTGTATCAATGAAAAACACTTTTGTCTTCAATCATTTGTACCTTCATTCTTTTCACTACCTGTTTCAAATTTACTTAAGCCAATGGGTCTAGTAAGCATAGTTTGATTTTTACTAGGAATATTTACAAATAATCCTAAAAACTTTGAATCTCTTAATTGCTCAATATTACCTAAATCATACAAAAAATGTATATTTAGTGAGCTGGAACTTGACTTTTATTCAGGGTTCCTTTGTCTTTTGTGTGGGCAGTTTAAAGTCATGCACGCTGGACATAAATGGGCTAATGTTTAAGGTCGAAATAGCTTTGACCAAAATGGATTAAAATGGATTCAATTCCTTGACAATTTATCTGAAAACATATTACCATACTCAAGTATGAAGGAAAAAATGTAAACTATGGCTTAAGAATATTTGAATCTGAGGAATGATATGAAATGGAGCTAAAAGGCATTAGAAGAAGTAGTTTCCAAGAATGAAGTTACTATTATTTAACAAAACCCGTTAGGGGGTTGAAATATGAAGGGCCACCTATGGGCATTGGCTGCATGGTCAAATAAATAGCATCTTTTGGCTGACAAGTCTGTTATGTGGACTGTTTATGCAAGGCCACCTATGGGCACGTGCTTCATAGTCGGGCAAAAGAACTCCTAGAAATTTACTTTCCTAGTGCTAAAAGCCAGTGAAAGTTTATGGAGATTCAAATTTTCTAATGTATAGAGTTTGTTGTATGGAAAGAGGTACTTGAATATAGAGAAGATATTTCCGAACAAGAATATCGAAGAACTGGATGAATATCGCTCCTACGAAGGTATGACCCAAATGTAGGGAAGAAGAATAAACCATAGACTTGAATACTTTCAGATAATGAAAAAGGATATGGGACAAATATGTTAAGGATGGCTATTTTTTTGCGGATCCCTACATACTGTCGTTTAAGACAAAAAAGGACAAAAAAGGCATTCTTCCCAAGAATGAAGTTACTATTATTTAACAAACCCCGTTAGGGGGTTGAAATATGCAGGGCCACCTATGGGCATTGGCTGCATGGTCAAATGAATAGCATCTTTTGGCTGACAAGTCTGTTATGTGGACTGTTTATGCAAGGCCACCTATGGGCACGTGCTGCATAGTCAGGCAAAAGAATTCTCAGAAGTTTGACATTTTTGTGACTAGAAGTCATGAAAAGGGTTATGAAGATCTGAAAATATTTAAGGTTAGGATTATAACACATAAAGATGGGTATTTTCCAATGTATATAGAGATACATAGGTCAATGATAACCATAATCATGTTGTGGTTGGGTCCTGAATTGAAACTTGGACTTCACTACGTATCTCATAAGAATGAGAATCAAGCCATACATAGTTCTTGAAATGCAGTTTAACGTCGTGCAGGACGAAAGTATGAGTGATCTTAGTTTAGGGTCATAGAATTCGGACCATAATAATGAATACACAGTGTGTGTTTTCATGAGGACTTTTCAGCCAAGGGACTGAAAGTGAAATTTGGGGTTAGGCCCAAAAAAACATGGGACTGGATTCGAGGGACACTCGAATGTTCCTACGTATCCCATAAGGATGGGAATCAAGTCCACGTAGTTCTAGAAATGCCCTTTGTAAAAATTTGGTTCGTACGTGTGAAGGGTGAAAGGGGACTTTAGTGCAGTGATGGTTTAACCTAAAAAAGTTTAGGCATTACCATGTATGCATGTAGTCTTTTGAAAATGAAAACCATGATTGAAAAATCAATGTCAATAATAGTTCTCTCTCAAATGAGTAAATCAAAGAATATTGTAGTTTATTGCCGTACCGGACAAAAGTGTTGTATAGTTTAACGTCATATAACAAGGACGAAAGTGAATCAATGTAAAAAATATTGATTCTAGGTGCGGTTTCACGAATCAACATCATATGAGATGGTGGTGAACCGATGTGAAGAGATTATTTTTGGGCTTGAACCCTGGGAGGTTGCCTACATACCCAGCCTGGAGGGCAAGGATCAAAGTCCGTGTAGTTCAATTAAAGAATGAATTAATGATAAAGTTGTTCTTGGGGACAATGATCTAATAAAAAATGTTGTTGGGACTTACACATGGTTAGTGGCCCAAAGGGAGTGTTATGGTTGATGTTCGCTCTAAGCTCACGTGAGTCATACTCGGTGTGAGAAACAAGAGGTAATAACAACCTTAACGATGCACAGTTTAATGTCATGTAGGACATAAAAAAGGGACTATGCAGTTTAAAGTCTTGCAGTTAGGACTATTGGTGCTGCACAATTTAGTGTCATGTAGCAGGGACAAAATAACAGTTTAATGTCATGTAGGACATATCAAGGACTTTCTGTACAGTTTAGCGTCATGTAGTTAGGACGATGGGGATAAAATAGTTTAACGTCATATTGGACGAAAGGGGGATTGTGCAGTTTAATGTCATGCAATAAGGACAAAAGAGTGTACCATTTTAACGTCATGTCGGACGAAAGTGCGAATAGTTTAAGGTCATATGCATGGACCGTGAATGGTGTAGTTTAATGTCATACTGGACCTTTGATGATTATATAGTTTAACGTCTTTCCGGACGTGAGGGACTTTCATACAGTTTAGCGTCATGTAGTTAAGACGTCACAGTTTAATGTCTTGCTGGACCAGGGATGATGCATTTTAAGGTCATGCTGGACGGTTTAGGGAACTTTTTCATAGTTTAATGTCGTGTGGGACGAAGTTGCAGTTTAAAGTCATACTGGACCATTGCTGTATAGTTTAACGTCATATAGCAAGGACGAACTGGTGTTGTATAGTTTAAAGTCGTGTAGCTAGGACTAAGGTGAACCAATATGAGGATATCAGTTCTGGGGACTTTTTACAGTTTAACGTCATGCTGGACGATGAAAGTGCCACACAGTTTAATGTCATGTTTCTAGGACACAATATAGTTTAATGTCATCTCAGACAAAATATAGTTTAATGTCATCTCGGACAAAATATTGAACTTCTGTACAGTTTAATGTCATGTAGATAGGACATAATACAGTTTAGTGTCATGTAGGACAATAATACAGTTTAGTATCATGTAGGACAATAATACAGTTTAGTGTCATGTAGGACAATAATACAGTTTAGTGTCATGTAGGACAATAATACAGTTTAGTGTCATGTAGGACAATAATACAGTTTAGTGTCATGTAGGACATAAAAAAGGGACTATGCAGTTTAAAGTCTTGCAGTTAGGACTATTGGTGCTGCACAGTTTAGTGTCATGTAGCAGGGACAAAATAACAGCTTAATGTCATGTAGGACAATAATACAGTATAGTGTCATGTAGGACAATAATACAGTTTAGTGTCATGTAGGACAATAATACAGTTTAGTGTCATGTAGGACAATAATACAGTTTAGTGTCATGTAGGACAATAATACAGTTTAGTGTCATGTAGGACAATAATACAGTTTAGTGTCATGTAGGACAATAATACAGTTTAGTGTCATGTAGGACATAAAAAAGGGACTATGCAGTTTAAAGTCTTGCAGTTAGGACTAAAGGTGCTGCACAGTTTAGTGTCATGTAGCAGGGACAAAATAACAGTTTAATGTCATGTAGGACATATCAAGGATTGATTTGGTCTTCTCAGGATCGACTTCAATACCACGATGGCGTACAACAAAGCCGAGGAATTTTCCTGAGGTTACCCCAAAAGCACATTTTAAGGGGTTCATCTTTAAATTATGTTGTCGAAGCTTGTGGAATATGACTTCCAAATCATCCAAGTGATTAGAACGTTGTTTGGATTTAACCACCAAATCATCTACATAGCATTCAACAAACTTCCCTAAAAGAGGTTTGAAGATACGATGCATAGCGCGTTGATATGTTGCACCTGCATTCTTCAAACCAAAGGGAATTACCCGGTAACAAAATACACCTTGAGGAGCTCTGAAGGATGTATATTCCTCATCTTCTGGGGCCATTCGGATCTGATTATATCCAGAATATCCATCCATGAAAGAAAGTACTTCATAGCCAGTCGTCGCATCAATTAAGAGTTCTGTAATCGGAACTGGGAAATCATCTTTAGGACAGTACTGATTAAGATCTCTGAAATCGATGCAAACCCTAATTTGTCCGTTCTTCTTCTTTACAGGGACAATATTAGACAACCACTTGGGATATTGAACTTCTCTGACGAAGTTAGCTTTGATAAGTTTATCCACTTCAGCCTCAATTTTGGAAGCATAGGTTGGGTGTGTTCTTCTCGCGGCTTGCTTGAATCCTCGATGTTCTTTTGGTAAACCCAAATGATGAGTAGCAACATCAGGATCAAGTCCAGGCATCTCGGTATAATTCCAAGCAAAAATATCTTTATTTTTCTTTAGAAAAGAAATATACATCTCTTGCTCTTCAAGGTTCATGGCCACACTAATTAAAGTGGGGTGTGGATCTTTCTCTGTACCCAGATTTATTTCTCTGAGTTCATCCACAGTGGTAGAGATACCCTCTTCAAATGCTGGAGGAGCATCTCTAAGATCTTCCTCTTCCTCTTCATCACGTGTTATTTCTTCCGTTTCTACTTGCAACGTAGATGAAAAAACGAAATTCTCATGATCATAAGAGATGTCAAAATTTTCACATTTTGAAGAAGAAGCTTCCATTTCCGACCATATTGATGATAAAGGGTCTTCTTTGGGAAATAAAGAGGAGATGATGGATTGAGAATTGACATCATTATTCACCTCTGGTGTTGCTATAACTTCTTCTGGCCTGATTAGCGAAGTATAGACTTGTTGGATTTCAGCAGATGAAATGAAAACGTCACCACTTATGCTTTCATCACTTCTTGGTAAGTTACCAATTTCTCCCATGTTGTCTGGCTCGATTTCCGTAATTGACATTATGGATCTTTCCATAAGAGTATTTTTATTTGGGCCTATTTTGTCAATTTGACTGATAGGTAACACATAATCTGTACTCACATGTGAAAATGGATTTATTGGAATTTTTTCCAAACCATATGGAGCATTAGCTTTGGTAATTTCCTTCATTGTAGATTTTTCTCTTCCCTTCATGTGATAAAATTCCACCTCAATGTATTGAGACTCACATGTCTTGAACGGGGCCTTATCACCATACAATGTTCCAACTTGACCATCGAAACAGTATTTGAGACATTGATGGTATGATGACGGAATAGTTTTATACTGATGTAGCCAGGGTCTTCCAAACAAGATATTGAAAGTTGAGTCTTGATCAATAATCATGAAATCCGAATTGGAAACAAGATCTCCAAACTGAGTTCTGAGTGTAACTTCTCCCAGTGGTTCTTGTTCATTTTTATCATATCCTTGCAACATCATGGTAGAAGGAGATAAATCAGATTCCGTGAGGCCCAATCGACGAAGTGTACGAATGGGCATGAGGTTGACTCCTGAACTATTGTCAATGAAAGCTCTTCGAACATCTATACCATTGACTTTTCCAGATAAGTACAAAGGTTTTATGTGCCCATGCACAACATCATCTTCATCTTTATCAGTAAAAGATATCACTGCATGGCATTCTGCAAGATTATTCTCTATGTGATAGATTTCAGCTGCAGCAATTTCAGCTTCAAACTCCTGAGAACTTGACAAAGCTTCGATAGTGCTTCCCGAAGATCTTTTGACAGATTCAAAGCATCCAAAATTGATAACTTGGATGGTAATTGGGCCAAGTGTTTCAATATATCATACTTTTGATCTAGAGGTCTACGTTTCCCAATAGGAATATGCGGTTTAGCAGGTTCCTTGGAAGCAGATGCTTTGGAAGCTGATGCATCTTGTATTGAAGCTGGCAACATCCTTGGTTTTGGAAGATTAGACTGATTAGATCCATTTACTTGCTGAGATAAAGAAGATGGAACCTTTAATCGGTCTTCCAAAATAACTGTACCAAAACTGAGTTGGCCATTGGCAGAAGAACTTGCTTGTTCTTTTTGAGCTCGCTGAAGGGCTCTACCACGAGTTTCTGCTGCATATACAGTGCTAGCAGGGGTAGAATTAGAGTAGTGGCTTCGGAAAGATCCATGTCTTCCCCTATATCCTGAACCTCTAGAACTTCCTCGGGTTCCCTTATTTCATACAGGGAATTCAGGCTCATCAAGACTGGAATATGGATCTGTTAATTGAATCATATTAACAGAACCAAAGATTAACTCTTCGTCTGATAAAGACTCTGCCTGGTTAGCCTGTTTAGGCTATGCCGTTTGATGGGGTGGTGCCCGTGGCTTTGAAGTAGATGGCATGAAATCTGCCAGAGTCAAAGACAATTTAGGCTTTGATACATACTCATCTTCTCCTGATTTCTCTTTCTTCTTTGAATTGCGCTGCCCTTTTGAGGATTTGTCTTTTGATGGAGGCTTTACTGCAGCTTTTGTAGGAGACACAATTGGCTTCTTCAATTGTATTCGCAAAATTGAATGGGTCCGATTGATTGTCTTTCTGACCATCCAATCAACATATTTTTTTGCAGTTTTGCTTTTGACTTCCTGCCACTCGCCTCCTTCCTCTGGATCTGTAGCGGTAATACATGCTACATGAGCTGAAGAACCCTTCAATTTGACTTTTCCCAAATCGACCATCTTTTGCAGGAGGTATTTAAAGAAAAAACACTCCTGGATGGGATGCCCCAACATTTGATGAAAGGGACAATAATTGGGACGGTCTTCATCTCCTTCCTTGTTTGGTCTCTTGGGCACTGGTAATTGAACCAAATTATTTTCCAGAGCTGAAATGAAGTAACCAGGAACTTGCTCACTTCGAAAAGAGTATGTTTTACTCTTCATATCCTCAAATTGTTTCCGTCGTTGATCTTTTCGATCATTTGAACGAAACAGCCTTTGTTTTTGGCGTTCAGGAGGTGGATCCCTTCGAGAAGATGAAGGTTTTGAAGTAGAAATAGGTACAGGTGCTTGTTTAAGCATAACTGTAACAGTTTCTGCTTTACCGATTCTTCTTCCTGGAGCTGATGGAATTATACGAGATTTAACCTTAGCATGTATAAGGGAATCTTCAATCTGTTGAGCGATTGAAGTAAGGTCTCGAAACCCTCCTGTGTATTTCACAGGGATCAATGGCGTGCGTAATTCGTCACGCAAATTTTCCATACAGATTGGCAACAATTCCTCTTGAGGGAGTGCTAAACTCAAGGAATACGTTAATCCCTTCCAATGAGCAATGAAATCAGAGACTCTTTCATTCTCCCTTTGCTTGCAGTTTGTAAGATCGAAAACTGTCGTTTTTGGAAAAGTTGAGCTAAACTGAAGAAGGAATTTTTGACGAAGATCCTCCCATCCGATGACTGACCGGGATTGCAAGCTTGTATACCAAACAAAAGCTGGTCCTTGAAAGGTTCGCACGAAGCATCTGAGTTTCACTGCTTCTTGCTGCTCTGGAGTTCCCATCATAGGATCACAACAAGACACGTAATGCGTCAAATGTTGTTCGGGGTCGCCTGATCCATTGAAAGTAGGGAAAACAGGGTTTCCAAAACTGGATGGAGGAGAAATTGAATCTACCCATTCAGGGTAAACTTTCTTTTCAGGTTGAACCTGCGCATGTTTCCCTTCCATAGTTTCTAACCGAGCTGTTAATGACTCAATAGTAGTTATTAACTTTTGAGAAACGTCAGGTTGAACTTGGTTTTGGGTAGGTGAAATGAATGGAGCTTGGACAGACGTGGTGGTTGGTGCTGCAACTGATGGTAGTGCTTCCAACCGTTGTTACGTTTGACCCGTAGGATTAGACCTCTGTGGGTGTACTGATAAAGGAGGATATTCTTGATCCATCTCAGTAGTTACAACAAATTCCTTCGGCTGTCGGACTTCAGCATTCTTAAGAAGAAGACTACTCTGAAGTAGTTCTGCATTCAACCTTCTTAATTCTTTCATTTCTTCCTCCTGTTGTGCAAACCTTTGCTCTAATGAGAGCGATTGACCTCCTTCAGAGGAAGGGTGAGAAGTAACCTGATTCTTTCCTTTCCCCTTATTGGATCCTTTTCGGAGAGGGGGAAGTGGGTTACTTGAAGGAATACCCAGATTTTGGGTAAGCCTTTGATTACGTGTGCGCACACCTTCTTCATTTAGGTCTGTGTGCGCAACTTCTTGAGCAGGAACCTCTTCGTCTGATCCCTCTGATTGAGCCTCATCTGGTGAATCAGCAGCAACGGCATTGATGACATTAATGGATGCATATTGCATGGAATCCTTTCTATCAGCATTTCTGTGATATTGTCTTCTTCCATGTCCATGATGAGACATGGAATTCCGTTGACTTGATCCCTTAGGAACTTCTTGGAGAACCGTCACTTGGAGAGAATCTCCTGATAGCTTGGCTCTTCGTTCCCCTTGAGGATTATTCCCTAATAAATAGAATACTGACTTTCTCTGAGGGAGGGATTGAGGATTTGAAAAAGTCCCCAGTCCGGCAGACTGGGGATGTTCCTGCTGCTTCCGCTCAACTCCTCGAATCCCATTTTTTGACTCTGAGGGTTGGGTTAGAGAAGTTCCCAGTCTAGCAAGCTGGGGTGTCTCTTGACATGCTATGTCTGAGGTCTTCTTAAAATCTCTCTTGATCTTGCGAATTTTAGTTCGGAAATTAGCTGGATGCATTAACCTGTATCCACTTTTATCACCTGGTTCAACAGACCGTTGGATGATTTCCGAAACTTCTGTCATTTGATGACGTGTTTTCTCCAGACGAGAGGCTTGTGCAATATTCTCTCCTGCTTGATGTAGGAACAATTCAACAACTTGTTCTCTATATACTTGATTTTGAGAGAAACTAGTTGAAGCCTGTTCTTGAGCAAGCTTTTGATTATGAACAAAGCCCATTGACTGTGGCCGGCCATGGGCAATAACATTGCATGAGACCATTTTCGGCGGGCTTTGCTGACCGGAAAGCACTGTGAAATGTAGTGCTCCGTGAACACCCCATCCTCTGATATGAACATCAGATGGAGCATTGGCAATTAACTGACGCAATTTTCTTAGTGCGCCAAGGCATGAACGTTGAAGGGTTCTCTGTTGCTTTTCAGCCTTTGGATACCGAAATACTGATAGAGATTCCAAATCAATATGACGTTGTAGCCCTTCTATTATGTTAAGATGATTTTCATATTCATCGTAAGATAATACCTTCTTCTTTAATTGACAAAGAGTTTTCCATATGTTGAGACGAATATCATGGATTCCATCATCCGTCAACATCTTTGGAATGTCATACTGGGAGTCAGCCAAAGGCCAAAACATGACTGGTACTTCACCTTTTGCCAGTTTTTTTCTCATGTTCAGCATTTCCTCTTTATCATTAAATGAAGATTCTTCTACCTGTTTGGACCAGAGTTGGTGTTTCGTTGTTGCTTCATCGAATTCAACAAGATTGGTAGAGAAATCACTATTCATGCTGGAAGATGAATGACTCGGGGATGGTTCGGAGAATAACCTGAACCCCAGGCTATCTTCTGATGGAGAAAGAGTTTCACCTGCCGATAGTAAAGCATCAGACATGACTGGTTTTACGTTTGCATGTGCCTCGAGATAGGAGGGATTTCTCGTCACTACATTGCCTTTTGAAGAATTTTCGAGACAACGTGAATCACTACTGTGGAGAGGACTTTCACAGCAAAGTTCATCACCATGAGGAGGACCTTCATGATGGGTTACAGCAAAAGATGAAATCTCTTGCTCCTTGGTCTTCTGACCACACAGAGGGTTCCTGTGGCTCTCATCTGAAGAAGAAACTTCAAGATTGACCGAATTTTCATGAAGCAAGTCTTCATGAGGAAGTGTATGTTGAAGACCTTCATAATTAATGTTCCTGTTATTGGGAACTGAGGGAGTAGAATCTAGAATTCCGACAGATAAATGTCTGAGGGCTTCAAGAACTCCAGCATCGAGTAAGGCTTGGTTGCAGATTGGCCTTTGATCTCCTGACTGTGCTGGGCGGATCTTTTTCTTAGATGCCTTCTTACTCGCTTTAGAAACCACTTGATGACGAAAGTGATTGCTATGAGCAGGTGTATGTGCCTGATCAAGAAAGATGGTCAGGTTAGGCTGATGATCTCCACTCAAATCAGGTGTATGTGCCTGACTTGGTTGTCCGTATGATATGGGGGAGTATACCCCATAACCCTCTTGGACTAGAACAGATGTGTGTGTCTGTTCCGGAGTGAATCGTTGATGTGTCACTCCATTTCTAGGGATATATTTATGTGTCTGTCCCTGTGATGATGCTGAAGCTGTTATGATATCCTGGCAAGCATCCAGAATATGAGCAGGAATTTGCTTCTGCTCTTTCACCATTGACAAAATATGTTTGGTGACTTCAGCCGCCGGAACGGGGATATACGTCCATTCCGGGCTTGGAGTAGGTGTATGTGCCTGCTCCTGTCCTCCTTTTCCTGTCAGTGAATCCTGACAGTACTCAAGTGTGGAGGCAGAGAGTTGAGTCTGGTTCCTGTTTGTCGTCGGGACTTTCCGACTGACTTCTCCATGCACTACCAAGCGAGACTGTTGGTAGGCTTGATTTGTATTAACAGGTGTATGTGCCTGCTGATTACACTTCGCCAAACGTGGTTGACGAGATCCATCATATGTAGTCAGACGAGCCTGCTGACTAACTGGTGATGTATAAGCAGGTGTATGTTCCTGCCTATGGTACTCCGCCGGAATTGCCTGGCAGGATAGGCTTGATGCTGCCAGACGAGTCTGCTGGACAGCAGAATTAAAACGGGCAGGTGATTGTGCCTGCTCGTTATTTGCCACCAAGTTAGGTTGGTGGACTTCTCCGGAGATGGCAGGGATCACAACCTGCCTATTGTTAACAGTATTCCGTCTCTAGCGGTTCATCTTGCCTGCTCGGGTTCGAGGAACCTGAGCTGAATGCCTGGAGTCAGTACCCTCATCATGTTGAGGGCGCACTACCGCACGAGTCTGGCGGCGATTGTTGATGGGAGCCCTTGAGAAGGACTCGTGTCTTTTTGAATTAAGGTCCTGCGGGACCTGCTCATTCACTTTCTCAGAGTAAGGGAGTGAATGGAAATTGCGTTCTGGGGATAACGACCCGAAACGGTTGGAGACGGTAGTCAGCACCGCCTGCTTCATGATCGCTGGCCGCCGTTGTCCGGACGACCAGGTAGAGTTGTTAACTTGGAGGGCTTGACGAGCGGCCTCCAGAGTTGGGATAGTACCGTTGTGACGATACTCCTTAACCAGTGCATTAGAAACCCAGCGTTGAAGATGCTGAGTTGGTGATGTCATCCTCAGAGCGGACGACGTTCCAGCAGGATTAGTAGCATTGGTTTTCACAGTAGCAGACCTCACAGTAGAGGTGTTCACAGCAGCAGTATTCACAGAGGTGAATTTAAGGAAAGCCATTTTGCAGAAGATCTTGAGAAAAGAGAGACTGTTCCATATAACAGACATAATCAAGATGAATCCGGCCACTACATCTTTTGGATGATCACATGCCAATGATTGCTTTGTTGGCCCAAGGGGCCTAACAAATAAGAAGAATATCACTTTAACTTGGTTAAGGATTCACGTCGGGTTCACCATTTTTGTTTCGCACAGAATCCGGGGTTGACCTCCTGGACGGGAGATTCAAACGTTCCTATCGGTTTCTAACGGGTTTGTTCGTAGAACCGGAAACATCCAATGATTCCACATCCGTTTGGACCTACTTTCCAAAGGCAGGTGCTCATTAGCTTGTGGACTAATGAGGCTTAGGAATTTGCATTGGTCGAGAGGATGGGAGGTCGGACTCATCACACCTTTTTGAGGGGAATTATTGTCTACTCCGGGACTCTCTTTATAGATTTAAGTTATGTTCGTGAATCCTTATTACATTACCTAGTATAAAATGTGCTTTCCTTTAGTTTTAACAATCAATGATTAAATATGCAAGAAATTTAGAGAATCTTTTATATGTATTCGAGGTTCTTCATCAATAGAGAATCATCTATATCTGTTTAGAGATTCCTGGTCAATGGTATCCTTCAAAAAATTTATATAAAAGTCTCTTGGTCATTATGATGACCAGGCTGGTTTTAAAGCCACTCAGTGGGGCACTTGAAGTTTATCGTCATTCAGAAGGACAGAGATTATTTCAAAGTTGGGATCGAACCCATAAATGGGCTACCTACGTATCCTTTGTTTTGGAAAAAGGAATCAGAACCCATGTAGTTCGAGTAATGGAGTATGATGTTTATGATTGATGGATCAAAGAATAATGTCATAATTACTTTTACACTCTAAGCTCACGTGAGTCATGCTCGGTGTGAGAAACAAGAGGTATTGGTAAAATTTAGACAATTGTGCCATGAAAGATGCAATCATAAGAATTTGTTTGGGGCTTATGTATGTATGACTGCCCAAAATAGATGAAGGTTTAGGATTTACTTTTAGGAAGAAAATCCAGGAACATGGTCCATAAAGGTATATGTGCTTAATGGAGATTTGAATACTCTAATCTTGGGGCTTACTCCTGAGGAGGATGCCCATGTTAGGAGGGGACTTATGATTGGGTTTTACTCCTGAAAAGGAAACCCAAATCAAAGGTAAATTATGACTGGTTAAGAGAATTTTAAGGGGGCTTGAGGTTTATTCCTAAAAAGGAAACTCAAGATTATGACTGGGACTTATTCCTAGAAAAGGAGGCCCAGGTTAGGGGACTTGGGGCTTACTCCTGAAAAGGAAACCCAAGGTTATGACTGAGTCTTATTCCTGAAAAGGAGACCCAGGTTAGGGGACTTGGGGCTTACTCCTGAAAAGGAAACCCAAGGTTATGACTGAGTCTTATTCCTGAAAAGGAGACCCAGGTTAGGGAATTAAGGTTTGGGGCTTACTCCTGAGGAGGATGCCCAAGATTATGACTGGGACTTACTCTTAAAAAAGAAGGCCCAGGTTATGACTGAGTCTTATTCCTAAAAAGGAGACCCAGGTTAGGATTCTCTCATCTTAAAGGATGAGGTTGAATGAATGAACTCTCCATATTTAGTGACATAAGGATATTTAAATCACTAGACTTTGAGAGAGATTCCACAGAATTCCTATCAGATAAGGAAGTAAAATCAAGAAATCCGGCCATAAATGGCTTTGAAGAGTTTCTTGAAGACTAAATCTTGAAAAGGAAAGGTGTGATGGCTTAAGAGGGGTAAAAATGGGCAAGATGGGCACCCAAAAAGATAGGGGCGCGCAAGTCTTGTAGGGCGCACAAGTATTCCGTGGGCGCGCAAGTATGGGCGCACAGGTATACCTGCGCGGCACATGGTGTACTTGCGCGATTTTCAACCATCATTGAAATACTTGAGCGACTCTTTTTGAAACCCTTTAGAATTTTCTTTAGGTTCCTCCAGAAAAGGGACGTGCAAGTTATATTGAAGGAAATAAGTCGGCGCGCAAGTGTTTGATAAGTTTCAACACTTAGGCCTTCCTTCTTCTCTTTAGATCTTCCGTTATAGGTAAGAAATTACCTTAGAAGTGTTCCGGAAGCTTTTAGAAGAGACTTGGGCGTCGGGAGCTTCAATCCGAGTTTCTGGAAAAAGATCCTCTCGAATGGGGGGCCCACAGGGTCTATTTATAGGCAAAAGAAGACCCTGGGCGGTTACCGGGCGGTTACCACTTAGGTCGCGCAAGTCACCTGCGCGACCAAGGGTGTCGCACAAGTGTACTTGCGCGACAGTGATAAAACTTGCGCGGTGCCGTTGCTGTCGATCCTTTGTTCATGACTTTGTCGATTTTTGATGTTTTCTTCAAAGGTTGAATCACTTTGAGCTCAGATATTCCCTTTTCCGATCTTTAGATTCTGTGACGAAAGGAGCGTTAACAAGGTGCAAGTACAAATGAAATAAAATACACTTGAAGAAATAGAAATACATCTATTGGGTCATTCTCTAAGGTTCCTACCTTAAGGGTTGGTACATATCGCCTCCTCGACACTCCATGTTGACTTGTCTCCTCTGTGTACTGACACTCTGTATAGGCCACCTCCGGGAACCATCCAGTCCTGGTACCCTCATCCTTGATCTGTATTGTCCGTCATCTTCACCAAACACAACAAGGTGCGGGCATAGCCCGTGAAGGGGTGAGTATAATGATACTCAGTAGGGACCCCAAGACCCTCATGGTCTCACAAAAATCCACAAAGGATAAACCAAAAATAATCAAATCATCTTACAACCCTAATTAGGTATATGCACATACATATACCTAAGTTATCATGTATACACATCTCAATCATGAGGAAATATAGGCTCCAACCCAAAATTCCAAAGCTCAACTGCTCTATAATGGAAGTAATACCACAAAGGTAAGTACCACATAGATACACGACATATAAGAATACCACCAAGGTATTACCATGATGGAAAGTACCACACATGTATGAACTCAACTTACACCAGGTATAACTTAGGTACAGAAGTAGAGATAATTAGATGTAACTACTAATTTATATTACTCTATTAAGAGGTAGACCCGTGAAGAATCCTAAATCATCATCAGATCCACCGAGGATCATAGTAAATTTGCATACCCACACAGGATCCTAGTACATCATCAGTACATTGTTTGACCCACACAAGATCCTAGTACATCTTCAGTATGTTCTCAGACCCACATAGGATCCTATTACATTTTCATTATGTCGTCAGACCCACAAAGGATCCTAGTACATCGTAAGTACGTCGTCAGACCCACACAGGATCCTAGTACATCGTCAGTACTTCTTCAGACACACACTGGATCCTAGTACATCGTTAGTACATCGTCAGACCCACACAAGATCCTAGTACATCGTCAGTACCTCATCAGTCCCATATAGGATCCTAGTACATCATCAGTACATTTTCAGACCCACACAAGATCCTATTACATCATCAATACATCTTCATACCAACACAGGATCCTAGTACATCATCAGTACATCGTCAGACCCACACATGATCCTAGTTCATTGTCAGAGCCAGTTATAGGGTTCTTGCACTAAGCTTTCTTGTCTTCGAAAGGGTATGCTCTAAAAGAAACTAGTCAATCCTCCAACTATCACGAAGTCCCACAAAGAAGTATCGCAAAGGACCGCCACTCCATAGGGGTGTCAATGCAATAGACGGTCCATCAACCGGACGCCCAGTCTGTAAGTTATTAGCATTTTAGTCTTGAGGACCCAGTTTGATTCGTGCTTGATCCAACCTGACCATACCCCAACTTTATCCAAATCTTCAGTTGGGTATACCATAGGGATCTTCTCGCTCCAAGGTTTACAGCGTTGTAGATGCTTTGTCAAATTAACGCCTGGTGCCAATGTTAGGGCCAAAAGTATGGAATGGGTCGAAATGAGTCTGGGTTGGGTCTGGTTTGGGCTAGCCCGGACCGATGGGTCCGGCCCGGCCCGCGCTGGGTGGCCCGGCCTAGGTGGTCCATGGTTCAGGGTGTCCGCGATGTGGCGAGGCAGCTGCGGTGTGGTGGGGCAGCCACAGTGCCGTGGGGCGGATGTGGTGTGATGGACCATCGCGGCTGGCCAGATGGTCGGCCACCCTTCCCTCACTATCGTGGCATAAAGACGCAGTTCTCTTCTTTCATGAGGCGTGGTCATGCATCTGCCTTCATCGCGGCTGTACGTGGTTCCAGCCGCCATTATCATGCCCCACCGGTGTCGGTTTTCATCCTCCTCCATCGCAAAGAACGCAACAAAACAATCACAAGGATTCTCGGTGTGGTCGGGCAATATTTTTTTGTCCCACACCCTCTACGTTAGAGTGGTAGAAAGCAACTCAACAAAACTCAAATCTTGAAGAACATCAACAATGGTAAGGGGATATTTAAAACAAAAAATCCCACATTGAAGTTTTGTTGACGTCGGTGATGAGAGAATAGAAGACATTGGATCGTCGTTATCGAAGACGTCCCATGTTCTAGGCGGCGCATTCTTTGTTAAAGAAGTTATTTCTTGGGAGGTGTTCTTCGTTGAAGAAGCGTAATCCTTACAAAAGTTATCCCCTTCTCCTTTTCCCAGTACAATAAAGATGTGCTCGTAAAATTCCCATATAATTAAAAAAATACATAGAAATTATGGGTCTTTACATTCTCCAAGTGTTACTCCTTACTCTTGAAGTATATCATAATGTCATCTATAAATACAACCAAATATTTGTCAATGTAATATCTACAGACTATATTCATTAAGTACATGAATGTTTTTAGATAATTAGTGAGTTATAAGGTAATAGATATGAATATATAGTGTCCATACCTCATTCAAATGGTATTTTTTTGAATATATTACTTACTCAACTTTAATTGGTGATATCCTGACTGAAGTTACACTTTAAAGAAGTAATTTTACCCACATAGTTGATAAAAAATCATCTATCTGTGGTAGGGGATACGTTTTCTTTCTCGTGATTTTTTTGAGATCATGATAATAAATATAGTGGCTCATTTATCCATCTATCTTCTTGAATAATAGTACTATCACACCCCTTTATGAAGTACTAAAGGTGTATAAAACCCTAGAACAATTTCTCTTGTAACTGGTTCATTAGTTCCTCCAACTCAATGGTGATTATCCTATAAGGATTCTTTGATATGGGTAGATATTTATGTGTTTTTTTAATTGTGAACCCATCCACTTTTTTAGGATGAAGATAAGGAAATTAATCATGGAATACATTGGTGTAGTCCATCATAATTGGAATATCTTTTAGTATGATTCTCTCATTTGTCTCAGTGATTTTATCTAGGTGTACTTGTTCATAGGGTAATAATATCCATAATTGAGATGATTCTTTTAAAGGACATTCATCCTCCTCTTAAAACTTTAACATAATTAGAGGAGGCCTCGGGATGTGAAGAGTGACCCCCTTTCTCAAGAGTTGATGTTGGCTTTATATAATGATTCTCAATACATTCCCAATATAGCATAAAACATTACTAAATGAAGTATAAAATGATTTTTTAGGAGGTTTCATCCATAAAAAATATTCTAGCCGGATTTATATGCTTTAGATTCAATAATTTCCCCATTCATTTTTCTCACAGATACCTCAACCATCATATTTTGAGGGAATTTTTGAATAATTCTACTAAAATTTCAAAATATAGAAGAATGAATAGAACCAGAATAAAATAGTACGTTAGTTTTTCTTAAATGAATAGCTATTTTACCTATCAACACATCATTTTTGGGATACCCCTCAGCAGTAGTGATAGAGTATTTCCTTCCTTGCTACCTTGTAGTTTGTTTTGGTTGATTAACTATGACAAACCTCAGCTCAGGAAATTATGTCACATAATTGCCTAGATCCATGCAATTGAATAACTACCTAGTAGGAATAGTATTCAACAGAGCCGTATTTTCCACTTATCCATTAGTGGTTTTATTCATTTTTCTCTGTCAATAAGTATCTTGGTGCCCCTCTATTCCACATTTTAATCATCTCCTGGTTCCTTTTATATAGTTCTCAGGATGATTCTTCCCACACATTGGATATGTGGTTTGTTGGTTTTTATTTCTTCCATGGGATTTATATATTGATCCTCTCATATTAAAGTGTAGTTTTTAATTTTTATCTCCAAGCCCATGAGACCACTGAGAGACAAAAATCTTTATATCATCCAATAGGGAACATCATAAAACCTTGAAATATTCATCAAAGTATCAAATTGAAAAATGTTTTTGTAGACTCATCTTTAATCCACCAAAGAAGGGATCCACCTTTCTTTCCATGATCATGAAAAATATGGAGTTATAACATGAATTCCTTATAAAATTTTCCACTTATTTCTTGATAGATTCATCTTCCTTTTTCTTCATTTTGAGTATCTCCCTCTCCATCTTAATATGGAGAGTTTGGAGAAAATATTTATTGAAAAATATTTTCTTGAATGCCTATCATTCCATGGAATCTATTGCCTATTTATACTTTGTGTTATTTATCAGTTTCCACTATTGATTAGCTTCCTTGTCAAAATTATATACCACCAACACAAATTTATCTTCTTTTGAGCATTTAAGGATATATAATATATTCTCAGTGGAGTTAATACATTTTTTTATAATGAAGGTATTGAAAGATCTAGTAAATATAAGAGGTCATTTTCGCATAAAGTATTCAACCACAAATTTATCTTTCTTAGGTGAAGGAGGGTGTTTCACATGATTCAAGTTATTATTCAATACATTATCTAGTTTTTATAGAAATTTGATGACGTTTTTACCTCCTCATCCCATCATATTTGGAATTTTATTTGAGAGATTGTCACATTTCCAATTACATTGATTATTATTGTGATCTCTCCAATTTCCTTCTATTAACTATTAAAAATAAAATTAAATTAGTGTGATTAAATAATTTGATAATAATTATATAAAATGGTAACTTTGAATACTGAAGGATAAACTTGTAAATGAGCAGTATATCCTAACTTGGGTTTCCCTAATTTTCAATATAGGTTATCTATGGTGATAGAATTATCCCTAGGGTTATTACTAATGGTTTGTAATCCAAATATCCAAAAATAATTAGACCATCCTATGATACCAAATATAGAGTTCATATCCTTTTACACATATTATTATATGATCTTAACCATTTTTATCCCTGAATCACAAACTAAGGATCATAAATTGTAGTTTCTTTAAAGATTGGGTATATAAAATTAAAAACATGAAACTAGAATAAAACATCTATTTATTAATCTTCCATAATGATCTCATAACATTGTTTCATCTCCTACAAATTCATAGTATAAACTCGGGAATATGTAGACAAAATGGATGAGTTAATATGCCTATAAATGGAATAATCATGGACAAGAAGCACAGTACATGATTTAAATTCATAACATGATAACATAATAAGCATGGAAAACGAATCAAATGTATAGTAATATCTTACAAAATATGGAATTCTATGATCATGGAAATTTAAGAAAGTGTAAAAAACATATAACATGACATAAAAATGAGTCAAGGCTAACTACCAAGATAGTATCACATGGTGGACAAATCCCCATAATGGATTAGGTTTACTCGCTAATCCTATAAATGATGTCTCCTGAGACTAAAAATTACCTAATGAATTTGAGAAATATTTGGTTTCACCCATCACAACATGTTCATTCGTTTCTGTGTTACATAAAGAATAAAACATATAGAATAAGCATAATGGTTACCCATGGGAAGGAAAAGGTTTTGTAATCATGTCACAAGGCATAACCAAATGGCGTATCATAATGGTATCCATAATAGAATTGTTTTAAAATTTAATTTGACATAAAAATGGAAAATATGAATATTTAATGATAAATGATATCCAAATGAAGTGAAAACATGTAAAAATAATGAATATGTAACTTTATAAATGGATCGCTTTAACACAGTTTTAGGGAAAAGAATATAAAATCTATAAAGGATAAAGGCATAACTTTTTATAATTCCATAATTTAAATAAGACATATTTTCATGATAAATTTATTGATTTTATAAAAATATTTAAGGATTAAAATATTTTATGGGGTGTTCTTCAAAATGGGTCATAAATAGAGAAGTTCACTTTAATCATTCTTTCTTTTTGAGAGTAATTGAGAAGGGAACCATTTTAAACATGGATTTCCCCATAAAAGAAAGAGTAATTGATTTAGATTCGTAATTTTCGAACATATAAATTGAATTTAGAAAAATTATATTAGAATAATGAAAAAATACATTGGTTTAAAGAGAGAGAAATTGTAACTCAAAGGGAATTTGGAGGCTCGAAGAGATCCCTTACCTTTTATCCTAATGTGTTTGGCGCTTGCACTTAATGTCCTATATAGTCAAATTAGGTCCATTAATTAATTATTTAAGAACCTATTATATATGTTTTTGATTAATTATAATTTTATAAATTTTATGTATAGTCATTTTGATGAGTTAAAATGTTTAATTTTTTTATTCCAGGAGAGTTCCTTATATGGTTTTATGGCTGGTTACCATTAGTATAATTATAGGTGTTCTGGTAAAATAGAACACAACTCCAGAAGTGGAATGAAATGGTATTAATATAATTTAATAATTTTAAATGGACCCTTATATCAATTTCCTGATATTAGGATGATTCATTTGATAAAAGTTTCAAGATAAAAGTTTAGTTTATTTTGGATGATTTTCGATAATTATGAACTAGTTATATTTTATTATTTAATATTATGTATAAAATTACATCCAGAGCATTAAAAAAGTTATAATATACATTTTGGGATATATTTCAACCATTATAATGTTTTTATGACCAGCCTTGAATGATGTAATGGAAAATGAATAATCATCATCCTCGACGGTGGTGAATCGACATATCACGAATGATGTTTTCATTCTCTAGATAAAAGGAGAAGAGAATAGATTTTATGATAGATATTAAATTAACACACTAAAATTATAGTATATATATATGATATTGGGGTTATAATTTCACATTTTATAGTGAGTTAAAGGATGGCGTAGAGAAAGAAAGAATTTAAAAGAGAAAGGTGGAGGATTTTACCTCTTGAATATCGTCTCCTTGAGAACCTTTTTAAGGAAATTGGGTTTTGTATTTTTTTTACCACTAGCTCATGGAAATGTGTAAATCTATTGAGAATTGAATTGGAAAGAATATTTACAATATAAAATTCTTATAAGGTGTGAGAGGATGGGGTGGTGATGGGTGGTTTTTGTAAGAGGAGGATTGGGGTGTTTTTTATTATTATATTCATTAGTTTATTATTTTTGTTCAAGGATATAAATAATATTGATTGATATGAATAAATACAATAAATATATCAACTAATTTAAAATAAATTGGTTCTTACAACATCCATACATCATTCATGACTCAAAAATTTATGTATTTTTAAAATATCGTAAATTAAAGTATTTCATTATTCACCGAAAAATAAACTATTTTAGACAAATCCCAAAAATTCACCCTAACCATATCTCAATGAGTAGATTTCAAAAATGTAATCCATTTTTTGAAAATAATTTTATAAATATGAGATATTTTATTATTATTTAAAATTATCATTTATTCAAACATGTCGATTTTAATATTATAATTGATTTTATTACACTTTGAAAAATTAACCATGGACTCATAAAATTATCTTATAATTATAATACAAAAAAATATTAACTTAAAAATATATTTTATGAAAACATATTTTTTTTAAATAATTAAATTAATTATAAAATTGTAAATAAACTATTATGGTTCATAAAAATATCAACACTTAATTTATCATTTTATAAATATTTATTTACCTATTCCCTAATATAAATATAACATATTTTCATTTATAAGAACATTAGATTTTTTTATACTTTAATATGTGATTTTACTATTCTAATGGCCAAATTACTGTTCATTATGGTCATACAAGTATTCCAATGGTCAGATTAATATTCTAATGGTATAGGTTTCTTAATTTCTAAAAATACCACTTATTTTATTCATTATATATTCACTTATATTTTCTCAACAGGTTATATATATACATTGATATTCAAAAGGAACATTATATTTTATTTCTACCACTTTCATTGTGAGTTCAATCACTCTAGTGGATTGAGTAGATCCAAGTTTTACCAATTTTATTATCTTATTTTATATTTTTTATCCCACTATAATATTTTCCATTCTTATTGGTTTATTTTTTAACTAATGTACCATCCTTAATTTATGGGAATAATTTTTTGGGTTCTCTATGTGATATATGCATTTTAGTACATAAGAATGGAAAATCCATTGATAAAATACTAGGTCATTACATTCTTCACCCCATATGAAATTTCACCCTCAAATTTTAATTTTACAAACTAAGGAGAAAACAATTGAGGTTAATTAAATTTCATAACTTCCTATAGTTCCCAGGTTTCCTCTTCATATTTATGGTTCCTCTATAGTACTTTGAATAGGTGAGTAATATTTTTGTATAGAAATATATCTCAAGGGTCCAAGATCTTCACCCTAGGCTCCTTATAAAAGAGATAATTTTCGTTCTGTACCACCTACGAATTCATTACATGTGATAGATTTGGTATGAACTTTATTAAGAGAGATACACACAATAAATCATGTACTTGAGACATGGTTTGTGGAAGTTCAGGTAGATATGGCACAACTCCAATGTGATCAAGAATATCAAAGGGACTGACATACAAGGAACTTATCTTTCATTTCTTACCAAATCTAATGACCATCATCTATAGAGATATGCGGAGGAATACCATGTCTCCAGCATCATACTCTTAGTCCCATTGATGGTTATTTTCATAACTCTTCTTTAAACTTTGGTCGGTCTATATATATTGTTGGATGGTCTTCATATTTTCTTTTATTTACTCAAACATTTCGTTTCCTAGTATATTAAATTCACCAATCTCATCCCAACATCGAGGTGTTCAATATATCTTCCCATAAAGGGGTTAATAGGGGTCATTTTTATGCTTGAGTGGAAACTATTATTGTAATATAAATCAACCATTGGAATATGTTGATCTCATTTTCCTTTGAAGTATATTGATTATGTTCTCTACAATTATTCTATTATCTTAATATTTCTCTCATATTTTCCATTAGTTTGGAGGTGAACATTTATACTAAATTTCAACTCAATAGTTAGAGCATGTTGGATACTTTTCTAGAACATTGAGGTGAATCTCAAATATTGATCAGATATAACCAATAATGGTACTTCATACGGCCTCAATACTTCTCAAATATATATCCCTAAAAGTTGGTCAAGTGATAATTCCTCTTGAATCATAATAAAGTGATGAATCTTTTCAATATAATCCATAATGTCCCATATAGACTAATTTCCTATATATGTCTTCAAAATTCTAGTGACAAAGTCCATAGTGATGTTTTCCAATTTCCATGTAAGTATGGGTAATGATTTCATCATCCCCATAGAGTTTTCACTTTTATCCTTCACTTGTTGAAAACCTATACCTTCAATGTATATTCATAAAGATCTTTTGACATATTATCCCACCAATATTTCTCTTAGAGATCTCATTACATCTTTGTGTTTCCTATATGAATAGAGAAGGTTGAGCTATATAAATAATTCAAAATCTCTATATTTATATCTATATTTTATTGTACACATAATTGTGACCCAAATCTTATAAAGTCTTATTCATCAAGTTTGACCTCTTTGGATGTCCCATTTCTGATAGCTTCCACCTTTTTCTAAATTTACATATCATTTCTTTAAGAATCCTTTATTTTCTTCATAAGGGATGGTTGAAAAATAATTTGTGAAAGGAATGATGGTGTACCTTCCTTTATAAATTCCACATCCATCCTTTAAAATTCTAAAAATATTGGATCCTTCTCAATTCTCATCATATGTGAAGTTACAAAATCCTTTCTTCTTAGACCATATTCCACTTTTTTACATTAACATAATGATAGTGGATTGAGTAGTTATAATCCTTGATGAGTTATAATGATCCTTTTTAGAAAAAAATAAGATCCTTATATGTGAATATATATTTAAGGCTCTTATGATTATTATATATATCACACTTCTCCCCATAAAGATAATGTCACTAGATTTTCAATGCAAAGATCATAGATCCCTACTCCAGATCATGTGTGGGATAGTTTTTCAAATTAATTTTCAACTTCCTTGAGGAATATGCCATTAATTTATTATTTTGTAGTAGCACACAATCTAATCAATTCTTTTAAGAATATTTCTATAAAAATAGTTCCCTAATTATCGGTAGTGTATGTTCTAGTATAGAGATAAGTAGTTTTTTACTCATTAAAGAAGTATTCGCATTCACTAGTTCAAAAAAACTTTACTCTCTTTCGATTCAGATTAGTTAGTGGGTTTTACAATCATGCGAAGTTATTCAAACATATTTAGTAATTCTCAATTAGACTGAGGAAACATTGGATCTCTATTACAGATGTAGTTTTGGTCAACTACTCAATTTCCTTTGTTTTATAAGGGTCCAAAGATATTTTTTTCTCATTATAACATGCCCCGAAAATGATACTTCTTCCATCCAGAACTCAAATTTACTATAATTATCATAAATATTCTCCCACATTAAAATCTTTAGCATGGTTTTAAAATTCTCTTCGTGTTCCTCCTTACTCTTTGAGTATATCATAATTTTAACTATAATGACTACCAAAAAATTTTCAAAGTAATATCTAAAGAATATATTCATTAAGTCCAGGAAAATTTCTACAAATTTAGTGAGATCTAAGGGAATCACTATGAACTCACAGTTTCCATAACTTGTTTGAAAGGAAGTCTTGTGAATATCTTCCTTCTTTATATTTAATTGGGGATATCTCTAGGAAAGTTCCACTTATAGAAATACATGGCCCCACATAGTTGATCAAACAAATTATATATCCATGGAGGGGTATACTTGTTCTCTATCATTATTTTTTATCTCACGATATTCAATACTGGGGAACATTTATCCATACTTATTCTTGATGAAGAGGACTAGCACACCCCATGGTGAAGCACTTGAGAGTATAAAACCCTTGTCTAGAATCTCTTGTAACTACTTCTTCATCTCCTCCAAATAAATGGGGGACATCTTGTAAGAATTATTTAATATAGGTAGAGATCCTAGTATGAGTTCGATTTATAACTCAAACAATTAGTCAAGAAGAGGACCCATAAATTCTTCAGGGAAAACATTAGTGCAATCACTCACAATGGGAATGTCTTAAAAAATTATTCACTCCTTAATCTCAATCATTTGATCTAGGTATTCTTGATAATAGGGTAATAATATCCCAAATTGAGATGATGGTTCTAAAGTAAATTCATCTAACTCCTTACACTAGTATATAATTGGAAGATTCCTCAGGTTGTGAAGAGTGATCTCCCTTTCTAGCTAGTTGATGATGGATTTATTTAAATATATCCAATCCATGCCCAATATAGCATCAAACCCCACTAAAGAAAGTAATATGAGATTTAATGGGAGGTATAGTCCACAAACATTAACCAGGGAGGAGTTATATACTTTAGATACAATAATTTCTCCATCCATTGTTTCTCACATATAACTCAACCATAATATTTTTAGGTGGTGTTTGAATGGATCTACTTAACAAGAAAGATATGAGATAATGAATAGAATGAGAATAAAATAGTGTGTTTGTTAATCTTGAATGAATAACCATAGTACCTACCACCACATAATTTTTCCCTCCACCTCAGTGGTAGTGATAGAAAATTACCTTCTTTTATACCTAAAATGCTGTTGTTTTTTACTTCCTTCAACAACCCTTGGCTTTGGGAATTCGCTCACATAATGCATATGTTATTTTTAGTTAAATCACTAAACAGTGGGCATAGTGTTCATATTAACCTTATTTTATTCTTCCTCATTATTGGATTACTAAATTTCACTATGGAATTTATTCTCTTAGTGACACTTTTTTCCACACTTGAAGAACCTTCTAGTTACTCTTAAGAATATTACATGATGCTTCTTCCCACATGTTTTATAATTGTGATGTTGTGATTTATTTTCTTAATAATATTTTTTGTTTGGACTGTCTGAAGATAATTTCATCTAAAGTTTCTTATTTCTAGTCCCACGAGACCACTGAGAATCACCAATCTTCATTTCAACTTTGAGGGAAAAATGAAAAATATATTCATAACTATCAACATCCTAAATTTTTAAGTATTTTCAAAGACTCAGTTTCAACCCACTAAAGAATCTCTACACTTTACATTCAGTGTTGAGGAAAAGGCTAGAAGCATGGAAAGAATTCCTTATGATGTCTTCCTCATATGATCTGATAGACCCATATTCTTTTTTACATCAGAATGAGGAACTCCCTCTCTATCTTAAGACCAATAGTTTAGGGAAAATATTTATAAATTTTTTTTCATGAATTGATTCCATTTCATGGGGAAAAATTCCTCTTTATAATTTTTGTTCTTTATCAGTGTCCACCACTAAACTGTTTCCCCATTAAAATGATAGACCACCAGCACGAGTTTTTCTTCTTCTAATCATTGGAGGATAGATAATATCTTCTCAATGGATTTAATAAATTTTTATCTGATATGGGGATCATAAGACTTCAGTAATAGAATTCCAAATATAATGGAAACAGAACCTCAAAAACATCATGACAGTACTAGCACAGTTGGATCAAGTTATGAATAATAACTTGAATAGTGTGGAATGAACTCGTTATCCTAATAAATATAATATTTTTGTCGAATCAATTATATGAAAAATGCCTCATATATTTAGTGTATATTAGGATACCTTCATCATAGAATAATGGATTAACTCTATTTAGAAGATATTATTTGTCCTATAATGGTCAAAAGAATAGAAATTCATATTGGTGTTCTATCATTTTTATTGGGAAACTGATCAGTAGTGGGAATTGATAAAGAACACAATTTATATAGAGGAAATGGATTCCATGTAATGGGATGAATTCAAGAAAATATTTTTTCAATAAATATTTTCCCGGAACTATTCATATTAATATGGAGAGGTTGTTCTTTAGACTAAAGAAAAAGGAAGATGAATCTATCAGGGCGTATGAGGATAACTTTTCAAGGATTGAATTATATTCCTCTTTATTTTTCATGAACTCTAAAACAAATGTATATCACTTATTTATTGGAATAAATCTGATTTTATGCGAATACTTGTAAATTTGAGACTTTGACATCTATGGGGAGAATTTCCAATGTGAACTAAATATTGAGATGGATATTAGTGACTCTAGGTGGAATCATGGGTTCAAAGATAAAAGATGAAAATATAGTTTAATAAGGGAGTATAAATAGATAAATCTCATGAAGGAATGAAAACCCAAAATCCCATATGTTAAAAGTGCGGGAAGAACCATCTTGAGAACTGTTTGAAGGGAACTTGGATATACTTCAAATTTGGAAGATATGAGAATCAATCTAATCAATACTGAAGATAAGTGAAGAAACCCAATAAATAGGAATTTAAAAAGAAGGTTTAGATCAACACTTTTTGTTTTGAAGTTATTTAACTAAAAATAACATGGTCACTATGTGATCCAATTCCTTTATCCAAGTGTTTTTGGAATCAATCAACAAAAAACATCCAAGGCAATAAGGAAGGTAATATGATATCACTACTATTGAGCTGGAGCCTAAAAATAATGTGGTGAAAGGTATGCTGGTTATTCATTCAAGAATTATGAATATACTATTTCATTCTGATTCTATGCATTCTTTTATATCTTGCATGATTAGTACAACAATTAAAAAACTTCCTGAAAATATCATGGTTGTGTTATCTATAAGAATAAATATTGGTGAAATTATTGAATCTAAATTATATAACTCCTCCTCAGTTAATATTTTTGGACTGAACCTCCAATAAAATCTCTTCTTACTTAATTTAGTGGAGTTTGATGCTACATTGGTGATGTATTATATATATTTAAATAAAGACAAACCTCGACTTTCAAAAAATAAAGATTGTTACTGAAATCTAAAGGAATCCTCAAATTATTTAAAAGTGTAAAGAGGATGATGAATATTCTTTAGAATCATCATCTCAATTTTCGATATAATTACCCAATGAGCAAGAATACCTAGATCAAATTTCTGAGACAAATCATAGAATCTGGCTCAAAGAAATTCCCATTGTGAGGGACTACATTGATGTGTTTCCTGAAGAATTTTTTGTTCTTCCTCTTAACCGAGAAGTTGAGTTTTTAATTGAACTTATACCTTGATATCAAACCATATTAAATAATCCTTATAGGATGGCCACCATTGAGTTGGAGGAACTAAAGAAGCAGTCACAAGAGAATCTAGACAAGGGTTTTATATACACGAGTGCATCAACATGGGGTACTCTAGTCCTTATTGTCAAGAATAAGGTTGGATCAATTAACCTATATGTTGTTTATCATGAGCTCAAAAAAATATGGATAAAGAACAAGTATCCCATTCCATAGATATATTACTTGTTTGATCAATTATATGGGGCCATGTATTTCTCTAAGGTGGACCTTTAGTCAGGATATCACTAAATAAAGGTGAAGAAGGGAGATATTCCAAAGACATCCTTTCAAATGAGGTATGGACTCTATGAGTTCGTAGTGATTCCCTTCAGACTCACTAATGATCTGGAAATTTTCATGGACTTAATGAATACATTCTTCATAGATTACCTTAAAAAAATTGTGGTAGTATTTATAGAAGATATTTTGATATACTTCAAGACAAAGTAGGAACATGATGCGCATTTGATCACTATGATAAAAACTTTATGGAAGGAGGAATTATGTCAAATATAAATTAAATGTTAGTTATGGATAGAAGAAGTATCGTTCATTGGGCATGTCATCACCAGCAAAGAAATATTTTAAGACCCTTTTAAAAAAATGGTAATTGAGAAGTGGCCCAGATCAACATCTATAACGAATATCCAAAGTTTCCTTGTATTAGATGGGAATTACCTATGATTTGTGAAAAACATATTATGATTGTAAAAAATAATAACCAAGATAACTTGGATGGGAATAAATTTTTTCTAGACCAAGGAATGTAAAGACTGCTTCAACAATTTAAAAAATAGGCTTATCACTACACAAATACATACACTACCAACAAGTGGGGAACTCTTTCTAGTAAACAATGATACTTAAAAGAAATAATTAGGTTGGGTACTATTGTAAAATGATAAAGTAATATCCTAAACCTCAAGTAATCTAAAAGTTCATGATAAAAAATATCCCACAAAAGATATGGAGTAGGAAGTTGTGATCTTTACATTGAAAATCTAGTGGCATTATCTCTACAAGTAGAAGTGTGAGATATATACTAATGTGATTTTTTCTTGAATTAAAATTTTATTGAGTGAGATGTCCTCTTGAAGGTGTATCATCATTCTTTTTAGAAGTGATTGATCAACCATTTATTATGGATAAAATAAATAATTCTAAAATAAATGATATGGAAATCTAGAATAAGGTTGAATCTATTAGAAATTGCGAATCCTAAGAGTTAAAAATTAATGAGAAATGAGTTTTAAGATTTAGGCCATGATTATGTGTACCACCCAATACAGAGATAATGATATAACATAGTAATTATTCACATAGCTCAACCTTATCTATTAATCCATGAACCAATAGGTTGTATTGATATATCAAAGATCATAATTTGTGGGATAATATGAAGAAGGAGATCGTTGAATGTACATCAAAGAGCATGGTATGTCAGTAACTGAAGGATGAAAGGAAAATTTATTAGGGGATGATTAAACCATTTATCATACCTACATGGAAATGGGAAACTAATCTATAGACTTTGTAAATGTACTTGTGATGAAATGCATAGGAAATAATGTTTCATGTGTCATTTTGTATCATTTTACAAAGACTTATCACTTAATTTTGATTCAAGAGGATATCTCACTCGACCAAATTTTATGGATATGCATTAGAGAAGTTGTGAGGTTTCATGGAATTATATTATCAATTATATCTGGTCATGATATGAGATTCACCTACATGTTTTAGAAAATCTACAACATGCTCTAAATCTAAGTTTAACTTTAGTGTGGATTATCACTCCCAAAATAATGGCCAATATGAGTGGAATATTCAGACACTAGAAGACATATTGAAATCAGGCCTAATGGACTTTAAAGGATGATGGGATCAACATATTCAATTAGTTGAGTTCTCTTACAAAAATAGTTTCCAATCAAGAATCCAAATGTCTCCATATTAATCCCTTAATGGGAAAATATGTAGAACACATACATGTCGAGATGAGGTTTTTAATGTGAGATTCTAGGACAAGAAATGGTTTATGAAATGGAAAAAAGATGAAGACCATCTTGTAGCATAACCGGGCTTCCCAAAGTCGAAAGAAGATATATGAAGATAACCGTTGATGGTACTTAGAGATTGAGTTTAGAGAAATGGTATTACTCTCCATATCTCTATGGAATAAGGTCATGGGATTTGAGAATAAAGGAAACCTAAATCCCAGGTATATCAGACCCTTTTAGATTATTGATCATGTTGGAGTTATGTCCTATCTACTAGAACTTCTACCAACCATGTCTCAATTACATGATGTATTCCATGTATCCCTCTTGAGTAAGTAAATACCAAATCCCTCACACATACTTAATTCATAAGTGGTACAGTTGGAAAATGATATCTCTTATGAGGAACATCTAGTGAAGATCTTGGACCATAAAGATAAATTTCAATGCAACAAAACTACTCAGATAGTCAAAGTACTATAGAAAAACCATAAATATTAAGAGGTGATATGGGAACTAGAGGAAGTGATGAATGATAAGTAACGTCACCTATTTTCACCTTATTTTTTAAAATGATATTTCAAGGGTGAAATTTCATAAAGTGAGAAGAATATAATGTCCGAGAATTTTATCAATTGAATTTACCTTCTTATGTAATAAAACACATATATCACATATAGAACTTAATAAAAACATTATTCTCATAAATTAATAATGATAAATTAGAAAATAACTAACAAGAATTTCAAATATTAAAGTGGTATACTAAATAGAAAATAAGGTAGTAAGAATGGGAACATGTAGATCTACTTGATCAACTAGAATTAATTCACTCATGAATAAATTTGAAGAAATAAAACATAATGTTCATTTTTAATAATAATATATATATATATAACCTTGAGAGATAATATAATTGAATAAATAATGAATGAACTAAGTGGTGTTTATAGAAATTAAAGAACTAATACCATTAGAATAGTAACATGATTGTTGGATAAGTAATGGATCATTAAAAATAATAATCTAGCCACTAGATTAGTAACCACACCTATAAAAGTATAAATTAAATTTATCTATATTATAAATGATAATATGATATATTTATATCATGGAATAAGTAAATAAATGTTTTAAAAATGACAAAAATAAGTGTGGGTGTTTTTTGTGAAATGTAAATGTTTATTTACAATTTTATAAATAATATAATGATTTAATAGAAAATTCAATTTCATAAATTAGATTAATAAATTAATTTTTTTCATATTATAATTATAATATAATTTTATGAGACATTAATTAATTTCTCAAAGTGTCATAAAATCGATTATAACATTGCAATTGGTATTTTTTAAATAAATGAAGAATTTATTTAAAAATAAAATTTCTAATATTTATAAAATTATTTTAATAAATTGGATTTCATGTTATAAATCTACAATTTAAAAAAATTAGGGTGAATTTTTATTATTTTTCTAAAATAGTGGATTTTTGTGAATACTGAAACATGTTAATTTACAGTATTTAACAAATACCTGAATTGTTTAGTCAAATATGTTGTGTTGATGGTATAGTGACCCATTATTTCAAACTATCCTGAAATATTTATTTTATTTAGTCCTAGGAATCAAAATTATTGATAGTGTTTAGCCAAAATAATTAACTAATAAATGTAATAATCAAAAATCTCCCTCCCCCACTATAAATACAACCCCTCGCCACCCCTTCTCCTAATAGATTATAATCCTTGTATCTTGTCAATATTCTACACATTTCCAATCCAAATCATCTTCCGCATGTATAGGAGTTACTGTTCTCAACACACTACCAAACCCATGTACTATAAAGAGTTTCTCAAGGTGATGGTATTCAAGAGGTAAAATCCTCGACCTTTCTCTTTTAAATTATTTCTTTATTCTACCCATCCTTTCTCCCACAATCCAAAAGTGACATGATAACTATAATATAATATATATAGTGTAATTATATTTTTTTAACAGTATATCCATCATAAAATCTCTTCACTTCTCTTTTTATCTTAAAAACAAAATCATCATTCGTGATATGTTGATTCATTGCCTTCATGGATGACAATTATTCATTATCCATTACCACCTTCAAGGATGATCATAAATCCTTTATAATGGTTATACTAGAATCGGAAATTTATATTATTACTTATTTAAAATTATATAAATAATATATATACAAAATATTAAATAATAAAACAAAACTAATTATTGATGATTGAAAAATAGCCAAAATAAACTAAATATTAATCTTTAACATTTTATCAAATAAATCATCTTCATATTAGAAAAAAATGATATATGGGACCATTTAAATATATGGGAGTTTTTTAATACCATTTTTTAACAATTTTGGTGTTTTCCTTCCATTTTAAAAGAACACACATATTTATACTCAAGGAAACCGACTATAAAACTATGAAACAAACACCCTCAAAACAAAAAAAAAATAAACATTATAACTCATCGAAATGTCCATAATAAGACTTAATAAAATTACGAAAAAATAAAATACATGTAGAATAGTATCTGAATTAATTAATTAATTAATGGGCATAATTTTATTATTTGGTACATTAGGTTCATGTTCAGAATGAATTCATACATATACGGTAAGGGATCTCTCTGAACCTCCAAATTACCTTTGGGTTACGCTTTAAATCTCTTTACACCAATGTATTTATTAATTCGTCTTATAAAATTATAAATTCAATTTATATGTTCTAAAGGTATATATCAGTATCAATTAATACTTCTTTATTGGTAAAATTCATGGTTTATAAGGTTTCCTTCTCAATTCCTCTTAATAAGAAAGCCTGGTTAAAGGGAGCTTCTCCATTTCATGCCCATTTTCAAGTACACTCCATAAAATATTTTTAAGACCCCAATATTTTTATAAAATTACTAATTTTTTCAATAAAATTATCTTAGTTCATTTTTCTATAAAAAAATATTAATTTATAATACTTAAAGACTCTATATTCTTATCCCTTAAACAGTAATTAAGTTGAACATTTAGAATGTTCTATAAACACTCTTCAGTTGTTATTCATTATTAATAATCTCTTCTTTCTTTCCCTTTATGAATGTCCAAGAATGATATAAATCCCTTATTTAATGGATACCATTTTTATATTCCATCTATTTATGCCGTATGATATGATTATGATACCCATTTATTTCCAATTCCCTTAACAAGACACTTCCCCTCATCCAAGAGATGTTGGTCTCAAAAAAATACCAAACTCAAGTGCCTTAATGAGGTTCTCAAGGTGACAATATTCAAGATGTAAAAGCCTCATAAAATATCATTTAAATTATGTCTTTCTTATACATTATCCTTACCTCCCCTATCCAAAACATCATGATAACTCTAGTATCATATATATACTATAATGTTATTTTTTTAATGGAATATCCATCATAAAATCTCCTATATTCCCCTTTTATCATAAAAAATAAAACATTGTACATAATATGTCGATTCATCTCCTTCATGGATGATGATTTATTATTTTTTATTACCTTATTCAAGGATGGTCATAAAACCATTATTATGGTTAAAAAATGTTTTAATATGTATATTATAACTTGTTCTATGTTCTTGAGCTAATATATAGACATAACATTAAATAAAACCAGTCTAGTTCATGACGATCATAAAAACTGCCGAAATAAACTAAACAATTATTACTAATGGTTTATCAAGTGAATTATTCTCACACAAGAAAACCAAATGATATACAGAACCCCATAAGATTATAAAATTGTATAAATACTATATAATTTCACTTCTATATTACTATTCTAATTTGAAAATAACATACATAATTTTACTTAATAGAACCTATTGTGAAATTGTAATGCTCTCGACATGATGAAATTTAACTCCATAACACACTAAAATGGTCATAAATAAACTTAATAAAATATAATAAATAAAATACATGTAGAATAGGTTTTGAATTAAATTTTTAATTAATATAATTTTACAATCCAATTCATTAAGTGAAAGTGAAGAACACATTCAGACATAAGGTAAGAGATCTCTACGAACCACCATTTTTCCTTCAAGTTACACTTTCTCTGTCTTTACCCCAATGTAATTATTAATTATTCTTTATTACTTTTTCAATATTATTTTTTCATGTAATAAACATATTAATTTAGCTTAATCCGTTTTATTTGATCAGGAATTACATGGTTTAAAATTTCCCTTCTCAATTCATCCTGATAAGCAAGCCCTATTAAAGGGAACTTCTCTATTTCTTAGCAAATTTCAAGTATACTCCATAAAATTTTTTAAGGCACAAGTATTTTTATAAAATAACACATTTTATCATGAAGAAATATCTTAGTTTATTTTTGGTTTTATGAAAATAATTATTCCTTTATCCTCTTTAAATACTCTTTATTCTTGTTTATAAAAATGAACTTATGTGGAAAATTTCTAATGTTATCTAAAAAATATTCAGTTTTACTTTATTATTCATGATCTATTCTTATTTTTTCTTTATGAATGTTCAGATTTGATTTAAATATATTCTTTCATGGATTTCATTTTTATATTCCCTTTTTATGCCTTATAATATTATTATGATGCCCATTTATTTGCATGGGTAACCCTTATGTTTATTCATTATGTTTGATTATTTATGTGGCACACATATACATGAAACGGTGATGATGATTTCAACCATATAGTGCTCCAATGCATTGGATAATGTTTATTCTCATGAAACTTCATGTATGGGATTAGGGATTAAACCTAATCCACTATGGGGCTTTGTTCACCATGTGATATCATCTTGGCAGTTATCCTTGAATCATATTTATGTCATGTTATGTGTTACAATAACATTATTATATTTCCATGATCATATGATTCCATGTTCTGTATGATAATTTTATATAGGTTTATTCTTGTTCCATTCCTATTATGTTATCATGTTATTCCTCTTATTCATGTTCTCTGATTCTACTCCCTGCTTATTCCATTACTAGGCACTTTATCACATACCATTTGTATATGTATTACCCAGGTTATTCTATGAAGATTTGGGAGTTCAAAGGAAGTTATGATCTCATTATGGAAGATTAATAAAGATCTCTTTTAATCTAGTTACATGTTTTTAATTTTATATTCCTAATATTTGAAAAACACTAGAATTTATGATCCTCAGTTTGTATTTAATTTTAAAATACATATTTATCAAGTATCTATTTTCAAATTCAGTATAAAAATACATTATAAGAAAAATATCCCAAAAAGACAATAACTAAAATTTTATCATTATTTTAAAGTAAATATACTTTTTAACTATTACACATTTTAAAAACATGAATTATTAACATATTAAAATATGAAAATTATGGAAATTATTAATTATGAGATATATATATATATATCTAATATGAATATTGTAGAATATTAGCTTTAATAAATTAAATTAATATATTAAGATAATTATGAATATATATGAATTACTATTAAACTTTTATATTTGAAATCTAAATATAAATTTTATTAAAAAATAAAATAAGATATGTTGAAAATCGGTTAATGGTTTTCGAATTTGAAAATGAACCGAGGGAGGGTTTTGTTTTCGGGGGATGGGTCGATTTTGAGTGATTCTCTTCCCTAGGTGGAACCAAGCATGACTAATGAGTTTTGGCATAGCGTAGAGAGTTGACTGACTGAGGGATGTTATTTTCCGGAAATGATTCCATCAAGGTGGGTAGTCGAGCTTGCCGAAATAGATCGGCTACTTATGAGGGAGTCCGAGAAAAGTTCGACCAAATAGGGGTTTTAACTATGAATGGGTTTCAAATATGGAAGTGGTATGAGCTATTATTTATATTCATTCACCTATAATGGATTTTCAGATCAGATGTAGGTGTATTTATCTTCATTGTAGGTGTCTAAATCTATCTATTTTGGTATAGAAAATACATGTTCAATGTCAATCTAAATTTTCTTCTTCCTCGGGATGTCTCTATTTGATAGTGGTATTTTAAATACTTATTTTAAAATTGAGAAATCATTTTTGTGTCACTTTTAAATGTTTTCGATTATAAGTTTTCCATTATTTTATTTTCTATTTTCTTCCTTTGATTGTTATCAACACTATAGTTTTTTTAAGGAAGGTTTTTTTTCAACCAATTTCTATGTCTTTATCGTGAATTTATGAAGATTAATGATGAATATTTGACTAAACAAAATTAAAACTATAAAATAATCAATCCATGTAATTATATTCTATTGTTTTAGCTAGTTTCCTTTGATGAAATGCATATAAATATATATGATTTGACTATTGATATGCTTGGTGTTTAATTTCACCACCTGTTAATTTTCCACTCATCTTACTAAAGAAGGAACTGAAATATAAGTGTATATATATATATGTGAATATAAAATATTCTTGTACTATCTATATAAGGAGAACATCCCAATGATAATAGTCTATTCTAAATATTTCACCCTGTTTTAGGTAGTTATAGTGGGAGAGGGAGAATTGTTGCAATATTACAGTAACAAATATATAGAATAAGAGAGTATGAACCATTCTAGAGGATCTCTTTTACAATTATGGTAATGAATTTTTTTATTTTAAAATTTTAAATATTTTAAAATTATATTTTAATTTGTAAATTATTTGAATACTTATATAATGTATTATGTTTTCCAAAATTAGTTAGGATTGTATGTAAGCATTTTATTTTAAAAAACAAATGATTTTATTTAGAATTATAATTGTGTAAGGATTTTATATATATTATTCCTTTATAAAACCCTTAGTAATAGAATTTGTTTTATAAAAAATTATTCAATGATTTTTTAAGCATTTATACATTCAAAGTTAATCTTAAAAACGTCTATTTTTATATATTACATAAAAAAATAACAAAACTTTTTTATATTATTTAACGTTAATTTTAAAGGATATTTAATTTTATTAAAATTTCTATGTTAATATTTATAATGAGAACAGTTATTATGTCGAGTATTGTATGGAATTAAATAGAATTTATCACTCAATGTTTTTTTCATTTAATCTACGTTTTATATAATAAAATTTATTGTGAATTTTCTTAATAATAATTATTATTGTTATCATCTATAAATATTGATGAAATTTCATTTATTTTAGTACATTTGTTTGTTTTAATTTCATTGAGATTATATTACAAACATTTAATTAATATAAATTCTTTAGAAGAGTTGATTTCTCTTAATTATATTAGATTTTATTAAAATTGGGAATCTTCCATTTAAAGAAGATTTAATATTATTTTATTTTATGAAATTAATATATGTAAGATGTTGAATGGTTTTTGGGTTATCAAATGAGAAAGGAAGATCCTCTAAAAAAATTCATAAAATTTGGCACTCGATTATTGAATTATATGATAAGGTATGGGGGTAAATAGATGACCTCAAGGGGACATTTTCATTTATGTGATACTGCCAGTGGAAGCATAGATTTATTAGGGTCTTCCAATTTTCATAATTAATCCCTGAAAGTTATTAATTTCAAAAAACTTTTAGGGTAAATCCAAAGATCATTTTAAAAAGGTAATTTGAAATTAAAATCTTATCAGCATAATCTGTATTAGGATTTTTTAGAAGAAATTTCTAAAGAATTTCTTAAGTATGTTTTTATTAAAGTATTTCCCAGTTCTTTATTAAAATCCTTTAGTTGGAAATTTTTTTTCCCTCCAAAGTTTTAAATATCTTTTACATGTTTAGTAGAAATTCAAATGGTTCTAATTTCACAAAAGGAGGTAGCATAAATGAAAATATTTATTCAATTTTATATATTTTGTAAAATTATGAAATATGTAAAAAAATCTATTTTTCCAAAACCTAGACCCAATTTTTTTTGGGAATATATAATGTTAAGTGTATTATTTAGTTACTTTTAAAATAAAAAATTCACAGCATTTTCAGTACTGAATATTGATGTACAAGTTTAGAGCTTTACAGTTGGTATCATATCAATATTCCAACAATCAAATTGATAAGAAATGTGACTATTTCTCTAATGAAATGACAAATATGATGGGAATGAGAGATCAAAATATAATGATAGTATTATAACAACTAGATCAAGTTATGAATAATAACATGAATCATGTGGAATGCCCACCATAACATAAGAAACAGAAACTTGCGATCAAATAATTTATGTGAAAAAGGAATCCAATACATAGTGGATCTTCTTATACCTTCATTGAAAAATAATGGATTAAATCTATTTAAAAAGTTTTTCTATCTCCTCCTATTCTCAGAATAAGAAAATTTGTGATGGAAATCTATCATTTTAATAGAGAATCTTGTTAGTGGTGGATGCTGATAAAGTACACAAAGTCTAAAGAGTAAATGGATTCCATGAAATGGAATAGATATAAGAAAGAATTCAATAAATATTTTCCTCAAACTATTCATCTTAAGATAAAGAGGGAGTTCCCCAGTCTGAAGAAAACAGAAGATGAGTCTATCGAAGAATATGAGACAAATATGACCAAATTTTCATGGTATCCTTCAATCCTTGTAATCAGCATTAAAAGTAAGGTTCACTCATTCATTAGTGGGTTGACACTAATTATATTAAAATAATTAACAATTTGAGACTTTTCTAGTTATGAAGAGATTCTTTATTATGCCCTTAAATTTGAAAAGGAGATTTATGATTTTGAGTGGACTCATGGAATTAAAAAAAATAAATTTTACATATAATTCTCTTTAGGAGATCCAACAAAAAATATTAGGGAGGTAAGAAACCCCCAAATCTCACTTGTCAAAATTGTGGGAAGAAGTATTCTAGAAACTGCCTATGGTGGACCAAAAGGGGCTTCATGTGTGGAAAATCAGGGAACCAAGATAATAAATGTTAAAGAGAAATGAAATTTTTGCAAGGTAAGGATTAAAGGAAAAAAGTATAAGGGGTGATACAACCATTACCAATACCTAAATAGAAATGGGAAAAATCATTGTGGATTTTGTAACTAAAATTTTGCAGACATCTAGGGGAAATAATGATATATGGTTCATTTTGGATCATCTTAAAAAGAATCCTCGCTTTATTTCAATTCGATAGGACTTCTCACTAGACCAAATTTCATGGACTTACAACAGAGAATTCAGGAGGCTACATGGAGTACCATTATTTATTTTATCAAATCGTGATCTGAGATTCAACACCAAGTTCTAGAATAGTCTCACCACCACAAAATAGGCTATTATTAGTGCTAAAAAAATATTTTATCAGTGCTAAAAAATAAATGAGAATAGTGCCTCGATTAAATGGGGGATCCCTTTTATCAGTGATAAAAAAGCACTGATAAAGGTTCTCCTTTATCAGCACTTTTCAAAGTACTGATAAAGTCCACATTTTTCATCGCTTTAATTAGCACAGATAAAGGGGGCCTTTATCTGCATTATATAAAGTGTTGATAAAGGCTTCCCTACCTGGGGGTGTCGTCTATATAATTTCACATCCAAAAACCTGCTAAAAATAAACATCACCCAGACAGCAGACCAAAATTACCAAACCATCAAAAAAACCTTCACATACTAGCAAAAACCTATAAAAAATAACCACCCATAGTATATATCAAAGAACCACACACACAATGAAAATGATGAAAAAGAAATCAGAACACACAAAGGTTGGGAAAACAATGCTATATAAATTTAATTTACATCATGAATACAAAAATATTCACTCATGGTATATACAAAAAACTCCTACATACATTTTGAATAATGTTTTATAAAATTTTAATTCCAATTATTCAATACACAGTTAAAAACATTAATTTTTTCTCTTTTGATGTTTGTCTCCCCCTCTAAAAAATTCCCTCTTATGGTAATAGTTGTTCAAAAAATAATCCAAACTCAAGAAAAAGGACCCACCTATATAGTAAAAAAATATATTACATTAGTAATGTTATAAATAAACAAATTATACTTTAATATAAAGAATACATTAGAAATCAATTTTAATAAAAATGACACATTTGGAGTTATACTGGTCACATCGTTAATCATATTGAGGTGGGGTTTATTCCAACATGTCACAAACAAATAATCTATCATTTTCCAAAATTATCATAACAATCCAAATGTGTTTTCTCATTTTTTAGTATATTATTTTTGTTTTTTTACTAAAATATCATTTCAAATAGAAAACTTAAAATTTGAGTGATACATGTCGCATATTGTATGGGTTTGATTGGTGACTACTTCATACATGTCATAAAAGACTTAAAAATTATTTTCCTTAATTTTAAAAACAATTAGAGTGTGTTTGCTTGGTTTTTAGTGAGTGATGTTTTGAGCTAAAATGTCAATTTTAAACTGATAACAAACACTTTTAGTCATATCGGTCAGACTGTTCGATGGATTGATGTGGGGTTGATTCTTACTCAACATAAATAACTCATGGATCATTTTCCTAAAGTAAATAAATAATCCGAATGCGTTTTCTTGGTTTTCAGTATGTCAGTAGAGTTTTTTTATTTGAATTAATGTGAATTTTAAATAAGAATACACATTTGGAGTCATACCAGTGAGATTGTACATAGGATTGAGGTTTGGTTGATTACTACACATCATAAATGACTGATATATTGTTTTCCTAAAGTTTAAAAACAATTGGAATTCATTTCCTTGGTTTTTAGTATGTCAGTTGTGTTTTTTTACTAAAATGTCATTTCAAACTGAAAACATGCAATTTGAGTCATATCGGTCCCATCGTTCATTGGTTTAACATGAGACTACTTCATAAAAATAAAAAATATCTGATAAACTGATGTCTTTAATTTTGAATATTATCAGAGTGTGTTTTCTTGTTTTTAGTGAGTGACACTTTTTGAGCTAAAATGTTAATTCTAATCTGATAGTGTAGACTTTTAGTCATATTAGTCACACCATTCATAGAATTGAAGTGGGGTTAATTCCTACACATCACAACAATCTCATGGATCATTTTGCTAATTTATCAAAACAATAAAAATGTGTTTACTCAGTTTTAAGTATGTTAGTCGTGTTTTTTTACTTGAATTAATTTCAATTTTAAATAACAAGACACATTTGGTGTAAAAGCGATGATACCATGCATCCGTTGAGGTACGGTTGATTTCTACACATCAAAAATGACTGTTAGATTTTTTTTCCTAATGTATCAAAACAATCACTATGAATTTTGTTAGTTTTTAGTATGATAGTTGTTTTTTTACTATAATTTCATTTCAAATTGAAAACATACAATTTGAGACTTATCAGTCACATCATACATCGCTTTGATGTGAGACCACTTCATACATGACACAAAGGAATTGAACGTAATTGTCCTTAATTTGGAAGACAATCAGAGCACATTTGATTTATTTTTAGTGAGTGACATGTTTTGAGCTAAAATGTCAATTTCAAACTCATAACGGACACATTTAGTCAAATTGATCACATGGTCTGTCATATTTATGTGGGGTTGATTACTACACGTCACAAATGACTCATGGATTGTTTTCATAAAGTATCAAATCAATATGAAAACATTTTCTTGGTTTTCAGTATGTTAGTTGTGTTTTTATACTTGAATTAATGTCAATTTTAAATAACATGACACATTTGGAGTCATACAAGTAAAACTGTGCATCATATTGGGGTTTGTGTCACGACCTTCCTTCACCAAGATGAGGTAAGGGACAACAGATTGCCTGACCCTTCCTTCTTCAAGTTGAATGAGAGTTAATGACCCCTGATACCCACCTCCAATAGGCCTCAGAGTGGTGACTAGAACCAAGGGTGTAGAATCACACGTAATATGGAAGGAATTGCCCTTTTTATTTAGTAGTATTGGGAGATAATATAGTAAATTCCAAACAACACCAAAACTAGAAGTAAAAGTAAATCCAAAACAATCCATTCCATTATGCATGTTCCAATAATAAGTGGTGGAAAGATACAAAAAACTCCAAAGGAAAGTACAAAAAAAGGGATGTCGACAATCTCGGTGTCCGAGCTAATAGGGTCGGGCATGGTCCTCGACATCCTCCTAGAAACCTGAAAGTAGTTTTATATACATTGGGTGAGCATAGAGGTATATTTAGTAGGGATAAAAAAATCTCTCATGCAGAAGTGGGGAGGAATTCTAATTCCCTATAAGAAAAGGAGATAACCAAAGCACCTAATTAAGAAACTATCCACCCAAACCTCACTAAGGAACACTCTCCAAATAATGCAAGTTAAGTAAAGTAATAGTAATAACACATCGATGTTTGGGTACCCTTCACCACTTTTACACTAGTTATTGAAGACATCCTATGCGTCAGACCTCCCCCGTCATTCTCACCACAGCCCCACTGCCATCCCCTTCCTGCACACACCTGGGCTGCCACAACCACACATCCTACCCGAAAACACCTGGGCCAAAACAAATACCACCACACCCGAAGACACCTGGGCCAAAACAACTATTGCCACACCCAAAGACACCTGGTCCATAACAACTACTTCAATTCCTGAAGACACTTGGGCCTCATCCCGAAGACACATGGGAAACAACTGACCCGCACACACCAGGGAAAACCACCATAACTACCCTGCCCGAAGAATCTTGGCCTATAATGTACCTCAGGCTGTCACAGCCTACCCGAAGAGTCTTGGGATACTCAAGAAAGTGAGTAAAAAAGGAGCTAATAACTATCCACTAATAGGAGTGTTGGTAAAAACATCCTCCCCAATGAAATAGGGGTGTTTGGAAAGAAGTTCTCAACTTAGGTGGGGTGTGAATAATAAACATAAGAACTAAATTATACATATAGGTAAACAAGCACTCATCCCAACCAAGGGGTTCCAAAACCAGCCCATACAGAAACACCCTCATTACTATTCATTCATAAAAATTACAACAGCCAAAACCAAGTCACAACTCATTCCCAAAAAACAATACCCCTTTGAACCCATTCTTGTTATCGCATTCAAGTGGTTCCATTTAAATAATTCTTCACTAGTGGGCAACTAACAGACATAGCCACAAGCCAAGGAAGGAAAAATTTCCAAGCATCAAATTAAGAATTCACACTTGGTTCTCTTGTAAATACACGACAACAAAAGGGATCTATGAGATCCCTCTAAGTACTGGAACCAAACCAAGCCCCAACATCTGGCCCCACACGGTCTCAGATCCAAAAACCGACAACATCACAACAGGGGATCTCATCCCCATCCACTTCACCTCGCAAGCATCAAGCAGAACAACCACACATATTACCAAGACAGAGTAAGGGAGTTTCCAGATTTAAACACACCATTCATTAAGTTTCTTCTTTCTGTTTTGTTAACTGGGGTGATCACACAAGGATTATTGTTCATTGGAAATCCTTTTAATCCACCAAGTTCACATAAATAACCAATTTATATGTTACACCCATTCAATCAACACAGGATAAAGGGGTTCATTAGTGCGTAAGGAAGACCACCAACAACCATGATTTCTAGTGGACATAAGTCTATAAAATTAAAAACATATAATGAAAGGTAAAAGAGTACACCAAAATCATCAAACATACCCCTTCATTATTTAAAAGTCCATTTATTATCTTTGTTAACGTTTAGTTATATCCATCCTAGAAGGAAACATTATCATACCCACCCTGCATGATACACAATAAAGAGAGACGAAGGAAGAACACTACCTATATTATCAATGATCGATGTTTTTCTCAAGTCTCCAGTAATTGAGTATGCACGACATGTAGGGGAGGAACTCTGGGGACTCCAAGAATGATCAAGAAAGGCTCCAGCACAGGCGCACCACTATCCTTCGGAAGGGGGACTCCAAACACACCAAGAAAAGGAAAGGAGACCAGCCAAGAAGAATAATAATTCTTGTGTGATAAAAGGAGAGATCCTAGAGTTATGGGATATGAATTTCATAAATGTCTTTAAAGGCAGATCGTGGTTTCACCATGCAGTTGGACAGTTATAAATGATGGAATTAATTCTTATTTAATAATTCTCATCGGAGAAGTGTCCATAACAGTTTTGTGTTAAAGGATTTCATTTAAAGAGTGGAAAATAGGACCATTGAGGGTCTCCCCACTCTTAGGGGATTCAAAACATTTATTATGGGGATAAAACGGCCTTAAACCACTTTAAAATGTTAAAGACTTAAAAGTGGCATTACTGGAAATGGGGGAAAGAAACACCCCCCCCCCCAAAATCCCCTATGGCACCGATCGGGTGTGGCGTCAATCAGTGACTCACCAATCAAGGACCCACTGATGGGTGATACGGTGACACACCGATCAGTGACTCACCGGTCAGTGTCACCGATGGGTGACAGCACGGTCACATCCTGCCACTAACACGGTCGCCCTCTGGAAACACTGATGGGGTCCAGGGCACCCCAAGAATCAGAAATTGGCAAAGTAAGAGACCAGGAGGGTCTGGTCCATTTCATTAGATACCTCTTGAACTGTTCTTGTCCCTAATAATCAAAACTAAACCTGATGTATAGAGATGGGTCCAAACAACCACCTTAAAAATACCTCTCACGGCCAAACCACCCTACACATTTAGGAACACCTCTCCCTCAAGTAACCATAATATATATAAAGTTCACACCATCCAGTCATATGGATTTGGGAGTCTCTTCCCCCATGTCATGATATTATCCGCTTTGGACAACGTTGACTCACCCGCACGGGTTTAATCGCATCCACATTAATGAATCTTGATTAGGGATCAGGTCCTCCCCTTTCCATAATAATGACTTTTCAGACACATTTAGATAATAAGGAAAACAAAAAATTTCATAGTTAACAAGGTCAACCACTACATCCCAAACAAGTACGAAACAAAAATAGATCAAAACTCAAAACAGCTCTGGGTACTGGGAATACATATGTAACTTTCGTTCCCAGGTACTCTCCTTAATGCCACCATTCCTCCACAATACATGTACCAAGGGAATGGTTCATCCACGAATTACCTTCTCCTCATGATCCTCGATCCCCATTGGTCACTCTACGAACATTGTGTCATCCTCTATATCCATCTTTCCTCAGTTGAGGATTTGTGAATCATTGTGTAGATACAAACGGAGCTGAGACACGTGGAATATTTCATGCGCCTTCAGTAGTGGTGGTGGTAGTATCAGATGATAAGCCACTTTACCGACCCACCGCAACACCTCAAAGGGTCCGACAAACCTGGGAGAAAGCTTAGTCCCCCTACGGAACTTCCACTTCCCACACCAAGGATAGAACTTCCAGAAAATGTGGTCCATAACCTAAAACTCCGAGGATCTCCTCTTATGATAGGCATATGACTTCTGTCGGTCCTGATCCACCTTCATCCTCTCCCGTTTAAGCTAAACCTTCTCTGTTATGCACTTCACTGCCTTTGGTCAAATAACACCTACTTCACTGGCCTCTTCCCAGCACACGGGTGAGCGACATGGCCTCCCATAAAAGGCTTAGAATGGAGACATGCCAATGGTATATTGATAGATATTGTTGTAGGGAAACTCTACCTGTGGAAAGTTTCATACCCATGATCCCTCGAAGTCCAAAACACATGTTCGTAGAATATCCCCCATTGTTTGAATGGCCCGCTATGTCTGCCCAACCATCTCGGGGTGGAAAGCAGTTTTGAGGCATAGAAGGGTGCCAAAGTCATGTTGCAATCATCTCTAGAAACATGAGGTAAACCAGATATCCCGATCGGAGACTATGGACTTTGGAACTCCATGCAACTGCACCACCTTGTCCATGTACTTATGTGCTAAGGCATCCACCACACTCTACTCCCTGATTTCCAGGAAGTGAGATGACTTCTCCATCTAGTCTAACACTATTCAGATAGAATCTCTACCCCTTGAAATCTGAGTAGTCCCATGAGAAAATCCATCGAGATTTCATCCCACTTCCACTCGGGGACATCTAAAGGTTGTAACAAACCTCTTGGGATACAATGTTCAGCATTCACTTGCTAACACACCATGAACCTTTCCACAAACTCTGCCACTGCCCGCTTCACCCCATGCCACCAAAATTGACCTTTATATCCCTAGTACATCTTGCAAACTCTTGGGTGTGATTCCAGGGGTGAGTTTTAGAACATACCAAGAACTATCCCACGCATTTCCACCGGAAAAAACAACTTCCCATGAAAAAAACTTATGATTCTGCTTGTCTTCCAACCATCCTCCAGGATCATCACCCTGGGAAACACGATCACGCATCACTTCAGTCTCTATGTCCCCCCACTGAGACTCTTCCACCTACCGTAATAGAGAGGACTACATTTCCATATAGAAAAGACAGCCTCTATCATCCTCCACCCTTTCATCCAGGTGTAGGGAATCCAACTCCTCCATCACCTTCCAAGCATCTGCCGATTCTTAAACCATATCTTTCTATGAATTTCTGATCAAGGCATCAGACACCATGTTCCCCTTTCTGGAGGTGTGGGGGACTTCAAAGTCGTAGTCCTGAAGAAAATCCATCCACCAACACTTCCACAAGTTCAGGTCTCATTAAAAGAAGATATACCCCAGTCTCTTGTGATCTGTGAAGACCAAAAAGATCTCCACGATGAGGTAGTGAGGCCACATATTTAGTGCGAACACAACCACTATGAGCTCAAAGTCATGGGTGGAATAGTTATGAACATGGGGACGTAGCTTCATATACCCATAAGAGACCACCCTATGTTGTTCCATCATCACACGCCCCCAAGCCTTGTCCTAAAGCATCACAGAACACCTCAAACATCACCCCTTCTTCTGGAAACCTCAGCACTGGGGAAATAACCAACTACACCTTCAGATAACTAAAGGATACCAGACACTACTCACTCCACATAAAATCCTTGTCCTTCTTGGTCAAGGTTGTCAAAGGTGCAGTAACTCGGGAAAAGTAAGGCATGAACCTCCGATAATAGCCTGACAACCCCAGGAAACTACAATCCTCTACCACATTCTTGGGTGATTCCAAAGAAACAACCACTTCAACCATTTATGAATCAACCGATATTCCCTTCTTGGATCCCATGTGTCCAATGAAGTGAACCTCTTGTGACCAGAACTTGCACTTCAATAAATTTCTATAGAACTGGTGATGTTGAAGGACCCCTAAAACCATTCTCATATGCTCAGTGTTATTGTCCTTTGATTTTGAGTAGATCAGCATTTTTTCAATAAACATGACCATGAACTGGTCTAGATATTCCAGTACTATAGAGTTCATGAGTCCCATGTACACAGCTGGTGCGTTCGTAATTCCGAACAGTATGACTATGAACTCAAAGTGTCGATATATGCATCTGAAGGCAGTCTTCGATATTTCTCTATCCTTCACCCTCAACTGTTTATATCTTGACCATAGGTCAATCTTATAGAACCATCCTCCCCCCTTAAACTGATCAAAAAGATAATCTATCCTCAGGGATAGGGTAATGGTTCTTGATAGTTACCTGATTCAATCTCTGGTAGTCTATGCACAGCTTGAGACCACTATCTACCTTCTTCGCGAACAAGACCGGAGCCCCCCATGGTGACATGCTTGGTTGAACAAAACCCTTATTCATCATATCATCAATTTGAATCTATAAATCCCGAAACTCAGAAAGATCCATCAGATAGGGATACATCAAAATCAGATGGGCATCGGGTTGAACATCTACCCTGAACTCAACATCACATCGATGGGTTAGAGTCTCCACCTCTTCAGAGAAGACGTCCATGAACTCACTAACAATTCCTGAAACTTCCACCATCTCTGAGTCTGTTGACTCCACTGACAGCTCGTCTAACAAGGAAAGAAGGGGCTTCACTCGCAGGCTACCCTCCTTGTAACCTCATTCGCCGTTGAAAACTACACACTAGCCACCCATATCTGAAAACATGATCTCTATTCAGAAGTAGTCGATAGTGGCACTTACATATAACATCCAGATGATGCCTAAAATGACACCATACGACTGAATCTGCAGTAAAAGAATATCCAAACTGAACTGATGTGGTCCCAACATCAATCTACATCCCCGTAAAACATGATACAAACCGGTATGACCTCTGACTATCATATTTAAAACCCGGGGCACGTGAAGTCTCTCTATTTATAGACCCATAGAATGGGCTAGAATGGGAGCAAAAAAGCAGTGTGATGCTCTTGAATCAAAAAAAGCATGGGAAAGAGTACTAAACAAGATGATCATACCTCGAACGACTTCTGACACTACTATAACTATTACCAATGTGGAGTGAAACTCCACAGGCCCAACTCCTCTGCATAAGGGAGAGTAGCTCCTACCTCTTATCTTCCTTCATCATGGAAGAGAAGAATTCCACTCGGAACTCCCTCTCGAAGTCATCCCATGAAGACTCCGCCTCCCCCTTCTCCCCAAGATAGAGCTTCCACACCTGACACGCAACTCCCTGCATTTGGCTTACAGCTAGAGGAACCCAGAACTCAGTCAGAGCCTGGATCAAGCTGAAAGATTTAACCATCTCCTTAAGCCAACTCTCTATCTCCTTGTCTGAGATGCTACCCTCTTACTTATCGTGGGTCTACCGTAAAAATTTTCAAAGCATCCTCTACCACTAGTCTTCCTCCTCATCTTGATCATACCTCTACTGATCAGCCAAATCAACCTCATGGGCCTTGATCTCCCGCATTACCTGTGGTCACCGTCCGGGTGCCACAGATGCAATGTAAACATGAAATGCCTAAGTCCGAGCAGTGTAGAAGATTGATTTTAAATTTTTCTTAAACTTTTTATTTATTTTAAATCCCGAAATTACCCAAGACGCACTAGAACATTGGTCATTATGATTCATGTACCTTTCTTAGGTTTTCTACCCTACAATCAGTGTAGCCTCACTTGGTCATTTGGTAGGTCCAGAGTCCTTGCATCAGATCACGGGGGGCCCTAAAATTTTGTGTCCTATCTAGTATTCCTTATCCTATTTCATGTACCAAGATTGCTTAAAATTGTTTCCCTAACATCCCATGTAATCCTCACTGTTCCTAGCTCTGAACTCCATCCTATCTCTCAACCTTCCTCTAATACCATTCTGTCACGACACGCCTTCACCAAGATGAGGGAAGGGACAATAGATTTCCAGACCCTTCCTTACTCAATTTGAAGGAGAGATAATGACCTCTAAGACCTGCCTCCAATAGGCCCTGGAGTGGTAACTATCCCCAAGGGTATAGAATCACATGTAATATGGAAGGAATTACCCTTTTTGATTAGTAGGATCGGGAGATAAGATATTAAATCCCTAACAACACCAAAACTGGAAGTAAAATTAAAGCCAAAACAATCCATTCCCATATTTATGTTCCAATAATAAGTGCTAAAAAGATAAATAAAACTCTAAAGGTAAATACCAAAAGAAAAGGAAAACATCAATGTCGACGGTTCTGGCGTCTAAGCTAATAGGGTCTGGCACGGTCCTTGAAGTCCTCCAGGAAACCTGAAAGCAGTTTTATATACATAGGGTTATCATATAGGTATAATCAGTAGGGACAACAAAAATATCTCATTCACAAGTGGGTAGGAATTCTAATTCCCTATGAGAAAAGCATATAACCAAAGAACCTAATAAGGAAACTATCCACCCAAATCTCACCAAGGAACACTCCATAAATAATTCAAGTTAAGTAATGTAATAGTAATAACACATTAATGTTTGGGTACCCCACACTAGATTCCAACTGGTTATTGAATACATCCTACACGTTAGACCTCCCCCACCATTCTCGTCGTAGTCCCACTTCCATCCCCCGCCTGCACACACCTGGGCTTCCACAACCAAACATCTGGCCCGCTAACACCTAGGCCACAACAACTACAACCACACCCAAAGACACCTGGGCTAGAACAACTATTTCTATGCCCGAAGACACCTGGTCCAGAACAACTACTACCACGCCCGAAGACACATAGGCCTCATCCTGAAGACACTTGGGAAACAACCTTCCCGCACACACCTAGGAAAAGCATGAAAACTACCTTTCCTGAAGAATATTGGGATATAATGGACCTTGGGCCATCATATCCTACCCTAAAAGTCTTGAGCTACTCGGGAAAGGGGAAGAAAAGGATCTAATAACCATCCACTCATAGGAGTGTTGGGAAAAACACCCTTCCTCGTGAAATGGGGGAGTTTGGCATGAAGTGCTCAACTTGTGTGGGGTGAGAATAAGAAACATAACAACTAAATTATATATATATGTAAACAATCACTCATCCCAACCTAGGGGTTCCAAAACCATCCCACACACTAACACCCTCATTACTATCCATTCATAAAAAGTACAAAATCCACAACCAAGTCAAAAATCATTCTCATAAAACAATTACCCTTTGAACATATTCTTGTTATGGCATCTAAGTGGTTCCATTTAAATAATTTTTCACTACCGAGTAACTAACATGCATAGCCACAAGCCAAGGAAGGAAAAATATCCATGCAACAATTTAAGCATTCACATCCGGTTCTATTGTAAAGTCAAAACAACAAAAGGGATCCATCAGATACCTCTAAGTAATAGAACCAAACCAAGCCCCAACATACAGCCCCATATATCCTCAGATCCACAAACCAACAGCTGCACAACAAGGGATCCCATCCCTATCCACTTCACCCCACAAGCTTCAAGAAGAATAACCACACATGTTACCAAGAGAGAGTAATGGAGTTTCTAGATTAAAATACACCATTAATTAAGTTCCTCATTTCCATTGGGTTAACTGGGGTGATCACACAAGGATTATTGTTCCCTGGACATCCATTTAATCAACTCAGTTTATGTGAATAACCAATTTCTATGTTACACCCATTCAATTATCACACCAGACAGGGGTTAATTAGTGTGAAAGGAAGACCACCAATGACCATGATCTTCATTAGAAATAATCCCATAAAATTCAAAACATATAAGAAAAGGTAAAAGAGTACACCAAAATCATCAACCACACCCCTTCATTCTTTAAAATTCGGTTTATTTTCTTCTATAACATTTGGTTTTTTCCATCCCCGAAGGAAACATTATCATACCCACCCCATGTGATACATAATAAAGATATTTGAAGGAAAAAACCTACCTGCATGATCAATGGTTGAAGTTTTTCTCCTGGCTCCATGAACTGGGAATGCACGAATTGCAAGGGAGGAACTCAGAGGACTCCAAGAGTGAGCAGGAAAGGCTCTAGCATAGGCGCACCACTAGCCTTAGGAAGGGGGACTCCAAATGAACCACAGAAAGAAAAGGAGACCAGCCAAGAATAAGAAATAATTTGGGTCGATAAAAGGCGAGATTTTGGAGTTATGGGATATGAATTTCTTGAACATCTTTAAAGTGGGATCGTTGTTTCACCACGCAGTTGGATAGTTACACACGAAGGAATTAATTTTTCTTTAATAAATCTCATCAGAGCAGTGACCATAACAATTGTGTGTTAAAGGATTTCATTTAAAGAGATGAAAATGGGTTTGTTGAGGGTTTCCCCACTCTTAGAGGATATCAAACATTGTTTATGGGGATACAAACGGCCATAAACCACATTAAAAAAGTTGAAATACTTAAAAGTGGAGTTATGGAAAATGGGGGAAAGAAAAACCTCGACAACCCCTGTGGAATCGATCAGGTGTGGCGCCTATCAGTGACTCGCTGATCGGGGACACACCGATGGGTGAAACACTGATCGGTGACACATCGATCCATGACACACTGATCGGTGACTCACCGATCAGTGTCACTAATGGGTGACACCACGGTGACATCCTGTCACCGACATCGCCATACTCCGGACTCATGATGGGGTTCAAGGTTCCCCAAACACCCGAAATTGGTAAAGTAATGGACCAGGAGAGTCTGGGCCATTTTAGTTTGGTTGATTCCTACACATCACAAATTAATGATATTTCATTTTCCTAAAGTTTCAAAACAATATGAATGAATTTCCTCGGTTTTTACTATGTTGATTGTGTTTTTTTAAGTGAATTAATGTTAATTTTAAGTAAAGACACATTTGGAGTCATATCGGTGACATTGTGCCTCAGATTGAGGAGTGATTGATTCTTTTATGACACTAATGACTCATGAATCATTTTCCTAAGTTATCAAACAAATTTTATGTACATTTTTCAGCCTAAAAACCAATGCACCCTTGCGTTTGACACCTAAAAAGAGACCAAACCTACTCAATATGATCAATATACCTAGTTTAGAAGTATTATGAAAAAAAAATTGATCCAAGTATGGTTGACATGGAATAAAATCCACCTTCTACAGTATTACTTTATTCAACCTAGTGAAGAGCCATTTTTCTAATATTTAGGACCTCCAAATGAATATATGATACTTGGTTCTTCATTGAGTTGACTAAAGTGCAGAACTAGCAATGCTGTAGATTGAATCGATGTTTTTTGTAGAAAACCCCTTCTCGATGTTGAAAATAATAAGAGTGGAGTAAACTCCTATACCCTTTATATATCAATACATCACAAAAAACTCAAGGGGTGGGGAAACCCTTTTTGGATACTTGTTTTCTTGAGTGTTTTATCAACAGCACACATACCCTATAAATGAGGACCACGAATTTCTTTTCCAAAACCAACCAACATGCAATTCATTTAGTGTGTAAACAAGGACCACCAACAACCATGATTTTTAGTGGGGCGTTTAGCCCATAAAAATCACAACATTACCATCAAACAAAGAGAAAGATAAGGCATACAATATTATTAACGTCAAGATTATTTCAAAAGTTTACTATCATCATGTTTTTTTGTACATTCTTTCAATCGGGTATATTTTCCATTCATTTTTAACCATATCTATATCATCTTGTGAATATGAATGTTTTTGGCAGTCACGGTAGTACTGAAAAAATATAAATACACAACAGATTAATAAATATTTTATATGAAATATAAATTATCTTTGAAAATACCTCTTCAGGAATTTTAGTTTGTTCATTGAATATAATCTCTCTCATAAATTTACCAACATTATAACCACCGTCTTTTCTATTTGCTTATTTTAGACACTGAAAAAACATTGTGAAAAATATGTAATTTTTTATGTATGTTTGGATAGTGAAATATTATTATAAATACCATCATACTTATCTAGTCATAGTACTAGGGAGGTTGTTTTTCCTTTTCCCCAGGCCCCATTCCATGATATAGACGATATTCATGTACCACCCTATCATAATATAATACCCATTAAATGATAATATAATTTATATAACAAGATTTTTAGTTCCAAAATATTGAATGCGGTGTATTAAAAATTGACAAATTCCATCATGTGTGGTCAGTTTATTGGATATCCATGCATTGAATCTAGAAAATAAATATTTGGAGTATCCAAATGGACCACAATTAACATCCAACGAAGCCTAAAAAACAAAAAGGAATAATTAATTAATGAAATTAAAATATATTTGATGTGATTAAATTATAGAGTTTTACCTCTCCATCGTTGGTATTAAGAAGAGTTTTCCATCTATAATTTTTTTGTTAAATGATTTGAGTAGGTCTTCTACTATTTCTCCTTATTTCATGGAAGTTATGTCTTTTTGTTCTGTATAGGTGATGTGGGGACTAACAAGTGAAAATTTCTATTCATGGGTAAATCACTTCAATTGTTTTTCATATATATTCCTGTGGAAAATATGAAATGCATTTAGTTTTAATTAACATAGTATATCATCATTTGTAAAAAAAAATCATGAAAACATTTCTCATGTGTACATTAACAACTGGTCCACATAACCATTTATATTTGAGGATTTTAGTTGCACTCTAGACACTAATGAAGTATAGATCCTCCCCTCTATACATATTTTATTCAAAATCAATTATGTGAGTACCACCATATTTCAACTTCATATCCACATGAGCCTTCAATGATAATAAATTTGTATATATAATGGGGGTTGTGGTGATTTGGGTAGATCATTTTGATTGTTTGGTTGATCCTTGAGATGGTCTTGAACAAGTATTTTGTTTCACCCCTCCCTTTGTTCGTCTGTAATAGCATTCATCAGTTCAAAACATTTTCATTAAATTTTTAAGATTTATCATGAAAATTAAATTGGAAAAGAATACCTCATTATCAACATGATTTTTTAAAAGATGTGACAGTCATGTGATGAATTTCCCAAGATCTTGTTCGACTGTATGAATATCTGCATCATCAATTGGAACATGTAGCTTGACGCTCAGCACTAGGGCTACAGTAATTGACAATCTAGCATAACTGGTTGGAAGTGTTTTGTTGTGTAGCATGTCATTCTAGATATTGAACATTTTATACCTTACTACAAGGTAATGGGTGGGTTTTGATAGATATAAATCAAAATCATTTTAACCCTGTAGAAAATCAATATAGGAAAGGTATTATTGTCTACTGTCTATCTATTTCACATTTCATAGAAACAATCATTAGAAAATTAACTACCTCAATTAAGAATTGTTTTTTAGGGGAATGGATCACCTCAAAACTGGTGGGGGTGTGGAAGGATCTTGACGCATGGGTTGTTCTTGATTTTTTTCTTCTCATTGCCTCCCCCTATCAAAATTATTACCATCTCTCTTCGGCACTGTAATTCTTCTTCAAACATAGAAAATATTTCACTCATCTTTTTCATTTATTCAGTTTGATACTCTTGTTCTTTTTTCTTAAAATATGTTCGGGGTGTCACCCAAAAACCCTCACCTCTGGCGCGGCTATACTTTTCTAGCTGCTTCAAGGACACTCAAAGTATATCTGTATCTGGTGTGGGTGTTGTTGATTTTTGTGACAATTTCAGATATAAAATATAGGAAAATAAATAATTATTGTTATGAAATACTGATTTAAAGCAAAACAAATTTTTATTATTTCATACTTACACATTTTTCCACACCTTTTGTGTGTTCTCATCTATTAGTTTTTCATATATAGTTACATGTGCCTCCTTCTATATCACATGGTGTGGGATGGATGTGGATTTGGTTTTTGAATCTTTTAGATATATATAAACAAAATAACATAGTAATTGTGTTGTTTTATGTCACATAGAAGTATTATGGTAGATTTAAAATACAGACCACATTTTTTTCAAGTGATATGCAACCCATAATTTCTTTATGGTAGGGGTACGCTGGTTTTTATTCTCGTTGTTTATTTTTATCACTCAGTTGCTATTTCATAAATAAAACACTATAAATCAAAGTGAGGAATACACATACTATAAAACATTGTATTACCGGACACAATGTACCTGAAAACACTACCTCACACAATGACTAGTAAACATGTCCCACAATTCCTAGGTTATCAGGTGTGCAAAAAAAAGAGATGGGTGTGGATTTATTTTCCCTTAAACATCTTCAAGATGAAATTTCTTTAAAAGTGTGTGAAAACCATGTGAATACTTCCAGACACCCTTAAAACCTAGTATTTGTGCAATTCATCTACTATAAATTCACTCTGAAAGATATGATGAAGTGTACATAAATGTTTCATTATCTAAATTTTATTAAATTAAAAAAATATAATAATGTTACCATAATATCTCCCCACATAATTTTCTTAATCTCATCCACAACATGGTTCCATGAAGTTACATCAATCACCATGTATTGTCGAGTGATGATTCCAATGTAACATATGAACATGACCTTGTTGGCATTAACATCTGGGCCCCGCTTATTCCATCCAATCTCATATTTGATTCCTTTATCTTTAGACTTAATGATTTTTTCTAATTCCATAAAACTATTGTGCTCCTATTTTTTATGCACCACCAATTTTTCATCACCATTCATTTCCTTAGATCCACCATCATCAATATGTTTCTCCGGCTCTAGAGGGCTTGCATTAGCATTTTTAGATAGTGGTTGTACCTCGGAACTGGGAGCAGCAACAAGTTGACAAACCTCTTGTTCGTCTGCACTACGATCAGTAGAAGGCAAGGAAACATGTTGTGCCTTGAGATTGGGAGAATCATCACATGCATAATTCATTATCTGAAAAAGTGATTTAACATTTAATTTAGATTACATAAAATCAGTAGTGAAAAGACTATAACATAAGGTAACAGGTTGAGAAAACTATTGTTCATCTACACTACGACCAATAGCAGGTTGAGAAACCTATTGTTCCAATAGATTGGGAGAATCATCAAGTGCATGAGTCATTATCTAAAAAAGTGGTTTAATATTTATTTTAGATGACATAAAAGCAGTAGTGAATAGATATTAATATAAAGTAACATTATGTATAATAGAAAAAATAATAACTTGATTATTGAACTCTTTTTATAAGGTTGAAGGGAATTTATCCTTTTATCAACAATCAAAATCCATTAATTGTGTTCTTCTATGAAATACAAAATTTCATCTACAATGGGACTGTAGTGAAATGATTATGACATCCCAATGAAAGGTTCATCCTCCATTGAGTTTTCATCTGACTCTTCAGTGGTTTTGGGCGATAACAGAATAATTGACCATTTTTCGTTTGTGAGATCTGGAACATATAATAATTGCACTTCCCGTGATTCCATTATAAATGGTTATCCTTTGTACCCATCCTTACTGAAATCAAATTTCACAACTCCCAAGCCATATATTTTAACAGTACTTATGTTATCAACAAACTTTCATTGAAAATTCGCACTCAGAATGTCGTATTATCCAAATCCCATATTTTTTTGATGATACCATAGTATGACATATTTTTATAAATTGGATTTCTGTCCTTAGCACTAGAAACATGCATCATATCAGCCACAAGTGTAACTCCACTATTTTTTCTGGTGTTTTCTTCATCATGTTCATTAGTATTGCATGTATAACCATTAATTACAAAAGAATTGTAAGATAATATGTACATACTTGGTCCCCCGGCCATCCATCGAAGTCGTTTTGATATTGAGTCTGGAATTTCATCTAAATCCTTAAAAATACGGTCTTGAAACTATCATATAAACTATTGATTATGTTTATTTAATATCCATTTTTTCAGTCCTTGATGGATTCAAATGCCTAATAATTTCTTTCTGCGTTTCAACATACGGTTCAATGTCCAAACTATTATGCAAAACATAAAGGTGGGATTTCTTCCGATCTGTAATATTGATTATGACAACCTCCTTTCCAGAAATTCCTTCACCCACAAGTCACCCAGTGTGATGAGATTTCATTAAACCAATTCTTTTCACACCAGACAGGTATTCAGTATAGAATTTAATGGATTCTAAAAAATATATCACTATGTAATAAAACCCTCTAGCTAACATTGATTTTTGACATACCCTTTCAAAATATTCAAATATCGTTCAATGGGGTACATCTATCTATTGTTCATAGGGCCACATAGCTGAATCTCTCACACCAAGTGAACCATAAAATGAACTATCATATCAAATAATGTTGGTGGAAAAAACATTTCCAATTCACATAATATGAAGAAAATTTATCATTCCATACTTGGAAATTATTCTGGGTCTATAACTTTGCTAAATATAGATTTGATGAAAAAATATATCTTTGTTAATGTATGATGGAAATTCTTGGGAAAAATGAAAGGTAAATCTATAAGAATTAGATATTACATCAAAACATGGTAGTAATGTGATTTTAGACCATTTGACATTAAATCATTCAATGACACGATGTTCTTGGAATTCGATGACTACCCCTCTAGAACCTTTATATCATTCAAGAAGTTGTAAAACCAATATCTCTCCTACCTAGAAAAGTGTAAGTATAAGGAGGAAGAAATTTTCATTTTTCACCCTTCACTTGTGCCAAATATTCTCATATTCCCATGTCAACAATGTTCAACCTATCCATAATTCCATCCTTTGTTTTTCTGGGTGAATTTAGCAATAATCTGATGAAACTATCACATACATTTTTTTCAACATACATAATGTCATGAAAATTTCTGACGTACTTACAATTCCATTATGGTAATTAATAAAAATTGATTTCTTTTCTAATCAGTTTTTGTAATGTTTTTTGAAAACGGTTTACCAAAAGTAGTTTCAACATCTTTCACTTTCTAAAATATTTGATCACCTGTTAGTGGAGACGGTGTTGTATGTTTATTTGAACATCCATCGAATGATGTCGTCCAAGATCGTTACTTATGTCATCGGGATAGAAATCTACAATTTCCTAGAAAAATAGTTTTCAATGAATGTTTCAACTTATTTATTGCGTACCTTATTCATAGATGTAAAAACCAAGAGTTCCATTAATACTATGTCCTAACAAATTTCCATAAGTAGGAAATTCATTTATCATCCCGTACAACATGACTCTCAATTTGAAATCTTCATTTCTTTAAGGATCATACATCATAATGCCTGAATCCCACAAAAATTACAAATCCTAGATCAATGGAGCCAAATAAACATCAATATTATTACCCAGTTGTTTTGGTCCAGATATAACATAGATTACATGATGTGTTTTCATTTCATGAATAACCACAGTGGAAAGTTATAATTTACAAACATAACCGACCATGTAATATGAGTGCTTCTTTGACAAATAAAAGGATTCACTACATCTATAGATAACGCAAGACAAAGGTTTCTTCTCTCGTTTCCAAAGTTAGGATACTCATGATCAATTATCTTTCACTGAGGAGAGTCTGTCAAGTGGCATAATTTTTATCTTTATTTCCTCTGTATGTGTGCATTTCAATTTCCCAAAAGTCTCCTCACTTCCATATAGTTTCTTAACCCTTGGAATGATTGTAAAGTACCATGACACTTTCATAGGATTGGATTTATATTTCCTGAATCGAAAATCACCGCACATTGGACATTATCTAAGTGATTTGTGGTCCTTTCTAAATTGTATACAGTCATTCGGGAAGGTGTGTATTATTTTAGATACCATACCCATCTAGTGTATCATTTTTTTGGCATCGTATGTTTGACTTGGGAGCTCTTTATTTTCTAGGATCATTTCATTCATGAGAGCAAGTAATTCCATTAAACTTGTTTCACTCCATCTATTTCTTTCTTTCAAATTATATAGCTTCAATGTGGATGATAGTGTTATACATTAAGTGAAACCATAATACAATGGCATCTTTTCAGAACTCTTTAACTGATCAAAGAATTTTGGGAAACCACAAAGTTCATCTTCGATTTTCCTTGACAGTTTCATAATATGGTCTTCATCGTCATTCACATTTGTAATCACGTCCTCGATACAGTCTTCTTCAATGTCCACACTTTTAATCATATCAAATTATCCATAAAACATAGTGTTATCCCAATCACTAGCTACATTCTCTTTTTTCTCGTGTTTATTATAATATTTAAAACTTCAATCTATTCAATGATAGATCAAGTGTTCTTCCAAATCCTCTGGACTAACTTGTCTTGAATTAAAACATTGTAAGCACGAACAAAGTATTTGAGAAGGATTATATGCATGATCTTTTGCAAACTTGATGAAGTCTTTCACTCCATCTTCATACTCTTTTCTCAGATGATTGTAATCCATCCATTATTTATTCATATCCATCCTATTTGATTCAGTAAGATTAATATTTAACAAAATAAATACAAAAAAAGTTGATATAAAATTAAACAATGCTAAAATAAAACACTCTTTTTAAAATTATTTATTAACTAAAAAAGCGATAAATTAGATAAAACATTTACACAATTGAAATCCCATTAAAAATATTTATATAAAAACACTCTTTGAAAATAATAGTTAAAATCCCATTAAAAAATCACGGTTGAAATCCCATTAAAAACCAACCATTTACACATATTCCTATTTAAAATAACACATTCTTTTTAAAATAAACCAATTAGTTCCAAACATCCTTTCTCAAAACAGCAATTTTTTTAAAACATTTTAAAGTAATTTAAAACCAAAAAAGGGTATGTTGAACACATATAATTTTTTAAGAAACATTTCAAAACACTTGAATCATTTTAAAAGATCTGCTTTTCCATTTTCATAGAGACATAAATCCCAAGAGTCTCTTTATACATTATGTTAAACTATAAAAACTTTAGTCCTAACTTCACAACTACACTTGATACAATATTTTAGGTCCCCCTTTATTAGGTTCCCTCTACATGCTTGACACTCTCATAGTGATCCTCCCTGAAAGTTTAACCCTCATTTATACTAACATGTCACATGATGTTCCCAATTCATAGTGGTGTAATTTTTTCACTCCCCTTTATTCTATAATAATTCAAATTCCCTCGTCCTTACCCCCTATAGTAACTATATATACAAGTAAATAAAGTAATTATTATAGGGTCTTTCCCTAACCAACCTCCCAATTTTTTTTGATTCCTCTATTGGGTAATATTTCATTCCAACCCCAGCACATTTGATCCATTTTTGTACTCTTTGGTAACATAGGTAATGTTCATATACTACTTATTTCCCACACTAATAATGGATAATGTGGGCTTAAATTTCATTAGTGGATTATTTCCAAACATAATTAAGGCATTCAATATTTATGAGAGAGTTTCTTCTACAGCTCCTTCTAATCCATATGTAGACCCTAGGTACCCTTAAAAAACTCCAATGAAACCCTTAAACATAATTTTTTATTCATGGGTACCCCATATAAAGTATTTTTAATTAGATTCTAACCTTATGTAGTTCCTACCATATCCTTATGTAGTGAATATAACCTTGGGTAACGAAATTGAAGGAAATGGGTGTTCTAGGACATCACATCCCGAGAACACCATCTCATGGTGAACCCTAGAAGATCAAAAACAATGATTCATAAAAAACTAAATAATATTCACATCCTCTATAAGAAACCCCTCACGTAAGAGGAACCAAAAACAATGAAGAATACAAAAAATAAAATTTACCTCAAATCCTCAAAACATTCCAACTCAACAAGAATAGATTCCAAAATAAACAACCACCCCATACCACTTTGGGTAATTCAACTCAAGGGATGATAGAAAATAACTTAACCACTTCACAGCCATTGGAGGACCTTAATCATCATGTAAAGAAGGATTTAAATTAAAGAAACCAAAAGGAAAATTATGATCTGCATTCACCCCCCCCCCCCCCCACACATCTGAAGTTTGGTTAAATCCCATAACCCAAATAGATATACCTATCATGAAAATAATTCACCTTAGGGGATGTTTCTTTACATATTCTCTAGAAAATTACGAGAGCATCAAATACCACATAGTAAATATTAATTTGTACCATTCATGTTTTATATGCTAAAATAAAGAATCTTAATGCACACCAAGTAAATAAATCAAATACACAAAATTTATTGATCCCAAAACAAAAAAAAAGTCTTTAAATATGTTCACTTTTCTTTAAACAACACCCATTTTATAAAAGTTCCATGTTAATTATTTTTAAAGATGCACACTCTTTGAAAAAAAATCTAACCCCTTGTAAAAATGCTTCACTAAAATTTGAACACTCACAAAAATAAATTTCCTTATGATAGCCACATTTAAAAGGATTCTATGGAATTTTTTCACCCAAATCACACACTTGATTTGAATATATTTCATTTTATGTAAAAATAAATACCCAATTTAACTTTTAATTACTTTATTAAATTTAAATCATTTCAAAAACATATATATCAATTCTAATTTCTTTATAAATTTCCAAAATGAAATCAAACACTTTTTATAATCTTTAAGATAATAAAAATTTCTCTTAGAAAGAAACCATTATGCCAAGATTTAAAACCCAAGACACATTAAAAAAATTATTCAAAAGAATCTCCCAATTCACAATGAAGAGGAAGAATACCATTTCGAAACATGTTATAAACACCAAAATCAACCTTTTCATCCAAAAAATAAAATTTTCTATAACATAAAATCAACATTTCAAAACAAAAGACCACACAACAAGGCCCGAATAATTAATTTAAACATCACCAACAATGTAAAACCACCATAAAACTTTATTAATCAACCACACGCCAATGGTAAGAACCATTAAGATTAATGAAAAATGCAAGGAATACAAAACTAAAATCTAGGAGGAAGAATAATTGTGCATGGTTTGACCATGTGGGTTATATAAACAAGCACTAACCATGAAAAAACCATTGCAATGGTTATAGACCCAACTACATGGGGTCTAAATAGTTTTCAAGACCATGTGAGTTAACCCTGAAACATGGGGTCCTTTCCTATTTTCACCTACAAAGATAAAAGTGACCCAAAAATCACCTATAAAATCAATATGGATCAAAATACGTTAATAAAATATCACAAAGAATTGAGAATAAATATGAAAAAAATATAAAACAACCAGACCAATAGAACTAACAAATAGCAGATGATATTATTATTTCAAGAAGAAGAACAAGAAATGAAGTTACTATAGAAGGGAGAGTACCCATACAGGTAGCAGTAGTGGTGGAAGAGGTAGCGGAGTCTGCAGAAGAGGGAAAGGCGAAGGCGGGTAGCAGCGGAAGTGGAAATAGACGAGGAGTAGAAGGAGGTGATAGTGTCAAAGTAAGAGGAGAAAGAGGTGTAAACAATGGTAGAGGACCCGGAGGATGCGTTCATAGTTGCGGTGGAAGAGGAGGAGGAGGAGGAGTCCGAAAAGGCGGAGGAGGAGGAGGAAAAGTCGATGGCCATGGAAGTGGAGGAGGATAAGGGGGAAGTAGTGGAGAAGGAGGAGGATTTTGCAGCATATGGTTAGGCTACTGCAAGAGCTTGAGGGGTGCAGAAGGAAGGGGATGCAGTTAGATTTCAGTTATAAAATTGGGGGAACATTTATTCGGGCTAGTAAAAAAGAAATAATAAATGTATGTTTTATAAGTACTAAATTGAAAACTGCTGATAAAACATACATTTATCACCACTTTTTTAGCGATGACAAAGATAGTCCTTTATCAGCCCTAAAAAGTGATAATAAATTTCCTCTTTATAAGCATTAAAAGTTCAGTGCTGATAAATGTATGTTTTATTAGTGATTTTTAATTAGATTCGATAAAACATACCATTTATTTATAATTATAAAATTATAACCAAATATTTATAACATTTATAATTTAATAAATATAAATAATTAATATATTTATTATAATTTAATAATTATTTAAATATATATGTATTAATTATACATATATTTTTATAATTTCATTATTTATTTAAATAAATATATGTTGATATTTAAATAATTATAAATTTATAATAAATATATTTATTATAATTTTATAATTTAAATTATAATTAAATATATATATATATATATATAAATAATACTGAAGCTATAATCAATTGATATATTTATTTTAATTTTAATTTCATAAGTATTTAAATATGTATATATATATCTGTTTCTGTGTATATATTCATTAAATAAATATATTTATAAATAAATATATTCAAAAGGTATTTGTAAATATATATTTATCATTTAAAAAATATATTTTTTAATTTTATAATTATTTAAACATATTTATAACTAATTAGTTATATATAATTACAATTAAAAAGTATATAATTATATATAACTATATATATATATATATTTAAATATAATAAATAAATTTATTGTTTATGTAAATATATTTATCGCGATTTTAAGTATTTATGAGAACATTAATCTTCATATATAGAAGAAATGAATGAATACACCATGTATAGTACTATAATATATATGTCCAACATTAGGGTAAACAATGAACATATTCATGAGATGAATATGAACATCCATTATGTATTAATTAACATATTCATTTGGAAACATAAATTTATTTATATATATATATATATAGATATATTTAAAAAGTATTTCTAAATATATATATATATATATTAAAACATATTTATATATAATATTATAAACATTTAGTATAATAAATATATAATAAATATATAACTAAAACTAATTAACATAATAAAAATAAACATAATAATCAGGCATTTTTTATTTAATGTATACATATAAACATTATTTTTTGAATATAATTAAAATGTTTTTAAATAAAATAATAATATTTTCTATTAAAAACTTTTATCAGCGCTATTATTATCACTGATAAAGATTCTTTTTAATCATAGATTTTTGTTATCACTAATAAAGGAGGGCCTTTATCAGCACTAATAGTAGTGTTGATAAATGGTAGATTTATCAGCGCTTTTTTCTAGCACTGATAAAAACCTCCTTTTAACAGCGCTTTCTAATTAGTTTTAATTAAACCTGAGCACATCCCTTGCCCACATTTGTGGTAGTGTCTACAACATGTTCTAAATACTGAGTTGAACTTAATTATGGCTTATAACCCCCAAAATGATGGTCAGTCTGAGTGGACTATTCATACAATTGAAGACATTTTGAGATCATGCTCAATGGACTTCAAAGAAGGATAGGATCAATATGTTCCACTAGTTGAGTTCTCTTAAAAAATATTTTCCACTAATGAATCCAAATGGACCCATATAAATCTCTTCATGGGGAAATATCTATAATATATTTATACCAAGATGAATTTGGTGAACATAAACTGTTGGGACTTGAAATTGTTGAATAAATTTTAGAAAAGGAGAAAACCATTAAGAATAACATTAGGGTGTCCCAATGTCAACAGAAGATCTATATTAATAATCATCTACAGGACTTAGAGTTTGAGGTTTGAGACATGTTATTCCTCTACATATCTCCATGGAAGAGGTTTATTAAATTTTGGAATAAAAGAAAGATAAATCCTAGATACACTCTTTCCTTCAATATTATTGATCGTGTCGGAGTTGTGGTCTATTGACTAGCACTTCCACAAACCATGTCTCAAGTATATTATGTATTACATGTATCTATATTGAGAAAGTAAAAACCATAAACCTCGCATGCATTGAATTTTGATGTGGTATAACTAAAAAAATGATCTCTCTTGTAAGGAGTAGTCGGTGAAGATCTTAGATTGTATAGATAAAGTTCTTCGCAAATATTCTACTCACCTAGTCAATGTAATATGGGGGATCCATAAATATAAAGAGGCTACATTGGAATAAGAAAAAGTGATGATGGGGAAGTACCCTCACCTGTTTGCACCTTATTATGTGAAACCAAATTTTGAGGGTGAAATTTCATAAGGGGGAAGAATGTAACGACCAGGAATTTTATCAATGGAATTTCTCTTCTTATATCATACAACTCAAACTTCACATAGATAACCCAATAAAAATTACTATTGTAAATTAATAATAAAACATTTTTTAGTAAATAAACCAATAATATTGCCAAATATTATGGCAGGATAATAAATAGAAAATAAGAAAACAAGAATGGGAAAATTTGGATCTACTCGATCCACTAAAATGACCACACTCAAAAAAAGCTGTAAAAATAAAACAAAAAATATTCATTTAAATATGAATGTATATAAAACCATTGGAGAAAATAGAAGCAACTGATGAATGGAATCATATTTATTTATAGGAAGTAGTAAACCCTTATAACCCTTAAAAATTTTACTGTTGGAATAGTAACCTGATCATTTGAAAAGTAATCTGACCATTAGGAATAATAATCTAGCAATTAAAATAGTAACCTCACTTATCAAAGTATAAATAAAATTTAATTATCTTATAAATTAAAATATGATAAATTTATATCGTGGAATAAGTAAATAAATATTTTTAATGGATAAATTATGTGTTGGTATTTTTGTGAAATCAAAATGTTTATTTACGATTTTATAATTAATATAATAATTTAAAATAAAATTTATTTCATAAAATAGATTCATAAATTGATAATTTTTCATTATTATTATAGTATAATTTTATGAGACCTTGATTAATTTTTCAAAATTTTATAAAATCGATTATAATATTAAAATCAGTATTTTTAAAATATATTAAAATTTTAATTAAAAATTAAATTTCTCATATTTAGAAATTTAATTTCTAAAAATGATTTTATTTTTTAATTCTACATATCAATAAATGGTGACGGTGAATTTTTTGGATTATTCTAAACTAGTTGAATTTTTTGAATAGTGAAATACATTAATTTACAGTATTTAACAAATACATGATTGTTTTGGTCATGGATGATGTGTGAATGATGTAATAACCCATTTTTTGGAACTACCATGAAATATTTACTACATTTTGTCATATGAATCAACACTATTTATATTCATGGTCCAAAATAATAATCAAATGAATAAAATAATCAAAAGCACCCCTCTCCTCCCCCTATAAATACCTCCCCTCACCACCCCTTCTCCTCACACCTTTTAAAACTATTAGCCTGTAAATATTCTTCCCATTTACCATAAAAAGCCTCTCCCTAATGTCAAATATATTTTTGTATCAACAAAAAAACAAAACCCACGTTACTTAATGAGGTTCTCAAGGAGATGATATCCAAGTGGAAAAATCCTCCTTCTTTCCCTGTTAAATTATTTATTTATTCTAGATTATCCTCACCTACCCTATCCAAAATAGCATGATAACTCCACTATAATATATATACTGAAATTTTATTTCATTAATGAAATATTTTTCATCAAATCTCTTCTCTTCCCTTTATATCTTAAAAATGAAAAAACCATCTTTGATATGTCGATTCGCCGCCATCGTGAATGAGGATTTTTTTTCCATTACCTCCTTCAAGGCTATTAATAAAACCATTATTATCATTAAAAAATATCTTAATATGTATATTATAACTTTTTCCATTTTTTGTAACTAATATATAGAAATAATATTATGTAAAACAAAACTAGTTCATGATGATCGTACAACCCGCCCAAATAAACCAATAAATTATCCTTAATGTTTTCTCAAATAAATCATACAAATATAAGAAAACCAATTAATATATGAGACCATTAAAAATTATATAATTTTATCAACACCAAATAATTTAACTTCTGTAGTAATATTCCCATTTGATAAGAACATCCATAATTTTACATAATCGAACAGACCTTGAAACCATAACTCTCCCAGAACAACAAAAATAAACTCTATAACTCCTTTATATGGTCATAAACAAACTTAATGAAATTATAATAAATCAAATAAAAATATAATATGTTTTTAATTAACTAATTAATGAATCTAATTTCATTATCTAGGACATTTGATGTAAGTAAAGAATAAATTCAAACATAAGGTAAGGGATCTCTCTGAACAACCTTTTTTCCATTTGGTTACAATTTCTCTATCTTTACCCCAATGTAATTATTAATTATTATTATATAATTATTCAATATTAAATGTTTATATAAAAATAATATTTATGTATCTTAATTAATCTTTTTTTATATGGAGTTACGTGTTTTAAATGGTTACCTTCTCAATTCCTCCACATAAACAAGCCCAGTTAAAGGGAAGTTCTCCATTTCTTACTCATTTTCAAGTATGCTCCATAAACTATATTTAATCAATAAATAATTTTCTAAAATAAATCATTTTAACACAATAAACTATCTTAGTTTAGTTCTTGTTTTTTTAAAACAATTATTCATTTATCTTCTTTAATGTCTCTTTATTATTTTTCATTTATGAGTATCCAATAATTTGGTAAATCACCTCTTTCATGAATAACTTTATTATATTATATTTTTATTATTCCTTAAATTTTATTCTTTATGTGGAAAAAATATTCGGGAACAAGTTATGATGGGTGCACCCAGATAGCACTCCAAGGTAGTGGGTATTGTTTAGTCTCAAGAGACGTCATGTATGGGGTTACGGAGCAATCCTAATACATTACAGAACTTTTTCTACCATGTGATACCATCTTCGAAGTTATCCTTGACTTGTGTATATATAATATTATATGTTATTTCAACATTCCTATATTTCCATGATCATATGATTCTATGTTTTATATGATATTAATATACATGTTTATTCATGTTCCATAACTATTATGTTATCATGTCATTCCTTTTAATCATTTGTTATGTTTCACATACATGTTTATTCCCTTACTCGGAGTTTTATCTCATCCCTTTTATCTATTTATTCCCCATGTTATCCTATGCAGATTTGAGAGATCAAATAAAGTCAAGAGCACATTATGAAATTTTAATAAAGAGATTTTTTATTCTAGTTCCATGTTTTAAATTTTATGTTATTAATCTTCCAAAAACACTATACTTTATGATCCTTGGTTTGAATTGTATGGTTAATTATGCATAAAATCGTTTAATATTATGTGTAAAAGGATAAGGACGCTATATGATTCCATCATGGGTAATAAATGTTAAGGTTTACCAAAAGTTTAAATATGCATATACCCATTTTAAGTCTTATATGATTAGATTTTAAGGTCTTCGATGATATTTAAGAGATATTTATTATATTTTAAGATGGATCTTGATTAAGATATAGATAACCCTTTGGGTTGACATGTGATTAGATGTTGAGGTGATTATAGAAAATTAATAAATAGTTTAATCAATTTTGAGAATATAATTTAAGCAGTATAGATATCCTTGGGGGATGATAATTATTTTTTTAATAAGGAAATTCATATTATTTTGGGAAATTATTTATATATTTCTGGGAATATATATGATTAATGTATATATTGATTGATATATGATTTTATTTTATTTTGGGATTAATGATTAATTTTATTTCTATGAGAATTGAATTCCATGATTTTTGGGTTTAGAATGTAGTAATACAATCATAACAAATTTAGGTTTAATTATTAATGGGAATTTGGGCTAGGATACATTAGTGGAAACCATAAGGATAAATCTAAAAATAAAAAAAGCATCCTTAACATTTTTAAAGTAAAGAGGGTTTATTTTATTAACAATGACATAACTTTCTAGATACTAAATGTGGTTGTAGGCTCTGGATCAAATGCACCTAGGGGTAATAACCCCGAAAATGATTGGATGGGTGTTAACTCAATATTCACTCAGTGCACATTGGGAGGTCCTAACAGTATAGCTGGTTTGAAACTCTTAAGGGATATGTTTTGGATGTTTAAAATTGTCATTAAATATAATGATAAAAGTTTTTAATACAATATTATATCATGATGCATGAATATATTGATAATACCCTCATCTATTTTCACTAGTGATATAAATTAAAATTGTGAGGATGAAATATATTTAAAGAGGTATAATGTAACACCAAGAGATTTTAGTATCTATATTCCCTTACATAATTATTATGTTGAATGGATTATATTATATTATATATCAAATTAGATTAAACTAATATATTTAAAATTAATTATATAAATTATTACATCATGAGAATAAAATGTGGAATATCATTGAGAAAATTACAAGAAAGATAAAACCCCAAGTAAATAAAATTTAGTTGAAATGGATTATTTTAATTCCTTAAATAATATCATTATTATTTTAAAGAATAATTTGATGTGTTATAACACCAAATAATTAAATAAATTTAATTTTTATAAGATACATAATTAAATTCAAGGGTTTGTTATTAAAATACTTTATTTTAAAAAAGTCCTATTATTTTGATGAAATATATTTTTCTATATATTTTTTAATTTTATCTTAATAAATGAAAATGGAAACTTCTAAAAAATTAATATAATAAATTTTTTAAATATATTATCACTCCTTTAATTCATAATTGATGTGAAATATTATTAATAACTGTTAAACGTTTTAAAATTTGTATTTTAACGAAAATCATTTCTGATTATATTTTTTATTTTCATTTAAAAGCTAAGATTCATAGATTTTTTTTTAAATTCAAAGAAATTTCTTTATTTTTTTCATAATTTTAAAATTATCTTATCATGAATTTTTTATTATTTTCTGAAGTAGTTGATTTTTGGATGAATAGTAAAAAAATTCGGTTTTAGTCCTTAAAATTATATTATCATGAATTTTTGTTATTACATATTTAGAATTTAACTAGCTTATTACTATATTAATAGTTTTGAAACCATTCACAATACTATAACATATATATAATCCAAAAAATTCGGTTTTAGTCCTTAAACATTATCCAAAAAAATTGAATCATTCCTATCAACTCAAAAATAGAGGGGATCAATCTCTCCCTCATCACAACCACTTCCATCATAATCCTCACCCACATCATAGACATCCTCACTAGCATCATCATCTCAAGCATCATCATCATCTTCATTATTAGTTTCATGACCTCAAACCCCACTAAGACCATCATTTATATCATCTAGTGAATCATTAAATGAGTATATTGTTGATATAATAGAATCAAAAACTATTGAATCCCTTAAGGTAAGTAATGGACATAAAGATTTCGTAGATTTTGGGAACTACTTGGTGGACATTTTACCTCTTTCATACCCTTGTATAGATATTTTCTTGTCCATGGCTTATTCTAAACAAAAAATTTCAAGATTAGTTCTAATATATCTTTTATAGGTTCTTAATGAGGTCTAATACCTATTATATTTTATGATCTTCCAAGATCTACATTATACACTCTCAGGGTTCTCCTCATGAGATACATGTCTCAAAAAGATCATTTGGCCCAAAATTTTCATCTTATTTCTCATCTATGGAATCCATGAAACACTACCGAAAATATGAATAATATATTTAAATAAGAATTAGGTATTACAAGTTTAAAATAAAATAATAATACTTGCAATATTTTCTGGTTTTTCTCATTTACAGTACTTTAGTCTTTTCCCCTGCTTCAGTAAAACAATTTTTCTCAAGGTACCCAACCTTTGATGATAAGTGTTTCCTGATGAAAATGAAATTGATTACTATAAGACTATATTATAAAATAATTTCATATTGATAAAAAAAATTAACTCATCCTAGCCAATATTATACTTATCAAAAATGAAATAAATTAAAATAAAATTGTATAAACATTGATTACTTTAGTATAGGAATATTCATATTAGTTTTACTATATTTTTTATTGATATATGTTGGATTGGATATTTAGTTTATTTTTAATCATTTTCATTCATTTTCTAATAATTTTACTAGTTTTTCCTTAGTTTGGTTTAAAAAACATTTTTTGAATGATTTCACACTTTTATATCGAGATGAATTTAGTATGGATCAAATCAAATTAGTTTTGTTAAATATAGATCATTTTAGGTTTGTTTCACCTTAATTCAATTCAATTGGTTTTTATTTTTTTGTTCATTTTCTATGCCTGTTATTTAGGTTAAATTCAATTAAAATCAATTTTATTTTATTAGAATCAATATCACTTTGTTAGATCCTAATTGAGTTTGATTTGTATAGTTTTTTCGGTTTGAGCTAGTTATTTTTCATCTAGTTTCATATTATTTTGTATTGTTTAGATCTATTCAATGTGTTTTCAAAGCCTTCCACTCCATGTGATTTAGTTTATTTACCTTTCAATAATTTCACAATGATTCAATTAATATAAATTTCAATTAGTTTATTTATAATCTATATAATTTAAATTATTTTACTTTGTTTCAACTTGCATTAATATAGTTTTAGTCTGTTTCATTCTATTTTTGGTAGGCTAGTTTTTGTGTAATTGGTTCTACATAGTTTAGTTATGTTTTGTTCATGTCAATTTGTTCCAATTTTTTTATATGGGTATTTTTTTATTGTACAAAAATTATTATAGATTTATTTATCTAAGGATTGGTTTAATTCTATTTTAATTAATTAAGCTCTATTTAGTTTATTTTAATATAATTTTAGTCTATTTGGTTTGTTTTGTCCATTTCATTTTTGGTTTGGTTTCATTGGATATGATAGGTTCAATTTTGATTATATAAGGATAATATGGTTTGATTAGGATTGATTTTATTTTGTTTTAGTGGGTATTATTATATTAGGCAAATGATGGTTAAGTAGGTAATATATTTTCGGATTCTATTCCATTTAATTCTATTAATGTCTATTTAATTTAGTTAAATAGATATTTGGTTTTTTTAGTTATGTTAGTACCTATTAAAAACTCAATTTCTCATAAAAAGTACATGGAATATATTATTATCCTTCATTGTAGAATTCCCCCTAAGTGTGTGTGTGTAAATTATAACACCCTTGTTCATTTTATTTATTTCTGATGAATCCTAAAAACAAAAAATTAATACAAAAAATAAGATCTAAATTTTCAATGACACCCATTAATGTTAATTAATTCATTAAACTCATTACTATTTCAACAAATGATCATTTCCTGGTATTTTGTTCTTGGATAGTCTTTTAAGATTGGTACACCATCTAACTTAGTGTTGACTATACTCTTCCAAAAAATATAAATATCATTTTTAAATTATTTCCACAATTCACCAAGTTCCATCAACAATGTCACATACACAACTTCACCATCAAGATGTGAAATCGACACTACAATAAACATGTTAATTCATATAAATAAAATAATAATATAGATTTCAATTTAGAAACTTTTATTAGCTATATCTCATACCATGCATTCACTTTGATTTGATTACTAATGTTCCTCCATGCGAATGGTGTAATTGGAATGATATAGATATACATGGATAATGTTACCATGAAACTTTTATATTGTCTATAATTTTTACCCATCATTTGGTTAACTTCACTATAATATACCATGATTTTTTACGGTTCAAGACTTCACGCATTTGGGTGTTCCCACGTCGCCTATTAGAAGATCTCACTAAATACAATAACATAAAAAAGTAGAATTAATACACATTGAAACCAAAAAAATAATTAAGTGATATAATTTAACACACTTAAACACATAAACCTAATTCAAGATGACCATTATGATCTAATAGACCAATGGGATATTCTAGATTGGTATCCTGTGAATGAAATACCAATTCCATTGTATGTTCTAGGTCATATAAATATTGTGGAGTAAAATATAAATGAGTGAAATTTTCAAATCCTAGATAGATAGGAGTAAATAATAGATGTGGAATAAATAATTTTGGATAAGGATAGAATTACTAATGATAGATCAGAGTATATGAACATTATATATGAGAATTATACCCTAAATAACATGATCATTGTGGAATAGGTGAGAAAATACTTAGAGGCTCAAGTGGGGGAAGAAAAAGTGTGGTAGATGTGATGATCATGTAGTGGGAATAGGTGTAAATGGGTATAATGGGTACTCCGTGTTTCTCTATTAGAATCCTCACTCATTTAGTCATGTTATTGACAACTAGTATTAGGCTTAGTATAGTTCAATTATGGGTTAGATGAATTCTTCCAAGATAAATTTGATAAATAATAATAACATGACATTAAATGTAATTTAGAAGAAAAATATTACAATTATTATACTCACTAATGTAACCAAATTAGGAATCCCTAGGATATGTAGTCGTTGATCTTTATAAACTAATATCTTTCTTCAAATTTCTTCTATATATTTCATAATTTATATAAGAATTAAAATCATATTTTTTAAAACATATTTTAAATATTATGCATAGAAATTAGAAGTTCACCAAGGCATAAACAATATCATATCATCCTATTGTATACAATGGGTTTAAAATAGTTTTAAAAATATAGTTTAAGACATTTAAAAAAATGTGTTTTAAACTAGTTTTAAAATACTGCTTTAAAGATGTTTATTTAAGAACATGTTTTATAAAAATTAATTTGAAACCTTGTTATAAGTATTTTTTAAAATATTTTTAATCCCAATTTTATGAATTAAAATGAATCTAATTAAATAAAATGGAAAAAAACAAAACTAAAATAAAAATACCATTCAAAATTGAATCCAAATTTTGGTATTCATAATAGTACCAACTTGATAAACCTCCATCAAGCTAAACTAAATGAACTAAAAGCATATATTTTTTCTTCTATATATTAACCACCAATACATTAGGTTCAACATAAATTCTAAAAATTGGATGATTTGAGTCCTAAAATAAAATATTTTTGTCAACACCAATGGGGGAATCAATGTTGTTGATTTCATCACCACCATCATCAAAACTATGACATGGGAATACTTAATAATGACATCGTCATTATGTCTCAGATGATATTCCCCGTAAAACAATTAATTTTTCCATTGGTTTAAAAAAATATGGTTTTTCAATATCTAGTATGTGAGACATGTCAATAACTTTAATTCAACAGTCATTAATAAATGTAACTTGTCACATCATTGAATCAAACCATTTTCATTTCATCATAGTGACTTGAACAAAAGATTAGAAATATAAAAATAGTATTTAGCAATAACTCTATTACAGGATATATTTTCATATTAAGGACTAATAGATGATGCACAAGAATAGGAATTAATTATTTTAGTTAACATTATTCCATCATGTTGTGTTCTCATATTCCCCACTCAATTAGTTGTAAAAAAATTCATATTTATTATTAAAGATTTTTATTCATGAACTCGTGAATTTGGTCCAAAATTAAATTATCTTTATTCTTGAGAGATAATTTCAATAGGAAAACTCAATACCTAAAATAAATATGAATAATAAAATTAATTGAATATTTATATCTTTAGTTTATTACATTCATGTTAATACCTTTGATTTAAACCAAGCATGAAACTCTTTTCTAGGAAAAGACTCTCTCTTTCTCATAGGAAAAGAATGATGAACTCCACTTGTAATTTTTTTATGTTCCCTGAATAATGTTATAATAAAATTTTAAGGTATTTGTGAGATTATTTAGTATGATATAGCATATAAATATTCAATTTACTTACTTGATATTTTCATCAAAAAAACCATAGTTTAACAAGAATCTGTGATATGCCATATATTTCTCTTTAAGGATCAATGTTTCTGATGTATATAACCTAGAAATTCATCATGTTTTGAGAATAGATTTTAATAAGGTCCCAATTAACCCATAACAAACATATTCATTTCTCATTGTATAGTAATTTCTTATACACATGTCATAAAAATACATTGATTATAAATCCATACATTCTTGATTCAGATAATATTTCATAATGAATCCTTCATGATGATTCTTGTTCAGGATATAAGACTTCATTTTTCACATATTTCTTTCAGTATGATGCATCAAAAAAATAATTCCCCAAATAAATTGTTTCATCTAGAAGATATACAATTTCATTCAACATGAATGTGAAAATTTATGAATAAAAAAATCTCTAACTCACACAAAATTAATTTTGTGGCTTAATTAATTTTTTTTAAGAAAGACATGGATGAACTTTAGGCATAAAGATATTTATAAAAAAATCATAATCAAATCCCCTTCATCCTTACATTATTTCATATTAAATGATGGATTACTATTGGAATCAATTCATGAAGAAGGATGTGACAATAAAAAGATTTTTGGGATTTTAATTTCAACTATATCGTATTGTATCATTTATATATTTTGCTTGAATATCCATTAGGAATATTGATATTATCCAGTACTTCCATAAATCAGTTTTTCTCTGAAGGTTTCATCACATTAGAAGCATATGTAACCTTCCATTTATTTTCACCAATACACACAAGATGCATTCTGGGATAATGCTCCAATATAACAAGCCGTAATGATATCATAAGTCATATTTTCTCTTCCCATTGATATTTAGAATAATTTAAATTAGTATTTCAAATGTATTTTTCTTAATGTTCATTACATCTAAACAATGACGTAACAAATTGGATTACCAATATGTCATCTCAAAAAATATACCTTTCATTTTCCAATTATAAGTGGATTTAGTGCCAACATTTTTCCTATTTTTAGATTTCATATGACATTTACCTAATGAAAAAAATGATCTTTTAATTAATTAAGTGCATCAATTCCTAAAATATACTGATGTGTATTTTCATTGACAATAGTTTTTTCAAAACTTCTGTGATTCATCTTTTATTGATGATCCATTAGAAATAATTTTCAATTCCCAATAAAAATAAAAATATTACAATATTTAATTATTATATATTAGTTATTATTCATATAAATTTTAAATTATAGTTTTTCCTTCATTTTTCAAATAGAAATAATTTCACAGTGAGGGAAATCATTTATAGTTCATAGAAGCATAGCACGTATCTAAAATATATTTTTCAAGGAATCATTGAATTTGTGAACAACCACATCCCAAATAAGATTAAAATATTTTATTAAAGTTTTAAAGTATAAATATATATCATTTTCATGTTAACATGTTCCATATATTAGTATACTCAAGAAGGTAAATTGTTTTTTCATGCACATCCATAGAGGAATATTACAAGAAATACTAAAAACTAGAAACATGATATGAGATTTCAGCATATATGAATAGATTTTGAAGCCTATAATTCAATAAAAACTTCCACATGGATTTATATGGAACATGAGATGGTATTCCATCTTTATTTGGATTACATATAGAATTAACACATTATTTATATTCATTTAGTTCTATTTTTTCCCAGAAAAAGATATGATATTTCATTAAAGTATGAATTTTATTATTAGAAAATCTAAGAAGGTAATTAAATTAATTTATATATAATTATTTGATTAAATATCTGAATTATTGTGAATTAATTCCTTTAATAAGGTAAGAATATAATCAGTTGTGGTATTATAAATTCCATAAATGTTTTTTCCATTATATATTCACATTAAAAAATCTAATTTTATCATTTTAGTATATTCTCAATATATAGAAGTCCTAACATCACCAATTAATTTTACACTCTCTCAACATCATAATTTTAATTATTGTTCACATCTGTATTGATATCATTATCTTCTTACACTAGCATACTATCTTTCTTAGGATGTTGTGAGAATAGAAACCACTAAAATATAAAATTATCCATACTAATATTTCCATTTCATTCATAAAAATAGAATATTATCTCATATCTCTTTTGTGATACCAAGCATAATCGTTTATTTGAAATCCAAAAAAATTCTATATGGTATCTAACCTCTTCCTGACATAACCAAGGTCTTCTTACACAATTAAAAAAATTAAAAACATGTAAGACCTCCATATGAATCATTGTTAAATAAAAAATCAAAAAAAATAAAAAAGATTTCGGAACTTGATTATGATCTGATCAGTACGATGCATCTAGCTTACATTCACTCTGTTACAAGAAAAAATTTATTTTAATATCAACATAGTAACAAATAATTAAAAAATTAATTATAACCAATATTGTTTTGAATATAGTTAATAATAAATAACTATTATATAATATTAGATAACGTAAACATAGAGAGTGACTATTTAATGAACTTTTATTCATTTTCAAAATGAATATTCAAAGATTTCACACCATATTAAATTAAAATTTATTATACACAAATTTTGATCAATAAAATATTAAAATAAATTATTGAAATGAATTATTCATAACGAATTAATACATTCACAAAAAAATAATAAATGGAATAACTAATTAAATAATTAACTAATATATATGAGATAAAATAGTAGATTTATATTAAATACAAGCGTTTTTAACACCTAAATCAATTTTCTCAACTTGTCCAACCTATCCATTTTCTCCCTATTTATTTAATCACATAAAAATGTCCCACCCAACATGAAAACTTATTTCTTTGATACATATGTTTTTATTAGGGAGGAATTTATAATACCATCAATACATAATTTTTTATCACATGTCTTTATAACATTACAAATAATATAATCCAAATACCAATTTAAATATTAGAGTCATAGAAGTATACTAGTATCTACCCAAAAAAGAAAAAAAGAAATGTAATATATTATAATTTATGCATAAAAGTTACAAACAAAATAAATTATAATACATGGAATGGGAAACAAATATTATATAATCCAATTAAATGCATATTTTTATACGAAAAAAAATTAAAACAACTTACATGTTTTGAATATGAAATAAATCCAATTAAATACATATATATTTATCATTGAAAACATTCACTCAAGAATAACAACAATTTGCAAATCAACACCAAAACTCTTAATTTTTATAAATATTTTTTTATTTGGAAAACCTTCAAAATAGAAATAATATAAGATTTAGTATCACATGTTTGTAGATCATTTAAAATGAGAGAATAAAAATACCAATTTTAATTCTAAATTCATCAAACCATACTGGTAGGTATTAAAAAAAATAAGATATGAAATATACTATAATTAATGAATACTAGTAACTAACCAAACAAAGTATAAGATAGAGAATAGGAAAAAACTATTACATACTATTATATTGAAAATTATGAAGCAAAAACTCTGATAATTCAATTGTGAATATAAAACAAATAAGTTTATAATTTTCTAAACACCTAATATATTAAAAAAATTGTTTCTAAAATAATTAATTATATAATAAGTTGACATATATTACATTAAAACAATTTGTATTGGATTTATGTAAAATTATATAGTAACTAAATTTATAAAACATATATATGTACTAAAATCACATTAGTATACACTACTATAGAAAAAAAATCTAAGCAAACATCTATTTAATAAATCAGGAAGAATCATGACCTAAAAAGATCTCATTTAGGTTTTGATAGGTAGATAAAAATGAAAATGATGCTTGGTGTAAGATATGATGGATTTGGAACTCACTAATTTAATGTTTAAGAAGAACGGAATCAAAAAATCAATGAATTAAGGGGAGATCTATAGCGGAGAAGAAAGAGGAGTTTGTTGCCCGAGGTAGGGAGGATTCGAGATTGTGGATGGGTAGTGGAGGAATGGAGTCCATGAAACTTATTTCTCATCCCTATTATAATGGTTTTTGAAAAATAATTGGTATATTTTACCCTATCTCAATTGTTTTTACAAACCTTCGGTATAGGATGTTAGTTATGACGCTATAATAATGGTTCTAGAAAATTGTTCGTACAAAGACTTGGGTATATCCCCAAATTACAGTAGTGTTTTTTATATGGTCTATATAATATTTAATGGAACATTATATCCTAATTATTAAATTATTAATTTTATATTACAATTCATGTTCTCTCTTTCAGAAGGTTTGGATTTCAAGGTTACTAAATCTATAAGGGTTTTGTTGACTCAAGTTTCTTTTCATTGAATCATAAACATTATTCAATTACAATTCTCTTATAATGTTATCTTATTATAACATCTCCTTTTTCTGTATGGTATTTTCTCTTTCTCTACATGTAAATTATATCTTTACATAAAAATCTACTTCTTTGATGTATTTCATTCTCTATAATATTATGATGTCATTAAGAATATTTCTCATCCTTTCTAATGGTTCTTTTTCTTCCATGTCCATATTCTTTATAATGCTTAAAAAAATCATCTCTAAACTTTAATTATTGTTTAAGGTCATTTTATACTATATTTTACATTCTTTAAAAAGGCATCAAATGAATCTTCATAACATTTTACACACTATCCATTTTTTACTTTCTTTACAAAAGTTTTAATAGAATATTATTATTAATTTTTTCTACATAAACACATTTTCATTCTTTTAAAACTTTTTATCTTAATTAATATTACACTTTATGTTTTCAAAGTTTTACAAAGTAATTTATCATCTCAGTTTTTTATGAATTGTTTATTTTAAAATTAAGAGTTAATTTTTAAGAATGATAGGTAAATGCATTTCATTCCACTAATTTATATTTTTCACATAAAATCCAAATGTCTTATCTTTAGTTTAATTTATTTTAAGAGTTTCAATATTTGGAATTAATTGAGAATTAAGTATTTAAAAATCCTCCTTATATTCTCTTGAAATTGATTATTTATGTGACTTCTAATTTTTTTTATATAGATACTATACAAAATATTTATGAAAGTCCTTTTCATAATTCTGATTCTATATTCTTATTTACCTCTAAAAGATCTATCTCATTTGGGATTATTTTTCATGTATTACCCTAAAATTATATATTTTTTGTCTTTTGGGATATTGAACTTGCAGTATCGAAAAATCCCATTCTTGATCTCTAATTAAGTGATACCATTCAGATGTGTTAAGAAACACATCTTCTTATAAAAGTAATTTTCATCCATGTAAACTCTTGTAATCATTATTATGACTAAATAGGGATGTATTATAATAATACCATCCATATTATTTCTCAAGATGTGTTATGATCATGTTTAATCAAATTATTCATGAGAACAGTTTCTTTCTCGAGTTAATGATACTTTGATAAAAATTTTAATGTTTTAATATATGGACCACATATTCAAGTAAATTTTATAATTTAATGGGTGGACCTGAAATTATATATCCCACTAATGAGTTGGGTAATTATATATAAATATACATATGTAATGAATGGGGGTTAAAACCTGATCTTCTATGGGGATCTTTATACTATATAATGATGGTCATAGCAGTAAGCATTGAAATATTCTTATAATTTCATAATTGATATTTTTTCAACATTATCATAATTCCATGACCCTTTTTTATTAACTTATTTATACCAAAATCCTTATGTCAAGATTCATGAATTATGATCCATGATTTATTAAGAATTATTTTCTTATGATGTGTTATTATACCTTTATTATGTTCTAATTCTCATATGTTATCTAATTTTCAATTAGATCTTCCATTTTTATCACTTATGTTTACCCTTGCTATGAATTTAAGCTTACCCTACTTATGTTTCCATTTACCTAGTTTATTACGAAGAGTATTACATATGAACTTTATGGAGGGGTATAATGTGAGGATTATTTAGTGGGATATTTTAAATACTTATTATAAAATAAGTAATCCTCAGATTAATTGGAAAATTTCTGATTCAATGGAAAAGGTATGTATTTTTTTAATTAACGATTTTTTCCTAATTTTATAAAACTCTAAAGCTAAAAGGTCACAGGGATGTGAGTGACTCAATATTTGTTAATGATATTATAATTATGCATGGTTATTTTTGGTCCAATTTAGTTACTAATAAATATAGTTTTTAAATAATATGTATCTTAGCAAGGAATTTAAGAGTGCAGGTCTAGGGTGTCTCAGATATTTTTTACTCAAATCATTCAGATTATATGTATGAATGAAAGTAAATAGATTGAAACATAATATTTTTACAAGTTTATATCCCAATGTGGGAATATACTCTTTACAGGGTTTATATTGTGTATGATATATTGATATTCACTATATTACTCAAGTGAATATAAGAGAAGGGTACATGTCATCCATGAATCTTCAGATCTAAAAAAAAGAAGGGAATAATAAATCATTGACACATGTGAGGATTTATAAGTGATTCAAAGATATGGGAATAATATATCCTTGAAACTCACTAAGTTATCACCAATCAATAGCTAATTCTTAATTTCTCTACAATCTACTCACTAGTTTTTTTACAGTGTCTTCCTCCATTATATAATGGGTCTTTCAAAACTCCCTAATGAATAAGATCTGATTTCTTCTCGAATATGTCACTCCATCACAATATATAATCTTCTTCCTCAACAATAGGTCTTTTATTACCAATATATCTTATTCTATATATTCATGCATGTCAAATTTTTTATTTAATGTATCCTAACATCTGGACAATATTTAGGATGTGGGAAGTGGGCCTTGAGAACTTATTCTTCTTTCTTATTCTTCAATATCCTTTCCACATAGATCTAAAAGAATTCAATATTTATGTTTTCCTTTATCAAATCACTTTTTATTCTTTTTTCTCTCTTATTTTTTCTATTTTTTCATCGATGAAAATCGTAATATAGTATTAGTACCTCATCTTAATCATTTATCTTACACATACTTCTTCTTCTTCTTAGATACATAAGATGTTGAGAAAAGTACAATATTAGTTTCTTCAGATACTCTCAACAAATATACAAATTATTATTCCTAGTTATATTCTCATAATTATGTGAGCATTATTCCTTTATTTTTATATATATAACTCAAGATTTTCAGCATGGGGATCTTATAAACCCCCTATTTAATCTCTCAATAAAATTATATTGACCTTATCTCCATGATATATAATTATTTTTCTTATTGTCTCAAATGTTATTCCCCAAACACATATCATGTCATCTGAAGTAGTAATGTATTTATTCTAGTAATTATTATAACTTTTATCATGATTAGTGAGGTTCAAATCATCATATTTTAAAATACTTGAATAATATAGTTGTGATCATCTCCAAATTCTCCATTTAATACTCCACTAACCTTTGGTTGAATAATTTATTACTCTTTAAATTATTTTTTATCTTCATATTTGATGTCTAGTACAACATATTAAAAATATCTTAGTAAGTCATAAGTTTTTCCTTGAAGGACCATATATATCATATATTATCTCTAGTTAGATATTTTATATACTCCTATTAAATATTATGTATACACTATAAATTTGTATTTACTCTTATGTATTATAGTACAAGTCATAAAATTTTTAAATTATAAATCTATAAATCAAAATCATGCTCATATATGATTAAATTACTCTTATGTATCATAGTAAATCTCTAGTATATATTAAAATCATTATACCTTAGAGTACATTTTGTATACCTATGATAAAATTTACATATAAATCAACTTTCCTTGATATATCACTATATAACATAGTATATTTTTAATTTCCAATCTATAAGGTCTGTGAAACCCTTATGTATTGCCTTTTCTTTAAAGAAACCATTATGTATTGAATAATCCATAGAAAAACCATTATGTATTTCCTTTTTTTGGATACCTCACCATCAACTCTTATGTTTTATTCAATGTTTTAATGTTTCTCTTACATATGATCAAATGATATTTATATATCTAATATTGGCCTCTGTATACACTCTGTAAAATAATATGTATTCCATAAAACATTGAGTGACTCTTAAGTATCCACTTAAGGTTTTTTCTTTTTTCACATTTCCATTATATGAATAAATAAATATAGTTTATATAAATTAATATGTATTATGTATTAGGAAAACATATTATCTACCATATGAAATATTTTATGTATCATAGTGTAAACTCATGGTATCCTCTCCAATTATCTAGCTTCAGCTTAGAGTTCTTCTTATATATTCATTAGAATATTACATATCATGGTTATATTTAGTAATTTTTAAGAGAAAATCTTCTATACTCTCTTCAATTTTCATATTTTAAATTGGACTAAAAATAAAAATTTTATTATTCAAACACTTTTGATGAAATAGTGAGAAACCATCCATGACGTCATGAATTAAAAAAACCAAACCCACATTGTACAAAAGTTTGAAGCCAAAAAACACCAATCCTATATAAAGGATCCTTTACCCAGCATCAAAAACAATAATATCAGCTTACTTCAAATCCTCGCTGCCTACTGTTGTCCCATGCATGAATACATGGGCCTGGAACTAATGGAAAAGCTATACCCTCTCAAACATCCAATTCTAGACCAAAGACTAGGAGAGAACCCTCTACTCTAAACCCCACTTGGAGAAACCCCTCACGAGACAGATGCAGCAACCTTAAAACCTCAAACCATATGACCGCAAGATTCACAATACCAAAAGTTTATTCCGCCAATTCATCACATTAAACCAAAAGCTCCACAATATCTATGAATTCAACAAAAATGTCTAAAAATACCCAAATTAGACTTGTGAGAAAAGTCGTTGGATGCTAAAATCTAGAACAAACAACCATCCCCCCTCTACACCACACTGGTGCTAGCGTCGAGCCATGCCTGAGTGGAAACCAGCCAAGGTGAAGCCTGCATTGTTGAGGAATAGCAGAAAGAATATTTCATTATATGTGTAATATTATTTAGTATTTCAATAAAACTCTACTTCCTCATCCGATCATGAAACTTCTTGAACTATCAACCAAGTTTTTGATCAATTTATATTGTAGTATTCATGCTTGATAAATAACTAAGGGATAGTTCCTCACACTGTTGGCTAGTTTTAGTCTCATTTAATCACTTTCACTCATATATAGATCTTGAAACTCATCAATATCATGTTTCATAGTTATTTCTTCATCTAATCATTACTTTTAATTACATAATTATAAGAATATCATTATAATTATCAAATGGGATTCTTTAATGAATATGTTTACCTAATAACTCTAAGAAGAAACATACTTTTTCTATGGATAGGGATTGTTTTTTAATCTTCGTCTTCATTAAAAACATATTGATTGATCTTTCAAAATGTATCCAATTCTAGGTAACACATAAACAAATCATATGAACACTACTTTATTTCATTCTATTCAGGATCTTTATTCACTAGGGTCTTCAACATAACCCAAAACATATTAAATTTTACTCTTTATTTACATATTGAAAACAAATATACTAAATGAAACTCTCTTCCTCTCAATCCATTTGGTCAATTTAACCTACCAGTTTCGATTTTTCATTAATATCCACTTCAATTCAACCCATTTAAATTTTAAATTCAATTTCATTCTATACCTTATTGATACTAAATGAAAATTCTAAAGGGTTAGGGAATGTCCTACCCATCTCATATCATTCTCAAAATATACATTTCCTTCTCTCCTATATAGTAAACCAAATCCAAATGGGACAAGGGTTTAATCATTTATTTCTTAATTCATGATCCATAAATTAGTCAACTCTAAGCCTACATGAGATAGATCTATGTAGATTATATGAGTGATTGAAAAAAACATAATATTTTTCTATAAAACTATCTAGATTGTTATAATAAATAAGAATTCTCTTTCTGGGGTCTATTAATTGTGTTTTTCAAAGAATTTATAACCTAAACTCAACTAAACAAGAATATCCAAAATATTTAAGTATAAGAAATTTTCCCCCTCTTTAGTACTCAAAAAATAACCCCACTAAATAATCAGATTTGATTCAAATAAAACATGGATGGGAAATTTTGAAAATCATATCTCAAACTCAGTATTTCCTAGAAGTTCTATATTCACTTGATATAATTAAATTTTCATAGCTACTCCTCTAAATATTCCCTTAGGGATAGTTTCTAACACTTTCTTTATAAAATATTATATTCTTAAGAAATGAATTTTGGGAAACCATTTAACACTACTTGTTAATACTGGAAAAGGAATCATAATAATAGTTAATGTTCTCAATAAATGATAACTATAACAAATAGATTTTTTGGAGTTATATCCCTTTATTATTCATGTATCAAAAGGATAATCTTATTTTAATTTTCATTTCAAATTAAAAAAATGAATATATAAGATTGATATGGATAAACAAATTAATATGATAAGATAAATATGATTTCGTTATTTTTTTGAAGGAAAATAAATGTAAATGATATACACTCAATATATTTAATCCAAAATAAAATAAAAAACTAGTTTAATATCAAGAAATTATATAATTATAATGAATAATAATATAGTATTGAGGAGAACTATTAATTATGTGATACACATATGATAAATAAAAAAGATAGAGATTATCCATAGAAGTGACAATGTAAAATGAATTAAATATTTGGATGACCATAAAACCTGTTAAAAGTGAAAAATTGTATAAATCACAAATAAAAATGGTAGGATAAGAATCAAGATTTAGTTTAATATAAAAATATATATCTACTATTTTTAGAATTTTCTAAAAAAAATTATTACTTTTATTTTTAAAAGTCATAAATATGTTATACTGTATATTTGAAAAAATATTTTTGAATAATTATTTACCATTAATTTAATAGTTAATTAATAATGAAATATAATCACCCATTGAAAAATAAAAAAAAATAGTTTTTCCTAAATTTTTTTTTAAAAATATATTTATTTAATGGACTTAATTAAATAAATTTATCAAATTCAAGGAATTATTTTATTAAAATTGAAAAAATTATTTTATAAATTATTAGTAAAAAAAATAAATAAAATTAAATAAAGAATATAATTTTATTGATACATATTCAATGATATGTGTCTTATTTTAAAAACATTATTTTTTTTATATAATATATTTTTTCCCATAGAAGTTATATTTTTCAAATATTTTATTATAAAATTTAAAGAAATTTATTTTTTATATATAATAAATTAATAAAATTTCATAGATTGATTGTTAATTAGTTATAGATAATAATAATATTGTTTAATTCTGAAAAAGTTAATTTCAAAAAAATAATTAGTTATTAATTTAAATTTTAAAAAAAGAAATATATTATAGAAGAATTATTATTTTAATAAAATATAGTGTTTATGTAATTCCATGAATTGAACCACTAAGTACGGTCTAGATTTCCACATGAGATCATGTGCACCACTCTGTATGCAAGAGGCTACCAACTAGAAGTGAGGGTCTAAGTCCATCAGTTGGGAGACTATACCCTCTATATCATGTCATAGGATCAATAATAACCATAAAAGATATATTAAATAATAAATAAATAATCAATGTAATCATGAAAAACTAAATGGATGGAATACATGTAATATAAATAAAGAAGGTCCCAATTTGGAAATCATTTCAAGAGTAATAAAAGGAATTGAATAAATAAAATATTTCTGGGGTCCTTCAGAGTCCATCCCATGATGCCACTAAATCTATATAAGAGTTTGGGGTTGAAGAAATTCAAAATGATATCAGAAGACTAGAATTAACTAAATTTTTCGTATCTTTAGCTTGATTTGGGATAGGTAAGATAGAAGATAGATCCATTGGGACTTTAATAGGGGAACTATGATAGCGTCTGGAAAGAACTAAAAAGTGGACCTTTGAGTTACCATAAAGTGGGGGAAATTATTTTTTGTTATTATCATTGATTAATTCACCATTGGTTATACACATGATGATGATATGATATTTATGATATTTTTCATATTTTTATGCATCATCACTAGTAATGTAGGTTCACATGTCATATATATAATTTTTTTGTACTACATATTAGTTTATTAATTTAATGCCTTAAATTGTGTTATCTATTTAGGATAGTTTCTCTACTATGTGATATATCTTTTTTGATGTACTTTTATATCCATATTTTCATTAATTAGTTGAAATGGTAATGTTTCTTTATTACAATATATATGATTATTGTGACAAACATACAAAGTTGAAAACTAGGGTTAGTACTAGGAGAGTTATACCTTGGGTTGATGGTATACTTCTTAGATAACCTTATGTAATCTCATAGAATAATTATGAAATTTTATGTTACTGATGTTTCTTATATTGAAAAATATTTCACCTTAAGGATGGTTTGTGGTAATATAAATTAAGGAAGTTATACCATAGAACGTTCACACACCTTTCCCTATAGTGCATGTAGTGGTTCCATTCTAGCCTCCTCCAAAATCTATTGTGGACTATTCCAAGTATTTCCAGCTCCAACATCCCCTAGATTTTCATGGCACTGGTGGAACAAAGTATTATGTGGATTATATGGGAATTATATGGAGAATCTTTGACCTCATCAAGACAATGTCAGATGGGAAGGTGAATCTGGTAGTGTTCATTGTGCAGGGACTTACAAAGCATTGGTCAAGAGTTATGGGTCAGGCCAGTCAATGAGGGAATATCATGATAATCCTTTAAGGATTTTTTTGAGAGTTCATCCCCAATACACTAAATATAGAATTAGAATAGTAATTCATGGAGCTCCAGTAGTGTGACATGATAGTATTTGTACAATACACTCATTTTACTTATATCATCCATTATTTGACCACTACTATATGGTAATTAGGATTATAATTCTAGAGGGTTTGAAGTTAAACTTTTACCCAACCTTAGAAAACAGGTTTAGAGAATCAATATTTATTTTTATCTAGAGGTTCTATGGAATTCCCAAACCATTGAGAATATTATATAGGATGGATGAATATATGGTCTTTTCCTACATTTCACTACTCAGATAGGTAGACCTTATACTAATACATTGAGTACCTAATATGATGCATGGAAGAGGAAGTCTAGATACATATAGAATAGTAGTATCATGCATGTGAATAAGAGTTCATTCTCTTCAGTTACATCAGGAGGTGACCCATAGTGCTCAGAACATGTAAAGTTTAGACACTAAAGTCAGGAGTGTACATCACACTAGATTTAGTGCTAATAGTGTGTTTGCATAGGACATCTCCATCATTTTTTGTAATAGTTTTGGCTATGATGTGTATTTATCCAAGAATATGGAACCAGAGATTTATATGGGTATCATAGTAGTATAATCAAACTAGTCAATCACCTCGAGGATTTGATTTTAGAGATGTGGTAGTTCACGTCTAAATTGGGGATCAATCACCAGCAGATGTTGGAGAGGGATTATCTACTATTTAATTTATGGTATTGATCACATCCACCTTGTCAGCTATATTTTTTTATAATAGTGCTTCCTATTCCATTATAGCTACATAAGTATTTTTTTGACATGATCTACTATTCAATATATCTTAGTAATTAGTCTTCATTGATACGCCATTGGGAAAAAAAGTGGACTATATCTAATTAATCTTAGAATTTCCTATAGTTATTGATAGTTATGGGTATCTATGAGAGTTCATGATTTTAGAGATGATTACATTTTATGTGATACTCTTAATAGATTGGATATCTATATTCGAAGCTCACATAGCCTAATATTAGAGGAATGTTTCATTCACATCACTAATGGGAGAGAGATAAATGATGATTAGAGGGTGGGAGATAGGATTAAGTAGAGTTAGACAAGACTTGATCCATATTTGGGTGATCACAGCATAGATGGAGGGTCGGGATCTCTTGAAATGGTTAGCATCAGCCCTCTCATATTTTCCTCCAATCGTGTATCTCTTTCAGGTTGTCTTTTCAGATGATTTCATAGGACTTCCTATGGATATAATAGTTGACTTTAATATTGAGGTCATAGCGGGTTTTAACCCATTTTGATACCCCCGTATCATATAAATCCAATGGATCTGAAGGAAATCAAGGTGAATCTAGATGAATTGGAGTATAAGGTATTTATCAAGATGAGTACTTCATTTTGGGGTTCCCCTGTGTTGTTATCCAAGAAGAAAAATAGTTGTCTTTGACTCTACACTGATTACCAAAAGTTTAACCATATAATGGTGGAGAACTGATATCATTTACCCAGGATCAATGGTCTTCCTGATCAGTCATGGGGAGTCTAATGGTTCTCCAAGATAGATCCCTAATCGATCTATCATCAGTTGAATATTATAAAGGGGGACATCTTGAATATGGTGTTTTAAATTTAGTGTAGACTGTATGAGTAGTTGGAGATATCGTTACAGGTGATGAAAATTCAAACCGAGTCTGTAGCCCTCATGAACAAGATCTTTCACCAATATTATAATTTTTGTCATGTTTTTCATTGATGACATCCTTATCTACTCACCAACAACATAGAAACATGTTATGTACTTATATATATTTATGATTATGTTTTGTTCACATCAAATTTATGAAAAGTTATAAAAGTATGAATTATATATTTGAGAGGTGAAGTTCCTAGATCATGGAATGTCTAATACTAGTGTATATGTGAAACTATAAAAAGTTGAGACTATCATGTACTGGACACATCCGCATAATGTGTTTGATATTATTAATTTTCTAGATTTAGTGGTATGTTATTGATGGTTTATCCATGACTTCTCCCAACTATAAAAACCGATGGAATAATTTATAAACAAGGGGGTGAAGACCTAGTGTATAGAATAGTTTGAAGAGGATTTATTATATCTAAAGATAAGGTTGATGAAATATCCATTACTGATACTCCCTGATACTAGGATTTGATATAAAGTGTACAATGATGCATCACATACTTGAAAAGGGGTCATACTGATCCAAAAAGAGTAGTTAGTGGACTATAGATCTCTTCATCTATGACAACTTAAGTGGAACTACCCTACAAATTACTTGGATCTAGCTAAATTGTTCCATGATCTAAAGTTTTGGTGACACAATCTGTTAAGTGAGATATTTTTTTCTCTACGCTCCACAAGATCCTTCAAAACATCTTAAAATCGATAGAACTGAACCCAATATAGAAGTTATATATTGAGTTTACATATATATTCGATTTTTATATAGATTATACACATGGGAAGTGTAAAATAATTTTATATTCTCTTATCCATAAGAAATATGTTGAGCAGGAGCTGGTGCGAAGCCCTTAGAGATGCAGTGGCGCTTGATGAGCTGGTCGGACAACGAGAGTATGGATTATTCTGAGGATCATTGTTCTATGAATTTAACTCCTTTAGTGATCAAATCCTTACTTGTAAAAAGCTTTAATATTGGTCAAGAGTCTGATATAGAGTATAATATGATGAGAGAATAGTAGGATGGTGGTGATCAGATGCCTGGATAGTCAATGGATGATGACGATGTGATCTTGGAACACGGGAGAGTAGTAGTACCTACTTCCATAAAAGAAGATATGATGAGATATTTTCATAAATATATATGGGAATTAAATCTTAGTGTACCCAAGATGTATCATAACGTTAGATGACAACTCTGGTGGCCAGGGATGAAGAGGGACATTGTCGGTTTCATCTCCATATGCCTTACCTATTAGAGGATGATGGTTGAGCACCCGAAACCTATTAGATTGTTATATCCACTTCCAATACCCATGTTGAAATTAGAAGAAGGCATGGTGGAATTCATAATGGGGTAACCCAAGACCCCTAGGAGTCATAATGCAGAATGGGTGATTATGGATTAGCTAATGAAGAATGGTCACATCTTACCAATCAGAGAGACTCCCTCCATGGATGATCAAGGAAATATCTATGTCTGATAGATCATTTTCTTACATGGAGTTACCTTGATCATTCTATCAGAAAAAGATTCAAATTTTAATGTGTATTTTTTTAAGGTATCCCTAGGGACATAGATGAAATTGATCATGATGTAACATCCTAAGATAGATGCGTAGTCTAAGTGGACTATACACATATTGGAGGATTTTATTCGTTATTGCATCTTGGACATTAATGGAATGTGAGATGATCACCTTTATTTGGAGGATCCTTAGAATTGGACTAGCTAGGTTTACCATCATTTCCTCAAAATTTCTTTTGAATAAAAAATTAATTTTCAGTTAGATGGATCCTTATGAGACTCTTTACAGGAGGCTATTTCTTTCACTACTCTGTTGGTATGAGGTGGTTAAGGCAGAACTTGTTGGACCTAGGATGCTTTAAGAGAACATAGATAGGGTGAATCTAATTTCAAATAGGTTTATCACTATTAAAATAAGATAGATATCTTATTTAAACTATAAGTGGAGAACTTTGATGTTCACTATGGGTGATCATATTTTCTTGAGAGTGACTCCTTAGTTGGGGAATAAAAATATTAGAAAGCAAAGAAAGATATCACCTGGTTTTGTGGGGACCTTTTAGATCACTAAGAAGATATGGATAGTTGTGTACTTTCTGGGTGTTCCTCCTTGTTACCAGGGTATTAACGACGTGTTCCATGTGTCATAGATTTGGAGGCACATACCAGACCCTATGTATGTTAACGATTATGAGAATATTGAACCAGAAACTAATGAATCTTATAAGGATCATCCAGTGTAAATCTTAGACTAGAGTGAAAATGTCCTCTGAGGGATGAAAATAAAACTTCTCTATACTTTTTGGTAGCATGGTTTGATCCAAGAGGAAACATGGGAGCGAGATGTTGATTTTCAAGCTTATTGGCCCGATTTCTTCAAGAAGGAACCTTATAGAAACTTCTCGAGTATGATAATTCTTTAGAGAGGGAGAATTTTAAATCGATAATATTCTTTTAAATAAATAAAATTCTATTTCCCGCATATTTTTGAGTTTATCCATGTTTTTAAAATGATTTGGGTGCTTATAGAAACTAAAGGAGGAAAGGGGGTTTTTTTGAAAAAGCCTCCAATGAGAATGAGGGTCTCTATGATATAGTGCTTAGGACCACATCCCAATGGAGGTAGTTTTTCCATAATGGAAATTATTACACTATAGTATTATATATAGTAGGGGATGAAACACATATATCACCGTGGAGGGTGATATTGAGGAGGATACACTATAATATCTTAAACCATGTTGTAGTTCTCCTTTCCCGTGTACATTATCCCGACCTAGGAGTCTTCTGTCTTTCACATTTAATGCCTTAAAATTCCATTTCAGTTTTTATTAGATTTATATCCTTAAATAGTTTGAATTTAGGGTTTCCTTTTGTTTTGAATTGATTCACCATTCCAGAGCTAATATAATAATTCATGAGGCTTAAACATACATGGTTTGAACTGACTGAACCCCCTAAAAATACACCTCATCCACACTAATATTCATTTTTATACAAATATAAAAAACTATTGAATTAAATTTATAATGTAGACCCTACCTCTACACCATAGTTGGTCAACGTGTAGATCTTCTTCACACAGTTGTCCCCCACCTTGCACGGTGGTGGTGCCTTACATGGTGGTTCCACGACAGCATCCATACATCCTGCACTATGGAGTACTTCTATCAGCACTTCACAAACATCTGGGTTATCACCCTATGTCATGGTGATCTTCTTATAGTATAACCTTATTCCATGGTTCTCCTCCTCTAGTATTTCCCTACATCATTGTGTATATAATCTTCCATGGTAGTGATTTCTAGTGCACCCTCTACAATGTACCTTCCACCTTGTACCATGGATACCCCCACCCCCACAATTTTCAGAAGTTCTTCTAATATATCTTGAGTTCATCCAGTTTCTGACCTTGGTTAAGAAATGGTTCTTCCATTTAATCTTTTTATCCTCATTTTACTATGGATCTTGTTACATTTTTTATTGGACTAAAAATCCAGAGTGAGTAATTATTTTGATTAGTGTATAAACGTGACATGGATATTAGAACTTTGGATAGACCTTGATGAGTAAACAACTTGTGGTAGGATGTTCCTTACCTTATTGGGCTTGCATTTACAATTATTTCTATGATGATTATATTTGTTTTTCTTTTGATGATTGTGTTAGATTATGATCACATGTGGGAGAGGGTGTAGCTCATGAGACCCATTATGATTCCATGAGTGAAATTCGTTTATCATTTTCCTTGGTCAATTTTATCACATTTTTTAATGTATACTTCTATATACTCATTATAATATCCTATACCTACTTTTGTGCTCACCATGAATGTGTGTTACCATGCCATGGTAGTTTTTAGGGTTACATGAGTCTGGTGGACCATCGTGACATATTAATCCCTTAGAGGGGGAGTTTAATAACATGCGACTATGGGGATGATCTACTTGAGCATAGGTTGTAGGTATGAGGTATCAATTATGTTATGTTTAGAATGCACTAAAGGTATCAATGATTTGTCATGTTCCATGCACTATGAGGTTGACTGGTCGATTTGATTTCCAGATATTCTTGACAATAAGACGTCGGGTGACATTGTCCACTTTGTGGATAAATAATGTCAGGTTTCATGTTCCTATGACACCATGTGGACATTGTAGAGGGACTGGTTGGATACTATTTATTTATTCTGTTATCTTACGCCATGGGGATAAAGTAGGTTTAATATGGGGTTTGTGGAAGCTTGGTTAGCGCACAACCACTCAGTTTTTTGTTGTATTTTCATGAAATTTATGCATTTATTGTTAATATTATCTTATACTTTTTGTACTTGAGTACAGTAGTTTAAGGAAGATTTGTTACTTTTATACTAAGTCTGGTACTCAGACCTTGCATGGGAATATTTTTCTACTTGTAGATTTCCTGAGGGGTCCAGCGAAGGGAAAGGGACATGTAGTAGAAAACTGAGTAGAGGATGATGGAGCTACTAGTGCACTATAATAGACTTTGGAGGACCCTGAAAAGATTTAATTTATTTATCTTCTTTTATTACTCAGGAATGTCCTTCCATAATGGGAGCTGCTTTATTTATATGACATGTACACCATCCATTTAGTTCTACATGATAAATCTAATTATATTTTTATGGTTTAATATATTTTTTATGGTTATTATTTGTTCTATGACTTGATAATATGGGTATAGTATCCCTAAAAATGGACTTATATTCTCAATGATAATCGAGAGCCTCTTGCATACAAGGAGGCATACATGAGGTTATGTGGCACTCCGGCTCAGACTCGGTGGTTCGAGTATGGGTGTTACAATTTCTATGTATAAAAAATATATTATAGCTCATTTAATTAGTAATTTATATTTAAAAATAATAAGTGAACTGAATTTTTGAAATGAATATTTTGTACAAATTTTTTTCAATATATCTTATGTTTTCATTTGAATGTTAAAATTATGATATTTAGAAATTGAATTAGATTAAAGAGTCTAAATTTTTAGTTATGTCATCAATATTAGTAAATAGTGTTGAAATTATATTTTTAGAAAAAATTAATTGCAATGGTAAATATTTAAGGTGGGTAAATGGGGTAAATGTGGTAAAACAAATGGCTAGAATATTTTGTGACTTAATCTTTACTTATCACCGAATTAAACATTCTAAAGAAATGTCCATCATTTTTACCTATAAAATGATATATATTCAAACCACTACAAAAAAATTATACCCTTTATTTATTTCTTAAATATATTTCAATTTATCTTCTCCTAATGTCCTCTCCCATGTTTGGTAGTTTTTGGTCACAAGAATGAGGCTTAAGCTCTTTAATATGTGGGAGGACATTGTGTAAAGGAGAATATTTTGTCCAAGTAAGTAACGAGTAATTATTTTTTCATTTGACTTTATTTTTCAAATTCAAACATCATAAATCTCATTCTTCACATTAATAATTTTATATTAAAATCATTAGGGATAGTTAAAATTTATTTTATCATGATAAAACATCAATATTCTCATTTTTAAAATGTTCCAAAAACCACTACTGATTTATTTTATAAGTTCTTTTTATGAAAAATTAATAATTTTAAACTTTATTTTTACACTTATGTATGGAATACGAACTACAGAAAGGTAAAATTAGTACTACATATTTCAATTACAGTTTTTAGGAGTTATATAAGGGTAACTCATGTATTAAAAAGTTTTTATAAGGGTAGGGATAAATTTTTTATATGTTGTGTAAGGGTAACCTTGTTTTTTAAAAAATTTCATAAGGGTATGTTGAGTTTCATATGGGTTAGATAGTGGATTAAAATGATGATTATGGGTAGTTCCTATGATATGTAAGGGTGGATCCATGTATCTAAAGGAAACATAAGGGTAAAAATGAGTTGTGTAAGGGTAGAAAGAAGTTCCAGACCCTGCGTAATTGTAAACTCCATACCCTCACACAATAGTTATGAGCTTTAAAATGATAAAACCATGTTACCCTTATGTATAACCATTTTGTGTAAAAAAAAGTTTTTTAAAATCCATATTTTTACTTCTTATTCACTTGAACAATCATAAAACACATTTTAAAGTTTTAAAAGACTGAAATTATGGAAATTAATTCCATTGACTTGTATAAAGGTTGTAAATCCTATTATATAAGTTTTTAAACCCTTCATGATTTAGAAATGGTTACAATACAAATTGAATGATGAATTAAATTTTTTTTTTCAAATGTTGTAAAACCAGATCATGGTAAGATTTTTTTTTCAAAAAATACATGAACCATGGTGCCTTAATCTTTGGGCTTTATATTGATGTCTAGGAAGTCCATAACCCTTAATCCAAGATATATGAAGTTTGCATCTATAAATATGAGTTCTTATTTAAGTTTATAAGTGTGTTAAAACCTTATCTATTATCTTACATGGTTCATCAATTGTAATATAAAAGGTCCATGTAGTAATTTGGACTTCTTATTATCTTTATTTTAACCACAATCAGTAAAATATGTTTTTTGTTGAAATGGTTGGATTAAACCCTTAATGATAATGAACTATAATTATTTAATTTTAATAAAATAATTACCATTCTTATTTCAGAATTATTCTAGGGAGATAAAATATCATCTTATATTGAATTTATAATTACTCTTTTATAATGGAATTTTTAGCACATATGTTGGAAAAAATAGATTATTTTGGAATTTATATAGGATAGAGAAATTGTTATCAAATGTGGGGTTTTATTTATTTTTTAAATAAAATATTTGGAATAGGTACAAGGAATCCTTGGTGATAATATTGAACCATTTGATATGTGGTCATTTTCGGGGTAGTGATTCCTTGGAGAACCTCGATGTCGATATTGAAAAAATTGAGGTAGAACGTTATTTACCATGTAGAGTCCATGGGTATGATCATTAGCTTTATATGATGTTGTATACTTATATTATTTTACCATGTTGAATTTTATCACTTTTTTTTTGATATTTCTTCTTATGTTGGTTGTTTTATGCATCTAAATATACATCATTGATATGATGACATATATCCATTATATTTTTTTGGTATATTCTATGTTTTATATTATATAAGTGGTACTAATGCGATTGGTGAACCCATCATGGATCAATAGACCTATGGAGAATGTGTTCAGACGTTTCATATTATGTGATGAATAGACCGAGTTGGATGATGAGGTATGATGGCCTTGTGTGTCATGACCAAGGAAAATGATGGTCTATGTGACCTAACCAATGAGTTGATAGTGGGACTTGATGGTCTATGTAACCTAAATCGTGAAGAAATAGGGGCATAATGGTCTATATAACCTAACCTGAGAGATAATGATAGGCTATAATGTTCTATATGGTTAGACATAGTGGCCTAGGTCCTATACATCTATTAGGAATCTTTGAGGGTGGATCCTTAGATTGTGAAATTTTTATGACTACTATTTTGTTATTATGACATATAGCTGAAGCATGTACATTTGGGGTGCGTGGTGGTTTGGTTTTTGTATGATCACTCAATACGATTGTTTTCTTATGTAAAAATTTAATAATTATCATCACATACAATATTATACATGTGCACTTGTGTTAAGGATGAATTGGTGGTGTCTTACTAGGTTTTATTACTCACACCCTATATGATAATCTTGATTAGTTTGTATAATTAATGTATATTGATCCAGGTAAATGAAGGGGTATTATTGTATATGGTTTAACTAAGAAGTATGGAGTGGGGAGTGGTATCTGGATTTAAATTATAGGATTAAACAATTTTACTTAGTTATGTTCATGTATTTATACATGAGTTTGGATTACTACACTGAGATACATTTTTACTTTTGTATGACGGTGTTCCATATTTATTATTCCACATGTTACACTAATTATTTATTTATATTACTATTTATAATATTGAAGACATGATACTAAGGGTATATTATCCACACTAATAATGTTTAGACTCTTACTTCTAGTTGGTAACCACTTGTGTATGTGGAGGTGAGCTAAAGTCATGTGACTCTCAATATCAAACCTGCCAGTTTGGGTCAGGGAATTACAAAATAGAATTTTTGCATAGTATTTGTGTTTTATTATAACTAACCTAGGAAAGGTTAAGAAGAAGATAACTACATGGGACTCATGTAGTGGAGTTACCATTTTCCTAGCTAGATCATATGAAATGAACCATTTAGTTACCATTTATGGGATTATTGTTATAGTTTTAATGAATTTTGGGTTTCATCTTTCATCTTGACTACACATATATAATCACATGCCATATATATTATTATTGTTACGTTAAACATTATTTATTCATTTTAACACATTTATTTTTTTTATCTATTTGGGATAGACTTGTACTTAATATTTCTTGATATATAAAATACCCTATTGTTTTGATATATCATTGTTCCCATTAATTAGTTGAACCCCAAATGTAATGTCCCATCCCGAGAGCCACGTGACGGTTCCCCGATCCAGTTGGTCACATGACCTCAGGCAGGCTTCCACGTACGCTAGAGGATTCCAACTACCAGGGATGTTCTGGTAAGTCTGTCATAGGAAGACTATACTTCTTTTATCATAGTAAAACAATAGTAGAAGTACATAAGAAATTGTGGAATAATATATGACCAAAACAATACCAGTTTCATAAGATAAACCAAACAGAAAATACAATATTCAACCAATAGGAAAAAACTTTCTATGCCAAAGTAAGTTCCAATGTTAATAAAGTGAAACTAAAAGTAATGACACTAATGACTCCCAAATAGGTCCTGAACCACATGAGGTTCCCTCATCCAAGCTCCAACCCCAATCATCAATCTAACATAGGTACCTTTCCCATAATCCTTCCTCCAACAGTAAGGTCTATTCAGGTACCGATCAAGAATTCCGAGTAGGGTGTGAGTAAAACTTAGTAGGCCACCACCAACGGTGTCTAAAACAAGTCCAGTCAAAATATATTGTAATAGTTTCTATAAATAAATGAAGACAATTCATAAATAAATTTTTATCACATTAACATTTATTATTAATTTATTCATATTAACATAAGGGTTCCTTGAGATACACGTACTTCTATACTAGTTTCAGCGCATGATAGAGATCGAAGTGTTCCCTAGGAAGTATCTTATCTTGATACATGCTTTGTCTTCTATCAGATCTCGAAGTATTCAAAGTGGATATGACATCCCATACCTAATTTGACTCATGTTGGAGTTCGAAGTATTATCATGTGAGGCCACATCTCAGAGTTCCTTTATTACCATTATTTACATTCACACATAAATGCTAAATTTACCAATAAAAATTTCATAAGTAAGATGACCATGTTTCCATTATTACTTCTCAATTTAATGACCATGTTCTCATTCCTTTAGTCATAAGTTCAAAGACCATGTTACCATTTATACTTCTCATTTAAATGACCATGTTCTCATTCCTTTTATAGCAATTACAATGACTATGTTACCATTTATTGTAGAGACCCAAAGCTTGACATACATGAACATTACATTACTTTTTTGGAATACTTAATACATAACAAAAACATACACACAAGGACCGTAATAGTTTAGTGTCTTTGGAAACTTGGAACGTAATCTTCTAATCATGGTGAAATATCTTCAACATCTCCCATAAAGATCTTCCCCCTTTTTTTTCTTACCTAAAACCTTTCTTTATATCCTGGGGAAAATAAAACATAAAAATGGTGAGCTTAAATGCTCAGTAAGGGTAAGAATGGATAAAATAAAACATACCATATACATTTGAACATAAAAACATGAAAATAATGTTTAAACATCAAAATCTTGAGCAATGACATAAAACATGGAAGTACGTATGGCATAGATCATAAATAAATATTAAGAATGATAAAATAACATGGAAATAAAACATGTAATTGTGGAAAACATTAAGCACATGATATTATTTCCATATTAGCCAAGGCATTGCTGCCAACACCATCTTAGTGGACAAAGTCCCTTTTTGAATCGAGTTCACTCCTCGTTCTAGTCTTGTATTACTAAACCGGTTTAACTTGTCATTCTAGCCATGTCTATCTCATGAGATATAAATCTTTGCCCAATGTATTGGAGGGAGATATAGGTCCCACACATCTCATAATTATACCATTCTTATGTGTGCCACAAAATCATAAATCATACATCATTACATAACCCATGTAATAAAATTGGGATTCTTAAACATCATGACATCATAAAACAATTCATATAAGATAAAGGAATTCATAAAAATAAATCCATCACAACATAATCAAATCAATGTAATAATAGGGATAGAAACAGAACCCTATATTATCTTAGATGGAAAATAATTTTGATAAAACACTTGAACTCCATTCTTGAGGAAAATATCCTTTCTACTTCAAAATCATTTTGTTCTCACAAAATGTCATGCAATTTTAAAAGAAAAGGATTTTTTTGAAAATAGTCATGAAATATTTTGGAGGAAGCTTCATGAAAATAAGGCTTTATAAAACTGTAAAAAATCCTTTCATGCCGTATAAGTTAAAAAAACATTCTTCTCGTACTTTTGTCGGAAAAGTCAAAAAGTACCTTGTAGGGTAAATAAAAGAAAGATTCCTTCCATACCATGGGGTAAAAGTCAAAATGGGTAAAAAGGACTTTAAACATACATGAATAAACTTTTATAAAACATGGATATGGATGATAGAAATAACCCCAGTAAATACTTATGAATAAGAAATCTCGGATAAAAATGAGATTTGCACAATTATCCCTTACCTTAGGACGGATATGCTTTGTATGGTTCTGAACCTCCTCTTCTTTGGAGCGCCTCTTTGAGACCTCCTCTTAGGGCACTAAAATTGATCATTGAAGAAGACCAGGACCTCTAGGATGTTTCTAGGGAAGTTTAGAATAGAATTTGACAGGGGTTGGCCGAGCATGAAGTCTCAAAGTGGTGTGAGGAAGACGGGGAGGAGGTTCCCTTTTATAAGGGAGGAGAGGGGCACCTTTGGAATAACTAAAAATATTATTTTATTATAAAGTCAAATTCGGTTTTTAATAGCTCCAAATTGATATATTTAGAATCTAAGGTGGGTATGGGTCGAAAGCCTCTCATAAAGTAGAATTTAGACAAGTTTAGGTCATTATATTAACCTTATCTTTTAGTTTTAACTCTTAGTTAATTAGATTGACATTTACCATGTCACATTGTATTTTTATATTATATAGTTAATAAACTTACCATATACATCCAAGAGACCCCCAAGTGGTCCATTAATGATACACCTATCATGATATAAGTATCTTGGCCTAACCTTAGAGTTTTAGGAATATAATAACAATTAATAATATAATATTTATTTTAAAAACTATTTTATGTCAATTTTGACACTATTTGGTAATTGATTTTTGTAAAACTCATAACAGAATGATTAGTTCAAAAAAAATTAATTATATCAATAATAACATGTCATATTAACATAGAAAATTATTTTAATTCATAAAAAGTCTCAAATTACATTTATTTGGGTATTTATAACATCAATTATGTCAACATTTCATTAATAGGATAATTACTGCATCATCATTGTATCATTAATAAATTAAATTATTTTAAGTCTAAAAATTAAAAATAAAATACCATTATGTTTGAAATCTTTTTATCTTTCTAATGAATATTTATAGTCGGTTTTATCTTATGTATAACCCTATATTAAAAATGATTTAGTTATTAAACATTGATTTTAACTATTTTAACCCTTCTATAAACAAATTGATAATAAATGTCCTAATCTAATCCATGTGGGCCTAAATGGTCATATTTTATTCCTAAGGTTTTTTTGGTCAAATTACACTTGTCAAATAGAAATATTACATTTGTTAGGGTAATAATAATAACACTTTTACCCTTAATTACCCTATTTACTTTTAACTATGGTAAAAAAAAGTAAAAAGATACTATTCACCAAAAATTATTTTCATCTCATTGAACCACATTTTAGTCCTTGATATTAATTGTGTCTCTCGGATTTTCGAAATTCCACTCACAGAAGCGGTAAAACTATGTTTTATGAAAAATTCGATTTTTTTAACTACCACTTAGTGGTTTCACTATTCATCAAAAAATGAAAGTTTCCAGAAAAATACCAAAAATTAGGCCTAAGATATATTTGATATTATGAATTCAAAAATGATGTCTATTTTATCAAATTCAAAACATATTAGTTACATTAACAAATTTAAAAAATAATTCCCCTCGTCAAAACAAATAGCGTGTTTTTAAGAGATAATAACTATCAAAAGATTGACACTTGTTTATATCTGATTTAAATGTGAAATTACATCCAATGACCAACATTGTATTAAATTGTAAAAATATATTCTAAATATACTTTAAAACCACTCAAATTAATAATTTATCACTATTAATTATTTCAATTAAAAAAGTTTTTTTTAATTAAAATTTAGTAATTTTCACTATTCATCTTAATATGAAAGTTATCCGAAAAGTAACAAAATTTCACCCTAGGCAAATTTCGATATTCCGAATCCAAAAATGAAGTCCATTTTCAAAAATAAAATTTATAAAATTTCAAAAAGTGTGTATAACTATTCATAACGGCTAGTTTTAATAATATTTTAATAGCATATCGTTGTTTAGCAAAACTCGGTATTGCGTACAACACACGCTATCGTGGAAGGTCGCGCTTGCGTGTAATGCAAGACAAGTCAGAGATGTGTGTTTTGAAATCTTCTTTTGGTGTAGCTTACAAAACAAGACATTAATGAAATTAAAAAGAATATTTTTCGTAAAATCTTGGGGTGTTACATTCTACCCCCCTTAGAATGAATTTCGCCCTCGAAATTCGTCGGGGTTATAAATGGTTTACTACTCGAAAGTATATTTAATAGAAACCCACATCGTAAAAAGTAATACCAAAACTTGGCTTTAAAAACTAAAGTATGAAACGTAATGGTTACCCAAATTAACTAATCACTGGGTTCCCACACAAGAGAACATAGGTGAAAATATGGATATGGAAGAGAAATCTAACCGTCGTGTTCTGATGGAGAGTGGTAGAGAACATGGATATGAAAAATCCAACAATCACAAAGCCATAAATATTTGATGATCTAGGGTACCATCTAATTCATCGGATATAAGGGCACTAGGACAACATTTTTGGTTTTCAAGATCATTTCCCTAAAGTTGAAGAATTTGAATTAGAATAAATACTTACTTTATTTTGGTACAATCTCACTGTTGTTCGTGCCTTGAACAATTTCCACTTCATCTCTTAAAGAAATGAAGTTGAATTTGTTATTCGTGAAGTGTTAGCAGATCATGTGATAGAATGACGGGTCATTCCATCTGTCTCAAACAAAAGGTTAGGAAAAGTTATTAAATATACATAAGTCGATCTATAGTGAGATTAATCATATATGGTTCCTAAAATGGACTTATACTTCATATATCATACTTATTAATATAATAAAACTAGTTTCTACTAAACAAGGACTTCCTGTAGGCCAGTGGTAGGCGATAAAGGCCAGTCGCACTTCGGTTGTGGGTTCGATTCCAACAGCCTTGTCTGACGCGATGGGTTGTCGCCCGTCCTACAGGTTGTCCTTTTTATAAAACTACATTACTATAAAATCCCATTAGTAATATCGAAAAAAGTTCTATCCTTAAACAATACTAACATATTTTCAACATAATCCATTCCAATCTTTAGGCTTATCTAAAATACTTCGGTCCAAGATCATAGTATAAAGAAAATGATTACATGAAATGTCACATAATAATCACGTGAATGCCATCATTTATCCCCCATATATCATAAGATATATCTTGTTGTTAAAATTACAAACATGTGAATACCTTAATCATGTATTCTCTTGAAAAATGAATACCCATTTAACCTTAGTGAAAAGATGAATGCTGTCAAAAGTTAACTCTTTCCACATTACAAAATCCCAAAATTTCTATATAATCAAACCATAATATCACTTAGTCCTTATATCAGCCATGAGCTCATGAATACAATCAAACATCTCATTATCTTCTTATCCCTTCATTATGCGCATATCATCTACTTTCCAAAAATATCTGAATAACCTTCCATGGTTACCGGTACCATTCAACATATAATTTCATATACTTCAGGAAAAACAATAGTGTAACAATCCTTAGATGATTCTTTATTCCATAGTACCATACATTATTCTTTATAAACATACAATCATTCCACTAACTTCTTAAACCACTAGCTGAGCTTCATCATTTATTTCATCTCATATTTCATTTGTAGTCTCTTCATCATCATCCACATAAATACTACCCGTATGACCATGCTGATTCTCTTCATGAGATTTTCCCTTAGGGCATTGGTTTGAATAATGCCCATACATTACACATTTAAAACATCTAATAATTTTTGATGTCATAGCAATACCATTATTCTTGTCCATGGTGTTAAGTGAACCTTTTCCTTTGCACTTACTGGCTTTGTGTCCTTCTTTTACACACCCAAAGCATCTTCCAGTTCCATTGAAACAATCTCCCTGATTCCTCTTCCCACATGATTTACATGAGGGAAATTGAACTTTCTTTCCTCTATGATCATCATGAAACTCCATCTTTCTCTTATTATCTGAGTCGGGAAACTTACCAAAGTTGAGATTATTGATCATATTATGAGATTGCTGATTAGGCATAATAACGATGTTTGGACTTCCAGATCCCATTTCATTTGGTTTCTCATGAAGAATATAATTCCATTGTATACTATATCCTCCATTATCGTGAATCATCCTGTTTCCAGCCATTTTCTAAAACCCAAAAAGAATAGTGTGAGAGGCAAAAATCATGATATGGAAAACAACATAGTAAAGGGGGAGTTCCCTCAATATATAACATCTTAGGTTAAATTCTATGATCGTTACTGTAGTCCTAAGACTATATCCTATACATATACTTATTCTTAGGGACATCCCTAGACATACCTTAGAAATATCTCTAGGGATCTCACTAACGTTGCCGCATACTAGTTTCCAAAGTTTTACTAAACCTTTCCTCTAATACCAAATGTAGAGACCCGAAGCTTGACATACATGAACATTACATTACTTTTGTGGAATACTTAATACATAACAAAAATAGACACACAAGGACCGTAATAGTTTAGTGTCTTTGGAAACTTGGAACATAATCTTCTAATCATGGTGAAAGATATTCAACATCTCCCATAAATATCTTCCCCTTTTTTTCTTACCTAAAACCTTTCTTTATATCCTGGGGAAAATAAAACATAAAAAGGGTGAGCTCAAATGCTCAGTAAGGGTAATCATGGATAAAATAAAACATATCATACACATTTGAACTTAAAAACATGAACATAATGTTTAAACATCAAAAGCTTGAGCAATGACATAAAACATGGAAGTACGTATGGCATAGATCATAAAGAAATAGTAAGAATGATAAAAGAGCATGGGAATAAAACATGTAATTGTGGAAACCATTAAGCACATGATATTATTTCCATATTAGCCAAGTCATTGCTGCCAAGACCATCTTAGTGGACAAAGTCCATTTCTGAATCGAGTTCACTCCTCGTTCCAGTCCTGTATTACTGAACCGGTTTAACTTGTCGTTCCAGCCATGTCTATCTCATGAGATATAAATCTTTACCCAATGCATTGGAGGGAGATATAGGTCCCACCCATCTCATAATGATACCATTCTTATGTGTGCCACAAAATCATAAATCATACATCATTGCATAACCCATGTAATAAAAATGAGATTCTTAAACGTCATGACATCATAAAACAATTCATATAAGATAAATGAATTCATAAAAATAATTCCATCACAATTTAATCAAATAAATGTAATAATAGGGATAGAAACAGAACCCTATATTATCGTAGATGGAAAATAATTTTGATAAAACTCTTGAACTCCATTCTTGAGAAAAGTATCCTTTCTACTTCAAAATCATTTTGTTTTCACAAAATGTCATGCAATTTTAAAAGAAAAGAATTTTGTTGAAAATAGTCATGAAATATTTTGGAGGAAGCTTAATGAAAATAAGGCTTTATAAAACCGTAAAAAATCCTTTCATGCCATATACGTTAAAAAAACATTATTCTCGTACTTTTGTCAGAAAAGTCAAAAAGTACCTTGTAGGGTAAATAAAAGAAAGATTCCTTCCATACCATGGGGTAAAAGTCAAAATGGGTAAAAAGGACTTTAAACATACATGAATACACTTTTATAAAACATGGATATGGATGATAGCAATAACCCCAGTAAATACTTACGAATAATCAATCTTGGATAAAAATGAGATTTGCACAATTATCCCTTACCTTAGGTCCGATATGTTTCATATGGTTCCGAACCTCCTCTTCTTTGGAGCGCCTCTTTGAGACCTCCTCTTAGGGAAATAAAATTGGTCTTTGAAGAATACCAGGACCTCTAGGATGTTTCTAGGGAAGTGGATAAGAGAATTTGACAGGTTTTGTCTGAGCTTGAAGGCACAAAGTGGTGTGAGGAAGAGAGGGAGGAGGTGCCCTTTTATAAGTGATGACAGGGGCACCTTTGGAATAACTAAAAATATTATATTATTATAAAGTCAAATTCGGTTTTTAATAGATCCAAATTGATATATTTCTAAGATAAGGTGGGTATGGGTATAAATCCTCTAGTCCAATATAATTTATACAAGTTTAGGTCATTATATTAACCTTATCTTTTAGTTTTAACTCTTAGTTAATTAGATTGACATTTTCCATCTCACTTAGTATTTTTATATTATACAGTTAATAAACATACCATATACATCCAAGAGACCCCCAAGTGGTCCATTAATGATAACAATATCATGATATAAGTATCTTGGACGAACCTAAGATTTTTAGGAATATAATAACAATTAATAATATAATATTTGTTTTAAAAACTATTTTATGTCAATTTTGACACTATTCGGTAATTGATTTTGGTGAAACTCATAACAGAATGATTAGTTCAAAAAAATTAATTAAACCAATACTAACATGTCACATTAACATATAAAATTATTTTAATTCATAAAAAGTATCAAATTACATTTATTTGGGTATTTATAACATCAATTATGTCAATATTTCATTAATAGGATAATTATTGCATCATCATTGTATCATAAATAAATTAAATTATTTTAAGTCTAAAAATTACAAATAAAATACCATTATGTTGGAAATATTTTTATCTTTCTAATGAATATTTATAGTCCAATTTATCTTATTTATAACCCTATATTAAAAATTATTTAGTTATTAAACTTTGATTTTAACTATTTTAACCCTTCTTTAAACAAATTGATAATAAATGTCCTAATCTAATCCATGTGGGCCTAAATGGTCATATTTTACTCCTAAGGATGTTTTTGGTCGAATTACACTTATCCAATAGAATTAGGACATGTGTTAGGTTAATAATAATAACACTTTTACCCTTAATTACCCTATTTACTTTTAATCGTGGTAAAAAAAAGTAAAAAGTTACTATTCACCAAAAATTATTTTCATCTCATTGAACCACATTTTAGTCCTTGATATTAATTGTGTCTCTCATATTTTCAAAATTCCACTCACAGAAGCGGTAAAATTATGTTTTATGAAAAATTCAGTTTTTTTAACTACCACTTAGTGGTTTCACTATTCATCAAAAAATGAAAGTTTCCAGAAAAATACCAAAAATTAGGCCTAAGCTATATTTGATATTATGAATTCAAAAATTATTTCTATTTTATCAAATTCAAAACATATCAGTTACATTAACTAATTTAAAAATTAATTCCCGTCATCAAAACAAATAGCGTTTTTTTAAGAGATAATAACTATCAAAAGATTGACACTTGTTTATATCTGGTTTAAATGTGAAATTACATCCAACGACCAATATTGTATTAAATTGTAAAAATATATTCTAAATATACTTTAAAACCACTCAAATTAATAATTTATCACTATTAATTATTTCGATTAAAAAATTTGTTTTTAATTAAAATTTAGTAATTTTCACTATTCATCAGAATATGAAAGTTATCTGAAAAGTACCAAAATTTCACCCTAGGCTAATTTTGATATTCCAAATCCAAAAATGAAGTCCATTTTCAAAAATAAAATTTATAAAATTTCAAAAAGTGGGTATTATTATTCATAACGGCTAGTTTTAATAATATTTGAATAGCATATCATTGTTTAGCGAGACACGGTATTGCGTACAACACACGCTATCGTGGAAGGTCGTGCTTGCGTGTAATGCAAGCCAAGTCAGGGATGCATGTTGTGCAAGATTTTTTTGGTGTAGCATACAACACAAGACATTAATGAAATTAAAAAGAATATATTTCGTAAAATCTTGGTGTGTTACATTCATACTTCTCAATTTAGAATGAAAATGTTCAGATTCTTTCACACAAAATTTATTAATAATTAATTATCCACCTCAATTCTATTGAAAATTTTACAATTATTTAGATAAATAAATATACTTAATTAACTTCCCATTTCATTACGTACGCAAATCCCATTAATTAATTCATCAATTAATTATTCAATAACACAATTCATATCCCCTAATTAATTTTCCAAGAATTAATTATCTCATTATGAATATAAAATTTTCATAATTAATTGCACAAATAATTATCTAGATCATAATATCAAGGCACATAATTAATTCACGACTAATTATCTCAATCTAGCCAATTCAATTTCTCATAATTAATCCCCTAATTAATTACAAATATTAAAACCCCTAACTATCCTAATAAATTTCATAAATTGATTATATAATAGGGCATCCCCTTATTATCATGATTAATTCTCCAATCAATCATCTATTTCAACAATGCTTCGATAAATCAATTAGTCGACCTAATTAACCTAATTGAGGAATTCAATTGGTAAATAATTCTAGAAATTCTATAATTTTTCATATATGCATCAAATCCATGACTATGGGAATTAAATTTTAGACCACCTAAATCAATTCATTGATGGAAATTCATTCAATGGAAAACCACCAAATTCAAGTAGCATAATAACGTAGATGTGAGTTCTGTGTTTAAATCACTAAATCAAGTTCAAGGATATCAAGAACTAATCAATCTAGATCTAGATCAGCAATCTTAGATCTATATCTCATAGAAAAGGTTTAGATATAAATAAATAGAGGTTAAATTAAAAAAAATATAGTAAATAGAGTATAAATAATGGGATTGGCATTGGGATGAGATCCACTTATCGGTAGAAGAGTGTATCTTCGATTATGGCTTTAAATCATGAAGAACAGAGGTCGGACAGCCTTGTAACCCCTTCAGAAAGATCTAAAATCGTCTAAAAATGTTTAGTCCCATCCAAGGTCGAATAGAATGTGTTTCGGGGGTCTGTTTTATTTTAAAACTAATTTTTAGAAGAAAAGAAACTCTATGCATGGTTTTCTAGGTACTGGAATATGGTTAGCTAAATCGTGCGGCCCTCACTATGCATGGTTTCATGGTTACCTGGGTTTGGGTGCAAAGTTTTCTCTTAACATGTGATAACCATGAATATCTCCTTTTTCTCAAATATTTCTCAAAACTCCACCCAAACACACCCCAAGTCATTACTCCAATCGAAGGTACTTAAAAAATTAAAAAGAACTTGAAATTTCACCTGAGATAACTCTAGAAGAGGTCGAGAGCTTACAATCTCCCCACCTTAAAACAGCTCATCCTCAAGATCTACTTCCAAGATTTTATAAGATCTCATTCCAAAATGATCAGTTCATTGAGCCCTCATGTATGCTTCCATTTCCCATGTCTCCTCTTGCACATGTCCATGTTGCCGTAACACACGAACTATTGGCACGATCTTTTCCTGCAACACATTCTCACTGCAATCCAACAAATGTATTAGATGCTTCTCAAAAGTTTCATCTATATCCATGTCAACCACATCTACATAAATCACATGAGAAGGTTTGAGGTGATACTTCCATAGTTTTGACATAGGTAATACATCATGAATAGTGCTATATTTCTATGGAAGAGCCAATCGGTACACCACCAGCCAGAATATCTCCACTACCTCAAACGGTCCAAAAAACACAAGTTCCAACTTTCCCTTCCTCTGTATCTAGTGGTGACCCAACCGAGATGACACCCGAAGGAACACACGATAACCCTCTGTAAACTCTAGGGGTTATCTTCATCTATCATCATATGACTTTTTTCTACTCTGATTCATATCCATAGATTTTTGAATCAACTGCACCTACTCTGATGTCTCATGCAAGGGATTTGGTCCCAACAACTCTGAATCACCTGCTTTCATCCAGCATAGTGGTGATCTACATGGAATACTATAAAGAGCCTCATATAGTGACATATATATATTTTTCTAATAACTATTATTATAGGTGAACTCTATTAAATACAAGTTCCTCGCCCAAGACCCACTGAAGTCAAGTACGCATGCCCGCAGCATATCCTCAAGAACATGTACAGTAAATTCTAACCTCCCATCTGTATGTGGGTGGAAATACATATTCAATAAAACCTATGTACAAAGAACTTTCTATATTCCATTATAGAATCATTAAGTAAAGCATCAATCATGATCTGAAAATATAGTTTTTTTCACCCCATAAAGAGGAATTATCACCTGAACATACAGTTCTCCTAACTTCTCTACTCTAAATGTTACCCTTATAAGTAAGAAATGTTCTACCTTTGTCACTCGATCCATAATGACCCAAATAGATTCACTATTCCTAAGAATCTTTGGATGACCCGCCAAAAAAACATTATCATGTCATCCCACTTCCATTCTAGAATAATAAATGGTTATAGTAAACCTCTTGGTCATTGATGATCTGCCTTCACCTAATGACAACTAAAGCATATTTTCACTAAACCTATTATTTCCTTTTTCTTATCTAGACACCAAAACTATATCCATAGGTCACAGTACATTTAGGTCACACCTGGATGCACCACCCACTTTGAGGTTTGAAATTTCTCCTGATCTCCTCTTGTATGCTCGTAGGAACAACAACTCAATTCTTCACATAGATGATCTCATCCTCATCTATCTACCACTCCAAAGGTGTCTCCCCACGATCAAATATTTTCCTCTAGGATAAGAACTCCAGATCCTCATATTTTCTCTATCTGATCAATCTCAAAATTGTAGACCCCACTATAAATAAAACCATAGTCATCTTCTCCTGACTCTCCTGAACCACCACATGCATTTCAACTTGAAAATTCATCATCTTCCACTTTTCACTCAACTCCTAAGCCATCTGAGTCATTGTTTTCTTCCTCAAGGAATAAGCCACAATATTTCCTTTCTCAAGCATATATTCCAGTCCAAAATCAAATTACTACATACACTCTACCCATCTCAGCTATTGAAGATTCAAATAAAGCTGTGGAAAGATATACTTCAACCTCTTAGGATCCGTATAAATTGTAAACTTTTCTCCCACAAGATAGTTTCACAAACACTTAAGATCATAAATCACTAATACCAACTCTAGGACATTCATAAGGAAGTTTTATTCATTTCGTCTCAACTTCTAAGACTCATATTCCATGACTCGGTCCTCATTCATCATCATAGCTCTGATTCTAATCCCAGAAGTTTCAAAAAAACCATGTACTCTTCACCTGACTCAGGTAGGATCAAAAATAGTGTTATCGTTAAATTTTTCTTCAACTTTTGAAAATCATTCTCGTATTCTTCTGTAGACTAAAAATTAATCCCCTTCTTGTTCAAGCCCAAAAGAGTCACTACAAAATGGGAAAAGTCTTGGATGATCTCTTATAATTTCAATTCAATCCCAAAGAGCATTGGATACCGAAAACACTCTTGGGATTCTCCCATGAAACCACTACCTAAACCTTCTATGGGTCCACTGATATACCTTCTTATGATATGATGTGTCCCAAGAAGTGTACCTGATCAATCCAAAACTGACACTTAGATATCTTGGCTTATAGTTGATGCTCTATCAATGTACTCAAGATGATGTCAATATGTGGGTCATGATCATCATGAGTCTTAGAGTACACTAATATGTACTCTACAAACACCACCATAAACTGATCTAGATATGGATGAAAGATCCTATCCATTAAATTCATAAACACTTCCACTGCATTTTCAACCCAAACGACATTACAAAAAACTAATAAAGGATATACATGTTTTTAAAAGAAATACTTGATATATCAGAAGTCCAAACTCTCAAATAATGATACCATTATCTCAAATCGACCTTTAAGAACACATAATATCCCATAAAATAATCAAATATATCATTTATATGCAATAGAGGATATTGATTCTTTATAGTTATTTTGTTCAAATTTAGGTAATTGACACACAAATGTAATCTCTTGTCGGACTTAATTGCAAACAATACAGTTGATCCCTAAGGTGATGTACTTGGATGGATAAATCCCTTTTCCTATAACTCCTCCAACTAATTATGGAGCTCTTGAAGCTCAGTCGGTTCCATTATGTATTGTGTAATAGATACTGGATCATCCCTTGACATGATCACAATAGTGAATTCCACATCTCTCTCAGGTGGTAACCCTATGAGGCCTTCAGTAAATACATCCTAAAATAGTAATACTTCTAGTGGAAGGAAATATTTCCTAACATCCACATCATCCATAAATATACTAGCCACTTGGGATGTGATCTCTCCGAGTTGCTGATTAATTGTCCCTACTCAGCTTGCCTGGATATCCCAGTCTCCACGGTGAAGGTACAGTTCACCCTTATGAGACATGAAGCTCACTCCCCTATGGTAAAAATTGATGTGGGCTCAGTATGCGACTAGTCAGTCCATACCCATAATTAGGTTGAATCCTGTCATATCAAGAATATAGAGATCCCATAGAAAATGATATTCCCTGACTCCTGGTGAACACCCCTTTCATAGACATGTTTCCCTTGACTGTGTTCCCAATGGTGTATAAATAGTCATAACCCTACTTAAAAACTCCAATTCTAGGCTCAAACCATTAACAAGTTTTTCAAATATAAAGGAATGAGAGGCACCGGTATCAAACAAGGAACTGGCTAAAGTAAAAGCTACTAGAATAAAACTTCTTACTTTTGATGTCTCATCCTCACTATCCACAAGTATAAGTTCCATTGAATGTAACTATCCTTCCCCTCTTCCCTATGATGTTGCCTAACTCAATTGAGTAGCACCACTCTGCTAATAAGGGTGATATATCCCTATAGAACCACGTCTACTATCTCTAATGCATTATTCAGTTGAACTGTAGCTGCCAGAATGATATAGTGTAGAAGATCCCCTTTCCACACTCTGACTCTACCCATGATCTCCCTCAGCACGAGTCTGTCACTACGACCTATAGAACTTATATAGGTGTCACATCTTTCCATAGTACTGATACTCTACTGGTGTTTGGGGATAGTGTTGATGATAGTGTCACATCCTACCAAACTGATGAAAGATCACCCTAGTAAGGTCATGTCCAACCAAAACTCTTATCTGTGTACTCTCATTCCCACTACCCTAGATAAATTTTCCATAATGGCACATCCTTCTCTCAAAAATCGCACCACGTGATCATCCAGTAACAACTACATGTCCAATAATGGAATCCTCCCTTAGGTTCCCTTCAGCAATGATATCTTGATCTACAACTTTGGAAAACATTTTTAATCGGGGAATATTGACTTGAGACTTAATCTCTCACTTAATTATATCCTAAAAGTTTTTTCCATAGATACATCATATCCTAAAATTGTTGAAGAAAATCATTATAGATCTGTGAAATGTATAGCATAATCCATCACAGACATGCTCTCATGGGTCAAATGCATGGGCTCTTAAACTTTCTCTTGTCTTAGAATCTCTGGATAGAAGTGCTCCATGAACCTCCTAGAGAATTTGTTATGTAACACACTATTAGTTTGTCTAGTTCATGAGTGAATGTCATTCCATCACTTTGCTGATCCCCATATCATATAAGCATCCATATTGACCCTCCTCTTAGCCGGAGTCCCTGAATGATCATGTATTTTCTCAATGGACTCAACCAATAATTCAGATACATTAGGCCCACCCTCTACAGTAAAATTCATAGGGTCTTGTAAATAAAACTCCCTTTTCAACATAGACATGCCATTAACAACCCACCCATGGTATATTTCCATGAATTCCATGAAACAAGAAATGTTCTCCGAGAATTGTTCATCTTTATCTTTTTTTGGCACCATCAGTGCATCATGTTCCCTAACTGGAAGACCATTTCTATCCATTACCCTTGTTTGTACCCTCGATAAGCTTTGTGGAGGCATATTATCTACATTTCTAACACATGCCTTAGGTCTCATAACACAAAGTTATAAAATTTACATAAGAGGAATAATCACAACAGGCTACAAAATTTCCCCCCCAAATCATTCCACATGGTCAAAACTGAGGTGCTATCTCTACCCTTAACCATCATGCTCCTAGGTTTTGGTTAAAAAGGGTAAACACACTATAATAATCATGTTTCTCATTTAGACACCCAATTATTCTTATTTAGAAACATTCTTACAACCTTTTTCAAATCATGTTAGGCACCATTTTTTTAATTTTTTATCTCTAAAACAAGGAAACCCAATCAAGTTTAACAACTAACTCATAACCTACTTTACCATGAGTTCCTAAAATGATGTATGTCACAATAAACCTGAGTTCCTAGAATGATGCATACAAAATCATATCTCATTCCATTTCAGTTCATGAATCAATACTCAAAATTTCTCAAAAATAATAATCACATCACACCACAAGTGCATCACCCAAGGTGAAATAATATTAAACTATAACAACAAACAATAATAACAACAATCCCACCATGAGTACTTGAGTTTTCCATCATACATGGGTTTGAAATTCCCATGAATGAGCTCATTACCAAGCCCCCACTCTTCCAAGTCTCTTATCTACCTTTCCCCAAACAGAAAGACCAAAGAAGAAGAAAGAAAACCAGTCCTTTGATACCACTTTGTAACATCCTGACCTAGGAACCATGGGACGGTGCCCCGATCTGGTTGGTCACATGACCTTAGGCACACCTCCCTGTATTCTAGAAGATTTAAAAAATGCATCGAGGATCTGGTAAGTCAGTCATGGGGAGACTATACCCTATTTTTTCAGAGTAAAACACTAGCAGAAGTACATAAGCAATTGTGGAAGCATATATAATTAGAACAATACCAATGTCATAAGATAAAAAAAACAACAAATACAATATTCAACAAAAAAGGAAAAAATTATATGAAAAAGTAAGTTCTAATGTGTCTAAAGTGAAACATGAAACTAAAGACACTAAGACTCCCAACTGGGTCCCAAACCACATCTGATTCCTTCATCAAATCTCCAACCCCAATAAGCAATCTAACATAGGTCCCTTTCTCTTAACATGTCGTACAACAATAGAGTCAATTTAGGTACCGATCAGGAATCTTGAGTAGGGTGTGGGTACAACTCATTATTCCATCACCAACGGTGTCTAAAACAAGTCTAGTTGAAATATAGTTTAGTAAGTTCTATAAATAAATGAGGAAAATGAATAAATAAATAGTTATCACATTATCATTTATTCTTTATTTATTCTTATTAACTATAGAGTTCCTAGGGATACTTGTACCTCTATACTAGCTTTTCCTCAAGCCATATCTTAATGTATTCCCTAGGTAATATCATATCTTAATACCTTCTTTGACTCAGGATGGTGCTCTAAGTATTCAAATGTGATATGATATCTCAGTACCTAATTCGAATCATGTCAGAGTTCAATGTATTATCATGTGAGGCCATATCTCAAAGTTCATTTATTACCATTCTTTAAATTCACACATAAAGTTACCAATAAAAAATCATATATAATATGACCATGTTTCCATTCTTTCTTCTCAATAAAATAATCATGCTCCCATTCCTTTACTCATAAGTACAATGATCATGGTACCATTTATACTTCTTGTTTGAATGGTCAGGTTCCCATTACATTACTCACAAGTACAATGACCATGTTATCATTTATACTCCTCGATTTAGAATGACCATGTTTCCATTCTTTCACACAGAATTAATTCATAATTAATGATTCACCTTAATTCTATTACTAATTCAATAACTAGTTAAATACATCAATATACTTAATTAACTTTTTAATTAATTAGGTACGCCAATACCATTAATTAATTCATCAATTAAATAATAAATAACATGATTCTTATCCCATAATTAATTTTTTTAGAATTAATTGCCTCATTCTAAATTTCAACTCTTCATCATTAATTCCATAATTAATTATCTAGATCATAATATCAAGCCACATAATTAATTCACAATTAATAATCTAAATCTAGACAATTAAATATCTAATATTTAATCCCTTGATTAAATATCTAGATTGCAACCCCTAACTCTCTTAATCAATTTCCAAAATTAATTATCTAATAGGACCACCCCTTAGTCTCATGATTAACTCTTCAATTGATCATCTATTTCAACATTGCTTTGATAAATCAATTGTTTAACCTAATTAACCCAATTTTGGAATTCTATTGCTAAAGAATTCTAGAAATTATACAATTTTTCATATATGAATCAAATATATGACTATGGGAATTAGATTTTAGACTATATACCTCAACTCATGGAAGGACACTCGTTTAATAAAAATCACCAAAATCCGATCAACACAATCACGTAGATCTAATTTTCATATCTAAATCCTTAAATCAAGATCAAGGATATCAAGATCTAATCAATCTAGATCTAGATCTACAATCCATGATCCTGATCTCACCAACGGTTTAGATCTAAATAAATAGATGATAAATTCCACCAAAAGATCAAGTAAATAGAGAATAATGAATGGGATAGGCATCGAGATGAGATCCACTTACCATTAGAAAACTAAATCTTCGATTAGGGTTTTGAATCTTGAAGAACAGAGGTCGAACGACCTTGGAACCCCTGTGGAAACCTCTCAAATAATCCAAAAATATCTAGTCTTGATCCAAGGTCGAATAAGCAGTGTTTTGGGGGTTTAGAGGCTTTTAAAACTAATTTCCGGGTGAAAAGAATCCATGCGCACATTTTCCTAGGAAGGGGTTCGTGGTTAGGTACACTGTGCGCCAATCGTGCATCCCTCACTATCCAAGGTTGCACAGTTACTTGGGTTTTGGTGCACGGTTTTCTATAACCATGCGCCAACCATGCACATCACCTTTTTTATAAATGTTTCTGAAAAATCCACCCAAATTCACCTGAAGTCATAACACCAATAAAAGGTACTTAAAAACAACAAAAGTGCCTGAAATTTCAACTATATAACTCTATAAATATTCAAGATCTTACACTAAAGAAAATTTTTATGTTTCATATATACATGTTTGTGACAAATGCTCTAGGGTGGATGACCATGGTTTGTCATAGGATGGATATGCCTTGGGATAAGGGTGGACTCCTAGGATATCCTTTGTGTGATCCCATAGACTATTCATTATTTCTCCTAAATGTTCTAAATTTTTCCTTTATATTATAAAGAATTTATTCTCAGAGACACTTGTCCAGACTGTTTGGAATAGCATCCCAAAACTTTCTTATGAGGGTGTAAATTCCATCTCTATCACTAGTCATGTAGGAAAATACTCTTATACCTTCCTTGGTGGTTTATGAGGAAGGAATACTATAGCCATGAGTTTTCTTATTCGTTCTTGTCCAATGTAGGGGAGTTACTAAGACTATAGTTGACTATGATCGAGACTTCCAACTCCAACATCCTCTATTTTTCTAGGGAACTAGATCCCTTTGAAATGTATAGGAAAACGTGTGGATCATCATGATGATCTTCACTTAGTAGAGACCCCATAGGATCATATGGTTAAGCTTAAGACCTTTATGCTTCAGGGAACTAATAGATGTTGGTGGAATATTTTGATTTAGGATGGAAGACATGAGGGTCTCATATTGGTGTCATTCAAAGACCACTTTTTCAAGGAATTTTTCCTAGGTATGACAAAATTTTACCGAGAATGAACCTCTATTTGGGGATGATAACGGTCTCTACTTACTCATTATATTTCATGGAATTACTATGATTTACTCCTCTCATGGATGGGGATGAAGTGAATAAATCCATGAAGTTTGAGATCAGTCTTCTACTAAAGTTGGGATTCCATGTTAGGAACTTCAACCTAACAATATCTACTTATGTTCTTTATAAGTCTTTCACGATCAAGAAGGTTCTAAAGAAGAATTGAGTTATAGGATTTTTTAGCCTTTAGTACACATCCTAGTGATACATATATTGGTATGAAAAGGAAATAAAATGATTCAAGTAAAAGTGGTGGTAGATGGATTGTGCGGAGTAGAGGCTCTTCAGAGCCTTCTATAGGGGAAAGGGTTCCTCGGTGCTATAACTATGGATAGTGTAGGAATTATTGTAATTTATTAACTTTACCATATATTAAGTGTCATCAATGTGAAAAAATGGGGAATTTATAGTGTTTCTTCTCAAAGGCATCATAAACAAGGTCTCATGAGGTTGAATCAGGCACGGGCATCGAACCATGTGGTATGTTGGGGTATTTAATAGTATTCTGAGACAATGATAAATTAGGATAATCATTATTATCATGGTTAGGGCCATGGAGATAATGTTGGCCAAGTTTATACTATGGATCAGATTCTAGTGGATGGTGGAGAGGGACTATCCATTGTATGAGTTTCACTCTTGATCACTTATACATTATCTACTTTTTTTTATTCCAGTGCTTCTCATTCCTTTATATCTACACAAGTTGTTGATGTACATTACTTACATTTCAAGTTTTCTTCTGAGATTATTTCCCTAAATATATCAAAAATCATAAAAGTGTACCATCTATAGTGGTTCCCAGAGTTTCTTTTATTGGTTGTTGATTAGGAACATATGTGGGACTTCATGATTCTAGAGATGATAAGATTTTTTGTTATTCTCAAAATATAAAATATGGACAGCTTTTGATCTCATCTTTATTGTTATCAAATATACTTATCATTTTTAACACCCAATGGAGATAAATTTTTTATATATACTGAATGGGAGTTGGGATCCAAGGTAGATTTGGTCCATACATGAGTCATATTAGGATTCTCTTGGCACAAATTACGATAATGGATCACTCAGTAAGATCATTGACAAACCCCTTTTCTTTTAATCCAATCATAAATCTCTATAATGAATCTTTCCACGACTTAATAGGACTTCCCCCTGATAGAGGAGTTAACTTTGAGATAGATTTTATATCAGTTGTGCTGCCCATTTTGATACCCCTTTATTATATGGAGTCATCCCATCTAAAGGTCATCAAGGTGTATCTCGAGGACATATAGTATAAGGTATTTTTCAGATTGATTAATTCACCATGTAGTAGATCTATCATATTATCTAAAAAGGAAGATGATTGTATTTGACTCTTCATAGATTATTCTAAGTTAAACCAGGCAATGATGAAGAATAAGTAACTTTTCCCCGTGATAGATCATCTTGTTTATCAGTTATAGAGAGCTTGGTGGTTCTCCAAGAGTGATCATCGATTGGTATATTAGCAGTTATATATTAGGGTGTATGGAATCTTATAGATGGTGTTTCATAGATTTTATGGTTTATATATGTACATATCTATGTCATTTTTACTGGATAATGCACTAGAAGTTTTCCTGGCTCTCGTGAATAATATCTTCCACCCATACCTTGAGTCATTCATTATGGTGTTTGTTGAACACCTTTCCATCTACTCCTAGACCCTATAGCATCATGCTAGACATGTTGCAATATTTATCAGCACACTGGCTATATTCAAATCTATCAAAGTGTATCTTTTTTATTTAGGAGGTGAATTACATGTAGAGTTTGATTTATATAGCTGTTATATCTATAGACATGGAGAAATTGGAGGTAGTGATGTCTAGGAAACATTCTTTGAACATATTTTAGATAAAGAATTATTTGGTATTATGTGGATACAATTGATGTTTTATCTAGTAATTATTCCATTTATCAATGCCCATTACTTTATTGAATCATAGGGGGGTGAAGTTATGTTGGTTAGGCTAGTATGAATAGGTGTTTATTGAGATTAAGAGGAGTATCAATAAAGATCCATTTTTTATAATTTTTTGTTCCAAGGGATATTTATATTATATACTTTGATACATCAGGAATTATATTGGGAGAAGTATTAATACCAATGGAACATGTATTAGCTTATGGGCCACATAAGTTTTAACTCAGTGAGAGGAACTATCACACCCATAAAGTTGATCTGGTAGTGGTGGTTCATGTTCTAATGTATTATAAACACTATATCTACAGTTAGAGTTCTGTTTTCAATATTAACCATAAGATAATTTTTTGTATATTTACACAATATAATTTAACTTGAGGAAGAGGTGTTGGGTAGAGTATCATAATATGTTCATATTTGATATGGATTATTCACAAGGTAAAGATAACATCATTTCATATCATCTTATCCAAAAGACACAGATAGTTCAGGAGATCGATGAATGTCCTCTATAGGATCAGTGATGCATGATGATCTTGTTAGATGATTTGAGGAAGAATACTTTAGAGGAATATGTGGATTTATGATATGTTTCCCTTTTATGATAATATATTCTCTTGTGTACTGGGTGAATCTTGGTTAGGAATCCGACCATGAGTGTGTTATGATGTGGGGACGACATGCATGTGGACATCTAATGCCTAGGAGGGAACTTGATAGATATAATGTGATCCTTTTTAATGGGAGAATTTTATTATCTTCTTAAATAAGGGAAGAGTTTAAGAGAGACATCCATAACTCTAATTGGTTGGTACATCATATCATGAAAAATATTTATCATGAATTTTGGTGATTGTTCTAGTGGCTAGGGATGAAGAGGGAAATTGCTGTATTTATTTCTCAACACCTTACCTTCTAGAGGGTAAAGGTCTAGAACCAGTGTTCCATTGGTTTACTCCAGCCACATATTTTTTCCTTGTGGAAGTGGGAGAAATTTACAATGGACTTTTTGATGATTTTACCTAGGACCTTGAGCAGTCATGGAACGATTTGGGTGATTTTCGATCTGTTGATGAAGGTTCCTCATTTATTATAAATTGGTGAAACTGACTCTGTAAATGAGCTTAGAAATATGTATATCCATGATATTATATTTTTATATAGAGTTATATTGGGAATTTAATATAACTTAGATTCAAATTTTACATCACAGTTTTGGTAGGTCTTGTATAAGGACTTAGGGGCTTAGTTGAAATTGAGAATAGAATACCAACCTCAGACAGATAAACAATCAAATCATACAATTCGTATACTAGATGATATTATTTGGGATTTCATCCTAGAATTAAGTGGATTATGGGATGATCAATTATACTTGGTTTAGTTTTATAAAAATAATTGTTTATAGGATTCTATTTATATGGTAACATTTAAGACTCTATGGATAGTCGTGATGCCCACTTTTCTGTTGGAAGGAGGAATTTGATGTAGCAGTTTTTTGGACTAGTATGGTGCAGGATACCTATGAAAGGGTTCAGTTGATTAATACATAGTTAGTGACCTCTCAGATCAAGAATAATTCTTATGCAAGTTGGAGTAGATAGCCTTTGGAGTTCATTGTTGGAGATTAGGGTTTCTTGTGGGTATCACCTTGGTTGGGAAATCATTGTTTTTGGTAGTAGGGGAAGCTAGAATCATGTTTTGTAGGACCATTTTAGATCACTAAGTGTATAAGAGTAGTTTCTTACCAACTTTTCCCTCCTCCATGTTATCGAGGCATGCATGATGTGTTACATGTTTCTCATATTCAAAGGTACAATCTTGATCCAGTTTCTATTATAGACTACAAGGAAATTGAGTTGGACCCTAATGATTTTTATTAGGAGTTCTTATAGTGGATTTTAGACTAGAGTAATAATTTTTCATGGAGGAAGGTAGTGCCACTTTTTTCTTTCTTCTGGTATCATGGATGGATCCTAGTGGAAATGTGGGATTGGGAATCTGATGTTTGACATCAATGTCCTGAGATGTTTGAGAAAAACCACTAATGATATTTATTGGGTAAGATAAGTCATTAGAGGGGGAAATTTATTATATTATTGGTTTTAAAATGTTATTAAAACCCCTTTTGATATATTTTTAAGTTATTTTTATAAAAAATTAATAATTTTAAGCTTTATTTTTACCCTTATGTATAGAATAGTGCCTACGTAAAGGTAAAATGTACACTATCTATACATAGGATAGTTTATAGGATTAAAATTAGGGTAATTCGTTCTTTGAAAAGGTTTTACAAGGGTAAATGTTTTTTAATGTCATATAAGGGACATCTAAGCTATATAATGGCCAGCTGATGGATTCAAATGATTTGTATGGGTAGTTCCTATGTTGTGTAAGTGTGGATCCTAGTTTTAAAATGTTGCGTAAGGATCAAGAAGAGATATTTTAGGGTAATAATAAGTTACATTCACTGTATAAGAGTAAAATACTAACCCTCATGCAACATCTAGGATTTGTGTTAGGGTAAAACCATATAACACTTACACAATACCTTTTTGGGAAAAAAATGTTTTAAAATCTTTTTTTCACTACTTCTTCCCCATCAAGATACTAAAACACATTTTGATGTTTATAAAAGAATATAATCATTAAAATTAATTCATTTGACTTATTAAACATAAAAATTAATATTATGGAATTCTTTAAATGCTCTATAGATAAGAAAAAGTTAAAAAAATAAAGAATTTAATTTTAGGTTTTTGAATGCTATAAAACTTGGATGAGGTATGAGGTTTTTAAAAACTAACTCAAACCTTTTTTCCTTTGGATTTTGGATTTCTCTAGAAGTTCATGAAGTCCAAAAATCCTAATCTAAGATCTATGATGTTTTTAACGATGATTTTGATTTATTACTCAAGTTTCCAAACATGGAAAAATTTTCTCTCTCTTCTTCCTAGGTTCACTTCTGGAAATAGATAAATTCTAGGAGGGAATTTAAATTTTATATTACACTTATTTAATGTGAAATTTTTCAAAAAATATTTACTGACAAATAGTTGGATTAAACCTTTGAAGATAATGACCTAGAATTATTGAATAAAAAAATTATCATGCTTTTCTTGGAATTATTCAAGAGAGATAAATTATCATCATATATGGAATTTATAATTACTCTTTAATTAAGGAATTCTTAACACATGTGTTTACTTAAATCAATAATTTATAATTTATCTAGGAGAGAGAAATTTTTATTTCCTGTTGTGTTTTTATTTATTTTTATAATAAAATATTTAGAATCGGTTCTAGGAATACTTGCTTGTAGATTGAATGATTTGATATATGGATTTTATCTAGTTAAGGATTCCTTGGTTATCCTCGACATTAACATCAACAAACATGATGTAAGATTTTTATTACCATGTACAGGACATGTATATTATAGTGACCCAAGCATAACATACATAGATATTACATCATTTTAAATTAATATTCATCACATTAAAAAAAATTATGCCTGAGGATCATAATAGTTTAGTGTTTTAGAAACATATAATCATAACCATTTAACTTGGTAAAAGATCTTCCCCTTTTTGAACACCTACTTGAAACCTTTCTTCATAACCTGAGGAAAGGAAACATAAGAAATGGGTGAGATTTGATGCTTATTAAGGGTAAACAAGGGAGATGTGTAGGAATAAACATGATCATAAGTGTATGAGAATGTGATATAACATTAGAATATTATACCCTACATATAAAAGATCATAAACATGAATCATGGAATAAATATTGATAGTTCATAAGACATGAATCATAAGTAAATCAGGATAATAAGACATGAAATCATAACATATGAGTAAGACATGGAATTTTTGGGATACTAATAAACATTTAAAAACATTCCCTAAGGTGAATCTCATTTCCAAAACTTATCTTAGCACTTTATGGGGACTACGCCTACTGGGATAGACACAACACCATACCACTTCATAGTATTTTACTTATAAGGGGTCAGGTTCCCCCTCTTCCCATAGTGGATCATGTTTCCCTATCCTCCCATAGTGTATTGGATTTCCCTATCTTACCATAGTGGATCGGTTTTCCCAATCTTTGCATAGTGGATCGGGTTTCTCCATCTTTCCATTGTGGATCGGGTTTATGCATCTTCTCATAGTAGATTGGGTTTCCCAATATTACCATAGTGGATCAATCTCATAAAATGGATTCCCTTAATTATATCATGAGATATAAATATTTACCCAATTAATTTTAGTTAGATATAGGTCCCACCTATCTTATAATAAAGTCATATGTACATGTGACACAAGATAGCAAAACTTTCATCATATCATGACCCATAAAAAGAGATGGGTCTCATAAGCATCATATAATAACCTATGAAATGAAATGGGTTTCATAAAAATTTCATTATATCATTACCTTTAGAAAATGTATAGGTATCATAGTCACTTCATCAAATAATAACACGTGAAAAGAAGAGGTTTTCAAAAACATATAACCCATAGAATGGAAATAAGTTTTAGAAACATTATTCCATCAAAACATACACAATTCAAGAATGAATACAAATGGTATTCTTAGATAATATCCCCAATAAGCTTAAACTACATCAAAGTATGCCATTTTATGTATAGAATAATTTTGGGAGACCACTTAAAACATTTATAAAGGAACATAGCCTTTCTTTAAAAATAATTTCTACAAAACCAATTACAAATCCTTTTCTTATAAAGAAATATTTTCAATATAATTTAAAACATTTCATGAGGAAAATATCTTCTCCTCTATAAAAAACACTTTTTAAAACATAAATCACTATTAAAACCCTTTTTCTTTTAAATTAGCTTTTAAAACTTATAAATGAAGCTTGAAAATATTTTTAAACCCTTTTTCATTGAAACACCTTGAAAACTAATAAATAAATCTTAAAAACATTCTTGAAACATTTTTTTTTGAAAATAATGAAATAATAAAAATAATGCATGATCTCATTTTGAAAAACCTTTTCTAGAAATGGTTTTGAAAGATTATAACGAAATATTAAAATCATTGAAATCATTTTCTTCAAAAAATACCTTTTTAAAACATATAAGGGAATCTTTGAAAATAATTTTAAATCATTTCTAATATCAACCGCTTTTTGAAAACCCTTTTCTTTGAAATACACATTAAAATTAAAATATTTACCAAATATTAGGAAAATATTTTCTCTAAAAATATAATTTTAATCTTAAAAAGGAATCTTCAAGGAAATTATTTTCACGATGATATATAAGTCCATACATGCCAAACATTCCTTTTGCACATTAAAAAGTTTAGAAAAGTGAATTGATCAGAAAATGAAACAAAGATTCCTTTTAAAATGTTTTTAAAAAAAGGTAAAACATGGATAAAAATTTCCTTTAAACATCATTAGACTATAGTAATAAATTTTTTAAAACATTCATAGAAAACAAATCTTTGAAATAACATATATTTTCGACCTAAAAGAGAATCAAAGTCGTATTTTTTGAAAAAAAAATTAATTAGATTAAGTACCAAATAGTAGAAAATGGTAAATTTAATTTTATATAACATGAATAGACACAGAAAAGTAAACTTTATTTAGATTTATTTAGAGATGTATTATAATATTTTATTAAGTGAATAATGATCATAAATAATCCTGATAAATTCCAGGATTGTAGCAATAAACTCTAACCACTTTGGTAACTTTATATCATAATCACTACGCGATAATAAAGATAAATGGAGATTTAAATATAATTAAAATAGATATATTGACGATATAACCTTTCAAATGGTAGTATATACATCTCATATAAAAGTTTAGGTGCATGAAATGGCATGTATCTCAAAGAAGGAAATTTGAAACAAAATTACATTACTAATTTGGTTACTTTTGAATAATAAACCCCATGAAATAAGGGTAATAAAGTGGAAATGTAAATACATAAAAATTTAATTATAACATTCATATAATACATTCATGGATATTATATACACCACATAAGATAAATGAGTGTTGAATAAGGTATAAGTATCACAGAAATAAAAAAAGATATGAGAAAACCCTTACAACGTGGGTAACATTAAAATCATGATCCCCATGAAATAAGTACATAATTTAAATATTTTAATATAATTAAATAAATAAAACTAATTATAAAAAATTTCATAGGTTATTATATACACCACATAAAAGAATTTAGTGGTGAATATGGCATGTATCTCACATAAATAAAATGTGGGGTGAAATTCCATTACATTAAGTCTTAACTTTCTTCGTACAAGTTCAATCCTCCTGTATAATAAATGGAGGTTTAATATAAATATACCAAAGAAACATATTATTATATCTAATACCATATTTAATTTTGATATGGATTTATATTACCTGTTTATTAACAAATCCAAGTTAATGTTAAGTTTCAGGTAATATCTTCTTGGTTTTTCGTATATGTTTTGGATTGTTATTCTGGATCCTCTTACTTATATCATGATTTAATTATTTATAAAATTTAAAAAATTATATAAATATTATATATATTGAGTATATATTTATTTATAATAATCTATATAATATAGATATATCAAAATGGAATACACTATTCATGGAGATGATAGGTCATACGTACACATGAACGTTGTTTCTGTTTTATTATCTTGTTGAAAGAAAGTAAGTAAATGAAATATATGTGTATATAAAATATCATTCCATTAGAATTATTTTGTAATATATATCAAATAATTTCACTAAACCCATCCTTAATTAATTCCACATAAAGTTTTAATGAATCACATCGCTTTGAGGAGGTGGTAGTCCACACGTCCACAAACAATGTTATCATTTTTACAAAAAATGGAAAGAATGAAGGTATGTTTTATATAAAAATTATAAAAGAATAAATACATCACAAATATCATATATATTTTCCATCATAATTCCCACCAATGATAGGTGGTAAATGTCGAACGAACAACATCGTTTCTTGAGGCGGTAGTCCACCGTACACACAAATGGTAAGTTCTTAACCCATTAGATGGATGTATATATAAGTATAGGTAAAAAATTATAATAAAAACATAAAATTATATTTTGTTAAATTATTTTATTATATATTAATGGAATAATAATAGGTGAGTGTGTGGATAATGAAAATAAAACGAAAGATCTTCAGTAAGCATGTTACCTCTTCTTTAGGTAACTCTTTTTGGTTTGCACCAAATGGATTTCTAGTATGGATTTATTCACAAAGTAAGGATTATATGATGAAATTAGGGATTTTAGAGGATATTTGGGTGTGTTTTTTTAATAAAATGGTCTTTTCAAGTGTGAATAAGTGGGATAGGTGAGTTCCTTCTTAAGGTGGACGAGTGGCATTCTTGTAAATTTTTTAAAACGGAATTAAACCCACATTTTTTCCATTTCCAGTGGCTCTGATAATGGTCAAAATTAGATCCAATGGAGTATAGAGTTTAAATATGAACATAAAATGGATTTTTGACAAGATGTTTGGTCATTTTGGACCTTATGTTTAATATTTAGTCCTTTTTAAGATAATATTTATCTTAACCACTGTATTTAGTTTTAATCACATTCACAAATATTTTTGGTAAAAACTAAGTTGAACTTATTTGACATTATAAGTTAATATTATTCCAAATATTTAATCCATTTTTGTAAATTTATATCATATAATCACTGGAAATTAATTTAAATTTAATCTTATAGATAAGATGATAAAGCAGGTTTTAAAAGTAAAAATGTTCAAAATATTGAAATGTTTTCATATAAAATTTAAATTTGATATTGATTTCCATTACTTACATTGGATTAATGTATATAAAAATGATCTAATGAAACTTTAAAACTAACTCAAAATATAATTTAACCTGATAATATATTTAGATGAAAAATTATTTTTCAATTAAAATTCAATATTTTTCATTATTCATCAAAAAATGAAACTTCTCAAAAAAATACAAAAAAAATCACCCAAAGAAAATTTTTAAAGTACTTTTTAAAAAATGAAGTTTTTTTTTTGTCATATAAAATTTATAAAAGTGTCAAAATTTATATTTAAACTCGGTTCTCCATTAAAAGGTCATAAAATTACCTTTTAGAAAAATATAAGTTTTTATTCATCAAATTGGATTTGTTCTAATATTATACTTGTAAATATATTGGATCAGTATAAAAAATAATCAATTGAATATATAATATATAAATTATATTTAAAATATTTATTAAAATTGGGTTTTTAAATTTATTGGGATGAAATTGTGTTTGTACATGGAAAAATAGTTAAATGTAATGTCTTTATTTTAAAATTGTTCTTATATTCATTTATAAATAATTGATAACCAAAGGAATAATTTTATATACATGTATAAATGATATTTTTAAAATTTATTTAATCTTATTTTTAACTTCTATTCCAATGGCTAGGTGGTATCTATAATAATATTTTAATAATAATATTAATAGTATATTGTAGTTTGGTAAAACTCAACCTTGCATGTAACACAAGATATCGAAGGGACTTGTTATTTTTTGTAACACAATCAAAGAATAGTTTTTCTTATACCAAAAGATTCTTTATGTGTTGAAATTAGATTAATTTTTACTTGGATCTACGTACAAAGAAAAAATAACTTGGTTATTTTATATAACACAAGATAAATTTAGTGTCGTGTGAAATGAAACATATCAAAAAGATTAAATTAATTAAAAATAATAACAAAAACTAGGGGTGTTACATTATACCTCCATTAAAATGGATTTATCCATATAAATTTATTAGGTTTATAAATGGTTTAATACTTGAAATTCGGTTTCATTAAAACCACATTGTAAAAAAGAATACTAAAAATTTCATTAAAAATGGAGTATTGGAACTGCAATAGTTACAAAAAAGTAACTCATAACTAGGTTTACATGCAGGAGAAAATTTTTTGGGATTTAATATTTCATATGGATTAAAATCATTAATAATTATAGAGAGTGATATGGATCATTGATCAATAGAAATTTAATGATTAATTTAAATTTAAGGGCCTTTAAACCATAAATCAATAATGATTTATAAGACCATCGGTTCAACAAAAATGAAGGTATTAGGATAAATCATTTTCAATATCCATTTCCTAGATTTAATGAATTTTTTTAACTTATAAAAACATAATAAAATATACTTACTTGATTTCATTCCATTTCATATGCACAGTCTTACCCTTTTCTTGTGTCTTGATCGATTTCTACTCTATCTCTTACTCCAAAAAATGAAAGTGAATAGATAATGAATCATAAGATACATAGGTATAGTTATAAGTAATTCCTTCTATCTTTAGGTATCGTCATAGAAAAAAGGTTACCAACGGTTATCCAAAATGAACAAATTCTCATATGTCGAAATATTACTTTAATCTCTAAAACCTTATCTAAAGTTTAACATAATCCATTTAAAAAATATTAAACCTTATAACACTTCCAAAAGATGAAAATCCAAAACTTCAGAAATAAGGTCACTAAATTAACTTAACATTAACCCCCCATATATCATAAAGTATCTCTTGTTTGTCACATTCCAAACATGTGAAAACCCTCATTATATATTCTCTTGAAACATGACAATAACCTAAATTATCATAAAATATTTTGGAAAAAAAGCATGCTTCCTTATTCTAAATATTACAGGATATATTCTATAAATCCAATAAGTTTTAAACTTCCTAAATTATAACATAACCCACTTTTTCAAAAAATACTTTATCATTTCTAAGTTCATAAATACTATTCAATTTACTTTATCCACATCAATCATCTTTTTATCCAAGCTAAACACAATTGTCTAAAAATCATTAACACATTAAGGGTTCCCATCCCTTAATTAAAAATATCACATTTACATTAAATCACTTTTATAGTTAATCATAACCATTAATAATAACCTTTTCAATCCTTAATGAAAAAATTATATTAAAAATAATTATAAATTTCATGATTCATAAAAAAATTTCTTTGAATTCTAAAACATATACACATCTATCAACCAAATTTATTCTTAAACCATTAATTGAGATTCATCATCTTATTCCATATTACCTATTTTCCTATAATATGAAATATGAATAATTTATTAAGGTTGATCAACCTTAATATAATCATTATTCTTACGTTTAATTTAAAAAAAACTATTAGAACATCCCATAACATTCACAAGTCATTTGCAGTATCTTAATATTTAGAAGTATAACCAAGACTCAGACCACCTTCCTGATTCACTTTATGGGATCTCCACTTAGAGAATAGATTTTTGTAATTCCCTTACTTTCCACATCTGACACATTCAATTTTAACCTATTTCCTTCTAGTTCCTATTTTTGACTAACACTAAAAATAATAGTGTGGGAGACACTTAGCATAGAATAAAACCACATCATCATGAAAGAAAATTTCCTATGGGATGTCTAAATAATAAAACCTACATAATTAAATATATTACACTATTGTTTTATCCTATGTAATTCATAGTAATATTCTATTTTAAGCCATCAGGATGGTTCATAAAGAGTGTGTGAATTCCCAAATCTTATCCCTGGAGAGTATTAAAAAAGGAGTGAAACAACCCCCATTATCATGCATGATTTCCTGATAAATTCTAGCTCAAAAATGTGTTTTGGGGGTTATAACCCCCATATAAATTTTTTATATATCCACATACTTGCTTAGTATACAGATAGGGATCTATTTCTAAGAAACCAATCACTTTATCCCTTACCAAAATTCCAAGAAATATTTTTATAATTTAACTTATCCTTGGACTTATCCTTAGAGAAATCTCTAGACATATCCTTAGGAATATTCCTATAGATCTCACTAAATTCTTCTCATCCTAGTCTCCAATGGTAGACTAAACATTTCCTCTGATATGAACTATAGTGATCCAGGATTAACATACATAGATATTACATTATTTTAGATGAATATTTTGAACACTACAAAAATACATGCCCAAGGTCCATAATATTTTTGTGTCTTTGGAAACATGGAAACATTATCATCTAAATTGATGAAAGATATTAAACATCTCACTTAATAATGTTCCCTATAATTGTAATTAAATCCTTTCTTCATAGCCTGGGAAAAGTAAACATAAGAAAGAGGTGAGTTTGATGCTCAGTATGAGTAAAAAAGGGAGATATGTAGGCATAAACATGACAATAAGGGTATCAGAATGTGATATAAGATTATAATACCATAACTTGCATATTTAAGATCATAAACATGAATCATGGCATAAATATTGGTAGTTCTTAAGGCATCAATCATAAGGAAATGGAGATCATAATCCATAAAATCATAACATAGGAGTAAGAAATTGAATTTGTGTCATATGAATTAAATTTTAAAAAAATTCCCTAAGACAAGGATCATTGCCAAAACATATCTAGTCACTTCATGTGGAATACACCAACTGGGTGTAACATCACACTATCTATAGTGGCAGTAATTTTTCTTATAAGGGATTAGGTTTCCCCATCCTCCTATAGTGGATTGGGTTTCCCCATATTTCTATAGTGGATCGGGTTTCCCAATATTCCCATTATGGATTGAATTTCTCCATCTTCCTATAGTGGATTAGGTTTCCCCATATTCCCATAGTGGGTCAGGTTTCCCCATCTCCCCGTAGTGGATTGGGTTTCTCTATCTTCCAAAAGTAGATCAATCCCTCCATTTTTATTCCCTTAATTATCTCATGAGATATAAATATTTACCCAATTCATTGGAGGGATATATAGATCCCACCTATCATGTAACAAAATCATACATACATGTGTCATAGGATAGTAAAACATTAATCATATCATGACCTGTAAAAAGATATAGTTCTCATAGAAATCTTATCATAACCCCTGAAATGAAATAAGTATCATAAAATTTTCATCATATTATTACCTATAGAAAATAAATAGGTATAATAATTATTTCAAAAAATCATAACCTATGAAAAGAAGTGCTTTTCTGAAGAATATAACCCATGGAAGAGAGACAAGCATCATAAACATCATTTAATCAAAACATAAAGGATCAATGAAATAATTTTAATGGTATTCTTATACAATGACCCTAATAATATTAAAATATATCAAAGGATTTCATATAACATGGAAAATTATTTTGAGATATCACATGAATCATTTCTTAATAAAAATAATCTTTCCTTAAAAAACCTTTTTATAAAACCATTTCAAAATCCTTTTCTTATAAATAAATCATTATAATTTCATTTCAAACATTTCTTTTGGAAAATTGATTTAAGATATAAAAATATTTTTAAATCATAAGGCATTTTGAAAATAATTTTTCTTTTAAAATATCTTTGAAAGATTATAAAGTAATCTTGAAAAAAAATTAAAACATTCTTTTTTGAAAACAACTTGAAAATCATAAACAAATATTGAAAACCTTTTTCTATAAAAATACTTTCAAAAAATAAAAATAAGGCTTGAAATCATTTTGAAAACACATTTCTAGAAAGGTATTTGAAAAATTATAAAGAAATCTTGAAAAAATTGAAATAATTTTATTTTAAAATAAATTTTAAAAAATATATAAATAAATATTTGAATATCTTTTAAAACACTTTTTAAACAAAAACATTTTTTGAAATCCTTTTTCTTTAATTTTTTTTAAAAAACCTAAAAAATAAGTCATAAAATCATTTTTGAAAACCTTTTCTTGAAATTTATTTGAAAACTTGTAAAAAAATATGGAAATTATTGAATTCCTTTTCTTTTAAAATAACATTTTGAAAATAATATATTGTAATCTTTGAAAATCATTAAAAACACTTTGTAAACATAAACCATTTTTTGAAAACCTTTTTATTTAAAAACAAATTTAAAATAAACATATTTCAATAATATTATGAGAAAACTTTATTTTAAAAAAAACTTGTAAAATTAAAAATTCAGATTCAAGAAAATTACGGTGATGATGGCAAGTATGTCTGAATGTGTCAACCATTACTTTTTCACCTTAAAAAGTTATAAAAATTGCCTTGATCAGAAAACGAAAAAAAGATTCATTTTAAAACCATTTTTTTAAAAGGTATAAAATGGGTAAAATTTCCATTTAAATAACATAGTATTATATTAATACATTTTTGAAAATATTTTTAGAAAACATGGTTTTGAAAAAACACGGGTTTCCGACCAAAAAGAGAAATAATATCGGATTTTCAGAAGAAAAAAATTTCAACAAAATTAGGTACTAAAGAGGGGGAAATTGTACCATTACTTTGATATAACATTAATAACCATTAGAGAAAAAAAATCATGAGTGTTCTTAAGATATTGATTATAATATTCTATGATTGTAGGCATAATCGTAAATAATCCTAAAAAACGTTGGGATTGTATCAATAAACTCTTACTACTTTAGTAACCTTATATCATAATCCTCATTAGATAATAACATTAAATTAATATTAAAATATTATTAAAATAATTATATTCATTATATAACATTTAAAAGAGAAGTATATACATCTCATGGAAAAATTTAGGTGCGTAGTATGGCATGGATCTCAAAGAAGGAAATTTGAGACAAAATTACTTTACCGATTTGGTAACTTTTAAACCAAAAACCAAATGAAATTAAATTCATAAAATGGATATGTAAATACCAACAAATTTAATTATAAGAATCATAGAATACATTTGCATTCAGTATATACACCACACAAAAGAAATTATTGGTGAATAGAGAATAAGTCTAATAGAAATAAAAATGAGATGAGAAAACCTTTACTACTTGACTAACTTTAGAATTTTGATACCCATGAGAAAATAACTTTAATTAAATATTTTAATATAATTAAATAAATTAAATTAATTATATAACATTTTATAGGGTATTATATAAACCACACCAAATAATCGAGTGGTGAAGATGGCATGTATCTCACGGAAATAAAAAAGTGAGATGAAATCCCCAAACCTTAAGTCTTGACTTTCTTTATACACGTTTAAACCTCATGTATAATAAAGAAATTATTATAAATCTTACAAAAAGTTATATTATTATATCTAATACCATATATTATTTTTTTCATGACTTTATATTATATGATTATTAACAAATCCATGTTAATGTTATGTTTTAGGTAATAACTGCTTTGTTTTTTGTATATGTTTTGGTTTGTTATTATTTTACTTCATACTTAGATCATGATTTAATTATTTAAATAATTTAAAACATGATATAAATATCTTATATATTCATTTTATATGTTTTTATAATAATATATAAAATATATAAATATGAAATTGAATACACAGTTCAAAGAGATGATAAGTCATACGTACGCAAAAACGTTGTTACCATTTTATTGTTAAATTGAAAGAAAGTAAAATACATATATATATATATAATATTATTATCATAGAATTATTATTTCATATATATAATATAATTTCACCAATACCATCCTTAATATATTCCATGCAAATTCTGAACAAATCGCATCACTTTGAGAAGAAGGTAGTCCACAAGTCCACAAACAAAGTTATCGTTTTTATACAAACTGGAAACCATGAAGGTATGTTTTATATAATAATTACATAATAATAAATAAATCATAAATATTTTAAATATAATATAATAATAGAGTTTACATCATAATTCCTACCCATGATATGTGGTAAAGGAAGAACTAAAAACATCATTTCGCGAAGCGATTGTCCATCGTAGACACGAACGGTAAGTTCATTACCCATTAGATAGAAGTGTGTGTAAGTGTAAGTAGAACCCCTAGAATAAAAAAATTATAATTAAATTAATAACAATGTGTTTATTATATATTAATGGAATAAAAATATTATATGGGGTGGAGAATGAAAATAAAACAAAAGATCTTGAGGAAGGATGTTACCCCTTCTTTTGGAAACTCTTTTTTGTTTGCACCAAAGGGATTCCTTGGATAGATTTATGTAAAATTGGATTATTATAGTATTAATTTAGGATGTTGGAAAGATATTTGGTCAGGATTTTTCCCACATAAATATCTTTATATTTTTTAATAATTGGGAGGGCTAAGTACATTTTTATAGTGGGGGGGAGTGTCATTTTTGTAAATTTTTGAAAAGGGAATTCCACTCATGTTTTTCTCATGTAAAGTAGATCCAATAATTTTAAAAATTATATAAAATAGATTATAGTTTCATAATAATAACATAAAATGGATTTTTTACATTTCTCAAGGTCATTTTGGACCTTACGTGTAAGGTTTAGTCCTCTGTTAAGATATTTTTTCTCTTAATCATTGTAATTCATCTTAATCACATTCAATAATATTTTGGTAAAAAAATATGATTAACATATTATAAATTATAAGTTATTAGGATTCATAATTTTTAATCCAATTTTCCAAATTACAATCACATAAGTGGTAGGAATTAATTTAAATTTACTTCTTCGAATGGGATGAAAAAGCAGGTTTTTAAAGTAAAAATGTTCCAAAGGTTGAAATGTTTATATACACAATTTCAATGTGAAATTGATTCCAATAGACTAAATTTTATTAATTTATGTAAAATTGATCTAATTATACTTTAAACCCCATTAAAAAATAATTTAACCCTATAAATTATTGAGATAAAAAGCAGTTTTGAATTAAAATTTAGTATTTTTCATTATTCATCAAAAAATAAAACTTCTCAGAAAAATAAAAAAAAATTATTAAAAGTAAGTTTTTATATTCCAATTTCAAAATCAAATTTTATTTTTTCAAATTAAATTTATAAAAGTTTACAGTTTTAGATTTAAAATGGTTTCTCATTTAAAAGGTTTTAAAATTACCTTTTAGAAAAATACAACTTTTTATTCATAAAATTTGATTTATTATAATCTTATTCCTATTAAATATATTATATGAGTATCAAAAATATTTAATGAATATATAATATATAAATTGTAGTTAAAATATTCATCAAAAGTTTTTTGTTTAATTTATTGGGATTAAATTGTGTCTGTACCCAAAAGAATAGTTAAAAGTAATTTCTTTATTTTCAAATAGTTCTTATTTTCATTTATAAATAATTGATAAACAAATGATTCATTTCATATACATGTATAAATTATATTTTCACAATATATTAAATATTATTTATAAATTCCATTCCAATGGCTAGTTGGTGTCTATTACAATATTTTAATAATAATATTAATAGTATGTTGTAGTTCAGAAAAACTCATCCTTATGTGTAAGGAAATATATCGAATGGAATTGGTATTATGTGTAACATAAGACAAGAATAATTTTTATGTACTGAAAGATACTCTATGTACTGAATTTAGTGAAATATTGACTTAGCGTTGCATACAAAGTAATAATAACAATGTAATTTCATATAAAACAAGATAAATTCAGTGTTTTCAGAGATAAAAATATTAAATAGATTAAAGTAATTAAAAAAATCAAAAAAACTTAGGTTGTTACATATATGACCATTAGAATAATATGAAGTTGTATTATTATATTCTAATACCATAGTGAGTTTGATCACATGTGTGTTTGTCTTCTCTTTCTCTAAATTATTTTGTTATTCCTTTGGATATATGTGAATGAGATTATGACACTATTTCTATGATATTTTTAGGGTTTATGCTATGTTGTTGTGGATTTATGCATGATACCAAAGTGACAGGTGAACCCATCATGGTTTGGTGGCCCAAGGAGGGGGAGCATGTTCATATTATTCAAATGATATGATGACTCTAATGAGTTGGAAGATGGGGTATGTTATCATTGTGTGGCCTGGCCTAGGGATATGATGGCCTATGTGACCTAACCTATGTGGTAAAAGTGGTACATGATGTTCTATGTGACATGAACCGTGAGGTAACTCAGGTATGATGGTCTATGTGACCTAATTTTAGAGATATCAAAATGGTATGTTGGTCTATGTGGCCTGACCTAGTAGTGTATGGCTTGTATAGATATTAAGAAGCTTTGAGGCTAGCTCTTTTACTTATGAATTTTCCATAACTACTCTTTTATTCTTCTAGGATAGAGCTAAATTAGGTACAATTGGGGTTCGTGGTCGATTTTTTAGTGTATAAATACTCGGTATGGTTTTTTTATTCTCTGTGCATTTATTTATTATCAGGACATGAGATCCTATTACTATGCACTCATGTTAAGGATGCATTAGTGGTGTCATACTGGGTTTTATTACTCACACCCTACATGGACATCTCAATGAACATGTGGACATTGTGTATAGTGATCCAAGAAAGGGAAAGGGGATCCTGGAAGATGGTTTAATAGAGGAACATGGATCGGGGAGTGTTATAAAGACATACACCAAAGTATTCCACATTTTTACTTATTTTTCTTTCATTTATACCGTAGTTTTTCTTTCCACACTAGGATCCCTATCTATTTTTTAATGAAAATATGCCATATTTATGATTCTATATGTTATCTGATTATTTAATTATATTGTTATTTATTATAATTATGACATGATAACGAGGGTATAGTCTCCCCACTGATGACGTTTGAAACCTAAATACTAGTCAGTAACCTCTTGCATATAGGGCAGTGTGCATGAGGTCATGTGACTATCCATTTGATACCTGGTGGTTCGGATCGGGATATTATAAAAAATCAATGTTCTTACTCATTCATTAGTTATACCATGTTTTGTTTTGGTTAGTTTTAATGCATTTTGAAACAATGTTATAACGATCCCATAATGAATTTATTATATTACTTATATACTTGTAATATGATATAATAAATATGAAATTATTATTTTTTCATAATTATAAAATGGTAATATATATGAGTATATTTATTAATAAAATAATTTTTTTAAAATTGACTTTCATAAAAAAGATATTTTAATAGTTTTTATGAATTGTTACTGTAACATCCCTAAAATGGATATTAGACATAAGAAATATATAAAACACACCTATTTCATCTTCATTAAACTTCTAGATGTGAACACATGATCATAGATCTTGGACCAAAACCTCCATACTAAAGAAATCAAAGAATAAATGTTACAATTAACAACTAAATAATAATTTTAACAAATAATTACTCATAAATGGGTAATAAAAATTATAAATATATGATATCAATTAAAATAAATGTAAATATTTCTCTAATAAATATAAATATAAACAAAATATTATTACATATAAGTCTTGATTGTGTGAGACCAAGTGGATATTCAAGTTGATAGTTTTCTATCTCAATTTTCCTTCATTTATACATGTTTGGTATTATGTGCCTATTTTTATTTATTTAGTGTGTATGCTTCCACTTTAAAATATTTTACCATAATTATAATTTTATCCATGGTATTAAATGTTGAGTTTTATTTTTTTTCTTTTGAGGTATTTTAAATTAAAATTTACCAAATTTGTAAGGGTTTTTATTAAATTAATTGTCTTTTATTGAGTTATAATATTTTTTTAACACTTTACACGTGATTTTAGTTTCTAACCATCCACTTTAGTTTTATTTATTAATCTCCCTCCCCAATTATTCATTGTTTTCTAAATTAATTTATATTCACATTTTTTTAAATTGTTTCATTTGAAAAAGTTATTAAAAATATAAGGGTTTTTATTAACTCAATCTATCTTCGTTAAGTAATAAACATTCTTCTTTGACTCTTTTATTGTAGGTTTGTTATATTCTCGGAAAATCCATTTCATATGTTATTTTCTCTCTCTATAAGTAAAAAATTTATTTCATTTCATAATCATCTCCTTTGATTTATTTTTTACTTAATAAAAAATAATATTAAAAAGAATAATTCACATCTTCTCGATTAGATATTTCTCCTCTATGTCCATATTATTTCGTAAAAAAATTTGTTTCTTTAATTATTTTGAGATCAAAAAATGTTTTTTCTTTTGTACTCTTCATATTTATCATTGTATCTTCACAAAAAAATCAATTTTTAAACATTTTTCATAGGTTTAATTTCTATTATCTTTGACATTCTTTAAAAAAGTGTGAAAGGATTTTTTATTTTCAATGATTTCTTCAAAATCATAGTTACCACCATCTTATTTGGTACTACTAATTGAGATTAATATATATATTATCATGATTACTAAACATAATTTTTTCCCATTGTTTTACAAATTAGTTTTATTTAAAATAGCTTTTTGGAAATTTCTTTTGTTACCCTCTTTAAAAAGATTTTTTAAAGTGACTTATAACATCGTTTTTTAATGAATATGTTAAAAAAATTAATTATAACTCTCATTATGTTTTTATGGGATGTGAAATAAAAATATATTAATGTGATTCATATATTTAAGGTATAAATTTCTTCCAACATAACCTTAATAGGGAGCTTGAAATTAAATTAGAGCCAATGCAGTCTGTTGTGCATTTAATGCAACCTAAGACTACATTACACCCAACATAGTGTTTTATTATTCATGGGAATTCCAAATAAATCATAAATATTTCCATTAGGATACTAATACATGATATGGTTTATTTAATTCATATCCACCTTTATTAAAGTTTTCAATAAATAAAACTCCAATGGTCTGTAAAGTATTACTACCATGATATAGCATTAGATACATTGAACATGGTTAATGCACTTAATTTAACACCCTAATTTATTGTGAATTATTATCTGTGAATAAATTAAATTTCTTCAATGTCTTGTGTTACACACAACACTGAGAATATCTTATTTTACAAGCCACATCGAATTTTAACAAACCACTATATATTATTATTATTATTATTTAAACGCGTCCATTATAACCAAGTCGTTAACTTTAGTGGTATGAATAGTAATAAATAATTTTTAAATATTATGTATAATTATTTTATATAAATATAATATTTTGATAAAAATTAATTAATTTTTATAAAAATGCTTTATATGTTTCTAAAATAGAGTTTTCTTAAAAAAATGTTTTTACTGCATTTTGTGAACAAATAAAAAAATTAATTTTTAATAATTTTAGAAAATTTATTTTATAAAATTAAATTAAAATTTTAGATCTATATTTTAAAATTATCTTTCATTGAATTTTTTAGAACTTTTTGAAAAGATAACTTTTTCATTGAATAGTGAAAGATAGTGATTTTTATTAAGTATTGACATTTTCTTATCATTTTTTAAAAGAATTTAAATTGTTTTAATATTTTTTTAAAATAAAAATTAGTTAAATTGTATATTTATGAATCCAATTTAGGTCATTTTAATCAATTCCAAATTTCATTTTTATGTTAAAACATTCTAAAGGGAATTTTCCTTTTGCAAACTCATTTTCACATTGCATTTGTGAGTTGAATTTTAAAATAAATTATGCCACTTATATGAATTTAATTTGGATAAATAAATACCATATTTTTTAAAATAATAACATATATTTTATAGTAATTTAAACATAATTTTGGACCATTATTAATAGCTAAACTAGTAAAAATTAATTACTACAGTTAAAGTGAGAATGGGTTTATTAGGGGTTAAACTAGAAATAAAAGAGTTAAAATGACCTATAAACATGTAAAACATCCATTTTATAGACATATTTAGAGATTATATCTTATATTTTAGATAATTTTCCATTTTGGATCCTTTATCATGAGAAAAAATTTGTTAGATCTTTTTCTTTTCAAAAATTACAAATATGGCATGTACCTCACTTATAAAAGGCCACCCCTCTCCTATCCTCTTCACACTTCCATAATCCTTTGGTTTCACTTATACCTACTAAGTTTCCTTCCATAATTACCTTCTATAATCCTATAATCCTTAATTTTATCATAAATCCAACCTAATAATTCTTTTGGTGCAAACCTAAGAAGGTTACCTAAAGATCAGGCAATATTCTTCAACGAGAATTTTTATTTTATTTCTTCCTCCACCTTGTTCACACATTATTAAAACATGATAATATAATATATTAAATATATTAAATATAATTATATTTCACTATGTTATTTTCATGATCTAAATCTATATTCAATTCCCTCAGTTGGGAAATAATAATTTCGCTCGTGTGTACGACGGACTAATGCTTTGCGAACCGATGTGACACGTTTTCCATTAACACCTATCACGATTTTTGTATGATGATGGGTAAAATGTATATACATGATATTTTTGAAATAATTATAATTTTTAAATTACTATATCACATATACAAAATTAATTTCCATTTCGTATGGGATATGATATTGTCCTTCGTGTGTGTGGTAGACTATCATCTCGTGAAGTGATGAGATTCATTATTCACAAACACTATACATTGAAGGTAATAATGAAATTTTTAAATAAAAATATGTCATATATATTAAATAAAAATAATTTTTTAATTTTAATATATTATTTAATATAATTTCTTTCAATCCGTCGATAAAATGTAAAAAAAAGGTTCATGTGTATGTACGGCCTATCATCTCCATGAATGGTGTATTTCATTTTTTATCTATAATTTTAATAGATTACTCAAAATAAATATATACTGAATATATATAATATTTATATAATGGTTCAATTTTTTGTATATTATGTAACCATAATAAAATTAAGAGTACTGAAAATAAAAAATCAAAACTTATAAAAAACACTTATTACTCATAACATGATATTAACAAGGAATTGTTAAAAACGGGTAATAAAAGGTCATAAGTAAATAATATATAGTATGATATATATAATTATGGTTATTTAATATATTTATAATAATATTATATTTTTTACATGTGATTTTTAAACATGTATTAAGTAATTAGATACTTAAGGTAAGGCATTACTATCTAACCTTTGACTTCTGTGAGACATGTGTCATATTCACCACCTATTTTTTATATATAGTGTATGTACTGACTGTGATTTTATTTTATGATTATTTTCATAAAAATTATTTGGATTTACTTACATATTTGAGGATATATCTTTCATGGGGCTTATGATTCAAATTTACCAAAGTGGTAGGGGTTTCATGATATAATCTCATCGTCTATTTTGATTGTTTATGTTTATGATTATGATAATGAAGTATTATGATCTATACATCAAGATACTCATGAATTTTATTTTCTTATGGTTATTTCATTATAATAAATGTTTTTCTTCATTTTCCACTATTTATTTATTCAATAGTTCAATATATTTTATTAAGAAAGATATACCTTATTTCTCACTTCGGTCAATAACCCTTTTTTATTCCATATTCATGTTTTCTAAAAACATTTTCAAAAATTATTTAATGTTCCTAAAGAATTTTTTAATGTCTTTTTTAAACTTGTTTTAATTTCAATTTTTATAATTGAATCTTTATATAGTTTTCAAAATAAGGTCTATTTTGTTTTTACTAAAAATGTGGAAGGAATTTTTGTTTTAAAGTGTATGACATGAATGTTTTTCCCACCATCATGACCTACCATTTTTATAAATCATACTCTATAAGTTTCAAATGATATTTTAAAATAAAAAATTTTCCAAAATATTTTATGAGTTTATAATTTTAAAAGGGTGATTTTAAAAAAAACCATTATTTTTATCTTCAATTTTATTCCCAGAAGCTAGTAAGAACTTCTAGGACATTGATATATAATTTTAATATGAATGCCCAGTCTAATCATTCAATATGATTCCCAAAATCAAACTCTTCAAATTTGACATCATAATATGTTAAATATAACTCTATCAGAATACAATAAATACAATCCAAATATACTTCTTCTTCACTCCGTAAATCCCAATACGGGATTCCTAATCGGATTATCTAGCTCGATACAATGATCACCTAAATACGAGGTCAAGAAGAATATGATGGTCAATTGAATATGATGATCATTGAATATGATGATCTGGTTAATAATGTTACAATATTGTCCCTTCCCCTTTAACTTAAATCCTTTGAAACTTCTAAAAATTAACTCAACACAAAAAACTTATTTCTCTCCCTATAAAGTTATAGATTCTATCTCTTCCCATGAACAGTACATCCATTATCAAAATCAAGATATTATGATGTACTTTTACCCTTTTATAGGTGACCCAAAGGGTGTTTTGACGAGAATCTCAAAAAAACCCCGCTTAACCAAATTCACCAAAATATCAATTTCCCTTGTATTTCAGGTGCATTTATGACTTCTTCAACACTTCTAGAATCTTATAGAATCCTTTTCAAACTTCTTCTCTTCTTCAAACTTATTTTTTCAAATTCCAAGATGATTAAAATTCTCTATTATAATGGATGAATATAATTCTCCCCTCGACAACATTTGTAACTATCTCTTTCAAATATTTACATTTATGATTCCAATCCTGATTATGATTTCTCTCATTATGATGAAGACAAATGTAAAATCAATAGATTCTTCTCTATATCTTCTCTTGAACCACTTTAATGAAAAACAAATTAATTCAACCCATTCCAAATGGTTGACTAAATTGTTGAATGAGATTTGAATTTATTCTAAAAATTATATTATTGACTTCTCTCAAAAAAATTATTCCTCTAGTTAATACGATGAAATACTGAATATGATGTACCTATTTCAGCATATTCAACTTTAGTAAATTCCCTATATCATAATATTTTGCTTGTATCATGATATCCTTCATGACTTTGAATACATTTGAGATAAACTTTAGAATTTTTAGTCTTTAAATAGAATATATTGCAACTTCCCAAAAATCTAGCAATAAGATTTCTTTCCAAATCAACCTATATAAGGATGTTTGGAATTAAATTGGATTGAAAATGATAGGTATGAATACAATCATCATGATTATGATTAGGCTAAATATGATCTTCATCACATTTTTTCTTTCCATCCAGGTTTAATCAATTTGAATATGATTGTGAGAATATCTTTTACTCCCCCTTTATTTCATCAATATTGCAACACATGTTCACTAAATACTTGTGATTTATGAGAATTATAAGATCAATAAATAATTTTCATATTTAATTTTATCTTATTCCTAAGACATCTATTCAATAAAACCTTCTATATCGAATTAAAAGTGAATCTGATAACCATTTAATTCTAGAAAGAGATGTTCTCAACATAAATGATCCTTCCCTTCTAGCCATATTCACCTAAATAAAATGGACCTTTTCAGAAATTGTGAGTCTGATTCTCTGAATACGATGTTCAGTTTGAATTTCACCAAATTCAAAGTGAGGTAATTTTTCCTTTAAACTTCTTTGACAACAAATTAAAACACATGAAAACACCTTCCTCATCTGCTTAGTCCTAATAATCTCCCCCTTTATATTTTTTTCAACCAAGTTTCATAAATCATATAACTTTGTATCTTCATCAAATGGATTACATATCTACAATTCTAAGACTATGTGATATAACTCTTTGTAGGAAACAAGAATCACTAACAACAGAACCATGTTACCCAAAAGAAGTAATTATTGAAACTTTCAACATATTTCTTCCTCACCTATTTGAATTTTTTAGAATGAAAAACAAATTATTTCCTATAATCACTCTAACAAATCGTTGGAACTGTTTACACACATTACAATGCTAATATCAGACCTTACCCATAACTCCCCCATTTTACATACATACAAAAGGATAGATTTATAAAATAATACAATTCTCCCCCTTGATAACATTATCCAAAGGTAATATGAGATAAGGGATAGAAACATATACCTCAACCTTGATTATAAATATGTTGGATTCCCATGGTCAACATTAATTTAGAAAATAATTCATTTGATAAAGGTTTTGTGAAAATTTCAACAACCTATTTCGATGTAGGAACATATTCTAGATTCAATTCATTATTCTCCACATGCACTTTTATAAAATGATATTTTATATCAATATGTTTATAATTATACTATTGAACTGGATTCTTGGTGAGATTTATTGTACTTGGATTATCACAACCCAAGAGAAAGGGTAACTTCACTTCTATAAGTAAGACTTCAAATTAAATTCTCATCCATATAATTTGAGTAGTGTCTTGAGTGGTTGAAACATTCTGAGCTTCATCCATATTTATAGTTACTCAATTATATTTCTTTGAATTCCAACAAACACAATTGTTTCCAATAAAGAATACTCTACCAGATGTGGATCTTCTATCATTAACATTTCCTTCCCAATTAGCATCTAAATACCCAAAAGAATCTATACTTTCTGATCTATTGTATCTGATTCCAAAATGTATCTAATAATTATTTTTATTGAAATTAAATGTGATTATTTAGGATTACTGTAAAATATAGCACATATGGTAATAGTATAAAAAATTTCAGGTATTAAGGCAGTCAAATAAAACAAACTTCTAATCAGCTTCTTGAATTATTTCTGATTAACTTATTTTCCTTCTCCATATTTTGTCAAATTTTCTTCCACTGAAATTTGTGTGGAAATAGGTTTGGAGTATTCCATGTCGAACCTCTTTAGGTGTTACTTATCATATTTTTCATGGGAAATAAATATATATTTTTTTAATTTTTAACCCATCAAATTAATTGATTTACTCCATCATGGACATTTTAAATATCGTTTTCATCTATTTAGAAAAACTTTTACAACTTGTTTCATCATTACCAATAAAGATAATATAATCAACACAAACAATTACTATGAGGGAATACTCTTGACTGTCTCTGATGTAAATATTTATATTAAATCATTCTTTCTTGAAACTCATCTTCCTTAAGAAAGTATCCAATTTTGAATACAATGATCTTTAAGCTTGTTTTAGCCCATACAATTCTGCCATCAATATTCTCACATGACATTCATCTTTCCCAACAACAAGGCCACAAGTTTTTTCAATGTAAAGCTCTAAATCAAGATCAACATTCAAGAATGAAGATTTAAAATCCAATTTAAAGATCTTGTAACATCATTTTGTATAAATATAAAGAAGAATTATAATTCTTTATAATCTTTCCACTAAAGAAAATTTTTCATAAAAATAAATACCTTAAATTTTTTAATACCCTTTGCACCTAAATATTTATTTGTTTCTTATCACTTTACCTTATTAATACATCTTGTTCTAGAAAACCTACTTCATGTTGATATCATTTTTAATTTATATCTGGGGTAGAAGTTCCCATGTATCATTATTTTCAATTTGATCCAACTCTTTATTCGTATACTAAACTCATTTTAGATACTCAAAATATTCTTTCACATCATTCAGATCTACTTTTGAATAAAAAGAAGTGTGCGTAATAGAATTTGTTCTAATTATTATTTGAATCATCTGATGTTGATCCCAAATTATATTTTGAGCTTCCACTTTCTTCATCATTCAAGGATAATATTTTTTAGTATTTTCCTCATCATTGGAAATAGCTATGTCTAATTCTTCTTCTTGAGTAGGATTACAATTGTCTATATCCTTATGAGATTTGTTTTATTTATCCTGCTCAAATTCTTTATCTTTCTGAGTATTTTTATATTCTAAATCAATTTCAATACCTTTCACATCAATAGAATCAATAATTCTTCATATTTTTTTGTTGAAACATATCTATCATATTTCGTCTATAGAATATCCATGAAAAATTCCATCTTCACCTTTTTCTCTCAAGCTTTCCAAGTTTTCACCATTCTTATTCATAATTTGTGGACTCCCAAAAACTCTTAAGTGTTTCAATCAGGGAGTATTTATATAAAATAATTCATATGGATTCATATCAGAACATATCATGTATAAACAATGATTTTGAATATAAATAGTAGTGCTCATGGCTTGCCTCTAATAGTAATGTGAAATACCATTTTCAAGTAACATAGTTCTCCCCATTTCCACCAAACTTTAATTCATTATTTTATAAATACTATTTTTTGGGGAGGATATAGAGATCTATATTCATAAAAAATTCCATGATTCTCTAAATAACCTTCAAATTATTCACTTTTTTATTCACCTCCATTATCATTTCTCAACTTCTCCTCTAAATACTTACCTTCCTTCTCATCATTACTTCTAGAAATTTTAGACTTTTTCAAAGCATATGACATATGTTTCATATATTTGATTTGATTAATATAATCAATAAAATTAATGAAGTACTTATCTCAATTTTTTATTGTTTTCTCATTGGCCCACAGATATCAGAATGACTAATATCTAGGGGTTGTTTTGAATAACTCAACATTCTTGTACACAACATTTTTAATCTTTACTTTATAAAAAATAGTGCAACACCAATATCTTCTTCTTCAAAAATCAGTAATGTCTCAGACACTATATCATTTTGACAATTTGAATATGTTTCTTTGAAAAAAAATTCCTATGCATTTATGCCACAATTGATTTCTTTCTACCAAACTCATGTAGTAAGAGCTTTTTATTTCACCAACTTGAAACAAATTCCCTTTTTTATGCTTCCTTATTGTAACTATTTTTCTATCTTCTTCAATTTTCAAAAAATATCCATATTTTCTAAGGATTACTTTGTTACCCTCATCACACAACTATGGGACACTTATAAAATTGGGTTTCATCCCATCAACATACAAAGATTTCTTGGAATTCAACTTTTCTTCTCTGATGATGGATGATCCAGCACCTTTTATTTTAAAAGATTCATCCTTTATAAATTTCATTATTCTTTATTTAAAATCTTTCACATTCCTCAAAAACTTCAAATATCCTATTATATGAAAATCACACCCTCTATCAATAATCCATGTTCCTTATCCATTTGTATATTTCAGAGCGGTTTCAATAAGAGAATTATTCTCTTATTCTTTTTCTTTCTTCACTTTCATCTTCTGAGAATTGTTATGAATATTTTTTTTCCTGTAACAATGTAAGAAATAATTATGAAAGGAGTATAGTTTTTCACATCATTCACAAATATTTTCCAAATGATGGACTCTATTTTTAATTTTCACACCAACCTTCTCAGGTTTCTTTTGAACATCCTTCTCAAATTTATTCTTTTGAGATAATTGACTCCCCATCAAAATTTTCCATTTATAACCTATGGATTGATAGTAAAACTGTTGGTTTAACAAAAAAATATTATAATTTTGTCTAAATCCACAAAAATACCAATATTATCCATAGAAAGAGTATTTTCTACAAAAACTTCCATAACAACTAGAATTGTGAATATATTTATTAGGAACCTTCTTGTCTTTATTTTCTAAGCCACAAACCTTTTAGTTATCAATCGTAGTCTTCATTTTATTTTCAACTTTATAAAAAATTTAAGTATTAGAAAATATTTCAAATACAGAATGTTTGGGAACATTTTTAGACTCAGGGTATTCTAAATTCCCAACTTCGTTGGTCTTGGACACATACATAACTTTCCCAATTTTATTATTTTCATAAAAAATTTCATCTTTCTTCTCAACCTTTGAAGCTAAATTTTTTTATCCTTCTCAGGTTTCTCCTTTAAATAACTCTAACCAACTTTAGAGATAGAGTTTTTGAAACTTGTATTTCTCTATTCAAATTTAGAAATATTTTATTGGATAAGTTGCAACTCTTCTTCTTTTTCCTTCAACTTTAACTCCAGATGCTCATTACGATTCTTTTCTTACTCAAGAGGTTTTTCTAGATCATGAATTTATTTTACCATCGTCAACTTCTCATCTATAATAAAAAAATTGATTTCTAGGTGAGGAACATTGATCTTCTATCTTTTTGTTTTTATTTTCAATCCTTCCAATATTTCTCAGACATTCTTTAAAATCTTATTTCAAATGAAATTTATGTTGAGTTTCTTCTTCTTTAGAACTACTACTTCTAAATTATTCATCATTTACTGTTGTAATAAAATTATTCTCAAAACCATACTCAACATATTTTTTAAATTCATCATCCCTGCCTTCTTTTTCTTCATCTTTAGATAAGAAACTTATTCTTTTATATTTAAGGAATTTTCTAACTTTCCTTATGGAAAATGATTTTCATTTATATCCATATTTCTTCAAAAATCTTCTTAGACTTATTTTTTATTCATCACTGTTTAATTATTTATTTATTTAAGGTAAATTAGCAACAAAATATCTAATAGATCCACATTCAAAACATTTTAAGTGTAGTTTCTATTTGTATTTTTATATACCTATTTTAAAATTTTTAGAAAACTAGGATAAAATATCATAAAAATTTTTACATACATCATTTTCGTAATCAAATTCAGCAGCTTTATCTTAAATGAGAATATTCTTTTACTTTTCTTTCTTAGTATCATTGAAAGACATTTCTCTATTAAATTTTCTATTTATTCTAATATCTTTATCCCTTATAATTTCATAAGTAATGAGAGTGATGTGAGAATCATCTAGAGATAATGTTTTAGGATCTCTATCTTCCAGTGAAGAAACTTTTTCATTATACTTGTCAGGAAGGATTCTCAAAATCATTTAAACAAATGTAGAATTATTTAATTTTTTCACCTAGACATATAATATTGTTGAAAATGTCATTTACCATGGTAATTTTGTCCCTAAATGATTCATATTCACCCACCTTCAAATATTCATACTTTAATATCCAAATTTTTAATTTACCCTTCTTTACTTTTTTATTTCCTTCGTATATGTTTTTAAATTTTTCCCATATACCATTAGTTGTGGAAACACCTTTCACCCTTAATAATTCACTTTTATAAAACGATTACAATAAATAATTCTTGTCTCTACAATAATTCTAAATATTATTCTTATCAACATATGTAAAAATAACTTTATAATAAATAGGAGGAAACCCATCTATTTCAGCTTTAAGAACATCGTATCCAAATGACATAAGATATAGAATTGTTTTATCTTTCTAGATATGATACTTATTTCCATCAAAAACCTGAATACCATTACTATTCATACAATTCAAATTCTCCATCATAAAATAATAAGTGAATGGAACGTATGGCTCTGATACAAGTTAAAAGTACCTAGTTAGGATAATTGTATCGCTAAGAGGGGGAGTGAATTAGTGAAATTTTTTCTTTTATTTTTCTTTGAAATAGCTTTCACCTCCTATTAAATATTTTAAATCCCTACTGAACACAATTCAAACACACATCCATAGGAACACAAGAATTTACATGGTTCACTATTCAATAATAATAGCTATGTCATAGGTATGGTTTGGGAATGATTCAATACCATACAATCCACAAGAAAACAATCCTTTGTGTGGAATATAATGAGTAAGTTATACCCTTTAACTCGTGTATAATTATGTAAACAATATAATATTACATGGGTGACCTCTAACAATATTGGGGTAATAAAATGTTTGTGTAACAAAACATGTTATTGTTCTTCCTTTTCTATTTCTAAAAATGTTTTATTTTCAAAAAAAATAATCAATTTATTACCAGGAAGCCGGTAAGAACTTCAAGTACATTGATATAGAATTCCAATCTGAATTCCTAGTTTGACCTTTCAATACAATTTTCCTAGTAGGATTCTTCAAATCTAATTTCCCAATATGATAAATATTAATCTTCCAGAATAAGATCATGAAAATTCAAAACTCCTTCCATAGTTTGAAAATTCCAATACAAAAATCCCATTCTGATTATCTAGCTCTATACGATGATTATATCAATATGATGATAAGAAAAATTTTATAGTCAATTTAATCTGATGATCACTAAATATAATGATCATCTGAATAAAGTTAAAATATTATCTCTTCTCCTTTAACTTAAATCTGTAAAAACTTATACAACTATGCTCAATACAAAAAAACATCTTTATCTCATTAGAAAGTTAGAGCTCCACTCTCTTCTCGAGAATAGTACATCTATCGTCAAAATCAGAAAATTATGATGTACTTTTTGCCTTTTATAGGGGACCCAAAGGTGGTTTTGGTGGGAATTCCCAAAACTTTCCCACTCAACCAAATTCACCAAAATTTTGATTTCCCATGAATTTTAGGTGCATTTATGACTTCTTCAATGCTTCTCGAATCTTATCGAATCTTCTTCAAAATTCTTCTCTTCTTCATAATTCTTTTTTCATATACTGGTCCAATTTCAATTCTCCATTCCGATGGATGAATATAAATATCTCCTTGATAACACTTCCAATTATATCCTTATACTATTCTCAACTATGATTCCAATTCTGAATACGATTTTTTTCATTATGATGAATACCAATGTAAAATCAATTGATTCTTCTTCATCTATTCTCTTGACCCACTGGAATGAAAAAAAAAAAAGTAATTCAACCCATTTCAAATGGTTGACTACAATATTGAATGGGATTTTAATTTATTCTAAATACAATATCAGTGACTTCTCCTAAATAAACCATTCTACATCTGGTTAATATGATGAAATACTGAATATGATGTACCAGTTTTAGTAGATTTGGCTTCAGCAGCTTCCTTTAATCACAAACTTGTGCTTGTATCATGACTTCCTTTATAATTATGAATACATTTGAGAATAGATTCAACATCATCAATATTTCAAAGTAAACTATTTCAACTCCCCAAAACATAATTAATTGTCAATATTTCCAACTCATCCTAAATGAGTTTGTTCCAAATTCAATTGGCCAAAATAATATAGAAATGAATAGGATAAGCATGATTATGATCAATCTAAATATGATCTATAGCACCCTTTTTTATTTTCATCTAGTTCTAATCGGTCTAAATATTATTAGTAGAGTCTCTTAATCCCGCTTTATTTCATCAATATTGCAACACAAGTTCCCCAAATACTTGTGATTTATGAGAATTCTATGGTCAAAATGTAGCATCACATTTAATTTTATCATAGTCATACAGAATTTGATTTGGTAAAATATTCCATATCAGAATCAAGGTAAATCTGATGAATATTTACTTGTAGTAAGATACATTCTCAATACGATTGATCCTTCTAATTCATCCAGCTTCACTTGAATATGATGGAACTTTTAAAAAATTTTGTGCCTAATTCTCCAAATATAATGGCCAGTCTGAATTTCACCAAATAAAAAGTGAGGTGATTTTTCCTTTAAACTTATTTTACAACAAAATAAAACACTTGAAAACACCTTCCTCATCATCTTGGTTTTAAAAATTAGTCATTGGGAATTTATTTGTGAAGTGTAATGTATATTCATCTATTAAGATATGATATCTAGGTATGAGAATTTTTTTCCTCTATAGTTGGTATCATAGAAAAGATTCAGTTAAAATCTAGAAACATGGATGAGAAAACTTTATTAATATCCCAAAGGATATTTAAAAATATTAGTTAAAGTATAGGAAACTGCCTAAAATTTTGGTAAAGGATTGAGTCAATGGTTCCCAAGAAATTACATCCCTTTTTGGCTATTATAAGTTCATGTGGATGTTACACAGAGGTACATATGGGTAATAACTCCGAAAATATCACATTGAGATAGATTCAATCAAATCCTGGTGGATCACAATGATCTTTGTTGGAAACCATTTTTAAAATTCCCATGGGATATGATTTGGAAATTATTATGAACCATTTTGAAGGATTTAAATATATGGTGACTATTAATGACCTAGGATAAACCTAAGGTTTTATAAATTAAAATAAATTCATGATTTAGATATCCTATAAGTGATTTTTTTCATGATTATATGGTTTCACACTATGATTATTGTTTATTACACTATACTTTTTTAGTTAATGGTTAGAACATAAAGGAAATATGTTAATGCTATGTGAAACAAACAATGAAATTATTTTCCTCATGAAAAACAAAACTATATGGGATATGGACTAATAAATATTATTTCCAAGATCACACAACTTTCTCAAGGTCTAAATAATTTTGAACTTCCAAATGATCTAGGGAGGGAATAATGTTATGTTGATTCCTTCATGAGGAAATATCCCCCCTTATTTTAGTGGTTTAGGTTATTCACTAGTTTCTAAACAATATATTAGTACCAATTAAGATATATTTTTAATTTTTTAGTGTTTTTAGCATGAAAATTTAATTATGGAAATCTACCATTTTGAAGGTGAGGAGGATCAATGGTGGAATCTTATAAAGAATATGAGTTCATGAGAAAAAATGGAATCTATTAAGTGGGATGAGTTTAATAGATTATTTTTTTAATAATTACTTTCAGTATATTCTTTATTCAAAAATGGATAAGAAGTTTCCCAATATTAAATAGAAGGATGATGAATTTTTTGGAACCTATAAAGAAATTTTTAAAAGACTTGTGAGGTAATATTATGGTATTATCATTCAACATCAATATAATGTGAACTAATTCTTCAGTTGATAAAAACCAAATATTAGAAGTTAATTATCAATAATGTACTTTTAAATATATAAATAAATCATTTTATCTTCACTAAACTTAGACATGGAAACTATAAACCCTCTTGGTGATGGTGATAAGAAAAGGAATAAGGGGTTCCATAGAAGTACCAATGGTATGTTGCATGGAAGGGAGAAAAAGTTTCAAAATACAATGAGCCAAATCTCTAAAAATTATTACTTATATGAGTTCCTAAAAGGAAAAATAAGGTGTTTCAAGTTTGTAAAGAATACACATTTAGAAAAATAATGTAGAATTTGTGTGAAGAATCTAATCGATGAAATAAATGGAGATATAGATCAACAAAATACACCACCCACACTCTAGTGTTTAATATGTAATGAGTATGTGAATTATAATATCCAGTGATCAAATATAAATATTAATTATGGTGATCAATTCTAGTAACCTCTTAGTCCAAGATACAAATTTTAATCTCCTACGATCACAATTTCTGATCAGGGATGCGATAACGACATTATGAAAGGTACACTTATCATCCACTGTAAAAATTATAATATCTTATCTTAATCTAGATCTACCCATTCATTAATATGTCAAGAATTTACTATGTATGTCAAGACTCTAACCAAATTATTATATGTTGAAATATTAGTTAAAACCCCTAATGGAATCATAATCGCATCTCAAGTATATGATTCCTCTATAGTTGAAGTTTATGAGCATGTGATTCTTAAAAATATTTTCATTCTTCCTCTTCTAGAATTTTAAATTATCTTAGGAATGGATTGGATTTCTCTACATTAAGACCTCATTAATTTTTAGTTAATTTATGTAAAGTTTTATATTCCAAACCAACCTATGATCTTATATTAGTACGATGATAAATATGAACATCTGATAAAAATATTATCTATTTAAGGGGTTATGGCTCCTGTAAAATAAGGGGAATTTATCTCAAATGGATGGGGTGAAACTCAACATCAATGATATGCATATTTTGTTGGATTTTTTTTATGTATTTTTAAAATATTTTCTTATTATTAAACCAAAACAAGAAGTTGAGTTCTAAATATAACTCACATCTAGTTCCACACCTATTTCAAAGGCTCCCTATTTAATGGACCCAATTGAGATGTAAGAATTAAAGAAGTAGCTCTAGGAGAGCCTTGAAAATGGGTTAATTTGTCCATGTGTGTTACGTGGGGGTCAAATTTTCTACTTATTAAAAAGAAAAATTTATCAATGTGACTCTGTATTGATTTTTAGAAGATAAATAATATCATGATAAAGAAAAAATATCATATACCCCATATCGATGACCTATTTAATAAATTGTGTAGAACTCAATACTTTTCCAAGACAGAACTTCATTTTGGATATCATCAATTGATGGTCAAGAAGGAGGATATACCCAATATAGTATTCTGTAAATGGTATATAAAATATAAGTATATAGAGATGAAATTTATTCTTACAAATTCATCCACTATCTTCATGGACTTAATGAAGAAAGTCATTAGAGATTATCTTGAACAATGTTTTGGTAGTAATTATAAATAATGTTCTAATTTATTAAAATAGAAAGTAAGATAATTAATATCTCTTTATAATTTTACTAAGTACCCTAATTAAGGAGAAACTGTATAAAAATTTTAAGAAGTTTAACTTTTAGCTACAAAATGTTTCATTTTTTCCTCATATAATCTCAATAAAGGGTATATCGGGGGATCCATCAAAGATATAAGTAATTAAATGTTTGACTAGACCAACCACAGTGACTGAGATGAAAAGTTTTCTTCAATTATTGTGTTATTTTGAATGGTTTGAGGAGAATTTTTCATGGTTATCTAATCTACTCACCAGGTTAACTAGAAAGGGATCCAGGTTCCTCTGGATAGAAGAATGTGAGAAAATTTTCAAGTAACTAAATTAGAGATTTTTTATAGAACATGTTCCTAGTTTATCCTATAGTGTAGAATTTTTTAATATATAGTGATGCATACAAGAAGTGATCGGGGTGAATTATTATGCAGAATAATAGGTTATAGCTATTTTCTTGGGATAATTGATAGTTCTTGAGAAAAATTACCCAACTCATGATTAGGATTTAGATTTAGAAATTTTGTATTAAATATATAGAGGAATTATCTTTATAGATAAAATTTTGATATATATACACCAATAAAAAAATGTATAGTATATATTTACTAAGAAGGAGTTGAATATGTGTTAGAGAAAATGATTATATCTAATTAAAGATTATGACTACTAAATGCATTATCACCCTGGTAAATTGAAAAATGTGGCCAATGATTTGAGTTCAAAGGATCATGATAGATTATTCAGGATGAGGATCACAAAAGGTAAAATATCTTTGTATTTTAAAAGGATAGATCTATAAATCTTGAAGTAAGGGGAGGAATATCATCTTGATCAATTGAATGTTCAATCATCTATCTGTGTAATGATTAAATAGGTGTAGAAGAAATGTGTAGAGTTATAAAATAAGGTTAAAATGTTCTTGATTTTAACCTTGATCATGATGGAATAATAAGGTAAAATAACCGTATATGTGTTATTTCCATACTATATTTGAATAATCAGTTGTTAGAGGAAGATCATATTTATTCATTCTTGATTCATCCTAAAAGTACAATTATGTATAGATATTTGAAAGATTGATTCATATAGGATGAAATGAAGAGATATTTCATGGAGATTGTATCTTGGTGATTTTGTGTTAGAAAGTTATGGTTGAGAGACAACTCTCTAATGAGATGTTACGTCCATTACCCATACTTGAATGGAAATTCAAAAACATCACCATGCATTTTGTCATATGACTCTCTAAAACATATAAAGGGAATAATAAAATATGGGTTTTGTCTGATCATCCTAATAAGTCATCACAATTCATTACTATCAAATAATGTTTCTATCTAGATCATATTTACATGATATATATTAAGTAACTGTTAATGTTTAATGGAGAACCACATTCAATTATGTCTAATCCTGATATGAGGATTACCGTGAAGTTCTGGAGAAGTCTCTAAAAATATCTTGATAAAGTGTTGAGTTTTAGTACTACGTATCACCCTCATATATATTTTCAGTTAGAAAGAAGAATTAAAACCTTAAAAGATATATTGAGATCTTTTTATTTGGATTTCTAAGGTGTCTCGGATCAATTTGTTCCTCTAGTTGAGTTTTCAAACAAGAATTGTCTTCACTTGTGCATTCAGATATATCCTTAGGAAAACCCATATGGAAAGAAGTGTAAAACTAAAAAATATTGGGATAAAGTTATAGAAAGAAAACTATTGGGACCTAATAATGTTCAAGAAATGGAATAGAAAGCTTTATCCATTCAACAACACAAAATGGTGGCACAAAATAGATAGAAATTTTTTTTAAACAACCGTCTAAGGGATCTAGAATTTGATGTCGGTGACAAGGTGTTTCTAAGAATTTATCCATGGAATAAGGTTATGAGATTCTAGAAGAAATTGAAACTAATACCTAGGTATATTAGTTCCTTTGATATTTTTTATTGTATCAGGATGGTAGCCTGTAGATTTGAATTTCCCCCAAACCTCTCTCAAGTTCATTATGTGTCCATGTATCTCTTTTGAGGAAGTACATACCTGGTCTATCACATCTCCAAAATTTGAGATCTTACCACAGGAGCATGATCTTTATTATGAGGAAAAACCAATAGAGATTTTGTATCATATATAAAATGTTCTAGGAAATAATACCACTTCCCTAGTAAAATGTTTATGGTGAAACCACCAGTTTAAATAATCTTCATGGGAAACTATGAAAATAAAGAGGTAGAAGTATTCTCATTTGATTGTATCGAAGTGAATAATTTTGAGGGATAAATCCATTTTAATGGGGGTAGAATTTAACAACCCAAGTTTTTATGAATTATTATTTTTTAATAAATTAAATTTCTTTGATATCTTTCTTTACATGAAACACTGATAATTTTTTTTCATCACACATGATGTTAAGTTTTAACAAACCACAATATATTAATAATATTATTATTTAAAAGTGACCATTATAACCTAGAAATTTAACTTAGTTTTATGAATATTAATAACTAAATTTTAAATATTAATTATAATTATTTTAAATAAAAAAATATTTTTATAAAAAAAATAATTTTAAAAAATTTATTTATATGTTTTAAAAATATTATTTTCTTAAAAAAATATTAGATTTTTTGAACTAAAAAGTAATTTTTACCACTTTTAAAAAATTTATTTAATAAAATAAACTTCATTTTTGAAATCTATGTGTCAAAATTATCTTGGAGCTAATTTTTTAGACTTTTCTGAAATGATTAACTTTTCAATCCATAGTGAAAAAATACAGGTTATTGTTAATAATTTCCTTTCCATTTACATATTTTAAAAAAAAATTAATAATTCTATTAATATATTTTTAAAAGTAAAATTATTTCTATTTTATATTTATTAATACAATTTTGGTTATTATAATAAAATCCATATTGAATTAGGATATTAAAACTTTTTATACTTATGGGAATTTCCTCTTAAGAAAATTGTTTTCTAATCACGTCTATGGGTTTAATTTTAAATTAAATACTCCAATTCTATGAATTGAGTTTGGAATAATTTATCACATATTTAAAATAATAAAAATTTATATTTTATAATATTTTCAATTTAATATTTTACCATTATGAATAGTAAAATCATTAAAAATTAATTATAATGGTTAAGGTGAAAATGGGTTTACAGAGGGTTAAACTGAAAATATAAGGGGAAAATGACCAATAAATTTTTTCAAACCCAATTATATGGAAATATTTTCAAATTATATTATATATTATCGATCATGGTGCATTTTGGAGCATTTTTTAATGATAAAAATGTGGGTAGACCTTTTTATTTTCAAAAAATACAAGTGTGCCAATCACCTCGCTTCAAAAAGGTCCCCCCCCCTCTTCTCTCCTTTTCATACTTCCAAAACCCTTTTTATGGCCATGAATTACCCAAATAACTTCTTTAATTCCACACTATCTTCCTAGAATTCTTATTTTGATCATAAATTAAACCTATGAATTCTTTTGGTGCAAACCCAAGGAGTTTACCCGAAGAAGAGGTAAATTTCTTCAACTAGCATTTTTATTTTATTTCTTCCCCAGCCACCTTGAAATATTATTAAAACATGGTAATATAATAAAATAATAATCTTAAATATAGTAATATGTTATTATTTTATGCTAATTACCTAAACCCATCTCATATTATCTCAAATAAAAAATGATAATATTGCTCTTGTGTACGACAGACTACCATATCACAAACTGAGGTGACACATTATCCATCAACACCTCCCAAGGTTTGGTATGATTATTGATATAATGTATATACATGATATTTGTAACATAAATACACATTTTTATTATGATATGACATATACATTCTTACTTTCAATTCTGTGGTAGATACGATAACGTCATTCGTGTGTACATCGGACTGTCGCCTCACGAAGTGGTATGATTTGTTCTTCACATACGCTATACATGGAAGGTAATAAAGACAGGTTTAAATAAAAATATGTGATGTATATGAAATAAAATTTTTTATATAATTTTAATATATTTTTTACCCTTTATTCTTTAAATCCATCGATAAAATGGAAATATCATTCATGTGTATGTATGGTTCACCGTCTGTATGAATGGTGTTTCTCATTTTATATATTTAACTTTTATGGATTACTCTAAAACATATATACTGAATATATATTATATTTATATCATTTTTAACAATTTATATATTATTTAACCATGATAAATTAATGAGTACCTAAAATAAAAAAAAATATACATGAAAAAACAAACCAGTTATTACCTGTAAAATGATTTTAAAAAGGAATTATTAATAAATGGGTAATAAAATGTTATATGTAAATCACATGTGTTTTGATATATATAATTAAGGTTTTTTAATAGTTATATAATAAAATTACATTAATTACATTAGAGGTTTGAATTTTTATGAATGTAGATGAGACTTAAGGTAAGGGATTTTCATCACACATTTTACTTCTGTTGGACGCATGCCATATTCGCCACCTATTTGTTTTATGTGGTGTAAATAATACGCATGAATTTATTCTATGATTATTTTTATGAAACTTATGGGTATTTAAATATCCAGTTGATTATATATATTTCATAGGGATTATAATTCAAAGTTACCAAAGTGGTAATCATTTCGTGATAATATCTCATCATCTATCAGTATTGTTTAATCTTATAATTCTGATAATGAAATATTATAATATATATAATGAATCAAATTAATTTTTTTATCCAATGGTTATTTCATGTGAATAAATGTTTCCCTTCATTTTTATTTCCTTGTGTATTCAAGAATTCAAAATAATGTTTTTACTAAAAATCGAATTTACTTCTCTCTTCAGTCAAAAATCCATTTTTCTTCTGTATCCATGTATTATAAAAATTATTTTTAAAATATTTTAATTTTCCTATAGAATTTGTTAAATTAATTTTTACCATTTTTATTTTTTAAAAAAATTAAAAGCAATCTTCATGTCCTTTTCAAAACAATTTCCATTTGAATTTTATAGAAAATGTGGACAGAATATTTGTTTTAAAGTGTATGGAGTGAATGGTTTTTTATACCATAATTACCACTCATTATTATAGGGATATTTTCAAAGAAAATGATTTCAAATTCATTTTAGGATTTTTTTTCTATTTTAAAATTTTTATTTTCAAATAAATTTTATTTTCTTCCAGAAATTATTTAAATTATTTTTAAAGATTTCTTTATATTTTTCCAATGTTATTTTCAAATAAAAAGTATTTTAAAAGTATTTTATGTTTTAAAAGTATTTTTTAAAGTTGAAAGGCTATTTTCCTCAAGAAATGTTCCAAGTGATCTTTCAATATTATTTTTCATCCAAGATGACATACTTTGATGTTACTTATACTTTACTCAGTATAAGATTGAATGATACCATCTTTTATCTTTATCTGGATGGTTAATGTTTGTATTGATGAAATTTTTATGAAACCCATTTATTTTTCATGGGTTATTCTTTGGTGAATTTATGAAATATTTATAAAATTTATTTTCTTTACATGGGTTTTGATGTGATGATATGATGAATGTTTTTTGATATTGTGGCACACATAAGTATGGTTTTTATTATGATATAGTTGGGACCTATATCTCCCTCCAATGCATTGGGTAAAGATGAATAACTCAATAGTAAATATGTTATGTGTTAACCTAATAACATGTTCACAATTATATTTGTGAACCTGATTACACATTTATAGTGTTATGTGTAAGCCTGGATTTTATGTCCATAAGGTTATTCATGGACCTAGTTGCATGTCCATAAGTTTATGTGAGGTCTTGGTTTCATGTCCTTAACTTAATGTGTGAACCTGTTTCTATTAATACATGTTCACAATGTTATAATCTTATGTTTATGGTACATATATATGTCTTATGACTATGTTATGTTCTCAAATATTAGGTTCTTTGATTCCATTATGATTCATGTCTTATGAACTTTCAATATTTATCCCATGTCACAATATTTTGATCTTTGATATGTACGGTATGGTTTTCATATGTTACGGTCATGCCCTCATACCATTATTCTCATGTTATATTTATTTATTTCCCATGTTTACCCTTACTAGGCATCTAATCTGACCCTTTATTATATTTCCTTTCCTAGATTATGAATAAAGGTTTTAAGTAGTGTATGTTTTTGAAGAGTATAAAAGGAGTAGATATTTATGGGATATTTTTAAGATCTTATACTAAATAATAATATTGTGTACACAGTATCCAAAGGAACTATACCATTAAAGCCCTTTGGTGTGTATTTTGAAAATATAATTAATATTTTTCTATTAAGATTTTATATCTATGTATGAGAATTTGGGTCTCTATATGTTGTGTTTCCGTGTAATATAAGGGTGTGTCCATAAAATTACATTATGTAACAACATAATGTCAAGTGAGGCATACACTATGATACTACATTGTTAGACAACATAGTGTGGGGAAACAATGTTCCTACTTAAATGATGAATAATTCCCACTTACCAAGTGAGTCCCATATAAGACTTTAATTCAAATTTATATTGTTTAATTTCCAGGATCTATGGGTTGTCAATTAATTCTTGTACAATTTCCCCACATTTCGGCCACTCATTTCCATGTTTCCCTTTCTAATGTATTTTTCCTAACATAACCGCACCTCCTCATTCATTTTATGACCCATTAAATACTTTTATATCTCATTTTCCACTCTTGATTATCCTAACTGTGAGAATGGTCATTATCCTCTATAATTTTTGGTTGTCCAGGTGGGATAGGTAGGTTTATCCCCTTTTGAATTCTATAGTTAATTATTTTTATAGTTTTTATCTCATGTTTTGTAAGAAAATTATTTATTTTTTAAATTCCTTTATTATTCATGATTAGTATATTTTTTAAGAATTATGAATATATTTTATGCACAAAAAAAGATTACATGATAAATTTTTTCTAGGATATAAAGCCATGGATTACATGAAATGTACATATCCATAATATTGATTTTTCATTCACCTTCACTTTATTTTTTATAGTAATAATATTAAGAATAGTTGTTGAGTATAGTTTTTTTATATTAGGTGTTATATATATTATGAATTTACTTCTCCATTGAATATATTATCCATGGTTAGAGGGGATTGAGGTTGGATAAACCAATAGCTTGGAGGATTATACCTTGTTCTAGAAAGGTGAGTAGTTAATTATCAATCACTCTAGAATTAATCATGTGAATATTTTTAATCTAATGTAAATATATGTCTTTTGATGATAATTTAATGTACCTTATTCATGATATGCATTTAGATATTTATGAATACTTTTTTATTCTATGTTTTTGTGCATAATATAAACTTTTGTGTTGTGTAAATAGTTATATGTTAATGTACTTTGAAAAAAGTTGATTTGGTGAATGGAATAGGATTCCAAAAATAAATCATTATAATAATTCACAAAAAAAGGGATAAAACATGAAATAAAAAAATGCATGAGATGTAATGGGTTTAATATGAATGTTATGTATATTAAATTATTGATACTTTTAAAATAAATCCCTTAAAATACTATGTGTGAGATTCCTTCTAAATAGATACTTGCCAAGACCTCTATCATTATGTTTGTGTGACCGAAATGGTTTGGTTACAAGGAATTATCTTGAGTAAAGAATAAAAGTAATAAGGTGACCCTACTTGTTAAGTGCCTTATTCATGGAATTTTCTTTAAGTTTCACTGGTTTGGAAACCCTAATGGTTAAGAAACCAAATTAAGAGAGTTTATTGAATCCATATATTAGGTTTGGATAATTATTTTATTCACTAAACAGTCCAATAATAATATATGGTATTATTGATAAATTGGTTGTCTATTAGATATAGTTATGGATTATTTACATGCTCAAACTAGTGTAATCCATGATAAAATATGGATCTTGGCTCGCTGTATAGATTTAATGTATAGGGTACCATTTTTATTGAGATTACATTCATTAAAATTTATTTATGAAAAGATATAATTAATTATAATCACTAATTTATATGTCTCTGTTAATGGTTGTGGGTTACTTAATGATAGTCATATTGAGATCCTACAATGGTATAACCTATAGAACAGCTCAAGATTTGTATCTAAGGTTGAGAAGTGTTCTCAGAGTGAATAATTATAAGTATCTGAATGTTAATGTTATATAGGTTAATTTCACTAGCTATAAATCTTGGGTATTAGATGTCGGGCGTGCATCACACATTTATTTTGAAAAACATAGACTCAATGATATAAGGGAATTAAAAAGGTGTGATATAGATATTTATATTAGTAATGGATAAAGAGTTTCTAAATTAGAATTTAGTAATAATTATTTTATTTTAATAAGTCTATTAATACTATAATTGATAAAATATTATTATATTCCCTTAAAAATAGGAATTTTATATTTTTATCATGTTTAGAAAATATGGTATTTTCATTCACTATCAAGAAATAGGGTTGTTCTATATATAATAATGAAATGTTTTATGGAATTGATAATTTGATCATTTTTTTATATATTCTATATATGAATAATCTCATCTATAATATTTTAAAATAATAAGGGTAGGGTTGATTATAATCCTATTTAAATTTGGCATTGTTTCCTTGGACATATAAATGACAAATGCATCTAAATAATCCATAGAGATAAATTATTGGAAAAATTTGATTATAAATCACTTGACTATTGTTAATATTTTCTATTATAGTTTATAAAAAACACATTTTAGTGGAAGAGATGAAGGGGAAAGTGGACTATGGGATCTCAGACATAATGATGTATGCAGATCAATGAGTACTCAAGAAAGCTATGGTTTTAGGTACCTTATTACCTTTACTAATGGATTTAATAGGTATGGATATGTATTTCTAGTGATACATAAGTATGAATGATTTTAATCATTTAAATGTTATCAAAATTAAGTACACAATCAATTGTTAAAATTTATTAATATTATTTAATCATATCGGTGTGGTTAATACTTTAGCGATGAATTCATTAATAATCTAAGGGATTATGGAATTTTTCACAACTCAATATTCATATAACAGAATAATGGATTTTTTTGTTAGAGATCATAAATATTACTTTGTTAAATATGTTTTAATCAATGATGATTCGATGTGACCTTCCTATTTCATTTTGGTATTCTGATTTGGAAACTGCTACATTTCTAGTAAATCGTGTTCTATCTAAATCAATAATAAAGACACCATATGATATATGGTATGTGAAAAATAACATTATGAATTTTTTTTAATTATTTGGGGATGTGAAACATTTGAATAATTTTTCGATTCTAATAAACTATAATATAAATATGATAAATGATTATTTATTAGTTACCCTAATTAAACTATTAGATATTATTTCTATAATCCTACTAAGCACAAAGTGTATGTATCCCAAAACTATGTTTTTTAAGTAAAACATATGTAAATGAGTCAATGGGAGTAAATTTGAACTTATATAATTTCAAGGAAGAAAAATAATTAATTTTCCTCGGATGGATATTATGTCAAGTAAACATAGAGTTACAAAATAAGAATCAACACAAGTAACATAAGAATAGTAATGGTCTGGTAGGATTCATCAAGATTTCATGTGATATATATTTCTCATAGCTAATTATGATGAGATTATGTTAATAAGATATCATAATACCACCTACCAGTAGTCTATAAAATGTTATTATTCAGAGAAAAAGATAAAAACCATGGAATCTAAGATAAACTCTATATATTAACCAAGTTTGAAACATGGTTGATGCACCTGAAGGGGTGATACCCATAGGGTGTGAGTGATTTTTTTCAAATAAAACTAACATGGAGGATATAGCGTCGACCTATAAACTATTATTGATGGAAAATAGTTATAAGAAAATTTATAGTATTGGATATAAAGAAACATTTTCACTTGTTCTGATAAGAAAGTTCATTCAGATATTTCTCACCATATAAACTTACTTTGATTATGAGATATATCAAATGGATTTAAAAACTGCATTCATTAATTTTAATTTAGTAGAGGAAATGTATATGATTCAATACAAGGGTTTTAATGTTAAAAATGAGGCTAAAAATGTTAACAATCTATAATAGTATACTTATGGAATAAATAAATATTCTCCGAGTTGTAATATCAGTTTTGATGATGCATTCAAGGAATGGGTGTCCTCCAGAATATGGATGATTACTATGTATACAAACATATTTGTGGTATTATGTGTTTTTGATATTTTTTTGATCAAATAAAAATTATCAAAATTGATATCTTAACTTTTTACCATATAAAGAGATGGTTGGGTAAGTAATTCTCAGTGAAATACATGGGTAAAGTTGGGTACATACTGGGTATGAATATAAATATAGGTATTTCTATGAATTTTATTATAATTATTTATATAAATTAAATTATAAATTTATAAATAGGTTTAGTATAGAAAAAAGGGGGTTTACCAGTGTTTCATGATATAAATCTTAGGATGATTTAGGATCCATTTAAGTAGAAATAAAGTTTGGATGGAATTTCTTATGCATTTTCCATAGGTTATATTAGGTATTGTATATTATTTACATGTTATATTATCACCTATAATCTTAAAATTACTTCTAGATACCAATATAATTCTTTTTGAGAGTCACTGTATTTTTTTGAAGAACATTCTTAAGTAATTGAGAATAACATAGGATATATTATTGATATTTGGAGAGAAGGATGATCTCTCGGTCAAGGGTTAAATAGATTATAGTTTTTATTCTGAGGGATATGATATGAAATCTAAATCTATTTCTATTTTTTTATTTAATGGTGGTGTTATCGTTTGTAAATTTTATAAACAATACACCATATAAAAGTTGAAAATAAATGTAGATTACAACAATACATCAAATGCTATGATGGAAGCTATTTATATCAGGAGTTTTATCTCTAAAATATAGGTTTTATTATAATCAAAGGAATAATCAATGTTTTCTATAATAACTCTAGATCCATTTCATAGGAAAAAAGAACCCTAGCCTCACCAAATGACCAAACACTTTCTTCACAAGTACCATCATATATGATTGATCATATAGGGGGTCAATGTAAGGATCTATTGGGTGGTTATGAATGAAAATTAAGTAGATCCATTAACATAACTATTGGTGTGGAAGAATCATGAGATTAATTTATATTATAATTGTATATGATCCATAAGTGACTAATGTAATGGTTTCAAAATGTATCAAGTTGTTTTAAAAAATTCAATCTTTATTTATAATTTATTCATGTGTGGTGCAATCTAATTTACATGAATGATGGAATGATAATATCACTTCTATGTATGAATTTTATTTTTATCTAATCAATGATCATATTGAATTATTATGGGTTGTGATGATATGTCAAAATTAACATAAGTAGAAAAATCATGGGATTAATATGTTAAGACTTATTATTTGGACTAACACACTAAGTATATCCCATGGATTGTCATATAGTCATCCATATACTTAGGTGTTCATACATACAATAAATCTTTTTTTCCAAAGTTTTGTAAGATACCTATCATGATAAACTTCTGAATTTTATACCTTTTTAATTTAATCAATTATGAATTATATATTTAGTGGGGATTGGATATATTGTTGACATGTCATCAGTTGGAGCATAACCAAGATTGGATTTATCCTCCTATATAACAAGTAAAGACATCTGGACCTTCATTGAATTAGATTAATGAAATGCATGGATATTCTTAGTTTATTCACATTAGATGAGTTTGGCTACTTGGATGAGGAGCAAGTTATGTTACCATTCTCTAGATAAATAAAATTTGATGAATTCATCAACTGTGTTATTCTATTTCAATGAATAAAGAAAATGTGAAATATCATATACTAGATGTATCGAATTTTGTGTCTATAAGCAACTTGATGTTACAAAAAATGGGTTATATAGGTATATATATGTTGTATATTATACATATTATGGTGAAAATGTTCTTATGAGATATGATTATGTTTGATGGAGATCACACAAATCCCCTTAGTATCTTGAGTATCACAAACCAATTACTAGAGTCCAATCTTGGATTAAATCTATGAAATAGGGATTTCATATTTGTTCTCTATGACACTAAGGCCCCAAAGGTCACACAATTAGGCCTCTATATACGGAATAAGTTTTGGAAAAATTGTTTCTTCCAAAATGAAGAGAGTTTTATAAAACCATAACCAAAAGAATTATTATATAGATTCATAAAGACTTGTAATGTTTTTCCTAAAGTACATAGAAATTTTAGAGAATGTGGGATATTATTTAATGTTTTATAAAGATATATTCATGTTATTCATATTGCTTAAGGATACATTATTTCCAATGTTTCATTAATCAGTATCGTGATCTTACATTGGTGTTGATATATTCTGGTGTTCATGAAATTCAAATTGACATTACGTTACATCCATCATTGTGTGGGCTTATGCATGTCACTACCACATAACTCCCACATGGTTTCCTTTGGTTACTAATAATTGAGATGGTGTATTAAATTCATGTAAAACATCATTGGAGTGTTCAATGATTAACACTTCAATATGATGTAACATACATATTCCAATAAAAGGAACCCAATATGTTCTATATAGTTGACACTCTTCATTTAATGAAAAGAGTGTGATATTCCTATAAAAGTGTGTGATCCTTAACTATTAGTTGGATATGATTCATGTGATATATTTTTAGTTTTCTTCCTCTCAAAGCATAGTTTTCCAGAATGTGATGGTGTTGTCACCCCTTCTATTATTTTAAGTCCTCTATATATGATCTAGGATCCTTGGTAGGTGTAATAACCTTGGAGGAAGGAATATTAAGTATGTAGATTTTATTATCCACATAAATCTTACACTATACAAAAAGATGGTGGATTTTATTTTTAATTTGGTTTGGGTACACTTATATCTTTGGTTTTCTTTACTTCCTTGTATGTTGGATTCCTTGAATATAGATCAGGAATTGGTTAGGTTAGTTTATTATTACAATGATCATTATATTATTTGTTAAAAACCCATCAATTTTCACTTACATTTTTCTCTATATATCCAATATGTTATCCTCCTATTAATTTTTTTCATTTTCCCCTTCTAAATACTTTTATGGGATACTTCTTTAAAGTTAAAATTTTTGTAATAAACCAATCTAATTATTGATTTCATTTTATGTGATTCCATTCAAAAAAATATGTTTTCCATATTCTATCCATATAGTTTTCATTATGACGTGTATAATTAAATTATTATGGAATACATATGTTTATATTGTCATTATGTGATTGGTGGGACTGATATATCCCTCTAATTAATTGAGTAAAGTATTATATCTCATGATATAATGATGTTTTAAATTAACCTGATTTACTATTCCCATTTTTATACATGGACCTAATTTTAGGCTCACAATTCTATAATAAGACCTAATTTTATGTTGAAAATTATATACATTAGCCAAATTTTATGTTCATAATTATATGAATGGACTTGATTTCATGTTCGAAATTATATATATTGACCCGATCTCAGGTCCACAAATCTATATATGGACCTAATTTCATTTTCACAATTTTATGTGTGGACCTTATTTCATGTTCAAAACTCTATGTGTGGACCTTATTTCATGTTCAAAAATCTTTGTGTGTACCTAATTTCATGTTCAATGCACTATGTTTGGACTTGATTTCATGTTAAAAAAAATTATGTTCGAACCAAATTATAGATAGATTTTCCCACAATATTATGATTTCTTAGGATTATTATTATGTCACATTTATAATTAATTTCTCATGTCTATGTTATTCCCCATAGATCATGATTATTATCACATGTCCATGAATTCATACACCTTGGAATATTAATGATTTACTTTAGGTTATATGTCAACATATCATGATTTATAAATAAAACTATTATTATTACAAGTTCATTTTAATCATATATTTCTATCATAATCATGTTTCTAAATATTCTTATGATATAACCCTTCGTGACTCATTGATAATATTTTCCCTTACTAAGCACTTGATCTTACTACTTCTTAAGTTTTCATTCCCTAGTTAATGAATGGTGCTACTATGTATAATGTATCCAGAAGGATGGAATGTAACACATTTATTTTTAGGATATGTTGAAGAAATATTATTCAATAATAAATTATTTAGTTAACCTCCAAAAAAACTATACCTTTGGGTTATGAAATTTTTTAATTATTTTTGATGTATAATGCTTAAACTAAGGAAATTTTTTAAAATATATGTATATTATACTTAGGTAATTTTAGTTGGTATCAAAGAGATATTTAGTTATTTTGGGTATTGGGTTAAGAAGTGTTAGAGAACCCTACCATAGGAAACCTAGGTTAAACTAAAAGATTTGAAAATTGATCTAATTTTTTCATTGTTGAACTGAAAGTACCATAGGATAAAATGAATGTTTGATTGTGAATGATAACTTATGAGTGATTTTACATACTCATATAACTATTTACATTGATTTTTATAAGATATTGTTTTTTATTACTCATGATAAAACTTTGTTTTTTATTAAATGGTTGTAACTATGAGGAATTGAGTTATCAATGAGTGTGATGGATAGTGGGATGATTTTCCCAAATAGAGGCCAAATGGAATGGTTAATAGAGTCAAAACTCCCATGTAAATTACATATCAAGTTTTAAATAATAATTTGGACCACATTAATATCCCAATCACACTAAAAAGTATATAAATTTTATTAAGACTTTCATGTATCAACATCCATCAACTGTTAATGAGTCTTTGATCTAAAATTTTCAAGAAATTGATTAACATTAAAGAATAGATGTTTTTTATTCTCCTGAGCTCATATCATGAAAATGTTGTTTTAACTATTTATTGTTTTGAAGATAAATCTAATCAATAGTTCACCCTAATCAATAACATGGGGTAAGTGGAAGAAATTGATTCCATGAAATGGGATGAGTTTAAGGATGTATTTTTCAATAAATATTTTCCATGAACACTTCACACTAAAATATAGAGATAATTCTTTGAGATAAAAATAAATTATGATGATTTTATAAGTACTTATAATGAAAACATCTTAAGATATACTATGTATGCTTCTGGTTATATCAATTATCTTGAAATAAAAAATTGATTATTTCTTAATTGGTTTAAAACCAAGAATTAAAAAAGTGTTAGTCCTAAGATACTTTGGTATTTATGATGAAATTTTTTAATTCTATCTCAATGTAGAAATAGAAATTATATACTTCCATTTTCTTCATGGTTTTAGAGATAATAAAAAATAGTTTTATGGAAAGTCTAATGATAAATCACAAGGGTGAAAATTTTACCTACCTATATTTCAAATAGGTGGGAAGAAGCACCTAGTAAATTTACTAAAAGAAATAATAAAATTTTCTAAGTGGAAAATGTTTTATTATAAAGAACATTAATGTTGATGTGATATGAAGAATCTAACTAATCAAATATATTTAAAGAAAACTCAAATCAATGTACCACCAACACATCAGTGTTTCAAATGAAATGATTGTGGACATTAAAAAATCAATTACCTAACCTAAGGTCTAATGAGGATAATAGATATAAGTAACCTCCTAAGCCAAGGGACAAGGTGTAGGATTATAAAATCACAACTATTGAATGATCATGAAACCAATGGGTGAAAAGTACACTCATCATCTACTCAAGATATAAAAATGTCTTAATTAATTTAAATTATAACCACTCCTTTATATCTATAATGTTTTATAGGATCATAGAATCACTATCCCAAATATTAGATATTAAATTATCAGTGAAAGAATCTAATGGAATGATTATTTCATCCCAATTTTATAACTCCTATGAAATAAAAGTTTTTTGGAAAATGCTTCCTAAAAATCTTATTATTCTACCTTTAGTCAAATTTTTATTTATTTTGGTAATTTATTTTTTCTATATACATTGAGAAAATATTAATTGTTTAGATAGGGAAATCATATTTTATATCCCCAAAAAAACTGTGATCATTTATCAATTTAAGGGTGACCATGAAATCTCTATGGAAATTACTTCCATTATTTGAGTCTTAATACCTGATTATGGGGGTTATTTATCTCAAAAAGTTTTAGAGAAACTAAATATTGGGGATATATTGATTTTTAATGAACATATTTACGGTTTTCTTAAAGGTTTTTATGGTCTTCTACAAATCAAGAGGTAAATATCTCATTAGAAATTATATCTTGAGTCGTGTATTTCATATAGATACCCTCAGCTATTTTCATCAGGGAGAGATAACTAAAATTGTGAGGAAATAATTTATTTAATGGTGTAGAATGAAACAATCAACCTTTTGGAGTTTCTATTCCAATAGTATTCATGTGTAGAAAAGACAAATCTTATTTTATATAAGAACTCTATTTTTCTTTGATGTATAGATCCCCTATAATTTCAATTTAATTCCTTGGTTTTGGAATAATAAAAATTCCTAGTAAGGGTATGGATAAAATGATGGTTTATTGGGATTTTTTGAATCCTGGAACCCTAACCGGTGTCATAAATAACTAGGTCTCACTGTTAGTAGAAAATGTGTCACTTAGTCTACCTGGTTTCTACTAACCGTGCAAGGTGTTTAGTGAGTAGAAGTGGGACACCTGATTTTTTTAGACTTTGTAACCCAGGGCACATGACTCTGAAAATTATTTATAATTTTTAATAGATCCATGTATCATGGTTTGAAAATGGTTTCCCAAACCATGTGCATGAACCATTAAAGATCCTTCTTTGTCTAGTTGTCCATGCATGGTTAGCGCATGATTTGGCCAACTGGGTAGCCAAACCATATGACCCCTATAATTTAGTTAAAATTACTATTTTTTTTAAGACATTATATTCTTAACACCTCATTGCTTTATCACTTTCCTATAGTGGCATACCTTCTTTCTCCCACTTGATCTCCCCTCTAAGATCCACCTAGTTTCATTGATTATTCTTCCTTCTGGACTCTAATTCGACTTTTGGTCATCTCATTGGATTTCTACCAAAAAAATATCCACTCCTTAGGTTCCTTTTTCCATTTTTCTTTATATTGATGATTTTATTTTCTTGTAAGATCATATGCCCTATTTTTAGGGAATTGGTCTATTTTTTGGTTTTTTTTCATTTTTTGGACCAAACCATAGGTTGATACTTGATGAGTGGTCCTCGATAAGCCTAACATTAGTGGTCTGGTAATTATCCTTTAAATTTTTGAATATTATATTCTCTATAATTATTCAACATGTTGGTTTCACTATGAGTTTTCCCTAAAATTATTCTGCCTTAAATTGGATTTTTATTCTAGAACCTAATGACTTATTTAGATCCCATAATATGTTTGAGGTCATAAATCTCAATGTGAGTCAGCCCTTTGGGTATTTCCTTTATATGGTTATTTTACTTTCATGGTTATATATTCAAAACACTGATCAATGTGTTTAGTTTAACTTCTAGAATGTGATACCATAATCGATAATAGATAATTGTAGTGGTTTAGAATAGCTACCACAGTTATTAGACAATAACAAATTAAATGGAAAGTGAGTGGTATGACCACATCACTTATTTAAATAGTTACACCCGTGAAAAAAAAATGAATGCTAATGAACCATGAACCATATATTGTCTTTTACTTAATCCTATTGAATGATTATGATTTATGACTTGGTCATAAATACCTTACTATTATGATTTAGGAATGGTGACCCTACTATTATGATTTGGGCATGGGGACCCTATTGTTATGATTTGAGAATGGGGACCCTAATTTATTGATATATTTTCATGGAATCATTACTTTGATAAGACAAAGGCATGAAATCCCTTATACTTGTAATACTATGCATGATGTTCCTTATAGATTATGATGAATGGGAATGTGTACCCTATTGAATTATGATGAACGAGCTCGATGACCCTAATGAATTATGATGAATGGACATAGAGACCCTTATGAGTCATAATGAATGGGAATGAAGACCCTTATGGATTATTATGAATGGGCATGGCGACCCTTGTGGATTATTATACAAGGGAATGGTGTCCCTACTATTATGATACATGGGAAAAGCATCCCTACCATTATAAGACTAGGTATGGAATCCCTTAATACTTGAAAGGATCATGATACTATCCATAAATTTCTAAGTTATGCCTTAGGTCAATACTAGTAGTAGTATCCATACATATAGATATATATTTTAGTATGTATGTAGACCCTATATATTAATATAAATGGTTACTTGTTCATAGATTATTAATCTTAGGCCATATAAGGTAGTGTCAGCCTAGTGCCCTTCAGGAACCAGATTTAACACTTTATAGTTTTTATTAATGATTATTATTAAATCTATACACTATTCATTTTATATGCACAGATAGGAAATTTATAGACACTGTTGGTGGTGGAATATTGAGTTAATATCACACCTTATCTAGGTCGTCTATGGTACATGGGTTGATTATGCAGATACAGGTAGGGATAGAGTCAAGCACCCAGTTTTTGATACTAGACTGATTATAGCATGGGAGTAGGGAAGAAAAGGACTGAGTTGTGGATCATGATTATATTAGAGAGAGTATTTTGGACTTTTTTTCTTTTTATACATGTATTAAGTTGGGTACCTTCTTCCATGACCACCTATTTCCTTTTGATAAACACATGAAATTACAACCTTTTGTATATGATAATAGATATTTTTGGTGATGATTATTTATTACATCTGGATGATTTACCTTCCACTATCAGTTGAGATTTTGCTTCTTATATTTTCCCACCCTATCACTATTATGCCACTATGATCATGAGGGTATAGCCTCCCAAATATTCCACCTTAGACCTACACTTCTAGTCGATATCCTCTAGAATACTGGGAGGCACACTTAAGGTCATATGACCCACCAGCTTGGGGAATCATTTAGTGGTTCTTGGGTCAGGACATCACAAATTGGTATCATAGGTTTCTTTTTTTTACCATACTCTTTTGGGATGATAGAAAGGGTATTAGGATGAGTTGGAATTTGGTCATGGGTCTATGATTGGGAGTAGCTATCCCATGAATAGTGAGAATCCAAATTACCTGGTATGGGAAATCATTCTCTGGTTTATTCCTATTATGATTGATTTGGTTCCACCATTGGGTGAAGCACATGATATGTGATGTTTATTATTATTATTGAGGATTATATTTTATCCTTTACCTAATACAGCTTGGAATCATTGATCATGCATCATTTTAGTCAACTTATATGGCTAATATGTCATGCATTATGACATGTCATGTAGGTTCCATTGTATTACTACATGATACTTTTAGTATGTTACTTGGAAGAGATATATTTTATGTTACTAAAATTTCTATAGAAAAAAAGGAAATTAGTTTAAAGGTTATTGTAAGAACCCAGGTTTTTGGAATGGGTCAAAATCCCGAACCTGTTTGAATTTTTGGCTTGTTCTGAGAAAACTGGGAGGATATCGGAAAAACTATTAAAGTTGTGGAGGTCTTATAGGGGCGCACGGTTGGCACACAGTTTTAAAAAACAATGCGTCCAGCCCAGGAAACCATACACCCTAAATAGTGGGCTCCGCACGGGTGGCTCACGGTTTGTCAGACCATGCGGGAAAGTCATACGAAGTACCTGGGTGAGACAGTGGCAACTACACGGTTGGCACACGGTTTTCCAAACCGTGCGGGGTAACCATGTAGCCACTTAAAGTTAGGTGTTTTTCAAGTTACGGGCAACTCAGGATTTTCCATTCTCCATCTTTCTTCCTCCCTCTTCTGGCTCACACGGGGAGAGTCAGACGGACCTTCAAATCCTTCCTGGATCCTCATCTAAACCTTGTTTTGAACATCTTTTTATGTGTTAGAACCCCCCTCGGTAAGGCCTTGATTCCCCTTGATTCGTTTTTCTTGATTTCTATTCTAGAACAAGTTTTTGGGGTTTGAGTGATTTTGATTCTTTTATAGATATACCATGTTTTAGACCTAATTGGAGGTTGTTATCGAAGGAGTAACATCACAGTAGTATGAGGTAGGTGGTGAATACCTCTTTTTTTGTTTTCATGGTCATTTGGGTAGCGCGCCTTCGGCGCGTTTTCAGGTATTTTGAGAGAGACCATAATTTATCTTCTATTGCTAACTTTAATTGCTTATTAGACCTATGGGATACCTTTTGGTATTCCCTTTGTCCTGTCTTGATTGATCAGGGCCAGGCGATAGGTCATTTCTCACATGGGGCATTTGGGCCAGGGTTTCCAAAATGATAATACTTGAATTGTATTGGTTTAAACTATTATGTTTAGTTATTTAAACCTTGATATGAAATGTTGGATACCTTAGAAACTTCAGTGCTAGTATGGGACAACACTTTCTTAGTGAAATTCATATGTTTAAATGGTTTTTAATATTTATGTGTTCTGTTTAAATGTCTTATATATTTAATTGTTGAATTGAATATAATGGAACCATAGGGTTGTGATTGGTATTGTTGAGAGATTCTTATCACAGGTTGGGCTTGGCCTGGGGTTATATTGGGAGGTTTTAACCACATAATTGGGCATCATGGATGTCGTCTTGAGGTAGTACGACTGTTAGGTTGGGCATGGCCCGGGTTACATGGATGGTGAGGCCATCAGACTTGAGCGGCATGGTCGCAGGGATATGAGGTGTCAGATGTGTGGTGGATTAAGTACTATTTTGGTGATTACCGCTCACTCGTAACTTTGAGTAGTGCACACATAGAGGTACTCCGTGATGAGGTGTTTTTGACCACTTTTTTGGGTAGAGTCCCCCGTAGATGCGGTTTATGTACTTTGGTTGGGGGTCCTTATCATAGGAAGCCACATGGGAGGCGAGGAGACTCCAGGGGATAGCTTTGAGGCTATCAGGTTGGGGGATGAGGCTCTCTGTGATTTGATGGAAGGTGTCATTGTCCCTCCAGTTACTTATTTGAGGGCAGATATCGTCATCCCTCTGGTTACTTGATTTGAGGGCAGGTATCGCTGTCCCTCTGACTATTTATTTGAGGGAAGACATCGTTTTCCCTATGGTTATTTATTTGAGGACAAGCATCGCTGTTCCTCTGAGTTACTTCTTGGGTGTGCCTTCGGGATGTCGATACATGAGGCACGAGGTGTCAGGAGGCACAACGTAATGGGTTACTATTCTTGGGTGTGTCTTCAAGACGTCGGTACTTGAGACACATGGTGTCAGGGGGCACATGGTGTCGGGTTACATGACAGAGATTCTGGCATTGGCCGAAGCAGGTGACACTCCATGGTGGACGCTTATCACCAGGGGAGTTGGTGTTTATTTGTGCATCATACTGTTTACTATTTTCATTATAAATGAATTCCTGTTTAAACACTTATATTAGGTACACACCATTGGGTGGTATCCTACTGATATTTGTCTCACACCCTACACTGGCTCGTCAGGACGCATGAAAACTATATGGATTTATGTGTAGGAAAGAGGCTAGCATCAAGAGCTAGGATACATTAGCTATTTCATAGAGATGGTATGGACCTTGAGGTCTTGCCTAGATGGATTTTATCTTGTTTTGTTTCCTTTTTTGTATTATCATGCTTATTTTTTATGTAGCTATAGTTGGTTATCCATTGGCGCCTTTTTATGTTCAGATATGTATGAACTGTTTTGGATACATGTTTGTTGTTATGTTCTAGTTACAAGTGGTGTTCGGCATGCTGTTGTGTTTAGTTTCTATTTTTGTTGTTATATTTATTGCTTCTGCTATTTATCTATATTGAATGTGCTTTTGCTCTGCGGGTCTGGTTTGAGTCTGGTGAGTCATTTGTTCTGCTGCATCATTATTTATATACTTGTACCAGTGCCATTATTATACTTAGAGAGGGTATAGACTCCCCACTATACCTATAAGATCCTTGATGCTAGTCGGCAGCCTTTGGCATTCAGGGAGGTGCACCTAAGGTAGTAACACCCGACCCTCTTAGCACTATTCGGGTGGCTGCTCAGGTTCGGGTCTTTACAAAGTGGTATTAGAGGAGTTCTTGACAGGGATTTTGTAGCAGTGTATTACGGGCTACTAATGAGATTGAGGCTTCTCTTTTATTTCTGCTAGTTTTACTATTTTGGATATGGTAGACTGCAGATTGGTTGTTAACTGGAACTGGGTTTCTAGCTTGTGCTTGGGTTCCTATAGCCCCAGGTACGAGGGATGGACCATGTTTCCATGGGTGGGAATTGATGTTTTCTTTTTTCTCAGATTATCGTTTATATGATTTCAACCTCGGTGGCTCACTTGGTGTGTGATGTTATGTATTGTGATATGTAACCCTTGACCCTGTGCAGTAAGGGAGAATTAGACCTTGACCCGGTATGGCAAGGTTTGTTGCTTGGCTTTTGATAGGCACATTTTAGCATATTTCAATATCATAACTTCACGTATGATTTGTGATGTGATAATGCAATGTCAATAATATCAATTTCCATGATATGTATGATTTGAAATGTGAATAGGTGAAATTAATGATATAATTTCTTATTGATTTCAATGTGTATTCCATGCTTTATATTTTTGTATAATTACATGTGACAGGATATTTTGGTCTTACTCTTATGAGAGTAGGCGGGTACTATCGGTTGAGGTGATTTTGATCACCAGGATTGGGCGACTCAATCGTCGGTTTGAGGCAACGTTGGTTGTCAGGACGGGAATGGACCAAGGTAATTTTGATACTTGGCTCTGTTAGGGGCGGGTAAGGAGCCCATGAGACCAGGATGTCGTGGGTCATGGTTGTAGTGGGGGAGAGTAAGGGTGGAATTTGTGTACTGCCTTTTACTTATTTCTTATATTAGTTGAATATATATTGTTATATATATATATATGGGTTGTCTGACCATTTATGGTATTCAGCAGGTTCCTATTGTACATATCTATGGAGCGTCAGGCAGGTGATGATATAGTACCGCAGGTGCAGGATCAGGTTCAAGATCCAGTGCAGGCAGAGTAAGAGCTACAGGTATAGGCTCAAGGATAGGATCAGGTTCAGGATCCAGTGTAGGAAAGACAGCAGCCGGGTTTGGTAGCGTTCGGGCCATGGATCGATGAGCAACTCCGAGTGAGCTTGGTACGTGTCTTGCAGGGGATCGACAGAGGCGTGCAGGGTACAGAGCCATCCATGGAATACCTAACACGGGAGTTCCTATCGTAGCACACACTTCTTTTTTAGGGTGAGGGTGATCTATAGGAATCTAAGAAATAGATAGAGATAATGCATATGATATTCGAGCAGCTCGAGACACCTCCAGGGTGGAGGGTCAAGCTGGAGACATACATGCTGCGAGGACCGGCAAAGAGTTGGTGGGATGTGCAGGTTCAGGCTTGCAGGCACGAGGGAATGGAATGGAAGGACTTTGAGAACAGATTCTTTGATTAATTTACCCAGAGACACTGAGGGAAGAGAGATCTTGGGAGTTCTTGAGTCTTCAGCATGGAGATATGTCCATCATGGACAATGCAGCTACTTTAACCGAGTTTTGTTGCTTTGAACCTAGTTTGGTAAGCGATGACGCAGCTAGGGTGATACACTTCGAGGATGGATTACGACACGCCATTCGGATCCAGGTAAATATCTTTCAGCTAGGTTCTTTTTTAGAGGCGGTGAATTAGGCGCCCATAGCGGAGAGCAATCAGAGGGATAGGCCCCAGGTCAGTTTTTTGGTGGCCTCGGGTGATGGTTTGGATAGAGGGAAGTGAGGACAGGATGAGTTCCAGTAGGGAAGTCAGGCTAAGGACTCCTCTAGACCACCTCATAGTAGTTCTTTAGTGGTTTTTTCAGTGTGGATATCCAGGGCATGTTCGGACTCAGTGCGATAGGCCTACAAAGGAGTGTCGGGCATGTGGATAGGTTGGGCATCTAAAGAAGTTCTGCAGGCAGCCTTCTCAAACAGCCGGTAGGCATGGACCAGGACAGATGGTGGCATCTGAATTTGGTTCAGGTTCAGTAACAGGAGAGGGTAGTTGAGGTTCAGCTGCACACGAAAGACGTGACAGAGATAGCGGGATCCAGCTGATGGGTCAGTGGCCAGTGACTGGAGCAGCATCGCAGGGAGGTCATTCATTAGGCAGTCTTGCTTCAGGCCAGGTAAACACAGTGGAGCTGCCAGAGGCTGAGCAGGCTGGTGAGTCGATGACGGTTATAGGTACACCATGGGTGTGGCCGTGATTTCCTTGTTCTCTTCTGGCATGACCTATAGAGGCATGCCCATTTTGAGTGCACATGATACACAGTATCTATGTGGACTAACTAGATTCTATTCAGTGGGTTTGGTGCCATATCAGGTGCGTGATATATTTATATATATGTATGTATGTATGTATGAGATGCGTAGCATCAGGGTCATCCAGGATGCGGGTTACTTGAGGTGCCATAGGCATCGGGGCATCAAGGATGCGGGTTACTTGAGGTTCCATGGGCATTGGGGCATCAAGGATGCGGGTTACTTGAGGTTCCATGGGCATCAGGGCATCGGGGATGTGGGTTACTTGAGGTGTTAGGCACTAGGTTAGTTTTGACCATCCATGGAATGTAGGACCTCGTGGAGGCAGACACCAATGCGGTGCGGGATACGTTGGATGTCGGAAGTGGAACGGGGTGCCAATGAGGCGCAGGGGTGATGATGCATCACAATAGGACCTTGAGTCCGGAAAAAGGTTAGTGAACCTTTTCTTTTTCTGAGTTTTGTCGGGTTGAGACTGAGTTAGGAGATTCCTACGTTGGGGATACCCTTGAGGAATTCAGCCAGTACCTTGTGACCGGGGGAGTCTGGGTTGCTTTAATCAGGGTGGTATATTCAGTGCCATCACTGGGTTTCATTTGATAGCTTGGGGATGAGCTATGTTAAGGTGGGGAGATTGTAAGAACACAAGTTTTTGGAATGGGTCAAAATCCCGACCCTGTTTAAATTTTTGTCTTGTTCTGAGAAAATTGGGAGAATCTTGGAAAACTTTTAAAGTTGTGGAGGATGTACAGGGGCGCACAGTTGGCGGAGGGTTTTATCAAACCATGCGGTCAGCCTAGGAAACTGTGCACCCTTGACAGTGGGCTCCGCATGGGTGGCACACTATTTTTAAAACTATGCAGGCAAGCCATGCGAAGTCCCTGGGTGAGATAGTGGAAACCGCACGGTTGGCGCACAGTTTTTCAAACATGTAGGGTAACCGTACGACCACTTAAAGTTAATGTTTTTTTATGTTATGGGCCACTCACGATTTCCCATTATCCATCTTTCTTCCTTACTCTTGTGGTTCATGTGGGTAGATCCATCCAGACCTTCAAATACTTCCCGGATTTTCTTCTAAACCCCATTTCAAACATCGTTTGATATGTTAGAACCCCCTTGATAAGGCCTTGATTCCCCTTGATCTGTTTTTCTTGATTTCTGTACTATAATGTGTTTTGGGGTTTGATCGGTTTTTATTCTTTTTTAGATCTACTACATTTTAGACTTAATTGGAGGCTATTATCGGAGGATTAACATCATACTAGTACGAGGTAGGTGGTGCATACCTCTTTTTGTGTTTTCGTGGTCATTTGGGTAGCACAGCCTTCGGCGCATTTTTGGGTATTTTTAGAGAGACCCTAATTTATCTGATACTGCTTATTTGAATTTCTTATTAGACCTATGGGATACCTTTGGGTATGCCCTTTGTCATATCTCGATTGATCAGGGTTGGGAGAGAGGTCGTTGCTCACATGGGGAATTTTTTCGAGGGTTTCCAAAATGATAATACTTGAATTGTATTGGTTCAAACTGTTAGGTTTAGTTATTTAAACATTTATATGAATTGTTAGAGACCTTAGAAACTTCAGTGCTGGTATGGGACAACACTTGATTAGTGAAATTCATATGTTTAGATGGTTTTCCCTATTTATGTGTTTTTTTAATGTGTTATATATGTAATTGCTGAATTGCATATACTAGAACCTTCAGGTTGTGCTTGGTACTTTTGATCAATTCTGATCACAGGTTGGGCTTGGCTTGGGGTTACATTGGGTGGTTTTGACCACGGGATTGGGCGTCATGGACGTCAGATTGAGGCAATATGACTGTCAGGTTGGGAATGGCCTGGGTTACTTGGATGGAGAGGCCATCAGACTTGAGTGGCATGGTCACAGGGACATGAGGTGTCAGATGTGTGGTGGCTTAGTTATTATTTTGATGATTACCGCTCACCCGAAACTTTGAGTAGTGTGCACACAGAGATACTCCGTGATGAGATCTTTTTGACCACTTGTGTGGGTAAAGGCCCCTGAAGATGCGGTTTAGGTACTTTGGTAGGGGGTCTTTCTATAGGAAGCCACGTGAGAGGTGAGGAGCCTCTAGGGGATAGCTTTGAGGCTATCGGGTTGGGGGCTGAGGCTCGCCTTGATTTGAGGGCAGGTATCGATGTCCCTCCAGTTACTTATTTGAGGGAAGATATCGCCATCCCTCTGGTTACTTGATTTGAGGGCAGGTATCATTGTCCCTCTGGCTATTTATTTGAGGGAAGACATCGATGTCCCTCCAGTTATTTATTTGAGTACAGGCATTGTTGTTCCTCCGAATTACTTCTTGGGCGTGCTTTCGGGACGTCAGTACTTGAGGCACGAGGTGTCAGGAGGCACAAGGTGTCAGGTTTCTATTCTTGGGCGTGTCTTCAGGATGTCGGTACTTGAGACACATGCTATTAGGGGTAAAATGGTGTTGGGTTGCACAATAGTGATTCCAACATTGGCCGAAGCAAGTGACACTCCATGGTGGCTGCTGAGCACCAGTGGAGTTGGTGTTTATCTGTGCATCGTACTATTTATTTTTTTCCCTTATAAATGCATGTCTACTTAAACGCTTATATTAGGTACGCACCATTGGGTGGTATTCTACTGATATTTGTCTCACAAACTGAATGGTCCCTTCGGGACGCGTGCAGAATTTATGGATTTACGTGTAGGAAAGAGGACATCTTCAGGAGATGGGCTGCATTAGCTATTTCATGGAGATGGTGCAGACCTTGAGGTCTTGCCTAGCTAGATTTTATCTTGTTTTGTTTCTTTTCCTATATTATCTTGCTTATTTGTTATGTATCTATAGTTGGTTATCCATTTTCGCCTTTTTATGTTCAGATATTTATGACCTGTTTTGGATGCATGTTTGTTGTTCAGTGCTAGTTACAAGTGGTGTTCAGCATGCTGATGTGTTTACTTTCTGCTACTGTTGCTATATTTATTGCTCCCGAGGTTTATCAATATTGAATGTGATTCTGATCTGATGGTCTAGTTTGAGGTTCATTTGTTCTATTGCATCATTATTATTACACTCAGACCAGTACCATTATTATCCTCCGAGAGGGTATAGCCTCCACACTATACCTATAAGACTCTCACTGGTAGTCGGTAGCCTTTGGTGTTCGGGGAGGTGCGCCTAAGGTAGTAACCCCCGAACCATTTAGAATTGTTTGGGTGGATGCTCGAGTCCGGGTTGTTACGGTTATTAAAGTATATTCATTAACCTAAATTGTGTTTTCTCATATAGTTTTATGATGGAACCTTAATTAACCCATTATCACATGTTTTAGTTATGTAACTTAGGTTGAATAGACTAAAATGTTTCTTGATTTGAAATATATGAATATTATTTGTAATATAAGGTCATCATGTACCTCTATAGATTGGGAATGATGATTCATATAGTCAAATAATCTTTTATTACCTATTACATTATGCTATCAAATGTAATGTTTTGGATGCAGTTAAATGAACTACTAATTCCAATTTATAAACCATGTACTTATATAAATTAGGAAGGATATTTCAATTAAATAGTCTACTATATAATGAAATAATTGATAAATCACTAATTTACAATATGGTAATCATTAAATATGGATTACAGTTATAAATTAAAGGATTTCTACTCTATAACTTGAAATTTACCGCCCATATAGTGGGACCTTTACAATGAAACACAGATTTTGACCAATACCCGACATTAGTAGTGGGTAGTAGATAGTGTCTATCGTTTTCTTCTTGATCGATTCTATCACCCAGACCTAGCATTAGGAACAGGATGAGGGATTTGAATTTTACATGGGAAGTCTTGTATCTATCATATTATTGTATATATTTTATTTACCATTATAAATCCTATATGAGGCATTCATTTGGTATTTTTTGAGAAATTCAACCATAACATCCTCTAGTCATGTAGCAGGAGGTCGGTAACGATCATGCTTTAGAGGTGGTGGGACCTGATCCACCAGTGATACCTCCAGTAGTTCCACATGTAGAACCTCCTATTATATCTACTAAAGTAAGTGATTTCACGTTTTGAGGGGATTTTATATGGATTTTTTAGACTATACAGGGAGCTCCATGACATTCCACTTCTATGGGAGAGTTTTCTCAGGAGTTTCAATAGAAACATCCCCCTACGTTTTTAGGGGATGGTGGCCTGCAAGATAAAGAGTTAAGGATTTAGATAGTATTATCTATCTTATATCTCCTTGAGAAACCTCCTAAGAGGAGAGTGAAGCTCAATACATATATGATTCAAGGATCCACCAAACATTAATGGGATATTCTGAACCAGGAAGCTCAATATCAAGTAGTGATTTAGAGGGATTTTGAATCTGGATTATATGACTACTTATTCCCTAATATTTATAGGGATGGTCATTTTAGGGAGTTCATGAACCTGAAATAGGGTTCTATGTCCATCTTAGACTATTTATATCATTTTACATAGCTTCATCACTTCGTGACTATCTATGCTACTAATGAGCTAGTGAAAGAGAGATGATTTGAGGATGGGCTAAGGCATCCTATTTGATCTCAGGTCAACATTTTATGGTTAAAAACTATGTTTGATCTAGTAAATAAATCTCTCATCACTGAGAAAAACTTGAGGGAAGATGATGGTGTATACCAGGGTGGTTCGAAATTGATAAAGGTAAGTGGTTCAACTACTGATTGGAAGCGGCACTTTGAGACTGCATGTAGGACTAGCGGCATCCAGATGACACCCACTGATAATTATGTGGTTTGTAACCAGTGTGGGATGTCCAGTCATAGGAAGAACTAGTGTTATAGAGACCATGTTGACTGTCAAGGCTCTGATAGTTTGGGATATCTTCCATGCTTTTTAGGACCTTCTCATATACTCCTAGTGGGAGAGGATCCATATCAGCTCTCCATTCAAGAGTAAGATCAAGATCACCATTCCAGATACGTAGTTGGAGTACTCCAAACCATTCATATAGAAGAGCAGTTCATGATTGAGGTATCCAAGCTTTAAAAACATAGTTCCAATAGATAATACTTTCTTAGGATATCCAGTTTGGAGCACAAGGCCATAGAGTAGTCCCAATTTACTCAGTACATCCTATACAAGGTGAGTAATGTGTTGGGCCATCAGTTGTTTGAGGTTCTATTCTAGTATCTTCTAATAGTGTATCTTAATTATTTGATATGATTGATTCACAATCCTTTATTTATGTGGATATTATGTGAATCATTGGGATTATTATTATGTAATTTGGTGGTGTGATGACACTTGATACTCCATTGGGTATTTGATCGGATAGTGTGAACCAGTTTAAGGAATTCCACCTTGAGATAGGCATCTATCATTTCTTATGGGACCTATTAGTCATTGAGATGAAAGGATTTGAATTAATTCTTAGGATGGAATGGTTGGTCCCCTATCATGCCTATATGAAATATTATCATCGTTGGGTATCATTTACATCACCAAAGGGTGGTATTTACCTTGATAAGGGTAAATAAGATGTCTAGGTAGGTATATTTGGACCATAGAATCATGGGCTTAGTGGAGTGACCGCTCAAATTTCTATTTTTTATATGGATGATCTAGAGTTACATAAAGAATATTTACCTCCTGTAGTAGATTTTTTCAAGGATGTCTTCCTTGATTAATTCTTTGTAATTCCTCCTAAAAGAGAGGTAGGGTTTATTATTGATCTAGTTCCTAGAGCTACACCGGTATCCATTCATCCTTAAAGGATAGATACTACTGAGTTTTAGGATTTCAATAGTAAGTTAGAGGATTTAGAAGCTAGGTGTTTTTTATGACCTAATACTTCTCCCTAGGGTTCATCGGTCCTTTTCTCCAAAAAGTCAGATGGAATCCTTAGTCTTTGTGTGGATTACCAGATGTTGAATCATCTAACTATAAATAACTAATATCCATTACCTTGTATAGATGACCTCTTTGACCATCTCAGAAAATCTAGAGTGTTCTCAAAGATCGATCTGATATCTGTTTATCGCCATGTGTGAGTCAAGACTTTAGATAGAATAGATACGTCTTTCCAAAGTTGGTATGGTTTATATGAGTATATTTTTGTGTCATTTGGTCTTAAAAATGCACTATACATTTTCATGGACTTGATGAATAGGGGTTTCCATCCCTACCTAGATTACTTTTTCCTAGTTTTTGTGGATGGTATCTTAGTGCATTCTCATAATAAAAGTGACATTCCAAACATCTTGAGATCATTTTGAATGCACTGAGTGAGAACCAATTGTATTATAAGATCAATAAATTCCAATTTTGGATATAAATGGTTCAATTCCTATTTCATATTATCTCAAAGGTAGGATTATCAATTAACTCAGATAAGGTGAGTGTTATAATTACCTGGGATCATCCCATGAAAATTTCTGACATACAAAGTTCCTTGGGGATAGATGGATATTATATATGTTTCATACAAGACTTTTGACACATTGTGATACCTCTTACTATTCCTACTAAGAAGGGTGTGAAATTTTTGTTGTCTGAAGCATATGAGAAGTACTTTTAGGATGTAAAAGGAAGTATTACTTCGAAATTGATCTTGATTCTTCTTGAACCTAGCAGCAACTCTAAAGTGTTCTTTGATTCATCAGGCATCAGTATGGGTGCAGTATTAATGCAGGTGAATCAATTTATTGCATATAGGTATCTCTATTTGAGAACTCATGAGCATAATTACCTAACCCAAGACCTCTATCTTGTAGCAGTTGTTCATGCATTGCATTATTGGAGGAATTATCTGATAAGAGAGTGCTTTGTGGTGTATACAGATCAAAATATCCTCAAATATATATTTATGCATTGTGATTTTAATCTCAAATATAAAAAAAATGGGTTTAATACCTTAATTAATTCACCTTTGAGCTTGCATATATTTATAGAAATTTAAATGTGGTAGTTGATTCACTGAGTCAAAAAAAACTTTGGCATAAGCTGTTTAGAAAGCCAGTGATTGATGGAAGATGATGTCCCTCTTTTCTGAGATGCATCTGGAGTCTCAAAAGTGTCCTAAGAGGCTTTTTCTTGTAGGCTTATAAATTACCTCTTCACTCATAGATAGAATTAATATAAGTAAATTATAAAATCCATAAATTTTGGTCCTATGGGGAAGTACTTTTGGTGAGGACCCACCTCTAGATTGGTCCATTGAAAGAGATGGTGTCTTGTGTAAACATGGGAATATATGGGTTCCTACAGATATGTGATAGGAGTTTATGCAAGAATATCATACTTATTAGTGGGAAGTGTATCCATGTATCTCCATGATGTATTGTGATGTGTTCCACCAATATTGATGGTCTAGGATGAAACTTCATATTGAGGGTTTTATTACTAGGTTTTCCACCTATCAGTAGCTAAAATCGTAACACTAGTGTCCCGCTATCTTGTTACAACCATTATCGATCTTAAAATTGAAATGGGATGATCTCATGGTGTATTTTATAAAGGGATTACCAAGATCCTCTTAAGTTAGTGATGGAGTATCAGTGATCTTCGATAGGGTCACGAAGGTCGCCCACTTCCTTCCTATCCAGGAGACACTATCATTTGATGAACTTAAAGGATTGTATGTTCGTGAGATTATCCATTTACATGGGTTCCTTCATACTATCATTTAAAATTTGGTTGTATGTTTCACATAAAGTTTCTGTAAAGGGTTATAGAGAGCTTTGGGTACATAGGTATTTTTGGGAACATCATTTTACCCCCCATACTAATAGTTAGTCAGAACATAAAATACAGGTATTGGAGGACATGCTCCGAGCTTGCATACATTCTTTAAATGGTTCTTGGTAGAATCATATACCCCTCACTGATTTTTCCTAAAATAATATCTTTCAATAATCAATTCATATGAAATCCTATGAGGCCTTATATGGTAGACCATTCCCTCTAACTCAGTGTTGGCTAGAGGTTTGGGAGGAAGTTCTACTAGGTCCTCTTATTATATAGAAGAATTCAAATCAAGTGAAATTTATTATAAAATGTATGGTTATTGCTCAGTCTAGAAATAAATCACATGTAAATTGTCTTCTACCACCCCTAGATTTTGAGTTTGGGGGTCGTTTTTTTTATAGGTATCACCCAAACTTGGGAATAGGTAGATACAGAGTCAAGGGAAGTTGTTGCCTCTTTTTTTGGGCCTTTGGATATCGTGGATAGAGTTGGGATGGTGGATTATCAGTTGTTATTACCTCATAGGTATAATTCCATGAAATACATCTTCCACGTTTCATAGATTCAATGATACCATACTGACCCATCTCATACTTTTGATCATGAGGATTTTCAATTAGATATTGATGCTTCTTTTATGGAGTATCCTATATACAAAATTGATTGGAGAATAAAGTCTCTCTGAGAAAATTTTATCCATGTAGTGTAGGTGTTACAGTAGAATGACCACATATTGGATGATACTTGGGAATGAGAGTCTGAAGTATGTGATCAGTGGAAAGATTTTTACTTAGACAATGTTTTACCACCCTAGGAAGGGAAACTCGGGGACGAGTTCCTTTAAGGGGTGAGACTATAAGAAACTAGTTTTTCTTTGAGGTATCAACCCACATAAATTTTGAATTAATTACATGGCTTTCACCTAATATAAATGAATAGTAGTTATATAGAGGAAATGAGGGTGTCTAGGGCTTGGTTGGAGCCCAGAACCCCAGCCAGTGGAATAAACAGCTGGACTGCACGGTTAGTAGAAATTGTGCCACCTAGGCTTCACAGGTTCTGCTAATATTGTAGGGAGTTCAATGAGTATAATTGGGTCATACAGTTTTCCTTAACCATATACCCATGTCGCACAACCTTGAAAAATCTCTGTAGTTTTAAATTGATCCATATATCATGGTTTGCACATAGTTTCCCAAACTGTGTGCATGAACAATGTTTTCTCCATCATTGGACAGTAGTTCATGCATTGTTTGTGTATGGTTTGTCCAACCATGCAGTAAAACCATGTTACCCCTTTATGTTGTGTAAAAGATAACCATTTTTATTTTATGGGATTATATGTTTGGCACCCCTCTTCCTTTCTTATTTTCCTCCAATGGTAGACATTCTTTCTCCCACTTGAGCTCCCCTCCAAGTTTCACCTAGGTTTATGGAGAATTCTCCCATCCGGACTCCAATTTGACTTTTGAACATCTTATTAGATTCCTAAATGTATGTTATTCACTCATTAATATTCATTATTCATTTTTATTTTTATCTATGAAATTATTTTTGTGTGATTTCATATGCCCTATTTTCATGGAGTTTATCAGTTTTTTATTTTCTTTTGATTTGGACCAAACTGGAGGCCAATAATGGAAGAGTGCTCCTCGATAGGAATAATGTAGGTGGTCTGGTAATTATCCCTTCAATTTTTTATGTTTATATTTGTTTTTGTTATGTTGTAAGCTAGTTTCACTATGTTTTTTTCCTAAAATTATTATTCCTTAAATTGGTTTCTTATTCTGGAACCTAATGACTCTTTTAGATCCCAACAGACATTGGAGGCCATCAACATCAATGTGAGACACCCCTTTGGGTGAACCCTTTATATGACTATCTAAATTACATGGTTATATAACCAAAACACTCATCAGTGTGTTTGGTTTGAATTTGTTAAGGTGATATTATAATTCAAAATAGATAATTGTAGTGGTGTAACATTTCTAACACACTTACCAGACTATAATGAATTAAATGGAAAGTGAGTGGTACGACCATGTCATGTGTTTAAATAAATCAATGGTTATACACATGTTAAATAAAAAATTCAATGAACTATGAACCATATATTTTATCTTAATAAATCCTATTGAATTCTTATGATTTATGATTCGGGCATGGAGACCCTATGGTTTTGATTCGGTCATGGAGACCCTAATGTTGTGATTTGAGCATGGTGACCCTACTATTATGATTTAGTCATGGAGACCCGACTTTATTAATGTATGGTAATGGTGACCCTAATTTATATAAATATTAGATTGGAATCCCTATTTTAGTAATACATGGGCATGGAGTCCCTAATACTTGTAATACTGGGAATGATGCCCCTTATAACTTATGATGAATGGGTATAGAAACCCTTATCAATTATGATAAATGGGAATAGGGAGCCTTATGAATTTGGATGAATTGGAATGGAGACCCTTAGGGATCATGATGAATGGGAATGGAAACCCTTATGGATTATTATACAAGGGCATGGCGTCCCTACCGTTACAATACACAATCATGACGTCCCTACTATTATGAGACTGGGCATGGAATCTCGTGATACATGAAAGACTCATGCTACTTCTCATGGACACCTGAGTTATGTATCAGGATTAGACTAGTAGAAGTATCCATATATATTGATATAGATGTCACTTAATATACATACCATATATTTGTATAAATATAGTTACTTACTCAGAGATTATCCAGCTTAGGTTGAAGCAAGTAGTGTCATCACGGTGTCCTTCACTAACGAAATCCATCCCTCTATAATTTTTATTACTTTATATTATTATATCTGCACACTTCTCATTTTATATGCATTAACTATATATTTGTAGACATAGTTGGTGCTGGCCTACTAAGTTCATCTCACACCCTATTCATTACACTGATGGTACCCATGAAAATTATGTAGGTTCAGGTAGGGACAGGGAAAAGTGATCAGTTGTTTATACTTCATTTATTATAGCATGGGAGCATAAAATAAAAGGACCAGTATATTGATTGTGATGTTATTGGGTATAGTATTTTTTCATTTTTTTCCATTTGATAAATGTATTATATTGGATTCTTACTACCATGAATACCTATTTATTTTTAATAGACTAATGTAATTTCATACTTTTTTATATGATACCGGATATTATCATTTATAATTATTTTTTAACATGTAATGATTTACCTTCCATTTTTAGTTGATATTATAATTCTTATATTTACCCATTATTTCACCATTATGATACTCTAATCATGTGTGTATAGCATCCACATTGTACCACTTTGGACCGTCACCGGTAGTCACCGGCCTTTTCCATATGGGAAGGTGAACTTAAGGCCATGTGACTCACTATCTTGGGGTACCGTTTAGTAGCTATAGGGCAGGGACATCACGTTTTACTTTTCATTTTAAAGTAAAATATTAATATAGATAAATAAATTAAATGATAAGATAAAAAATCATTATTTTTTAAATGAAAAATAAATGTAAATTATATGCACTCAATATATTTAATTTAGGAAAAACGAGATATTGGTTTAATATCATCATCTTCCACAATGATAACGAATATAATAATTGGTTTGATGAAAATTATTAACCATGAAACACACATATGATCAATAAAGAAGATAAATATTATCCATAGAAGTGATAATGGGAAATAAATTAAATATTTTGATGAGAATCAAACCTATAGAAAGTGAAAACTTATATACAATAATAATATATTAGGGTAGTATAAGAATTTTTATTCTGTTTAATGTAAAAATATATATATTGTTTTTATAATTTTATAAAACCATTTTATTGATTATATTTTTTAAAGAAATAAATATTCTATATTATATTTTAAAAAAATTATGTTCGAATAATTATTTATCATTTATTTAATAGTTAAGTAATAATGAAAAATAATCACTAATATAAAATAAAAAAATCAATATAGGTTTTTTTCAAATATTTTTATTTAATTATTTCAATTAAATGTATTTATAAAATTCAAAGAATTAATTCTATAAAATGGAGTCATTAAATTATAGTAAATAGTCGAAAAAAAGTAAATAAAATCCAAAAAATCATAAATTATTTATAAGAAATAAGAATTTAATGACTCATATTCAATGAAATGTGTTTTATTTTTAAAAAATATTTTTATTATATATTATATATTTTTATTTAGAAGACTATTTTTTAATAGACTAGATTATAAAATTTAACTAAATTTATTTTCTATACATATAAAAAATTCATAAATATGGAAACATTTATTATTATTTGGCTAGAAATATGTGGGAAATATTTTCATGTTTAAAAATATAATTTTAAAAAAATATATTGTGTTATGAATTTTTATTTTAAAAAACCTAATATATTATTGCTAAATGAACATTTTAATGACATATAGTTTTTATATTTATAAAAAATAGATTAAAACACATTTAATTAGTAATTGATATGAATGAATATTAAGATCACTTAATAATTTAAAAATCATTTTTATAGAAAAATAGCTTTTAAATTGTATATTATCATTTATTTTAAAAAAGTAAAATTCTTCATATATATAAATTTAATTGTATTAAATTGAGCCTAAATTTTGAATTATAAAATCTAAATTAGGTAATATGGTCATATAATACTTTTGGTAAAAAAAATCCATGGTAAATATTTAAAAGGAACGTTCCAGAACAATTGTATAATTTTTATCAACAATAAATAAATGAAAAAATTAGTAAAAAAAAGAGAGTGAGTTGTTTCAGTTATAAAAATAACTAATTTTAATTAAATCATATAAGGTCATGAGATCATTACCTGAACAAAAAAGACCATAGGGAATCTTGATCCATCACTACTTTATTTGACAACACAACAGCAAACATGGTGCCTTCCCTCTAGATACAGGAAATAATGATGTTCATCTACATCATATGATCTAGGTAGGTTCTCTATGAATATAATAGTTTTCAAGGTACATTATAGGATCTATGATTAATAGGGTTAACCACTAGAATTGTGTTTCTTTTGATCTAGAGGTCATGCCATTTAAATTCTCATGATTTCTTAACCAAATAAAAAATCTAGATTTCAAAATCAAATACAATGAAGGAAGAAATAAAATAAAAAAAATTACCTTTAAAAATCACCTTTTATTTTTAAAAATATCACCATAACTATCTAGTCTAGGAGATCCCATTAACGCCCCATTAAAGGCGTTAAAATCAGTTAAAATTTGGTGAATTAAAATGGATAAAATCGTATACAATTAACTTAATATTTAGATATTATACTGATCTGTTTTGGGTGTGGGATTCAATCCTAAATTTATTATGATAATTTCAAATCTAAATGACCTAAATATCATGTGATTTCATCTTTACCCTTCACCTAACTTAAGTTTTCAAACAAATGTCCCTCGTTTTCATATATAAAAAGATATATCTTCCACCCAATCCAAAACACTTCTATCCTTAGGTTACTTCTTAAAATTCTTCCCATTTTCCCATACTAAATTAATATCCATTGTTTAATGGACTTTGTTCATAAAAAATATTCCTAATTTCTTCATTCTAATGGAATACATAGCAAGAAAGAGTGATTTTGTTAAAGTAATTAGTTCTTCTTCATTCCTTTAATTTAATTTCTCATGTACAACCTTCATAAATCTCATTATCCACTCTAATTATGTTATATTATCATCATTTATATTAGTTAAAAATGATATTATCATAATAAAAATTAATTTTATTACTCATTTATTTGTTATAATGCATTCTTATTTGGGTCTGTTTTTCCATCTATATGAATGATGATATAAAATTTACATCATGAATGACTAATATGAGTTAAATAATGGTAATATTATAAAATAATAATGAATATTTTATTTTTGACAAGTTGGGAGGGGTAATATATATAATTATATTAATTTATAAAATTAGTTCTTTTTATTGAATCTGAATTCATAAAAAAATATTTTGTTCACTTTGTATGAATCATCAGGATAACTTCAATAAAATTATAATTAAATTTCATAAATATATCAAAAAAAATCTATATAAACTCTATATAAACTCTCAAAATGATGAAAATATGGTCAATAAAAATGGACTAGAACCACCATACCAAAGAAAGCACAAAATAAATTGGACAATTAACACATTAATATCAATTTTAACAAAGTAAAACTAAAAAATTGGGAAAAACAAATTATAAATAAATGGTTTCAAGTAAAATAATTATAAATATTAATCTTAAATATATTAATAATAAGATAAAATTTATTATTCAAGAGGATAAATCAATATTTACCAACCAATGAATCCAATTTAAGGATTTTTTATCTCAATTTTTATTCTTTGAGGCATGCTTTATATTATGCACTTATTTTCATTTATAAGGTCTTTATATAACTTATTGGAAATAATTTATATTAACTATAATTTTATTAATGGTATTTAAAGAAAAATTTCATGTTATATATTTTTAGGTATTTTAATTTAAAATTTATCAATGTCGTAATTGTTTTTTTTTACTCAATTTTTATTTATTGAGATAAAATAATTTTTAACACTTTCTACATTATCACATTTTATGTCCATCCACTTTAGCTTTATATTTTATAATTTGTATCCAAGTATTAATAGTTTTATAAATTAATTTATATTCTTATTATTTTATAAATTATTCCTTTTAAAAAAGTATTTAAAAATATAAGGTTTTTTGTATACTCAATATTTTTCATGGAGTCCACTTTCTTATTTGACTGCATTCTTCTATGTATTTTATATTCTAAGATGAACAGTATAATATGAAATTATTTTTATATATCTATGGAAATTATTATTTCATGTAATAATCTTCATATTTAATGTATTTTTTACTTTATAAAAATATAATAATATTAATAATATTTCTCATCCACTATATTAGCTCTTTTTACTCGATGCCCATATTAATTCTTACCATATGAGTTTTATTTTTATATTTTATAATTTAATTTTTTTTAAATTTTTATTATTAATATATCTCATTATATCTTCACAAAATCATGAAAGTAATTCATTTTTAAAAATTTATCACAAGGATAATTTTATATTATTATTTTCCTTATTTAAAAAAGTTTGAAATGAACCTTTATTTTAATGATTTATGTACAATAATATTTTTTCACAATATTATTTAATTCTCTTTAGTAATATTCCTCTCAAATTTATCAAGATTATGTAAATTAATTTTTATTCTATTTTTTTATAAATCATTTTATTTTAAAATTGTGTTTTAAAAATTATCCAAGTTACCCTCATGAAAATTATTTTTTAGGGAATTATAATTTCATCTTTTTACAATAATGTAAAAAATGTTTAATGAGAACACTTTATAATTTTTTTAGAAAAAATTCTTTCTCTATATCCAAAATATATTCCTCCTATGGAGTTATATTCATGATCACCTACTAAATTTTCTTCTGGTATAGTAATTTGAGAGATTGAATTTTTGGTATCAACTAATCAAATTCAAGATGTCATTTTATATGATTCCATTTGAAAATTTTTTGGTACCCATGTTCTTTCCATGGTTTTTTCATGATGAGATATATTATTAACTTCATATGGTGAACACATATATAGTTTATCATTCTATGATTGGTGGGTCTGTTATATCCAACCAATACATTGGATAATTATTTATATCTCATGTAATAATGATGTTATCTATTAATATGATTTCATGTTAACAATTCTATGTATATAACTAATTGAAAGTTCATGATTCCATACATGAAATTCATTTAATGTTAACAATTCTACTTGTTGGCCTGATTCCATTTCAAAATTCTATGCATGGACCTAATTTTAAATTAAAAATTCTATGAACATACCTAATTTCATGTTCAAAATTATATGTATTCATCAAATTTAATCTTTACAACACTTTTCATGGACAAGTTTTCATGTTCAAAACTCTATGTGTGGAAACAATTTCATGTTTGAAACTCTATGTGTGGACTTGATTCCATGTTTATAACTTTATACAAGGAATATATTATGGTTATCTTTGTCACAATGTTATTATTTCCTATGATAATATTGTAAAGCATTTTCATATCATATTACATGTATATGTTATGAATTATGGCTCATGATTATTTTTTCATGTCCCTATATTCTTAATAATTGATATATTAATGATTCTTTATAACCCTTCATGACTCAAGGACAACTTTTTCCCTTACTAAGTATCTAAGATCATTGTATCTTATGTTTCTATTCCCCAATTAATAATAAAGATTATTAATTATGATATTTCTAGAATGATAGTATGTTAATAGGTTATTTATTCAATATTTTGAATAAATAATGTGCAATAACATATTTATGTATCTAATCTTGAAAGGCACTAAATCTTTGGGTCATTTGATTTTGTATTTATTTTTAAATTATAATGAATAAAATATGATAATGATGTAAAATGTATGTATTTTATACTCCGATCATCTAAAACATACTCCATGCTATAAAAAATTTCACAATATTCTAGTTCCCTCTTTACATTAATAAAATTAAATTATCAATAAAAATAAACATTAGTAGAAAAATATATAGGAATAAGGTGTCTTCACCTTTTCTTCTTAATTAAAGAAATTGGGTTAAAACTTACTTCTCAACCCAGAAGATATTTTCTTCTCAGTTTTAATTGTGTGAGAACTCTTCAACCTTTCTATTTATTTAATTTTATAGACATGAGAATTTATGGGAAGCATGTTAATCTTGTAATTTTTAGATTTCAAATTGTGCTGAAGAGGTTTTATCATCTTACCTATACAAGAAGTTTCATTTTCTTATTCTCGTTTCATCTTATCTACCTTCTCTAAATTGGGATACCCATATGATCATGCATTCCTTTAAAACGTGTTCTAATTTCTTGGTTTTTACAAATGGATTAAATGGTACATTTACTTTGTTTATCATTATATCATTTTTCCTTGTATCCATGTAATGAATTTATTAATATTGTCTTTAATCTATTTACTCCTTCCAAAAATCTCATTAATATCCTTCAAGTTACCCTTTTTTAGAATCATATACTTCTGTTATTCTTGTATGTATTCCACCAAACCAATCCTTTTATTTCACTATTGGATTGATTGTCATTATTTCATCATCTTTCTTCCTCCAACAATAATTTTCATGGCCTATTTTTAAAGGTTCATGATATATCATTTTCTCCAATACTATAAGAAATTATTCCATGGTATAGAAACCTTCTCAACATCATTCTTGGGTATATTTTTTTTACTATTATTTTTTTTAGAACCTAATGAAGACTCAATTTCTTTTATTACGTGTTTCTTTAACTATTTTGGAATTATTATTAAATTAATATCTTATGTTACATGATTTCCTATAATGAACCACAACTCATATTCACTATGACCACTCATATTGAAATTTATATAAAATATATATAGATATTGATAAATATTCTTAGTATATATACTTATATTCAATGGTATTCTTTAACTTAGCTTATACTTTCTCCCCCTTGATGCAATAAATACATAATATCTATCAATTGTGATATTATTCCAATAATTAATTTTCTTTTTACCCAAATTTCTATATAATAAATAGTTTCCAATTTAATTTAATATTTTTACTTGAACCATAATCTAACCATATTTTATAGCTTGTTATTTTGGGGTAGAAATGCTATTATTTTTGGATATTATTAGGGAGATTATTTTCTTATACATTTTCAAATATACACATGATAGAGTGGTGGTATTTTTATAATTTTTGTTCAACCATATTTTCAAATATTTTTTATTTTTAACTAGTACTAGAGAATGAAACAACATTAGTACAATCATATTTTTTGGGAAAATGGTTTCCTCTTTACTTGATCTTGTAGTGGATTAATCCTTAGATTATTTCAAGCACTTCATTCCATAAGAATGAGTGTTTTTAGATGTCAAAATCTCTTTATAAACATTCATGGTAGTAGTTCATATTTTAGATTCATATGAATATTTAGATTAAGTAACTTCCATGCTTCTCAAATATACTTCTACCTCAAGTAAATTTAAATTCAGAGTGTTTTTTTGAAATTCAAGAGATTTAAGTACATCCTCACATTCCTTTATTATATTCTCAACATTATTTTAATAAAACATACACATTTATTTTAAATAATTTTCAATATTTTTTTTCCTTTTATCCTTTATTTCAAACAGGGAATCTTCAACACTAGTGAATTCATTAAATGAATGAAACATTTGATTTATTATTTTATTAATCTAAAACTTCCCATCAATTTCATTCATAAATGATTCATCCACCTGGGAATAATTTTTCTCACATGGTGATGAGGATTTTTTCTTATTCTTTAAAACTTTTTGTGATAGTTTTTATATTGGAAACTTTTTATCCATTGATTTTCTATATAATCAGTTTCCAACTCTAGCTATGTTTTTCCATAATGTGTTCATTTGACAAACTCAAATATTTATGTAAAAATTTATATAGTAAATATCCTAAAATAATAAATAAATATAGGGTATAGGAATTCAAAAGATTCAATATAATCATACTCTTCATATCCTTAACATGATTCTTTAAGAGGATAATTCTCAACATATATAAATGAGGAATTAAAACATTCATTACCTTTATGTATTGGTGGATCCTTTTTACCCTTTGATTTCTTCCTTAATATTATTTAATCTATATTCTATCCTTTCTTCTAGGATATTATTGAAATATATAAGTTGGTATGGATAGGAATGGACATTTTACTTTCCATATATGGAAAATTTGAACTTTATTCAAATCATCACTTCTTATGTATCTAATAAAAATAGAAGGGAATGAAAATAGATTCAAATAGTTAAAACCAAGATTAGAAAAAATACCTCTATAAATTCCACATAAAGACCATGAAGTCACTATAAGGTGGTTAAATAATTATGAACATATTTTATGGAATTATTCTCCTTTTAATACTCCACATTAATATTCAATCCTATGCAGCAGTTTAGATAAAAAGATAATGTTTGTTTCACTCAACATTATTATAAAAAATAAAATATAAATTATTTTTGGGTCTTATCGGTTGAAAATATTATTGAAAAAAACTTTCATATAGCCTAAAAAGTTTTTAGGGATGTTTATATTGAAGGTTAAAAGTGTTTTGGAGTAATTAAAAAAGAATGTAGTTAGTAAAAGTTTCTAGGAATTTTATAAGTATTGTGTGTAAGAGTATTTTTTGGAGGATGTAGAGAAAAATTTCCAAGTATTGGAGTTTCCATGTGTTCAAAAGAGTAAATTATATAAGATGAATATAAATGAAACTAATTTAGGGATAAGTTCATTGTATTTTTAAGAGAACAATTTACAGGCTAAATGGGAAAATGGTTAAGTACTAGAGAAGTTTACGGTGATTGGAAGACTCATTATCTTATAATGTGTTTAAAATTACTAATACCTAAAATTTTAAGTATAATATCATGATTTTAACATGTAAATAATTGAAATATGTTAAGTAATATTTTCATATCCATGCACAGAGATGACGCATGATTCTGAGGCCCGAGGATCCTAGAATTGATATTCTAAAAAATAGTAAATATATTAATGTCATGCGAGCGCATTTTCCATGTAAAAGTAGAATAAATTCTAAATAGAGTCTCAAATTAGAAATAAGAGGCCACCTTTGAGTTAATAATATAGTTTTTACCCTATTAATGACATAATATTTTCAGTATTTGTAAAATAATGAAAGTTGTCGTGGGAAAAAATAATAATTTTATTTTTTTATTTTTTTATTTTATTTTATTTTATTTTGTAATGACCAAATTAAAACCCTATATAAACCCATTTATAAAAAAATTGTAGTTTTTTCCTTAGAACCTTGAAATTTGAGTGAGGGTTCAGTGGAGGAGCTTATGTGGATGATCATTGACAAATCGTGCTTTGTCAATCGGTGTTCCAATAGAACTTATGGATGTCATCAACGAAAACATCTCGAAACCATTCTACATCAATGATTGATACAATATTGAGTTATTATGTTTATTATTATATGGATTTATCTCTGTTTTCTTATCATAAGATGAAGTTCAGTCAATCAATTAATGGATTGATTCATGGATCAGTTGTATTGCGGGTACATGATTATTTATTTGGAATTTGGGGATTTATCTTTTGATTTAGTTTATATCTCTTGGTTTTTATTTCTAATAGAAATTAATTTAGGCCAACATAAAAATTTTATGAGTTTTTTTACTTATTTTTTTATTTTTTTTCATTTCTTCCCTCATTCTTTATGCATTCATCACCAGCATTTGTTTTGGATGGTAGTTAAAAAAATTCATAGTAATCAATTGTTGTGGAGTTGTTCTTGGGAGAAACGGATTGATAATGCATATATGGGGTCATGGTGATGATGGGAAAAATATATGATGGTGGTGATGATGGATCGGGACTGTATTAGAATAATTCATGTGGGATTTTATTTATGGTGACATGATGGGATGACCAAGTGGATTCCTATGTGATTCAGACATAGACATGGCCAAGTACATGACATTTCTAGAGTAAAGGGGATGAGCAGTGTACTCTAACATGACCTAGTACACATGCATGGGTAGGCGTACACGGAAACATGTAGAGGTACATAGGCATGAACACGAGTAGTTCTGGGGGTGGATTTATATGTCGTGTACCCTACTTACACACTTTTTACTTTTTTATAGAATTCTTTGTTCCCTTTACCTCTTTATAATGGAACATTTTTATTAGGGTACACTCCCTCGGACCTCTACCATAAGGGTGTAATATAAAATTAAATCCTAATAAAAATATTTTGATCCCCTCTATGAGAGTCATTTTTATGGAGTTTTGGTATCCTCATGTGAAGATTATAGTTGGATAATCTATCATATTTTACCCTAGGATTAGGTTATGGTATTAGTGTGACCAACACTACATGGATGATGATCCCCTATTTAGTAGCTTATTCCATATTGGGTTAGTCAGTATTACCCCATGGCCTTGGGTGTGATCCCCATATGATTATGATCTCCTCATACTTTAAATTTATATATTCTTCATGGTGAGACCCCACATGTAAGACATCTCGGATGAGCATCATTAGCGTTATTAGGCTCATTGAGTGAGTTATCCTGGTCAAGTGTTTATGCGGACTCCCAAAAAAATCATAATCTAGTAACGTGGTTGTGACCTTACCTTGATAATGAGTGCATACTATGATTATATCTTAATGATATCATTGTATGTATCATATTATATTTATTTTCCCTTGTGATGAGTTGACTACTATCTTCATGCTTATGTTTTGTTATTTCGGAGTGTCCTACTGGGTATTTTTATACTCAACCTTGCATGGGATCTTCTCACACATCTCATGTCTTGTATAGATGACCAAGAATTCAACAATTTTCTTAGTGGACTGGGAGCATGCAGAGATTAGTTTGGGCTAGGCAGACTATGGTGTGTACCTAGAGTTTCATATGACTGCAATCTCCTCTTTCTAGTAGGTTGTAATTCTTTATAGTTTTGGTGGGATTGTATTTATACCTTTATTCTTTACAAGTTTATTATCACACTCTGTTGTGGGATTTATATTTATGCATGCATTGGTATCATTTGATTTAATTTTCATCATCGTATGGGATTGGAGAAGTGTGTGTGTGTGTGTGTAAGTACCTTAAACTAAGGCTTCCCATGTGTGTGATATTCATACTCAGTGATAGTCTCCAACCCCTAGCCTATTGGAGGTGGTATTGGGTAGTCACACTTGCCTAATCTTCAACTATACCAGCCCTGGTAGGTTAGGTCATGACATATTGGTATTATAACAGGTCATATTAGGACCATATTTGTGAATTTATTGTATCTACTTGTTAGATTGTTTTAGGTTTTGTAGTGGTAGTGTTAAGTGTTTTGAGTTTAACTCTTAGGAAAAAGTGTCCAGTATAGGTGCAACATCCAACATAACCTTCTTTTAGACTCAGTTCATGTAGGCCCTAGTTTTAGAGAAAATATTGGTACATACATCATATAGTAATGTGTTTTATCTCCATGTCATTATTGATTCATTTATAAAAATATTCTTATTTACCATGGTGTATATTCTTCTTTTAGGATGCCTTAATGATGATTTCTAGCTAGGATTTGGTATCAGGATCACAAACATAATCTTCTCAATGATAATACTTTGATATAGAGACTTGTTCATGAGGTGTTACCTCTAGGTGGTGCATCAGTCATACCACCACATGTCAAGAAATAGATAGTTCCAATAGTACCGGTGAATGAGGTGTGAAAAATGAGTTCACTTCATGAGTTTCATTGGTAGATACCCCTCATATTTTGGGAAAATATCATCCCCAGATATCTTATAACTATCTTCAGGTAGTGTCATGATTTTTTCATCTTATAATGAAACCTATAGAAAATATGGTGGTCTTAAAAATGGTTCTTCAACATGGATCTGTGGGATGGTGTTTGGGATTAGTGACTCGGTCATATGATGAGACAAATCTATCATGGATAGTGTTTGAGTGAATTTTTAGAGATAAGTTTTCTCCTACTATGTTAAATAATGTATGGATTCATGATCTTCTACAGATTCAATAGGGTAGCATGCTGGTGGTTGAGTATTCATTGAGGTTCACCAACCTCTCATGATACTTGATGGATATGGTGTGTGGTCAGTTATTCTAGTCTCAAAACTTCGATCAAGGTCTATTTAGATATATTTGTTCCAATTTGATACCTCTATGAATTAATATCTACACTGGAGCTATAGCGACCCCCAAAATACCGGGGTGCTTAATGAGACATGATACACTTAACAATACAACATTACAAACAAAATATCATGTCTCATCACAACAGAGGATCGTGAGGCTCGGGATTCTGGGAAACCAGCTGCTTTTGTTTAGCTTCATTAATATTAACCGTACCTGAAAAAAAAAATTAAACAAAACGTAGGGTGAGCAAAAATGCCCAGTAAGGGGTTTTAAAAACCATTTTTAGGAAAAATCCTTTCATACATAAATCCTTTGAAAAGAATACAAATACTTTTCTAAAACATTATCATTTATTAAAAACATGAAATCCAACTTTCTTTGAAAACCACTTGCACAAAGAGGCACGTACTTGCAATAAGCCTTAATGTAAACATGGTCAGAGTGCGCAAAATAAACAGAGAAGCAATACATAAAGTTAAAACAAGGTTACTTCAATTCCAAGGGAATTACTATGGCTAGGTAGGAAAACATGCATATCATGGTTCGTGAGAAGAATGCAGTTCATTTAACAGTTCATCATAAGAAAACAGTTCTTGTCACGTTAAGTACGGTTTCATGATCAAGGGAGCATTTCAAGGCAGACATTTTAGAAAGTGATAAAACATTACATTAAACAAGACAAGGATACGTAAAGTTCTTATGATACCAAACATATGTTTTACAGTTCTTATCACATGTTTCCTTTCTCATAGTCTAAGGGAATTTACCCAGTTAGGGATGTCCTGTTAGTTGAACCATCCCCTGGTTCACCATTAATCTTCATATGTGGAGGGAAAGTATAATGCCGGACCTTGTCAAGACCTTGCGTCAAGACCATAACTTAATACGGGCCAAGGCTAACCGCCAATCCCGTTTCCATAGCAACACAAGCCAAGGCTAACCGCCAAGACTGTAGCACATAACGTCTCATGAGACTCATCCTTTACCCAATGCATTGGAGCGCTGTATAATTCCGGGCGCACCCGTCCATAACATGTAAGTCCAATACTTCCCTCTCATATTTAGACATGGTCATACGTTCATTAGGTTTCATTCATATATTCATAGTCATAGTCTTTCATACATATTCACCATTTGAAGCAGATCATGTCATGAGCATAAATAAAGAATTTGAAGCAGATTATGTCATGAGCATAAATAAAGAATTAGAACTGGAAACAACAAGCTTATTACACAAGAAATAATAACTTAAACACTCAATGTATTGGTTTGTCATGTAGAATTACATTATTACTAAAGACCACTTCCAGGCTTAAGGATATCTTTAAAACATCTCCTTTTGGAACCATAATGTGCTAGAAAATTAAAAACAAGGCAAGTGTCATTTCTTGTAACTATTCAGAGTTCTAGAAATGGATAAGAATTAAAACAATCACCAAGCAATGTTAACTTTCGTTTGCCAAAAATACTGTCAATCAGTCCACAGTTATGTATATATGTAACACACGAAGCCGTGTATTGTGTCTATGTGTCTCAGTGGTTTAGTTAATTAAATAATACTCAATTGATTCATTACATGATTTACATATTCTTAAGAACATAAATTTTCTAACAAAAGGGGTAGATAGGGTTTTATAAAAGCACATAAGGAAATCAACTTATCACTTGTGAAGGAATTCAGTTTTATTCATACTTTGGATTCCCACAAATCTTGTCTTAATTTGATGTACACAAAAACAGTATATACATATTTATATTTCGAAGTAAAAGAAAACACAAAAACACACTTGACCCCTTTCAAGTATTTAACACATTAAAACATTAGTTTAGAACTAAAAATCATATTTTAGATACCCAAAAACAAAGGATTGAAAGTTATGTCAAATTATATATATGTATAACCGTGAAACACCAAGTTGATAAAAAAAAAAAGGTTCGCACGTTGTACCGAAAAAAAAATAACCTTCTTAGGACTCCTTTCATCCTCTGGCTATCATCAATTGTAAATTATAAAAGTAAAACGCATCAATTGAAAATTATAAAAGAAATCTGAAATGGTTGGTTTCACGTATATACCGATATAAGCATATTCTAAACAAACACAAAACTCGACTAACCCTTACCAGAATGGGGAGGAGATGATGCGGAAAATGAAATCCAGTGCAGAACCACCGGTTCTATATATATATATATATATATAACATATATATACATGCGAATATATAAAAAAAAACGAACTCAAGGTTGAACCACAACCGAATCATCAGACATCACCCTTACCTGAACTTGATGAAGAGGAGGAGGAGAGGAGGAAGGCCGGAGCGTCGCCTGAAGGTCGGAGAGGTCGGAAGCCGTTCCTTCGGTCCTCGGTGCAAAACCTTCCCAACCGGTGCAAGACAACCCTCAAGCCTGCGGTGCAACCAGGTCTTAAAGCCGAAATCGTGCAAGGAAGGCGACGGGGATCCAAGGCCGGGGTCAGTGTCAGGCTGTGTGGAAAGATGGCGCCGCTGGGTCTACACGGCGAAGAAGAAGAAAGAAAAAAAAAAGCAGCAGGCTACTGGTTCAGCGCAAGGGAGATGAGCGCGACGTGGAGAAGAAAACGCGAAACGCGATGAACGGCTGGGATTAAATGAGGGAGGGATCGGACGGCTGAGGGGTGTTGCGGTTTTAAAAGAAGGGACGGCCGGGATTCAATCGACCCGATCCAGCGGCTGAGGTAAGATGCGGCGCAAAACAGGAGGAAACACGGGCCTCCCCTACCCACGATTTGTTTCCTTTTGAAATCTTTTTATTTTTTTTTATAAAACTTTATCATTATTTAACATTCAATTATTTACAACTTTAATTATTTTAATAATAATTCTGTTGTCAAAATAATTTAATCAAGCCTAATTTATATTTTCATTATTCAACCATTCTTATTTAATCTTCAATTATTTTTAACCTTTATTATTTAAAACGTCATGGGTCATTTAATATAAGTGTATATTAATTAGTTCATTCCACCCTATTTTACATTAACATTGTTTACACCGTTAATATTCAAAACAAAACATTAAATAAACTACCCCATTAAAATGTGTTTTAACGTAAATTTCAACATTAAACCACAAGAATTTGTAAAGCAAGAAACCGAAACATTGACATAATTTCAAAAAAGTATTAATTATAAAAACATGTTGCGAACATTGGTATTATTATTACTTATATATATAATTTAGAAAAATAGGTATAATTCATTTTACATACAGTTTATCACAACATAAATATATATATTTATACAGGTACATCTACTAACTGAGGGTGTGCACATTTATATTTGTGAAAGAGGTAAAACCTCACCAGAAACATTAGTCCACCATTTTAAAAAAGAAAATAAATTAAACAAATAATGGAAGAACACAAAAATACTAATTATTTCCTTTTAAAACATAAAATACAAATCTTATTTTTGAAAACAAAGGATAATTAACATTGAGGTCATTTAAAACATTAAAGAAAAACTGCATATGTAGCATTCGGATCATTTTATTCCAACGGTCGGATTTATGACCGTTTGAGGTCCAACGGTCAGATTTATGACCGTTTGAGGTCCAACGGTCATTTTTGGTGCTTATAAAAGGATTAGGTCTCGGTGACCCTTACCTCAAGTGGCTGAAGGAGAAGCAAGGATGGTTCGTATGATCCCCTTGGTGTTGAGCACGGTCGAGGTGGCTTCAGCAATCCTTACGTTCCTTATGATGGATGCTCGGAATCCTTACCGCATACTCGGGCTCTTAGTGGTTCTAAGCAGTCTTCCTGTCATTGTAATCGGATTCTTGGTTGGAATCCTCGGTTAGTGATGTTTTGATTGTGGGAAGATGTAAACGTCAAGTTTCTTAATAAAAGAGAGTTTCATTCATGCTTGTTGTTACGTTTTTCGTTTATTTTCCTTTTCTTTTTAAAACAAGATGGTCCAACTAAAAGGGGAAACATATCATTACACAAAACATGAATTCTCGGGTTGTTACATTATCTCCCCCTTAAAAGAATTGCGTCCTCGCAATTCTATTCATAAAAAGACAAGAGAAAGACTTCAGTCGCACAACATCACCAAAACTGAAGGCCTGGCTCAGTTAACGGTACCCCTAAACTGATACACAGCTCCTCTGTTTCCCTGACCCAGATACACTTCGGGCAATAAGACTTGTACTCCTGCTCATGGGCACTACACACAGGCTTCCACAGGGAAGCTCGTGCAAGAAACAGCTCTGAGACGTCCGAGCAGACGAATCCCCTAGTAACCCTTCGAACTTCATCACGTTCGAGGTAGTTGAGGGGGACGACGCGATTGAGAAGGCTGACGTTCAGGATCTGGAACATGTAGGCGGCTCTGAGGTTGCCGTCCTGAGCTGCTACGAGAAAGCAAGCTCTGGCGGAGAAGTTCCGTGTCATAGAGAAACACTAAAACAGCCCTTCCTGGTATCTCCCCCTTCGCCTATAGCAGGGGAGCTGGGTGGTGGCAAGGAGGTGGATCACATATTCATTCTCCTGACACGCGCGGAGAATTTCTGGACTGTTTGCTATGTCCAGAAGACGTTGGCAGGACCCTCGTAGGTGGAGAAAGGAGGGAAAGTCCTCCATACAAGTTCTGATCAAGATAACCTCTACCAACTCGTCAGGCAGAGACGAGAGGTTCATCTGACCTGCCATCTGGAAGAAAAGGTAAACAAGAGAGGTCACTTACAACACTGAGAAGGAAGAGATCATAAACTTTTTTTTTTTAATTAAGAAAGTTTACACATTAAAGTCTGAGTTTTCCAGACGGACACTACAAAGAGAGGCGAAACTCTCTAACTCCACAAACCAAACACAGGAAGAACAAACAAGACTAAAGTCATGGGGACATTTATAACGCCTCTTGAGTTTCGCGTGAGGGGTGTGGAGTTGGGAAACGTCGGTGTACACTTCTTGCCTAAGAGACACCCGAGTGGACTCATTCTCCAACGCTTCGAAGTCCATTAACTGGCCCCAGAAGCCATAGTGCAGGACCTGGCACAGATAAGCTGCTCGAAGATCTCCGGCAGCAGCAGCTTCTTGGAAAGGGTTGTCTAGCATTGTGCCAAACTCCTCGCCCGCAGTAAACACTCGGAAGAGTCCTTCGTGATACCTTCCTCGACGTGCATACGAGGGAAACTGGGTCATCATCATGAGAAGATAGTCCATCCCTATTCCCCGGTGGAGACTAAGCACCCTAGATGAGTTCGACACATCGTATAGGTGCTTACACGTCATGCGAATGTGAGCGTAGTTCAAGAAGTTGTCACGACTAACTAGAGATATAATGTTCTCTAGGGCCTCGGTGGGGAGTGACAAAAGGTCAGTAGGTACATCAGCCATCTGAAAATCATAACGTTTTTACTTAATTAGTCTTAGCAATATATTTATATCACCTGGTTTTCCAGAGTTTCCTGAACCCATCCTCTGATACCAACTATAGCGACCCCCAAAATACCGGGGTGCTTAATGAGACATGATACACTTAACAATACAACATTACAAACAAAATATCATGTCTCATCACAACAGAGGATCGTGAGGCTCGGGATTCTGGGAAACCAGCTGCTTTTGTTTAGCTTCATTAATATTAACCGTACCTGAAAAAAAAAATTTAAACAAAACGTAGGGTGAGCAAAAATGCCCAGTAAGGGGTTTTAAAAACCATTTTTAGGAAAAATCCTTTCATACATAAATCCTTTGAAAAGAATACAAATACTTTTCTAAAACATTATCATTTATTAAAAACATGAAATCCAACTTTCTTTGAAAACCACTTGCACAAAGAGGCACGTACTTGCAATAAGCCTTAATGTAAACATGGTCAGAGTGCGCAAAATAAACAGAGAAGCAATACATAAAGTTAAAACAAGGTTACTTCAATTCCAAGGGAATTACTATGGCTAGGTAGGAAAACATGCATATCATGGTTCGTGAGAAGAATGCAGTTCATTTAACAGTTCATCATAAGAAAACAGTTCTTGTCACGTTAAGTACGGTTTCATGATCAAGGGAGCATTTCAAGGCAGACATTTTAGAAAGTGATAAAACATTACATTAAACAAGACAAGGATACGTAAAGTTCTTATGATACCAAACATATGTTTTACAGTTCTTATCACATGTTTCCTTTCTCATAGTCTAAGGGAATTTACCCAGTTAGGGATGTCCTGTTAGTTGAACCATCCCCTGGTTCACCATTAATCTTCATATGTGGAGGGAAAGTATAATGCCGGACCTTGTCAAGACCTTGCGTCAAGACCATAACTTAATACGGGCCAAGGCTAACCGCCAATCCCGTTTCCATAGCAACACAAGCCAAGGCTAACCGCCAAGACTGTAGCACATAACGTCTCATGAGACTCATCCTTTACCCAATGCATTGGAGCGCTGTATAATTCCGGGCGCACCCGTCCATAACATGTAAGTCCAATACTTCCCTCTCATATTTAGACATGGTCATACGTTCATTAGGTTTCATTCATATATTCATAGTCATAGTCTTTCATACATATTCACCATTTGAAGCAGATCATGTCATGAGCATAAATAAAGAATTTGAAGCAGATTATGTCATGAGCATAAATAAAGAATTAGAACTGGAAACAACAAGCTTATTACACAAGAAATAATAACTTAAACACTCAATGTATTGGTTTGTCATGTAGAATTACATTATTACTAAAGACCACTTCCAGGCTTAAGGATATCTTTAAAACATCTCCTTTTGGAACCATAATGTGCTAGAAAATAAAAAACAAGGCAAGTGTCATTTCTTGTAACTATTCAGAGTTCTAGAAATGGATAAGAATTAAAACAATCACCAAGCAATGTTAACTTTCGTTTTCCAAAAATACTGTCAATCAGTCCACAGTTATGTATATATGTAACACACGAAGCCGTGTATTGTGTCTATGTGTCTCAGTGGTTTAGTTAATTAAATAATACTCAATTGATTCATTACATGATTCACATATTCTTAAGAACATAAATTTTCTAACAAAAGGGGTAGATAGGGTTTTATAAAAGCACATAAGGAAATCAACTTATCACTTGTGAAGGAATTCAGTTTTATTCATACTTTGGATTCCCACAAATCTTGTCTTAATTTGATGTACACAAAAACAGTATATACATATTTATATTTCGAAGTAAAAGAAAACACAAAAACACACTTGACCCCTTTCAAGTATTTAACACATTAAAACATTAGTTTAGAACTAAAAATCATATTTTAGATACCCAAAAACAAAGGATTGAAAGTTATGTCAAATTATATATATGTATAACCGTGAAACACCAAGTTGATAAAAAAAAAAGGTTCGCACGTTGTACCGAAAAAAAAATAACCTTCTTAGGACTCCTTTCATCCTCTGGCTATCATCAATTGTAAATTATAAAAGTAAAACGCATCAATTGAAAATTATAAAAGAAATCCGAAATGGTTGGTTTCACGTATATACCTATATAAGCATATTCTAAACAAACACAAAACTCGACTAACCCTTACCAGAATGGGGAGGAGATGATGCGGAAAATGAAATCCAGTGCAGAACCACCGGTTGTATATATATATATATATAACATATATATACATGCGAATATATAAAAAAAAACGAACTCAAGGTTGAACCACAACCGAATCATCAGACATCACCCTTACCTGAACTTGATGAAGAGGAGGAGGAGAGGAGGAAGGCCGGAGCGTCGCCTGAAGGTCGGAGAGGTCGGAAGCCGGTCCTTCAGTCCTCGGTGCAAAACCTTCCCAACCGGTGCAAGACAACCCTCAAGCCTGCGGTGCAACCAGGTCTTAAAGCCGAAATCGTGCAAGGAAGGCGACGGGGATCCAAGGCTGGGGTCAGTGTCAGGCTGTGTGGAAAGATGGCGCCGCTGGGTCTACACGGCGAAGAAGAAGAAAGAAAAAAAAAAGCAGCAGGCTACTGGTTCGGCGCAAGGGAGATGAGCGCGACGTGGAGAAGAAAACGCGAAACGCGATGAACGGCTGGGATTAAATGAGGGAGGGATCGGACGGCTGAGGGGTGTTGCGGTTTTAAAAGAAGGGACGGCCGGGATTCAATCGACCCGATCCAGCGGCTGAGGTAAGATGCGGCGCAAAACAGGAGGAAACACGGGCCTCCCCTACCCACGATTTGTTTCCTTTTGAAATCTTTTTATTTTTTTTTATAAAACTTTATCATTATTTAACATTCAATTATTTACAACTTTAATTATTTTAATAATAATTCTGTTGTCAAAATAATTTAATCAAGCCTAATTTATATTTTCATTATTCAACCATTCTTATTTAATCTTCAATTATTTTTAACCTTTATTATTTAAAACGTCATGGGTCATTTAATATAAGTGTATATTAATTAGTTCATTCCACCCTATTTTACATTAACATTGTTTACACCGTTAATATTCAAAACAAAACATTAAATAAACTACCCCATTAAAATGTGTTTTAACGTAAATTTCAACATTAAACCACAAGAATTTGTAATGCAAGAAACCGAAACATTGACATAATTTCAAAAAAGTATTAATTATAAAAACATGTTGCGAACATTGGTATTATTATTACTTATATATATAATTTAGAAAAATAGGTATAATTCATTTTACATACAGTTTATCACAACATAAATATATATATTTATACAGGTACATCTACTAACTGAGGTTGTGCACATTTATATTTGTGAAAGAGGTAAAACCTCACCAGAAACATTAGTCCACCATTTTAAAAAAGAAAATAAATTAAACAAATAATAGAAGAACACAAAAATACTAATTATTTCCTTTTAAAACATAAAATACAAATCTTATTTTTGAAAACAAAGGATAATTAACATTGAGGTCATTTAAAACATTAAAGAAAAACTGCATATGTAGCATTCGGATCATTTTATTCCAACGGTCAGATTTATGACCGTTTGAGGTCCAACGGTCAGATTTATGACCGTTTGAGGTCCAACGGTCATTTTTGGTGCTTATAAAAGGATTAGGTCTCGGTGACCCTTACCTAAAGTGGCTGAAGGAGAAGCAAGGATGGTTCGTATGATCCCCTTGGTGTTGAGCACGGTCGCGGTGGCTTCAGCAATCCTTACGTTCCTTATGATGGATGCTCGGAATCCTTACCGCATACTCGGGCTCTTAGTGGTTCTAAGCAGTCTTCCTGTCATTGTAATCGGATTCTTGGTTGGAATCCTCGGTTAGTGATGTTTTGATTGTGGGAAGATGTAAACGTCAAGTTTCTTAATAAAAGAGAGTTTCATTCATGCTTGTTGTTACGTTTTTCGTTTATTTTCCTTTTCTTTTTAAAACAAGATGGTCCAACTAAAAGGGGAAACATATCATTACACAAAACATGAATTCTCGGGTTGTTACAGGAGCACTTGAGTAGGCCTTGGTGACAGAGATCTTCCTAGCTCAGTAGATGCAGAAAGTTGATGTCAGCAGTGGGAACATAGGGGTTGAGTCCTCGACAATAGTTATTTGATGGAATATATAGGGATATTGACATGTGAGATGTTTAAAGAGGTGGTCCAATGATATAAGTTCCATTTTTCAAGGCTCATAGGATTGATCTATTCAACTTATATAGAGTTGATGTTACTCAGGTGATGGTTGCGAACATCTCGCACGATATTTACCAATATTTTGTGCATCGGATAAGAAGATAGTGGATAGACCACCTAGGAAAAGCTAATGGAAGGTGAAGAAAATTTGGTAGGGTTGTGGACATAGAATAGCAGTAGTGGGAGCATCTTGGGGTGGAATACAATTTGACTTGTTACCACCACCACCCCAAGGTGATCCACGCTAGGCTCAGGGAGTTAGTGGTTCTGAATGGGGACATCTGATGGGGGTCGAGGCTTATGATGCAAAGGATATAGGGATTATTAGACATATAATATGTGTATTTTATAAATTTTATACAGTAATTATATACACAGGTTTGATTCATTCCTTTCTTTCCAGTTTTATGGTTCAAGAATTGTAGATTCCAGTTAAGCCCTTAGATCAACCATTTTGTTTGGAGACTCCTACCAGAGATGAATCAATGATCAAAAACTTATGATAGTATTATGGTTTTACTCTTGGAGTATATATTTTATTATGTGATCTCTATGTAATAGTTATGATTCCTTGTTATGACATCTTAGTAATGGATTTTCTATCCACAATTCAATCCCAAATTAACTATTTTTTAAAGAGGATTCGGTGTATTCGCAATGATGGGATAAGGTTTTCATTTGTAGGTGAAAAGGAAACCCATAAAGATTAGGAGGGGATCATATATAGGAGAGTGAAACTAATTACTGACCATTTTTATATTATGACTCTTGTAGTAGTGAATTCTATGGGATACAAGTTTCCTACAGTAGTGGAAGAGTATGAGTACATCTTTTGTGAGGATGTTCCATGTTTACATTCCTACTGAGATATAGACTTCTATATTGAATTAAACCCTAGTAAACCCCTAGGATCTATATCAACATATCAGATATATCCTTCCAAGATTCATGAGATGAGGGTATATTTGGAGGACTTATAGAGGAAGGTCATGGTTAGACCTAGTATTTCCCTCAAGGTAGCCATAGTTTTGTTTTCTAAGAAGGAAAATGGGAGATTGAGGTTATGTGTGGATTACCATCACCTGAACCAGGTGACTGTAAAGAATAAGTATCCACTTATGAGGATAAAATACATCTTTTATTAGTTGAGAATGGCATTATTGTTCTTAAATTTTGACCTCAGATCAATATATCACCAACTTCAAGTATAGGATGAGGATATACCAAAGATCGCATTCTTATTCCACTATAGTCACTATAAGCACTTAGTGATTCCCTTTGGCATGATGAATTCTCACACAGTGTTCATGACACCCATTAAATGAAATTTCACCCTTTCTTATATTATTTTCTGGTGGTCTTCATTGATGGAATCCTATTTTACTTAGCATCTAAGGAGGAGCATACGAGACACTTAAGTATGGTTCAAGAAACACTCAAAAAGAACAATATATATGAGAATAATTTGAAGTTTAAATTATGAATTTAGGAGGTTTAATTTCTAGGATATTTCATCTTATTATATAGTGTAGTAGTGAAACCAGTAATGTTTGAGGCAGTGTTTTCTTAAGAGCCACCCAAAAGTATGATGGAGGTGTGGATCTTCCTTAGGTTGGCAGGATACTATTTCAGATGTGTTCCCCATTTCTCCTGAATATCATCTCCCTTGACTTATTTGACTCAAAATGGGTATCCTTTTATGTGGGCATATAGGTTCTAGAAATCTTTTCAAAAGTTGAGTCAGATATTAAAGAGCACCCCCATCTTAAGATTTATATAGGAGCATGTTGAGTACATAGCGTTCTACGATGCCTCATGGACTAGACTTGGTTGTGTTCTGATACAGAATAAGAAAATGAATCTACATGGCTAGTTTCAATTTATACCACATGATAAAAACTATAAGTCATAATATATTGACTTGGAAGTGGTAGTATTTACACCAAATATGTGGGGACACTACCTTATGGGTTAGTGGTTTATCATCTATTCTAACCACAAGAGTCTCAAGTACATATTCTATCATAGGAATCTTAACTTCAGATGGTGGATATGGCTAAAGTTTCTCTAGGATTATGACTTCAAGATATTCTATTCTACTGATAAGGAGAGCATAGTGGAAAATTATCTTAGTAGGATATCATGTTCTTAGTTTTTTGATGAGGTTTCAGATTAGTTAACCTTAATTCATTTTTATTTTATAGAGAAGAATTGTTCAGTTTATCTCCAGTTGATGGTTTCTAACACACCTATTATATAGTGTTTTAGGTAGTCACAACAAGGTGATAGAAGAAATGGGATTTTACGTGATCATATATCCACTATACATGATCTTGATGGATTTTCTAAAGGTGGGGAGCATGTAATATTTTTTAGAGGATAGAAAATGGTTCCAGTGATATTGTGGGAGGAGGTGGTGATGCAGTTTCATACATCCCCATTCTCAGTACACCCAGGTGTGTAAATAATTTACCAAGACCTTCAGGGTCAGTTATAGTGGAAAATAATTAAAAAAGGTGTAGTGTAGTTTGTTTCTCAATTCCTCACATGTCAGTAGGTGAAGTCTGACCACCATGTTATTGTGGTTTTTTATCAACTCCTTAAGGTTTTAGAGTGGAAGTGGGATGGGATATCTATGGAATTAATGATGGGGAATCCATGTACATCTAGAGAACATTATACCATCTGGGTGATAATAGAACGACTCACCGAGTCAACCTACTTTCTATCTATTTGATAGAAGATTTCAGTAGACATCTTGGGATGCCTTTATGTGTAGTAGATAGTCTATATCCATGGAGTTCCCTTTAAGATCATTTTAGACTATTATTCTCACTTTACATTATTATTATAGAGTATTATAAGAGGCCTTTGTGAATTGGTTGTATTTGAACATGTATTTTTACCTTCAGACCGATGGCCAGAATGAGAAAACCATTCAGGTTTTGGAGGACATGTTGTAGGTTTTCATGTTAATCTTTTGTAATAGATGAGAGTATTATTTACCCTTATTAGAGTATTTTTACAATAACTACTACCATTCCACCAAGAATATTGAACCATTGAAGGACTTTTATGGGAAACCTTGTTGTAATTCCCCGAACCCAATTACCCAGAGCTGGTGCATTATTACATAACATTGGCATGATCACAAGAAAGATCAAGTCTCGAAAGACCGATTAGTTTAGTAGCCTTGGAATAAATAGATACATTCATAATGTTTACATTACATAATAAAATTAAAAACTACAACAATATAGTCTCCATAGTCCACAATCTTATCCCCTCATACTATCCCTGCAGGTCATTCATAAAATACTTCTTCACATCCTGGGAAAAATTAAACATAGAAAGGGGTGAGCTCAAATGCCTAGTAAGGATAACAATATAACAGAAACTTTCATAAATAAGAATAAACATTTAAGGCAATGTATAACTAAAACAAAAGCCTTTTAAAACTTTAACTTTAGAATAATATGGAAGAAATAAAATGAAATAATTCCATATATTTATTCACATGGATATTCTACTAGTCGAATAATCACATGAAATATCAATAACCACTTTCATAATGATGGAATGCATAATGCCAGACTATCTTAACCACATAGCCAAGGCCTTGTGCCAAGAATAAAAATAATATTTTGTCAAGGCCTTGTGCCAAGACACTAGTTTGTCTCATGAGACCTACCGATGCATCGAGGAGCTATAGCGGGCTCCACCCATCACTTATTAAGTCTATTTCATTCCTCATATGAACAGGTTTAAACATAACATAAACATTTGTATTAAAACTAGCATAAGAAATTTCAATACTTTATTCATAAACCATGAATGGTATAAAAATAATACATCCCTAGTCAAGCATATCACAAAACCATAAATACAATATGGAAGTCTTGTATCATAATAAATCAACTCCAAATAAACTTAAAAGCCATCAAAGGATGTTGATATAGATGAAATCAAAACTCTTTTTAGAGAAATATCTCTTTCTATTTTGAAATCATTTAAGAGTCACATAATTATAAAATAAAAAATTTACTTTGAAAATTTTCTTATAAGATTTTAAGGGAAGATTTGAAGATTTTATAACAGCGGAAAATAGTCGCACCCGCCGTATAAGTTAAAAAAACATTCCTACCTTAATTCTGTCGAAAAGGTTAAAAAGCACCTTATTTGAAAAACAACAGAAAGATTCCATTATAAACCTATTATAAAAAGTCAAAAGAGGGTATAAATGACTTTAACCCATATTATTTTAAATAGGAAAAATGTTTTGGAATACATTTTTAAGAGACATGGATGTTGATGATAAAGAAATACATGTAGATTATTACATATAAACAACCTCGGATAATGAAGAGATTGCAAAATAAACCCTTACCTTGTACTTTTCTTTGGTTGGGGGTAGTTTAAACTCTAGTATAATGGTGAAATAATTGTTATTAAATTATATAAGAATCATATACATTAATATTATACCATATATGATCTTTTAACATTGCTTTGTTAATAATATCTTAGTATTATCGTCATTTCGGGTGTTAACTTACTCATTTTCTTCTATATGTTTTGTTACGTAAGCCATGTATTTCATGGATAGGTTGTATATTATTCATATCCGTAATGATATCAAGTCCTTAAAAATTATTTTTAAATCATCAACTGATAATTATACTTGAATGGATACGATGGAGAATGAATCTCATCGCGTTCGTGGAGACGGTAGTCCGTACGTACGCACGAGCGACAATATAATTTTTTTAATATTAAGATAATATATAATTGGATGTTATATCATATATACAGAATAATTAACAAGTTATATTTATTATTTACATGAATTACACATCATTATTATACCCATCCAAATAATAATTTATTGAATAACAATTACACCACGACGTGGAGACGGTAAGCCGTACGTACGCACGTATGGTGACATGTCATTCAAAGGATGGATAGAATAATGAATATGGTTGTACCATATTTATAATAACATCACAGTATATATAATATACTCGAGTTATTATTTTATACTGGGAATAATAAAGAAATAAGGAGTTGAATAAGAAAGGAACTTGAAAGAGGGTGGTGAAAACATTACCTATTCTTCGGGTTCTTCCTTTTGATTTGATCAAAAGGGATCCTTAGGTTGGCTTTATGATCAAAATAAGGCCTCTAGGATGAAGTGAGGGAAGTTGATAGAGTATTTGGGTAGGTTTTGGCCGACCCAAAAGGCTTTGAATGTGTGAATTAGTGAGAAGGGGGAGTTCCCTTTTATAAGAGGGGTGAGGGGCACCTTTGGAAAAGCTAGAAATATTATTTTATAATAAATTCATATTCGGTTTATAATGGCACCAAAGTAGATTATTTAGAGGTTAAGGTGGGTATGGGTTGAAAACCACTCAACCAATAAAAGTTAGACAGGTTTGGGTCATTATATTAACCTTATCTTTTAGTTTGAAATCTTAGTTAATTAGTTTGACACTTACCATGTCACTTTGTATTTTTATATTATATAGTTAATAAACATACTATATACCTCCAAGAGACCCCCAAGTGGTCCATTAATGATACACCTATCATGATATAAGTCTCTTGGTTGAACCTTATATTTTTAGGAATTGAATATAAATTAATAATATAATATTTGTTTTAAAAACTCTTTTATGTCAATTTGGACACTATTGAGTATTTTGTTTTTGATAAATTTATAACAGAATTATTACTTATAAAAAAATTTATATAATCAATAATAATATGTCATATTAACCTAGAAAATTAGTGGAATTCATAAAAAGTCTCAAATTACATTTATTTTGATATTTATACTATCAATTATTTTAATATTTCATTAATTAGGTAATTACTGCATCACCATTCTGTCATAAATAAATTAAATTATTTCATATATAAAAATTATAAATAAAATACCATTATGTATAAAATATTTTTATATTTCTAATGAATATTTACAATCGAATTTATCTTATGTATAACCCTATATTAAAAATGTTTTAGTAAATAAACTTTGATTTTAACTCTTTTAACTCTTCTTTGAATTAAATAATAATAAATGTCATAATCTAATCCAAGTGGACCTAATTGATAATATTTTATTCCTAAGGTTGTTTTTGGTCGAGATACACGTGTCCAATAGAATTAGGACATGTGTTAGGGTAATATTAATATCATTTATACCCTTAATTACCCTATTTACTTTTAACCGTGGTAAATAAAAGTAAAAAGTTACTATTCAGCAAAAATTATTTTCATCTCATTGGACCACATTTTAATCCTTGATATTAACCATGTCTCTTGGATTTTTGAAATTCCACTCACAGAAGTGGTAAAATTAAGTTTTATGTGAATTTCCAAATTCTCCTAGGAGGTGGGTAAAAGACGGTGAAAAGTTCAATAAAATTTTTATATATCTAAAATTATTCTAAACTAACTCCAATGAATTAAGTTGAAAATATATAGGTATTATGTATATATTTTGAACTTAATTAAATTTAAATAAAATAAATAATTATTTAAATAAAAATTTGTTTTTAAACCATAACTATGTGTTTTTTCACTATTCATCAAAAATTTAAAGTTTTCAGAAAAATACCAAAATTTCACCCGTGGCTAATTTAGATATTCTCAATCCAAAAATGAAGTCCATTTTGAAATATAAAATTTATAAAATTTCAAAAAGTGGGTATTACTATTCATAACGGCTAGTTTGATTGGTTGTGGTGTGTGTGTTAGAACTCGAAGTTGCGTACAACACACGCTACTGTATTATTCAAAGGAAAGCGTACCATGGAAGCTTGGGGTGGTACATTCTCCCCTCCTTCAAATAATTTCTTCCTCAAAATTTCTAGAATACTACCGCATGAAAAGACTCGGGTGGTTCTTCATTATAAGTTCCTCGGGTTCCCACGTTGCCTCTTCCATCTTATGGTTTCTCCACAAGACTTTTACCAGACGAGTCGTCGGGTTTCTCAGTACTTGTTCTCTCATATCAAGAATCTTGACGGGCTCTTCGCAATAAGACATATCAGGTTCCAGTTCTAATTCCTCATAGGTGAGTACATGCGTTGGGTGAGGCATGTATTTCCTCAACAGTGATACGTGGAACACATCATGAACTTTGGAGAGACTTGGCAGCATTTCCAAATGGTAAGCTACATCCCTAATTCATTCTAGAATTTTGAAAGGTCTGATGTACCTAGGACTCAATTTACCCTTCTTACCGAAACGTATAACTCCCTTCCATGGAGATACCGTCAAGAAAACATGATCTCCTACCTGAAATTCCAAATCCTTCCTTCCGTTATCGGCATAGCTCTTATGCCTACTTTGAGCTGCTTTGATGTGGTTTTGGATTACCTTTACCTTTTCCATTGTTTCCTCCACTAGTTTTGGGCCTATAAGTTTTCGTTCACCAACGTCATCCCAACAGGTTGGTGTGTGACATCTCTTTCCGTATAATGCTTCATATGGTGCCATCTGAATACTCGAATGGAAGCTATTGTTATAGGAAAATTATACCAGAGGTAAATATTGATCCCACATACCCTGAAAGTCAAGCGAGTAAGATCTCAACATGTCTTCTAAGGTTTGAATAGTCCATTATGATTGTCTATCTGTTTGAGGGTGGTAGGCAGTGCTCAATTGAAGTTCAGTATCTAGGGATTTCTGAAGACTCTTCCAGAATCTTGAAGTAAAACGGGGATCACGATCAGAAACAATCGATAAGGGTACTCCATGAAGTCTCACCACTTCATTAATATATAGTATTTCTAGACTTTCCGATGGTAGATCTTCTCTTATAGCAAGAAAATGTGCTGACTTGGTAAGAAGATCAACAATCACCCATACTTCATCGTTCCTTCTAGGAGTCTTTGGTAGCCCCATGACAAAGTCCATCGTAATATTGTCCCATTTCCACTCCGGTATGGGAAGAGGTTGCTTGACTCCTCCAGACTGTTGCCTTCTAGCTTTCACTTGTTGACAAACCATACATCTCGACACAAAATCATAAATATCCCTCTTCATGTTGTCCCACCAAAAATGTTCCTTCAAGACTCTATATATTTTGGTGCTCCCAGGGTGTATAGAGAAATTGGAACTATGAGCGTTGTCCAACAATTCCCTTTTTAGATCAGGTATATTGGGAACACAAAGTCTCTTCCCAAATTTCAAAATTCCATCTTCATACCCAAAGTCATTCAATATCCCATCATTCACAGCTTTAATCTTCTTTTGAAATTCTTCATCATCGGTCTGAGAACTCTTAATCCTTCTTAGTAAATATGGTTTGGAAACCATTTGAAAATCATTGATGTTTCACCTTCCATGGTTATTCCCATGTCCATATTCACTAGATCCATGAAAATTGGATCCCTTTCAATTCTCATAATGTTCAAAACTCCATGATATTTTCTTCTCAAAACATCTTCCACCTTATTTTCCTTCCTCGGGTGGTAGTGTATATTACAATCATAATCCTTGAGTAATTAGAGCCATCTTCTTTGCCTCATGTTGAGTTCTTTTTGTGAGAAAATATACTTCAAACTCTTGTGATAAGTATAAATCTCACATTTTTCACCATAGAGATAGTGCCTCCATATCTTTAAAGCAAAGATCACAGCTGCTAACTCGATATCATGAGTAGGATAGTTTATCTCGCAAATTTTCAACTATCGTGATGCATAGGCAATAAACCTATCATTCTACATAAGGACACAACCAAGTCCTTTCTTCGATGCATCACTATAAATAACGAGCCCATCATTCCCCGATGGTAGAGTAAATATAGGAGCATTGACTAATATTCTCTTCTGTTCTTTGAAACATTCTTCACACTCTTTTTTCCAAACAAGTTTAACCCCCTTACATGTGAGCTTTGTTAATGGATTATCCAATCGGGCAGAATTCTGGACGAAACGTCGATAATAACCAGCTAAACCAATAAAACTCTGTACCTCAGTTATACTTGTGGGTGCTGTCCATTCTTGGATTTCCTTGGTCTTAGAAGGATCAACAGATATTCCATCTTTAGAGACAATATGGCCAAGAAAGGAAATCTCCTGAAGCCATAATTCACACTTGCTAAACTTCCCATATAATTCATGTCTTCTCAGAGTCTTCAGGATAATGTGCAAGTGATTTTCATGATCTTCGTAGATTTTGGAGTATACCAAGATATCATCAATATATACCACCACAAAATCATCAAGATATTCTTTGAAAACTCTATTCATTAGATCCATAAATACAGAGGGTGCATTAGTAGCCCAAAAGGCATTACCGTAAACTCGTAATGCTCGTACCTTGTTCGAAATGTTGTCTTCGGAATGTCTTCCTTCTTCACACACAACTAATGGTATCCAGATCGAAGGCCAATCTTTGAAAAGTATTGAGCTCCATGCAGTTGTCCAAATAAATCATCAATGCGAGGTAGGGGATACTTGTTCTTTATTGTTATAGCATTGATCTCCATGTAGTCGATACATAACCTCATAGATCCATCTTTCTTTTTAACAAAAAGAACAGGGGCTCCCCATGGAGAAACACTTGGGCAAATAAATACCTTATTACTCAATTCCTCTATTTGTTTCTTTAGTTCAACTAATTCCATAGTGGCCATTCTATAAGGTGTCTTCGATATAGGCTTTGATCCAGGAATTAAATCAATGGAAAACTCAACTTATCGTTCTAGAGGATGTCCAGGTAAATCTTCCGGAAACACATCTACATATTCTTTCACAATAGGTACATCCTCTATTTGAACATTCCATTCCTCAACCACAATCATTTCATTCTCTTCCTCCCCAATAATTGAATTTAGTTGAGATACTAGGGGTGGATCTAGATAAGAATTAGGTGTTGATGATTCTGCTCTAAAGATAAGGTGTTCCTTATCATCATCATCAAAAATCGTAACCTCCTTCTTCTTACAATAAATATTTTCATCATGGTCCAAAATCCAATCCATACCGTGGATTATATCAAACTCAATCATAGGTATGACGATAACATCAGCAGATAAAGAACATTTATGTGCTCTAATGGGGACCAATTCACAAAACTTTGTTGCAATGATACTTCCCTTAGGAGTTTTAACTGACAACTCCCTTGTTAAATCAAATTGAAAATATCTAATTTTCTTAGCAAACTGGGAAGATATGAAATAATGCGATGATCCAAAATCAAATAATGCATTTGATAAACTTGAAAAAACCATTAAATTACCTGCCACCACGTCTTTCGGAGCTTCTACCTCAGCAGTAGTGATAGCATAAGCTTGGCATTGATCCCTTGGCCTTTTCTGAGATAAGTTCCCCTGACGCATAGGACATTCATTTGCATAATGTCTCATCTCCCTAAAATTATTGAAATGGACATCGGTAGCTTCCTTCTTCCCCTTGAAATCATGAGCTTGGTGGCCTTTTTCAGCACACTTGTAACAGACTCACATTCCTTTTAAGCAAGTACCGGGGGGTTTCTTCCCACATTTACTGTAGGATGGATATTCAACTTTTCCTTTCTTCCCCTTATTTCCATTCCCATATTGATCAGCAGATCTCTTCTTCTCTTGCTTTTCTTTAAAGTCATAAGACTTAGAGAATTCCTTTTCTGTCTTGATAGCACATGAGACAATGTCTTTGTACGATGAGAAGGACTATGAGACTAATACTCGACGGAGAAATGGTTTTAACCCATAAAAGAAACAATCAATATTACTTCTTGGGTTACGTATATAATCTCCATCATACCTTGATAACCTTGTAAATTTAGCCTCATACTTTGCGACATTCTCATCCTTCTTTTGTCTCAGACTCATAAATTGCCTTTCCATATCTGCTTGATGGTCACGTTGAATGTATTTTTCTAAAAATAGATCTTTGAACTCCCTACATTCCATATTTGATACTTTATCATCTTCCTTCATGTTTTGAATCAATGACCACCATTGATCAGCATCTCCAGTGAGGCGATAAACTGCCATGACAACTTTTTACCCCTCACTACTCCCCAAAGCCTGAAATATTTTCTCTAGGGAACTTATCCATTGCTCAGCTACTAATGGATTTGTACTCTCATTGAATGTTGGTGGTTGCTACCTCATGAAGCGATCTAACATTGATCCTCCACATTGGGGATCATGGTGCTCCATACGGGTAAGGTTATTATTCACAACCTGAGTGAGTTGTCCCAGTATGGTGATTAGTTGATCAGCACTAGTTGCATCACCAACTCCACTATTATTATCTTGAGCATGAGGGAAATCCCTACATGGAGTGTGTGCATTGATACGATTTCTATTTCTTCCACTAGGCACAATTTCTAAACAATGTCATAAACTAGATCAGTTTATGAATCAAAATACATAATTCCATACTTATAAAACACTTAACATAAATTGAACTATTTATGGATATAATCCATAATCATAAAAATGTTTTCTTTAAGGACGTATATACTCATAAACCCTTAATAATGATTTGTAATGAAAATGATAGTTATCCTAAGCATATCCCCCGAGAGTGTCGTAACCAAGAGTGCAGCAAGGCCCGTTGTCGTGCACCAGTTCTCGTTCGAGTCTAGCTCAAAGCAGTGTTTTCAAGTTTTACCCCTAGGTACATTTGTGCCAGAGCCGGCTCTACCTACTCATATCTAGACAGGGATGTATTGCTCGGAAAACTCACAAAATCTCTACAATTCCAAAATTCTAGGAAGTTCTTCTATACTAATCCTCAAAGTCCATCTTAAATCTATGTACTATATTCAGAGTTTATCTAAATCTAGCTTCCAAGGATTGTACTAAACTTCCTCTGATACCAACTGTAACGCCCCGACCCAAGTTACCCAGAGTCGGTGCATTATTACATAACATTGGAATGATCACAAGAAAGATCAAGTCTCTAAAGACCGATTAGTTTAGTAGCCTTGGAATAACTAGATAAATTCATAAAGTTTACATTACATCATAAAATGAAAAAATACAAGAATATAGTCTCCATAGTCCACACTCTTATCCCCTCATACTATCCCTGTAGGTAATTCATAAAATACTTCTTCACATCCTACAAAAAATTAAACATAGAAAGAGGTGATCTCAAATGCCCAGTAAGGATAAGAATATAGCGGAAACTTTCATAAATAAGCATAAACATTTAAGGCAATGTATAACTAAAACAACATCCTTTTAAAACATGAACTTAAGCATTATATGGAAGAAATAAAATTAAATAATTCTATATACTTATTCACATGGATATTCTACTAGTCGAATAATCACATGCAATATCAATAACCACTTTCATAATGATGGAATGCATAATGCCAGACTATCATAACCACATAGCCAAGGCATCGTGCCAAGACTAAAAATAAGATTTTTTCAAGGCCTTGTGTCAAGACACTAGTTTGTCTCATGAGACCTACTGATGCATCGAGGATCTATAGTGGGCTCCACCCGTCACTTATTAATTCCAACGCATTCCTCATATGAACCGGTTTAAACATAACATAAACCTTCGTATTAAAACTAGCATACGAAATGTCAATACTTTCATCATAAACTATGAACGGTATAAAAATAACACATACATATTCAAACATATCACAAAACCATCAATACAATATGGAAGTTTTGTATCATAATAAATCAACTCCAAATAAACTTAAAATACATCAAATGATGTTGACAAAGATGAAATCAAAACCCTTTTTAGAGAAATATCTATTTCTATTTTGAAGTAATTTAAGAGTCACATAATTATAAAATAAAACATTTACATTGAAAATTTTCTTATAAGATTGTAAGGGAAGCTTCGAAGATTTTATAAGGGCGGAAAATAGCCGCACCCCCCGTATAAGTTAAAAAAACATTCTTACCTTAATTCTTTCAAAAAGGTTAAAAAGCACCTTGTTTAGAAAAAGATGAAAAGATTCATTTATAAACCTCTTATAAAAAGTCAAACAAGGGTATAAATTACTTTAACCCATATTATTGTAAATATTAAAAATGTTTTGAAATAAATTTTTAAGAAACATGGATGTGGATGATAAAGAAATCCTAGTAGATTATTATGTATAAAAAACCTCGGATAATGAAGAGATCGCAAAATAAACCCTTACCTTGTAATTTTCCTTGGTTGGGGGTAGGTTAAACTCTTGTATAATGGTGAAATAATTTTTATTAAATTATAAAATAATAATATACATTAATATGATACTATATATGATCTTTTAACATTTCTTTGTTAATAATATCTTAGTATTATCATTGTTTCTGGTGTTAACTTACTCGTTTTCTTTTATATGTTTTGTTACGTAAGCCATGTTTGTCATGGATAGGTTGTATATTATTCATATCCATAATGATATAAAGTCCTTAAACATTATTTTTAAATCATCAAATGATAATTATACTTGAATGGATACGATGGAGAATAAATCTCATCGCGTTCGTGGAGACGGTAGTCCGTACGAACGCACGAGCGACAATATCATTTTTTTGATATTAAAATAATATATAATTGGATGGTATATAATATATAAAAAATTATTATCATGTTATATTTATTATTTACATGAATTAAACATCATTATTATATCCATCCAAATAATAATTTATTGAATAACAATTACACCACGACATGGAGACGGTAAGCTGTATATACGCACATATGGTGACATGTCATTCAAAGGATGGATAGAATACTGAATATGGTTGTACCATATTTATAATAACATCACAGTATATATAAGATACTGGAGTTATTATTTTATAATGGGAATAAAAAAGAAAGAATAATTTGAAGAAGAATGGAACTTGAAAGAGGGTGGTGAAAACATTACCTCTTCTTCGGGTTCTTCCTTTTGATTTGATCAAAAGGGCTCCTTAGGTTGGATTTTTGATAAAACTAAGGCCTCTAAGATTAAGTGCGGGAATTTTATAGAGTATTTGGTCAGGGTTTGGCTGAGCCAAAAGGCTTTGAATGTGTGAATTAGTGAGAAGGGGGAGTGCCCTTTTATAAGAGGGGTGAGGGGCACCTTTGGAAAAGCTAGAAATATTATTTTATAATAAATTAATATTCGGTTTCTAATGGAACCAAAGTGTATTATTTAAAGTTTAAGGTGGTTATGGGTCGAAAACAACTCAACAAATAGAATTTAGACAGGTTTGGGTCATTATATTAACCTTATCTTTTAGTTTTAACTCTTAGTTAATTAGTTTGACACTTACCATGTCACCTTGTATTTTTATATTATATAGTTAATAAACTTACTATATACCTCCAAGAGACCCCCAGTGGTCCATTAATAATACACCTATCATGATATAAGTCTCTTGGGCTAAACTTAGATTTTTAGGAATTTAATATAAATTAATAATATAATATTTCTTTTAAAAACTCTTTTATGTCAATTTAGACACTATTGTGTATTTTGTTTTTTATAAATTAATAACAGCATTATTAATTCGAAAAAAAATTATATAATAAATAATAATATGTTATATTAACCAATAAAATTAGTGTAATTCATAAAAAGTCTCAAATTACATTTATTTTGATATTTATAATATCAATTATTTTAATATTTCATTAATTAGGTAATTACTGCATCACCATTGTGTCATAAATAAATTAAATTATTTAATATCTAAAAATTAAAAATAAAATAACATTATGTAGTAAATATGTTTATCTTTCTAATGAATACTTACAATCGAATTTATCTTATGTATTACCCTATATTAAAAAACCTTTAATAAATAAACTTTGATTTTAACTCTTTTAACTCTTCTTTGAATTAAATAATAATAAATGTCCTAATATAATCCAAGTGGACCTAAATGATAATATTTTATTCCTAAGGTTTTTTTTGGTCGAGATACACCTGTACAATAGAATTAGGACATGTTTTTGGGTAATATTAATATCATTTATACCCTTAATTGCCCTATTTACTTTTAATCGTGGTAAATAAAAGTAAAAAGTTACTATTCACCAAAAATTATTTTCATCTCATTGAACCAAATTTTACTCCTTGATATTAACCATGTCTCTCAGATTTTCTAAATTCCAATCACAGAAGTGGTAAAATTAAGTTTTATGTGATTTTCCAAATTCTCCTAGGAGGTGGGTAAAAGACGATGAAAAGTTCAATAAAACTTTAATATATCTAAAATTATTCTAAACTAAATCCAATTAATTACATTGAACTTATATAGGTATTATGTATCTATTTTGACCTTAATTAAATTTAAATAAAATAAATAATTATTTAAATAAAATTTTGGTTTTAAACCATAACTCATTGTTTTTTCACTATTCATCAAAAATTGAAAGTTTTCAAAAAAATACAAAATTTTCACCCTAGGCTAATTTCGATATTAAAAATCCAAAAATGAAGTCCATTTTGAAAGGTAAAATTTATAAAATTTCAAAAAGTGGTTATTACTATTCATAACGGCTAGTTTGATTGGTTGTGGTGTGTGTGTTAGAACTCGAAGTTGCGTACAACATACGCTACTGTATTATTCAAAGGAAAATGTACCGTGGAATCTTGGGGTGTTACACTTATAGGTAACCACTTTTTTAGAATTGTCTATGGGAGTTATCACTCATGGGGCCAGAGTTGGTGCGAGCTATGAAGGGAGGGTGCAAATTTTCTAAGCGCAAATGAGGACATCACAGTGCTATCAGAAGTCCAATAAGGGCCAAAAAAATAGGCCTTCAGAGTTTTCAGAGGGATAAATTTTTTATCTCAATATATCACCTAGACATGGATTAAATATATGTGGCTAGAGAGAAAATATATCTCTGATATTCATTATCCCTTTATAGGTACTGAGTAGGGTTAGAAAGGTGGCTTACCTCTTAGATCTATTGCCACAATTTAACCATCTACATGAAATATTCCATGTATCATGGCAAAGGGGGTACGTGAATGACTCATCATATTATATCAACTATGGTGAGCTAGACATAAATGATGGATATACCTTTATAGAGTACTCAATGGAGATCAAGGATCTGTAGGAAGTGGTACTCTGTGGATGAGTGATTTCATTGGTGTGTGTCTAGTGGTAGAATGGGAATCTTCACTAGAGATTTTGGGAGTGGGTGACTTAGATGTGAGATCAATACCCACATGTTTTTAGTAGTATTTTTCCATTTTCATGATGAAAATACCAAATATGGGAGAATGTAATGTCTATTTTTCATATAAATATTTTAAATATGTCTATAAATATTTTCATAGCCATGAGATGAGAAGGTGAAATCCGATGAGCTCAGAATTGATATTCTAAAAAAATATTAAATATATTAGTATCAAAAAAATGTTGTTTCCATAGAAAAGAGGAATAAATTCTAAAAAGTTCCCTTGATTATAAATAATAGTTCATCGCTAAGTTTAAAGTGTGGTTTTTTTCATAGGCATGATATAATCTTTGTCGACATAGGGTGTATGTGGAAAATTTATTGTGGGAAAAAATAATAAATTTATTTATTTATTAATTTATTTAATTTAATTTAAACATTGAACTAGTTAAAAACCTATGTAAACCTAGTTATAACTAAATTTCATAGTTTCCATCATAACCTTGTAATTTGAGTGGGGATTCAGTGGAGGATATTCTATGGATGATCATAGATGGATTTTTATTTGGGGATCATTGCACTAGAAGAACCTATAGATATCATCATCGACAATGGCCCGGAACCATTATTCATAAATGATCGATCCAAGATTGATGTAGGAAATTTATTTTTATGTGTATTTATCCCCATATTCTTATCCTTTGATGAATGTTACTCAATCAAATAATTGATTTATTTTCAGATCAATTGTATCGCTTGTATGAGATTATTTTTTGGGAACATAGATATTTATTTTGTTGTTTAATTTTTATCTCTTCATTATTCAATCTAATGGAATTAAATTGAGGCCAACATGAACATTGGAAGAGGTCTTTTCCTTCATGTTTTCTTGTGAAATTCATTTCTAGTTATTATTTTTTTCATCATTGGCATTCATTTTGGAAGGTTTTATGACAAATACATGGCAATCAATCATTGTTCACCCATTCTTTAGTGAAATGGAATGACACTACAGATATGGGTCTAAGGTGGTTATGGTATTGATCTATGATTGTGGTAACAAAGGATCAGTACTAGATAAGAGTTCTTCATTTAGGATTTGTGGTTCATTGGTGGGATGGCATGACTGATTGGTTTCCTTTGTGAATCGGATGTCTAGATTCCAATGAGAGGTAGTGAAATGTCTCAACTAGATTAGATCTATGTTTACCGACATGATTAAAAATTGGATCATAGGATATATGAGTATATTAAGATTCATGAACTATGGAATCTATAAAATTATGTGGTACATTGCGATTGATCCCAAAATACACACCATGTGGGGCCCTAAATGTGGTGCCATGGTTTCTGTGGAGAATATTGTATCACATGTTATGTGAAATGTGTCACATTCCATGTGACATGACATGGTGGCTTAGAATGTACCAAAGGAGGTATATGTGCATATACACATCTAGGTAAACAACATGGACAGAGTACACCGGCCGAGCCACGTACCGAGACACGGCCTGGTACACAGGAATGACCAGGTGTACACAGGCATGGGAAGAGGTACATGAGTATGGACGCAGGAATGTTCGAGGTAATAATTACACTCTATGTACCATACTTACACACTATATACTTTTTCAGATAAGGCTGGGAGCTATTCGTCTCTTTGGCATGGACCAGTGTTCTTAGGGTACAATTCCTTAGTCATCTACCATGAGGGTATAGTATGTAATTACATCCTAATCACAATATTTTGATCCTCTCTGTGGGACTTGTTTCGAGGGGAGTTTTTGGTATCCCCACGTGAATCATATAGTGAGATCCTATATCAACTTCTACCCTAGGTGGGGTTCCTAGTAGCAGTGTGACCAACACTACATGGGATTCAATCCCTTACATAGAAGGTTATTTCAAATTGGGTTAGTTACTATTACCCCATGGTCCTAGATGTGATCCTCACCAGTGTGAAATATCTCTAGACTTTCGGTGTGTATCATCCTCCTGGAGAGACCCAACGAGCATGAAATATCAAATGGACAACATAGGTGTTATCTGGATAGTGGAGTGAGTTATCCCAGGTGAGTTTTACTATAGAATATCAACCAAAATCCTAGGATGGAAATGTGGTTGTGACCTTACCTAAGACTAAGTGTCTATTATGAGTATATCTGGATGTTATCATTGTAGGTCTCATATTCAATTAACATAACCTTATTATGAGTAAAATTTTATATTGATGCTTATGTTTGGTTACTTCAAGGTGTCCTAATAGGTATTATTATACTCACTATTTCATGGGCTCTACCCACACATTTCATTTCTAATACAAATGACCATGAATTCAATGGGGATATTGGTGGATCGAGAGAAAACTGATCTTAGTTTAGTCTAGACAGACCATGGTGTGTACGAGTAGTCACATTTGATAGTGCCCCCTCTTTCTAGAAAGTATTACTTCTTTACAGTTTTGATGGGCTTGTATTCAAACCTTTATAATTTCTAGATTTATTATAATACACTTTTGTGGGATTTAGAAGTATGCACTCATTGGTATTAGTTGTTTTAGTTTTCATCATTGTATGGGCTTGGAGATGTGTGTGTGTGTGTGTGTGTGTGTGTGTGTGTGTGTGTGTGTGTGTGTGTGTGTCTACATGTACCTTAGGGTAATTCCTCTTATGTGTGTGATATTCCTACTTAGTTCTAATCACTAACCTTGACCTATTAGAAGTAGTATTAGGGTAGTCACACTTAGCTTATCACTACCTAAGAAAGACCTGGTAGGTTAGGTCATGATAGAAAGAGTTATCCAAAAAATTGTAACCTTTATCCATGATTGTGAATGAGTATTTTCAAGAAAACCCTAAGGTTCATCCATAAAAAATAATGGACTTCTATGAATTCATAAGATTCATTTAAAAAAATCATAATATTTATCTCACTTTAGAGAAGGAAAGTGAAGGGTTTTTATTTATTGTCACATTTAGAGAAGTTCGTCCTACTTTAGTTTAGAAATATATTTTATTAATCATAAAATATGATTAATGTATCAGTCAAGTTGAGATGGATAAAATAATGTAAATATTAATAGAGTATTTTTCCATGATATTTTAGTTTTTTAAATATAATATTGAGGCATATTTTGTAGATCTGGTGATTAACCAAGGATTTCATAGTGAAGAAAGGCTTCATAATGTGAAGGTAGCAGTAAAAGATTTGGGTGAATTCAAAATCCAATATTTGAATGAGAAATAAATATCTTGTTATTTACAAATAAGCAATAATATCTAATTACAATTTTAATATTTGGAAATATCACCCAAGTATAAAAAATGAATACTAATGAGCATGAGGATTTTATTGTAGATAAAATCTTGCTACTAAAATCATGGAATTATTATATTCAATTATATGAAATATTTCCACATGAATTTGGGTGATTAAAATAATAATATCTCATCTATTTGAAAAATAAGTAGTGGTTGGAGCACTCTATAAACAAATGAATACACTAGGAAAGAAAAAAAGAATGGAATGATGTTCCAAATATGTACTACAATGTTACAAAATAAGTAAAAAGTGTTGTAGATATGGACTAGAAAGTTAATTTACTTTAATAAGATTCGTATGAAACCTAGTAGTGGTATCAGATCAAACCATGAATTTAGATTCATGAAATCATGCAGATAAATTAATATTTCAGTATAATATAGCATATTATGTGCCAATTTTATAATATGATTCATGATTTTGTTCTAGTTAGTTGAGTTGAAACTAAGAATATGAGATATAATAAGTGGTGACTTGGAAAATCATGTGGTTTTTTATAATCCATATCATATAACTCCCGTCATATCATATTTTATAATAGTTGAATCGTGGTTTCTAAAAAGAAATCCTCTAATCACCTTTATGATATCAGGGCCTATCATCGAATATTGTAGAGTAATCATAGGATATGATAGAGGTATCTATCATAAAATATGAGTGATAATGAGTGTCATTGTCCTACTCATCGTAATCTATGGTATTTTTCTATATCGTAACATATGAATTGTATTGAATTTTATTATTAGCTTAGATAATAAAATATGATTGATTAAGAACATTTATTTACTAAATTCAGTTTTCAATTGAACTTTTTTTATTATAAATTTTTTATAAACAATTATTAAAGGTATTTCAGAATATTTCTTAATTTATAAAGTGTTTGTAAATTAATTAATTATAAATAGTTTTAAATTAATTAGTTAATGTTTATGAAACATTTATTGATAAATATTCCACAATATTATAATCAACATTGGAAATACCTTTTTATCAAATTATATGGAATTCCTTATGATTGATAAATAAAGTGTTTAATTTCAAATCATCAGGGTAGTTTGTAAAAGGTTTATAAATTAAAAAATAAGGCCAAAATATAAAAGTGATTATATTTAACTAAGAACTTTTCATAATTGATTGACTTTAATAGATCAAATTAAAAGGTCATATTCAGAATACTATTTATACCACATCAAAATAATTTTTATGATTGATTTGATCAAGGTTTAAATAATGTTTAGTAAGTAATATTTATATTATGTAAAATTTTCTATAATAGAAATTGGATTATAAAATGTTTATAATTCATAAAATATCATATATTTAAAATAAATACCATAAAATGAATAATATTAATGTTTATATTTTATGAATTGAATATAAAGTATTTATATCACATATTATGGAATTCCCATAATGTGTATCTAAATTATAAAGTGTTTATAATTAGCTTCTACTTTTAAACTACTCATAAATGTTTATTTCCTGTTTAAATTTAGGACTTGTTCATATTTTTATGAGTAATTCTATTGTTTATTCATGGATATAATTTTTTTAGATTATGAATATGTTTAGACTTCATTTTAGATTATTAAATAAAATCATATTGTTATACATTCATATAATAAGATACATTCTAAGTATAATAAATGGATATAGATTCAATCTACCTTGAGTCTTGTTTATAACTAAAGTTATTTTTAATTTAGTTATTGAATATAGTTTATACATATTAGGAGTTAAAATTATCATTAATTGGAATATATCTTCAATAAAGTATCTCGGAGTAGGTAAACTTTAGGTCATACTTCGAACTGGCCTGGAGGCATATACCTTATTCTAGAAAGGTGGGGGTTAGTTATTTGTTACCTCAAACATACCCATGTAGAGATTATCAATCTCATATAATTGTAAAAAAAATTATTAAGAGTTCATTTACCATATAGATGACATTCATTTGGATATATGTAAATATATTTGACTTCTATTTTGGGGTTTTAACATAAATTTTGAGTTATGTAATGAGTCACACATCAACATGGTTTGAACATATTGTTTTATTGAAGGGAATTGGATTCCAAAAATAATTTATTATAAGTATGTATACATAAACGTAATACCTTGAGATAAAATGGTGATAATAAATCCTCTTATAAATGCTAAGTGTTAGATTCATTCCAAAGTGGAAAATGTTAAGACCTCAATCATTAAGCTGTATAGGTTCTTCTAAATTATAGTTCCAATGGATTATCTTATGTAAGTCATGGTGGAAATGGATAACCCTAAGAGTTAGGTAACCAAATCCCACTATTTTTTAGGTCCCAATTAGCTAGAAAACCATAATTGTTAGGATATTATAGGAGTTTTTATGTGACTTTAAATATTTTATATTTGGAAAATAGTTGTCTACACAGTTATCTAAGAGTCACATATGACATGATTAGGAGGATACCCTACCTAAATAGCTAATTAGTGAAATGAATTCCAACTCATATTCATTGTTCAATAAAATATGGGTCATGTTCTAATAATGGATATGATAAATTTAAAATGGGATAGCATTACTGGGAGTTTTTTTTATGAAATTTATTATTAAATGGTTGTAAACATGATACTCATTAGAAAAAATATTTTGTTTTATATAAATAGAAACATCATAATTATCATTAAAAATAAATTATAAATAAAGGATAAGATTAATGTAATAAAATTTCATGACTAATTACTTAAGAAAGTTATCAATTAAATATAAATTCTTTATGTTAGAAAAATACCACTTCATAAGTAACAAATTTTTGAAGCTATTAAAAAGATGAACCAAGATTCTTATGAGAATCATAAAAGTATTAACTTAATTTTTCAATTGAATTAGATGAAAAATAACCTAAGTAATTTTAGTTCCTCCTCATATATTTAATAAGATTGGATATATAAATTTAATGGTAAGATTACAGGTTATTTAAGGCTTGTTCTGGTTAAGGAATTCATCTATTTGTCATTTATGGAAATTCTTTAACAATAAGAATGGGTTACATAAATGTTTACCAATTTTTATCCAAGTGTTTAGAATATATGAATTGGGAATACGATTTCTAGTTTCTTGTGGTTTCTAGACAATAAAAATGGTTAAAAGTTAAAATTGGAAGAAGAAAATATAGATGAAAAGTCTTATTATGTTTCTTATATGATCCAATTAATACCATTTAATCCTAAAGGTGTTATCAAGAATAAGTATTAATAATTATATATGAGAGGATTTTTTACAATACCAGAAGGGTTTTATGAAATACTATGGAATGTTCATGTTAGTTATTTCTATTATTGAAACTGATTAATTAGTTTTGAAGGGTATGTGATACCAAATATATGTTTTACAACTGTTGTAAAGAAAGATGAGTTCAAAATCAAGTGAATAATTAATAGATATTTTATTTTTTATTCAATTCCTGAAGAAAATATTTTCTATATCATAGAGTTTAATTCAAAATGATAAATCAAGATCATATAGATCTAAATAAAGGGTGTGTATTATTATCTCACTTCACATATATGATAAAAGGAGTTATTTATTAACAATGTCTTGTTGTAAAAAATATAAGATAATAAATTTGATACACATGGATTATGATTCACTATATTCAATAACATATTCTTAAAATAATACATGGGTAAAGATGTTTTATCCTAAAAAATTCAAAATATAATGGGACGTGTTCCCGCCACCCATCATTCGTATATTTTAATGAAGTCTTATTTTCAAATAAAACTTATATAAACCCAAATAATACCTTATATGATATGGAAACAGTGATTTATTTGTAAAATATTCCTGATAAAATGAAATAAGAATTTATTTCAAAAATAGAAAAGTGTTAAGGAATCATAGAATGATATTATGAAGAGAATATATTGTCTAGGAAGCTAGTGGGAGTATGTTTATACTTAACAAAGTTCATAGTCAAAAATTAAATGATTATAAAAGTAAAAAATTAAATTTATTTTCAAATAGTATCATAAATATTTTAAGATATTTTATGTTAAATAAAAATGTAAATATTTATATTTAGTTACCATGATAAAGTGAGTATCATTATTACCTAAAGGATTATAATAGTCAAATTAAAAACCTAAATATTTTTAATATACTAAAATAGTTGTAGGGTATAAAATTAATTATAGATGTAAAAGTTACATTTATATTACTTATAAAATTGAATTTTACTTTATCCAAAAATGTTTTAAGATGTGCAAATAAGTAATAATGTAAATAGCTACATTAATTATAAAAAATGAAGGAAATGTTTGTTATAATGGGTTTCAAAATTGATGATGATGTACTTAGAAAATATATAAGTAGATAATAAAATTTATTAAAATCATAAAATTTTATTTAGTGAAGTTATGGATTTTAAATATGTTCAAGGAGTTAAACATTGGGAATATAACTCCAAAATCATTCCATTATTTAACCTTACTTTCTTTATATATGCTACTCACTAAAGAGTTTAGTGGGAGGATCTTATTAGATGGTCACACGGTGATGTGGTGGGAACTAAATATTTATGTACTAAATTAAAAAACCCTTAAAATTATATCAAACATAAGTCTGATCTAAAAATATATCATATATGATATGATAGAAATATTCTGATTTATGGGTGTTGTTAAGTATTCTTAAAGGATTTTTAAGAATATAAAATATATTATATATAACAAAATCTCTAGAATATCGATATTTCACATTGGTTTAAAATATATATATATATGAGAACTAGGATTCAAATCAATATTTTAAGGTTTGGAAAATTTCAAGGAGATGTTCTTGGATGCAGAATGAGGCATGGGAGATGTTTTGGGTTCTCCAGTAGCCATCACAACATGGTTGGCTGGACCTATAGCAATTTTTACCAAAGTTGATTCACTATGGGGAATAACATGGTGTTGGGATCGCTATGCTGTAGGATAAAACACCCAATATAGGAGGGTGTGATGTATGGGTTGGGTTTGGTGCTTGGAATAGGAACCTATCAAAAACGGGGAGGCTTAAATGGCCTTGGTGAATCCTATAGTTCCTATAAACAGTTATGGAAACTCCAATAAACCATGAAGCTTGGTCATGGGTCATGGGAGAAACCTCTATTAGAAATATAAATTAATTAGTTTTTATTCCACAATTATTGGATTTTTGGGTGCAAAGCTATAAGGTCCCTGGTTGTTATCAAAGGTGGCCAAAATAGCCAAGTTATGATAAAATTACCAAGGTGGTATCATTGTGGAAATTTTAATAGATCATGGTAAGCACTACTCTCTGGTTCATTCCATGTTATAAGGAAGGATCCACTTTTTAAAATGATGAGTAGGGAGTGGGAAGGCCTTTGGTGTGGCGTTGGTCATGTTGGGGTTTATTGGGCTACCTATAGGTGCACCAAGACATGGTGCATGTCATATATTCATTCATGGTTCACACCTTCACAAATATTTTTAAATTCTAGTTTTACTATTTTTACCCATTTGATTTTTAAGAAACACCTTTCTCCCTCTATTATCCCATACATATGACCATAACAGGGGAGCTCAAGTGATCTCCCTCCTCACCATTTTCCTTAAAAAACACCTTGTAAAAGGGGTGGTTTGGGGAAATTTCTTTAGTGTTGAGGTGATAACTATAATCTTCCTTTCTCATTATTATTCCCCTTTTCCCTTTATAATTTTGTGTGAATTGGCTATGATTTGGTGATTAGTTCCACTTTTTCATGGTGTAAACCATCTGATGTGATATTTATTTTTCTCAACATAACTTGAGGATGCCTTGAGAGAATGGTCGCACATCATTATGTGTCGTTTCATTAAAGGTATATCTCTATATGACTTTAATTAATATTTTTCATTAAATTGGTAGTAATTTCCTATTAAATTAGTGTTGAATGTTATGAATTTTTTCTATTATTTTATCATGAGTAAGACATGGAGCTTTCATGGGTTATTTGTCATGGTTTCAGAGCGAAAAGGTTTCCCAGTGAGTTACATGGTGTTTATGACTAATTTATTTAATTTTTTAATCAATTATGAATTTTATTATTTAATTTGAATAATTATTTATAATTTATTATTAATAATTATGATTAATGTCATTTCTTGAGATAGGGCCTCATGTTGATAGGCAATGGTTAGGTGGATTTTATGGGATTAGGTGACAGTCATTGGGTTGTTCTTAAAGGGAGTGACTCTGTTAATGAGGTATGTGGTCCTAAATAATTCCCTATGGTAAATGAATTTTACTTATATGAATGTGATATTGGTATCACCCCTGTGGGCGATCAAATTTTTTATTAAATGAATTTTTTTATTTAAATGAAATGAATGAGTTAAACAAAGTGCTAAGGGACATGATGGACACTTGTTCACTCTCTTGATGCCTCGGTGGCACCAGATTGATGCCTCAGTAGTTGATGGTCGATTCTATGATTATAAATTAATTATTTGAGATATATATACCCAATGCGTGTAAATAAAATTAATTCAATAAAATAAAATTAATGAGATGTAGAAACCCTAGTTATAGGTTCCTTAGTGACCTCCAGTTAATGGTGAGTAATGAATTGATATGGATGGATCATATATTGTCTATGTGGTAACCTTGAGATTCCTTAAATCCTTTTGGATAGTTAAGACTAGAATAGAGGGATTATTCCTCCCTTGATGAGATGTGAGCACATGGTTGGGTAAGACCTGAGTATTTTATGATAAGTTGGGTGAGTAGACTAGCCTAGGGTGATTTGGGATGTGAGATGGGAACTATTTCATCTCACTAGATTCATGTTAATGTGCTTATCCTATGATCCTAGTGAGTATATATGGTAATTATTACTATATTGAGGGATGTGATTCCCTCTATGTTTTTGGGGATGACTTTATATGTGATACTAACATTAACAAATCAATGTGGGGTGTTTATATGGTGTTGAGTCATTTTGGGGGGAGAGGCTAGTGGGTGCCCTAGTGATGTATCGACCCTGACTAGGAGTGTGAATTATTGGTTAGTAATGATTGTGTGTATCACCTTAACACATGAATAGATAGTGAGATTAGGTATAATGGTAGTACCATTTACCTCCATGTTGTGTGTGTGTGCGTGTATGTGTGTCTATATGTGTGGGGGGGATGTCTGAGGTGCCTAGTATCAAGCTTGTAAGCCTAAAGTTATAGATAATTACTAGGATTACCTACTATGATTTTTATTATACCTGATGATTATGTAATTCGTAGGGTATCACCTAGGAGTTGTACTTTAAGCCTGATAAATATAGTATTCTCAAGATACTCCCCAATATCTAGTAGAGCCATCTCATATGTTGAATTCCCAATATGATATATATGGGATTAAACTTTAATTTATATTTTGAATGTATATGATATTAGATGGGGTTTGGAAGATTCATATATGGGATACCTAGGATTTTTTCTAAGATCCAACCTCAGTACTAACATTATGAGATTACTAGGATACTACCATGGATGTTATGGATACACCTGATACATATAATTCCTAGGGTACTACTAGGTATTCATCCATGGATCCTAATAGATTCAAGATACCTATGTTATGACCTTGACTATGGATAATATTAATATTTATATGGATTTCCTAGGGTCATCCCTATTTGAATCAGTTTTATGCATATTACTACTATATTTCCTAGTATTACCTCCTAAAAACGGATTATTCCTATTACTATTGTATTTCTTAGGATTACCTCCTAGGAATCGAGGCATGCACCTACTATTATATGCATACTAGGCCTGGAACTGGCTATTATGGTTATATGATGTTCTCAAAGACACTTATACCCTATATAAAGTAGGTATAGTTGATCCTAGGTGTCACATTAGAACCTTAGGATCGATGGTGTTGATTTATTTAGACATTTATAGTTATTTATTTATTATCCTAAGCTTATCACTTGCACATTAACTATATTTACTAGTTGTGATTGGGACTATATATTAGGTTCCCTGATGAGTTATACTCCCAGCATTATTGGGTGGACAGGTAATTTGGATAACCAATTAAAATTCATTGTTCATAGTTTCAGGTTGGGTAGAGGTCTAGGGTTGCACAATTGAGTGGATACCTCATATTGATTTGGAGACCACGATTGAGTTATGTCCCAAGTATGGTATTTGATCCTCATATACATTCATATTATTTATTACGTTTAGTGTTTTATGATTACCTTAGTGGGTGATCAATCATTTTATATTGGAGTGACCATGATTTTGTTTTAATTATTTCTTCTACAATCATTATTATTTATTCTTGTTTATTGACAATGCACACTCAGATTTTTTTGTATGGATTATGTTTGGTTATTTTTATTTTTATTGATACTCTGATATGAGGATATAATCTCCCAATGATACTACCCTAAGCCTCTACTGCTATTCAAAATACTCTAGTGTGTGGGGAGGTGCACCTGAGGTCATGTGGAGACCACCAATCTGAGTACCAGACAAGTGTTTTGGGTTGGTGGAACATTAGAAAGTGGTAACAGAGTTTCCTTTTCCTTTTTATTACTATTTCAGATATGGAAGATAGGGATTACATATGTATCAAAGCATTTTATGGATATCAGACTGGTGTGTTATGAAAACCTTTTTTGGTAGGAATTCTAGGTTATCGAGGATATTGGATTTATATTCTTGGTTTTTTCTTTTACACTTTTATGATTTCACTGAGTGTAACACACATGAGTTTTTGGATTTATGATTTATGTGTTTTTACCCTTCCCCATTTGTAAGAAGCTAGTGTGCATGCATTATATTTGGAACCTAGTATTTATATGAAATACATGTACTTTCTTATGATATATATCACTAACGATGAGGGTTCAGATATTTAAATATTCAACAAAAACTTATATTATATTTTCCCATATAACTTCTTAGTGGAATTAGACATAGTTGGAAAATGGTATATTATCTTCTGATGATAGGTCATATGGATTATATATAGATATACTCTTTTATAATGACAATATATTCCCTCTACATAGGGATATATATTTTAACTTAGTAGTTTGTTATAGGCATTGGATTCCTTCATGATAATTAACCACTTGAGGGTGACTATGATACTAGTTCTAGAAAGGAAAATAATTTTAGCTACTTAATGTTTCAAAAAAACCTACATGTATATTCCTATATATATTCTTGGTGGAATTATACTTAATCTAACCACATGATCATGGTTTACTCAACATGGATCGTCATCGGATGATGCGATTATATATATGCAGTTGGATTATATTATAGTCCTTGAGTCAGTAGTCTCATATGAAGATTTTGTATGAGGATCAGTTCCCATGATTAGGCTAATGACTTTGAGTTTTATTCATGTTATGGATATGAGAAACATAGAGTGGGAATTTTTTATGTGAGTTTTCAGGTGATAGTTCAGACAAGACGAAAGGTTTCACCCCATGAGTTATGGACCTTATGTGATATGATTTATGGGTTAGGTGGTAGAACCTAGTGATTTTTATATATGGATTAGGATATTGGTAAGCTGGGTATTATGGTCAACATTCATTGTGATATGTGAGGGACCCAAGCCAGGGGTGAACTTAGGGTTGTGAGTTCCCTTAAATAGGGGAAGTATAATTTAATGCTCTAGATTATGAGATTTATTCCTAGGAGGTGATGTTATATATGTGATATATGGATAGTTATGCCTTGATTTTTTTAATGAAAAATACATGAAGTACTTTGGTATCAAGGTTGGGTTTTGGAGGGAAATACCAATTTAATACTGATGAATATGATGCATAAATTCAAAGTTCCTAGTTACCACTCATTCATTTTTTTAGTTTGGTAAAATGATCCCACTAGAGAATTATTTTGATTATTTTTCATGAATAATTAGTTTTTTAGCATCTGGTCTCACCCAAATTTACCCATTTTTTAGGTTTAAGCGGTCACTTATAGTTTAGCTTGGGTTGTCAAATCCTCAGAAACCTAAGAAGAAACCTATAGACACTTGTATTCTATGGAATTTTTTTGGCTATGAAGTTTCCAACTTGGGTTGATTTTATATGGGTTTAAGTTAACACAAAAATTATTAAGTGAATTAAAATTATGATAAGGTTTGATCCTTGGTTATTACAAGGGATGTATTGGATGCATTCTTTTTTTAACGGTTTAAAATTCTTATATTTGAGATGGGTTCATTTATGGAGATAAAAAAAATCGTCACTTACTAGTTTAATTCATACATATCCTAATACTAATCACCTATACACTTTAAGGATCAAAGTTTTGTGCCCTCCAATGTAAATTTTTGTATTAGCACTTGAAGTGTGTGACCTTAAATTCAACAAGGACGAAGAATTTTTAAAATCATCAAATAAAAATCTCAATTAAAAGAAGTGATTAGAAATTAATGGGGTGATAAATAAAAAGCAATATAGACCCTTTATAATCCCTTGGATCAACCCATAATAGGGTTATCCATCCATTGATCCTATGGTTTCAACAGAAGCGGGAAGTAGACTTGTGTGGGAGGAATTGGAGAAGTAAAAAAACAATGAAATAACGATCACTCCACCGTTGTGTGATAATCTCACAAGGGTTGGTGTGAAAAACTTCGCACCATGAACCAATGGTATCAAAGTGATATGAATATAAATATAATAAAATGAGAAGAAGAAATTTTATTAAGAAACTAAAGTGAATTGAACAACTTACATGTGAAAGACAAACTCGAGACAACAAAATCACAGCATAACATTACAATGAAAGGAATCTCAAAAAAATCATAAAATCCTCCACCACCACTACCTTAAATAGAAATTTTTGGATCCTTGGGTCGAAAATCCAATAGTAAAAATCATCACACTTGATTATGGTAGGCCTAGGGTGGTGGAAAGAAAGAGAGAGTGAACTTCTTTATCATTAACTCGAAGTGGAAGCCAGCATGCATCCACCGAATAGAGGCACCAAGATGGACTTCTATATGTCCGAATTAGAGTGATCCATAAAATAATAAAATTAATATATGTATTTCACCCATCAATATGTAAAGTTTAATCCAAAAATAATTTATGGTTTACGAGATATGTGTAAAGTGGTGGGCTGTTTTTCTAGGCCGTAGAATCCGGCCTAGAATTTTATCTCTAACTTGGGATGCCTGAATAACCAAAACGGAAGAAGAATTAGAACTTTACCTTGAATAATTATATATTCCTATAGATTTATTCCATCATCCCAAGAAATTTGGGCTTCAGTGGGTCTGTATTGTGGCCCCCACATTCTCATCAGTGGGTTGGTGTCCAATCTTCCTTCTTTAGAATTGTTTCCTTTCACCACCAAATATCCCCATCATCCTTTATGAATCCTCCATTGATCCCAAAATTAAAAATGTTCATATTTAAGTGTAGATCCATTTACCAAAATATCAAATTAAAATATGGATAATTACATTGTTTAAAATAAGATGAATCATTGGGCCTAAATTAGTGTACATTAGGCATGAAGTGCATAAATGATGAGAATGGATGTTCAAAATTAAAATCCACTAACTCAGGCCCATAAGAACAAAAATTAACATTTAATATCATTAAAATGTAATTAAAATATCTTTTCTTATTGGCTAATCATCATCCAACTCGGTGTAGGGGTAGAGGACGCAGGTTGGTGGGTTTAGGATAACTAAGTGAAGGTTTTTTTGAAGGAAATGTTCATTAATGTCAAAAATCAGCAGACGTACAAATGAAAATCCATGAAGGGAAATGGTCCAGCCAGAGCTGGTCAACATCATAGGGTCCTGACGCCATAAGATGATGAGCAGCATTGTTTCCTTCTCTTTTAGTGAAGGAGAAAGTGCATATTGATAAGCCTTGACAGATAGAAAGGATTCGCCTGACGAGGGATCCAAAAGACTAGAGGCCGCCGTCGTTGGAGTTGATAGCATTGATAATGGTGAGACAGTCTGATTAGAGGTTTATTTTAACCCAACCACAGTCCATGGTGAACATCAGACCTGCAAGTATGCCAGTAGCCTCAGCCACCATAGGTTCCCAGAAAGCATAGTGTGCTTCATGTTTGGCTGCAACAATTTGCCCCTGATGATTCTGGGATAGGATGCCAAGGCCGACATGCCCACCCTTGGGGAGAGACGCATCCAAATTAATCTTAAGAATACCTTCTCTTGGAGGACACCAGTGGGAGGGAAAGGATGGGGGACCCACGGGCTTTTTGTGGCTATTGTGGTCCTTCCAGCCCTCAACCCACGAAGAGGCCCATTCGGTCCAAAAAACGGGGTGTCTGTGAATGTGGTTAAAAATTGATTCATTGCGACGGACCCAAATGATCCATGCAAAGGTGAAAAGTGAACCTGCTTTAGCCAGTGAGAAGGAGGATCACCATCTCAATAGGAAGGATGGGAGGTCAGGGGCCATGGACAATGAAGTGTCAGCAGCAGTGCCCCATAAATTCCAAATTTCCTTAGCCCCTGGTCATTGGATGATGGAATGCAAGGGATATTCTAGGACGTTCAGGTAGAAAGGGCAAGATTCCTCACTTGACATATGTCTGAATACAAGCAGTCTCATGGTAGAAAGGGTACCTGTTCACACCTGCCACAAAAAGTGGTGTATTTTTTGAGTAACGTTGAGTTTCCAAATTGACTTCCAGGGTTCCCCATCTCAGTCGACTGATTGATGGCCACTGGCAAGACGATATCTGGATTTCACCGTGTAAGATCCCAAAAGGTCGTACATCCAAAAGAAATGGTTGGGGCCAGCATCAGGGACCTAGGGGGTACTCGGGATGATTCTGTTACCTCTTTCATTAAACCATTCATGGATCTTCTCAATGCACCATCCTGGACCCTGGTCGGAAAAGAGGCATCTGATAGTGGCATCTTCAAAACCTGGTTGGGCAGGGGATGAGGCTCGTGTTCCATCCTTATCAATCAACCAAGGATCGGTCCAAATATTAACAGATTTTCCATTCCTGATCCTCCAGCCCAGCCCTTTTTCCAGGAGACTTCAGGCCCCCCAAATTATTCTCCAGAGAAATCTTGGATGGGGGGCCAAGAGAGGATACATGGAAGTTCTTGTGGGGAAAGTATTTAGCTCTAAGAACACACGCGAAGAGGGATGATGGGTGGTTAACCAGGCACCAACCCTGCTTAGCCAGCAGAGCATTATTGAAATGAAAGAGATTCCATAATCCCATGCCTCCCTCAGGCTTGGGTTTTCATAGTTTCTCCCAGTCCATCCATTGGGTTCTATTTCTTCCATCTTTCTTCCCCCACCAGAAGTTAGCTGTGCGTGAATGGATCTGATTGACAACGGCCACCAGAAGCTTAAACAGGGACATAAAATTGCTGGGGATAGACTGGATGATGGCTTTAACGAGGATCTCTTTGCCTTATTTGAAAAAAAAAAAATTGGATTCCAGCCTTGAATTTTATTCCCAATCCTATCTAGAAAGGATGCAAAAATTTCTTTTTTGGAGCGGCCAAAAACAGTGGGCAGCCCGAGGTACTTCTGGTGCTTTTCAACTAGATGGATGCCAAAAAATTCACAGAGTTCTTCCTTCTTGGAAGGAGGTACCCCGGCGCTGAAGGATATTTTCTACTTTCCATGATTCATTGACTGGCTAGACGCCCTCTAGTACTATTGGATCGCCTGGATGACAGCCCGGCATTCATTAGTGGTTGCTCTGGAGAAAAGGAGTCAGTCATCGGCGAAGAAGAGGTGTGAAACTGGTGGGATTTCTCAGCAAAACTTTTCTCCATGAATGGTGTTAGAGGATGCAGCGCTGGCGATAAGGTTGGAGAAAACATCAACCACCAAGATAAAAAGGAAGGGGGAGAGAGGATCTCCCTGTCAAAGGCCCCGAGATGGGACAATTCCTCGGGTGAGCTCCCCATTGACCTTGATTCGGAACGAGATGGTTGAGGCACAGTTCATAACCAGATCAACCCATTTAGAGCAGAAGCCCATTTTCATCATAATGACTCTAAGAAAGTACCATTCCACTTTATCATTGGCCTTAGTCATATCCATTTTCCAGTTCATGGTTCATCTTTTCACGGTGGTACATGTTTTCATAGAGTGAAACACTTCGTTGGCCACAATTGCATTATCAGTAATCAATCTCTTTGCCATGAAGGCACTCTGATTTTCAGAGATGATGTCAGATAGCCAAGGGTGCAGTCGATTGACTAAGATCTTTGAGAAGATCTTGTAAAAAACATTGCATAGACTGATAGGTCTGAAGTCAGGGGCCGCCAAAGGTATCCTCATTGATGGCAGAAATTCTTGTTTTCCCGTCCCATATATTCCTCATCATTTTGCAGATGTCAGGACCAATGATGTGCCAGTATTGTTTGAAGAAGAGGGCGTGGAAACCGTCTGGGCTCGGGGCCTTAGTGGGGTGAATATGTTTCAGAGCCATACGGATCTCCTCATCCATCACATCCTTTGAAAGTTCCCGATTGATCTCATCGGTGATCACTGGTCTAATACAATCCTCCACTTCAGTAGAAATGAGAGGAGTACCTGCAAAGAAAAGGTTCTGGAAATAACCAATCAGAACATTGTGAATACCATCGGTGTCGGTGAGTTTGCTACCATATGGTTTAGAGATGCAAGTAATAGAATTCTTCCAGCGCCTAATTGAAGCTTTCTAGTGAAAATACTGTGAATTAGCGTCTCATTTGCTTATGTGGGTATCCCATGCCCGCATGGCCCAGAATCTTTCCTTGACGCGCAGGTTCGCATCCAGATCTTTTTGAGTGGTACTGATAGAAGAGAGGTTACAGTCTGATGGGGGTTGCTTGAGAATACATTATAGGAGGATAAGACTAATGTGGGACCTTCTATGATGTGAGATACCATTTTGATTAATTCTATAATAATTTTTATATTTTTTTATACTAGGGAATCACATTCATTCATCTATTCACTACTAGTTTATCAATTAGGTTTCACATGATATTGATATCATATTCATGGAGAATAGACGCTCCACTGGTTGTAAGGTATAGGCAAGGTTTCCATAATTCTCTATTATGATTGAAAATGTGTAAATCTCACAGTAATTCTTATTTAATGATATGAAAATATATTATTTGATTGTTGGGATATGTTTGATGAGAAAATTCATATCTAAAAAAGAATATTATAGTTATAGAGTTATTTTTATCTCACCAAAAGGGACTACCCACACTTTTGGGAGAGATCGGGATATTCATGAAAGTAGAGAAGGTTCAAGGACAAGTGATGTTTTACATGACCCAATCCATCAAGACACAACCTGGGTTGGCAGTAGGTTGAGTTTTCCACCCCAATCCCACTTCTAATAGGCTAGGGGTTGTAGATAATCACAAAGAACGAATATCACATATATTGGAGGCCTTATCTAATAAACATATAAATTTGCATTTATCTCTATTAAAAAATATATATAAACGGAGGAACATATATAAAAGAACCAAATTGAGTTTATAATGCATGTAATATCTTAAAAATGTTATAAAAAATTTATAAATAAAGAAATAAAATAGGCCTAAAATCCCAAGATAATGAAAAAACTAGATAAATTGTACATATTAACTCCACATCATGTTAATACTGAAACAAGAATCACTAAAAATAAGAACCATTGAGATCCTCTAAGAATAGTCTCATCAAGATCCTTGACCATTGATTCCAACATCAAACTATGTGTTATCTTCACATACAAAACATGTGTGTTCATGAATCCCAAGCAAGTTTGGGTATAAAAATATCCAGTAGGATTCCCCAAAAATAAAGGAGGAAATAAAAAAAATCAATTCAACTCAACACAAATTGTTCATATATGATTCAAGGTAAAGTAGATAACCAAAGTCAATTGGACCATTATTCTATCTAAAATAAATCTCAAGGATTTACCTACTAAGGGACCTAATTAACACAGAACACTGCAACCAAAGCACACTAACTTTTGAAACTTCAAATCCACCTATATGCATCAATATTGGTGTACCTTTCCTTAATTAGGAGTATAGATATTTATAAAGGGGGTACCTGACCCATGTAGAGGATCATGATTTGATATAATAGGGAGTAATAAATCCATTTATATAAGATTGTGTCCCAACATAGGGGGTAATACTAACACCATTTATGGAGGCACCTACCTAGAATCATGGGGGTACCTAAACTCCATTATTAAAATCGAGGATCACACCCTTTGTTGTGTATGTTTCCTGGGGAGAAAATTGATCCCATACATAGATAATTTCACCAATACTCAATAGGTATTAACTAACTCCATTTCTACTCTAAGTTTCACACTTGTAAACTTTTACCATGTTAGTAGAGTCAATATTCTCAAACTATCTATGGTGAAACATGAATGGAATATATTTTCTTAGTGGATCATATTATTGTGATTTATGTGGAATGATTCTTATAATGGAGTAATAATATGTTAAAAACTATCCCTTGGGTGTGAAATTATATAAAATAATATAAATTTTCTTGTACAAGGTTTGTCCGACAGAGTACACAGCATGTATGACTCTTGGGAAAGGATGGTAATGTATCGTTGCTACTCAATACACATCAAGACAAAGTGCATTATGAGTAGGGTTCATCATCCAGATTAACATGTGCTATGGGTACACCCCAAGTAGACTTACCAATTATACATTTTATCTTTAGGAAGAAAAAGACATCTATAGAAAGTTCACGGCATGTAGAAACTAGTTATACATAGATTCTTCACATAATAATCAAAATCTGAACCCATGTGGTATCTTAGCATGTACATACTGACACAATGTAAATATCATGTATAATTATGTACACATCATGTGGTTCCATCTCACTATCTTGATATGCATGCATTATTTTGATACATGGTGTGTGACCTAGAGTTACATGACATGTGATATTTATAAAAGTATCAAACCCAAGTGTCTAAGCTTACGAACTACACACTGTGTATCCCCAAGGTTTACATGGAATGTAGACAGAAAAATTCATACCTTAATTGCATGGAACAAAATAAAAAAAGAATTTACCTGATACTTTAGTCTCGCTACTCATGTTGATCAACTCAAACACTTTCAGGGCCTCTATTTCACCTTATTGATAAAATTTTAGGTCATATGACATTATCCATTTCATCTTCATTCATAATTCATCAAACAATGGTTGAAAATTTTCAGGGCATCGTCACCACGATCCAAAACCCACAAATACCCCAGTTTCAATCTATTGTATCATAATTAAACCATAATCAAACTCAAGTGTGAAGAATGGCACAACACTTTTTGAGATATTGTTGGCTGAAGGAATAACCAACCACCATAGTATGGGCTTATATTCAGGTTCATCAAATAAAATAACTATGATACAAGAACAAAATAATTGCTCATGATGAAAAATCCATCAATACAAAACAAATATTTGATTAAATTTTTATTTCACAAAGAATTAATTTATCAAATAATTGAATTATTTTAATTATAAATATAGATTTTAAAATTCAACACTTTAAACAAAAATCATTAGGTTAATTACCAAAAATAATACGAGATATAAAATTCTTTATGAATCTGGAGGATTTATTATAACACACCAAAATTCTAGAGTATGAATACTGTATTCGGTAGTGTGTATGATACATAATGACAAGCATGAAATGGAATATAATACCTTGATACATTAAAATATATTTACTATTTTGAATAGATTTTTTATATTCTATATTTGTTTATGACATGCAACACCAAGTGTAAAAGGGGAATATATTAACCTGATACATTTAAATCTTAAATTAATATGATATATTCTAAATATTTTAATGCACTCAACAATAAGTTAACTTATATCACATGAAATATTGACCTTTCTTGATAGCTTGCATTATATGCAAGATCGAGTTTCACCAAATTACATTTTATTATTAAAATATTATTATTTAATATAATATGATATAAACTAGCCATCAAATTAGTAGTTATGAATATTAATAAATAACTTATAAAAAAAATTACACCAATATAAATTAAATTTATTGGTATCCAATTAATGAGAAATGAAAATAAGAACCAATTGGATATAAAAAAGAAATATTATTATTCATCCAAAAAAGTTTTAACTTAATAGACATAATTAATTACAATTAGTTAATAATTTTAATGAAATATATATTTTATATATTCAATAAAATATTTTTTATATTCATCCATTAGGTTTGATATTCATAAGATAAGAACAAATTCTATTTTACACATAAAAACCTATATTTTTTATTAAGGCATTTTTATTTTATTTTAATGGTGAACCCATTTTAAATAAAATTTTTGAAAAATTTACAAATTTAATATGTAAAATTAAACTTTATATTTTTAATACAATCATAAAAATTATCTTAGGGTGAATTTTTGGAATTTTTCTATGAATATTCTTTTTTTAATGAATAGGGAAAAATACTGAATTTTAGTTCAAAACTTATTTTTCTTATAATTTGTTTATAAAGATATATTTTAAGTTTAATTGGTTTTAAATTTTAATTATATTATAATTTTATCAATTAATTCAATTTATGTCATTGGGATGAATTTCACGTTTAAATTTAAAGTAAAAACATGTCAATCTTTTGATCATTTTTACTTTAAAAACCCGCCTTATCATCCCACATGCGGGATGAATTTTAAATTAATTTCTACCACTTATATGATTAGAATTTGGAAAAATGGATTGAATATTTATAATAACTATAATTTATAATTTAAAATAATACCAACTTTGTTTTTGATTAAAAATATTAGTAAAAGTAATTTAAATGAATTAAAATTATTAAGGTAAAATTAAGCTTAATAAAGGACTAAACCTTTAACTTAAGGAACCAAATGACCTGTCCACTTGTCCAAAACACATTTTATGGATAAAATTCTTCCATAAACCTTCCATTATTTAATTTTTTTGGTTTTTAATCCTTTTTTAGGTAAAAATGTGGGTACACCTAACTTTTTTTCAAAAATACTAATTGGGTTCTTTTCCTCCTTTATAAAAGGCCACCACCTCTCCCCATTCCTCACGCCTCTCAAACCACTTTTTCTTGCCAATATCTACCCATATATCTTCCTAAAATCCCTCCCCTTGACCTTTAATCCTCTATTTTAATAAAAAAACCTTCCAAGTGATCCTTTTGGTACAAACCATAAGAAGTTAACCGATTAAGAGGTAACATCTTATCTCAAGCTCTCTAGTTTAATTTCCATTCTCCAAACCATAAAATATATTTATTCCATTCTTGTATAACAACACCAGTATCATCAATATACTAAGATGTTTTTATGTATTTTTTTACCTAAAATTACACACACCTTTATTTAATGGGTAACAAACATATTGTTTCTGTGTACGATGAACTACTACCTCACGAAACAATGATTATTCATTTTTTCTTTACCACCTATCATGGTGGAAATTGTAATGGAAAATAAGTTTATATATGTTATATATGGTATTTATAATGTCTTTATTATTCTGTAATTTTTATTTAGAATATAACTTTATGCTTTCCATCTTGCCTTAATACGATAATTTTGTTTGAGAAAGTGTGGACTACCACCCCCTAAAAGAGATATGACTCAGTTATACTATAAATGGAATGTATAAAGGATGATTTAAATAAAACTATGTAAAATATATAAAAAATATATCATAATTTAATTATAATATACATATGTATCATTTTTTTACATTCTTTTAATACAAAAAAGAAATGAAAGTATTGTTCAGGTGTATGCATGACCTACCATCTCCATGAACGGTGCACTTCATTTCTAATATCAAAATATTATGGACTACTATAAATAAAAATATACTGAATATATATGATAATTAAGTCATTTTGTAAATTCTATATATGATTTAATCATGATTTAATTAATAGTAACAACAAATTACAATCCAAAACATACTTGAGAAAACTAGGCAATTAACACCCAAAATAGTTAAAATAATGAAAGAGGGTTAACAAACAGTTAAAAAAATATAGTTAGAAGTTAATATATGATATTATTCAATTAATAATAGTTCTAGTATTAGTTAGTAACTAATTTTAAACCACTATATAGGATTATAAATACCTCACAACAAAAATGAAGGATAATGTAATGGATTTAATCTCAATTTGCATTCCAATGAGACTTATTTGTTGTTATGAATCTTGTTTATTTTAAATGGTGTATATACTTACCTATTATATGATATATTAGTAATATAATTACTCTAATGATATTATAACTTTCATTTAATTTATTTCCTTCATGATTTTTATGATTTAAAATGTTTCAAAGTTGTATGGGACACTTTGGAATGTTTAAAGATTATTTTTTCTCAATAATTTTTTAATGTCAATAACCCTTACTATAACTTATCATCATATGAGATATTTTTTATAAATATATATCCTTTATTCATTACAAGTATTTGATAAGGAATATTATTTATTCAATATTAGGAATTATTTAGACATGTAATACATGGGTTGGGGACCTTTTAACTTCATCCCTAAGGGTTGGGGATCAATTAATGAAAGATGAGATTCATAAATAGTCTCATGAGATGAAATATATGGAATAATAGACGGTTTTTTACTCGATAAGCTAAATCATCTTATAAACGGTCTTGACAGTACTTATTCCATGTACCAAGGAAACATAGAGTCTAATAATTAAGCATTTCCTTTATTTAGTTTTAGTTATTAGTCATCCTTTATATTTTTCATCAAAATGGCTATAGATACATGTCCTTATCAGTTTATTGATTTAGATGGAATGAGTTCCAGTTTATTACCTTCTCATATTGATATTTTCTTATCTAGTTATTTTAATGGAATGTGTTATTAGTTATTTACCTTTCTAGGTTAATTTATTCCTATTGATTCATTATTTCTTATACTTTACATACCCTTAATAAGAATTTAATATCACCATTATTATATTCCCTTTCCAAAGGTTATGAATAAGAAATATTTTATTAATCATTCAAGGATACAGTTTATTTCATTTTATTGTGTATCATGTTTTTATTTCCTATTTACCAATGTATTATGGGTATCATGTATATAATATGGCTTTATAATACTGCTAAAGTGATTTTTCCTTAGGGATTTTATTCCTTGTAATCATGCCAATGTAATAAAATAATGCACCAGCTATGGGATTCTGGGGCTGGGGAATTATAGTCGGTATCATAGGATGTTTAGAATAAATATTGGAAACTTGATTTATAAAACTTAGATTTTGGAGAACAACCCTAAGTTATAATTTGAGGATAAGTATACAATAACATTCTATAATTTTTTGTAAGGTATCGATTATGTGGATATTCCTAGAAATACAACCGTTTTGGATACTAAAAGTGGACATGGTTTTGGCACAGATGTACCTAGGGGAAACAACTCTCACAAAGTGTTCTGATACTGACCCAAGGTCACCTGGTACATGGCAATGGGTCTTATTGAGCACATGGTTTTATACTATAGGGAGATACTATTATTATAGTTCACATTTTATTTACCTACCATTATGATGGATTAAAAAGTAAAAATTTCCCCAAATTAACCAAAGTTTATGATTCATGGATTCATGATGCATAAATTTATATTATATATTATACCATATTTAGAGTTATACAAAGTTCATAACTTTATGAGCTAATACATTATATTCCCTTTTTTAGAAATGGCGCTAGGAAGGAATAATGTTATTAGTACTCATGGAAAATGTATAGATTTCCCAACTATGTAAACAAATTCAACTAGTATTGGAACTGAGAAAGTTATTGATATATTAGGGAAACATATCCAGGTTATGAAAAATAATCTTACCCAAATGGAGAAACCTATTACATGGATACAATATCCTATTTTGGATCGCTTTATGCAGCAAAATCCCCCATCGTTTAGTGGGACTACTAATCCAATTATAGCTGAGCAATGTATTAAGTATCTAGAGAATATATTTATTACCTTGGAATTCATAGAAAAAGAAAAGTTTGCACTTTAGGTCTATTATCTTTAAGGTGATGCTGACAATTTCTAGTCTATGATCCAGAATACAAAAGAGTAAGAAGAAATTGAACTCATGGAATGGAGAACTATTAAGGATACATTCTTCAATAAATACTTTCCTTGTGATCAAAAAATTGAGAGGACGAGGAAGTTTCTTATTTTAATGAAAAAGGAGTAAGAAAGTTTTTTGGAGTTTAGAATAAACCTTTACCAGGTTAGAAAGGTATGCTATGGACTTCATATGAAACATAGAATGTAAGATTGATCATTTATTGGAAGGACATAATCCAAATCTCAAAAGGGAAAGGGTTATTTAGAATTTTTATTCATATGATTAAATAGTTTTATGTTCTACAAAGAAAGAGAAAGAATTTTATAAGTCTTATGAATTAAAGGGAAACCAATAGAAGAAGTGTTCTTCTAAACACCATGAAAAAGGGAATGGCTCAAAGAAGATGAAGGGAAAGAATTATTTTACAACATGTGATAATTGTGGAATGAATCACCCTGGTAAATTCTTGAAAGGATTGGGAGTTTTTCATAAGTGTGGAGAAAATGGTCACTAGAAAAAATAACACAAAGGGAAGAAGGAAAAAACTGTTATTCAATGTTATAGCTGTAAGGATATGGGGCACCATAAAAATGAATTCTTCAAGAATAAATGTAATATACCTATGAAGAAGATAAGAGATCAAGTTCAAGTATATGTTATTGACACAACTAAAGTGGAATGGTTCATGTACTTTTATATTAGAATCTAATAAATATTTTGTAAAATTATTTTGTTCTCGTCATATGATTTATGAAATATATAAAGATTTTATTGCAATAATTTTTTTGTTAAGTATTTGATATCATGTGTTTAATGGAACTAAGAAAAGTTATTAATTTTAAAGTTAAAATTTTCATAAATCACATGATTGAGGGAAAAAACCTTAATATGTCTATGATGTTGAGATAATGATGATGAAATGATTTATTTGGACAAGTAATGACTACCTTGACACTGAATAATGAATTTTCGACAAGTGGTATATTCTATCATTGATGGAGTTTACAAAACTTTGTTATCTAAGGGATATAACCAAGAACATGTTTCTTACTTAAGTAATAAAGAAGAATTCCTGTTTACAATAATTTTTTATGATAATTCAAGTTATTACCATATTTCAAGAAGATACATGATGAATTTATTCGCATATTTGGAATGTAAAAATTTAAAGACGCTTCATGTTGACTAAAGGATAATGTTAAGTTTATTTTGTAAATTCAGTGACATTATTTCTAAAGTATTAGATCATAATATTTTGGAAAATTTAACCATTTATAAAATTATTTAAGTTGATATTTAGACAATTTTTTATAGATTATTGTATTACTTCACCATATAAGAAGAAAAGTAGAAACAGTTTAAGGTACAAACAAAGGATAATATTGTATTTATAGAAATGTATATTTACTTATATTCTTATATATTGATATAATTCTTCAAGTATATAAAAACGTGTATTGAAACCAAAATTTTTGTCTTATTACTTTCATTCCTGATGAATCAAATGGCCCTTATATCATCACGGATTTAGGGCTTTCTGATTGTTAACTTTTTTCTCACTATGTTCTCTTGCACTCTCCATCAAAACATGATTGTTAGATTTTTACTCTATATCCATGTTTCTATTTCCCGCCTATGTTCTCCTACTAAGGGACTTGTTTACATGACCATTTTACTTTACTTTATATCATATTGAGAAGATTTCATATTTACCCTTTTTACGATGGGGGTCTTGCAACCATTGTTTATTTTCAATCCATAGATTACTAAGATCAAGTTTAAATTATGAGGATGAAATTTAATTAAGGTGGGGAGAATGTAACACCCAAAAATTATAGAGTATGAATATTTTATTCGATATCATGTATGACATGCGACACCAAGAATGTAAGAGAATAAAATACCTTGATACTTTAAAATATATTTACTATTTTAAAAAGATTTTATATATTCTATATTTTTTATGACACACAACACCAAATGTAAAAAGGTAATATATTAACCTAATAAATTAAAATATTAAATAAATATGATATATTATATAGACTGTAATGCATGAAACACTAAGTTATCTTGCATCGCACCCAATAGTGTCCCTCCTCGATAGCTTGCATTACACACAAGACAAAGTTTCGCCAAATAGCAGTGAATTATTATAATATTATTATTTAATATAATATAATATAAACTAGTTGTTAAATTAGTAGTTATGAATATTAATAACTAACTTATATAAATTATGGTTTACACCAATATAAAGTTAATTAATTGGTTACTAATTAATGAGAAATGAAAATAAGAACCAATTGGATATAAAAAGAAATATTATTATGCTTCCAAAATAAGTTTTATCTTAATAAAAATAATTAATTACAATTATTTAATTATTTTAATGAAATAAATATTTTATATATTCGATAAAATATTTTTTATATTCATCCATTAGCTTTTATTTTCATAAGATAAGAACATGCTATATTTTACACATGAAAACCTATATTTTTTATTAAGGCATTTTTACCGCCTTTTAATGGAAAAACCATTTTGAATTAAATTTATTACAATTTTATAAATTTAATATTTCAAAATAAACTTCATATTTTTAATAAAAACATAAAAATTATCTTAGGTTGAATTTTTTGTATTTTTTTGTAAAGATTCTTTTTCTAATGAATAGTGAAAAAACATAATTTTAGTTCAAAACTCCTTTCTCATCTAATTTATTTATCAGGTAAAATTATAATTTTAATTAGTTTTACAATTTAATTATATAATAATTTTATTAATTGATCCAATTTATTTATTTATTATTAATTTACCTTTGAAATTGAATGTAAAAAACTTATCAAACTTCTGATAGTTTTTACTTTAAAATACTGCATTGTTGTCCCGCCTCCGGAACGAATTCTAAATTAATATCTAATAGTTATACAATTATAATTTTGAAAATGGATTCCATATTTTGAATAATCATAATTTATAATGTTTAATAATACCAAAAGAAAATTCACAAAAAATATTAGGGAAAGTAATTAAAATTATTTACAATTATTAATGTAAAATTAAGTTTAATAAAGGAATAAACCTTCAACTTAAGGGCCAAAATGACCTATAAACTTGTCCAAAACTTATTTTTAGATATAATTAGTCCATTAACCTTCAATTTTTTAGTTTTTTTGTATTTTGAATAATTGTTTTAGGAAAAACCGTGGGTACACATAAATTCTTTTCAAAAATACCAAGTGAGTCTTTTCCTCCCTTATAAAAGGACACCACCTCTCCCCATTTCTCACACATCTCAAGACACCTAGGTTAGGACCATATCATACCATATATATTACCAAAATATATTCCCCTTACCATTAATCCTCACTTTGGAAATAAATCCTTCCAAGGAATCCTTTTGGTACAAATCAAAAGAAGTTACTCGATTAAGAGTTAACGTCTTTCCTCAAGCTCTCTAGTTTCATTTCCATTATCCACCCCATAAAATATATTTATTACATGGTTATATAAAAAATTATATCCTAAATATACTATTATGTTTTTATATAAATTTTTCTACCTACACTTACACACACCTCCATTGGGTAATGAACATACATTTTCTGTGTATGATGAACTACTACCTCACGAAACGATGATTGTTCATTTTTCCTTTAACACCTATCATTGTGTAAATTATGATGGTAAATATATTTATATATGTTATATATTATATTTATAATTTCTTTATACTTTTGTTGTTTTTATTTAGAACATACCTTTAGGCTTTCCATCGTGTGTAAATACGATAATTTCGTTTGAGAAAGTGTGGACTACCGCCCCCTCAAAGTGATATAACGCATTCATGTTATACATGAAACGTATGAAGGATAGTTATATTAAAAATATGTAAATAAATAACATATATAAGATACAATAATTATAATATATATATGTATCATTTATTTTTCATTCTTTTAATACAACAATGAAATGAATGAAGCATTCATGTGTATGCACAGCCTACCATCTCCATGAACGGTGAACTTCATTTCTAATCTCCAAATATTATGGACTATAACAAATATATATATACTTAATATATATGATAATTAAGTCCTGTTTTACATTATTGAGATGATTAAATCATGATCTAATTAATAGTAACAACAAATAACAACTCAAAACTTACTTGAGAAAACTAGAAAATTAACACCCAAAATAGTTAAAATATTGAAAGAGGGTTAACAAACGGGTAATAAAATATTTTAAGAATTTAATATTTGATATTATTGATATAATTATAATTATAATATTATTTATTAACATGTTTTAAATCACTATAGAGGGGGATAAATACCACACAATAAAAAGGAATGATAAGGTAAGGGATTTCGCCTCAATTTGCATTCCATTAAGACGTATTTGTTGTTATGAACCTATTTTATTTTATATGGTATATATACTGCACTTTTAAATGATATATAATGAATATACTTACTCTTATTATATTATAACTTTAATTTAATTTAATTACTTCATTATGTTATGATTTAAAATGTTTCAAAGTGGTATGGGACACTTTGAAATGTTTGAATATTATTTTTTCTCAATAATGTTTTAATATCAAAAACCATTACAATAACTTATCATATTATAAGGTATTTTTTATAAATATGTATCCTTTATTAAAAATGGATATTTGATAATCCATATTATTTATTCGATATTAGGAATGATTTGGACATGTAATACATGGGTTGGGGACCATTTAAAGTAAGTCATGCGGGGTGGGGACCAGTTAATGAAATCCCCTTGATGCATTTATAGTCTCATGAGATGAAATATATGGCCAAAATAGATGGTTTTTTACCTGATATGTTAAACCATCCTATGAAAGGTCTTCATGGTACTAGTTCCATGTACCTAGGAAACATGGTGTCCAATAATTAATCATTTACCTCATTTAGTTTTAGTTATTATTCATTCATGAGATTTTGTGTCGATATATCTATGGATACATTTCCTTAGAAATTTATTGATTTAGATTGCATGAGTTTTTGTTTCTTACCTGGTTATGTTGATATTCCCTTATTGTGTTGTTTTAATGTCATGTGTTATCTTTTATTTACCTTTCTGTGTTAATTTATTCATATTGATTCATTATTGCTCCTACTTTACTTACCCATACTGACCATCTGATCTCACCATTATTTTTTTTCCTTTCCTCGGGTTATGAATAAAAAATATTTGAATAATCATCCAAGGATGCAATTTATTTCATTTTATTGTGTATCATGTTTGTATTTATTATATACCAATGTATTTTGGGTATCATGTGTGTAATATAAATTTCCAAGACTTCTAAACTGATTGTTTCTTCAGGATTTGATTCCTTGTAATCTTTCCGATGTAATAAAGTAATTCACCGTCTTCAAGATTCTGGGGTTGGGGTCTTAACTTTATCCCCATGATCATACTATGCATGGAAATAAATTATTAAATGATTAAGCTATCATGATCAATTAAGGAGAAATAAATGAGTTATCATATTATTATCTTTATGCGTTAAGAAAATAATTTAGTTCAATTGTATCATCTAATTTTTGTAGAAACCTCATTCTTTTAACGATTTAAAAATTATCAAATAATCGAAGCTTTACAAGGATAATTATTTGATAAAAAAGAAAATTTTCATTGTCTATACCTCTCATAAAGTAATTGTTTATTAAAATATAATTCCTTTCCTAATTTGGATTTTTATTTTTATAACACATAAACATGTTCAACATTGCCAATTAAATTTTTATAATAATGGATTTTTAGATGGTAGATGGAGAGGAAAACAAATAAACAACAAAATTTCTACCTTAGTGGTGATTTTTTGAAGCAAGATGATAAAACATGGATCTCAGTTTTCTTTGTCGCCTTCTTCACAAAAATCACCAAGAATGTGAAGCACACAAAGAACTTGTTCTTCATTTTTCAAGGATATATAGTGTAACACCCCAGGTTTACAAGTAAGTTTTATGTTTTTTCAATGTTCCAAAAATGAAATAAACTTTTGAACGTAGAGATAAATGCAGTAAGCACTTAATTTATACAAAGACCATAATACATACTTGACACACACACACACAAAAATAACCCATTAAACCCACTTCTATCGATAATAAAAGAATTGTAATTACTTTGAGAAACATAACGATGTCGATCGAGTAGTACACATCTTTTAGATATTATAGAAGCACAAAACTTATAGCAAGAACAATAGAAATGAAACTAAGAATAAGAGGAACATATAAAACCATTTCCGAAATCTATGGTGTGAGAATCGCGGTATTTTTTTCTGTGTGTTCGAATGGCCCTTAGACGTTGATATTTATAACTTTTTATCTGACCGTTATAGAAACTATCTGTTAGAACTTGTAATATTTAAAAATGACATATGAAAATTTTTAATATAAAAATAAAACAAATGGAAAATATTGATTTGTATATTATTATTTAACTTTTAATTGACATGCAATAAATAAACTTTGTGTATTTAATAAATTTTCTTATAAATATATATATATATATTCTAATAAATAAATAATTTTTTAAGCATTCAAACGAATATACTGAAAAAACATTTGGAAATTATATTTCAAAATATTTAAAATTACCATATTAATATAATATATATATATTAGAAAATCCTTTTAAATTTTAAAATGAAAAGATATAAGATAAAACGATAATTTTGTTTTTAATATGAAAGAAATGTTAATAATAAAAAAATGGGATTTAGGGGAAACTATGGGTTACAATACCATAGGGTTTAGAGTTTTCAATTTAGGGTAAAATGTGGGTTTCTTTAGCAAACTGGAGGTTGGATTTTTGGAGGGTTCATTGCAAATAAGAGGATCTGAGCTCAGAGTCAAGACGAGAGTGTGGTTCGTCTTCGATGAGTGGCAAGGGGAGCGTCGTCCTACTTTGATCCAAAGGCTTCGGTGAAGTCAAATTCATCCATGTCTACAAGGATTCAAAGTCAAAATCTGAATGGCATGCTTCCGATTGATGTTTTGGTTGAAGACTTTGAATCCTATAAAATTAGATCACTATCGAGGTCGATTTTTAGTATAGAAAGTAGGTTTCCTTTTTGTTATCCAGATCTTATACCAGATTTGTTCATAAATTTCTGGTCACCTATTTTCTCTTTGGTGTGTTTTATGGTTATGTAGAATCGAATTATTCTTAAATTGATTTGTCCCCATATATTTATAGTTGTGTCTATTTTTCTTTTCACACTAAAATGATGAGATTCAAAATCCAATTTTCGAATGAACTAGAATTGTCCACGTTATATACCCAAAAGAAATGATACTGATATCAAATAAAATATACATATGCATTCACATCAAACCTATTTTTCAATTTTGTGTAATCCACTTATATTTATTTTTGTTCCCTAAATTTTTTTTGGGTTTGATTCTGAATAATTATTTATGCATCCGGGGTATCTACAGGTCTATTTCATCACCAATCATATGGTTAATCATTTAAATAAATATAGGGTATCCCAATAGAAAACTTGTTATAAAATATATTTTATAAACAACTTGATATAAATTATATTTTATTGTTTTTAAGAGAGTCTATTTAAATAACGTATTTTATGAATGTCTGGAAAGTGATACTTGGAGTATGCATACCATGCATGGGTAGTCCTTGCTCGTGTATTGCACTACTTGGTTCAATTATCCTTTTTAGTTCTATTAGTGGTAAGGGTTTATTATTTTTCAAATATATTCTATTCAATTTATATTTATCTTTTCATAAGTTAGATTATATATATTTTAATCATTTTCATGATTTTGATTTATGTTTGTGAAAGGGATTTTATAATGCAAAATTATACTTCTTATAATTCCAATTAAAAAATTTATATTTGAATTTTTTTTTAAATTCTTCTTTATTATGTTCATAAATTATTATTTGGTAAGGAAAATTATGTGTTTATATTATTTTAGTTTCTTTTTGACAAACCTTTTTTTCATGAAGCACTTATTATGATGTTCTAATTTATTTTGTAATGGAAAATTATTTTCAAAAAAGTGTTTATATATGTAATTATATATTTTATTTTCAATATACATGTATGAAATCTTTTTCATACCTCATGATTTATTCCAATATCATGTAAGAATTATTTTTATGGATTATGATATTCCAATATTCATATATAAGTATATTTATCCAACTAAGTATAATCAATTTCAGAACAATTAATTTATGAGTTTATATGTATTTGATCCATGATTTAATCTGCTTTTATAATTAATTTTTCTAATGAATAATTCTCATTTATCGACGTTTTTCTCAACCATGTATTTAAATTGTGAATAATGAGTGTTATATGTCCCATGTCAATAAACATACATATTGATATAAATATATGTATATGTATATATAGATGGATGAAATGGTGATTTTTATGGTCAATTTTTCATCATGTTTCAAAAAAACACACCTAGAACATCATAACATTTTATTAATAGCATTTGCACATATACATGGCCATGTGTTATGCATTACATCGACACATGTTGCATTTATAATAAGTTCATGTCTTAATTTATTTTTTTATTAAGGCTTTGTCCCAAAATTAATAAAGACATGAATATCATAGAAATTGTTTTGAATGTTTTTATTTAAAATTTTATGTAGGGAATTTCAATAATTATTATGGTTATGTTAAGAAAATTGAATTTCTTATATGATCATTGAAGATGATTCATGAAAGAAAGAATAATTATGTGTAATGTCTAGTTGATAAAAGTTTTGGTAGTAACCAAACTTGAAAATGATGAAATGAGAATTATATATATATATATATACATATATAAGTATGGATGTGCATTTTAATACATTTATGTATTTAAAAGTAAAAACTCTAGTTACAAATAATATATATATATATATATATATATATATATATATATTTGTATGTATATATATTTATATATATGTAAAGAAAACTTTAAACATTTTCAAAAAAAATCTCGGAACTTGTTCATTGTAAAAAAATAGAAGGTCATTAGGGAGTGAACCCATCCTTTGCTAAGTGGGTAGGCCCAACATAGCCTTCAATGAATTAAGTTGCCTAAAAATAATGTTTTTTTTCAAAAAAGTTTGCTTAATATTTTCCAAAGGAAATCACTGAATTCGTTTTAAATCAATTTCAAAGTATGACTATTTTCAAAACGAAGATATTTTTATTAAAGTTAAAATATGTTAGTATTTTAACAATATTTTCATTTGAGTTCTAAAAATAATAATTTCAAAGTTATCTAACTAGAATTTATTTTCAAAAGATTGATTTATTAAAAAGTAAATCAATGTTTTTAAAACCCCTTATTGGGAAATTAAATGATCATCCTTTTTTTTAAATGATTTTTCATAGGTATCTTAGAAGTTCATTTACATATGAAAATGCTATTGGGGTTAGCATGATGAAAGTGTAGTGGATATTTTTTTCTCTCAACTCTAATAAATAGGAAATTTACTCTAATTTCTCTAAAATCTAGACAGGAAAATGGTCCTCGTGTAATATAATGTTTAATTATTCAATTACTTTTATAAAAAAATTACACATCATTTTTCAAGCACTGAATCCGGAAGAGTGGGATTGGGGAGTTATATATAGCGAGGAAAAAATATAGAGTCCTCTAAGAGGTTCTAGTGATTAAAAAAGGGAGTTGGATAATTGATATTAGAGGAAAGAAAATTATTTTCCTTCCATATATAAAGTTCTAATATTTCCCCTTATTAAAACCCAAGTCAATATCCTCACATAAAGGTTTTGACATGCCAACAATATGTTATTTTATAATTATTCATGGCATGTATCCACCAAGTCACCATGATATGTCATCTCCATGTCATTGTAAACAATAAATAATAAAATAAATTTTTTATATTAATTAAAGCCTATTGATTATCATTCTCCGGTTTTTAAGACATTATATAAAAATTATGCCACTCCAAGGAAAAAACCCTCATTCTAGGATCAACTGCAATGATATAATTTTGATTCGGGACTACGTTTATTGGTTATAAAATTTTTGTGCATACATAGATAAAAATAATATATTTAATAAATTGTTTGTATTCAAATACCTCAATGATAAAATTAAATTAATTAATTTTTTGAACACCTCTAAAAATATTATTTAAAATTTTCAAAGTCACTTTTAAAAAAATTATATTCACTACATCCTCCCCGCCTTAAATTATATTTACCTAGAAAAGTGAAAATCATCGAGAGACTTTAAGGTAATCAGCATGAATCTGACTCATGCTCTCCCAAAAGATCACCTGAATATTTTTATGATACCATAATGTATGAAACAAAGGATTCACACACCCATAAATGGAATTTGTCTTGTTAATACTCAATATCCATTGGGTATATTGTAAAGGTTATATCATCCCAAATATTGACCTCACCCCATTTAAAAATTTGTGATGTGTCATGCACATACCACCTCCATTGTGACATGTGGAAAACATTATGAAACTGATCCATATGTAGGGATAATTTTAGTTGATATTAATCCTCTCCAAATCTATTTATAATTTGGTATAGTCCAATAAAGTTCAGTGATAGTTTGTTACCCCATCCAAACCTCTTAAATCCTTATTGAGGTTATACCTTCAAGAATGAATGTTCTCCCTCCTCAAACTTTAAGGGTCTTCATCTTATATCTATATAGGTTTTACAATGGATCTGAGATATCCTTATAGGTTCTTGGATCACCTTCACCTTCTCAGTCATCAATAACCCCAGTTCGGGCCCTATAATAGATGGCTCACCAATATTCATCCAGAAAAAGGGTGACTTTCATGGTCTCCCATACAAGGCCTCAGAAGGTGTTATGTCAATAAGTAAAGTGACAGTTATTTTTGTATGGAAAATCTACTAAGGTTATGTTATTGTCCAAATTTCTTCTGAAATCTAACACATAAGATCACAGTATATCCTCAAGAACATAGATGATTCTCTTAGTCTAACTGTATTTCTGATACAATCATTGAGGGTACGCCATTTAGTCATACAATATATTATGTGTATAAATGAACCAATAAATACACTAAAATCATCTCCTATATTGGAAGTAAGTGATCTAACATTTTCATCCCATCAAAAATCTCTCAAAAAGTGTCATTACTTTTAACCGATCATAGAAGTACAATCATAAAATTTATTTAGATACTATCCCAATTCCACCCAAGAACCTTAATTTAAGTGACCTAAATGTATATTTATTTATATTACATTATTTTTCATGAATATTAATTCCATATCATAATTAATCACATCCCAAAATCCAAAGTTTCAGTGTCTTTTGGATTTAAATTTATAATCACCTTATTCTAAAATGTCTTCAACATCTCCCATAAAATAATTTTTACATTTTATACTTTAATCACATCATACATAATAATATTCTACATAATCTGGGAAAAGGAAACATGGGAAAGGGTGGGGTCAGATGATCAGTAAGGGTAAACAATAGAGATTACAATTGAATATCATACGTGATCATAAGATAATCATGTTGAAATGAGAACATAATCAAAGTCCATGAACATAACATTTAGAGATCATACCTAAATAAATATGGTTCATATATCATAAATCAAGGATATTATAATAACATAAGAAATGATCCATAATAATATGAGTATAATGAAAACATATTAATGTTGAATAAACATAAGTATAGAAATTATAATATAGTGGATCATAAATCATGTTCCTACCTCCCTTAACATAGTGAACTTTGAATCAAACGCTCACATACCATAACATAGTAAATCAACAATCACATTCTATCCTCCCATAATAATCTCATGAGATATCAAACTTTTCCTAATTAATTGGAGGGATATAAAATTTTTACCCATTAGTAACATAATGAAAACCATACATATAAATATCACAATAATTTTAATTTGACATATCATATGTATTATAGAGAAAAAAGGTGGATGGTGGAATAAGAAGAAATATCCCCTTTTTCAAAATCATTGGGAATTAATATTATTTGTAAAATAGTTTAAAATCATAAAAATTATTTTTATTAATACTAATGGTTATAATGAAGAAATAATTTTTTCACATAAAAGTGTTAAAAATATATACTTTTGTTAAAAGTATCCCATGTCTAAAACATTAAAATATTCCTTTCAAATTTTTTGTAAAGAAAGTAAAAATAGTAGAGAGTGACCATATTTAATAATTGATGCATATATATGTACATATATAAAATATTCCAATTAACATAGACATTTATGAAGAATATTCCTTATTTAAAAGAATAAGTGGGGTTAATTTCACTTACAAGCATAACATAGGGTAAATTATTTACCATGGGAAATGAAATTAAGAGAGGGAATGTAAAACCTCAAGAAACATTATAGGAGAATGAAATTTATGGGGTTTTAATAAATAAAGTTAACAAAAAATTTCCCTATATATAAATCCATTCATAATAATATCGATTTAAAAATGAGATTGTAAAGAAACCCTTATGAATTTAGTGACATTTAAACTGAAATCCCATGAAAAATATAATTTTATATGGATATCTAAATCTATTTAATTTAATTAAAGGTATAATAAAATCCATACATATAAAATTATATAAACTATAAAATATAAAATAATTGGTGAATATGGAATGTATCTCAAAGAATTAAAATTAAGATGATAAACATTTACCTTTAGTCACATATTCTATGAAATCAATTTAAACTTCTCTATAATAAACATAAAAAACCAAATATATTATTTTATATCCATATTCACATATTTTTTTCTTTTCTAAAATTTAATTATAATCATTAATTATATATTTATTTGATAGTTATTGTTAATTTTCATCATTGGATGTTATTGATATTGATTGTTTCACACAGTCTTTGTAATGTCGGCATCGATCCCCATTATTTAATAATAAGTTCATTATTACTAGATTATTTAAGGTATATAAATATATTTTTATGTGACTATTTATAAATTTCTGATTTAATTTCAAGAAATTTTTAATTACGATTCATGAAGATGAAATTGATGACGATCTAGTTTCGATAATTTTAAAAGAACAAAAGTTGGTATATTAATAACTGGTTAGGTGTTAATAGAATAAAAAATTTATCTTTATATAATAATAATAATTTAATAAATTTAATATTTATTCATTAAATATATTATTATAACCATCCATGAAAGGTAGTTATGAAAAATTAAATGCGTCCTTCATGGAGGCGATAGTCTGCACAAAACATGAGTGGTATTTTTTTACCAATGGACGCAAGGGAAGTAGATAATGGTTATTCCATAACTATAATAAATTTTACTGATTATAATTATGTTATTATATTAGTATGTTTATAATATTTTTCGATGAGAAATATAGAGAAGAAAATGTTAAGTAGTGAATAACACTCGCATTGAGGAAATGAATCTTTTCTTGAAATACTTATTGGAAATGAAGGAATTGGGATAATTTATTATAACTAGGGACTATAAAACAGTGAATATAGATATATGGGAAGTAAAATGGGTATATTTTCAAGGAACTTTAATAGGATAATTTTTTCTTTAATTTGGTGGAATTGAGATCCTTTTATAGGTTAAAAAGAGGGTCTTCTCTTTGGAAACTAAAGTTAGGTTAGGGGAACATATGTAATCTCAAAGGATTTATATGAGTTAAGTGTGGGAAGGTTGGTGAGATATGGGGATACGAATTTTAAACCTAAGAAGTTATTATATAAGTTCATAGTTCCATGTTATTTTATAAAAATTTAATATGTATTAAGTTACTGCTTTTTACCCTTAATAACCTTGATTAAATTTTTTCCATGATAATTATTTTTTTACTAAAATTATAATATGATCAATATTTAAAACAATTATACATGATGATTCTAAATATTTATTCAATTTAATCTAAATTTATATCTAAATATGATATAATTAACTTTTAAATTAAAAATAAGATATAGAAAAAAAAATTCTGTAAAAAATGTCTTTTTATACATTAAGTTTTGTTATTCTTATTTCCTATCAATTACTAATTAAATTATTGTAAACATATTTTTTATATATGTAAAATCATATTACATTCATAATTTAAATATATTAATTTATTTTATTTTAATAAAAATTACATAGCATTTATAAAAATAACTATTTGAAAAAAAAAGTTTTTATAGTGGTAACATATATTTAAATTAGTAACTTATTTTCATCTAAAAATGGAAATAAAATTATAAAAAAATTAAATATTTTGAAAAAAAAATAAAACCAACTTATTAGACTCAATTTATAGATTCGATAAAAATTAATATTAATATTGGAGTGCACAACACATAACAAGAATATTTATAAAATATGTACTTTTATATCACATAATGAACATATTCTTATTACTTTCCTAATAATAGATATTGGATGGTTGTTAATTTATTTTCATATATAGATTATCAATCCATTTCACTAAAATAATTATTTAGTATAAATTAATTAAAAATACACAATAATTTTAAAAAGGGCTCTTTGAAAATATCACTTTTATATTAAATAATCTTCACTAAATACAATTAAAATTAATTATTTATATTCTAAAAATTTTCTTTTATCAATCCATTGATGTTAAAAAATTCCTTTTAATATAATAAATACATCATATAATAGTTTAATTACAATAAAATTTAACACGTTAAAAAATTATATAAAATATTTGAATTAAATATTATATTCCTGCTTCATTATTTATCATTTATTAATGATTTACACAATACTAGTATACTTTTTGGATACTTATATATCCAATGATCATATTCCAAATGATTATATGTTCAAGAGACATATTTCCAACATCCATATACAAATATCATATTTAATTTCTATATATAGCCATACATTTCTAAGGCCATTCATCCAATTAATTTACATCTCTCTTAACATGCCTATTATATTTCTAATAATTTCCTTATTTAAATTGTTGTGATCATTGTTATTATATTCATATAAAACCATGGTGCTTATTATTATTTTTTTTATTATTGTATACTTTTGCATTTATTCCACTTATACTTTTCTTAATGTTGTTTGTATCCTCATAATGTATTAAAGTTTTTATTTTGTTGTATTAAAATATATCATGGTCCATTTTAGTTTTATGTTATATGTGAAACATGATATCTTGATAAATAGTTATTTAAAGAAAAAATACATTTTAAATTCATGTTTTTTTACATTCTACCCCCTTAAAATAATTTCTACCTCAAAGTTTTATTAATCTCATAGAAACAGATGAGGATAATTCTATATGATTGAATTTTCTGGTTCCCATGTTGCTTCCTCAAACTTTTTATTCCTCTATAGAAATTTAATCAGATGAGTTGTTTTTTCATATTAATTTATCTCAACAGTCCAATATTTATAAATTTTTCCCTCATAATAAATTTCATGTTCCGGTTGTATAACCTCTAAGTTAATTACCTGTGATGGATTAGGTATATACTTCCTCAAAATTAATACATGGAAGGCATAGTATACTTGAGAGAGGTTTATAGGAAGTTCAAAATGATAATATATCATCCCCATATAATCAAGGATTCTAAAAGGACCAATGTATCAAGGGAATAACTTCTTTTTCTTTTTAAATATCATCACTTTATTCCATGGTAATATTTGGAGGAATAGTTTATATCTAACTTCAAACTCCAAATCGCATCGATGGTTATCAGTATAGATCTTTAATAAAATTTTCAAATCTTTAATGTGACACTAAATATTTTGTATCTTTTATTTTATCCCATAAGAAAGGTATGGTACCAAGAATTTATACACTTATAATTCTTCTCAATATTTTGGAGTTTTTTATTTTTTTCTTATATATATCCTAATACAATTCCATTTGAATGATAGAATAAAAAATGTTGTTGTATGATAAATCTATTAGGGTAATGGGTTGATCCCAACCTCCCTTTAAATCTATTGAAAAATATGTAGTCATATCCTATTGAGTTTGAAAGGTCCTTTTTGATTGACCATCAATCTAAGGATTATAAGTGGTATTGAAGCATAGCTCTATATCTAAATCTAGTTAAAGACATTGCTAAAAAAATTAGGTAATCCTAGTATCATAATATTATATAATATAAAGTGGTACACCATGTATCCTTACCATTTACCTTATGTACATATTGTAAATTTAGTCAAAAAACAAATCTTCTCTAATAGAAATAAAATTCACTAACTTCATAAGGTGATTGACTATAACCCAAATAGATTTATGTCCCTTAGATGTTTTGTGGAGTCCTAAAATGAAATCTATGGTGATGTTATCCCATTTACATATTGGTATAGTTAATGGTTACATCATCCCCTTAGTCTTCCTTTATTCATACTTAACTTACTAAAATACTAAGTATTTATATACATGCTCTACAATCTCTCTCGCTTCATGTTATCCCACCAAAAATATACCTTAAGGTATTTATACATTTTTGTTATTTCATGGTGGATATAGAGTGAGGATCTATTTCTATCATCCAATATATATTTATTAAATTCTGTTATTTATAGACCATATATTTTTTATAGAATATTATAATTCCATTATTTTTAATGTTAAACACTATAATTTTACCCACCTTATTACATATCTCTATATTATCTTTTTATGCCTTCTTTATTTTCACATGGATGGTTGGTTGAGACATCATTTGGGAAAGATAGGATTTCTACCCTTCTATTATGATTTTATGGTCCATGATTTTTAAATCCATGATTATTGGGTCCTTGTCAATCCTCATCATGGATAGGGTAGCATGATCCTTTCAACTCAAAGCATCAGCCATATTATTTTTCATCCTAGGGTGGAAATGTATTGATAAATCATAATACTTAATAAAATTTAACAATTTCCTTTTATTTAGGTTCAACTCCTTCTATGTGAATATATACTTTAAGCCCTTGTGATAGATATATATGTCACACTATTCACCATAGATATAATTCATATGTATCTTTAATGAAAATATCACCACTTTTAGAATCAAGTAATGTGTAGGGTAATTTTAATCATTTAATTTCAATTGAAATGAGTAATATGAAACCATCATATCATTTTACATGATTAAAAATCCCAACCCCTTCCTTTATTCATCACTGTATATCAAAAACCCTAATCTATTTTAATGTAATGTGTGTATAGGTGTAGTGGCCAATATTTTCTTAATCTCCATTAAATTTTCTTCACATTCATATTTTTAAAGGAACTTTACACCATTATGAGTTAACTTTCTTAGTGGATTTTATAACCATGAGAAATTATTCACAAAGCATCGATAGTATCCATCCATCCTAAGAAAACTATGGATCTTGGTTACATTAAATGGTTTGAGCCATTGTTCAATATCCTTCCTCTTTAAAGGATCCACAAATATACCCTCACTTATGATTATATAACCTAATAATGATACCATCTATAACCAAAATTCACATTTTCAAATTTTACCATAAAGATTATCCCTTATCAATATTTTTATCACAATCTTAAAATTATCTTAATTCTCTTCCAAGATCATAGAATATATGAGAATATCATCGATAAATATTACCAAAAAAATTTACGGTAATCTCCAAAGACTGTATTCATTATATCCATGACTATAATAATATAATTTTTATGTTTTAATGTCATCACTATGAATTTATCTGGTCTATATCTTTTAAGAAGGTTGTCTAAGGTATACCGTCCATTTTCACTCTTTAATTAATATATTAAGATTGAAGTTAAATCTTTGGAAAATATCAATCACCTCATAATTGATAAAAAAATAATATATATGGAGTAGAGTATATTTATTCTTCATCATGATAATGTTAAGTTCATGAAAGTCGATCATAAATTCATTTATCCATCCTTATTCATAATAATCAAGAATGGTTCACCCCATGGAAAATAGCTCGGGTGTATAGAACCCTTATCCATATCTTATTAGATTTTATTATTAAATTTTTATAATTAAATAAAATATATATTATAAGTATTCTATGAGATAGTAATAGCACCATATATGAGTTCAATTGAAAACTGAACCTCATGATCTGGGGTAAGACTAAGAAATTCCTTGGTAAATTCATCAAAAGATTCTCATACAATATTCATATCTCCAATGTTGGTTTATTCTTTAACCATTTGAGATAAATACCTCTCATGATTGGTTATTACGACCAATATAATGGATGTAATTTCTATAAGATGTTTAGAGTCAAACTTTAATTGATATATTATCTTAGGTTGATTTGGGATATTGAATGTGATATATATATCCCAGAATGTAATATGGTATTTATATGAATATAGTAAATCCAAGCATAAAATCACATCAAATTCATCCAAATGAATAATATTAAGATTTTCAGGATTCACATTCCCAAAAACTTATGTCAGAGAATATTATTAGACTTGAGATGAAATTATCATACCACCTAGAGTTTTCACAAATAATTTAGTATCTAATTGTTTAGTTAGTGATTTTATGTATTTAGAAAATTTTCTAGATATAATGGAGTTGTTAGAAGAAAAATTAAATAAAAAATTCAAAGTTTTATAGTGGATGATAATTGTACCTTTCACCATTTCATTTTCATGAACCACTTCTATAGATGTGATAAAAGAGGATACCCCTTATTCCCTTGGCCATGGAAGTTGTTTAATTTGATTTTCACCATTAACCCTTGCATTGGTTCACTAATTAACATATTTTCCACACTCCTTACAATTGAATCATTAGAGTGAGGGTGGTGCATTTGGATAAGCTTTCTTATACTTTAATTTTATTATTCAAACTCTAAATCTATTTTTATAAAACATGTGTGCGATGTAATACTCTTCCTCATGTAATGTATCTTATTTTCACTTTAATTAAATTTCCCCCACACTTCATTCCATATTTTTAGTATACATAAAATTTAACTTTCCTACCTCCATCTTATTTATCATTCTAGTTTTTATAAAACTCTATGTTTCTTTTCTTATCTCCAAAACCATAAGGTTAATGGGAGTATATAATCTCCATTTCAAAATTGAGATAACATAAAAAAAATTATTTATTTTAAATCCTTTTAATGCTAACACCTTTTGAAGACTTGGTTTTAAGAAAATATTGAAATTGTTGATCTTGATTTCAGGGTTTGTGATAAAACAAATGGCATACCTTCTGATCTCATAAATTTTTCATTATATGTACCAACCGATTCATCATCCTTTTGTTTCAACCCTATGAATTATCTCTCTAATTTCATGTAAACAGTTCAAGGAAAATATTTAGTAAAGAATATTTTCTTGAACTCCTATCATAACATAAAGTAAAATTCTTCCTTTGGAGTCATATTATTAATATAATTTCACCATTGGTTAACCTCACCTTCCATATGATAAATGGATAAAAAAAACTTCCCATGGTCTAACCATTGTAGAACCTAAAATATATTTTTTATTTCATTGACCCATTACTCATAAATTAGTGGGTTTGAAGGCCCACTAAAGGTTGGTGGTTGTTGATTCATAAAGGACTTCATAGAAATTTTCTTTTTTCCTTTTTGCATTCATTTTCCCAACTTGATTATCATTTTTATTAATATATTGGGAGATTTTAGTGAACATTTTCATTAGATTTTGTACTCCTACTCCCATTTGATTTGGTTACTCATTTGTAAAATAAATAAATTTCCCATATCATCCATTATTAACTCTATTTATCCTTTATCTAACCATTACTTAAATAAATTAATGATTGGGATGATAATTATTAAATTAGTAAATTCATAGAAATAAAACTATGAATTTAGAAGAAATAAATCATAAATAATTTGTATAACTTAACTTATGAATTTTTAGGTTTCAATATAGTTTATCCCGACTCATTTACTATAAGGTTATCTTACCTAAATATATTCTAATAGCTTATAATGTTTCCTAAATATCATATTAATCAACCAAATCATATCCCTTAGGAGTTTCAAACTATGTGTGAAGTTAGTCTCACTTGTTCTGCACCAAGTGAAGATTGAGTAAATACCCAACCAATATTTTTCTCAGTTATTCCCCCTAGGTTCATCAGTTCTAGAGCCTAAAATCACTTTTTTTTTATCTAGATAGGGATTTCATTTCAAGGAAACTACAGAATCTTTTATTTACCAAAATATTTGGATGTTTTCATATAATTAGTCTTATCTATAGTATTTTCTCTAATGTTTTCCAATCATAATTCATAAAAATAATTAGACCCCTATCTAATACCTAATGAGGTGATACAAACATACATTCATGCATATTACATTATTTAACAAGATTATTCATTTCATATCACAATTACTCATACATTAGAACCTAAAGTTATAGTGTATTTAGATATTAACTACATAATCATATTATTCTACAACTTCTTCAACATCTCCCGTAAAATTATTTTTATATGAAACCCTTTAAACACATCATATATAATAATATTTTACATAACCAAGTGAAAGAAAACATAGAATAGGGTGATCTCATATTTACTGTAAAGGTGAAAAATAGGGATAAAAACAAAATATTATAAGTGAGACTAAGATAATTATATGGTTATGATAACATAATCAATGTTCATGAACATAACATTAAGATATCATACCCAAATAAAAATGGATCATAAATAATAAATCAAGGATTTGATCGTAACATAATACATGATTCATCATAACATGAATATAATGGAAAACATATGAATATGGAACAAACATTATCATATAAATCATAATATAGTGGATCAGGAATCACATTCGTTCCTCCCATAAACGTAGTGGATCAAAAAACATGTTTCCACCTCCTATAACATAATAGATCATCAATAATTACCCTAACTCCCATAACAAAGTGGTTTGGGAATCATATTCATATCTATCATAACTATTTCATGTGATATCAAACTATACCTAATGCATTAGACAATTATATAATTCTAGGCTCACTTGTCACATAATGAAAACCATATATATAGGTGCCAAGACAACATGAAAACATTCATATTTCAAATATAACTTAATTTACCCCTATAAAAGAGATACATCACATAAAAACCTTCACAGAACATTTCATAAGTCATCCAGAGAAAGAAGTTTTTTTCAAAAATAAGAATATATCCAAAAGGAACATCAAAGGATATTGACATAGATGAAAAACACCTTTTGATGATCATTGGATAAATAAATATAAAAAATATAAAGAAATAACCCTTTTCAAAATAATTAATAATTAATATTTTTTGTAAAAACATATTTGTTAACACTACTTGAGAAAGTAACCAAAAAGATCGACAACCTTTGGATATTTTAAATCCCAAAGAAAGATTCAAAGAGTACAAGGAAAAAAATCAATCAATACTCCCAATCTCTACATGATGTAGTAGCATCTAAGAGCTTCGTGACTAAGCTAGGCAGTTCAGCTTCACGACCGAGCTAGGCGGCTCAGCTTCGCGACCAAGCTATGCGGCTCAGCTTCGCGAAGATTCTACACAGCCAAGCTACACACGAGAAAATTTTTGATTTCCCTACTTAGAGAACCTTCACGTAAAATCTGCGCGAAATTCTTGCGTGGGAAAAGGTTCATCAAACATGCCCATCCATGCCTATAAATAGACACCTTATCCTCCGCATTTCCAGACTGAAAAAAAAAAGTGAAAGACTTTCTAAATCTCTAATTGTGCATCTCTTTCACCATGATCTCTCAAATTGTCTCAGGTAGTTTTCTAAACTACAAAATAAGGGATAATTAAAAGTGATAGTCATGTTTTGAATTTATTTCTATTCTTCAGTCCTCATCAATAACTACGTGGTGTATCTGTGCACCGAAACTACGTGGTATATCTGCGTGCCACACCTGCTTGATAGGGCAACGTGGGGTGCCTATGCGGCATACTTGCATGAAGTACCTATGAGGCCAGATCAAGTACCCTTATTTAAATCCATCCATGGTAGGGTATCTCCTTCCTTGGTTCCCTTATCCGAAAGGGGCTAAGTTGAAGCCTCCACCAAAACCTCCAGACTTCTCAAACCTTTTGGTAAGTCACATCACTGTGTCTCCAATTTGGGTTTGTATTTCCACAGTCAGAGGTTTCCCACATTCGTTTCAGAATGGGGTTAAGAATAATGGGATGTTCGTGGGTTTGTATATCTGTAGTCACATGGACTTTTCTCCCAGAAAAAAGTGTTGGGAAGTTCTCAGTTTGAAGGATGGTTGGTTACCGGCCTCTCCCTTTTCAAAGAGGTGACCCAGGACCTCAATTCTCCAGTAGGGAAGGTAAACTTCTCACTTTCCATTCAACGCAAGTATAAGAGAAGTCTCCATCCCATACCAAAATCAATTTCAGGTCAGCCATCCTAGTATAAGCCCCTCAACTTCACCCCTTCTTACATACATTAGACCCTTGTCCAATGTAATTAGAACAGAGGGAAGTATCACCGCCTTGCTCTCTTCCACAGTCGACGCGCCCTCTTCCATCAGTGAAGGAAGAAAAGTGTGAAGTTTCATTTTTGAATCTTTAACATCCTCTTGTTTCTCACACCGAAAATAACTCATGTCGTCTTAGAGATACAAGATGGTTACAGCATGTGCACAAAAACCCAATTAAGAAACTATGAGAACTCTGATTCCTGTTCAATTCAGGATACGTAGGAAGCTCTTTCAGATCCTAAGCTCATTGGATTTCCTCCTCAGGAATCCAACCCTAATTCCCACAATTTTGGTATACTCCTTAGGAAGTAATCCCCAAATTCAATCCTCAAATCATCAAGGAATCCCTTTCAGGAAGTAATCCCAAACTCACCTCTCTCGGAGGACTATACTCTCCTATGAGATTCATCGAACTACGTGGGCTTTGATTCCCATTAATATGGGATACATAGTAAGCCTCCTTGAGGTTCAAACCCAACACTTCAAATCAACCTTGTTCTCTTTGGGCCATATTCCAAATAGGGTCTGATCCTACTTGGAAACTCATATCCTTTCCAAGTTCCTTGGGCGGATTTATCATAAGTCCCACACTAAGATTCAACTAAGAACCTTCTTATTAGAGGTCATTATCACATAGCCTTAAAAGGTTTGATGTTTCCTATTAAGTGGCACCGAACTACGAGGGTTCTGATTACTTTAAAAAGGATACGTAGGTAGCTCATTTTATGAGTACAATCCCAAGATTAAAACAAACCTGTGTCTCCCTGGATGACAATAAATTCTAGAGTGCCCCACTGTGTGGCTTAAAAACTAGTATCATTATAAAAATGATTAAAAGAATATCTAATCTGTATATTAGAGGATACCATTAATGGAAAAAAATGGAATACATATAGATGTTACCAATGATGAAGAACCTTGAATGCATACTGATGATTCTAAATTTTAAACATGTTAAATAATTGATTATAAATTCCAAGGGATATTTATGATATACATGGTGAATTAATATGGATTCATGAAAATATTTTAAGTTTACAAAGAGAGTCTTGGAGTAGACAATAATTCCCCCCAAAAGGGTGTGATGAGTCTGACCTCCCATCCTCTCGACCAATGTACGTTCTTAAGTATCATAAAGTTAAAAACTTAATGAACGCCTGCCTTTTGAAAGCAGGTCCTCTTTGGATAAAGAACTGTTGTAAGTTTCTGGTTCCATGAATAAATCCAATGGAAACTTCCTGGAAACAGTGATTCTTAAATCTAGAACACACGTTTCAAGGAACTACGAAACAAAAATGGTGAACCCAACGTGAATCCTTAACCAAGTTAATAATGTTACCCACATGTTAGCCCCCTATCAATTGATAAAGGAAGGCCAGAAAAGGGAATTAATCATGCATGTATCCATCTAAAAAGATTTTCTTTTAGTAAATTTTGTCATTATTATCAGTTTTCCACAGAACTCCCTTCAAACCAAAGAATGTATTTCTCCAAGAAAACATCTGTGAACTTCCCTACTACTACTCAAGATGGATCTCTATCCATGAGAAGGAAGTTATCACCAACCCAGCGTCTTCAACACTGGGTCTCTAATGTGCTGATAAAGGAATATCGCCATCACGGTACAATCCTGACTTTGGAGGCTGCTCGATAGGCCCTCCAGGTCAATAATAATCCTCGGTCATCTGGCCAACAACGACCAATGATCAAGAATAAAACAGTTCCAACCACCATCTCCAACTGTTTTGGGTCTTTATCCCCAGAACGCAACAATAAATCTCTCCCATACTATAGGGAGGTAGATCAAGATGTCACTGAAGGCCTCAATTCAAGAATACAGGAGTCCTTCCTGAGGACTCCCACTAGCAATCACCACCATAATCATGCGGTAGTATATCCCCAACATGATGGGGGTGTTGCCTCTGGATGTTTGTCCCAGGTCTCTCAGACCCGGGTACGCAAGAAAAACCTCCAGGGACAACGTTCGGTTAACAGGAAGAAGGTTCTCACCTCTAACTCCATCGAAGAAGTCCATCAATCAAAATTGATGGAAAACAACGAGCGATCACATACACTCATTCGTCCTAATTTTGTTGATCAACAGTCTCATCTGACAGAAACCCACCAATCCCACCAAATAAACCCTATGGAGTACCATGAATAGGCACATACATCTGTTTAAAATTTATCAGGTAGTCAGCAGGCTCGTCTGACTGCATTTAAAGAGACCCTCCAATCTAATATAGTGGAAATTGGTAAACAGGAACATACACCTGTTTACAATCACCAATTCGGTCAGCAGTCTCATCTGCCAGTATTGAAGGAAACCCATCAACCATACTTGACAGAGAATATCCAGCAGGAACATACACCTGCCAATTTTCATCAAGCCTGCCAATAGTCTCATTTGGTAGCCCTCGGAGAAGTCAGTCAGAAAGCTCCGATGACAAATTTGGGGCAGACCCAACTCTCTACCCCTATGCATGAGTACTATCAATATCTGTTGATAGGAAAAGGATGATAGGAGCAGGAACATACACCTACTCTAGATACGGAATGGACGTATATTCTTATTTCGTATGCTGAAGTCACTAAACACATATTATCAATGGTGAATGGGTAGACTCATATCCTTGCCCATATTCTGGAAGCATATCATGATATTTTAACAACTACTTCAACAGTATCAGGGGAACATACATATAAATCTATCCCCACACATGGGATGACACATCGGCATGCCATCCCAAAGCAGATACACACCTCTGTTCCAGTCCAGGAGGGTCATGGGGCATACTCCCTCATATCATACGGACAACAAGATCTGGAACATACACCCTTTCCAATTGGAGGTAGTCGGTCTGTTCCAGTAACTAATCCAAGGCAGGCACATATACCTACGCATGATAACTACTTTTCTCATAAAGTGTCCCCAACTAAGTATAAGAGAACATCCAAGAATAAATCTCACCAAATACCATTGGAAAATCAAGACTCAAGCTGTAATTTAGCTCCTCTTAATGATGGATTTTATGAAGCCCTCAGATATTTATCTATTTCTGCTCAAGATCCTACCCTATCATTACCAAATTTTGGGAGTGGTAATTGTAATTCTAATGTTTCTCACTGGAAAATTCATCATGAAGGCTTGCTTCATGAAAATTCGGTCAATCCAAAGTGTTTGACTTTGGATGATAGCCACGGAAACCCTCCGTGTGGCCAGAAGACCAAGGAGAAAGAAGATTTATCCCTTGTTGTAGTTCATCATGGTGATCCTGCCCATAATGGCATTCTCTGTGAAATTCCTCTCCGAATTAGTATTTCGAATTGTCAAAACAATTCTATAATTGGCAATGTAGCAACAAGAAATCTCTCCTATCTCAAGGAACTTATAAACACAAGTCCAGTCATTTCTGATGCCTTTTCATTTATGGGTGAAACATTTTCTCTGTTAGAAGACATGTTAATGGAATGGCCATTCTCCAGACCTCCCTTGGGTCATTTATCCTCTAATGCAGAGCATCCACTTTAGTCAGACCAAGTGGAGAAACCTATAGTAGAAGATGATGAAGACGTGTTGAACATGAGGAAGCAATTAGCTAAAGGAGAAATGCTAGTCATGTTCTGGCCTTTAGTAAATTCTCAGTTTGATATTCCAGAATTGATGATAGAATATTGTATTCATGACATTCATCTCAACTTATGGAAACCTCTTCATCATTGGAAAACTAAAGTATTACCATATGATAAATATCAAAATCATATAAAGGTAATAGAAGGTTTACAGCGCCAAATTGACTTGGCATCTCTTTTAGTTTCCCAACACCCAAGGGTTGAAAAACAACAGAGAACCCTTCAGCGTGCATGTCTCAATGCTCTGAAGAGGCTATGCCAATTAATTTCTGATTCCCCGTCTAATGTTCGCATTAGAGGATGGGGTGCATATAGAGCATTGCATTTCCTTGTACTCCAAAATCAGCAAAGCCCACCAAAAGTGGTCTCATGCAATGTTATTGCCCGCGGCCGGCCGCAGTCAATAGGTTTTGTGTGTAATCAAATCTACGCTCAAGAATAGGCCTCAACCAATTCTCATCAGAATCAAGCCCAAAGAAAAGGAATTGTTGAACTACTTCTATATCAAACCTTTGAGAATCTTTTGCAGGTTTCCCATTTAAGGGATGTCAGGCATCAGAGGATGAAAATGTCCGAAATAGCACAGCGATCTTCTGAAACGGGTGATTTAAGTAATTGTCGGATGATGCACCCTGCTAATGTCTGAACCAAAATCCACAAAATCAGAAGAGCAATTGCACTAATTTCAGCTGTAGCAGTTCAAGAATCACCCAAGCTTTCCAGGCTGGGGGATCATTTAATGCAACCTTCAAATTCATTAAACAATGTTCAAATATTTGAAGAATAATAATCGGATCAACCCCAGCCTACAAGGCTGGGGGATATTTCGCATCTATAATTCCCTCCTCAACAAAAGTCAGTTTTCTCATGATTAGGGAAGAATCCAAAAGGAAAGCGTATAGATAAACTACCCAATGATTCCCTTCATGTTACTGTCCACCAAATAGTTCCATGGGATTCTTTATATTGGATAACGAAGTTTCATGAAAGACAAAAAGGGAGACGATCTACCAGAAACACAGACATAATTTCATTAATGCGTTATGAATTAGTGAATGTTATCAATACCATTGCGGAAGATCCTCCAAAAAATAAATCTAATTCAGGGGAATTAGAAGATGAATTTCTTTTCCACAATGCGATACACATCGAGGAAAATGAAGATGGTGTGCATAACCGAAATCAAAGGCTTACCCAAGATCTAGGTATGCCTTCAAATAACCAACTACCCCCTCTCCGAAAGGCATCCAACAAAAGAAAAGTAAAAAAGTTAGATTACATATCACTTTTCTACTAGAGAAGGTCAATCTGTTTCACTTGAAGAGAGACTTGCACAGCAATAAGAGGAAATGAAGGAGTTGAAAAGACTCAACATGGAGTTACTTCGAAACAGCATTTCTGCTAGACAGTATCCCCAAGAAAGTCCTCAACTTGAAAATCCTGTAGTAGCTCCTCAGTTTATGGGATTTGTAGTAACTTCAATGGTAGATAATGAATTCCCTCCATTGGTTACACAATCAATACAGGATCATGTAAATCCTGATAGACCTATTTTTGTGGGTTATCTAAGACGGATTTCACCACCACCATCAGTGGTCCTACTAGTTATTGCACCATCTCAAGTTCCAGTTGCAATACCTGCACAGAATCCAGCTCATATAGATATTCCCCAAATTCTTATGAACACAATTGAGGCATTAACAACTCGATTGGAAGCTATGGAGGAATGGTGTGCACCAATTCAACCAGAAAAGAGAGATTACCTTGAATGGGAGGATGAAATTCCTCCCCCACCAAATTTTTTGAATACTACATTCCCAATTTTTAATGGTTCATGAGATCTGGAACAACAATTAACAAATTTTGTTTCTTATTGTGATCTTATGATGGGAACTCCTCAAAAATAAGAATCGGTTAAGCTTAGGTGTTTTGTGCAGTCATTACAAGGACCATCTTTTTTCTGGTATACAAGTTTTCAATCTTGATCAATTATTGTGTGGGAAGATCTCTGTCAGAAATTCATACTTCAATTTATCTCAAAGACAATAGTTTTTAATCTTACCAATTGTAAACAAATGGAAAATTAAAGAGTTTCGGATTTCATTTCTCACTGGAAGGGATTAACATATTCCTTAAGTTTATCACTCTCTCAAGAAGAGTTACAACCAATTTGTGTGGTAAATATGGGTGATTAATTATGCACACCATTGATCCCTGTGAAATACACAGGAGGGTTTCAAGACCTTACTTCAATCGCTCAGTATATAGAAGACTCTATTATAGAAACTAGGGGTAAAACTCTTGTAATTCCATCAGTTCTGGGAAGTATAATAGGAAAGGAAGAAGCTGGTACAGTTACACTCAAACAGGCACATGTGCCTATTTCTACTTCAAGACCCTCATCATACCAAAGGTCTCCACTTCCTGAGCATCAGCAGCAACGAACACCTTGTCAATATAATCAAAGAGATCAAAGGCAGAAACAGTTTGATGAATTAAAGAATAAAATCTATTCTTTCAGGAATGAAAAAGTTCCTAGATACTTTATCTCATCCTTAGAAAACAATTTGGTTCAGTTTTTAGGGCTGAATAAGCCAAATAAAGATGGAGATGAAGATCGTCTGAATTATTGTCCCTTTCATCAGATGTTGGGACACCCCATTTAGGAGTGCTTTATTTTCAAATACCTTCTACAAAATATGGTAGACTCTAGACAAGTGAAATTGAAAAGTTCATCAGCTCAAGTAGCATGTGTTACTACCACCAACCTAGAGGAAGAAGGAGAATGGAAAGAGTTTAAAAGTAAAAATGTACAAAAATATGATGACTGGATGATCAGGAAAACGATCAACCGAACTCATTCTATTTTAAAAACACAGTTGAAACAACCAATTGTGTCTTCTACCACTCCTGCCACAACAAACCCACCATCCTAAAAGGTTCGTTCCTCAAAGAAACAAGGTGTTCATAAGGGTAAAGAGCAGTCAGAAGAAGACAAGCTCGCATCAAGGCTAAAGTTGTCCTCAACCCTGGCAGATTTCATGCCATCCGTTTCAAAATCATGGGCACCACCCCGCCAAATGGTACAACCAGAAATAATCTATTAGGAAGAATCTTAATTAGACGAAGAATTGATCTTTGGTTCTGTTAATGTTATCCATTTAACAGATCCTTATGCCAATGGTGATTCTAATTGTATTGAACCATAATTCCTTATACCTAATTGGGGAACTAGAGGAAGAGTCCAAGGTCGAGGATACAGGGGAAGATGTTAGAATTATAGAAACCATAATTTTAACTCTACCCATGCTCAAACTATATATGCGGAAGAAACTATTGGAAGATCCCTTTTGCGAGATCTACAAGAACAAGAGGTTTCTTCCATGAAAAACAAGTCTAGTTCTGGCACAATTATTCTAGAGGACCGATTAGAAGTTACACCATCTTCTTCTCAGTAGATTAATAGACTTAGTTAGTCTAATTTTCCAAAGTCAGTGATATTTCCCACTTCTATTTCAACACAGAATACATCTACAACTGAATAATCAACTTCCAAAGAACCTGCAAAACCACATCTCCATGCTGGGAAACGCAGACCTTTGGACCAAAATTATGATGTCTTGAAACAATTGTCCCAAGTACCGGCCAAGTTATCAATTTTGGATGCTTTGAATCTGTCAAAAGATCTTCGAGAAGCACTCATTGAGGCCTTGTTAAGTCCTCAAGAATTTGAAACTGAAGTTGTCACTGCTGAATTTTACCATATATAGAATGATTCTGTAGAATATGGCAAGGTCAATGACATGGATATTCGATGAGCCTTCATTGATAATGGATCCAGGGTCAACCTCATTCCCGTTCGTACACTTCGTCGATTGGGCCTGACTGAATCTGACTTATCTCCTTCGACTTTAATGTTGCAAGGATATGACAAGAATGAATAAGAACCTCTAGGAGAAATTACACTCAGAACTCAGTTTAGAGATCTTGTGTCTAATTCAGATTTCATGGTTTCTCATCAGGACACAACCTTCAATACTCTTCTTGGAAGTCCTTGGTTGCATCAACATGAAGCCATACCTTCATCATACCACAAATGTCTGAAATACTATTTCAATGGTCAAATCATAACATTGTATGGTGACAAGTCTCCATTAAAAACATGTGAATCTCAATATATTGAGGCATCGTTTTATCACACAAAAGGAATGAAGTCCATGACCAAGAAAATAAATAGAGTTAATGCTAAAAATGGACTGGAAAATATTCCAGAAAATCCATTTATGCATTTGAGTACATGTTATGTTGTACCCATCAATTAAGTTGAAAGGGTAAAGCCAAATCCATGCACTCATCCAATAATTCTCATAATGTCAATTACAGCAATTGAGCCTAACAACATGGGATAAATTATTGATGCACCAAGAAATGATGGAAGCTTGAATACAGATGTTTTAATTTCACTTGTTGAACTATAACGAGCCTTTACTTCGTTAATCAGAATAGAAGAAATTATAACAATGTTATAGGAAGACAAAGATGTTGATTATCAATCCATCAATACCTCCTTATCACAAGAAGACCCTTCGTCATCAGTAGGGTCAGATGTGGTGTCTTCTTTTTCAAGATATTCAAATAATGACTCCTCCCCTAACATTGGTAGTTTTTCCTTGTCATCTACCATGAAAATGGAAACAGAAGATGTAACATGTAATGAATAAGAAGAGGAAGATCTCGGGGATGCTCCTCCAGCATTTGAATAAAGTTTTTCTACCACCGTGGATGAACTCAGAGAAATAAATATGGGTACAGGAGAAGATCCACGACCCACATTAATTAGTGCAGCCATGACCTATGAGGAACAAGAGGTTTTTACTTTCTTTCTAAAGAAAAATCAAGATATATTTTCATGGAATTATACAGAAATTCCAGGTCTTAATTTTGATGTATCCACCCATCATTTGGGTTTTCTAGAAGAACATCGTGGGTTCAAGAAATCATCAAGGAGAACACACCCAACTCATGCCTCTAAAATTGAAGTTGAAGTTGATAAGATTATAAAGGCTAACTTTGTTAGGGAAGTTCAGTCTCCCAAATGGATGTCTAATATTTTCCCAATGAAAAAGAAGAATGGAAAAATTATATTCTGCATTGATTTCAGAGATCTTAAATGGAATTATCCTAAAGATGATTTTCCAGTCCCGATTACAGAACTTCTAATTGATGCAACAGCTGGCTATGAAGAAATTTCCATCATGGATGGATGTTTTGGGTATAATCATATTCGAATGGCCTAAGAGGATGAAGAATCTACAGCCTTCAGAGCTACTCAAGGTGTGTTTTGTTATCAGGTAATGCCATTTGGCTTAAAGAATGCAGGCGTGACATACCAATGTGCCATGCACCATATCTTCAAACCCTTATTAGGTAAATTTGTTGAATGTTATGTGGATGATTTGGTATTCAAATCCAAACAACGATCCAATCACTTGGCTGATTTGGAAACCATATTTCACAAACTTCAGCAACATAATTTGAAGATGAACCCCTTAAAATGTGCTTTCGGGGTAACTTTAGGAAAATTACTTGGATTCATTATACGCCATCATGGTATTGAAGTTGATCCTCATAAAACAAAATCAATCCTTGGTATGTCACCTCCTAGAAATTTGAAATAATTGAGAGGATTTCAAGGACACTTGTCCTATATTCGGTGCTTTATCATCAATTTGAAAGGCAAATGCTTACCTTTTACTAGATTAATGAAGAAAGGAATCACTTATCAATGGACTGAGGATTTCCAAGATGCATTTGATATACTCAATAAATATCTCTTGAGACCACCAGTATTGATTCCACCTATTGAAGGAAGACCACTCATTCTCTATGTGACATCTTTAGAGAGATAACTAGGTGCCTTCCTCACCCAAAAGAATGATGCTGGAAATGAAAACAGCCTTTATTATCTCATTCACACTATGCTTGATGCGGAAACGCGGTATTAAAGTATTGAGAATTGTTGCCTGGAATTAATATTTTCTATCCAGAAATTGAGACATTACCTACAACATCATGAGGTCCAATTGGTATCTCGTAAAAACCTGCTCAAATTTATCCTCAGTCGTTCTATGCTTACAGAATTTCTAGCACGGTGGGTGGTTATTTTGAAATAGTTTGATATCCAGTTTCTGCCTCAAATGGCAATAAAAGGCCAAGCTCTGGCTGATTTCCTTGCTGAGCATCCATCCACGGAAGATACATCATTTAATACTGAACTTCCTAATGAAGAGGTCTTCTCTATTCAAGATAATTCCCAAACATGGGAAATGTATTTTGATGGTTCTTCTATAAGTCCAATAGGGAAGAGACTAGAAAATCCTAACTTCAACAAGGTTGGATTAGGAATAGTTATTATTTCCCTATAAAAGGAAATATTTCTTCATTCCTCTCTAATATCAGAAGGTGGTACCAACAATGAAGTAGAGTATCAATCTCTCATCGCAGGTTTGGAATTGTCCCTTCAGGTGCAAATGGATCATTTAAAGGTAAAAGGTGATTCAGAATTGGTAATCAAACAAATCAATGGGGAATACTCTATCAGAAAAGAAGAGTTAATACCTTTGTGTGATTACGTCAGAGAGTTAATGATTGAATTTCCCTCATAGCCGACATTGTCCTATATCCCATGATCACAAAATTCCCAAGTAGATGAACTGGATAATGCAGCTACAGCCCTGGCAGAACCAAATTGGGATGAGACAGTTATTAGCATAACCCATTTTCGCATGGTTTCACCTTTTGTTCAAATCATAAGGGAAGAAATTAATGAAATTATCCCTATTTCTGAACCGTATGGTCATACCATGGGATAAAGAACATCCATCGTGGAATATCTTTAAAATGGGATGCTTCCACCAAATAGGGTTGAGAAGGAGCAGATCCGGCGACGAGCGGCCAATTTTACTCTTTATGATGGTCCAAACCACCAAAAGATCCTTTACAAGCGAGGATTTGATTGAATTATCTTCATATTTATTGATGGAGAAGAGACTGTGGCTATCATTAAAGAAGTTCATTCAGGATCTTGTGGTTCCCACCAATCTGGGCACAGAATCTTCGATCAGATCCAAAGTCTTGGATACTTTTGGCCTTTAATGACACAGGATTGTACAGACTTCACAAAAAAAATGTCATCCATGTCAAGTGCATGCCAACTTCATTCATCAACCCCCAGAGTTGCGACATACAGCTAAATACTTATGGCCATTTTCTATATGGGGAATGGATGTAGTAGGGCCTTATCCTCCATCCATAGCTAAGTAGTTCAAGTATATTCTCACTGTAACTGATTTCTTCTCTAAATGGGCTGAGGCAATACCTCTCAAGGATGTTGGATCCAAAAGCATCATTAGTTTTGTAAAAACTAATATCATCACTAGATTTGGAATCCCTCATACTATTTTGACAAAAAATGGCACCAATTTTTGTTCTACTAAAGTAAAAAAAGTTATATCATGAATATAATATCAAATCCAACCATTCATCTCGCTATCATGTGCCATCCAATGGACAGATAGAGGCTTTTAACAAAACCCTATCAAATATACTCTAGAATATAGTGGATAAAGATAATAAATCATGGCCTGATAAACTTTTGAATGCTTTATGGGCTTATCAAAAAACTATCTGTACTGCCACCCAAGAAACTCCTTATTCATTGGTATATGGAACTGAAGTGGTTTTTCCAATTGAAGTACAATTGCCTTCACTAAGAGTTGCAATTTATGATCAGTTATCTATAGATGAAAGATCTAAGAAATGGTTTAAAGAGTTGGCACGATTAGATGAGAAAAGATTTCATAATTTGCATCATCTAGAAGTCTATCAGAATAGAATAGCGCGATATTTTAATAAGAAAGTTCGCCTCTGTTCACTCCTCCTGGGAGAATTGGTATTGGTCCTTAGGACTCAAGTGATACCAGGAAAGAGACCTCCAAAACTTGAACCAAATGGGATGGACCTTATTCCATACATAAGGTCTATTCAAATGGAGCCTATGCTTTAATCTCAATGGATGGAGAGAACATTATATCTCCAACCAATGTGAGATTTTTGAATAAATACTTTGTGTAATTAGACCCATTATTCCTCACTGTAAGACTTTAAACTGCACAGTACAATGTCTTTGCTGCAATTCTTAAAACCACACAGCAACCAATGTCCGAGTTTTGAGACATTAAATTTCATAACAACCATAATCGTCCATGATGCATGATGTTAAAGTGCATAGTATCTTCATCCTTGTTTCATGACATTAAACTTTATGACATCATATGTACAACTAATTTTTTCTCTATTTAAAGTTAGAAGCTTCCTTAAAAAAATGTCGTTAATATCATCACTAATTCTTAGTAGTACATGAGTCCCTCTCTTTCCTATGTCTGAGTCAGATCTTCATAGAGACCAAGTTTCAAGAACTACGTATGGATTGATTCTCATTTTCAATGAGATACGTAGAGACGCATGAATCTCCAATTCTGGGCCCAGCCACAATAACAAAAAAACCCTTTATTTCTTGTATAAAATCAAATCTGCATAGTTAATGTTTAAAAAAACTATGTATGACTTGATTCTTTACCCAGAAAGACATATAGTGATACGTGGGTTTTATCCCTTAATCCAGTTCCAATATGTATTTCCTTTCATATCAGTTCATTGTTGTCCTTACCTCATGACATTACACTGAATGAAAATCTAATACCCTTATTCTTCATTTTCATCACATTTGCATTATAAAAGAAACCCTTACTGCTACTTGTTTCTCACACCGAGCATAGCTCACGTGGGCTTAGGAATTGAGTAAATGGCTTCTTTATATAATGTGTTTTAAATTTTTATGGGGTTACCCAATGCCCTCACTGCATGACTTAAAACTGCACAGTACCCATGTCCTCACTGCATGACTTAAAACTGCACAGTACCCATGTCCTCATTGAATGACTTAAAACTACACAGTACCCATGTCCTCACTGCATGACTTAAAACTGCACAGTACCCATGTCCTTATTGCATGACATAAAACTGCACAGTACCATATTCATTCAAAGGAAACAAAGAAAGTATCTATTTTACATATGATTCAGATCTATGTAAAGGACATCAAATTCATGGTGAATATTGATTCAAATATTTCTCATATACATTGGGAATAACCCCCCTTCCATATCTCACACTCTTAATCTTGAATTTTTTTTCATATTTTCATAATCTTTCTTGTGGTTTCTAGTGACAAGGTTTCCAATATCTGAGATATCTTTTCCATGACTATGCATCACGTGCCCTTAGGCGGCCTTGCATAAGTTGCCTACATAATAGGCCTATCAGCCAAAAGATGCCATTATTTGGCTATGTAGCATATTCCCCAGTTGGCCCTTTATAATACATCCCCCATAACGGGTTTTTCAAATATTGGTAACTTCATTCATGGTTATAGTATCTTTGTCCCCTTTAATATTTGATGACAATATACAAGAATCTGTATTTTAAAACAGTCATTCAAGTATACTTGTCCCATTATCTTTCTCACAGTCTGAAAGTCTTCAAGACCATGGTTTACACATTTCCCTCATCATGTGTTCAATACACTATAAAATAATTTTGACATCACTTGGCCACATGTTATATATATTGTTTTTATTTCTGGTCCTAGTTGTATGACCTAAAACCACTGATTCCATATCTTTTACATTTGAGTCAGACCTTTGTTAAAGTCTTATTCCTCTGATTCTTTGGATATATTGATTGGAAATACCCTTTCCATATTTAGGTACCTTTCTCCATAAACCAAACTCTGGGCTTTGGAAATCTGAATCTCCATAAAATTTCTTCGACTTTTAGAAATAGAACGTCGAACTTCTTAGAGCTCTTTTTCCTGACTATGCAGCACGTACCCTTAGGTGGCCTTGCATAAGTTTCCTACATAACAGGCTTGTCATTCAAAAGATTCCATTATTTGACTATGTAGTATATTCCCATGTTGTCCCTCAATAATACAGCCCCCATAATGGGTTTGTCAAGTAATGGTAACTTTGTTCTTAGAAAAGACTTCATTTAATGATTCTATCCCTTTTTCCATACCATTCCTCATTTTCAGAAATTCTCAAATCATAGTTTACAATATTCACATTCATACCTGAATATGATAGTATATTTCCAAACAAATTATCAAGAAATTGGGAGAGTTTTGTACTTTTGGTCAGAGTTAAAGATCTTAAATTAAAGCCACCCAATGTCTTCACTCCATGACTTAAAAACTGCACAGTACAATGTCCTTACTGCATGACTTAAAACTACACAGTACCATGTCCTCACTGCATGACTTAAAACTACACAGTACCATGTCCTCACTACATGACTTAAAACTACACAGTACCAAATCCTCACTGCATGACTATTGGTTTAAAATAAGCCTTTTTCATTCTTAAAATTCATTTCCTTGGAAAAACCACCCTCTGTGGTCTTAAGTCACCCAAATATTATTTTCCCCTATCTATCGACAACAAAAAGTTAAAATTATTTAAGAACTCTTTTTCCTAACTATGCATCACATGCCCTTAGGCAGCCTTGCATAAGTTTCCTACATAACAGGCCAGTTAGTCAAAAGGTGCCACTATTTGACTATACAGTATATGCCCCAGTTCGCCCTGCATAATACAGCCCCCATAATGGGTTTGTCAAATAATGGTAACTTCATTCCTAGAAAAGACACACATTATGTTGATACAGGATTTAAGATTTGGTATCCATAAAAAATCATGGCCCAAGATTCCCCTTGGAAATGTTTAAATAATATTAAAGCAATTCTTATCCACAATTTTTTGTTTTGGACTTAATTCAAACTTTACGGTCAAAGATATTTCTACCCTAAATATTATCCCTTTACAGTCCAACATGCATGAATTTAAATTTTCAGTAACAAAAGAATCAGTACTCATTAGATTGAGAACTTTGAAGGGGAACTCTAAAAAAAGTCTAGTCCTAGCTCACTAAACATACATTTTTGTATGATTTAGGTAATATTGAGCAATAAAAAAAATTCAAAAGACAGAAAATTGGTGGGGTTATTCATATAACCCTAGAAACAGTCAAATTGTGCTCATTAGTCCCCTCAGCTTAATAAGAAAATTTTGAGCACTTCATTCTTATTATTATAATAATGATTTTTTAATATAAAGGAATCATTATCATCATTTACCTTTCATATTGTTATCATGAAAAACAGGAATGAATATTTATATAATTGAAAACAAAATTTCTTTCATTTATATGAAAATAGATGGACATCCACAAAATAGAGCCTCTATATCATGTTTCAGAATAAAATCTCAACATGACTTTTCATTTTTTGGACCACTTCATAAGCTCTATCAGCTACCTATTGAAGTTGAGATAGTTGAGAAACTCCAGCCTTCTCTACCCAACAAAGTGCTTACTTCGTAGTTGAAATGGTAGTTATCCCCTATAATTGGGTTTCTCCTAATGTTTGATTCAATTTCTCTAGTTTGTTATAAAAAACATCCAGTTTTTATGGAAGAGATAACAACTCCTTCGTGGCTTATTTGATTTGTTGGATAATCTCAAGTGATTTCTTGTTATGATTTTCCTCCGCCTCAACTACTGCAACTTGAAATCCCTAAATATTGATGACTCATTTAGCCTCTTCTAAATTATGTTTTAGATTATTCTCCTGCTCTCATCAGTGAATAATCTCTTTCATGGCATCGTAGACCGGCCGATAATTGAACCCACCAAATCCCAACATGAAAAATAATGTTGGGAGTTTTGAAAAATGGGATGAAAATTTATTTAATGTATTTTCTGCAATTATGCTCCAAATCTGCCACCATGTCTTTTTATGTGCCATGCCAAGAGAATATTGCATCTCTAAATCTGAATCTGAGTCACTACCATGAGGTAAAATTTACTCTGGAAATAGGTTTCTTAGAGAGTTGCCTTGGTCTACTTATCTTGAGACAGTAGAAGTTTCACCTTATGACCTAGGAGATGATAACCCTAAATAATAAATCAAGGTCATTATTAGTTTCAAATGGAGGAAACAAATATGATTCAGACAACTGGTTATATTTACCCAACAATAATTCAGCTACTTGATTGGATTCATCCCCTGTATTCTCAGCTCTAGTATTTTGAGAAGATGTTTCTTAAGACAGGTTATTTCCATGAATTTTCTCAGTTATGACATTTGTACGCTCCAGAACATCTTTTGAGGAAATATCCTATGTGGGTATTTCCCCTGCTTCAGTAGAAGGATAAATTGGAATACCGTGTTCCTGAAGAGTCTTTGTGAATTTTCTGCAGATAAAGCTACATAAGATGATTTTTGAAGTAAATAATCAAGTTAAAGAACAAATTATGTATGGAAAATGCAAGAATAGAGACTTACGCCCTTGCAATTCCTCATGAAAATCCCCAAACTCCTTGATGGAACTAGGAATATCAATATTTGGATTAAGGGTGTCCAACATTTTAGTGTATATGGCCTGAAATGTTACAGCATCCTTTCCATTTAAGGTATCCAACAATTGTTGGTTGACGCCCAAATTGGATCCACTAACATTTGGTTCTGTTGGTTCTTCAATTGATATGGCAGCATCAGGTGCTTCCAGATTTGGGTCAACATCAGCATCTGTCTTAGATTTCTCTGGATCTTCATTCCTTTCTTCTTAAGCAATAAGAATATCAGGGTTGATTATTTCAGGATTCTTTGACAAAATCCACTGAGGAATGTATTTAATCTTACCATGGCTTTCCTCTCTATCAACAGAGCTAGAAGCTGGTATAGCTAAATCTCTTGATGATTTTTCTACTAAAATTGCAGATTCGTCAGCATGAACCTGGGTTTTTCCTAGGGATTTTTTTTTCTGGTCTTGAAGAATCAACTCTTAATCCCTTTAGAGAGGAGAGAGACATTGATCCTAAAAGAGGATAAAATTTTGTTTCTAGAACATCATGATCAAGTTGTATGCCCTAAGGATTGTATAAATACTTACTCTTTCGGTGAACACTTTGAAGCAATCTCATTGCTCTTTTGTGTTTCTATTCAAAAGCTTGAAGAGAGATTGAAACACTTCTCTTAGAAAGGGAAACTTGAGGTAATACTTGAGGATTATCTTTCTCCATTACCCCAGTCATGATTCTTTCTCCTGGAGAAATTTCTGGTGATTTGGTCAGATTATTCGTTGCGCCAATGGGAGAACCTGCAGGACTATACTGAGGCGATTCAAGAATCGGTTCGGATCTTCCTTCTTGATATTCAAGCTGCAGAAATACATTTTTTTATCAAAATTGATGATGATAAATGATAAAGTAGGGTTGAGAAAAAAAATAGGGAAATAAATCCTCAGTATTAACATAAATATCCCACTCCTCCTTAGAGTCGATAATTACCCCTTCGCGAACTCTTAAGTCCAGCATATGAGATATTCGTTTAGAGGCTGGGATTTTTTCATCAGTTTCATATATAAAAGTATCTAACTCCGAAATATACTTCTGTACTTCAGCCAAGTTATTTTCTGGATTGCAATCAGAAGGTTCCTTGATATCACCAATCTCTGGTATTCGAATTCCATGCTAAAGAAATGCCCAGGCGCCCCTAAGATCACCGGTTGTACTTTCCCAATGATTAATGGCTGAAGGTCGCACATAATTCGATCTTGGTCTGGTTGACTGTGGTAGATATTTAAAACCTTACGATTAAAGAACCTCTTCAGACCTTTGTTCCTCAGGAAGTTCAGCAGATGGAATAGGAATCTCTATTTTATAAAGGTGACTGGATCGCCTTAGTGTTGGAGGTATTGCTTATTTAGCCTTGGTCTTCCAGGTATACTTCCTATGAAGATGTTTTGAGGGCTCTGATACCTCCAAAATTTGTGTACCATCTCTAGCCTTGGACTTGTTTCCATGATTCCCACATGAAACAGTCATTGTAGCTGCCACTCGATATACTCCTTTTTTCATATCCCCTTGAGGATATGAAGAAACCCAAGCTTTGGCATACCCATATTCCAATCCAATTGATGCATCTGGTGGAGGTAATGTAATTGACAATTTGGATACCTCTAAAGTTGTTAGAATCCATAATTGTCGTTCTACCCTTGGGTGCTTCTCATGTCTGACATATGTGGGTGGGAAAGTATTTTATTGTTGAAGACATCTGAACTGACGATAAAACCTATAGGGGACATAATCCTCACAGATAATTTCACCATAAATCCTAGTCAATAATGCACCATCCCTGAATGCCATCATATAAGATCTCATCTCATAATTATTTTCATTACCATCATCAATAAATGTTCCAGTTGGTGGATTACCAAAAGGAAAGAAGTTGAATTCTCCTGAGACATTCAATACCTTCATTACCTCGTCAGGTCTCATGTTTAGAGACTTAATACCAGAAACTTTCTGTAAAAATGGGGGGAATCAACCATTAGAAACTCTGACTGAGTTCAACACTGAGTATGAAGAAAAATGTGCCGAAATCTAGACCCACAACACGTAGAATGGCCCTGAAATTCTAAATGGATCCTTCCCACTGTACAAATACAGTAGGATATTGTAAATTCTTGCTAAAACAGGGGTTTCTAACCCAATATACTTCCCCTCTACCAATTTAGCTGCAATGATGAAAGTCCCTGATCTTACACCTCCTTCAGATTCACGAACTAGAATCAAATAAACACTTATCCACATAGCAAGGAAGGCAGTTAAGAATACTTTTTCATCTATATCATGTTTGACATTATAACCCCAGTCCTTGTAATCGCCTCTTTCCAGTGTAGGACAATATATGCCTGAACTTCCTCAGTTATCGACAGAAGGACAAACAATAGGATGTCCACGGGTTGGACCTTCTTCTGTTGTTGGTTATAAGAAAGCTTCCATTCACACTCTAGCATGAATATCTTTCTTATCCTTGGGTAAATTCTTTGCTATATTAAATAATTCATGGGCCAGCGGTGGTGTTTTGGTAACATCACCCCATTTTGAAGTAGGTGGGATGAATTCATCATACATTTCCCCAAGAATAGAAATTCTAGCTATTTGGTAAATGTCCTAGAGACTAATACCAACTTCACCATGCATCAAATGAAAGCAATTCGTTTGTGGACTCCATCGACTCAGTAATTTAGGAACGAATTCATTTTTGTAAACATAAGTTTTCCCCATCCAGATAGCTCTGAAGATATGAACGTCTAATAACTCTTTTTTGAATTCTTCACAAGTTCAACGTACCCATAATGCCCACATCCACTCGAGTTTTACACCCCCTATAGAACGAAGGTCCCAGCCTCCTTTACAGCCATTAGATTGATCTGTTTGAGAAGCTCAAAAAGTTGAATAATAATAATGTGGTCTTGGATCAACAACATGGTCCTTCAATTCTAGAGTGCAACCACTGTGATGAAGGATTCAACTAATAGGGATCTTTCCTTCTTATATTGGAACCCCCTTGCACTAATATTCATGCAGTTACAGTTGGAATACTGAAGACAACAATTCTTTGGAAAGTACTTCTTAACAGATGAAACATGGGTGTATTGAAAAAGTCCATGCCCGTATAGGGGTAAGTAAGAAGTTTTTGGATAGTCATACTGGTATGGAATTAGACCCTTCCATAACCCAGGAAGATTACTCTCAATAATTTCATAATAGTCTGGCCCAACGATCCTCATCATTTCATTTTGGAGAATCTTAGTTTCTTCGGTATGGGTCATCAAATGAGTCATTCTTTCCTGAAAAGAAAAGAATTACTAAACTTTTAAGTCATGTTTTAAATAATAAAGTGAAAAATTTTGGCAAAGGACATTGTTCGACAAGGTCCTTCGACAAGGTCCTTCGACAATGTCCTTCGACAATGTCCTTCGACAAGGTCCTTCAATGAGGTCACTCACATAGTTCCTACGACAAATATCCTAGCGCAACTCTATCGGTTAGGTCCTTTTATCATAGATCAATCGTGTAAACAATTTTACCTTGAATAAATTTCAAGATAAATACGCGAGAGCACAATGCGATTCATCTAGGCGAATGAGATGCGCAATGAGACATCTAAATTTTGGAGAAATTAAAGGTGAATAAAAAAATCATGAAAGGTTGAGACCTATTTATAGGAAACAGAAGACCTATGCATCATGGTTTCACGCCATACCTGTACGAAATACATGTGTGAAGAACTTACGCGACACAATTGTTTTATTCATTAATCCATCCTGATCTTTTTTCCCAAACTTTCACCTCAGGACTTGACCCTCTTTGTATATTTCGGATCCAATCCTAAAGGGGGGATTTTTTTGACACTACTTGAGAAAGTAACCAAAAAGATAGACAACCTTTGGATATTTCAAATCCCAAATAAAGATTCAAAGAGTAAAAGGGTAAAAGATCAATCAATAATACCAAGCTCTACGTGATGTAGTAGCATCCAAGAGCTCTGTGACTGAGCTAGGTGTCTTAGTTTCGCGACCGACCTATGCGGCTCAGCTTCGCGATGGAGCTACGCGTGAGAAGATTTTTTATTTCCCTACACGGATAACCTTCATGGAAAATTTGCATGAAATACCTGCGCGGGAAAATATTCTTCGTCCAGGCCCATCCGTGCCTATAAATAGAGCCCTTAGGCTCCCCATTTTTGGACTGAAAATAAATTGAAAGACTCTATGAAGCTCCAATTGCGTATCTCTTTCTCCTAGATCTCTCAAATTGTCTCAGGTAGTTCTCTAAACTACAAAAGAAGGCGTAATTAAAATGGATAGGCATGTTTTGAAGTTATTCCCATTCTTCAGTCCTCATCCATACCTACGTGGTGTGTTTGCGTGCCGAAACTATGTGGTATATCTATGTGTCGCACTTGCGCAATACGGCAATGCGGGGTAACTTCGCGGCATACTTGCGTGAAGTACCTACGCGGCCATCTAAAGTACCCTTCTTTATAGCCATTCATGGCAGGGTATCTCCTTCTTTGGTTCCCTTATCCTAAAGGGGCTAAGTTGAAGCCTCCACCAAAACCTTCTAACTTATCAAATCATTGGGTAAGGCACATCAGCATGTATCCAATTTGGGTTTGTATTTCCGCAGTCAGAGGTTTCCCACATTCGTTTCACAATTGGGTTAAGATTAATGGGATGTTTTTGGGTTTGTATATCCACATTCACATGGACTTTTCTCCCATAAACAGTGTTGGGAAGTTTTCAGTTTGGCAGATGGTTGGTTACCAGCCTCGCCCGTTTCAAAGAGGTGACCCGAGACCTCAATTATCTAGTAGGGAAGGTAAACGTCACACTTGGCATTCCACGCAAATATAGGAGAAGTCTCTCTCCCCTACCAAAAACAATTTTAGGGTAGCCATCCTTGTCTAATCCCCTCACCTTCACCCCTTCTTCCTTACATTGGACTCTTGTCCAATGTAAATAGAACAGAGGTACGGCTCGTCGCCTCACCCTCTTCCACGGTCGACGTGCCCTCTTCCATCAACGAAGGAGTAAAAGTGTGAAGTGTCATTTTTGAATCTTTAACATCCTCTTGTTTCTCACACCGAGCATGACTCACGTGGTCTTAGAGATACGATATGGTTACAACATGTGCACAAACACTCAACCAAGGAACTATGAGAACTCTGATTCCTGTTCAAATCAGGATACGTAAGAAGCCCTTTCAGAGCCCGAGCTCATTGGATATCCTCCTCAAGAATCCAACCCTAATTCCCCCAATTTGGGAATCCTCCTTAGGAAGTAAGCCCCAAATTCAATCCTCAAATCATCAAGGCATCATTTTTAGGAAGTAATCCCATAATCGTCTATCTCATAGGACTATACTCTCCTATGATATTCATCGAACTACATGGGTTTTGATTCCCATTAATATGGGATACGTAGGAAGCCTCCTTGATGTTGAAACCCAACACTTCAAATAAACCCTATTCTCTTTGGGCCATATTCCCAATAGGGTCTGATCCTACTTGGAAACTCATATCCTTTCCAAGTTTCTTGGGTTGATTCAGCATAAGTCCCACACTAAGTTTCAACTAAGCACTTTCCTCTTAGATTTCCTTATCACAAGACCTTAAAAGGTATGATGTGTCCTATTAAGCAGCACCGAACTATGAGGGTCATGATTCCTTTCACAAGGATACATAGGTAGCTCATTTTATGTGCACGATCCCAAGATTAAAATAAACCTTCGTCTCCCTAGATGACAATAAATTCTAGAGTGCCCCATTGAGTGGCTTAAAACCCAGTATCATCATAACAATGATTAAAATAATCTCTAATCATTATATTAGAGGATACCATTAATAGAAAAAAAACTCGAATACATACAAATGTTTCCATTTATGAATAACCTTGAATGAATATTGATGATTCTAAATTTTACACATGTTAAATAAGTGATTATAAATTCCAAGGGATATTTATGATATACATGGTGAATTAATAAGGGCTCATGAAAATATTTTAATTTTACAAAGAGAGTCCCGAAGTAGAAAATAATTCCCCCCAAAAGGGTTTGATGAGTCCAACCTCCCATCCTCTCGACCAATGTACGTTCTTAAGTATCATAAATTCAAAAACATAATGAATTCATGCCTTTGTAAAGTAGGTCCTATTTGGATAAAGAACTGTTGGAAGCTTCCGGTTCCATGAATAAATCCAATGGAAACCGCCTGGAAATAGTGATTCTTAAATTTAGAACACACATTTCAAGGAGCTATGAAACAATATTAAAAATATGTAAAGTATTTTTCATAAATAAGAATCATTGTAGCTATGGAATAATGTGTTCCCACATAAAATATTAAAAGGTTATACTTTTTTTAAAAGTGATCCATGTGAAAAATGTTAAAATATTACTTACAAAAATTTTGTAAAGAAATTTAAAATTTTAGAAAATGACATTAATCAATTATTAAATCATAAATAAAAATATACCTAAAATCATCCAATGAATATAGATATAGAGGATGAAGATTCCCAACCAAAAAAATTATAGGTGGGGTCGGTTTCATATACAAGAATCACTTTAAGTAAATTATTTACCCCTATATATGAAATTGGGATAGGACATGTAAATAATTGATAATGAACATAGTATAAGAAAATGGATGGGTATTTTCGAGATAAATTTTACATAAAATTTCCCTATATGTAAATTCATTCATAACAATCTCATTTTAAAAATGAGATTGAAAAGAAATCATCACGGATTTAGTGACTTTTGAATCGAAATCCCATGAAAAAGATAACTTGATATGGATTTAAAAATGAATTTAATTTCATGAATGTAATGATAATACTCATCCATATGAAATTATATACACCACATAAAATAAAAAAATGGTGAATATGGTACATGTCTCAGAGAAAGAAAATTGACGAAAGAAACTATCGTCTTTAGACTTCTCTTCTATAAAAGTGATTTAACCTCTTATATGTTAAACATTATGTTATTAATTAATTTTTTCATAACCTAATTTATATATATTAAATTTACTAAAATTTAATTATAATTATTAATTATATATTTATTAGTCAGTTATTATTTATTTTCATCTTTGGATGTTAGTGATTTTGATTGTTTCAAACACACTTTATAAATTCGATGTCAATAACAATTTGTAAATAAAAATTTCATTATTAATAGATTATTTAAGGAACTAAAATATATTTTATATGATAATTTATTAAAGTTTTAATATCATTCCATGATAGTTTTATTTATAATTCCTGAAGATGAAATTAGTGAAGAGCTTGTTTCGAAAATTTTAAGCGAACAAAAGGTGGAATATTAATAATGGGTTAGATATTAATAGAATGACAAATTTATATTTGTGAAATATTATTCATGTCATAAATAACATTTTTATTATTTAAATATATTCTTATAACTATCCATGTAAGGAGATAATAAAAAATGAAATATGTCATTCATGAAGGAGGTAGCCCGAACATAACATGAGTGACATTTTAATTTATCAATGGATGGGTGGGAAATATATATTGATTGTTCCATAAATATAACAACATTTTATCATAACAATGATACTTACTTAATTATATTAGTACAATTATAATAGGTTTGTAGTATAAATATATAGAATAAAAGGCTAGGGAGCGGATAATACTCACGTTGAGGACTTGAATATTCTCTTGAAAGACTTCTTATAAATTGAAGACTTGGGACACTTTCTTATCATTAGGATATACAAACTATGGGTAAGGGATATATGAAAAAAAATAGATGTTCAATGAAGTTTAACAGGATAACTGTGGCTTAAATTTTCTCTAAGTGATGCCATTTTATAGTATAAAAAGAGGGGTGTCTCTTTAGAAACTAAAGTTAGGTGAGGGGTAAAGATGTAATCACATGAGAGTTAGGTGATTTAGGTAAGGAAAGTTTAGTCAGATATTTGGGTATGAATTTTTAACCTAAAATCATATTATATAACGTCTAATTTTCAAGTTTATTTAGAAAAAATCAATCCACATTAAGTTATCTCTTTGTACCCTTATTAAACATGATTAAATTTTTACCACAGTTTTTTTAAAAATATATATATATATAATATGGATATTCTAATAAAATTAAAATATTATTACAATTTTGGAAACTATTTAATCTAATTAAATTTATAAATATGATAAAATTAACTTTAAAATTTAAAAATAAGTTAAAAAAACTATTTTTTAGAAAAAAAAATTAAACATTAAATGTTTTTATTATTATTTACTATCAATTAATAACTAAATGAGTGTTAATATATTTATTTTTATATTTAAACATGATATTAGAGTAATAATTTAAATGTGATTAATTTAATTTATTATAATAAAAACTTCACAATGTTTATAAAATAAATTATTTAAAAAATAATGGCTTTACTGTAGTACATAATATTTACTTTGGTAACTTATTTTCCTATAAAAAATGAAAATTTCATTATGAAAAAAATTGTATATTATCATTAAAAATTGTTAATACATTTAATTAGACTCAATTTATAGATTTGATAAAAATTAATTTCAATATAAGCATGCATAATGCATATTTTTTTAGAAAATATGTACATTTAAAGCACAAAATGAACGTATTCTTATTTATTACCTAGTAACATATTTTGGATGGATGTAAATTTATTTTAATGTGTATATTATTAATAAATTTCACTAAAATTTTTATTTAGTAGATATTAATTAAAAATAAACAAAAGTATTTAAAAAATGGTTCTTTGGAAAATATTTCTTTTATATTAAATAATTTTCACCAAATAAAATGAAAAGTAATTATTTATATTCTAAATTTTAAATTTTATAATTCAATTAATATTATAATATTTAATTTAATTTTATATATATATCATTTCATACAGTAATAATAATAATATGTAATTCATAAAAATATTTTTATATTAAAATATTTTCATTAAATATTATATTTTTGTTTCATTATTTATTATTTGTGAATAATTTACAAAATACAAGTATACCTATTGGATAATTTTATATACAATAACCATATTCCAATGATCTTATTTAAAATAGTCATATTTTTAATATCCATATATAATCGACAAATTTCATTCCTATATATAGCAATATGTTTCTAAGGTCATTCATCATATTCATTTAGTTCCCTCGAAAAGTGCCTATTATATTTCTAATTATTATCCTTATTTAAATAGTTGTGAACATTTTTATGATCTTCAATGTGGAAAACCATGATGATAATGACTATATTTTTATAATATTTTTATATATTTTCATATTTATTCCATTTGTAGTTTTATTAGTTTTTTTGCATCATCAGAATGTATTAATGTTTTTATTATGTTGTAATTAAATGTATCATAGTTTATTTTAGTTTGGTGTTTAATGTGAAATAATTTATCCAACATAATATTTATTTAAATTAAAATACATTTTAAAATAATTTCATGATACATCATGGGGTTGTCTTACACCTACGGGAACTTAGTTCTCAACCTTCACCTACTGAAAGGTGAGGGACCGTGAAATGAACTCAGCAACACTCCACTACATACCTTGCCACAAAAACTGATTCTTAATATCCTAGTATATCTTAATATTTTTGAGAATTAATTATAAAGTAGAGTTGTGTAACTCCCTCAATACCTCCTCACACATCAATGTAGGAATCATTGTTCAACCCTCGAAGTGGATGATGTGATCCCTACCTTTATAAAATCCCTTAGGTGAATATTCAAAGGGAATATGATCTTATATAACCTCATAATTGGTATCTCCATGCTAATATTCCTTTACCAGGTAAATAATTTCTAGTGTAAATACCATAAACTAAAGGTAATCAGTGTCTCATTTCTCCACATACTCCAACTATAACAATGGAAACTTCTCAAAAACATCCTCCAATAGTTGATAAAGGGATTCCATACTAATTGAATGAGCTATAGCATTTATCTTCCCTTGATTATAAACTATCTCAAAATAATATTCTTATAGAAACTAGAACTATTATATCTCCCTCAAATTAATATCCCTCTCATAAAAGATATACTTGAGGATCTTTTTGTATGTGAAGACCAAAAATTGATCAAAATAAGATAATGTCTCCATAGATGTTGGGAAATAAAATATTCTATAATATTCAATTCATGAGTCATATAGTTCTATTTATGTGGATTTAATTTTCAGGATCCATAATTAATCATAACTTTCCTCTATATCAGCATACAACCTAACCCAAACCATGATTCATTTCAATACACCTCATATTCAACTCCTTCCTAAGGAAATTGAAAACCCACATATCTAGTAAATCTCTACATAAAATTCTAAAATTTATTCTAATAATTCTCTAACAAAATGATTGGATACTCTTTTTTAATATGGGAAGTCACAGGGGATACAATCAAAAATAAGTTTTCCAAAAATATCCAATTTTATCCCACTATCCCCAGGAAACTATGAACCTAAAATACTTTCATGGGTGGATCTCAATCCATTATTACTTAAAAAAATTTAGGATCAACTTCAACACCACCATCTAAAATAACATTCCAAAGGAAATTAACTTTTCAAATATATAATATTCACTTTGAGGAATTTCCATATAGCTAATTCTCATCAAGTAAGTGTTGGAAAATCCCTAGATGATCAGCATGATCCTCCTCTATATAAGAATAAATGAGGATATCATTTATGAAAACCAAAATGAATAAATCTAGGTACATTTGGAAACTATAGTTGTAACACCCCAGGTAAATAAAGAATATGAAATTTCCATATTTATCCATATTTGTGAATAAAATATTAATATGACTTTAAAGGGGACGCTATGCTCGATGGCGTACCCAACACGCAACAACGAGTTTCTTGGGAATCTTACGTTGCACTCTAATAATAAAATAATATTATTTTAAATGGTAGTTAACATGTAGCCGTTGTAATGGCGGGAATGGATAGAAATAACTAAAATATTATTATATATGTTCTTATATGTTTTTACATTTATACAATAAAAGATAAAGGCTTAAAATACGGAAAGAATTCAATTTTAGGCGTATATGCCCTAGTTTTCACTAAAGGTTCACTTATCACCTTTTGATGGCGAACCGTCATTAAATATAGTTTTGTTCACTCTTAAACATTCTTTTGGACCAAATAAAACTCTTATTAAGAATCGGGACATCAAAATTTACTTTCTGAAAATTTTTGGTATCTTTCTGATAAAGTTCATTTTTTTAATGAATAGTGTAAAATGTTGTATTTTAATTCAAAACCAATTTTTAATCTAATTTATTTATATGATTAGATTATATTTTGAATTGGTTTTAAAGTGAAATTAGAAAATATTTTTACCATTAAATCCAATAGTGGTCGTTGGAATCAATTTCACTTTGAAATCAGACTTAAACTAGTGTCAATCTTTTGATACTTATTGTTTCATAAAAACACGCTATTTGTCATGACAGCGGGAATTAATTATTAACTTAATTAATGTGACTTATATGTTTTGAAATTTTTAAAACGGACTTCAATTTTGAATTCAGAATATCAAATATAGCTTAGGGTGAATTTTTGGGATTTTTCTGAAAAACTTCAATTTTTGATGAATAGTGAAACCACTAAGTGGTACTTATAAAAACTGATTTTCCGTTTAAATGAAATTTTTCCATCATTGTGTTTTGATTTTCAAAAATCCTACATACATGGTTGTCATTAATAAGTAAAATGTGGTTCAATGAGATTAAAATAATTTCTTGGTGAATAGTAACTTATTAAGTTTTTAATCGCGGTTAGTGGTAATTAGTGTAGTTTAAGGTAAAAATAATGCTTTAATAAAATGAGATGATCTTAACACATGTCTTACCCTCATTGGTTGTGTCATGGCCGACCAAGACAATCCATGGGTCAACTTGGGGACCCCATGGATCCACTTTGGTTGGTAAATGACATAAATAACTTTTTATTTAATGTAAAAGTAAAAATGACACAAACATGATATGTTTTACTAAAACAATTTTTAAGTGGGGTTATACAAGTCATATTTTGATTATAAATATTCATTGGAAAGATAAAAAGATTTCCTACATCATAGTAGTTTTTTTATAATTTTTAGACATTAAATAAGTTAAATTATTTATGACATAATAATGATGCAGCGATGACATCATTATTTGACGATTTAAATAAAATGGAAAGATAATGTAAAATCTATGAACTACACATGTCCAAAACTTATTGGATGAGTGTATTTCGAAGCCTTGTCACCTTATCCACGAATTATATCAATTTGGGACCTTTTGAAACCGAAACACATTTTCAAATAAAGTAATATTTCTTTACTTTCCAAAAGTGCCCCTCCTCTCCTCTTATAAAAGGCCCCCACCTCTACCTCATTTCACACACTCCTCAAGCCTTTGGCTCGGCCAAACCCTGCCCATTTACTCTCTCCACATCCCTCTCCTCATCCTAGAGGATTCCCTTTGGGCATAATCCTTTCAAAGGAAGCCTTTAGGCTCAAATCAAAAGGAGTTACACTTTTAAAGGTAATTCATTCTCTCATGTTCATTTGTTTTATTTTGCTTCTCCAACCCCCTAAACTCTTTTTATTTACTTCTTTTGTAACAACACCAGTATCTTCAATATACTAGGATGTTGTTATAATATTTATTCGAGATACACTCTCACACAACTACATCAAATGGTTAAAGAACATACGGTTTCCGTGGATGGTGAAATTCTGCCTCCCGAAACGATGATTGTTCAATACTCATTTAACACCTTCAAAGGTGGACATTATGATGTCACTATTTTTATATATGATATATAATATGTTTATGTTTTATTTATGCTTCTGTATTTTTCATTTTTGTCTTACCTTTATGGCTTCCATTATGGGTATACGCGATATCTTCATTTAAGGAAGTGCGGACTACCGCCCCCTCAAAGTGATTTGATTCGTTAAATAACGTATGTGGAATGTATAAAGGATGGAAATATGATATTATATATGATATTATACTGGAATTATAATATACCTTTATATAATTATTATTCCATTCTATAAAATACGAAATATAAATGAAAGTAGCGTTCATGCGTACGTACGACTTACCGTCTCCATGAACGGTGCATTTCATTTCTTACCTCTAAATGATTATGTAATGTTATAAATTCATGCATGTACTGGATATATATGAAATATATGATATCTAAATAATGAATAAAATTCTGGATATAATAAACATTTGGCCACACGAACAACATGTAATTGTAAGAAGTCCACTTTCGACTTAAGAACCAAATATCGGCAAAACAAATATCATTAACTTAAATGATTACATAATTTTTATGACATGGTAATAAGTGGTATAAAAGTAATAATGAACTTGAAAAAGGTTCTTAAGGAAGTATAAATTAACTCAAGTTTATTATTCAGGAGATTAAAGAACGATCGAGTCAAGTCGGACCCGAGGTAAGGGATCCTACAACTCTCTTTCTTTTTAAGTACACTCTTTTATGTCATTTCTTTTAAGCTCATATTTCTTATGATTGGGATGTTCTTTTATATTACTCCTACTGTAATTTTTATTTTCATGTGATGAGAGACACTATTCTCTCTCACCAATCCATTTTGGAAATTTTGAGTAGCACCGTTAGGCTGCCGAACTTTCGTAAGAGATCTAACCTCTCTCTTTCTTTTTAAGTACTCTCCTTTATGTCACTTCTTTTAGGCTCCTCTTTGTAATGTTGGGGGATGTTCTTTTATATTCCTCTTTCTGTAAATTATATTTTAATGTGATGAGATAACCTATTTTATCTCATCAATCCATATTTGGAAGTTTTATGTGGCGCCGTTAGGCTGCCGAGTTTTCGTAAGGGATTTTTCATCTCACTTTTATTCCTGTGAGATTTATGCTACATTTGCCACAAATTCCATTGAGTGGTGTATGTACTTACCATTATTCTACTCTTTGTGTAATATAATTTCGTTTATGAGTATTTACATCAATTATCTATTGTCCTTCATTCATGGGGTGTATGTTTTGAAAGATACCCAAGTCGGTAAGGGAACCTTTCACCCTCCTCTTTTTTTTAAAAGACTTCTTTTTTTGGGTCTTTTAATTTACATGTTTTTATGTTCGGATATGTTCTCATATATCCTTATTGATGTAAATTTTAAGTCCAAGTGATGAGATACACTTTTTATCTCTCATCAACTCATTTTGATGTGATGTCGTTAGGCTGTCAAGGGAACTTTTTAACCCAATTTCGATTTCTTTGGGTTCAACATGTAGTCATTGAATATGTCATCCATTGAATATGTGTGAATGACCTTTTATTGTTTAAAACTTAATATCCACTTATATTGGGTTTATTTATATTTTTCCCACATATTTTTGAGATTGATTTGTCCTTAATTTAAGGATACCTTCTTTATAAGGGATTTCATCACATTTGACATTTCTATTGAGGGTACATTGTTGTTATGCACCAATTCACTCTTATATGGTGTATATACTGTCCTTTGGAGTATTATATCATGAATCCATTTATTCTCATGATATTATAAAGTTCTGACTAAATGTTATTCCACACTTATTGTATTCAGGTGTCTCTAATTTTGGTAAAACCCCTTTAACCAAAATATCGCTTTAAATGTTTTAATGATTTGTTCTTATTAATATCCATGTTTTAAAAATGGTTTTAAGGATTTATTTATATGGATATTAATGGTTTAAAATGTTAAAATCTTCAAGGTGGTATGGGACACTTTAATTCAAAAATCTATTTATTAAATGTTCTAAATGGTTTTGGAAGTTGTTTCTTTTGGAATGGATTCATTATTTAAATATACTAAGATGTTATATTGTGATTGAAATGTGGAAATGTTATGTTTCCTTTATGCATGTTTTATGTGATACATTTATGTTATGGTTCTTGGGAATTGTTATGAAAATGGGTGGTTCCGTGATAAACTAAGGGCGGGTGATCCCGATATAGCTCTCCAATGCATTGGGTAAAGCGAAAGAGTGAAATGTTAAGGTTTCTCTGAAGAGATTTAGGGAATATACTATGATGGGTATTCCAAACGTAACCAAGTGGGTTACTCCCTACGTAAGAATGTTATGAATGCCTCAAGTTACCTTTATGTCTTATGTTTTCTATGATTTATTCATGATTTGATATGCCTATGTTTTATGGGTAAAGTATGATTTCATTCTTATGTATATATGAACTCATGTTTCCTTTCCATATTTTTATAACCCTTACTGAGCTTTTTATGCTCATCCCAAGTTTTTGAAATGTTTTTCACAGGTCAAGGGAAAGGTACATGATGTGATGATAGTGTCAAGGATGTGTCAAGAAAGAATCTGTGTTTTATTTTAAATAGGTTTCCTTTGATGGGAAGAATGAATATTGTCTTTTATGTAACCACTTTGTTTAAATGCGGAATGTAATGCAAGTTTCATGATCTAATTATCTAAAACTCTAAACCTGAAAAGATCCTCAATGTGTAATCTTGTAATAACTCAAGATTAAGTAAGGTTTAAGGCTGGGGCCTTATAGTTGGTATCAAAGGTCGGTTTAGATAACTTTAGAGGTTAGGGTATTCTTTAAGCATAAGTGACAATTACCATAATGGTTAGGATTTCAGAAAGAGTCTTAGTTTTAGATAAATTGAATGAGTAAGTATATCTTATTGTTTATCTTACTCATTAGTACATGATGGTTTTGTTGATATAATCACACTGACCTTTTTGGTTTTAGTAAATGGCTGGATCTAGCAGGCACCAAAGTAACAGTGGATGTGAAGGAAACTGTGATAGTTTTTTGAGCAAGCAACTGAATGATATGGGAGTTGCAATGAGAACTCTTTTGATTATCCTCAACCAACTATCTGGAGTCATGATTGACCACCTAAACCTTGGAGATTTCTCTAAGGCATCATATATGCAAGAAACAAATCCCTACGGAAGTACAGATAATAATCATAAAGGTAAGTGTGTTCAAAAACCTATGTGTCAAAGATGTGGAAAGAAACACCTAGGAAAATGTTTCAAAGGGACAGAAATATGCTATAGATGTGGAAATGAAGGTCATAAAGCAAGAACCTGTCATGGAAAAAGGAAGCATCCAGTTGACTCGAGGAAAGGGAAAGAAGTTCTTTCTGAGGGATCAATTGAATGTTTTAAATGTGGTGTGCATGGTCATTATGCAAACACATGTCCTATGAAGAAGTTTTGTGAATGGGGTCGCCAAGATCGTACCAATATTCGTTTACCAATACCTAATTCCATTCCGATTGAGGATGAAGAAACTGACAATGACCAATCAAAGGTATGTACTATTTCATGACTATTGTTTTCTTATTTTGGAATCTTAGGATATGATTCATGATTTTGTTTGTAGGAAAGAGGTATTTCGGAATAAGTTGGAAAGTAATGGATAATGGATCATGAAGAATGTTGAATGAGTAAGATGTCAACATATAAGGGCTTCAAGAGTTAGGGTGAAATTCTTAAGAGTATTAAGTCTCTTTTGATGATGGGGTTACATTAGAAGACTTTTTATATTATGTGTAACCCTGATGTTTAATATAGGCAAATTTTATTCAAGTAATAGTTATCTTTTCTTTTGTGGACATAGTTATAAAGAACCATTTGGGTTTATATGATCCTTACTTTTGAGGTAATTATGGGTTACCATATGTTATGATTGAAGTGAAAGGCATGAGATAAAATTGAGTTTAAATTATGTTATGGTTATTTTTGATAATTTTATCCCTTTTTGGGTAATGATTTGAGAATTATATAGTTTTGGAAAAAGGACAACACGCAGACCGTGTGACAACCCGTCGCGTCGGACAATGCTGCGGGAATCGAACCCACAACCAAAGTGCGACTGGTATTTATCGCCTACCACTGGACTACGTGAAGTCCCTGGTTAGTTTGGCTGATACTTTTTAGTTATATGATTTTATGAATTAAGAGTAAGTTGATTTTGGAGGATATGTGATTAGGATAATTACTTTTCAATACGAGACTTTAGGAGCGACTAATGTTGTTTGGAGATAAATGTTACGATTTAACTTGGAAGACTATGTGACTAAATCCTTCAAATATTTGGGTTTCAATCTTATATTGGTTTACTTTGAATAATTTTATGGACAAATTGTTTATCGGATGGTCCTCGTTGAACTTTGGGTTTTGTTGGACAAATTTTGGAGATTAAGAATAGATTTTCGTTTTATAAGGGGTTATCCTTTTCTGGATTATCTGATCTTGTACTAACCTTTTTGGTTTTGGTTTTGGTTAAAGCCTAAAAACATGGGATGTATATAGTTCTCTTTTGGGGATTAGGTGATTCTATAGAAGTTGATTATAGTACTCTTAATGCGAACAAGTCTCCCTAAATACTCGTCTTTTGGAAAGAATATGAGTTTGACTAAGGAATCTAATAAAAGTTTAAAGTCAACATGATAAGTGATTATGCTTCCTTATAAATAAATTCCTCAATAAAAAGTAACTTAAAACAAAAATGTTGTCTATTAACTTTTCCTACTGAGGAACCCAACACCGTTTAACCCATCACAAGTTTTTGATTTTCTTATTGTTAACTTTCTCCTAAACATGTTTTCTATCACTCTCCATCAGAACATGACCCTATGTTTTCTCCTCCATGTCCATATTTTCATACTTGGAATTCTAGTATGGGTTAACTCGGGTGACCTCTGTGCTTATCTTTCTTTCTTTTAAAGTGATTTTTTTACCGACTCTTGTTCCGATGTGGGACGTTCAAGGATGTTTCCAAGCGCAATTTTAAAATTGCGAGGACGCAATTCCCAAAAGGGGGGAAGGATGTAACACCCCAGGTAAATAAAGAATATGAAATTTTCATATTTATCCATATTTGTGAATAAAATATTAATATGACTTTAAAGGGGACGCTATGCTCGATGGTGTACCCAACACGCAACAACGAGTTTCTTGGGAATCTTACGTTGCACTCTAATAATAAAATAATATTATTTTAAATGGTAGTTAACATGTAGCCGTTGTAATGGAAGGAATGGATAGAAATAACTAAAATATGATTATATATGTTCTTATATGTTTTTACATTTATACAATAAAAGATAAAGTCTTAAAATACGGAAAGAATTCAATTTTAGGCGTATATGCCCTAGTTTTCACTAAAGGTTCACTTATCACCTTTTGATGGCAAACCGTCATTAAATATAGTTTTGTTCACTCTTAAACATTCTTTTGGACCAAATAAAACTCTTATTAAGAATCGGGACCTCAAAATTTACTTTCTGTAAATTTTTGGTATCTTTCTGATAAAGTTCATTTTTTTAATGAATAGTGTAAAATGTTGTATTTTAATTCAAAACAACTTTTTAATATAATTTATTTATATGATTATATTAAATTTTTAATTGGTTTTAAAGTGAAATTAGAAAATATTTTTACCATTAAATCCAATAGTGGTCGTTGGAATCAATTTCACTTTGAAATCAGACTTAAACTAGTGTCAATCTTTTGATACTTATTGTTTCATAAAAACACGCTATTTGTCATGACAGCGGGAATTAATTATTAAATTAATTAATGTGACTTATATGTTTTGAATTTTGTAAAACGGACTTCATTTTTGAATTCATAATATCAAATATAGCTTAGGGTGAATTTTGGAGATTTTTCTGAAAAACTTCAATTTTTGATGAATAGTGAAACCACTAAGTGGTACTTATAAAAACTGATTTTCCGTTTAAATGAAATTTTTCCAGCATTGTGTTTTGATTTTCAAAAATCCAACATACATGGTTGTCATTAAGAAGTAAAATGTGGTTCAATGAGATTAAAATAATTTTTTGGTGAATAGTAACTTATTAAGTTTTTAATCGCGGTTAGTGGTAATTAGTGTAGTTTAAGGTAAAAATAATGCTTTAATAAAATGAGATGAGATTGACACATGTCTTACCCTCATTTTTTGTGTCATGGCCGACCAAGACAATCCATGGGTCAACTTGGGGACCCCATGGATCCACTTTGGTTGGGAAATGACATAAATAACTTTTTATTTAATGTAAAAGTAAAAATGACACAAACATGATATGTTTTACTAAAACAATTTTTAGGTGGGGTTATACAAGTCATCTTTTGATTATAAATATTCATTGGAAAGATAAAAATATTTCCTACATCATAGTAGTTTTTTTTATAATTTTTAGACATTAAATAAGTTAAATTATTTATGACATAATAATGATGCAGCGATGACATCATTATTTGACGATTTAAATAAAATGGAAAGATAATGTAAAATCTATGAACTACACATGTCCAAAACTTATTTGATGAGTGTATTTAGAAGCCTTATCACCTTATCCACGAATTATATCAATTTGTGACCTTTTGAAACCGAAACACATTTTCAAATAAAGTAATATTTCTTTACTTTCCAAAAGTGCCCCTCCTCTCCTCTTATAAAAGGCCCCCACCTCTACCTCATTTCACACACTTTTAAAGCCTTTGGCTTGGCAAAACCCTGCCCCTTTACTCTCTCCACATCCCTCTCCTCATCCTAGAGGATTCCCTTTGGGCATAATCCTTTCAAAGGAAGCCTTTAGGCTCAAATTAAAAGGAGTTACACTTTTAAAGGTAATTCATTCTCTCATGTTCATTTGTTTTATTTTGATTCTCCAACCCCCTAAACTCTTTTTATTGACTTCTTTTGTAACAACACCAGTATATTCAATATACTAGGATGTTTTTATAAGATTTATTCGAGCTACACTCTCACACAACTACATAAAATGGTTAAAGAACATACGGTTTCTGTGGATGGTGAAATTCTGCCTCCCGAAATGATGATTGTTCAATACTCATTTAACACCTTCAAAGGTGGCCATTATGATGTCACTATTTTTATATATGATATATAATATGTTTATGTTTTATTTATGCTTCTGTATTTTTCATTTTTGTCTTACCTTTATGGCTTCCATTATGTGTATATGCGATATCTTCATTTAAGGAAGTGCGGACTACCGCCCCCTCAAAGTGATTTGATTCGTTAAATACCGTATGTGGGATGTATAAAGGATGGAAATATGATATTATATATGATATTATACTGGAATTATAATATACCTTTATATCATTATTATTCCATTCTATAAAATACGAAATAGAAATGAAAGTAGCGTTCATGCGTACGTACGGCTTACCGTCTCCATGAACGGTGCATTTCATTTCTTACCTCTAAATGATTATGTAATGTTATAAATGCATGCATGTACTGGATATATATGACATATATGATATATACATAATGAATACAATTCTGGATATAATAAACATTTGGCCACACGAACAACATGTAATTGTAAGAAGTCCACTTTCGACTTAAGAACCAAATATCGGCAAAACAAATATCATTAACTTAAATGATTACATAATGTTTATGACATGGTAATAAGTGGTATAAAAGTAATAATGAACTTGAAAAAGGTTCTTAAGGAAGTATAAATTAACTCAAGTTTATTATTCAGGAGATTAAAGAATGATCGAGTCAAGTCGGACCCGAGGTAAGGGATCCTACAACTCTATTTCTTTTTAAGTACACTCTTTTATGTCATTTCTTTTAAGCTCGTATTTCTTATGATTGGGATGTTCTTTTATATTAATCCTACTGTAATTTTTATGTTCATGTGATGAGAGACACTATTATCTCTCACCAATCCATTTTGGAAGTTTTGATTAGCGTCGTTAGGCTGCCGAACTTTCGTAAGAGATCTAACCTCTCTCTTTCTTTTTAAGTACTCTCCTTTATGTCACTTCTTTTAGGCTCCTCTTTGTAATTTTGGGGGATGTTCTTTTATATTCCTCTTGCTGTACATTATATTTTAATGTGATGAGATAACCTATTTGATCTCATCAATCCATATTCGGAAGTTTTATGTGGCGCCGTTAGGCTGCCGAGTTTTCGTAAGGGATTTTTCATCTCACTTTTATTCCCGTGAGATTTATGCTACATTTGCCACAAATTACATTGAGTGGTGTATGTACTTCCCATTATTATACTATTTGTGTAATATAATTTTGTTTATGAGTATTTACATCAATGATCTATTGTCCTTATTTCATGGGGTGTATGTTTTGAAAGATACCCAAGTCGATAAGGGAACCTTTCACCCTCCTCTTTTTTTAAAAGACTTATTTTGTTGGGTCTTTTAATTTACATGTTGTTGTGTTGGGATATGTTCTCATATATCCTTATTGATGTAAAGTTTAAGTCCAAGTGATGAGATACACTTTTTATCTCTCATCAACTCATTTTGATGTGATGCCGTTAGGCTGTCAAGGGAACTTTTTAACCCAATTTTGATTTCTTTGGGTTCAACATGTAGTCATTGAATATGTCATCCATTGAATATATGTTAATGACATTTTATTGTTTTAAACTTAATATCCACTTATATTGGGTTTATTTATATTTTTCCCACATATTTTTGAGATTTATTTGTCCTTAATTTAATGATACCTTCTTTATAAGGGATTTCATCACATTTGACATTTCTATTGAGGGTTCATTGTTGTTATACACCAATTCACTCTTATATGGTGTATATACTTTCCTTTGGAGTATTATATCATGAATCCATTTATTCTCATGATATTATAAAGTTCTGACTAAATGTTATTCCACACTTATTGTATTCAGGTGTCTCTAATTTTGGTAAAACCCCTTTAACCAAAATATCGCTTTAAATGTTTTAATGATTTGTTCTTATTAATATCCATGTTTTAAAAATGGTTTTAAGGATTTATTTATATGGATATTAATGGTTTAAAATGTTAAAATATTCAAGATGGTATGGGACACTTTGATTCAAAAATCTATTTATTAAATGTTCTAAATGGTTTTGGAAGTGGTTTCTTTTGGAATGGATTCATTATTTAAATATACTAAGATGTTATATTGTGATTGAAATGTGGAAATGTTATGTTTCCTTTATGCATGTTTTATGTGATACATTTATGTTATGGTTCTTGGGAATTGTTATGAAAACGGGTGGTTTCGTGATAAACTAAGGGCGGGTGAGCCCGATATAGCTCTCCAATGCATTGGGTAACGCGAAAGAGTGAAACGTTAAGGTTTCTCCGAAGAGATTTAGGGAATATACTGTGATGGGTATTCCAAACGTAACCAAGTGGGTTACTCCCTACGTAAGAATGTTATGAATGCCTCAAGTTACCTTTATGTATTATGTTTTCTATGATTTATTCATGATTTGATATGCCTATGTTTTATGGGTAAAGTATGATTTCATTCTTATGTATATATGAACTCATGTTTCCTTTCCATATTTTTATAACCCTTACTGATCTTTTTATGCTCATCCCAAGTTTTTGAAATGTTTTTCACAGGTCAAGGGAAAGGTACATGATGTGATGATAGTGTCAAGGATGTGTCAAGAAAGAATCCGTGTTTTATTTTAAATAGGTTTCCTTTGATGGGAAGAATGAATATTGTATTTTATGTAACCACTTTGTTTAAATGTGGAATGTAATGCAAGTTTCATGATCCAATTCTCTAAAACTCTAAACCTGAAAAGATCCTCAATGTGTAATCTTATAATAACTCAAGATTAAGTAAGGTTTAAGGCTGGGGCCTTATAATAGTTCATGAGTCCCATGACCACTTATAGGGAATTAATCACACCAAAAAATATCACTAAAAACTCGTAGGAACTATAGCAATATATAAACACCATATTTAAAATTTTATCCTCATGAAATTAAAGATGGTGGTAACCAGACCTAAGATAATTATTCGAGAACCGTCATTCTTATTTCAAAGTTATTGTAGAGATCATTGATTCTTTAAGGAATGTATATTTTTCTTAACTGGTACATGATTCATTCAGAAAAAATCAAAAAAAATCCTCAATTTTTTTATCTTAAAAAATGTAATATGAGTTCCTCATAGGGACACACTAGATCTAATACAACTTTTTTACTATAAGGTCCTCCATCTAAACCTTCAACTCCTTGAGAAAATATAAGGTCATATGATGTGTTTCTAAGGATATAAATATAATATTAGTGTAAAAATGATACTAAAATCAACCTCACAGTGAGGGGGAAACCCAATAACTTCCAATGGAAAAAATTTCTTCATAATCCTCAACTACTATGGGCATCTTCTCCACTATAGAATTTTTGGCACATAGTTTTAGGATCACTAAATGATGGATAATCAGCTAAAATTTTATAAGGATATTCCCTTCCCTTCCCACTATAGGGTATCATTCACCCATGAAGGTGAAGCTCCACCCATCCACCCAATGATATATAACTCTATACCTATAGAAATCGACCCAATTCTAAACTATATATAACCAATACATGTTGAGTATGATGTCATAAGTTATCATCTCTACTATGATGAAGTCTTAATAGAATTTATTTCCTCTAAGAGTAATTTTTGATGATATATATAAGATATAGGATAATAAACGCCATTAAAACTATCTAGACAAAGCAGTCGTTCCAAGAGATCTATGTGGATCTCAAGATCACAAACTAAAAATGTGTAATGAAATTAATAACTCATATTGTGATGCAGTTATGTAACTTTTGTGTGATATATTTTATAATTATGTATTTTTCTAATTTTTTATATATTTATTAATTCAAAATTTAAATTTTTTTAAGAAGAAAATTTTATGGTCAACTGTTACCTCATAGTCACTGTATGATTAGTAGTAATCATGAAAAACATTATTACCTAGTCAGATTCATATTTGGGGATCAATTTATAGTTAATATACAGTTAGGAGTAATTGTATGTATTTACTTTATATAGATATACTAGCTATAAAATGGATTAATCACAATTATAAGAAATTATATAGAATAACAATATATATGGGAATTCAAGTTCAGTAGTGATGAATATTAAGTTTATGTTTAGGTGTAACCATGTGTATTCACCTTAAATATAGTGAAATGATAATTTCTTTGACTCATTCATAGTTTGAAAAACCATGAAATCTAATTATCAAAGTGTCTTAGAACATTTCTAATGGTATTTTTATGGTTAGTACATGGTCTGGTAAACCTTATGACTAAAATAGTACAAGTTTTCCATAAAATGAAATTTTCTAATTTAATTTTACACCTCTAACTCATTTTTACCTTTAATATGATCTTATCTATCTCCGTTCTCACCTAAATCCTCTATATATCTCCAAGGGGTTTCTCCTCTTCCCATTCCATGGTTTCAAGTCTCTCACTTTATGAATCTTAAGTGTTTTATTAAGGTAAACACTTATTTTACTCTTCTTCCCTCCTTTTACCCTCTTATTCTTATTAATTATTGCTTTAATATACATGGTGGAAACCCTCATAGGTATGGTTAGTATAAATAATAGAGTTTATAATTTTTAGGTGGTGTGTAACCCCTCTCTTGAACTATTATTCATGTATTTAAAGGATTCATATTATCCATGCTTGATTTAGGAAGGTGTTTTTATTTCATTCCATTTATATGGGAGAACCATAGATACTTAGGATTCAAATGTTGATTTCAACTTAGATATATGTAAAATATGTTATAAAAATAATATTTTACCAAATATTTCCATAATATATGTTTGTTTTTCTTTGAAATAATGGGTGTATTTCTCAATTCAAAGTCATTTTCATCCTAAGTATAATTTTATGCATGCCACATGTTTGATAAAATACCAAAGTATATTCTCTTTTAAATGAATATATTTCCAATGGTTTTTAGGATTTCATTAATTTTTAAAATTAGTAATTTAATTATTTTAGATTCATTTATTCGGTATAAAGTTATATTTGTTTTATAAAACAACATTAGTGATTATATGAACTCATTTTATTATAAATTTATAATATTTATATTTATATTGAGTGTATATATTTTCAAAGATTGGTTTTAATGATTTCTTAACTCTTGATTCATCTCTTAAGATTGGTTTTATTATTTTAATGTATTTTATAAAACTAAATACTTTTTTGGAAAATGTGTAAATTTTATCATTGATTAAATTAATTCCCTTGAAATTGTTTCCCCTTTGGTTTCATTGGGTTTGGTCATAGAACTGAAATTTTAGGAAATTTTATGGTATAATTTTTTTTCAAAATGGACGTTTCATTGAAGAGTGCATGAATGTGAGATATTGGTTTACATTTTGATTATATTATGGTTATATTGATATATTATAGTTTTTTTCTCACCTCCCTTAAGAAACATTATGTGAAATCATGGTTATCTAAGTGATAAATGTGGATATGAATGTTATGATAATTTATATTATATACTGGATTGCATCCCCTAGTTTAGTTCATGCCCTAGATATGGGGAGTAACACCTAATGGGGATAGTGATATTAATTTAAGGGTTATTTTTATAGGAATGTGACATAGGATGGTAGTTAATTATACCTAGGAACATCTAGTATTTTCTCATTAGTGCCTAAGGCATTATCCCTTGATACTTATTATGTCACTCAATTGATATTATTATGTTCTTGAAATACTATAGGTTTGTTTATTTGGTATATTTAGCTTTATTATGTAGTTTATTTTTATACATGTCCATGATGTTATTCATAGTGTTATGTATTACATAAAGTTATTTAATTCAAAATTTTATACCTTTTGTTTCATTAATAATGTATCTTTATATCTCTTTATATGGTTACATTTTGACTAGAAGGTAAAGGTTTTGAAAATGGTGAAGTGATTTAGATAATTTAACTTTAAACAATATTTCTTATAAATAAAATATTTTTTAGTTTTTAAAATGATCTTAAATCACACCTTTATATGTTTATAAATTTTATTATCTCCAAATATTTTTTTTAAAAGATTGAGTAAGATCACATTTGGTTTCCATGAAAATAATATATTTTTAAAAAGTAATAGATCCTTAAAATTTTTATTTGGTTTATCTAAAATAAATTATAAGGAAACCATTTTTCTATTCATTACTTTAAAACTAATGTTTTAGGTTTATATTATAACATGAATAAAATGTATTATTGGTGGTAATATACTGGGCATTGGATCACACCCTACATACACACCCTAGTGTGTATGTAGTCCAAATGACTTCTTAATATTTTATAGATTTTGGATTACATAAGTGATTATTATGATTTATTATTCTTTTATTTTGGTGAAATATTGATTTTGAGGTGACCATGTATTATGAGGAGATAGTTCATGTGGTATTTTGGGACAATATTGTATTATGGGTTGTACATGTATCTTCTACTATAGCCACTTTTATTTTTTTGATATTCATGCATATTGTTTTTTGTGTATCCCATTTCACACTTGTCTATAAAGTTGTATTTGGATGTGTATTTAAAATTCCTTATTCTTATATTATGTTTGGTTGGAATTTTATTTCAGAAACTAGTTATAATTTTTCATGATTATCTAATGTGTTGATACATTATGTCAGATTCCTAAATATAGTTTGTTTTATGGTTTATTGATTTATAGAGTGAAAAATTTATCAATGATTATGTTTGATACCCTACTCACTTTTCACTATCCTATTTTTATTGTTAATTTGCTTTAAGCCTTGTGGGGGATCCAATTCAGGTGACGTGGTAGGTTGACTCAATCTAGTTCATTAAAAATGGTTTTGGAGACCTATTAATATTTTGAAATTAATGGTAGATAGAAGATAGGATCATTGAAGATCAAGGGTTAAGTACAATAATTTTTTGGTCCAAATATTTCTCATATTTAACCTTTGGTTACCATGTATGTTTGTGCTTTTATTTTTATATTTGGGATTTATTGTCAGTTTTTTTAGTTTTTTTGATATAGTTTGATGTTATTCGGTGTTTTATGGAGACCCGTGAATTATTTTGGAAAGCTTTCAAGTTATTGGGTGAATAAGGTAGAAAATAATGGTTTCAATGATTAGGTTTCACAGTCAATAAAACTATGCGAGAACCATGTGTCAAGTTTTTCATAACTTTTAGTGGCACTTACATAGTTGGCACACAGTCTTCCAAACTATGTAGGAAAACCATAAATAATGGTAAATCTGTAAATTTTTGATTTTTTCACCCCTTTGTGATATTAAAACATATTCAATAATTATAACTACCTTTTTATGAGTAATATAGTAGTCTTTGTGGGTTATTAATATTATTTAGTCATATTGGGTTTTAAAACATTTAATTGTGTAATTAATTTTATTTTTTAATTAAAAACCCAATTTTTTGTATTATAAAATGTTTATATGAAAAAATTTTATTTATATTTTGAGGTAACTGAATAAAATAATACTTGTGTGTTGTGTTTGTTTTAAAATAATAGACTATTTGGTTATATAAATTTTATAAAGTGTGTCCTAGGGTATGTAGGGTGATTTTATATATGCATTTTTTATAGTATTTTTTAATAATATTTTGATATCAAATGAGGGTTTTATGATATATATTTGGAATGAACACAAGGTTTTATAACATGTGTCTTAGATAATCATGATGGTTTCAACTATGAATGATTATGAAATATTTAATCTCATGGTTTATCTAAATATTATGAAGTGTATTCAAAGAATACATTGTGATGTTATAGAATTAAATTTTATGTCATGAAAAAACTTATTTTGATAAAAAAATAAATTATATGTCGTATATCAATTTTTAGATATAAAGTAGTGTATTTTTTATATTTTGAGGTATTGATTGATTTTAAATTTAAAAATATAAGTTTTTTAAATAAAAAGGGGTTTTATAAAATGTATTTCAAAATAATTGTGGATTTTCATTAAATTTATCTGAAATGAGCATGAGGTCTTGATTAATTTTTGACTTTCAATGATTTGGTTTCATGGTTTTCTAAATTTCAAGGAAGTAATTTTTAAATATACAAGGTAATTTTAAAAAATATAATTTCATATTTTATTTTTAAAATAATTTTGTATATCAAAAATGGTTTTATTACAAAGAGTGTTAACTATTCAATGATGTTTTTTTGTAAAAAATGTGTTTGATGAAAGTTACTGGATATCTTTATGAGAAAATTAAACATTTATATAGTATTTTGATTCCATTTTAATTAACATGAATTCAATGTAGTGTAATTTTTACATTGTTTTATGTTTTTATAAAGTCATGTACCTCGTTATTATGGAAGTATACCTATAAGAAATTCATTAAGAAATCATGGGAATAAAAATTTGAAGCTCACCATGGAGTACTTATTTGAAAGACCTAGTTTCCATTTAATTTTTATCTTATATGGTAGTCTTATTATTCAAATTGGAATAATCATGTGATAGTTATTCAATATATTTGGTTTTCTAAAAGTTTTAAAGATTTTTTATGGATTATCTTACTGTGATATTGAGGGAATCAGTGAAATTTCATTTTAGGAAGAGTTTCATAAGATAGATTGTTTATCACATTGGGAGTTTATTTTTATTAAAATGAACTAGAGTTTTGGATAGGGATATAGGGTGAGATGATTGTAGATCATTGAATTAACTAGATTGGCCTGGTGGAAGCATGGTGATTTCTAATTAATAGTATCATAGATCCACTATTCTTATAAGAAGTCCTGGTAAGTATACTAAAAGGACATTTGGATGGGAGATGTGTCAAGAGACCATCCATAGAATAATAAATGGATAAGGGAAAAAAGAAATATAAATTCAGTTTTTATTGTATGAGTGTAGTTATCAGTGAATAGTGAACCTAATAAGAGTTAGTATCTAGTCAAGATATTAAATGGATAAGTTTCATACTAAACATTTTGGATTCAACAAGTAATCATTCTTAGAATTTTATGGGTAATTATGGATCGTACCTAGGTTTTAATTCATCTTTGTAAAAAATACATGGATCTTTCATGTCTATGTGAAATATTTGATCACGTATTTTTGTTTCTTTTTGGTTGAGATATTGATGATAATGGGGGAAACCCTTATAAAGTATGTGTTATAATATATCAATATCCTATAAATTTGATCTAAGTTTATCCCTCTTGGTATCTCTTATACATGTACGGTTATAGGAGAGAATATATCTATAAAGAGTTGGGATTATATGTTTTTATAGTATGGATGTGTTATGTTTATTTTTCTTTAAAAAATTCTTGATAACTTTATAGGGTATAAAGTGGCATAGTGGAGAGATTTGTGGCATTACTATGTCACTGATGTTTTCTAAATTATATGATTATGGATTATTTAGAATTTTTAGAAGTTTTTAAATTTTAAATTAATATTTTTTGAACAAAATTCTATGATACATGGTTACTGCATGGTCACTACATGATTATTACCAACCGTGAAGACCATTATTATATAGTGATAGTCATATTCACTAATTGATGTGTGTTAATTACATAGCTAAGAGTAACCATGCATACTAAACTTAAATGGAGACTCACATTAGTATCTACCACATAGTTTGAGAATTGTCAGTATTAATTTTGAGGATTGATCTTGTGTATGGGAATTACGGTTCAGAAGCGGAACATGATAAGAGAATGTTTAAGTGTAATCATACATATTCACATTTTATAGGGTAAAATCCGAGTTAAGTGGATCATAAAAATTTTTAATATGGTTCAAAGAAATGTTTGGGATGGCAATGTGAGTGACACAGCTCCATTCAACTAGTGTTGTCTGGTTGGTGCATGATCCGCTAAACCATTCATCCAAAATCGTGTGAGTTACCCAAAAAATGAAATTTTTAGATTTCATTTTATACCCCTGGACCATTTTTCCCCTAATTTGGATAACTATACCTTTATTATAACTAAAATAATTTATAGATACCCAAGGGGGTTATCCTCTTCAACTTCAATGGTTAAAAGGCTCTCTATTCATGAATCTCAAGTGGTTTCTCAAGGTAATTTTTTTTAATATTAGTTCCTCCTTCTGCCCTCTTATTATTATTCATTATTTATTTTAAATACATGGGGCACAACCCTAATATTTAGGGTTACTCTAAATCATGGGTTTCATGATGTTTAAGTGATGTCTAACCCCTATCATGGCCTCTTCTTCATGTATTCCATGGATTCATGTCATTTGTTCTTGATTAAGGTATGTGTTTTCATTTCATTCCTTTTATTTAGTTGAACCATGGTTGTTAGGGATTCTAAAGTTGAATTAAATATAGATGTATGTGTAATATTTCATTTAAATGATATTTTAAAAAAGATTTACATAATATCTACTGGTTTTCCTTTGACATAATGGGTGGATTTGTCAATTTAGAGGCATTTTAATCCTATGTATAATTTTACACATGCCATGTGTTTGATAAAATTTCAATGTGTGTTTTCATCCAAATGAAGGTATTTCTCAATGTTTTTTTGTGTTTTCAATGGTTTCTAAAGTGTAGAATTTAATTATTTTATATTTATTCTATTGGTATAAAGGTATATTTGGTTTATAAAACAAAATTAGACATTATATGAATTCCTTTGATTATAAAACTATACTATTTATGTTTCTATTGTATATATGTATTTTTAAAGTGGTATTTAAATAATTTATTGGATCTTGATTCATCTCTTGAGATTGGTTTTATGGTTTTAAATACTTTTATAAAACTAAAGGCCCATTTATAAAATGTACAAATGTTATCATTGTGTAAAATGATTCCCTTTGAATAGTTTACCCTTTGTTTGTGACTTTTTTTGTAATAAAACAAATTTTATATGAATTTTATTTTTATAAAAATGTTGAAAGGTTATTTTTATTTGAAGGGTGATCATAGGTGATATGTGGGTTTGCCTTATGATTATGTTATGGTTATGTTGAGACACTGTAGTTTTTTTCAAACCTTCCTTTAGAAAATTCATGGGAAACCTTGGGTAACTAAGTGAGATAAAAAAATATGATTTTTCATGACCCCCTCCCACCAAAGATACCACAATTAAGGGATATAGATAATTAACCTTGAGTACCACCTCTAGTAAGACTTGGGTAGGCGACTAGCACTAAGGGTATAAAAATATCATCAAATGGGAGGCATTAACCTCTATAATAATATAAGATTGGGTGATAGGATTAATCAAACGCAATAAATTCCATGACATAATATAAAATAAATCCAAAAAACATACCACAATTTATGTATAAATAAATAAGGTATAGGTAAAATTATCTTAAGTAAATACCTAAAAGATAAGCTAAAGTAGTGACACAACAATAGTCTAAGGGTATGAGCTAGTAATGTTCAGCATAATTTATGTAATCCTCCTGGAAACCTGAAAATTAGTTTATATACATAATTTGAGAATAAAATTATACTCAGTAAGAAAAACAAGTTCTCTCATGCACATGTGAAAGAATCATACTAATGCACTTGTGAGAAAATAGAAGAACCAATAATGCCAAAACAGGTCAACTATCCAACCAAAACCTCCCCAAGGAACAACACCAAATAATGAAATCCAAGTATAATAACATAATAATATTAATATTAAAAAAATTTACCACAGACCACATTCCCATTGAGTTTACACTCTCACATCCCAACGTTCTATGCCATGGCGCTACCATCTCTTCTGTATAACATATACCACCACCCCACAACATGGTCACATCACATCACACCCACATAAACCTAATATATCACATCAAAATGATAACTATAGTAGTAGGGTATTGTGAACATTATGGACATCAAACTCTTCCCCACATCCTACTATGCATGACCCCCAGTAAGACGCCCTACAACATGGTCATATCATACCATGCCTGCAGACATATGAGTCACCACCCTAGATCACGATCATATCACATCCCACCCATAGCCACCTGGACCATCACCTCTCACATGTAGACACCTAAGCCACCACCTAGTTCACTATCATACCTCTTTCCATTACATAATTTTCATATATACTCTCCTGTAAGGGATAGAGGGAAAGTGAGGGTAGTCATACATCCATCCTCACCATCGGGAAGTTGGGAAAACCAATCCCCATATATATATATATATATATATACATACAGGTGTCAGAACATGGTTCTCAATATGGGTGGGGTGTGAATAGAAATCATATGGAATATAAAAAGTATAGATATACATATTCCCACACAATTACATCCTATGGGTTTACAATAAGTCACTAACCAACTCACAACATCGAAACTTTTTCTACCACCACTAAATATAGAAAACTATATAACAAACACAAGATACAAGCCACTTACCACTTTTAATTACAAGTCAAGACAATTTTGTTTTAACATCCAATTCCATTAATTATTTATAAACAATATCATTTAACCATACAGACCAATATTAATTAATTCATTTACCATTTTCATCCCCTTAACAAAACTATCCCATGTCATTTCAAGCATTATTATCCCGTTATTCCATCACTATTCGGGCATCTAGCACAATGAAACTATTATCATCTCATCCACTACATAAAACAACCACACATCCCTTCCCCACAGAATGACCTCATACCAACCACACATCACCGCACTATATAACAACCTCATGCCAACCACACATCACCCATACCACATCACAACCTTGTGTCAACAAAACAACACATCATCCCCCTCATCAAAACTACACTTCTCCACCACACAACACAACCACACCACAACACAAAACATAGACATAAATTTTTTTCAGATTTATGAAAAGGGTATTTTATCACATTACACTTATATATTAAGGGAATTCTCACACAATACATAAATTCAAATGAAACCATTTTATTAAACAAATATAAGTGATTAACCAATTACATTTAAATTGATTCAAAATGGTCACACTAATCGAGGTTCCACAAAAAAATATCAAATCATCACAAACAAAGGCTCCCAACATCAATGATTTTCCCTGAGGCATCAAGCCCATATAATATCAATATCAAAATAATAAATAAATATGTAAAAAATTGTGATTAAAACCCATTTAACCTTTAATTTCAATTAAACTGATTATTTATATTTATTAGTACAAATATAATACCTTATAGAGATAAAAAAAATTATACCCTACCAAATGATACACTAGACGAGAAATGAATGATCTCCTGTCTCGAAGAATTTTTTCCAACTCATTGTGCGCCCACGGGTGAAGAAGAAACACCCATAAACTACAATGACACATGAGAAATCGAAAATTGACCTACGATGCACCAAAGGATCATCAAAACACATCCCACACACAACCCAATCCAAAACCATAATTCTGTATTGTATTCCCTCAGAAGAGTAATGGAAATAAACCCATGGGGAAAATAGGAGGAAATACCTCGATCACCAAAACCCAATCACCAGGACTCATAGATCGCAGTAGGCAAGGATGGGCTGGAAGATATTCCAAAGGATCCTAGGGTTTCTCAAAAAATGATAGAAGTGAGGGTGGAGTAATGATGTAATGGTCATCCAAAAGAAGATATATAAACATGGAAACCACTCCTTTCACAAAGTTAATTCTTTGGGGCCCTGTGGATTAAAATCCTTGAATAAGTAAAGGTAATGAAACCCCCATATCTTTGGTTTCCACCAAAAATTAATTCACCTTGGACTGAATTAATTACACATCATGAATCACTTTCATGATGTGAATTTATCTCATAGATTCCCTCCATCTCTACACACAATTCATGAAACCAATAAACTACATATGTCATGAACCTCCAAATCACAAAATGAATCTGGTTCACATCATAAACCACCTTCTGTAACACTCATATAGCTCCAACATCCATTAGAACCTCTGATACTTCCTCCAAACACTCTCTAACCACAAAAACTGGAAATGTAATAGGTTGGGAATGCATTTTAAATTATATAAGATACCTCTCAAATGATCATTGTCTTCGAGAATCAAAACCAAACCCAGAGAAAGAAAGGGGTCTAAATAACAATCCCATGAGATACCTCTCAAGGATCTCATCTTACCAAAAAAAAGCTACCACTAGCTAAAATCACCAATTGAAAAACCCTCAATTAGACCAACAAACTACATCACCATACAACCATATCACTACCTATCACCATGAACAACACCACATAATTTGGTATCATCCATGAACTACCATATTTTATACAACCACTACATAACCACCTCTCACCATGCATCATCACCAATCACTATATCGTTTACACAACCATCTTCATGACTATCCCAACCTCCATATATCTTAATCCAAAAATCACCACAACCATCAAAAATCACTACCTTTATCACATAAATTAAGTAATCCCATTTGATATTATCTACTTTGTGTGACACTGACTCACCCATATGGTTTTATTCATGTCAAAGTATAATGTGTCTTGATTAGAATTTAGGTCGTTCCATTTTCATATGATGAAATATTTATCACAAATAACACATCAAGAAAAATATCACAATAAAATAACAACACATATCATAGAACTGTGAGATAAAAATATTAGAAGAAAAAAAATAATAAAAAAACTAAAAAAAAATTCAGGTACTAGGAAAACATATACATATGTTGTTCCCAAGTACTCTCATCTAGGACATCATAATTTCACAACATACAAACCAAGGGAATGGTTTATCCATGAAGCACACTCTCTTGATGATTCTAGTTCTCTAATGGCTACTCCATTAATCTCATGTCATCCTCAATATCGAACTCTCCACAGTCAATGACATGGGATTCATCATGAAGATACTGAAAGATCTGAGAGACATAGAATACATTATGGATGATCTCGAACCACGATAGAATGGAAACCTATATTCCACCTTGCTAACTCACCCCAGCACCTCAAATATCCCAAAAAACCTGGTAAAAATCTTACTCCCCTACTAATCCTTCACTGCCCATATAGAGGGGGACTCTCTAGAACACATGGTATCTAACCTAGAACTCCAAGGCCCTCCTCCTACGATCAAAAAAATACTTTTTCAAATCTTTTTATGCTTTCATACTCTCATTAAAAATATGTATTTTTTTTTGGGTTTTTCACTACATCAATACCAAAAAAAATTCCTCCCCAACCTCTATTTAGAACAACATAGAATGGAATGGAAACCCATAAAACCTCTCAAATAGAGCCATTATAATGGAAGAGTGATATATTTTATTATAAGAAAACTAAACCAAAGGAAATTTTCATTCCCAAAATTTACCAAAGTCTAAGATTCATGCCCACAACATATCCTCTAGTGTCTAGATAGTCTTATCTATCTTCTCATATATCTAAGGGTGGAAAGTAGGGCTAATCTGTAAATAATTTCCAAAAGTAAATTAAAATCCACTCCAGAATCATGAAGTAAAATGTGAACCTTGTTCAAAGAGAATAGACCTCAAAAACTACATGCAACTTCATCACCTCATCAATGTACTTCCATTCCAAAACATCCATGGCACCCGACTCCTTGATTACTAAAAATGGGATGATTTCATTAACTGATCCACAATTTCCAAAATAGAATCATAACCTCCCCATTATTGGGGTAACCTTGTAATGAAATCCATCGGGATGTTATATCATTTCCACTTGAGATCAAATAAAGTTTGAAACAAACTACCAAGAACGTGATTCTCAGCCATTACCTTCTAAAAAATCAAGCATCGAGACACAAACTCTACCACAACTTGTTTCATCATGGGCTACCAAAACTACATCCTCAAACAACATTAAATCTTGTATTCTCATAGGTGTACTTATAAAGGTGATCTATGAAACTCGTGAAGGGATCAATGACTTATAAATACTATAAAAAATATTCTCCCTTAAAACATTATTCAGTTCCAACCATCCCTCTGAAGCATCACTATGGCCAATATGGTCATGCATCACCTCTAACTATGAGTCTCCCCATTAAGACTCCTCCACCTATATTATCATATAATATTGCATTTTCATCTGAAACAAATATTCACTACCATTAACCACCCTTTAATCCAAGTGGAATGATACTAACTCCTCCATCACTCTCCAAGCATCCTTGAACTTATAAACAATATCCTTCTATGAATTTCTTCTCAAAGATTTGGAAATAGAATTCCCCTTTAATGAGGTGTAGGAGATCTCAAAATAATAATACTAATAAAACTCTACCCACCTTCTTTGATATAGATTCAAATAATTATGGGAAAATATATACCTCAAGCTCTTGTGATCCATGAAGACCACAAAGTGCTCCCTAATGAGGTAATATCACCATAACTTCAGTGAAAACAGAACTGTTGGTAGCTCCAGATCATGGGTGACATAGTTATTCTCTTGGGGATGTAACTACCTATATTCATAAGATATCACTTATCTATGATGCATCAACCCACATCCTAATCCCAGACGAGAAGCATCACAAAACATCTCAAATGTCACCTCCTCCTATAAAAACTGAAGCACTAGTGAACTAACCAATTTCCCCTTTAGGTAGTAAAACACTTCCTAGAACTAATCACCCCAAAAAAATATTATTCCTTATAGTTCAATACTATCTATGGGGTTGTAACTCAATTGAAATTGGGTACAAACCATCGATAATATTCTATGAAAATAAGGAAACTACAAACCTATACCATTTTATTGGGTGCTTACCAATAAACAACTAACTTGACCATCAATGGGTCCACTTCCACACCATGTTGGGACACCACATGTCCAAGGAATAACACATATCATATCCATAAATTACACTTGGACATATTTTTAAAAATATGGTGGCATAGAATAACCTGAAAGACAACTCTAAGATGATTGGAATACTCCTCCTCTAACTTTGAGTAGATCAATATGCCGTCAATGAAAATGACTATGAACTAGTCCAGAAATTCAATAAACATGGAGTTCATGAGCCCCATCAACACAGATGGTATGTTCATGACATCAAATTCAATGACCATAAACTCAAAGTTCCCAAACCTACATATGATTGTAGTTTTTCAGATATCTCAATCCTTCACCCTCAACTAGTGATACCCATACCATAGATTGATCTTAGAAAACCAAGTATACCCTATCAAATGGTCAAAAATTTCATCTATCCTTTTAAGAGGGTAATGTTTCCTAACAGTTTCCTGATTTAACCTATGATAGTCTATTAATAACCTCAAACTATTATCTTCTTTATTAGAGAACAACATTGTAGAACCCCATGATGACACAATGGGTCAGATGAAACCTTTCTACATCAGATAATCTATCTGAATTATCAGATACAGAAACTTAAAAGGTTACAACCAATAAGGATTCATCAAAATCTGAGAAGACCTAGGCTATAAATCTATCCAGAACTCAAAATCACATCATGGAGGAAGCATCACAACCTCCTTGGGAAAAACATCTAGAAACTCCCCAATGACCCTGGGGACATCCTCAATCATAGCATCCAATAATTTCATAGACAAATCATCCATCAAATAAATAATGTTTTTCACATTTCTAATTTCCACCTAACAACACCGCCCTCCAATGAAAACCACACACTAGCTATCCACATCTGATAACATGATTCTCCTCTATAAGAAGATGATAACAACATATAAAAAATAAAACCATTTGATGTTGAGGATGAAATATTACAAATATATATAAAGTAATAAAATATTTTCATGGGCCTGATATGGCCCCATCATTAGCTTATACCCTTGGAACACATCAAACAAGGTGGTCTATACCCCAACTAGTGTAGTCAACACCAGGGTCATGGGAAGCATCTCTATGTCTAGTACCATAGAATGGACTAGAGTGGTTGTAACAAAGGATATTTAATATTATAAATCAAAAATGGTATAAAAAGGGGTGGATGATAAGAAAATCATACCTCGAACAATATATGTCCCCTCTGGCACTACTTCCCCCACTGCATGAAATTGACAACTCCCATCTCCCCTACTAATTTGTTGATGGAAAATTCCATAAAAAATCTTGGCTCGAGGTCACTGAACATGAGGAAAATCCTAATTTTAGACACTAACTACTCTATCTTACATTAGTGGATTATAATCCTGCTTCCCCTACAGCTGAAATGGCCTCACTGGAAACTACTGTTGAGGATGGAACTGAACCTGACCAACTCAACTAAACTAATCTCAAAGATCCACTGGGAATTTGTTCTAGTGATCTCCATGAATCCCACATACAAAACACACATACCTAAATTCCCTAGAAAAATAATGAAAACCACTAGACCTATATGTCTGTAAAGGAAGATGGTGAGGTCGAATCCCTATTGGTTGAAACCTTGAAGGTCCTATATCATGATACCTTCCACTGAGAACCGTACTCCTGGTGGATCCCTTCCATCTCCCATCTCATGGTAAACCTCCTCGCAAGTGCATCCAGTCGATCACCTACACCTTATTATGAGTCCCCAAATACAATGGAAGCATAAAGAATGTAACTACATATTGGATCAAAGGACAGAGTGCCTCTTCAAGACATCTAGAATGAGACACCTCATCATGAAAAAGATCTGGGTAAAATGTTTAAGGTACTTGAACATTATTTCCAACTCCTACAATAATAAAATCCCCTAATGAAGATAAATAAGTTTCTAACTCTTCACTACCTTCATGGTTAAAGAAATTAACTATTCCTGAAACTCTTTCTAAAAATATATCCATGAAACATCTACCTTCTTCCGCTCACTCAGATACAGTGTCCACTACTGAAGTGCAGCTCATTGCATCTAACTAACTGCCAAAAGGAACTAGTATCCCCTTGAGGCCCAGTTCAAACTGAAGGTGATCCTAAGATTCTCCAACCACCTCTCTATCTACACATAAAAAACACTTCCCTTTTACTTCCCCAAAACTTTTCGTTGAAAGGGACGCACCACCTACTGCCACTGATTATCCTCCCCAGCTGGATCAACCCTACAACAATCAATCGGGTCAGCCTGTTGAACCTCCACTACCTAAACCATATGTGGAAAATCACCATGATCCATAGATGAAAGGAAATAAAATTATTTCCTAAGACTAGTAGTGTGGAATTTTATTAAGATTAATTTAAATTATTTTTTACTTCCCAGAACCAAAACCACACAATCCAAACATGAACACAAATCATAATGATACATGTACTTATACTAGGTTTATACCCTACATACATGTCATCCTCACATTTTTATTAAATAATCTTAGGGTTCATGAATCGGATCATGGGGGGATGAAATCCTATTATGTATCCCATATCCCTAGCCTATGTCAGACACCAAGATCAATTGAAACCACTTCCATTTCAACCCATTCAATCTTCATTATGTATAACTCCAAAATTCTTCATATCTCTCAACCATCAGCTCTGATACCACTCTGTCGTGACCCCCTACCACCAAAGATATTGCAATGAAGGGAGAGAGATAATGTATCTTGATTCCCACCTCCAGTAGGCCTCATCTCAGAAACTAGCACTAAGGGTATAAAAATATATTAAATGGGAAGCACTACACTATATAATAATATAATATCAAGAGATAGGATGAGTAAATTTCTAGTAACTCCATGAAATAATATAAAAGAAATCCAAAAATCATCTTATAATGCATGTATAAATAAATCAGGTATAGGTAAAATTATCCAAAGTAAATTCCCAAACGAAAAGCTAAAGCTGCAACACAAATACAATATAGGGTTCCAAGCTAATAATTTTCAGCACAGTCTGTGTAATCCTCCTGGAAACTTGAAAATTAGTTTAAATATAGGGTGACCATAAAATTATACTATGTATGGAAAACAAGGTATCTCATGAACAAGTTAAATAATAATACTAATGCACCCATGAGAAAACAATAGAATCAATATCACCTAAATAGGTCAACTATCCAACCTTAACCTCATGAAGGCACAATCACCAAATAACACAATCCATGTATAATAAAATAATAATAATAATATTGATAAAGGGTACCCCACACTGATTTCCCATAATGATCTCACAACCCAATGTTATACGTCCTAACGCTCTCATATCTTCTGTATAACATATACCACCATCCTACAGCACAATCACATCATATCTCACCTACAAACACCTAGTCCATCACATCACAACCACATCCAGATTAATAAGGTATCACAAACTTGAAGCATATAAACCTTTTTCCCACATAATACCATGCACTACCCACACCATAATCCACCCCACAACATGGGCATATCATAACTCACCTACAAACACTTGGCCCACCACCCCATAACACAGTCACATCACATCTCACCCGCAGACACCTAGGCTATCACATATTTTCCATAAATGCATGTTACATCACCTAGTTCACTATTATATCTCCTTCCATCACAACTTGTGCATGTCTACTCACTTGGAAGAGAGATTAGGAAAGAGTGTATAGCTATCCATCCATCCTCACCACATAGATGTTGTGAAAAACACCCACCATATATATATAAATATATATATATACATGGGTGTTGGAACATGGTGGTTGATGTGAGTGGGGTGCATATAGAAATCACAATGAGTATACGAAGTATAGATATGCATAGCCACACACAATCTCGTCATATGGGTTCACAATAAGGCATTAACCAAATCACAACATCACCACTTTAGTTTCCACTACTAAATGTATAAAACCACATAAAAAAAACCACATACCACTCCCCATGTTTATTTACAATCTAGTACAATTTCATTAAAGCATCACGTTCCTTTCATTATTTATCAATAAATGCATTTAACCACACATCCCACTATTACTTCCTTTATTAACCATTTCCATCTCATTAACCAAACCAACCCATTCCATTTTAAACATTATTATCCAATTATTACATCACTATATATGAATAAAAAAATTCAACCATTCTCATCTTATCCTCCACATAACATAACCACACATCGCCACCCCACAATAAAACCTCATACTAGTGACACATCACCTACCCACAGCATGGCCTCATACCAACCACACATTTCTCCATACCACTTCCCAACCACTATTCAAAAAAAACTCATAATCCCCCTCATCACAACTACACATTTCCACTCCATAACATGGCCACACAAAAACACATCACACAAACATAATATTTTTTATATTTTTGAAAAGGGGGATTTTATCATATTTCAATTAATTATTTAAGGTAATTCTCACACAATCCATAAATCTCAGGGAAAATATTTTATTAATGAAATATTTGTGATTGAACAATTCCATTTAAAGTGATGTCAAATAGTCACACGAATCTAGGTTCCACAATACATATCAAATATTCACAAACATCGGTTCCCAGAAGACATGATTTTTAGTGAGGAATCAAGGTCATATAATCTTAGTATCAAAAAAAATAACAAAGTCTATAAAAACATGTGATTAAAATCCATTTCCCCTTAAATTTAAATTAATGTAATTATTTATCTTTATTAATCAAGGTATAATACTTCTCAAAGATAAAAAAAACTATATTCACTCCCTTATAATACACTAGATGAGAAATGAAGGATCCCTTACCTCAAAGAAGGTTTTACAACTTTCCATGAACTTCAGGGAAAAGAAGAAATGCCCACAACCCAAACCCATAGAAAGAAAATAGTAAATCGACCTACACTACACCCAAGGATCATCAAAACACATCCCACACACACCCCAAACTAAAACCAAAACATTGTATTTAATTCCATTAGAAGAGGAATGAAAAGAAAATTATAGGGAAGAGATGTGTACATACCTAGATCACCAAAACACAACCACTAAAACTCATAGATCGAAGAAAAATAGGATGGATTGGAAGATATTCTGAAGGTTACCAGGGTTCCTCCAAAAAATAGGGAATGGAGGGTGGCTAAATGACTGAATTTTCATCCAAACAAAATATATAAAAACCTATAACCCATCCCTTATGCAATTTGAATTCCATTCTTGGCATGAATTCCTCATAACCTATGGATTACAAGTCATGAATCTGATACAGGACATGATACCCTCATATCTTTGGTTTCCACTGAAAATTAATTCACCTTGGATAAAATTAAATACATCTCATGAATCAATCTTACAACATGAATTTATCTCAAATATTTCCTCCAATTTTACACATAGACTATGAAATCATCCAAATACACAAGTATTGAACCGCCAAATCACAGCGTGGATTTGTTTCATGTTCTAAAACACATTCTTCAAAACTTCTATAGCTCTAACATCCACTAAACCATATGTTAATTCATCTAAACACTCTCCAACCACCTAAACTGTAGAAGTAACAGTCCAGAAAGGCATGTTTTGTTACATTAGTGTTATTCTAGTTAATATTATTCACTAGATATAATCCCCTAGTTTTTTCCATGCCTTGTATATAGGGAGTGTTTCCTGGTAAGGCTAGTGAGATTAAATTAGGGGTAATTTTTATAATAACTCAACATTGGATGGTAGTTGGTTCCACTTAGGAATGTATAGTATTGTCTCATTAGGGGTTAAGGTTTTGTCTCTTGATGATTATTATGTGGATCTATTGATATCATTATGTTCTTAATATACTAGATGTTTGTTTATGTGGTATACTAAACTTTATTATGTAGTATATGTTTGTGGGTATCCATGATGTTATTCATAGTGTTTTTTATTACTTATAAATATTTAATTCATAATTTCTTGCATTACATTACATTTATAATTTCTCTTTCTTTCATTTTTCATGGTTATATTTTGACTAGAAAGTAATGGTTTTAAAAATAGTGATTTGATTTAGAAATTTAATTTATAAACTATATTTATTTTAAAAAATCTTTTTAGTTTTGAACATGATATTAAAGATTAACTTTTTCTCTTTAAAAATTTAATTTTTTACACATATTGGTTTTCTTAAGATTGAATAAGATCATGTTTGGTTTCTGTGAAAATAAAGTATTTTGGAAAAGGAATAGGTAAAGAAAATTGTATCTTGTTTGCCTAAAACGAATTATAAAGAAAAAATATATAATAATTTATTTAAAAATAATGTTTTATAATATGAATAAAATATATTCTCAATGGTATTCTACTGGGTGTTCACTTATACCCTACATAAAAATCATAGTGTGTATGTAGTCTACATGTATTCTTATAGGTTTATAGGTTATGGATTCCATAAGTGGTTATCATTCTTTGTTCTTTTAATGTCTTGGGGGAAAAGGATTTTTAAGTGGCCACGGGTCATAAGGATATAGTTTGTGTGGTCACTTGAAACATTATGGTATTATGGGGTGTACCTGTATAAATCATTTTAACCACTTCTAATTGTTTACCTTTTTGTAAATTGTATTCCTTGCATCCCTTTTTACACATGTCTATAAAGTTATGTTGGGATGTGTATTTTGGATTCCTTATTCTTATATCATATTTTGTTAGAATTTTATTTTGAAAATGTTTTAAAAAAATTCATTGTAATCAAACATATGGAAATAAAATGTTGGATTAATCAGTGGAGACCATTATAGTTTTTATTATTTTATAGGGTAAAATAATACACAATAGTTATGTTTGATAAACATGTAAATTTTCCTCAACTAGTGGTAATTCTAAACTTTCTTTAGGAGTTGTGGTGGATTATATTAGGGAATATAGATGTTTGACCTAGTTCATTTCGTTACACACATTTTTATAGATGACTATGAGTTCTAAGGTGGAAAAATAAAAATAATACCTCAAACCATATCTAGTGGTGTTTTCTCCAATACCTATATCATAACCTTCATCCTAATATTATTGTGGTATACCTAGAGGTGGTGGTGTAAGATACCAACCTTTTCAAGAGATTTCTCAAGCATGTTTATAGGTACACTTTTTCCTTTTTTGAGTATATTTTGTTTAGGTTTTATCTTAGGTGTGTTTGGGTGAAAATTAGTGAATTTTGGAAGGAAAAGGGGTAGTTCATAGTTGGCATAAGGTTTTCCCAAACCATGCACCTAGACCAAAAAACTGTACAAACCCAAACAGAGGAGATTTTTAGGGATGTTGCATGGTTTTTTAATCCATGAACCCTCTTAGTAGTAATTGTGCAACACCCCATGGATAGGTGTACAGTTAGGTGAAATTGTGTTCCCTGAACAAGAAACTGTGTGTACAGGATTTTAATCCCCTGAAAATTATTAAAAAAATTCCCAAACCCCCATTTTATATCCCTAACCCCCCCCCCCCCAACTCGACCATTACCTGTTTCTTTCATTTCTAGAGGATCCTAGATGAATTAATGGGGCTTCTAACCTCTGTTATTCATTATTTGAATCCCAGATTGAATATTTCCACCTCTCTCAATAAGAGTTTCTAATCCCAAATGTTTTCTCATCTACTATCATCCTTATATCTTACTTAGAAGGGATATTTTTCTCTGTTACTATGGATCTAGATATTAGTTTTAGTATATCTAATATTTTTCTCTTGGATCTAAACTTTGGGTCCATTTCTTATTCTTTGAAACGTTCTTGATCATTCTACATCAAATTGGGGATTTCTGTTAGTGAGTGTCATCAACGATCATGAGGTAGGTGGCCTGAATTGAAAATATCATAGTTTATTTTTAATTAATTGTATTTAATTATGAATTATAAAATTTCCATGGTTACAAAGTTTAATTGATGATTAAATTTATTTAATTAAATTACCATGCAATATTGATTTGGGTTAAATTGGGGAAATTGAAATTGTGGAATTTGGATTAATTAATTAGTGATTTAATTAATGGGATATTGGGATTGTGAATTTAGATTAATTAATTTTTGAATTAATTAATGTTATATTGGGATTGTTTAATTGGATTAATTATTCGATGAATTAATTAATGGGTTATTGTAATTTTGGAAATTATTGATTTATTGAATGTTGATTTGGTTAATTAATGGGTTTGTGTATTTTTTCAATTAACGTGATTGTGAATTAATTGAAAATGGGGATTGTGAGATTAGGGTTTAATCTGAATGGGTTAATGGGTAATATGATTAAACAATGATAAATAATCTAATGGTGATTGTCATATTATTCCATGTGATTTAAAGTGCCGAACCTTGTTTGATTGAATTGTTAATTGAAAACGTAAAATTTGATGAGAATGTTTAAAAAAATTTAATTGTGTTTAACCTCTATGTTTATGAAATTATGATATATTTGTAATATTGTGATACATGTGATATTTTGATTGATTGATATTTGTGTGTGGGGAATGGATTGCTGCTTCAAAACCCCATAGTGATAAATTGATAAATGTTTGTGGGATATGGTATGCTAAATTAAAAGGCCATAGTGATAAATAAGTGTGGTACATGGACTTATATTTCAAAATCCCAATTTTTTGATTGTTTGATAAATGATTTGTGGGTCACAGACTATTGATTCAAATTCCCATGGGGTCCTCGGCATGGCAATCTAGACCCAAAATGTTTTCATTGGACTATGGTTCCAATTGGTCCTAATATGAATTAAAATGTAATGATAACCATTGTTTTGAGATATGTATTATCCCTTGGGGATAGTTTTGACTCTAGCATGGGATGACTAAGGTATTATAGTTTGGGTGTCCTTGAGAACTCGGGGGTTTATATGGTTTAATTAAAGAATAATCGTAATATGATAAATATTTACTTTTGCATTGTACTTTATTCTTTATACAACTGAAAACACTATTATTGACTGAAAAAAAATTTGGACAACATTGATGGTGGCCTACTGAGTTTTACTAACACCCTACTTGGGTTTCCAGATCAGTTCTCAAATAAACTTCATGTTTGAAAGACAGGATAAGGGAAAAGGCCCCATGTTAGAGGACTGAGTTGGGATGGAGTATAGATGAGGGAATAGGACATTGTGTCAAGACCCGCTTGGTAGTTTTCAGTGTAATTATTTATTTTGGTTTTTTTTATTGTCACTTGACATGTATTTGTCATGATATATTTCATGCTTTAGTTTTGGATATTTTATGTCTTGTTTTGGTCATCATGTGATACTGGTTTGGTTTGGTTATTGGTTATAAAATTTTGTTATTGTTTATTTATTTATACTATTATACTACTTTGGTAAAGAGGGTATAGTCTCCCCATGATTGATATTGTAAGGACCCAGCCTTAAACATTACATAATCTTGAATCAAATGGATAATTCAAATTGATGATCTTTTCAGGTTTAGAGTTTTAGAGAATTAGGTCATAACATTTACATAACAACATGAATATTACATGTAGACAATTCTACTCAGTATCCATTTTTTTTCATAAAATATAAACTCTTGAAAAAAAAAGAGTCATGCCTAGTTTCATGTTTTAGACAGCATGACTTTTCCTTGATCCCATCCTTGACCCTTATTCATCTTTAAGTCCTATGGAAAACATTTCAAAAACTTGGGATGAGCATAAAAATGTCAGTAAGGGATATAGAATAAGGAATGAAAACATTATCCCATCAATAAATACAAAACAATGAAACCATTCTTTTCAATCATAACATACCTCCTGAAATCATAATATTTATGAACAACACAAAGAAATCATAAATCATAAAGGTAACATATAGTAAAAATAACATACTTACATTATAGCTATCATAGCTATAGAGGGAGTCACATTTGTAATACCCATCACAGTATATTCCCTAAATCTCTTAGGAGAAACATTAATGTTTACCTCTGTCACGTTACCCAATGCATTAGAGAGCTATCTCGGGCTCACCCACCCTAGGTTTATCACGGAACCACCTGTATACATAAACAATTCCCAATAGCCATAACATATTCATAACCCATAAAACAAACATAATTTAAAGATAACATTTCCACATTTCAATCATAATATATCATTTCAAAATATTGAAAAAATCAAAGCTTTTATCAAACCATTTTCAAAACCATTTAAAATATTAAATAAAGAGATTTTTGAATCAAAGTACCACATACCAATTTGAATCTTTTGAAATAAATTTCAATTTCAAAACATTCATGTCCATATTAATAAATACTTAAAACCATTTTTAAATCATGGACATTAATGTGAAAGATTTAAAAGAATAAACCTTTAAAGCATTTAAAATGATATTTTAGTTAAAGAGTTTTTAACAAAATGATAGATCCTAGAATACAAATAATTGAGGAATAACATTTAATAAAAACTTAATAATATCATGAGAATAAATTTATTCATGATATAATATGAAAAATGACAATATATACACCATATAATAGTGAATTGGTGCATATCAACAATGACATCTCAATGGAAATGTAAATTGAGACGAAATCCCTTATAAAGAATGTATCCTTAGATTAAAGACAAATCAATTACATAATTATGTGTGACAAATATTAATACACAAAATATAAGTGTATATTAAGTGTAAAACAATCAGAGTTTATTCACACATATTCATAGCAGGGCATAAACAAGAAGTAGATGTTTAACCCAAAAATTGAAAATGGGTTAAGAAGTTTTCTTACAGAAATTCGACAGCCTAACGACGTCACTTTATAATTAAGAAAATAAGTTGATGAGAGAGAAAATAATATCTCATCACATGGACATAAAATTTACATCAATAAGGATATAGAAGAATATATCCAAACATAATAAGATGTAAATTAAAAGACAAAATAAAAATAATACTTTTAAAAAGAGGAGGGTAAAAGGTTCCCTTACCGATTTGGTAACTTACGAAACATACACCCCGTGAAATAAAGATCACACAATGAATATGTAAATACTAATAAATTAAATTATATTACACAAAGAATACAATCATCGGTAGTTCATCCACTAAAAAAAGGAAATAGTGGTCAATATAGCATGAATCTCACGAGAATAAAAAGTGAGATGAAGGAAACCTTACCACGTTGTAATCAGTCGAGTTGTATGAGAAAAAGTTAATAACAACCAAATGAATAACAGAATACCATGAATATAAATAGAATCATGATAATATATATCAAATTTCAGTACAAAATACACCACATTCAATAAAAAAGTGGCGAACAATGGAAATCTCACGAAATTAAAAGTGAGATAAGAAATCTCTTACCTCGTGTCCAACTTCACTCATGTGTTCCTTGTTATTCCTGAATAATAAAATTAAGTTAATTTATAATTGATTCATAACATTTTTAATATTTATTATTACTTTTATATCACTTATTACCTAGAAATAACAATTAATTAATTATTTGAGTTCATATCATACATTTTGTCGATGTTTGGAATTTGAGTTAAAAATGAACTTGTTATAATTACAATTTGTCCATGTGGTCAATACTCCATTATCTCCATAATTATATTAATGATGTAGATATCATATAAATCATATATATCTAGTATATATATGTATTTATAACAGTACATGACATTTTGAGATAAGAAATGAAATGCACCGTTCATGGAGACGGTAAGTTGTACGTACACATTAATGCTACTTTCATTTTTATTTTGTACTTTAATGGAATTAAAACATAATTATACATAGGTATATTATAATTACAGTATAATATCATATATAATATCATTAACTCTATCTTTTATACATCCCACATAAGGCATCAACTAGTCATATCACTTTGAGGGGGCGGTAGTCCGCACTTTCTAAAATGAAATTATCACGTTTACCCATTATGGAAACCATAAAGGTATGCTATAAATAAAAAACACATAAGAATAAAGAAAACATACACATAATATATATCATATATAAATATATTTCCATCATAATGGCCACCATGAGAGGCTGTAGGAGTTAATTGAACAATCATTGTTTCGTGAGGCCTTAGTTTTCCATCCACAGAAACATTATGTTATTTACCCATTAGATGGAGGTGTGTGTAAGTGTATTTTGAATACTTCTAATAAAAAAATTATAGTATATTGAGGATACTGTTGTTATTACAAATAAAATTAATAAAAATAGTTTAGGGGGTTGGAGAAGTAAAATAATACAAAAGAACATAAGAGAAGGCGTTACCTTTAAATCGGGTAACTCCCTTTGGTTTGAACCAAAAGTGTTTCTTGAAGGGTTTTCTGCATAAGGTAAGGCTTCTAGGTTTAATATAGAGATATTGGGAGCTTATTAGAGCATATTTTTCATGATACAAAGTCTCAAGAAGTTTGATAAATGGGTTAGAAGTGAGGGATTTTTATAAGGGAGAGGAGGGACACTTTAGGAATGTTTGAAACAATTATTTTATTATAACCTCATATTCGGTTTCAAAAGGTCAACTATTTGTTAATATCAAATTTAAGATGACTCATGGAAGAAATAAAATAATCCAATAAGAATTGGACAGGTTTTGGATATTTTTTATTTATTTAAATTATTTATTAATGAGGTAAATATTGAATCATTATTGTGTCAAAACTAATTTAATTTATTTGATGTCCAAAAATTATAAAGAAAATACCATGATGTAGGAAATATTATTAGATTTCCAAAAAATATTTATAGTATAAATGATATCTTATATAACCCCATGTAAAAAATTATTTACTAAAAGATATTTGTTTATGTCATTTTTTTCTTTACTTTAATTTAATTAATATAAGATGTCATTATTACTCCCACGTGGCTCCATGGGGTCCCCAATTCAACCCAAGGATTCCCATAGTTGGATATGTATCATCCAATAGGATTAGAACATAAGTTAGGGTAATTTAATATTATTATAATATTATATTTTTACCTTATTTATTATTTTTACCTTTTAATCATGGTAATAAAATATTTACTGAAGTAAATATTTAAAATGTCTAAAAATTAAAGTTACCTATTTACATAATTTGAAAATACTGATTCCAAATATGGAATCCATTTTTCCAAATTCAAAACACATAAGTGGTAGAAATTAATTTAAAATTAATTCTCGTTGTTAAAATAAATAGCGTGTTTTTAAGAAATAATAACTATCAAAAGATTGACACTTGTTTATGTCCAATTTTAAAATGAAATTACATCCAATGACCATCATTAGATTAAACAGTAAAAATATATTCTAATTAAACTTTAAAACCAATTAAAAATATAATATAACCATATAAATAAATTAGATTAATAGGCACTTTTGAATTAAAATACAATATTTTTCCTTATTCCTTAAAAAAATTAACATTATCAGAAATATACCAAAATTTCATCCAAAGTAAATTTTGGTATCCTGATTATAAATAAGAATTTTATTTTGTCAAATAGAATATATAAAAGTTTCAAAACTATATTTAAATAGGGTTCTCCATTAAATTGTGGTAAATCGGCCTTTTAGTGAATATTAGAGCATTTATGCTTAAAAATTGAATTCTTTACTTATTTTAAGCCTCTAACTTTTATTGGATAAATGTAAAAATATTCAACAAACATGTATAATAATATTATAGTTAGTTCTATTCATTCCCACCAATACAATTTGTAGGTGCTAACTACCATTTAAAATAATAATATTATATTATTAGTGTACAACGTAAGATTTCCAAGAAACCCATTGTTGTGTATCGGGTACGCCATCGAACATAGAGCCCCATTTAAAGTAGAATTAATATTTAATTCACAAATATTAATAAATATGAAAAATTTCATGTTCTTTATTTACTTGGGATGTTACATCCTTCCCCCCTTTTAAGAATTACTTCCTCACAATTTTAAAACTGGTATTGGAAATTTCATTAAAAGTCCCACATCAAAAAAGAGTCAGTAAAACTATCACTTTAAAATAATGAAAGAGAATTACAAAGGTCACATGAGATAAACCATACTCGGATTCCATATAAGAAAACATGGATATGGAATATAGAACAAACGGTCAAGTTCTAATGGAGAGTGGTAGAAAACATGATTAGGAGAAAGTTAACCACCATAAAGTCACAAAATTATGATGTGTTAAATGGTCTTTGATTGCCTAGTAAGAAACGTAAACCAACAAAGTTTCTGTTTTATGTTCCTTTTCATAATTTTTAGGAATTCATTTACTTCATAGAATAAGAACATAATGAAATATACTTACCTTCAAGTATAGTTTCATCATTTAATAAGTTTCTACCAAAAACTAATATTTTCTTCAAACAATGAGAATTCAAAAAGACTTGGTCACATCAAAAGCACAAGAATCATATTCTAGAAGATCCCATAATCTATAAAAAAGAACTATATATTTCCCTTGTCTTTAAACATCAACTAAAACCAAAATGGTTAGTACGTGATCATATAATCCCCAAAAGAGGATAATCCTTTATAAAAAAATCACTACTCTTAATCTCCAAAATTCAAAAAAAGTATCCAAAGTTCAAGAAAGATCATTCAATACATAATTGTACTTAAAATTCTTCAAAATAATCCAAACTAAGACTGAAACCTAAAACTCAGAAGGATTTAATCCCATAGTCTTCCATAGTAAATCTTAAAATTTATCTCCAAATAGCATCGAATACTCTTAAAGTATCATACTGAAGTGTAATTAACCTAATCATATATTCTCTATGATAGGTTAGTCATTTCCATAAATAACCCAGATATCCATATTTCCAAAATAATACATAAATTCTTCCAAAAATAATATTTCAACCATTACCCCACAATTTAAATCCTATAGTATTCCATTTTCTGTAGGTATATATTGTTCCCCAAAAGAGAGAACGTCTTCCAAAATCACTTTTATCACTTAATCACCAAATAATTTTATTATACTAATGATATCCATTTAATAAAACACAAGTTCCCAAAATCAACTTATTCTTGATCTATAAATCCATTTAATATAAAAGAATAATTCATACTAACTAGGGAATTCACGTAGGCTAGTGGTAGGCAATGCGCACTTGTCGCCCTTAGGTTGTGGGTTCAATTTCTATGGCCTTTCCGGATGCGACGGGTTGTCACCCATCCTATAGGTTTCCCTTTTTATAAAACTCAAAAATAACCCTAACATGTTTTAACCTCAATGGTTTCCTTATACCTCTTATTTTTATCCCAATTCATTATGATCTCAACATCTTAATTCTTTAAGTCTTATATATATTGTCATTTTTTTTATTTTACCACTATATGATAAAATAAAACGATCCCCAAAATAAAGAACATCATACCTTGATCATGGTTTCCACTTGGTTTCATCGTTATCTTGTTCATGTAGGTAGATGGTCCATGCATTGCAACAAGGATTTAGAGATCCTTCAAAATAATTTTCTTTCTTCATCCAAATACACCTTGTACAACTTGGGTCATGTGAGTGTTCACAGAAAAATAGTTTTGGAAAATAATCATGCATGACATATAATTTCAAAACATCTGATAAAACATTATTTTTATAAAACAGTCGGACTGAGTTTGAGTTAAAACTTTCTATCAGTGGTCCTTTTAAAATACCATAAGTATGTGCTGAGAGACTATATTTTTAAATCAAATATAAATATTATGTGAATGGGTCTCCTTATTAAGAACCTTTTTCAAAATCATAATATGCTTCAAAATCTTGTGATAAGGTAAATTATTTTAAAATTCCTTGAAAATATTTACCATTCTTGAAAATATTAGAATATTGTGAAAATAGGATTTGATTAAATATAACCCATGATCCACGATGATATCGGGGTATAGTGGAGGTGTTTTATATCTCAAACAATTGCTTGCAAGTGAGTTGTATGTTATAAAAAAGGTTCACAATCATGCGAACACAACCTTGCAATAATTATTGCAAGCAAGTCATCAGGAAGATATAGTAATGTCGTTTGAGATCTTCATCCTTCCATTTGTAACATACTTTCCTTGATCTGCAAAAAGTTATAAAACAAGGATTTAACTGAAATAATAGACATAGGGACTAACCATGTGTTTAACAAAAACTCCTAATCCCTAAAGTTCTCTAAACAAACCTTTGATACCAACTGTAAAGACATGGCCTTAAACATTACATAATCTTGAATCAAATGGATAATTCACATTGAGGATCTTTTCAGGTTTAGATTTTTAGATAATTATGTCATAAGATTTACATAACAACATGAATATTACATTTAGACAATTCTACTCAGTATCCATGTTTTTCATAAAATATAAACCCTTGAAAAAAAGAGTCATGTCTAGTTCCATGTTTTAGACAGCATGACTTTTCCTTGATCCCATCCTTCACCCTTATTCATCTTTAAGTCCTATGGAAAACATTTCAAAAACATGGTATGAGCATAAAAAGCTCAGTAAGGGATATAAAATAAGGACTAAAAACATTAGCCCATCAATAAATACCAAACAATGAAACCATACTTTTCAATCATAACATACTTCATGAAATCATAATATTTATGAACAACACATAGAAATCATAAATAATAAAGGTAACATACGGTATAAATAACATAATTACATTGTAGTTATCACAGCTATAGAGGGAGTCACATTTGTAATATGCATCATATTATATTCTCTAAATATCTTAGGAGAAACATTAATGTTTACCTTCGTCACGTTACCCAATGCATTGGAGAGTTATCTCAGGCTCACCCGCCCTAGGTTTATCACGGAACCACACGTATAAGTAAACAATGCCCAATATCCATAACATGTTCATAAGCCATAAAACAAACATAATGTAAATATAACATTTCTATATTGCAATCGTAATATATCATTTCAAAATATTGACAAAATCAAAGCTTTTATCAAACCATTTTCAAAACCATTTAAAATATTGAATAAAGAAATTTTTTAATCAAAGTATCCCATACCACTTTGAATATTTTGAAAGAAATTTCAATTTCAAAACATTCATGTTTATATGAATAAATCCTTAAAATGATTTTTAAATCATGGACATTAATGTGAAATATTTAGAAGAATAAACCTTTAAAACATTTAAAATGACATTTTAGTTAAAGAGTTTTTAACAAAATGAGAGATCCTAGAATACAAATAATTGAGGAATAACATTTAATCATAAATTAATAATATCATGAGAATAAATTAATTCATGATATAATATGACAAAGGACAGTATATACACCATGTAAGAGTGAATTGGTGCATATCAACAATGAAGTCTCAATGTAAATGTAAATTGAGACGAAATCCCTTATAAAGACGGTATCCTTAGATTAAGGACAAATCAATTACATAATTATGTGTGAAAAATATAAATACACCCAATATAAGTTGATATTAAGTATAAAACAATCAGAGGTTATTCACACATATTCATAGCATGACATAAACAAGATGTAGATGTTTAACCTAAAAATTGAAATTGGGTTAAGAAGTTTTCTTACAGAAATTTGACAGCTTAACGACGTCACTTTATAATTAATAAAATAATTTGATGAGAGAGAAAATAATATCTCATCACATGGAAATAAACTTTACATCAATAAGGATATATAATAACATATCCAAACATAATAATATGTAAATTAAAAGACATAACAAAAATAAGACTTTTAAAAGGAGGAGGGTGAAAGGTTCCCTTACCGATTTGGTAACTTACGAAACATACACCCCATGAAATAAAGATCACACAATGAATATTTAAATGCCAAAAAATTAAATTATATTACACAAATAATACAATCATGGGCAGTAAATCCACTAAACGAAAGGAAATAGTGGCAAATACTGCATGAATCTCACGAGAATAAAAAAGTGAGATGAAGAAAACCTTACCATGTTGTAATCAATCAATTCGTATGAGAAAAGGTTAATAACCACCAAATGAATCACAGAATACCATGAAAGTAAATATAATCATGATAATATATTTCAAATGGCATTACAAAATACACCACATGCAATAAATAAGTGGTGAACAATGAAAATCTCATGGAATTAAAAGTGAGATAAGAAATCCCTTACATTGTGTCCAACTTGACTCGTATGTTCCTTGTTCTTCCTAAATAATAAACTTAAGTTAATTTATAATTGATTCATAACCTTTTTAATTTTTATTTTTACTTTTATATTACTTATTACCTAGTAATAACAGTTAGTTAATTATTTGAGTTCATATCGGACATTTTGTCGATGTTTAGAATTTGAGTTAAAAATGAACTTGTTATAATTACAATTTGTCCATGTTTTCAATACTCCATTATCTTCAAAATGATATTAATGATGTAGATATCATATACATAATATATATCCAGTATATATATATATATGTATTTATAACAGTAAATGACATTTGGAGATAAGAAATGAAATGCACCGTTCATGGAGACGGTAAGTCGTACGTACGCATGAACGCTACTTTCATTTTTATTTCATACTTTAATGGAATTAAAACATAATTATAAATAGGTATATTATAATTACAGTATAAGTTCATATTTAATATCATTAAATATATCTTTTATACATCCAAAATAAGGCATTAAGGAGTCATATCACTTTGAGGGGCGGTAGTCCGCACTTCCTAAAATGAAATTATCGTGTTTACCCATTAATGAAACCATAAAGGTATGATATAAATGAAAAATACATAATTATAAAGAAATAATAAACATAATATATATCATATATAAATTCAGTTCAATCATAATGGTCACCATGAGAGGAGGTAGGAGTTAATTGAATGATCATCATTTCGTGAGGCCTAAGTTTCCCATCCACAAAAACATTATGTTCTTTACCCATTAGATGGAGTTGTGTGTAAGTGTAGTTTGAATCCTTCCCATAAAAACATCTTATTATATTGAGGATACTGGTGTAATTACAAATTAATGGAATAAAAAGAGTTTAAGGGGCTGGAGAAGTAAAATAATACAAAAGAACTTAAGAGAAGACGTTACCTTTAAATCGGGTAACTCCCTTTGGTTTGAACGAAAAAGGCTTCTTGAAGGGTTTTCTGCCTAAGGTAAGGCTTCTAGGTTTAGTAGAGATATCATGGGAGCTTATTGGAGGAGATTTTTCACGAGCCAATGGCTTGAGAAGTATGAGAAATGGGTTAGAAGTGAGGGATTTTTATAAGGGAGAGGAGGGGCTCTTTAGGAATGTTTGAAACAATTATGTTATTATAACCTCATATTCGGTTTCAAAAGGTCAAATATTCGTTAATATAAAATTTAAGATGACTAATGGACGAAATAAAATAATCCGATAATAATTGTACAGGTTTTGGATATTGTTTTAATATTTATAATCTTATTTAATTAAATTATTTATTAATGAGGTAAATATTGCATCATTACTGTGTCATAAATAATTTAATTTATTTGATGTTAAAAATTTATAAAGAAAATACCATGATGTAGGAAATATTATAATATTTCTAAATAATATTTATAGTTGAAAGGATAAATTATATAACTCCATGTAAAAATTTATTTACTAAAAGATATTGTTTTATGTCATTTTTGTCTTTACTTTAAATTAATTAATATAAGATGTCATTATTACTCCCATGTGGCTACATGGGGTTCCAAATTCAACACAAGGATGCCCATGGTCAGCTATGTATCAGCCAATAGGATTAGTACACATGTTAGGGTAATTTAATATTATTATAATATTATATTTTACCCTTATTTATTATTTTTACCTTTTAATCGTGGTAAATAAAATATTTACTTAAGTAAATATTTAAAATATATAAAAATAAAAGTTACCTATCTATAAAATTTGGACCTACTGATTCAAAATATGGAATTAATTTTTCCAAATTCAAAACATACAAGTGTCAGAAATTAATTTAAAATTAACTCCCGCTGTTAAAACAAATGGCGTGTTTTTATGAAATAATAACTATCAAAATATTGACACTTGTTTATGTCCAATTTCAAAATTAAATTACATAAAATGAACAAAATTAGATTAAATGGTAAAAATATATTATAATTACACTTTAAAACTAATTAAAAATATAATATAACCATATAAATAAATTAGATTAATAGGTACTTTTGAATTAAAATACAGTATTTTTCCTTATTCCTTAAAAAATGAACATTATCAGAAATATACCAAAATTTCATCCAAAGTAAATTTTGGTATCCCGATTCTAAATAAGAATTTTATTTTTTCAAATAAAACATATAAAAGTGTCAAAAAACTATATTTAAAGAGGGTTTTCCATTAAATAGTGGTAAATCGACATTTTAGTGAATATTAGAGTATTTATGCTTCAAAATCAAATTCTTTAATTATTTTAAGCCTCTAAATTTTATTGGATAAATGTAAAAATATTCAACAAACATGTATAATAATATTTTAGTTAGTTCTATTCATTCCTGCAAATACAACGGCTAGGTGGTAACTACCATATAAAATAATAATATTCTATTATTAGTGTGCAACGTAATATTTCAAAGAAACTCATTGTTGCGTATCGAGTGCATCGTCGAACATAACATCCCATTTAAAGTAGAATTAATATTTAATTCACAAATATTAATAAATATGAAAATTTTCATGTTCATTATTTACCTGGGATGTTACAGATATTATACCCTCGTTACTAGTCAGTAGCCTCTAGCTTATAAGAAGGGGCACTTGAGGTCATATAATGGATTCACTCATGGCACCGGTGAGTGGAACCTAGGTCAGGATGTTACAAAGTGGTATCAGAGGAGTCTTATTTTTTTTATTTTGACTTAAAATTTTGTAAAGTTGAAAAGGAGAATAGTATGAGTTAGGCCTTGGTTAAGATCTCATGCATGGGATTCGATAACCCATGGTGGGGTTAAAATCCAAGAACCAAGGGTAGGATTCTTGTTATTATTGTCTTTTGTTACAGTTGGATGTTATTTCACCTCAAGTGATGCACTTGTTGTGTGATGTGACTATTATTTTTGATATTTTTTTATATTTAACTCATGGACCATTATGGAATGATATTTGAGTTTGTATGAATCCTTCTAGGCACTTGAGATTGATATGGGACATACATTATCTTAGGAATGCATAGGAAAATAAGGTTTTGGGTATGTTATTTTAATGAAATTTCTTTTATTTTCTTGTAAAATTGAAATGAAAAAAGGTTCCTAATATGAGTTAAAAGTTGTAAAATGATGCAATATGTGAATAAATGGGTGTATAATGAGAAAATATGAATAATGAAAATGGTTTTACCCTTTTTTAATAATGACCTAGGTGTAGGATGGTTAAGGGTAGTGATAGTGCCTTGTTTTTTACTGTGTGGAAAGGTTTGTGGATGACTTGTTATGGATAATGTAAATACCTATGTTTAAATTTTCTAAAAAAATTTTATGTCCTGAGATGTGCGTTTTTCATTGAAGAGATATGACTCCATGATGAATCTTGTTGATAGGATGAAAAGAGGACATGGTTGGAGATGATCTATTAGCAGTGGAACCTAAGGCACTGATAGTGTTGGGTGAGGAAATAGGAGAGGGGTTCCAATAGAACTTTTCTTGTTTCATTTAGTTTATGGAAATAGACCCAAAGTAGGTTGTGAAAATCATGTCTAACCAGATATAATAGTTTTAGTTATAGAACCATCCAAAGTTTACCATAGAGGGTGGACCTAAGACAACATAGTTTTAGATTGAGTCTATACAGACTATACTTGACCACTTAGAGACTCTTGTTGAGAAGAGAGATAAGTTGGCTGCTTACATGTCACATGGTCAAGAGAAGCATTGGTGGGACATCCAGACTTGAGATAGACAGGTGTAAAATATAGAGGAAGGAATTTTAGGATAATTTATTGTAGAAAATTTACCCTGAGACACCCAATAATTAGAGGGAAAAATAGTTTATGAGGTTGAATTAGAGGAGAATATCTATGATTGACTATTCTGGTCACTTTACAAATTTTCAGCACTTTGTTATAGAATTGGGACGATATTATACTAATACAGAAAAGTAGTTTCAGGATGGGATTAAATGTGAAATTAAGTCCTAGGTAAATATCATCAAGCTGAAGAAGATTTCATAAGTGATGAATCGGGATCTCATTAATGAGAGGGACTTGAAGAGGCTTCTGGGGAAGGACAGGTGGTTTCTGCTAGATGGTCAGAAGGTACAACTTCTGAGATAAGGAGGCATCATTACAAGAATGTTATCTAGAGAAGTATAAATTGAAGTGACCAAGGGGGTTCAATTAAATAGGACTTTACTCAAGTGCTTCATCACCAGTGTGGAAGGTTTAGTCACTTTCATAGATATTTCCCCTGACCAATGGTAGATTGTTGATGATATGGTAGGATGGGACTTCTATAGAGGTTTTGAAGGAACCCATGACATATAGGTAATGATGTAGTATCTAGAAAAAACTGGAGCACATGAAGGGGTTCTTATACACAATATCAGTCTGGTAATTGTATTTTTACTGGTCATGGAGTTAGAGGTTATAGATGTGGTGCTTCGGGGAAAGAGTGCCTATATCAGTAGAGTGGTTCATCTTAGTTGATGAAGAATGCATTATATGGAAGAGGGGTAGTATAGTTTCATGATTTTCAGCCTACATTGGTGTATATCAAGGATGGACCATTGATAGTTAGAGGTAATATTTTTGTAGCTTCTATGATTTCTAGTTTCTTATTTAATATTGGTACCTCTCTTTATTTTATATCTGCACAAGTTGTAAATAGTTTGAGCCTAGTGGTGGAGTTTCTAAGCAAGGTTATTAACATAGACACACAATTAGGAGTACTATTGAGATACATATATTTTTTAAAGGGTGTTCTCTCAAGGTTGGGGAGTATCATTTCGATTGGGATATTTAGATCCTTGAAATTTTAGGCTTTGACATAACTTTGCGTATGGACTAGTTAGTAGCGTACCCATCCCACATTAATTATTACCTAAGGAGAGTGGATTTTATGTCTATATGGGGTAACAATTATATTCACCATAGAGAATTTTATATCAAGGTGGGTCGTGTAGGTCCATTTCAACAACAACTGGGAGAGATCACTGCCCATATTACTAGTCTATTGCTGGATGATGGGTGTGTGAAACAAGATGTATTTTCACTTATAGTGGATAGGTTTTAGGGTGTGTTTCTTGAAAAATTATCAGGGATTCCACCTAATATAGATATTGAATTTACAATTGATCTTATGTTGGGGTATGAGATATTTTATATTCCACTGTATAGAATAGAACTAACAGAGATTCAAGAGCTCAAGACTCAGCTGCATGAGTTTATGGATAAGGGGTTTATCCATCTAAGTATTTCTCCTTGGAGTTCACTGGTTTTATTTTCAAAGAAGGATGATGGGACACTATGCTTATGTTTTGATTATTAGAAGTTTCATTGGATGACTATGAAGAACTAGTATCCTTATTTGTGTGTCAACTATCTTTTTGACTAGTTTAAGGGAGATTGTGTCTTCTCCAAGATCAACTTGAGATCAGGGTTTCATCAGTTTAGAGTTCAACCTTCTGATATATGGATGACTACTTTTAGAAGCAGGTATATCCCTTATAAGTTCTTCATATTACTTTTTAGTTTGACGAACGCACCAGTAGTGTTTATGGACTTGATGAATAGAATATTCCATCCATATCGGGATCTATTTGTGGTAGTGTTTGTGGATTAAATCCTGTTGTACTATAAGATTCATGATGATCATGACCAATATCTTGTCATAATCATAATTATAGTGATATAGCATCAAATATATGCCAAGATATCTAAGTGTTAGTTTTGGATTGATCAGGTACACTTCTTAGGTCACATCATCTCAGAGGAATGTGTGTTAGTGGAGTCATAGAAAGTTTAGGCAGTGGTTTCTTGGAAGTATCCCAATAATTTTTTTTATATCCATATATTTCTAGGGTTGGTGAGTTATTATCAAAGATTTATCCAAGACTTTTCCCAATTTAAAGCACAAATTTTGGGCTTAACCAAGAATGGGATAAAGTTTGAATGGATAGAATCATGTGAGAATTACTTATAGGATCTAAAAAATCATTTGACAATGGAACTGATCTTGATCCTACCTGAAATAGGTGTGGAGCATATGGTATTATGGGATTCTTTTGGGATTGAACTTGGATCAGTGTTAATACAGGGAGATCGAGTTGTGGTGTATGGGTCTCGGTAGTTGAGGCTATAGGAACAGAACTACCCTATGCACTATATCGAGTTATCTATAGTTATTTATGCCTTGAAGTGTTAGATTAATTATCTGTTGGGAAATAATTTTATTAGGTATATGGATCACAAGATCTTGAAGTATATATTTTCATATTGAGACATAAATCTCTAATAGTAGAGATGGTTTGAGTATATGTAGTCATTCGACATTGATCTAGCATATATTTTGGGGAATGAAAATATTTTTGTTGATTATTTAAGTATGAAAACTCAAAATTAGGAAGATCAAGAGTCTAGTACTGAGTTAAAGATGATGATTTTATTGGATGATATTCTTCTAGTAATTCAGGAGAGCCAGGAGTAGATGAATCTCATATTAGTTTCAGTGGATTCCACTCTTTTGAGCTATATTAGAGATAGGTAGTATGTGGATCCAGAATATTTGGCCTTAAGGGAAAGCCTTGAAGGTTGGGAGTCACCTTTATATTAGACTATAGATGAGGATGATATCATCTATGTACAAAATTGGGTTTTTATGACTATAAGTTGTGGGATGAGATGATATGGGAATTTCATGCCTCAAAGTGGGGGGTACATCTAGGTGTGAACAAAATATACCATGACCTATAATGATAGTTCTGGTGGTCAGGCATTAAAAAGGAGATAGTATGGTTCGTAACACGATTCTCCACATGTCAACTGGTAAAGGTCGATCATCAAAGACATGGTGGTTTAATGTATCTGTTTCCCATTCTATATTGGAAGTGGGACGACATTACTATGGAATTTGTGGTGGGTATGCTAAGGAAGCCTCAGAATAAAAACATTATTTGGGTGATTGAGGACTGTTTGAAAAGGTAGTGCATTTATTACTAATATGGGAGACTTTCTAAATGGATCAATTGGGGGATATATATGTTTTAGAGATATCCTTTCTGTACAGAGTGACTCAGAGAATTGTTTCAAACCATAACTCGTGTTTTACTTTTTTCTTCCAGTAGGTCTTGAAAAGTCACTTGGTACATAGGTTTTATTGAGTATGTAATTCCACCCATAGATATATGGGTAGTCATAATGTAATATAAAAGTTCTTGAAGATATGAACCGAGCATGTGTTACTGACTTTGGTGGGTCTTGGGAGAAGCACCTAGCTTTGGTGGAGTTTTCCTATAAAAACTTTTATTAGGAAAATATATATATGGAACCATATGAGGCTCTTTATGATAGTCCAAAAAAATCACTTCTATGTTGGATGGAGGTATGTGAGTCTGAGATATTATGACCAATTATCGTGAAGGAGACATCATAGCAGGTTCAGTTGATTCTAAAGAATATGGTTGTTACTCATAGTATACATAAGTTGTATGAAGATATACATTGAAAAAACTTAGTGTTTTTAGAGGGTGATCATTTATTTCTTTAGGTGTCTCCAAGATTGGTTCACCATAGGATATGGAGATGGGGAAAGTTGGTTTTCAAGTTTTTTGGATCGTTTGAGGTTTTGGAGAGAGTCAGGCCGATGGCATACTGAAAATCTCTTCCATAGAGGTATAATGCTATAAATTACATATTTAATGTGTCGCAACTTCGGTAGTATCACCTCGACCCTTCTCATGTGATCATTGTGGATCATGTTGAGCTTGAGACTGATGCGTCCTTTGAGGAGCATCTAATGTGTGTGTTGGATCACAGTGAGAAATTTTTATAAGTAATGATCATGCCAATAGTTCATGTATTGTGGAAACATAGGCATGTTCAGAAGGAAACTTGGTAGAGATAAGTATATGTGGGGGCTTAGTGGTCTAATCTTTTTTATTCAGAATCTTATAGATTCTTGGGAGTACAATGTGAGGACGAGTTTCTATAAGGTGGGTATATTGTAAGATCCTAAAATTTTATGGAGATGTATTAAGAATTATTATAGGTACTATATTACCATTTATTGATTATATTTTTTTGGTTTTTCATCTTATGTGAGTTTGGGTGAAAATTGGTGAATTTTGGAAGGATGATGGGTTGTGCACGGTTGGAACACGGTCTACCCAAACAGTGCACTCATCCCAGGAAATAATAGAAACACATATAGAGAAGATTATCATGGTTTTTTCATTTTTTTTCAAACTATGTTCCCTCTTATGAGTAACCTTGTGACATCCCTAAGTGAGACACACGGTTACAGTAAACTGTGCACCACGTATAAGAAACCGTGTGTACGGAATTTTAATCCACTAAAAATTATTTAAAAAAATAAAAAAAAACCCATATTTTATATACATAAACCCCCAAAGTCAACCATAATCAGTTTATCTTGTTTTTTTAGGATCTTGGACGAATTCTTGTGGCTTTTGACCTCCATTCTTCATGATTTGAATCCCAAATTAATGATTCTCACCTCTCCCGGTAAGAGTTTATAATCCTGATTAGTTTACTATCTTCTCTTGTCTTTATATTGTACTTGGAAGGGATGTTTTCATATATTTTGTGTATATATATATAGGTTTTAGTATATCTAATTTGTTTTATATTGGATCAAATCATCATATCTATATATTTTTCTTTGATGAATTCTTGATCGTTCCACTTCAAAATTGTAATTTCTGTTGGCGAGTGTCGTCAAAAAACTTGATGTAGGTTATCTAAATTGAAAATATCATAGTATTTATTTAATTACTTATATGTAATTGTGATATATAAATTTCAAAGATTGTGAAATTGGGTTGATGATTAATTTTATTTAATTAAACTTCCATGTAATAATGATTTGGCTTAAATTGGGGAAATTGAAATAGTGGAATTTGGATAAATTAATTAGTGAATTAATAAACAGGATATTGGGATCATGAATTTGGATTAATTAATTATTTAATTAATTAATGTGATATTGGTATTGTGTAATTGGATTAATTAATTGGTGAATTAATTAATGGGTTATTATAATTGTGGAATTGATTGATTAATTGAATGTTGATTTGGTTAATTAATGGGTTTGTGTATTTTGTCAATTAGTGTGATTATGAATTAATTGAAAAAGGGGATTGTGATATTGTGGCTTAACCTAAATGGGTTAATAGTTTATATGATTAAATAATGATAAATGGTTTAATAATTTTAGTCATATTATTCCATGTAATTTAAAGTGTTTAACCATGTTTGTTTGAATTGTTAATTGAAAATGTATACTTTAATGATAATGTTTTGAAAGAAGGTTAATGGTATTTAACCATGATGTTTATGAAACTTTGATATATGTGTAATATTTTTATACATGTGATGTTGTGATTTATTGATATTTATGCGTGGGACATGGACTACTTCTTCAAAATACCATGGTGGTAAATTGATAAACATGTGTGGGACATGGTTTGCTGCATCAAAATCCCATAGTGATAAATGATTTTGGGACATGTACTCCTTATTTAAAACCGACTTGTTTGATTGTTTGATAAATGAGTTTTTGGTCATGGAATGCTACTTTAAATACACACTGTGTCCTAGGCATGGAGATCTAGGCCCAAAATGTTGGCATTGGACTATGGTTCCAATTGGCCTTAATATGAATTAAAATGAAATTATAATTTATAACCATTGTATTAAGATATGTGATATCCCTTGGGGATAGTTCAGACTTTGGAATGGAGCAATGTAGGTATTGTAGTTTGGGTGTCCTTGGGAACCCAGGGGTTTATATGGTTTAATTAAAGAATAAAAGAAATGTGATAAATCTTTACTTTTGAACTGAACTTTATTATTTATACAACTACATACAATGTTATTGACTGAATATTGTTTTATACACCATCGGTGGTGGCCTATTGAGTTATACTCACACCCTACTCAGGTTTCCTGATCAATACCTGAATAGACTTCATGTTTGTAGGACAAGATAAGGGCCTGTGTTAGAGGGATAAGTCGAGATGGATCATGGATGAGGGAACTAGAATTAGTGTCAGTACCCACTTGGGAGTTGTTAGTGTCTTTATTTATTTTGGGTTTTTCATATTAACACTTTAAACATATTTTTCATTACATATTTTTTGCTTTAGTTTTGGATATTTTATTTCCTATTTTGATCATCATGTGATACTATTTTTGTTTGGTTATTTGTTATATCATTTCGATATTGTTTATTTATTTTTGTTGTTGTACTACTTTGGTTATGAGGATATATTCTCCCAATGATCAATATTAGACCCTCACGGCTAGTCGCTAGCCTCTGGCACATAGGGAGGTGCACTTAAGGTCATGTAACTTATCGAATTAGGGAATCGGTGTGTGTAACTTGGGTTGGGATGTTATAAGTTGTGGAATATTAAATTATCATCCACCTATGACTACTCCTTTACCATCACTACCTCTAGGAGGGCCACCCTAACCACCTAAGGTAGGTCTATAGTCTATGAGCTACCTATATTGAGGAGTTCCATACACCATGTTGTTTTAACCACCATTAGTTATTCATCCAATCAAATGATATTTATTCATGTTTTTATATACACCACAGAGGTAACAGAGCCTGCCTCCATACTGGTTAGACCCTTTTTGGGATCCCTAAACCATCAATCCTCCAGTTTGGGATCATGAATGTTGATGCCTCAAAATATGAGATCATGGTTCCTAGAATCATCTAGTTTTTAGAATGACCCTACCATAGGAAGATATAAATCCTCCTTAGTCCTTTTCTGTGTCTCACAAAGAAAATTATTGGCCTGGTCCATAAATTACTTGTTTTAATACCCATAAATCATGTTTCTTATGTAATTAATGAATTCTATGTTTTATTATAGTAAAAAAAATTATTTTAAAAATAAGATAAATTGAAAAGTATTTAACTCGCTATACCAACCTACTACATAAATATATTTAACTGATTATAAAGGAGAACTAACCATTTTAAAGTGGTTGTAAGGGAAATTCCAAGTGACCACATGAACAAACAAGTAATCTTGTTTTAGATAAGAAAAAAATTTCTAAGTACTCAACTAACTACACGAGTAATAAATTGAATGAATGAAGTTTTCAAGTGATTTCACCAGATCTGGGGGGGCTGAGATGACGGCGGCACGCTAGGTCCTCTTCTTCCATTCTACGATGGCGGCGGCCTCTAGTCTGGTCCCTCCCTCGCTGAGGGAGGGACCTCCATTGTACTTCGAGGGAGAGTTGGCCTCCTTCTCCCCCTTTTCCAATCCAGATCTCCTCCCCCTTTACCGCAATGTTTGATGTGCCCCAAGGTTCCGGATCTACATGATGGATGCCCGAATCTTTTGCTTTTGCTTGCTGAATTCAACGAAGCTTCATCTCTCCATAACCTGACTTTAATCACTCGATTCTCTCAAATAAGGTCTTTGGTGGATTCATTTGAAAGGTTTGCCTTCGACTTGTGGGATTTATAGGATAGGGAAATCGTGGGACTGATTAAAAACAAGAATATCATGGTTTGTTTTGCTTCGTAATAGGACTTGATTAAATCATGGTCTAGCGCCCCCCACCACTGCAATGGTTCTCCCTTTTTCCTCCACATATGGACCTATGACTTCCACATGAAGCACGATTCACCTTCAGTTGCGGTATGGGTTAGTCTTCCCAACTTGCCTTTACCGTTTCAAAATCCCTCGATAGTTAGGATACTTGGAAACCTTGTAGGTAGGTATTTATGCTTTGATAGATGAACCAATTAGATTTTTCATCCTGTTAACCCATGAATTTGTGTGTAAGTTGATTCCTTAAGGGTTCCTTCCAACTTTGTTTGGATCACAGTGGATGAGGAGTACCGTTGTAAACAGTAGGTTGTATATGAATCTTGGGTTGATTTCTATTCGTTTTGCAAACGCATGGGCCACTCCTCTGCGTCCTGTAGCCACAGCTCCATATTTTCAAACAGTCAAGGTGATGGGGGTGTAGAAAATAGTTTCAAGCCTCTTGTGACCAGTACGGTAGCGGGTGTGGAGGTTGCGACCAGGGTAGCTCATTCCAAGGAATACATTCAGTTGGGAGGTAAACAAACAGTTGTAGATGTCTCGGTGAAGTAACCAGAAGTGGAAATGGGGGATGGAACTGGGGGTACCCAGGATCAATGTAGATTTAAGCCTCCATGTGTGGAAGAGAAAGGTCCCAAGGACCTCCTGGGTTCCCCATATGCTGATGCGGGGTTCTCAAGGAGTGGTAAATGTTTGACAGTGACACTGAAAGAACAAAGGGAGGGTAAGTCTTTGGATTTCAGACCCAATCCTAGAAAGGAGGTGGTTGTTATCGAGTTGGGGAACCATTTTGATGGCCTACATAATGAGGACCTAGTTCTGGATGAGCAGGAGCAGCCCAGGTTATCCATAGATGGGAAGAAGGTCCTCAAGTCCAGTGATGACAAATATAGTCAGCCTGCAGATGAAGTTGAGGGTAAGGGTCAGGTTCGGGGTGAAGGACTCTCAAGTTTGAGGAGGGGTAGTACCTGGAAGGGAAAATGGAAACCGAGAAAGGATTACTCATACTTTCCACTCTCTATGGAGACGCGGTCAGTAAAGAATTAAAAAGACAAGCTGGGGGACCGGGAGGAGGAAACCATTGAAACAAGTAAGAATTACTCTGCTAGGGAAACCAGCCCGAGGACTAACAGGAGTAACAGGAGGTGTATGGGTAGGATGGACTAGTCTTCCTTGCCACCCCCTTTGAAGACTTGGCCAGCAGGAAATAAAATTGAGGAGAATTTGGACATAGAGGACATGCATCAACTGAAACCATATGGTCAGCTCGATTTTTCCTGGGATCTGATCCTAAGTTCAGATGACTATGTGACAGAGTATGTGTTGTTTCTCAATGCCTCTGAAGAGGATGTGGTGAAGATGATGGGTCGATCCATTGAAATGACTCTGAATGAGGAACAATATTATTGGGTTGACAAACAGGATTCAATTCTGGTTTGGAGTTTTAACAAGGGTTTGATCAGCATAGAGGAGTATATATAGGTTTAGGATACACTATCTTCTGCATTTGAAGACCTATTAATAGGAGAGAATCACATCCAGGAAACCGCTATATCCTGGATGTTGTTTAGAGATACGGTTTCCAGTAGAATTAATTTTTTCTTCAATGATTCTACCATAGACATTTCTGACTAATTCTTGGTTTCCCTTTACTTTAATCATTTTAAAGGGGGTGTTTCATAATCATTCTATGTGTTTCGAGAAAATATTGTGTTTTTTGTTTCTAGCTTGTTTTTTGGTTCCACATCAGATGGGGTTCAGATCATGAGGCCTTCACTTCAGTATGTCACTTGGAGTTGAAGACTGAGAGGGTATGGCTTGGCCATCGGTTCTGTGCCTATGCATCTTTTCACAGGACTGTATGTCAAGTGTTCATGATTTGGTATAGGGAATTCACTTGTTATAGCTGCTGGGAAGAGGTGGAATTAGTACTTTGATTTGGTTTTGATATGCTTTTTATTTGGCTGTTTCGTTGAATATGGTGGTTTCTCAATTGATCCTTAAAAGTGATTTGATAATCAAATAAAAAATAATTTCCAGTCAAAAGTGTTCAAGTGATTTCATAAAGGATTCAACTAACTGTATGAAGGATTCAACTGACCACATATGGATTAAACCAACTCATGAAGAATTAAACTGAACATGGAGTCATATAATGAAATTTGTTGAAGTATTAAACTTACCACATGTGTAATAAACCTTCTTCATAAATAAATCAAGTGACCACATCAAGTGATCATAAAATCAAGTGATGATAAAATCAATTGATTGTATCAAGTGACCCTATAATCAAGTGACAAAATGTTTGTTTAACCTACCTACTGTAAAGATAAAGTGGCCATTTCTGATTTAAATAGTTAGTACTTTTTAAATTCCATTGGTTATATTTTGGAGAATTTAATAAGAAGAATATTATTTAATAATTAAAAATCATAGTAATCATTATGAGGACTATTTTATGAAAATTCCACAATGGATAATTAGAGAAGAAATTATCTTTAAGAAGAAGACATGTTCGTGGATAGAATATAGTGACATATACACAAATACTAATATAAGACTGAATTTTTTGATGTGTAATTCCAAGAAAGTATTTTCTTCTATTTCTTATTTTAAGATCCATTCAAAAAATTTCAAGGATATATTTAAATACAATTGATCAACCAAAAATTATCTAATATTGAGCTATATTAAAACACTCTATTCACTTCGTATGCTATTTCTGTTTTACTTTACCTTGATCTGTGTTTATATTATTTTTTTATATCTATTATCACACACTCATGATTTGTATTGAAGATTAATATATACTATTTATTTATTATTTTTATCTATTATCCTATCAATAACTACAGAAGAGACTGGTTGTAGCCTAGAATTCCATGTGTGCAATTGCATCTGTAAAACCTGGTTTAGGTTATGGATCAAGTTTATAAGGATTTAATATATGTGATTGGTATCAGGTGATTTTCTGGTGAATAAGACTATGTTTTATCTTGGAACTAAACCTATTGATTTAATTTCCATTTTGTATTATCATTTCTTTGGTTACTCAATTTTCAACATGTTTTCACTAATTATATCCTTTCAGGTTTTTTTCTATAATTATCTTCTAAACTATATTTTGAAAAACAAACTTTTATTGTTAAAATTTATGTGTGATATATTATATTTGTTGTGAGTAAAATACTTTCAAAAGTTAAATATATTTCAAGATATCTTTAACGGGATTTTGATCAAACAGTTGAGAAACTATTTCAAAGCATAAAATTATTTATACATTCTTTATTTTTTAACTAGGATATTTTAATTGAGGGGTTTTTGAAATGGTTTTAATAAAAATTATAAATTTTAAGATCAATTCATCGACCTATTGAGGTTTCCACTGGGACTAATAAAAACCTCAAACATAAGGTCTCTCACCAATACCCCAAAATATGTGGTACTTCCTAATGGTAGAGTATCAACTAGGGTCTACTATATAAGTCCATAATCAAACTTATTTTCATAGAGGTATCCATCATGAATAATATCCTGTAAATAAATAATGAGGTTTATAAACCTCATAGTGTAATAATAAATTGACATGCTACCCAACTAAAGGACTAGTAGCTATTAAAATCTCATCATCCTCATAGTTGTTGGGCAGTAATCCTCCATAAATAAGTGCTCAAACTCCATACAAGATAGAGTATCTTCATCTTGATTCTATATGATCAATGACCACTAATATCCTATTATGTTTTAGAGAAGACTCATATAAATAATGTTTATATAATCCAATGGTGTGTGTACCAGAAAAAAGATACGAGTAATAGACTCCATCCAGTCCTATGTTATATAAGGGTTTGGATAACCCCAGAACCGTGAGGGCCTCTATCTATAAAACTCATGAAGTGAACTTAGGTTTTAATTAGTCTTATCCTAAACTATAGTGAATAATGTATTTTCTTTTGGTGGTAATAATCTCTACTCAACTTTTGGGGGATCAACCCTTTTCTCTATCAGTAATGGAAACACCTCCCCGTTAGATCACTGGGTAGAAGCCTCATGGATTAGTGGGCCAGTTTCTAGAGGCTCAATTAATAGAATGGGATCAACATGTACCTACCTCTATAGTTGAACTAGATGTATACAGGGTGGCATCCTATGTTTGAAAATATAAACCCATCATTATTAAAGAAAAACTGAAAGATATAACTTAAGAAAATCATGAATGAGTAGACAACTAAAATGTTTCATGATGCATATAATGTACCATTAAATCCCAAAAATTAATGCCAAAAATATTAGAGTTGACTAATATATTATTATAGTCCTGTTAAAAGGTTACATAGGTTTCCTATATTGATCACTACATTCTATAGTATGTTAACTAAACTCAATACCCCTTAATATTGTTTCCCTAATTATTTCAAACCAATCCTCACAAGATTAATAACTCCAAACTCTGAGCCTAAAACTTGAACTACTCTAATACTATTTTTCCACAACCCATCCCATCGGGTCCCCACCAGGTTCAGTAATAAGATGAGTGTACAACCCAAGGCTGCCTCTAATATGCCATGGCCTGACTATAAAAACTAAGAAGTAATATCACACATATAGGAGGCTTTATCCTATAAACAATTAAAAATCCATGTATCTCCATAAATATATATATAAATATATAAATTCAATCCCATATATAAAATAATAAGCTAGAGTGCATCATGCATGTAATACCACAACAATTCCATATAAACCAAAATATGTAAACAATGTAATAGAACAAACCTAATATACCAAGATAAAGACCATCCTCGATCAAGGGTACAAACAAACTCCACATCACATCAACACCAACTTGAGAATCATTAGAAAAAATCATCATTAAGATCCTTTAATAATTGGCTTCTCTATCTCCTCAATGACTAAATCCAACAAAAAAAATATCCATTATCTATAAAGATACAACATGTGTAGGAATGAATCCCATATATGGTTGAGTATAAAAATACTGAGTAAGATTCCATGAAAACATGGGAGGAAAGTGAAAAATGATATTTGTACAATATAAAGTATCCATATATGATTTAAGGTAAGGTAGATAACCAAATTCATGTTGGTTGTTATTATGCCTAGCTTATCTCTTAAGGATTTACCTACTAATGGTCATGTTTAACCCAGAGTACTATAATCCAAGTACACTAAATTTTAAAACATCAAAGACACATCTCATGAATTGAAAAAGAGTATAGATATTAATTAAGACACGTCTCATGGTCAGTAGTGTGGGATCATGAATTGACAAAGAGTATAGATATTAATTAAGGGAGTACCCAACACCTATAGAGTATTAGACCTTGACATACAGGGGAGTACTAACTCCATGGATGTAGGATCATGCTTTGATATGAGGGGGAGTACTGACTCAACTAGTTGAGGACCCTACCCTAACTCATAGGGTAGTACATAAACTCTATATGTCATATGGGGGACATTTCCCAATCATGTGTATATATTCAATTGACTAACTAAACCTTGTATATGGAAGACTAATCCACAATACATGAGAGAGTACCTAACACCAAGTATAACCTAAACTTCACACCTGAAACCTGTTATCAACTTAGCAGATCCAAGATCTTCAAACTCCATGAACTATAACATAAATATCCCTTATTGTTTGAGAGGATTTAATTGATTTTATTTACATAGAAAGATACTCAAAATGTAAAAATAATATATGAAAAATTTTCTAATGTGTGATGAATCATGAATGATACTATAAATATTCTAGTACATAGTGTGTCCAATATACTACATGGAATTTATAGCTCTTGGGAAAGGATGTTCATGTACTACTGAAACTCAATCCATTTGAATAAAAAATATATGAAATTTATAGTGGGTTACATAACATATAGGTATCCTCAGGATGGTCGATATGTACTTTAGTACACTCTAAGTAGCCTCATTATCTATACACAACATCTTTATGAAATAAATGGTATCACTAAAAAGTACATGGTTTGTATAACCTTTGATATTTTGAATAATATTTAGTATGTAACCCCATGAATTCTCTAGTCTTGTACTTCATATACACGTTGTGTAACATCATGGATTTAAGTGTACATTTTATTTATTTAATTTAATTATTTTATTCTTTATAATGAATCAATACATAAGTAGGAAATAAATCATATAAGAAATAAATCAAATTAATAAAAAATTATTCACTAATAATTGTACATTATAATAAAAGTACATAAAACCAGGTACTATGTAGCATAGATTATTACATACCATGGATGATTATATCACTTAAAATTTAATAAATTAAAATAAGATAATAAATCTAAAATATTAATATTTTTATAACTAGTAAATTCCCAATAGCATCTTCACCATTAGTAATCAATGTTTGTATAACAAAACCTATAATGAGAAAAACATCACGAAAGAAGAAAGTAAGTTATAAAATCAAAAATGATAACTATAGGAATAATAAGTTTAATTTTTGAAGTTAGAATGAAATGCATTTATAGGATGTAATGGGGGAAATATAGTCTTTATATTACCATTATTAATGGGTATATATATATTTAATATAATACAAATAAGCATATTACCAGTTAGGAAATATTGGTATATAGTGGACATAATCAAAGTTTATTTAAATCTTAAAAATATTTATTATATGTAATTTAATGTAAATAAAATAAAATATTTTAGAATAGAATTAAAATATAATAATTCACTTTGGAAAATATAATTGATTCTAAAGAAACTGTTTCTATGAATTACATGTTTTCATTAAATTTAATAATTTTAAAGAATGAAATAAATAAAATATATTTATAAAATTAAAATAAGTGTTATTAAAATAAATTAATAATATCCAATAAAAAATTATGTATCTATAATTAATACTAATTTAATGATCGTTGACTAAAAAAAATATGTTATTTAAAAACATTATTTTTATTATATATTGTATTTTTTATTTGAAAGTTAAATTTATCATATTTGGAGTATGAAATTTAATTAAATTTATATTTTATATATATATAAAAAATTAATAAATATTCATTCATTTATAATCAATTAATTATTAATGAAGAAAAAATCATTTAATATTAAAAAGACCTACTTTCAAAGAATTCTTTTTTATATATGTTATGTATTTTTATTTTTATAATAATTATTAAAGAATGGTTTTAATGAAATTTATTATTTACATATAAAAATAATTATTTAACATCCATCCAATAATTATTACTTGGTAATGAATAATATAAATTCATTTTTATCCTTAAAAATGAATTTTACTAAAAAAAGTATACATTATTCAATCTTATATTAAAATTAATTTTTAACTATTTTAGAAAATTAATTTAATGAAATTTATTTCATATTTTAATTTTTCATTTGAATATTATTTAATATTTTCAATTTCATTTTTAGGTATGAAAATAATTTACTGAGGTAAAAATTGAGTTACCCTGGTAAAGGTAAAATGAGGTAAAAGGGTTTAACTAAGGGGAAAAGACCTAATATATCATAAATATTATCAATAATTGAGTGGATGATGGAATCAAATATCTTATCTTATATTATCTCTATTATTTTCCCTCTTTGGATCTACTTTCCATGTAAAAATATATTACTTACACATTAAGAAATATGTACTTTTGAAAATGTTACTCAAACGCTCCTATAAAAGTAACCCTTCTCAAACCACCTTAACCCACACATTTCAACTAGTTTCATATTTAATAAAATATCAAAATTATCTCACTAAAAATCATCTCTTTAATTTTGGAACCTTGGGTAACAATAAGAATTCTCAAATCCATCATTTCAAAGAGGCTCCCAAAGAAAAGTTACACGTCTTTAATGTAAGTGTTATCCTCTCTTTAATCATTATTATTTGTATTATTCATCCAAAACTTATTAAATATGAGTTATAAATTGTATAAAATATTTTTTAGATCATTATTATTATTTAAATTTGATATTTCTACTGTAAAATAATATGTTCTTACTCATTCTTTTATTATGACGTGTTCATGTTTGGGTCAATTTTACCACCTATATGAACAATGTAACAACACTTACCACATAAATGATGAATAAAACTTAAATAAAGGTAATATTATGAAATAATTATTTATTTAATATGTTCCCTTAATTTTGGATTGGTAGTGTTCCAAATTATATTCACCAATAAAATCAATTCTTTTGATAATTCAATAATCATCAAAAGGGATATTTTTAAGTGTTCTGTGTGAATTATCACCATAAGTACCACGAATTTTTCATTTGAATCTATAACTTTATAAAAAAATATAATAAATGTTCATGAAAATTCTAGAGTTTATGAACCCATAATCAAGGATCAAGTACTTGAATCACCAAACAAAATAAAGCATGAAAAAATAGAATAGTTAACACCTAAATATTAATTTTAAAAATAAAAAATTATAATATGTGTAATAAGGAATTATAAATGAATGGTATTATTTAAAATTAACATGAATAATTTACATATACATATGACTAATAAACCAAATTTTATTATATAAGGATTTAAAGTATGCCCAGCCAAACCAAAGTTTTAGGTAAAGGTTTCTCATCTCAATTTTCCATTATTGAGATTTTCCCTATATTCAAGAAATATTTTATTTTTTGTTGTGTGTATACTTACCCATGGATTTTTTTTATTATACTTCCCATGAAATTCAAGATATTTATAAATCCATCTCTTGTTATTTTTGTAAGTTAATTTTATTCAAATGTTACTGAATTTGTGAGGGTTTCTTTCCAATATAAATTTTAAATCAATATATTTATGACCAAATTTATATTGGGGGAAATTATATGTTATATATCTATATAAAACTCATATATTTTTTGATCATCTAGTTATATATAGTTTTTACATGTCCTCTATATAATCTTTTGTTGTTAACTGGTCGGAAATTCTAAAGGAATTTGAATTTTCGTTTGGTAGATGGGATAAGTATCAAACCAAGATTCAGAATGGAATTAAGGGAGTTGAAACTTCTTAAATTTTTGTTTTTTGGAAGGGATTTAAGTCCTGAGAGCTATCTTGGAAGCCTATATGAGTTTCAATAACTTTGGTCTTTGAAAGATCACTTTTAGGATAGACAGGTCTGGGAACACGGTTGGTGCACAGTTAGTGCTAACTGTGCGTCCAAACCATACGATATATTTTATTAAGGAATGAGGTTTGTTTAAACCATGAGGGAGATCCATTAAGTCTTGTGACTTGGTTAATAGTTGTATAGGAATTTTCACTATTGGAACATGTTTTATTAACTTTACACTACAACCATGTGGGGTAGTGTTGTTCTTGGGAAGTAGCTAGGCATGGTTAGTAAACTATGTGAGGAAACTGTAAGATAGAGTGGAGATTTGGGGAAGTCTCACCACATGGTTCACACATGGTTTTCCAAACCATGTGTCATAACTATTAAACTCATTAAAATTGGAAAATTTACCAATTTTTTCCTCCCAACTTAAATGGATTTACCCCATTTTCTTTCTCATTCACACCTACTAAGTCTCCTGCACACCCTCCTCCCTTATCCTCTTCCATGGGTATATCTTCCTCATTATTGGTTCTATTTGATAATTATAAAGTGAATTGGAATCCTAAAGGTAATTCTAACACTCCTTTTTCCTCCTTTTCTCTATTTTCATTTCCCACAGAAATATTATCATTATACAAGCTAATATTCCCTATTTTCATGTGTTTGATTAGTTTTTAATTTTCCCTCATTTTGGATTGAATAAAAGGATGATAATAGATGAGTGAATTTTCTTTAGTATAAGGTAGTTTTAAAATTTATTTTCACTAAAATTTTCTTATGTTTATATTATGTTGTCATTTTTTTCAGTCCAGACATCTCTCATGTTTATCCTAAATTGTGAAGCTCCTTTAATTAATTGAATAAATCAAGAGCAGGACCCCTATTAGACTCAATGACATTGTCATATGGTTGAGGACACATCTTAAATCCCCCATTAGGGTGTTTCTTGATCTTTAACCTCATTGATCATTGTATGTAATTAACCAAAAAACATTAAGATGTGTTTGGCTTGAAACCTAAAAAGGGGAATAATCAATTTGAACTAAATGAATTACTAATTGGTGTAAGAAATTTTTGTTCCCTTTATTTACATTTATAAATGTAGTGATTAATGAATTATATTTAATTAAATTTTTAAATGTAAAGGATTCACCCTTGTCCCATGATAAAATAATTAAATTAAATGCTTGGTTGTTTTTACCTTGACATTGATGTTTTATTGACATCTTGACATGGTTGGAGGTTCCTAAAATCAACTTGAACCACCACTTAAAGTGGGTTTAATTTAATATTTATAATTATTGTTTTTACCTTGTAACTAAACCACTTCTTGGGTGATTTGATATTTCCACTTTCTTTTATAAGTGTTGATTGAAATGAAATGTGAAAATGATTGAAATGGTAAGTGAATGGTAAGGCCGTGTAACTTGGCCCTTATTAGATTATGAATGATACCCATCACTAAATGGGATTAAAATAAGGAGTGGAGTGGGCAAATTGAATTAAATGAATTGTTATATTGGTGTGGATATTTCACCTAACTCGTGATCACATATTATTTATTAAGTAATACTTGGTTTCTAATTTGTAACTCCTTGTATAGGCTCATAGTTCACTTTGAATTAAATTAATTTTTAATGTTTTGGTGGTGTTAGACATTTAACTCCTCATCAATTATCTAAAAAAACATTATATATTGTTACTCGTCATTTATTGGGAATTTTTGGACATTATGCTCCATGCTCCCTAGGATCAGGGTGTTAGACATGGTTCTCCTCATAATTTATTTAAAAATAATAGATAGGATGCTCCTCATAATTTATCTGAAACTGTTGGGAAAGGTGCTTCCCATATTTTATTTTCAATCATTGGACAATATTATCCATGATCACTTGGTTGGACTATTAGGATAATTTTCTTATTTAAAATATAGAAATCTTATGATATATAGTTCAAAAAAATTTGTCTTAGGCTGAAGAAATTTTAGTAAAATAGGTATCCTATGATTATCCTGAGCCTGACATGGTTTATAGTTACTTTACCGCATTATATTTGATATACATGCACACTATATATTTTATATTCATGAATTAGATATTAATTAGGAACCATTGGTAGTATCCTACTGAGTTTAATCATACCATGTTCAAGCCACTGTTAGGTACCCAAAAAGATCTCATGGTTGTTGGTTGAGTTATAGCCTATACCACTTATTGTTACTTATTTTAGGCTAGGACTTGATATGGGATATGCATACTGAGTGTGTACTCAATTTGGCATGGTACTTAGGTCTTTTATTTGTTTATTATTTTATCTTTATAGACCCATCATATTTATTATCTTTTGTATGCTTAACTTACTTGTATTTATAACATATCAATTTCATGCATGGTTGGTTGTTTGAAACATGTCAGATTATGTAGTTGTTATCATCTTTTTTTATTCCATTTATTTATACCTAAACTATTTATTTATTGGTCTAGAGGGTAATTCTTCGTATTTTACCTTCAATAGACTCTCACTACTATTCTATAGCCTCTAACGTACAAGGAGGTGTTCTTAAGGACTTATCGCTAACTGGTCCAGTAACTATTTATATAGTGAACCGAGATGTGACATGAAAAAGTGGTATCAAAGGTTTATTTTTCTTTTTATACTATTTTGGACTGGTATACGGTAGACTAGGAATATTTTGAAACTTGGTAAATATATTGTGTCTATGAATGGCCAACCCATGCATGGGGGAATGATCAAGTATCTAGGGGTGGTATTATTCTTCATGTTATTTATTATTAAAGTTGATTATTTTTTCACCTTGAGTGAATTTTCTTGTCTTTACACGGATTACTGATTTATTGGTTTTTTCTCTTAGCCCAGTATATCAAGAGAGGAGGTGTGTCCATCCATCATTTCAGGCACATAGGATTCACATATCTTTATCATGCTAATTTTTATACCATGCTTGTGTGGTTATTTAGAATTTTTATCTATATACCAGGATGTTTTGATTATTGTTATGTCTACTTGTATTGTATATTTATATGATATCCTTCTATGTTATGGTTATGGTTATGGTATAAGTCTAGTTAAATAAAGTATTCACATTAAGCGAAATGTTTTTTTCTCACATATCTTTATGGTGGAATTCTATTTACCCATCCTAAAATGTGTTAAAGAAATAAAATAGTTTTAAATTATTAATAAAATCTTGATAATGAAAATCAATTGTATTTGTTTTTGGGAAAACTCAAGTCATTGCTTGTGGAAATTGGTTAAATGGGATTGAAAATTGTAACTTATGGAGAGGTTACCTCCAAAACTTGTGAATAGATACTCGCATAACTGAGTCCTTATATTCTTGATTTCACCCATGTAGATAAGTTTTGGAATATTTATTCTATGAGATAAACCCATTAAGGGTGATTTAAATATTGAATAAAATAACTATGAATGGTTTTCACTTAAATGGTATTCCAATTGTAATTTATAAAGAATTGCTTCCATAAATTGGGAATGGATGCCAAAATAATTTGACCTAGTATTTCATGACTTGACCCTTATAGGTCTATTATATTATTCTTATGCCTTATTACTTAACCCCTTGTGGATATTATTATGTTATATTGTATGGTTATCTCAATTTTTAGCAACCACTCATATGGTGTTTCATATAAATGTATGGTGGTATCTTACTTGACTAATCCCCTTTAATGGATAAATTACATTTTTCCTACTTTTTTATTGATATTAGGATTTAATTGATTAAAATTATAGTTACAACTTAAATAGTGTTTCCTCTATAGTTTTCAATTGAAATTTTCTTTAACTATGACTAGTTGTGATAACTTTGGATAAATAATGGTAAAAAATAAATCATGAGATAATATTTCTAATGATCCTTATAGAAAGCCTTGGTAATGTTTTTTAAAAGGTTAAAATTAATTAAAATGTATAAGTTAAAATATTTTGGTTTTCTATTAATGAATAACCCTTGAGTGAGGGTTATCTTTAGTTTTTCTTTGATATATGTCTTGAATGAGAACGTAGATGTTTCTCATGAGTGTTAGTTGGCTTATTTTATAAAGTTTCTTGAACCTAGAGGTTAGTCGGTAGATCCAAGTTACCTTTTAGAATTAATATAGTTTTTAATTTTATTTCTTGTGTAAATTATGGTTTATACCGATGTGGTATCTCCCTTGGAGATAGAAAGTTAGTGGACTTTTTCATTGAATTCCTAGTCATAGTAACTGTCGACCATCTGACCATTTGAGTTGGGTAGGACCCTTGTTGGAAAAATAAAACCCCTTGGGTAGTTGGGTGGTTGTTTAGTAAGTTGAACCTTGATGGGGTATTATCACATGTGGATACCCAGTGAGGGTCAGTACGTTATCCTTTTGATGATTACATTATGACCCTCTAGGGAGCAATACCTTATGAGGATGTTCAAAGAGGATCAGGTCTTGGTAGGATGATGTTTGGCATGTGATGTTGTTATAAACCTTTATGAGTACTAATGGGTTGCATTTAAATGATGTTTGGTCCTGTTTTGATAGATTTTGACCCATTGTAGTTGATGATATTTTTACCTACCTTAGTTTCATCTCTTGAGAGAGAGTTTATATGCATGTTAAGTTTAATGTAATAGAGGCCCTTAAGTGGTATATGATTCTTGTGTTAGAGATATAAGGGATAGGTGTATAGACCTAGTGGACCTGTTTTAAGATTTGAACATTAGGGATAAGTGGGAGACCTAGAGGCCCATATCTTCAACTCGGACCCTAGTGAGTTAGTTATGTTTGGTTTGGTTGAGGGAAACTTGCAAGAGGGATTGGCCTGGGTTTATAGATTTCTTATGGGTAGTGATATTGGTAGTATTCTCATCTTAGGTATAATTCAAATAATTTTATTGGGTTTCATGATATAGGAATGGTGATGCCTTTGGTTTTGGAGGAAGCACCTAGGGTTCTTCGATATTGATACTGGATTTAATAGGTAAAACTTTTCATGTTTATAGATATGTTTACAAGTGGTTATGTGGTTTAAACATTAATTTCTAAAATTATTACATGATGTGGGTATTAATTTATAAATCATGGAATAGGTAGGTGCTCTATTTTGAAGTGTATCTCCAATGGAACTCATGGGATGTTAAAAAATTGATGTGATATGTATCATGGCTTCTTAGCCTTATTTATAGATGAATCAAAGGAACTTGAGTTGGGTATTTAGCCAGGTGGTATGGGAGTGTGCACACACTATGTTGGGATAGATAGGAATGGTACATGCTGATTTCATGTTGTACTATTTAAATAATTAATTGATGAGTTGTCAGGTTCATGTTGAGGACCAATGGTTCCAAATAAATAATATTGTGAGTAGGGGTGCCTAAGAGTGGTGATAAAATGAGAAATGTATCTCTATGGTAGAGGATACATCAAAAATGGATCGAGTGTAGTGGTAGGTTGACCCATGTATGGACCTTGATAGGAATTGTTAGGAGACATGGTGTTAGGGGTTGGTTAAGGAAAGTATAGACTAGTTTTATGTGATCATGGCTCGGGTATAATGATACATGTCGATCAATGGAATATTATATACTCTTAGTCTAATTATGATCATACCCAATATCTTGACATCATCCTAAGTACGCTGAGACAACATCATCTATGCATCAGGTTATCAAAATTTATTTTTATGGTTTGATGGTGTGACTCCTTGGGATTTATGCTTGAGGAGCGGTATAAGGTAATCTATATGGTGGGGAGTGTATCATTTTCTATTGAGTTTTTTAACCTTTTGTGAGTTTAAACTCGGTGAATTCCATGGAAACCATTCTCTAGAAGTGGGAATGGGTGATGGGTGACATTTTTATTAGTTATCGGGAGTGATAAGACTCTTATCCATGCTATTCATTATTTCTATGGATGGACAGGACATGGGTTGTGGTATTTGAGAAATTATTTAATTGGTGTGAATATTTGGTTTCTCCTAAGGTGGGGAGTGGAACATCGGTCGCTGGTGGGAAACCCTTATGTTAGAAGGGTCATAGAATCTTAAGACTGGTTGTGTGATAGTTTTTTTAGATTCTGAATATTTTGGGATAAATGGATAAATGTATGGTTGGATTTATCATTAAATTATATTTATATTATCTAATATAGACTAGGGTGGATTCTAAGTGTATACATTATTCTTGGGATGGATTGTAGAGATCCATGGGTTTTGGATTGGGTATGTTTTTGTGCTTTTGTTTTGGAATGACAATGGTTTTGGATTGGGGATGGTTTTTTTAGGATACATTACCAAAATTTGAGTATGGTCTTCAGTGAGTGTTCTTGTAATAATATCAATATGACTTGGGAAAAAGGATTTGGAATCTAGTTTTAGTCGCACATTGACTTTTGAATCCAAGTGTTTTCAAAAGTAGTCGACTAGAGAAAATTTTACTTGATTTTCATCAAGCAGTTGGATGTGGTTTGTGAGAAAACACATTAAGAATGACATTGGAATGAGATGAGTTTATTATAGAGGTTAGAAATATATTTTCAATGGAAATCCATCATGACTAGACGATCTTGGTTGATTGGAATTCAGCCATTTAAATCAAGGACCAAAAACATAATCCTCATGTGTGACCATGTGGAGTGAGTTGAGAACTATTCCAAGAGTGTCATTAGGATGCTAAGGAAATGTTTTACCAAGTGATTCTGATTGTGGATGTACTTTTATTTAGAATTTTTCATTGGAAGAAAAAACCTATGGTGGGGAGCTCCATAGACTGGTTGATAAAAGGTATGGTGGCATGATCATGCCTTGGATTATACGGGATCGATTAGGCATTATCTTTGTGTTTCATTAGTGGTTACAACTGTTGGATTGGGTTTTAGTGGTTATAGTCCTTATATTCAAAGTGGAACTTTGGGAGCACACTAGTAATTCAAAAACAAAATGTGGCTATTTGAGTAGTAAATTCATGACCCAAATAGGTCAAGTGATGTTTTTATTATCCACTAGGGATTCTTGGGGATGATAAGTGTTGAGGTGGGGAGGTTCTAAGATTCTGTGTTTTAAACCAGTTTAAAATTATAATATCTTGACCTTTTATATAGACATATTGAGATCATTTATAAGTACTCATTTTCCTTGATTTTTATATAATTAGGTTGAGGATTTTCTTGGGTATGTTCAAGAGAATTTTTGAAGCTTTTGGAGGGTGTTTGGGTAGTGTGTGGTTATCGCATGGTTTTCCCAAACCATGTGCCCAGCCGAATAAATCATGAAAACCCAAATAGAGGTAATTTACATGGTTGGAACACATTTTTTAAAAACATTCACCCTATTGGAAGAAACCATGTAACCCTAGGAGGAGGCACACAGTTAGGGATCATAGTTTGGAAAACCGGTCACCACATTCTAGGAAACCGTGTGTGTGGTTTTTTATTCCCCAAAACTTTTAAATAAATTCAAACTCCCCCACCTATTTTACCCTCATTCTTCCCACATAAATATAATAAGTTATACTTCATTTTAGGAGGTCCCAGAGAGGATTCCCAATCTCATTAAACTTTTTTCTTGGCAAATCAAAGATCTAGTTAATGGACATATGCCTCTTCCGGTATGTATTCTCTTTCCATTTGTATTTCTCTCTCTCTTTTCTATATTTTAAGAGGAAGATTAATGTTTTATCCTCAATTAGATATGGATTTAGATCTATTTTTTGATAGATCTTAATATATTTGTTCTTGACCTAGTTTTTGGTTCGAGAACTCATTCTTTATTATGCAAATTGTCATTCTGTTTCAATTTGGGAATTTCTGCTTTGGCGAACACCCATAAATGATATCATGGTAGGTGGTATAAATGTTGATTCCCATTTTCTTGATTTAAAATTGCATGTATGTAATATTGGAATTTAAATTTCCATGTTTGTAAATTTTATCATGAATTGGACTAATTTATTTGGTTAATTAGTTAATGGAATTATGAAATTTGTTGGATATTGAGATTATGGAATTGGTGGGATATTGGAATTATGGACTTGGTGAATTGATTGATTAATGGGAATTAAGGGATGGTTGGATTAAATTTAAAGGGTTAATGGTTTGTATGATTAAATTTTGAAAAATGGTTTAATAGTTATTTTTTCATATTATTCCATGTGAATTAAATTGATGAACCTTGATTGTGGATAAATTAAAATAGTATACCATGATGTGAATGTTTGATAGGAAGGTTAATTATGATTAACCTTAAAAAATGAGATGAATGTTATATATGTGATATTGTGATATATGTGATATATGTGATATTGTGATATATGTTATATACGTGTGTGGTGCATGGATTGATGCTTCAAAATACAATATGTGATTTCTTGATATAAGTGTGTGGGATATGTACTGATTCTTCAAAACCCCATATTTGATAATAATGAGTTGTGGGACATGGAATGATGCTTCAAATACCTATTGGGTGCTAGAAATGGCATTTTAGTCCCAAAATACTGGAATTGGACTATGGTTACAAGTATCCATGATTTAAATTGAAATTAAATGGATAATGGAATCCTCTGTTATATTGAATTGTGATTCTCTATGTGATATGGTTCAGACTCTGGAACAGGTCCAAGTAGGTACCGATGGTTCAGATGTCATTGTCAACCTAGATAATTTATGTGGTTAATTAAAGAATATTAAAATCCGATACCTATTTAATTTATTGTAATTTATTCATTATACAACTACATTAATTATTATCAATAGTATTTTGATTTAAATGTCATTGGTGGTGGGATACTAAGTTTTACTCACACCCTACTCAGGATTCCTGATTGGTACCTGAATAGACTTCATGTTTTTAGTAAAAGATAAGGATAATATCCCTATGTTAGATGGTTTATTCAGGATGGAGCATGGATTAGGGAACCTAACATGATTTCAGGACCCACTTGTGAGTGACATTGTATTTATTTTGGTTTTTCATTTGACACTTGACATGTATGTGGCATGACATATCTACTACTTTAGTTTTTGATATTGTCTTCCTACTTTGGCCTATCATGTGATACTAATATTTATTTGGTTATGGTATTATTATTGTTATTGGTTATTTTCATTTGGTTGTTATTTATTTATCTTTTCTATTGATCTTCTTTGATAAAGGGGGTATAGTCGCCCCGTGATATATTTTAGACTCTCGTTGCTAGTTGTAAACCTATGGCATAGGGGTAGGTGCACCTAAGGTGATATAGTGAACTATCTTGGGACACCTATACGTGGAATCTAGTTCAGGATGTTACAAAGTGGTATGTAAGGGTGTTTTTATTTTCTTTTCTTTTGTATTAATATTTAGGAAAGGTAGACAGGAGACTAGGATGAATCAATCCTTGGTTAAGAGCTCACGCTTGGAAGTATATAACTTATGTACCGGGTAAAATCCAAGTACCAAAGGTGGGATTGTTTTTATTGATTTTTTCTTTATAGTTGCATGTTATTTAACCTAGAGTGATGCACTTGTTATGTGAAATTATAGATTTCTGAGATTTTCTTCATGGCCCGATATGGCATGAGATTTATGTAAGAATGTTTCATTATAGGAACTCAATAATTATTATGGCATGCATTATATTAATCATGAATGAAAGAGTGGGGATGGGTTGAATTTTATAAAATGAAAATGCTTTTCTCGATTGATTAATTTAAATGAAAATGCTGCCTAATATGAAATTTATAAATTTTAAACGATGCTAAATGTGATAATTTGAAATGAATAATTGGGTGTCTAATGAGAATCCTAGAAATATGAAAATGTTTTCTCATATTATTAATAACCTAGATGAGGGATGGTTGAGGATATTGTTAATGTATTTTTCTTGACCATGTGGTTGGGTATGGGTGATTTTTTTTTTTTGATTTATGTGAATTCATCTTGTTAAAATATGTTAATGTTGTGTAATGTGTCATAAGACGTGTGTTTGGAATTGTAGAGATATGACTCCATGATGATGCTTGTTGATAGGATGTAAGGATGGAATGGCTAGGAATGATCCTCCAATAGTGGAACCTGAGGCTCCGATGGTTCCAGGTGAGGTAGTTTAAGAGAAATTTCATGATAAATTTTCTTGGTTTATGCAGTTTATGAAAATAGACCTGGGGAGGGTTGTGCAAAGTGTGTCCAACTTGACATGGGATTTCCAATTTCAGTACCCTGCAACTTTCACTAAATAGGTTAGACCTGAGGGAGATGAGTTATGTATTTATTCTATGTATATGATACTAGACAACCTAGATAATTGAAAGGTGCTATCGTGGGTGCTTTCAAATGATATTTGGTTTCGGGTTATTTAGGTGCAATAGAGTGGCTAACCAAGGTCGTCTCTCAAAAGAGGAAGTAATTTAAAACAACATATTCAAGGTATTTTGAAAATAAAATTAAATAAATTAAATACACTAATTGAAATTATGGGGGGGGGTTTATCATTTATAAAACTAGAATAATTTTGTTGGAATAATTTTTTATTTTTTTTATTTTTGAAATGAAGTTCAATTAAAAAGACACAACAATAATATATTTTTTTAGAAAATATTTTAAAAGGTGTAATCGATATAACTATACCTATTTACTTTTTTATTAATCATTATAATTTAAATTAATATCCACTTAATTATGATCCCCTAATTTTTTAACCCTCAAACCCTATATGAGTTAACATTACAACAAATATTAAAAGAGTTAAACCCTAGGCCAGATTTAGAACACACAATCGTATCACCCTTCTTTAATTGACATCCTAAGTCTAGATTATGGTAAGTAGTAGATTAGGGCACATATACATTATATAAATGAGAAATAATTGAGTTTAGGTATTTTGTTTGAACTCTAAAAATTTATCTTGTGTGGTTTTTTATTACTAGTTAATATCGACCTCCCACAATTCACACAATTCTCGATCTTGTGTGTTTTGTGTTAATTGTTCAATTACTTGATTAGTTTAATTTAAATTAAAAACTCAATTAATAGATAATATTCTGTGAATTACAGTAGTTTTTTTATTCAAAATAAATGAATGAATAATGATAGAGGTTGATCGATTACTAAAAATAACTCAACTTCCATGGGCAGTGTAGTCATCGTAGAAACGTTTTGCATGTGCAAAGGTTTAGAAAGGGTACAATCCAATATTGTTTCAAATATTGATTCCAAAAAAAATATAATGAGTAAATAATAATATAATTTAACAAAATAGAATAAAATTGAATAAATAAAATAGTAACTAAGAAGTTTATTATGAAAATGCAAACATTACAACATGGAGAAGAAGGAGAAGGCTTTGATGAGGGGATCCTTGCTTCAAGAGATTCCCCTCTTAAAATGGTTGGATAATTTGAGTGAAACCAATTATCCTCTTACTTAAATATCCAAATTCAAGTCCCAAGACATACAAATGATAAAAAAACCAATTTATTGAGTGGAGGGGAGGGTAGGTTTAAAGAGGTTTCAAGTGTGAATGAGGAAATTCGTCCAAATAAATTAATCCAAATTTCACTGCATGTTGGACCACCAAAACACATAAACCAGCTATCCTTCCAGCATCATGATTTGTGTGAAATTGATTCCTATATATCCTATCAAAATTTGGGCCTAATACAAGTACGGATGAAGAATTTATGGCCTAAATACAGAACTGATGTCTAATCTGGCGAGTCCATCCCAGCTTTGACTTCATGGAACATTAAGTCCAATCAAATGCACAATTTAGCTCATATTTCCTGAATTAAAGTTGTAAAAAATTAAGTCTAGAACATAATTAAAAAATATTTTGTTCAAATAATTAAAATAAAATTATTTATTTTCAATGTACTACAGTGAATTTTTAAATTGTAAAACTGGAATTTTCATCAAATTTCCAAATGATTGATCTAATCCCAAATATTTTATAAATAAACATATTTAAAACAATGTGAGGAAAATTTTCATTTATTATAAATAAAATATTCAAAAAAAAATTATTAACTCCCCCACACTTACCCTTTTTCACTCTTTGGAAAACCTCTTATCATGTATTCCAAAAAATTGTAACAAATAAACATCAATATCAAATCAAAATAAATTTTAAAACACATATCCTTGAGATCCAACAACTCCAAAACAAGAAAAAATATATCATGCCTCACAAAAAACCATTATTTAAAGTTCTCTATTTATATCATTCAATATATTTCCACTTCATTTATCCTCTCATGCACAAAACACTTGCCTCGCTTGAATTTTATTTTATCACACAAATGTCATTTTTTTAGAAATGTTTCTCATCCAAACTCATAAAAGGGTCAACATAGACTTGATAAATTCCTATATCACCACCCGCTATGAGTCAAGGACATATGTTTATCATGTGGACTTTTCAGGGTTGTTATATGGTTTCAGTTGGTAGGATTTAGATGTGAAAAGTTATGAGTCTAAAAGAGTAGGGCTTGACTCTTTTGGAAGAAAAATTAAATTATTCTAATTTTCACTTAAATACGGTCTCTTCTTCACCCCCTTAGTATCAATTCAGATCCATCATCATGAAAATCCATGGAAATTTTACACCATTCAATATTTAAGCAAAAAAAATTTCAATCTTCTCAAATATAGTTTTTCGTGAAAGTTCCAGATAGGCACATCTTTATTTCTTCATTGGATGCTCCAGAAAGGCACAACTTCTTTTATCATGAATGCTCTAGAAAGTAATAGATTTCAAAATAATTATTTTCTTAGTAGTAATTTAATTTTCCACCCAAAAAATCACAAAATATGGTATTATAACATAAGATAGATTCCCACACACTTAAGTTCAACTAGATTATGAAATTTCACTTCAAGAGTTGGTTGGATAGGAAAAATTGAACTGTAATGTGGATAACCTAATAGGTTGTTCATGGATTCTAAGGGCTACAAGTATTAAATATTCATGTTAGGACATTATAAAAAATATTCTTTAAAATAGGGGCTTTAATACCTAACAAATGCCTCAATCATTTAAAACATAAGTATCTCAACCCTCAAGTTTTTACAGGAATAAATAAAATTCTTGTTAAATAAAGCATGGTTTAGTTCTCTCAAGAAGTGAGTTAAATGTTAATAATATGAAAATAATGTTTCAGAAGCCTCAAAAGAAAGTGATTTCAAATATAAAGATAGTGAGATGTGGCATGGGATTCAAAATTTAGAGTACTTTTCATGAAACTACTAAATATTTGAACTTGAAACAAAGTCATTTTCAGCATTCATTTAAGCTCAATTTCATGGAATAAATTTTTTTCACTTATTGATATGGATTTAAAAATGGTGATGAGAATCATTTCAACTCAAAATTTTCTGAAACAAAAAAAACAACAAATGATTTTTTTATTTTGAAAAACAAAAAAAACAATTGAAATTACTAAACTAAAAGGTTCCCTCCCCCACACTAAAAATATTGCATTGTCCTCAATTTGAACCCATGAGATGATATGTGCACATAAAATACATAATTTTAAATAGGAAAAATAAAATAAAAGAGAAAGGGTTGAGAATAGCCTGATATTCTCAAGTGATGATGGGGTCATGAAGTGTGATTAAATCCACTACTTCAGTATAAATTCCCTCAATGTATTACTTTAAATTTTTCCCGTTGACTTTAAAGATTCTTCCAGTGTCCTCTTGTGTGATATCCATTACACCATAAGGAAAAACATTAGATATAATATAAGGACCCAATCATCTAGAATGCAACATACTAGGAATCAGCTTCAATCATGAACTATAGAGAAGAACTTTCTCTCCAACATGAAACTCTTTTTGTTGGATCATTCTGTCATGAGATAATTTTGATCTTTCCTTGTAGATCTTTGAGTTCTCATATGATGGAAATCAAATCTCCTAAAGCTCTTGAATTTGCAGCTTCCTTTGAATTATAACTTGGTCCAAATCTTTGTTTCATTTCTTTATAGCCTAATAATCTTGATTCTCAGCTTTCATAGGGAGATGACATGCTTTCCCAAAAACAATTAGAAATGGGGACATACTGATGGGTGTATTTTTTGTTGTCCTATAATCCAATAACACATCATCTAATCACTTACTACAATCCTTCCTATCCGGTTGCATAGTTTTCTCCAAAATTTATTTCAACTCACAATTTGAAACCTCAACCCGGCCATTTGTTTGGGGGTGGTATGGTGTTGATGTTTTGTGTGTCACCCCATACTTCCGAAAAAGGGAAGAAAAATTCCAATTGAAAAAGTGTGTCCCTTGGTAACTAATGATGGATTTTGGTACTCCAAACCTACAAAAAAATCTATGTCTTGACAAAGCCCACTACAACATGAGAATCATCAGTTCTGGTGGCCTTATCCTCCACCCATTTACTCACATAATCAACAAAAACCAAAATATACAAAAAACCAAATGAACTAGGAAAGGGACCCATAAAATCAATTCCCTAAACATAAAAAATCTCACAGAATAATATGGGTTGTTGGGGCATCTCATGTCTCCTATAAATGTTCTCAGTGTGTTGGAAATGTGGGCATGACTTAAAAAATGCATGGGAATCATGGAATAAGTGGGTCTAATATAATCTAGAGTCTAAGACTTTATTAGCTATTTGTTGGGGTCCAATGTGTCCTCCACATGAAAGTGTATAGTAGAAATGTAGAACAGACTCAAACTTAGGGGTAGGAACACACCTTCTAATAACTTGATTACTACACATGTTCCAGAGGTATGGATCATCCCAAACATAAAATCTTGACTCACTCTTTAACATTTGGACTTGATGTATCTTTATATTTTCAGGAATTTTAGAGGCAATGACGTAGTTAACTAAATCAGATTTCTAAAAATGCATACCTAAGATGGAATAAATATGCTCATATAGGAAAGTGTCCTGAAGTGGTACCTATTCCAAGGTTTCACCCTCTAGTGTGTGTGAGTAAGCCTAATCATGTGGTCCACCACCAGGTTTTCTGGCCCCTTATTATCCTTTATCTCAATATTAAATTCTTGAAGAAGAAGCATCCATCGGATAAGCCTGGGTTTCACATCTGGATTCTTTAAGAGGTACCTCAGAGCTGTATGTTCAGAAAAAAAAACTACTTTAGAGCCCAATAAATATGAATGCAATTTATCTAAAGAAAATATAATGGCTAGAAACTCCTTTTTGTGGTTGTGTAGTTTTATTGGGCCGAATCCAATGTCCTTGAAGCATAGGTGATCACATGTGAACATATCTCTACCCTATGAGATTAGACAGCTCCAACCGTGAATTTGGATGTATCACACATAATCTCAAAAGTAATCTCCCACCGTGGGGGTTGTATGATCAGTTGAGTGGTTAGACACTTCTTTATCTCATCAAAGGAAGTCCTGAAAAAATCATCAAACACAAAATCATAATTATTTTAAAGTAATTGTTACATAGGAAGAGCAATCTTACTAAAATCTTTGATGAAGCATCGATAAAATCTTGCATGCCCTAGGAAAGATCTAACATCACACACACATAAAGGATAGGGTAAGGATGAAATAATATCTACCTTATATTTAGAAACCTTTATCCCATGTTTTGACACTACATTCCCAAAGACAATCCCATGATCTACCATGAAATGACATTTTTCAAAGTTCAAGAACAAATTCTTCTCAATACAACAATTTAAAACCTTTCCCAAACTAAAGATACAATCATCAAATAAATACCCATACACTATAAAATCATCCATAAATGCCTCCATGCAGGTCTCAATGAAATCTGAAAAAATACTCACCATGCATCTTTGGAAGGTACCTAGGGCATTGGAAATTCCAAATAGCATCCTTTTGTAGGAAAACATACCAAATAGACAAGTTAATGTTGTCTTATCCTGATCCTACATTGCAATAGGAACCTAAAAATATCTATAAAATCCATCCAAGAAACAATAGTTTGTTTTCCCAGTTATTCTCTCAAGCATATTATCGATAAATGGGAGGTTGAAATGGTTCTTGCGAGTGGACCGATTTAGTTTCTTGTAATAAATACACACACGCCAACTATTTTACACCCTCATTGGAACTAACTCATCTTTATCATTTTTAACAATAGTAACAACACTTTTATTTGGCACAACCTGAATATGACTCACCCACTGAGAATCTGAAATAGGATAAATTATACCTGCCTCAAGCAATTTTCCATCCTATTTTTTAACAACTTCCAGAAGGGTTGGATTGAGTCTCCTTTGTGGTTTTCTAAACGGTTTATCCCCATCCTCAAAAATAATCCTATGAATTCAAATGGTGGGGATAATAATAGATATTTTAGCCAAGGTCCTCTCAATTTCCTTGATGTTCTCCCTCAAAATATTCAAAAGTTTTTCTTCAAGTTCAAAAGGGAGATTGTTAGCAATTATAACAGGTAATTTCTCACCACTTAACAAGTAAGAGTATTTTATATTTGGTGTTAATGGCTTGAGTTCTAATGTAGGTGGTGATGTATGGATAGAGAAATTAAAGGAACTGAAATATTTGCACAATGAACATCAGTATTAGAATATAAATCATCAAAATTAGAGAATAAAGAATCAAACTCATCATCATACTCAACAAACATTTCATAATCAGAGTTCACATAATCAAAATTAGAATATGAATCCATTTCAAAATCAAATATAAGAGAGGTTTGTGCATTAGAAATAGGCGTGTAAATTCTCTTAGACAACAAACTAGAACCAATACTCATAATCTCCCTAATTATAGAACAATAAAATTCCATGGGGTTTTTATTTAGTGGTTCAAAATGGTAGATAACAAAAGTAGAATGGTCCTATGAGGGGTACTTCATGGATTCCATAACATTAAATATCACAACTTCATCTCCAAACTCCATGGAAAGTGTACCCTCAAGAACATTTATGATATATTTTCTATTTTGAGGAAGGTTCTACCGAAGATAATGGGATCGTGAGAACTTACCTAATCATCCTCCATGTTAAGAACATAGAAATCTACTAGGAAGATCATGTCTCTTACCCTAACAAGTACATCCTCAAGGACTCCTACTGGATATGATGTAGCTATATTTCCCAACTACACCACTACCCTTGTCAACTTCAACTCATCAACCTGTAAAGAAGAGAATACAGAGTGAGGCATCACATTTATAGAAGCTCCAAAATCATATAAACCATCAAAAAAGTGTAACTCCCCTATGATGTATGGAATGGTGAATATCCCAGGATCCTTACACTTTGTTAGAATTTCTAGAACTGGTGTAATTAGTTCTAACACATTCCTTCCAAGATTGATCCTCTCATTTCCCTTGAGCCCTATTCGATTGGTGTAAATTTCTTTTAAAAATTTGGAATACCTTGGGATTTTCTTTATTGATTCAAGTATAGGGATTTTGATCTCAACATGCTTCAATGTATCCATAACTTCTTTTTGCATCACCTCTTAAGCCATCTTCTTGGTTTGTACAACTCTATTTGGAAATGGAAGGGGTTTAGGAGGAGCATCATCAATATTTTTCTTACCTTTATCTTTCTCCTTGGGTTTATCATAATTTAGTATGGAATGGGGCTTCTCTGAAGTTTAGGTGAATCCTATTAGAACGATAGGTGCAGATGTATCAGTTTTTTTCTTCCCACTTCTCAATGTGATGGCACTGAAATTTCCCTTGGGATTTGGAATAGTTTGGTAAGGTATATTTCTAGATTTCTTACTTACCATCTAATGGAGGGTGGTGGAAATCTAGCTCATTTGTGTCTTCAACTCCCTTACTCCAAACCTTGACTCTTCAACTCATTCTGCTAATTAAGAAAAATTTGTTTCAAAAGATCATTAGTATTAGAATCTACCTTGGATGGGGGATTCCCTTGTTGCTAACTTGTTGATTCTTGGGCTTAAAATCTCATTTGGGGTTGTTGGAAACCTTGTTGGTATAGCGGAGGCTTCTATAATTTTTATTCAAAAGGGGGCCTTTATTGTTGACGAGAGCCATAAATCATGTCTGATTGATCCTTTCACCCTTGGTTGTATGTTAGTGCAAAGGAATCATACTTATTTTGGGGATGTGGTTTTTGTTTTTGTTGATATGTTCTCCTAGGGAATACTACTACACAATCTTATAACTCTTTTAATTAGGGGAAACAGTTAGTTGGGTGGTCTGTTTCAGTGGAAATGCCACATGGCCTCATAAGAGTGGGTTGGGATGTCTTTTGATCCAAAGTAATATGTCTCACCATAGTGGTCAATTATTCCAAATTAGTATCAATAAAATTATTTTTAAGAGAGGAAGGACTTACCTGATGTACTCCTCTAACATGTGGTGTAACTTGATTGCCAAATTGTTGGGAGTTTTGTGTCATCTTCTCGATCAATGCACATGCAGCTACTGGTGTTTTATCGATCAATTCCCTTCTAGTTGCGGAATCCACCATGCTTCTCTCCATATGTGTGAGTCCTTTATAGAAGTACTGGATGGGAAGTTTCTCACTGATTTGGTGATGTGGGAATCTTGTACACAACTTCTTGAATCGTTCCCAGTACTCGTAAATTGACTCTCCTTGGGATTTCTTGATCACTGAGATCTTCTTATGAATAAAAGTGGTCCTTGATTTTAGAAAAAATATATTCAAGAAAATACATTTCAAATCATTCCAACATGTTATGAATTTAGGTTGTAAATAATAAATCCAGTATTTTGCAACTTCATCAAGTAAAAATGGAAATGCCCTTAGTTTTATTTGATCTTCAGAGACATTTCTTGGTTTAAGGGTTAAGAAAACCACATTAAATTCTTGTTTGGATCCTCACCAGATAATCCATGAAACTTTTTAAGAATATGAATTAACCCAAATTTAAATTCAAATTCAAATTCGAGATTTGGGTATTCAATACAATTTGGTTGATATTTAATGTTTGGTGCGGTCAACTATTGAATAGTTCTATTAATTTCATTGTTATTTTTTTCAGTCATTGGTTCTTGTTTTATGTTTGAATTGTAATTTCTTCCAATTTCAATGTTACTATAATGGATGAATTCTCCAACTGGTTGAATGTTGAAACTTCCTGTAGAGTGAGAATGTCTGATTCGAGCCCAAAGGTTGCATTCAATATCAAGGTCAAGATCTAAGAGATCCTCAGGATTATATCGTGTAATAAATCAATAAAAGATAAAAATAAATGAATAAAAGTTTAACATAATAAATTTATATGAATTTTGATTTGATGGTCTGATAAAAAGAATATAATAGAAAAAGAAAAGAAAATTTGAGAAAGGGGAGAGATGAAAGAAATAGGAGAATAAAATAATAAAAATGAAAAAAAAAACACTAATTTGTTAAATAAATTATTGTTATCCCTGGAAACGGCACCAATTTTAAAGGTGATTTTGTGGGTGCTTTCAAATGACATTCAGTTTTGAGTTATTTAGGTGCAGTAGAGTTGATAACCAAGGTCGTCTCTCAAAGGACGAAGTAATTTAAAACAACATATTGAAGGTATTTTGAAAATAAAATTAAATAACTTAAACACGCTAATTAAAAGTATGGGGTTGTTTATTAATTATGAAACTATATGAAGTTTTCTGGAATAATATTGCATTTTTTGTTTTTGTTTTTGAAATGAGGTTTGATTAAAAAGAAACAACAAGAAGATGCTTTTTAGAAAATATTTTAAAAGGAATAATTGATATAACTATACCTCTTCTATTAATTATTAATTATTATCATTTAAATTAATATCCACTTAATTATGATCCCCTAATTTGTTAACCCTAAAACCCTATGGGAGTTAACATTACCACAAATATGAAAAAAGTTAAACCTTGGGATAGCTTCAGAACACGCAATCACAGCACCCTGCTTTTATTGACATCCTAAGTCTAGCTTATGGTCAGTGGTAAATTAGGGAACATATCCATTATGGAAATGCGGAAAAATTGAGTTTATTTATTGTGGTTTAACTCTAAAAATTGATCGTTTGTGGTTTTTTATTATCGATTATGATCATGCTCTCAAAATTTACACAATTTCTGACCACATGTGTTTTGTGTTTATTATTCTATTGATTTCTTAGTTTAATTTAAATTAAAAACTAAATTAAAAGATAATATTATGTGAATTAAATTATATCATTTATTCAAAATAAATTAATGAATAATGATAGAGGTTGATTGATTACTAAAAATAACTACTCTTCCATGGGTGGTGTAGTCATCGTAGAAAAGTTTTTCATGTGCAAAGGTTTAGAAAGGGTATAACCCAATATTGTTTCAACTATTGATTCCATCCAAAATAGTATTAGTAAATAAGAATATAATAGAACAAAATAGAAGAAAATATAATAAATAAAATAGGAACTAATAATTTTATTACACAAATGCAAACATTACAACATGAAGAAGAAGAAGAATAAGGCTTTGATGAGAGGATCATTGCTTCAAGAGATACCCCTCTTATAATGGTTGGTTAATTTGAGTGAAACCAATTATACTCTTCCTTATATATCCTAATTCACGTCCTAACTCCTCCAAATGAGAAAAAAAACAAATTTATAGAGTGGAGGGGAGGCTAGGTTTAAAGAGGTTTCAAGTGTGAATGGGGAAATTCAGACAAACAAATTAATCCAAATTACACCACCTATTTTACCACCAAAACGTGTGAACCAGCTATCCTTCCAGAAAGATTATTTGTTCTAAAATGAGTCCTAGATATTCTCTCAAAATTTGGGCCTAATCTAAGTAAATATGAAGAAGTTATTACACAAATAATTAACTAATATTTAATCTAAAGATTCAACCCCATCTTTGACTTCATGGCCCATTAAGTCCAATCAAATGCACAATTTAGATCATATGTCCTAAATGAAATTTTTATCACATTAAGTCAGGAACACGGTTATAAAATATTAAGTTCAAATAATTTAAATAAAATTATCTATGTTCAATGAACTACAGTGAAATTTTAAAGGGTAAAACTTGAATTTTCATCAAATTTTCAAATGAATGATCTAATCCCAAATATTTTATAAATAAACATATTTAACACAATGTGAGGAAATTTTTTCATTTATTATTGATAAAATTTTCAAAAAAAATTATCAATAATCTTTCTAAGAAGATATTAAAACTAGTTACTTACATGTTATGTGTTCATGTGAAGCATTGGTGTGACATCCAAACTCTGGATGGACAGCTAGAGAATATTGAATAGAAGAACATTTAGGAGAAGTTCTTAGAGCACTTTTACCTTTAGATTCTCATGCATGAGAGGGAATCTGAGTTCATGAGGTTTAACCAGGGGAGTATGTCCATAATGGACTATTCTGGTTGCTTTACTGATTTGCAGCAGTTTGTTCTAGTGTTGGAAGGGGATGAGGCTGCTATAGTGAAACAATTTCAATATGGGATTAAATGTGATATTAAGTCCAATGTTAACATATTTAGGTTGAATATGTTTTCAAAAGTGGATAATCAGGATCTCATGTATGAGGGGAACCTAGAGGAGGATTCCAGTGAGATGCAAGTGGTTTCTTCGAGATGACCAGGAGATATGTCTTCTAAGAGTAGGAAGAATTGTTATGAAAATTTCACCCATATTAGTGGAAATTAGAGTGGCCTGAGGGAAGGATCAGTTACCCAGGACATTACCCGAGTGACCATCCACCAGTGTGGTAGATCGGTAGACATTCGTACATAGTATCTTTGACCATAGGTAGAGTGTCGAGATTATGGTAGGAGGGTACATAAAAAACGGTTCTATAGGAACCCATGATATATGGGTAATGATGGAGGAGCTAGTAAAAATAAGAGTGCAATAATATGTTCTTCTACACCATATTAGTCTGGAAGTTATAGTTCAACTAGCCATGGTGGTTGAGGTAGTAGACTAGGTACTTCTGGGAAAGAGCGCTCATATCAGTAGAGTGGTGTAGCTTAAGGGACTCAAGCTGCATCACATGGAAGAGGGGTAGGACATTTTCATGTAGTTTAGCCTATATTGGTGGATAAAAAGGTTGGACCATTGATAGTTAAAGGTACTATTCATGTAGCTTCTACACTTACAAGTGAATTATTTGAAACATTTTTCATTCATTATTTTATATCTGTACAAATGTGTGAATGGGAAGAGTCTGGAAGTGAAGTTTTTGAGAAGAATTATGTCAATCGATGCACATTTGGGAGTATGGTCGAGAGACATATTCTTGTGCAAGGGGTGTTCTCTAGAGATTGGGGAGTATTGTTTTCTCTGGTATATTTACATCCTTGATATGTTAGGCTTTGACTTGATTTTGGGTATGGACTGGTTAGTAGAATACTGATCCCATATTTATTGTTGCATCAGGAGAGTAAACTTTATGTATCCTGAGGGTGATAGTTATGTGCATTGTGGAGAATGGGATATCAAGGTAGGCTATGTTGGGCCATTTCATCAGCAACTGGGGGAGATCACTGACCATGTTGAAATTATTTGTATATATGATGGGGGTGTGAAGTATGATGTCTTTCCACCCATTGTTAACCGGTTCTAGGATGTGTTTCCTAAGGAATTTCCAGGGATTCCACCTAAGAGTGATGTGTAATTTATAATTGAGCTCATGTCAAGGGTTGAGCCAGTTTCCATTCCACTATATAGAATGGCGCCAATAGAGTTTCGATAGATTAATACTTAAATGGAAGATTTAATGTATAAGGGTTTTATCCATCCAAGTATGTCACCTTGGGTTTCTCTAGGTTTTTCTTCAAAGAAAGATGATGGGACTTTGTGCTTATGTGTTGACTACCAAAATTTGAACCGGATGATAGTGAAGAACTAGTATCCTGTTATACACATCAAGAATCTATTTAAACAGTTTAAGGACTATTATTTATTCTAAAATATTGACTTCATGTTAAGCTATCATCAGTTGAGAGTTATAGATTCTCATATACCATAGACAACTTTTAGAAAAAAGTATGGCCTATATGAGTTCGTTGTGATACTGTTCATGCTAAAGAACACTCTGACAGTGTTTATGGCCTTGATGAACCAAATATTACACCCGTACCATGGTCAGTTTGATGTTTTTTTATGGATAACATCTTGGTGTACTCCAAGACCCATAAATATCAATCCCAACATCTTGAAATCATCCTAAGTACACTGATATATAATTAGCTATATGATAAGATACCTAAGTTACAATTATGGATTGAGAAATTATATTTCTTGGGTCCCATAATCTCAAATGAAGGTGTGTATGTGGACCTATAGAATGTACAGGCATTTGTTTCTTGGAAGAATCCCAAGAATTTCTTTGATATTCGTATATTTCTAAGATTATAAGGTTATTATCAAAGGTTTTCCAAGGAATTGTCCCACTTGAAAGCACCTCTTCTGGGTTTGATCAAGAAGGGGTGAATTTTTAATATTCTATATCATGTGACAATTAATTCTAGTAGTTGAAGAATCACTTGACTACTACTCTAATCTTGATCCTACCTGAGCCAGGTGAGGAGTAAATAGTTTTTTATGATACATCTAGAATAGGACATGGAACAGTGTTGATGTAGGGAGACCAAGTTGTGGTGTATTGGTCATGGTAGATGAGGTCACATGAATGTAATTACCCTATGCACAATATCGAGTTGGTTACAGTGGTTTATGATTTGAAGTATTAGTGACATTATCTATTGAGTGAAAATTTTATTGTGTGTACTAAAAATAATAGATTTAAATTATATATTTTCACAATGATATTTGAATCTCCAGAAGCAAATATGGGTTGAGTATATTAATTAATTTGATTTTGAGCTAGCATATTCACCCAGAAAGGGGAACAGTGTTATTGATGCCTTGTGAAGGAAAACTAAAAAAATGCAGTTCAGTAGTCTAGTTCTGTATGGAAGATAATAACTTTATTGTTTGAGATCTATATTGTGGATTAGGAGGTCTAGGAACAGATGACCCTCGTATCAGTATCATTTGAGTCAACACTTTTGAGCTAGATCAGGGAAAGTTAGTGTGAGGATCCATAGTTTTTGGCCTTAAAGGAAAACCATGAAGGTGGGGAGTCAACTTCAAATTCAACCATAGATGAGGATGATATCATCTATGTTAGGAATCATATTTTTATGCCAATGAGTATGCAGGGGGAGCTAATGCATGAATTCCATGCCTCAAAGTGGGTGGTGCATCTGGTTTTGACCAAAATGTATTGTGACTTATGTTGATAGTATTGGTGGTTGGGCATGAAAAAGGATATTTCATGGTTCATGAAATGATGTTACACCTATCAATAGGTGAATCCCAAGCATCAATGACTCGGTGGTTTACTATATCCATTCCCAATTTCGGGAATGGAAGTGGTATAACATTTCCATGGACTTCATGATAGGTATACTAAGGATGCCTTGGAAGAATGACACTATTTGGGTGGTTTTGGATTGTCTAATGAAAGTAGAAAATTTCTTTACTATACAGGAGACCTTCAAAATGGATCAGTTGGGAGACATGTACTTTTGGGACATATCCCATATACATAGGGTTCCATGATGTATAGTTTCAGATCAGGACTCATGATTCACTTCATGCTTCTGGAAAGGTTTGAAGAAGGAACTTGGTCCACATGTATTATTGAGTATGGATTTCTACCCATAGATATATGGTAAGTCATAACACACTAAACAAATTTTATAATAAATGTTATGGGTGTGTGTTCTATATTTAGTGGGTCTTAGGAGAATCACCTAGAACTTGTGGAGTTCTCCTATAACAATAGTTATCAAGAAACTATTTGGATGGAACCATATGAGGCACTTTATGGTATTCCATGTATACCACTTATATGATTGATGGAGGCAGGTGAGTTAGAGATATTAGGACTGAGTCTCGTGTAGGAGATGTCAGAGTAGGTTCAGCTGATTCAAAAATTTATGTATGTGGATCAGAGTATAGAGAAGTCATATGTAGATAGACATCAATGACCCCTTGAGTTTACATTGGGTGATCATGTTTTCCATTGTGTGTTTCCTAGATTAGTTCACCATAGTATTCATTGAGAGGGAAAATTGGAAGCCAAGTTTTTCATATCTTTTATTATTGTAGATAGAATCAGTCTAGAGGAATATTGATTGGCTCTTACACAAAGGTATGGTGTTATTCACAATTTTTGTCATGTGTCTCAACTTCAGTGGTATCACCCCAACCCTTCTCATGTGATTGATGTTGATGATGTTGAGCTTGATACTGATGCATCCTTTGAAAAGAATCTGATATGTTTTTTGGATCATAGTGAGAAAGTATTGTTGGGAACGATTGTGTTGATAGTTCATGTATTGTGGAAACATGGACATGTTTAGGATGAAACTTAGGAAACAGAAGTATATATACTGGCTCATTGGCCCAATCTTTTTACTATAGAATCTTAGAGATGCTTGGGAGTATAGATCGAGGATGAGATTTTATAAGTTGGGTATATTGTAAGATCCTAACCCTTTCTATAGATTTTGTGAGCAAATTTACATGTACTTTTCCCTTTTTTAGATATACTTTGGTTGAGGATTGTCTTGGGTTCATTCAAGTGAATTTTGGATGTTTTTTAGGGTGTTTGGGAAATACATAGTTGGTGTACTATTTTCCCAAATTGTGCACCTAGCCCAGAAAACCTTTCAAACTCAAATAAAGGGGATTGTAATGTTTGGTGCATGGTTTTTCAAATTATAAACCCTCTTAGTAGAAACTTTGTACCCTTGTGAGGAGGCACGCAATTTTTAATCCCCAGAAAAGTTCAATTAAAATTCATTAACTCGCCATATTTCACCCTCATTCACCCCCACTCAACCTAAGAAGTTGTCCTTTATTTTTTGGAGGTCCTAGTTAGGATTCCAAGGGTCCTTAAACTCCGTTCTTGACAAATCAAAGTTCTTATTGATGGATCTGCACCTATTATGGTATTTAATATCTTCTAAATTGGATTTTTCTCTATGTCATCTCTCTTTCCAGAGGAAAAGGAAATTTTTATCCTTTTTTAGTGGTGGGTTTAGTTCTATATTTTGATAAATATTAATATGTTTGACCTTGATCTAGTTTTTGGTTTTAGATCTCATTATTCATTGTGTAATTTATCATTCCATTTCAATTTGGGAATTTCTGATTTGGAAAACGCCCATCAACGATCTTGAGGTAGGTGGTCTAAATTTCAATTCCCATATTATTCATTTATAATTTCATGTATTTAATTTTGGAATTTCAATTTCCATACTCGGAAATTGGATCTTGAATTAGAAAAATTAATTAGTTAATTAATTAATGGAATTATGAAACTTATGGGATATTGGGATTATGTAATTGGATGGATATTGGAATTATAGAATTTGTTAATTAATGTGTTTTTAAATTGATTGATTAATGGGAATTGAAGGATTTTTAGATTAACTTTAAAGGGTTAATTTTTTATATGATTAAATGTTGAAAAATTGTTAAATAGTGAATTGTTCATATTATTCCATGTGAATAAAATTGGTGAACCTTCATTGTTGATAAATTGAAATGAAATACCATGATGTGAGTTTTTTATAAAAAGGATAATGATGATTAACCTTAATGAATGAGATTAATGTGATATATGTGATATTATGATATATATATTATAGTGTGATATATGTGATATACATGTGTGGGACATGGACTAATGCTTCAAAATCCCATATGTGATTAACTGATATACGTGTGTGGGACCTGAAATGGTGCTTTAAAAGCCCGTATTTGATACCAAAATTCTGGAATTGGAAAATCGTTCTAAGTATCCATGATTTAAATTGAAATTAAATGAATAGTTGAATTCAATGTTATATTGAATTGTGATTCCTTATGTGATATGGTTTATACTCTAGTATGAGCCAAAGAAATTACTACTGGTTTGAGTTTCATTATGAATTTGGGTAATTTATGTGTTTAATTAAAGAATATTAAAATGTGAAATCTTTTTATTTTATTGTACTTTAATCTTTATAAAATTAAAGACACTATTATATAATGGATTTTGGTTTATATATCATTGGTGGTGGCCTACTGAGTTGTACTCACACCATACTAAGACTTCCTAATTGGTACCCGAATAGACTTCATGTCTACAGGATAGTAGAAGGTAAAGATCCATATGTTAGATGGATGATTCGGGATGGATAATGGATGAGGGAATTAGAAATGATGTCGAGACCCACTTAAGAGTGTCAGTGTGTCTTTATTTTGGTTTTTCATTTGACACATGACACATATATGGCATGAAATATCTATTACTATAGTTTTGTATATTTTTTTCCTACTTTGGTTTATCATGTGATACTTTTTTGTATCTGTTTATGGTATTATTCTGGTTATTGGTTATTATCATATGGTTATTGTTTATTTATTTATTCTATTGTGTTGCTTTGATAAAGAGGGTATAGTCTCCCCATGATATATGTTAGACCCTCGTTGCTAGTCAGCAGTATCTGGAATAAAGGGATGCATGCCTGAGTTCATGTAGAAAATCGGCTCGAGGCATCAGTATGTGGAACCTAGATCGGGTCATTGCATAAATTCTAAATGGATTTTAATTTTCATCTGGTGGATAGTACAAATCATAAAAAAAAATATTCCAAATGGAATTCCAAGAGTTGTAACTTCTTAGAGTGTTTTTTACATCATTTAAGATCTCAGAGGTGTCTCATAATCCAATATGAGTTTTAGGTGCTTAGGGATTTGAATACTCTATTTTATAAGAGAAAACCCTAGGCACACAGTTTTCATATTGTTAGTGATAATAATACGACCAAACCATGCAACATGTTTTGTTATGAAACATGGTTTTTTAAACCATACGGGGCCTCCAATAAGTTTTTTGGCTTTGTCAGATGGTTGGAACAATGTTTTTTAAGTTTTTCACTTCAACTATGTGGGGTAGGGGTGTGCTTGGTCAGTAGCTCAGCCCAGTTTGTGAATGGTTAGTAAACTATTTGAAGCAATCATGTGATAGGGTGGTACTTTGGGAAGTGGAACCACAAAATCGGTTCATAGTTTTCCTAAACATGTGGACTAAATATCCACCTTATTAAAATAGAAAAATTTATCATTTTTCCTCTGACGTTAAATGGATTTCACACCATTTTCATCCTCATTCATGCCCAACTGCTCTCTCACATTACCTCGTACCTTCTCCTCTTCCATAGGTGGATCTCTTTTATTCTTGGTCTGATTCAACTACCATAAGATATTTTGGAATTCTAGAGGTAATTATAACACCCCTCTTAACTATTTTATCTATTATTATTACTATTATAAATGTTATCATTATGCGAGCTAATATTCCATATTATTAGGGTGTTCATTTGTTTATTTTATTTCTCTAATTTTAGATTGAATGAAAGGTCAATAATTGATGAGTGAATCTTCTTTGTTATAAATTATGTGGTATTTTTATTTTCCCTAAAATTATCACATGTTTATAATATTTTTTCCTTGTACTATAGGATATAATTTTCATGTGTTGCTCCTAAATTCTGTAACTCCTTTAATTAATTGTGTGGATCATGACCTAGACCCCTCTTAGACTAAATGAAATTATTGGATAGTTGTGAAATAATCTTAGATCACCCCTTAGGGTATGTACTATTGTTCAGCCTCATTGTTTATTTCATGCAATTAACCAAAACCCCATTTTGGTGTGTCTATATTAACTCCTAAAAAGGGAAATTATCAATTTGAACTAAATGAATTACTAATTGGTGTGTGAACTTTTATTTCCCATTATTTACATTTATAAATGTAATGGTTAATAGATTAGATTTAATATAATTTTCAAATGTAAATGATTCACCCATGTCTCGTGCTTAAATCATTAAATGAAATTCTTGGTTGTTTTTACCTTAACCTTGATGGTTCATTAACCTTTGGACACAGTTTGAGGTTCCAAACCTAAACCCAAACCTCCACTTAAGGTGGGTTCAATTTAATGTTTATAATTATTATATTTAACTTATATCTAAACCACCCCTTAGATGATTTTATATTTCCACTTTCTAGTAGAGGTGTTGAATGAATTGAAACATGAAAATGATTGAAATAGAAAGCGAATGATAAGGACATGTCACTTGTCCTTTGTTAGATTATGAATTATACCCATTAATAAATGTGATTAAAATTAGAAGTTAAATTAAAAAATTGAATTAAATGTCTTGTTAAGTAGGTTTAGATATTTTACCTAGTTCTTGGTCACTTATTACACCTTGAGTGATACTTGGTTTCTAATTTAGAACACCTTAAATGGGATCATAAGGCACATTTAATTGAATGAATTATGAATTTTTTAGCAGTGTTGGACATAGATCACTTCAATGATTATATAAAATTGTTGTGCATGGATATCTTTGTCACTTATTTGGAATTTTTGAACATGACTCCCTATGCTCCTTGGGTTCAGGGTATTGGAAATTTCACTCCTTATCTTTTATTTATAATTATTGTACATGATTCTCCTCATCATTTATATTAAAAATTATTGGACATGGTGCTCCTCATGTTTTATTTTTAATTTTTTTACATGTCACTCCATGACCCCTTAGTTAGATTCTTGGGCTGATTACCTTATTTAAAATATGATACCATTATCATATATGGTTTATAAATTTTAAATTATTTTGAAGGAGTTATAGTCATCCAGGAATCCCATGGGGATCTTGATCCCAACATGGATTATATTTACTTTACTTATTTACTTTTAATATACCTATACATTGTACATTTTATATTTTCATGTTGCATTTTCATTATACATCATTGATGGTGGCCTACTAAGTTTACTCACACCCTATCCAGACCATCATTTAATACCTAGATAGATATCATGGATAAAGGTTAGGGCATAGCTTATGCCACTTTCTATAACTTATCAAGGGCTAGGACTTGATATGGGATATGTGGACACAGAATTTTCTTAGACTTCCATAGGAGTTAAGTATTTTATTTATTTATTGTTTTATATTTCTATCCTTATTATATATATTAACTTTTTTATTCTTGACTTCCTTATATTTATGACCTATCATGTTCATGCATGGTTGGTTGTTTGGAACTTTTCTGGTTATATATTTATTATCATCTTTCATTGTTATTCCATTTATTTATTCCATCATTGTTTTTGTATTGATCCAAAGGGAATAGTCTTCCCAATATACCTCTGTTAGACCTTCACTATTAATCATCATCCTCTGGTATATAAGGAGGTATTCTTGAGGCTTTGTCATCAACTTTCCTGTTTACTATTTATATAATGAATCGGGTCATACATGACATCCTCTTTCCATTTCACCTCCATTTGGTTCACAACTCAACTAAAAGGATTATTGTAAGTAGGAAAAACATATCTCTTCATTTTAGTTTGGAAACTTTTTCCTCCATGCCCATGTTTTTTATTTAATTTTATGGATGTACTTATACCTAATTCTATTATTGATTAATAATCATTTTCTATAGATTTTGACTTTATTTTATAAAAGTTTTAAAGGAATAGTTTTAATGTTTTCTATACAATCTCTTTCTCCATACCTTTTCTTCAGTTTTCATTATGAAGATTCCTTTCTAATTTTTCATGGATTTACAAAGAAATTTTTATTCAAATCCTCATTATTTTTCATAAAAAATGTTTTTTTATAATTTATTTCCTTTCTAAAATAAAGGTTTTCAAAAAAATTAAAGAATATATTTTCCTATTTTTTAAAAAAAAAAATATAAGTCTCTTATAAATTTTTTTTCATTGATGTCATTATCCTTTAATGTTTATTATATTTCACTAGGGATATGATTAAATAAAATCATACACTTTATTTCTTGGGATGATTCATTTGTATTCCTTGTGATTATTTTTATGAAATTCATTTCATTCTCATGGGTTAATTATTATTTAATGGAATTATGAAAGTGATCATGTTCATGAGACACACATATGTATGATTTTTTACTATGTGGTGGGTGTAACTGAAAATACATTTCCCAAGAATGTATTAGTTAAATATATGTATCTCGTGATATAATAAGGAATGGGGAGGAAATCTAATCCACTATGTGAAGGTTGGTATAATAATTATAGAGTCATATAATTTATTGTGTAAATATTTATATCTCATGATATAAATAAGGAGTGGAGAATAAATCCAATCCACTATGTGAAGGGAAGTATCAGAATTACATATCCCTAAAATGAATTTATTAAAGCTTTATATCTCATGATATGAAAATTAGTGTAGAGTAAACCCAATCCACTATGTGAGGGGTGGGATTGAAATTATGTATCCCTCTAATGTATTGGGTAAATCTATATTTCTCATGATATGATAAGGAATATGGAGTAAACCCAATACACTAAGGGACTCTATACACTATGTGATTATGGTCTTTAAGTTGAGACTTTACATAAGAAATGGTTTTCTATACTTATATTTATTCCACATTCTTATTCCATAACTCTATTATAAAATCTTTCTATGTGATTTTTTCATGGATCATGATTATTGACTCATATTTACATAATTATATGACTCGTCTCTTATGTTATTTTAAAATCCCCAGTTCATGACTTTTGATTTATGATCTAGTTTTATTGGTTATGATTTGCTTATACTATGTTCAATCTCCTTGATTATATTTTCATACTTACTTGTTTATATTATGCGAACTTTTGTCCATCGATTAGTATCCCTTATTTTTACCCTTATTGAGTAACTAATCTCACCATTTTCATATACTTATATTCCCTAGGAAATGAATTGTATTCTTTGTAATATATCTAAAAAGGTATCATCTATGAAGATTATATGTAGGTGATATTGAAATAAGTTTTTAAAATAATTTGGTTGTGTATCTGATCTCCAAAGACACTAAACCCTTAGGTTATAGGGTTTGATTTATTATGATATGTAATGAATATCCACATAAAATGATAAAATATGTATGTATATTAATTTTTATTCATCTCACATTGATCCACCTAACCCGATGTATATAGTGTGTATAATAATGTACATGTCATGTGGGTCCATCTTTATATCTCGTTGATAATGTGGCTACACACCAAATTATTTAGTTTTTATATACATGGTGTGTGACCTAGAGTTACAATACTTTTAATATTTATAAAATTAAAAAACGCTTGCATTATATATCATTGACTACACAGCATGTATCCTGGAGGCTTACATAGCTTTTAGTTGGGAAATTTGAACTTGTAGCACTTGGAACTTCCTGAAACATCTAATAACTCCACCTCTTGTTGTTCCACTAGTATCACTTAACTACAATTCTCATGAGGTCTCCATTGCACCTCATTCGGATATTTTTTTTCAATATATTTTCTTCTGATCAATTATCATCCACCATTTTTTGAACTATGCTAGAAACATACCACATTGTCACTAGCATGAACCTGAACCCATGAATCTGTTAGTTTTCCTCCATTATAAAATAATGAAACTACAAAAGTCAAAATAATTGGATAACACTTTTGTAGGTAGTATACATTTGTGTTTTTTGAAGAACATGAGTTTCATACAATAATAAAATTATTTTTCATAATGGAAAATCCCTCAATGGAAAATGAATATTCTATTAATGTTTTATTTTACATTGAAATAATTTATCAAAAAAATAATTTAATTAGTGATAAATATTAACATAAAAATTAATCACCATGAACAAAAATCATTATGGTAATAACAAAAATACTCGATATAAAATCATTGGAGAAAACTGAAGCTTCATCACTACAATCATCCCATACTTGGAAATAAATTATTAAATAACTGAATTATCATGATAGGTGAAGGAAACATAAACAATGTATCATATCATTTTATTCAAGAATTAATAAAATAATTCTATTAAATTATAAATACAATTTTTTATTAAACTTTATTCTTTCCATATTATAAAACTTTTCAAATAACTAGAGTCACATAATGAAAATATTTTGTGACAAAATAAAAGTTGTATTATGGGCCCTTTGAGAGTGAAAGAATGATTTATTAAAATATTATTACTCTTTTAATTATAATTTTTATTTTCCTCATACATAAAAATGATCACTAATTAAAAAATATTATCACAGATCGATGATTAGTTAATTTCTTATTACCTAAGAATGTGGAAAAGTACAAGACCTAGGGTTGATCTCTCAAGGAGGCTACTCATAAAACACTATTCTTAAATTTTCACTATTTATATTTTAACTAATATACTAGAAATTAAAAGCTAATATAGTGTGGGTTTTATTAATGTTTTATGATATGTGTGTGTTTGTATTAATGAAAATATAGATGCATTAAAAATATGAAATATTAATAAATAATTTTAGTTGGAATAAAGTTATTTTTATCCTCAGGGCTTCGTAGAGATGTTATATTTGTTCTTAAAAAATATATTATAATTACTCTACTCAATATAAATATTTAGAACTATCACTCTACACCCACCCATTAGAATGGTATTACCTTACAAAGAGACCTCTATATATTGGAGTAATATTTTCCACATCAATACAAATTCCAAATACTACCATTTTTATGAATTAAATATTAAAGAGAAGGAAAATGAATAAACAAGGAATAATAAGATATTAGTAGGGAAATTAGGGTGACCTCACTCCATAAACACTTTAACCACTACTGAAATCTAAAAAGCATCATCACTCAACCCTCAAATGGAAGCAATGTTAATTATCTATTTTCATGGAGTTGATAAGAAGAATAGTAGGAGAAACAAAAATGAAAAAAAAGGAATAGATAAATGGGAAACTAATATATATATATATAATGTATAAAATTATTAAACCAAAGACCCATTACTTGGATACTGAAAATTTAAAACTTTATTTAAAAGAAGTGGAGTAAAAAATTATAAGGAAGAGGGTTTCTAATTTTTTCTTTGAATTTTGTTCTTAAAATTTTCATATGTGTTTGGAACATTAAATGGTAAAATCTTGGAATGTGGAATTCTAAAAAAATTCATTATCTCTCTAAAACAATTTACTTCATTTGTCACATATAAAAGAAGTTAAAACCTGATTATTATATAAAAAATTTATATCTATCAAGATTATTTTAATTCTAATCCTCTAGTTTCTTATGAATTTATATCCATGAAGAAAGTTGAATCATGAGTATACATAGTGAATGAAAATTTTACCTATAATCTTTTCAATATTCCTTAAAAAAAATTATCTGATTTAGAACTTCCATTTTTTATATATGGGACCATATTTAAAATTCATCCAAACTATGAGCAGATTTCAAGGCCCCAATTGTATGCTTCTTTGGGCCTCCTATTTTAGGATTCAGTATTATTTCTAGTTCCATGAAATGGATCCCAATGAATATGGAAGCATAAAAAATGAAATTTAAATTTTGGATTAGTTTATAAAATGTTTTGGCTGAAATAAAAAAATGATAAAAATCACATAAAAATCCAAAATTAAGTCATTTTCATAATTAAGCTCAAATTATTCCAAAAACCTAAAAATGTGACAATTAACCTTAAAATAAAATTTTTGTGATTAAAAAATTGATATTATAGCATAAAATTTATAGAAATATGAGTTTTTTCATTCCCCCGAAATTAACCATTGAACTCCTAGGTAATCATTAAATATCCAAATTAAAATCCACATAAGAATGATAAGTGAGAAAATTTCCCTAATATTTTCCAAAAATAGAATTCCATTATCTCTCATATATGAAAAACAATTACCTTTTGTTTTACTCACTCACATTTAACATTTTTAAACCACAAAAATCAATCCATGGACTAATCACAACTTACTTAACAAAGATATTCAAGTCAATCTTCACTTAGTAGAAATTAAATATAGAGTTATGTTCGTACTTGTAAAATGAATTTATCGCCATATGATTGTAAAAAAATTAAAATTTTAAGCCTAAAAAGAGTAGGTTGAAATATTAAGTATAATACATGAATATTTTAGTTAAAACATAGTAAATTACTCACTTAAGTTCCCTTACAAGATTTACAACACACCCCATTTTTGTGAAATTTTCCATGAGTTGGAATATGAATGAAATGAATTATTTATTCCTAATTCACCATTTTATTCATTTTCTTTATTTTACCCTTTTTTTATTTTTTTAATATAAGATGATATGACTATAAAATAAAATTAATGAATAAAAATTCATGCCCTAGATTTTTGGGAGGGATATGAGTTATACAAGTAATCACAGTGAATAATTGTAAAGATCCTGACTCTAATAACCTGAAGTCGGTGTCTACTTTATTACATTGGCATGTGGTACAAGGAATCACATCCTAAAGGACTAAATAGTTTATTATTCTTGGAAAACTAGACACATACATGATTACCATATTACATATCAATATAAAAATTACAACACAATTTATTTTCAATAATATCATTATTCCCACTTTCATATCCTTACATATCATTCATAGTACACTTCCTGGATTCCTAGGAAAGGAAAATTTTAAGGGTGATCTAAAATTCTTAGTAAGAGTTATGTAAAGTGGAATCTATCATGAGTAAATAAATATTAATAAATATATAAAGGAAAAAACCCAAACATGCATTCCATTTAAATAACTTGATTTTCATGAATAGATAAGGAATAATCAATATGTAAAGGTAAATAAATTAATACACATTCCATTTAAATAACTTAACTATCATGAATATATAATTCATAATCAATATGGCATGGTAAATAACTGAAAAAAGATGTTATTTAATCAATAATTAAAAATGAAATTCATCTTGATATAATATCATTGTGAAAAATTTCATGGATAATAATAACTAAAATCTTAATGAAGGAAATAATTTATTATTATGCATCATGATCTAAAGCATCATGATACCACTATTGTCAAGACCTTTCACAAGATACTTTAAAATAAAAGGTAAAACCCAATTTAATGCTAGGTTATTAATTCACCTAATTAGACTATTGATTCATTAAGGGGTTATATAATTTCAGTCTCTACCCATCACTACATGTCCAAGTAATTCCTCATATATTGAATAATTTATTTAATTCATGAAAAAATTTTCTTATCATTAAATATTTTTACCAAGTAAAGAATATAAATTTATCAATATTTCCACAAATAAAAAATTACTTTCATTATAGAATATTGTATATATAAATTATATATGATTTAATAAATAAAAATATACATGATAAATAATATGGGTATTTATGGGAAATTTGGTGTCTAATGATCATGGGTAAGTGAATATTTCAAGGAAAATCTAATAACTACAAAAATAAATCAAGAAAGTGAATGTCAATACTTTCTTTTTCCAAAATTATCATAAAACATCCATATAAAGAATAATTATGATATCAATACAAAATATACCTAGTGGGGTGTAATTAAAATAAAGGTTTTTTTCCTTTGATGAATATAAATACTATAAAAATATCTTTAAAATCATTCTTCAGGAAAATATCATTTTCACTTTGAAAATATATTTTTTTTTTAAAAAAATTCAAAAAATATTTTAAAATTTATTTTATTTTAAAATAACCTTTTAAAATTATAAATTAATATTTAAAACATTGAGTCGTCATGATGGAAGGATATTTCATACATGTCATACACCTTAAAATAAATATTCCTTTCAAATATTTAGTAAAAACCAAGCATGCCTTGTTTTGAAAACGACATGAAGATTCCTTTCAAAAAAAATTAAATGTAAAAATGGGAAAAAATTAATTTAATAAATATTTTTTAAAATGATACAAATATTTTTGAAAAAAAATTTAGAAAACATGGATTTTTTTTAAAATTTATTTTAGACCAAAGATAGAAATGAAGTCAAATTTTCTTAAAAACCTTTTATCATGAAGTTTAAGTGCCAATTAGTGTAAAAAATTGTACAATTACATGAAAAATTTATTAATAACCAAATTACAAGAAAATTAAAAGTTTTTATTATCCAATTATCAAATAATTTATTTTAATGTAAATTTAATCAAAAAAAACCCAATTAAAATGAGATTCTAAAATAAACATCTCCAATATCATAGCATTAAAGTGAGAATTAATCAATAAATCAATTATGTGTATCAAATATAAATCCAATAAAACAAGTGTAAATAAAAAATATAATATAAAATAATTACACACATAATCTTATAAATATAAAATATTTTAATAATTAATATAACCCAATGAAAATAAATTATGCTACGAAATTCATTACCACTTGGTAAATTTTAATTAAAATAACTTTGGATGAAATAATTCAAATTTAAACTTAAAATGACATTAATTATTAATAAATAATTATATTAAATTTCAAATGGGCATTATATACACCATATAAAATAAATTAGTTATATAACATTACAATATGCCTCAATGAAGGGAAATTGAGACGAAGTCCCTACCTCATGATTCCTTTTGGTTGAAGAAGATTTAACCTCCTATATAATAGTTTTAAACATGTTATTAATTTATAAAATAACTATATAAATATATATAATATCATATATGATCCCCTTATAACATGTTACCACCCGTTTCTTAATAATATTTCATTATTTTCATTGTTTCAGGTGTTAATTACCTTGTTTTCTCATGCATGTTTTGTCATGAAAGTTCTCGTTAGTGCACATATTATATTTTAAATTGGTTTTAAAGTAAAATTAGTTCTATTATATTAAAATTTTAAAAATTCGGGTCATTTTAATATAATAGAACTAATTTTACTTTAAAACCAATTTAAAATATAATTTAACATTATAAATTCTTTAAATAAAAAGGTTGTTTTCAATAAAATGGGTATTTTTCGTTATTTATGGAAAAATCAAATTTTCTGAAAAGTCTAAAAAATTCACACTAAGATAATTTTGATATGATTATTTCAAAAATTAAGTTAATTTTTTAAAATAAATTTTTTTGAAATTCAAAAATACAGTTTTTGAGAAGACATTTCTTTTCTTTTTAAATGATTATTATTTTATTTATAATTAAAAGATAACCATAATTTTCATAATTTAGTTATTATTATTCATACTCACTAACTTAATGTCAAGGTTATAATGGTATACTATATTATGGTTTATTTTGGCTTGGGGTTGCGTGTTCTGAAACTATCAAAGAGATTAAATTTAAAGAAATATATTATATAGGTTCTTTAAGCATAGTGTTTCTTGTCGGATACACTATCGAATATAATTTTTTTATTTTAAAATATCGGGGTTTCACATTCTCCTCATATTCAATAAATTACATCCTCATAATTTAAACTTGATCTCGGTAATCCAGGGTTTGACATTTAGAAATACCATTATTGAAAAACCCACCTCGTAAAAAGGTTAATAAAACATCCTCTTAATAAGAGTGGAAGGGAAATACAAAGGTTGTCCATAATAAAACATAACTAGGTTTCAAAATAGGATAAAATTAATTAAAATTGAAGATATAGACATGGAATAAAAGCATAAATAATTATAGAGAGTGATATAGTAAAATGATAACAATAATGTAAATGATTAGTGGAAAGTTACAGACCTCAAAAACAAAAAATTATAATAATTTGAAAGACCATTTGATTCATCAGATATGAAGGAAATAGGATAAATTTTTTTTTTAATATCTTTTTCCTAATGTGTAGTAATTATTTTACTATCTAGTAATGCAAGGAAATATAATTACTTGATATATTTTTATTTCATAAGAACGGTTTAATCATTTGTTTATGCCTTGGTTAATTTTCAATTCATCACTTACTCTAAGAAATGAATATCCAAAAATGAATTTTTTATTCCTAAAGCACTAAAATTTACTCTTAATAGATCTTAAGATCCATAAAATATTGAAAAGTCTTTATGTCTATCTTTAACTATTTTCTAAAACCAGTATGGTTAGCACAAGTTATCCAATATAATACATTAATATCTAAACCTCAATAGTAAAACCACTAGATCATCATTAATAATTATTAATCAAATCATTCAAGTAAAAAAATTACATATTAACCAGAACATCTCATAGGCATGTGCCAGGTGTTAAACCCTTATCGTCCTTCAGTTATGGGTTCAAGCCCCACGGCCTTACCGGATACAATAGATTGTCACCCGAAATGTGAGTTGTTCTTTTTCTAAAACCATATTAATATAATTACTATGAAATTCCCAAAGTGAAATAAAAAATAATTACCTAAAAATGAAAGATAAGATAAACCCAAAAGGTTACCATTACCTTTAAACTTATTCTTATAAAAGTAAGGAAATTATTCCTTAAAAAACCTTTTCACTAAAAATTATACAAAACCAATGGGTTGAATTTTCATAAATGTCTCCCAGAATATCCTTAATCTTAGTAGAATCCCATCACATAAAAACTAAAATGGGTTTTTTAAGACTTTAAACTCAGGATAAATATTAAACTCATAAACCAATGATGGTATCCATAAGTCTTAAGTTAATAAATACATATATTATTCTAAAATTTAACACAATATTTAGATGTTTCATGACTTTAATAACCAAAATACCATTGGTAAAGATATGTATAAGATATAATTTTGGAATACCAATACATGAATACTTTAACTATTTTATTTCAACATAGATCCTTACTTGTTCTAGTGGATAACCTTTAGAATAGGGCATTGACTCATATAATTTTTAGGTTCCCCTCATTTAATATAACGAACTATAAATGGGTCCCTAGGAATAAATTTATTTCTTTTCATTGTACTCTTAATTTTTCCTCAACAATTCATTTCATTATTCCATTGTTTTTTATATGTAAACCATTTTCCCATTCCTTTGAGACACTTTCATGGATGTCTCTTTCAATATTTCTAACATGAAGGAAATTGATCCTTCTTTCCTCCATGGTCTCTATCTATCAATCTCTTAGTTAACTCCATACTTGTCTTCTTTGGTGAGTCTGAGATTTGGTTAAGGTATAGGTTAATAATCAAATTTTTGGATAACTGATTACGCATAATCATGATATATTTAACTTAATTTATAATCCCATTTGTTTTCCCATAGTCACTACATTGTCCTTCATATTCAATGTTAGAATCATTCCTTTAGGTTCTAAATGTTGAATAAAAACCAAAAAAGCATAGTGTGAGAAACAATAATAATAGTGGAAAAAAAATATAATCATTTATAGGATGTAAAAATCTTTACATCTTATTTTCAATATAATACACATTAGGTTTAACCTAGGTCATTCATTCTTATCATCCATCCAAATCATTTATAATTCTTTGTAAATAAAATGTGAATTATCCAAAGAATATCCCTAGGGAGTGTCAAAATATGTGCTTAGTAAGGCCTATTTTCATGTACTGGGTAATGCTTGAGTCAAGCCTGAGGCACCTTTTTCAGAGTTATTAACCCTAGGTACATATTTTCTAAAACCACATCTACTTGTAGTATCCAAAAAAGGATTTATTTCTATAAAAAACCACATAATATCTACCTTAACAAAACTTTTGGATGTTTTTCTATACTTGTCCACAAGTTATATCATGGGGTTATGTTCCCTAATCTATGCTTTCCTAAATATAGTTCCTAATATTTTTACTAAAATTTATATTATACCAAATATAATAACCATGAATCCAGTAACCCAAAGTTGGTGTCTACTTTATTACATTGGAATAAGATATAAGGAATCACATCCTGAAGGACTAAATAGTTTAGTAGTCATGGTAAACTATAAAAATATATGATTTCCATATTACATTTGAATATAAAAATTACAACATAATTGTTTTTCAATAATATCATTATTCCTTATATCATATAATTTCATATAATTAATAGTACACTTACTAGATTCCTAGTAATGGAAAAAAAATAAGGGTGAGATCAAATATTGTGTAATAGTTACATAAAGAGGAATCTATTATGATTAAATGAATGATAGTCAATATGGAAAGGTAAATATTTTCACATACTTACTATTTAAATAAATTTCCTATCATGGATAGATAAGGAATAATAAATTTGTAAAGGTAAATAACTTAACATGCATTCCATTTATATAACTTTACTATCATGAATATGTATGGAATTATCAATATGGAAAGGTAAATTACTGAAAACACATTACATTTAGTAAATAAATAAGAATGAAATTCATCCAGAGATAATATCATTGTGAAAATATCATTGATAATAATAACTAAATTATTAATGAAGGAAATGAATAATTATTGGACATCATTATCTTAGTCATCATGATACCTCTAATATCAAGAGATTTCACAAGATAGTTTAAAAATATGGGTGAAAACCCATTTAATTATATCTTATTGATTATCCTCATGAGACTACCAATGCATCAAGTGGATATATAATTTTAGGTCCCACAAATCAATGCATGTCCAAATTATTCCTCATATATCGAATAACAGATTTAATTTAATAACAATATACCTTATCATCAAATATTCATATTGAGTAAAGAATACAGATTTAGCAATATTTCCTTCGATAAATAAATAAATTTAAATGTAGAAAACCATGTGTATAAATGATATATGATTTAATCAATAAACATATTCATGAAAAATAATATGTATATTTAGGTTAAATTTAATGTCTAGTGATTATAGGAAAGTGAATATTTCATGGAAAAGTTAATGACTACAAAAATGAATCAAGAAAGTGAATTTCAATACTTTACTAGGAAAAAATTATTATAAAAATAATAAAAATGGTATCAATACAACATATCCCTAGTGTATTATAAGTAAAATAAAGGGTTTTTGTCATTTATGAATAGAAACACCATAAAAATATCTTTAAAAACATTCTTGAGGAAAATATAATTTTATATTTGAAAATGTAATTTTTTAAAATAAAAGTTTAAAAAATCTTTTGAAAATAATTTTCTTAGAAAATAAACTTTGGAAATTATAAATATATCTTTAAAACATTGAGTGGTTATGATGGCAAGAAATTCTATACATGCCATACATGTTAAAAAAATATTCTTTTTAAATTTTCAGTAAAAACAAAATAGTCATTGTTTTGAAAATGAAATGAAGGTTAAATTTTAAAAAAAAAGTAAAAATGGGTAAAAATTACTTTAATGAATCATTTTTAAAAGGATAAAAACATTTTTGAAAATATTTTTATAAAACATGTATTTTGATGAAAAAGAATTTTTTTTCCGAAGAGAGAAACGAAGACAAATTTTTAAAAAAATATTTTATCAAAAACTTTAAGTAAAAATGAGTGGAAAATATTAATATTACTTGAAAAATTCATGAATAACTATATTATAATAAAATTAAATATTTTTATTATCCAATTATCAAATAATTTCTTTTAATGTAAATCCAAGCATAAACAATCCTAATTAAAAAGAGATTGTGAAATAAACCCTCTCGATTATTATGATGTTAAAGAGAGAATTAATCAATGAATTGATTATTTATATAAAATTTAAATCCATATATGGTAGTTTAAAATAAAACATAATATAATAAAAATTTATTACACACATAATCTTATAATATCAAATACAACGAAGAAGTAATATAACCCAATGAAAAGAAATTGATTTATAAAATTCTTTACAGCTTGGTAACTTTTAAGTCAAATACCCTTTGATGAAATAATTATAATTGAAACTTAAAATGACATGAATTATTAAGAAATTTTTATATTACATTTCAAAGGGTTAGTATATGAATCATATAAAAGAAATTAGGTGCATAACATTACAATATGCCTCAATGAAAGGAAATTGAGACGAAGTCCCTTACCTAATGCTTCCTTTTGGTTGAACATGATTTAACCATATATATAATAGTTTTAATCATGTTATTAATTTATAAAATAACTATATATATTTATAATATCATATATGATCACCTTAAAACATTTTAACACCTGTTTATTAATAATATTTCATTTTTTTTCATTTTTTTGGGTGTTAATTGTCTGGTTTTCTCATGCATGTTTTTTCATGAATGTTCTAGTTCGTGTGAATATTATATAGTTAAATCATCTAAATAATTATATTAATTTTATAAATATCATTTTTTTCATTATATAAATTTTTATAATCATTATTTAAATTTGAACATGGAGAAGTAATCACATCGCTTCATGGAGACTGTAGGTCATACGTACGCACGAGAAAAGTTACCATTTCCTTAATGGTTGAAAGGGTAAGGAAGTTTTTGATATATTAATTTTAAAAAATAAATATAATGTCACATATATCACATATATTCACTAAATTTTTCCTTATTACCTTCCATGGAAAGTATAATTGAAAAATGAATTACATCGCTTCGTAAGATGGTAGTCCTCCGTACACACAAGCAACAATATCGTATTTAAAATGAAATGAAATATAAGAGTGTATATGTGATATTAAAATCAAATAAGTATAATAATATCATAAATATCATATAAATTTATTAAATCTATCATTATATCCATAATTTAAAGGTGGTGATGGAAAATGAATTACATTTTTTCGTGAGGCGGTAGTTCATCATACACACGATCGATGGTTTTGTTTCCCATTTTAAGGAAGTGGGGACAGATATAGGTCATTACCTTAACATAATAAGATAATAGTATATTTAATATTATAATTTTATTATATTATCATTATTTAATTATATTTTAATTATTTTGAAGAAGAAAAAAAAATAAAAATGCTCGTTTAAGAACGTTACCTCTTTTTCAGAAAACATCTTAGGTTTGCACCAAAACCCTTCCTAGGTTGTATTTCTGATAAAAAGGAATCTTGGGTGTTTTATGGGATTAATAAAGTTATTTAGGAAGTTATTGGCTGAAACAAATTTATTTGGAAGTGTTAAAAGTGGAGGATAGGGGTAGCATTTTATTAGTGGGGGAGAGGACACACATGGAATTTTTCAAAAGAATCAATTACAACCACATTTTTATCATAAATATGGTCAAAAATTAAGTTTTCCATATTAGATAATATAAATTATTATAATTCCAAATATTTAATCCATTTTCCAAAATTCAATTAACATAATTGGAAAAATCGAATTTAAAATTATACCCACAGACGTGATGAAAAGGTGGGTTTCCAAAGACAAAATTTTCATAATTAAAGAATGTTTTAATATTAAAACAAAAAATAAAAATGATTCTAATGAACTAAATTTGTTAAATTTTTAATATAATTTGGATAATTTTACTTTAAAACTAATTTAAAATATAATTTAACATTAAAAATTATTTAAAATAAAATGAAGTTTTCAATGAAATCAGTATTTTTCACTATTCATCAAAAAAATGAAACCTTTCAAAAATATCCAAAAAATTCACCCTAAGATAATTTTGATATTATGATTTCAAAAATGAAGATAATTTTGTAAAATAAATTTTCTAAAAGTGGAAAAAAAATAATTTTAAATTATGTGCGCAAAGTGTGACTAAACCATTTTTTAGAAAAATACAGCTTTTCAGAAGACATTTATTTTTATTTTCAATGATTATTATTTTATTTATAATCAATAGGTAACCATAATTTTCATAATTTAGCTATTATTATCCATACCCCCCCCCCAATTTAACAGCTATTTTATAATTGTATACTCTTTTATGGTTCATTTAGGCTTGGGGTTGCTTGTTTCACAAACTATCGAAGAGATTAAATTGAAAAAATATATATTTTTTGGTTAATTAAGTTGGTGTTAAATGTAACATATGATATCGTATACAATGTTATTATTTTAAAATATCAGTGTGTTACAATAATTCAATTTAATCTCAAATATTTTATTTTCTTTTTTTTTCTTTTTTTCTTTTTTTTAGAGAACCAGGTTATATGAATGTAATAGAATGAATAATGACTAATTTACATTGTAAAAATTACTAAAATGTTGAAACATGCCCTAAAAACTTTACAATGGTTTGTTTCCCAAATAACACACATGAAATTTCCTACCCCCAAACTCAAAAATGATATATCAATGAAAAAATATTAATATTGAGGGTATATAAGTAAACAAATCTTGTAATATGACCTAAACATATAAGGAAATTCACGGATTTTAAATTAAAAACAGGGGAATATGTAAAGGGTATATCTCAAGTGAAAAATTTAAATAACCAAATAAACACTTCAATCATATTAAAAACATTTCATAAACTCTGAATCTTTGAAATATAAAAAATAAAAAGTTAGGTTTTGTATTAAAAAATCCAAGTTTCCCTCAAGAATGTGTGGGAATTAACACAAATATGTTAAAGTGGTTTAGATTACCTCACAGGATGAGAAAAAATTTTGTGTTAGTGTTTTAGGATAATGAATATAAAAATTTGGTCAAACTCATAAAGATGCTTAAAAATCAAATTCAATGAAAAAAATCCACCACAATAATAATTTAAATCTATTTCTTATAGAATCAAGAAAACTCTCTAAAAATAAATTCAATAGTGGAAAATGATATAAGATATTAATTAAATTTCAAAGTTATTAAAAATTAAATAGAAAATTAAAAAACACACAAATAAATCTAATTAGTTTCACACTCCCCCATACTTAAATTTAACTACCCTTCATTTCATCGCAACAAATGAAAAATATAATGGTGTAAAAAAATGATAATGAGAAATAAAAAATGTTTTAATTTTCCAATGACCTTTTTGGAGTTAAGATCCTTACAACTTCTAATTTATACCTATGGTAAAGAAAGAAAGAAACTAAACATAAAAATTTTATTGAAAGAAAAAAATGAAGGGTGATAAATAAAAGGAAAAGAATGTGGTATGACCCCCCAAGTGAGTGCTTTTTTTCTACCCCTAATCATGTAATTCCATAATTTTTTTACCAATAAGATGTTTCATGGGGTTTTTGTGTCATGATTTTCCACATTTTATCTCTCCCAACATCCTTTAGTGGATTCCAAGAGTAAGAATACCCAAAGAAAAGAAGAAAATTTCTAACCAACAAGAGAAAATAAAGATATAATTTTAGGTTTGGAGGGGCTATAAAAGTTATAGGGGTCCATTTTGACTATCATGGCATCCTTCTCCATGTGATATTTAGTTTAGTGTTGAAAAAATAGTCATTTTTCCCATGGGATCCTCAATATCTTCTTCAAATTCCAACACCATTTTCTCCTTGATGGTGTGTTATTTATCATCTTAATCACCAATATGTTGGTCTAGTACTATTATAGCTGAATATATAATTTCATTATAAATTATTTAAGTTTTCAATTCAGAATTAATGAATATTAGATAAAATTAATTATTAGAAATTGAATCTTCAGTAAAAAATTCAACATCAAGTTCTTTATCCTCAAGAAAATCCACTAGAAATTCATTTTTTATAGGAGGAGTGGGTCTTATATGAAATATTTATTATCCTCCCCAGGTTATTCAACATGAATTAAGGTTTGAACAATCTTTAATTCTTCTTATTCTTTTTTTTCTTTCATCCATAAAGCATTGACTTCCTTGACTATAGTGAATTGTAATTCCATTTTTCTTCTCAATTATTTAATTAATTAAATGTTTTATTGAACTCAAATACTCAAATATTTTTCCCTAAAAATATAATATTGGTTATCAATCCATTAAAAAACTAATCATTATTATAATATATAATGAAAAATCAAGGAAAATTTAATATTCAAAGAAGTTCAATTTTTTTAGTTTCATAATGTTATGATTTTTTTATGAAAAAAAATTGTTTGAAAGTGTTTTACTCCCTATAAAAAGTTAAAAATTAATGAAATGGATTTTTTTTTAAAAGCCTAAATCAATATTTTTTTACCTAAGAATTCATTATAGTTCACACCTAGGGTTGATCTCTCAGGGAGGCCACTCACACGCACTAAATTCTTATCTTCACTATTTATAACTAAAATATACAACTAAATTATATAATAATATAATGGTGTTTTCATAAAATTAATATTATATATATATAGATAAAAATATAAATGAATTCAAAATGTAAAATAATAAGAAATAATATTAGTAATAAGAAAAAAAATTCACTTAGGGATTCACAAAAAATGTTATCCTTGTTATTTAAAATTATATTCTCATGAATATATATAATATAGAGACCAAAAAAATTCACTCTACACACTTCTATTCAAATTTAATGACCCAAAATTGAGTCTCGTCTATGTATGAGTAATGTCTTCTACATTAATACCAAATCCAAAATCTACTATTTTAATAAATTAAATTTTAAATTAAAGAAAAATGAATGAACCAAGAAGAAAAAGAAAGTAGTGGGGAAAGATGGTTGATTGCACACCGTAATAATTTTAACTACTATTGAAATATTATAATAAAATAAAAAGGACACACTGAAGTATAATTAACTCAAAACATCACTACTCCCTCATAAAACAACAGTGAGGTTGGTTCTCTGTTTTCATGGAGATGAGAAGGAGCATGGTGGGAGAAACAAAAAATAGAAAACAAAAGGAATAGAGAAATAGGACACTAACATATATATAATGTAGAAAAATATTACACATAAAAACTACCTGGATTCTGAAAATGTCTAAATATCTTGAAAGTAAGTGGAGTAAAAATTTATAAGGAAATGGCGGCTAATTTTTACTACAAATTTTGTTAATTGAAATTTTACATATGGTTGACCCATTAAATGATCTAATCTTGGAATTTTTCCTTTTAAAAAGTTTTTAATCCATTTTTTCTTCTTATACATCCCAATTTAATCTTTATTGGTCACATATAGAATAATTTATGACTATATTATTAAATAAAACTTTTTTATCCATCTAGAATATTTGAATTCCACTCCTCCTATTTTCCATGTATTTATGGACTTGAAGAAGGACATATATTGATTAGTAAAGGTTAATTAAAATGTTACTTAGTATATTTTAGATATTATTTAAAAACAATTATCTCGTTTTAACATTTCATTTATGAGATATGGGATCAGCTTCAAAATTCATCCAAACTCTGCATAGATTTTGAGGCCCCACTTGAATGATTATTTTGTCCGACCAATTTTGGATTCATCTTTAAGTATAGTTACATGAAATGTATATAAATAAATATGAATTACTAAAAAAATTACTTTAATATTTTTTATTAGTGTAGAAAATTTAATAGTTGAAATATGAAAATGATAAAAATCCCTTTAAAATACAAAATTAAGTCATTTTGACAATTCAGCTCAAATTATTCAAAAACCTAAAAATGTGATAATTACCCTTAAAAATTGGGATTAAAACACTATTATTACAACATAAAGTGAATGAAAATATGATCTCCACCATTCCCCCATACTAAACCATTGAACTTCTGGGAAATAATCAAATATTTGAATCAAAATCCATAAAATAATAAAAAGTGAGAAAAATTTTATGATATTTTCTAAAATAGATTTTCATCATGTAAAATATATTAAAAACAATTCCATTTAATTTTAATCTCTTTAATGTAAATTTTTTTAACCTCAAAAATCAATCAACGACCCAATCATAACTTACCTCGCAAAAAAAATCAAGTCACTTTTCTCTTTTTGGAAGAAAATAGTTTTGGTTGGTGGAGAGAGAGGAAAACATATAAATATAAAATCCTTACTAAGTTAGTGATATCTCAAAGTTTTATGACCACGTAATGGACCTTAGTTTTTTTATCTCTTTCTCTATGAAGAACACCAAGAATATGAATAATGTAAAGAATGTGTTCTCCATTATGTAGGGAGAGATGGAGATGAAAAAATGTAGATTCCTAAAAGATATTCCTTTGATGAAAAATATGAGAGGTGGAATTTTTATTAGAGGGAAAAAAATATTTCCCTTCCATTAGTTTCTCCCTATAAAATCAAAATAATTTTATTTGTTAAAACTCGAATTAAAATCATCCAATAAAAGCTTTGAAATTTCAATAATATAGAATTATAGAATTCTCCAAGCCACATTATCACTTCCATGGTATGTAATCACCATATCATCCTGACATTTCATCACCATGTCGTTGTTCATAATAAATAAAAATAATAATTTATTTTTAATTTAATTAAATCCCAAAAATTATTAATTTATGGGATTGAAGAATTCCATAAAAATTAAACCTCTCATAGGAAAAACCACTCATTCCTAACACAACTATAGTGATAATAGTTTAATTCATGAATTTTTTTAGTATTTATAAATTCATCACTCAAAATACTAAAAAATATATTTAATATATATTATTTATTTTTTAAATCTAGTAGCTCTATAATTAAATAAACTAACTTCTTTACCATATCTAAAAATATTATTAAAAAAATAAATTTCATTATTCTAAAAAGGTTCGGTTTCTAAAAATTTTATCCATATTTTTCAGTTGACAAGACTAGTACTTGGATCAATAGAATTCAAGGGTAAAGATCCACTTCTAGTAGTGGTTAATCAGTATCGAGATATTTTCCTAAAATATTTTTCTAGATTTCCACTAAATAAATACATGGAATTATTTATTGACATACTGACTAGGGAAAACCCTATTTCTTTATAATTTTAGTTTATGTAAGTAATGAAATAATGAAATTTAAAGACATATTTGGGTGAACTTGAGTGTAAAGGGTTCATTCGATTGATTATTTTATATTAAAAAATACAAAAAAAATCTAAGAAGTCTGATGATTCCTTGAGATTAGGAATAAATTATTAGATTTTGAACCAAATTGAGGTGACTCAATCATCACATACATAAATATTAAATTATTTTAGATTAATATTTAATAAATTTAACAATAATAAATGTCTAAGGATCATAAAGTTTTATCATATTTTAATAGTAGATACATAATCAACTTATTTAGTAAAATATCCTCAACTGCACCCACAATGTTCTTCTCTCATAACATTGTTCATAGAAATTTCTTACTTAATACCATTATTCACAACTTAGAGTAGAAGGAAACATATGAAAGGGTGATCTTGGATTCTCGTTAAGTGAAAAAATGGGAGATGTTAATCAATGGTCATAATTGAGAATAATAATTAGGGTGTGAGAACATGATCATAACTTATAAAAATTCACACCCAATTAGTCAAATATATTTAATTATAAATCATGGAATAAGGTTTTGTCAATAAAAAAGATATAAGAAATAAAATTATAGAATCATCAACAATCAATCATGATACATGATAACATATCATATGCATAAGTCATAAGTTTTTTACATACACATAAGTATAGAAAGGCATTTCATTGGTCAAGTTTCACTACCAAAAATATAATTATGAACAAAGTACCATAATGGAAATTCCTACCTGGTAATTTCAAAAATTCTATTAGGAGTAACTTTCATATAATTATATTTATCATCTCTTAGTATTTTATTAACTCCAACATCTCTTAGTAGTTTTTCAACTGTGTCATCATTACCCGATTTATTGGAGGTCTATAATATACCCACTTGTCATCATGAGCTATATAAGAATCACCCATCACATAATCATAATCCATACATATAAGTTCCAAAAGATCATAAAATATTCATCATATAATATTATCATAACACAAGGTAAGGTCATTGGTTTCATAAAGATTTCATCATTTTATCATAGAATAACTCATGGAAAATAAATGGGTTTCATAAATATTTCATCATAACATAATTAACTCATAGGAAAGAAATGTGTTAAATATAATCATCCTTAAATCATCATCGTTATATAAAATACAAATAAATAAAGTATATGGCATCATAATATCATATCCTAAGTTAATCATAACAATCCTTAAAGTATTCTAACATAGATTAAAAATACATTTAAAAGATAATTTTAACCTTTAGTTGAAAACATAAGAAAATATCTTTTTATTTTGAAAAAATTTTAACTAAAAATTCCTACAATATTGAGAAAATATTTTTCTATAAAAATAAAAAAAAATGAAACTTTTAATGGAAGATTAAAATAAAAAAAATATTTAATATGGTGGGAAAATATTTTTATAATGTACACGTTAAAATAAAACATTTTTTACACTTTCAAAACAACTTGTATGGAAAACATTTTTTAAAAAATAATCCTTTTAAAACTTTGTAAAAAAATTAAAAGGTAATGAAAATGAACTTTTTAAAACATTTCAATTATAAGTAAAAATGTCCATAAAATAATTTTGAAGAGCATACACATGGAAGAAAAGGTTCATCAACTAAATAGAAAATAAGGTCGATTTTTCATTAAAAACATTTTATTAATAATTTTAAGTAAAATGAGAGGTAAATTTTAATAATACATAAAAATTATATAAATAAAAAATGTAGGATAAAATATATGGGGTTTAAATTATAAAATCCATATAATTTACTTCAATGTAAATTCATCATAGACGATCCCAAAAAGAAATGAGATTGTAATAGAAACCCTCACCTCAAGTACTGTAATACTTAATATGTGTTCAATTATCTAGTATAATATATATAGATTTATTATAAATATATTATATAAAAATATTCATACATAACTTCTTATGTAATAGTTCTTTATAATTTCTAATTATCCTTTTATTAATAATTTCTTCATTAAAATGAAATGTCTGGTGAAAATTGGTATGTTTTCCATGCATGTTTCAGTTAGATAGTTATGGTACTTACACATTGGTCATTGTTTAATCATATATAGTATCCTAATAATTAAATAAGTATCATATTTATTCATCATATATTCCTTTATAATTATTCATATAAATTAGTGATGAAAAATGAATTACATCACTTCATAGAAATGGTAATCCCTACATACATATAAGTGATGTTTTTTCTTTTTGATGAATGGAACAAAAAAAGGTAAATAATAATTCATAATTAAAAATAATTATTATATAATATATATCATATATATTCATTAAATATAACCTTGTTACCATCCATGTAAATCAGAAATAAAAAATGAATTATATCACTTCATAGAGGTGGTAGTCAACACATACACATGAGCGACATTATCATTTTCCAATGGATGGGAAGGTAAGAAGATATAGAATATATTATAATTAAATAAGTATAATTATTTCATAAATATAATATATAAACAGTAAATCCATTATAATAACCAACCATAAAAGATAGTGATGGAAAATAAATCATATCACTACGTTGAAGCGATAGTCGACACATTTTCATGAGTGATACTTTAATTTTCCATTTAATGGAAATAAGGTATAAATGGTTATAAAATCACTATAATAACATATATATATATATATATATATATATTTGATTAATCATTTTATTATGTATAAAATAGGTTTAGAGAAGGTGTAAAATAAATAAAATTGAAAGTAATTGGTTAAGAGTTATACCTCTTCATTGAGAAACCTACATTTTCATACACCTTAAGACTTAAAATGATGGTATTATGATAAAAATAATACCTCTAGTAAATTGGTATAGATGTTAGGAAAATATTTGGGAAAGGATTTTTGAGTTAAGAGTCTCTTTAATTATTGTTAAGATAGGATAGGGGTGTCCTTTGGGAGAGGACAGACTTATAATTTTTCAAAATATTAAAATATATTAATGTAATTTTATTGTGAAAGTGGATCCAAATGGATAAGAATTAAAATTTAAGATAATATAGGGTCAAAAAATATTCAACCAATGACAATTAGATAATTTTTTGCGGAAATATTACCCTTATATCTTAGTTTACCCCTGCCCCTAATTTGGAAATGATTATTCCAAATATGGAGTCCATTTTATCAAATTTAATTCTCATTCATAATGAAAAATTAACTAATAGGCTATACTGATGACATTTAAACAATAATAATTCAATATTATATTTTGGCTCATTTAAACTTAGTATTTTATGTAAATAAATCTATCAAAGAAATTAAATTTATTTATAGAAAAATATATCATAAAATCTCGTGGTGTTACATTCTATGCCCTTAAAATAATTTTTCCCTTGAAATTACATCACTCTAATACAAAAAAAATTGAGGATACTTCTTCATAATAATATCTTTGACTCCCATTTATCTTCCACAAATTTATAGTTTTGCCTTAAATTTTTGACCACATGATTGGTTTTATTTCATAGTACTTTCTCTCTTTGACCCAGAATCTCCACTAGTTGTTCCTAATAAAAGAGATCATGCTCCATTGGTATGAAATATGAGTTCAGTACATATTAAGGATCAAGTATACACTTTCTCATGAGAGGTACATAGAAAACGTCTCAAACATAAAATAATTGGAAGCCCAAAGTGATAATAAACTATCCCAATATGATTAAGAATATCAAAAGGGACAATATATATAGAGATCAACTTTCTATTATTTCTAAAACTATTAACCTTCTTCCATGTAGAAATTCATAGGAATACCTTCTCACAAACTTTGAATAATATATCTCACCAATGAATATCAACAAAACTCTTATGTCGACTCTAATCTACCTTTAGGTACTTTTGAAAGGGTTTAACCTTATCTTCTATTTTCTCATCTATCTTAGGTCCCAATAGCTTTCGTTCTCCAACATCATCCCAACATATAAGAGTTCTTCACTTTCTGACATATAAGACTTTATATAAATCCATTTCAATGATTGAGTGAAATAAATTGTTGTAATAAAACTTGACCAGATAGAGGTGTTAATCCCAACCACCTTTGAAATATATAGAACATTCTAATAAAATATCTTCTATGATTTTAATAGTATTATAAAAATAAACATATATATGAGGAGAGCATTTATTACTAAACCTCAACTCTATATCCAGATATTTTTGAAGACTTCTCTAAAACATCAAATTAATCCTCATATCCCAATATTATACAATTGATAGTGATACTTCATAAAATATCACTACTTAATGTATATCATGGAAAGATGATTAGGATTGAGATACATACTCTAAAATATCCCTTTTCATGTTGTCCCACCAAAAATAATCTTTTATATATCTATACATATTAATACCTCCAAGACTAATAGAAAATTATGAACTATGAGTTTAATACAATATCTCATTCTCTAAATCTAGTATTTATGAGGCACATAATTTTTTATTAAACCATATAATTGCATCATAATCATGGTTGAACTCAATAACATTCATCACCTTCTTATTTAGTTCTACACCTTCATTTTACACTTATTTAGTCCTCACATAAATGGATGTTTAAAAATCCAGCTAATAAAGATAGTATATTTATCCCTTACTTATGATTTTAAGTTCCATAATCTAAAAATACATAAGTATTGGATCTCTTTAAATCCTCATCGTAGATAAACTAGCATGGTCTTTCTAACTCAAAGCATCAGCCACCTTGTTCACATTCCCATTATAGTAGTGTATTGGGTAATAAAAAATTTTAATCAACTCCAATCATATACTTTGTCTCATATTTAAATATTTTTGTGTGAATATATACTTCAAGATTTTAAAATTATTATAAATATCACATCTTTCACTATCAAGAAAATTCCTCCATATTTAAAATACAAAAATTACTTTTACCAACTCCAAATAATGATTTAGGTAATTTTTCTCATAAATTTTAAATTACAATAAAGAATAATCTATTTACATATCAATAGAATAAGGAAACATCTTATTACTTTCTATGATGAATCACTGTATATCACAAACACTTCTCCATTGTAGGGTAGTATAAGAATAGGTGTGCTAACCAACCTTCTTTTCAACTCCTTAAAATTTTTCACATCTTCATCTATCCAAACTAATTATCTCCCTTTTGAGTCAAATTAGTTATTATATTATATATTCATGATAAATATCTCACAAAACATAAATATTATCCTTTCAACCTAAGAAAACTATGGATATTGGTTACTGTGATTGGTATGGTCCATTGATCAATATCTTTTTTCTATAAAGGATCCACCGATATACCCTTGCTTGAAATTACATAACCCAGGAATGTGACTTTCTATAACCAAAAATCACACTTATTAAATTAATCATATATTTTTTCCTTCTTATGGTTCTTCAAAAAAATCCTAAAATGTTCTTCATACTCTTCTTTTATATTTAAATATATAAGACTATCTTCTATAAATAATACCATATATTGATCGAGTTAACCTATAAAGGCATTATTCCTTAAATCTATAAATATTTCAAGAGAATTGGCCATTCCAAATGGAATCACTATAAATTCATAATAACCATAACTTTTATGGAAGGCTATCTTGGGTATATAATCCTTCTTGACCCTCAATTGATTATATCCACAATAAAATTCAATCTTATAAGAGTATGGATCTTCACACATTTGATTAAACAAGTCATAAATATGGGGTGGAGGATACTTTTTCTTGATGGTGATCTTGTTAAGTTTCTAATAATCAATGTAAAAAAAATGCATTAATCCATATTTTTTATTAAAAAAATAATAGGTTCACCCCATGGGTATACACTAGGGAATATGAATCCATTATAAAGATTATACAAGAGTTTCTTCTTTGATTCCTATAACCTAATTGGTTCCATTATATAATGAGTATCTAAAATAGGTGTAACACTAGGTATGAGTTCTATTTAAAACTCAACTTCATGATTTAGAGGAATAATAAGAAAGTATTTAGAAAATACATCATCATAATCCGAAAAAAATAGTCATATATTTGATGTAGAGTTTCCCCCCAACCATTTGAGATAAATATCCCTCATGAATATAAAGTAAAACTAATATAATGTAAGTAACTTCCATTGGAAGTTAATATTCATCCTGACACGAAAATACTATCATAGGTTGGTTCAGAATATAAAATGTGGCTTCCCTTGTAAATTGATGTGGTATCTATATATAGAGATCCAATCCAAACCAAAAATCACATAAAATTTAACTATAGGGAGAATCACAATATTTTCATGGAGTATATTCCCAAAAAATTCTATTAAAGATAAGTTATAGACTTGAGATGTGATCATCATATCATTATGAGTGTTTACTTATAACTAAACATTTAATCATTTATATGGTGATGTGATACCCTCGTAAAATTATTTAGATATAAAAGATTGGTTAAATCTATAAATAAAAAATCTATTGTAGAGTGGATGGTAAGTGTACCTTTTACCACTTCATTATTATGACCCACTTCAGCAGTTGTGGTCACATGAAATATCCTTTTGTCTCTTGGATTAAGAGGTTGTGGGAATCGATAGTCATCATTAACCCTAAGATTAATTCAAAAATTGGCATAATTTACATACTACTTTTAATTATATCATTAGAGTGTGGGTGGAACATTAGGTTCATCTTTTTAACCATTCCTTTCATTGACTGTTCTCTTCATATCACTTTCGAATTATTTTTATTGATGTACTTAATTTCCACACTTAAAAAATTTACCATGACTGATAAAGAAACTTTATTTTTGTTTCCTCCCACACTTATAACATGAAGTAATGTTAATTTTCTTTCTTTCATGGATTTTATTATTAAAAATTTCTAAATATTCTATATTTATATTTTTTCCCAAAACCAAGAGAATAGTAATTGTCTCCAATTTTCATTTATATATTAAGATCACATAAAACTATTTATTTATAGTTATCAAATTATCTTATAGAAACTTATTTTTAGAGACTTAGTCTTAATAAAGCAAATAATTAATTAATTTTTCTTTCATGGTCAATGATAAAATTCAAAGCATAACTTGAAATTATTTTTACATTTTCCTCATATGTACTAATGGAATAGACACATTTTTTTTCTTTAGTTCTAGGAATTACCACTCCATTTTTATTTTAATATATTAAGGTAAATACTTATTGGAGAATAAATTATTAAAATATTACAATTTCATAAAGTCAAATTCCTCTTATTTCCTATTATTTTTTATAAGAGTCCACCATTGATCAGGTTCACCTTATAAATGATAAAAATACAAAATAAATTTCTCATGAACTGGGAACTGGAGAATGAAAAAAATATTTTTAGTGGTACTGATCGATTATTTAGAATTAAATGGATCATAGTAACCACTGGAGGAAGGTTTACATTTCCACATAAAATACTCAATATTGAGTTATTCTATCCTTTGTCCATTTTTAAGTTCAGCATGATTCATTTTTTAAATAATATATTGAGATATTTGGGTGATAATAGCCGTAAGATTTTACATCACATCTCCCATTTCATTTGGTTTCTCATGAGGATGTTCATTTCATTATTCATCGCATTCATTATTCACACAATTCCTCCTGGTTCCATTCATTTACTAAAACCAAAAAAATAACTTTGTGTTACCAATAATAATCATAGTGAGTAATCATGTAATCATGAAAAATCATTAATATGATGTCTAAATCATGAAACCTTCTTTTAAATCTATGAAACCTTTGGTTTAACCTAGATCATTTAGGTATATCATCTTTTCAAATCCTCTATAATGTTTCATAAATAAAATGTGAATTAACCCAAGTATATCCCTTAAAAGTGTCTATCCAGGTGTGAATTCTTATATCCACTTATCATTCACCAAACATGATTGATTTAATACCCAATACACACCTTTTAGAGTTGTTACCCTTAGGTGCATATATGCCACAACTGCATCCACATTCTATTATCTAGATAAGGATGTATTTTCTAGTGAAATAATATAATATCTACTTTAACAAAGCTTTAATATTTCATCTTATACATAGAATTATCTCTAGGGTTTTCAATAAATTTATCTAATCCTAATCTCTAAAAATAATTAAACCATAATTTTATACCAACTAAGGTGACCTTCAGATAACATACATAAATATTGCATCATTTTATATGAATATTAAATAAATTTCACAATAATGTATAGCTAAGGACCATAAATCTTTAGTTTCTTTAGAGAATATATAAATAATCAACATATTTCATAAAATTTTTCAATATATCCCACAAGTCTCTATTCTCTTAGCACCCCTATTTGACATTTCTTACTTAATACCTTTCTTCGTAACTTAGATAAGAAGAGAACATAAGAATGGGTGAGCTAATATTCTTAGTAAGGGTAAACATAAGAGATATCAAAAAATTATTATAAGTGACAATAATTATAAGGGTATGTCAACATGATCATAACTTACAAAATTCATACCTAGTCAATGTAAGATCTTTAATTATGAATCATGGAATAATTTATTAATCAAAAAAAACTATACATAAAAGTTTAGAATCCTAAATAATCAATAATGATCCATAAGAACATGTCATAATCCTAAAAAATTGGTTTATGGCATACACATAGGCATCGAAAATCATTTCCCTATTCAAGTTTCACCCCCAACACTATCATTGTGGACAAGGTACCATAATGGAAATACATACCCATCCATTTTTAAATTCTATTAAGAGTAACTTCCATCTAGTTAACTCCATCATCTCTCAGGAGTTTTTTAACTCCATATTCTCTTGGGATTTTCTCAACTTCTTAATCATTAACTAATGCATTGGAGGGATAAATAAACCCACCCATCATCAGGATCTATAACGTTCTCACCCATCACATAATCATAAACCATACATATAAGTGCCATAAGATCATAAAAATTTCATTATATCATCATATCATAAACCATGTAAATTAAATGGGTTTCATAAATATTTCATCATTTCATCATATAATAACTTGTGTAAAATAAATGGGTTTCATAAATATTTCATCATAAACTAATTAACTCATGGGAAAGAAATGGGTTTTATAGAATCATCCTTAAATCATCATTATCATAGGACATCAAGAGAAAGGAAGTGTATGGTATCATAAGATCATATTCCCACTATAGAATTATAATCCTTAAAATATATTTGCATAGATGAAAAATATATTTAAAAGGTCATTAGAACCTTCTTTAAAAACATGAGAAGATATACTTTTAATTTGATAACATTTTAACTAAAAAATCCCAGAATATTGAGAAAATAATTTTATTTTAAAATAACCATGGAAACCTTTAAAGAAATATTCCATGAAATGAATAGTTATGATTGTAGTAAAATCTTTTAATGTTGTATACAATAAAAAAACAATATTTTCACACTTTTTCAAAAATTCAAAAATAGAATGTTTGAAAAACATTTATTTAAAAATAATCCTTTTAAACAATTGTCAATAAATTAAAATATAATGGAAATGAAATTTTCAAAACATTTCAATTATAGGTAAAACTTCTATAAAATAATTTTGAATAACATTGACATGGAAGAAAAAAATTTTCGACCAAAGAGGAAATAATGTCAATTTTTATTTAAATACATTTTCTCGATCATTTTAAGTATCAAAAGAGAGGAAAATTATACTAATATATAAAAAAATATAGTGATAACTATAGGTGAATATAAATTATGGGGTTTAAAGTATATTATTCATATAATTTCCCAAAATTTAAATCTATCATAGACCATCCAAAAAAGAAATTAAATTGTAACATAAATCCATACCTCTAGTCTTGTCTTGATTGTTATATGTTAAAATATCATGTATAATATATATATATTCATTATACATAAATTCCATAACCATATTGATTCATAACATACTATGTAACATTCCTTGATAATTTTTAATTATCCTTTTATTAATAATTCTTCATTGAAATGAACATTCGAGTGAAAACTAGTCTATTTTCCATGAATGTTTCGGTTTCATTGTTCTGGTACATGCACCTTGGTAATGATTTCATCATATAAAAAAATATGAATAATGAAATAATTGTCATATTTATTCATCATATACACTTTATAATTATTTATAGAGAGTGGTGATTACCAGTTAATTACATCACTTCATAGAGATGGTGGTTTGTATGTACGTACAAGTGATGATTCCACTTTTCGATGGTTATAAAAAAGAAAGGTAAAATAATAATTCACCTTTAAAAAATAATTATTATAATTTAAATATAATATATAATCATTAAATCTATCATTATTAACATCCATGCAAAGATGAAATGAAAAATGAATCACCTCGCTTCATGGAGGTAGTAGTCCACACCTATGCACGAGAAACATTATCATTTTCCAATGGATTGAAATGTAAGAAGTTAGAGAATATATTATAATTATATAAGTATAATTATTTCATTAATATCATATATTAACATTAAATCCATCATAATAACCAACAATAAAATATGGTTATGTAAAATGAATCATATTGCAACATGGAGGCAGTGGTCCACACGTAAACATGAGTGATACTTTCATTTCCAATTTTATGGAAATGATTTAGAAAATGGTTGTTCCATCATCATAATAAAATCTCATTTTATAAATTAAATTGGAGTCATCATGTTATGATTCATACATTAGGTTTGTAAAATTTGGAAGAAGAAATAAAATTAAAAGTACTCGGTTAAGAGTTATACCTCTTAGTTGAGAAACCTACTTTGTCTTACACCTTAAGTCTTGAAAAGATAATATTATGATCAAACCAGAAACTCTAGTATGTGGTTAGAGATGTTAGGAAAGAATTTTTATTTTATATTTTATAATATAATATGATCTTTAAGTTTTTGGAAGAGAGGATAGGGGTTTAATTTTATAGGTAAGGGAGAGGACACAGTTGGAATATTTCAAAAGATTAAAATATATTAATATAATTTTCTTGTGAAACTGGCTCCAAAGGGATAAGAATTCAAAATTTAATATAATATTGGGTTAAAATATCTTCATAAAAATAAAAATTAGACAATTTTATATGGCAATCTTACCCTTATCTTATAGTTTAACCCCCCCCCCCCCCCTCAGTAAACTCATTATAACCTTAACTATGGTAACAAATTTTTACTATTTTTAATATTCATTATTACCAAAAATAAAATTGGAATCATTACAAAATTTTGACATGATTATTAAAAATATGGATTCTATTTTATCAAATTAAATTCTTATTCATACATACAATTTAATGGCTAGGTTATAAGAGTGAAATTTAAATATTGATAATTAAATAGTATATCACAGTTCATTTAAACTCATTATTACATGTAAATCAAGATGTTAAAAATATTAAATTTATTTAATAATAAATATGTCATAAAATATCAATCTGTTACAAAATTAATAATAAAAAAATTATATCTTACCCTAAATCAATGTCTTTATTGAATAGTTGAATATAGCTTATTATTTTTTCAAGATTGACCTTCGATCTAGGTATCATCATTATAGTATAAGAAAGAAGGAACCCTAAAGATAGATTTTAAAAATAAAAATTTCTTTTATGAGTTTCTGGTTATTTATTTTGGGGTTACCAATACACATATAATATTCATGGAATTAATTAAAAAATCTTCTACAAGTACTTGGAAACCTTTATGGTTATTTTTGGAAGATATTATTATATATTCAAGATCATAAAAAGATCATGGGTGACACTAAGATATTATTTTATATATTATGTGTTAAATTAATTTATATGATATGTTCTTTAAATTTCATTTATGGTTTTTTGGGATGAATTTTATTAGCCATTATTAATTTAAAAATAGAATATATCTTAATATTGAGAAGGTTAAAGTAGTGATATATTAGGATACCCCAAGAATTTATTTGAAATATAGTGATTTCTAGGTTTAGGAATATATTATAAGATATTCATTTAGGATTTTTTAAAATTGGATTCTCTTATAATATCCTTAAATTAAAAATAAGAAAATTTTCATTGGAGTGTGAAGTTCCAAGATTTATTTAAGGATTTGAATAAAATATTTACTTTAGATTTAGTTTTATTTATTCCTTATCCATTAGTTTGTTAAGAATTGTATTATGATACTTTTAGATTGGGATTAGGATGTTCCCTGATGCAAGGAAAAAAGTTTATGACATATGAGTCTAAGAATTTGATACCTCATGAAAATAATTACTCTATATATTTCATAGAATGAGTTATTTTGGTTTAATAATTAAATAGTTGGAGGAATTATCTTTTTTTTTTTGAAAAAATTATAGCATATAAAAACCATAATCATTTAAAATATATTTTATCACATCATAATCTCAACCTATGACAATGCAGGTGGGTAGTGTATCGTCAAAATTTTAATTTTGAGATTATATATACATTGAGGAAATAAAATACAGTGGTGAATAAATTAAGTTGTAAGGATTCAATTTAAGCATTGAAATAATTTGGGGATAAGTTTTCTATGGGATTGTTATAGGAATTTTACATGGAATTGGAAAATAAAGTGGATGGGGTGGGTATCTCTAGCCTCAATGTGACATCAATGTTTTCAGACTGAGTGAGGGAGAAAAAGTTATTTGATGAGGGATATAGGTGGATAATTTATTCCTTAAATATTAGGGATACCACTTATGGATGGATTGTTTCACCAAATTTAGTCCTTAATTTTAAATAATGGATAATAATTCCTATGGATAAAATGAATAAATTAATGAAATCTTTTTACTATTTAAGTTAACTAGTGCACCTCATAGATACCAAGATGTATCAAAAAATTATATACTAATTATGGTGACCAGGAATGAATAAATATCTTACTTAATTTATTTCTTTTTATTTAGTTTTCCAACAAGCGAATATCGAGTACCAAAAAATGGAAAGGTTTTTGTAACCTTTTCCTGTTCCAACGTGAAATTGGGAGAAATTTTTTTGGATTTCATGAAATTTTTTTCAAAATAATACTAGAAAAAAATATAGTGTTTGGGTAGTAATTAATAAAATAATTAAATCAATTAATTTATTACCTATATAATAAACATGCTAAATTGATGACCATGGAATGATTTATTTGAAGTATTTTTTTAGAATTAATGGGTTTCTAGAGCCTATAATATATGATAGGGATCTAAAGTTTACATCTAGATTATAGAAGGGACTTTAAAATACTATAGGTATTCACTTGAATATGGGTACAGCATATCACCCCTATATGGATGGATGGAAAAAGTATGTTATTAAAAATTTTAAAGATATGATTAGATCATGTGTTCTTAATTTGGGAGATCTCATGAATATCATTTATAATTAGTTGAGTTTTTTTTTTAATAATAGTTACCGATCATAAATTTTTATAGTTCTATCTGATGAATTTCATGGTTATCCTTGTCAATAATCATTATTTTGGGATAAAAGTGGTGATAGGACTCTTGTCGTACTTGTTTTAGTTTAATAGATAATGTATCAAGTTATATTAATTTTATATCATATTATTTTATCTCAGAGTTAGTATAAGTCATATATTAATCATCGATGATAACCCTTGAGATTTGGTGTCAGGGAACATGTGTTCTTGTAATTGATTCCCATGTTAAGACATCAAAGGCATTAGAAACAAGGGAAATTAATACCATTATATATGGGGTATTTTGAGATCATAGATAAAATTTGTGAAGTAACTTACCAATTGTTGTTTCCAAAACATTATATAAAGATTCATAATATTTTCCATATTTTCCATTCGAAGAGGTATCATTTAGAACTAACTCATATATTAATTTGGGAAATGGTTGAGTTAAGTATTGATTCAAATTATATAGAAAGACCTATTTGTATATTATATAATGGATATAATATCCTTAGAGGATGGAATATTTATTTGGAAGGGATATTATAGAAGCATAGAATGATTTATGAAGATACATGGGAAAGGTAAATTGATATAAAATAGTTGAGTTGAATCATTTTGATGATGAAAGTGCTCAATGATGTTTTTTTTATAAAATTTCTCATGGTGATGATAATTATAATTCTTTTTCTTTGGGTTTTGTGTTTATTAGTAAATTTTTCATGAATATTTAATATAAAATTTATTTTTAAGGGATTTCAATAATTTTTTGGTATTGAATTTGTGAAATATATTATTATATGATCACTAAAATTAATGTTAAATACATAATTTGATCATAAATAATGTTTTTACCTTATGGTTTATGTTTTATATGAATCTAAATATCTTGTAGAAGTTAGGAAAGGTTTTATAAAGTATGAGTTAATTATCGTGTAGTTAGAAAAACTATATAAAGTAACCATGTAGTGTGGTTTTAAAGATAGTTAATAATACATGGTTACATATAAAATTAAGAAACCAATAATTTCACCCATGAATTATGGGTATTGAGGTAAAGTAGAATGGACGGTTATCTATATGGTTATGGAGATCATGCAATCTAACATTGTATTCATAATTTAGTTGCATATTTTCTCTTTAAACCACTGGAAACTCCTATAAAATTATCTTATATTCACTCAAAAACACTTATATTATTCTATGGGCCACATAATGGTACTTTTATTCTCTCTCTTATATTTTAATTAATCATTAGTGTGGATCAAATGTTTGACATAAAATCTTAGATACGATCTAGATTTACTTTCTCACTCTTGGATTATCTCAGTATCACTCTTATATCTTGGATTTGGGATGTTTTATTAATGTATATAAAGGATTATATTTTTAATTAATACTAATCATGATATGTATTTAAGGATTCATTCCATTGGTGTGACTAAAGATTGTGGATTTGGAAATTATACTGCACAACATATCTAAGTAGGTTTCTTCAAAATATTCTATATAGTTATCCAATATAATATGTTTTGGTTGGTTAATTATTATTGAATAATTATTTTAATTTAATTATTTATATATAATAATAATTTTTTGAAAATTTTGATTATAATATGGAATGGGTTTTCCTAGTTTTAGTGGATTTTATATTCATTGATGTTTTGAATTGAAAATGGGGATGTTTTAATAAAATTGATTTAATTTTTCAAATTATGGATGATTAAATTGTATTTAATTAATTAATTATGATTTTTATGAAAAATGAATATTTAATAGAAAACAGGGAGATATGTGATTGAGCATAAATGAGCTCGTAAGGGGCTTCGTGAGACGCTAGGGTTTCCCCAACATTGTCTTCTCCTCATACGTTTTAGGTCGCATGTGATTCCCTCCTCAGTGCTTCTATTCAACTCATTCTTGGCGTATGTTCTCTTCTAGTGACGACATTGTGCGGCCTCATCCACATTGGAAAACCTCATTTTTTGATGGCCTCTTCTCACCCTTTCCTTCGAAGCTAGCTAGGGTTTCACATGGAGTCATGGTGTTGGTCCAGTGTTTGTGTTCCAAATGCTGCTATCAGTGGGTATCCGCTACATTTGGTGTTTTATATGGGTGTGCTGGGAGGATCTGGACACCATGTGTGGTTTTGAATGCGGTGTTGGGTTATGTGGTTGGCTTGCGGTGGGCTTCTGGTGATCTGGAATTTGGGAGGTCATCTCTTCAGTGATGTTGCCTTCTTTTTTGATCTTTTGACTACATTTATAGGTTTTGTATGTGAGGATTTTAGATTGTGGCTTGCGGTGCCGACAGTAATGGGTGGCCCTTCTCAGTTTCTTGTTTGGTCTCCTGTTGAAGGATAGATTGGGGGTTCAATGAGGCGAGTCTCTTTCTAGTGTTGGCCTCGACATGCTGGTTTTCTGATTTTCTGATGTTCTTTGGAGTTTGTCTTAATGCTGTGATTTTGATTTTTGGTATGAGATTCAATATGTATAAATTTCAAGAGGTTTCCTCATAAGGGTAGTGTTCTTAGTTTGATCTTGAAGGTGAAAAGTTAGTTCATCTGGACTTGACCTCTTAGAACAGGCCCCATAGGAGGATATAGAGCAGGCGGTTCATCTTTACAGTGTTTTATGGATTTGGTTGTTTGAAAGGGTATGAAATCATCCATCATATCAGGCCTATGCTTTGACATAGGACACCTTCTTTCTGCATAGCCTTACAATGTTGGAGAGCTTCATCGTGATCAATTTCTTGGGAGGGGCATCTCCTTGTGTTAGTCTTTTTTTACTCTTTTTATCCTTCGGGTGGGTTTTGTCTTAATTCCATAGAGTCTGCATAGTTTTCCCCCTTCTTCCCTTAAAAGGGGTATTTATCAAAATAATAAAAAACATTTTAAGGCCTTCAGGCTGTTGGATGGAATAGAAAATAGGTTTTATGAAAATTCCCTTGGTAACAGTTAGATTTTTGATAAATGGTTTTAATGTGATTTACAATTTCTTATAATGAATTTTCATGAGAATTATTTTTGAAATCTATAATATTTATTCATGGTAAAGTGGACACTTAGATAGAATATTTAAATTAAAAATAGTTGTTTTAACCAAGGCCAAGAGATCACCTTGAGGTTTGAGTTTTGGAAATGTGGGTGGGTGATGACTAAACATATTTGGGAGTATTTGGCAAGTAATGATTTGATTTTGGTCAAGAGAATAATGATTCATACTTGGTAGATAACTATAATTTATTTTAATTATTGGATATATTTTATCAATTTTACTTTTAAAGAGTGTACTTTTTGGGAAATTTGGAGTTCCTATTTGTTTTTAAGTAAACAAAGAGTTTTCATGGATTTTGGAGAAAATGAAAAGTTTACTTATAGTGACATTGATCTGGATAATTGAATGGTACCAAAATCAGGTCACTACTAACACCAAGAAATGTCACTAATTCCCTAGGGTTGGATAATATATTTTTTGATCTTGTTATAATGTTTAGGAATAATTTACCTACTCTAGTTGTATAAATAATTTCTAATTAGGTTCTACCAAAAATCTAACATGACTTATCTATAATTCAGGAATTTTAAAAATAAAAACAAATACTAAACAATCCATATGAGAAAATATAATAATATAATCATATAAAACTCTCTATATGTATTTACACTATACCAATCAACATAAATACAAAATATAAAAATAAGAAATAAAAAATGATAAGGAGAAACAAGGACAAGGATAATGAAAAAAAATTGGAGAAAAGGTGATGTGCCAAACATGTCCTAAAGTCATCACACTATCTCCTTCAATATGATCATGGGGTCCAATCCATCTTATGATATGCATAACCAATAAACTATAATCCCCCATAGATACTTTCATACCTATATATTCTTCAAATATAGTAAGTGAAACTATATATCCCATGAACTACCCATACAGGGTTTAAGCATAAATACTAAGAAGGGTATCATCAATAGTGTCTCAACTCACATAGTGAATAGACATGTGTATAAATGAATATGTCTACACATTTATCCATATAAAATAAGAAGGATTTAGTAGTCAAAAATAAAAGTATATAATCAGATAGATAGAGAAGTGATTCATATACCGGTATCAACTATAACTGATGAATCCTTATACCAAGAGGGTACATACCTATAGTACCTTATTAGGCCTAGCCTAGAATCTAAAATAGTGTGTCAGTACCCTCCTATTTAGGAGGCTATTCACACACCTTCATATATTATACACAAGTATATATATACCCATCTATATATATGTGTGTTCATGAGATGACACGAGCATAGCATGCATATATTTTACATAATTTCCATAATTTAAACATTGTATCTCATAAATAATCACGCATCCACATAACCCAAAGGATTAGAGTCTTTGGAGATTAGCTACATTAATTTCAAATTTTAAATTATTTTTTCAACATATCCCAAAAAATTCTCGATATATAAATTCCCCTTAAACATATTCCAATATGTAATTACCTGGGAAAATTGGAAACATAAAGAGGAATGAGAGAAAATGATTAGTAAGGGAAAAACTCATCAATAATTCATAAAGAGTTAGAATATAATCATGTGGGGAAGCATGAAAATGGAAGAAATATATGATTTAAAAGAGAATTAAATCCTAATATTTATCTGTAAGGTATGATAGATGTATATATAAAATAAAATGGATTATTATAGAAGTATAAGATATACCATGTTATAAGTGTAATAAACTCAACTCATGTAAGATAGAGCTGGTGATTTTTATATTTCATTTTTATAATATATAAGATATTTCATCCTAATAAATCAAATAGTTTAGCATTCTTATAATATTAAATACATACATGATTCTCAAAATACATTAGAAATATAAATTATATCTTTTAAACTTCATAAAACCTTTTTATTCCCTTAGTATAGCATTTAAATCATTCAAATATCCCTTACTGGTACCTTAGGGAAAGTAAAACGTAATAAAGGGTGGGCTCAAATTCTCAGTGAAAGAAATTTTATAGTAGAATCTATCATGAATACATAATTCATAAACAGTGTAGAATAGTGAATAATCAATACATATTCCATTTAATAAATGACTTGATCCTGAAATTAATCCATAGATAATAAAAATATGGTAATCGCATGGAAAATAATAAATGATTTTTCAATTATGGAATGTATAATTCCATATACTTAAATCTTTCCATCAAAACCTTGGTCTACACTCTTTAAATAATTGGGTAGGCAATACACCAAATACCCAAACAATACTTAATTCATGCCAAACTGATTGTCTTGTGAGACCTAACAATGAATTAAGGGTATATATAACTTCAGGCCCCACCTTTCACTAATATATGTATAATTAATTCAATGTATATTTATTTATTAACTCAATACATAATCAATGTAACTTAATAATTGATAAATATCCACATTTAATTAATAATATAGAATTTTAATATTCCCTAGTTAATAAAATAACTTTCATTATATGATTTCTTAAAATAATTCTATATATATCAATGGTATGTGGTTAATACAATATTGAAATGATAAATATATCCATGATACAAAATAATATAGTTATAATTTAAAAAGAATGTGGGGGAGTGATAGAGAATATAACTATAAATAACTAAGAATATTTCTTGTAAAAATAATGAGGTATAAACCATAAATCATTAATTGATGAAATAATATCATCAATTGATTAGAAATGAAGGTTTTTAAGTAAAATTGAGTCTTTTTATAGTTATAGATGAAATTTTAATTATAGCTTTAAAAATTATTTTTTAAACCTTTTATAACTTTGTCATAAAAACGATATTATAAACCATTTCCAAAATTCTTGTCAAAAGGTGTCAAATATATTTTTAAAAAATTAATTGTAAAATAATTTATAGAAATTGAAATTTGAAACTAAACTATGTTTAATTATGAAAATTTAGATTGTAAAATAAAATATACATAAACAAAATAAAATTTCTTTTTCAAATATTTTTAGAAAATAATATCCCTTTCTTTATGGTAACTTTGAAAAATTCCCTAAATAATCGGATTATAATTTTCTTTGAAAACAAATATAAACTTATAAATTAATATTGATAATTAATAATATATATTATGGCGGGAAATTTTAGTCAAGTGATAAATGTTAAAAAAATATTTTCACACTTTTGTAAATATAGTCAAAATAACTCATATAAAAAATGATGAAAAAAATCATTTAAAAAAATAATATAAATTAAAATTTAATATAATTTTACCTTATTAAATAATTTAATTATATAAAATAACATTCTTTAACCAAAATAAATAATTTGGATATGTGGGGAAAATATTTCTGACCTAAAATAATAAATAAGGTCAGATTTTCTTAAAATAATTCTTTCAATATTTTTAACTAAAAAAAATAGAAAATGTATATAATATTTTAAAATATAATAAATAACCATAGGATAAGAAAATATATGTTCTTTAATATATAAATAACATACAATTCCCCCCAATTAAAATTCAAACATAAACAATCCTGAATAAAAATATTATTGTAAAATAAACCCTTACCTTGGATTTCCATTAGGATGGACATGTTCCAAACTCCTATATAAAAAATTATATTTATTATTTATATATATAATCCATATTTATATCATTATTTTTGTATAAAATTCATATATAACTTCTTTTTATCCATTTACTCATAATTCTTTGTTAAAATAAATTATTTAGGTGTTAACTGTTATGCAGGTTTTGATTTGGCGATTTCAGTACTTTCAACCCAATTTTTCATGGATAAATAACATTAATAATTTTAAAAATGAAATATATATCATATTTATACATTAAATATAATTTTATAACCATCTATTTAATTCGGTAATGAAAAATTAAATACGTCATTCATGGAGGCAGTAGTTTGCACGTATGCATGGGTGGCGTTTTCATTTTTCAAAGTATGAAAAGAAAGGAATATAAATGGTAATTTATCTTTAAAAAAACTTAATTATTTCATAAATTTCATATATATTCATTAAATACACCCTTATAACCAACCATGTGAGGCAGTGATGAAAAATGAAATACATCGCTTCATGGAGACGGTAGTCCACCCGTACGCATGGGTGACGTTTTCATTTTCCATTAGATGGAAGTTCGAAATAAAATGGTTGAAAAATTAATATAAAAAATTTAATTATATTAAATATGTTTACCTTATTATTTTAATATTTTTTAGAGGATTTTTAGGAGGGTTAATAAGAATGAAACTTGAAATATCTTAGTAAGAAAATATACCTCTTCCTTGGATAATCTCCTTTGAAAAACACCTTAAGGATTCTTATATGAGTTTTTTGGGAAGGTTTGGGAGGTAATTTTGGGTAGGGATTAAAGATTAAATTAAATTAAAGTTTTGGGTTGATGTAATTAAAGTAGGGTTCATTTTATAGGTGATCTTGAGTGACATTTTCATAAATACTCATTCCTTAATGAATATAGAATATAATTTCTCATGGAAAGTGAATCCAAAGTGGAAAAATAATTGATATATGATATGGGGAGGTCAATAATACCCTCACACACTCAATTATAGATTTTTTTAATGATATTTTAGGTCTTTACCCATCAATTATACCCTTTTACCTTATTTTACCTTTACGATGGTAACTTAATTTTTACCACGGTAACTTATTTTTATGCATAAAAATAAAATTTTATTTATTAAATAATTTATACATTCCAATTAAAAATATGAAATTCATTTTATTAGATTAAATTTCTAAAAGTGATAAAAAAATAAATTTCATATAATAATGCATAATGCATAAAAAATTAGAAAAATATATTTTTAAGAATAAAATGGATTTATTCTTATTTTTTGACATTTAATAAACATTAGATGAATTTTAATTTATTATATTACATATAATATCAATAAATTCAATTAAAATAGTTCTTTCATAGCCATTAATTTAATTTATTAAGATAAAAATACATTACACGTGTGAAAACAATTCTTTGAAAATGACTCTTTTTAACATTAAATGATTTTATTCTTAATTATTTAAAATTGATTGTTTATTTAATTAAAATTAATTTAATTTTATTAATAAATTTTTATCAGACACAACCTTTCTTACTAATTTAAATTCATTCTTTAATATTAAATTTTATAAAAAACTTGAATGTATAAAAATACACATAATAATGAAAATATATAAATCATTTATTACATGTATATTTAAATCATCCTAACTTAAACTTAGAAAACCCATAAAGACATATACATAAGACCTTATGTTAAGATAATCACTAGTGCATATCATAGGTTTTGATTCATATAACATGGATCTCTTAGTGATTTTCAAAAGCTTGAACTTTTCCTGAAGATGATTTTTCTTAAGTTGTACTTGTTGAAGTGTAACTTAGGATTGGTCTGGGGAAACCCCTAATGATGATACCTATTTTCCATGTTCAAAAATATGATCCTTATAAGTATTAATTATACTATTTAATTCCATTTCTTCTACTTTTTTTATATTTTCATAATGTTGTTACATCTATTTAAACACACCAATTCAAAAGTTATGTTATAACGATTAGATTTTAATTGAATACAAATTCTAATTTATCTCAAAAATTATTATTATATCTAACTAAGGTTTTAATGGTCATATAATCCAAATAAATATATATCCAATTTTCATATTAAATTTCTATATATATCCTGACATACAGCTCTAAAATCATTCATATTATTCTATGATTTCATTATCAAGATATATATCATATTTTTAATGTGTTTTATTATTTATATAGTTTTTATTAGTATTATTATATTCATGTTAGATATTAATGGTGAAAATTTTAATCTTGTAGTATTTTTATTTAATTTTTGTTTCATTTATTTAGTAATTTTACCAATTATGTTTCATTTAGTTTTATCATAATATATTCCATTTTGTATTGAAATATTCTATCATAATGAAGTAAATCAGTGTACCTTCTAGTTTGGTGTTTCATGTACCACAATATATCAAACATAATATTTATTTAAATGGAAATAAAAACTAAAATCATAGTTTGTTACAATGTATACCAAGTCAAGGCCTAGTGTCCAATCCCATTCAGGGAAAGGTAATTGTGTATATATAGTTAAGGTAATATTAAATACTTCCCATTTGGGAATAGGGGATGGGGTATATGAAAGTAGGGGTATAGAACTCATCCCATTAAACCATATTGTTCAGTAGATGTGGTTAACCAATATATAGAAAAAATATATTCAATATCTCTATATGTCATGTACCATGTTATAAACATGCTCAATACCATATTAATAGACATCTTGTATTCAAAGAAATATATATTCTCTAAATCAAGGAAATATTCCTAATATATTTCCAGGATATAAAAATGATCTATATCAAAGTAATAATTCACAAGATCAAAATACAAAGCTACAATATTTTATTATCATGTCAAAAATAAACATAGTAGTTAGACATGATAATCACTAAACTACCCTATGATTAATTTATAACTTAAAGGTGGTCAAGAACGTTGGTCTTGATCTAAATGAAACCATAGGTATGATATAATCAAACCTATAGACATTCTATAAGGATTTAAAATTAATCAAATGATGATAGAGCATATACGACAGTTGTATACATGGAACAAACAATCCAAATGAGGTATTAACTGAGTCATACTAGAAGTAGAGTTTCAAAAATAAATATAGTAAAGTTATAACCAAAAATTAATAGTACATTGTTTTAAAATAAATACTTATTATAACCACATTTGGAATAAGAACCCAATTTATTACCAATATTTTACTTTCATATGTATACCATCAATAATTTAATCCAAGTTTTGGTTTTAGAGGAAAACCCACTTGGTATCCAATATCAAGTGAGAAACTTTTCCAATTGTAATTATCATAATTAAAATAAGGTTAAAATCCATTTAAAATTTTACCATTTCATTGAAACACTTATAATATTATATTTATGAAACCACATTTTAAGAGTGAGATGGAGAGAGATATAGTACCATTTTTTAAACCATGTTTAAATAAAACATTTTAGAGAAGATTGTAACCCATTAAAGAATTTTTCCCAAAAGGGATGCTTATAACACAAGTTTATTGACATAAAGTTATTTATACATTTTACTTTTTATTAAAATAATTGTGTTTATAATATTATAAATCTTGAAGTTATTTTCAAATCTTTAATAGTTTCATGTCAACTCGCTCATTCTCACTTATCCAACCCAACAATTACAACGCCACTGAAGCACTTTCTTAACAAAAGTTTATGTATGGTTTATTAGATTATAATTTATTCAAGTTTATGTATTAAGGGGTTATTTATTCTATATAATAAAAGCAATACTTATAAAAAATCCTTTACTTTGTGTTTAAAAAAACTAAGATGATTTGGTTTAAGAATTCATTCCATGTTTTTTAGTTGACTGCATGATGGTTTAGCACCAAAGACACACCAAAGGTATCCATTTTAGCTTGTGATCAATATCAAATAATGTGAGTGACACTTAAATAAAAAATTATTGTGTGAAATAACTCAAACATGGTCCACCCAACTCACACCTCAAGGAAAACTTTAATAATTAAGACAAGGGATTGCAAGGGATTAATCAAACAAAATATGGTATGAAAAAATTCCTCAAAATAAAATAGAGGGAATGAGTGTCCCTAATTAGTACTAAATTAAATCATTGAAAATATTTAAATTTTTAATCAAGGATATCATCTAAAAATCACCTATCTATATTTTCAATATTTTTATTAATCATTATTAATGGTTTTTTGGAAAAAATAATGCAAGCATCAAATAGACATAGATCGAGAATCACTCAGAGTTTTTAGATAGCCTACCATTACCATTATCAATAATTCCAACTACAAATAAACTCTAATAAGCATCTAAGAATTGTTGAACCAATTTCTATGGAAAAAGGAACCCAACTAAAAAATCACTATAATAGATGGAAAATAAAAATCTGATAAAATCCAATATGATAAAATTCTAAAATTAACCCAAAAATATAAAATCCCAAAGCCCCAATTACCTCAACCATATCATTCTGTAATTAGACCCTAAAACCCAAAAAATTATAAATGAAATCATACCTCCATCAAGTTGTATTTGGCACCATAAAACCAACTAAATTTTTAATTTTGATTATCAATATAAATATATATATATATATTATTTATCATATAATGATTAATTTTATCCATAACATTAGTTTGATAATGTTCTTAGAATATTTATCACATTAAGAGGTCATAGTAAGTTCCCCACTATAATGATAACCCATAGATTCTATGACAATATTATTAAATTAATATGTCCTATATTATAGATATATCTATTTAATGGGAAACTAGTTATGTTTGAATATTATGGGTTAGAGGCTTAGATGACATTGAGACTTATTCTTATGAATTTCACACTTGGTGATCTCCAAGAAGGGAGGTAATGAGAATATAATTGATAATAATAATTCCATATATTAATGTTTCATTTAATATTCTTATTTGTGAGAATGTTTATTGGTTCTTAGGCATGATATTTTTGTTAATATGTATCATGAATCATGTACTTTGATGTATGAACAAAAACCATAATGATATATGATCATGGTAAGGTATCATACATTAGGTGCATCATAAGTGATATAGCATTAATTAAATAAGTCAAGAAATGTTTTTTTCTATGTTAAGGAAAATAAAATATATCTTGGCATATTTTATTGAAATGAAAGTGTCTAGTATAAATCTATGTCCATGGTAGTTTACAGGCAAGTTTCTCTCAGAAAATGAATTTCCATTTGGTTGATTAGTTATATTTAATATTGATGAGTTTCAATATGTATGTCTTTGTGGATGATGTTTTATGGAGTATCCACCCACTGAACATGATTTTCATTTCCTATACACTTATTGGTTAATGGAATAAGAAAAAAAGAAAAACTTCCCCTAAGTAACTACCTGGATAGATTCAAGTGGGAAACCCTTTAACTACATGATTAAAGATATTAACCTCAATTATAAGACATGTTTTTTCATGAACCCCCTCCACTAGTACCCCTCATATGCTAGAAGTGAAGATAGAAATGACCCTTGAATCCTTCCACCAATAGACCTTGTGTTGGCAACTAGCACCGAGGGTATAGAATGTATAAAAATCGAGGAATTTCACCATTTATATAAATTTAAGGATAATAGATAAGATGAGGTCCACTAATCAACTCTAAATCATAAATAATTAATCAATACCTATACATGAATGTAATGTCATACATAATGGAAAAATAGAAAAAATACCAAAACAAATCCTAGTCAATGAAAATGAAACTCTAACAAATCCTAAACAAACCTAAGAGCTAGTATCACCCATTTAGATCACTAACCATCTCCTACATACATAAAAATTATTTATATATAAATATTCTAATCATATAAGTATACTCAGAAAGATCCTCCCTAGAACCTATCTTGAAAATGTGAAAGAATCATACTGAATCCCAATGAATTAAAAAATGAAACCAACTCATTACCGAAACATGTAAAACTAGGTCCCATAATAACTATTGATCGATCACCAAGTAACGCATACCAATAAGTCGTTCTATATAAAAATCATAAGTATAATAAATTTTTCATGCATCCACTTTCATATTGGTTTATTTCTCTCACATCCCAACTCCAAATTTTATATTCTACTTCCCTTTCATAAGTCATCATGCACCCCATGCACAAATATTACATATCATCATGTTTCCCATGCATATTATCACAACCTCATCATCATCATCCCATCCATAACTAAGTGATGAGTCAAAAATCCAATAAAAACCATATACCATTCATTATACCTCAATTCATCATAGCCTATTCAAGTACACCTGTAGAAAACCATAGTCACTATAGATAGAATACAAGTATGCTCTGTAACCTTAAGCTGATAGAGACCACAGAAAAATGTATAATAAAACTGAGATCTATCACAGAATATGTAGAAACATTCCCTATACCATAATCCATTACATCCCAGATGCATCTACACATTATTCTATATATGAATGGGGAGTTGGGAAGAGGGATAAGTAATCCATCCGTTCCCTAACCAAGCTAAGTGTTAGGAAAACACCCATACCTAAAACATTTGGGTTTTGGTTTCTCAACCGACTCAAGTGGTGGGGGTATGAAATAATAAAATATAAAAATAGATATATCACACAACCAAACTAGGTGAAATTACATATAATTAGAATCAACTAAAACTATCATCTCATATGAGACCCGACTACCACCACTATGGTCTATGAAACAATATCCATACATGAACACAAGAATAAAGATTCAATATCATTAACCATATTTATTAAGTAATTATAAATTAATATTCATTCATTTGTTAAACCCATTACAACCCCATTTTAACCATTTAATTTCATTATAATCCAACCTGCTTTACAATTCACATGATAAACTCTAGATTTCCATCCCATGCACCTAAAAGCATTACATTTATCCATTATATGGTTTTTATTTAATTTATCAATAAATATTACCATCAAAAATACCCTTCCCATGAGTTCATCATAATTTATTTACCATTTAATAATCTAGATATTCTAGTGATCAACTTGAAATACCACAAGGAAGACGCACTCAAAGTGCATAGTCGAACAATAGCATGCAATTGTAAACCACAGCAACCATCGGGTAAAACATCCATCCAAATAAAAAATCAAGAAATATGGAAAATAATTGCTCTCAACCCATACCAACCAACCAAAAAAACACAACAACCACAAAAATAGGTAATCCCCACTCTCAGCCTGCACTATTCATACCAAAGTCAACCTTATCTCAACAATAGGAAACAAGCAAGCCTCACCCTCAAATTTTCCTATCCAACCATTTTCAAATATCCCACCATATAAAAACACACACATCAAACATAATGAGGTTCTACCATCCTAGAAAACACATACATAGAAAAAATTTATTTTTTTCACATAAGATCAAAGGTCAATAAATTCCATAACTTTAGGCACAACAGCTTGGTATATAATAATGGGCTCTTATATCCCCCAAAAATTTACCTCTAGTAAAAAACATTTTCATTATTTTCATCAGTTAACTAATTCATTGTGAATAGGTTTCATCACTAAGAAACATATCATTATAAAGTAACAATATCTTAGAAAAACATTAATCATATTTCAATAATTACTTTCATATTGAACGAATTACAAGAGAGAACAATAATTCACATTAATTTTTCATTATTCGCTTTATTTAAGAATATTTATATTGTTTAAAAAATCAAGAATTTAAAACTAGCTAATAAGAAAAAATAATAACATAAAAATAGATAGAAATGTATCTAGAAAATATTAATAAGATTCGTCAATATAGAATCATCATATGTGATCACAATAACCACACGATTCATTCATAATTTCATTTATTATATTCTTTTAGGTCAATTCAACCATTTATAAATAAAATTAAATCATGTTAATCCCAAACTTGTATATAATAAAATAAAAAACAAGAATCCCCTACCTTGAGATGGAACTTTCAACATTCTTAGAGAAAAAATGAAATAACAAAGATCAACCACCACCAAACTCAAAGTAAAAAACTTCAAAAACTAACCACAACAAAGAAACATTAGGGTGTACTTGAATATTAGGTTAAAACTAGAGAAACCTCACCAAAACTAAAGGAATAATTTTTTCATGGCATATAGAGTTAGAAAAAATGAGAGTATAACCAAAAAATAATAGGAAAAACTCACCTAATATCACCAAAAATAATTTCTAAAAGATGGGGTTAAAGGATAGAAAATGTACTAAAGTATCTAAAATAGGCCCTCAAATCACCTAGGTTTTGAAGTAGAAGGGATAAAATAAGAATATTTTAAAGTAACTTAAGAATTTATAAAGACTATATTTTAATAGAATCAAGATATAACCATCATGACCACACTACAACCTCTAGGGTTTTTAGATAAACTACAACATAAAAAAGATCCCATGCCTCCAAGGTTTGAATTTGAACCCACCCTCTATAATCTATAGAACAAACCCTATATATTTTCCCCATATCTTATAACCATAGAATAATTCCATGGTGCAGCCCCAAGTATACACTAAAACACCCCTTTAGAAGGAAGAGAAGAGTAATCATGGCCCCTGGGGATCCATGATTTAATCTAATCATTAGGCCCTAGTAACCTATCAAGAGGAAGAGAGAATAACTTGACCCCTTAAGCTCCATGGTTTAGAATAATACTACACTATAGTTAGCTTTAGATCAATATAGACACCAAACCCTTTGATATGTACCTCCATGATGCAAGTATTACAACTTCACCACAAGGATAACCTCTAAAACTAAACCATTCTAGAATAAAAAGGACCACATCAAAAGATCTCACATATAGCTAAAAATTAATCTCAAAACTAATTCTAATATTTCATCACTTTCCCGACACCACCAACCACCAAATTAAAAAATGTAAGGGATTAGGAAAAACTAGTCCCTTAAATTTTTTGAAGGTTTGATCTTTTTCTAAAATAGTAAACAAGATTTGGATAATTTAGATAATTTATAGTTTCTAAGTTTGTACTATAGTTCCTATAGATATGTACCTAAAACTTATAAACAAATTCATTGTCTGAAGAAGATCTAGTTGAAGTTTTAGAGAAACCATCCTAAGATTACATAGAAACTTGGTTACTGGAATCAGTGACAAATGCAATATTGGATGAATTTTTGTAAATGATTAAGTCAAGGATAGAGTTTAAAGGTAGTGAGAAACTTAGAATAGTATATCTTGAGTATTTATTTGATTTCAAGTTCTTTGGAGTAATATAACTAGCTTTGAAAATGTATTAATAATTTCTAAAATTATTTGATGTTGTTCTGAAGTGATTTGAGGTGTTGGTGAGGTCCCTAAGTTATTCTGAAATGATTTTAATGAAATGTGGAAAAATTTATAATCCCATATTCATGTAAGGTTGATCACGTAAGGGGATTCACAAATAGAGATCCACATATGGAAATTCACATAAGTGAATCCACACCAAAATCATATACATAAGGGGATTCACAATTTCTTCCTAGAAATAAGGGTAACCATGTAAGGATATGGTGCCACATATATAGAATATATATAAATTAATTTTCACCATTTATAGAGATCCATCTATGTATGTGGATCTATGTAAGGGTGTTCGCACTGGATATCCAAATAAGGGGATTTATCCTTATGTGATAACTGAAAAATTATGAAATTTATAAAATTTAATATTCTAAAGAGGAAAACATTTAGGATTATGAAAAATTAATTATTAATTATTCTAAACATCACAAAACCTAAAAGGGTGTGTTATTCAAGTCAAATAATTATTATAAGTTGATCTTCAACTTGTGTAAATAAATATCAAATAATGTGGAAGTTTGAGAGAATTTTTCAAGTCTAAAAATGGAGTTTCCATAATTCATATATTTAATAAAAAATATTTAAAGATATAATATATTCTCATTAAATTTCTAAATATCATGATACTATTTATATTCATGATTCAAGCTTGAGTTTGAAGAAGATCAAGTGTATAAACTTCTTGATAAAGAAAAATAAATTTTATGATTTTTCAAGAATAATGAAAATTTAAATCAAATAGTGCTCAGGATGTTCTTCCAATGTTTAAACATCATAAAATTAATTTAAATAAAATCCTATTTTAGTAATAAAGAGATAAATATGTTATGGAAGTTATAATAAGCTTTGTGATGTTTTTTTAACAATGTTTTTGTATTTTTTGATGACTAACTTTTTTGTAAAAGAATGATTTTATTATTCAGGATCAGAACCAGTTCATCATAATGAGTTTTCATAAGAAAGTTGAAAGTTGATGAATAGTGTTGAATCCAAACACAAATGGAGAGAAAAATTTTAACCTTCAGAAATTTTTTTTCTAAACATAAGTTTCTGGACATAGGTTTTTGGACTGAGCAGCAGTGGACACATAAGGTGTATGGAATATGGAAGCTGAAAGTTTTGTATAGTTTTTTATCAGATGCATTATCAAATTTTGATCCATTATTATGATGTTGAATATCCATCAGACATAGTTTTTGTTAGAAAGTTAGAAGCTGTTGAGAGAGGAATTCATAACGATACTGAAGAGGATGTTTTAAGTAAGTGAAGTCAATAGTTATAAATTTTTTAATACATTCTAAAAAAATTAAAAAAATATTTGGTGGTCATGAAGTTCTCAAAAATCCTGAAAAATATCATGATAAAATATTTTGAAAAAATAGATGAATTCTAAAGATTGTATCGGTTAAAGTATCACATATATAGAAGATCAGATCCAGAATTACTAGAATAAAAAGTTTTTAGAAGTTATAATGTGTAAAGTTGATAAATTTTAAAGAATTACATTGTTGCTAAGTGGAGCCATCATCGGATATAGAACATAGTAATTAAAATTATATCATAATGAGAATTCCATCATTACAAGGATTTTAACCAGACTGACTCTATAGAGAAAGATCAATCAGCTCGGGAACAGGAATCGATTTATAAAATTAATACTTTACCCCAAAAACACATTGGATGCAAAACATCGGAGTGATCAGAGTTACTGATGTTGATCCATCAAAGGGAGATCATTTATAAAAATAATTGAAGATTATAGAAAAGTTGTGTTTTCTTGAGAATAAATAAAGTGAAAGTTAGAATGTGCAATCAAATAATATTGTGACACAAATAATTCTTCTACTGAGGAAGTTCATCATAATGAGATGAGGAAAATAGTTATATCATAATTAGTTGAGGAATAAAGGTAGATTATAATGAGCTAATAAAAAAATAATATCATAATGTGCAGTGTAAGATAATGTTAAGGAATTTGTATCAGACTGAATAAAAGTTAGTTTGTTCAAGAATACTGATCTCAAAGAAATATTGAAAAAGTTTGAAGAAGTAAAAGTTGAAGTTTAAATGAGAGTTTTTTTCAAAGTTTTAAAATTTGGGTAAGCCGGAAAAGTTTTTTAGTTTCCTAATTTTTCTTTTTGGAGTCACATATAAATAGAATTACACTTCATTCTCATTTTGTAACTTTTCATGTAAGTAGAAAAGCTGGAGCTCTGAATAATTCAAGTAAAGTTTCCTTCCAGATTGAGATCTCATTATAAGATCGGGCATCTGTTATTTTTTGTTTATCATACTGAGAAACATCATTTTGAGAAGATAGTATTGATTTGTTCGGACTGAGGAAGATTGGACTAAGTTTCTTAACAGATTTTGAGAATTTTATATTGATAAAAGGATGATCATATTTAGTCGATTAGACTGAGTCAATAGGACTAGGTTCATCATACAAAATTCTATCAGATTTAGGGCCATCGGACCCAGAAAATTTTGTAGAGAAAATTGAAAAAAGTTTTTTTTACTTTTTTTTGTCTCAACTATTTTATAAGAAAACTTTGTAAACTGACATGAGTTAGTATAATCTTTCTTATCGATATATAGAAGATGTCTAATGGGTTTTGGCACAATTTATATTTACTTCTTCATAATAGTGAATTTCTATAGACCCAAGGGAGTGGTTATGGAAAGGATGTATGTTCTCACACTAAGACTGAACCTTATAAATCTCATGTGCTTTACTTGATTTACTATTTTTCATGCATGAGTATTTACAAAAAGATAATAAGGATATTAACTTTAACAGGTTGTATGGGTTAAGTTTTAAAAAATATTCAAACTTATAAAAAGTGAAAAATTGATTCAATCCCCCTTCTCAATTGTTATTCGATCCTTTGGAACTTCAATTAGTATCAGAGGGAAGGTTCCATTTTTTAATCCTTATCATGGATAATATCAATTCAATCAATATTAGAGGAATTCCTACATTTGATGGAAAAATTATTATGGATGAAAAAATAAGATGATTCACTATCTTCTATCTCTTGAACTGGAATTTTTTTATGCTACTACAATTGGTTTTACAACTATTGATAAGGATTTCCAAATGACTTTTGATAATAAGATAAATATAAAATTTTATGTAAAGGATCGAAATTACATCCTTATATCCTTATTAGAAAATGTTTTGTATGATGTTGATGGGTCTCAAAACTTCAAAGAGTATGTGGTACAAGATAGAAAGTATTTTTGAAGGGAATACTAAAGAAAATGAAGAAAATATAAAAATATGGAGTAGTATGTATAAATACATGAGAATTAGAGATAAAGAAACTATTTATGAATACTTCACTAGAGTAAATAAAATTTTTTTGCAACATCAGATGATTTGGTGATTCCCTGTAGGATTCTACAATTGTGAAGAAACTTATGAGAAACTTTCCAAATGGGTTTGATTCCAAAATTTTCTCTTTAGAAGATAAGGATGATTTATCTCTTAATGAATTACATAAATTTTTTATTGATTGTGAAATAAGGAAAGCTCCAATATTCAAAAATAATATGAGAGATTAAATGGATTTTGATGCCATGAGAAAAATAAAAATACAATATATTGAAGATTCTAATCCTTATGACTTCGATGATAAATAGGATGATGAGTCGAATGAAAAACTCATGTCTCTTATATCTAAGAACTATCAAAGATGAATAGTAAAGTATAGAGGTAAAATTAATCTCAATTTCTTTAATTGTAGTAGAATCAGACACTTTTATATCAATTTTCCCATGAAGAAATTTGGATAATATCAAGATGATTCTGATGAAAAACCTTTAGGTAATAAGTGGAACAAAAGTTATAAATAAGAAACTCCATCTAAAAAATCTAAAAATAAGTTTACTGGGAATAAGAGAAGTATGTTGAGTAATAAATATGAATCTAACTCAACTAAAAATAATTCTTTATATGATTAAAGTTCATAAAAATTTAGAACCTTTATTTAAAAAGTTGAGAAGAAAAAAAATTATTTAGATAGTGAAGAAGGTGGTGAAGAATCGTATATAGATTATCAACTCAGAATAGAACTTGTTTCATTTATTGAGAAAAACAAGACACTCAAGAAAGAAATCATAGTAATTAAGAATGGTTTTAAATAAGTTTTAGAAGTAATAAAATATGTCATCAAGCATGAGGAAGAATACATCCAGGATATATTAATTTAAAAACTTAAAATTGTTTAATAGATAAAGTTATTCAAATATCTCAATAAAAAGATGGAGTATAAGGAATAACAAGTTAAAAGGTTTCAATAAAAACTTATTGAGTATGAAATTACCTTGATGAAGATTAATTAAAACTTCAACAAAGCTTTGGAAGTAAAAGCTGAGACTTATAAATTTGTTTAGAAGGCTCAAAACAAGAATTAGGTGAAATCCTCACTCACCAAAAATAATGTTTCATCTGATTCTTCAAATATTTCAGGTTCCAAAAGAGGTGTTTGGAAATATTGGGTGGATAAAGGATGTGATAAACCCATCAAATCTAAAAAATTTGATAACTCACTCATAAGGAAAGATGTTCCACATCCTGAGTATTCTAGATCTTAAAGAATTTATCAACCTCAACAAAGTTTCTACAAAAAAAGATCTTTATTCAGTAGAAAATCAAGATTTTATGGATATTGTTAGTATTATGGAATTTTTGGGAAAATGTATTATAATTTTTGGCATAACTTTTCACTTCCTAGAAGAAGTTTTGAAAAAAGTGAAAGTAGTAGTGGAAGAAGGATGAGTAACTTTCTTAACCCATATGAAGTTATAAAAGGAAAAATTCAAGATATTAGAAAATTTACAACAAAGAATCAATTTGAATATATGGAATAAGTTTTTGAAAGATGTTATTAGGATGGTTATCATGCTGAAATATGTATGACTCTCCTTCTAGAACAAGTTTCTTATAGGATAAAATAAAAGGAAGTTGGAAAGAAGAAAATTGACGAAATATCCTTTTTTGTTGAGTCGTCTTTGAAAGTGAGTAAAAGGAATAAACCATGGATACTTGATAGTGGTTGTTCTTCACATATGATAGGTGATATAAAAATCTTGAAACATGTTGAAATTTATTAGGGATGAGTAGTTACCTTTGGTAATGATAGTTCCTTAAAATAAGAGGAATCAAAACGGATGATATTGAAGAAAAAAAATTGAAATATAAGGAAGTTTTATTTTTTTATAGGCTAAAACATAACTTACATTGTGTAATTGAACTTTTTGATGATGGAAAAGAAGTGATCTTCAGAAAATATTAGTTCTTTATCAAAATTTTGAAAGATGAAAAAGTTATTATAAAAGGATAAAGAACCGGTTGGAATTTCTTCCAAATAAAAGATTTTAATAACTCTTGTTACTTGAGTAATGAAGATAAAAATAAGTTTTGGCACCATATAATTGGCCACCTTGGGAAGAAAAACGTGAAAAAACTTTATAAATTTGATGTTTTCTGTTATTTTCTAGAATTGAAAATAATAAATAAAGATGTTTGTGTTACTTGTCAAAAAGGTAATATGGCTAGAATAATTTATAAGAGAGTTGAGATTCAATCTATCATACCTCTTGATCTTATTCATTATGATTTATATGGACCGATGAGACATAAATAAAAAAAGGAGATTTATACTTCATCACTTTCATTTATGATTTCACTTGGATTGCAAACATAATGTTTATGAAACATAAGTTAGAGACTGTGGAAATGTTTAGTTTCAGAAAATAATTTTAGAAAGAAAAGGGGGGTTATATAAAGAATTTGAGAATATATAATGGTATGAAATTCACAAGAAATAAATTTGAAATTTATCTGAGAAATCATGGTATCAAAAATCAATATAGTGCTCCCTATACTCCAAAAAAAAGGTATTAGTAGAAAGAAATAATAGAAGTTTGGTGGAAATGGGAATAATTATATTATCATAATACAAACTTTAAAAGTTTCATTGGAAGGAAGTTGTTAGCACTATTGTATATGCTTAAAACATATGCTTGTTGAGACTAGAAACCAACATGACTTCTTATGAAACATGGTATAGAAAAAAAACCTTCATTGATTTAATTTAAAGTTTTTATAAGTCCATGCTTACAAAAAATCAAAAATATAGATCTGGGAAAGTTTGATGATAAATATGTTGAAGGAATTTTTATGGGTTATTCACCCAATTGAAGAAGTTCTAAATGTTGGAAAAATTCCTAAAAAGGTTGGTGGACTCATATGATGTGAAATTAATTGAAAATAAAAATTTATTAACAAAATTTGTTGATAATGATGAGGAGGATAAACTATAGATTTCCAAAAATAGTGAAAGTAAGTTAAAACATCCTTACCAAGATTTAGGAGAATTGTGTGATAAGGAAAGTTAAACTACAAAAGAAACTTTAAAATTTACTACCTTAAAAAACATGTTGAGTCTAAAAATATTATTGGAAATTTGAAGGCTCTAGTTTAGACTAAAATAAAGTTGAGATTATAAAATTAGACTTCACTTATCTCAAAATTTGAACTGGAATCAGTTTTAGAAGCTATTCAACACAAATAATGGGTGGATTTTATGAATGAAGAGTTGGATCAGATTGAGAAAAATGAAACATGGGAATTTGTTCCACTAATAGAAAATAAAAATGTTATCAGAACAATGTGGGTTTATAGAAAAAAATTTAATGAGCATGGAGAAGTTTCATGAAATAAAGAACGACTTTTTTTAAAATGATATACAGAGGTGGAAGGTGTGGATTTTGAAGAAACTTTTTCCCTAGTTGCAATATTAAAAACTATTAGAATGTTTTTATCAGTGGTCGCACATTGTAATTAAAAATTTTATCAAATGGATATAAATTCAACTTTATTAAATGGCGATATTCAGGAAGAAGTTTACATTGAAAAACCTTGTGGATTTTTACTTGATGAGGATGAAAACAAAGTTTATAAATTTAATAATGATTTTTATAGGCTGAAATAATCTCCACTTTCTTGGTATTCAAAACTTGATAATTGTTTGAGTATATTTAATTTTTCTAAAGGAAATTTTGATATTAACTTATATGAAAAATAATTTAATTCCAACACAATAATTGTTATTTTGTATATGGATGATATAATTTTTACCGGTGAGGAAGAAAAATTTGGTAAAGAATTTTCTGAGGAAATGAAGAAGAGTTTTGAAATTTCAATGTTGGAGTAGTTAACTTTTTTCCTTGTCTTATAAATTCAAAAAAAATTAGATTTTCTAGTCTAAAGAAAATTATTCTAGGGAATCATTAAATAAGTTTGGTGTGGTAAAATCTAAAGAAGTTTCTACTTCTATATCTGTGAGCACAAAGTTGAGAAAATATGAGTTCAGAAAAAGTGTGAATCAAAAAGACTTTTGGAATCTAATAGGAAGTCTACTTTACCGTATAGCCTCAAGACCTAATATTGTTTATGAGATGACTTTTTGTGCTAGGTATCAAAGTAATCTTAAATAATCACATATGTTTTAAAAAATAGAATTCATAGTTATGAAAAGGGAAAACTTCACATTAGTTATTATACAAAATAAATAGTGAGATGAAGTTTCATGGTTATACTAATTCTGATTGGGTTGAAGATTTTAATTATAGAAAATCAACCTTAGGAGTAAAATTTTACTTGGTTTAATGTTATGTGAGTTGGCATAGTAAGAAACAAAGTTTGGTAACATCAATCATAGCAGAATGAAAATATTTTGTAGTTACTTAAGATTGTACTCAAATTCTATGGATAAAAGTTCAGCTGGAAGACTTGAAAGTGAAAGTTTATAAACCATTTAAAATACTTTGTGACAATAAGAGTACAATTTATCTTTCTAAAAAAACATATCCAACATTAAAGATAAAAATATATTGATATAAAGTTTCACTTTATAAAATAGAAAGTTGTTGCTGGAGATGTTATGCTGAATATATCTCAACAAAGTATCAAATTGATGATATCTTCACAAAAGCTATGAAAAAAGAGAGATTTGTGGAATTGAGGCTGAAACTTCATGTTCATCCTCCTCCCATGACATCTTAAACCTCATAATAAGAAACCCCCACCGTGCTTTGGATTATGTTGACAAAGGGGAAGAGAAAGTAACAACTTTTTACTTTTTAAAAAGTTTTTACTTATCTTCCTTTAATGAATCTGAATTTGTGGTTATAATAAAATTTGGGAGACAAAATTAAATGATAAGGAAAGGATAAAAATGGGTGGGGTTATCTTAACATGGCCACAAAATTTTCTTGTCACCAAGGGATGAAATACCTTCAAAAACTTTACTTTATCTAGTAGTGTGGTGTCAGGACACTCTTTTTTGAGAAAGGATGTGTTTTGGTAAATTTAAAAAATCATGAGTTGTTTACAAAAGTTGATTTGTAAAAACATTTATAAGATTTTAAAAAGTTGTTAACAATTTTTTTCAAAAAATACAAAGTGGTATATTGAATAACCTTTATGACATTTTTATTTTTAACAAAGTTTGTTTATTTTTTGACAACTAACATTTTTTTAAAAGAATGTTTTTATTATTCAAGATTGGACCCATTCTATCATAATGAGTTTTCATAAGAAATTTGAGAGTTTTTGAATGGTTTTGAATCCAAAAACAAATTGAGAGAAAATATTTATTCTTAAGAAAGTTGTTTTCCTAGCATAGTTTTTCAGACTAAATAGCATTGGACATAGAAGGTGTAAGGAAGATGGAAGCTAAAATTTATATAGAGTTGTTGATCGGATGCACCATCAAATTCATATCCATCAGCATGATGTTTAATATCTATCAGACATAGTTTTTGTTACAAAGTCAGAATATGATGAGATATGAAGTCAAAATGATACTAAAGAGTATGTTTTAAGTGAAGGAAAGAGTTAGAAAGTATTTAATATTTTCTAAAATAAATCAGATGATGCTTTTATTGTCATGAATTTCTCACAAATCATGGAAAATATCATGATAAAATATTTTTGATAAGTAGAAAAATCGTAAATATTGTATTAGTTCTAGAAACCCAAACATAGAAGATCGGATCCAGAAGTACCAAACTTAGAATTTTTCATAAGTTAGAATGATTAAAGCTAATGAAGTTTTAATGATTTAATTTTTTTTAAGTGGAGTCATCATAGGATACAGAAAATCGTAATGATAATTACACCGTAATGAAAATTACATTATTATAAGGATTTAACCAGACTAACTCTGCAGAGGAAGATTAATCAAATTATGAATAGGGACATATTTATCAAATTAATCCCTCACATAAATAACACATCATATGCAGAACATCAAAGTGATCAAAGTTCCTAATTTTGATCCATTAAAGGGAGATCGTTTATTAAAATAAGTGAATATCCTAAAATATTTTTGTTTTCTTTAGAATAAATAAAGGTAATGTTCAAATTTTCAATCGAATGATATTGTGACACTAATAAATCATCTGCTAAATAAGTTCATCACAATGATTTGAGGAAGATAGTCATATCGTAATGAGTTGAGATAGAAAGGCATATCATAATGAGTTCATAAAGAAATGTGGATTGTGATTAGAAGTGTAATCAAAAGATAAGGAATTTATATTGGACTAAATAAAAGTTTGTTTTTTGAGAAGAATGGTCTCAAAGAAATATTGAGAAGTCATGAAGAAGTTAAAGCTTAAGTTTAAATGCAAGTGTTTTTTAGAGTTTTGAAATTCGGTTAAGTAGGAAAAGTTTTTTAGTTACCCAATTTTTCTTTTCTATGTTGTCGATAAATATAAGCACACATCATTCAAATTTTGTAATTTTCACATAAGTGGATAATTCAAACCACTAAATAATTCGAGTAAAAATTCCTTTCGAACAGAGATATCATTAGAAAATTAGAAATATGTTGTTTTTTTATCATAATGAGAATCATAATTTTGAGAAGATCGTATTGATTCAATCGGAATTAGGAAGATCAGAATAAGTTTTTTAGTAGAGCTTGAAATGTGAATATTGAGAAAATGAAGATTGTATTGAGTTGATTGGAATGAGTCAATCATATTGGGTTCATCAGACTGGAGGCCATTGGATTAAGGTTCGTCAGACCCATGAACTTTTGTAGAGAAAATTGAACAAATTATTTTTACTTTTTTTGGATCAATTGTCCAATAAGAAAACTTTTTAAACTGATAAGAGTTGGTATGTTCTTTCCTATTGGGGTATAGAAAGTTTCTAATGGGAGTTATAACAAGTTGTATTAACTTCTTTATAATAGTGAATTTCCAAAGACCTGTGGGTGTGGATATGGAAAGGATGTAGGTTCCCACACAAAGGATGAACCTTTTAAATATTATTTTCTTTACATGATTTATTATTTTTTCATGCATGAGTATTTATAAAAATATTATATGGATATTAACTTTAATAGGTTTTAGGGATTAAGTTTTAAAAAGTATTGAAACTTATAAAAAGTGAACAACTGATTCAACCCCCCCTCCCCCACTATAAGTTTTTATTTGATCCTTTGTAACTTCAAAGTCTAGGAATTTACTCTATCCTGAAATGAAGAAAGTCTAAATTTTATAAATCTGGAAATGAAAAATCTATTTATGCAAGTGTTGTACTTCTAGATATTCAATATCACAAATATAGTTTTGATTCAATATTGAAATGAGAATAATAAATGGTATGAGTTACTAGATAGTGTGTATGGAATCAATATTTATTATATACTATTTTTCAATAAATATCTCATGTCACAAGTTAAAGCTCCACACCACAACTAATGTGTTGTGTATATTTTATATAAATGTGAGGATTCTTGTGTTATGGATTTTTGTGGAAGTGTTTTTTAAAAAAGAAGATCCCCATACCTGATGAATATAAGATGAGGTACTTATCCAAACAAGAATAATAATGATAGATAAAATAAAATGAAGTGTATTGTTATCATTTCATTAGTGATAGTATTTCAGAATAGAGAAGATCATGGGAGATTGTGAGAAAGAAAAAGAGTTGTTGTATGTGGACTTATTTTCTTACATGTAATGAGTTATTTCCATATATGGAAATTTAAAATGACCCCAAATAAAATTTGAAGTTACTTATATAAAAAATAGTGTTATATTCTAAAACAAAATATAAAATCATAGTTTTTCACATTATAAGTGTTGCAACTGAGAAAAACCAAGATAAACAAGAGAACTAGAATATCTTAAAAGGAGAAAAGGAAAAAAATAATACTACATAGTAAAGAATATTATTTTGGTTATTAATGAATATTAATAAGTTTATAAATCCAATATGGGTTATGTTTTTCAGATTAAATTAAAGAATAGGTCATATGATACTAAGAATCATGGGTTTAGTGAGAAAGAAATGTTGACACGCATATAGTTCTATAAAATATTTAGAGGCAGTTGTGATCCTTGAAGTCTTAGTGAAACCATATACTGAATTGAATTCAAGTATTCCTAAAGAATATAAGGTGGTTGAAGACTATGAGGTTTAGTAAGAAGGTTTAATATTTTTTATGCAGTGATATCTGTTGTTGTCTTGTGATCTACTTTAAAGGTTGAAAGAAGTATTATGAACTCACAAGAGTGAGTATAAAGATTCTTATAGAGATGGTATACATTCACATGGGTAATATTGTGATTTCACACCTATATAATATTTTTTGAAGGGTTTTAGGATGATCCATGTCCACCAACTTGTAATTCATGAAAATATTATTAAAATAGAATCTATGACTCAGTGAAACTTGATTATAAAAAGAAGTAGGTTTCCCACCTTTGGCATGAACATTATAAAAATAACACAATTTTTCTATTATTTACATTATATATTTCATGTGTTTATAACATGTTGAGAAAAACATAACAAATATCCATTCATATCCTAACATATAATAAGGGTTCTATTACTAAAGGAGTAAAATATTATAAGAGTATTTGGAATTTTTTAACAGCTTTCCACACTTTATTTAATTCCCTTCCACTTATTGGGTGTTATTTTACTATTACTGGGGCATGTACAATTGGTATCAGAGAATAAGTTTCCTCTGATTGGATCTATTTTGAAGTCCTGGTTATTTTTACTTGAATATGTGAAGTATATATTTTAAATGGAAGAGACTCATATGGAATATTTTGTTTCCATCCCTCTCAAAACTAATTTGGAGGTTTCAACCAAGTCTTTGTGAAGTGCATAAGAGTTTCATTTTTTTCAATATGGATTGAAGTTCATAAGAGTTGCATTTGTTTCAAATGAGAAGTTAATATGTGAATTAAAGGTATTGATGAAGAGGTTGGTTGTAACGTCCCAGTTCCGGAAGCCACCAAGAGGTGCCCCGTACCCGGTTGGTCACATGGCCTCAAGTGAATTTCCCCGAATTCTAGAGGTTACTGACTAAAAGCGAGGGACTTAGGTGTGATAGTGGGGAAACTATTCCCTTGTTGTCAGAGTAACATAGCGGAAGTAAAACAGATAACAATAGAAAAATTAGTAAAACATGGAATAAGTAAATAGCAGAAGACTGAAGAAATAAACTACTGGATCACACATATATATATAATGATGCATGATACATATATCTAGGAAAGAATCCAAACAAGTCACAATACTGGAATACAATACGAAACCAAAGTACGAGGAAAAACAAGTAAACAGCTCCACAGCATCGCAAGCCTCAGCTTATCCCCATGCTCCTCAGCTCCACAGCAATCAAGTACCTGAAGTAGAAGGGTGCTTTCTTTTATCTATACCTACAGGAATATAAATAGTTTGGGCCCAAAATCATGACCCAAAGAGAGTGTGAGACTAATCCCAGTATGAAACTACCCAAAGATCTGTTCCTAATAGTCAATGAATATATATGGCAGGCAATAAACAGCATGAAGCAATAAACAAGGAAGTACACAGAGTAACAAACCTACAAATTAAAATGAATTCATTTTCATATATCAAGTAATAATATAATAAAAATCAGGTAACCCTCTAGAAATTACTCACAGCATAACCCCTCTGGTTCAACCAAACAAGACAAGAAACCCTCTGGGAAGTACTCAAAAGTAAGCAGTCCTACAGTTTCATTTACAAACATTTACTTTTATGTATTTGATCAACCAGACACAAATACAAGTAACCCTTTGGGTAGTTCTCATATCCTAACCCCTCTGGGTCACAATACATGGAAAGATATACCAAATACTCTCTGAGGAATCACTCACCGTCAATTCCCCTTTAGTCATGTGTGATCAAAGACTCTCTAAGGAATCACTCACCGTCGATACCCCCCTATAGTCTTTTAATGGTAATCTACAGACACTATAAGAAATAACTCAACGTCAATTCCTTTTGTGGCCTCATAACATAACTATAGACACTCTGAGGGAGCACTCAACATCAATCCCCCCTATGGTCTCGCAGCGTGATAATTATAACAAGCACTCTGGGAAAGCCCTCAACATCAATTTCCCCTATGGTCTCACTACACCAGGTTCCCGCAGCCCCGGGTAAAGCAATCGTTCACAAACGATAATCACTAGCCAAAGTAAACCTCAATACCTACTTGTCTAAACAATATATAGCATATCATAGCATGTTAGATAATATTTACTCCACCCTAACAATACTAGGCATGGAAAGAAAAGTAGTAGCCTAAGAGGCAAATCTAGACCAAACTGTAAAAATAATCAAACATGGGAAAAACATACATAGCTTATCAAAGATAGCCCTATTCTCAACAATTAACCTCTATCCAAACAAACTAGGCATATCAGGCAAATAAAAGGGCTAGAACCATAAACACACAATACCCCGAACAAGGGTAATGGGAACTTTTTCACAAATAACTCAAGGAATATCTACAGAAAGGTACAAACCACCTACCTCGGCATTGTACGGTCGATATACTCCAGCTTCGGCCCTCAAATCGACCTAGAATGCAGTAGATCTACAAAAACGTCAAAAACAATTCAACCGAGGATAACCTAAGAGAGAGGATAAATCAGGAGATGATGTTCAATAATAAGGGAGCACTCACCGATGCGATTCCAACGCAATTGACGGCGGTCAAATCGGAGAACGGATGGTGATTCGGGGACTCAGAGAATATTTGCGGTCGTACGGACGCTCTCGGACGAGATGGATGATGAAGAAGAGTGTTCTATCTATTAGATGTGACCCTTATAAGGCCCCAGCCTTAAACATTACTTAATCTTGAGTTATTACAAGATTACACATTGAGGATCTTCTCAGTTTTATAGTTTTAGAGAATTAGATCATAAAACTTGCATAAAAGAAACATAACATTTCCACTTTTCAATCACAAGATATCAATACAACACATTGATATAAAAACATTATGAAAACCATTTTCAATACCAAAATAAAATAAAAGTAAAACATGGTATTTATTTTTCTTTCAAAAAAATGTATGGCTTGTAGAGGAAGTCGAAACTCAAATAATGGTCACGGTGGCGGAGAAGTCATTGTCGCCGCATACATACGACAAAAAAATTCCCTTTTGTCATTTAGTAAAACGCTTTGTATAAAAAAGATTCCTTTCGGATAAATGTAAAAGTCAAAGGGGTTTATACACCGTATAAAATAAGGTTGTGTATAAAAAAAAATATGCCTCAATGAAAGGAGATTGAGACGAAGTCCTATACAAAGACGGTATCCTTGGATTAAGGATAAATCAATTATATAACTATGTGTGACAAACTAATACACCAAATATAAGTGGATATTAAGTGTAAAACAATCAGAGGTTATTCACGCATATTCATAGAACGACATATTCAAGGAGTACAAGCTTATCCAAAAGAATCAAAATTGGGTTAAGAAGTTCCCTTGAAAAAATTTGACAGCCTAACGGCGTCACTACAAAATTCAGAAAATGAGTTGATGAGAGATAAAAAGGGGATCTCATCACTTGGACATAAAATTTAAATCACTAAGGATATAGAAGAACATATCCCAACATAATGTTATGTGAATTAAAAGACATAACAAAAGAATTCTTTTAAAAAGAGGAGGGTGAAAGGTTCCCTTACCGACATGGGTATCTTTCGAAACATACACCCCGTGAAAGAAGGACAATACAACATTGATGTAAATACTCATAAATGAAATTATATTACACAATTACTAAAATAATGGTCAGTACATACACCACTCAAAGGAAATTGTGGCAAATGTAGCATAAATCTCACGGGAATAAAAGTGAGATGAAAAATCCCTTACGAAAACTCGGCAGCCTAACGGCGCCACTTAAAACTTACAAAAAATGGATTGATGAGATCAAATAGGGTCTCTCATCATATTAACATAAAGTTTAAAGAAATAGGAATATAAAATAACATCCTCCAACATAACAAAGAGGATCTTAAAAGAAGTGACATAAAGGAGAGTACTTAAAAAGAAAGAGAGAGGTTAGATCTCTTACGAAAATTCAGCAGCCTAACGGCGCCACTCAAAACTTCCAAAGTTGATTGATGAGAGAGAATAGGGTCTCTCATCATATTAACATAAAAATTACAGTAAGATTAATATAAAATAACATCACAATCACAAGAAAGATGAGCTTAAAAGGAATAACATAAAAGAGTGTACTTAAAAAGAAAGAGAGGAGTAGGATCCCTTACCTCGGGTCCGACTTGACTCGATCGTTCTTTAACATCCTGAATAATAAACTTGAGTTAATTTACACTTTATTAAGAACCTTTTTCATGTTAATTATTCCTTTTATATCACTTATTTCCATGTTATAAACATTATGTAATCATTTAAGTTAATAATGTTTGTTTTGTCGACATTTGGTTCTTAAGTCGAAAGTGGACTTCTTACAATTACATGTTGTTCGTGTGGTCAAAGGTTCATTATATCTAGAATTATATTCATGATTTGGATATCATATATATCATATATATCCAGAATATACATGTATTTATAATATTACATAATCATTTAGAGGTAAGAAATGAAATGCACCGTTCATGGAGACGGTAAGTCGTACGTACGCATGAATGCCACTTTCATTTCTATGTCATATTAATGGAATTAAAACCAAATGAGAGGTATGTATATTTTAATTCTAGAATTATATTCATAATTTATATGTAACATAAATCATATATAATAACTTTAAATCCATCCTTTATACATCCCATATATGGCATTAACGAATCAAATCACTTTGAGGGGGCGGTAGTCCGCACTTCCTAAAATGAAATTATCATGTTTACCCACAATGGAAACCATAAAGGTATGCCACAAAAGAAAAATACAGAAACATAAACATATTATATATCATATATAAATATAGTGACATCTTAATGGCCACCTTTTAAGGTGTTATATGAGTGTTGAACAATCATCGTTTCATGAGGCAGAAATTCGTCATCCACAGAAACAGTATGCTCTTTAACCATTTGATGTAGGTGTGTGTAAGTGTAGCTCGAATTATTCTTATAACAACATCCTAGTATATTTAAGATACTTGATTTGTTACAAAATAAATGAATAAAAAGAGTTTAGGGGGTTGGAGAAGCAAAATAAAACAAAAGAACACAAGTGAAGACATTACCTTAAAATCAGGTAACTCTTTTTGATTTGAGCTCAAAGGCTTCCTTGGGAAGACTTCTGCCCAAAGTGAGGCTTCTAGGAGTAATATAGGGATGTGGAGAGACAAAATGGGCAGGGTTTGGCCGAGACAAAGGCTTTGGAAGTGTGGGTAAGGAGGTATAGGTGGCGGCCTTTTATAAGAGGAAAGGAGGGGCACTCTTGGAAAGTAAAGAAATGTTACTTTATTTGAAAATGAGTTTCGGATTTAAAAGGTCCCACATTGATATAATTCGAGGATAAGGTGATAAGGTTTCGAAATACACCAATCCAATAGGTTTTGGACATGTTTAGGTCATAGATTTTACATTATCTTTTCATTTTATTTAAATCCTTTATTAATGAGGTAATCGTTGCATCATTATGATGTCATAAATAATTTTATTTATTTAATGTCTAAATATTATAAAAAAATATCATGATGTAGGAAATATTTTAAGCTTTCTAATGACTATTTATAGTCAAAAAATCTGACTTGTATAACCCCATGTAAAAATTTTTTTAGTAAAATAACTCATGTTTGTGTCATTTTTACTTTTACATTAAATAAAAAGTTATTTATGTCATTTCCCAACCAAAGTGGCTCCATGGGGTCCCCCAGTTGACCCATGGATTGTCTTGGTCGGCCATGACACATCCAATAAGGGTAGGACATGTGTCAAGCTCATATCATATTATTAAAACATTATTTTTACCTTAAACTACACTAATTACCTCTAATCGCGATTAAAAACTTAAAAGTTACTATTCATCAAAAAATTATTTTAATTCCATTGAACCAAATTTTAATTTTTAATGACAACCATTTATGTCAGATTTTTTAAATTCAAAACACAGAGGTGGTAAAATTTCATTTAAACGGAAAATCAGTTTTTATAAGTGCCACTTAGTGGTTTCACTATTCATCAAAAATGGAAGTTCTTCAGAAAAATACCAAAACTTCACCCTAAGCTATATTTGATATTCCAAATTCAAAAATGAAGTCTATTTTACAAAATTCAAAACATATAAGTTTCATTAATTAATTTAATAATTAATTCCCGCTGTCAGAGCAAATAGCGTGTTTTTAGGAAACAATAAGTATCAAAAGATTGACACTAGTTTAAGTCTGATTTCAAAGTGAAATTAATTCCATTGACCACAATTGGATTAAATGGTAAACATATATTCTAATTGAACTTTAAAACCAATTCAAAATATAATCTAATCATGTAAATAAATTAGATTAAAAAGTGGTTTTGAATTAAAATACAACATTTTTCACTATTCATTAAAAAATGAACTTTATCGGAAAAATACCAAAAATTTACACAAAGTAAATTTTGATGTCCCGATTCTAAAGAAGAATTTTATTTTATCAAATATAACACATAAAATTGTTAAAAAGTGGATTTAAAATAGGTTCTCTATCGAAAGGAGGTTAATCGACCTTTTAAAGAATATTAGAATGTTTATTAGAGTGCAACGTAAGATTCCCAAGAAACTCGTTGTTGCGTATTGGGTACGCCATCGAGATAGAGTACCCTTTAAAGTAATATTAATATTTTATTCACAAATATGGATAAATATAAAAATGTCATATTCTTTATTTACCTAGGGTGTTACATCCTTCCCCCCTTTTGGGAATTACATCCTCACAATTTTAAAATTGGGCTTGGAAACATCCTTGAAAGCCCCACATCGGAACAAGAGTCGGTAAAACAATCACTTTAATATAAAGAAAGAGAAGTACAGAGGTCACCCGAGTTAACCCATACTAGGATTCCATGTAGGAAAACATGGACATGGAGTAGAAAACATAGGGTCATGTTCTGATGGAGAGAGACAGAAAACATGTTTAGGAGAAAGTTAACCACACGAAAATCACAAACATGTGATGGGTTAAACGGTATTCGATTCCCCAGTAGGAAAAGTTAATAGACAACATTTTTGTTTTAAGTTTATTTTTATTGAGGAATTTATTCATAAGGAAACATAATCACTTATCATTTTGACTTCCAACTTTTATTAGATTTCTTACACAAACACATATTTTCTCCAAAAGAAGAGTATTTAGGAAGACTTGTTCACATTAAGAGTACTATAATCAACTTCTAGAGAATCACCTAATCCAAAAAAGAGAACTATATACTTCCCATGTCTTTATACTTTACCCAAAACCAACACCAAAAATGTTAGTATAAGATCAGATAATCCAAAAAAGGATAACCCTTTATAAAAATAAAATCTATTCTTAATATCCAAAATTTGTCCAACAAAACCCAAAGTTCAACGAGGACCATTCGATAAACAATTTGTCCATAAAATTATTCAAAGTAAACCAAACTAAGATTGAAATCCAAATATTTGAAGGATTTAGTCACATAGTCCTCCAAGTTAAATCGTAACATTTATCTCCAAACAACATCAGTTGCTCTTAAAGTCTCGTATTGAAGAGTAATTAACCTAATCACATATCCTCCATGATAGGTTAATAAATTTCCATAGATAACCCAAAATCAACTTACTATTAATTTATAAAATCATCTAACTAAAAATAATCAGTCAAACTAACCAGGGACTTCACGTAGTCCAGTGGTAGGCGATAAATACCAGTTGCACTTTGGTTGTGGGTTCAATTCCCACAGCTTTGTCCGACGCGACAGGTTGTCACACAGTATGCATGTTTTCCTTTTTATAAAACTCCAAAAATAACCCTAACATGTTTTAACCTCAATAGTTTCCTTATACCTCTCAATTTCATCCAAATTCATTATGATCTCAACATCTAAATTCTTGAAGTCTTATTTCACCCCCATAAGATAAAATAAAACGATTCCCAAAATGAATAACAGCATACCTTGATCATGGCGTCCACTCGGTTTCATCAACATCTTGTTCACGTAGGTAGACGTCCCATGCATTAAAACAATGATTTAGAGATCCTTGAAAATCATTTGCTTCCTCCATCCAAATACACCTTGTACAACATGGGTCATATGGGTGTTCACAGAAAAACAGTTTTGGAAAATAATCATGTATAACATATAATTCCAAAACATATGATAAAACATGATTTCTATAAAATAGTCGGACAGAATTTGAGTTGAAACTTTCTATTATTGGTCCATTTAAAATACCATAATTATGTGCTGAGAGACTATATTTTAAAAGTAAATATAAATTGGTTGTGCAAGGGTCTCCTTCCTCAGCACCATTTTTAAAATCATAATATGCTTCAAATTCTTGTGATAAGGTAAAATATTTTAAAATACCTTGATAATATTTACCTTTCTTGAAAATATGAGAATATTGTGAAAATAGTATTTGTCTAAAAACAACCCATGATCCATGATGATAATGAGGTATAGAGGAGGTGTTTGATATCTCAAACAACTGCTTGCAAGTGAGTTGTACGCTAGAAAAAGTTTCACAATCATCTAAACATGACTTTGCAATAATTATTGCAAGCATGTCATCAGGAAGAGATAGGAATTTCATTTGAGATCATTCTCCTTCCATTCGTAACTGACTTTACTTATCCTGAAAAAAAGTTATAAAATAAGGATTTAACTAAAATAATAGATATAGAGACTAACCATGTGTCTAACAAAAACTCCTAATACCTAAAGTTGTCTAAACCGACCTCTGATACCAACTATAAGGTCCCAGCCTTAAACCTTACTTAATCTTGAGTTATTACAATATTACACATTGAGGATCTTCTCAGGTTTAGAGTTTTAGAGAATTAGATCATAAAACTTGCATAAAGGAAACATAACATTTCCACTTTTCAATCACAAGATATCAATACAACACATTGATATAAAAACATTATGAAAACCATTTTCAATACCAAAATAAAAGAAAAGTAAAACATGGTATTTATTTTTCTTTTTAAAAAAAGGTATGGCTTGTAGAGGAAGCTGAAACTCAAATAATTGTCACGGCGGAGGAGAAGTCATTGTTGCCGCATACATACAACAAAAATATTCCCTTTTATCGTTTAGTAAAACTCTTTGTATAAAAAAGATTCCTTTCAGATAAACGTAAAATTCCCTTACGAAAACTCGGCAGCCTAACGACGCCACTTAAAACTTACAAAAAATGGATTGATGAGATCAAATAGGGTCTCTCATCATATTAAAATAAAGTTTACATCAAGAGGAATATAAAATAATATCCCCCAACATAACAAATAGGATCTTAAAAGAAGTGACATAAAGCAGAGTACTTAAAAAGAAAGAGAGAGGTTAGATCTCTTACGAAAATTCAGCAGCCTAACGGCGTCACTCAAAACTTCCAAAGTGGATTGATGATAGAGAATAGGGTCTCTCATCATATGAACACAAAAATTACAGAAATAGAAATATAAAATAACATCCCAATAACAAGAAATATGAGCTTAAAAGGAATGACATAAAAGAGTGTACTTTAAAAGAAAGAGAGGAGTAGGATCCCTTACATCGGGTCCGACTTGACTCGATCGTTCTTTAACGTCCTGAATAATAAACTTGAGTAAATTTCCAATTTATTAAGAACCTTTTTCAAGTTAATTATTCCTTTTATATCACTTATTTCCATGTTATAAACATTATGTAATCATTTAAGTTAATAATGTTTGTTTTGTCGATATTTGGTTCTTAAGTCGAAAGTGGACTTCTTACAATTACATGTTGTTCGTGTGGTCAAAGGTTCATTATATACATAATGATATTCATGATTTGGATATCATATATATCATATATATCCATAATATACATGTATTTATAATATTACATAATCATTTAGAGGTAAGAAATGAAATTCACCGTTCATGGAGACGGTAAGCCGTACGTACGCATGAACGCTACTTTCATTTCTATGTCATATTAATGGAATTAAAATCAAATGAGAGGTATGTATATTTTAATTCCATAATTATATTCATCATTTATATGTAACATACATCATATATAATAACTTCAAATCCATCCTTTATACATCCCACATATGGCATTAATGAATCAAATCACTTTGAGGGGGCGGTAGTCTGCACTTCCTAAAATGAAATTATCGTGTTTACCCACAATGGAAACCATAAAGTATTCCACAAAAAAAATACAGAAACATAAACATATTATATATTATATATAAATATAGTTACATCTTAATGGCCACCTTTTAAGGTGTTATATGAGTGTTGAACAATCATCGTTTCGTGAGGCAGAAATTCGCCATCCACAGAAACAGTATGCTCTTTAACCATTTGATGTAGGTGTGTGTAAGTGTAGCTTGAATTATTCTTATAAAAATATCCTAGTATATTTAAGATACTGGAGTTGTTACAAAAGAAATGAATAAAAAGAGTTTAGGTGGTTGGAGAAGCAAAATAAAACAAAAGAACACAAGTGAAGACATTACCTTAAAATCGGGTAACTCTTTTTCATTTGAGCTCAAAGGATTCCTTGTGAAGAATTCTTCCCAAAGTGAGGCTTCTAGGAGTAAGAGAGGGATGTGGAGAGACAAAATGGGCAGGCTTTGGCCAAGACAAAGGCTTTGTAAGTGTTGTTAAGGAGGTATAGGTGGCGGCCTTTTATAAGAGGAGAGGAGGGGCACTCTTGGAAAGTAAAGAAATGTTACTTTATTTGAAAATGAGTTTCGGATTTAAAAGGTCCCACATTGATATAATTCGAGGATAAGGTGATAAGGTTTAGAAATCCACCAATCCAATAGGTTTTGGACATGTTTAGGTCATATATTTTACATTATCTTTTCATTTTATTTAAATCCTTTATTAATGGGGTAATCGCTGCATCATTATGATGTCATAAATAATTTTATTTATTTAATGCCTAAATATTATAAAAAAATATCATGATGTAGGAAATCTTTTTAGATTTCCAATTACTATTTATAGTCAAAAAATCTGACTTGTATAACCCCATGTAAAAATTGTTTTAGTAAAACAACTCATGTTTGTGTCATTTTTACTTTTACATTAAATAAAAAGTTATTTATGTCATTTCCCAATCAAAGTGGCTCCATGGGGTCCCCAAGTTGACCCATGGATTGTCTTGGTCGGAAATGACACATCCAATAATGGTAGGACATGTTTCAAGCTCATCTCATATTATTAAAACATTATTTTTACCTTAAACTACACTAATTACCTCTAATCGCGATTAAAAACTTAAAAGTTACTATTCACCAAAAAATTATTTTAATTTCATTGAACCAAATTTTACTTCTTAATGACAACCATGTATGTCGGATTTTTGAAATTCAAAACACAGAGGTGGTAAATTTTCATTTAAACGGAAAATCAGTTTTTATAAGTATCACTTAGTGGTTTCACTATTCATCAAAAATTGAAGTTCTTCAATAAAATACCAAAACTTCACCCTAAGCTATATTTGATATTCCAAATTCAAAAATGAAGTCTATTTTACAAAATTCAAAACATATAATTTGCATTAATTAATTTAATAATTAATTCCCGCTGTCAGAGCAAATAGCGTGTTTTTATGAAACAATAAGTATCAAAAGATTGACACTAGTTTAAGTCCGATTTCAAAGTGAAGTTAATTCCAATGACCACAATTGGATTAAATGGTAAAAATATATTATAATTGAACTTTAAAAACAATATAAAATATAATCTAATCATATAAATAAATTAGATTAAAAAGTGGTTTTGAATTAAAATACAACATTTTTCACTATTCATTAAAAAATGAACTTTATCGGAAAAATACCAAAAATTTACACAAAGTAAATTTTGATGTCCCGATTCTAAAGAAGAATTTTATTTTGTCAAATATAACACATAAAATTGTTAAAAAGTGGATTTAAAAAGAGGTTCTCTATCGAAAGGTGGTTAATCGACCTTTTAAAGAATATTAGAATGTTTATGCTTAAAAATTGGATTCATTCGCATTTTTAATCCTCTAATATTTATTGTAAAGAGTAAAAATATTTGACAAACATATATAATCATTTTTTAGTTAGTTCTGTTCATTCCCGCCATTACAACGGCTAGGCTTTAACTACCATTTAAAATAATATTATTTTATTATTAGAGTGCAACGTAAGATTCCCAAGAAACTCGTTGTTGCGTATTGGGTACGCCATCGAGCATAGCGTCCCCTTTAAAGTAATATTAATATTTTATTCACAAATATGGATAAATATAAAAATGTCATATTCTTTATTTACCTGGGGTGTTACAACCCTGGTACGTTTAATGAAATAAAAAGAAAGTACATAGTGTGTACTTTATAAGTACACGACGTGTACTTGCCTTTATCGGGCCCTGCTTTAGGTGGCCTCAAGGTCACCCCACACGGCCATGTACTTGGCCGTTACATGGGCAATACACGGCCACCCGCAGAAACTAAGTACACAACGTGTTATTATAAGTACACGGTGTGTAATTATAAGTACACGGAGTGTAATCCAACAATTTTCAGAAACTCCTCTTTTCTCAAAAATAGCTAGAAAGCAAGATTCGTACCTGAAAAGAAGATCTGGGTTCTTACAAACCTCCCCCCTTAAAGAAATTTTTCCCCAAATTTCCCTAACAAGGCGGCGTGGAAGAAGAAACCTCAAACATCTTTGGCTACTACTATCGTACATCAACCTCTCTCTCCCAGGTCTTGTCCTATACTCGCCTGTGCTGCCATAGCACTCGTACCAAAGGAGCAGACCGGCCATGGAGAACCTTTGCACTTCGATCAACAATCTGGATAGGATGCTCCTTATAAGATGTGTCCACTTCGAGCTCAACCTCTTCGGGTTGGAAAACATGAGACGGGTCTAAGAAGTAACGTCGAAGCTGAGAAACGTGGAAGAAGTCATTCATAGATCGATACCTCTAAGGTAACTGCAACCGATAGGCAACTGGACCAACTCTCTCCAAAACCTCAAATAGATCGATGTACCTCGTTGAAAGATTACCCTGTCTCTTAATCCTCCTATTTCCCAACCTCATTGTGACATGCAGGAAAACCTGATCTCCGACCTCGAACTCCAGAGGTCATCTCTGTTGATCAACATAAGACTTATGTCATGACTGTGTAGTAGTTATCCTCTTTTAAATCAACTCTATCTGTTTAGTGGTCTTCTAGACAAGATGAGGTCCCAGCATAGCTGCATCTCCTGCCTCTAGCTAGCATAAGGGTGATCGGTATGGCCTCCCGTACAAAGCCTCATAAGGTTCCATCTGAATAGTTGCTGGAAAACTATTATTGTAGGAAAACTCCACAAGAGGTATGTGCTTCTCCCAAGAACCTCCAAAATCCAGGATGCATGCTTGAAGCATGTCCTCAAGCACCTGAATTATATGCTCGGACTAGCCATCTGTCTAGGGATGGTAACTATACTCAGAAGTACCTGTGTACCCAAAGGCCTCTTAAGTCCATGCCAGACTCGAGAAGTTAAACGTGCATCCCTGTTTGAAACAATGGAGTGTAGAACCCCATGTAGACATATAATCTCTTAGATGTATAGCCTTACCAGCTCATCAACACTGAAGGTCTCTTTGATTGGTAAGAATTGAGAAACCTTTTGAGTCTATCAATGAAACCCCAAATTGCATCATTCCCTCGAGGCGACCTCGGCAAACCTATCACAAAATCCATCACGACATCATTCCATTTCCACTTGGGAATGGGTAACTTCTCCAAAATTCCTTATGGTCGCTAATTCTCTGCCTTCGCCTACTGACAGGTGGAACACCTCATGAAAAAACCAGAAACATCTCTCTTCATACTTGGCCACCAATACTGACGGTGTAGATCACGATATATCTTGGTGACACCAGGATGAACTGCCCAAACTGAGGAATGAAAGACCTACATCATCTCCTCACGTATGTCTTCTAACACCCATACATTCCCATGAAAATGCAAGATCCCATCCTTACATATGGTTCATATAGAAATATTGTCATCTCCTGACATTCTATCTCATAGGACTAGGCTTTCAAAATCTGATAGCTTCCTCATTCGTACTCGATCAAGAAGAGTAGAAGTAATAGTTACAGAAGATAGAAACATCTACCCTTATCTGTCGTGCACCTCCAAATGAATCTTAGAGAACAGAGCCAAAAGCTTCCACTCACTATTGGCCTTCTGAACTACCTGTATTTGAGTCCTTTTTCTCAATGCACCAGCTACTGCGTTGCCTTTCCCAAGAGTATAGGCAATCTCGAAGTCAAAGGACTGAAGGTACTCAACCCACCTTCATTGTCTCAAATTCAGATCACGCTGAGTAAAGATATATTTGAGACTCTTGTGGTCAGTAAAAACTACAAAATTCTCTCCCAACAGATAGTGTCTCCAACAGTATAAATCATGAACAACTACAGCCAAATTGAGATCGTGCGTCGGGAAGTTCCTCTCATGTGGCCTCAACTGCCGAGACCCGTACGCAACGACTCATTCTCCCTACATAAGCATAGCTCCCAACCTGAAACCCAATGCATCACAGTACACAATATAGACCTTTCCCAGCTCTGGAAATAATAGTATCAGTGCTAAAGTTAACCTCCCTTTTAGCTCCTGAAAGTCTGACTCACAATAATTTGACCACAAGTACTTCGCACCCTTCTTATTCTGACCCGTAAGTGGCGCTTCTAAGCGTGAAAAGTCTTGTATGAAATGTTTGTAGTAACTAGACAGTCCTAGAAAACTTTGTACCACAAAGACGTTCTTTGGTTTCTCCCAAGAAACTACTGCTCTCACTTTCTCTGGATCTATTGATACTCCTGTCTCTGAGATAACATGACCCAAGAAGTGAATCTGGTCCATCCAAAAGTGGCATTTTGAGAGCTTAGCATATAACTGATGCTATCTTAGTGTACTCAAAATGATCTCAAGATGTGTGTCATAGTCATGTTGAGTGTGAGTACACCAAGATATCTTCCATGAAGACTACCACAAAATAATCCAAGTATGGATGGAACACTCGGCTCATTAGTGACATGAAGACTGCAGGCATGTTCATGAGACCAAACAGCATAACCACATACTCGTATAGACCATACCTACTCTGGAAGTCTGTAAGAGGTATATCTGATGGTCTAACATGAAAATGATGATAACAAGATCTAAAGTAATCTTTGAGAACACTCAGGATCCTTGAAGCTGATCAAAGAGATCATCAATCCTCGGTAAGGGATATCAGTTCTTAACTGTCAACCGGTTCAACTTCTAATCCACTCAAAGTCAGAGGGTACCGTCCACCTTCTTCGCAAATAGGACAGGTGATCCCCAAGGAGAAGTACTGGGTCAAATGAACCTCTAACCTTGTAACTCCTCCAATTTCTTCTTGAGCTCTTGTAACTCTAGTGTATTCATCCTATAAGGAGGAATGGACACTGGTGATGCTCCTGGAACAAGCTCAATAGAAAATTTCACCTCTTTCTCTAGAGGAAAACCTAAAAAGTCCTCTGGAAAGACATATCTAAAATGATCCACCATTGGAGGAAAGTCCATCTGTGAAGTGCCCTGTTCATCTAGATACAGACTAGAAAAATGGGTTACAACTCCTCCCAACCCATGATGCTCAGGTCCCGCTTTTCTCGCCTGGACATCCCATTTTCCCTTATGAAGAAACGATCTTCCCTTTGGTGATTTGAAACTCACCCTACAGCAATAGAAATCAACAATAGCCTGGAAGGGAACTAACCAGTCTATATCGAGAATGAAATCATAGCCTGTCATCTCTAGGACATAAAGTTCCCATTGGAAGTGACACCCACCAACCTTTAAAGGGAAATCCTTGCACTAATGTACACTAGTCGTACTTTTCCCCAACGGTGTGTCTATCATCAAGATATAAGTTGAAGAAAAGATACAGATCCCAAGGCTCTCAACAATATAAATAGATATAAAGCTATGGGAATCTCCTATATCAAAAAGAGAAGAAGCTAAAATTGAGGCAACTAGGATCGTACCTCAAACGGTAGAGGGTATGGGATTTTGTTTCTACTGGGTCTTCTCCACTGTAAAAGTATGACCTGCACTATAGCCCTGTGACCCTACTTGACCACTCAAAGATGATCCACCCTATTGTCACTAAAATCGTGGAAATTGGTTAACCCATCCATGAACTCCACCTTGGTCTGAACGGCTGGAAAAAACTCTAGTTCTCAGACTGATGAGAAACTGGTGGTGCTACTCCTAAACACAAAGTCATAGAAGAACCCTTGTCACTAGCTGTTGGTGAGAAGATCTAGAAGAAGCGCTGAAGATGACCCATCTTTCTGCAAGATCATCACTCCACTGGGTCTCTTGGGAAAAGTGGCCTAGTATTCTTGACTCTTCCACACTGGTAGCATACCACCTGGCTACCTGAAGGTGCATCCAGCCTGCTCGGATCTCCATGTGTAGACTCCCCATGGTGCTTCCTGCTATCAGTTGGAGAAGCAATAACTTTATATGCAGAACCGTCCTTGCTCACAACTCCATAATCCATCAGGTTGAACTTCGTGATCAACGCCTAGTTGACTATGGAAGATATAGAATTAAACCTGAATATGTTCACCTGAGATCGGATTTCATGCCTGAGATCATCCTCAAACTTCCTTTCCAGGAATAACTCATCACCTCCTAGAATAGGCATGAAGCGTTGCAGCTCTGTGAAACAAAAATAGTACTCCATAACTGAGAGAGTACCCTGCTCCAAACTCATGAACTCTCGAGCTCGATTGGCTCTCAAATTCTCTGGGTAGAAGTAGTCATAAAAGGCATGTTGAAACTCATCTCACACCATAACTTTTTGGAATCCCGCCTGTAAGATCACATCCCACCATCTCTTGGAAGAATACCGAAGCATATACGCATCGAGCTTGACCCTACTCTCTGGAGGTGTCCCTAGATTCTTGAAGATCGTCAGAATGGATTCTATCCATGACTCTACAGCCTGGGGTCCTCCATCCCCTGAGGAAGTGGGAGTATTTTGTTACTAGAAAACTCACACCAACTCTACCATAGACGGGGTAGGATGCAGTACTCCCAGGAAAGTCTGCATGATCCTCATAAATCCCTCTGGGAACTGTGCATCAGCACCTATATTCGGGATAACGGTTGGTGCCAAGACTGGAACAATTGGAAGATCTACTGGTAGTCCCTAATCATCCATATCTGGTGTCTGATCACTACCCTGTAACTAGAATACAACCAGAGGATGTCTTGGTGGAATGACTCTACAAGGTCAAGCGTGCACCTTAGATCAAGATTAACAGGGACTGAAACTTAGAAGTGTAATAAGGGAACAAGAGAAAGAAATCATTCAAGTTTTTCAAAACATGGATACATGGTGTGTATAATGCCTACACGGAGTTTTCCCTTAAGCCTTCACATGGGCGTGTACTTCTTCCAACCCAGGTCATGTAACACCCCATACACAAGGGGTGTTGTCCTAACACACAGCATGTACTTGAATCCTCTTCCCCTGCCCGAGTTCTTCTACACAGTTCTCCTAGAACAAGACTACATGGCGTGTTAGTGCCAAAAATGGCGTATACTAGATGAACCTCACTGACCCATGTTGTTAGTTACCTAGTCGGTTACATGGATCACACTACACGGCGTGTTCCAGATGGACATGGCGTATATAACCTAAGTTTTATCCATCAGTGTCGTTAGTCACACTAGTAGACACATGGTCTACACAACATAGTGTTTACTTTCAGTACACGGCGTGTCCCACCAAGACTTATCAACCCAGTGTCTCTACCCACACATCTAGTGACACGGTTAGAGACTAAATGGTGTATACATACAGTACACGTCGTGTACTTAAGAAAAATAGTTCCTTCTCGAATAGAAGGACACATGGCGTGTATTCATCATTAAACGGTATTTATTCTAGGTTTTTATGGACAGTAGCCCTTAGAAACTACCCTGGAAGCCCATAATACACTGAAATGAACATCAAAGTGCCAAATTCCAATCCATGAGGGCCCATAATCCCCGCGAATCAAAGATTGGAATCTTATACATGTCATTTTCAAGCATAACAGTGTAATAATCCACCAAATTTTGATCCATAAAGGCCCATAAAACCTCAAGAACCAAAGTTTGGCATTCATTTAAATGAAACATTACACAATTCAATACCCTATAAAAAGCAGGTATTCTATCAAGGCATCTATCACAACAGCATGCATATTTATCACAACATCTATCACAATAGCATGAAATCACTAATGCACCCTAAATGGCATTGCTGGAATGCATGACATGTGATTTCTAACAAGTTCCTATATGACGCATGAGATGGAATACCCTCATATCATCGAGTTTCAATAGAAATAGAACCTTAATAATATCAATGATAATAGGACAAAACATGTGAATCACCCAATGGTGAAATCAAATCAACTATAAAATTACAAAACCAGAAAAATTGAAATAACGAGGTAGATTGGTTTTTCCTTGTACACGAGTTAGCTACTCCCAGGAACAGCTTATTATAAAGTACCTATTCCTTCTTATCCCTGGTTATAGGCTCCAAACAGTAATTCAAGAAGAAAAGAAACCCCTCTGATACCAATTATAACTTCTTGATTTCAGAATCTGCCAAGAGGTTCCCCATACCCAGTTAGCCCCATGCTCCCTAGCTCCACAGCAATCAAGTACCTGAATTAGAAGGGTGCTTGACCTTATCTATACCCACAAAGATATAATCTATTTGGGAACAAAATAATTACCTAAATAGGGTGTGAGACTAATCCCAATAGGAAACCACCCAAAGATCTGTGCCTAACAGTCAATGAATATATATGGCAGGCAATAAACAACATGAAGCAGTAAACAAGGAAGTTAACATAGTAAAAAACCTACAAATTCAAATACATTCATTTTAATATATCAAGTAAGCATCTAATAAAAAGCAGGTAACCCTCTGGGAAGTACTCATAGCCTAACCCCTCTGGTTCAACCAAACAAGACAAGCAACCCTCTAGGAAGTACTCAAAATTAAGCAGTCCTACATTTTCACTTACAAATATTTACTTGTAAGTATTTGATCAACCAGACACAAATACAAGAAACCCTCTGGGTAGTTCTCACAGCCTAACCCCTATGGGTCACAACACAAGGAAAGATATACCAAATACTCTCTCAAGAATCACTCACCGTCAATTCCCCATTTAGTCATGTGTGATAAAAGACTTTCTAAGGAAGCACTCACCGTCAATTCCTCCTATAGTATTTTAACGGTAATCTACAAACACTCTGAGGAAGAACTCAATTTCAATTCCTCATGTGGCCTTGTAACGTAACTATAGACACTCTAAGGGAGCACTCAACGTCAACCCCCCCCCCCCCATGGTCTTGCAGCATGATAATTATAATAGACACTCTAGGAAATCCCTCAACGTCATTTTCCCCTATGGTCTCACTACACCAGGTTCCCACAGGCCTGAGTAAATCAATCGTGCACAAATGATAATCAGTAGCCAAATTAAACCTCAAGAACTACTTGGCTAAACAATCTACATCATATCATAGCATGTCAGATAATATTTACTCCACCCTAACAATACTAGGCATGGAAAGTAAAGCACCAGCCTAACAGGAAAAGCTAGACCAAATGGTCAAAACAAGAAAACATGGGAAAAAAATCAATAGCTTAGAAAAGATAACCCTATTATCAACAATTAACCTCTATCCAAACAAACTAGGCATAGCAGGAAAATAAAAGGGATAGAACCATAAACAAACAATACCCTGAACAAAGGTAATGGGCACTTTTGCACATATAACTCAAGGAATACCTACAGAAAGGTACAAACCACATACCTCAACATTGTATGATCGATATACTCTAGTGTCGGCCCTTGAATAGACCTATAACATGGTATATCTACAAAAACATCAAAAACTTTCAAACGAGGATAACTTGAGAGAGAGGAGAAATCAGGAGATAATGTTCGAGAAGAAGGGATCACTCACTGATGCGATTCCAATGCAATAAATGGTGGTCGAATCAGAGAATGGATGGAGTGCTGAGGGCTTGGAGAATATTTGCGACCATATGGATGCTCTTGGACAAGACAGGCGGCAAAGAAGGTAATTTTGTCCATCAGACATGGCCCCGGTCCATTTAATAAAATAAAAAAAGTACACATTGTGTACTTTAGAAGTACATGGCATGTACTTGCCTTTACCAGGCCCTACTTTAGGTGGCCTCCAGGTCACCCCACATAGTCCTGTACTTGGTCATTACATGGCCAGTGCACGGCCACTCGTGGCAACTGAGTACAAGGCGTGTACTTATAAGTACACAGCATGTACTCCAAAAATTTCCAGAAACTCCTCTTTTCTCAAAAACAACCAGAAAACAAGATTCATACCTGAAAAGAAGATCCGGTTTCTAACATTGGTGAACCCCTTGGAGAATTTTTGTTGATTAAAAACATTGAATATTACACTTGATCAATTCTCCAAGAGGATACAAATCTGATGATTGTATAACTGATCTTAAGTTCCAAGACTTGTATCAAGGTGATACATTGTTACAACACCTAAAGAAGACCATACAATACTCAATTACATGAGGAGTAAGAATATCCATCCAATGGTTCTAATTGGATGAAGGTTGTTTACAAAATCAGATGATTTTTTGTGTCGATACTCAAATAAAGACACATGTGTTTTAAAGAGAACACATCACTCATTAAAACAATGAAGGCCACGCATTATGCCTTAATGCATGAGGAATTAAAAAATGATCCATGCATCATCCATGATTGGATCAAAACAACATATTAAAGATCATTTGGAATTTATGATCTAAAAATAAAGGAATGGATGATGCTTGAAGATGAATAAGAATAAAGGAAGCATGCATGGGATTTGAATGAAGAAGGATGGTTTGAAATTTTAAGGAGGAATTCATGCTTGGTTTTTATACTAACTACTTATTATATGCCTTTACCAAAAAATTAGGGCCAAACTTGAAGTCCATCTGAAGCCCTCACCCAATCCATATGCAGGACTCGAGGGTCTACCACACCCAAGGGGAAGGCCTCAAAGCCATCCTGCAAGAGGCACGCATGTGGTCCATGTATAAGCCCGCATGAGCATACATGGTGATCAACCCGTGTGCGCAAGCATGCATAGTGGGCGCTAGGTGTGCGCCTGAGGAGAAGAGTGGGTTCTAAGAGCATGCCCACAGAACATGGTATGGGGTGGTACCATGGAGGGAGAGGGGATAATCCTAAGCGAGTGTTTCCATAAATTGATATTTAAATCGTACCAAATTCATGGTGAATTTCTATGTGGGGCGGATTTTTAAAAACACGAAAAAAATCACGGTCGTCCATCAGATCTCGCGCAACATCTCAACTGCATGATCTATCCCATGCTCCACATTCTAATCTCCACCATACGTGATCGATCCGAGTCGATCCAATGGTTGAGGAGAGACCCTAAGGTCATCTTAAACCTCCATCCATCCCAACCCCGCTGCTCACCATAGATGAAGCTGAACCTCTGAGGTCTCTCTCCTGGCCACTATTTAAGCTTACAATTAGTGCATGATAATCGTCTGGATGAACTGAACACATGCATGCATTAAAAGTTTAATTCATGCAACTAAAATGAGAAATCCATGAAGGTCGAAGAAACAGAATGTGCGAGGCCATGTCATGGATCTCAAACCTTTGATAAAATAAGTTTCATGTGATCCATATCACTTGCACGTGATCTGCTCACCGAGGAGAAGAAGAATAAGTCAAGAAGGAAGATCCCAAGATATGTGAAAAATCTTTTTACAAGTTTGAAAATATTAAAATTGAGGATCTCGGATTATTGATATAAATATTTTAATCCTATCTCTAAAGGGTTTGAAGAATAATCTAGGCAGATCCCTCACTTATAAATAGAGGACCCCCGAGCCGAAGGAAAGTGATACCATTCTTGAAGAAAGGAGCTCCAATTTCTCCAAATAAAAAGAGAAACCATGAACCCCTTTGGTTCGCGAAAGGTAGAGGTTTCTGCATAGCCTTGATATGTGAAAAGAGATTTATATGCATCCATTGCGCGAAGGAGTCCCACAAATCCCTTGTGTGGAGGAGAAGAGAAAACCCCTTAGTTTACAAAAGAAGTCATGCAACATTTGTGGTTTATATAGAGAAGGACCATGAACTATCCTGGTTTGTGAAGGGAACCCATGCACACCCTTTGTGTGAGAACAAGAAAAGGACAGTTTATACATACACTTCCCTTAGAGAAGAAAAATAATCATGTCCTTCTATTTTGCACGAAGAAGAAGAACCTGAGGCCTTGTGTTTTCACAAAAAGTAACATGTGCATGAGGCGGAGGCTTTGATAATCTCTTGAGATAGTGTGGGAAAGAAGAAGAAGAAGGTATTTTGTGTGTAAATAAAAGTGGATAATTCATGCATGATGCACATGCATACATGTGCATGAGTTGAAGATATTTTCATGAAAAGAAAACAAAATAAGTGTGTGTGCATATGTGAAGATGAAATAAGAATTGAACAGTGTTCATACGTTAAATCACTCAAAGAAGAGGTATATTGTGTGTGTGAAAAGTGAATATCATATATTCATCCATAATTCACATGCACGCGTGAATAAGTAAAGTCCATACACATACATACTTAAAGAACTTGAAGAAAATAAGAGAAGGGTGTGTTTATAGTACCAAGAAGTGGTGAGATTGAGTGACATTCATTCATGCATTTCCATGCACACATAAATAATAAATCATGTGTGTATATTGAGAAAAAGGATTAGAAGGGAGTTGCACTAAGAAGATTGCATGCATGCATGAATTCCCATTTACACATAAAGAAGACTTGTGTGGCATACATTACATGTACGAAGCTTAAATCTTTGAGATATACAAATAAAAGAAGTATTGGGCCCTATGAAATCTATTAATGGAGTGAATGAGAATTGAGACTGAAGCCGGGCAGAATTAAAGAAGACCATTCAACCGAGTTAACAGTGATTGAGGATTCAATAAGACAGTCCTGATATTGTGAAAGATCATTCTTGCATAATTATATTCTTGAAGAAGTTGTGTGCACCATTAGCACACATCAAAGTGAGGTCAGGTCTTCATCAGAAGAATAAATAATTTCCTGAGCATTGTTGAACTGAGAACTGATCAAGAAGTGATCAAAAATTTTGATCAAGTCCAACAGACCTTACCAAAGGGTGTTAAATATTCTTTAAGAGACACACAGGAAAGTGTGATTCAGAAATCCTGTGTGGGAAGATCATAATATCATCTACAGTGAATCAAATAAGAACTTAAAGAAGGAATCTTCCCGTGTGACTTGAGTGCTAGAATAACCCTATGAGATTTAGGGAGGAGAATAAGTCTTCAGTGGGACTCTGAAGCAGGCCAGTGGGACTCTGGTAACATTGTGGGAATCAGTATAAAGAACCTCTTGTGTGACTCAGGAGAGATATAGTGGGACTCTATATCAACCATTGAAATTACTAACCAGATTATAGTGGAGAATCTGTGTTGGGGATAATAACCAACACGGCAAGGATTAGGTCTTTGAATTGAACCTTGTAAATTCTTGTTCAGTGAATTTACATTTATAGTTCCATTCAAGGTCAGGCTGAGATACACAAGAAGAGTGGATCAAGGCTTTAACCATCTATATAGTTTTAATTGAAAAGAATCAATTAGTAAAAATATTTAAAGGGATCATTAATTCGCCCCCTCCCCCTATTAGTGATTCACACTGAGTTGGGCACTTCAATTGGTATCAGAGCCAAGTTACCTATAAAATATCCAAGGGAGTCTTTATGAAGTGTAGATTTGGGTAAATGAATGAGAAACCTCAAATAGAGATTTCTGCCAAGACTCAAAAAAATAGAAAGAAGAAACAAGCAAGGAAGATGAAGAAGAAGCTTACTACTAATGGAGAGACACTTTTTACTAAAGGTAATCTGAAAAGTAAAACATGTGATAATACTTATTATTCTTATGATGAGGCCTACTCAATCTGTGATGATGATAAATAAATTAGTGATCTTTAGACTGCACTTAAAGATCATCTGAATAAATTACCTAGAGAAGTGACAAGACACATTGCTGCAAGCATTGGTTCTCTTCAAGATGAAAAATTATAGCTGAAAGAAGAATCTAATGCCATGGAAAAAGCATTGGCTAAAAGGGTTTGCATATCCAACACTCTAATAAAACTAGTGAAGGAAAAGGAAGAAACAATTTCTCTTTACAATGAAAGGCATACTCAAGTTAATGAAGAACTGTAGGGAAGTATTTGTGAAAAATAATTCTTTGAGATTGTATTTTTAGAATCTTTCCATGCATTTGAAAAGTTACAAAAAGTTTTTATGGTTGTCAAAGATTCTCAACTAGAATAAAAATCCAACAAGATAAAGGATATTAACATATATTTTCAACAATTAAGAAATGTGCATGAAAAACAAATAACAATGTAGAAGAAGAATTGGTAAAGAAAGCTGAGATCATTTGAGGTGAGATGAACTCCCACAACATGAAGTGTTTAGAGTTGGAGGTGAAATTGAAGAATCATCAATCACTCCAAGATGGAACTTCCCAAATAGCTGAAAGAAGAGATTCTTCCACTCAAGTTTGAATTGAGGAATATGATTCCAAAAGGAACATCAGATCTTCCTCTAATCCAAGGGCAACATCCTCCAAAAAAAAGTTATCTCATAACTCAGTTATTTCTGTCTCTACTAATACAGTTTCATCTACAAGTACAGGTTCAAAACCAAAAGCTCGGAAGATGTGTATTGATAAAAATGATGATACATCCATCAAAACTTAAAGGGTAGATACTTTAATGATCAAGAATATAAACTCTCTTAAGGATTCTCCAAAGAAATAAAGACAATTGAAAAAACAAAAATGCACTAAATCTAGCCAGACTGATACTATAAGAAAAATAAGAATATTTTTTGGTTATTGTTGGTGTTGTTGGAAGTTTGGGCATCAGGCCAATGATTGCTGGAATAATATGTCAGCATATGAAAAGTATGGAAGGCCTACATTCAGGGAAATTAGATGTGAAAAAAATGAAGAAACCTATAAAGAAAAGGTAGAAATCATAGATGAAGAAGAATTTGTCTATCAAGACCAGATTTGATTATCTTGAATATTTCTCTGATAATTGAAAAAAAAGTGTTCATAGTTATGATGAGTTTTAGTTTAGTCCTACCATTCCTCAGGCAGTTCATAAGAATCATATACCACAACAAAGGCAGGATAAAGTAAAAAGAGTTGAAAAGTCTTCTACTGGGAATATGAAAAACACTATAGTCAAGAAAAATGTGAAACAAACTATTCCCAAGAATAAGTATAAGATGGATTCCATGAATTTAATCTCAATAAAGAAAATATGCTTCTACTGTGGAAATAAATCCCATATCATGGATCACTGCAAAGATATCCAAGGAAATGAATGGAAGCAAGCTGAAACTAAAAGGAGAATCAATCCAGAAGAATATAGGATTGACTTAATACATTCCTAAATATAATAAGTTTCCTAAGATAGGTAACTTGAAGAAAATTCAGAATCCATGTGGAATATTCAATTCAGAAAATGTTAATAAGTAGTGTTTAGTTATTTGGCCTAATCAATTGAAAATTACTAGAGAACTGCAAAGAGCTGAAGATGAAGTACTAGCTAATGCAAAGGAAAAAGGGAAACAGGTCATTCCATGTGAAGGAAAATTCGAATTTAATGAGATTTTGTCAGCACATGATAACCAAAGTGTCTCAAAACTACTTTCTGGAAGGTGCAAGAAGCCTGGACATCATGAAAACAAATGTATAACTGTTTTACTAGGCCAAATGGAGATGTTGAAAATTGAAAATGATGCACCAATGAAAGCTACTTCACTACTGGAATAAGAAAAGGGAAAAAATCAACATAAGTTAAAGGTAAATGAAAGGGTCCATACTGACAATGAAAGATCAAAATGTCAAATGGAGAGGAAACACCAGCATGAAGAGTACCAGACACTTTAGAGCTACAAGGAAAGGAGTTCTTGGTTTGAGATAAAATTCTCAGCCCCAGTGCTTCTATTAAGAAGCTCACAAGTGTTCCATCTTATTCCCTTATATTTTTGTTATATACATGTTCTTAAATTTTATGGAATTAAATTTAAAGGTCATACTAAAGATGATAATTGGATGATAAAAGTGGAGAACTAAAATTTGGACTCATTATTCATGATTTGATGATTACTTGAAGTGACCCACAGTGGAAGATTATCAACATGCATATCTTCAAGATTATTTGATGATATTATCCACCATGGTAATTCAAAGAGATTTCACCCCTTAAGGGGGAGAAAAAATGAAGGAGATGATATCAAGTATTTTTTCAAGACAAACCATTGAAATTCATATCATCTCAAGAATCTGAAATTGAGGTATTCCGATCACACTTTCATACCTTGTTCTTAATTGTATTTATCGTGTCAATTAAGGGGGAGTTATTGAATGATGAAAATATGGGATGAAAGGGGGATCTTTATCTTACACTTTAACCTTTAAATATGTTTGGTGAAGTATGTGCAGAATTTAACATTTCATTGATAAATCAGATTATCTCCAATCCCTTGGTCAAGAATTGAACCATTCTAAGCATGATATCACATATATGGTTGTTTATGGACAGCACTAAAAATCTTGTTCATATATCTCTTATTTTCTACACTGTTTTAGCCCAAGTAGACTTAGAGTTGATTAACTAAAGGCTCTTTTCTAAGTGAACCATGTGACATCATCCCTCTCTTAGAAACATTCCAAAAGATATTATTCAAAGGGAGGAGGACATTTTTTTGAAGAGACCCCACTAACACCTTTGAATTTGGTTTCCAATAAGGGGGAGAAAATTTTGGCACACATAATGACCCATTCAAAGTGTTATTAAGTGATATTGAAAATAAAATACAAAGGGGGAGATTGAAGTGTATAAGAGTTTCATTTGTTGTCAATATGGATTAAATTGTATAAGAGTTTCATTTGTTGTCAATGAGAAGTCAATATGTGAATGAAAGGTATTTATAATGAAGTTGGTGAATCCTTGGAGAATTGTTGTTGATTTAAAGCATTGAATACTATAATTGATCAATTCTCCAAGAGGATACAAATGTGATGATTGTAGAACTGATCTTAAGTTCCAAGACTTGTATCAAGGTGATATATTGTTACAAAACCTAAAGAATAATATGCAATACTCAATTGCATGAGGAGTAAGAAGATCCATCCAATGGATTCTAATTTGATGAAGATTGTTTACAAAATCAGACGATTGATTGTGTTGATCCTCAAAGAAGGATACATGTGTTTTAAAGAGAACACATCACTCATTACAATAATGAAGTCCATGTATTATGCCTTAATGCATGAGTAATTAACAAATGATCCATGAATCATCCATGATTGGATCAAAACAACATATTGAAGATCATTTTGAATTTGTGATCTAAAAAGAAAGGAATGGATGATGCTTGAAGATGAAGAAGTAGAAAGGAAGTGTGCATGGGCTTTGAATGGATAAGGATAGTTTGGAATTTTAAGGAGGAATTCATACTTGGTTTTTATACTAACTACTTAGTTACCTTTACCAAAAAATTAGGGCCAATATTGAAGGCCAGGTAAAGCCCTCACCCAAGGAATATGCGGGACCCGAGGGTCTACCACGCCCAAGGGGAAGGTCTCAAAGCTAGCCTACAAGAGGAGCGCATGTGGGCCATGTATAAGACTGCAGGATCATGCACGGTGATCAACCCGTGCACGCAATCATGCATAATGGGCGCTAGGTGCACACCTGAGGAGAAAAATGGGCGCTAAGAGCGCACCCACGGAACACGGTATGGGGAGGTACCATGGAGAGAGAGGGGAGTATTATAAGCGAGTTTTGTCATGAATTGATAATTAAATTTCACCAAATCCGTGGCACATTTTAATTTGGGTGGCTTTTTAAAAACACGGACGCAATTGCAGCCGTCCATCAGATCTCGCGAAAGATCTCAACTTCAGGATCTATCCCATGCTCTGCTTTCTAATCTCCACCGTACATGATCGATTCAAGTTGATCCAATGGTTGAGGAGATACCATGAGGTCATCTTCAACCTATAGCCATCCCAACCCCATTTCTCACTTTAGATGAAGTGGAACCTCTGATGTCTCACTCCCGGCCATTTTTAAAGCTCATAGTTAGTACATGATGATTGTCTCGACGAACGGAACACATGCATGCATTAAAAGTTTTATGCATGTGACTAAAATAATAAATCCATGAAGGCCGAAGCAATTGAAGGTGTGAGGCCACGTCATGGAGCTCAAACCTTCTAGAAAATTAGTTTCATGTGATCCATATCACTTTCACATGATCTTCTCACTGATAAGAAGAAGAATAAGTCAAGAAGGAAGATCCTATGATATGCAGAAAATCTTTTCACAGGTTTGAAAATATTAAAACCAATGATCTCAGCTTATTCATATAAATATTTGAAGTGTATCTATTAGGGGTTTGAATAAAAATCGAGGCAGATACCTCACTTATAAATAGAAGACCCTCGATCCAAAGGAAAGTCTTTCCATTCTCGAAGAAAGGATATCTTGTTTCTCCAAATAAATGGAGCAACCGGGAACCCCTCTGTTTCGCGAAAGGTATAGGTTTCCATGCATCCTTTCTACGCAAAGAATATATTTATGCATATCTCTTTCACGGAGGAGTCTCACTCATCCCTTTTGTAGAGGATAATAGCGAACCCCTTGGTTCGAGAAAGAAGTTGTGCACCATTTGTGGTTTACAAAGAGAAGGACCGTAAACCATCCTAGTTCATAAAGGGAACCCACACACACCCTTTTCATGAGAACAAGAAAAGGACAGTGTACACATACACTTCCCTTAGAGAAGAAAAAATAATTGTGACCTTCTATTTTTCATGAAGAAGAAGAACCCAAGGCCTTGTGTTTTCACAAAAAGGAACACATACATGAGGCCGAGTCTTTGATAATCTCTTGAGATAGTGTGGGAAAGAAGAAGAAGAATGGATTTTGTGTGCAAAGAAAAGTGGATAATTCATGCATGATGCACATGCATACATGTGCATTAGTTGAAGAAATTTTCATGCAAGGAAAACAAAATAAGTGTGTGTGTGTACATGAAGAAGTAAGAATAAGTGGACAGTGTGAATAAGTTAAATCACTCAAAGAAGATGAAGATTGTGTGTGTGAAGAGTGAATATCATATATTCATCCATGATGCACATGCACACATGAATAAGTAAAGTCAACACACATAGATACTTAAATAACTTGAATAAAATAAGATAAGGGTGTGTGTATAGTACCAAGAAGTGGTGATATTGAGTGAGATGCATTCATGAATGTCTATGCACATGTAAAGAATAAATCATGTGTGCATATTGAGAAAAAGGATTAGAAGTGAGTTGCACCAAGAAGAATGCATGTGTGCATGCATTCCCATTTACACATAAAGAAAACTTGTGTGGAATTTATTACATGTAAGAAGATTAAATATTTTAGATATCCAAATAAAAAAAGTATTACATCCCATGAAATCCATGCATGAAGTGAATGAGAATTAAGACTGATGCTGGGAAGAATTAAAGAAGACCATTCAGCCGAGTTGACAGTGATTAGGGATTCAAGAATGTAGTACTGATATTGTGCAAGATCGTTATTTCATAATTATATTCTTGAAGAAGTTGTGTGTACTATTGGAACACATTAAATTCAGGCTAGGTATTCATCAGAAGAAGAAATAATTTCATGAGCATTGTTGAACTGAGCATTGATCAAGAAGTGATCATAATTATTGGGCAAGGACAACAGACCTTACCAAAGGCTGTTAAAGATTCTTGAATAGATACACAGGCAAGTGTGATTCATCAAGCCTATGTGGGAAGATAATAATATCATCTATAGTGAATTAAAGAAGAACTAAAAGAAAGAAACTGCTCGTGTGACTCGAGAGCTACAAGAACCCTATGAGATTCATGGAGGAGAAGAAGTCTTCAGTGGGACTCTTAAGTAGGTATGTGGGAATCTGGTAACACTATGGGAAACAGTATAAAGAACCTCTTGTGGGACTTAGGAGAGATATGGTGGGACTTTGTATCGAACATTATAATTACTAACTGAATTATAGTAGAGAATCTGTGTTGGGGAGAATAACCAACACAACAAGGATTAGGTCTTTGAACCGAACCTTGTAAATCCTTGTGTTCACTGCCTTTACATTTAAAGAATCATTCAAGGTCAGGATTAGAGACATAATAAGAGTGGATTGAGTCTTTAACCATCCGTATAGGTTTAATTGAAAATAATCAATTAGTAAAAAGATTTAAAGTATCACTGATTCACCCCCTCCCCCTCTAATTGATTCACACTGATATGGGCACTTCACTTTGAAGAAAAAAAGAGGCCAAAAATCTAAGAAAATTCTAAAATAATAAAGAGTAAAAACTTCTATTATAAGTTACTCTTGTTGGTATTTGTATTTCTTAATCTGTTGGTTATTTTTACACTATTAAATATAATACAAATTATGAAAATGATGCTCTTAAAAAATTGATTGAGGACCTCTACTTTGAGGTAAGGTAATACATGAATAAAATACTTAGTGAAGTTTTAAAATAATTATTTAAATTAATATATAAATTATATTATGATATTTCATAGCTAGTATAAGATGATAAATAAATGAAAAAATCATTAACATGATAGTTATAGTGAAAATCTCTCATCATAGAGATGAAAATTAAGGAGAAATACATACAAATTAGTAGAGAGAAAATATTTATGGTAGAATAAAATATATATTAAAGAATTTTATGAGAAATAAAAATTATCAAATTTTGTGAATAAAGGATCCATTCTTTAGAAGATATTCATAAAGCTACTTTTGGTGTTAAGTAATTTTAGCTAGATATCCAAGCCAAAAAAATCATGGATCATAAAAAAATTATTGTTTCAAGTAGAAAACTTCATGAGGTTTGATTTTAAAATATTATGACATAATTGGAATGTATACTAAACTTAGTTTTGGTTGAAAAGAGTACACTTAGTCTAAAATTCCTTGAATTGGTGTTAAAGTTGAAATTTTTGGAATTAACTCACTTAGACACTTCCCATACAATTGGGAAAATTAATGTTTCCACAAAATTTTCAAAAAAAAATCTTCTAATAAGACCCAAATAGGTTAAAATGAGGTAGGAATAAACACATGATCAACCCATAATCAGATCATATAAAAAGGTAGGCTATTTTCCAGTTAAGTCTATTTTTGATAAATTTATTTTGATTGATTATACATGTTTCAAATAAAAAAATATACAAATTTAGATGGAGAAATACCAATAAGTTTACATTATCATCAAGGTTGAATATGGTAATTTCCATGAAGATAATTTCCCAAATCAATCCCAAAATAGTGGGACTTCAATCCAAAAACATCAAGGTACTTGATCTATATAGACAACACTAAAAGTGAGAAGAATAGTATTTATGGGTCACTATTTGTGTTATATGAGGTTTAGATATGATTCCATATAATTTTGTCATAATATATTAGTAAATGGAAGTTTTATAAGGAATAAAGTAAGTGGTTCATATTTGAGATAAAAGGAATACCTGCACCATATAAAAAAGAAAATTTGTCTCTCAAAAACATATTTTATTTCTTGGAGAATTTTTGTGAGTATTTTAATAGAAATGTCCACTATGATAAAGAGTGTTGGTATACACCAACACCATATAGATACTATGTTTATAAGAAAATAATTCCACAAAAATTAAGGAATTAGTTGATAAACATAAAAAATTATTCATTAAGGATAAAACAAAAGAAGAAAGTTGAATCCCTTACTCCCAAAAAGTCAAATAAATTGATAAAAAGGAGGTCACACCAGATAGAAGAATGTCCTTATACTATGGTAAGAGAGGCCAAATCATGGAACATTACAATATGGATATGAATCTCAAGAAAAAACAGAAAAATATAAAATCAATAAGAAAATATTCAATCTAATAAAGAGATAGTAGGATTGGTATAGTGGTTCACACTCCTGAAGAAGAACCTAAAATGTTTCCCAAAAATTGTAACATAAATAATGTATAAAGTGTATGTGGAAAGTGAAACTTCGTAGGGAATGAGATTGTTATATGTATTATTTTTTTCCTAAAAAATTAGGAATAAATTAAAACTTCCTATTACTTTTATTGATAAAATTGTATCCACTGAAATAGGATCCACACTCAAACATAAATTTTTGCATATATCAAAAGTATGCTTAACCATATGGCATGAACAGTTGTAAATGGACAAGAAGATAGACCAAGAAGAAAATAATGAAATTAATTTAATTTTTCAAGTGAATAAGGTCATTCCAACTAATAAGAAATTTGAAAAGAAGATAAAATCCATGTTTCCTAGAGGTGAACAAATTTGTAAAATCAAGGATGAAACAAGCATGAAGAATTAAAGACCCTTTAGTGCCTCAAAGAAATTATTCACTTGGTTCAAAGACAAGTCTCAGACATATTCCTCAAATTAAAGTTCTTATATAAGTCCACATTATTCTTAAATCATATTTCTTATTCAAAAAGGTGTAATTGAAAGTGAATCATGAAATGAGGGACAAGTGATGAAAGATATAACTTCTAAAAATCTTGAATGATTAACCATTATAGAATATCTCAATTTGTATTCATCTAAGATCCATTTGGTATCATACATATATGGAATCAACCATGTTTATGTTTTGATAAAATCCCTTAAGGGTAGCTATCAAACAAGTGAAGAAGATGTAGATTTATTTAATTTTGTTAAATATGGAAATTTGGACAGGCCTAGAAAAAAACTAAAGTTGAGGTATGATTTCCACTCTCCTAACTCTATTTTATTTTATGTTAAATATGGTTTTAAAGGGTGAGTTACTATCAAAGAAAATGGTGGAATAAAACACTTTCACTTAAAATTTGTTGATATATTTTGTGAAAATGATTTCAGGTTTATAAAATTTCATAAAAATATGTTTGATCTACCCCTAAGGAATTGAAAGGTAAGGTTGGTATCGCAGTGTGGTTTTTTAATGGATATATTTTTTTTTAAATTAATAATTGTTGTTTTACACATCTAAATAGAAAAAATTTACTAATATTTGATTAGTTAATGAAAATTTTCAAATAAAAATGTGTTGTCATCCTTCTCTCATTGAATTACCTGAGCATTATTTAAGTATAAGAAAAGGGGAGAAGATGTTGTTTAGAGAAAAGGGAGAAAAAATTTCCATTAGAAGACCTTCCTTATCCCATGAAATCAATTAATGGGAGAATACATGCTCCCCTTTTCGTTTATTTTCAATAAGGATGATAATACATATTGACATACATTAATATTTGAAGTATTTTATTGGTATTGACATAAAAAAGGTAGATTAAAGTTACCTTTGTTTGATTAGTTATATTTTATGACAATAAGTGTTAATATATATGTCTTAGTGGATTATGAGTGATGGAGTGAGTATCCATACACTAAACATGAATTTAACTGGCCATACACTTATGGGAAATTGAAGAAGGAAGTAAAGGAATGTTTCCCTTGAATAATCGGTTAGAAATATTTGAGTAGTAAGACCTTAAACCTAATGATCGGAGAGATGTGACTCAAGTATAATATATATGTGTAATATTTAATTGATATATAAAATATTAAATAATAACTGTAGAAGTTAGATAATTTTTGGATATTGAAGTTTTACTATAAAACCTATAGAGTTGGACCTAAATATTAAAAACAAGTTCAAAGTCTAAAGGAGAACTAGATAATATTTTAGAGAAACCATCCTAAGAGTCCTTAGTAAGTTAGAAGATTAAATCCTAGATTAACACACTTGAGGATAAATTCTTATGATGGCTAAATTCAAGGATGAAATTTTAAGGCATTGAGATGCTTAGAAAACACTATCTTGAGTATTTAGATATTGCTAATTTCATTAGAGAAATCTAAAAAGATTTTAAATTATATTGATAATTCCTATAATTATTTTATGATTTTATAAAGTGAATTTATGTGTTTTATAGGTCACTAAGTGATTATAAAATGATTTTAAGAAAATGTGGAAAATTTTCTAATTAAATATTCTTGTAAGGATGGCCACATAGGGGGATTCATAAATGGAGATACACGTATTTCAATTCATGTAAACAAATCCATATCAGAGTCATTTATGTAAGGGGATTCATAATTGTGTCCTCAATGCGAGGGTGATCATGTAAGGATCCATTACCAAGTATGAAAAATATATATAAATGGATTCACACCATCTAAGGGGATCTAACTATGTATGTGGATCTATATAAAATAATTTTCACTATAGATCCATATAAGTGGATTTATCTGTATGTTTTGGCTAAAAAAATTTATAATTTACTATTCTAAAGAGGAAATCATTTAGGATGATTCAAAATCCATTATTAAATTTTCTAAACATCCCAAACACCAAATATGTTTTTTGATTCAAGCCTAATAATTATGATAAGTTTATCTTCAAATTATGAAAAATAAGATCAAAATAGGAGGTAGTTTGAGATACTTTTTCAAGTCTAAAAATGGATTTTCCAAAATTATTTTCTTGGGTGAAAAATATTTAAAGGTACAAGATCTGTTAATTCAAGTTTCAAATATCATGATGTTATTTATAGACATGATTCAAACTTGAGTTTTAAGAATATCAAATTGATGATATTCTTGATAAATAAAATGAAATTTCATGAGTTTTCAATAATATACATATGTAAATCAGATGGTGCCTGAGTTATTCATCCAAATTTTAAACATCACAAAATGAATTTTGATACAGTCCCGGTTGATTGATAAATAAATAAAGATAATATAGAATTATAGGACTTTATTCTATCTTGAAATGAATAAATTATAGATTTTATAAATCTATAAATAGAAAATAAATTTATGTAATTTTTTTACTTCATGATATTAAATATCAAAAATTCACTTGTGATTAAATTTATAAATGATAAGAAGAAAGGGGTTGAGTTTCTAGTTGGTGTATATGGAATCAAGAATGAGTTTGTGCTTTATTTAAATGAATCTCACATGCCTCAAGGTGAATATCTATTCCACAAATGATGTTATTCATATATTTAATACAACTATAAAGAGGTTTATGCTATGAATTATAATAGAAATATTTTTAATAAGAGAAGAACCTCATTATTATAGATGAAAATATAAGACTCTTATTTTATGGTGAATTGTCAAGTTCCAGAGATGTTGTTGACAATCAATGTTGACAAATAACCATGACAAAGGAATGGACAATCTGGAGGCAGTACAAAAGAACAAATACAAGGTGGCATCGTTTCATAGTGTTTTCCAAATTTTTGGGGTCCAAAATTTAGATTTTGGTGAGCATTATGAAAATTGTATTTCCTTGAAGATCTAATTTAAATATGGAAAAGTCATGAGTTTTACGAATATAGGCCTCATGGTTTGGATTTCATGAAGACCAAAAGAATGTTGATGGTGATTCTTCACGATTACGACGAGCTTCGCGAATGGCAGTGTTGAAGGGAAATGCAAGGGAGCTTCGTGGTGGTGGTGGGAAGTAATTGATAGAATGCTCCGCGATTACAACAAGCTCCATGATCAAAAAATTGTCGTGGTGCTTTGCGATATTGAGATAATTTTGGTGGAAATTTTGAAGCTTCTTGATTTGTGATAATGTGGCCTTGACTTCGCGCAGAAGGTTCGAGGGTCGGTGGAATCACCTATAAATAGGCCTCAACCCCCTCGAGAGAAGTAGAGAGTTTTCAAAGAAAATATTTTTCTCTCGGCTCATGAAGGTGGTTCACAAAGGCAGTGTGCTTCACGAAAGAAGAGCTTTGCGGAAGCTAATATATCTCTTCGAAAGTTGCAAGATCCACGTTGGCTCAGTGAGATTCATGAAGGAAGTCTCTCTTTGATGACTTGATCTCCGTGAAGGACTAAGATTTACGAAGTCTTGAGCTTCGCGAAAAGGTAGGAGCTTCATGAAGGCTTGTTTGAGCTTCGCGAAATTGGGAGCCTCGCGAAGTAGGGTGCTTTGCAAAGGTTTTTCCAAAGTGTGTTTCCTAGTGTTCAGTGGTAAAGGGGTATTCATTAGTGGATGAAATTTGGACTTCAAAAGAGCATCAACATATAGTGTAGGATGCCTTCATTAGTGATAATGAAGAGACCTACGGGTCTATAAACTGTGAGTGGATCTTCTGAAGAAGCAGTTAGATCACTTCAGTTGAGAGAGCAGTGAGTTCTCAAATTTTGAGTGGTTGTAAACCAAGAGGGACAGTGAGTCCACTTCAAACTTGTAAACAGCAATGCGCTTACAGTGGAATTGTTACATCGGAACACTGCGAGTGTATGCTCCTTGGATGTAGCCCAATGAGGGTGAACCAAGTAAAAATTGTTGTGTCATGTGCATGCTTTAAGGTTTATTCATACTCTGCAATGGGAAGGAGAGAGAAGAGGCTTTTGTCCTACAGTAAAACAAGATTATAAGGGGTAGTTATTTTAATCTGTCATACCCTAATTCACCCCCCTCCTCTCAGGGTATCTAGCCTAGTGGGCCTAACAGTTTATGCTATGAATTATAATAGAAATATTTTTTATAAGATAAGAACCTCGTTATTATAGATGAAAATATAAGACTCTTATTCTATTGAGAATAAAAATGAGAGATAAAATAAAAAAAAGGGCATTGCTGTAATTTCTCTCAAGGAAACATTTGATAATAGAAAAGATTATGGAAGATTATAGGGAAGAAAAATGAGTAGATTCATGGTTATTTATTTTATTTCATGTAATAATTCATTTTAAATTATGGAAATATAAAATAACCCCCAATAAAAGTTGAATCTAGCTGTATATAATTTATCATGAGCCTTTAAAAACAAAATAAAAGAGGAGAGTTTTGCACGTTGTAAGTGATGCAACTAAGAATGACTCAGAGAACCAAGATAACTAGAAACTCTTGAAGAAAAAATAAGATTATGTCAATAATAAATATTGAATAATATTATTTTTAGTAACTAAGAATAATAAAAAAATTATAAAGACTATCTAAGTTATATTGGTTAGATTTATTTGAAAAATGAGTCTTATAATTCTAAGTATCACAAATGTAGTAAGAAATAAAGGCTAACATGCATGTGATTCTATAGAATATTTTAAGGCAGTCATGATACTTGAAGTCTGATTAAAACTAGATATCAGGTTTTATATAGGTATTATTTAATAATATAAGGTAGTTTAAGATTCTAGGTTTGATGGATTGGATATGATATTATTGATGTAGTGACATTCGGATGTCTTTTGATCTACGTTAAAGGTTGAAATAAGTTTTGTGAACTCATGGGAGGTAGTATAAAGAATATATTAGAGGTAGTCTACATTAACATGTCTAATATTATGAATAAGCATGTTTTTAATATGGGTTGAAATGTTTCAAGATAATCCCTAAACATCCACTAATAATTTATGAAAAAATTATTAGTGTATAATTTATGACTCGGTGAAATTCAATCATGGAAAGTAGTAGGTTTACTACCTTGGGGTATAAACATGTAAATATAATACATGTTTTTCTCTTATTTACATTATTTATTGAGTAAAATATAAAAAAATCATTGATGTCCTAATATATAATTGGGTTTCAAATATAAAAGGGATTAAATTATTTTAAGAGTATTTAGAATTTAGTAAAAGTTTCCCACACCTGATCCACCCCCACTTTCAGGTGTGCCTCCACCATTCCTGGGGAAATTATATAAAATCAAAAAATATGGATCGATAATATAGGGATATTACATAAGTACTCATCATGAATGGTGAGATTTCAATTGAAAAAGGGATTATATTATATAATAACATTTATAGGAAGGTTATTTTAGTTTTTATATTATCTTATTTCTATATAGTTTCCTTGAAATTTTTTTATAATCTAATCTTGGACCTTAGATAAGTTTTCTAACTATTATTTAATAAATTTTACTAGAGTGCTACACACTAATTGTATCTATAATCTCATATTTCATTCCATATAGAATATGAGAAGCTACTTGGTTTTTTTTAGCATGCTTTGTAATTGTCTATTCAACTTCTGATTTTTGAATGAATCTAATATTATCTAGGTGTCCTCTATATGGTCATGAAAATAAATGTTTCAATGAGATGGTTTTTGTGCCAAAATCTGTCCTATATCAATATTTAATACATAAAAAACCTCTAGATTCTACTACTAACTAAGCTTTCTTGTAGGGGGGTCTTTAAAATATACTTCTAACAAAGATGATAATCAATATACTGATAATTCTATATTATAGAGGTCTAAATTGGTTTTTTATAAGGCTAGTATCCAAGATAGATATTTGGATGTGGATCATGGACAAATTTATTCTCATAATTAAGGGTATTTGGATATTCTTCTATAGGTTTGGGGGAATATCAATGCCTCCTCTTCTCCTTAGGAAAACAGGTAGGAGTGTATGGATGATCTATCTAGGAGTTTATATGGGTAGTTATAAAATGAGGCTTAATGTTTTTATAAATAATGGTAGATAGAAATTTAGAGGCTTAAGTTCAATTATAGGTAGGTTTAGGAGGAAGATTAGTGCTTGCTAGTTCAAGTTACCAAGAAGAGTAATAAAGCTATAATGGGCACTTAGATCTTGGGAAGAATTTAATTTAGGAATTCTATAATGAAGTAATCATGTCAAAAGTAAATTTCCATGGTGTTTATGTTCAACACTCTCCAATTTAGGATCAAAATGATATAATTAATGGAGACAAGAAAAGTTGATAATCAGGGTGACTTGGCTTAAGATGAATTTTATGATTCATCTCAAATGTGTGGTGACTTCAAGTGGGAATTGGTCAAAGGAAAAAACCCTTCATTTGATTATGAAGGTTTTAAACTATCCTACTAAGTAAGTTGAAGAGAATAAATTACTATTCATACTTAAAGATACAAATTTTTACTGGTTTGTAGGTATCTTTCTCTGACTGTGAAGAAGATCTGGGATCATAGGATGATGGGGATGAATTTCTTTATTATGCTTAGTCTCTAGGTTGTTTGAGGCACTCATGGATTTTTTATTTTACTTGTTTGGGGTTTGAGGTAAGTAATGAAATTTTGTATTCCTTCCTTATCTATCCATTTTATTTTGTTTAATAAAATAAGGAAAGGTTCCTTTAGACTCTATACCTTTCTTGTTTCAATTTATTCACAAATTTAGTGAATATAATATTTTAGGGAGGATATGGATTGATTTTAATGATCTAATGAAATTGATATATTTTTATTTGATATAATTTAAATAAATATTTATTAATTTATTTAATAAATGATATTATAATAAACAAATTTTATGGAAATATTATTATTTTACATGGGGTTTTACTTATATTAAATAATAAGATAAAGAAATATGTGAAATTATCATTATTTAATCCTAATTATATATTCAAAAATATATGCTTTTTTCCAGTGTGGATGTGTTACACAACGGAGACACAATCTTGAATTCTATCAAACCATAGATAGAATACTATTTCCTTCCTCTCACAAGAACATAGAGAGAGAACAAGATAACTTTGTTACGATCAACAGTGAATGTCATAAAGCACTTGATCTTCTATTCTAGCACCCAAAATATCAAGAATTATGTTTAGTGATTCATAGATCACATATGGATATATCTATATGAATCCTCTCTTTGGTTATCTATCATAATAACAATACAATATGGGTGAAAATGGAACTTTGATTTAGAAAGAATACTATGTAAGAGGTAATTATTGATTTAAATTAATTATAAATTAAATTTTCATGATCTATCTATGAGATTCTAGGGATTATTCATCTATTTTTTCAGATTTATCCACTGATATTGATGAAAACCCAAAGTTAGTCATTGGTTTAACAATTTAATTATGCCCCAAAACCTCCACATATCCTTCTATAAAAATGGAAATAAAAATAATGTAGATGACCCTTAACAAACATATCTAATCAATATAAGAGGAAGGTTCATTATCTTTGATGAATTCCACCATGATATGGAAGAATTCATCTCAAAAACCATAATTATATAAATAAATATTATAGGATAGGGATAGATGATGATATAAGAGAGGATAGGGGACGTTTTACCTTGAATTGGGAATGAAAAATACCCTTGGATCTACCTTGAAGCAAGAGAAAGAAAGGAGGGTAAGAATAAGTCATAGGGAATTAATGGGAGTGATCTTAGCTAGCTGGAGATAAATGTGTTCAAGGGGGGATGGGGTTAAAATAACTATGAAGAAAATTAAAAAACTAACCCTTATAAAAAATGGGAGAAAATGGAGTTAAAATGATTATAAATAAAAAGACCAAACTTTTCCCTTTTAAAAAAATAGAACCTGAAGTTATCGAGTACCTGATGGAACCTCCATGCCACACCCACTTCATCCCAGCTCAATGGGTACCTGATTCCCCACCACCAAGAACTTATTGCCACCTATAATTATAAACTATAGGTGAAACCACCTCAGAGACACTACTAAACTCCCAAACCACCTATGGTTCTTCAAACTTATCTAAAAACCTAATAATTCATTATTGAACACCCAAAAATCAAATCCAAATGCCAAAATGAAAAATGAACCTTCAACCTAAACAAAAAAAAAATAAAACTGGTTAACATTTCCATTGATCAAATTCCCAATAAAAACTAAATTTTTCTTAAATTAATTCATCAAATACATGGGTCATTACATTACTAAATTGTTATTTTTAAGGAGAAAATTTGTTTTATTATTTTAGTTAGAATTTTGAATTTTATTTTTCTTCTCTATAAAATTCGATTTGTAAATAATTGAAAATGGTTGGATTAGATTACTTAGTTTTGGAAATGTTTTGAAAAATTAATTTTTTGGATAAAAAAATATTTCATTTATCATATCTTTATTATCATTTAATTATTGGTATTTATCATCCATGGAGGCATATTGATGTCAATGAGAAATCTTTCTGAGTTTATACCCATACCTTACATGTGAATTTCAATAGAAATATTGAAATGATTAATTATGTCACACCAAGACCACATTTTTCATCTTTTATTTTATTTATTTTATGTATTTTTATTATCTATTATTTCCCTCTCCTTCTGGGCCAAACCCCCTTGAAATTTTGAATTTTTAGTCATGTATTTTATGTTGTAAGGATAAAAAATGGTTAATACTAACCATGAGAAACTATGTGATAGGCATATAGTTTTTAGAAGATCTAACTGTATAGTTGGTGAATGATTAGTATGACCATGTTTCCTACCCATGTTTCATGATTTAGGCCCTCCAGTGAGTATTACATGGTTGGTTTCCATTTTGGCCAACTATTCATTTAAACCTTGTGATGTTTCCATATCTTTAAAAATAAAATATTGTCATTATATCCCTCTCTCATTTAGACCTAAAAATTGAACCCCTTTACATCCCATATCTCTCCCATGACACATGACCAGGATCCACCAAGTTTTCATACCTTCTCCAATTTCCTCCTCTCCTTGGGTGATTCGAGGTGGTTTCTCTATTATTTATGGTCGGATATCCAAGGTTAAGACTATTCTTCAATATTTTCTAACTCTCTTCTTACTTTCCTTTTCTCATCTCTTTGTACCTCAATTTTGGTTAAACCCTAGATGGGGTTTTAGATTTAATTTTTTCCATTCCTTTATGTTAAGGTGTGTAATGGATTCTTCATGACTTATTCCATACATAATCATGGGTTTCATCATCTCCTCACATGATTGAGGCAATTTGCCCCTCAAATTTTTATTTAAATTCTATAATCATTGATTCCTTAGTATTTTAATTCATGTTTTAGACTTATAATAATTATATTAATTATTTTTATGGAATACCTTGTACGAAATCATGGTTTTCACTCTTTTTTCAATGAATGTGAAAGTTTTTTCTATTAAAACATATAGTTTTGAATTATTTGTTAACTTACATGTGCACTGAGTGTTTGGTAAATTTCCTGGCTGTATTTTATAAAGTATTTTGAAATAAATAAGATATTTTAGGCTATGAACTAATTTATTAAGGGTTTTATTGTCTTTTAAAATTGGGTTTTGTGATTTATTATATGTTATTGATAATTTTATCAGGTTGTGTAATTTGTTTTAAATTAGTTTTATCATTTATAATTATAAAATAATGGCTGTGAGGCCTGATCAGTATATTAGAAATAAATTTTTAAACCTTTAATTAACATTAAATATATAATCCATGGGTGTTTCTTGGATTTTCATTATTAATGGTTTTGGGAATGTTGTTTGAATCTTCTCATGGGTGCTTATTGATTTTATATGATCATGGTGTTGGTTGAGTCACTTAATATTATTTTATGTTATTGTTTCATGATTTTTTTAATTATCCAAACCTCATGGAAATATTTGGTACTTGGGTAGTAAATCCTAGATCATATGGGGTCTATTGCATTAGTTATAGTGTCACCCTAACTAGTGACATAGTTACATGCACATCACACTGGTCCTATCATGTATAAATTACAATGGCCCAGTATAGAAGTATAGTTCCATTTATATAATTAAAGGTATCCCTAATTAGTTACATAGAAGTTTTAGGTCACCCTATCCTTAATAACCTTAGGGTGTTATTCCTATGCTTCTTATTTTATAATATTTCTTAAATATTTGTTTTGTACCTGATTTATTTTAGTATCGTTATCCTCTTCCATTTTTATTTTAGATTAATATGTACTATTTATATGTATCCCTTATAATAGGATTATTTTATGTTTTATTTTACTCTCTCTTTATATTTAAATCTCTTTATAAAAATGGTCTTCTAAATTTAATTAAAAAATATATCTTAAAAGGTCGTTTAAAAAGTAGTTTTAAAATGGGCGTTTAAATAAATAAGTCTTCATCCCTGGAAATGATTTCCAAGTGATTTTTTTTGTTTAAATAAAACAAAAAATAATATTTTATAAAATAATTATGGAAATCATATTGTCTTTTATGTGATAATTCTTGAAAAAACTATTTTTAATAATGTATTTGAAAATAACATGAAATGGATCTGCTAATTAAATACCATCCATAGGGTGTGGTTTTCTTTTGGCATACCTACTTGAAATTTTTTGTGATCATGCATATATTATATCTTAATCTTAGGTTTTGGGTTCAAATAAAAATTAATCATGGTGAATTTATTATTTTAGGAGTGTATGGTGACCTATGTTTAATTAGAGGTTAGTTTGTTATTTTTTTATTAAGTTTTCTTGTCACATCATCCAAATAGGTCTTCCCTATTTTTTTATTCCTTTATTTTAATTGATTTTTTTTTATCATATGGTATTAAGGATATTGAAACTAGGGTTGTTTATTGTGAGTTTTTTGGATGTGAGGGTGAGTTTTTATCTATTCTTTATTTTCTTTTATATATGCTTATTTTTGTTGATCTTTATTGGAATAGACGTCTGACTTACGAACAGGTCATGCTGGAATTTTTTCTGAATTTATACTTCTTATTTAATCACTTTTATTTGGGTGAAACTGTTCCTACCAGATATACTTTTATTCCATAGAATTGGTTTATATCCTGGGGTGATTAGGAACACACCCCGAGTATACCATAGGCCATCTTAGGTGGCCAATTCAAGGGTGTATTATGGATGGTTCATGAAAAATTGATATTGAAGCCTAGGTTACTACAAGGGCCTAAGTTTTAGAATTATCTTTTTTATTTGGGTATTGATGTTAGATTGTATATAGGATTTTTAGAACTTTAGATGTGTGTGTAGGAATATTTAACTAGCACTTTAGCATTAGAAGTATAAAATTTCCATAGGAGGTTAGGCTTTGAGACTTGGGTTTTTTGTTGTTACAGCTCACTTAGGATAAGTGGTTTGTTAATTTGTTTTTTGTTTTTGGAAATGAAAATGGTAGTAAACTAGTGGTACCTAGTGATCTTATAGGTCCTAGAAAGCTATGTGGATCTAAATTACATTGTTCTAAATGAATCCTGGTAGTAGTTGTGCGATTCGACCATAGTCCACCAAGCCATGAATCTAGGTTTCACACATGCATTAGTCCCTCTTTTTAATTATTTACTGGAATTATTTGGTTTTTATTTCATTTTTAATCATTTCATGTTGTGTTTCTTGGGTAAAATATGAGTTTTAATTTTAAAATATTGGTTTCAAATAGTAAAATTTTGGTTTTTGGAAGTAATAAATGAGTTTTCCTAAATTGACATTAAAAAATGGTCTTTGTATTTATAATAAAAAGGTTTTAAAATGAAAAATGATGTGTTTTGGGAATCTATAAATGGGGGTTTATAATAATTTATGTTGGTTGGTTTTGAAAATATGGTAGTTATTTTAGTAAAGGTTATTACTAAACAAATATTGACTCTATTTTAAGTGGTCAATGTTAGTTTTGAAATTAATGAAGTGATATTTTAATGATTTTTCAATGTTTATAATTATATCTTATTATAATTATGAGTTTAAATGCACTTTAAAGAAGAAAAAAAGTGATTTTTAAAGAGGATAAATAGAATTTCTAAAATGATTTGAAATTAAAATAATGGTTTAAGGATTCTAGAAAAAATATTAATTAATGATTTATGAAATTATATGTTGGTTTTTAAGTGGGAAGTGAGAAATTAATTCATAATGGTTTTGTGAAATGCATTTTTGTTTGGATTTTTAATTAAATCAAAGGATCTTAAGGGTTGGTTTGTTGTTTTAAAAGGGGGAGTGTTTTTATGGTGTACTTCGTTTTATTAAATGAGTTTAAAATTTTTGACTTCAAATTAGTGGTATTTAAATGGGGATATGATGTTTTTGAAACATGATAAGTGTATTTTTGGGCATGTCACTTGGTTTAATTTGAATTTTTTGATTTGAATTGTGAAGTATGGTTCAGTTAGGATCATGTGTTGTATTATTTCAATTATTCTCCCATGAAATTTTTTGGCGAACCATGGTATAACCTATCATTAGGGGTGATATCTATATTGATTCCTTCAAGTGTTTCATATTAATCTTTAAGGGTTTATGGAATAATATATTGGAAAGTAAATAAGTCCTTGGTGTGACTCTTGTTTAGTTTATCTCTTTGGGAGACTCTTGGTTATTATTTATAAGATATTGATTGGTTTATGTTTATTATTCCTTGGTGAAATAGTTGTATACTTGTTTTAAGGGGTTCCAATTTTATGGAAATCTATTACTCTTAAAAAATTATACATGGAAATTCTTGGGTGAGTAGTTGGGGTAAATGGGGGGAATGTTACTTGGTTTAGTGGGGTTCACCAAGAGAAAGTGTTCTGAGAGTGGATCCTAGGTTACTCTCTCTTGACCCAAGGATAAGTTCCATATTTTTCTTATGATGCATAATTCTATTGAGGTATTCTCAATTTTATTCTTTACATTTTCTTTTCATATCTACCTCTAATTAATTTTCCATATAAAAGAAAGTATATCTTTTTATCTTTTGTGTAAAATGAAATATTCAAGGATTATTTGGAGTAATTCATTATGTGATGTATTTAATATTTCAATGGTAATGCTTGTAGTTTTATAGGTGATCAAGAGACTCGAATAATAAATCCCCCTTTTGTTTCTCTTATTCCTTATTGAATATTTTATGCTCTTTTTTGTTTTTCAAGAGAGATTGAATGTCTTGGGAAGAATTGGGGTATTATTTAAATCTTACCTTCTTATTATTATTTGTGGGATTCTGGGGAGAGTTGGTGTATTAGTGTAATTATAATATGGTGGGGATACCACCATTGATAATTCATTTATGGGGTTTTATTTTCTTTTTTATCATGTGTGTGGCTTTTATCTTGTGAGGAAGTTGTGGTGTTTGGTTGTGAACCCATTTTTTTATTCTTTCCCAACCACTCCCATCTAGAGGAAGAGTTTTGTTATTCAGTCTTAATTTTTTCCTTGGGATGTTTATTTAAGACCATTGATTGATATTTATTAAGTTCTTTCTATCATATCTCTTTTAGTATGGTTGTTCCTTGGGTTCTAAGGTTGTTCTTTATGGATTCGACCTTTTTCTTTCATTTTTTTAGTGTCCTCTATGGATTAATATGAGGAGGGAATAGGAAAATTTTGTTATATTCCATTTCCATATTTATTATGGAATTGTCAGTCATTTGGAGTAATTGCAGTTTATCTTTGTGTTTCTAGAATCACATTCTAAAATAATGACTATGAGGCTCGGTCAGTACCTTCAAAAAAATTAAACATTAAATTATAATTTAATATATAATCCATGGTTTTTTATTCAAATTTCATTTTTAAAGGTTTTGGTCATGTGGTTTGAATCTACTCGTGGGTTCTTATTTATTTTATATGTTCATGGTGTTTTTAGAGCCTCTTAATGATGTTTAATGTTATCGTTTCATGTTTTTTTTATTAAAAACTCATGGTAAGTTTGGGTACTTTGGTAGGAAATACTATATCAAAAAGGGTTAATTCCACTATTTATAGTGTTTCCCTGACTAATGGTGTAGTTATGTGCACATCCCACTCACCATGTGATGTGGAAATTCAATTGGCCTAGTATAGTAGTATAGTTACATTCCACTAATTGAGGGTCTCCATAATTGGTGACATATAAGTTCTAGGTTCCCCTATCCTTGGTAACCTTAGAGTGTTATTCCCATGTTACTAGTTTTAAAATAATGATTAAATTGTTGTTTTATACTTGATTTATTTTGGTATTTTTATCCTCTTACATTTCTATTTTAGATTATTGTGTTATATTTATCCTTATCCCCTGTGATAGGATACTTTGATGTTTAATTTTACTCTTTCTTGAGATTTAAATCTATTTAATAAAATTTCCTTCTAAAGTATATTGAAAATAAAATTTTAAAAGGTGGTTTAAAAAAGTAATTTTCAATTAGGAATTTTAATAAAAGAGGATTAATCCTTAAAAAAATTCAAAGTGATTATTTTCATTTAAATAAAATTAAATTAAATTTTATAAAATAATTATGTAAATGATATCGAATTTTATGTTCTTATTCATAAAAACCTATTTTTAATAATGTATTTAAAACTTGCATGAAATGGATATTCTACTTAATGATTGTGTATAGGGTGTGGTTTTCTTTTAGAATACCTACAAGAAATTTTTATGCTCACACCTATATTATATCCTAGTCTTAGGTTTTGGGTTCATCTATTGAATACACATGGAGCATTTATTATTTCGAGATTTTATGGTGACCTATGGTCATATCGATGTTAGTTGGTTATTTTTTTATTTAGTTTCGTTATCACATCATCCAGATCATCCTTTACTATTTTTTTCTTAATTTATTTTAATTAATGGTTTTTGATCAAGTGGAATTTTAGATATTGAAACTGGGGTTGTTTCATGTGAGGGAGTTTTAGGCGAGGTTAATCATTTGGTTGTACTTTATTAACTTTTATATTTACTTGTTTCTGCTTATTTGTTTTGACATGGATGTATTACTTGTAGACGAGTCATACCAAAATTTCTAGTGAAGTTTTACTACTTATATAATTTATTTTTGGGGGGGAAATTATTCCCACTAGATATAGTTTGATTCCATATAAAAATTTACTAGCCCTGGGTGATCTGGAACGCAACCTTGGTATGTCAGGAGCTGGATCAAGTGCCCAGTTCAGGGGTAGACCAGGGTTGATTCATGAAAAATTATGATGTAATAAAGGGGAATAATTTTTTGTTTGTTAGTGATAAACCATATATCGATATTAGATATATGGAAGGAGGAATTGGTGTTTTGAGATTAAGTAACTTTATCTATTTCTGATAGTTTTTTAATTTATTTATATTCTTGGTATATTGGATTTGTAAACTTAAAATATTTCCATTTTGAACTTATGTTTTAAAATGGTTGTTATAAAAGTGTTTTTTACATTTATATTCATTATTTTGTGTTATTTATATAGAGAGAAAAATGATCCCAAATGGTTTAACTTCATCCCTCATCACTTGTCATCAACCTCTGGTGATTGAGGAGCACACTTGAGGCCATCTAACATTCTGTTTTGGGTCTCTAGATTTCGGTATCTAGATCGGGATGTTATAATATGAATTCCATGTAAATGATGAAATATTAAATGTCCATATTTTTTATATAAATATACAGTGTTTATATTTATATGTTCATAAAATCATATCTAAATTATAAATTGTTTATAATTTTTTAATTAAACGATCATAAATAAATCTATGATTTAAAAATATTTAAAATTTTCAAATATATATTTATTACTTATTTTTTTATTATTCGTGAATATAAATTTTTTATATTATTAATGGATGTATTTTTTAGTTTCATTGAAATGCTTCTTATGAATTTCATACCATGAAATTAATTAGTTTCATATTAGGAACAACATTAGACTGATTTAAATTTACTCTAAACTATGATTTTTTTTATGAACTCGATAGTAATGGTTATTTATGATTTATAAATATTAGGTGTTAGGATTGTATTTAAAATAAGATCTATTTTGAGTATTGATCTATGTATAGTGGGACTTTAGGTTAGACTTCTCACTAGTTTGAGATCTTAAGATTTGTTCTAGAAAAGTAATGGTTAGAAACTATCACACCATACTTTCACTTGTAGGAATTTTGGTTTTGTATGATTATAAACCTTTATCTAAAAGGTTTTTCTAATATCTTAGGTTTTTCATGAGGTATGGATCTTTTTTATTTCATTTTAATTCCTTTTTTTACAAAATTTGAATGCCTAATGAGGTCACAAGAGTTTTAGGGGTTTCTAGGGATTGTTCGGAGACCAGAACCTAAGTTTTTGGAAAACGAATATGGGTCGCACGACTAGTAGAAACTATGAATCCCATGACACACAGATTTATTAAATTGTACAAGGTGTTCTTGTCCATTGTCAGGGGCCACATAGTTAGAGGAAACCGTGCAAACAAAGCAGCATGCCTGTGCGAGGTTACTGTAGTTTTTGATAGAGGGAAATAGCATAGTTTGTGCATGGTTTCTCAAATTGTGGGCATAAACTGTAACACCCCGAGCTTCCACGATATGCTTCTCATTCAATAATGCAATAGCTTGCATTGTACGCAACTTCGAGTTCTAACACACCGCGACTAATCAAAGTAGCCGTTATGAATAGTAATACCCACTTTTTAAAATTATAGAAATTTTATATTTCAAAATGGAATTCATTTTTGTATTCGTAATATCGAAATTATCCTAAGTTGAATTTTTTGTAATTTTCTGAGAACTTCCATTTTTTATGAATAGTGAAGAATACTTAAAAACAACTTTTTTAATAAAAATAATTTATAGTGATAAATTATAATATTGAGTGGTTTTAAAGTATAATTAGAATATATTTTTACCATTTTATCCAATGGTGTTCATTATAATTAATTTCACTTTGAAATTAGACATAAACAATTGTCAATCTTTTGATATATATTGTTTCTTAAAAACACGCTATTTATTATGACAGCGGTAATTAATTATAAAATTAATTAATGCAACTTATATGTTTGGAATTTTTTAAATTAGAAATCATTTTTGAATTTGGAATATCAATTATAGCTTAGGGTGAAATTTTGGCATTGTTCTGAAAAACTTCAATTTTTGATGAATAGTGAAACCACTAAGTGGTAGTTAAAAAACTGATTTTTCGTTTAAATGAAACATTACCACTTCTGTGTTCTTATTTTCAAAAATCCGACATACATGGTTGTCATTAGGAAGTAAAATGTGGTTCAATGGGATTAAAATAATTTTTTGGTGAATAGTAACTTTTAAGTTTAATTAATCGCGATTAAAGGTAATTAGTGAAATTTATGGTAAAAATGATATTATAAAAATATGAAATGACCTTTACACTTGTCATACCCCTATTGGATGAGTCATGGCCGACCAAGACAATCCATGGGTCAACTTGGGGACCCCATGGAGCCACTTTGGTAGGAAAATGACATTAAAAACTTTTTATTTAATGTTAAAATAAAAATGTCACAAACATGAGTCGTTTTACTAAAACAATTTTTAAATGGGGTTATACAAGTCATATTTTTGACTATAAATATTAATTAGAAAGATAAAAATATTTCCTACATAATGATAGTTTTTTTATAATTTTTAGACATTAAATAAGTTAAATTATTTATGACACCATGATGATGCGGCAATTACCTCATTAATTAACAATTTTAATAAAATGGAAGGATAATGTAAAATATAAGCATTAAACTTGTCAAAATCCTATTGGATGAGAATATTTCGAACCCTTATCACCTTATCCTCGAATTATATAAGTGTGGGACCTTTATAATCCGAAAAGCATTGTATAATAAAGTAACATTTCATTACTTTCCAAGAGTGCCCCTCCTCTCCACTTATAAAAAGCCCCCACCACTACCACCTTACTCACACTTTCAAAGACTTTTGGCTCGGCCAAACTCTTCCCAAATACTATCCCAAATTCCCTCCATTACTCCTATAATCCTCACTTTGGGCATAATTCTTCCCAATGAAGCCTTTGACTCAAATCAAAAGAGTTACCCGATTTTAAGGTAATGTCTTCTCTTATGTTATTTTGTTTTATTTTGCTTATCCAACCCCCTAAACTCCTTTTATTCATTTCTTTTATAACAACACCAGTATCCTCAATATACTAGAATGTTTTTATAAGAAGTATTTGAGCTAAACTTACACACACCTACATCTAATGGTTAAAGAACATATTGTTTCTGTGGATGGCGAATTTCTGCCTCACGAAACGATGATTGTTCAACACTCATATAACACCTTAAAAAGTGGCCATTAAGATGTCACTATATTTATATATGATATATAATATGTTTATGTTTTACTTAAGGTTCTGTATTTTTCATTTATGGAATACCTTTATGGTTTCCATTATGGGTAAACGCCATATTTTCATTTTAGGAAGTGCGGACTACCGCCCCCTCAAAGTGATTTGAATCGTTAATGCCATATGTGGGATGTATAAAGGATGGAGTAAATGATATTATATATGATATTATACTGTAATTATAATATACCTTTATATCATTATGATTTAATTAAATATGAAATAGAAATTAAAGTAGCGTTCATGTGTACGTACGGCTTACCGTCTCCATGAACGGTGCATTTCATTTCTTACCTATAAACGTTGTGGAATATTATAAATGCATGTATATACTGGATATATATGAGATATATGATATCTATATCATGAATATAATTCTGTATATAATGGATATTTCACCACATGAACAACTTGTAATTATAAGAAGTTTATTGTTGACTCAAGTACAAAAGATCGACAAAACGACCGTTATTAACTTAAATGACTACATAATTTTCGTAACATTGTAATAAGTGATATAAAAGGGATAATGAACTTGAAAAAGGTTCTTAAGAAAGTAGATATTAACTCTAGTTTATTATTCAGGAGATTAAAGAACGGTCGAGTCAAGTCGGACACGAGGTAAGGGAATTTCTTAACCCAATTTCCATTCTTTAGGTTAATCTCCTACTTTCAAATTATGTCATGATATTATTATGTCCTATCTTGTATTTGTACTTTCTTTATGTGTACTTATAGTGAATACACATAATAGATCTATTTTATTTTAAAAATTATCTTTGTAAGGACTTCGTCTCAATCTCCTTTCATTGAGGCATATTTGGTTTTATACACAACTTTCCTTTATACGGTGTATAAACCCCTTTGAATTTTACGTTTATTCAAAAGGAATCTTTTTATACGAAGAGTTTTACTAAACGACAAAAAGGAATGTTTTTCTTGTTGTACGTATACGGTGACAACGACTTCTCCGCCGCCGTGACCATTATTTGAGTTTCGGCTTCCTCTACAAGCCATAACTTTTTTTAAATGGAAAATAAATACAAAGTTTTAATTTTCTTTTATTTTGGTATTTAAAATGTTTTTGAAAGTGTTTTTATCAATGTGTTGTATTTATATCTTGTGATTGAAATGTTGAAATGTTATGTTTCCTTTATTCATGTTTTATGTGATACGATTATGTTATGGTTTATGATATGTTTAAAATTTTTCATATGAGGAATGCATTGGACTTAATAAGTGACGGGTGGAGCCCGCTATAGCTTCTAGATGCATCGGTAGGTCTCATGAGACAAACTAGTGTCTTGGCACGAGGCCTTGAAAAAATCTTATTTGTGGTCTTGGCACGAGGCCTTGGCTACATGGTTATGATAGTCTGGCATTATGCATTCCATCATTATGAAAGTGGTTATTGATATTACATGTGATTATTCGACTAGTAGAATATCCATGTGAGTAAGTAAATGGAATTATTTAATTTTATTTTTGCCATATTATGTTGAATTTCAAGTTTAAAATGATTTTGTTTTAGTTATACATTTCCTTAAATGTTAATGTTTATTGATGAAAGCTTCCGCTATATTGTTATCCTTACTGAGCATCTGAGCTCACCCCTTTCAATGTTTTAATTTTTCCAGGATGTGAAGAAGTATATTATGAATGACCTGCAGGGATAATATAAGGGGATATGAAGAGAAGATGTTGTAGTTTTGTTTTACTTTATGATGTAATGTAAGACTTATGAATGTATCTAGTGTTTCCAAGGCTACTAAACTGATCGGTCTTTCGAGACTTGATCTTTTGTGATCATGCCAATGTTACGAAGTAATGCACCGACTCTGGGTAGCTGGGGTCGGAGCGTTACAGTTGGTATCAGAGGCAGTTTAGTACTAACCTTGGAAGCTAGATTTAGATAAACTCTGATTATAGCACATAGCCCGAAGATAGACTTTGAGGATTAGTATAGAAGAACTTCCTAGAATTTTGGTATTATAGAGATTTTGTGAGTTTTCCGAGCAATACATCCCTGTCTGGATACGAGCAGGTAGAGGTGGCTCTGGTATAGATGTACCTAGGGGTAAAACCTGAAAACACCACTTTGATATAGACTCGAACGGGAACTGGTGCACGACAACGGGTCTTGCTGCACTCTTGGTTACGACACTCCCGGGGGATATGCTTAGGATAATTCTCATTTTCTTTACAAACCACTATGAAGGGTTATGAGTATATACTTCCTCAAAGAAAACTTTTTTTATGATTATGGATTATATCCATAAATAGTTCAATTAGTGTTAAGTGTTTTACAAGTATTGAATTATGTATTTTGATTCATAAACTAATCTAGTTTATGCCATTGTTTAGAAATGGCGCCTAGTGGAAGGAATGGAAACCGTATCAATGCACGCACTCCGTGTAGGGATTTCCCTCCTGCTCAAGATAATTATTGTGGATCTGGAGATACAACTGGTGATGATCAACTTATTACCATACTGGGACAACTCACTCAGGTTATGAATAATAACCTTACTCGTATGGAGCACCTTGATCTGCAACGTGGAGGATCAATGTTAGACCGCTTCATGAGGAAAAAATCGCCAACATTTAATGGGGGTAAAAATCCATTAGTAGCTGAGAAATGGATAAACTCCTTAGAGAAAATATTCCATGCCTTGGGGAGTAGCGAAAGGGAGAAGGTTGTCATGGCAGTCTACCGCCTCACTGGAGATGCCGATCAATGGTGGTCGCTGATTCAAAACACAAAGGAAGATGAAGAAGTATCAAGTATGGAATGGAGGGAGTTTAAGGAAATTTTCTTAGAAAAATACTTTCCACATGACCATCGAGCAGATATGGAAAGGAAATTTCTGAGTCTGAGGCAGAAGGAGGATGAGAATATTGCAAAGTATGAGGATAACTTTACAAGGTTAGCAAGGCATGCTGCAGATTATATATGTAACCCAAGAAGTAAGATTGATCGTTTCTTTGATGGGTTAAAACCATTTCTCCATCGAGATTTAGTATCACAATCTTTATCAACATACGAGGATATAGTCTCTTGTGCTATCAAGACAGAAAAGGAATTCTCTAAGTCTTATGACAACAAAGTAAAGCAAGAGAAGAAGAGAACGGTGGAACAAGAGACAGATAAAGGGAAAAAGGGAAAGAAGGATTTTCCATTATGTGATAATTGTGGGAAGAATCAACCTGGTACTTTCCTAAAAGGAATGGGAGTTTGTTACAAATGTGGAGAAAAAGATCACCAGGCTCGTGATTGTAAGGGAAAGAAAGAGGCTATCAATGTTGAATGCTACAATTGTAGGGAAATGGGTCATTATGCAAATGAATGTCCTAAGCGTCAGGGAAACTTACCTCAGAAAAGGCCAAGGGATCAAGGACAATCTTATGCTGTTACTACAGTTGAAGCAGAATAATTAATGTATCGGTGCTTTTGAACTCATGGATTATATTTGGGTTATTAGAATAATGTGATATATATATATATAAGGATTTTATTGCAGTACTTGTTGATTTCATTAACGTTTTAATATGATGAAGGTAATCATATTTTTGTATGTGACAATAAGAGAAACTTTACCTTGTTTGAGGAATCTGATGATACAATTGATTTTGGAATTTAGAGACCTTTTAGAGAAAGTCTGGATGGAGGTATTTTGGATAACTATAAAGGTTGGAATGGATTAAGTTGAACTTTGGATAGTATTGTTTAAGGTTAAAACATTTATGAAGATTATTTTTGAAATATTATAATACTATAGTTTTAGTAAAAGGACAACCTGCAGGGTGGGGCATAACCCGTCGCGTCGGACAAAGCTGCGGGAATCGAACCCACAACCATAGTGCGACAGGACTTTATTACCTACCACTAGCCTACAGGAAGTCCCTGGTTATTACAAAATAGTTTTACTAATCTAAATGGTATGTGTTAATATTTTGAACCTTATACAATTAGGATAAATAGAATATTTTTGAGTTCTATTGCCTTTTAGAGTGAAAGATGGGTTTGTGGTAAAAATTTATTAAAGAATGAAAGTCTACATAACAATTATGTATATTCCCTTAAATTCTTAGTAAATCTCCTAAATAAATTCCTCAACTTTATAAAAGGTAACTTAAAACAAAAACGTTGCCGGTTAACTTTTCCAACTAGGGATTCAATGACCGTTTAACCAATCACAAGTTTGTGATTTTCTTATGGTTAACTTTCTCCAAATCCAGTGTTCTACAACTCTCCATCAGACCTTAATGGTTTGTTTTTATTCCATATCCATATTTTCATAGAATCCTAGTATGGGCTATCTCGGGTGACCTTTGTACTTCTCTTTCTTTCTTTTAATGTTATATTTTTATTAACCTTATTTCCGATGTGGGTTTTCCACGAAGGTATTTTCTATTTGCAACCTTTTATTTTCAAAGAAAATTTTCAAATTGTGAGGACGCAATTTATTGAAGGAGGGGATAATGTAACACCTCGAGCTTCCACGATACGCTTCTCATTCAATAATGCAATAGCTTGCATTGTACGCAACTTCGAGTTCTAACAGACCGCGACTAATCAAAGTAGCCGTTATGAATAGTAATACCCACTTTTTAAAATTATAGAAATTTTATATTTCAAAATGGAATTCATTTTTGTATTCGTAATATCGAAATTATCCTAAGTTGAATTTTTTGTAATTTTCTGAGAACTTCCATTTTTTATGAATAGTGAAGAATACTTAAAAACAACTTTTTTAATAAAAATAATTTATAGTGATAAATTATAATATTGAGTGGTTTTAAAGTATAATTAGAATATATTTTTACCATTTTATCCAATGGTGTTCATTATAATTAATTTCACTTTGAAATTAGACATAAACAATTGTCAATCTTTTGATATATATTGTTTCATAAAACACGCTATTTGTTGTGACAGTGGGAATTAATTATAAAATTAATTAATGCAGCTTATATGTTTGGAATTTTTTAAAATAGACATCATTTTTGAATTTGGAATATCAATTATAGCTTAGGGTGAAATTTTGGCATTGTTCTGAAAAACTTCAATTTTTGATGAATAGTGAAACCACTAAGTGGTAGTTAAAAAACTGATTTTTTGTTTAAATGAAACATTACCACTTCTGTGTTCTAATTTTAAAAAATCCGACATACATGGTTTTCATTAGGAATTAAAATTTGGTTCAATGGGATTAAAATAATTTTTTGGTGAATAGTAACTTTTAAGTTTAATTAATCGCGATTAAAGGTAATTAGTGAAATTTACGGTAAAAATGGTATTATAAAAATATGAAATGACATTTACACTTATCTTACCCCTATTGGATGAGTCATGGACGACCAAGAAAATCCATGGGTCAACTTGGGGACCCCATGGATCCACTTTGGTAGGAAAATGACATTAAAAACTTTTTATTTAATGTTAAAATAAAAATGTCACAAACATGAGTCGTTTTACTAAAACAATTTTTAAATGGGGTTATACAAGTCATATTTTTTACTATAAATATTAATTAGAAAGATAAAAAGATTTCCTACATAATTATTGTTTTTTTATAATTTTTAGACATTAAATAAATTAAATTATTTATGACACCATGATGATGCAGCGATTACCTCATTAATTAACAATTTTAATAAAATGGAAGGATAATGTAAAATCTAAGCATTACACTTGTACAAAGCATATTGGATGAGAATATTTAGAACCCTTATCACCTTATCCTAGAATTATATAAGTGTGGTACCTTTAGAATCCGAAAATCATTGTATAATAAAGTAACATTTCATTACTTTCCAAGAGTGCCCCTCCTCTCCACTTATAAAAGGCCCCCACCACTACCACCTTACTCACACTTTCAAAGCCTTTTGGATCGGCTAACCTCTGCCCAAATACTCTCCCAAATTCCCTCCCTTACTCCTAGAAGCCTCACTTTGGGCAGAATTATTCCCAAGGAATCCTTTGGCTCAAATCAAAAGAGTTACCCGATTTTAAGGTAATGTCTTATCTTATGTTATTTTGTTTTATTTTGCTTATCCAACCCCATAAACTCTTTTTATTAATTTCTTTTGTAACAACACCAGTATAATCAATATAATAGGATGTTGTTATAAGAAGTATTTTAGCTACGCTTACACACACCTACATCTAATGGTTAAAGAACATATTGTTTCTGTGGATGGCGAATTTCTGCCTCACGAAACGATGATTGTTCAACACTCATATAACACCTTCAAAGGTGGCCATTAATATGTAACTCTATTTATATATTATATATAATATGTTTATGTTTTACTTAAGGTTATGTATTTTTCATTTATGGAATACCTTTATTGTTTCCATTATGGGTAAACGCGATATTTTCATTTTAGGAAGTGCGGACTATCGCCCCCTCAAAGTGATTTGAATCGTTAATTTCATATGTGGGATGTATAAAGGATGGAGTAAATGATATTATATATGATATTATACTGTAATTATAATATACCTTTATATCATTATTATTTCATTAAATATGAAATATAAATGAAAGTAGCGTTCATGCGTATGTACGGCTTACCGTCTCCATGAACGGTACATTTCATTTCTTACCTCTAAACGTTATGGAATAATATAAATGCATGTATATACTGGATATATATGAGATATATGATATCTATATCATGAATATAATTCTGGATATAATGGATATTTCACCACATGAATAACTTGTAATTATAAGAAGTTTATTGTTGACTCAAGTACAAAAGATCGACAAAACGACCGTTATTAACTTAAATGACTACATAATTTTCGTAAAATTGTAATAAGTGATATAAAAGGGATAATGAACTTGAAAAAGGTTCTTAAGAAAGTAGATATTAACTCTAGTTTATTATTCAGGAGATTAAATAACGGTCGAGTCAAGTCGGACACGAGGTAAGGGAATTTCTTAACCCAATTTCCATTCTTTGGGTTAATCTCCTACTTTCAAATTATGTCATGATATTATTATGTCCTATATTTTATTTGTACTTTCTTTATGTGTACTTATAGTGAATACACATAATAGATCTATTTTATTTTAAAAATGATCTTTGTAAGGACTTCCTCTCAATCTCCTTTCATTGAGGCATATTTGGTTTTATACACAACTTTCCTTTATACGGTGTATAAACCCCTTTGACTTTTACGTTTATTAAAAAGGAATATTTATATACGAAGCGTTTTAATAAACGAAAAAAATGAATGTTTTTCTTGTTGTACGTATACGGCGACAACGACTTCTCCGCCTTCGTGACCATTATTTGAGTTTCGGTTTCCTCTACAAACCATAACTTTTTTTAAATGAAAAATAAATACAAAGTTTTAATTTTCTTTAATTTTGGTATTGAAAATGTTTTTGAAAGTGTTTTTATCAATGTGTTGTATTGATATCTTGTGATTGAAATGTGGAAATGTTATGTTTCCTTTATGCATGTTTTATGTGATACGATTATATTATGGTTTATGATATGTTTAAACTTGTTCATATGAGGAATGCATTGGACTTAATAAGTGGCGGGTGGAGCCCGCTATAGCTCCTCGATGCATCGGTAGGTCTCATGAGACAAACTAGTGTCTTGGCACGAGGCCTTGAAAAATCTTATTTGTGGTATTGGAACGAGTCCTTGGCTACGTGGTTATGATAGTCTGGCATTATGCATTCCATCATTATGAAAGTGGTTATTGATATTGCATGTGATTATTCGACTAGTAGAATATCCATGTGAGTAAGTAAATGGAATTATTTAATTTTATTTTTTCCATATTATGTTGAAGTTAAATTTTAAAAGGCTTTTGTTTTAGTTATACATTTCCTTAAATGTTAATGTTTATTGATGAAAGCTTCCGCTATATTGTTATCCTTACTGAGCATCTGAGATCACCCCTTTCAATGTTTTAATTTTTCTAGGATGTAAAGAAGTATATTATGAATAACCTGCAGGGATAATATAAGGGGATATGAAGAGAAGATGTTGTAGTTTTTTTTTACTTTATGATGTAATGTAAGACTTATGAATGTATCTAGTGTTTCTAAGGCTACTAAACTAATCGGTCTTTCGAGACTTGATCTTTTGTGATCATGCCAATGTTACGAAGTAATGCACCGACTCTGGGTAGCTGGGGTCGGGGCGTTACATAAACCATTCGAGGGAGGTATTGAGGTAGAGAGTTGTGCACAATTGGTGCATGGTTTGGAAAACCGTGTGGCTAAACCATGTGGCGCGGTATTTATAAGGGATTTATTTCTCCCCTTAATTCCTTAAACTTTTAACCCTACTCCTATATTCCTTGTTTTTTCAATGCATAGGGGTTTATTTTTCTCCCATTGAAATTCCTCTCCTTGGATTTGGTCTGATACCTCCATCTATTATCTGATTCAAACATCATTCATCTCGTTTGATATACATCAGTGAGTTCTTTATTCCTTAGGCTCTTTTAGTTATTTTCTTTTCTATCAGTGATGCTATTTTGGTGCAAGATAATATTCCCTATTTCTAGTTTATTCTTACGTTCTTCCATTTTCTTCCAATCTGGGTCGAACTAGGATTTGATACTAGATAGTGTTCTACCACAAGCATAACGTGTGTGGTTTATACCTTTTCCCTTAAAGTTTGGTTGTTTTATACCCTGTTTTCATTTTTCTACATGTCGAAACTTCTGGGAATTTCTCCCAAATTAATTAAATGCATTGATTAAATTAATTGAAACCTTGATAGGTTTTCTGCTTAGAAACATGATATGGTTGGAGGTTTTCAACCTCAAACTGGACCACCCATAAGGTGTGTTTATGTATCTTCTCCATGATATACCATCATGTTGGGTGTGTTTGATCTTTCTAACTTTATGAGAGACATTATAAATTGAATGAATTATAGGAGAGGGTTTTTTATTCCTTTTCCATGTGATCACATGTTATTAAAATGGTTAAATGTGATGAATGGAAAATGCGAAATGGGTTGTATGAACTCATGGTTTGTGTATGATTATGAAATATAGTATGAAATGGGTTAATGATAAATGTAATAGTTAATGAATGACCCTTGATTTAATTATTTGATCATATTGATGATGGATGGATCAACATGGCATCTAAGATTACATTGTATTCCATGGACATATCTACTCCATGGATCCGGAATTACTTTAGATTCCATGTACATTTCTACTCCATGAATCCGAGATTATATTAGATTCCATGGATATTTCTAATCCATGTATATGGATTACTTTGGATTCTAAGGACATTTCTACTCCTTGGATCTCACTTTCTTGGACTACCTTGTACATAATTCTTGGGCTCTACCCAAGTCTTTACTAAGTTTTCTATAGAGATAGTCCATGTACTCAATGAGGATTCCATGGTCATTTTATACCTTGGATCAGAGCCTTTTAGGCCTGACACTGGATTAATCAGTATAGTCCATAGTGGATTTTTTACCATGCTTTACATATGTACTTTGTTTATGATTGTTGTTTACAGTGAGCCTTTCTAGGATAGATAGTATCACACTTAAATTTATCATTATATTCCTGTTAAATATTTCACATTGATTCATCTTATATACATAGATTGGAATTGTTATAGACTCCATTGGTGGTGGTATTCTGAGTGTTATCTCACACCTTATTGAGGACATTGTTGGGTACCCAGACAGAATTCATGGATATAAGTAGGGACTGGGGCAAGCACCTGCTTCATGATGCTTGATTGATTATGCAGAGGAGTAGGTGATCATAGGATCGAGCAATGCTCTTGATACTATCTGGAGATAGTTATTTTTTTCTTTTGTACTTTTGATACATGTATTGTACTATATGTCTATCTCTATGTATTTCTTACCTTTTTGTATATAATCAAGACATATTCTTCATGTAATATTGAGATTACCTTTACTTTTTTTTACTAACACTTTCATCTGGATATTTATATTATGTTGCTAATTTATATTATGCTTCCTCTTATTTATTCACTTATGATACTGTTGTGTTACTATGATCATGGGGTTCTAGTCTCCCCATTGTACCATTACTGACCCTCACTACTGTTCAACATCCTCTAGCATACTGGGAGTCATGCCTGAGGCCATGCGACCCAATGGATTGGGGCACTGTTTATTGGCTCCCAAGTCTGGTCATTATAAAGTGGTATCAAAGAAAATTTATATTCTTTTTTCTTATCATTTGGAAATATTAGACATGATGTTAGAAATGTATTAGAAATTTTTAATGATTTTACTAGGAGTATCTAACCCATGTATAGGAAAAATACAAATTTCCTAGGATGGGACATGTTGTAATATATTTTTTCCTATTATAGTTGATTTGATTCCATTTTTGGATGGTGCACATGATATGTGATGTTATTATTTCTATGATTAAAGAATTTAATTTTATAATTATCCTAATATAGAAAATAATCATGTATCATGAATCATTTTAGGTGCCTTATAGGATTCACATTCCATGCATATTCCATGCCATATAGGATGCATTTCATGACTGCATGACATTTATTATGTGTTCCTTTGTGTTATATAATTTTCATTGACTGACGTTTCTTGCAAGAGATTGAGAAAAATAATTGGTACTTAAAGTATCTATCATCACCTAAATATTTTTTCCTTACATAGGATATAGTATACACCTTAATTAGTCAATTATAGCACATTGATTTATGGACCATTGGTTTCATGGGTTGGAATGTGTTATGGTTAGAATTAAATGGATGTCACACTTCAATTTATAAGGTGTTTGGTCCCTTATAAATTTAAAATAGTAATATATATAATTAAACCATTTAAATATAATTTTAATATAAATATGAATTTAAATGATTTTGAATTCTAAAATGGATAGGTCTCCATTAAATGGAGTTTCCAATTACAATTGACATTTCATATATTAGGACATGTTCTGTGAAATAGATAGCTTCACCTAGACTTGACTTTAGTAGTGGGCAGTAGGTAGTGTATATGGTGCTCTTTATGATAGATCTTATAACCTAGGCCTGTATTTAGGAGCTGGTAGAGAGTTATGACTTTTTTTAGGAAGGTTTTTACCTGTTTTTTTTTTAAATTTGTGTACTTTTCATTAATAAATCTTTTCTGAGGTGTGTGCTTGAAATTTGTAGAGATATGTCATCATGAAAACCTCCATTTTTATTCCAAGAGGGTAGTGGAGACCATGATCTTGATTTTGTGGGCCTTAATCCACCAATAGAACCTCCAGTAGTGAAACTTGTGGCACCGCCCATTTTTTCCTGATATGGGTGATGATTATTAGTTCCAAGAGGGTTTCCTACATGTTATACATACCATTAAAGGAACCCTGAAGCCTTCCATGACTATATAAGAGTAGACATGTGTGTTCCAACAACAGTGTGTACCCACTTTTTTAGGGGATGGTGGTCCACAATATGTGGATCTATATCTTGATACTATCTTTTCAATCTTCGAACACTTATAGATTCCTCCGGAGTGGAGAGTTAATCTCGTGATGTATATTATTCTTAGGACTTTGATATCTGAATGGTTCAGTGATTTTATACATATAGATAAAGGTTCTATGACTTTTTTGGAGTATTTGTCTCACTTTACAGAGCTTCATCACTTTATTCTTGTGTATCTTGATGATGAGACATCTAGGGATAGATTATTTGAGGAAGGTCTCGAGCATTATATTTGATCATAGGTGAACATTTTTTAGCTTACTACCATAAATGAGATAGTAAATCAGTGGTTATTACTAAACATAATCTAAGGAAATATAGGGTCCCAAAGAAGGGTAGTATAAATTCTTGACCCAGTGGTTTAATGTCAGATGGTAGGAAGTGACATTTGGAGACTTATCATGAGGGGAATACCAACCAGGGTGTGAGAACTAGTAGTTATTTATTCTATCATAAATGTGGGAGGTGAGGACACATAGGGAGCTAGTGTGATAGAGACCTAGAATAGTGTCCAGACTATGGCAGGATGGGATATATACAATGGTTCTGAAGGACCTTACCTCTGTAGCCAGTGAGAGGGATTCAACATTGAATCTAGGTTCAAGAGTGGGAATCACAACTCCAAATCAATATGGGAGCTAGAATACTATCAATATTTCAGTCTGAGGAAGTGGTCTGGGTCAGGGGAGCTATACACCATTTTCACCTTAATAGTGGAGTGGGTATGCTCAGGGTAGTCAGGTTATTTCTTAGGTCCTCAGTTCAGGACAAATATATTCAATACATACTATACCTAAGGATCATAGAAATGGGTTGTCTACAGTGAGAGGTATGATCTTAGTAGCTTATACTATAGTATCTAACCTTTTGATACATATGCTTCACATTCTTTCATATATGTACCTATTTTGGAGATCATTAGGCTCAATGTGTAGTTTTATGATAGTGTATGACACTCAATACTTCATTGGGGATTTGATTATAGAATATATGATAGTGAATGTAATTACCATTGATATAGGTGGGTATCAGTTATTATGGAATCTCTTTATTCTCGAGATGATGGGTTTTGATGTCATACTTAGAATTGAATGGTTGGTCCCTTATCATTCCCATGTAATTTCTATCACTAAAGGGTATCCTTCACATAACTAGAGGGAGGTAAATATATCCATAAGGGTGAGTGGAATTTCCAAGAAGGTAGAGATAACCCAAAGTATCATGGGATGTGTGTCATGATAGCCCAAATTTCTAGACTTTACCTAGATGATTAGGGAATGCGGTAGGCTGGATTCACTTCAGTGGTAGAGTGTTTTAGGGATGTCTTCTCAGAAGACTTTTTTGGTTTACCTCTTAAGAGAGAGGTGGAATTATCTATTGAGATATTTCCAAGAGCTACACCATTATCCATTCCTCCTTATAGTATGGACACTACTGAGCTGCAGGAGATTAAGATATAGCTAGAGGACTTAGAAGAAAAGGGTTTTATACAACCCAGTACTTATCTATGTGTCTCACCAGTCCTTTTTTTGTAAAAAAAGGTGTATAGAACCCTTTATTTGTGTTTGGATTACTGAAAATTGAACTAGTTGATAGTTAATAATTGGTATCCTTTACCTCAGATAGATGAACACTTTGATCAGCTCCAAGAAGCATAGATTTTCTCAAAAATTAATTTGAGTTAAGGTTATCATTAGGTATTTTTTTACCTTAATACATACCTAATACATCTTTTTGTATTAATTATAGTCTTTATGAGTATCTATTTATTTTTTTTAGTCTCACAAATGCTCCATCAGTTATCATGGATTTGATGAATTGGGTTTTCCACCCATATTTGGACTCTTTAATGGTGGTTTTTGTGGTCAACATATTGGTGTATTCTCATACTCGACATGATTAGTCTAAACACCTTGACATCATTCTGAATACACTGAGAGATCATAGGTTGTATTAAAATTTCACAACATGTTAGTTATGGATAGATAAAGTTCATTTCTTGGGTTACATCATCTCACATATAGGAGTATCTATAGACCCAAAGAAAGTGAGTGTTGTGGTTTCTTGGGAGAAACCCAAGAATGTATTTTATATATAGATTTTGTTGGGTTTGGTAAATTATTACAAGTGCTTCATCCAATAATTTTCATGTATATCTATGCCTATTATGTGCTTGACCAAGAAGGCGGTGAAATTTTTGTGGTCTGAAGCATGTGAAAAGATTTTCAGGAGGTTAAGGGTAGGTTGACTTTATCACCAGTCCTAATTCTATCAAAGACTAGAAAAAATTATATGGTTTATTGTAATGCATCAAGCATTGGGCTGGGAGTTATCCTGATATAGGAGGATGGAGACTTGGTGTATGGGTCTCTCTAGTTGATACCTCATGAGTAGAATTACCTAATGCGTGATCTTGAGTTGGCAGTTTTGTTTCATACCTTGTGTTGTTGGAGGCACTATTTACTAAGAGAGTGTTTTGTGGTTTACACAGACCACAAAATCCTCAAGTACATATTTACACAGTGTTACTTGAACCTTCAGAAGAGAATGTGGTTTAAGTATCTCTATTCTTTCAATTTTTAGATAGCCTACATGCCTAGTAAATGAAATGTGGTAGAAAATTATCTAAGCCAGAATACTCAGACACAAGTAGTTTATGAGGCTAGTAGTGAATGGAAATTGATGGACTTGTTCTCTAAGATGCACTTGGAGGTTCATTATAGTCATGAAAATACTTTTCTCTCATATGTGGTAGTGACTTCCACTCTTCTAGATAGAGTGAGGATGAGACAACTATCATAATCTAAGATCTTAGTCCTAAGGGAGAGCGTGATAGGTGAGTAACCGCCTACTAGTTGGACAATTGTGGAGGATGAAATTCAGTATATTCATGGGAATGTATGGGTTCTAGTGTAAATCTGAGAAGAGATGATGTAGAAATTTCATGCTTCAATTTGGAAATTGCATCTTATAATTACCAAGATGTATCATAATTTATTCCGCTGGTATTGGTGTCCTAGTATGAAATGGGAAATAGCAGGTTTTGTCACTAGGTGCTCCACCTATCAGTAGCTGAATCTAGAACACCAATGACCAGTTGGGCTCATACAATAGTTACCCATTCCTGAGTGTAAATGGTATGATGTTGTAATGGATTTCATGACTAGTTTGTTGAGGTCACCTCAAGTTAGTGATGTTGTATGGGTTTTTGGGGTTAGGATAATGATGTTTGACCAATTCCTTCTAATTAGGGATACATTATTAGTAGATGATATTGTGAGGCATTATATCTATGATATTGTTCACCTTTATGAGGTCCCTCGTACTGTTGTATTGGATAGGGACACCAAGTTTACATTTTGATTTTGGCAAGTCTTATAGAGGGAGTTTGGTGCACAGGTTCTTATGAGTATGGAATACCGCCCGCATATCGATGGCCAGTCAGAGCGCACAATATAGATTATATAGTACATTCTTAAAGCATGTGTCCTTGATTTTGGGGGCCCTTGGGAGAGGTATATACCCATAGTTGAATTCTACAACAACAATAGATATCATGAGACCATAAATATAGAACTTTATGAGTCTTTATATGGTAGTTCATGACAATAACCTCTATGATAGCTAGAGGTTGGGGAGGAAACACTTCTTGGACCACATCTAGTCCAGGAGACTTCAAAGCAGGTTCAGTTGATTTGAAAATGGATTGTTATAGCATAGTCTATATAGAAATTCTATGTCAATCACTATTATCAACCTCTAGAGTTTGAGGTTGGGTATTAGGTCTTTTTTCATATCTCACTGAGGCTGGGACACAGATAGATTTAGAGACAGGGTAAGCTTTCACCATGATATGTTGGTTTTTTCTAGATTCTAGAGATATTTTGGTCGGTATCCTGTCAGTTTTAGTTACCTCAGAGGTACTGAACCATGTACAATGTTTTCCACACATCTCATATATTTCATTATCACTCAGACTTTTCTCATACTTTTCATTCAGATGAGGTTGAGTTGTAGGTAGATTCATCCTTCAAGGAGTATCCTATACTTATTTTTCATCGGAAAATGAAGGCTATACGAGTATGGTATATCCCTCTACTATGGGTTTTATGGTAGAACAACTATGTATAAGATGAGACCTAGGAGCAATAGGTTGACGTACATCCTCAGTGGTCATATCTTTTCTCATATGATCTTTTACCACCCTTGAAAGAGAAAATTGTGGAAGAGTTGTTTTAAGAAGAGGAGATTGTAAGATCCTAGGTTTTTATTGAGGTGTGGATCTTTTAAATTTTAGTTTAATTCCTTAGTTTTGACCAAATGGAAATTACTAATGAGGTCACGGGAGTTTTGAGGGTGTAAAAGACTTGTTCAGAGCCTGGAGCCTAAGTTTTTGGAAAAGGCAGCTAGGCCACATGATTAGTAGAAACTGTGCAGCTCAGGCCACATGGTTTGATTAAACTGTGCAAGGTGGTCTAGTCTACTATCAGGGGCTGCACAGTTTGAGGAAACCATACAACCATGGTAGCACAACCATGCAGGGTTGTAGTAGTTTTTTGACATAGGTAAATAGGATAGTTTGTGAACATTTTCCCAAACTTTGCACATGAACCATACGAGGGAGGTCTTGAGGTTGAGAGGTGTTCATGGTTGGCACATGGTTTGGCCAACCATGTAGAAAAACCATGAGACCTGATATTTATAGGGGAAATAACCATTTTTTCCTTAATGAATTAAATGTTTAACCCTTCTCCAATATTCCTTATTTTTTCAGTAGACAGGGGGTTCTTTTTCTCCCGTTGAATCTTCACTCCTAGTCTTTGGTCTAATTCCTTTGTCCAACATATGATTCAAAAACCATTCATCTCATTGGATGTGCATCGGTGATTTCTTCATTCCTTAATCTCATTTTTCAATTTTCCTTACTATCAGCAATGCTATTTTGGTGTAAGATAATATTCTCTATTCACATGTTATTCATCCATTTTTCTATTTTCTTTTAATCTAGGTCGAGTTAGGAGCTGATACTAGATGAGTGTTATGTCATAGGAATAAGGTAGGTGGTCTATAAATTTCCCCTTATAGTTTGATTATTTTATAGACTATTTATATTGTGTCTCATGTCAGACCTTCTGAGTATTGATCCTAAATTAATTAAATTAATTGATTAAATTGATTGGAACCTTGATAGGTTTCCTTATTAACACCATTATATGGTTGAAGGTTTTCAACATCAACTCAGACCACCCATGAGGTGTGTTCATGTATCTTCCCCATGATATACCACCCCTTTGGGTATGTGTGATCTCATCAACTTTATTGGGAGCCTTTATAAATTTAATGAGTTATAAGAGAGGTTTTCTTCCTCATTTTCCATGTGATTACATGTTATTAAAATGATTAAATGGGATGTATGGAAAATTTGAATGAGTTGGATGAACTCATGGTTTTTGTATGATTATGAAATGTGTTATGAAATGGGTTAAATGATAAAGGAAATAGTTAATGAATAAACCTTGATTTCCATATGTGATCATGTTGATGATGGATGGATCAATATGGAATTTGGGATTACATTGGATGTCATGGACATTTCTACTCTATTGATCCAAAATTACTTCAGATTCCATGGACATTTATGCTCCATGGATCTGAGATTATATTGAATGTCATGGAAATTTATACTCCATGGATATATATTACTTTGGATGCCAATGACATTTTTAATCCTTAGATATGGATTTATTAGACTACCATGTACATGCTCCTTGGGCTCCACCCAAGTCATTACCATGTTTTCTATAGAGATGATTCATGGACTCAATGAGGATTCCTTGGTCATTTTATACATTGGATCCAGCCCTTATAGGCCAAAAACTAGATTACTCGAAATAGTCCATAGTGGATGTTTTACCTTGATTTACATATGCATCTTATTTATAATTTCTTGTTTATAGTGAGCCTTGGTAGGTTGGACAGTATCACACTTGCATGTATCACTTTATTCCTACTATATATTACACACTTATTCATCTTACATAAACATACTAGACTTATTATAGACACTATTTGTGGTGGCCTACTCAGTGTTATCTCACACCCTGTTCAGGTTATTGTTGGGTACCCGGGCAGACTTCATAGAAGCGGGTAGAGATCGGGGTAAGATCCTACATTACGATGCTTTATTGATTATGCATAGGAGAAGAGGAGCATAGTATCGAGCTATGATCGTGATGTTATCTGAAGGTAGGTATTTTTTGGTCTTCTTTACTTTTGATACATGTATTGTATTGTATGTCTATATCCATGTATTGCCTACCTTTTTTATAGACTCGTGACATATTCATCATGTTATATTGATATTACCTTCGACGTTGTTTAATACTACTATCAACTGGATGTTTATCTTGTATCAATGATTTATATTATCCTTTCTCTAATTTATTCACCTATTATATCATTGTGTTACTCTGATCATGTGGTTATACTCTCCCCATCGTACCATTATAAACCCTATCTACTAGTCATCAGCCTCTAGCGTATGGGGAGTCGCGCTTGAGACCATGTGACCCACATGCTCAAGGAAATATTTAGCAGACCTCATGTTGGGACATTATAGGTTTTATATACCTTATGTATGAGATGAATTTTGATATGTGTGAATATGAGAAAATTTTATTTTTGGGAAAGTAATACAATTCAATAGTTGTATAAAGTCTCTTACATTAATGTGTTTAGAACATATTGATTTGATTAATGGTACATGATATAAAACCAAATCATTAGAATCATTAATACATAAATTGAATTCATGAGATAAGATGGTGAGATGCTATAACCCCTTAAAATTGTTAATTGTTGGACTCCTTCCAATGAAATCACATGTTAACACCTTAATCATCCAAATAGAAAGGTCGTGCAAAATCTGGGTACCCATGGATTATCTTATATAAAGAAAACATAATATAAGTGACCCTAATGGTTATATTTTTATTCCTACTATGGTATTTAGGTAACACTTAGTAATAAAACTCTAGTAATTGGGATACTAGAGAAATTGAGTTGGGATGATTCATTTGATGGATTTGAGAAAGGAGTTTTCTATTCAAGTATCTAAGATTCATATATGATATGATTAACATGATTGTGTACCATATATGGTCATTTATTAATTTGTGTGATTAATTGGGTTAATACATGATGAAATATGAATCTTGGACTACTAATTAACACAATACATATTTATAGGGTCCATCATTTTAGTGGTATAGCATTAATGAAAATCCCCATTAAATGATTGTAAAACATGATATACATTTGATAAAAGATTCTATTATAGATAAAATTACATTATAATTAAACTTTTAATTGATATAAATTTTGGATAAGAATAATTTTAATAAAATAAATTTATTTGAAAAATATTGAAACTTAATAATATTTATTAAGAAATAAGAAAAAATTTATGTGTTAGAGAAACCTCTTCATGATCATCCAACTAGTAAAGCAGTTCAATAAGTATATCTAGATGCTTACTTGAAGTATAAGAATAATTTTCTTGAGTAATACAATCTAATGCTTGTATCTATGGAACCAAAGTTATAAAATCAATATGAGAACATAGATTTTTTCAAGATGATAAATAGCCTAAAAAGGGATCTATCAAGAATAAGTAAGGCATGATATATAAGAGTTTTGAAAGGAATTATTCAAATACAAAATGATAAAGTAAAATTTAGTATTTACCCATGTTCTCAATATTATTAGGTATTTTTATGAATTTGAGAGTTTAGGGCCTCTATTAAGGTTATTTCTAACTATACACTTCATTATATAACCATTTTTGAAAAGGTTCTGACGATTCATTGTGAACTACAATATAAATGAGTTCAATAAGAGTTTAGTGGATTCCTAAATTTTCTAAGGATATGTGAGAAAGACATAAGTGGTCCATGATCTAGTTCAATGATGATAGTGTATAAGGGAAAAATTTTAATCCATAAAAAAATCATTGGAGGGACCAATAGTCTACCGTGGTCCATTAAAATCTAAAGCGGGTGTTGGGAAGAAAGGTAAATGTTTCCATTATGGAAATTATATACATTAGAGATAGAATTTCCTAGAGTACCTTAAGGGATTAAGGAAACCCTATGTATATTCTATATCAGGTATTAATGTTATAGAAATAAATTCTTTTATTATTAATGGTATATAATACTATATACACATTAAAAAATTAATGTGAATATATATAGAAGTTCAAAATTAAGGGAAATTGATAGTAGTAGATTAAAGTTTTCATTAAAATAACATGGAAAGAGTTGTTTCTATGGTTATGGAATAAAAAGGATCACTTAAATCTTTAAGGATTTTGAAATTATAAAAGGTGTTTATTTTCATCTCATTTCTCTTATTTGAAATGATAATTGCATTTGTAAATAATGTTTATTATCAATAAATGAGATGATGGTTTTGTTACACATCATTTATAATTTGATCCATATATAACATGGTTTAAAAAGAAATAATAAAATTATTTTTATCTAGAATAAATTTTTTCATCCAAGTTATTTATTCAAATATAATGGAAATATTTCTTGGCTCTCATTAGTTGTATATTTAAAAAAATAAATATTTTTTATAGGATATTTCTCTAAACACGTAAAAATTACATCTGGGATATAGATATTAATAGTTTATTTTTAAAATATTATCATTAATGTAAGTATGTGTTATTTAATTTACATAGTTTTTTTTTGTATCTTATAATTGTATTTTTGAAAAACATAATTTCAAAGAGGATAGTGGGAGTATGTTTGAACTTATAAAAAAATTATAACAAATAAATGATTATATAATTCTAATTCTAATTAAATTTCACTTTAAATCCTAATGTTTTTTAGGATATATTATTAAATAAATATCTTAATTTAAAGGTTTATATTTAAATATGTTTTCAAATGATCTCAAAGAAAATTTAAAATTTTTATAAAAGTTACAAGATGATGATAGTATAAATATTAGCATAGTGTTGAGTATTTTAAACAAAAAAAGTTATTATAATTATAACATTACATATTATAAAGAAAATATATTTTAATATAATGTTCAAGTGTTAAGCATAAAGATTATGAATATTAATTTGACCATTATTAAGGAAAACCTTATTCATATATGTTATCTCACTAAAGGATTTTGGTGGGAGGATTTTATTAGATGGATGCATATAGATGCACTAGTTGTCACATAAAAATATGATTAATGTTACATGGAGATGTAACATGTTTAATGAGACCATCAAAATTTAGGAAACATAAGGCCTTATGGGTATCTGCATATTTGATAGATGAAAATTGACCCCTATGTATGGTTTTGTTAATATTCTTAAATAAGTTTAATAATATATAAAATGTATCATGTTATAAACAAATGCATCTATACTTTATCATTTATTCATGTGGGATAAATATTTCATGGACTGAAATAATAATTAACCCCTCAAAATATGATTATGAGTCATCCCTAATCAATTATTTTCATAGATATTTATTATTTGTGAAAATATGTGAAGATTAGTGTTGAAATTCCCAAGAAGGGTCTATCTGATCACTAAGAGGGAAGGGGTTAATCAATAGTCATTTTTTCTTTTATGTTTTCTTTATTATGAAACAATATTTTCCTCCTATTAAAGGGTTATAACCATGATGAAAATAAACTCACAATCACAACCACAAGAATATAAGAATTTACAGGTTCAATAATCAACAAGAGTAGCTAGTCCTTGGAATGGTTTGAAAATAATTAAATAACACACAATACACTATAAAATAGTCCTTCTTATGTGGTTATAGAAAGCAATGAATATCCTGAAACTTGTATTTCACTATGATCAATACAACAATTCATGTGATCCCTAGTACAAAATATGTAACAAATATTTTTGTAACAACTTTAGAAAACTTCACCAACAAGCTCAAAATGTTTTCATTTTGATTCTTATATAAAATTCACTTTTTCTTTTTTAGTAAAAACTTCTTCTTCACTTTATTACCTAGCATCATATAATAAATTCTTCCATCATTTGTATTTTTATATGATATGTTCTTCCATAAAGTTTTTTTGGTACGTTTATCTAGAAAGTTTATCTGGAATGTTTTTCAAGAAAATTCATTCATATCCTTCTAAAAAAACTTCTACTTCCTTACATCTCGTTCATCTGATTCCAACATATTATTTAGATAATATATTCCTTGGTTTGAAACTTCCCTACTCCAACTTTGGGATTTCAGATCTTTGTCTTGTAAGTTCATCTGATGAGTTTTTTCAAATCTATTTCTATAGATCTTTGTCTTTTTAATGCATGAACAATATACTTAACTATACTTATACTTTCACACTTTAAATATAAACTTTTGAGGGATCATAAGCAGGAATTATATTTTTATTTATTGATCAATGAATACTTAAAATTCAAAACTCCCACTCAAAAAATTCTCCAAAAAATTGTTAGAAATTATTGAACATTCTTGAACATATACGAGAACCTTCAGAGTCTTCACACTTATTCAAATTTCCTTAAAACGTGGTGTGTATCATGATTTTACTCTGTGATATTTGGAATATCAAAAGACCATCTCAACATCATTATTTTTTTATATATTTATGAAAACTTTATAAAGAACATCAAACTAGAAAGAATATAAAACCATGAAAGTCTTTCCAGTAAGAAAACCTTGTAACAAAAGTTTCATCCATAAAATCTATGTAATATTTTTCTTTTACACCTCACATAGGAACTTCTCTAAAGACTTCCAAAAACTCTTCCACCACCGGATGACTAGCATGAAAACCCTATGTTAGTTATCTTCATACTTCATCCTCTATCTGATGATATTTATATCATAAAGTTCATCTGATAATCTTGTAGAAAATTTAACCTCAGAACATTGGATATGTATGTCTGATGAAAAATGTACAAAACAATTTCCCAATAGATTTTCTCTCAAAACTTTGTCTAGTTAGACTTCATCTGATTGGATTATATCCAATGAAACTTATTCTGCATCTTTCTTCTATTTTCCAAACTTCACAAACATTTGTCAAAAACTTCTTAAATACTTAGATTAAAAACTTCTTAAACTTTTAAGACTTTTTACACTTCATAATATTTATAAACATCATAAACTTTGTAAAATTCACAAACAACTTTCATTAGATAAAAAAATCCATGAATGATTTTTTCTGTCAGGTGAACTCCACAGAACTTCTTATGAAGGAAATTGGTATACCAAAAAAACTTATCCCCTTATCTTCAAAATGAATGGATCATGAGATTATATAACTCATGATGTTGGGAACTTTCAGAATAGCAAAGAATCACCATATTTTGTTATCAAACATTCTACCTAATGAAACTGTGGAAAATTTATAAGATAAACATTTAGCAAAAAACTTTATCTGATATCCTTAGTGAAAAATGTTCATCTAATGGAATTAGGTTAGGAAACCTTCATATAATCCTCTTTGTCTAATTCCATCTCCATCTGATTTCCTTTTTTTTTAAAAATTTACAAAGTGATTTGATTTTTGTTAAGAGAGAAAAAGACAACCATTTCCAGTAAACCTTCTTTTTCAAAAAAACTTCCCATAACCTAAAAAACCCATTCAGCTAACTTGGTCCCAACAATCTCCCCCCTTCTATTTTTTTCCAACCAAGAAACATAAATCACTAAAAAAAATTAACTCAAGATATAGATTACTTATCCAATAATTCTAAGACTACATGAGTTAACTTGATATTGGAAATAATAATCATTAAATAATAAAACCATGTTGTCAAAAAATAGTGAATTAAGAAACCTCTTCTTATAAACCACTTCCTCAACACCTTTTTCCTTAAACCTTTAACTTTCACAACATGTTCACTTTTTTCTGTAAGAATAGTTTTTCCTATATTCAAATCAACAAAATATTAAAATAGTTCATGCATTCTAAAATAAAATCTTACCTATTTTACAAACTCCCCTAAATACATGCTTTCCTTAAAAAATTTAATCACATAACAATAGATATATTTATGTTAAAAACATTTTTCTCCCCATTGAAAAAATTATCCAAAGATAATATGATTAGGGGTAGATTCATATACCATATCCTTTAAGATAGATAGGTTGTACACCCATGTTCAACCTTATCTTATAAAAATTTTTCTTCAGAAATGGTTTAGTAAATATATTATCAACTTGTTCTATTATAATATCACACTCCAGATTTATTTCATTCTTATTCACATTATCTTTAATGAATTAAAATTTTATATCAATGTGTTTTGAAGGATAATTTTTCACTGTATTTTTAGTGAGATTTATATCACTTACATTATCACAACACAAGATAAGGGGTAACTTCTCTTATAATAACAATTCTTATTATTGAGTCTTCATCCACATAAGTTGTGTTATAGCTTGAGTGGTAGAAACATACTCAGATTCAGTCATACTGAGTGTTATAAAAAATTTCTTCTTTTTATAACAACTTACACAACTTTTCCCCAGAAAGAAAACTCCACCATATGTGGATCTTATATAATCAACACTTCCTACCCAATCAACATCTATATAACCAAAATAAATCAATATTTTCTAAGATTTTATATTTTATAATGAAATCGGCTATGCCTTTGATAAATTTAAGAATTATTTTTTCTACCAAGACATGAGATTATTTTGTCGCACTTTTGAAATCTTTCACAAAAAGTAGCAGTATAAACAATATCTAGGCTTGAAGACTTAGAATATAATAAAATTTCCAAAAACTTACTAAAATCCTTTGGATCCAAATTTTTTCCTTCATCATATTTAGAAAACTTGGATCCCACTGAAATAGGTGTGGAAAATGGATTTAAATATTCCATGAAAAACTTCTTCAGAAGTTACATATTTTAATTATCTTGAGAGAGGAAAATATACTTCTTCTTTTTTGAGATTTATAATCCAATAAAATATTTCATTTATTCCAACATGGAAATTTCAAATAAATTTTTCATCTTTTTGGAAAATTCTCACAAGTTTCCTCATCATTACTAACAAATATTATATCATCAATATAAACAATCACAATGAGGGAAACCACTTGATTTTATTTTGTGTAGAGTTTTCTATCAAATGTTATTTTCTTGAAATTCATCTTCCTTAAGAAATTGTCCAATTTGGAATACCAATCTCTTAGAGATTACGTCAAATTGTACAAAGTATTTTTCAACTTACACACATTTTTTTCATCTTTCCCAATTATGAAGACACACAGTTTTTTAATATGAAATTATTTATCAAGATATATATTAAGAAAAAGTGGCTTTACATTCATCTAAAAAAACTTATAACCTCATTGTGTAGGGATATCAAGAATTATTCTGATAGTTTTTAATCTTACCACTGGAGAAAAATTACCATCAAAATCAATGACTTCAATTTGTGAGTAACCTTTACAAAGAATTTATTCTTTTTTTATTATCACTTCACCATATCCATTTAACTTATTTCAGACCACCCACTTTGTATTAATCACATTTTTATTGTTTGGTTTGGGTATAAGTTTCTAAGTATCATTATTTTAAATATAATACAACACATAAATCATGTAATCAATCCACTCCTAATGCTTCCAAGATTTTTCAACATATTTTAGTTCAAACTGTGAATATAAATAAGTATGTAAAATAGACTTTGAATCTCTTCTAGTTTGAACCTATTTTTATTAATCGGCAATGATGTTATGAACTTCCATATGTTTCCTCAGCATAGGATGAGATGAATGATATTTTTCCTTATCACTTGAGATGGCTGAGTCATAATCTTCATCTTGGGTAGATTCAACATTTTTACAATCATTAATAACTTTTTCACATTGTTTTACTATAACCACTTCATCTTCTCTATCTTCCACATTTGCATATGTTTGTAAAAATTTATTATTAGATTTTTCAATAAATTTTAAAACTGAAGAACAAACTATCATTAATTTTTCTTTATTAAAACATATGTATCCTCTAATATTAGGAGCATATACAAGAAATATTTCATCAATACCTCTCTAATCAAACTTCCAAATATTTCCACACTTTACTTTTATAATTCAAGGACTTATGAACACTCGTAGGTACTTCAAACTTGGAGTTTAATTTTGAAACATTTAATAAGAAGTAATATCATAGTTTAGTATATAGAAACATTGATTATGAATATAAATTGTTTTACCGATATCCTACCTACAAAAGTAATGAGAAGTATCATGTTCGATCAATATTATTTACGCCATCTCCACCAAAATTTTGTTTCTTCATTCAGCAGCATCATTTTTCTGCAGTGTGTATGGTGCACTAAAATCATGAATAATGCCATTTTTTTAATATAATCCATAAACACCTATTTTTTTATTCTTCTTCATTATCAGTTCATAACTTCTTCACAGAATATACACATTATTTTTCTATTCTTCTTCTAAAACTCATAAACATTTTTAAAGCCTCTTATTTATATTTTAAAAACATAATACTTTTAATACAAGTAAAATAATAAATGAAATAAAGAAATTACTTATCTTAATATATTGATTTTTTACTCATTGAACCATAAATATCAGATTGAATCATCACCAAGGGATGATTTTAATGCATCTCAACTTTCTTATCAACTAAGTTTGTTATCTTCCCTTTCTTGAAAATAGAACAATGTTAATCTATTCTTCTTTTCATATCATGAATGTAATGGATACTATATATCTATATTAACTTGATCATATTTATTTGAAAACTGTTCCCCATACTCTTATACCATGTTTGATTTTATTTCATCATACTAAGACAGCATGAAATTTCTTCACAACCAACTTGAAACAAGTTTCCCTTAGTTTGTTGTCCTTTCATAACAACTTTACCATCTTTTATTCTTTCAAAAAAATCATATTTTTTTAGAAAAAATTATCACCTTCATCACAAAGTTTTGAAACACTTAAAAATTTGTGTTTCAACCCATCAACAAATAAGGCTATTTTGGATTTTAATTTTTTCTTCCCCAATGATGGAAGATTCAATGCCTTTGATTCTAAGTAACTCAACATTGCCAAAATCCATTGTAACGTATTTAAAATCATTCACATTATTCAATAGATTCTAATCTTATATAATATGTGAAGAGAAATCACTGTAAAAATCAAGGGTAGTTGTAATTTTTCAGCCTTGAGAGAAATTTAAACAAGTGATTTTTCCTTTCCTTTTTCTTTCTTCACATCCAACTTTTGAGATTTTTTATAACAACTTTTTTGTGTCAAAAAAGTGAAAAGATTTAATTTTTAAATATGTCCAGGTTGTTTACATATTTCACAAATAGTTTCCAAGGGTTGGAATATATTTTCAATATTTACATCAACATTCTCTTATTGTCTTCTTTGAGTGGGTTGAATCTCCTTTAAACTCTGATTCCATTTTCTCTTAGAATTATTGTATTATTGATGATTAAACTAACACATGTTATATGTATAAACACCCCCCCCCCACACACACACAAAACCAGCAATAACCATAGAAAGAATATTTTTCTCTATAACTTTTATACTATCTGGAGTTGTGTATCTACTATCCATCAACTTTCTTACTTTTCACTTTAGAACTTTTTTGTAACCAAAAGTTTTTTTAATCATTTAATATTTTATTCTCTAGAATATATTTATTTTTAGCATTGATAGTATCACCATTAATAGTTGTTTTTTATTCATACTTTGAAATTTTTAAAATATTATATTTTTCAACTCTACCTATTTTGGGAACATACATGGTTTTCTCATCTTTCATATCAACCTATGAGGATAATTTTTATTGATTTTTTGAGGTTTACACCTTTAATAACTTTCACCAAATTCTGTAACTGGGTTTTGGAAAATTTCAATTCCTTACTCAGCTTTAGAAAGTTTTTGTTGAAAAGATATAAATATGTTTTCTTTACTTTTATCATTTCTTCAATATTGACATTGAATATCTTATTTGTATCAAGATACTTATTCAAATAATCAAACTCTTTCAGAAAATTATATTTTTATTTAAAATAATATTATTTGTTGTTTCTTGTAATATTTTCTTTCTTAAATTTCTTTTTTTACCTTTCAAGTCTTACGATCTTTTGAAGACATTATTTCAACTCTATTTTCATCATAAACTTCATATGAGTCTATTCTTGTTTATAACTACTACTTTCATCATTGGTGAACTTTTAATTATTCAATTTTTCAATAATAGTATTTTTGGTAGCTTTATCACTAAATTTTCTAGATTCTTCTTCACTGTTCTCATCTTCATCATATTTAGTAAAAAATATTCTCCTTTTGGAATTAGAGAATTTTTATCCTTTACCTTGAAATTGGATTTGGATTTTTCTTGATTATTCTTAAAGTATCATCTTAATTTTCTATAATTATCATTGATTTATTCATTCTACTTTCATCAAGGTCAATTTATAAGAAATTTCACAATATCTCTACATCCAAATCACTTCAATGTTAACTTCCCTTTTTTACTTTCATTTACCCTTTTTTAAATGTTTAAAAATCAAGGATATAAATTCATAAAAAATTACTAATCTCATCTTCGATTTCATATTCACTAACTTCTTCATCTTCAAGAACATTCTTACATTTTCCTTTCTTAACATCTTTAAAATAAATTTATTGATCATCCTTTTATTTACTCTTCATAACTTATACTCTTATCATTTTTTATGTGATGAGAGTGTTTTGTAGATCATCCAAATATATAGTTTTAGTATTTTTATCTTCCAATAATGAAACTTTTTCATCAAAATTATCAGTAATAATTCATAAGATATTTTCAATGAAATTTTATATCTAATAAATCTTATGGTTCTTACAATATCATTCACCATTGTAAAGAAGTCCCCACCAGATTCATAATAACCCATTTTGATATCTTTATACTTTAGCCTCTAAATTTGTAACTTTTCTTTATTAACTTTTATATTTATATAAAATATGTTCTTCAACTTCTTCCAAATTCATTTAGTAGTTCCATCTTCTTTAAATTTAAGAAAATCACTTTCAAAGAGTGAGGATGGTATAGCATTTTTGGCTCACCCATAATTCTCTAAATTTTTCTTATCAGTAGTTATGAGGGTATCATTTTCAACATGAGGTGGGAAACCATCTATTTCAGCTTCAAGAACTTTATAACCAAGATACATACGATATGGTAACATTATATCTTTCTAAATATAATAGTTATTTCAATTATAAACTAAGATCCCCTTACTGTTTATATAATTCTAAACATCCATAGAAATTTCTATTTTCTTTAAACTTTAGTAAAGAGTAAATGAATTAAAACTTTTCTCTAATACCAATTGAAATACCCAAGAAGGATATATGTGATCATTGAGAGGGGGAGGGGTGAATCAGTTATCTATTTTTCTTTTATTTTCTCTTTCTTATGAAATAATATTCACCTTATACAAAAGATTTATAACTTTTTTAGAAACAAACACACAAGAAAAACTATAGGAACTCAATAATTTACAAGGTCCGTTGATCAACAAGATTATCTAGTCCTTGGAATGGTTTGAAAATAATCCAATTCTATAAAATACACTAGAAAACAATCCTTTTATGTGGATACATCAATCGTGGAATATCCTTACACTACATCACATTATGATCAATAAAGCAGTGCATGTTATCCTTAGCACAAAAGATATAACAATGATTTTTGTAAAAAAATTAAAAACCTTCACCAATAAGATCAAAATTCTATCACTGTGTTGCATGTATAAACTTCACATTTTGTCTTCTTCAAAAAAATTCTTCTTTACTTTCTTACCCAGCAACAGGTAAGAAATTATTTTATCAGTTGAATGCCCATTTGATATCTTCATCTAGAAATTTTGTAAGGTATGTTAGTCTGGAAAGCTCATATGGAATGTTTGTTAGGAAAATTCATCCATATCCTTATGAAAAACACTTCTAATTCCTTACACTCAGTTCTTCCAATTCCAACTTCTTCTTCAACTAAGATATTCCTTGTTTGGAAACTTCTATTCATCAACTTTTGGATTTTAGATCTTTATCCAGTAATTTCATCTGATGGGTCTGACTATAATTATTACTGCATCACTTTAGCTATTTCACATGTGAATAGTATAGTTAACCATACTCATAATTTAACCCTTTAAATAGAAACATTTTAGGGATCATAGGAAGGAGTTCTATTTTTATTTCCCACTCAACAAAAATTTGAAATTCAAAACTCCCACTCAAACAAATCTATGAAAAATTCTTAACAATTCTAAAATATTATCGAACTTATAAGAGAACCTTCAACATCTTCACACTTATTAAAATTTCCTTAAAACTCAATGAGTATCAAAATTTTCCTTCATGATATTTGTAACATTAAAAGACTAACTCAGCATTTTCACTTTTGATATCTTTATGTAAATCTCATAAAGAACTTCGAACCAACAAGAATATTAAACCAATGAAATTTTTTATGGTAAGAAAACTTTATAATAAAAATTGCATCCATAAAATATCTATTTGATTGTTATTTTATACCTTTCATAGGATCTTCTCAAAATTATTCCCAAAATTATTCCTTTTTTTGATGACTAGCATCAGAACCCTTTGTTAGTTGTCTCCATACTCCATCCTCTATCTGATAAATTTTATACCATAAATTTTGTCTGATCATATTGTAGAAAATTAAACCACATAATATCATATATGTATGTCCAATTTAAAATGTACAAAAAAAAATTAATGTATTTTTTCTAAAAACTTTTTCTGATTAGGCTTCATCTGATTGGATTTCATCCAATGATATTTTTCAAGTATATTTCTTCTGTTCTCCAAACATCACCATCATTTTTAAAAAACTTTATAAAGATTAAGATTCAAAAATTATTAAACAATGAATACTTTATAAACTTTTTAAACTTTTTAAACATAATAAAATTTTTAAACTTCATAAAAAACTTTCATCATCCAAAAAAAACTATATTTGATTTTTTCAGTCTGGTGAACTCTATATAAATTTGTTAGAATGAACTTGGTACACCAAAAAAAATTATCCCCCTTTATTCCAAATGAATTGATAATGATATTTTATAACTCATTATGTTGTGAACTTTAATAACATTAAAGAATATATATGTTTTGTTAATGAACATTCCATCTGATGGAACTATGGAAACTTCATAAGATAAATATTCAGCACAAAACTTTATCTAATATTCTCAGTCAAAAAAAGTTCATTTGATGGGTTAAGGTGAGTAAACCTTTTCCTGATACTCTTCATCTTATTTAAAATCCATATTATTTCCTTTGTGATAAAACTTTACAAAGTTATTTGATTTTTTAAGACAATAAAAGATTACCATTTAAAGTAATATTTCTTTTTCAAAACAACTTCTGGTAACCTAAAAAAACCCTTCAGCTAACTTTATCCCAACAAGTGTGAGTTATGAATCATATAGTGATATTAAGTTTCAATCATGAGGTATAAAATTAGTTTTTTCTTCCATATGACCCACTACATATACTATATGGAATGTCATGCATTGTGTTATTAATATGATTAGGATGTATGTTTCATAGTAATCCTCATTACTTGAAGCTAATAAGTAATCATACATGTGAACCATCATAATTTGATAAATTACTTGTTTCAACCTTAAGGTTGAGCTAATCAAGGGGTGGATGGGTATGTTTTGGATCATATGGTAGATTTTTTAATCAATGTGGTATTTTTCCTCTTGTATAAAGGGTATGACATATGGGTTCTTGATTGAGAAAATTGAGGAAATGTATGAGAATACCTAGATAAGTGGCATATAATATTCTTATTAATTTTGGTAGGTGAGATGTGATATAATCATAGGAATGGATGAATGGCATGACATATTTTTATATTTCTTATTCAGTATTTACTCAGAGAATTGAGAATATGTGTGAGGTTATATGAGATTGGATTATTTTGTGTCTTGTGATATCTTTATGTCTTGGAAAATGGATTATATGATATGTCTAATATATGTGATACATATGGAGGAAATCGTAATACATTTTTTTGATAGATACCATGTCATATCCCTTTTTATATTGAGTAAGACTAATGATTTTTTAAATTTCATTACTAACTTATAATTGTGTATTAGATAATTCATTATTGTTGTCAAAGTTATAAAGGCCCATGATGTCACACATAGAGGTTGTGTGAATTAGGATAAGTTTTGTTATAAAGTATTTGTATAAAACATTGATATAATAATGATAACTTCTCCAAATGGAATTTTTGAGGCTATCCAAAAGGATTTTTGAATATGATTTCACAAGTTAAAATATATGATGTGATATAAATTGAAAATGAATTAAGTATATTTGGTTTCATTATAAGTGGTAGACTAATATAAATATTAATTAAATTAAAACCATTACATGATAAAGGTTATCATGTTATGGTTTTTATCATTCATGGTTTGTGTTGAAAAAACTATGTAGTAGAAAAGGTTGCCACATCATAGTTTAGTGCATGGTAGTGTATATGTTATGTGATAACACATAATTCGATAATATTCCATCTAAGATATCATAAATGGATTCTTCATCATGTGATAATTATATCATTGTGTTTAAAACATTCATAATAATTGCTTAAATGTTAAAAATTTAATAGGAGGTTGAATTGTATGTTACAAAGAGTTGTAACGTTATGAAATGATTATGGTTGAACATTTATAAAATGATTGGGAGTCCAAGGAGAATCCTTGGTAGCCTATATAGAGTGGTTTAAGACTTATGAATTATATGAAAATATTGTTTGAACATATATGAAAATCCTTGAATTCATGGATCTTATTCTAACTCCTCTTTAACACTAATGTTTTGGTTTGTCATGGATAAATATAGAATCTTACCTAAGCATTAAGAGATGTATATAACTCATGGACTATCCTAAGAGTACATATTATATTTATTAATTATAAGGTATCTTCATCAAGATTATGTATAATATTTTTTAGGGTTTAACTTCACACAGGAAAGTGAGGTATGTTCTTCATTTATGTTTTATCAAATTCACATATTGTGGTAAGAGGATTTTAGTGGTTAGTGTTTTCTATGTTTGGAAAAGTGTTTTCCAAAATAAAACAAAAAAATTAAAACCATAATTATTGAGCCCATTAATGAAGAAGATGTTGGGATCTTGAGTTAAATAATATTTCTTTAGAAGTGAGGTATTTTATAGGGAATAATAATTGGATAAGAGAAAAGGTGGATATGGTTCTTGTGTTGTATTTTGTTTTAAACATGTAAATCATGTTAAAACTCAAGTGTTATATGGTTTTTTATTTGAGTTAATGTTCATTATAGGGTTTTTTAGTGATTTTAAGTTTATTTATTTTGGAAGATAATGTATCTTAAATATCTCAAACTGGATCTAGAAATTTTTTAATGTTTAATACGTATCGGGTAATCTATACTAAGTAGAAGATAGTATGAAATTTAGAAATGTCCTATATGTATGGGTCACTCTATTCTAAGAAGATATCTATTTGTAAATTAGTTAATTACTTATATAAAGGTCAGTATGGTGCTGAGTGGAGGAAGTATATAAAAATGGTTATGTCCATGGTATGTAAGAGTTGGGGAAGTTGTCAAGATTTGGAAAAGTACTTGAGATGATGTAATGCATAAGAGTCATGATTGGGAAGAGTATTAAGTTGTATTGAGATATGTAAGGGTTCCTATATCTAACAAAAATTTGGAAATGTCCCAAGTATCCATGTGATATGTATAGGTACTCAAAATTTAAGGTATTTGGTTTCCTCATGTATCATTGTAATACATATGGATTACTTTCTCACTAAAAATTTTATATAGTATCGGGTCCTTACTGGTGATGTGTATAGGTTACCTAATAAGTAAGGGTATATCCTTAAATTATAAAAATAATTATTATGAAGTTATTATTTTATGGATTAAATATTATGAAGAGAAATCATGATACAAGCAGTTGGATAATTGGAGTCACATCAGGAAGATGATAGTTATATTATGATGAAATACATGGTTGAATAAAAGCTTACAGATGGGTTTGTGATTTAAGAGATAGTCATTCCATGTTGAGAATACCACACTGTTGTGGAGAATAAAATTTAGATCATGGAATACAGTCATGTTTTGATGAAAGGTTGTTATTTTTATGGTTTATACTATTTTGATATGGTTAAATGGATCACACCATGAAGATGAGAGTCACGTCGTGATCATGAAATATTATAAAATAGAAGTGTTACACCGTAAATAATATTTCTATTCTATAAAGAGATTAGAAGTTTTAGAATTAGGAAAATAGAACTGGTTTTTCATTTTGTGATATGTACAATCATGTTGTGATCTCATATAAAGATATAATGACTGAAAAATTAAAGAGAAGTTGAGAAGAGGTTAAAAGAAGTTACTTATTTAAATTTTTAAATTGAAATTAAAATTTTATGAGGATAAAAAAAATTTAATATGTAAGATAAAATTGAATAGGTTTCTTTCATGGATTAAATATAAATAGAAGAATAAATAGAGTAAGAAAAGAAGAATAAGTGTGTGTAGTGCAGTGCACATAGGAAGAGTACTTACAGTAGTGCAAGTATAAAAAGAAGAATATGGAATAATATGAACCTATTCTATAACATAAATAATTGAGGGGTAACTATATAGTTTTTATTAGAAAATATATTTGGAATAAAATGGAAATCCCTACCTCATTGAAGAACAATATAGCAACGCAACTTGTTTGGATATTTTTTTTAAGACAATATTATTGCATATTATATTATGAGTCATGGATATACCCTATTAATTTGTATCATTCATGGTGATTCTATTTGATTGTATGGTCTTAGGTTATTTTGGATCATTCCAAGGATTTTCTACTCATTTTTATTAGTGAGACTTGTATGTCGAGTATATTTGTTTGTTTTCTTTCCTCGGTGTGCGTGAGTTAAGCAGTGAGATCATTCACTCAACCAAGTGATGGAAGTTTAGTTTTTAATAAATATTAAAATATTAAAGTAGAATATGGTTCACCGATTCACCCTCACCCCCTCTCAGTGAACCAACATCGTAACTAGGTCTATAACAAGTGGTATCGAATCAATTTAAGTTTCCTCTAATGATCTAAAGTTTGAAAGTTTTTTGCTATGAAGTTTGTTAAACTTAGTTAGTATTTGAGTTTTTTTCTCTATTTCAAAATTGAGGTAGTATATAATTTTCATTTTTAAATGTGATTTATAGATTCGGTGTTGTGATATGAATTTTTACAACTATTATAGATATAATTAATTCGGTAAATAGCAAAGGAGTTCCTACATTCAATGGAAAAAATTAAAATGTTTGGAAGGAAAAAATGATACCCTACGTACTTTCATTAGGTATGGATGTTCTAGACATTATGACTAATGGTTTTACATATATTTATCAAGGATAAACTTTAATTCATAATTCTATAAAATATTTAGATATTTATGGGCATGCAAGAAATTTCATCTTATCCTCACTTTTATATAAGGGGTTTTTTAATGTTATGGGGATAAAAACTACAAAAATAATTTGTAAAAATTTATAAAATATATATGAAGGAAATTTTAAAGTAAAAAAGGATAAATTGTATATTTTTAAATTAAATTGTGCGGATATATGTATACTTGATGGTGAATTTTTTGATAAATTATTTACAAGGGTTAATGAGGTAGTGAGCACCATTATGGGATTCAGTAAGGATCTTAAATATTTAGTGGTGATCAAGAATATAATTCATATACTATCGAACATATTGTATACCAAAGTTTCATCTCTAGAGGATTGTGATCTTGACACACTTCCTTTGGGTGACTTACATGGTATCTTGGTTTCATACGATATGGGAAATGAATGCACTTTGAAGTAGAAGAGTTACACTGAGAAGGAAATATCATTAAAAGTAGTGAAGAATAAAAAGATATTAAATAAAATTTAGGAAGATGAAGATGAATTAGTAATTTCATATCTATATGAATATGTTGATGTGAAGTTTGAAAAAATCATGTCACTCACCGCAAGAGGTGATTGAAGAGGAAAAGGTAAATTTCATGGAAAGTTACCTTTGAAGTATTTCTGTTGTGGGGGTATTGATTTTTCAAATATATAATAATATTAAAGTGAAGATTAATATGATTCCTCTCGTTAAGTTTTGAGGAATAATTATAACAATTTTAGAAGAGGGAATTTTTCATCAATAAATTCAATAAATAACTCTTTTATACTAAAAGGATGATTTATTTATCCAAGAATGATAATACATAAAGTGGTCAAATTATGAGTAGTTGTCCCTAAAGTGGTATAGGTGAGAATAAATTCATTATAATAATGGATTATAAGGAGTCAAGAAATAAAGAAAACTCAAATAAATAAGAATCAGTTTCATTAATCAATGATGAATAGTTACATGAATCTCAAATGGAGTTCATGTTGAAGAAGGAAGATAAGGTGCTCATAAGTGTTGATGAAGTATAAAATTTACTATCCAAAGAGATAAAGAAATTTTAATTATTTAAATATAATATTATTTAATAGGGTATATAACTTTAATCTCTCGATGTAGACTTTTTTCAGAAATAAAATTTTATCAAAAATTTCAGATATAATTTTTCTAATTCCAAGCATGAAGTGGGAGATTTATAAAAGTAAGAGAAGAGTGTTTTGGATGATATTATAGTTGGATATTATTATATTCAATAAAAAGATCAACCAATGATTCATAAATATCATGTAATAAATGGAGAAAAGGTTGAATCCTGATAGAAGTTGAAAAAAGTGAAGTTTAATAGACAAGAGAAGACAATTCAGAATCTGATTTATTCTATAAAGTATAAATTTGAATGAAAATATTATATTTTGTGAATAAGAAAAATCAGGAAAATATATACAATTAATTGTTACATTTTTAGAGTATCTTGGTGTTTCTATTCATAAAATGGAGGTTGAAAAGGTTTTCAAAATTATGAATTTCATAAAAGTATTGATGTTGGATAGACTGATTGTTGTTTTTACAGAGGCTTCGAGAATATGATGAAATTTTTTGAATTTAGAGGAAGTACATTTTAATCCATAAAGAGTGTTGTAAGTTTTATATTTAGGGAGATATAACTCTTACAAACAAAAAAATCAATCAAATTTATATTTAAAAACAATGTGGCATGTTGAATAATTTATTTGATATATAGAATAAAATGTGTAGAAGATGTGATAATAGGGATCATATAATTGATGAATGTCTCATGATTTTATTAGTTAAAAAGTTTCAACAAAAATATACTAAATGATTTTAGGTTAAAGACATAATAAAGAAATCAGTGAAGAATAAGATGCCTTACAATAAGAATATGGAATATTTCGAGAATCCATTGGATATTTTTTACTTCAAAAAAGGTGTAAAAACAAGTTTAGTCGGGAATAATTTCAAAAGAGTGATATCAATAAGGATATATTAGATAAAGATAGAATATTAAGATGATTTTATTTAAAATAACAATGCCAGTGTTTTGAAAAAATAAGTTAGATTAAAGGTGGAAATAAGAAAGAGTCTTTGGAACGTCATATTGTTGAAGTGAAGAAGAAGGTGAGTTATCCTAATCTAAAATGGGAGTTGAAGAAGAATTTGGTTGATCAAACTGGTTATCAATAAAAAAGGGAGTTGAACACCAAGACATTAAGGTTAAAGAACAAATCTCATCCTTTACTCATCAAAGGATAAGGTATGATGATTTTTTACTCTCTCTCACTTCTTCATTGGATATTTGTTGTCAAGGGGAGAGAAAGGCCACATGAACTCCTTTATGTTTATCCCTTAATTTATTTACAAAGGGGGGGAAATAGTATAGGGGGAGAATCCAAATATATGTGTTTAATATAATGAGGTAGAGATTGATTATTTTTTAGAATTATATATTTAGAGGGATTTTTTAAAAGGGGTAAGTTATGAATTCAACATGTGAAATGTTCAAATATGTTTAGTGAGCATATATGCAGGAACTTTTCATACACAAGTACAAAGGAACACAGTTTTATAAGTGGAAGAAAATTTGATCTCAGATTTGATCTTATAAATCAATCATAGATAGTAACAGGATCTATGAATAAGTGGATGTAAGTCACTTTTATGGATAGCATGGTATTATTTTTCAATGTTCTCATTCTCTACACAAAGTTCTATATTGTAAGATTATAATTATTTAATGGTGATTCATTTATAAGTATATTAAGTTTGAAGATTGATTTATATTCAATGGTTACCAAAAAAATATGAAGTGGGATATTTTTGATCCCATGAATGGAGAATATGTTAATATATTGAGTTGAAGTATATTACTCTAATGTTGTGGTATTTTTCTAGAGAATAATAATCAAAGATTGTAAGTGGTTGATATGGTTATTGTATTTTATTTTGTTTTCAATACATAAATCATGTTCAAATTCAAGTGTTTCATGGATTTTTATTTGTGTTGAAGTTAATTCTAGGGTTTTGGAGTGATTTTAAGTTAGGTGAGTCCATAAGATAACGTATCCAGAAGATGTCAAGTTGGATCTAGAAATTTAGTAAAATCTAGTATGTATAAGTCATTATATACTGGGTAAAAGATACTATGAAATTTGGTAAAGTCTTATATGTATGGTTCACTCTGTTCTAAGTAAATATTGATCAAAAAATTAGATAAGTCCTTATATAAAGGTCACTCTAGTGTTGAGTATAAAAAGTCAGCAAAATTATAAGATCCCATTATTTTCAGGTATGAATCTCTATGGGTTTTTTATTAAACTTATTTGGGTTGATTTTTTTTCTCGTATTTAAACCTTGGTGGTCATGTTTCATCATGGGTATCTATTTTTTTTAATAAACATAGACTTGAGTTATGAGAAAACTTGAGAAAACTGGATAGGATCTATATGGGGAGTAGTTTGGGGTTTCTATTTGAATTAATGGAGTTTGGGTATAAATGTGTTAAATGGGTTTATGAGGTTTTTCTAGGATTGGAAGGATTTGGAGGTGTTCAAGTCCTTGTGCAGGGAAAAGGGGGTTGAAAGTTGTATTTATGAAAATTACACGCTGTGTAAAGGTATTACACGCTATGTAAACTCTTCCAGACACATGTCGTGAAACAAATATACGGCATGAACTGGTCACACATCATATAAGAAATACATTTAATGTAATGTTTGGGATAATTAAATATTAAACCGAGGTCATAGGTTCTTTAAGTATCCGTCTAAAAAGAAATACATAATGTGTAACTAAATTAGACATTGTGTAATTTCCCAAAAAAATTTTTAAAATAGTGTCGTGTGGTTGATTTTTATTTCCAACTCATGTGCAGCTTTTTTCTCTGAAACCTAGGGAACCTTCTAGGAGATTTTGGAGCACCTCTCTTGATTCTAGACGTTATGATCTCTCATTCAATCCCTAGTAAGTGGTTTTGGTTAGGTTTTTTCTTCTATCTTTTTTTTATCTATCCATTATGATGTGATCTCTTGACTGTGAGTGTTGTTGGTATTGATCTTGATCAGTTATGATCTAGGAAACTTCTTATAATCATTTGTGCCTTTGTTATTGTTGGAAAATCCTACTGGAAGCATTGGTTGATTTTCAGTTAAAGGTATGGAGTCTAAAACTTAACCCTGTGGTTTTTTTTTTAAGTATGTGATATTAAATTACACCAACATATTGTGTGCCTAAATAAATAAAATAATGAATTTGATTATTACTTGGAGTCCCTTTGGATCCAATTGGATTTTGACCTAGATTGTGGATACTATTTAGGAGAGTGAACCACTAATTATAAATGAATTATTTAATGGAATAAATTGTGTTTATAATGATAGTAATTTTGGGTGATTACTTCATATATATTCACCTTGGCTTGGATTTCTTATTGAGATAACTAACATGTTATTGGTTATGACTGATTGATAAGTGAAATGTGTAATTGAAAGATAAATGGTAATTTTTATAATTACCCATTGAGCCTTATGATGTGATATTGTGATATCCTTATTGCTATAACATGTGTTGTAGTTTGTATGTTGTAATTCCTATATAGGGCATTGGACCAGTTTACATGTTGAAATGCTTATATACTAGGATATTCCCTAAGACATGATTAAATTATTATATAGTGGGTTATTCCTAATGACACGTACTGAAATTCATATATATTAGCTTGGCCCTGAGACATGATGAAATTCTTATATGTCGATCTTGGCCCTGACACGTGATAAAATGATTATATACCAAGATTGGCCCTGATTGATTACTAAAATGCTTATATAGTGGGTTTTGACCCATATTTGTGTGATTTATACCTTGGTTATAAGGTTATGGTTGGAATAGTCGTAAAGTGTGCTTAGAGACATTATAGCATGGCGTTGAGGCAGGTGATGTTTTACCATGGTATTATGGTTTTGGTTGGCATGGTTGTGAGACATGCTTAGAGATATTCTGGTATGGTGTCAAAGAAGGTTGATGTGGTATTAATTTAATTTTTCAATTAATTAATACTCTAGTTTATTGAATTATTTCATACACTTATTATCAGATTGGTTATATTTAGACATAGTTATACTCACATCCTATTTGGGAAGCCATTTGGTACCTGGGAAGATTATATGGATGCAGGTTTGGACAAGGAAAAAGGACCTTATTATTGATTGTTTTCTTCCTGGATGGGTTGGAGTTTGGAGACAGACCAACATGGGGTTCGAGATCGTGGAATTTTGAGTCTTTATTGAGTCTTCTAGTATTTTATTTTGTATTAATTCTAGCATGAAATTTAGATACATTACAACATTTCATTACATTATTCATTTATTATTTATTGGATTATTCAGTTGGATTTAATGTTGGTTTTCCACTGTATTATATTGTTTCCATTATTTTTGTACTCTGATGTTTATTTATTATTATTATTATTATATGATTATTCTACTATGTTGTAACTCTATAACCAAGGGTATAGTCTCCCCACTATACATATCATACCCCTACTTCTAGTTAGAAGCCTCTAGCGTACAAGGAGGCACACTTGAAGTCTCATAACCAACCCATTTCAACCACATGAGAGAGTTTCGGGTCGGGGGACATTACAAAGTGGTATCAGAGGAAACCAGTTTTATTTTATGTTTCTTTACTATTCAGGCTAGTTATAAAGGATACTAGGATGTGTTAGGACTTGGTAATGAGTTTGTGCATGGGATTAGTTAACTCATGTATGAGGTAAAATGTGAGTGCCCAAGGATGGATTTTTGTTTATATTGTTCGCTTGTTATAGTTGATGTTATTTCACCTTGGGTGATTCACATGTTGTGTGGTGTTATTGTGTTATGAAATTATTGATTCTTGAGATTTATACTCGTATTCCGGTATGGAAGGGGCTGGATATGAATGCATCATAATAGGCACATAGGGATATATATTGACATTTATTGTTCATGCTGGGGGAATATTTATTGCATGTGATATATACTTTCTTGTTGAATAGTGATATGAGATTCCTATTATATATAATGAATGAAATGAAATAAATTAATTGTTATTTAATGGTAAAACACTTATAATCCATGTTTAGAGATACCAAGAGTCATTGGTTCTCTATTTTTATCACCTGTTGAGGTTGAATTTGTTATAGCTGGTGTTCTAAGAAGTGTGTTTCTATTGTAGAGAAAATGAATCCTACTCATCTTCAAGTTGAACATCAGGAGAGTGGAAAATCAGTAAGATATTAACACATATTATCTAGATCATCCTGTAGTTATTGAGGATCATATGGATTTTCATCTTCATAATAGCTTCCTGAGGTTCATGCGATCCATGGAAAGAGAGACAGTTCGCACCATGACTTTGATGTATGAGATGAAGAGAGAGTTCCAACTGAAACATCCACCTATGTTCATGATGGAAGGATTTTCCTAGGTAGCTGAGTTCTGGATTGAGATATTCTAGATGAATTTTAAGCATCTTAAGACACCCACAGATAGGAGGGTGAAGTTTGTTGTATATATGATTTATGGACTAGCCAAGCATTGGTGGGACATTTTTAGAGCAGGTAGGGTGGTAGGAAGTGTTATCTTAAAAGGACTTTAAGATGAAGTTCTTGATCCATTTCTATCCTAATACATTGAGGGATAAGAAGGCTCATGAGTTCATGCACTTGAAAAAATATGGAATGTTAGTGTTGGACTACGCTAAACATTTCACTAACCTACAGCGCTTTGCGCTATCTTTAGAAGATGATGAGATCTCCGGTGTGATAGATTTTTAGGGTGTTATTTACTATGAGATTAGGTTTCAAGTAAATTTGTTCCATCTGAGTAGTATTGTATATGTGATGAATCAAGAACTCATCACATAAGGGAATCTGAGATATGCCTCGAGCAACAGCTAGGCTATTTTAGTAGGGAAAACTGTGAACTCTTATTCTAGTGGAAAGAATAATTGCTACGATAGTTTTTTCCAAGTTAGCAGCAGTCAGATTAGTTAGGGAAATGGGAATACATATCAAGACCATGTTTCATTGTAGTGCTATAAGTTTGAAAATATGGTCCAAAAAGTAACTCAATTTTCATACCCTGATTTGGAGTGTCATGTTTGCGTAAGATTAGGCCACCTATATAGATTTTATAGGGTAATGCAGTAGCAGAGCAGTTGTAGGGGAACTAGATAGGAACCAACTTCTGGGAAGGACTTAGCTACTCCTTAGCAGACAGGTATCTAGAGTTCCACAGGACATTATGGTCGAGGTCGGGGGTGTGGTACCCCCGTGTAGGAATGGCAGTAATAGGAAGAGGGTATAGATCAAGGTATTTAGGATAGAGCCTAGGGAAGAGGGTGATTAGCCACTTAAATTGGATAATATTCATTGTTAATATCTTAATATTAATGTGTTTCAAAGTGCATAAACATAAATTTTAGTCCAATTTAAAATTTAATCTTTATTTCCCATCATTGTGCAATTCATGCTTAAAGTGTCAATTTGGTCCCACTCAATAAATTGCTTGTGAAAAATACATTGTTCATCATTTTAATTTGATATTTTTAGATATGGTTTATCACTTTGTTTGGAACATTTTTTCTTTTACGATTGATGGATTAATCCCAATAGAAGATGGAGATTTTTTGGGATGAATGTAGAGCTTTTCTGGAGAAAGCATAATGGGTCTAAGGCCCATCAAACAAAAGTGGGGCCCAAAAACCAAGCCCAATGAAGCTCAAATTTTTACAGTAGAAAGATAAAAATATTAGGATCATTTTATTCAACTTTGGAAGGAGCTAATTATGAATTTTTCATGATGATAAATGGATCTGAAGTTGAGATTTAAATGGTGGGACCGATATTAATGCACATAAAGTCATCCCACCATTTACACCATAACTTCCAAAAGGCTACACAAAACTTCCTAAAATTTTTAAATCTAATATATAACATATGGGTGAGAATATTTCTCTTCTATGACCCCTACGGATTCAGCCTCCATAAATTAAAAAGTCACATGTCAAAACGGTGGATGAATATGGATGAATTTCCGGGTCAACTTCGAAACGTCAAATTCCCTTGATTTTCTCACTCTCCTTTTAACTCTCCCAATTAATGGAGATGTAATTTATTGTTGGGGGTGTATATAAGTATCAAAATATTCCTATATAAGGAGCTTATTCTGAAGGTAATGTGGATCGAATATTTTTTTTGGAATGGAAGTTTTTATTTTCTTTCAATTGTAATTTCTTGCTTTCAATTTGTAATCGCATCGTCAAGTTTTCCTATATAAGTTTTTCTTTCACGTTTAGTATTTTATAAAATTTATTCTTCTTATTAACTTATTCTTTTATTTTTCTTCACACGTTGATACCGTTTAATCAAGGTGTGAATTTATTCACACCAGCACTTGTGAATTCAATCACACAACAGTGGAGTGTTCGTTCTTTTAATAATTTTCTTCTTCTTCAATTCCGCCCCCATAAGTATAAATCCCACTTCCATTGGTAGAATAGAATCAATGGAGGGATAAACACTTAAGGTTTGATCCAAGGGAATATCAAGGTCAGGTATTGGATGTTATTTCATGTACTTAATATTTAAATCTTTTCGTTATTTTAGGATTTCCATTTGATGAGTTACATTCTTTTTCATCTTCGCCAACCTTAACGATGACACATTTTGAGTGATAGTATGGTCTATTTCCTTTAAGTGCTCAGTAAATTGATCCTAAAATTGAATTGGTTATTGGCCTTGGAATTGTGTAGGGATTAAATTAGTGAATGATTTTGTAGAATTATCTTGTTGTTTGGATACATCTTCAATTAATGAAATGAAATTTTTAAGAAAAGAAATTTATCCAATCCACCCCAAGAGAAACCCTAAGATCAACCCATCTTCAATAATTGTTTTGTTCACATCATTTTTCTTCTATGCTATTTAAATTATATCATTGGTTCTACAATTAAAATATACCTCAAAGTTGGCCACTTCATAGCCAATCCATCAATAAATTTGAGTGTCTCAAGGTTTCTTCTTTGGTCCCAATGGATTCGATCCTTACTTGTACTCAACGACCGCTTTTACCAGTATGGTAAATTTGGGCAAAACCAAATTTTGGTGTCGTTGCTGAAGACCCAAGTAAGTAATCTTAGACAGTAGCATTCTTTTCTCACCCTAATTTCTCTTTTCTCATCTCTGTTTCTCTTCTTTTTTCCCCTTTCTATTTTTTTTTATTTCCAAAAATCACAATTCCAAATTTACAAATAAATCCAATAGAGTATAATCAACAATATCTATTCACAAATTCGGGATGGAATCAATTATAAAATCCACATTGGAAGTCACCAACTTTTTTTAATTACTTTGATCAACCTTTGAATGAATACCCCACACCCAATAACATGAACGTTATTTGTAATGATGAATGTTTAAAAGATCAATTTCCATACCTATCAAGAATGATTGAAAATATTAATAATGAGGAATTCCATGATGCACAAACATATATCAACCCAAATCCGGAAAAAAATTCTTGAACAATTGTGTGAAAAAATGGTTAAAAGGAATTCAGAAGTTTCATCACTAAGATTAGAAATACAAAGAAGTAAGACTTTTGAGGAACCCATTCCAACTCAGGTTGTCCCTTCCACATTACTTATAGAATAATATTATTACCCACATAACTCATTTTAATTTAGTGAAGAACCCACTTTAGAATCTTGGAAAACAGAGTTGGATAATTAAGAGAATTGTTCAGGTAATGTTGATAGTCAAGCTAAAGAACATGAGGGAATTGTTAATGAGTGTTTAAATCCGGATGAAATTGAATTCATGAATTCACAAGAGGGAAATTTTTCTTCATGGATTTAATTTCCGGAATATTAATCCAATGATGATTTTTTAGAAACACCAATAACTGAACCATTAGAAGAAACATAAAATCCAAATCAATTCATGAAACTCATCTATAAAATTTTGGGGTTGAATCTTCAATTCAAAGGGAACCAATTTTGTTGGAAAATTTTGAAAATGAAATTGATTTTGATTCTAATTCTATATCTGTGTTTGAATGTCCTATCCAACATGAACTCAAAATCAATGTTATTACTTCCCCACTCAGGCATCCCATCATAGGTGATAACCATGACCTTGCATTAGTCATTCATTCATCTCATGAAACCCACAAAGGGGTTTGACCCTTGAAATCTTAGGAAAGACTATAGAAGAAACCTAATCAACTATTACTGAAATTCCTTGGATTTTCACACTCCTTGTTGAACATGGATTTTTACATGACAAAAAATCAAATAAAACAACCAATCTCAATCTTGTTGAAGTGGAGAAAGATGGGTTTTTTAAAATGTTAAAATTTGGTATTGGATAATTTGGGGGGTTCAAGTCGAGCTAAAGACTTTAAATTAAGCACTTTCCAAGAGGCAACCCAGCTTCTGCCATTTTTATTTTATTTTGTTTATTTTTGTGTCTTTTCATGTTTCCAATCATTTTTTTGTTTTAATCAACTTTATATTTCAAATAGTATTAGTTGACAATTTTGATATAATTTTATTCTACCTTATATTATTGACATGTTCTTCTCTTATGAGTATAGATGGGTATGAAAGGGAAGCACCGTATTCATTTATGTCACGCGGTGTGATCCATGAGTAATACCTTACCCAGAAAATATAAAGAAGACAATGTATCATCAGTTTGATTTTTAAAATTTAAAAAAAAAAGGGAAAACCATAAAAATGATGATACTTGGAAATAAATAAATCATTGTGTTGTTTGTTTTGTCTGTTTTGTTCTTATTTGTATGGTTCAGGAACTATTTTGGGTGATACATGTTCAATAAAGGAGGTGCCTACATCCCCCAAGAGATCAAAGGAGTAATCTGGAACATAAGGAACTTCGTCTTCAAAAACCAGGTGAATTTGTTTCATGTTTATCATTTTCAATTTCCTCTTTGAACTCCTCTCCTACCCCCTTCTAACTTTTCTTTTCTTTAAAAACTGGGGACATTGTTATTCTATGTTGGGGGGAGATGAAATAAAAAATGATTTTTTTTAATAAGAACATGCATGGAAAGAAAAATTTCATTAACCTTGAACATGATAACACACATTGCAAACTCTGAAATTGGATATCAAATAATTTTGTATGCCTTTATTCTGATTTTAATGAAATTTTAAGTTCATGAGCATAGTTTTTGGAAATTACGGTTGTCCGATGTGATTTTTAAAAGTTTACATTTTCATCCTCTTAATAAAAATTCCACAATGCACTTCTATTGGATCGTGGGTGTAAATTTGAGTTATTGGGTCCATTTCATTATAGTATAGGGTTCTGGGGTCACTTTTAGTTTAATTTGATTATCCAAAAAAACAAAAAAACAAAAAAAAAATTGAAAACAATAATGACCACATAGAGCAATGTTTTTTCCAAATGTGTGGCGTCTGACACTTGGAGATCAGGACTCCATATTTTTTTTACCCAGAGTTAGGCTTTATATATCTATTTTAGAGCATGTAATTGACAATATCTATGGCGTACGGCACTTGGGGATCGTGACTCCATAGTTGTCTTGCCCAGAGTTAGTTTTTTCATATCTATTGTGGTTAAAACAAACAAACAAAAAAAATTAAAAAAAAATAGATACTCATCTTAAGGTTTAATGTGATTCCCACCTAGAACTTCCATTTTTCCCCTTGAACAATAAAATGGGCCCCATATATTTTGTGATGCACAACACTTTACCATGCTTAATTTAAATTGGATGAAATGTGGTGATGAATTTGAACAAAGGAATGGGCTTGGGATTGGGATATTCTTATAGACCTATATTGTTTTAAATTATTTTGATGGGTTTCATAATTTTTTGGTATGAGGTCTTTGGGTGAGAAATGTGTATTAAAATGTTTTTGGAAAAGGGGATTCAAATTTCATATTTGTAATATATTTTGCTCGGGACTAGAAAAACTCAAGTTGGGGGTGTGATTAGCCACTGAAAGTGGCTAATATTCATTGTTAATATCTTAATATTAATGTGTTTCAAAGTGCATAAACATAAATTTTAGTCCAATTCATAAATTAAACTTCATTTCCTATCATTGTGCAGTTCATTCTTAAAGTGTCAATTTGGGACCACTCAATAAATTGCTTATAAAAAATACATTGTTCATCATTTTAAATTTATATTTTGGGATATGGTTGACCACTTTGTTTGGAACATTTTTTATTTTATTATTGATGGATGAATCCCAATGGAAGATGGAGATTTTTCGGAATGAATGCAGAGATTTTCTAGAGAAAGCATAATGGGCCTAAGGCCCATGAAACAAAAGTGGGGCCCACAAACCAAGCCCAATGAATATAAAATATTTATAGTAGAAAGATACAAATATGAGGATCATTTTATTCAACTGTGGAAGGAGCTAATTTGGAATTTTTCATGATGATAAATGGATCTGAAGATGGGATTTAAATGGTGGGCCCGATATTAATGCACATAAAGTTGTCCCACCATTTACACCATAACTTCCAAAAAGATACACCAAATTTCCTGAAATTTTTACAGATAATATAGAACATATTTAATATAATATTTCTCTTATACGACCCCTACAGATTCGTCCTCCATAAATTAAAAAGTCACATGTCAAAATGGTGGACGAAACTGGATGAATTTCCGGGTCAACTTCGAAACGTCAAATTCCCTTGATTTTCTCACTCTCCTTTTAACTATACCAATTAATAGAGATGTAATTTATTATTAGGGGGTGTATCTAAGTCTCCAAATATGCCTATATAAGGATATTATGCTGAAGGGAATGTGGATCGAATATTTTTTTTTTGAATGGAAGTTTTTATTCTCTTTCAATTGTAATTTTCTGCTTTCAATTTGTAATCGCATCGTCAAGTTTTCCTATGTAATTTTTTCTTTAACGTTTAGTATTTTAATAAAATTTATTCTTCTTATTCACTTATTATTTTCCTTTTCTTCACACATTGATACCATTTAATCAAGGTGTGAATTTATTCACACTAACACTTGTGAATTCAATCACACAACGGTGGAGTGTTCGTTCTTTTAATAATTTTCTTCTTCTTAAATTCCACCCCCATAAGTCTACATCCCGCTTCCATTGGTAGAATAGCATCAATTTAGGGATAACCACTTGAGTTTTGATCCAAGGTAGTAGCGAGGTCAGGTATTGGATGTTATTTCATGTACTTAATATTCAAATCTTTTCATTATTTTAGGATGTCCATTTGATGAGTTACATTCTTTTTCATCTTCTCCAACCTTAACGATGACACATTTTGAGTGCTAGTAAGATCTATTTCCTTTGAGTGCTCAGTAAAGTGATCCTCAAAGTGAATTGGTTATTGGACTTGGAATTGTGTAGGGATTAAATTGGTGAATGATTTGGGAGAATTATCTCGTTGTTTGGATACTTCTTCAATTAATGACATGAAATTTTTAAGAAAATAAATTTATCCAATCCACCCCAAGAAAAACCCTAAGATCAACCTATCTTCAATAATTGTTTTGTTCACATAATTTTTCTTCTCTGCTATTTAAATTATATCATTAGTTCTACAATTAAAATCTACCTCGAAGTGGGCCACTTCATAGCCAATCCATCAACAAATTTGAGTGTCTCAAGGTTTCTTCTTCGGTCCATGTGGATTTGATCCCTACTTTTACTTCAACAAATGCTTTTACCAGTAGGGTAAATTTGGGTGAAACCAAATTTTGGCACCATTTCTAGGGACCCAAGTAAGTAATCTTAGACACTAGCATTCTTTTCTCACCCCAATTTCTCTTTTCTCATCTCCATTTCTCTTCTCTTTTCCCCTTTCAATTTTTTTTTATTTCCAAAAATCACAATTCCAAATTTCCAAATAAATAAAATGGAGTATAATCAACAATATCCCTTTACAAATTCAGGATGGAATCAATTATAAAATCCACATTGGGAATCACCAACCTTTTTTAATTACTTTGATCAACCTTTGAATGAATACCCCACACCCGATAACATGAACGATATTTGTAATGATGAATGTTTAAAAGATCAATTTCCATACCTATCAAGAATGATTGAAAATATGAATAATTAGTAATTCCATGATGCACAAACATCTATCAACCCTAATCCAGAAAAAATTCATGAACAATTGTGTGAAAAAATGGTTAAAATGAATTCAGAAGTTTCATCACTGAGATTAGAAATACAAAGCATTAAGACTTTTGAGAAACCCATTCCAACTCAGGTTGTCCCTTCCACATCACTTATAGAAGAATCCTGTTATCCACATAACTCATTTGAATTTAGTGAAGAACCCACTTTAGAATCTTGGAAAATAGAGTTCGATAATGAAGAGAATTGGTTAGGTAATGTTGATAGTCAAGCTAAAGAACATGAGGGAATTGTTAATGAGTGTTTAAATCCGGATGAAATTGATTTCATGAATTTACAAGAGGGAAATTTTTCTTCATGGATTGAATTTTCAGAATATTTCTCCAATGATGATTTTTTAGAAACACCAATCACTGAACCATTAGGAGAAATTACAAACATCAAATCCATACCCATTCATGAAACTCATCTAGAAAAATTTGGGTTTGAATCTTCAATTCAAAGGGAACCAATTGTATTGGGAAATTTTGAAAATGAAATTGATTTTGATTCTAATTCCATATCTGTGTTTGAATTTTTTATCCAACCTAAACTCAAAATCAATTTCCTTACTTCCCCACTCAAGAATCCCATCATAGGTGATAACCATGACCTTGCATTAGTCATTCATTCATATCATGAAACCCACAAAGGGGGGTTAACCCTTGAAATCTTAGGAAATACTATAGAAGAAACCGGATCAACCATTACTGAAATTCATTGGATTTTCACACTCCTTGTTGAACATGGGTTTTTACATGACAAAAAATCAAAGAAAATAACCAATATCAATCTTGTTGAAGTGGAGAAAGATGGGTTTTTTAAAATGTTGAAAGTTGGTATTGTATAAGTTGGGGGGTTCAAGTCGAGCTAAAGACTTTAAATTAAGCACTTTCTGGGAGGCAACCCGGCTTCTACCATTTTTATTTCATTTTGTGTGTTTTTTTGTGTTTTCATGTTTCCAATCATTTTTTTGTTTTATTCAACTTTATATTTCAAATATTATTAGTGGATCATTTTGATATATTTTTATTCTACCATAGACTATTGACATGTTCTTCTCTTATGAGTATGGATGGGTATGATAGGGGAGCACTGTATTTATCTGTGTCATGCGGTGTGATCTTTAAGTAATACCTTACCCAGAAAATATAAAGAAGACAATGTATCATCAGTTTGATTTTTAAAATTAAAAAAAAAACTGGGAAAACCATAAAAATGATGATACTTGGAAATCATTGTGTTGTTTTTTTTTTTGTCAGCTTTGTTCTTCTTTGTATGGTTTGGGAACTATTTTGGGTGATACATGTTCAATCAAGGAGGTGCCTACATCCCCCAAGAGATCAAAGGAGTAATCTGGAACATCATTAACTTCAACTTCAAAAACCAGGTGAATTTGTTCCATGTTTATCATTTTCAATTTCCTCTTTGAACTCCTCTCCTACCCCCTTCTAACTTTTCTTTTATTTAAACACTGGGAACAGTGTTATTCTATGTTGGGGGGAGATGAAATAAAAAATGATTTTTTTTAATAAGAACATGCATGGAAATAAAAATTACATTAACCTTGAACATGATAACACACATTTCAAACTCTGAAATTGGATATCAAATAATTTTGTATGCCTTGATTCTGATTTTAATGCAAGTTTAAGTTCATGAGCATAGTTTTTTGGAAAGTGTGGTTCTCTGATGTGATTTTTCAAAGTTTACATTTTCATCCTCTTAATAAAAATGACACAATGCACGTCTACTGGATCGTGGGTGTAAATTTGAGTTCTTGGGTCCCTTTCATTATAGAATAGGGTTCTGGGGTCACTTTTAGTTTAATTTGAGTATCCAAAAAAACAAAAAGAAAAAGAAAAAGAAAAAATTGAAAAAAAATAATGACCACATAAAGAAATGTTTTGTCCAAATGTGTGGCGTCCGACACTTGGGGATCGTGACTCCATAGTTGTCTTTCCCAGAGTTAGGCTTTATATCTCTATTTTAGAGCATGGAATTGACAATATGTGTTGCGTCCGGCACATGGGGATCGTGACTCCATAGTTGTCTTGCCCAGAGTTAGTTTTTCATATCTATTGTGGTTAAAAAAAACAAAAAAAATAAAAAAATGGATACTCATCTTAAGGTTTAATGTGATTCTCACCTAGCGCTTCCATTTTTTCCCCTTGAACAATGAAATGGGCCCCATATCTTTTGTGATGAACAACACTTTATCATGCTTAATTGAAATTGGATGAAATGTGGTGATGAATTTGAACAAAGTAATGGGCTTGAGCTTGGGATATGATTATGGACCTAGCATGTTTTAAATTATTTTTATGGGTTTCATAATTTTTTGGTATGAGGTCTTTGGGTGATCAATGTGTATTAAAATGTTTTTGGAAAAGGGGATTCGAATTTCATATTTGTAATATATTTTGCTCGGGACTAGCAAAACTCAAGTTGGGGGGTGTGATTATCCACTGAAAGTGGATAATATTCATTGTTAATATCTTAATATTAATGTGTTTCAAAGTGCATAAACATAAATTTTAGTCCAATTCATAAATTAAACTTCATTTCCCATCATTGTGCAATTCATGCTTAAAGTGTCAATTTGGGCCCACTCAATAAATTGCTTGTGAAAAATACATTATTCATCATTTTAATTTGATATTTTTGGATATGGTTGATAACTTTGTTTGGAACATTTTTTCTTTTAGGATTGATGGTTGAATCCCAATGAAAGATGGATATGTTTGGGGATGAATGCAAAGATTTTCTGGAGAAAGCATAATGGGCCTAAGGCCCATCAAACAAAATTGGGGCCTAAAAACCAAACCCAATGAAGCTCAAATTTTTACAGTAGAAAGATAAAAATATGAGGATAGTTTTATTCAACTATGGCCGGAGCAAATTCTGAATTTTTCATGATGATAAAGGGATCTGAAATTGAGATTTAAATGGTGGGCCCGATATTAATGCACACAAAGTTGTCCCACCATTTACACCATAACTTCCAAACGGCTACACCAAAGTTTCTTAAATTTTTAAATCTGATAGATAACATATGGAAGAGAACATTTCTCTTCTATGACCCCTACGGATTCGGCATCCATCAATTGAAAAGTCACACGTCAAAATGGTGGACGAATCTGGATGAATTTCCGGGTCAACTTCGAAACGTCAAATCCCCTTGATTTTCTCACTCTCCTTTTAACTATCCCAATTAATGGAGATGTAATTTATTGTTGGGGGGTGTATCTAAGTCTCCAAATATGCCTATATAAGGAGATTATGTTTAAGGTAATGTGGATCAAATATTTTTGTTTGGAATGGAAGTTGTTATTTTTTTTCAATTGGAATTTCTTGCTTTCAATTTGTAATCGCATCGTCAAGTTTTCCTATGTAAGTTTTTCTTTAACGTTTAGTATTTTAATAAAATTTATTCTTATTATTCACTTATTCTTTTCTTTTCTTCACACGTTAATACCATTTAATCAAGGTGTTAATTTATTCACACCAGCACTTGTGAATTCAATTACACAACAGTGGAGTGTTCGTTCTTTTAATAATTTTCTTCTTCTTCAATTCCACCCCCATAAGTATAAATCCCACTTCCATTGGTAGAATAGAATAAATGGAGGGATAAAGTATTAATTTTTGATCCAAGTGAGTAGCAATGTTAGGGATTAGATGTTATTTTATTTACTTAATATTTAAATCTTTTCTTTATTTTAGGATTTCCATTTTATGAGTTACATTCTTTTTCATCTTCGCCAACCTTAACGATGACACATTTTGAGTGCTAGTGCGATCTATTTTCTTTGAGTTCTTAGTAAATTTATCCTAAAAGTGAATTGGTTATTGGACTTGGAATTGTGTAGGGATTAAATTGGTGAATGATTTGGGAGAATTATCTTGTTGTTTGGATACATCGTCAATTAATGACATGAAATTTTTAATAAAAGAAATTTATCCAATCCACCCCAAGCGAAACCCTAAGATCAACCCATCTTAAATAATTGTTTTGTTCACATAATTTTTCTTCTCTTCTATTTAAATTATATCATTAGTTCTACAATTATAATCTACCTCAAAGTTGGCCACTTCATAGCCAATCCATCAACAAATTTGAGTGTCTCAAGGTTTCTTCTTCGGTCCCTCTGGATTCGATCCCTACTTGTACTTCAATGACCACTTTTACTAGTAGGGTAAATTTGGGTGAAACTGGAGGGGTTGGTCAACTGCATGTTATGCAGACTACTCTGACTATTAGGGATACAATACCATCTACTATCATAGGTATGATTCTTGTATCATCTACCATTTCTTGTGTTTTTGTATGATATGGGAGCATCTCATTACTTTTTATCCACTCTTTTTGTAAATTTTTTGGTCTTGGATTTGGAAATATTGGATGGTGTTTTGACCATTTAAACATTGTTGGGAGTGCGGTCAGAGAATATCAAGCATTTTAAGGCATGCTCTCTAGAGATATGTGGTTATTGCATCTTTTGGGAACCATTAATGTTGGAAATGATAGGATTTGATTTGATTCTTGGTATGGATTGGTTAGTTCTATACCATGATCATATCGATTGTTACCAGATGAGAGTTACATTTCAATATCTAGAAGGAGATTTTTATTCTCACTAGGGTGAGTGGGATATTAAGGCTGGTCGTGAAGAACCAATTCAGTGCAGATTGGATCATCTCATGGCTCAGATAGGCAATATTTCTCTAGATGATGGTGTAATGTAGTAGGATTATTTTTCTCCAATGGTAAACCATTTTCAGTATGTTTTCCCTAATGAGTTTTATGGATTACCACATGAGAAAGATATCATGTTTACGATCATGTTGGTGCTGAGAGTAGAGACAATTTCTATCCTGCCTTATAGAATGGAACTAGTAGAGCTTCAGGAATTTAAAGTTCAATTGGAAGATCTGAAAACTAAATATTTCATACAACCTAGTACATCTACTTAGGATTATCCATTTCTCTTCACTAAAAAGGTTTATGGGACCATCAGAGATTCCTTAGACTACTTTTAAGAGAAGGTATGGATTGTATGAGTTCATAGTAATGTCATTTGGTTTGACCAATGCATGGGTGGTATTCATGGACTTGATGAATAGGATCTTTCATCATTTTCTGGACTATTTTGTGGTGGTTTTTGTTGACAAAATCTTAGTATACTCCCATACAGTAGATAATCATGCCAAACATCTAGACATCATCCTGATTACATTGAGAGAGCATCAGCTTTATGAAAATATAATCAAATTCATTTTTTGAATTAATAAAGTGAACTTCTTGGGTCATGTCATCTCAGAGGCATGAGTGTTAGTGGACCCAGAGGAAGTTTTAGTCATGATATCTTGGGAACAGCCCAAGAATTTATTCAAGATTCAGAGCTTTCTGGGTTTAGTAGGTTATTATCAGTGTTTTATCCAGGAATTATCCCAATTGGTAGTACTAATGTCTAGGTTAACCGATAAATGGATTAAGTTTATTTATTCAGATGCTTGTGAGATAAATTTTCAAGAGCTGAAAGGTAGGATGACCTCAGTTCCTATCCTCTCTTTACCTATGTCGGGTAAAAATATATCGTGTACTATGATGCATCCAAAATTAGACTCAAAGTAGTTTTAATGTAGGAGGATCGTGTGGTTACATATGGATCCTGACAACTAATACCGCATGAGAGTAATTACCCTACTCACATTCTAGAGTTAGCAGTAGTGGTGCATTCCCTAAGATGATGGAGGAATTATCTCATGGATGAGAGGTTTTTGGTATACAGAGACCACAAGAGCCTCATATATATCTTTTCTCAATAAGACCTAAAAATTCAACAGAGGAGGTGGGTCAAGTGTCTACAGTCTTTTGACTTTGAGTTATCTTATACACCATTAAAGGGAAATGTCATTTTTGATGCATTGAGCTGGAAGATATAGATATAGGTAGTGTGGGAGTCTTGTGATGAGTGTCGGGTAGTGTCCCTATTTGCATACATGCATTCAGAAGTTCAGGAGTCATAAGGACAAATAGATCTAACATTGACATCTATTATACTCATAATTTTGGACCAGATCAAGACCGAGAAATTATATAAATAGGAGGGATTAGTTCTGAGTGATAGATTATATGGTGGGGAGACACCATCGGGATGGTATCTTGGTAGTGGAAATTATCTTCTTTTTTGTTTCCAAGTATGGGTTCCTACGGGTTTATGCAAGGAGATGATGAGAGAGTTTTATGCTTCTAGATGGGCGGTACAAACTATCTTGATAAATATGTATCATGATCTCTGTAGAAATCATTGGAGTTTAGGAATGAAGAAAAATGTATCAGGATTTGTGGTGATATGTTTCATTTGTCAACAGGTGAAATCAGAGCATCATAGGCCAACTGGGATTTTGCATCCTTTGCACATTTCTGAGTGGAAATGGGATGATTCCACAATGTATTTTGTGATAGTATTACCCAATAAAACACATAAGAATGATGTTTTATGGGGGATTGTGGATTGACTGATGAAGCTATCTCACTTATTTCCTATCAGGGAAACCTTCATAGTTAATGATATGGGTAGTATTTATGTGCATGAGTTAGTTCAATTTCACAGTGTTCCGAGGAGTATCATTTTATATAGAGATCTTAATTTCATATTTCATTTCTATTAGGGTCTTTGTAAGGCTCTGGGATCATAATTTGTTTTGAGTATAGCATTTCATCCTCAGAATGATGGTCAATCTAAGAGGACTATTCATGTTTGGGGGGTATGTTATGAGTCTGTGTTCTAAATTTTAGTGGTTCATGGGAATAGAATATGGCACTCATGGAGTTTTCATATAATAACATCCACCATGAATTTATCCAGATGGAACCTTTTGAGGTTTGTATGGAAGGTCATGTCATTCACCTCTTTGTTGGTTGGAGGTAGGTGAGTTAGCACTTATTAGGCCTGGTCTTGTGTAGGAGACGTCTGATTAGGTTCAGTTGATTAGGTAATAGTTTTTTACCACACATAACAAGTAGAAATAATATGTTGAATATCAGAGACTACCTCTTGAGTTCAATTTTGTTCATCATGTTTTCCTTCAGGTGTTGCCTATATTGGGGTAATTCCATATCAAGAAACATGGAAAACTAATGCCCAGGTTTTTTAGTTCGTTAGAGATAGTGGATAGGGTCAGTCCAGTAGTGACTGTTTAGCCCTTCTAAAGAGTTATAGTGCCATTCATGATATGTTTCACATATATAAACTTTGGAGATATTATCTAGACCCTTATCATGTGATATACATAGTAGATGTTGATCTTAGTGTTGATTCATCCTTTGAGGAACATCTGATATGGGTTGTGGACCGTAGTGAGAGGAATCTTTGGGGTAAGGTGATTCCTTGGGTATGAGTGAAGTGGTATCATGGGGGATTTCATAAGGAGACGTAGGATATGGAGTTTGATATGTGATCATAGTGGCCAGACTTGTTCACTGAGACCCAACAGTGATACTTGGAGCAACTCAAGGATGAGTTGTTTTATGGTGGGGAGGTTGTAAGATCTCATCTTCTTTCAGGTACATCTCTCTATAAGTTTTTCATTTAACTTATTTTGGTTGATTTTTTACTCATATTTAAACCTTGGTGGTCATGTTTCATAATGGTTGTCTATTTTTTTTAATAAACGTAGACTTGGGTTGCGATAAAACTTGCGAAAACTGGAGAGGATTCAGGCGGAGAGTGGTTCAAGGATCCTGTTTGAATTAATGGAGTTTGGGTATAAATTTTTTAAATGATTTTATGATGTTTTTCTATGATTGGAAGGATTTAGAGGTGTTCATATCCTTATGTGGGGAAAAGAGGGTTGAAAGTTGTATGCATAAGAATTACACACCATGTAAACTCTTCTGAAAACATGTCATGAGATAAATATAAGGCATGAAGTGGGTACATGTTGTGTAAGAAATGCATGTCGTATAATGTTTGGGATAATTAAATATTAATATGAGGTGATATTTTTTTCGGCGTATCCCTCTAAAATATATTCATGATGTGTAACTAAATTACATGTCGTGTAATTTCCTGATGAGGTTTTTAAAACAGTTTCATGGGGTTGATTTTTATCTCCAACTCACATTCAACTTTTTTCTATCATCCCTAGGGAACCTTATAGATGATTTTGGATCACCTCTCTTGATTTTGGGCATTCCAATCTCACATTTGATCCCTGGTATGTGGTTTTGGTGAGGTTTTCCCTTCTCTCCATTTGTTCTCCAGCTATTGCGGTGTAATCTATTGATCTTGGGAATTTTTTTTTTTTGATCTTGATCATTTGTGATCTAGAAACCTTATTGCAATCATATGTGCCTTCATTCTTGTTGGAGAATCCTGTTTTAAGTTTTGGTTGATCATTAGTTAAAGTTAGGGGGTCTAAACCTTAACCCTATGATCTGATTTTTTCAAGCATGTACAATACTACAATTACGCCAACATATCGTGCACCTAAATAAATTAAATGGTGAATTGGATTATTCCTTGAAGTCCCTATGGATCCAATTATCTTTTGACCTAGATTTTGGAAACCCTTCGGGTGATCGAACCATTGATTATAAATAAATTCTTTAATGGATTAAAGTTTGTTTAGCATGACATGGATTTTGGGTGATTGTTTGATATAGGTTCACCTTGGATTGGATTGTTTATTGAGATAACTAGCATGTTATTGGTTATGACCAATTGATAAATTAAATGTGCAATTTAAAGATAAATATAAATTTCTATAATTATCCATTGATCCTTATGATGTGATATTGTGATATCCTTGTTGTTATAACATGTGTTGTAGCTTGTATTTTGTAATGCTTATATAGGTCATTGGCCCAGTTTACATGTTTAAATTCTTATATATTAGGTTATTCCTTGAGACATGATGAAAATATTATATAGTGGTGTTTTGTAGGGAAATATGGTGTGGAATGGGTTTCACTCGTTGTGTTACCATTGTCACTTTTCCCTGAAACTTCTAATGGTTCCCCCATCCATAGCTGGGTACAGACCTGTTTTCCAAAGGCCAGAGGTCATCTGGGTTTTCAGGCCCAACAACTCTTAGGTACTCACATTGGTCAAGAGTATAGGAGGTCAGTCTCATCACACCCTTTTGGGTGGAATTTTTTCCTACTCCGGGACTCTCTTATAGATTTAATATATATTTGTAAATCTCTTCTTAATCCTAATACGGGACTAGTTACCCTAAAAAATGACTTTAGGCCAATTCTATTTTATATGAAAAATACTGAGATCTCTTGGGTGAGTTCATCTATATATGTTTGAGGTTCTTCATCATTATTTGGTAACAAAAAGCTACTTATGTGATGAAACCATATAACCAAGTGCTTCGGAACATGCTCTCATGTGAGGAGGCGATTAATATTCCAAGGATGGGATTGTTCCATTATGAGGCGTCCTACGTATCATGATTATTTCAGGAATAAAAACCCACATATTTCATTTAACCCATGCAGTTTTACATCATGCGGAAGGACTTATATGAGTGATCTAGGACACCTTCAAGCTCGGGTCCCGGAGGGACGTCCTACATATCCCAAATATAGTGATAACCAAAGTTATCATAATTCATTCTTTTAGGAATTATGTATTGGAGTTTCCTATGTCATTATAGAGACTCATGGTGCAGATGACATGATTACCACAACTCTCTAAGCTCACGTGATCCATGCTCGATGTGAGAAACAAGGGATAGTAAGTAACCAATGTTATTGCTTTGAGTAAGGGACTTAGATGTTGGGATCACCCCGAATGATCAATATGGAGCTCGATCCTTGGAGAGAGGTAGCCTACGTATCTTGAGTATGGAAGGAATTAGAGTTGTCATATGTCAGGGCTTACACACTGAGGTTTCCCTAGATGATGGAGATTTATGATGCCGGTGAGGTGTTCATTGTATCCCCCTAATCCCACATGATCCATGATCGGGTTGGGAAACAAGGGGGAGTAGATGATCATCCTCATGGCATATGGGTATGGGACTTGTATATTGGAACAATCCTTAGGGTGTTTGGTATAGAGCTTAGGCTTTAGGAAGGCATCCTATGTATCCTGGTTATGGTAGGAACCATAGTTCTCATAGTTCATTTTATGTTGGGTCTTACACACTAAGGTTTACCTATACCATTGCAGGGGTTCTATAGAGAAGATGATATGACCATTGCAACTCCCTAATATCACATGATCTATGCTCATTTGTGAAAAACAAGGGATAGTAAGTGATCAATGTCATTTCTTTGGACAAGGGACTCATATATCAGTCCCTCCATGGATGATCAATATGGAGCTCAGACCTTAGAGGGAGGTGGACTACATATCCTAAATATTACAAGAATGCTATTTGTCATAGTTACCTTTATGTTTGGGCTTACACACTAAGGTTTCCTTATTGATCGGGGATAACATGCTGATGACTGACAGCATTGTCAAATCCTGGGATGCCCTGGTGATCCAGCCTTCTTGTCTGGAAGACGTCGCAAGACCCAGTCAGCACATCCTGGGGATTATCGCATGACCTAGCTTAACACATATGGATGGTGTCACGACAACCAGTGTGAAATAGCCTAAGAGGTGTCGCGTGTCTCAACTAACACCTCTAAAGGGCATCATGATTCTCAACTGACATGATCAGAGGGTGGCGCGGGGGCTTGGTTATCATGCCTAGATGATTTTTTGAGACTCGATTGACATTATTAGGTGGTGTTACATGAGTCAAGCGATGTGTCCATAGGGTGTCTCAATCCCTGGGTGATAGACCTAGAGGGTTCACAAGATCGAAGTGGCACCCCCGGAGGCACTGTATGATGTGACCAAATGTGTCTAGAATACTTCATGTGTCCCAGATGACATGTTAAAGGGGTGTCATGAAACCCGGGCAACGTTCCCTGGTTCTATCGCATGTCTTCGGATGACACATGTGAAGTGATTGAGGGTAGTGATCATGTCTTTCTCTTAAGCCTTTATCCTATGATCTTGGTTCTAACCCTTGTATTGTGAATGTATTGGTTTCATTTAGTGACAATTTATTTGAGTCTAAAGTGATTTGGAGGACATGTGGTATGTTCTCTACATGTCCTTCCATAATTCCTTCTCATGATTTATGATTTATCACATGAATCACTTTATGTCTATCACATGACTACTTCAGCTTCTCATTGGTATATTACCTGACAGAAAGCTAGCTGGTCGCGAGATCGGTTTCCCCGAGAAGTCTGCAAGAGTCAAGAGATTAATCCTGTAGATCATGGGCGTATGATCAATCAAAAATCCAACCTTTAAGAACCTTGTTTTTTCCATAAAAGACTTTGTAATATTCTTTATGTTATTCCAGAGTAGCTCCTTCAAACGGCATGCGATTCCGAGCCCTAGTGTGGCCGGAATTAAATTTTCAATGTGTTCACACTGAGAACGCCAAATAAATGAAATAAATCTTAAGCGGTTGCTCATATGGGAAAAATGAGGGAACCGTTGAGTCCGGATCATACCGTTTACCCTAGGAGGGGTGTAATTTTCATGGGTACGACCCTTCTGTGGAAAATGGCCCCAGGGGCGTTTTCATAATTTAGTGGCATCAGGCGTTGAGATTTATAACTTTTGAATCGGGCCTCAGATTAAAATTCTGAGACCGCTGTTGTGCTCGAGATGTGGTGTTTACTTTAGGGGAGGTTTAATATTGACCGCGTTGGGGGTTTTGGACGCGAGTGTTTTCAGGGGTCGAGTTTTTAATTAAAAAGAGTTTAATTACTTAAAATATCCTCTCCCTCTCCCCCATACTCATTCCAGCCCCTGATGAAACCCACATTCTCCCTCAACCCTTCCCTCTCAACCTTCTCCTCTTCCTCCGATCAAGATGGGGGTGACAATAGCGAGGTGCAGATCGACTGTGAAGTGTCGGGCTACGCCCCTACAGGTAGGAGATTTCGTTTTGCATTTTAATTTCTGAACCCTTCTTTCAAGTTCAATTATAGCATCGAAATGCTATTTGATCTTCGAGAAAATCCCATATTTGCATAGTTTATATCCTGAGCTTTCTTCTTCACTTTTCGGATTCGAAATCCGAGTTCCGAGGCGACCTCAGTCGTCCGACAAAGATCAGCGGGTTTTTGGGTGTTTTCCGACGAGGTTCCATCCATCCAGACGGCGGTGGTCCGGGGTAGTGGGGGTCCGGCGGCTTCACGCAGCGGCCCGGCGGTCCAGGGCGTGTGGCGCGGTGGGTCTCTAGTGGCGGCGGAAGGGCTCTCCTCGGCAGCAGAGGTCGGCGCAAGGCGGCGTCGGCTGTGGGGGGGCATGGCTATGGACGGCGAGCGGTGGCCGCGGGCGAGCGTGGTCGGGCAAGGAAGATCGGTCGGATGTCGGCTGGTCAGCGAGGAAGACTGGGGTCAGCGACCCCGGCTGGAAGACCGCAACCTGCAAAGGGCGGGTCACCGTGGAAAGCGAACCGGATTGGCTGAGCCGGTCCGGGCAAGGCCGGTCGGCCCGCACAGTGAACCGCGGGCCGGTTCAAGCAGTGGGTTGGCTGACCAAACCGGCCCGACCCACTATTTCAGTCCGTTAATATTTTAAAATGCCCTAAAGCGTAAACCGTGTATCATATTTTTGAGCCATCTGTGGTGACGTGTCCCTTAAATCGAGACGAACTTTTTGATATGGTTTCGAGGGGTTTTTAATCCCCAAAACGAGGGGCCTCGGAGGCGCGACACGCCTTTAAGTGAATTGGCGTTTTTCCGGGGGTTCTTGTTTTGGGCTGCGCGGACACATCCGAAGTCCGTTTTGAGCGCCATCAGTGGTGTTGAGACCCTGGCGTCGAGATGAATATTTCCAAGGGGTTTTCAGGCGCTGAAGCCGGAGTTGAGGTGTGAGCCCCACGGGCCGTCTTTCGAGCTGCATGCAGCAATTTGTAACTTTTTCATTGGATGTCTGTTCAGGGCGTGCGAGCAGTCGATTATGAGTATTTTTCTAAGGGCATTGCAATGGCACAATCCACCCTATTTAATTCAGCACGGTGTTTTGGGCCCCACGAGGGTTGTTTTGGGCGTTGACGGTGAATTCCATCTTTATCCCCGGTTGACCGTTTCGGATAATTGGATAGTTAATCTTGTGTACTTTTTTGAGAGGATCGCAATGGTGCGATCCATTCATAACGTTTTGGGACAAGGATGTGGGTCCCATGTAGCGCCGCTCATGTGCAGCATGGCGAGATGCATCTTTTTCTCCGGATATCCATTCCACGCAAGTAAGTAGTCAATTTGACGTGTTTTCCCAAGGGGATCACAATGGTGTGATGTGCCCGACTATTTTTGGGACCAAGGTTTGAAACCACGGGACGCTGTTTGGGCGTAAAGAAGTGTTGAACGACTTTTAATTCGGATGTTCGTTGGAGGTGAGTAAATAGTCAATCTCGCATGTTTTTTGCGCGATGATTACAATGGTACGATCCATTTGGATGTGCAGATTCTCATTTGAGATCTCATTAAATGGGGAAGCATGAAAGGTGATCTGGTGGCGGTTCTTCTTGTTGTGTTTGGAATCTAACCCTTGGCGTGTGATCACGTTCACTCCCATGTGAGTAAAGTTGATGTTTCAAGAAATGTGGTTGACCATGCTAGGGTCGTGGAGGAATCAGGTTATCAAAATTGTGTTTATGCCTTTTTGTGTTGACATTGGGTGTCGTGTGTATGATAGCCCTTGGGCTGGAAATGTGGTATACTCTGGGAGTATACGGGATTCTTTGAGGTACATGTTGTAGTTTGTACCTGAGAACGTTTGTGTGCTTGGTTTAAAGATGAGTTGGGGCCACACGTCATGTGTGCCCCATGTGTGTGCCATGTTCTACTTTATGTACCTTTTCCCTCTAGTGACATAGAGGGTCCTCCTGTTCTCGATAGTTTTGACCAGAACGGTTGAGTGGGTTTCCCCCTGGTCCTATTCACGATGGTTTAGACCAGTAGGGTTGAGTGGTTTTCCCTGGTTCTGTTCTCGATGGTTTGATCGGCAGAGTTGTTAGGGTTGCCCTTTTTCCTTTAGTCGTGTGGGCTTTCAGTATCACATCCCTTCGTGTTCCCTGGTAGAGTTTTTGTGGATTCGGTGTGACCAATACATTACGTGGGCACTGATCCTCTACCCAGAAGGTTGTTTCCAGTAGGGATGGCCAGAGCAGTTCCGGGTTTACCCTCCAGTGGGGCTGGGCAGTGGGTTGCTCATCGACTTTTTCGGGTTTACCCTCTGCGGGGTTGGGCAGTGGGTTGCTCATTGACCTCTTAGGGTTTACCCTCTAGCAGAGACTGGGCAGTGGGTTACCCGACGACCTCTTAGGGTTTACCCTCCAGCAGAGAATGGGCAGTGGGTTACCCGACAACCTCTTAGGGTTTACCCTCCAGCAGAGACTGGGCAGTGGGTTACCTGACGACCTCTTAGGGTTTACCCTCCAGCAAAGACTGGGCAGTGGGTTACCCGATGACCTCTTAGGGTTTACCCTCTAGTAGAGACTGGGAAGTGGGTTACCCGACGACCTCTTAGGGTTTACCCCTAGTAGAGACTGGGCAGTGGGTTACCTGATGACCACTTAGGGTTTACCCTCTAGTAGATACTGGGTATTGGGTTACCCGACAACCTCTTAGGGTTTACCCTCCAGTGGGGCTGGGAAGTGGGTTACCCAAAGACCTCTTTCAGACTCAGTGCTTTTAACTAGTCTAGTCTATGGATTTTCTCCATGACTACTGGAGTGGGACCCTTGGTTGTACGGGTCACTGATGTGACAGCTTTGACTTTGAGAAGACCTCTCTACCATGTGATGGTGATGAGGTGTGGTTTGAATTTCCCCAGAACTCTCAAGTATGAAGTGTGATTTCCCCACCAAGACATGTCTTTGATACACGACCTAAAACCGTGCGGGCGAGTCAGTGTCGCCCAAAGCGGATAGTGTCAAGGTGCGGTGATTTGATCCCCTTGACTTGCAGTTCGGGGAAGACAGGTGGGATAATGGGCATCGATGGTGTTTACTTCTGGGACTGTTGGCTACTAACTTTTTTGAGCTGAGCTACGGGGTGTAGATCCCCTTACGATCTTGTTCATATTTCTTGACAGAGGATATATATGTGTATACCTTGTTTCAGTACCCACTCCTTGGGTTTTTGATACTCTCCTTCCAGGAGAGGCGAAGACGCTCGGGGTATTCCATGTGATTTCCGTGTCTAGCTTCTCGTGGTTGGACAAGTCTACTCTCCTACTATAGGTAGTGAAGACTCGACGGGAAGTTCATCTTCTCACCGTTTCTAGCTCCTTGTGATAGGACGAGTCTTCTTACTTCCTCTTGTTGGGTTGAACTGTACTCTTTAATGCACTCTCTCTTTTGTACTCCTTTACTATTCCTTGTTCGATCTACTTCTCACTCTTTGGTACCTCCTTTGTTTCTCCCTCGAGCTGTCGAGGTATCATACTGAGTATTTTTATACTCACCCCTTCTTGGGCTTTGCCCGCACTTGGTGTGCCCTTGTAGACGACGGACAGGTTGGTCATGACTTCAGCGGAGCTTAGGAGTTCGGGAGCTTGGACCGCGTACGGTGGTTGTAGTCGGGTTCGAGGTGTGGGACTCTCCCAGCTGTTTTACTTTTGTTTACCTGTTGTCAGGTTGTGGCACTTTTCCGGTTGGGCACGTGTTTTTCCCTTTTCTTTTCAGTTTACCTTCAGCACTCACTTTGTGCTTTTTAGAGGTCAATTCACTCTTTGTGTTTGTTTATAGCATTTGGTACTTTAATTTCTCTTTTACTCTACACTATTTCATTGAGTGGGTTGCGTGTGTGTGTACGGGTAGTTAGGTAAAGGCCTCACCGAGTTGTTTAGCCTTCGATGCTTGTCTCCAGCCCCTGGCCTATGGAGGCGGGCTTGGGGTAGTTGCGGCTCGAGCCCGGGTAGGGTCGGATCGTGACAAAGTGGTATCAGAGCCGGTTCGTTCCTTGGGAAGTTGTTTGGACGTCCCTAAAAAGGAATTGGTTAGGATTTAGGGCAACAGTGTCAACGTGTCTCGAGAGCGGCTCTTAGGCCAGGGAGTCCAGTGATAGTACGGTGGCTGACATATCTATTCACCAGGACCCTGATAACCCGCTTGTTGACTCGGTATGATGAGACACTCGTTGTAGGGAAATTAGTTGGTGAATCATATAGGATTGAGTCTTTGACTGTCCTTCATGATTCATCTCCCCTTTGTTGTTGTTGTGATATACATATATGCTCATCTGATCGTGGAACTCCTTAATAACATTCAGGATGTCTCTGTAAGGAAAATCATCCAAGATATCAGCTTTGGTTCGTGATGACGACCCTGTGAGCTATGAGGTCTCAGTCCAGGACACATCATGCGAGTTCCTTTCTCCGGGTGGGCCGGTAGCAGCACCCCCACCTGGTGAGCAGCAGACAGCTCCAATAGAGTAGACGGAGCTTGAGCGTAGGTTGAGAACGCTTCGATAGTTCCAGTATCAGAGACCGCTGAGGTTAAGTGGTGATCCAGACCCTCAGGCAGCAGAGGTTTGGCTCAAGACAGTAGTTCTCCTCTTTAGGCTTGCGCGGACGCCGGCAGATCAGATAGTGGATTTGGTTGCCAGCCTTTTCCACGGAGTAGCTGGGCGTTGGTGGAGTCTAGTTACTTGGATACTCAATGAGTCGTCACTCTTGTGGGATGACTTTCAGCTGCTCTTTCGTGAGGAGTTTTACCCCTCTTTCTTATGCTCTATTTGGATTCAGGAGCTCCTGCAGTTTCAGCATGGAGGGATGATGGTGACTGAGTATGCGACTAGTTTCGCAGAACGTGCATACTTTTACCCAAACTTGTTCCATGGAGGCAAATTTCAGGCGCGGAAGTTTGAGCAGGGTCTTCGCAGAGAGATTCATGCTATCATAGTACCCTTGGGCATTCCCACTTATGCCGAGGTGCTAGAGCAGGCGCTGGTGACAGAGAGCTTCTTGTCACACTTTACGGTTGGTGGTGGAAGTGGGTGCGACAGAGCTGAGACGTCTGTCGCAGCTAGCAGGCGTTAGCAGACAGAACCTCAATGCAGGCGGCCTTCTCATCGCCAGTTTCAGAGACGTGGTCATGCACCACTGTGGCAGCAGAACTCAGGGCCTCAGCCGAGGAGACCCTTCTGTGAGTGTACTCCAGATCGTGTTCGTACACCATAGTGGTGCCGGAGGGCACTAGGGAAGCCCAGAGATCGTTGGTGTTATGCTTGTGATGGGTGAGGTCACTTGGCTGGTACTACCCAACCAGGCACGCTGAGAATATCGGGTAGGCGGCAGGTGCACCACCACGGCAGAGGCAGCGCCGTGATCGGAGGAGTGGCCAGAGAAGTGATGCTAGCAGAGGAGCAGGAGGAGCTGGAAGTGGGGAACGACATTACGAGGTCTTCCCATCACCACCAGGCGGTCCACGTCAGGCTCTAAGAGCTTACAGTTAGGACCACGAACAGCCACGAGCTTTGGATGTCTATGATCATGCATAGCATGAGGTGATAAGAGGTACGCTCTACAGTTCTTATACTTTTTTCAGTAGAATTGTTAGACTTTGTATGTGAAATGATTTCCTCCCTGCTCCTTATTTGAGGTGTTACCAGGGTGACGCAGGGTGTCAGGTGTAACCCTATGTTGGTAGAGTAGGAGGCATAGAACCTTTTTCGTTAGTCGACGGTGTCAACTCCATCGCTCTCTGAGCGTGTAAGAGAGTATTGGTTGTGATACATCGACTGTGAAATATTGTGTGACCATATATCCTTGGGTGTTTCACCATATGGATATTCTGAAGTAGGGAATCATCGGGCTTTGTCCCAGGTCCAAGCAGTGATTTCATTCGTGGCGTGCGACATGGTGGTTTGACCGGCGAGGTGAGCTACCCCCGAGGGCCTTCGGGCCGTTTGAGACCATTCGAAGGGATGGTGAGGTCCCATACCGCCTTACCCTAAATCCAAAGGTTGGTTTGGGTGCATGACGTCTCCCACGTGAATCACCCAAGAAGAAGTGTGTGTGATCCTATGCACGTCATCGGCAAGGGAAAACCTCATGTGAACATATCAAATCCTTTCGTCTGTGTGCGGTGATGCGGGACTGTGCAAGAGTTCTTCTGGGTATGGGAGAGCTAGGTGTGGGCTTAGTACCCTGAGTTGTTCCCTGGTTTTGATTTTTGGGGATGAAAATATTTAAGGAGGGAATTATGTAAGAACCTGGTTTTTGACATAAAAGACTTTGGAATATTATTGATGTTATTCCAGAGCAGCGCCTTCAGACGGCGTGCGATTCTGAGCCCCGGTGTGGCCGGAATTAAATTTTCAGTGTGTTCACACTGGAAACACCAAATAAATGAAATAAATCTTAAACGGTTGCTCGGATGGGAAAACGGATGGCACCGTTGAGTCCGGAGCGTGCTGTTTACCCTAGGAGGGGTGTAATTTTTGTGGGCGCGGTCCTTCTGTGGAAAATGGCCCCATGAGCGTTTTTGTAATTTAGCAGCATCGGGCGTTGAGTTTTATAACTTTTGAATGGGGCCTCGGATTAAAATTCCAAGATCGTTGTTGTGCTCGGGAGGTGTTTTTTACTCTAGGGGAGGTTTAATATTGACCGCATCGGGGGTTTTGGATGCGCGTGTTTTCAGGGGTCGAGTCTTTAATTAAAAAGAGTTTAATTACTTAAACTCTCCTCTCCCTCTCCCCCATCCTCATTCCACCCCCTGACGAAACCCACCTTCTCACTCAACCCTTCCCTCTCAACCTCCTCCTCCTCTTCCTCCGATCAAGACGGGGGTGACAACGGCGAGGTGTGGATCGACCGTGAAGCGTTGGGCTACGCCCCTGTAGGTAGAAGATTTCGTTTTGCGTTTTAATTTCTGAACCCTTCTTTCAAGTTCAATTATAGTGTCGAAATGTTGTTTGATCTTCGAGCAAATCTCGTATTTGCATAATTTATATCCTGAGATTTCCACTGCACTTTCCGGATTCGAAATCCGAGTTCCGAGGCGACCTCAGTCATCCGACGAAGATCAGCGGGTTTTTGGGTGTTTTCCGACAAGGTTTCGGTTATCCGAGCGGCGGCGGCCTGGGGTAGCAGTGGTCCGGCGGCTTCGCGCGGCGGCCCGGTGGTCCAGGGCGTGCGGCGCGGCGGGTCTCCAGCGGCGACGACAGGGCCCTCCTTGGCAGCGGAGGTCGGCGCAGGGCGGCGTCAGCTGCGGGGGGGGGGGGGGGGGGGGGGGCTGCGGGCGGTGGTCGTGGGCGAGCGCGGTCAGGCGAGGAAGACCGGGGTCAGCGACCCCGGCTGGCAGACCGCGACCCGCAAAGGTCGGGTTGTAATGCCCCGAGTTTCAGAAAAGAAAAAAAAGAATAAGTTTAAATAAATTATAATTTAAAATGAATAATGTTATAAATAAACTATAAAAGAAGTCATTTTCTAAATGAAAGTTTATGAATACTTTGATTTATAAAAAATTTCATGTTTTAATACGCGATGACGTCAAATATATTTTCAAAGATGTTCTAATAAATGAAATAATTAAGAATGATGTTTTATTATAAATAATATTTTGAATTAATCTATGTCACATATATATATATATATATATATATATATATATTTACATAGATAAAATCTTAAAACAAGATTAATAAAAATTAAGTGTTCAAAAAGATGTACTAACATGCAATGAATTTGTTAAGATCATTATTTTTTTAAAACTAAAATAAATATTATGTTAAAGTACGAATTTTAATAAAAGTTGTTTTAGTAGAATAATTTTTGGTTCATAAAAATTTATTTTACAAGCTAAATAAATATGTAAATCAATTTATCAAAATAAATAAATAAATTAATAATGATGATAATCTAATAATATTGTAATTATTAATTTTGAAATTCTAAGTATATGTATATGTATGTGCATGAAATATATTTACATATAAAAATATATTTAGTAATAAGCAATGTATTTTATTTATATGTGTAATTATTTTATTAAAATATAGACTTATTCTAATTAGGTTGATAATGATATAAATCAAAATATTAGTTTTGAATTATTTGTTAGTAAAACTAATATTATTATAAAATTATAATTTTATTATACATTTCATTTAAAATTATTATTATTATTATTATTATTATTATTAAGATAATATATATTATAAATATATGATATATATTATGCTTTTCTTTATATAAAATTTATAAATTATAAATACATAAAATGGTTATATTATGAAAAATGCATAAAATATTTATGTTTTAAATAAAAATGTGTAATTTGAATTATTTATATAAATAAAAAAAATTATATATATGTATATTTATATAAAAAAGAAAATATGGGGTATATATATGTATAAAAAAATTTATAAATAATTTAAACGTTTTGAGATATTAATAACATGAATAAATAAATAATAATAAAAACATTTTATAAGTATTTGTTTTAAAACAATTATATTATGATAATATATGTTTATAAATTTAATAAATAAAATATTATTATCTTTTCTTTTAAAAGAAAAGTGATTATTATATTAAACCTTTACTTTTTAAAGTATTATTAAGATAAGTTAACTTTTGACTTTTTTTAAAACATTAAAGAAGTAATAATATATGATAATAATAAAGCTAAAAGTATTATAATGGTGATATTGATGGAAAGTCACAGATGAGTTGGGTTGTGTAGGTTTTTAAAAAAATAGACTAAAATAATAAAAATAAATAAGTAATAATGATAAAATAAATAAAGATGAAATAGTAAGAAAACAATTGATTTCACGGGTATTAGAGATTGTTTAGGGTTTGGGTCCCTGCGGCGCTAGTAGGAGAACCCGAGGAGAGGTGCAGCACAAGCGAGCAGTGCGCCATTAGGGTTTCTGAGGTGCCGCGAGGAGGACAAGCCACCGGGAACTCTTCGAGCAGTGGCCACGCATCGCAGCAAGTTGTGGCCGTCGTGAGAGCCGAGCGCGAGGGAGGCCAAAGAGCCAAGGCAGGCGCGTGGCCCGAGCAGGGTGCTGGTTTAAGCACCAGAGGTAAGTCATGCAGAGAAACCAAGAGTTTCTAGCCGAGAGGTGTCGTCCTATTTCTTGGTTCAATCGAGGGTGGTCTGAGGTCGTGTGTGTCACAGGCTGCAGTCAAGGTTGAAGTGTGTTCGAGGATGGAGATCCAAACTCGGATCTCAGTTGCAAGTTAGGGTTTCGTCATGTCTTAATTTGAGGTATAATAGTTTATTTAATTTTTATGTATGAATCGTATTTATTATCCCTATTTGATTCTGTCTCTTTGTCGTGGTTGATTTTTCTTCTTCAGTCTACTGGTAGGGGTGTGTTGCAGTGTCTTTGTTGTCAATTTTTTTAACAGTTATCCACTGCATTCTTTCCTCTCCTGTTTGTCATTTTAGCTTCTATCAAAATTGATGTATTGTTGATCATTTTATATAATTTACGACAATTGTGCGTTCGAATTTCCCTATCTGCAATAGTTCCCCAGCTTGCACAGCAAGCTTAACCTTAGTTTTTAGAGGTTATAAGAAGACACTCTGCTCATTTTCTCCAGGGATTTTTCTTCACTGTCTGCACAAATGAATAAACATGGATGCCTTTTGCATTGAGTCCAGATTTTTCCTCACCTATGTTTTGTTTCAGGAGATCAAGTAAGGGATAAATTATTTATTTTCAAACTTATATTTATCTGAAATCTTGTTTCTGTAAGGGAGGTTTTCCCTTTTTATTCTCTTCTCTTTTTATGCAAACCAGGTTATATATATGTATACAGGTTATATATATATACATATATTTATACACGGATGTCTTCAACTAAATTAAGATCCTGACCTTCTCCTTAGCCTTCTGTTTAGAGACTAATAAGATCAGTAAGGGAATACTTCCTCCCTTTTTATGTTTCTAAACCAAACATACAATCGGTTATAAAATATGTATATATATATATATGTATGTATGTATATTTTCAGTATATATATCTTTCCCAACCCAAATCTATTTTAAAGGTTTTCAAATAAACCAGTATGTTTTACCGAGGGTTACATATTTTTAAAGGGTGTTTTAAATTCACTTATAATATGAAAGTTCTTTTTTTAAATAATTATATATATATATATATGTTTTCAAATGAAATTGATTATGATTTTTAAGACTTGAATATCCATCCTTAAATAATATTTTATGTGTGAACCAAGTTTTGGGTTAAATAGAATTATGTTTCTAAAACCTATATATATATATACACACATATTTATGTATCACAATCCAAATCCATTTTATAATTTTTAAAAGATGATTTCCAAGCCTTAGGTAATGTTTTAGATGCGAAATGTCATTAGGGTTCAATTGGATTTATAATTATTATACAAGACCCCAAATTTTATATATATGTTTACACTTATATTCAGATATACGTGGGTAATTAATTAAAAATCTGTTTATTATTTTTAAAAAGGGTGAATACCAATCTTTAAATAATGGGTTTGATGTGAAATATATTTTGAATTCAATCGGATTTATATTTAGTATGTGAAACCCTAATTTTTTTTACATATGAATATACATTCAGACACACAAGTTATATACCTAACATGTTTGATTTCCAATCAAGTGATAATGATGTATTGAAAATATTTTAAAGTATTTATTACTTTAATAAATTAATAAACATGGTTTAATTATGAGAACCCATATATACACCTTATGTATATACGGTTGTATATATATATATATTTATATCATATAGTTTTTAAAACCCTAATTTCAAGTATTGATCTTTAAGATTAGTGTTTTAAATGCAACCAATGCTTGAAGGGTAATTAATAAATGTTAATTTGGGTGTTTGCTAAATCAAAATTTATTTATGTCAAACATACATTAATTTAAAAAGTTTTTATTATATTAACTTCATGTGTTTTGAATTCGTGAGATTAGGTTAAAAAATGATTTAAAGTAACATGTCCAAACGATGCTTTACCTAATGCAGTGAATGTTGTTGATAAATCAAGTTATGTTTGAATCTAATTTCATGTTCATTGACAATTTTACCATCACAATGAATGACATGTATTTATAGTAAGTATTCATTTCCATAGATAAGGTTCTTTAATTAAGAAGCTATCATTTCATGTGGCAAACCCTAATCATCCGTCATTTTATGTGTTATCTTATGTGCAAAGTATATATATATATACGTGCGAATATGTATATGCATTACTTATGTATCAAATATTGTTTACAAGTTTTAATATATGAAAACCCAGTGCAAATGTATACATATTTAATGCAAGCTTAAAAACATTTTCAGAAAACCCGACTCTCGAGTGTGGTAGACAGGAAGGGATTGGGCGTGGATTCATCATGGTCTGTACTTACTCGAGCAGTCTCAGAATTAGTTATTTTGTTTTCAAAAGCTTGCCAAATGTTTTTAGAAAAACACTGGAGTATATTTGGGTAATATCAATTGAAAATTAAATATTCAAAATGGTATGGGACACTTTGAATATCATACCTTATTGACATATGAGGAATGTATTAGACTGCCGGGTTGGGGTCCAGTTAAAAGAAAGCCCTCCAGGTTGGGGACTGGTTAAAGTAAGCCCTCCATGTTGGGGATTGGTTAAAGTAAGCCCTCCAGGTTAGGGACTGGTAAAAGTAAGCCCTCCGGGTTGGAGGCTGGTAAAAGTAAGATCTTCGATGCATCGATAGTTCTCGAGACAGTCAGATTGGGTTATTACCCTTAGGTCATGGCACGAGGCCTTGACATTCAGACATGAGTCTGACATTATATGTTTCCTCACTATGTTTTAGTATGTGACCAACCAAGTGATTATTTCGACTAGAGAAATATCCTTGGTTATAGAACCATTACCTATGAGTATGAGATTAAAGTGCACATGGCATATGATGAGACAGTGATGATACATGATCAGTTTACCTTTCCAGAATTTTAATGCAAATGTTAGCATCACATTAATCATGTCATAATGTGCATTTTTATAAGTTGTAGTGAAATTGTTTATGCGCAACTTTGATACTGTTCATGCTTAGTAGTACTTGCATACTTTGCATGTTATGCTTCTTTATACCAGCATGATTACTTTGTAACATGATCTTTTAGTAGTCTTCAGTTGAATGCGTAAATGCTTGTGTGGAATTTCCTAAATGGTTTCCAACAACTTTTGAAAAGTGATGACATTTTCTTTAAAGAAATTATTTTAAGTATGTGCAAGTATTATCAAAGGATGTTTTCAAAAGTCGTATTAAGTATTTTCAAAACCCATTACTGATCATCTTTTGTGCTCACCCCAAGTTTTTGAAATATTTTTCACAGGTTTCCAGAATTGGTCATCGTTGCTGTAGCACAGCGGAAGCGGTGATGATCTTGCAGTTTGTTTAGTTTTTCGTTGTAACTCTCATGTTTTTTGTAAGCATTTATCTATTTCCAGAACCTAGACCAGAATAAGGTCCTCTTGTATGACATGTCTAAGGCTAAGTCCTTACACGGGTCGTCGTGGAAAGAAAACCAGACCGGCTGAGCCGGTCCGGGCGAGGCAGGCCGGCCCACACGGTGAACCGCGGGCCGGTTCAGGCAGTGGGTGGGCCGACCAAACCGGCCCGGCCCACCGTTTCGGTCCGTTAATATTTTAAAATGCCCTAAAACGTAAACCGTGTATCGGATTTTCGAGCTGTCTATGGTGACGCGTCCCTTAAATCGAGACGAACTTTTTGAGATGGTTTCGGGGGTTTTTAATTCCCGAAACGAGGGGCCTCGTAGGCGCAACACGCCTTTAAATGAATTGGGGTTTTTTTGGGGGGTCTTGTTTTGGGCGGCGCGGACACATCCGGAGTCCGTTTTGAGTGTCGTAAGTGGTGTTACGACCCTGGAATCGAGACGAAGATTTACAAGGGATTTTCAGGCAATGAAGCCGGAGTTGAGGTGTGGGACCCACGGTCCGTCTTTCGAGCTGAATGCAGCAATTTGTAACTTTTTCATCGGACGTCCGTTCGAGGCGTGCGAGCAGTCGATTCTGAGTGTTTTTCTGAGGGCATTACAATGTCATAATCCGCCCGTTTTAATTCAGCATGGTGGTGCGGGCCCCATGAGGTTTATTTTGGGCGTTGACGGTGAATTCCATCTTTATCACCGGGTGACCGTTTCAGATAAGTGGATAGTTAATCTAGTGTACTTTTTCGAGAGGATCACAATAGTGTGATCCGTTCGTAACACTTCAGGACCAGGATGCGGGTCCCACGTAGCGTCGCTTGTGTGTGGCATGGCGAGATGCATCTTTTTCTCCGGATATCCTTTCCATGCAAGTAAGCAGTCAATTTAATGTGTTTTCCTGAGGGGATCACAATGGTGTGATCTGCCCGACTGTTTTCAGGACAAGGCTCGGGACCACGGGACATCGTTCAGGCGTAAAGTAGTGTTGAATGACTTTTACGTCGGATGTCCGTTGGAGGTGATTAAATAGTCTATATCGTATGTTTTTTTCGCGAGGATTACAACAGTATGATCCGTTTGGATGTGTGGAGTCTCATTTGAGATCTCATTAAATAGGGAAGCATGAAAGGTGCTCCGGTGGCAGTTCTTCTTGCTGTGTTTGGAAGCGAACCCTTGGCATGTGATCGTGTTCACTCCCGTATGAGTGAAGTTGATGTTTGAAGAAATTTGGTTGGCCATGTTAGGGTCGTGGAGGAAGTAGGTTGGAGAAAGTGAGTTTACGCCTTTTTGCGTTGACATTGGGTGTCGTGTGTACGATAGCCCTTGGGCTGGAAATGTGGTATAATCTGGGAGTATACGGGATGCTTGGAGGTACATGTTGTAGTTTGTACCTGAGAACGTTTGTCCGCTTGGTTTGGAGATGAGTTGGGGCCACACGTCGTGTGGGCCCCATGTGTGCGTTGTGTTCTACTTTACGTACCTTTGACCTCTCACGACGTAGAGGGTCCTCCTATTCTCGATAGTTTTGACCAGCAGGGTTGAGTGGGTTTCCCCCTGGTCCTGTTCACGATGGTTTAGACCAGCAGGGTTGAGTGGCTTCCCCTGGTTCTGTTCTCGATGGTTTGATCGGCGGAGTTGTTAGGGTTCCCCTTTTTCCTTTAGTCGTGTAGGATTTCAGTATCACGTCCCTTCGTGTTACCTGGTAGAGTTTTTGTGGATTTGGTGTGACCAATACATTACACGAGCACTGATCCTCTACCCAGGAGGTTGTTTCTAGTAGGGATGGCCAGAGTAGTTCTGGGTTTACCCTCCAGCGGGGCTGGGCAGTGGGTTTCTCATTGACCTCTTAGGATTTACCATCTAGTAGAGACTGGGCAGTGGGTTACCCGACGACCTCTTATGGTTTACCCTCCAACAGAGACTGGGCAGTGGGTTACCCGACGACCTCTTAGGGTTTACCCTCCAGTAGAGACTGGGCAGTGGGTTACCCGACGACCTCTTAGGGTTTTCCCTCCAGCAGATACTCGACAGTGGGTTACCCGACGACCTCTTAGGGTTTACCCTTCAGCAGAGACTTGGTAGTGGGTTACCCGACGACCTCTTAGGATTTACCCTCCAGTGGAGACTGGGCAGTGGGTTACCCAAAGACCTCTTAGGGTTTACCCTTCAGCTGAGACTGGGCAGTGGGTTACCCGATGACCGCTTAGGGTTTACCCTCCAGCAGAGAATGGGCAGTGGGTTACCCGACGACCTCTTAGGGTTTACCCTCCAGCAGGGTTGGGCAGTGGGTTACCCGACGACCTCTTTCAGACTCAGTGCTTTCTACTAGGCTAGTATGTGGCTTTTCTCCATGACTACTGAAGTAGGACCCTTGGTTGTATGGGTCACTGATGTGACAACTTTGACTTCGAGCAGACCTCTTGATTGTGTGACGATGACGAGGTGTGGTTTGACTTTCCCCAGAACTCTCAAGTATGAGGGGCGCTTTCCCCACCAAGACGCATCCTTGAGACGCGACCTAAAACCGTGTGGGCGAGTCAGTGGCGCCCAAAGTGGATAGTGTCAAGGTGTGGTGATTTGAGCCCCTTGACTTGCAGTTTGGGGCAGACAGGTGGGATGCTGGGCATCGATGGTGTTTACTTCTGGGACTGTTGGCTACTCACTTTCTTGGGATGAGCTACGGGAGGGAAATCCCCTTACGATCTTGTTCAAGTTTCTTGATAGAGCATATATATATGTATACCTTGTTCCAGTACCCACTCCTTGGGTTTTAGCTACTCTCCTTCTAGGAGAGATGAAGACGCGCGGGGTATGCCACGTGCTTTCCGTGTCTAGCTTCTCGTGGTTGGACGAGTCAACTCTCCTGCTATAGGTAGTGAAGACTCGATGGGAATTTCATCTTCTCACCATTTCTAGCTCCTTGTGATAGGAGGAGTCTTCTTCCTTCCTCTTGTTGGGTTGAGTTTTACTCTTTACTGCACTCTCTCTGTTGTACTCCTTTACTATTCCCTGTTCGATCTACTTCTCACTCTTCGGTACCTCCTTTGTTTCTCCCTCAAGCCTTTAGGGTATCCTACTGAGTATTTTTATACTTACCCCTGCTTGGGATTTTCCCGCACTTAGTGTGCCCTTGCAGACGACGGACAGGTTGGTCGTGACTTCAACGGAGCTTAGGAGTTCGGGAGCTTGGGCCACGTACGGTGGTCGTAGTCGGGTTCCAGGTGTGGGACTCTCCCAGCTGTTTTACTTTTTTTTACCTATTGTTGGGTTGTGACACTTTTCCAGTTGGGCGCGTGTTTTGTCCTTTTCTTTTCAGTTTACCTTCAACACTCACTTTGTATTGTTTAGAGGTCGATGCACTCTTTGTGGTTGTTTATATCAGTTGGTACTTTACTTTCTCTTTTACTCTGCACTATTGCATTGAGTGGGCTACGTGTGTGTGTACAGGTACTTAGACAAAGGCCTCCCCGAGTTATTTAGCCTTTGGCACTTGTCGCCAGCCCCTGGCCTATGGAGGCGGGCTTGGGGTAGTTGCGGCTCGAGCCCGGGTAGGGTTGGGTCGTGACACAACCCTTCTTCATGTTGGGGTGAGGAATTTATAGGCATCACAACCCCTAATACTCATCGGTTTGTGTGGTATATCTGGCGTAAGTTCACACTGGAGTTGGCAAAGGGGCCTAATGCCATGCGGTTTTGTGAGTCTCTGTCATGGACTGCTTCAAGCGCATCGTTTTCTTTTCAGTGATCGTGAGTCTCCTTCGTCAACACATACTTTATCGAATTATTGTTGATTATTTAAGACTTGTTCGACCTTGTGGTTGTGTCGAATGACCTCCATGTTGTCGTGTTGACATGTCTGAGGTCCTTCGCAAGATTCAAATGCCTGTGGGAAGACACTCTTGAGACCTTGGGTGACTTATCTTGGGGTCTTGTGGGACAGTGTTGCAGGTGTGTTGGGTGCATCACATGACTTTTAGTGACTATGAGTACCTCTCACCTCCTCCCTTTTAATCCCCTTTATTTGATGTAACAAAGGTTGGCAGTCATGTGAGATTGCATGTGTGTTGTCGAGGGTATTTCTTCTATTTTTTGGAAATGTGTCGCGTGACCAATATGGGTCGTATGGGGGGTGCGTGATCATTCCATGGATGAATATATCTATTTATCCTTAAGCACTGAGGAGTTGTCTGAGGCACTTCGCATAGCGAGGATGACAAGCCAAAGGGCTTTTGCAAAGTAAGGCGGGCATGTCACTGAGGACTCGTAGTACCTTGCGGGTCGTTAGGGGCGCGCGTCGCATTTCCTTCAGCAACCTCGAACCCCTCTCACCTCCCTTTTTATCCCCTTTGTTTTATTTTACAAATTTCATTGATCATGTAAGTTTTCACGAGTTGTGTCTATGATTTTTACTTGATTTTTGGATGATGACTTGCTTGACCAATATGGGTCATATGGAGAGCGTGCAAGCATGTAGTGGACAGATCTATTCACCTATCCTTAAAGCGTCGTGGGGTTGCCTGGATATATATGAGGACTTCTGTGTGGAAAGGATGACAAACCAGAGGGCTCCTGCACACTGAGGTGAACATGTCATCGAGGTCTCGTGGTGCTTCGTGGGTCGCCAGGGGCACGCGTCGCATGTCTTTCAGCGACCACGAACCCCTCTCGCCTCCTCTCCTTTATCTCCTTCGTTTTATGTGGCGAAGGCTCAAAGGTCATGCGAGTTGGCTTGAATATCATTAGGGAATTTTATTCTTCTTAATGATGATTTGGTGCATGGGCTTCATGACTACTGGGGATCACTTCCTTTAGAATGTCATCCTTCTTTATTTTCAAAGGATTTTGGACGGTTTGTGAGGCACTTTTCAATGACAAACCATGTGGCCTAGGGGTGCTCATTCGGTTGTTTGGGGGGCATTCGTAAGAGCAGATAGGTTTGTTGAAGAGGGATTTGTGGCACTAGTTGTGGGCGATGAGCCATGCGTGGGGCCTTCGTGTGACCTTGAAATGGTCATGCGATCACGAGTCTCTCAGAGGCTTCACGATTCTTCAACCATCCTCTTTCTTCTTTGCTTTCACGGGGAAAATAATACTCATATTTAGGTATTTTTCCCTCGTGATTTTACTTATGCTTATTTGGAGGGCGTCAACAAGTGGGTTATGCCTAGTGACACATGTCGTGTTGATAAGAGTCATGATGTTTATTCCCTCATAATTTTGTTATGTCGTGATGCAGACCATGGATGAATAAAAGCTTGCAGTTGGGTTTGTGATTTAAGAGATAGTCATTCCATGCTAAGAAGACCATGTCGTCGTGGAGAATGGAGTGTGGATTGTGGGATAGAGTTATGACATGATGCAAGGTTGTGATTGTTATGGTTTGCGCTATTTTGATGTGGTTAAATGGATCATGTTGTGAAGATAAGAGTCACGATGTGATCATGAATACCTAGAGAAAAGAAAAAGAAGCATTTCACCATGAAGAAATTATCATGCTACAAAGAGAGAAGAAGTTTTATAAGCAGTTGAGGGGAATCGGTTTGTCAAGTCATGTTATTTACAGCCATGTTGTGACCAATGAAAGAAAAATTGAAGGGAGGTTGAGAAGTGGTTGAAGGTAGTTACTTATTTGAATTTCAAATTTGAAATTTAAACGTGAAGAGGTAAAAGGTGTTGTGACTGTGCAAGATAGAATTGAACAAGGTTCTTGCATGGATTGTGTAGAAAGAGAATAATAAAGATAAGAAGAAGTGTGTGTACTGTAATGCGCACAGGAAGAGCACCTGTAGTGGTGCACGTAAAAGGAGGAGGACGAGGAAGAAGTCATGTTTGTTCTATAATGTGAAGAAGTGATGGAGCACTACATAGTTTTCAGGGGATAATTTATTCAAAGGAAAAGGATAGTCCCTACATCGTTGAAGATCAAGATAGTTGTGCAACTTGTCTAGAAACTTGTTTGGAGACAGCATTATTGCATCTTGTATTATGAGTCATGGATATATCTTGCTCATTCGTATCCACCATGGTGATTCTAGTGGATCATATGGTATTAGGTGATTCCAGATCATATCAAAGATTGGCTACTCATTTTGAGTAGTGAACCTTTCACATCGAATGTCTTTGTTTGTTTTGTTTCCTCGATATGTGTGAGTTAGGTAGTGAGATCGCTCACTCTAACTAGTGAGGAAGGTTGATTTTGCAAAAAAAAATCATAGAATGATGAAAGCGGAATATGGTTCACTGATTCACCCCCACCTCCCACTCTCAGTGAACCAACACCATGCCCGGGGCCATCACAATCAGTAGGGTGCAACAATGGTGGTACGCCTTACATATTCGGTGTAGGTTGTCAAGCCATTGTGGTACGAGCAGTTATCCCTTCACAATAAGGGGAGTGACCCTTAGGAAGATAATGACACAACCCTAAACAACAATAGAGAGTGGCCCTTAGGAAAAAAGTTGGTTGATTCTAAATAACAAGAGGGAGTGACCCTTGGGAAGGTAGTGAGACGACCCTAAACACAAAGGGTGTGACCCTTGGATGGAGTGATCATCATAAACATGTACAGGATTAAGGAGGTTAAATATTATTTGTGTGGATTTGTAGTGAGCTTCCCACACCCCTTGGGTTATTATCAGTTTGTGTGGGTGAGTTGGAATGTGCGTGCATGGGTATAAATGAACTAGAGAAATCATAATACAAACAAGAGCTATGATAGTTACACTACTAAAATATGAGTTAAGATCTAAATGAACTGTGAGGATAAAGTTGATAGAAGAAGTTGAAATTGGCCTAGGTAAGTCACACCTTGAATCATTTTCCCCCCAATTAGGGTGTATCACTGTTGTCGGTGGACCTAACAAAGGATTTTGGTAAAAATACTTTTGCAAGATTTCACTCAATTCTATAAGTGTTGTTTGGTTGTTTTTTATGGAAACCCTTGATTTATAAACAAAATGATTTTGATTAAAAAATGTGTTGGGGGTTTTATGATTATTTATCAAGAATATGCGTCAGGAAAATGATTTTCTCAAAAAAAATGTGTCAGGAAAATGATTATTTGATTTGAATAAAGGATGTATTTATTGGGTTATCTTCGAATGATTTTCATACCTATTGTAGAATGATTAATTTGGATTTAATGAGACCTTGAGAGTGGTATGGTGTGAATTAAATGGTTAAAAGGGTGAGAGCATAAGCATGAGTTGCATAACAATGTCTACTCTATGTTCATATGGAGGTGTCCGTTTTATTTATTCACATTGGATGATGACTTGGTGTTGCGCTATGGGATGAGTTTTCTCATTTGTCATTGTTCTTGGTGGCCTATGGGAATGCTTTTGAATTATAAGTGATATTTTGATATGGAATGAATGACATGCATACATGAGTGTGGGATGCATATATCTATATTTTGCTTCCATTGTTAAATATTAGAGTTCTTTGATTTAAATGTTTTAAAGTTTTATAGACTTTTAAACTTTATTTATTAATTTATTTACATGTCATGGGAAGCAACATGAATTTACTCATCAATGAAAGCATACATGAATTGTACATGCATAGGAAACTAATGAAAAAAAAAATTGTTTAGTAAAACTTGAGACCAAAGCCTCGGTTTAATCAGGAAAAAAGGTTACATTACAAAAAAAAAAACAGACAACATACAATGCGAAAATGCAAGACTTAGATTTATGTACTAAAATTCACTTAATCCTGAAAAATAATGGGAGAACGTTTTCTTATATCCAATAGTTTAATTTTTGGTTAAGCCTGAAATACAGATCTGTCACTGTTATCTTGAATCTAATTCCTTGCTCTTAATTTGGATGATTAAAGCCAAATGTGCAACTGCCCCACCTCTCTGAAGGGACTAACACCATTAACTTTGTCCCCTATCATTTAGGGCACTGCTCCATCCAACTCCTGGGGGGTCCCCACCCACTTGTAAAAAGGACTGTGGGGTTGTACAAAACCCTGGCTGTTGCAACACTAACCAAAAGGTGCCCTCTTTTTATCTCCTCCAAATGACCATAATTATTGAGAAACGTGAGCCACTAGAGATTACATCATTGATAAAGCAAAGCCACATCAATTTGTGTAATCTTTTTCCAAGGATTGGGACCAGCAGGCCACCCTCACTTTACACAAAAGCTAAGTGTGAGTGGGACTTCCCTTTCAAAAACCTCAGCAACCTTTCAATCACCAACACAAATTTTCCACCCACTCCCACTCAAACTCAGCGCTTTCACCATATAGCTTCGGGCCACAAAAGGATCAAAAACAAAGAAAATCGAACATCTATAACCCATTTCACAGGGATTAAGATACACACCTCTGGGGCCTTTTCCAACAATTAAGGTAGAAAAAGCCGAGGCTTTTGGGAGCAGGAAGCAACCCACCACAGCTGCAGTCTGTTTCTACAATGCCCAGAATCCATATACTTACTACCAAAAAGGAAAGAATGCAACAGATACGAAGCTAACACTGCAAAGAACAGCTCAGTTATTCAGATCCTGCCTCACCGGCTTCATATTTTTAGCTTCGCAAGCCCATGTACCGCCGCAGATTCCCGCTCATCCTTCCCAGTCGCCTCCTTCAGAGTTTCCTTCAACTTTGCTGGCAATTCATTTGGCAGAGAAGAAGCGGCGTCTGTCATTGAGCCATCCTGAACAGGAGGTGCAGCGAAAACCGGCACAGCCTGCCTGATACAGACAGGTGGCGCAGCTCGCATGGCTGGGGCTGCTGAGAAAACAGGCACCATGGGCCTTACTGTGACTGGCGGTGAAACCTGATGATACGGCACCCTGGAATGTCGAAGGGGCACGTATGGAGCAGCAGTGGCTGCTGCAGAGCACTTCTGTAAAAAAGGTTGTGGCACTGAGCTGTCACTTGCTTTAGCTAGGGCATGCCTGGTTCGAGGAGCTGCTGCCTTGGGACAGATTAATGGGAGTATTCTTGATGTAGCTGCTGGGGCAGATTGGGGGCTGGATGGTCTAGGGTTTGAATTGAACTTCTTTCTGAATGGGAAAGGGGCATTGGAGCTGTTTGCCATTGCCATTCTTTCCTTCATGCGGTAAGCCAGCAGCGCCCGTGCGATTGTAATCTGTTCTAGCTCTTCATTGTTCTCCGTTTCAGATGATGAGCTTGCAGATTCCCTAGCCACTGGAAAGAGAAGGAAAAAAAAACATTACAAAGCAGCCATGGCTTTGGCAACAACATCCAGGTGTTTCAGAAAGGAGCTCACGTTGTTTAAGTGATGACCAGGCTGCCATGGCTGCATTCTTCTCTGCTTGTTTCTTGTTCTTTGCAGACTCCCCAGTGAAAGTGATGCCAGCCAACTCAACAGTCCCTGTAAAGACAGGTTGGTGTCCAAGGCCGGACCTGAAAGTTGTGTATCGTGGCAACGGGGCTCCAACTCTCTGTGCAATCACCTGCAGAAGGTTCTTGTACACTCCAGTCTCATCCTATCGATGGTTAAAGCCTGATCAATATCCACAAAAAAAAACTACGGAAAATGCTAATTTGATGCTCAAATTACAGTTCAGAATGTTCAATATAATCCACATTTGGTAATGCATATCAGATTTCCTATCTACCACCAATAATCATGTAATGAGGAAAGTATAACCACTTCCTGTTAGGAATTATAAATAGGCAGCATAAGAAAATGATTAGTTTTTTCCCCTCAAAAATATAATAAGATAACAATCACATAAAGAATAACATGACCCATAAATAAAAAGAAAAGGAATATATTAGGGAGATAACAGAAAAAATATGTGTTTCTTATTTTGAAAATACCAAAGATTGAAACAAATGATTCAAAAAATGACATAAAGGCTGTCTGGAAGTAGCACTTTGTAGCTAGGAATATAAAACAAGGCACTAATTGGGCATTTAGGATTAATGTCAATTTCATATTATGAAATTTAATAAACAAGTAGAAGTTTAACTAGAAGAGCTAGCAAGAAAGAGGGGAATGTTTATTATGCCATCAACACCTAAGAGCATCTCCAACCCAATGCTTCAAATTGAAGTAAGTCTGCTTCAAAATGAAGTATCTACAGTGAATTCTTCTCCAACCCATCTACTTCGTTTTTTGAAGTTAAACTATATATTATAATTGAAAAATAATTATTTATTTCAAAGAATAACATTTAAAACAATATATTAATGAAAAAAGATAAAAAAAATCAAAAAGGTGTTCAACACATCCACAGTGCAGCGCCATATATAGCGCTGCACTATAGCTCCGCGGGAAAATGGCGCACTGGATGGCGCTCCGTTGGAGAAAGAAACCTGCGCCATTTTAGTGTTTTCACGCTAAAATAGCATGGGTTGGAAATGGTCTAAACCATATCCAACCGAGCGCTAAAAACGCTATTTTAGCGTGGATGGGAGCTCCAACCCATCTCCTTTTGCAGCGCTAAAATGGAGATATGCAGCACTGCACTGTAGGTGCGCTATCCTCATTTTTTTTTACTTCTATTCAGTTTATCTATATAATAAATGGTTTATATTTATTTTTGATATATAAAAAACAGGTATATCCAATGAATATTCTTTTTAGAGTGAAAAATGAAGTAAATGGGTTGGAGTGTAATTCACTGTTCATAATTCATTTTGAAGTAACCTTACTTCAAAATGAAGTAATGGGTTGGAGTTGCCTAAGTCAAAACTGGATGGAAATCAAGTGTCTCAAAGTTCTGTTTTATACAAGTGTTTGTCACGCCTTGAAAAAACAGAGTGTGCTATAAAAAAAAGGTAAAAGAAGGATCAAAGGAGGATATAACAAGATGTAACATCAATCTCTGTAGCGCTTTGGTTAAGGATATTCACGCAGGCAATTGAGGAATGGAACTGTTCTTCACCGTTACATTGCAGCTCCAAATTTAACAAAACCCTAAACTCAGTCGATCATGAACGCTCAAGGTTGCAACAGGAGAAGCGTTGGTTTTTTTCATTTTTTCAACTTCCATCCACCTCCCATGTTTTCAGGGAAAAGATTAGAAAATAAAGTGAAAAGAAAAAACGAACCTGGAACAAAAAATTTAAAGAGTGAAAAACAGAGAAATCATCCAATCTTAAGACCAAGAATTCAATTGCAGATGAAATAACGTCAAGACAGCATGATGGCTTGACCGTCTTCTGAAAAATTCCAGTGTTCGACATACGCCCCACCACGACAGTTTCACTTCAACACAGAACGTATCTCAGCCGCCCTAGGGGAAAACGGGACCAATGAAGTCCACACTCCACCCGAAGCCGGTGTGTGAACAGGGGGAAGAGCAGAAGCCCCTTCAGAAAAATCCAATATCAACCTTCAGGCCAGCTGGACTACTGCCATGGCTGTGCAGAACCGCGATCGTAGCCAGCATGGGAAAAACGAGAAGCATAAAACCTAAAGAAAAGAGGACGAGAGGAACCGGCACTTACGAGGATCCTGGCGGCGAGGGAGTGAGAGGGGCCCTTGTTAGAGAGAGAGTAGAGAGCAACCTCAGCCGCAGCGTGCTCAGCCTGACGGAGCGTGGTGCAGTAATTCGGGCATTCGAAGATCTCTCCATTGAAGTTCACGGTCGCCTTAAACTTTGGAGCGTGATCAGGGCCTTCACGGATGCAGGTGTAGGAAGGGAGGTTGAAGCAGCTCCTCTGCGCCAGCTCCTGAAGCTGGTTCTTGTACATCTCGTCCCAGATTTTCTCCCTCTAATCTTCACTCTTACCTGCCTTCCCTAAGACCAATTACCAGCTCCCGCGGCCTGAAACGGACGGGGAAGTGACATCACCGGAGGCAGATCCGAGCGCCGGTTTTCCGGTCAGCGGGAAGTAAACTTCATTTCCTCTCGAGAAGGACGAAGGTGTCGCCCAAGTAAACGGAACTGGTCTTCAAAAGTAAGTTTTTTTAGGGTTTTTAAGTAGAGAGAAGCGAATCCATGGAGCAAGACAGTGGAGGTCTGCAGGACCGTGGAAAGAGCTGTTGCTTGCGGCGTAGAGTCGTATTATTGTTGATTTTTATTTCTTTTTCTGGAAGTGGTAATTTTGAAAATAAAAGATATAAACGAAGGGCCATTCAACTCGATAATTTCATCGAGGTACAGTAACTTTTTGAAAATTACATATGTGTCTCACGTGGAAAACACGTGAGCGGAGTTATTGTCATTAATGGGTGCATTTAGAGGGGCAGGTCCCCGGCCCATGCGGAGGGGGAGGGAATTAATGCGGGGTGACACCGATTAAATTAGAAGTAATGGGCCGTGGAATCGCAACATGTGCGACCCTGAAATTACACATTTAACCCTCTATCCAAGTTGTTAAACTATAAATTCTTCCACGATTACAAGGGTAGAAAGAGATGTTTAAATCGTGGTTCAAGCACCCTTAAATATGAATACAACTTTATTCGTAAGTACTAATGGCAAGTTTATATTTTACAAAGTAAATATAAAAAATAAAAGGAATATAAGAAAATGTATATTGCGCGTATGTTTTTGTGGAGTCTGTTGGGATTGTGAATAATCTTTAATTCATCAGATTTAACTCACTGGAAGTTATTTTAGGTCTTGTCAAAGCAACGACATCAGCAACCTTCAACATATGGATGAGTTTACCAAAAGTCCGCATACTTTTGATGGTTGAGAAGACCGATCTATGGGCTCGGAGGATGGTGTATTGATTGAGATGGTTGAGTCGGTGGAAGCCTCAATTGAATGGTGTAGTGAACACATAGTTGACTGTGATTCTTGGAGGTCAATGCAAACGTTTTACTGGCTGATTACCTATATAAAAGAGAGGTGGGATCAGGTACTAATATGTATTGTATTGCGTTACAAATCTTACACTTACATTGAGAGTGACAGGTGACTAATTAGCTATGGGGATTCTCATTCTTATACTTCCAGAAATATAAGAGTTCGTAATGTTATATTGTGGATGTAAGACGAAAGTCCAAACCACGTAATCTCGTGTGTTCTTTTACTTTCCTCATTGATCTTCTTCTACTTGAAGTTGTAGCGTGCGATTGATTTGTGTCTTAGAAGTGGTGATTAGGGTGCTGAAGGCTTCCTAATTTCGGTGCTCTAAGACAAGGTGGGAAGTATCGGTTGTTGGAATTCCGCAATGTCGAACAATCAGTGGATGTGAATTTTCAATGAATTAAGGTTCTTGCATTTGGTATTGATATCGATTGTTTCTCTGGCTTCCCAACAATTGGTATGAAAGCTTGGTTGAGCATACTTGACAACTCTTGTAACTTTCACTTTTGTTTTAGAGTCGCATTGATTTTAGTTGGTTATACTGTCATCGGAAGATATGACAACAGAAGACAACAAGATTCAAATCAGTGAGTTCAATGGAACTCGCTATGGCTTCTAATGGATGCAAATAGAGGACTATCACATTCAAAAGGATCTCAAGCTTCCATTAGGAGGAGAGAAACCCGATAAAATTGAGAAAATTAAATGGAAAAAATGGGCAGGAAAGCGTTGGGCTTAGTGAGGATGATGTTGGCATGAAACGTGACCTTCAACATTTGGGAGAAGAATACTACAACTAAGTCGATGACAATCCTAATAGACATGTATGAAAAAACAACAGCCTTAAACAAAGTGTTCCTGAGGAGGTATTTGATTAGCTTGAGCTTATTAGAAGGATGATCGACGACATATCATGTGAACAAATTCAACATGACCTGAAGCTAGCTCGAAGTGATGAAAGTTTCTTACACTGATGATATGTGGGCTATTCCATTGCTCTCATCTTTACCAAAATCTTGAGATGACATGGTTACAACGATAAGTCATTCACGTGTAAAAACTGATCCAGGGTTTGAAGACGTTCAAAATTTGATCCTCAAAGAGGAGCACAAGAGAAGAGAGGTTCAAGTACCTTCTGACAATGTGTTGAATAATAATGGAAGGGGACACTCACCTCATCAGAAGAATCACCAACAACCAAGAGAAAAGTCTTGGGATAAGAGTCATGGAAAGTCGACTGGTCCAAGACCTACCTGTTGGAATTGCGGTAAGCAAGGACATCTCTAGCAGAGTTATAGGAATCGTAAGGAAGACATTATAAGGATAAATTTTGGAAGTTCAAATTTTGTTAGTTCAATGGATGAAGGTGAAAATCTTTTGCTCGCTGGTAAAATAAAGGGTGGTTGACTCTGGAGCATCCTTCCACTCAACGACAGACCACATGTGTATAATGAACTATACATCAGGAAGCTTCGAGAAAGTTTGTATAATAGATGGTGAAGCTTTAGATATTGTCCAAAAGGGAGATGTTAATCTCCTGATGTAGAATGAGAGTGTTCTTGGGTTGAAGGGAGTGAGACACATAACATGTCTCAAGAAGAATCCCAATTCAATGGGGGTAGTTAGATGATGGAGATTTTGGCACTAATTTCAATGATGGAGTCTGGAAAGTGACTCGGGGATCCATGGTTGTGGCAAGAGGAGTAAAGGATGGTACACTTTACACGACTATAAATTCAAGAGGAAGTGCAATGGTTGTAATTTCATCATTTGAAAATTTAGAGGTCTGGAAATGCAGACTCGGTCACCTCAGTGAGAAGTGCATGAAGGTTCTAGCAGAGAAGGGAATTTTGAAGCTTGATCAAACAACTATTAGAAGTTATGAGATATGTGTGCTTAGAAAGTGAATGATGGTTTCATTCAACTTGAGTGGTCAGAAGCCTAGAGATCAGAAGTTGGAGCTAGTTTATATGGATATCTAGGAATCTGCATCTGATCTCATAGAAGATCACACTACTTCATCATTTTCATTGACGATTCCATGAGGAAGGTATGATTTTATTTTCTTTAAACTAATTTTTTTAGTAATTTTGTGTAGTGGAAAACCATAGTATAATTGGAAAGTGTTTCAAAATTAAAATTCCTTTGATCCCATGATGGTGGAGAGTACAACGGTATAAATTTCTGGAACTTCTGTTGGAAGAAGGAGATCAGGCTTGAGAAAACATCTCTCAGAACTCCACAACAAAATGGTGTCGCATATAGGATGAACCAAACTTTGACAGAGAAGGAAAGATGCAAGTGTGTGTACTCCATAATTCCCAATGCCATCTGGGTGGAAGAAATTAACATGAAAACATTCCAAGTCAATAGAAGTCTAGCTTCTATAGTGGGACAAAGTCTACTAGAAGAGCTATGGTATGGTAAGTTACTGAAAGTATCACACCTCAAAATCTTTGGTTTCATTGCTTATGTTCTTACTAATGTGAAGGATATAGATAAGTTAGAGGAAAATTCCAAAGCCCATTTCCTTATCGGATATAAAAATGAAGAGTTTTTCTACCAACTATGGAATAATGATCAACATAATATCATTGGAATTGGATGTGTAATTTTATTAAAAAGATTATATAGAATGATAGGGACTTAGAAAAATTAGAAGCTAAGGTGGTGATATCAACTACTAAAGTACAAGTCGATTTGGATGAAAGCACTAATAGATCACAAATATTGATGATACCAAATGAAAATAAATATTTATTAGAAATTTTATCAATGGTATATGTGTCAGGGTGCTCAAGAACTGCAAAAGTCCAAGTGAAAGCTCTGGCACTAGAGCAATCGGTAGTGGGAGAACTAGAAGTTGAAGCACTATAAATTGAAGTTACGGTGAGTGAAGAAACTTCTTTGAGAATATATTTAAGATTCAGATGGTAAGTCCAACAGTATGAGGTCAAAACAATATTCTTACTTCTAATGGATGCTAGTGAACCTGAATATGTATTAGAGGCAACATCTCTTAGTGACTCGATGTAGTGGGAGTCAGTCATAGAGAAAGAAATGAACTCCTTAAATTTCAATGGAACTTGGGAGCCAACTGAACTGGAATAAGGGAAATGAGCACTAGAGAATAAATTGGTCTTCCATTTGAATGAATAAGCTAACAAAATTAGAAGGTACAAGACATTTTTTGTGGTGAAAGGATTCCAACAGAAGGAATGAATCAATTTCTTTGAAATTTTTTTCATAGGTATTCAAGCATATTACCTTTCAAACAAAGTTGAGTATTATTGCATATGATGATTTTCACTTGGAGTAGATTAATGTTAAGACCACATTTTTTATGGTGAGTTGGAGGAGTATATCTATATAAAGAAACCCCGGGGTTTTAAAGACCATCAGAAAAAGGGCTTTGTTTGAAAATTGAAGTGAAGCCTTTACAACTTGAAATTGAAACCTCAGTATGGAACCAAAAGTTCAATACTTTCATGGATAAATAATGATTCACTAAGAGAAATCAAATCATTATTGTTATCGAAATTTTTGGAATGATGGTACTTACATTTTACTTCTACCCAATGTGGATGATATATTGCTTGCGAGTCCAGAAATTTAATGGATTAAAATTCTGAAGAGTAAGTTTTCAAAAATATTTGAATTGAAGGATCTTGGATAAGACAATAAAATATTGTGGATGATGATAGAAAGATATTAGAAATTCGATACTCTCATGTTATCCTAAAAAGAGTACATCTGGAAGATCATCGAGAAATTTGGAATGACTAGATGTAAATTTGGAAAAAATCCTCTTACTAGAAACTTTAATTTATCCAAGGCACAAGTACCTTCAATGGAAGATGATGTTCGATATATGGAAAAAGTTATGTATGCTTCAGCTATCAGAATATCGATGTGTGTGATGATTTGTACATGGTCAGATATTACCTTTGTAGTGGGAGTAGTGAGTCGGTTCATGTATATCCCTAAGAAAGAGTATTGGGAAGGTGTGAAGTAGATCATATGATACCTGAAAGGATTGGTAGATACAACATCGTGCTTTGGGAAAGATGATCCTTTACAAGGTTTTTTATATTGATTTTATCGGTGATACCAACACTCAGAAAAACACAATGAGTTTTGTGTTTACATTTGGTAGAACGATGATCAACTGAATGTCTTGGATATAACCAATGGTTACAATTTCTATGATGGAAAAATAATCTGTAGTAGATATAGAATCCATAAAGTAATTTTTTTTGGTTAATGTGCTGACTGAAGGATCTTGGAAAAGAACCAGAAGAAGGAATGTTATTTTGTGATATTTAGAGTATTATCCACCTTTCCAAGAATCCAATATTTGTAGTTGGGGTTTGTCTTAGTGGTAAGCACCCCGTAATACTACATGGAAAATGGGGGTTCAAAACCCATTGGGCACAAGTGCTGTAGCAGTACTATAATGATACTGTAGCAGCGATGGTACTGTAGATCGGTAGGTACTGTAGCAGCGACAGGGCACTGTAGCAGCTACGGTACTGTGCGGGTACTATAGCAGGCGGGTTACTATTCAAAGAATGAGTATTGGGCCAAAAATTTGGGCCTACGAGCTATGTAATGGAATATAAGCCCACTAGGCCTTCGGGCTATGTAATGTGTCTCCCTCTACCCAGTTAAAAGAGGTCTTTTCTTTGCTTTAATAATAAAATGAGGCTTCAACCCCAACCTTTTAAAAAAATGAATCCAATATTTCATACAAGAATAAAACAAATTGACTTGAAGTTCCATTTCATATGGAATCTTCTTGAGGAAAAGATGGTAGAGCTATAGAAGATCGCAAGAAAGAAAAATTTGGCCGATATGTTCACAAAGGTGTTAGTATAAGAAATCCCAATGCAACGCTGTTCCTCAGTAGGACCCATATGAATGATAGGAGGTTGGAGAACATTGCATGAAAATGAAAACAAGATATGGTTTATCCAAAGTGTTAGAGGATTACATAGAGGTACTTGAAAAAATATTCATGTGGGATATTTTTGGGATTGTGAAGCTTCTTCAAGTCATTGGATTTAACGCACCAGAAGTTCAGACTCCAGAAGTTTGTTTCGGTCTTGTTAGAGAAATGAAAACTACAACCTTTATTATAAAAATGAGTCTACCAAAAGATTTTTTACTTAATATGGTTTAGTATATTGGTCTATGGGAATGGTGAAAAGTATAACATATGAGATGGTTGAGTCATCAGAAGCCTCAGTTGAATGGTGTAGTCAATGGATGGTTGACCATGATTCTCTGAGGCCAGTTCAACTGGTTTTATCAGCTAATTACCTCTATAAAAGTGAGGTGGGACTAGCTACTGATATGTACTATATGGTGTTAAAAATATTTTACTTACATTGATAGTAATAATTTTATAGTTTTCTACAATGATTCTTATCCCTATACTTCAAGAAATATAAGAGTTTTCAGTGTTCTCATGTGGACATAGGATGAAAGTTCAAACCATGTAATCTTGTGTGTTCGTTTACTTTTCCTATCGATATTCTTATACTTAAAGTCATAGTGTGTGATTTGTGTGCATATTAGAAGTGGTGATTAGGGTGATGGAGACTTTCTAATTGTAGTTCTCTAAGACAAGGTAGGAAGTATCGGTAGTTTGAATTCTGCAATGCTGAACTATCGACGGATACTAATTTCATGTGAACTAAGGTGCTTACATCCAGTGTTTCTATTAGTTGTTCTTTTGTCTTCCTAACATAATGGAGGCATAAAATATAAGTTAAATGAATCTTCATAAAGTTACTAAATCCTTGATCAATACAAACTTGGAGTGAATGAGTAACTTGACGCTTCCTCTCCCTTTTAGGTAATGCAATGGGTGGAGATTTTGTAAAACCCATGCCTTTTTAAGTTTCATTAATTGAATTTTTGGATTTAAATAAATAAATGATGTCATTAAAATATTGGTAAATTTTAATTTTTAACATGAATTTATAATTAAATAATCAATGGGAGATGGTTGTGTTGTGATCTAGTTTTGATTTGTTTTTTTTACTTTTTGAGGATGATATCTTTTAAAAGCGGGGAGAATGTAGTATCTCGAGTTTTTATTCTTCTTCTAAAAATAATTTTTCTTATACTTGTAATTTGAAATTTGTTTAATTTCCACTAGATTCATTAATGAACATATTTATTAAATTGTATTCCTTGATGGTAAAATAAATACTTTTATCAGGTTACAAGTCCATTAAGGATAAAACTATAATTTTCTTTTAAACATACTATTAAATTGAGAAATGGATTTCACCATTAAAACTAAAAATGAATAATTTTTTATTATAGTTTTAGTTTGGTGTTGATATGCGGTAGCTGAAATATTTCATGTCACTTTATTTTTTAAAATAATGATATTAAATAACAAAGAATGCAGTTTTTCTTTATTTACACTTCTTTATACATTTTTTATGTAACTTAGAAAATCCTAACCACCCTTTAATATTCTCTCAATAGAGTAAGTCATGAGTAGAGGAAGATATCACTAGAGAACGTAGGGAATTCATTAACGATGTATGTTTTTTATTATATCCTCAGTTTACATGCATTCTTTACCATTCTTCTTTAAAACTATAAAAACTTTTCTACTCTGATTTACAACCTATACCTTATATCAACAACAAGATAATAATTGGAAAAATTTATTGACATGAGAATTTAAAAAAACTAGCATGAAGTTATAGTGATATTCTAGATAGAAAATTTTGTGCCATTTTTTTTAAAATGTGAGATAAAGTTTTCTATGGATTGAATCATGATGTCTACCATATGTCAAATCAAATGTATCAACGATAATAATCCAACAAATCTAAGAGTATAAAATTAGACTTATGGTTTGAGATAAATTTTAGAGATAAATTTTTATGAACTTCAAATTCTATTTAGAATTTGGATACCTTAATTCATGATTCATTGAGAGAAACTTACATTTTTAGATTCCCTGATTAGATATGAACCAGTAGACTCTGAAATTTCACTGATCTAAAATATAAATTCTGATATTTTTTAGAGATAATTTTATTCAAATTTCCTTTTTTATCTAGATTTTGAAGGCCTTAAAGTATGAATAATGACTAACAAACTTTAAATCTAGAATCTTTGAGTTGGGAAAACCCTATATTTGAAGTTTGGAGGTGGTCAATGTCAATCAACATAGGTAAATGATAGTGTTCAATGCTGACCAATAATAGTGTATTGATAGTTAACACCCATAAATAACAGTGGTGCAATATTAAGTGATTTTAAATGACAATGTTAGAGTGGCCAACAACCAGTTTGGAAATAATAACAACAACATCATGGGATTGAATATTTAAATGAGATGATTATATATATATAAGCTGGTTTTGATTTATATATTAATTAGTGGTTTAAAAAAGGAATAAGGATATGTGGTCATTTAGTTAGGTCAATGCAGGTGGTGGGAGAGGTTAAAAACATAAATAATAAAGAGACCCCACGCCAACCGTGTGGTTACATGGCCACACGATGGTCGTATGATCCAAATATTGGACGGTTGAGTGATGTTCGTGACACATAGTGAACACACATGAATGGAAGGGTTGTGTAGATCTTCCCCAACCATCAAATCATAGAATGAATAACCCTCATGCCTATTTCATCTCACTACCAAGACGCCACTGCCATCCGATGTTCGTCGTTACATGTGGCAGATACCTAGTGAGGGAAAGTTTTCATTTACCTCCATTTTTTCATAACAAGTATGTATCTTCACTAGGATCAATTAAATGTAATTTTTATTAAAAAAATTAAATGATAAATCCAATAAAATTTGGAGATATGTTTAAATTTAACAACACTTATATCTAAGATAACTTTTGATTCAGAACTCCGCTTGTCACATTCTTGGTGTCATTGGATTTGTATCATAGATACATTCACATTGATATTGTAACATCTCATATATCTTTTTTACATTTTTTCTAAAATAGGTGTGTTTTGATGATTTTAGGCCATCATAGGAGTTGGAAGAGGTCGAGAGTCAGTATTCGGGAAGTCTGGATGGGTGCGAGAGGCCTATCTTTTGTGACAGACAACACCAGGTACCCGATGGTTTGGTATTGGTTATCAATGGTCCCATATAAAGGGAAGTGGATATGTGAGGGGCATCGAGTGGCCAATTACCCTAGAACAGGTACTTGGTGGGGTACCAGGTACCTAATGAATGTTGGGTGGGTACCCAAACACTTTTCTTTAAAATTTTCATTAATTCAATAAATTATTTTAAAAAAGTAATTTATAAAAGGATCTCCCCTAATTTTTTTGAGAAAGTTGAATGAAACCCTCTATATCCTCTCATCCTTCCCCTATCAAAGAGTTATTTCCCCACATTCGAGCTCAAAATTGCATGTCGTCTATCTCAGGGGATCATCTTAGGTATGTGTCTATCAGTCCTCTTCCCTATAATCTCTATTTTTCTTAAGATCTCGCTATTTTTTGCTGCTTATTTCCTAATTTAGTTTTTATTATCTAGATATTATATTTCTCTCAATTTTATCCAATTAATTTGATGAAATCACTCAAGAAGTCTCATATGATTATGAGGTTTATGATCCATATCCTTTCCATAAGGTTTGTGCATGTGGCTTGTGTATTGTGTTATGCATGATCTACAAGACATGTGTGAATGCTCTATAATAAAACCACATGAGGTTTCTTGGAATATAATAAATGAATTAACAAGGATTAAATCTATAGTTATTATCCCTTGAGTTGTATTTGACATGGTGGCCATCGATGACTATTCCTTAAAGTGACATGAAAATGAGATAAGGGAGCTTGTGAGGGGTGTCCCCGACCATGTTATAACCTAGTGGACCATGAAAGGTTACCTATATTTATTCATTATAATGGAAAGTATGTTAACATGTGGCTATCATGGTATTATCCTTGAATGAAAAAGGGAATTGAGAAAGAGGTTCTGTGTGAGTAACCAACCTAACATAAAGTCTATACCTGTTTTGGGTGAGTTTCCAACCCTTGTGATATACATGTGATTATTGTCTTGTTTCCATTAATTTTTTTATGTTGTTGGAAGTTATTTACATCATGTAATTATTTATGTTTCTATATTAAATGGTTAGGATCTTGACATGAGGTTGGGTGAAATGCCAAACCGGGTATGTGTTTGATATGTGGTTAGCTATAATGCCAACCTAGAGGATATTTTTAAGGCTTGGTTGGGTGTAATTCCAACCTAAAAATATATGTCACATGGAGTTTTGTGTAATTCCAAATTTCGTATATTTCTTGTTTAGTAGTTTTGTGTAATGAAAACTTGGAAATTATAGAAATATTGGGGGAAAAGGTTAGGTGACATGCCATCCTTGGTTATTCATGTGATCTGGGTTGGGTGCAATGCTAGCCATGGATATAGTTTTTATGTGTCTTGGGTGTAATGAAAACCATGTATATACTAGTGATGTGAGTTTGATGTACTACTAGCCAAGGATGCTTTAGTGGGGAGAGTTAGGTGTACTACCAACCATGCCATACTTAGTTCCATAGTTGTGTGTACTGATAACTAATATTCATATGATTATGAGATGATTTTATGGGAAGATGTCATGTCAAACCTTGTGTATTTCTATGTGACATGTTTAGACTCAACACCAATAGTAGAAAAAGTGGGTATGACCAATCTTAGGTGTTACTATGGGACTCAAGGACACAATAATTATTTATTATTTATGTTTTTTAATTATTATTTCTATGCTACTTCATCATGAAATTATATAGAATTGTTTTTTAGGGACTCCATTGGTGGTGGTTTATTGAGTTGTACTCTCACCCTACTTGGGTTCTCTAGTACCTAAGTATATATTATGGTTTGTGACATGGGTAAGGGAAAGGTACCTACTGTTAATGGCTGAGTTGTGGAGTGTGGTTAGAGTTGATAGATGGGACTGGTCTAGGAATTGGGACCATTTTTGTAGATGAATATATTATTTTAATTATTTTTAGGACTATTTGGTGTATGATTATCCAGCAAGCAATCTTTCTTATGCTTGAAAGAATCATGTGACATTACAATGGTTTATTTTATTTTATCATGTGATATGTTATTTACTTATGGTTGGATTTTAGCTGTAATGTCCATATTTCAGTTTTATATTGGGGTAACTATTTACTATTATTACTTATGCTGGTATTTATAGCTATCTGATCTAGAGGATATAATCTCCCCACATGATGTTACCAAACCCTCATCGCTATTCGGTAGACTATGACGTATGAGGAGGCACACTTGAGGTATGTAGTGGTCCAGTTCGATCACGATGGAGGTGAACCAGGCTAAAGATGTTAAAAAGTGGTATAAATATAATAACCCAATTCTCACACATATTATTACATGATTTATAACATAATAATCCATAAAAAACTAAGAAATCTATAGGTCTCGTGCCTTTGGGAGATTAATTACATAAAATAATAACTTAAAAATAAACGACATCATATTTATTTCATTGTATATAATGCCCTATAAAAGCACATTAAACATATATTACTATATAGGATTTCCTAGGGATATACATAAAGGAAAACGGTGAGATAATAAGCCCAGTAAGGAAGAAAACATGATAATGAAGTAAAACAGACGAGTCAAGAGGTATAACATAATGTCATAAAAGAGGAGGATTATATATAATCAAATGGAAGAATGGAATAAACTATACAATATCATAATATCATGAAATAATAAGAATGTGAAAATAATATAAAAAATGGAATCATAATCATAAGTCAAAGATCAATTCCAATAACAAGATAACATAGTGTGCTAGGCTTATTTCCTGTGCACTATACATAATATCTAATGAGATGAAAACATTATCCTATGAATTGGAGGGTTGTATAATTTTGGCCCCACCCATTACATCATAATATGTCCATATATATGTGTTCTATATAAATAAATCATACATAAAGCATAAGTATAAGAAAAAACCATGAGAAGGAAATGAGTTACATAATCTTGTCTCAAGCATAACTAAATAGTATATCATAAAGATATCCAAGAAAATAAGGGATTACAAATTTTTGGATATTCATAACTAAATAAAGAATATAAGTAAATAAATATAGAGTTAAAGTGAATAGAAATTCATAAGAAAGGATTGGATAAGTAGGTATATAAATGGACCTCTTAAAAGATGTTTTAAGAAATGAGAAAAAAACCTTTAAAGAATGTAAGATCATAGTATTTTCTTTAAAACCAGAAATGAACTAGAATAGTTTTCCATTAAATAATTTTTTTTTATCAAATAGTGAAATAAAAAACTCTTTAATAGAGTGATAGATGAAATGAAATAAGGAATAGAAAGTTCCCCTTAATCGGGTTTGTTTTAAAGAAAAGAGAGAGAAGGGAACTTAAAAAACTTATATATCCCCAGTAAAGAAAGTAAATAAACTTGGTATATAAATGTAAAATATATATAAAAAATATAAAAAAATTACATGCAAATAAAATAGAGATAAATAGAGGTAAATAGAGAGAAATCATAACTCAAAAGAAAAGAGGGTAGTTTGGGAGTTCCCTTACCTCAGGTCCCGACTCACTTGGTATGTGCATCTAACCTTCTTAATAACCAAATTAAATTTATTAAATACTTAATGTAAATTTTATTTATTATTCTTATTTTGTGTTCATTTATGGTCATTTTATTAGGATATTATGTTCACGTTCACCGAACCAAGGATGTTCATTTCATGATTTTGAAGTTGCATCGGTTTCTTGATAATGATAAAAGTTCTTTTAAAGTGAGTCCATAACTCTAGAAATGTAATGGTATGGAGTTAATGATTTTTTTTAAAATAAGGGTTTTAAATATAAAATAGTCTTCAAAATAATCTTATTTTATAGAGTACAAATGATATCGTTTAATGATTAGTTTATTAATAAGGTTTTCCCAACCATGATGAACTTAACTTGTTTCTTTTAATTTTTATGTATATTTAAGAATTATAGATTATATAAAAATAGAATGTAATTATTAATCTCATATTTAACCATAAAATGATTATTAAAACCATCCATGAAGACGGTGATGAAAAATGAAATATGTTGACCGTGGAGGTGGTGAACCGACCATAATATGGGTGACACTTTCGTTTTAGAATAAATGAGTGGAAGTTAGATAATGGTTATTACATTAATATAATAACATTTAAGTATAATTATGATAATGATGTCATTATATTAGGATGGTTATAATATATTTGGTGGAGCTAGTAGAATAGAATAACTTAAAAGATCTTGGTTGAGATAATTACCCCTTCCTTAGAATGCCCACCTTTCATACACTAATTGGGATAATAGAATGGTATTTTGATGAGACCAGAATCTATAGAATAAGGATAAGAGAATTAGGGAGGTATTTGGGCAAGTAAAGGTGTCTTTAAAGTGAAGATAAATGGGTGTAGGATGGTGGTATTTATAAGGGGAGGAGAGAGGTGTTTTAGAATAAAATATTATATATTCAAATAGTGATCAAACATGAGATTAAATAGTAAGGAGATTGTGATTTAATAGTAAATGTGAAATTAAAATATTCATTTAACTTCTATAAGTCTCAAAAATTCATTCATATAAACCATTACAAAATACGATACTTATACAGTATTTTACCATTCACCTCTGTATTTTATTATTTATGAAAAATACCAAAACTTCATCCTAATTAAATTTTTACATTCTGATTACAAAAATTATATCCATTTTACCAAAATAGTTTTTAAATATGATAAATTTAATTTTTAAATAAAATAATTATTTATTATAAAATACTAATTTTTATAACACAATCAAATTTCAAACCCTTAGAAAAATTACTTATTATTTAATAACATTATATTATAATTTACATAAATATATAGCGTTTTATAATTTTTTTATGAAAATAATTTTTTTATTTCAAATTTTTAAATTTATCATAAAAATTTATTTTAATGGAAATAAAATATATATGTTTTATAAAAATAAAATTATGTTTTACTTGTGTCAAATATTTATTTTATCATATTTAACAGTTTTATTTAATTTTATTATGATATAAATTCCTTATATTTTCATTTCATAAGATACTACTAATCCAACAATCTAGTTACTATTCTAATGGTCAGGTCACTATTCACAACAGTTAGGTTATTATTCCAATGGTCATATTTCCAATGGTCATATAGGTTTTTAACTTCTTATAAATACATCATATTTCCTTCATTCATCATTCACTTCAATTTCTCTCATGTTTACATTCTTCATTTTGAAAAATGTTGTGATGCCCCGGACCCATGCTCCTGGATCTGGTGCTATAAACACATACTTTACACACTTGCTTTGATATGACCTGTGAAAGACTGGATATAACCATCCTTAATTAAAAAATCAAAAATTATCATTGCATCTCTTATATTTAAAGGATATTTTTAGGTTTATAGTTTTATAGAATTAGGAAAAAACATAAAATAATTCACATGTTATTTGTATCAAATGGACAATTTTCCCATTATATATGAAACTATTTAATTCATGAAAAGTCTTCAATGTCTCCCACAAATTATTTCACATGTGTTATCCTTATAAACATGTCTTGTGTACTACTTTTCTCTATAACTTGGGGAAATGGAAACATAATAAGGGGTGATCTCAAATGCTCAGTAATGGAAACATATAAATGAAGCAACCATGGCATAAACATTGCATAAATATAATAGTAGGAATAGGTAAACAACATGAATACATAATCAACTTGAAATTAGAAGCATTATATATCTATAGAAACAAATAAAAACATTGATATCAATAATACTGATCTCATACTGATGGAATGAATAATTCCATACATTAAAAACATGCTACCAAGGACTTGTACCAAAAAACTTTACTTACTATCAAGACCGTAGTCAAGACATCCTACTATTATGGCCTTGTTTCAAGACATTATCCTATTACGGGAAGATACATACACTAAAACACAAAATATTTTTTCTCATGAGACCTGTCTATGCATCTATGAGCTATATAATATTGGACCTCATCCGTCACTTATTTAAGTCCAATTCATTCACTATAAGAGAAAATGAATAAACAATACATAATCAACTTTGCCAATAATCATCCGCATTGAAATAAAAACATACATAATACCAATAATTTTCCCCATGTTAATTAAATGGGATAACTTAATCATAACCCATCTGGAAGAAGAAGGTGGATAGTTAAACAATACATAGTCATCTTGAAAATAATCATCCATATTGGAATAATTTACAATACTTTTCGCCTTGTAAAAATAATATCATACTTTCTAGGTTAACATCATACAATATGAGTTATGTAAAATGTGATACTCACATCATATAGAACAATGAGTATATGACTAAATTAATACTAGAATAACAAGATCATAATCTATATGGAGAAATAAAGTGGATGGTTTCAAAAGAACATATCCCAAGAAATGAGAAATATTTTTCAAAGGATTTATGTGGTAGAAATTTATATTACTAAAAAATAATGAGATAATACCATATAATAAAATAAAAGGGTAGAATTTACCCAAAATATATGAGATAGTTTAATGGAACAATCATACTCAATGAATGAAAATTGAGTTACCAAAAACGTTTATCACCGAGGAAAACACTAAATAAATATAAAAATGAATAAGAAAAAATGATTTGGATAGTAATTCCCATAAAAGAATTAGTATTATAAAAATATATCCGTGGTTAGTGAATACTCTATTTAAGAAAACATAGTATAAAAAATGTATTATGTCTCAAATAATCATAATTGAGACCAAGGAAACCCTTATGACTTGAATAACACTTTAATAAACACCCCTAAAAAGAGAGGGATTGTAATTAAACTTCAAATACCATTATTAAAAGATAATTCATGATATTATATCAAAAATAGGCATTATATATACCAAATAAATGAAATTAGGTGCATAAATACAATACTTGTCAAAATGAAGGGAGATTGAGACGAAAACCCTTACCTCTTATACCGAATTCCATGAAAATAATTTAACCTAATATACCACAAACATATATATCTTAGTAAGTTAATTTATAACCTTAATCATATCCATTTTCATACATACTCTTCATAATTAGTCATTCTCTACACGAGTTCTTCCGATTTTCCACGTCACGTGCTAATAGTTTTGATTATTTGTAATAGTTTCATAATAACAGTGTCTATGTTAATTATTCATTCAAATTAAATAAATTTTAAAAAATTAAAATTATTTTTATTAATTATTTATAATTAATAATAATTTTTAAATTCATTTCATGAGTGCTTTAATCTTTATCCTTGAAGATGAAATCGATAATAGGCATGTTTCGATGATTCTTGATAATCGAAGCGTGTTTTATTAATTGATGAATTAAATATTGATATAAAATACCCATAAAAATCATTATTTACCCGTTTATATCATATCATAACATTTATTATGTTCCCATAATAATTCATGATATAAATTCATAGCATTGTTCAATTATGTTGTTAAATTGACCCAAACATGAACATACCTTGATTTAATGAATGATCATGAGGTGGCTTTGTTGTAATATAATTATACCATAAGAATAATGAACTTATTTAGTGTTTATTAGTGTTATATATCATAATTTTAAGTAATTATAATAATTAATAATGGATATAAAAATAATAAATAATTTGAATAAAATATTATCCACTTAGTATGCTTATTTTAAACGATTAAATCAATGATGATCATTTATTGATCATATAATTAATAGTTTTTCTATTTTTTCATAGTAAAACCTTAATTATATAATAAAAATCATATTTATACTTTAATAATATCCTTATATACAACCTTTTAAGGCAGTTAAGTAAAATGAAACATGTTACGTCGTGGAGAAGGTAGTTTGCACAATGCACGAACAATTTTGTTTTTCTTAATGAATGAGATATATGTATAAATAATGATAATAAAATTAATATAGTAACATCAAACACATATAAATGATAATAATATCATTATATTAGTGTGTCTATAATAAAATTTAAAGAATAAAATTAAGAATAAAACTAAGTAGTTGATAATACTCACGCCGGGGACATGAATTTTCCTTGAAAGTATCCATGAATTTGAAGGTACTAGGATGACTATGAGGGACTAGGGGATTATTTTAGTGGGATAAATTTCTAGGGAGAGTAAAATAAAATATTTTAAAGGATAAATTATAAGGTAAGGCGTGTCTTTAAGTGGTGAAGATGTAACCTTTTTATAAGTGAAGTGAAGGGTATTTTTGGGAGTAACCCTTACATTTTCAATAATTTCATGACACTATTCTAGGGTAAATAGATCAAAAATGGAAAAAAGTATTGGGTAAACATGTATTAGTAAATAAAAATCACAAAAATTCAATTCTAGGCATATTTTTAAATGTTTTAGGACTTTTAAACTAGGTTAAACTCAATTTACCCTTTTTACTTTTAACTTGGTAACTAATTTCTAACCTTAGTAATTCATTTTAATAAAAAAAATTATGATTTAAATTTTTAAATAATTTGATACTTATAATTTAAAATTTTAAAATCATTTTTTAATAAATTATCTAAAGGTTTTAAAATTTAGTTTTAAAATAAATATAATTAATTGTATAAAAGTAATTTTTCGAGAAATAACATTTTTAAGATTTAAATGTATATATAAGATAAAATTGTATTAGATAATAGTTTCAATGAAATATATTGATTTATTATAAAATAAATAAAAGTTATGATTCTTTAAATACAATCCAATACTGAATCTCCCTTAAACAATACTTTATTCAAAGAAAAATTTGAAACCAATTTTTATATCAAAACAACAATCTAATTAGTTATAAAAATATTTTCCATAAGTTTTTTTTAAGTTTAAATAATATTTTAGAATGAATAATGTTATTGATAAGATTCATATTTTTATTACTTAATTTTTTTTATAAATTTATAGTCTATTTTTATATAATGATAAAGTATACAAATTACAAGTTCCATGATAACCACATTTTTCGACTAAAAATTAACATTTTCATAAAAAAATAAAAAAATAATACTAAGTCAATTTTGATATGATATATTCAAAAAATAAATTTCATTTTTATTAATTTAAAATTCAAAAGTTTATTAATTCATTTTTTTAATAAAATCATAAATTATAATCGAAGAAATGTTTTAATTGTAAAATGAAATTTTCAAATATTAACTATTATTGTTATTTAATATAATTTAACAATTAAATGGGTGTTAACCAATTATTAATATAATAAATAATTTATCATTTATCATATGTTTGAAATATAAATGTGTATCACATAAAAGTTTTTCTTAGTAAAATACTTTTCTAATTAATAAATGTTCTTATTAGTCATTTTAGGTAAACTAATTGATTTTAATTCATATTAAAAGTAGAATTTATTTAAATATATATACAATTCATAAAGAAATTACTTATATTCATTCATTATAATTCAAAGGTTATGGTTTTAATGGTTATAATTAAATATTTATGTTTTATCCAAATATATCATGGTTTCATTTATGTTTGGTGTTATGTGTAGAGAAAACTATTGAACACATTTAATTATTTAAAGGTAATCATATATTATAATTTTAGGGTGTTACATTCTCCACCTTAAGTAAATTTCTTCCTCTCAATTTGACTCATAAGATCAGATTAATTTCTTTAGGGAACTCATAATTAACCATACTCTGCTAGATGATCATGAGTCTATTTAGGATGTGAAATGAGATTTATCTATATGAAAAATTATTATAAGAACTTTATAAAGGGTGCTAAACCATTCCTAATTTCACATATAATTATACTAAGGTATTTTGATCTAGATCCATAAGAAATAACTTCCCATAAACCCTAAAAACGATTTATATGATAATCATACCATTAGGGGTTTTCATTTATAACTCAATATTTAGTAGTTGGTGAAAAATTACATGACATAGGACTCCAAAAAATCTATAGTGAAAACTCACAATCCGATTCATTGGTAGTAGTTTCATAGGCTTTTCATTATTTACATGGTTATTGGTGACTATCTTCCTCATTAGCCCTTGAATTAGGATATTGATTCACATAAGGCCCAACTCTCTTACATTTGAAGTAATAAATTCTTATAGATTATATATTTACCTTAAACTTATTAGGTTAACAACCTTAAAATCTACACTTATAGAATTTACCCATCCCTTTAAGGAAATTTCCCCAATGTTTTTCCTAAACTTTTGGCATATAGGAAATTGAATATTCTTTCATTTATCATATTTATTATTGATCTTTCATGAGACTTTATCTTTATCTTATTTGGTATGCTTGGGAATTTTATTATTTTCACATTGTTAATCATATTTAGTGATAGTTGGTTTAGAATAATCACATGGTTTCTCACTCTAGATCCCATTCCATTGGGTTTTTCATTAAGGTAATATTCATACTTTCCCTCACACCCATGATTCCTTCTAGTTCCAACCATTACTATAACCAAAATAATTGACATGAGTGATGATAATTATAAGTGAATTATCATAAATATCCATAGGAAAATTTAACCTCAATATGTCTACCATGTTCACCTATAGTTCTTATAACTCAACTTATGTTAGAAGAAATTCAGCCTATATCACTCCCATTTTAACATATATCATTCTTGGTTCAACCTCAGTTACTTTTAGTTGGGTTCTATCATAATTATTAACCTAATCCATCAAATAGAGATCCAAAATGACCATGAAATTTCTTAAAATATTCTAAAACTAATAATCATAGAAAGCTATGCTCTCAAAATCCAACCCATCCCTTCTCAAATGATATTAATTATTCCTAACATCATATACCCAAGTATGTATATACCATGATCATATACTCTCAATAACATAGTTTTCCCAAAACTGATTTGAATATCTAAGACATTATATATTCCTCAAAAAATTAACACTATAATTAACCCTTAATTGGAATTAACCACTAGTTCATACATTAGTCACTATATATCATAATCCCAAAAATTAGATAAACATTACTAATGAATTATCATCAACCCCAAATATATTGATACCACATACCTTACATTTTCAAAATCAGCCAACCTTTTATTATCTCAACATAAAACATATACTAATCCTAAAACTTATCCATCCATAAAATATGTGCTCTTCAATTATTATCTAAAAAATATAACCTTTCCATAAAATCATTTATCAAGGTTATTAATACCATTTAATGCATGATTTCAGCCTTTAAAGTAGAAACATTGAATATAAATCCTTATATATTTCACATAATCCTCAATAAAATTTAAAATATACTCAAATATCATCGATAAATATCACTCACTATTTAAGACAACTAATAGTATCAAGAATTAATTTCCATTATGATATCAACCTCACTATCATAGGTAAGAATAGAAAACTTAACTTTTCCACCACGATAGGCATATACTAAAATTCATAAGCATTTACATATGCTCCCTTATTCTGCTATAAGACATAGTGATTTCTAGAGACATACCTTTATCAGTTACATCTTCATGATCCTATTTCAATCAAATAATAAAAGCAAAATATTTATGATAATATCTAAAATATGAATACAAAAACATCAATTTGAATATGTCTTCCCTTATGATTTTTTTAACTTATGATACTTTTGGATTAAATTATGACTCTTCTTGTTCAATCATTGGTTATCCATAGTCATTTTTCTATTAGGTTATCTAACCAAATTAGTCAAAATCATTATTAAATAATTCATAATGGTTCATCAGGAGAATGATATTAACCAAATCATATACCCAAGAGTGTCTCACCAGGTGTGTAGTCTTAGACCCACTCATCGTGCATCATAGTGATGATTGATTCAATGCTCAGCCAATTTTTTTTAGTGTGATCACCCCTAGGAACATCTGTGCCATAACCACATCCACTTTCCAGTATCCATACAGAGATGTATTTCTAGGAAAAAACACATAATCTATACTTTACCAAAACTTTAGAATGTTATCCAATACTTAGATTTATTCCTATGGTTTTCTCAAAAGTTTTCTTATTCCAATACACAAATAAAATGTGCATTATTAATTTAACATTAAATTATATACTTTACCCAAAGGGTTATCTATACGTTTTAACTTATGATCAACCAAAAATTATCATCACTCAAATTATCCTCAACAAACATCATAATCCTTAAAGTATCCAAACCTTTCCATTGATACTAACTGTGATGCCCCTGACTCACACTCCTATATCTGATGCTATAAACACATAATTTAAATACTTACTTTGATACCAGCTATGAAATTTAGGATATAACTATCCTTAATTACAGAATAAAAAATGATTATACTATCTCTTTCATTCAAAGTATATTTTCAGGTTTAGAGCTTTAAATAATTAATAAAAACATAAATTGATAAATCACATGTTCTTTGTATCAAATGGAAAATTTTCCCATTATATATAAACATATTTAATTAATGAAAAGTATTTAATGTATCCCACAAATTATTTCACATGTGTTATCCTTATAAGCATGTTACATGTACTAATTTTCTCCATAACCTGGGGAAATGGAAACATAAGAAGGGGAGAGCTCAAACACTCAATAAGGGAAACATATAACTAAAGAAATCATGGAATAAACATGAAATAAATATAATGTAAGGAATATATAAAAAACATTGATCCATAATCAAACATGGATATCAATAATACTAATCTCATATAGATGGAATACATAATGATGGACATCAAAAACATGTTGTCAAGACCTTGAGCCAACACACTTTACTTCCTGTTGAGACCGCAGTCAATACATCCTATTGTAAAGGACTTATGCTAAGAAATTTTATTTTTACGGGAAGAGGAATACACCAAAACCCAACCTATTTTGTCTCATGATACCAGTTGATACATCAGGGGCTATATAATATTGAACTCTACCTATCACATTTTTAAGTCTAACACATTCACCATAAGAGAAAATGAATAAAAAATACATAATCAACATTTACAATAATAATCCATATTGAAATAATAACATATATAATGAAAATACTTTTACCCATGTCAATAAAAGGGATAACCTACTCATAACCCATCTAGAGGAAGAAGGTGGATGGTTAACCAATACATAGTCAACTTGATAATAATCATCTATATTTGAATAACAACATAAAAAATTCCAATACTTTTACCCATGTCAATAGAATATTATAATTTATAGGTGTACATCATATAATCTTAGTCATGTAAAATGTGATGTTAACACCATATTGAATAATGAGTATATGACCAAGTAAATATTGGAATAACATGACCATAATCCATCCAAAGAAAGAAAGTGGATGGTTTTAGAAGAACATATCACAAGAAGTAAGAAATATTTTTCGAAGGGTTTATGTGGTAATAATTTATATCCCTAGAAAATAATGATAGAATAACATATAATACAATTAAAGGGTAGAATATACCCAAATTATATGAAATATTTTAAGGTAATGACCATAACTTAATGAATGAAAATTGAGTTACCAAAAACTCTTATCACTGGGGAAAAAAATGAATCAATACCACATGAATAAGGGTACATGGTTTAGCTATTAAATACCATGAAACTCAAGAATTAGAATTATAATATATCCATGGGAAATGAATACTCCATTCAAAGAATACACTGTGCACAAAATGTATTATGTCTTAAAGAATCAGAATTGAGACCAAGGAAACACTTATGGCTTGAGTAACACTTTAATAAAGACCTATTGAAAGAGAGGGATTATAATTGAACATAAAATACCATAATTAAAAGATAATTCATGATATGATAACTAAAATAACCATTATATACACCACATAAATGTAATTAGGTGCATAAATACAATACTTATCTCAATGAAGGTAAATTAAGACAAACACCCTTACCTCATTTCCCAAATCCCATGAACAAAATTTAACCTACTATATAAAAAACATTTATATCTTAATAAATTAATTTATAACCTTAATAATATCCATTTTCATTCATACTCTTCATAATTAGTCATTCTCTACATGAATTATTTTGATTTTTCACATTGGGTTTATAGTTTTGATCGCTTGTACTAGTTTCATTATAGTAGTGTCCGTGTTAATTATTAATTCAAAGTTTATCAATTTTAAATCATTAAAATAATATTTAGGTATTGTTTATAATCTTTAAAATTCTTTTCATTATTTTTTTTAATCTTTATCCTTGAAGATGAAATTTATAACAGTAATGATTTGGTGATTCTTGACAACCAAAGTGTGTTTTCTTAATTAATGAATTAAATATTGATATAACAACTCAAAAACAAAAAAAAATCATTATTTAAACATTTATAACATTTTATACCAATAATTATGTTCCCATAGTCATTCATGATATAAATTCATAGTATTATTCAATTATGTGGTTAAACTGACCAAAACATAAACATACCCTGATTTAATGAAAGATTACGAGGTGGTTTTGTTGTAATATCAGTATGATAGAAGAATAATGATATTATTTAGTGTTTATTTGTATGATATATTATAATTTTAAGGAATTATAAGATTAAATAATGTATATTAAAGCGTTACATAATTTGAATAAAATATTATCCTCTTAATACGCTTGTTTTAAATGATTACATTAATAATGATCATTTGTTGATCATATCATTAAAAGTGTTAGTCCCAATAGGATTAGTACCATGAGAGTGAGGGTGAATCAAGGTATGACAGATTAAAACTATTTCCCCTTTAGATCTTATTTCATTGTTTAACAAAACACTCTTCTCTCCTTCTACTATAGTAATGTATGAATAGAAATGAAATCATGCATGTGACACAATGATTTTACTTGGTTCACCCTCACTAAGCTATGTAAAAGGAGTATAAAATGGTGATGTTCCAATGTACCAAATCCAAAAAGGCTCACTAAAAAATACAATGTTCAGGCTAGATCACTTCTATGCCCAAGATCACTACCTTTATAATGTTTAGGGTCAGCTCATTACTTTCCCAACAGTCACTCCCTAAGTCTCTTTCTCTAGATCACTACTGGTGGAAAGGATCACCTTCTTCCTATTCCTTTTCTCACTGCTCTTAGAAGGGATTCACCCATATTTTATGGACTTGTAGGTCCCTTAATTATCTCCAATCAATACATCCTCAGTTATAGATAAATTCCCTATTGAAGTTCCACTTTAATCCAATGGATGAATACCAATTTACCACAGTTCCATTGGGAAATAAATTTCACAACACTTTCATGATGCTTACTACCTCCATAAAGCTCCCACTTTTGAAAAGCTCAAAATAGCCTTCACGAAGCACCTTAATTTTCATGAATATAAATTATCCTTTATGAAGAACATGACTTTTGGTTGTCTTTTTATAGTCTTCATGAACTCACTTACTTTCCTGATGCTCAAAAAAATCATTTAGATGTTATAGCCTTCGTGAAATTTCTTTCCAGAAACACCTTCGCAAACCACCTTCATGAATCTAGAGCCTTAATATTTTCATTAAGCCTCGCTTGTTTTTTGAAGGGGGTATATGCCTATTTATTGGAATTTACACTAATTCCAAAAGATTATATCCACATCATCACCATTTCATGATGCTCCATTATTTCCACCATGATGCTCACTTTTTCATGAAGCTCCATGGAAATTCCCCGATCATGATGCTTGAAGTAGTCGCTGATCTTTCTATCAAAACCTTTGCATAATTTGTAATTATTGTCATAATCATAGAGCTTTCCATCAAAAACTTTTATCCTTTTTGAACCAACATTTTTGAAACCCAATATTTACAAAACTCATGAGTTTTCTATATTTTCATAAGGTCTTTGAGGAAATCCATCTTTCGTGATGCTAACCAACCTCCAAAATTTAGACTCCAAAAATTTGGAAAACACTGGGAAACGACATCACCTTGTGTATGTAAATTTTTGTACCACTTCCTGGGCATTAATTCCATTATATTGGATCTTTAACAAAATATTATGTCAAAAATATCTCTGTAGTTCCAAAACATTCCTTGGAAAAATTCTTTTTCAATAAACACAATCAACCCAAAAAATATTTCAATGTTTCCTTGAGGGATCTTTTCCTAACAATATCCCCCTTTGGGTTTGTTGACAACTATTCATATTTTGATACCTCATTGAATCTTCTTCAATATTCTTCCAACATTCACTTCATGTTATTCTGATAGCAATCAATGATTTAATCAACACACACTCTAATCCCATATGATCCATGCTTGGTGTGAGAAGCAAGAGTATAGTGAAAATCTCATCAATGAATCAATTTATTCCAAAACCTATCAATTGACTTCATCACAAAATCCATTTTTTATGATATATAACCTTTGATCGATCAACTTTAGCATCATCATATTTAAAAACCCTCCCTATCTCACTACTCCCCCTATCAACATCTCTCCCTATCTTGATTAAGACATTTTCTTCCCTTTTATATCCACAATTTCTCCACCTTTTCCAAAGAACCTAAAGGTCACTCCTTTATGGTATGCAATAGGGTAAAGAACACAAATCAACAAATTAGGGAAAACACACCATACCTCAGAGAGAGGGGGTCCCAAATACACACTTTTTTCAAGTGTGAGGAGTTGAATGAACTCCAAGAGCATGTCGATGCTGTTCAAAGGCTTATTTGGGTAAGAGTTTTGTCAAAATGTCTACAACCTGTTGGTCTGTAGGCACATACTTCAACTCCACAAGACCTTGCTCCACCTTCCCCTTGATAAAATTATATTTTATTTCAATTTTATTTTTCCTTGAGCGATGGACTAGATTTTTGATAATATTTATAGTAGTTGAATTATCACAATGGATTCCGATCAAAGACTTCATTTCAACTCCCATATCATCAAGTTGTTGTTTCATCCATAATAACTACATGTATGCTTGAGTAGTCACAATATATTCAGCTTCTGTGGTGCTCAATGAAATGAAATCTTGTTTCTTTCTTAGCTAAGAAATACACAAACCACCAAGACAAAATGCACCACTTGATTTTGATTTTCTATCATCCATGAACCGGCCTAATATGAGTCTGTATATCCCAATAACTCTGGCTAAGATTTGTCATTATACATTAAACTAAAGTCCACAGTTCCCTTGATATACCAAAGTATTATTTTTTTATTGAAAGCATGTGGATTTCTTTGGAACTGCTTTGATACCGTGCTACTTGGCATGTGGAAAAAAACAATATTAGGTATTGTCACTGTCAAGTACAATAGACTACCAATGATTTGACTGTATTATGTGACATTAATTATATTTCCTTCATCATCATGTGGAAGTTTCATCTGGGTAGATATTAGAGTCATCACCTCCTTTGAATTATCCATTCCAAATATTCTCAAGACCTCATTGTCATATTTATATTGAGAAATTAACATGTCATTCATTCCATGTGTTAATAGTAAACCAAGGAAAAATGTCATTTCACCAATCACTGACATTATGAAATCACTTTTCATGAATTCAGAAAACTATCTACACCATGCTTCATATGATCAATTGAATATTATTTCATCGACATAAACCAACATCATCATCCTTTTATTACTATCATTATTGATATAGAGATTGTAGTCAACTCCACCACACTAGAAATCAAGCTTATTCAAAAACTGATCTAGCCTTGAATACTATACTCATGGTGCTTGCTCCAACTCATATAACACCTTATTTAGCCAAAAATATCTATTCTCATATTAATGAATGATAAAACCATATGGATAATCAATATAAACTTCTTATTCCAGAACCCCATTAAGAAACATAGACTTGATATCCATTTTTAAAACTTTGAACTTTATTTGAACTACTATGGAAAAAAATAATCTGATTGTTTATAGCCTTGTAACATGTGAAAATGTTTCATCGACATCAATACCCTCTATTTGGGAGTACCTTTTTCATACTAGTCATGTTTTTTTTGAATTACTACACCATATTCATTTAATTTTTAATGAAAGATCAATTTAGTACCAATGACATTATTATCTATTGTCCTCAAAACAATATCCTATATCTGATTCTTCTCAATTTTTTTCAAGATCTTTATTTATATCCTAAACCCAATTCTCATCTCCAGCTGCTTCATTAAAACATTTAGGCACTACCTGTGATAATTATGATGCTTGATGTAGAGTCTCCATCCTCTTTATCTACACTGGAACTGTTTGATCACCAATTATGTTTTTTCTATCAAATTTGGATCTTATTTTCTATATTTGTGAAGATACTGAAATTTTATCATTCTTTTCATTATCTAAATCTTCTTCTGAGTCAGCCTATGGAATAGAAACATCCCTTGATCTATTTATCTCTTCATCACTATCATCCTAAGATTGATCATGTATTTGCTGAAGATTATTCTCATTCTCCACTGTAGTTAAATTATGGATTTCAACTACCTTCCCCAGATACTTATTAAAGAATTTATATTCTTTTATTTTATTTGAGTATCCAATAAATATCCCTTCATCTATATGGAATTCAAACTTCCTATGTTTCTCCTTATTAAGAATGAAACACTTACTTCTGAAAACTTGAAAGTACTTAAATGATGGTTTATTTATATACCATAGATCATATGCATTCTTCTCTTATTTCGGACATAGTAATGATATATTTGATGTGTAGACTAATTTCATCACTACTTACTTCCAAAATTTCTCTAAAAGACATTTCTCAATGAGAATTGTTCTAGCCATTTTGTTGATAATTTGATTTCTTCTCTCAACTAATCCATTATACTATGTAGTTATTACTACTAAAACTTAATTCCTTATCCCATGTTTCTCAATATAATACTACACTTGTATATTTGTGAACTTTGTTCCATTATATGTTCAGATCTTCTAGATTGTTCTACCCAACTTATTCTCAACTTCCCTTCGATAAGTTTTTATGCAATTAAACACCTCATATTTTTGAGTGATGATTGAAACCCATGACATTATACTAAAATCCTCAATTAAGAGAACATAATATCTCCTCCCATAAATAACCCTCGGTGAAATTGGTCTACACACATCAATATGCACAAATTTAAGAAATTTTGTTAAACTTTTATTTTTTGACTTATATGTATTTAAAATGATCTTACCTTATTGACAAGCCCCACATGTATGTGTATGATCACATGATAATCTAGGGAGGTGTAGAGAAGTATCATATTTCACCAGATCTTCCAATTATGTTTGTCTCAAGTGACCAATATATTTATTTCATAACTTGTTTTCTTCTTCCTCAGACAGAAAGAACATATATTCTTATCCACTCACAAGGTAGAGATCCCCTTTAGTATGCTTTCCCTACAAAAAAACTACACCGTATTTTTCCTTGATGACGCATAATTTCTTGGAAAATATTATGGAATGTACTGAATCACATAATTTACTAACACTTAGTAAATTATGACCTAGTCCTTCAACAACCAAGACATTTTTACATCTCATGTATTTCCCCCCCAAACTTTTATTTTCCAGATCCAATAATTTTCAAGCCTTTATAATTACCAAATCTTATGATACCTTCTTTATTGTACCTAATTCCAGTCACCAGATCCTTATTTATTGTCATATGTGAGGTGCATTCACTTTCATTGATCCATATTTCAATGAGATCTGATTATTTAAAATAAATATCTGTAACCAATGCTTGTTCATATCTTTTCTTTATGACCCATGGTGATGCTCACAGGGATTAGTCTTTAAAGTCATAGGGGTTTGGACATCTTTGAAACTGAAATTGATTCCTTGATTGTGAAAAAAATCCCTAAATAGCTATGGTGTTTCTCTGTGATTGATCTGCTACATCATCATAAAGTGTAGGAGTATTTTTAACACCAAAACTAATGTGAAGCACACATGGTGGGAGGGTAACAAAGTCGCAGATCACTTGGAATCACTGGTTATTTTTGGTTTAGAGGATGTTTGATTTCATACCATGGACATCTTAAAGCCCAAGGGTGTTAATATGATTAGAGGGGATTCCCTTGGCCTTCATTATTTCTAGCCTCATTAGGTCTGGTCTCCAGTGTTGGGGGATGGAGGGTTGGATTCCTCTTGTACCTTCCTTTAATTTGAATAAAAATTTACATGATGATGATGATGATACATTTAGCTGCTATTTATGACTATATTCAGTCTATCTTGGCACATTCCTCTGCATTTTTAATGTGAAATATCTTTCCATGTGTCTGATTTATCGACACCCAAAATAGTGACCATTAAATGATATCTTGGAATATTAAGTTTGGTATGGATGCCTTTATTTCTCTTGTTCCCTTCGATACCTCTTGGATATGGAACATAAATTTTGTGATTGTTCCATATTTCCACAATAATATCATCTAATGAGGGGTTCATTCCTGTGGGTCACTACTACACTACTGATTCCCCCTTAGGTACTCCAAATCTTATGATTCTGCTTTATACCCAAATCAATATTCAATCTCAGAGTGGGTGTTTGTGTTTTAACTTTAACCATTACTGTTTTCTATTTTTGATCAAGCCCCATTCCAACTATATTATTATAATCAATCATTTTCCTTTCCTGTAATTACCTTTTCTATTTTAATGGAACTATGAATTATACTTTTACCTTTTCTATTTTATTTATATCTTGCTTTTCCAGTATCAAGAGTTTCTCCTGATCTCTCACTTTTCTTTGCATACTAACAACTTCCTCTTCGATCTATTTGATACATTTAATTTGATATTTTCTAATATTAATCAAACTATCGATATCTCTTTTCTATTTTTAAATTTTTATTTTGTACTCAATAAAATTTTCTGTGTTCTTTGACATTAAATATTTCAGTTTTTCAATTTCTTCATTCATCTTAGACTTCTCTTCCAACTACTGCATATAAATTTTGGCATCACGAACCATTTTGTTGTCTTTCTTCATTTTGTCTCTCCAAACATCTATTTCCTCAAGTATGACTTCTAATTTGTCCTGAAGGTCAACTCTTCATTCAATTTATCCTTCTTCATTGTCGATTTATTATCTTGTTACATAATTTAAAACAACTCCCACCATAGTAATTATTTCATGATCCTTGAATCCATCCAATTATTCTATCCTATATTCTTCTAAAATGTCATCTTATCTTGAAATCATATTCTTCTTTTTGAATAAATTTCTCTTAAAATTTTTATTTCCATTCACATAGGATGAAGAATTTTTCATGAGGATTTCAAATTCACCCTCTTCATCTTCTTGAAACTTCTTAGGTAACCTTGTTGTAAATGTCCAACCTTTACACATTGAAAGAATGCAAGCGGAAGTTTCCATTTGAAATTTCCTTTTCCTATTTGAATATTTGAGGAAAGGAATGACATCACCTCATCAGTTTATTCATATTCTTTTCTATATTCAATGGAGAGCTTCTTCATATCCTTGAATTCCACTTCTTTAGACCCCACTCCCTTTTTTCACGATATCATTATCATAATTTCTAATTTCATATGCTACAAGAGTATTGTGAAAGTTATCAAATTTCATCTCCTTCATATCTTTATATTTCAATACAGAAACTTTTGTATTGAACCGAGGTGTAATTTTTCTCAGGATACTCTTAAAAATCTTTATATCTTCGATAATTTCTTTGATACCATGTATGTATTCCACAATAACATTCAGCTGGTCAAAGAATGTATCAATAGACTCATTAGGGTGCATTCTGAGATCCTCATACTTGTTCCATAGAACTTACAACTTTGATTCTCTAAATTTTGAGTCGCCCTCATAAATATTAAATAACTTTTCCCACATAGCATGTGATGAATTACATGAAATCATATTCATATAAATTGTATTGGTTTGGGATCCCCATAATGCATTAATTATTTTAGCATCAACATCCAATTCCCTTCGGCCAACTTCTGATAAGGCTCCACTATCAATATTAGAAAACATTATATGCATTTCCACTATAAATACATTCATTCCTAATGACTGGAAGTAGTTCTACATCTGATTCTTCCATAATTTAAAATTGTTTCCATCAAAGATCAGAATCTCTTTGTGATTAACAAACTCCATTTCTTCTACTGAGAGAGAACCATTGGCTTTCAACCTTTCTCTCTAATACCAATTGTTAATCCCACTAGGTTAATTACCCTGAGAGGGGGTGAATTGGGGTATGATAGATTAAAACAACCGCCCCTTCAGATCTTGTTTTGTTGTTAAAAAAACACTCTTATCTCTTTCTCCTGTAATAATTTGTGAATAGAAATGAAATCATACATGGGACACAATTATTTTACTTGGTTCACCCTCACTGAGATACATCTAAGGATCATACAACAGATATGTTTCAATGTACCAAATCTACTAAGACTCACCGCCAAAATAAAATGTTCGATCTAGATCACTTATATGCCTAGGCTTACTGCCTTTACAAGGTTTAGGGTCAACTCACTACTTTCCCAAGGGTAACTACCTAAGTTACTTTATATTTCTCACTACTAGTGGAAAGGATCACCTTATTCCTCTTTCTTTTCTTACTGCTCTTGGAAGGGATTCACCCATAGTTTATGGACTTGTAGGTCCTTTTATTATCAATAATTAATACATCCTTAGTTATAGATAGATGATCCTTTAAAGTCCCACTTTCATCTAATTTATGAATACCACTTTACCATAGTTCCATTGGGAAATCACTTTCACAACACTTTCATGATGATTACTACCTTCACGAAGCTCCCTCTTTCACGAAGCTAAAAATAGCCTTCATAATGAACCTTCCTTTTTCACGAAGCTCAGTTATCCTTTATGAAGAACATAAATTTAGGTCGGCATTTTATAGACTTCAAAAACTCCCTTACTTTCATGATTCTCAAAATATTCTATTGGATATTATGTACTTTATGATTTTTCTCTCTAGAAACACCTTCGCAAACTACCTTCACGAATCCGAAGCCTTAAGATTTTCGTTAAGTCTCATGAGCTTTTTTGAAGGGGGCAGAGGCCTATTTATAGGTGTTTCAACCAATTACAGAAGTTTACATCCACATCATCACCATTTCGTGATTCTCCCCATTTCCACCGTGATGCTCCCTTTTTCACAAAGCTCTACAGAAATTTCCTGATCGCGATGCTTGACGTATTCATAGAGCTTTCCATCAAAACCTTCACGTCGTTCATGATGCTTATCATAATCACAGATCTTTCCATCATAACCTTAATGACTTCATGAAATACCCTTCATGATACCCAATATTTGAGAAACTCATGCCTTTTCCATATTTTCATAAGGCCTTTAAAGAAATCCATATTTCACGATGCCAGCCAACCTCCAAATTTTGGACCCCAAAAATTTGGAAAACACTAAGAAACAGTTTCACCTTGTGTATGTAGTTTTCTATACCACTTATAGGAAATCCATTACTTTATATTAGATATTTTTCAACATACCATGTCAAAAATCTCTCTAGAGTTCCATAACATGACTTGGAAACCCACTTTGTTAACAAAAACAATCAACCCAAATATGCTACAACGTTGCCTTGAGAAAATTTTCCCCAACAAATAGGTTCACTAATTTGTCATACCAAAACTTAAATTATATTATAAAACTAATATATATGAATAAATAATGATAATAAACTTAATATATTAACATTAAAATATATAAATCATAATAATATCATTATTTAGTGTGTATATAATAAATTTTAATGAAGAAAACTAAGTAGTTGATAATACTCACTTCGGGGACTTGAATTTTCTTTGAAAGTCTCCTTGAATTTGAAGGGATTAAGATAAATATGAGTGAAAAGGGGATTATTTTAGTGGTAGAGGGTTCTAGGGAGAGTAAAATTGTACATTTATAATGATAAATTCAAAGTTAAGATGTGTCTTGAAGTGGTGAAGATGTTACCTTTTTATTACTGAAGGGAAAAGTATTTTTGGGAGTAAACCGTACATTATTAATAATTATAGGAAAGTATTTTAGGGTAAATGGATAAAAAATGAACAAAATCATAAGGTAAACATGTCTTGGTTGAGAAAAATCTCAACCATTCAATTCTAGGCATTTGTTTTGTTAATTTATAACCTTAGTAATTAATTTTATTAAAAAATATCAAGATTTAAATTTCTAACTAATTTGATACTTATAATTTTAAACTAGAAAAAATTTTATCAAATAAAATTTCTAAAGGTGCTAAAGTTAATTTTAAAATAAATAAACTTAATCATGTAAAATAAGTACTCTAAGAAATATTTTTTTTAATATTTAAATATATATATATTTGATAAAATTATCTTGGATACTAATTTTAATGGCATAGATTGTTTTATTATAAAAAATAAAGGATACGAGTCTTTAAATGAAATAAAAAACCAAATCTACCTTGAAAACTACTTGATTAAAATAAAATATTAGAAATAATTTTTATATTAAAGTAACATTTTTATTAGTTATAAAAATGTTTTCCATAGGGTTTTTAAGTTCAAATAATATTTTAAAATGAATAATGTTATTCATAAAATTCATATTTTATTACTTAAAAGGGTTTATAAATTTTTATGTCATTCTTATATAACGGTAAAGTCAAAAAAGTAACAAGTTTTTTGAAAACCATATTTTTCTAATAAAAACCTACCATTTAAAAAAAGCTAAAAAATTAATACTAATTCAATTTTGATATAAGGAATTCAAAAATGAAGTCCATTTTTATTAATTTTAAATTCTAAAATTTATAAATTCAATTTTTGAATAAAATCATAAATTATAATTGAAAAACTATTTTAATTGGAAAATGAAAATTTCAAATATTGACTACTATTATTCTTATTTAATATCATTTAAAAATTAATTTAGTGTTAACCAATTATTAATATCAAACAAAATTTATCAATAATCACATGTTCCATGAAATAGAAATGTATATTGTATAATTGTTTTTTAAAAAAAATACTTTTCTAAACAATAAATGATCTTATTAGTTATTTTAGGTAAACTAATTGACTTTCATTCATATTAAAAGTATCTTATATACATATAATTCATAAAGTGGTTACTTCTATTTATTCCCACCAATTTAACAACTTGGTTTTTAATAGTTATACTTAAATATTTATAATTTATCTAAATATATCATAGTTTCATTTAAGTTTGGAGTTGTATGTGGAAAAAGATGTAAAACACAATGACTTATTTTAAGGTAATCATATATTATAATTATAAGGTGTTACAAATGTTGATTACATTACTATTGTTTTGTTTATTTTATATAGTGTTGTTCATGAGTCTGATTATTCAAGGAGGCCAAAATGATACAAATTTTCCTCATAATGTTAGTTCAGAAAAACGGGAATGATGGCAAGAGGGGGGGTGAATTGCCTTTAAAAAAAAAGATTAACAAATTAAAATCAAAGTAGAAATGCAGCGGAAATAAAGAAGGCAAGACACACGAAATTGATAACGGAGTTCGGCCAAAACCCGGCCTACGTCTCCGCTCCCAACTCAACCGTTGAGAGATTCCTACCGCTTGCTTTTCAATGGTTTTAGCAAGAAACCCACTAGGCTTTGAGGTAGCACTAGGACCTATTACAGCTTGCTTTTTGTGGTTTAGCAAGAACCCACTTGCTTTTGATGGTTTAGCAAGAACCCACTAGCCTTTTTAACGGGTGAAGGCTAGCTCACCGGTGACACAAGCCTTTTAAAAGGAAAGGCTTGAAGAAACCTCTTCACACCTTAATGGTGGTGTGAGAACCCAAAGGAAAGGGGGATGAGAAAAGGGTTTGGGGTTTGTAGGCACAAACCCAATTTTAAGCTCAAAATGAATATAAAATAAAAACCGTATTGGAGGAAGACTTGGGCGCCAATTGGATGATGGAGCTGATGTAGCGTGCTCTCCCAAGCTTCTTGAGGGTGCTCTTGAATGTGGAATTGGATGGAGCACTTGGGGTTCCCTTGGAGGAATGCACCGGAGGTACGCCAAATGATCAACAAGGTGTCCGTGGGCTTCCGTATCGTTCCGGTGGATGTCCGGGGCTTCCTTGGCCTTTATTTATAGGCAAGGAACCCATGGGGAGGCTTCGGAGCTGTTGGAGAGGCTTAAAGAGCCGTTGGGAGCCAAGTGGGAGTTGACTGGTCAAAGCCAACGGCTAGTTTGACTGGGCTACCGGCTGGCCGGTACAGCTCCACCGGCTGGCCGGTGCCTTGGTAGAGAAGAAGAGTCTTGATCCAGGCTCTACCGGTCGACCGGTGGAGGAGCCACCGGCTGGCCGGTGGCAAGACAGTAGCAAACACTATTTGGGCTGGGTGCCACAGGTCGACCGGTGACAGAGCCACCGGTCGACCGGTGGAACCTGGCAGTGGGCAATCCCTCTGCCAGTTCCACCGGCTGGCCGGTGCTATCACACCGGTTGGCCGGTGGACTGAATTTCAGTCCATTTCTTGTCCATTCTTGGGCCAATCCTTTGGCAATCTTTTGCCTATCATCCACAACACTTAAAAACAAAGTTAAACACATATGAAAGTGATTGTGATCATGAAAATCAAAGAGTGTGGGGTACAACACATAAAACCCTGACCCAAATCACATGGTATGGACCAGAGAGTCACATGACCTCATGTGTGCCTCCCAGTTTTTAAGAGTCCACTGACTAACAGTGAGGGCCAAAATGATACCATGGGGAGACTACGCCCTTAGTAACAGAGAAATATCAGAGTATGCCTATAATAATGGAAGTAATAATCTAAGTAAATAACAAAACTAAAATGCGAAAGATCATCCAACAAAAGAAATAACAATAATAATATCCCATTATATATCAAAATGGAATAAAAGTCATATACTAGTCATAAGAGAAATACCCACATGTGGAAGATCTATAAATAAGGAAAAATAAATGACATGGAATCTCTACAACTGATCTTGGAGTCTATCTCGACATCACCCCTACCAATCTTCTTATCTTGTACAACTGCCCTGAATAGGGTCCTTGTCCTCATCCGCATCCCTGACCAACAAAGGTTGCACACACACTGAGATGCCTATATAGAGTGTGAGTATAAACCCATTAGGAAAATACCAATGTATCCTAATAATAAATGTATCAGTTCATATAAAAGTGTATGTGATGATAAAAAATAAATATATAAAAGCATATAATCAACTGGGCCATCGTGAACTAACCTAACTTCCACAAACCCTAGTCCTAATTACTTTGGATTTATTCCAAAACTTAAGTTGCAGCACACCTTAAAATCTTAAGGGGTGTTCTAAACTCCACCTCTAATGACTTCTTGTCCTTAATAAGTGTTTATATGGGTCTCTCCCAAACAACTCGACCTCTGAAATTTCCTCTAGAGACACCCATTCAACCAAAACACTCAAACGATAAGCAATAACTTTCCTCATATCCCTTTCTACACTTCATCCCACAAAAAAATGTATTGGAAACTCCTCAAAATACATACTTTCACCTAACCCAACATTCCTACCAATGACCGACACACATGTGTTCCACTCGCTTCCCTGATCCATGATACCAAATTTCCTTACTTCCTTAAGGATTATTATCATAGTAAATGACTTGTTATGTTTCATTACATGATTTACCCCTAGAATCATGCGACGAATCACAATTTACCCCATGAAACATGCCAATAATTAAGATTCACCTATGAATCATGTCACAAAACATGATTCAAATCATGAATAATATTGCAAATTCTCTAAATCCCAATAAAAGTTTTCTCGATGGTCCTAACCTCACTTCATTGGTCAATGTTACCCATTTACACCTAACTACCTTAGATTAATACCCTCACATGGGTATATTCTAATTTATCAATACCACTCTACTACTTATATGCACATACATATACAACCATCCTTTAACCATAGATGAGGTTCAATAATATGTTGCTCCTGATGTGCACCAAATAATTCCATTCCTACCAATTCACAGGCATGAACACATCTTGTGTCAGCCGACCACTAACACTCAAGAGAACCACCAATATTCTAAAAGATGTTTACCCTTACGAATTCAAATAGATTAAACTCAAGGAACACATTCATATATTTCTAAACCACCATGTAAAGCTAATATAATCTCAATGGTTTTATTTAAATACACCATCCTCTAGACCCACTAGTCACCTTCACATGTGTCACTATACCATCAACCATGAAATGAGACACTCTAAACAAAAGAACAAGAACCAAACACCTACCCAATATCAACATCACATAACTCAATGCCTATCTACACCCCTTTCACAGAAGGACACCACACTTTCACTATGCCACTTTTAAAAAACCCACTGGACCTAGAAACCCCAACCCAAGGTATTAATTTTGGATCTTACATTTCCAATGGCATTACTGACCAACCACACAGACCACTCTGAAGGCATAACAAAACTTATCCCTAAGGCCAAGTTAACACCACAGTAGTTCCCAACTTCCAATATACACTACCTAAGTGGATATAATGCCAAACCACACTCCTCCCATAGATACACCTACAAGTATCATCATTATCCAAGCCTACCTCCACTGAGACCTTCTCCTTAACCCATCATTAACCAATAATACTTTGTCACAAAGAGACTCCACTTTTTATTTTTTTACCACAACCACAACTATTTCTCTTATACCAAGCCAAACTGGTCAACCATGGTTTTATCAATAATCACTATTGGCATTACACACTCCTCTATGAACCTAGAATAAGTTCCATGGAAACCATCCAACACACTACTGCTTTCCTCTATGCGAACACACCACAAAGATATCAAAATATCCTCATATAACCACAATTAACATTCTATAAGCACTGATCACTGGCATTACATGCCAAATAAAACCACTCACCTGAATTATATTCTCCAATGACACTTTTGGATACTCAAGGTTCCTCAAACATTTTAAATTTTAACTCTAAGAGAATATCCACATGTTTATCTAAGCACACAATTTCTCATCATTCTCTAAGACCACTATATCTCGCATGATCTCTACCACTCTAAGGAACAACTAATGACCCTAAATCACTCTAATTACTAACTTTGGTTTCCAACCCTAAACCAAAATCTAACCTTATACCTTAAACATACCAATCCTCTAAAGATTCTTCATAGGAAACTATTTATGATCAGAACACATGGTTCACTATGTATACTACAGATAACCACACCTCCACTGTTAACTGATCCAAATTTCCAAAACTCACTTTTGAACTACTCCTAAGTCATAGAAACTCTTACTAAGCTCACACTCTATAGAAACAAGACATCACCTTAAAATTCCCAAAAGCTCAATCCATCATCGATCAAGAATCACCACTTAAGGTCTCACGTCCTAGGACACACACCATCACACACCCATTTAAAATAATTCCCCACTCACTTACCACTTAAGGAAAGGATAAAACCTTACTCACACACCTCACAAGGCACGTGAATACTAATTTTCCACTAGCCGATACAGGACCAATGACTGATAAGAACAATAATTTTCCTTACAGCGCTACTATCTAGACTCTCATACAATAGCCCAACACCAGAGGGTTTACATATCACTCAAGGCTCACACAACCATCTTCCATCCATAACCTTTCTCTACTCACTCCATAAAGAGCTGCACAAACATCAAATGGCAACACAACAAGAACACCTAACCATTTCAAGGGTCTATCACTAGCCAAAACTTCAAGAAAAATTAGCAAACCACCTTTGAGTCCATCCCTTAAGGGAGGATCTTCACTAAACCACACCTTCATAACACCACTGCCCATTAAAAAAACAATATAAAGAATTCCCTTTGGGATAAAATTTTCCTCAACACATCATACAATAGGTCCCAAAGGGGTTCCTTATACATACCATAAACATCTAATTTAAAATTAAAAAATGGGCCCTTCAAAAATATTGGATCCGTATACCAATTTATTTACTCAATTTGAAATCCCATTTCAAACCACATATTCTAAATAAAATATTTTGGGATCCAATTTCAAACTGTTTGAAAACCATTCAAATAAAAATTATTTTTTGTTCTAAAATAGAAACCATTTCCACCCATTCTAAATATTTATAAAAAAATCAAACCAACCAATAATTTACCCAAATTCACATCCCAATGAGGCCAAATGCCTTTTAAAACCCCAATTCCATTAAAAAAACCATTAAATATATTTTAAAAACACTTTGAATTCAAAAATACCTTTTTAAAACCATTTTGAAAACTCAATCAACACATGAAATGGAACAAGAAAAAAAGCAACACACATAAATAATACTCACCTTCCCACACAAGGATCGATTATATACCACTAATACCTGCATGTTATTCTAAGAAATATATAAAAAAATATAATATACTTAGGAAAGGTTAATTAAATTTCACCAATAATGTATTTAGAAAAAACATCAAATATATTTTTACTAGAAATTGATTAATTTAAACCTTTATCAATCATAAAAACCAAGTGAATGACATGCGAACCTATGCTCTAATCCATGATGCATGAAATCACCTATTCTTACCCATCGATCCAAGAGATAAAATCCCATAAATCATAAGAGCCAAAACCATTTTCATAACTTGAGGTAAAATTGGTCGATAGTAAAAAATGAAAACTAAAATATCAATCACATACCTATAAATGTGGACATCCCTCATAAATGGGTTAGATACTCCTAGGAATGAGTTACAAACCAAGTCTCAACTACAACCTATCTTTTATCTACCAAAACCCAAATAGTAAGACAAAAGAAACAACTCTATGATACTACTTAGTCACACCCCATCCCAAATCATCTGATCTAGGTTGGAGGGTCACATGACCACATGCATGCCTCTTGAAGCACAAGAGGATAATGATTAGAAGCAAGGGCCTAAGAGGCACTATGGGGAGATGATTCCCTTAATAATAGAAAAATATTAGAGTATTCATACAATAATAGAATCAATAATCAGAGTAAGAAGAAAAACTAAAATGTGTAAGATCATGAAACAGAAATAATAATAATAATATACCATGCTATATCAAAATATCATACAAGTAATTCAACAGTTAGAATATATATCCTCATATGTAGAATATCTATAAAGAAGGTAAAATAAATAAAGATTCATCTCTGTAACTTATCTTGAATTCTCTCCCAACATCACCTTGACCAAACTTCTCCTCTTGTACATCTGAATTGACTAGGGACCCTTCCCTCTTCTAAATCCCTAACCAATAGTGGCTACATGTGCACTATATTACCATGTAGGGTGTGAGTATAAACCCAATAGGACACCACCAATTAATCATTATCATAAATTCAATAGGCCATATAAAATTGCATGAGATGATAGAAAAAAAAACATATAATTAGTTGGGTCATCATGAACTAACCAGGCCACCACAAACCTCAGTCCCATATATTTCAGCTCCATGCCAAAAGATAATTCATATCTAACCAGTCACATAATCTGAACAAGGTGACCTAATTCTTCCCATGACTTAATCATCTCACTGAGGGATAACCATAATATATTAAGAATAAATATAATAATTCATTATATGAGTAAACAATCTCATTGATGGATAGCCAAAATATTCCCAACATAATAACACAATTTATTCAACAACTCAACTATTGTTGGAGTTGTCCAGCTGCATGGTAGGTGGTTGGTTCACCTACCTCACAAACCAAGGACTTCAAACATGGTTGCTGTACATGAAGTCCCTGTTTATTTAGAAGCCATGGGAGAAGTCCATGGTAGGTGGAGGATGGATGGGAGTTGTATCAAACTTGACACCTCCCACCATGGCTATAAAAGGAGGACCTGGGGAGCCTTCCAGTATAATCAATCCGAGCCAAGAGAGCTCTTACAATCAAGATAGCCTTGGGAGCTCTATGTGTGAGAGAGGTGTAGAGTGAGTTTTTGTAAATATTTGTTCTAGTTGAAATAACTATCATTTTCTACCTCCATTATTCTCTATTCGTGATCAGTGAATCACAATAGTGGTAGCAGGGGGAGGTTCGGGTGAAACGACAGCGGGAAGTGGAATTTTTTCGGTGACTGGAAAATTCAAGTTGCCTAGAATTGTGTTTTGAAGGAATATTCTGAAAGCCTATGTCGAGAATATTCCAACGATACAAACGACATCGAAAACAGAGCTAAAAAAAGCTTCCTAGGCCCAGTCAAAATTTGGTTAAACTTCAAGTGCTATAGTACCCCCTTGCCAGAGAAGAAGGTATTGTTTATGAGCCGGTGAAATTTTCGGCGAGTTTCCAGCAGCTGCTCCGGCATGCCACATCATCGACACATCATTTCCATGTCACAGTTGATCTCAACCATTAATACTATTTTGATCATATATTGATCAATTGGTGTCTGATTTCGACGATCTAGGAGTCGATTCCACCATTTTTGACTGTTATAGATGCAACAGTGAGCTCTATTTTTTCATATTCTACACCAAATTTTTCAGAATTAAAATTAAATGGAGGGATTATAAATATGAGGGATGATCATGTTGACTTCTTTTAAAAACTCCATTTTAAATTATTGAATGGAAGATCTCCTCAATGATAAAAATATTTTTGACGCCATTGATAACGAGGGAGTCAACTCTGATATCACCAAGAAAGTAGAGTGGAAAAAGATGAACAATAAGACAATCAGTAAAATCCTCCAATAGACCAATCACAACATTTACCACCATGTTTCTCAAGAGACTGGTATGTACAAACTTTGGAAAAAGTTAGAAAATACATACCAGTCAGAGACCGCTCGAAAAAAAATACTCTTGTTGAAGCGGTTGATGAATATTCAACTACAGAGTGGAAGCTCTATAGCTGAACACACTAGAGAGTTCCAAAGTCTGGTGAACCATTTGGTGGCTTCCAAAAAGACTCTAAATGATGAAGATTAGGAGGAACACTTACTCTACACACTTCCTGATGGCTGGGATACGCTTGTCATCTCACTGAGCAACTCAGCGCCCAGAGGAAAACTTACCATGGCGATGGTAAAAGATGCACTATTCAATGAGGAAGCCCAAAGAAATGATGGGAGTTAGAACCAAACGCAAGCACTTGTTCTCTATAAGTGAGTGAGACAAAAAGGAATAGGTCGTGGGGTAGGAACCATATTTCAAAGAAAGAGTAGAGGAAGGTCCACAAATGATAGGAGGCCAACATAAAAATGATACCATTGTGGCGTAGAGGGATACATAAAGAAGAAATGTTGAAAGTTTCTATAAGAAATGGGTCAAAGTAGAAACCAGTAAATAAGAAATGAAGATACACATGTGAGCATCATCAGAGAAGTTATTATTTTCTCCAAAGACAAAGAAGAGACATGCTTTCATACATCAGGCCAAGACACTGAATGGGTGGTCAATACTACTGCATTGTACCACGTCACTCCACATCATGAGTATTTATTGAATTATCAAGCTTATGACTTTGGTGTAGTCAATATGGGGAATACCAGTTTGGTGGATATTGTTGGCATGGGTGATATCCAGGTCAAGATGAATGTTGGACACAAAATCACCCTGAAGGATGTTTGGCATGTTCCAAGTATTCAACTAAACTTTCTATCAGGTATATCCTTTTATCGACATGGCTATGGAAACATCTTTAGAAATGGAGCATGGAAGATGACAAAAGGATCCATCATCATCGTCAGAGGACACATATGCGGTACGTTGTGAAAAACTCATGTGAAGGTATGTGCATACATCCTCAACATGGTGGAAAGAGAGACTTCATCCAATATATGGAATAGAAGACTTGGCCACATGAGTGAAAGAGGGTTATCTACCCTGACGAAGAATAAGTAAATCAGTATCAATAAGGATGCATCACTTGATCCTTACAAATACTACTTGTATGGGAAGAAATATAGAGTTTCGTTCAATACTATTTCATCAAGGAGATCAAAGTTTCTAGATCTAGGGCACTCAGATGTATGCAGACCCATGGAGGTAGATTCACTCAGAGGTAATAAATATTTCTTATTCTTTATTGATGATTCATATTGAAGGGTGTGGGTGTTCTTCTTGCAGATGAAAGAGCAAGTATTGAAATACTTCAAGATGTTCCACACCATGGTGGAGTGTGAAATTGGAAATAAGTTGAAGTGTCTTCATTTAGACAATGGAGAAGAGTACACATCCATAGAATTTGATTCCTATTGTAGGAGTTAGGGCTTACGACATGAGAGGATGGTCCCTCGCACCCCACAACACAACGGAGTTGTAGAAAGGATAAAGAAAACCATCATGGAGAAGGTTAGAAGCATGATGAGTTTGGATATTCTCCCTAAGACATTATGTAGAGAAGTTGTTTAGGTTGAATGCTACCTCATCAATAGATCACCATCGATATTGCTGAATTTTGAGATTCCATGGAAGAGATGGTCTGGTAAACATCCCTCTTACTCTCATTTACAAGTATTTAGATGTTTGGAATTTTTATATGTATCCAAGGAGCTCAGGAAAAAGCTAGATGGGAGATCTACTTCATGTATCTTCATCGGCTATGAAGATGAGGAGTTTTGATACAAGATTTGGGACCTGAAGGAGAAGAAGGTGATTAGAAGAGAGATGTCATGTTCCATGAGAACCGGATGATCAAGGACATTCAAAATCCTAGAATGTATCGAAGGGAAAATGTTGAGAACTCAATTCATGATCCAACACCTATACCAGCACCACCTATCATTGAAGAGGAGGAGGTTCAAGAATAATCATCAACAGTGGACCAGGAGGTAGTGGAGGAGGATATTGAGTAGGGGGAGACTCAATCCTCTCTAAAAGAAGTTGCAGAACCATCACAGGAGCTATGTGATATTGTGCCACCCGAACATAACATTTCACAGGTTCGAAGATTTTCACAAGGATTCCATCAACAAAATATTCAGATTCATATTAACTGCTGCTGACTGATGAGGGGGATCCATAAGGATACCATGGAGTAGTGTCTCATCCCAAAAAACTGAATTTGTTGCATGCAATGGAGGATGAGATTGATTCTTTGATGAAGAACCAAACATATGATTTGGTGGAATTACTCAAAGGTAAAAAGGCACTAACAAAAAAATGGGTGTTCAAGCTAAAGAAGGATGACAAGAAAAGGAGGTTAAGCATAAATCTCAGTTAGTTGTCTAGGGATTCCTTCAGAATAAAGGATTTGACTTTGATGAGATATTTTCCGAGTCATTTTAAGATTGGTGGCTATCTTGGACTTGGAGTTTGAACAGATGGACGTGAAGAAAAATTTTCTTCATAGTGACCTCTCCGAGGAGATCTATATGAAACAACCTGAAGGTTTTGAGGTTTCTGGACAAGAAAACCTCATCTACAAATTGAAGAAGAGATTGTACGCACTGAAACAGGCTCCCAGAAAGTGGTACAAGAAGTTTGACTCATTCATGGTGAGTCATGGGTACAAGAGGACACATGCAGACTAGTGTGTCTATATCCAGAGATTTCAGGATGGTAACTTTGTTTCCCTTATACTTTATATTGATGACATATTGATCATTGGGAAGGATGTGGTGCAGATTATCCGATTGAAGGAGTTATCCAAGTCTTTTGATATGAAGGACTTGGAAGCATCTCAACAGATTTTGGGTATGCATATCATTCGTGACAGAATGATGAAGTTGTTATGGATATCTTAGGAGAAGTATTTTTAACGTGTCCTGAAACGTTTCAACATAGAAAAATCCAAACCAGTGATCATTCCTCTTCTCGACCATTTGAAGTTGAGCAAGAGTTCATGACCATTGTTCAAAGAATAAATTGAGGCGATGGAGATGATACCATACTCCTCAGTATTTGGAAGCTTTATGTATATTATGGTGAGTACAAGAATAGACATTGCCCATGTAGTGGCAATTGTGATCCGATTTCTCTCCAATACCGGGAAGCAACGTTGGGATACAGTCAAGTAGATTTTGAGGTATCTGAAAGGTACTTCAAGGTTATGTTTGTGCTATAGGGGAGATGAACCTATATTGGAGGGCTATACAGATGCATATATGATTGAAGATCCTGATAGTAGGAAGTTTACATCAAGATATATCTATATTTTTGTAGGAGGACCGTATCATGACAGTCAAGGTTGCATAAGTGTGTTGCTTTATCCACAACAGAAGCAGAATACATTGCTGCTTCAGAAGCAATCAAAGAGATGTTGTGGCTAATGCATTTTTTCCAGGAGATCAGATTCAGCTAGAAGGAGTATAAGGTTCATTGCGATAGTCAAATTTATTTGGACTTGATCAAGAACTCCATCTACCATTCTCGGACTAAGAAAATCGACATTCGCTATCATTGGATACGCGAAGTGATGGATCAACAGCTGCTACGACTTGTGTAGATACACACGAAGGAGAACCCGAAAGATATGTTGAAAAATATGGTTGCTTGAGAGAAGATATACCTTTTCATATACTCAATAGGATTGTAGCTGGAGGGGGAGAATTATTGGAGTTATCTAGCTGCATGGTAGGTGGCTGTTGCACCTACCTCACCAACCAAGGACTTCAAACATGGCTGCTGCACATGCAGTCCCTGTTTATTTAGAAGTCATGGGAGAAGTATATGATAGGTGGTGGATGTGTGAGAGTTGTGTAAAACTTGAAACCTCCCACCATGACTATAAAAGGATGTATTGGAGTGCCTTCTAGTATAATCAATCCGAGCCAAGAGAGCTTTTCCAATCAAGAGAGCCTTGAGAGCTCCATGTGAGAGAGAGGTGTAGAGGGAGTTTTTGTAAAGATTTGTTCAATTTGAAATAAATGTCATTTTACCCCTCCATTCTTCTTTATTAGTGATTAGAGAATCACAAAAACTATCTCATTAATAGATAACCACAATATAATCAACACAGAAAACAAAATCTATTCCACAAATCAACCACCTCAATGATGGATAACCACCATATAGTTAGTAAAAATAGCACATATAATCACACTAGGAAAAAACATTATTATATATGGTTTACACACACCAACATTCTAATTAAATAATATAGAAGAGTTCTCATAGGGTTACACACACCCACATGAGAGTTCTCACCTAAGCACACAACTGAAAACACCCAGTTCTCTTGATATATTGAAGATAAGTCCATGATTCTAACAACCCATGGGGAAGGAATGCCTCATATAACAAGTGAAAAAGAAAGGAACCCAACATCCTAGATGTACTCAAAGAAGGAAGGAAAAAAATTCTAGCTGTTATTAACAATGTAAACCCTATAGAGAGGTAAAGAGGGGGGTAAAGATGGGTGGAGGTGGTATCGTCGATGGATCATTTCCCTATCAATTTATAGTTTTGGTTGATTTGTGATTATTGAGTAATTTTAATTTAAGCTATCTTCATTATTTTTTTCAACTTCTACAATTGCAGATGGAAGTCCGATTGTACTTCGTTATCATCATAACCCACGTTTGTGTTTTCTTGGTTTTGTCTCACCATTTTTCAAGCATTCATCACCGAAAATCATTTGTCCGGTGAATTGACTATTATGTATACCGATTACCATTGTGATTGATTACCAGAATCATGTTCATCAATTTGAAATTGACGGTAAGTATGACAACGCAAGGATGAAATCTGGATGACGATAAAGCACAAAGGAATAAAAGAAACGATTTTCTTCGCATGCGATAGAGATGAAAAGAATGATGGGGCTTCAATGGAAGATCAAGATGGTAGTGATTGGAGGCCGAAAATCATTTTCCAATAGTAGCAGACTCACAGATGATGCATCTAGTGGAGGATCTTGAACCAATCGCTGCTATTGGAAATTGTCTGTTAGGCTCCTAGTAGCCACGTCACAAGATCATTCTGTGTTGGGTAATTGAAAGCTGCAATGATCCCTCACTAGGGATGAGTGATCTTGTGATGTGGATACTAGGAGACTACACAATTTATAATTGGACATGAGATTCCTCAGCACCCTAGGGGTTGCCTTTGAAATATGATGTTGTGGCTTCCAACACCAGGCTTTGTGGACTCTTCACCATTCTAAGCCCCATTGGATTCTCGTGTATGGTGACTTCGAGGATTGGAGCTGTGGTGATCAGGACTTCTCTACATATGTGAACCTTAGTTCCTGGATCATTCAGGTGACATGCTTCTTTTTTCCTTTTTATGTTTTTCAAGACATTTTACTGGGTATGTTTATATCCATCCATGCATGGGCTTTGTGCCCAAATGTGTTTTGTCTTTGAAGTTGGCACACATATTGGGGATATTATTATGGATTTGGAGTTGATGTGACCTATTAGGATTTGGAACTTTATGACTTTGGGTAGTTGTGTTGGTGGATCTTGGTTGTAGTAGTAGGTAATGTTTGTGTTTTGATCCAGTTTGCAGGAAGGATTGATTTTTCCTTGGTTGATTGTTAGTTTCTATTCTTGGATATTAGACTTGAATTCTGCCCAAGGAAAAAAAATTCAAGAAGAATAGACACTACTTGAACCCACTCCTCTCTAGAAGGTGAGTTGAGAGGGAAAAAATTGAAGTTCCTCATGATCCACAAGTCTCTGCACACACATATCATCCACTTGGATCAACCATAATCATCACCAAAACCATGAAATTCTTAAACCATCACAGGATACCCATGCCTATCCTATACATGCAACCTGGATGAGGGAGTAATGACCACATACTCTAATATATCTATGCAGATCAACCATAGCCAACATCGAGAAAACATTATAACCACATTGGGGATGTCATGCTTTGCTAAAGGAAGAGATCAACTATGAAGAGAACCATCACCACCCATGGAATATCAACTCATGCACCATGAGAGGGCCCCATGAGAAAACATAGACCGGTATGGACGACCCATGACCCACCCTATAGGGGATGTAGAATCCATCAAATGAAGGAACTAATCGCACATCTAACTATAACATATTCTTATGAAAAGAATCTAAAGCCAGGTTCTGTGATGCTACTACTCAGTATAAACCTATTATGATTTTTTGATGAAAGAGGACTATTGAAAAAATTTCACATACATTGCTCCATATCCCTCAATCATAAATCCTATATCTTCCGAATGGATATTCACTAGGGAGACCATATTGGAAAAGGAGAGGTGGTATAACTCCTCCATCCTCTAAACCTAATCCACATTCACCAATACTGACTCAAGGGTGTATGGGTATAATGAGAGATTCCTCTATGAATCTCACACCTATCTAGTGAACCACTCAGCTGTAAAGAGGGTACCACTCATGCCTAGAAAAACACTAGAGTCTACAACCCTCCATCCTCCAAGATACCATAATCCACAAAAAAACCTCAGAGGGTATTTATCTCTGAAGATATGTGGGAGTTCTATGAACAAAACCCAATTACACCATGGGATGTCTACATCCCTTGCACCTGCTCTGCTCCAACATATAAACCCTGTCACTGTCACTAAGGGATTAAGGTATGAAACCGATACTAAATCATATTTACAAATACATACGATATAGAAGAGGACCTTACCATCACATTTTATGTGAAAATATACTTGGAATAGAATCTTCTTATATCTAAATATGGCTCTAAGGTAAGAAAGTACACAAAACCTGACAAGAAGGAAGCACACAACGTGTAATAGGAGTACATGATGTATACACCACATGCCTTGACCTGGAAATGTACCTCATAAAAAATTAGCATGCACTTACTAATTATAAAACATGTCCCTATGACACACATAGTGTATATCATATAGGTACTTTGTCACGAACCAGCCCGGGTCGACCCTGAACCGGTCACCCGAGCCAGCTCGCGGCATGGCCCGAGGGGCGTTCCCGATCCCCACGGGCTGACAACTAGTGCCGAGCATCAAAAATCTAACCGTTGGGAATGATTTGGCCCATGAAAAAAAGATAACCAAACAAATAAAGACTGTCAATAGGATAAAATACTTGCGGAAGAAAGAAAATAAAAGTACATACCTCCTTGTGACCCTTCAAGTCACCACCCAACTCAGAACAAAGTCTGCTCCAACATTGAGTAGCTGAACCAGGAACCTCAACAAGAAACTGAACCTGCAACTGGAAAGATATAATAGGCGTGAGCACCAAGATGCTCAGTAGGGATGCCAAGAATAAACCACTGAATCCAACCCTTCTCTTTTCCAAAACAGACCAATGACACAAGTTTGAAATACAGACATAAAAGTAGGGTTTTCACATTTTAAAATATGCAACATGTTGTTCTTATTTAAAAACCCAATACATGCTACACACCATTTCCAAAATCATTTTCCATTTTATAAATGAAATCCAAACAGAAAATACCAAAGCTGGGCTAGAGTAAAGCAAGTGAAAGTGAAACTGAAAATAAACCAGTGCAACAAAAAGTAAACAAGAAATGTAAGTAATTCAGTAACCATAGGTGATCCTAAACATCCCTAGAAGACCCCTGAACGTACTCGGTTTTGGAACCACCTGCCAACATATGGTGAAGCTCCTAAGTCTATAACCAATTGGCTGCCCTAACTGACCAATCCAGTGTAAAATCCCACCTGGCCTAAAAACAAATCCAGGAGGTACCAACCCGTCTAATCAGGGTTGGTCAGCAACCATCACTCGATCATCTAAAAGACGCCCAGGAACCCATGGTGGTTATAATAATAATACTGTGTAAGTAGGAAGGCCCTCACACACATGACTCATCTCACCGCACTTGCCTACCCCAAACACGGACGCTTCCTATGCGTTCACCCATAAAGGGTTACCCTATATAGGAGTGGCCCATATATCTATATATAAGAATACATGTCCAACATACAAAGTTCAACCTGGGCCGTCACATCATTCGGTTATCAAAAACACTTTATTAAACACTTGGAGTTGTAAATCGGGCCTCTAGTTTTACATAATCAATGTCTTTATGAAAACATTGAAAAAGATCTTCCAAAACAACCCTAAACACCACTTTTGTATTTAAAAAAAATCCAAATGGGCATATACGCATTGATTTATTTTCAAACCTATTTAAAGAACCACACAAAGAGACCCACATCATTTAGAAAATAAGAACCACTTATAAACCAAGGATTTGAGAAAAATACCAATTCAAAGAGACGCAAAATCATTTCATCAAAAGTATTAAGTTCCATGAAATCAACGAATGTAGGACAAAAAAGTTTCATAAAATGTTTCTACCAGCAAACACCACTCAAAACGTCCAACAGTACCATTTACAGGTAAAGGCAGTTAGTTCCAACCAAGTTGGCATGGCATAAACATGTGCGTAAATAGAGGACCATCCAAAAATCCATTTTTAATCAAATATTTCAACTGTAAAACACTACCATAAGTTAACTATAAACATGCTAGAGGTGAGAAACATAATCTAAAATTTAATTAAGAAAGATCAAGCATCAAATTGATTAAAATTGGGAGAAAAGTCACGGAAACACCTACACATAACCAATTGACTATTTCAAAGCTGTTTTCAACACTTTTAACCATTAAAGAAACAATGAAATAAATAAACTATCTGGATTATAAGGGTGAAAATAAAATTTATAAACTAAATGAAACCATGAAAGTGCCTATGGAAAACTTCAGAAAGAGAGAAGGAATGGAAACGCCTACCTTGAACAATGGTCACACCAAGCTTTCTAACTCAAGCAGTAGCTCACACGCACACACGCACTTCCATATATATATATATATATACATATCCTTAAACTAATGCACATGTTCCCCACGCCATGAGGGAACACACACACAAAAGATACATATACCTATACATTTACATACCTGGGAAAATGCGTGCACACCTTCGAAACTGACCGCAACTCCCTACGATAAATTCTCGGGACTCAAAAACACCACAAATACCTAAAATAAAATTAATCCAAACAAAGGAATCAAGATACGATTCAAAAACCAACTCTATAGAAATCACCAAGTTCACAAGTAAAACTCAAATCACATCTTCACCATTTTTATAAAACAAAACTAAAGGAAATACCCCCAAAATCACGTCAATTTACTTTAACATATACATAATTAAACAATCGCAATGAAGACCAAATTTAACCAATTCCACCAATGCCAAATCATCACAAAAGATGTAAAAGGATACCATAGGGATGTGAATCATATTTTAAAAATTATCAAAGAAATATTTGACACTTAAACAAGCATAACACCGTAGATGCATGCTGACATAAACTAGGAACCGACTCAAAAACATATTTTTAACCAATTATAAAAATTTCAGAACTCTATAGCAAGATAATTAAGTGCATAACAAAGCTGAGAAACAAGTTTTAAAACAAAAAGGAAGAGCACAAATATTAGCAGAGTAATCCAGAGATAAAATACGCAAACTCACCTACCCCAGAGGTGCGTGAATCAAACAACGCTTCAATGGAAGGGGGAAATGAACTTCACGGACTAAACGCATACCCTAGATACCGAAAAAAACGTGAAAAAAGAACCAAAGTATTAGGGTGATGATAGATTTGATAAGAAAACCAAAAATAATAATAGAAAAAAATAGAAATATACCGGAAGAGGAGAACACCAGGAAATGAGGTCGCGCAAGGAGAGGCCACACAAGGGGGGGCGCTGGACAGGCTAAGGCGTCAGACAACAACGGTGTGAGGCGAGGGCGACGGGGACCCACTGGTGCGTGAGGTCGGTTTTGCGGAGGGTACTGAAGGTAGCATGGGAGAACATCGGAGGCCTAACGGAGGGCTTGCGGACGACCAGGTTGCAGGCATGGCTGGAGGACAGGGGGTGCGGGGTCATGGCCGGGAGGAGGGGACGGGGCGCAGGTTAGGGGAGGTGGGTTCGAACCGAGAGGGGAAGGGGGGGGGACTGGTAGGCGGAGGGGCTGGAGCCGAGCAGGGAGCAGCGAGCAACATGGTGGCGACGAGATTTAGAGGGGGAGCACTCGGGCACTGCGCACAGGAGCCAGGGGGAGGGCGACGAGCAGAAGGGTGGGGGTGATGGGATTAGAGAGGGGGATGCAGGAAAGAGGGTAGGTTTAGGGTTAATAATAATAATAATAATAATAATCATAATCATAAAACATAATAATAATAATAATAACAATAAAACTAATAAGAATGAATAAAACCAATAATACTAATAATAATTTCTTATCAATTTTATTTTAAGTAATATTTATATTTACAACAATTTTATAAAAATAGTATTATTACCAAATTAAATAAAAATAATATTACCACTTGTACAAATATATTGTCATTTTTATAATTTAAATATTAACCTTGTTTTATCGTTATAAAATTCTATTTAGCTTTGTTTTTTTTCCAGTAAATTTAATCTATTCATCCAATTTTATTATTTATTCGATCATTTGGGCGACAACGCATTCAATACGACCAAGCGCACGATCATCGCTACCGATACGGTGACCGCACACCGGTCCGAGGCCCACCAAAACATCAAACATCGAAAATATCAAACCAGGTCCCAACTAATCCTCGTCCAAATGGCGCGGGACCAAGAAAAGAATAAAAATAAAATAAAATAAATAGGAATCTGAGATCGGGGTGTGACAATTCTCCCCACCACAGACACTTTATGTCCCCAGAAAGTCACCAAGCCAACAGTTGATATAACTAGAGTCCATGACCAAACCCAACTAGAAGAAACCGAGAGGCTCGGGGTGACCTTTACAAACACACGTCACACCTGACCAACTCATGAACAATCACTGCCCGAAGTTGAGGGGAGAACACAGAAGGGTTCTCCCCACCACAAGAATTCACTAACATGGAAACCCTTGAAACTTGAACACACTACTACCCCCCCAAGGGGGGAAAATGCGGGAACTCCCAAACCAAACTCGTTCATTTTCCCAACATGGACCAAATAACACACCTAAGCCTTTGTCGAAAATCTTCCTACAAAATAACCCACCAAATTAAGGATGAAGAATTAACTCAACACCTCAATCAGTTTTCACGAAACGAACATCCCCCTAATGAACATCGCTAAGATCAACTCAAATCAGAACAAGTTGGTTTATTCACTAGCCCACACCATTCAAAGAGACCGAACAGTTTAAAAACTACACTGAGAGAAGATAATACCACTTGGATTGTGGGAGAATGAGCTCATCACACCCCCAAAACAAGGATGAGATTACGAAAGCAATGAGAATAAAACAAGGAAAATTTGGATATTTCCATCCCAAAGCTAAAAACATTATCCAGACCGAGGCTCCACACACCCTCGGCAACTCCTTACTGTGCGCGAGCTTCACCCCGAGGCCTGTGGCTGGGGCCCTGATGAATGAAGCGTCTCCTGCCTCACAGTCAAGCATTTTCATCCTCTAGTCTCTAACTCCTTCCTCCCGAATGATGCTTCTTTCAAAACTCTCTCCGGGGACCCGAACAACAGCACAGTAGCAAGAATTCAGAGGGATGCGACAAGGTGACTTAGAATCCCTGAACTGGCCACGCTAGTGGCATACGTGAGAATGGTCCAATAAACTGGGAGTCGGTACAGATGAAGATAGCTTCTTGGAGACAGGTTCCTCCAGCATGAACTCCTTGTCAGATGGAGAACCTTCACGAGAGCCGACCCCCACCAACTACACCCCAGACTCTAACGACGATGAGACGTCCCACCTTTACTAGTCCAGAACTGAACCCTCAAATAACTCTGGGATGGTAAGAACCTTAACTACCATGGGAGTTCCCAAAAACCCGAAGACACACTATCTTTATGAACTATACAAAGGCCTCTAACAGACATCGATTACCTCGATAAGAAGGCAACACACAAAAAGAACTGGGAACTAGGCATAACTCATTGACAACTTTTGGAGGCTTTCTGGGTGACATATTCATAAAAACACAAAAACACCATTGAAACTGACATCATGCCAAAACTCAATCAAAGCAACAACACAAGACAAGGGGAAAAGGCCCATAAGCCAAACATATACAAATACAAGCATAAATCACTTTTTAAAAACCATTACTTCTTTAAAATTTTAAAACTCACCTATGGAACCTTTTGAACCGTCACATGTGCACTCATTAAATCTCGCTCACATCATGTGCAAACAAGTACCCCCACACACTCTTCGTATATACCCACGCACGTGTGACCCTCCATAAGGAGTGATAAGGTTCAAGCACTTATTTTCCTTACCAAATCCAAACACATACTAAGTTTTTTTTTCAAACTGATACACTTTCTCTTTAAAAACCCACTTTACTAATTTCAAAATCAAATTTTGAAGAAATCCCTTTTTTTCATTTCGAAATCACTTAAATTTTTAATACACGCTCACATCAACCGAGTTCAAAACAAAACACAACCAACTATAAACCATCGGAATGAGGGACTAGTGTCTATGCCTAACCCGGAGACATGGTGGTGAGCCATGCCCCGAGTAAGGCATAACCCTAAGAGGACCTTAAACTGGGCACTTGGACTCTACATGGGTCACCACCCCACGTGAGGCCACAACGTGAACCGATTCGCTCCCATTTCCATCCCTCAATACAAAATAACCAAAGAAAAAAGACTCAAATCCTGGACTAACCCTGGTAACTCAGGTCTCGTTGCGAGCGGTGGTGATCAGGCACCGACTCGTAACCAACCTACTGAGTCCCGACAATCCTAATATCCTTCTACCAAACACCCCAAATAACAAGAACCTCCTCTGATACCATTTTGTCATGAACCATCCCGGGTCGACCCTGAACCGGTCACCCGAGCCAGCCCGCGACATGGCCCGAGGGGCGTTCCCGATCCCCGCAGGATGGAAACTAGTACCGGGCATCAAAAATCTAATCGTTGGGAATGATTTGGCCCATGAAAAAATATAACAAAACAAATAAAGACTGAAAATAGGATAAAATACTAGCGGAAGAAGTAAAATAAAAGTATATACCTCCTTGTGACCCTTTAGGTCACCACCCAACTCAGAGAAAAGTCTGCTCCAACATTGAGCAGCTGAATCGGGAACCTCAACAAGAAACTGAACCTGCAACTGGAAAGATATAATAGGTGTGAGCACCAAGATGCTCAGTAGGGATACCAAGAATAAACCACTGAATCCAACCCTTCTCTTTTCCAAAACAGACCAATGACACAAGTTTGAAATACAGACATAAAAGTAGGGTTTTCACATTTTAAAATATGAAACATGTTGTTCTTATTTAAAAACCCAACACACGCTACACAAAATTTCCAAAATCATTTTCCATTTTATAAATGAAATCCAAACAGAAAATACCAAAGCTGGGCTAGAGTAAAGCAAGTGAAATTGCAACTGAAAATAAACCAGTGCAACAAAAAGTAAACAAGCAATGTAAGTAATTCAGTAACCATGGGTGATCCTAAACATCCCTAGAAGACTGCTGAACGTACTCAGTTTCGGAACCACCTACCGGAATATGGTGAAGCTTCTAAGTGTATAACCAACTGGCCGCCCTAACTGACCAATCCAGTGGCAAAGCCCACCTGGCCTAACAACAAATCTAGGGGGTACCAACTCATCTAATTGGGGTTGGTCAAAAACTATCACTCGATCATCTAAAATATGCCCAGGAACCCATGGTGGTTATAATAATAATATTGTGTAAGTAGGAAGGCCCTCGCATGCGGGACTCATCTCACCGCACTTGCCTACCCCAAACACGGATGCTTCCTATACGTTCGCCCATAAAGGGTTACCCTAGATAGGGGTGCCCCATATATCTATATATAAGAATAAATGTCCAACATACAAAGTTCCAACTGGTCCGTCACATAATTCAGTCATCAAAACCAATTTATTAAACACTTGGAGTTGTAAATCGGGCCTATAGTTTTACATAATCAATGTCTTTATGAAAACATTGCAAAAGATCTTCCAGAACAACCCTAAACACCACTTTTGTATTTAAAAAAAATCCAAATGGGCATATACGCATTGATTTATTTTCAAACCAATTTAAAGAACCACACAAAGAGACCCACATCATTTATAAAATAAGAACCACTTATAAACAAAGGATTCAAGAAAAATACCAATTCAAAGAGACGTAAAATCATTTCATCAAAAGCATTAAGTTCCATGAAATCAACCAACGCAGGAAAAAAAAGTTTCATAAAATGTTTCTACCAACAAACACCACTCAAAATGTCTAATAGTACCATTTGTAGGTAAAGGCATTTAGTTCTAACCAAGTTGGCATGGCATAAACATGTGCGTAAATAGAGGACCATCCAAAAATCCATTTTTAATCAAATATTTCAACTGTAAAACACTACCATAAGTTAACTATAAACATGATAGAGGTGCGAAACATAATCTAAAATTTAATTAAGAAAGATCAAGCATCAAATTGATTAAAATTGGGAGCAAAGGCATGGAAACACCTACACATAACCAATGGACTATTTCAAAGCTGTTTTCAACACATTTAACCATCAAAGAAACAATGAAATAAATAAAATATATGTATTATAAGGGTACAAATAAAATTTATAAACTAAATGAAACCATGAAAGTGCATATGGAAAACTTCGAAAAGAGAGAAGGGATGGAAACTCCTACCTCAAACAATGGTCACACCAAGCTTTCTAACTCAAGCAGCAGCTCGCATGCACACATGCACTTCAATATATATATATATATATATACATATCCTTAAACTGATGCACGTGTTCCCCATGACATGAGGGAACATGCACACAGAAGATACATATACCTATACATTTCCATACCCGGTAAAATGCGTGCGCACCTTCGAAACCGACCGAAACTCCCTACAATAAATCCTCGGGACTCAAAAACACCACAAATCCCTAAAATAAAATTAATCCAAACAAAGGAATCAAGATACGATTCAAAAACCAACTCTATAGAAATCACCAAGTTCACAATTAAAACTCAAATCACATTTTCAACATTTTTATAAAACAAAACTAAAGGAAATACCCCCAAAATCACATCAATTTACTTTAACATATACATAATTAAACAATCACAACAAAGACCAAATTTAACCAATTCCACAAATTCAAAATCATCACAAAATATGTAAAAGGATACCATAGGGATGCGAATCATATTTTAAAAATTATCAAAGAAATATTTGACACTTAAAAAAGCATAACACCATAGATGCATGCTGACATAAACCAGGAACTGACTCAAAAACATATTTTTAACCAATTCTAAAAATTTCAGAACTCTATAGAAAGATAATTAAGTGCATAAAAAAGCTACGAAACAAGTTTTAAAACAAAAAGGAAGAGAAAAAATATTAGCGGAGTGATCCAAAGATAAAATACGCAAACTCACCTACCCCGGAGGTGCGCGAATCCAACAATGCTTCAATGGAAGGGGGAAATGAACTTTGCGGACTAAACGCATACCCTAGATACTGAGAAAAACATGCAAAAAAGAACCACGATATTAGGGTGATGAAATATTTGATAAGAAAACCAAAAATAATAATAGAAAAAAACAAATAGAAATATACCGGAAGAGGAGAACACTGGAAAATGAGGTCGCGCAAGGAGAGGCCACACAAGGGGGGCCGCTAGACGGGATAAGGCGTCAGACAACAACAGTGTGAGGCGAGGGCGACGGGGACCCACTAGTGCGTGAGGCCGGTTGTGCGGAGGGCGCATGAGGCAGCATGGGAGAACAACAGAAGCCTAACAGAGGGCCTACAGATGACTGGGTTGCAGGCGCGGCTGGCGGACAGGGGGTGCGGGGTCATGGCCGGGAGGAGGGGATGGGGCGTGGGTTAGGGGAGGCGGGGTTGAATCGAGAGAGAAAGGGGGGGGAGCTGGCAGGCGGAGGGGCTGGAGCCGGGTAGGGAGTGGCGAGCAGCATGGTGGTGATGAGATTTGGAGGGGGAGCGCTCGGGCACTGCGCACATGAGCCAGGGGGAGGGCGACGAGCAGAAGGGTGGGGGCGACGGGATTAGAGAAAGGGATGCGGGAAAGGGGGTAGGTTTAGGGTTAAAATAATAATAATAATAATAATCATGAAACATAATAATAATAATAATAATAATAATAATAATAATAGAAATAAAACTAATAAATATGAATAAAACCAATAATACTAATAATAATTTCTTATCAATTTTATTTTATGTAATATTTATATTTAAAACAATTTTATAAAAACAATATTATTACCAAATTAAATAAAAATAATATTACCATTTACGCAAATATATTGTCATTTTTATAATTTAAATATTAACCTTGTTTTGTTGTTATAAAATTCTATTTAGCTTTGTTTTTTTTCAGTCAATTTAATCTATTCATTCAATTTTATTATTTATTTGAACATTCGGGTGACAACGCATTCACTACGAACAAGAGCACAATCATCGCTACCGGTACGGTGACCGCACACCGGCCCGAGGCCCACCAAAACATCAAACATCGAAAATATCAAACCAGGTCCCAACTAATCCTCGTCCAAATGGTCCAGGACCAAGAAAAGAATAGAAATAAAATAAAATAAATAGGCATCTGAGATCGGGGTGTGACATACTTGGTCATGTACCCTAACCCAAGTCATTTCATGTTTCCTGACATGGCGTGTACTTGTACACACCATGTTCTACACACGAGAGTTTGTTCATGTACATGGAAATACCTAAATTCATGTAACTGAGGGTCCTATATGGAGTTTCCATATATCCAACATGCTATGAAAACATCATCTCTAACTTGATATGCACCGATCAACCACATGGCATGCAATTGGGATTTCTAGATGTAGTCCACCTATGATCTACCCAATTCCCTCAAAACACCTGAAAATTGATCAAAAATGATTACAGAGACAAAAAATAGGAAATATAAACCCTGAAAAAAATAAAAAACAACACTATTTTAATTTAAATTAGGTGGAATTGAAATAACTATCCCTAACTCATGGTAGATCATCATAGCTTCAAGAACTGATGATCTTGATTTGCGGTTTATGGTTGTAGCCATCAGATTCACACCTAAGATCTCTTTTTTAGGATGATATCTCCTTGATAACTCATCCTTCATCCCAACACATCATCAATATGGGTTGGAAGAATTCCTTTATCCATGAATAATGAGATGGGTGAAGAAAAATGGGTATGAAATCCCATAATTAAATAATAGGGAATACCCATTAAATTGGCACGACCTAGGTCCAAAAACTGAACGAGAATTGTACCTCACCTTGAAAAAACCACCCATTATAGACCCAACCATGATTCCATAATTCCAATCCAGAGCTTCATTTCAGATATATTAACGTTCAAACCCATGGGAATAAATAATATTTATTTTATTAAATATTGAATATCCTAAATAAAACACCCGACTTGAAATCTCACCAAATTCTAGCCAAATGGTAAATTACACATTCTAGAATAAAAAAAAATCATTGGATTTTTTGAGTTCATTCTCCCAGGAAAATTGACCATTTTACCCTTAAAAAAGGCTATCGGTTTTGAAATTCCAAAATGTGCAAAGGCTTTCACACAGGAAAAATTTAATCATTACATTCTCCCCACTATAAGGCTTTTTGAGGATACCCAAGCATCACTTACATAAATATTATATAATTTTATATGAATATTCAATACATATCACAATAATACATTCCACAAAACCATTAAGGTTTAGTTTTTTGGAGACTAGATACACAATCAGCTCATTTAATGAAATATCTTCTACATCCCTAACAAATTTTTTCTCACTTAGTACCCTTCTTAGAGATATCCTATAATTACCTAGATTTTTAAATGATATTTGTTTCCTGAATAAATGTGTGTTATATATTATATAATATCATACATGTACAAAATAAAGAGAAACCAACAAAATTTTATCTCATTAGTAATGATCATTACATTAGTTAGCTATGAAACCAATTAAAATGCCAAACATTACAACTGAAAAAAATATAAAATATAAAAGCTAAAATGGGAAAATAAGGATCGCCTCAATCTATTAGAATCATCACCCGTACAACAAATGCTATATAAATAAAACAAAATATTAGAAAAACAATCAAAATCTTATGAAAATGAAAATATAACCTTACGTGTAATTGTAGTGAATTTTGAGTGAAAGAATGAAGTGATATTTATAGGGTATAAAAGGAAATGTGACTGTTGGGATTCGATCATTATAAGACCATTGGTCAATATAACTGTTGGTCAATATAACCGTTGACCAATTTGACCATTGGAAACTATACCCATGTGGGATAATTTTATCATTATAATTAGTATTTATAAGTAGTAATTATAGAGAATACTTGATGTAAAATAGAGAATCGATGGTCACAACCAGTAGATTTGTGTTGTTTGAATCCCATTTATCAGAACTTGGGTGGGAGGTAGCATCACTAGGGTTATCCCTTGACAAATCCCAAACCAAGATTCAACAAGTGAATATTGAATGAAATATACCATGGGATAAGTTCAAGTTAGTGGAGATTACCACTCACTCAATGTTAGCTGAGCCACCCCATGAAACTACCACCCTCGCACACCTTACCCTTAGGGAACATGTGAGTGTAATAAGGGGTTACATGTCCAGTAATTAGTCACTTAAAGTGTAATTTCCATTGTATAAATAAAATTATTATTCCATAAATTCCTTTTAAGAATATTTTTTATTAATAATATATTTTTCTAATTGAGATGAATTGGATAAATTAATTTCTGGACACAAATAAAACATAACTGTATTTTTTTTAGAAAAGATATAAATTTTTATATTTAACCAAGGTTTTCTGAATAATATTTTATTTAATTAAATAGTATTTTTTTAAAAATATTATTTAAATATAAATGATAAAATAATTCAATAATGTCCTAGGAATTTTTTAAATGTTTCAAAAATTTGACAGTGCCGTAAAAAATGCTATTTTTCAATAAATAAGGATTTTTATATTTAAAAGTTAAAATTCACACATTTAGAGAATTATTATGATAAAATAAACATTATATTTTAAATCAATATGTTTAAATTAGGTTAGGGTGAATTTATGAGATTTTTCTAAAATAATTTATTTTTTTATGAATAGTAAAAATAAAGTTTTGGGTTTTTGGTATGTTTTATGACTTCATATTTATGTCATAATGTGTTAGTAATTAATTAACCACAGTAAATGAACAAAAATATGTTATTTTATTAATATTAAGTATTTTAACAGATTTTAATCAATTTCCAAAATTATAAGTGACTTTCCAATGTCTAAAATAGAAAATTTGATTTTTAAAAACATTAATTTATGGAATCTTTATTGAGAATGTATTGTATCAACAATACTATATAATTTATGATGATTTTGATGTTCAAAAATACCCTTGTCTATTTTCTAATGAAGATTTATTGAGTGAGTTCTATAGGAATTTATATTCTGTTTTAAGGAATTTAGCATTACAGGAATGAATCTAAAAACACTATTATCAACCCTAAGTTATGCTGAGAAGTGAAATGATTGCGTATGGTATCAACTCTTTATTATGCTAAAACAATTTGTATTTAGATCAAAATCCTTACATTTGGAGAATCTTCAAATGTATGGATAAGCAACCCTACATTGGAGTTTGGTTTTACTATTCATACCCTACTTGCGGAAAAGTTGAACTTATGGTTAATAAATACTATGTTTGTGATTTTATGCTAATAAGGATAAACGTATGGATTATCATCCCTATTCTACTTTTGTTCCCTATATTATTTGAAGATGAAAGTATGGTTAAGAAACCATATGTTGGTAGGAACCCTAAGCTACATGAAGGAACCCTGTGCTACTCAAAGGAACCCTATGATATGAAAAGAAACCCTACTCTATGAAAAGGAACCATACACTACGCATATCAATCCTATGTTGTGTTCTCAATGACAAATTTTTTCACGCCACATTTTCAATCTGAGATTAATGCAACGGTCAAGTCAGAATTAAAGAATGATTCAAGGATCATTTTGATTGTTTCAAAGAACCTTGTTCATTGGAAAAAATCACTCCTATTTCTATGAGAAGTTATGAGTCCCCTAGTAATTTTAGAATTTGAATTTCCGTGATCCATCAGGCTATTCTTTTGGATCTGGAATACCTAAGAAAGTTTTTTGTTATATATATTCTTTCAGAGCATCTCTTCAAATATATATATATATATATATATGCGTGTGTGTGTGTGTGTGTGATAAGCGATTCACATATGAAACTATATTATTAAAATTATCTTTTACAGTGTTTCTGTAATGAATGATCAATTCTAAAAGAAGCTACACTTTGGAGATATACATGTTCAATATTTTACTGCTATTTAAGTTGCTGCATTATTGAAGATCTTTTTTCAAAAAAGATTACTTTAGACTATTTCATCATTGAATACATTTTTTTATGAAGAAGAAGATCAATAAATTGTGAGTTTCTTGCTACTGTAACTGTGAAGATCAACCCAAACCTTTCAAATCAAACTCTATTAATTTATCAGAGTTTAAACTTCTTGTACTCAGTTATGATGAAGTATCACCTTTTTTTTCTAATCTATGGATAACCAGTTATCTGTTAAATAACCAGAAGACTTTGGTTTTAGTTTTTTTGTAAAGGTGTCAACTGCCTGCACTTAGTTGTGGATTATTGGTCTTGTGATAAGTGAACCATTATAGTGAAATTTACCAAGATCACAGAGAGAGTGATTGGTAGAGTGGACTAGGGGATCTTTGTATCCCAAACCACTATAAAAAGCTATGTTCTTTATTTCTGTTTATCCGCTGCATATTTTCATACAGAAGAAAAACATTGCATATCTGCATAAATCATAGTGGGTGTCAAAATCCAGAATTGTTGAAGATTTTTGAAAAGAAACAATTCACCCCCCTCTCATGTTACTTTGTATATTTCAACCTAAAAATTGGTATCAGAGGAGAGCTTTTGGATAAATCCATAGAAAGATGAAAAGTATAAGGTTTATACAAAGATGGAAATGGATGATCCAATAGAAGTAATTTCAATGGAATGCGCTCCATATGTTAATGGTGAAAATTATGGACACTGGAAATCTCAAATGATTATCTATATAAAGAGTCTTGTATTCTGAGTCTGCTAAAAAATTATTACTCCTTATAAGATTTTTGAAAAACTAGAAACTTGGGATACAAAAATAGAATCCAAATATGATATGAATTCAAAGTCAATGAATGATATTATTTGTGGTCTTGGACCAAATGAATTCAATCATGTATCACAATTTCCAACTACCTATGAAATGTGGAAAACTATTTTAGTTACTTATTAAGGAACATCTAATGTCAGACATATGAGATATGCTACAACTAAGCTAAAATTCAACACATTTAGAATGTTTGATGATGAAAGCATCACACAAATTAATGGAGGGATTAAAAAAATTATCAATAATATTACAACCTTAGGAGAACCCATCGAACAAGATAATCAAGCTTTGAAAGTACTCAGAGTACTACCTTCAAAATGGAATGAAATATCTACTACTATTTACCAATAATCACTTGTCAAAGATCTGACAATGAAAGAACTAATTGGGACACTAATGATGTATGAAGAAAAAATTCAGGATGAAACTTAAGATTATAATACTATAGTGAAGAAATAAAATACTACTATGAAAGTGACATCTCAGAAACATAGCAGAAGATCAAAGCATGAATTCAAAATAGAGAATAATTTAGATTCATTTGATTTTGAAATGGAACTGGCTTAACTTACTAAAAAGTTAATAAAGTTTTATAAGAAGAAAATATGATTCATAAAATCCTTAAAGAAGGATGAGAAATACCTAAGAGATGTCAGATGTTATGAATGCAAGAAATTGGGTCATATTAGAACTAATTTTCCTCAGCTGGAAGATAAAAGAAAAAGGTAAGAAAAAAGATAATAGAAAAATTCTGATTATGAGAACAAAATAAAAAGAGAAATGAAATCAACATGAAGTGTATCTAAAGACTCTATTAGCCATTAAAAGTCTGATTCAGAGAAGTAGCAATCAAATATAAAATCTAATATGTTCTTTATGGCTAAAGAGGAAAAAGTAAAAACTTATTACTCTTCTGATTATGATACTAGTAGTTTCTCAGATGATAAATCGGAAGCCTACTGTTCTATGATAGAAGAAAAATATGATTCCTCATTAAAGAAACATAAATCTTTGAAAAAAATTTATAATAATGTTTTAGGTGAAATAGACACTCTATTAAAACAACATCAATAGTTTATTGAAAAATTAAACTCATCTACTACAAACTATACAGATCATGAAAAGAGGATAAAAATATTACAGGATGAAGTAGAATCCTATAAGAGTATTGCTCTTGTTTTTACTAAAGGTGAAAATACTTTAAATGAAATTCCTGGAAATAATATCATTAAAAGGGAAATATTTTGTAATAGGAATTAAGGTTGAGAAATAAAAATTGTATAAAAACTATTTTGTACCCAATTCTAAAAATGTAATCTATTATCATTGTGGGACAAAAGGACATGTCACTAAGAATTTATATTTGAAAAATCATCAAATTAATGGTATTAAAATATCCTTTATTTCTAAAAGTTTATCTAAAGAAAGTGATATAATTTTTGGAAACATAAAGAAAATATAGATTCCCAAATCATGGCTAGATAACACTATTAGAACTAAAAAAATATGGGTATCAAAACAAACATCTGTTTAAATAATTTTGTAGGAAATATGCCACAGGGAAAAAATGCTATATGGTATATGGACAATAGCTGTTCCAGACATATGAGTGGATATCCATCAAAATTTCATATGTTAACTCAAATGGATGGAGGATTAGTCATTTTAGGTGACAATTACAAAGGAACAATAATTAGAGTTGGAACTGTTGGAGATACAAAAACTATCTCAATAAATAAAGTACTGTATGTGCAAGGGTTAAAGAACAATATGATAAGTATATCTCAAATTTGAGATGATGGTTCTTATATTGATTTTTATAACAATTATTTCTCTGTGTTTAAAGATAAGTTACTTAAATTTAGAGCACCTATAACTAAAAATGTTTATACTTTGGATTTAAATTCCTTATATAAACAGAAAGTGATTTGTTTAACTACTAAGAAAAATGAATCATGGATTTAGAATAGAAGACATGAACACTATAATATATATTTTTTACATAAATTATCTGAGAAATAGTTAGTTTTTGATTTTCCAAGTCTTAAGTTTGACAATAACATATTATATAATGTATGTCAAATTGGCAAGCAACACAAATCTTCTTTCAAATCTATTAACAAAATTGCTACATCTAAACATTTAAAACTTATATATATGGATTCTTTTGAACCATCAAGGGTAGAAAGTTTGGATGGTAAATTATATGTTTATATTTTAGTATATTATTATTATAGATTTACTTGGGTTTATTTTCTAAGACTCAAAAGAGAAGTTTTCACTATTTTTAAAAGTCTTTGTAAAATTGTTTTAAATGAAAAAATTTGAAAATAATTTAATTAACAAGTGATAATGGTATAGAATTTTAGAATCAAGAATTGAATTATTTTTTCTCAAATATGGGTATTAAACACACCTCATCTACACCAAGAATACCTCAACAAAATGGAATTGTTGAAAGGAGAAATAGGACTATTACTAAAATGGAAAGGACTATGCTGAATGAATAAAGCCTTCCGACATATCTTTGGGCAGAATCTATAAGAAAAATCTTTTATATCATAAATATAGTTTTAATAAGGACTATTTTCAAAAAGACACCTTATGAACTTTGGAATAATAGAAAACCTAAAGTAAAGTACTTTAAAGTTTTTGGATTCAAGGTGTACATATTGAATACTAAGGACAAACTTGGTAAGTTAGATTCAAAAGATAATAAAGAAATATTTTTGGGATATTCTGCTACCTCTAAATCTTATAGAGTGTTTAATAAAAATTCAAGGATTTTTGAAGAATCAGTTCATGTGAAGTTTGATGAAACTGACCCTTTTATTAAAGAGAAAGATCAAATTGATGAAGTTAGTGACTCTTTTGATAACATGAGACTTGAAACCCTTAAAAATAATTTTGAAAATAATATTAATAAAATTAAGCATAGTTTAGAAGAAAATGATACTGAAGAACCTGAAAGTGTCTTTCCTAGACAGTCTAGAATTATAAAAAACCATCCTTTAGAAACTGTTATAGGAGACCTAGACACAGAAATTAGAACTAGAAGAAATGTAGAAAACCTAACTGAATTATCTTCCTTTATATCTTATTTAGAACCTAAGACTATTTAAGAATCATTAGAAGATGAGAGTTAGATATCAGCAATGCAAGAAGAGATAAACCAATTCAAAAGAAATGAAGTTTGGGAACTAGTAGAGAGACCAACCAATTATACAGTTATAGGAAACTAGTGGGTATTTAGAAATAAATAGGATGATCAGGGGATCATAATCCAAAATAAATCCAAATTATTAGCTAAAGTATATAATCAAGAAGAAGGTATAGATTATGATGAGACCTTTTCCCCTGTGGCTAGATTATAATCCATTAAAATCCTTTTATCTTATGCATATCATATGAATTTTAAATTTTACCAGATGGATGTTAAGTCAACCTTTTTAAATGGTTATTTAATGGAGAATGTTTATGTTGAACAACCCCCTAGATTTGAAAATTCTCAAAAACCAAATTATGTTTTTAAACTTACTAAACCTCTCTATGGACTTAAACAAACACCTAGAACTTGGTATAAAATATTAATTTCTTTTATTTTGAAAAATGGATTTACTATTGGATTGACAGATCCAACACTTTTTAATAAAACTGTTTGTTCAAATATTTTATTAGTTCAAATTTATGTTAATGATGTTATTTCTAGTTAAACTAATCAAAATATTTGTCATGATTTTTCAAATTTAATACAAAAATAATTTGAAATGAGTATGATGAAAGAATTTAATTTCTTTTTAGGACTTCAGATTTACCAAAAATATTTTGGAAATATTTTAAATCAAATCAAGTATATTTTTGATTTATTGAAAATTTTTGGACTTGAGAACAACAAGACATATACAACTCCTATATGTATCAATATAAAACTTGATTTGGATGAAGATGTAAAACCATTTGAAAACAAGTTATATAGAGGTATGATTGGTAGTTTGTTATATAGTACTATTAGAAAACCAGACATTATGTTTTATGTATGTCTTTGTGCTAGATTTCAATCAAATCCAAAAGAGTCTAATCTTACTACTGTTAAAATAATCTTTAGATATTTAAAAGCAATAATTTTTTTCAATCTCTTATTTACCCCAAAACTTATGATTTTAATTTAATTTCATATCCAGATGATGAATTTGGAGGTTGTATATTAGATAGAAAAAGTATCTCAGGAACCTATCACTTTTTAGAAAAATCTTTAGTTTTATAGTCTAGTAAGAAATAACACTCAGTTGCCCTATCAACCACTGAATCAGAATATGTATCTGCTAGTAGTTTCTATTCAAAAGTATTGTGGATGAAAAACATTCCATTGGAATTTGGAATAAACTTTAATAGTATACATATTTTATGTGATAATACTAATACTATTAATATTTCTAAGAATCCTATAAGTCATTCTAGGACTAAGCACATTGATATAAGACATTATTTTTTAAGATATCATATCCTTAAAAGGATATTTATTTAAATTTTTTTAATACCGAATATCAATTAGATGATTTTTTATTAAACCACTTCCCAATTCTAGTTTTTATTTTATTAAGGGGGAGTTGGGAATATTTAATTTTAAGGAAATTTTTATCAATTTATTTCCAGTATCTCTATTTTTATTTTAGTAAGATTTATTTTATATGATTTATTCGATTACGTTTTAAGTTATAATTTCATTTTGATTTTATTTTATTTTTATTTTTAAAATTAAAAACTTAATGAGTACATCCTCAATTAGTGCGAGAAAAACATTTGCCTTATCCTGATCTATTTCTCCTGTCCTACACATCCTCTTGGATTACAGAATATATATATATATATATCTCTCTCTATTTCCATGTGCTAAAACCCTAAAACTTCAATCCCTTCAGTCTTTAAATCTTCAAAGATGGAAACCTCATGAAGATCCATAAATGTTGAGTTGGATAATAATGTCTATTTTTTAGGGAAGGTTTATAAGGTGTTGCAGGGAAAGGTAATTGATTTTTTCTATTTAGATTCTAAAATTATTTTTCTTAAAGAATACATGAGATTTCATGGTTTGGTTTATGCTTTTGGATAATATAACATGTCAATGGTATATGAAATAGAAATAAAGTAATTTTGTAAAAATGCTTTATTCAGTCTTGGATTCGAATAAGATTATGTTATCTCTAAGATTAACAATACTGAGTTTTCTTTATCTTATGTGGAAATGGATGAGATGCTTAATTATCCCCATGAGGGGGAGTTTTAGTTTGATTTAGGAAATATTGGTAATGTAAGACATTCGTATGAGGATATTACATTTTCTTTATTTGGAACAAGAAATGTCAAGAAGGTATTGATAAGAGAACTTTCTCTTGAACTTTGTGTGATGATGAAGTTTATCCAATTTTGGATTTTGAATAGAATTGCTGAGTTAGATAAATTCCTTTATCCTAACACGTATATCACATTTTTCCTTCTGAATAATGTTAAGTTTAATTTTTGTTAGTTTATGATAAGATATCTAAACCATTTCTTCCATGCAGATGAGAATATGGGATATTATACCTATGGGAGGATAATTTCATTTTTTATAGAAAAGAAAGGAAATATTTTCAACATGTTTTTTGGTAGATCTTGTCCCCAAAACAAGACTTTGAATGCTAGAAATATAAATAATCTTGGTTTTGTTTGGAGCAATTCATGAAACAGTTTGCTTCCAGTTCGTGCAGAACAACAAAAGAGGTTGTTGGAAGATGCTTAGGGGGAGTAAAGGATGATTCCTTTAGTTGTATCTATTTGACAAAGGCCTAAAGAATAAGGAACTTCAAGTATAGAATAATCTCTTGTTCATAAAATAATAAGAATTTCAGTCAATGTTATAGAGACTGTAGTTGAAGGGGCTATTAGAGGTGAGCATGGGACTCCAGTGGATGAGAAAGTTGAGCAAGAGGCTTAAAGTCACGAACTTATTAGGGAAGATGTCCCTAATCCTGGAACTCTTGTTGGTCCTAATTCTGGAGAAGCTAGAGGATCTATCTTAGGAAACAGACCTACTGATAGTGAATATCCAAGTTTGGCCTTGGTAGAAGTTCAAAATAGAGAAGATATTAGTGGCCCTATCACTAATTCTCCTAAATCTTCTGATTCTGAGGCTAATGACTTAATTATAAAGATAAATCTTTTAGAGTCCAAGAACTCATTTCTTAGAGAACAGTTGGAAGATGAGAAGAAAAAGTTTAAATAATAAAATGTCACTTCAATGCTGAGATCAGAGTTTGAAGATCAGAAGATTCATTTAAGATAATTCAAAGAAAATATCATTTCTGTTGGAGATATTAAAGAGCTTATAGCCAAAATTTTAAGAGAATTTTTTTTAAAAGGATGATTATTTTAAGAAGACAGAGTTTGATGAGTTTAAGTTGATGATAAGGAGAGAATTTCAGTCTTTCAAGGCAAGTAATCAAGAATAAACCTCTTTTCAACAAACAACGCCAAAACTACTCAGAAATTTTGAAGCTATTACCACTATACTAGCTAAGTTCAATGATAGTCCACACACTCTTCAGTGTGATAACATTCCTTTAAATGTTCTATTGTACAATCAGAGGCATCTGATTAGTCAATTAAATTCAAGTGAATCCTAGTTGGTACCGGTGATTAATCAAATTAAAGACAAGTTGAACTCATTCATCTAGTCAGAATAATCTATGAATGAATTTTTAAAGGTCAATATGGTTGAGAATTTGAAGGTTGTAAATGATTCAAAGAAGCTACTTTAGCAATGGTCATAAGTATTCAACAACCATTTCCAAAGCCTGATTTTGAAGCTCATTGATCTTAGAAGTGATGTTCATGAACTTCCTCATCCTAAAGAACCCTCTATCCCTAATAAAACTAAACTATAACAATTCATTTTGAAGACTCTTTGATTGATTATTGATTTTATGATAAATTTTCAAACATTTTTTTTAATTTCTATTTACTTATTTATTTGGTTTTATTCATTTAAATTTCAATTTTTTTAATTCTTTTTTATATTTAGATTTATTTTATTTAAGTTCAACACTTCATTACCAATCTAAAATTTATTTTTCTTATGCCTGTATTCATAACTATTCATTAATAGTTCAGTGATATATTAAATGTAGTTTATATTGTTTATTATTTCAAACTATATTTTTTATGTCACAAAAGGGGGAGAAAATTAATAAGGAGAATAAGGGGAGAAGGGAAAATTTCTATGAATACCCTTTGGGAAGAATATTTTCAAAACACAAAATTTCATTAGAGAAAATATTTAATTTACAAGTATCTATTTTTCTTTATCAAAATAATTATGTGAAATCAAAATATAAAATATTTTTATATCTATTTTTTTATGTTTACAAATCCTATATTCTATTTAAATTTTGTTATGGATTATGTTATGGGTTTTGTGATCTTAAAAAAAGGGGATATTTTTGGTCATGTATTGTATCAATAATACTCTATAATTTATGATGATTTTGATATTCACAAATACCATTATTTATTTTCTAATGAAGTTTTTTGAGTGATTTCTATAGGAATTTATATTCTGTTTTAAGGAATTTAGTGTTACATGAATTAATCTAGAAACACTTTATCAACCCTATGTTATGCTGAGAAGTGAAACGCTTGCGTATGGTATCAACCCTACGTTATGATAAAACAATTTGCATTTGGATCAACATCCTTACATTCAGATAATCACCAAACGTATGAATCAGCAACCCTACATTGGAGTCTGGTTTTACTGTTCATACCCTATGTGTAGAAAATTTGAACATATGGTTAATAAATACTACATTTGGGATTTTATGTTGATAAGGATAAACTTATGGATTATCATCCCTACACTACTTTTATTCCCTACATCATGTGAAGATGAAAGTATGGTTAAGAAACCATACATTGGTAGGAACCCTATAATACATGAAGGAACCCTATTCTATGTAAAGGAACACTACGCTATGAAAAGGAACCCTACACTACTCATATCAACTCTACATTGTGTTCTCAACGATGAAGTTTTTTGAGCTGCGTTTTTAATATGAGATTACTGCAACAGTCAAGTCAGAATTAAAGACCGATTCAAGGATCATTTGGATTGTTTCATAGAACCGTTTTCATCAAAAAATCACTCCTATTTCTATGGGAAGTTACGACTCCCCTGGTCATTTTGGAATTTGAATTTCCATGATCATTCAGGATATTATTTTGGATATGGAATACCCAAGAAAGTTTTCTATTCTATATATTCTTTCAGATTATCTCTTCAAAAAAATATATATGCGTGTGATAATTGATTCACATATGTGACTATATTATTTAATTTATCTTTTATAGTGCTACTTTAATGTATGATCAATTCTAAAAGAAGATACACTTTGGATATATACATGTTCAATCTTTTACTACTGTTTAAGTTGCTACCTTATTGAAGATTTTTTTGCAACAAGGATCACTTTAGAATATTTCATTCTTAAAGATATTCTTTTTTGAATAATAAGATCCACTATTTGTCAGTTTATTTCTGATGCAACTATGAAGATCAACCCGAACCTTTCAAATCAAACTCTTTTGATTTATTGGAGTTTCAACTGCTCGTACTCAGTTGTGGTAGAGTATCAGTTTCTTATTTTAAGATATAGATAACTGATTCTCTGTTAAAGAAGGAAAAGTCTTTTTTTAGTCTTTTTGTAAAGGTGTCAACTACCTACACTCAATTTTTGATTCTTGGTCTTGTGATAAGAGAACCATTCTAGTGAAATTTACCAAGCTCACAGAGAGAGTGATTGGTAGAGTGGACTAAAGGATCTTTGTGACCTGAACCACTATAAAAAGTAGTGTTATTTATTTTTATTTATCCACTACATATTTTTATATAGAATAAAATCACTTTATATATGTATAAATCATAGTGGGTGTTAAAATCCAAAATTATTGAAGATTTTTGAAAAGACACAATTCACCCCCTCTTGTGTTACATTGTATATTACGACTTAACAATATTTACTTTTCCATGCTAAAATAATTATTAAAAAATAGTTTCTAGTTTGGGTGGATTAAAATATCATAAAATTTGACTCAAATGTCCAAAATTATGAGAAAAAACCATGGGTAATCTCATGAGTTTTTTATTTTCCACAACCTAGATCTCTAAGACACATATTTGGAAATTATTAAATAATTCCTCCACTTTTGCTATAAATAACCACCAATTTCACCATTCCCCTTCACTCCCAATACATCCTCCATGAATTTATGGTGATTTTTCCTCCTAATGAGTCCCCCAATGTGTCTTCAATCACCCAAGGTTCCATCCTCAAGTTTTAGGAACAACTCTTCAAGGTAAGGGAAATATCCACTTCTCTTTTCCATTTATGTTCCTTTTTTATGTGGAATGTATTATAATTTAAAACTAAGTTCTTTTGTCTAATTTATATTATCCCATTACTATAATAATATTTATTTATCAATAGGGTCCCTTCATTCTCCCTAATTTTATCCTTTTCTAAAACCATTTTTTATACTCGTCATGCTGCTGAATTTACTTCTCAAATTTATCTCTTTTACATGATAAATTATATTTTCCTTTTTATTTAAATATCCAAACCTACTTTATTTTAAATGGGTATTTAAAAATATTTAAAGATGACTTTTTTATTCAGGTATTTACATATATGAAACCCACATTTCCTTTTGTGGGTTAAAAATGAGGTAATGATCATGTCTTTAAGCACTTTTGTAAGCCAAGATTTTGATAAGAAACCCATTCGTTATTCTCCATGGGTTATTAATGAAATGATTTATTATGATATATGTGGATCACATGAAATTAATACATATTAAGGGTGTGACTTGATAGAACTCCAATGCATTGGGTAAATAATTTAATCTCTAGAGATGACATGTTTTATGATACCTTAGTGAATAAACTTAGTAATTTTATTTTATGACACCTTGGTGATAAATATTGGTGATATGATTAAGAATTTATCATTTAAATGTTGTATCCACATTTCCATGTTACAATTCATGTTCTTATCACTATATTCATATTTTTAATTCCTTATTATTATACCTCATGTTCTTATTGATATGTATCAAGATCACATGTTATATGTCTCTCTTAATTATTCCCTTTTCGGGCTTCATGATTGCCCATTTACTTTTATGTATGTACCCAAGATATGAGATGTAGTAAAAGTAACATAGTATGAACCCGTGAATATGTATTTCAAGTGGTTTTAGAAGAATTATTTAAGTTTTCATGTATTTTTTACCTTATTTCCTAGAAAATAAACTTTAAAATATCCTCTATTTGTACCATGTAATTAAAAGTTATGTAATAAAAAGTGGGATTCCATAGTTAGTATCAAAAGATAGTTTAGTTATTTATGGAAACTAGGACTTTAAATATTTAGTATAAACCATAGGGACAAGTCTAAATTTAGGAAAACATCCTAGTATTTTGGTGAGTATTAATAAGTGGTTTCCAATAAAATACATTCCTGTCTGGATACTATAAGTGGATGTGGCTTTGAAAAATATGTACCTAGGGGTAACACCTGGAAACACTACATTGATATAGAATCCATCCAAAACTGGTGAATGACAATGGATCTTGTTGCACACCTAGTTTGACACTCCTGGGGGATATGTTTGGTTAATCAAAAGACTTTTATTAACCATTATGAAGGAAATATAGAAAATGAAATTAGAGTAGATTAATAACATATTTAATCACGATGTTTTAAGTTTTAAAATACCTTTAGAATTATAAGATTCATAAAAGTAACATGTTTCTAAATAAGTTTTTATTATTTTATAAAAATGGTGGAAAATTAGAGGAACAATATAGATGATGAGTGCAATGGACAATGTACTGTTGGAATTCTGATGGAATTTTTAATGGAAAACTTCATGAGGATGATTAATCAACTAATTCAAGTTACGAGAAATAACTTTAATCAAGTCAAGAGATCATATTCACCTAGAAGGGAAAAACTTTTCGTTGATTACTTTATGCATCAATGACCACTTTATTTTAGTGGATCTACCAACTCATTGATTGCTGAAAAATGGATATGATCTATAGAAAATATCTTTTCTATAATCCATTGTTTAGTGAAATAGAAAGTCACCCTAGTTGTATACTTCTTAAAAGGAGAAGTTGATCAGTGGTGGAAACTGATTAAAAACATGAAGCCAAGAAGTGAGATCGATGTTATGGAGTGGTAAGAGTTTAAGGGAATCTTTTTCAATAAATATTTTCCTCATTCAATGAAAACAAAAATGGAGAAGGAATTCCTAGAGCTTAATTATAAGGAAAATGAATCAATGGGAAGATATGAGATTAAATTTATAATACTTGCTCGATACACCTCTATCTTTGTTATAGATCCTAAGGGAAAGGTTGATATATTCTTTGATGGATTGAGACCCCATCTATGGAGGAATTTGGAAAATTGTGACTATGAAAGATATGAGGAGATAGTAAAGAGTTATATAAATGTTGAATTAGAGTTTTGAGAGATGCATTGGTCACATATATCAAATGAAAATAAGAGATAAATGAAGCCAAACTTAGGGAAGAATTTTGATCATGGAAGTGGAGGAAAGAAAATGAAACTTCCCATGTGAAAAAATATGGGAAGAAGTATTCAGGTAATTGATTTATCAGGAGTAGAAAGTGATACAATTTTTAAAGATATGGCCATATATCTCATAACTATCATAGTGAGGTGAAGCTTTAACTTCTCAACACAAACAACAAAGGGAAGATGGTGCATGCCCAGCCATAAGTTCAATGCTTCAAGTGTGTACAACTTGGAAAATTTTCCAATAAATGTAAAAATAATTAGATAATGGAGGGAAACCACCATCAACACCATCATAGGCCAAGGGATAAAGGTTAAGCATTTACTATCACAACAGCTGAAGTAGAGGCCCCAAATGATATGGTGGAAAGTACACTCATCACGCTCTCAAAGATAGTACTTACTTTGTTTGATTCTGGTTCTATGCATTCCATTATTTAATCCAAGTTTGTAAAGAATATAGAATCAATCCCTGAACTAATAGAAGTAGATCTACCAATAAATACTATTGGTGGGATTATCCTATCATCAAAAGTGTATATAAACTCTAGTATGAACTTTGGTGAGTGAAACCTCATAAAAAATTTAGTAGTCATTCCTATGGTGGAATTCAACACTATACTAGGGATGGATTTGCTCTGAAAGTATAATGCTAAGATAAATTGCATATGAAATGAAATTTTAGTAGTATTGAATTGAAAACCTATAGTTATTTTCAAAGGAGAGATATACCATCCCGAGTTTTGTCTAGAATCACCTCCCATAGACTTATTTATGGATATGATCAGTGAAGATGTAGAAGGAAATGAAAGTATAAATATAGAGAATTTCCTTATCATTTAGGAATACATTGATGTATTTCCTGAAGATTTACCTAGGCCTCACTTATAAAGAGAGGTATATTTCTTTATTGAACTCATACATAGATCCAAGATGATATCAAAGACCCCATATGGAACAGAAAATATGGAGTTAGAGGAATTAAAGAAACAACGTCAATATATTATAGAGAAGGGATTTATCCAACCAAGTGTGTCTTCTTAGGGAGAACCTATTATATTTGTGAAGAATAAGGATGGATAAATGTGGATATGTATTGATTATAGAGAACATAATAGGATCACAATGAAGAAAAAGTACCCTCTCTTAAGGATTAATGATTTATTTGATCAGTTTTCTGGGGCTCAATTTTTCTCCAAATCTAGCCTCCGAACTAGGTATCCTCAATTAAGGGTAAAGAAAGAAGATATTCCAAAGAACACCTTCTTAATAAGTTATGGGTATTATGATTTTGTTGTTATTCCCTTCATTTTGACTAATTATCCTTATATATTTATAGATTTGATGAATATAGTCTTTAAGGAATACCTTGATAAATTCATGGTAGTTTTTATTGATGATATTTTGATATAATCTAAAAGTCATGAATAAAACAAGGATCATCTAAGGGTTATATTGAAAACTCCGAGGAAGGAGAAGCTATTTGGAAAATTCAGAAAATTCTATTTCTAGTTACAATAAGATGCATTCTTGGGGCACACTATAACCAATAAAGGAATCTCAGTTGACCCTTCCAAGACAAAGGATCCTGTGAAGTGGACTCATCCTACAATAATAACTGAGATTTATAGTTTCCTTGGTTTAGCATGGTATTATAGGAGGTTTGTAAAAAACATTTCATGATTTTCTAATCCACTAACCAAGTTAACTCGAAAAGGTACTAAGTTCATCTGGATAAAGGAACGTGAAGAAAGTTTCCAAGAACTAAAGAAAATATTGGTTATTTGACTTGTGTTAACTCTACCCTTTAACAAAGAAGGTTTTTTATTTATAATGATTCATCTCTGAAAGGGTTTGGGTGCATCCTCATGAAAAATGACAAGGTGATTGCTTATGCATCTCGACAATTAAAGCCTCTTGAGAAAAATTATCCTACGCATGACCTGGAGTTAGTTGTAGTTATTTTTGATCTAAAAATATGGATGCACTATCTTTATGGGGAGAACTATGATATATACACAAACCACCAAAGTTTGAATTATATATTCGTAGAAAATGAATTGAACATCAGATAAAAAAGATAGTTGGAACTTCTTAAAGACTACGACTGTTCAATTCATCATCACCCCAGAAGAGCAAACCAAGTAATTAATGTATTAAGTAGGAAAGAACCTATTGTACTGGAAATGATGATGATTCAAGGAGTTCCATTGAAAAGGAACTAGTAAATTTGGATATGGTAATCATAAGGTAAGGGAAATCATTAACCCTATCCAAAATGATTTTTCAAACATCATTGCTATAGAATATCAAGATAGATCAAAGTGAAGATCCTTTGATGAAAAATAATATAGTGGTTGTGAAGAATGGGAAGTTTCATGAGTTCAATATTGATCAAGAAAGTGTACTGAAATTTTGTACAAGGCTATGTGTCCCATATATCCTGAAGATAAAGAAGGTGTTGATAAAGGAATCTCACGGCTGTATAATATCTATATATCATGGAAACAATAAAATTTATAGGGACCTTCATAATCATTACTAAAAGGATAATATGAAAAGAGAGATTTACAACTACATTGTAAGTTTCTTGGTATGTCGGCAAGTGGAGGCAGAGTGACAACTTCATAAAGGTGTATTTCAACCACTAACCATACTAACATGGAAGTGGGAAAATATCACTATGGAATTAATAACCAGTCTCCCAAGAATATCTAAATGAAATAATATGATATGGCTTATAGTGGATAGACTCTCCATGACTACCCATTTCATCACTATTCAGGAATATTTCTCTCTTGAAAAACTTCCCAAGATATATATAAAGGAATTTGTGAGGCTACATGGGGTTATAATTTCTATCATTTATGATCATGATCTAAGGTTCACATCTAAATTCTAGAGAAGTATTCAACATTCTCTAAATACTGAATTGAATTTCAGTATGACCTATAACCCCCAAACTGATGGCCAATCTGAAAGGACTATTTAGACACTCAAGTACATACTGTGAACATGATCAATGTAATTTAAAGGTGGATGGGATCAACACCTTCCATTAGTGGAGTTATCTTATAATAACAACTTACATTCAAGTATTTAAATGGAACCATATGAACCTCTATATGAGAAGCGATGTAGAACACCAACTTATTAGGATGAAGTTAGTAAGAAGAAGCTACTTGGGCCTGATCTTGTGAAAGAGATGATAAAAAAGGTTAATACCATCCAAAAATATATGAAATGTACTCATATTTGGAAGAATATTTATGTTGAAAACCGATGAAGGGACTTAGAGTTTGATATTAGAGAATTTTTTTCCTTTGGTATCATCATATAAGAGAGACATGTGATTTGGAAAGAAATAGAAGAATAGCCCTAGATACATTGACCCCTTTGAAATCCTTGATCACATAAGAGTAGTGAACTATCAACCGAGACGTCCACCAAATCTTTATCAAGTTCATTATGTATTCTATATCTCTCTCTTGAGGAAGTACATACCCAATCCATCACATGTATTGAATCTAGAACATGACCTATCTTATGGGGAGAAGCTGGCCGAGATCTTAGGCCGTAGATACAAGGTTATACACAAAAATACTACCTAACTTGTCAAAGTGTTGTGGAGGAACCATAAATATGAAGAAGCGATGTGGGAACCATATGATACAATGATACAGAATTACCCTCATATTTTCTTAACCATGTGAATGATTTGAAATTTTAGGGATAAACTTTATTAAGTGGGGAAGAATGTAATGACCCAAAATTTTTAAATGATATTTGTTTCCTAAATAAATGTGTGTTATATATTATATAATATTATACACATACAAAATAAAGAAAAACCAACATAATTTTATCTCATTAATAATGATCATTACATTATTCATCTATGAAACCAATTAAAATTCCAAACATTAAAATTGGACAAAAAATATAAAATAGAGAAACTAAATTGGGGAAATAAGGATCCACCCATCTACTATAATCATCACCTCAATAAAAAACTCTATATAAATAAAACAAAATATTATCAAACTAATAAAAATCTTATGAAAATGAAAATATAACCTTAAGTGGAATTGTATTAAATTTTGAGTGAAATAATGAAGTTGTATTTATAGTGTATAAAAGAAAATGTGACCATTATGATTAAATTGTTATAACATTATTGGTCAAATATGACCATTGGTCAATATAACCATTGGTAAATTTGATTGTTTGAAACTATAACCATGGGTGATAATTTTACCATTATAATTAGTGTTTATAATTATTAATGACAAAATATATTTGATATATAAAGGAGAACCTATGGCCTCAACCGGTAGAGTTGTGCCATTAAAAGCCCATTTGTCAAAACTTGGGAGAGAGGTAGCATCATTGGGGTTCACCCTCAACCAATCCAAAGATGATATTCAACAAGTGAATCTTGAACAAAATCACCTATGGTATAATTTCAAGTTATTAGAGATTACCCCTTGGTCAAAGTTAGCTAAGCCTCCCCATAAAACTACCACCGTCACGCACCTTACCCTTAGGGCATATGCGAGTGTAATAAGGGGTTACATGTCCAGGACTTAGTTACTTAAAGTGTAATTTATATTGTATAAATAAAATGATCATTTCATCAATTCCTTTTAAGAATAGTTTTTCTTAATAAAATATGTTTAATTGAGATGAATTTGATAAATTGATTTTTGGAAAAAACTAAAACATAATTATATTTTTTAGAAAAGATATAAATTTTTATAAAAAAACAAGGTTTTATGAATGATATTTTTTAATGAAATAATATTTTAAAACACTTTTATTTAAATATAAATGATAAAATAATTCAATAATGTGCTAGGAAATTTCTAAAAGTGTCAAAAATTTGACCATGCCTTAAAAACTGATATTTTTCAATAAATAAAGATTTTTATATTTAAAATTTAAAATTATTATATTTATAGAATTATTCTGATAAAATAAACATTATATTTGAAATCATCACATTAAAATTAGGTTAGAGTGAATTTATGAGAATTTTCTAAAATACTTTATTTTTCCATGAATAGTAAAAATATAGTTTTGGGTTTTTTGTATGTTTTATGACATCATATTTATTTCATAATGATGTAATAATTAATTAACCAAAATCCAAGACTAATTTTTTATTTTATTAATATATTTATTTTAATATATTTTAGTAAATTCCCAAAACTATAAGTGACTTTCCAATGTCTAAAATAGAAAATTTGATTTTAAAAAACATTACTTTGCAGAATATTTACTTTTACATACTAAAATAAGTATTAAAAAATAGTTTCCAGTTCTGGTGGATTAAAAATATCATAAAATGTGACTCAAATTTCTAAAAACATGATAAAAAACCATGGGTAAGCCAATGGTTTTTCATTTTCTACAACCTATATTTCTAAGACATATATTTAGAAATTATTAAACAATTTCTCCACTTTTTCTATAAATAACACCCATTTTATCATTTCAATTCAATCCAAATCCGTAATCCATGAAATTATGGTGATTTTTCTCCCAATTAGTCCCCCAAGGTGTCCTTAATCTCCCAAATTTCCATCCTTAAGTTTTAGAAACCACTCTTCAAGGTAAGGGAAATCTCCACTTCTCTTTTCCATTCAAGTTCCCTTTTTATATGGTATTCATTATAATTTCCAAACTAATTTATTTTGTACACTTTATATTATCCCATTATTGTAATAATAGTTCTTTATCAGTGGGGTAACTTTATTCTCCCTCATTTTACCCTTTTCTAAAACCATGTTTTATACCTATCATGATATTGAATTTACTTCTCAAATTTCTCTCTTTTACATGAGAAATTATATTTTCCTTTTTATTAGAATACCAAAACATATTTTCTTTTTAGTGGGTATTCAAAAATATGTAAACTTGAATTTTTTATTAGGTTATTTACATATATGAAAACTAAGTTTCTTTTCATATGTTAAAAATGACATAATGATATTATCTTTAAGCAATTTTATACACCAAGATTTTGATAAGAAAATCATTCATTATTCTCTTTATGTTATTAATGAAATGATTTGTTATGGTCTATGTGACTCACATGAAAATAATACATATAAAGGGTGTGACTTGACAGAAATCCAATGCATTGAGTAAATAATTTAATCTCTATATATGAAATGTTTTACGATACCTTGGTGAATAACCTTGGTAATTTTATTTTATGATACCTTGGTTATAAACCATGGTGATATTCTTAAGAATGTATCATTTAAATGTTTTAGACAAATTTACATGTTATGATTTATGTTATTATTACTATATGCCTCATGTTATTATTGATATGTCTCAAGATTACATGCCATATGTCACTCTTTATTATTCCCTTACTGGGATTCATGCTCACAACTTTCCTTTGATGTATGTCCCAAGGATATGAGATATAGTAAAATTTACATAGGATGAACCCATGAAGATGTCTTTAAAGTTGTTTAAAAATAATTATTTAAGTTTTTATATATCATGTACCTTATTTCTAAGAAAATAAGCTTTAAAATATCCTTTGTTTGTACCATGTAATGAAAATTTATGTAATAAAAATACGATATTCCATATATCCCACTTAAAACCTTTCTTCATAGCATAGGAAAATGAAAACATAAGAAAGAGTGAGCTCAGATGCTCAATAATGGTACACATGGGAGATATTAATTGATGACCATAAGTGAGTATAATATAATCATAAGGGTATGAGAATTTGATCATAACTTATAAAATAACACCCAATAATTCATAGACCATAAACCATAAGTCATGAAATAAGGTTTTTTTTATAAACAAAGACATGAATCATAAGAGTGTGTAACATAAAAATATTAATCCATTATATCATAACATATTATTAATAATATTATATAAGATTATAGAATAAATGAAATCATATAAAACATATTTCAAGGTTTCCCACCAATACATTCATCATATAATAGTCTTGGTATAACCACTCATGTACCTTCTTGGGATTTTTCTAACCACTAGTTTACCCAATTGGGCTTGGGATAACCACTTATGTACCCTTGATATAATGAGATAACAAAAATTATCCAATGAATTAGAGGGATATATAATTTTAGGTCCACCCATCACATAATTAAAACCATACATAAATGTGCCACAATAACAAAAAAACATTCAACATTTCACCATAACTTAATTAAACCATGAAAAAGATACATGTTTTAGTAAAATAAAATTTAAATATCATCATAATTATACATCCAATGAAATAAATTGGTTGGTTTTATAATATCATAACTCTAGTGAAACATAAAAATCCTTAAAGCATGTTTTCATAGATGAGAAATACTTTTTAAATTCATTTGAAATATGCTTTGAAAAACAGGTGAAAACATCATTTTATTTTGGTAAATTTTAAATAAATAAAAATTAAAAGAAAAAAAATAATATTATTTTCTTTTTAAAACCATGTAAACTTAAAAAGAAAGCATAAAAAAAATTATGGTAGGAAAATATTCTCATTTGGTAAATGCTAAAAAATATTCTTTTCATACTTTTGTAAAAAGTAAAATGCATCACATACGAAAAATATTTTAATAATTAATTTTTAAAACATTTAAAATAAAGTTAAATATGGTTTAAAATTAATTTAAATAGTAATCATAGGATATAAAATAACATTCTTGAATTATTTTAAAGAATATGGGCATGTAAGAAAATATTTTTGACTAAAAAGAATAAACATGGTTGTTTTTTCTTAAAAATATTATTTTACTCTTTTTGAGTAATAAAGAGATTTAAAATATAAATAATACATAAAAAACTCAGGAATTAATATATTATAATAAATGAGATGCATTTTAAGATAGAGAGTATATAACTTCCCCAATAAATATTTTATCATGAACAATCTCGATTAAAAATGAGATTACAACATAAATCCTTACCTCAATCCCTGAATTGATTTATATGCACTAAAAAATATTTTATAATAAATTTAAATTTATTATAAATATATAATATAATTATATAAATACTTATATTAACATATATCATTCCCTTATAATCTCTAATTACCTATTTATTAACAATTCTTCATTAAAATCAATATTCGGAGTGTTAACTGTTCCCTTTTCCAAGTATATTTCAGTTCATAGATTCCATTCCATGCACCTTTTTTATGGTTAAAAAATATTAATCATGTAATAAATATTTTATTTATTTATTAAATACACTTTTAGAACTATCTATATAAGGTTATTATGAAAATGGATTATATCTCTTCATAGAGATGATAATCTGCACATACACATGAGTGATGCTTTCATTTTACAACGAATGGAAAGAAAGGAAGATAGAAAATAATTTATCCTTAAAAAATAATTATCATATAATTAATATAATATATATTCATTAAATCCATCCATACGACCATCTATGTATGGAATATAGGAAAATCAAATCACATTGCTTTGTGGACGTGGTACTCCACACATACACCTGAATGATGTTATCATTTTTTCAATGGAAGAGAGGGTAAGAATGTAGATAATATTTTATCTTTATATAATAATAATTATGTTATAAAAATTATATATATCTATTATATACATATTTAAAACTATTCATGTGATGTGGTGATGAAAAACAAAACATATCGCTTTGTGGAGGGGGTATTCCGCACGTACGTACGAGTGAAGTTTAATTTCTCATAGGATGGAAAGAAGGTATGAAATTGATGTAAAATTAACATAAAAACGTTTAATAATAGTAAATATACTTATTTAATTATTTTTATATGAATATAGAATATTTGGATGAGGTGGAAGAATAAATAAACTTGAAAGAGCTTGGTTAATGTGATTACCTCTTCCTTGGGTATTTTCCTTTGTATTACAACTTAATCCATATTGGGTGGGTCTTTTGGTGGTAAAAGAACCTATATAATGCAGGGAGGATATTTTTTAAGGAATTTGGATAGATATTATTCAATCTAATGGGATCAGGTGGTGTGGAGAAGTGATAATAATAGTCCCCCTTTTATAAACGAGGAGGGTGACAACCTTGTAAATATTAAGAACTTTAAAATAAAATAAAGTAGATATCATGGGAAAGTGGCTAAAAAATATACAATATTAAAATATAAGGTGATGTAGGTTTAAATAAATTCAAAAAATTATATTTAATCAATTTTTTGTGTTATCTTGAAATTGTATTCCTTTACTTTAACTGTTTTAACCCATTTTAGCCTTAACCATGGAGACAAATTTTTACCATGATAACTATTAATTATGTATAAAAAATTAAATTGGACTTATAATTTTTTTAGTATTTTAATTATAAATATTTAATCCATTTTTCAAGATTCAATTCCTAGAATTAAAAGAAATTAATTCTAATTTAATCATATAAAAACCATTTTTTAGAAAAGAATATTTTTATGTGTAAAAATGAATTTAGACTTATTTAGTCCAAAGATTATTGAGTAGTGGTGATTTATAAAAATTTATTTTCTTATAATTAAATAAATTAAGGTTATTTTACATTAAAACCAAGAAAAAATTTAATGGAGTCATTGAACTGCGTCATTAAAGGTAAAGAATAAAAAATAAAATTTTATTAGAATAAAATATAACATAGGTTCTAAAAGTAACACATGGGTTTAAAAATTAAAAATAATAATATTAAATGATTTATTTTATATTTTAAACATATATTTTTTCAATAAAAAGGTTTCACATATTTTTAATTCATTATTATATCATAATTATTTCATAAAAGTTACAGTATTTGTAAAAATAGTATTTTTCACAATTGACAAAAAATTGAACTTTTTAAGAAAAATATCAAAAATTTACCTTAAGATAAATTTTACATGATGAATTAAAAATTTAATTTAATTTTTTCAAATAAAATTTCTAAACTTCGAAGAAATTAACTCTAACATCAAGGCACAAAATGCATAAAAACCATTAGAAAATATGTGTTTTCAAAGCATAAATTGAATTTATTCTCATTACCTTCCTAGTAACAACCATTAAATGATTGTTAATTTATTTTATTGAATATATTACTAATAAATTTCATCAAAAATTATTTATAATTAGTGATTAATTTAATTTATTAAGATAAATATACATTTTGAACTTAAAAACTATTTTATGAAAAATATATCTTTTTACCTTCAAATGATTTTTATATTAATATCTAAATAATTGATAAATAATGTATGGATAAAAATTAATTTTTATAAATGTATAAAAAACAATTTTACATAAGTTTAATACACTAAATTTTAATAATTTACTTTTAAATAAAATATATATATATTAAAATAAAGTTTGTAAACAAAACATTTCCATTTAACCAAGAATTGTTAGATTAATATTCCTTATCATTACTTAACCATTTAATGGATGTACTTAATTTATTTTATTAATTATTACATTAATTTTATCAGTAAATTTTATTGATATCATTTTTCAAAAGTATTAAATTTAACAAAAATTCATAATTCTATAAAATAGTTCAAAACAATTTGTCAATAGTTAATGATACTTCCTTAAGTGAATTTGATCATTTTAAAAAATCATTTATTTTATAAATTTCATTTAAATATCTTATAAATTATTTTAGTTTATATTTTAATCAATAATTATTCACTTAATTTTAGTGTTATATGAATCATAAGATATCAAACACATTAAATTTATTTAAGAGAATATATTCGAAAATCTCAGGGCATTACATTCCAACCCTTAAATAAATTACATCCTCAAAATTTTTAATTGTCATAAATAAAAAATATAAGGGTATCACAAAGATAGATAAGACCCAAGATGAGATACCAACCTTACTATCTTTGTTAAGAATATAAAACTCATATTTTATCCTTAAAATTTATATGTTACTAATATTATGTGTCTGCCCAACCATTTGAGCTAAATACCCCTTATAAAGAGGTATTATGACTCATATAATGGAAGTTATTTAAATTGAGAGATCAAAGTAATATTTTAAAAATAAATGATCATAGGTTAACTCAGGATATAAAATGTGACTTCCTTACCTCAACAATTAATAAGGGATCTATATTAAGAGATCCAAATCACAGCTAAAATCACACCATGTTTTAATAAAGGGAGAATAATATGACTCACATTAAGCACATTACCACAAACTTAAATATGGGATACAATAATCATATAACTATAAGTTTTCTTTAATAACTCAGTATCAAGTCATTGGTATAGTGATATAATGATCTTAGAAAATTTCCTAGATATAATAAAGTGGCTGGAATCAGAATCCATTAAGACACCCTCAAATATGAACTTGAGCATAAGTGTACCATAATTATCACGATCCACTTAAACATTAGTCATAGGTTCTTCCTTGTTCCCTTAGTCTTAGAGGTTAATGATGCTTATTATCCTTGGTAGTTTAGGATTAGGGAATTAACTTGGATAATGACCAAGTTCCCCACATTTAAGACATTGAACTATTAGTGGTACCTTTGGATGAACTTTATTTCCCCTACCATGTTAACTTAATTTTTTATTTTTCATTGAAATTTTATTTATCTATACCCTCATTTTATACACATAAAAAATCTTCCAGTTCCTTTGATACATTTAACTAGGCATTTATGTTCACATTCTTGACATGTAATAAGTTGAATCTTTTTTCCTCTATAGTTTTCATCGCTTAAAATTTCCTGATTTTTTTTCTCATATTTAGATATTCAACTAGGTTCAAGTTGTTAATCATAATTAGAGATAAATTATTAGGCATAACCAAAATATTTCTATTTCCATATCCTATCCCACTTATTTAATCATGAGGATGGTCGTTGTATTGGTTATCACATTCACTATTCACATGATTCCTCTAGGTTCCAGCCATTAAATAAAACCAAAAATCTTAGTGTGAGTGTCAAGTAACAATAATCAGATTAAGAAATCATATGATAAAGAAAATCATTCCTAATATGTCATAAATCATGAAACATTCTTATAAACTATAACACTTTAATATCATCTTATATCACTTTCAATTCATCATAGGTTGTCTTAGTTTTTATCCTCACATTCCTCATAATAGTTAATAAAGAGAATGTGAATTAATATAATCATACACCCTGGGAGTTTCAAACTAAGTGTGAATTTAGGCCCCTTTTTTGTGCACCTAGTGAAGATAAAATTAATATCCAACTAGACTTTTTAGGATTATTTCCCCCAGGTAAATATTTTTCAGAGCATACATAAACTTTGTTTGTATCTAAATAGGGATTCCATTTCTAGTAAACCCCAAAATATCTAATTTACTAAAATTTCAGGATTTTATCCTATTCTTAGACTTATCCCTAAGGTTTTCACTATTTTTTTCTAAACCTAATCTCTAAAAAATAACTAACCCCTACTCTATTACCAACTGAGGAGACCTGAGAATCACTTATATAAATATTACATCAGTTTAGATTAATATTAAATATATATCACAATAATACATTCCCCATAACTGTAAAGGTTTAGTGTATTTGGATACCATATACATAATCAACTTATTTCATGAAAGATATTATATATCGCCCACAAATTTCTTCTTACTTAGTACCCTTATTAGACATATCCCAATTGAAACATTACTATAAAAGAATAATATAGCCATGGGTGGAATATCTATGGCTATAAGTACCCTATAGCCACAAGAAAATTATTTATATGAATATAATTTCCCTACAGCTATGCTCATAACACAACATGAATATAGGTTAGTGTAATTTTTTTACTTGGGAAGATGAAAAGAAGATATTATAGCCACATGCATACATTTCCCATTGCTATATACCCTTTCACCCGACCCCTATAGACATAGTCCTACTGGAACATGGCTATAATCAATTACACTAGACCCCTATAGCCATGGTACTACTATACCATGGCTATAAACCCTTGTAAATGACCCCTATAGCCACATTCTGATTGGACCATGGATATAAACCCTAGAAAACAATGCCTTAGCCACCATCCAATTGGTCTATGCCTATAAGTCCTTGCACCTGACCCCTATTAGCACAATCATAATTGAACATAGATATAAGGTGCCTATATACATGGGCATTCCACCCATGGATATGGGTATTCAAAAAAAATTATTATAATTTATATAATAATTATTATATTATAAATTTAAAATTTATTGGATATATATATATAATACATGTAATATAAAAAAATTGATGTAAATGAGTGGTATGGTATTTGGATATTAATTATGGGCATATGAGATCAATTCTTGGGAGCTATATATATTTTTGTCACTCTATAGCCATGGGTAGAGGCCCATGGATATAGGTTTGGGTTACACATCAAAGTGGTTATAGTCATGATCTATAGCCATGGTCTTCGCTTGTGACTATAGGAAAAATGTTATAGCCATGGAGTTTATAGCCACATACATTGTGCCCATGGATATAACCTATAACCATAGTAATTTGGGATATATCCATGGACATGGACTGTGGTTATATCTTATTTTTCTACTTGTGAAAACATTCTTCATAACATGGGGACATGGAACTTAAGAAATAGGGAGATCAAAAATTAAGTAAGGGTAAAAATAGAGATATCAATTATTGGTTATAAGTGAGAATAAGATAAGCATAAGTTTATGAAAACATGACCATAACTTATAAAATCATACCCAATAAGTCATAGACCATAAATCATAAATCATGTAATAAAGCTTTGTCAAAAATAAAAGACATGAATTATAGGAATGTGGGACATTAAAAAATATTAATCCAAGAGAGCATAACACAAGCTTAATAACATGGAATAAGAGTGTGGCATAAGAATAACCATAAAAAATTTTCTTTCAATAATATCCACAAAGACATTCATTATATAATATGTTTGGGCTAACTACCCGTGTACCTTCTTGGGCTTCGGCTAACCACCCATGTACTCTCTTAGGCTTGGGATAACAACCCATGTAATATTGAGCTCATGAGATAATAAGAATTTCCTAATTCATTGGAGGGATATATAATTATATTCCCACCAATTAAATAATGAAAACCATACATATGTGTGACACAAGATCAAAAAAACATTTTTAATTTTATCACAGCTTAATTTACCCATGTGAAAAAACGAGTTTCATGAAAATAACATTTAAAAATCATCATCATAATACATAAAAAGAAATGAATTGGATAGTATCATAAAATAATAACCCTAGTGAATCATGAAAATTTTTAAATGATATTTACATAGATGAAAAATATTTTTATAAAATCATTTGAAATATGCTTTGAATAAAAAGTGAAATCATCCTTTTCTTTTGGTAACTTTTAAAGAAATAAAAATTCCCAAAAAATGAGAATATGTTTTCTTTGTAGAACTATAGAAACCTATGAAGTAATATTAAAAACAAAAAATGGTGGTAAAATTTATTCATTCGATAAATGTTAAAAAATATATTATTTTCACACTATTATAAAAAGTAAAATATATAATGTATGAAAAAAATTATAAAAATTAATTTTTAAACCTTTGAAAAAAATAAAATATGGTTTAAAATTAATTTAAAAAATAATTATAGAATATATAATTACATTCTTGAAACATTTTAAATATCATGGACATGGAAGAAAAATATTATTAACCAAAAAGGATAAATAAGGTCATTTTCTTAATTTTTTTAATCTTTTTGAGTATCAAAGAGCAGGAACATAAAAATAGTAATTTAAAATTTTTTGAATAAACAATGGATAAGAAAATATACAAGGTTTAATAGAGATATATATCATATAATTTTTCCGATGGATATTTAATCACGAACAATCCTAATTAAAAATGAGATTGCAAAATAAACCCTTACCTCAGGTCATGAATTTATTTATATATGCTCAAAAACCCTATATAATAAATTTTTATTCATTATAAATATATAATAGAATAATATTAATACTTATCTCACCATATATCATTCCTTTATAACTCTTAATTAGTCATTTATTAATAATTCTTCATTAAAATCAACTTTCAGGGTGTTAACTGTTTCATTTTCCATGTATATTTCGGTTTGATGATTCCAACCTTTTCACCTTGGTCATTGTTAAATAATATTAATAATATCATAAATATAATATTTATTCATTATATATACTTTTATAACCATCCATGTAAGGTGGTGTTGAAAAATTGAATACATTGCTTCATGGAGACGATAGTCCGTACATACACATGAGCGGTGTTTTTATTTTCCAACGAATGGAAAGAAAGGTAAAAAATAATTTATATTTATAGAATCATTATTATATCATAAATATAATATATATTCATTAAATACATCCAATTACCTCCCATTTTTTGTGAACATTAAAAATGGATCACATCACATCGTTGAGGTGGTAGTCTACACGTACGCACGAACAACATTATCATTTTTCAATGTATGGGAGGGTAGGAAGGTAGATAATATTTTATCTTTAAAAAATAATAATTATGTAATAAAAATTATATATATACATTATATAAATATTTATATCCATATGTGTGATGTGGTGATGAAAAACAATATATATCACTTCATGGAGGTGGTATTTCGCACGTATGCACGAGTGAAGTTTTCATTTATCATAGGATATAAATGAGGAAAAAATAATTTTACAATTAACATAAAAAATATAATCATATTAAATTTACTAATTTAATTATGTTAATATAGTTATATGATATTCGGATAAGTTGAAATAAGAAATAAACTTGAAATTTCTCAGTTAAGATGATTACATCTTCCTTGGGTATCTTCCATTGGATTACAAGTTAAGCCTTATTGGGTGGGTATTTTGGTGAGAAAATAACATATAAGACATGTGTAGGAGAGTTGGGAAATTATTTGGGTAGAATTTGGTTGAGATAAGGTCTCAAGTATTATGGATAACTGATGATAGAAGGTTTCCTTTTATAAATGAGTGGAGTGACAACCTTGTAAATATTAGGAACATTAAAATATAATAAAGTCAAAATCACAGGAAAGTGGATCCAAAACATAAATTTTTTTAATATAATACGATGGAGGTAAAAATTAACTCAACCAATTGGATTTAATTAAGTTTTTTGTGTTATCTTGAAGCCTTATCCCTTTATTTTAAACCTTTTAACTGATTTTAGCCGTAACCATTTGGAAATTTTTTTACCATGATAACTATAAATTATGGATAAAAAATAAAATTAGCCTTATATATTTTTTAATATTATAATTCCAAATATAGATTACATTTTTAGAGATTAAATTCCCATAATTGGCATAAATTAATTGTAATATAAGCGTATAAAAACCATTTTTAGAAAAAAAGTATTTTTATGCGTAAAAAAAATTATACTTATTTAGGAAAAATATTATTGATTAGTGGTGGTTTATATGAATTTATTTTATTATAGTTAAAAAAATTAAGGTTATTTGACATTATAACTATTCTAAAACCGAATGTTATCATTGAACCACTTCAATAAAGTTAATGAATAAAAAATAGATGTTTATTAGAATAAAATATAAATTAAGTTCTAAAAGTCAATCTTGGGTTTCCAAATTCAACACAATAGTTTTAAAGGATTTATTTTACTCCTTAAATATATATTTGGTAAAGAAAAGGGTTTAAAATATTTTTAAGTCATTATTATATCATAATTATGTCAAAACAATTCTATTATTCATAAAATAAATGCTTTCCACTATTCAAAAAAATAATATAAAACTTTTTAGAAAAATATAAAAAATTTACCCTAAGATAAAATTGAAATTATGAATTAAAAAATTAAGTTTATTTTTTTCAAATAAAAATTCTAAAGTTGGTAGAAAATAATTATAATATCACCACACAAAACATGTGAAAACCATTTTTAGAAAATATGTATTTTCAAAGCATAAAATGAATTTATTCTCATTCTTTTCCTAGTAACAACCATTAGAAAATTATTATTTTATTTGATTGGATATATTATAAATAAATTAAATTAAAATTATTTATATTTATTTTGATTAATTTAATTTATTAAGATCAAAATACATTTCACACTTAAAAACAATTTTATGAAAATATCTCTTTTTACCTTCAAATGATTTTGTCTAATTTTCTAACCAATATATAATCAATGTATGAATGATAATTAATTTTAATAAATGTATAAAAAATAATTTTACTTAATTTTAATACTCTAAATATAAATAATTTACTTTTAAATAAAACATTTATAATAAAATAATGCTTGTAGACAAAACATTTTTGTTTAACCAAGCATTATCAGACTAGTATTCCTTATCATCAATTAACAATTTAATGGTTATATTTAATTTATTTTATTCATTATTACATTAATTTTATCAATATATTTTATTTGTATCATTCCTAAAAATTATTAAATTTTGAAAAAATGTACAATTCAAAAAAAAAAAAGTTCAAAATAGTTTATAAAGAATTAATAGTATTTCATTAAGTGAATTTGACCCTTTTTACAAAGTCATTTATTTTATAAATTTAATTTAACTATCTAATAATTCATTTTATTTTATATTTTATTCAAATATTATTCACTTAAGTTTAGTGTTGCATGCATCACAAGTTATCAAGAATATCAAATTTATTAAAGGGAATATATTCTAAAATCTCAAGGTGTTATACTTTTCATCCTTATAAAGGAACAAACACAACGAATCTATATGAAAACACCAAGATAACCTCATACAAGATATATACAGATCACCATATGAGATTCTCTATATTTATAAGTTCATTACACATAGGTATCCTGAATAGATCACAATTGGGAATGCATACCAAACCAAAACCTTGACCAGGGATGCTGCCTCTATGATTTTGTTTCCTCCATCACCAAACAACCTCAAACAATCATGGGGTAAGGTTTCAGACCTTGTTAAACTTTACTCACAAAAACTCACCAAGGATTCCAACCAGTATCCATCCTTCTCCTACAATGGGACTCCCAATTATCCCAACACACGACAAATCCATAGACCAAAGGTATCTATCAGATATGGTTCATTGACCAAGGCACCTTCCAGGGGTGTCACACTCCAAACCTTAAAAAGGGGGTAACCCCAAGACTATCTTATAGAGACAATAAAAACACACCAAATAACTTCTCCCTGGAATCTCAACAGGAGCACCACATCACTTAACAAGATCCCACCAATATTCTTTCTAAACAGAATTCAAGCACACACATCAACACCGACTAATTTAGGGTATCAAGGGGACATCAAACCAATTATACTAACATCACAAGTGGATAAAAGGATAATAAATCTACACCAATTACCTCATTCATGTTCTTATTTACCACATATTAACTTCTGTATCCACTCCAGAACCTAAATCTAATACCTAATCAATTTAAAACTCCTACAATCACACCATCAACATGGTCTAGCATACCCACACCCCCTAAGAGGCCACATGGAATCTCCCCCAAAACCACCTAAAAAACTTTATAAGTGAGATCATAATGTAATATCCCAATATTTTAAAATAAATATTGTGTTTTATAGTGTACAAGATATGCAACATCGAACATAAATGAACTACAACATATTATTATTTAAATATGACCATTATAACCAAGCCATTAATTTGGAGGGTATGAATTGGATCTAATACTTTATGAAATATATATATAAAGTTTCCATTAAATAAAAAATTATTGATAAACTATTATTAAATAATCACTCAATGTTTAGTAAATTCATTTTATGCTTACAAAAATACGTTTTCTTCAAAAACAACGTTTATTGCTTTTTTTGAGAAAATATTATAATCATTTTTTTGAAAATTTTAGGAATTTTATTTTATAAAATTAATTTTATTTTTTAAATCATCATATAAAAATTATCTTATGGTGAAATTTTGATATTTTTTAGAAAAGTTGGATTTTTCAACTAATAGTGAAAAATATTGTTTTTTATTGAAAATTGTATTTTATTTTAAAGTATTTATAAAGTAAAATAATATTTTGGATTAGTTTTAAAATGTAATTATTTATATTTTATTAAAAATAAAAAAAAATTATTATTTTTATTTAATTTTATACTTAATTTATTATAAAAACATCTTATACTTTAATAAGGGTATTTTTCTGTAAAACTATTTTTTCACGTTTTGAAGGTTTAATGTTAAATTAAACTCTACCACTTATATTTTTTGAATTTTAAAAAATATATTCAATATTTTTTATCATTAGTTACAAATTTAGTAAATAATTCACTTTTATTTTTAGACATTATGAATAGTAACATTAGTAATTTTTGTTATCATGGTAAAAGCTAAATCAGGTAATTAAGGTTAAAAATAAAATGATAAGGACTAAAAAATGACCACAACACTTGAATTAATTTAATTTTTTTTATTATATCTCATTTTTTATTATCCAAAATTTTAATATATGGATTTTTTTCAATTTTTACATGATTTTGACCTTTATAATATTTAAGTGAATATAAAGCCAAAAATGTCATACTCTTACTTTTAATAAATATAATATTTTTAATATAGGGATAAATAGAGGATATATTTGGTAATAAATATTCATTTTAAATATAAATTATTTTTTTATATAGTTAATTTCTTTTTAATTTTTAGTGGTTAAATAATTACCTTAAAATCTTATGCAATGCTAATGTGATAATTATGCAATTAATAGAAAATAAAATAAATGATTTTAAAAATATTAAAATTAATATAATTTGAATTTTTTTTATTACATGATATTTAGATAAAAATTACATATTTTATAGGTTTTTATTCATTGGATTCAAATTCTATTTTTTTCTTGTAGTTTTGAAATTCAAATTAAATGAATAGTTCCAAAATTGATATTAATGTCATTTTATAATAAAAAATATTTTATTAAATGATTTAAAATTCATAAAAATATTATATTTGGTAAATTTATTTTTATAAGGTTGAAAATATCAACCATGATACATTTAAGTTCTAATTTCCCTTTTTAAGTAACTATATTGACCCCTAAAGAGTAAAAACTTTGTTATCATGATAATCATTAAAAAGGGTCAATAGAGGGTTAAGACGAAACAATAAGGGTAAAAATATGATAAAAAATTATCCAAATTTTATTAGATGAGATTATTTAAACTAATACTAATATTATATTTTAATATTATCAATTTTGATCCATTTGGAAATCAAAATTAATTTATATTAATTTAATATTTAAAAAATTCCAAGAGTGCCATTTCCCTCTTTTATAAAAGGGTACCTATTATTCTCATTTACTCACACTTAAAAATACATTTTATTTAGAAAATACCTACCAAATACCTTTATTAAATATCTATATATGTCATAGAGGCCTTATTTATGGTATAATACCAAAATTAGAGGTCTTAAAGTGTAAATAAAAGGGGGTTGTCTGAAGAAGAGGTATAGTTGTTAACCTTGCATTTGTGTTTTATTTCTTATTCCATATCATTAAAATCACAATTAAATATGATTATATAATAAAATAATTATCAAAAATATATTTTTATGTTATTATATTTGTGACATAACCTATATCCGTTTACTATTCCATCAAATTGGAAATAAAACCATCGTTCATGTGTACGACGAACTTTCGCCTCGTGAACCAATGTCATTATTTTTCCATAAACGTATCTCAAATAAGGTTATAATGATGGAATTAATATTTATATATGATATTAATAACATATTTATCATTATTAAAAGATAATATATCATTTAATTTCTTATCGTTCCATTCACAGAAAAATGATAATGTCGTTCGTGCATACGTGTGGATTACTATCTCCATAAAGCGATGTGATTGATTTTTTATCACCACATCACATGGATTATATATATAATTATATTTAAAGTAATAATGTGTTATTTATTATTTAATTATAATTTATTAAATATAAAATCATAGTTACTTTATTTTTATAATGATTGTTGAAAAATGGAAATGTTACTTATGCGTACGTACAACCTACCCTTTCCATGATTGTAACATAGTTCATTTTTCATAACCATATATCATGGTTGGTTTTAAAAGTATAATATACATATAAAAATTATAATTATTTCATTATTATTATTATTTATATTATTTAATAATGATATATTTGACCATATTTAACTTACCAAATTTATTTTGGACATATTATCCGAGTATCATCAAAACATCAGACATGAAATTAATTGATTAAGTAATCGATTATAACATGGTAAAAGAAATAATAAACATGATAAATGTTCTTAATAAAGTAAATAATTAACAATAATTTATTATTCATACAGATAAATAAAGTATGTGGTGATTCAGACTTATGGTAAGGGACGCTTTACTTTAAAAACCTCATTTTTGACATTTCAAGTTTTATTTTCTAAATATTTATCTTCCATATCCATGTACTGCTAAATATTTTAAGAAATATTTTTATTTATACTTCATGGTTTTTTAATGGTCATTTTTGACCATATTGGACTTATTTAAAATGATTTTTTTCAAAAAAAGAAACAAATCTTTTTAAGGTATGTAAGGTTCTTTCTTTAAAAAAAATCCTCTTTTAAAGTTCCCCTTTTAACTTTATTTCTTCCATGTCCATATTTTTAAAAATATATTCTCTATACTTCATAGTTTTTTATGTTTATTTTTAATTTTTTTCAAAGGTTTTTAAAAATGAATATTTTTATGGAATGTTTTGAATTTCTTTACAAAAGATAAAAGAAATGTTTTATTTTAATGTATACTTTGACAACAACTTTTCATGATTACCTAACCATTATTTGTTTTTTTTGATTACTTTACAATTATTAATTATTTATTAAAATAAATACCCTATTTTCCTTAATTTTGGTTATTTTAGTTTTGGAAATGGGTTTTCAAAATAAAGGGTATTTCAATATCCAAAAGTGTTTTTCATATGAGTTCAAAAGAGTTTTTCAAAGGTTTTATGATGAAAAAGTGAAAGGATAAATTTTTTTATTCATGATATAGTACTTGATATTTATATATGAGAAATGGGTGATCCCGATAAATATTATATGATGTTTTGGGACCTATTATTGCTCAAGAAAAATGGGTGATCCTGAAATAGATTATACGATAGGTAAAACTAGATAGCGCTGTAATGCATTGGGTAATGTTTCCCGTCTTAATAAAAAATAAACAGGGAGTTAACAGAGGGTTTCTCCTATGGATTTAACTAGGATCCAATTATTTATGACATAGGTTATGAATATGTTTCTCTAAGTGGTCTGAATTTTTTATTATTTTCTTTCTATGGGTTTTAAAGGTTTTCTTTGAGAAAAAAGTGTGTGTGTTTTTCATGTGAAAATGTTTTATTTCATTAACTCCAAGAACATTGAGATAAAGGTAGAAATTTCATTTGTTTTAATGTTTTTATTGGACTAATGGTTTTGTTTTTTATGTTCCTTACTATTTTTTTTCTTACCCCACATTTTTAAAATGTTTTTCACATGGTTTAAGGATAGGCAAGGGAAAAAAATTCAAGTTAAAGTTTGTAAATATTCTTCATGAAAAGAAAACATGTTTTATTTTAAATGTGTTTATACAATGAAAAAAATCAATACCTAGTAGAAGTGTCACCTTTTTAATATATAGTATTGTTACATAATATTTATGACCCAATTATCTAAAATTTTAAACCAAAAAGATCTTTGGGAATGAAAGAAAGTGAATTCTATTATAAAGACACCAGATTATGTGATTTTTATGGTCGGGTCATTATAGTTGGTATCATATTAGGGTTTCAAAATTTTTTAAGATTATGATGTTTTCATGAGAGTTTATATTAAGGGATAAGGATACCATCATGAGTTTAGGATTTTAAGTTTGATCATAATTTCAAATTCTTATACACCCTTTTTGAGGTTTTAAGTGGTGAAATTTTAAGGCAATTAATGAAATTTTGGGAGATGTTTTATTGGGATTAAGTATATGAAACCCTTAGGTTTAACATGAAGGATTATTGCAGAATAATATTGTTCCATTTTATGGGATTTAAGAGGAAATGTATGAGATAAACTTTAAGTTTAAAACATTCTTTAATATTGAAGTTATTAAGGTTATTTTTTAGGATTTCAAAGTTAAAGTATTATAGAATTTCTATGGGTATTGTCCTAATAAGGACCATTTTCATTTTAACATGAAGTAATTCATTTCATATTTTAATGATGTTCATATATATATATTAAATATCATTTATCAAGATGTAAGGAAAAGGATATTATACAACCTTATTATTCCTTCTAGATCATTTAATCATCACTATTATGTGAAAATATTTCCTGAATAATTTTGAATGATTTTTGAACATAAAAATCACCCATAAGAAACTATTTAATCTAAAAATTTTAATTTATTCAAAATTTATATGTATCATGGTATTTCTTTTATTTGATTTTAAAATCCAAACTCATCCATCTCATTCATATAGGGAAATACCACTAAAGATTTAACAATTTATTTTATGGAGATATGAACTTCATGTTAGAAGATAAATAGGATATAAAAAACATAAACAAAGGCCCTAATGTCTAGATTTAAGGTATGAATTATTTCCTTCTATTCTAAGTATGAATATTGATTCACAAGGACATATTTCATATCATTTAATTTGATTAATAATCATGGTTAAAGGTTTAAAAAATAATTTTAATAAAGGACATGTTTATCAATGATATTATGATATATTCTAAATATTATGATAATTATAAACAATTATATAGTAGATTCTATTTTTAAAATTTGGAAACATATGTTAGATGAAATTGATAACTTTTAAAATCGGTGTAAAAAAGAAGTGATATTTTTTTGAGACACTTATTTAAGTACATGTGATAAAGGGATGAATAAACCTTTATGTTAATATATGCATGATGATAGTCAATTAATATTATTTTATTTTTTAGAAAAATGAGTTGTATAGAAAACATTTTAGGTTAAAAATTTATATGATGATTGATTATATTTTTAATGATTTTAATCCTATTTATAGGGATATTTCAAGAATTATATTAGTATAATTTTAGAAAATGGACAACCCACATGATGAATGATAACTTGTCTCATCTGATAAGGTCACAAGGCTTGAACCCACAATAGAAGGTGGATAAGGGTGAACCGTATACTACTTTCCTAAATTATTTCCTAGTTAGTATGACATTAAAAATAAATATTGAGTTGATTTTGATAACCATGAGACTAAACATTTATTTGATTATTGTGTAAATTTTGGAAGAATACCACTATATTTTTGGGAACATTATATGATTATGGTAAATATAATCTTGTGATATTTTATTTAAGGATTAAAGGTTGAATTATATTTTGGAAATATATATGAATTTAATATGGGTTTATGGTGAAACATTTTATTTATGGAAATGATTAGCATATTTTAGAGATTATATGACTAGGTTATATGCATTTTGGGTATGAGATTTTAAGAGTGATTGATGTTATTTGGAGATAAATATTGGAATAATATATAATCAAATAATTCTAGAATTTGGGTTTAAATATTAGTAAAATATATATTGAATAATTTTAAATATAGTTACTTATAGAGTGATTTAGTTTAAAATCTGGTTGTTATAGTTGAATTTTGGAGATTAATATATTATTTCATCATTTGAAGGTTTATTAATTTTAGGAATTATTTTATCTTTTGATAACCATTTTTGGTTTTGGTTAATGTATAAAGATAGTAGGAATATATTTTTATCATTTTTTGTAATATATGATCCATTAGAAGTTAATTTTAGTGCTTTATATATAAACAAATCATCTTAAATACTCATCGTTTTGAGAAAAAGATAAGATTGTGGTAGAAATTGATTAAAGGATGAAATTATACTTATCAATCAAGTATATTTTATTATGTTATTAGTATATATGGTAGTAAATTATTAAATTATAGAATATGGATCTTTAAATTAAAATTTTATCATATTACCCTTATTTCTGTTGAATCGGTGGTCTTTTTCAAACCTAATCGATTTATGGGTTTTTGGTTGTTAACTTTCTCTTGATCATTCACTTTATTGTGATCAACGATCTCTATCAATATAGATAATTATTTGGAAATTAATTTTTTATTCATGTATATATTTTCACTCCAATTAACTTTCTCCTATTTTGAAACCTATTTATGTGTTATTCTAAATGAAATTCATATTCCATTTCTCTCTTAACAAGAAGTTGTTTTATTATACTTTTTATGATTTGGAATTTTGAAAAAGTTATTTTAAAATATTGAACATTTTATTATCAAGTTCAAGTTAAAATTTTGAGGTTATAATTTATTAAAGGGGGGAGAATGTAATATCCTAGTATTTTAAAATAAATAATGTGTTTGATAGTGTATAAGATACACAACACCAAGCTTAAACGAACCACAATATATTATTATTTAAATATTACCATTATAACCTAGTTGTTAATTAATAGGGTATGAATTGGATCTAATACTTTATGAAATATATATAAAGGTCATACTAAATAAAAATTCATTGATAAATTATTAGTAAATAATCACTCATTTTTTAGTAAGTCATTTTATGCTTCAAGAAAATACTTTTCCTTCAAAAATGATGTTTATTATTTTTAGTGAGAAAATATTATAATTAATTTATATAAATTTAGAAATTTTATTTTATAAAATTAATATAATTTTTTAAATCATCATATCAAAATTATATTATAGTGAAATTTTGATATTTTTTTGAAAAGTTTTATTTTTATTGAAAAATATATTTTATTTTAAAGTATTTATAAAGTAAAATTTTATTTTGGATTAGTTTTAAAATGAAATTATTTCATTTTAATTAAAAAAAATTAAATTATAGTATTTTTAATGAATTTTATACTTGAATTTTGTATAAAAATGTCTTATACTTTTAAAAGGTTAGTTTTATGAAAAACTAATGTTCATCTCGTTTTTCTAGTTTAATTTTAAATTAAATTATTCCACTTATGTGTTTTTAATTTTGAAAAATAGATTCTATATTTTTAATAATTAGGTACAAATTTAGTAAATAGGTTCCTCTTATTTTTGGACATTATGAATAGTAACATTAATAATTTTTGTTATCATGGTAAAGGATAAATCAGATAATTATGCTTAAAAATAAAATAATAAAGACTAAAAAATGACCATAAAACTTGAATTAATTTTATTTTATTATTATATCTTATCCATAATCATCAAATATTTTAATAAATTGCCTTTTGTTTCCATTTTCACATGATTTTTGAACTTTATAATATTTAAGTGAATATAAATCGAAAAATAACACACTCTTGATTTTAATAAATATAAATTTTTTAACAAAGGTATAAATAGATGATATATTCATTTATAAATATTAATTTAAAATTTAAATAATTTTACTTATCATGGTAATTTATATTGAATTTTTAGTGATGAAATAATTACTTAAAAATTTACGCAATACTGACGCAATAATTATTCAATTAATAGAAAAATAAAAAACAAAAAATTTGAAACTATTAAAACTAATATAATTTAAATTATTTTTTGTATTAAATTATTTTTAAATAAATATTACATATTATATAGGTTTTTATTAATTGAATTATAATTCCATTTCTTTCTTGTAGTTTTAAAAGTCAAATTAAATGAATAGTTTCAAAATTGACATTAATGTTATTTTATAATAAATAATATTTTATTAAATGATTTAGAATTACTAAAAAATATTATCTTCAATAATATGATTGGTATAAGATTTAAAATATCAACCCTGGTCCATTTAAGGGGCAATTGTCCCTTTATTGTAACTATATTGACCCCTAAAGAGTAAAAATTTGTTATTGCGCTAATTATAAAAAAGTGTTAACGAAGGGTTAAAACAAAAAGACAGGGGTTGAAATCTGATAAAAACTTATCCAAATTTTATTTTATGATATTATTTCGAATCATACTCACATTATATTAAAATATTATCAATTTGGATTCATTATAATATCAAAATTAATTTAACATTTTAAGAAATTCCAAGAGTGCCCCTCCCCTCTCTTATAAAAAGAAACAACTTATTCTCATTTATTAACACTTAAAAATACTTTCAGTTCAGAAAATTATAGAAAAAATAAACTCCTTAAGTAAATATACATTTCATATAGGCATTATTTAGTGTATAATACCAACCTTAAAGGTATTAAAGTGTAAATAAAAGGTGGTTTTCCAAAGAAGAAGTATATTTCTTAACCGAGCATTTTCGTTTTATTTATTCTTCCACATCCTTAAAATATTAATTAACTATTATTATATAATAAAACTAGTATCTACCATATAATGAGATGTTATTACGTTAATATGATAACCTATATCCATCCCCTCTTCCATCAATGGGAAATAAAACCATTGTTTATGTTTATGGTGGACTACCGTCTCGCTAACCGATGTCATTTTTTCCCATCAAAATATCTCATGGATAGTTATAATAATAGAATTAATGTTTATATATTATATTAATGACATATTTATCATTATTAAAAGATTATATATTATTTAATTTATTCCATTTATATTCACTCGAAAATGATAACGTCATTCATGCGTATGTGTGGACTACCTCATCCATGAAGAGATGTGGTTTATTCTTTTATCACCACATCACATGGATAATATATATAAGTATATTTAAAGAAATAATATATTATTTATGATATAATTATAATTTTTTAAAGATAAAATAATACATACCTTCATTCCATAATGATTTTTGAAAAATGGGAATGTTACTCATGCGTATGTATGATCTACCATCTCCATGATTACAACGTAGTTCATTTTTCATAACCATATATCATGGTTGGTTTTATGTAACACCCCAAGCTTCCACGGTACACTTCTCTTTGAATAATACAGTATCGTGTGTTGTATGCAACTTCGAGTTCTAACACACACCACAACCAATCAAAGTAGCCGTTATGAATAGTAATACCTACTTTTTGAAATTTTATAAATTTTATCTTTCAAAATGGACTTCATTTTTGGATTCGGAATATCGAATTTAGCCTAGGGTGAAATTTTGGAACTTTTTGGATAACTTTTATATTTTGATGAATAGTGAAAATTACTAAATTTTAATTAAAAACAACTTTTTTAATCAAAATAATTAATAGTGATAAATTATACTATTGAGTGGTTTTAAAGTATATTAGAATATAATTTTACCATTTTATCCAATGGTGGTCATTATAATTAGTTTCACTTTGAAATTGGACATAAACAATTGTCAATCTTTTGATTGATATTATTTTTTAAAAATACGCTATTTGTTTTGACAACAGGAATTAATTATAAAATTAATTAATGCAACTTATATGTTTGGAATTTTTTAAAATAGACATCATTTTTGAATTCATAATATCAATTATAGATTAGGGTGAATTTTTGGTATTTTTCTGAAAAACTTCAAATTTTGATGAATAGTGAAACCACTAAGTGGTAGTTAAAAAACTGATTTTTCGTTTAAAAGAAACTTTACCGCTTATGTGAATTGAATTTTAAAAATCCGACATACATCATTTTCATTAGGAAGTAAAATGTGGTTCAATGGGATTAAAATAATTTTTGGTGAATAATAACTTTTAAGTTTTATTAATCGCGATTAAAGGTAATTAGTGAAATTTAAGGTAAAAATGATATTATAAAAATATGAAAATATATTTACACTTTTCCTACCCTTATTGGATGAGTCATGGCTGACCAAGAAAATCCATGGGTCAACTTGGGGACCCCATGGAGCTACTTGGGTAAGAAAATGACATTAATAACTTTTTATTTAAAGTAAAAATAAAATTGTCACAAACATGTGTTGTTTTACTAAAACAATTATTACATGGGGTTATATAATTTAACTTTTAGAATATAATATCCATTTTAAATCTAAAAAGATTTAATACATCATGGTAATTTTTTTATAATTTTTAGACATTAAATAAATAAATTTATTTATCACACCATGATGATGCAGCGATTACCTCATTAATTAACGATTTAAATAAAATCAAAATATAATGTAAAATATAAGACTTACACTTGTAAAAAACCTATTGGATGAGTACATTTAGAACCCTTATAACCTTATCTTCTAAATATATAATTGTGGAACCTTTGAAATCTGAAAAGCATTTCATAATAATGTAACATTTCATGACTTTCCAAGAGTGCCCCTCCTCTCCTCTTATAAAAGGCCCCCACCTCTACCACCTTATTCACACCATCAAATCCATTTGGCTCGGCCAACCTCTACCCAAATACTCTCTCAACTTAACTCTATTACTCCTAGAAGCCTCACTTTGGTCATAAGTCTTCCCAAGTAAGCCTTTGGCTCAAATCAAAAAGAGTTACCCGATTTTAAGGTAATGTCTTCTCTTATGTCCTTTGGTTTTATTTTGCTTCTCCAACCCATTAAAATCTTTTTATTACTTTCTTTTATAACAAAACCAGTATCTAAAATATACTAGTATGTTTTTATGAGAAGTATTTGATTTACACTTACACACACCTCTGTCTAATGGTTAAAGAACATACTGTTTCTGTGGGTGGCGAAATACTGCCTCACGAAACGATGATTGTTCAATATTCTTTTAACACCTCTCATGGTGGCCATTATGATGAAACTATTTTTTATATATGATATATATTATGTTTATGTTTTCCTTATGCTTCTTTATTTTTCATTTATGGCACACCTTTATGATTTCCATTATGGGTAAACGCGATAATTTCATTTTAGGAAGTGCGGACTACCGCCCCCTCAAAGTGATTTGAATTGTTAATGCCATATTTGGGATGTGTAAAGGATGGAGTAAATGATATTATAAATGGTATTATACTGGAATTATAATATACATTTATATCATTATGATTTAATTCCATTAAATATGAAATATAAATGAAAGTAGCATTCATGCGTACGTACGACTTACCGTCTCCATGAACGGTGCATTTCATTTCTTAGCTCTAAATGTTACGTAATATTATGAATGAATGTATATACTGGATATATATTATATATATGATATCTACATCATGAATATAATTCTGGATATAATGGATATTTTACCACATGAAAAACTTGTAATTATAAGAAGTTTATCTTTGACTCAAGTACCAAAGATCGACAAAACGACCGTTATTAACATAAATAATTACATAATGTTCATAACATGGTAATAAGTGATATAAAAGGAATAATAAACTTGAAAAAGGTTCTTAAGAAATTATAAATTTACTCTAGTTTATTATTTAGGATATTAAAGAACGATCGAGTCAAGTTGGACATGAGGTAAGGGAACTTCTTAACCCAATTTCTATTCTTTGGGTTAATCTCCTACTTTCAAATTATGTCATGATATTATTATGTACTATCTTGTATTTGTACTTTATTTATGTGTTCTTATAGTGAATACACATAATAGATCTATTTTATTTAAAAAATGATCTTTGTAAGAGACTTCATCTCAATCTCCATTCATTGAGGCATATTTTGTTTTATACACAAATTTCTTTTATACAGTGTATAAACCCCTATGAATTTTACATTTATTTAAAAGGAATATTTTTATACGAAGCATTTTAATAAAATAAAAAAGTAATGTTTTTCTTGTTGTACGTATGCGGCGACAATTACTTCTCCGTCGCCGTGACCATTATTTGAGTTTCAGCTTCCTTTACAAGCCATAACCTTTTTTAAATGAAAAATAAAAACCAAGTTTTACTTTTCTTTTATTTTGGTATTGAAAATGGTTTTGATAATGTTTTTATTATATCAATATGTTGTATTGGTATCTTGTGATTGAAATGTGGAAATTTTATGTTTCCTTTATGCATGTTTTATGTGATACGATTATGTTATGGTTTATGATATGTTTAAACCTGTTCATATGAGGAATGCATTGGACTTAATAAGTGACAGGTGGAGCCCGCTATATCTCCTCGATGCATTGGAAGGTCTCATGAGACAAACTAGTGTCTTGGCACGAGGCATTGACAAAATCTTATTTGTAGTCTTGGCACGAGGCCTTGGCTACGTGGTTATGATAGTCTGGCATTATGCATTCCATCATTATGAAAGTGGTTATTAATATTGCATGTGATTATTCGACCAATAGAATATCCAGGTGAATAAGTAAATGGAATTATTTCATTTTAATTTTTCCATATTTTTCTGAATTTCATGTTTAAAAGGCTTTTGTTTAGTTATACATTGCCTTAAATGTTTATGTTTATTTATGAAAGCTTCCTCTATATTGTTATCCTTACTGAGCATATTAGCTCACCCCTTTCAATGTTTTAATTTTTTTTCTAGGATGTGAAGAAGTATTTTATGAATGACCTGAAGGGATAGTATGAGGGGATATGAAGACAAGACGTTGTTGTAGTTTTGTATTACTTTATGATTTAATGTAAAATGTATGAATATATCTAGTGTTTCAAGGCTACTAAACTAACCGGTCTTTCGAGACTTGATCTTTGTGATCATGCCAATGTTACGTAATAATGCACCGACTCTGGGTAACTAGGGTCGGGGAATTACAGTTGGTATTAGAGGAAGTTTAGTACTAACCTTGGAATCTAGATTTAGAAAAACTCTGATTAGAGCACATAGCGATAAGATAGACTTTGAGGATTAGTATAGAATAACTTCCTAGAATTTTGTTGTTGTAGATATTTTGTGAGTTTTCCAAGAAATAAATCCCTGTCTGGATACGAGCAGGTAGAGGCGGCTCTGGAACAAATGTACCTAGGGGTAAAACCCGAAAACACCGCTTTGAGATAGACTCGAACGGGAACTGGTGCACGACAACGGGCCTTTCTGCACTCTTGGTTACGACACTCCAGGGGGATATGCTTAGGGTAATTCTCATTTTCTTTACAAACCATTATGAAGGGTTTATGAGTATATACTTCCTCAAATAAAACATTTTTATGATTATAGTTCAATTTATGTTAAGTGTTTTACAAGTATGGAACTATGTATTTTGATTCATAAACTAATCTAGTTTATGCCATTGTTTAGAAATGGAACCTAGTGGGAGGAATGGAAACCATATCAATGCATGAACTACATGTAGGGATTTCCCTCCTGATTAAGATAATTATAGTGGAGCTGGAGATACAACTGGTGCTGATCAACTTATCACCATACTGGGGCAACTCACTCAGGTTATGAATAATAACCTTACTTGTATGGAGCACCCTGATCTGCAACGTGGAGGATCAATGTTAGACCGCTTCATGAGGCAACAACTGCCAAAATTTAATGGGGGTAAACATCCATTAGTATCTTAGCAATGGATAAACTCCTTAGAGAAAATATTCCACGCCTTGGGGAGTAGCGAAATGGAGAAGGTTGTCATGGCACTTTACTGCCACACTGGAGATGCTGATCAATGGTGGTCACTGATTCAAAACACAAAGGAATATGAAGAAGTATCAAGTATGGAATGGAGAGAGTTTAAGGAAATTTTCTTAGAAAAAAACTTTCCACATGACCATCAAGAAGATATGGAAAGGCAATTTCTGAGTCTGAGGCAGAAGGAGGATGATAATATCGCAAAGTATGATGCTAACTTTACAAGGTTAGCGAGGCATGCTCCAGATTATATATGTAACCAAAGAAGTAAGATTGATCATTTCTTTGATGGGTTAAAACCATTTCTCTGTTTAGCATTAGTCTCAAAAACCTTCTCATCGTACGAAGATATTGTCTCGTGTGCTATCAAGACGGAAAAGGAATTCTCTAAGTCTTATGACTTTAAAGCAAAGCAAGAAAAGAAGAGATCTTCTGATCAATCTGGAAATGGAAATAAAGGGAATAAGGGAAAATTTGAATATCAGTCCTGTAGTAAATGTGGGAAGAAACACCCCGGTACTTGCTTGAAGGGAATGAGAGTCTGTTACAAGTGTGGTGAAAAAGGCCACCAACTCATGATTGCAAGGGAAAGAGAGTTTCTGTCAATGTGGAATGCTATAATTGTAGAGAGATGGGACATTATACAAATGAATGTCCTAATCTCTAGGGGTACTTACCTCATAAGAGGCCAAGGGATCAAGGCCAAGCTTATACTATCACTACCGCTGAGGTTGAAGCTCCGAAAGACGTGGTGGCAGGTAATTTAATGGTTTCCTCAAGTTTAGAAAATGCATTATTTGATTCTGGATCATCGCATTGTTTCATATCTTCCCAGTTTTATAAGAAAATTAGATATTTCCAATTTTATTTAACAAGAGAATTGTCAGTCAAAACTCCTAAGGGAAGTATCATTGCAACAAAGTTTTGTGAATCAGTCCCCATTAGAGCACATAAATGTTCTTTATCCGCTGATCTCATTGTCATACCTATGATTGAGTTTGATATAATCCTCGGTATGGATTGGCTTTCGGACCATGATGCAAAGATTTATTGTAAGAAGAAGAAGGTTACGATTTTTGATGATGATGATAAGGAACACCTTATCTTTAGAGCAGAAACGTCACCACCTAATTCTTATTTAGATCCACCCCTAGTAGCTCAACTAAATTCAATTATTGGGGAGGAAGAGAATGAAATTACTGAGGGCGAGGAAAGGAATGTTCAAATAGAGGATGTAACTATTGTGAAAGAATATGTAGATGCGTTTCCGGAAGATTTACCTGGACATCCTCCAGAACAAGAAGTTGAGTTTTCCATTGATTTAATTCCTGGATCAAGGCCTATATCGAAGACCCCTTATAGAATGGCCACCGTGGAATTAGTTGAACTAAAGAAACAACTATAGGAATTTAGTAATAAGGTATTTATTCTCCCTAGTGTTTCTCCATGGGGTGCTTTGTCCTTTTTGTTAAGAAGAAATATGGATCTATGAGGTTGTGCATTGACTACATGGAGATCAATGCTATAAAAATAAATAACAAGTATCCCCTACCTCACATTGATGATTTATTTGACCAACTACATGGAGCTCAACACTTTTCAAATATTGACATTCGATCTGGATACAATCAGTTGTGTGTGAAGAAGGAAGACATTCCGAAGACAACATTTTGAACAAGGTACGAGCATTACGAGTTTACAGTAATGACTTTTGGATTGACTAATGCACCCTCTGTATTCATGGATCTAATGAATAGATTTTTCAAGGAATATCTTGATGATTTTGTGGTGGTATTTATTGATGTTATCTTGGTATACTCCAAAAGCTACGAAGATCATGAAAATCACTTGCGCATTATCTTGAAGGCTCTTAGAAGGCATGAATTATATGGGAAGTTTAGTAAGTGTGAATTCTGGCTTCAGGAGATTTCTTTTCTTAGACATATTGTCTCTAAGGATGGAATTTCCGTTGATCCTTATAAGACCAAGGCAATCCAAGAATGACCAGCACCTACGAGTATAACTGAGGTACACAGTTTTATTGGTTTGGCAGGTTATTATTGATGTTTTGTCCAGAATTTTGCCCGATTGGATAACCCATTAACGAAGCTCACATGTAAAGGGGTTAAATTTGTCTGGAAAAAAGAGTGTGAAGAATGTTTTATTTAACTAAAGAGAATATTAGTCAATGCTCCTATATTGACGCTGCCATCGGGGAATGATGGGTTAGTTATTTATAGTGATGCATCAATGAAAGGACTTGGTTGTGTCCTTATGTAGAATGATAGGGTTATTGCCTATGCATCACGATAGCTAAAAATTCATGAGCAGAACTATCCTACTCATGATCTCGAGTTAGCTGCGGTAATATTTTCCTTGAAGATATAGAGACATTATCTCTATGGTGAAAAATGTGAGATATATACTGATCGCAAGAGTTTGAAATATATTTTCTCACAAAAAGAACTCAACATGAGGCAAAGGTGATGGCTTGAACTACTCAAGGATTATGATAGCACGATACACTACCACTCAGGGAAGGAAAATAAGGTTGCAGATGCTTTGAGTAGAAAAGATCATGGAGTTTTGAACATGATGAGAGTGGAAAGGGATCCTATTTTCATGGATCTAGTAAAGATGGATATGGGAATCACCATGGAGGGTGAAACATCAAAACTTTTTCAAATGGTTGCCAAACCATCTTTACTATAAAGGATAAAGTGTTCTCAGGCCGATGATGAAGAGTTGAAAAAGAAGATTAAAACTTTAAATGATGGGAGATTGAGTGACTTTGTGTATGAAGATGGAATTTTGAAATTTGGGAGGAGACTTTGTGTTCCCGATATACCTGATTTAAAGAGGGAATTGTTGGATGATTATCATAGTTCCAATTTCTCTATACACCCTGGGAGCACCAAAATGTATAGATATTTAAAGGGAAATTTTTGGTGGGACAACATGAAGAGGGAGATTGCTGATTTTGTGTCAAGATATATCATTTGTCAACAAGTGAAAGCTGGAAGGAAACTGCCTAGTGGTGTATTGCAGCCTCTTCCCATACCTGAGTGGAAATGGGATAATATTATGATGGACTTTGTCATGAGACTACCAAAGACTCCTAGAAGGAATGACGCAATATGGGTCATTGTTGATCATCTCACGAAGTCAGTACATTTTCTTGCTATAAGAGAAGATCTAACACTTGAACGTCTAGTAAGACTATATATTAATGAAGTTGTGAGACTTCATGGAGTACCCCTGTCGATTGTCTTGGATCGTGATACCCGTTTTACATCAAGATTTTGGAAAAGTCTTCAGAAGGCCTTGGATACTGAACTTCGTCTGAGCAATGCTTACCACCCTCAAACAGATGGACAATCAGAACAAACTATTCAAACCTTAGAAGACATGTTGAGATCATTCTCACTTGACTTTCAGGGTACGTGGGATCAATATTTACCTATGGTATAATTTTCCTATAACAATAGCTTCTATTCAAGTATTCAGATGGCACCATATGAAGCGTTATACGGAAAGAGATGTCGCACACCAACCTGTTGGGATGACGTTGGTGAAAGAAAACTTGTAGTCCCAGAACTAGTGGAGGAAATGATGGAAAAGGTAAAGGTAATCCAAAACCACATCAAAGCAGCTCAAAGTAGGCAGAAGAGCTATGCTGACAACCGAAGGAAGGATTTGGAATTTCAGGTGGGAGATCATGTTTTCTTGAAGGTATCTCCATGGAAGGGAGTTATACGTTTCGGTAAGAAGGGTAAATTGAGTCCCAAGTACATCGTACCCTTCGAAATTCTAGAATGAATTGGGGCTGTAGCTTACTATTTTGAAATTCCGCCAAGTCTCTCCAAAGTTCACGATGTATTCCACATATCACTGTTGAGAAAATACATGCCTGACCCAATGAATGTACTCACCTATGAGGAATTAGAACTGGAACTCGATCTGTCTTATTGCGAAGAGCCCATCAGGATTCTTGATACAAGAGAACAAGTGCTGAGAAACTGGACGACTCATCTGGTAAAAGTTCTATGGAGTAACCATAAGATGGAGGAGGCAACGTGGGAACTCGAGGAACTTATGATGAAGAATCACCAGAGTATTTTTATACAGTGATATTATATGAAATTTTGAGGATGAAATTATTAAAAGGAGGGGAGAATGTAACACCCCAAGCTTCCACAGTACGCTTCTCTTTGAATAATACAGTAGCGTGTGTTGTACGCAACTTCGAGTTCTAACACACACCACAACCAATCAAATTAGCCGTTATGAATAGTAATACCTACTTTTTGAAATTTTATAAATTTTATATTTCAAAATGGACTTCATTTTTGGATTCGGAATATCGAATTTAGCCTAGGTTGAAATTTTGGAACTTTTCGGATAACTTTTATATTTTGATGAATAGTGAAAATTACTAAATTTTAATTAAAAACAAATTTTTTAATAAAAATAATTAATAGTGATAAATTATACTATTGAGTGGTTTTAAAGTATAATTAGAATATAATTTTACCATTTTATCCAATGGTGGTCATTAGAATTAATTTCACTTTGAAATTGGACATAAACAATTGTCAATCTTTTGATTAATATTGTTTTTTAAAAACACGCTATTTGTTTTGACAACGAGAATTAATTATAAAATTAATTAATGAAACTTATATGTTTTGAATTTTGTAAAATATAAATCATTTTTGAATTCAGAATATCAATTATAGCTTAGGGTGAATTTTTGGTATTTTTCTGAAAAACTTCAAATTTTGATGAATAGTGAAACCACTAAGTGGTAGTTAAAAAACTGATTTTTCGTTTAAATGAAACTTTACCGCTTCTGTGAATTGAATTTCAAAAATCCTACATACATCATTGTCATTAGGAAGTAAAATGTGGTTCAATGGGATTAAAATAATTTTTGGTGAATAGTAACTTTTAAGTTTTATTAATCGTGATTAAAGGTAATTAGTGAAATTTAAGGTAAAAATGATATCATAAAAATATGAAAATATCTTGACACTTGTCCTACCCTTATTGGATGAGTCATGACCGACCAAGAGAATCCATGAGTCAACTTGGGGACCCCATGGAGCCACTTGGGTAAGAAAATGACATTAATAACTTTTTATTTAAAGTAAAAATAAAATTGTCACAAACATGTGTTGTTTTACTAAAACCATTATTACATGGGGTTATATAAGTTAAATTTTAGACTATAAATATCCATTGGAAAGATAAAAAGATTTAATACATCATGGTAATTTTTTTATAATTTTTAGACATTAAATAAATAAATTTATTTGTCACACCATGATGATGCAGCGATTACCTCATTAATTAACGATTTAAATAAAATGAAAAGATAATATAAAATATAAGACTTAAAGTTGTCAAAAACCTATTGGATGAGTATATTTTGAACCCTTATCACCTTATATTCTAAATATATAATTGTGGGACCTTTGAAATCCGAAAATCATTTCATAATAATGTAACATTTCATGACTTTCCAAGAGTGCCCCTCCTCTCCTCTTATAAAAGGCCCCCACCTCTACCACCTTATTAACACCATCAAAGCCATTTGGATCGGCCAACCTCTGCCCAAATACTCTCTCAACTTCCCTCTATTACTCCTAGAAGCCTCAATTTGGGAACAAGTCTTCCCAAGTAAGCCTTTGGCTCAAATCAAAAAGAGTTACCCGATTTTAAGGTAATGTCTTCTCTTATGTCCTTTTGTTTTATTTTGCTTCTCCAACCCCTTAAAATCTTTTTATTACTTTATTTTGTAACAAAAACAGTATCTAAAATATACTAGGATGTTTTTATGAGAAGTATTTGATTTACAATTACACACACCTCTGTCTAATGGTTAAAGAACATATTGTTTCTGTGGGTGGCGAAATACTGCCTCACAAAACGATGATTGTTCAATCTTCTTTTAACACCTCTCATGGTGGCCATTATGATGAAACTATTTTTTATATATGATATATATTATGTTTATGTTTTCCTTATGATTATTTATTTTTCATTTATGGAACAACTTTATGATTTCCATTATGGGTAAACGCGATAATTTTATTTTAGGAAGTGCGGACTACCGCCCCCTCAAAGTGATTTGAATCGTTAATGCCATATGTGGGATGTGTAAAGGATGGAGTAAATGATATTATAAATGATATTATACTATAATTATAATATAACTTTATATAATTATGATTTCATTCCATTAAATATGAAATAGAAATGAAAGTAGCGTTCATGCGTACGTACGACTTACCGTCTCCATGAACAGTACATTTCATTTCTTACCTCTAAATGTTACGTAATATTATGAATGAATGTATATACTAGATATATATGATATATATGATATCTAAATCATGAATATAATTTTGTATATAATGGATATTTTACTACATGAACAACTTGAAATTATAAGAAGTTTATTTTTGACTCAAGTACCAAAGATCGAAAAACGACCGTTATTAACATAAATAATTACATAATGTTCATAACATGGTAATAAGTGATATAAAAGGAATAATATACTTGAAAAATGTTCTTAAGAAATTATAAATTAACTCTAGTTTATTATTCAGGAGATTAAAGAAAGATCGAGTCAAGTTGGACACGAGGTAAGAGAACTTCTTAACCCAAAATCTTCTACTTTCAAATTATGTCATGATATTATTATGTCCTATCTTGTATTTGTACTTTATTTATGTGTTCTTATAGTGAATACACATAATAGATCTATTTTATTTAAAAAATGATCTTTGTAAGGGACTTCGTCTCAATCTCCATTCATTGAGGCATATTTTGTTTTATACACAAATGTCTTTTATACGGTGTATAAACCCCTTTGACTTTTACGTTTATTCAAAAGGAATATTTTTATACGAAGTGTTTTATTAACGAAAAAAGGAATGTTTTTCTTGTCGTACGTATGTGGAGACAATGAATTCTCCGCCGCCATGACCATTATTTGAGTTTCAGCTTCCTCTACAAGCCATAATCTTTTTTAAATGAAAAATAAATACCAAGTTTTACTTTTCTTTTATTTTGGTATTTAAAATGGTTTTGATAATGTTTTTATTATATCAATATGTTGTATTGGTATCTTGTGATTGAAATGTGGAAATGTTATGTTTCCTTTATGCATGTTTTATGTGATACGATTATGTTATGGTTTATGATATGTTTAAACCTGTTCATATGAGGAATGCATTGGACTTAATAAGTGATGGGTGGAGCCTGCTATAGCTCCTCAATGAATCGGCAGGTCTCATGAGATAAACTAGTGTCTTGGCACAAGGCCTTGACAAAATCTTATTTTTAGTCTTGGCACGAGGCCTTGGTTATGTGGTTATGATAGTATGACATTATTCATTCCATCATTATGAAAGTGGTTATTGATATTGCATGTGATTATTCGACCAGTAGAATATCCATGTGAATAAGTAAATGACATTATTTCATTTTACTTTTTCCATATTATGCTGAAGTTCATGTTTAAAAGGCTTTTGTTTAGTTATACATTGCCTTAAATGTTTATGTTTATTTATAAAAGCTTCCTCTATATTGTTATCCTTACCGAGCATCTGTGCTCACCCCTTTCAATGTTTTAATTTTTTTTCTAGGATGTGAAGAATAATTTTATGAATTACCTGAAGGGATAGTATGAGGGGATATGAAGACAAGATGTTGTTGTAGTTTTGTATTACTTTATGATGTATTGTAAAATTTATGAATATATCTAGTGTTTTAAGGCTACTAAACTAATCGGTCTTTTGAGACTTGATCTTTGTGATCATGCCAATGTTACGTAATAATGCACCGACTCTGGGTAACTGGGGTCGGGGCATTACATTTTAAAAGTATAAATTTTATATAAAAATTATAATCATTTCATGATTATTATTCTATATATTATAGAATAATTACCTCTTTGACCATAGTCAATCTACTGAAATCATTTTGGACATATGAGCTGAGTATCGTCAAAAAATATGACATAAACTTAATTAATTAAGTAATTGATTCTAATATGGTAAAAGGAATAATAAACATGAAATTTTTTGTTAATAAATTAAATAATTAAGATAAGTTTTTTATTCACGAAGATAAATAATGTACATGATGACTCAAACCCAATGTAAGGGATACTTTACTTTAAAAACCTCACTTTTAATGTTTTCAAGTTTTATTTTCTAAATCTTTCTCTTACATATCCATATCATCCTAAATGTTTTAAAAAAATTTATGATTTATAATTTATGGGTTTATAAAGGTTATTTTTTACCACAGTTGACTTTTTTCATTGTTAGTTTCAAAAAAATAAGATTTTTTAATGTTTTACATAATGGATATTCTTAAAAAAACCATCTTTTAAAGCCCCCATTCCAACAATTTTTCTCATACGTCCATATTTTTAAAATATTTTATTAATAGATTTATATGTAAAAAAATTAATTATAAAGGAAATTTTATATTTATTTTGACTTTCTTTCAAAGGTTTTCAAAAAGGAATATTTTTATGGAATGTTTTGACTTTCTTTTCAAAAGACAAAAGAAATGTTCTATTTTAACTATACGTCGACAAAGACTTTTCCCTCTTCCATAATCATTATTTTTATTTTTATATTAATTTACAATAATTCATGATTTATTCAATTAAAACCCCTCTTTCCCTTCATTTTTAGTATTTTATTATTGAAAACGGGTTTTGAAAATAAAGGGTATTTCTATATCCAAAAGTGTTTTTCATATGAGTTAAAAAAGAGTTTTTCAAAGGTTTTATAATGAAAAAGTGAAAGCATAAAATATTTTATTTATGTTATGTTACTTGATCACTATATATGATAAATGGGTGAACTAAATACAACTTATATGAAGGTTTGAACCCCATAATATCTCATGAAAAATTGGTGAGCTTGATATAGATTATATGATAGGTGCACCTAGATAGTGCTCTAATGAATTGGGTAATGTTCCCTGTATTAATAGGTAAAAAGGAGGGAGTTTCCAGAGGGTTTATCCTATAGACTTAACTAGGATATAGTTAAATTTTACATGGTTTATGAATATGATTCTCTAAGTTTCCTTAAACTATTTTTATTTTATTATTATTGGGTTTAGAGGATTTATTTGAGTAAAAAGTGTGTGTTTTTCATTTGGAAATGATTTATTTTATTTTCTCAAATAACATTGAGATAAAGGTAAATTCTTCATGGGTTTTCATTATTTTCACTAGACTAACATATGTCTTCTTTTTATGTTTCTTACCAAGATTTTTGTGATCACCTAATGTTTTTAAAATGTTTTTCATAGTATTTAAGGATGGTTATGGGAAAAGAAGAAGTCAAGTTGAAAGTCATAAAGATTTATCATGAAAATGAAACATGTTTTTTTAAAAGTTTTATATTATGGAAAAAATGGATACTAAGAATAAGTGTCCACTTTGTGATATATGGCATTGTTATATAAGTGTTATGTCATAATTCTCTAAAACTCTAAACCTAAAGGATCTTTGGGAATGAAATAAAGTGAATTCTAGTCTAAATACACTATATTATATGATGTTTATGGTTGATTTATTATACATAATTAATAAAATTGACTACTTTTCTACTTGGTTTGTGTGACTATTGAATTCGCATGGCCCAACATGTCTCTATCCTAGTGCACATCAAGGTATAGTGATAAAGGAATCAAAAGGATCTATGCATGTGAATTCTTTCTCTAAAACTAAAAAATAGAAGCATAGTCCAACCCCTACATAAACTCTCTATAAACTCTCACAATATAAAATTTCCAAATATTCTGTAATTACTTCCTTGTTTATATTGACAATATCACTATAGAAAATGGGTAAATCCCTTGTCATACAGCTGTAAGTCTGAACCTTCTGAAACTGAAGCATATAAAACCAAACTCCCAAACTCCCAAAGGGACTAGATAAAGCCTTTGAGAGATAGTACCACTCACTAGATAGGTCCCAATCCTAATAAAGTCATCTTTAATCTGTCTATTTTATCACCAAAATTCCTTGAAAAACAAGTTACACACTTGAACATGGTTCTTTGGTGATCAAAATTTACTATGAAAACACCACCAGGTCTCTTTATCTATAATTATTAAATACCTAGGGAAGTTTTCTCAAAAAATATTTTCCACCTTTGGTAGACATGAGGATAAAATACCACCTCTAAGAGATACCCCTGATCTCATATCACTGTTCAAATAGACTTACAAGGATTTCCAACACCCCGATCAGCAATACAACATCGAGAGAAATAAACACATAGTAATTAATAGACACAAACATACCAAAAAAGGTAACATGTCACACCTAATCCTCAAAATACACTATCTAGATCATCCATCCATAGGTCACACTATGAATCAACCATCACATTGATAATCATCCATCATAGGCCTATAGTTCATGAGACAAGGTATCAATACAAAGGATCCATTGAACACATGAGGGGGGCACCCATATTTCTAGGGATCCCAATACTAGAATCCAACCCATTATACCTATCTCTCTCTAAAAAAATATCCCCTTAGATAGCACTAACCAAGGGCCATCCTATACAAGACTAATGGTCAAGAGATTACACTAATCGTCAAATTGGGCCAAACAAGTATCTATCATTGATATATAGTGAAGGAACCACACCTTGTCGAGTGTATTTAAATTAGTAAAGGGTACAATGACCTTACCTATGTTAAATCTCACACCCCAAATTACATGGAAAGTATCATTCCATAAGGGTATTATGATCATAACCTACTTCACATCAAACATAAACATATATAAATATATTTCCCATACCCTATCTCATGGGGGGGGGGGGGGGGTACCAAACCCACTCTAGTATGAGGGACCCACACCCTATCAGTATTGAGAGAATACTAATCTCATGTCCAAATGGAACATGCATTAGCTCCCATGGAGGACCCACACCCTATCTAATAGGGTGGTGGGGGGGGGGGGTACCAACTCATATATTCAAAATAAGCACATATCGTTTCATTTGAACCACCAACCTATATAAATGAAAGACCCATTACCTACCCAAAAGGGGGTAATAACCCCTGTCTATAGTATGGGAGACCCATGCATCATTGAAATCAAGGGTTTACTAACACCATGACTGAATAGAGGACCCACACCCCATGAATAGTAGACACAACACCAATATCCATGGGAGGATACTAAAATTCACACTCTCATATAGGGGACCCACACCTCATTTGTTAGCATGTAATTTATAAGGGGATACCGACCCCAATGAAGGATTCCTGCATTGACTGATCACTTTAGTCAAGAGGAATACTAAATACACAAATAGAGGATCCCATGTCCCCATGTAAAATTGGGAGGGATAAATAATGAACCTATATGAGGATAGTATTGACCATTATAATTTTAAGAAATATAATCCAAGAAATATCACATGTCTATGAGTAGTCATGCGGCTCTCTTCATCCATTGAAGGTCTATTTTACATCTCTAGTAAAATCATTTCCATGAGAGAAATCAACATCCTCATTGTATAACATCGATATATTGATAGGATGTCACACTATGAAATCAACAAATGCCATGACTGCTATATGATAAATTAACCTACATAAATGCACCCTATGAATAATTATATAAGAACTCAAGGAAGTCACTTATATTATTAGAGTCTTTTCATAGGAATATATTAGTCATCACACCCTATTCAGGTTCCTTGGTCATACAACTAATCTTAAGAAATTCAAGCATTATCACCCCACATGTACCAAACCAAATTCACAAGACACATATCTCCAAAATTTGTCCCTATAAAGGACCCACTCTTATACCAATATTTTATGAACCAAACCATAAATACCCAACCTATATTGATGGTAAACCGAGAGTGATACCCCAGGCCTACCTCTAATAGGTCAGGGGATGATGACTAGCACCATTTAGTCATAACAAATAGATAGGAGGCCTAGCCTAAACATCCTATAGGAGATCAAAACTGCCAATATAACAAGAAATATAATAACCATGTAGGATATACATAAAAAACTAAAAAGTAAAATATGAAAGAATATACCTACTAACCATTCAGTGATATACAAAGAAAAAGATGGTACATAGAAAGAGTATGAGGCCCAAAAAACCGAGGTACCCACTACCACAACCTCTAGGTAAAGGGGTGATACTCCTGGTGCACTATCCTTTTCACTAAGAGAAATATTTAGTGGATGCATTAGAATTAACTATGCCTCAACTCCACTAATACCACCCACTCTTTCAGCTCTACAACCTTTGAATACATCACTATCCTGTACATCATTTTTATAGACACACAGAGTGTGGGACATAAGGTCTACACATTGGTGAGTATAAAAATAACTAGTAGGATTCCCTAGAAACAAAAGGTAAATATGGCCAAATATTAGTACACAAGTAGGGATGAACCATACATCCACCCAAAACAACCCAAGGAAACACCAATTCAGAAAGGTCCATTACTTGACCGTCACGGATGATCGCCACCCTATTTGATAGGGGAAAATGGGAAATCCTGACTTATCATTCATTCACACCATGTGGACACCCTAATCAGGTCCCATGCCTCAGGGAAAGACACCTCCCTACTCAATATCTACCATATAAGACCAAATTGACCAGTCTAGGAAAGGGAAACACATCACAATTCTATTAACTCACCCTAGGGGATCTAAAGATATTCCCAATCTACAAAGGTATTCCACACAAAAAACGAAAATTTCCTTACTAGAACTAGTACCAAAACATATAGAGATTTGCCAAAAATATAGTCACTCCATAGTTCGCTGAATGAGGCCTCATGCCACACCAAACTCAATAGAGCATGAAATTTATAGTTCCCAATGCTATCAACACATTGAAGAGAAGTCCATAATTCAAAAAACCTATGGGGTAAGGAATTAATTAGCAAAAAAATGAAAATTAAAGGAACCCAACATCCTAGATGTACTCAAAGTAAGAAAGAAAAAAAAGTCACAAGAGTATCCACCACTTGAACCCCCTCCTCTCTAGAAGGTGGACTAATATAGAAAGAACTGATACACCCTATTCCCCAAAATCCTTTGCATGCATGTACCATCAAAAGGAAGAAACCATCATTGTAACTAAGATATGAAATTCTAAAAACATCATGGGATATTCATGTCTCTCCGATACACAAAACCTAGATAAGGGGGTAATGACCCTAGAAATAAATATGTATCTCCTAATAAACCATGACTAACACTGATCCAATAATACAACCACATCATGGACACCACACCATGAAAATGATAAAGATAAGTTATGAATAGTACTATCGTATTATATGAAATATCAATCTAATCCTAATGGGAGGGATCCCTGAAAAACTTAAAACTAGAATTAAGGACCCACATCGCACCCTCTAAAGTGATTCTAACTCTATCAATTGAAGGAATTGATCACACATCGAACAAGCACATAGACTATAAAAATAATCCAAAACCATATCCTACACTTTTACCTCTCCATAGGCACAAAAATATAATGGTTTGGTGAATGATTACCATAAATAAAATTCTATATATGCTTCCCCATCTCCCTCGATCATAACTCGATATACAATATGAGATAGAGAAGACATATACTATTCAAATAAAAATTGACCTTGGAGGCCATATCAACCAAGGATAGAAGGTTTAAATCCAATTTCATTTGAACCCAATCCACTTGAAACAATAAAAAATATATGGTGAATGGGGATAATGATATATTCCTCTATGAATATTGAACCTATATACTAAACTACTCTGTTGTGAAGAGGGTACTATTCACACCTAGCCAAACACTGGCACCCACAACCCTCCATCCTATGAGATACCCCAAACCATTAAAAATTATCATAGGTTACCAATATCTAAATACATGTGAGGGTCCCATGATTTTCCTCTGATTGAACCATGCGACATATATATCCCTTGAACATGTTCTTATCTAACATCTAAAACCTATCATCATCACTATGGGAATAAGGTCTGCAACCAATCCCAAATCATCTCTCCAAAGACCATTAATATCAAAGAACTACTTAACATCATGTTCTAGGTGGAAATATACTTGGAATGGACTCCTCTTATATCCAAATCCATCTACAAGGTGAGAAAGTACAAAAAAACTAATAAGAATCCAGTGAAATACATGTACTAGGAGTACACAACATGTACACCACCTTCCTTTCACTGGGTGTGTACCTCAACCCAAATCATAATAAACTTCCTAGGTACACAATATTTCCTTATGAAACATGGGGTGTGGTCACACATGTAAAGAACCAAACCCTAGTAGCCCCGAGTCAGTGGTTACTTTATTATATTGGCACTAGATACAAGCGATCACATATCAAAGGACCAAATAGTTTAGTTTTCTTGAAAAAATAGATAAAAAAATTATTCCCATATTTCATTTTAAATAAAATATAAAACACAGTGAAAGTAAATATCCTGAATCCTTTAACTCATTCAAATATTTTTTCTTTATGTCACGGGGAAAGGAAACAAAATAAGGGTGAGATCAAATGCTCAGTAAGGGTTACATACCATGGAAGATATCTTGAGTAAATAAGACATAATAAATAAATAAAGGTAAATAACTAAAAAACAAGCCATTTAATTAATAAATTGAGCACGAATAATAATATGAAATGAATAAATAATGATCAAATAATTCCATATAAATAATCACATGAGCTTGGAATTTATCCATAAATATCATAACTATTCAAATAATCACATGGATACCAATAAATAATTTTATAATGATGGAATTAATAATTCTAGACATCTTAAACTTATATTTGAGGCCTTGTTCTAAGACATCTTATATAAATGGGTAAAGCCTTGGCCAAATACCCAAACTAGTTTGTCTCATGAGACCTATCGATACATCGAGGGGATATAATAGGTACCGCCCTACACTTACTAAGTCCAATGAATTCCTCATGTATTTGAATGATAAATTTAATTCATAAATAGTATTCATTATCAATAAATATTTGTATTGAGTAAATAATATGGAATATAAAGATTTTGCATAGTCAATCAAATAAATTTAATAGTAAAATACCATATGTAGAATTGATATGTGGTTTAAAAAATAATCATATCAATGATACAAAGAATATGAATATTTAAGAGAAATGTGATGTCCAATGAAATATGATCATAATAAAGTGAATGTTTCAAGAGAATGTTAATGACCACAAAATTAATAAGAAATAAAGTATGAATATCAACTCATCAGAAATATAGGTTTTGTAAAAAAATTATTTCTTTTGGTGAATAAAATAAAATAGAATTGAAACATTAAAATAATTTTTCATTAAATAGTTTTATTGGTAAAACCATTGAAAGCTTGTATAAGAACCTAAATATTGTAAAACAGTTATAGGGGTAGGAAATTCAGTTGAGGGCATATATATTAAAAAGAAGAATTCCTTTTGACATTTTGTAAAGAAAGTTGAAAATGAAAATTTTAGAAAATATTATTTTAAAAAATTGAAAAATTAAAGGATAGATTAAAATGTTCTTAATAAATCATTTGAGTAAATAAAAAATAACTTTTTAAAACAATTTTTAAAAAATATGGACATGGAAGAAAAATATACCCAATCAAAATACAAATAAGATCGGATTTTATTTTAAATATTTCTTTTCTAGATTCAATTAAAAAATATAGGAATTTTTTTAAGAAAACATGGAAAATATTTAAATATATATAGGATAAAAAAATTAATTTTATGAAGGATAGATTATAAAATTTATAAATCAAAAAATATATTTAATCCCAGAAAAATGAGATTGTAAAATAAGTTCTTACCTATTTGAAAACTTTTAAATTATAACTTATTCAAAGTGTAAAATTTAATTGGAAATTTAATAACAATGAATAAATATATATTAATGTTAAATATATCAAATGGATAACATATACACTAAATAAAAGTAGATAGGTTTATAATACCAAATATGCCTTAATGGAGTGGAAATCAGAGATGAAATCCTTTAAAAATATTGTATGATTAAAGTGATAATTAATAAATGAAGTAGTTATGTGTGAAAAATGAAAATACACCTAAAACAAGTGGAAATAATACATAAAATAATTAGAGGTTACATCACACATAATCATGTAATAACATAGACAATAAAGATGTAATATAACCCAATGAAAATAAATTGAGTTATGTAACCCCTTAACTCACACTTCAAATTTGTTGAACATGATTTAAAATTAGGTATAAATGTTTTAAACTTGTTATTAATTTATAATATAACCATATCATATTTATAATATCATATATGGTCCACTTATAACATTTCAACACCCATTTACTAATACTTCCTGTAAGAACCCGGTTCTTATCCTTGAGGTACGAGCTTCTTCTTTTCTATTTTCCTTAAGTTTTTTTAAATAAAATATGGAAAATGGGGAAAAATCCCAAATTTTGGAACTACATGCTGTGTACTTTTCCACACGCCGTGTACTTCTGGCCGTGTTGGGATGAGTACACATGGCGTGTAGCCATGTCGATGAAAAAGGGTGTAGGAACCGACTACACGCCGTGTAATGGTCCTTTACACGCCGTGTAGTCAGTCGGAAGGCCAAAACAGTAAGGCGGTGGAGTAGCCGCCAACTGGGCGGCAGTACATGCCGTGTACTCCGGAGTACATGTCGTGTACTCATGTCGGCAGGCGAACAGTGCCGCGCTGGCGGAAAGCCGCCATAGGAAGAGTTAAATGAAAGGAGTACACGCCGTGTACTTGGAATTACATGCCGTGTACTTTGTTTTTTCGGCTTAAAACAGGCAGTAGCCTCCTCATTTGGCAGAGGAGGCATTTGATCCATTTTGGAGCCAAAGGAGGAGGCCAAACCTTTGAAGATTCGCCGAGTGTTCATCTGGAATCCGATTCCGCCTCGGATGATCTCGTTGGAACCGCACGGGTAAGCCCTTTCTTCTCCTTAAGCCATTCTTACCAATTATTTCCCGAGGTAAAGTTATTTACATTTGAATGGGTTTTGTTCTTCGTCAGATATACACCATTCTTGGGCATTTCTGGAGTCGGCGTTTGGGTATAACGTTTTTTGGCGTTTAAGGTAGGTGGCTTGGTGTTTAGTTTTCCAACTGTCGTGTGTTTTGTGCATTTTTGTGCCACGAACCCATGTTGGGGTGTCGTGTGGCTGAGGCCACTGCTATATTAAACACCTAGAATTGAATAGGTGGTTAATTATGATAATAAAATGTTGGTTGGGATCATTGATTGGATCCAGGACCATCCCGAGGGGTGCGTTCCTCTGTTTAGCCGTTTGGCCAGGATACCCGAGGGTATTCATTGTTTAAATTATGCATTACTTTTTACTTGAGAGGAATTGTATTCAAATTGCATGTTTATATGTTGGGAATGGCCCGGTTACTTATGCCTGAGGGCGGTGTTTTTCTATAGCCTGAGGGCGTGACTGTATTAGCCTGAGGGCGTGACTGTATTAGCCTGAGGGCAACGTTCTATTTCGCCTGAGGGAAACCTTTCGTGCCTGAGGGCTTGACTTCTGTGCCTGAGGGCGACACTTCGTATGCCTGAGGGCGAGAATTCTATTATGCCTGAGAGCAATGCCTGAGGGTGAGATTCTGATTACCCGAGGGTGAGAATTAGTTTGTCTGAGGATGCTGTCTGTTTACTTAGAAATTCACTATGGTGTTTTCTTATATTAAATGGATTAAATGAATGATTAAATGGAAATATAACTATTAAGTTAGTTACTTTTGAGTACTGCTTAGTTATTACATTTACTACTGCACACTGTTGTTGCATGCTTACACGCAGTTTGGCACGGGCCTTTGGCGGGTGCCTATTGAGATATATTTCTCACACCCTATTTGGGTCATGCTTTTCGGCCCAAACAGATTAAGTTGCTGCAGGTGTAGATAGGTTCAAGAGTCCCTATACATGTACATGATTGCTACTGAGGAGTAGGAGGGCATGGGACCGAGCCTAGGCTCGCGATGCCGCTGCCAGCTATTTTGCTTTTTTTTTATGTACTCTACTTTTGGTTGAACTGTATTGATGTATAACATGTCGTGCATATTTTCTTAGAACTTGAGACATGTAGCATCATAATTTATATACTGTTGGTTATATCCACTATTGTAGTTTATTTCAGTTGTTTATGATTTACTACTTCTGCTATTTGTTGTATGTTTTATTTTGTATTCCGCTGCGCTACACTTTGATAAACGAGGGCATAGTTTCCCCACTATCAGACCTGGGCCCTCGCTGCTAGTCAGTAGCCTCTGGAGTTTGGGTAAATGCGCTTGAGGTCACGTGGTAAACCGGGTTCGGGGCACCCGTTGAGTGGCACCCGGAACCGGGATGTTACAAAGTGGTATCAGAGGGTTTTCTTTTCTTTGAATTACTATTTGGAGTCGTAGTCAGGGATATGACAAATGGTAGTTGGTAATAAGCTGTGCCCGGGCATATCTAAACCGCGTACAGGGAAAAGCCAGTCTACCTCGTATTGTAATTTTACTGATTTTTCAATTTTACAGTTGATATGTTTTCACCGTTGGGTGACACACTTGGGATTGTGCTGTTATAAATTAATTATGGGTTATATTTAGTTGCAACCCGAGGAGATGAGGGTATTACATCTCATGAATCATGTAGGAACATGATAGAAATCACATGCCATGCATAGTTCCATGCCATGTAGGTGCATTAGAAATTGTATGCTGTTGTGATAGTAGTTGTGCTAGAAAAGCATGCTGTTGTGATAGCTGCTTGATAGATACCTGCTATTTGATAGAGTGTTTTGTGTAATCCTGTTTGTAGAATGGACGCAAAACATTGGTTTTTGGGGAGTATGTGCCCCCATTGACCGGAATTTGGTGGATCATTGACTGTTTATTAGTTATAACATAGATAAGATGTCAAACTTTGATTCGTGGGGAGTATGGGCCCTAACGGGTCGGAATTTGACACATAGGTGTTGTTTTTCAGTATTTTTTGGGTTCCGGGGAAGTTTCTGAGGCATACTATCCGGAAACCTAGTATACACGCCGTGTAGTATTTTAAACACGCCGTGTATGGCCTTCTGTTCGGGAAGAAAAATGAACTTTTTAAGTACACGCCGTGTACTCTGAGTACACGCCATGTAGTCTCTTCCTGTGTCACAAACCGTGTGGGTGGAGACACGGGGAAGGGAAGTGCTTGGGCGAACATGCCGTGTAGCGCATGTACACGCCGTGTAGTGTAGAACCAGAGTCCGGCCGTGTAACTAACAACAAGGGTCGATGAACTTCTGTACAGAACACGCCGTGTCAATGACGAACACGCCGTGTAGTGTGACCTGGGGACTCGGCTGTGTAACTAACAACACGGTTCGATGTCACCGTTCCTTGAACACACAGTGTACCTTTGGACGCCGTGTAGTATTGTCCGAGGACAGACCATGTGGACTTATCCGTGTGGCGGGGAAACGAGGTGGTGTACACTCCGTGTGTGGGTGTAACACGCCGTGTAGTTTCAAGCCGGGTAGTCGGCCGTGTCACAAACGACACGGGAAGTTGTAAAATAACACCATACACGCCGTGTAGATACTATACACGCCGTGTAGTTTTTGTTCAACGGGAGCCGTGTGGCTTATCCGTGCTGAAGGACCCGGGCAGGGGAAGTCAAGTACACACCGTGTAGTCAGTGTACACGCCGTGTAGTCTTGTTTTGCAAATTTTGAAATGCCTCATTCCTCCTGTTCCCTTTTGGGTTTCTTTGCTTTCGGTCTTTGACAAATATGTTTCTAAGGCGTGTTTTTGACCTTGTAGTGTCATGCCACCTAGAATACTGCGCGTTTTTCTCTAGGAGAGCGACAACAAGAATACTCCAGAGATGGTGGGCCATGGGCTACCAGTTGATCCTCCAGCAGAGCCAGATGCGACACCAGCTGCTATATCAGACATAGGCATGGAGGCGCAGTTCCGTGAAGGCTTATTGCGGTTCATGCAGACCATTCTGGGAGCACCGCAAGCTACCACATCTATGGCCGAGCTGACACGTATCTTACAACAGCAGCATCCGCCTACATTTTCAGGGGATGGCGGACCACAGGCTGCGAAGTATTGGCTGGGGTCGATGCAGACTATTTTCGAGCATCTTGAGACGCCTCTAAGGTGGAGGGTCAAGCTCGCGATTTACATGCCGCGTGATTCCGCCAAGAGGTGGTGGGATGTTACCACCCAGTTAGAGCATCACAAGGACATGGCGTGGGAAGAATTTTAGGTAGTATTCTATGACCTTTTCTTCCCGGAGACGTTGAGAGCAGATAGAGCTCGAGAGTTCATGAATCTGAAGTAGGGCGCTATGTCAGTGATGGACTATTCTGCTCGTTTTACAGAGCTTCATCGCTTTGAACCCGTGCTGGTGGGTGATGAGACGTTGAGATATAGATGTTTTAAGGATGGTATTCGTTATGAAATCCGAGCGCTGGTGAATGTTTTTAGGTTTCCTATTGTCCATGCTATTGTGAATCAGGCGCTGATTTCATAGAGGAACCTGCGGGAAGCTAGCGGTGTGGGCCAGGGCGGTTCAGCACCATTTACTGGTACTATTTCTACTGGGAGGAGGAAGAGATAGATGGATTTCTCTCAGGGTGGCAGTACCAGCCAGGCAGTTTCTTCAGGTGGCCCGATCAGGTGCTACCAGTGTGGCAGAGAGGGGCACAAGAGACTGCAGTGTCCACGAGACCCAGTGGAGTGCCAAGCTTACGGCAAGATGGGTCATCTGCAGCACTTTTCAGGGCGTTTCCACCGATTGCTAGTGAGAGGGGTTCTGTACATACTCTGCGTGCGGGAACAGGACCAACAACTTCTTACCAGTCTGGGATCTGGAATATGTCAGGGCGTGTAGGCAGAGATGGTGGTCGTGGTCATGGTATCCAGACACCAGGATCTCAGAGGCATCAGGGCAGGACAACTCAGGGTAGCCAGGCTGTGTCGCAGGGCCATGGAACTGGGCAGACATATGCGGTGCAACAGACCCAACATAAGCAGGATCCCAGACCTTCTACAGGCATAGGTACTATTCTAGTAGCTTCTATCTTATCTATAGTACTTTTCGATACAGGTGCTATGCATAGTTTTATATCTGTGCCCATTGTGGAGAGCCTTGGGCTCTGTGTTTCTACTTCTTCTGATATCATGACGCTAGACACTTCGTTGGGAACTAGAACAACTAGTGTGCGTCAGTGCAAGGAGTGCCCCCTTGAGGTTTGTGGGTGTCACTTCCTTTGGGACCTCTATGTCCTAGAGATGACAAGCTATGACGTCATTCTCGGGATGGACTGGTTGGTTCCCTTTCGGGCCTTTGTAGACTGCTATCGTCGCAGGGTGTGTTTCACGTCACCAGAGGGCGGAGAGTTTCTATACAAGGGTGAATGAGATGTTCAGGCGAGTCGAGCTGGAACAGAGCATCGTGGGTGTGGTGAAGTCACAACCTAGATTGCGAGCTTATATCTGGATGACCAGGGGACTTTTTAGGAGGATTTCCATCCTGTTGTTGATCGTTTCAGGGATGTCTTCCCAGATGACTTTTCAGGTCTTCCTCCAGAGCGTGAGGTGGATTTCTCTATTGAGCTTGTGCCAGGAGGAGCAACGGTGTCCATTCCTCCATATAGGATGGCTACACCTGAGTTGCAGGAGCTCAAGAGGCAGTTGGAGGAGTTGCAGGAAAATGGATTTATTCGACCCAGTACTTCTCCTTGGGGTTCGCCGGTCCTTTTTGCGAAGAAGGCGGACGGTGCCCTCAGACTTTGTGTGGATTATCAGAAGCTGAACCAGTTGACGGTTAAGAACCGATATCCCTTACTGAGGATTGATGATCTTTTTGATCAGCTTCGTGGAGCATGAGTGTTCTCGAAGATTGACCTGAGATCAGGATATCATCAGCTGCGCGTGAGACCATCTGATATACCTCTCACAGCTTTCAGGAGTAGGTATGGTCTATATGAGTATACGGTTATGCCGTTTGGAATCACGAACGCGCCAATGGTTTTCATGGCTCTGATGAATCGTGTGTTCCATCCATATCTTGATTCTTTTGTGGTAGTATTCATGGACGACATCTTGGTGTACTATCACACTCGACACGACCATTCCACCCATCTTGAGATCGTATTGAGTACACTGAGGGAGCATCGTCTATATGCTAAGCTCTCAAAGTGCCTCTTTTGGATGGACCAGATTCACTTCCTGGGACATATCATCTCTGAGGTAGAAGTTTTAGTAGACCCAGAGAAGGTAAGAGCAGTGTTTTTATGGGAACATCCTAATAATGTGTTCGAGATATGAAGTTTCTTAGGGCTGGCTGGTTACTACAGACGTTTCATACAAGACTTCACCCGCTTAGCAGCACCGTTGATAGGTCTGACTAAGAAGGGTGTGAAGTTCGTATGGTCGGAATCTTGCGAGGTATCTTTTCAGGACCTGAAGGGAAGGTTGACATCAGCACTGATCCTGATACTCACAGAGCCGGGGAAGAGCTATACAGTTTACTGTGATGCATCAGGTATTGGGCTGAGAGCAGTGTTGATGCAGGGCGACCGAGTTGTGGCGTACGGGTCTCGGCAGTTGAGGCCACATGAGAGGAATTACCCAACGCATGATCTCGAGTTAGCTGCAGTTGTACATGCGTTGCGCTGTTGGAGGCATTATCTATTGGGGGAGCATTTTTTGGTTTTCACTAAACACAAAAGCCTCAGGTATATCTTTACTCAACGTGACTTGAATATGAGGCAGAGGAGGTGGGTTGAATACCTATAGTCCTTCGATTTTGAACTTGCCTATACACCTGGTAAAGGTAATGCAGTAGCTGATGCACTGAGCAGGAAGACTTAGATACAGGCAGTGCAGGAGGCTAGTGGTGAGTGGGAGTTAATGGCCTTGTTCTCTAAGATGCATATAGAGGTGCATGACAGTCAGGGGAAGACTTATATTTCATCTTTATCTATGACTTATACCCTCCTGGATAGAGTGAGGATGAGGCAACTATCTTATATCGAAGGCCTAGTTCTGCGGGAGTCAGTGGAAAGTGAGGACCCTCCTCCTAGTTGGACAACAAGCGATGATGAGGTTTTGCATTTCCATGGACGAGTGTGGGTTCCAGGGGATATACGCAAGGAGATGATGCGGGAGTTTCATGCTTCAGCTTGGGAAGTTCATCCTGGGGTTACCAAGATGTACTGTGACTTGAGACGTCAGTACTGGTGGCCGGGTATGAAGAGAGATGTAGCTGGTTTTGTTACGAGGTGTTCCACCTATCAGCAGGTGAAGGCGGAGCATCAGAGACCAGCTGTGATGTTACAGTAGTTACCTATTCTGGAGTGTAAATGGGACAATGTCGCGATGGATTTCGTGACTGGGTTGTCGAGGTCACCTTGTGGCAACGATGCCGTGTGGGTTGTTGTGGACAGACTCACGAAGGTAGCTCACTTCTTTCCGATCAAGGATACCTTCGGTGTTGACGAGATCAGAAGGATGTATATCCGAGGGATCATACGTCTTCATGGATTCCCTCGTTCTATCATTTTAGATAGGGATGCCCGCTTTACGTCTCATTTCTAGAAGAGTTTTCATAGGGAATTGGGTACACAGGTTCTTTTGAGCATAACTTACCACCCTCAGACAGATGGCCAGTCAGAGCGTATGATACAGGTGCTAGAGGGAATGCTGTGTGCATGCGTCCTAGAATTTGGTGGCTCTTGGGAGAAGCATATACCCTTAGTCGAGTTTGCCTATAACAATAGCTTCCAGGAAACTATTGAAATGGCACCATATGAGGCTTTATACGGTAGGTCGTGCCGATCACCTTTGTGCTGGTTAGAGGCAGGTGAGGTAGCTTTGCTGGGACCACGTCTTGTGCATGAGACTTATGAGTAGGTCCAGTTGATTCAGAAGTGGATGGCTACCACACAGTCTTGTCAGAAATCTTATGCTGATCGCCGCAGACGACCTTTGGAGTTCGTGGTCCGGGATCAGGTTTTCTTGCGTGTTTCGCCGAGGCTGGGACACAAGCAGATCAGGAGACAGGGTAAAATTTTACCGTGGTATGTGGGACCATTTGAGATTCTGGGGAGGGTCGGGCTGGTTGCTTATTGGTTGCGGTTACCGCAGCGGTACCGATCCATGCACGACGTCTTCCACGTATCTCAGTTGAATCGCTATCATTCAGACCCATCTCACATCTTTCAGCCCTAAGAGGTTGAGTTGGAGGCAGATGCGTCCTTTGAGGAGCATCTGATTCGTATCGTTGACAGGAGCACGAAGGTTCTCCGAGGCCAGTCAGTTCCTCTCATACGGGTGCTATGGCAGCATGGCCGAGTGCAGGACGAAACCTGGGAGTGGGAGACCGGCGTACGTGCTCAGTGCCCGGAGTTGTTCACGGCTATGTCTTCTTCACCCTTAGAAGGAAAATTCGGGGACGAATTGCTATAAGGGGGGAAGTTTATAAGAACCCGGTTCTTCTCCGTGAGGTACGAGCTTCTTGTTTTCTCTTTTCCTTATGTGTTTTTAAATAAAATATGGGGGAAAAATTCCAAATTTTGGAACTACACGCTGTGTACTTTTCCACATGTCATGTAATTCTGGCCGTGTTGGGATGAGTACACAGGGCGTGTAGCCATGTCGGCGACAAAGGGTGTAGGAACCGACTACACGCTATGTAATGGTCCTTTACACGCCGTGTAGTCAGTCGGCAGGCCAAAACAGTAAGGCGGTGGAGTAGCCACCAGCTGGGCGGCAGTACACGAAGTGTACTCAGGAGAACAGGCTGTGTACTCATGTCGGCAGACGAATAGTGCCGCGCTAGCGGAAAGCCGCCAGAGGAACAGTTAAATGAAAGGAGTACACGCCGTGTACTTGGAAGTACACGCAGTGTACTTTGTTTTTTTAGATTAAAACAAGAAGTAGCCTCCTCATTTGGCAGAGGAGGCATTTGAGCCGTTTTGGAGCCAAAGTAGGAGGCCGAACCTTTGAAGATCCTCTGAGTGTTCGTCTGGAATCTGATTCCGCCTTGGACGATATAGTTGGAACTGAATGGGTAATCCCTTTCTTTTCCTTAAGCCGTTATTACCAATTATTTCCCGAGGGAAAGTTATTTATGTTTGAATGGGTTTTGTTCTTTGTCAGATCTATGTCATTCTTGGGTGTTTCTAGAGTCGGCGTTCGGGTATAACATTCATTGGCATTTAAGGTAGGTGGCTTGGTGTTTAGTTTTCCAACTGTCGTGTGTTTTGTGCGTTTTTTGTACCAAAAACCCATGTTGGGGTGTTGTGTGGCTGAGGCCATTGCTATATTAAACACCTAGAATTGAATAGGTGGTTAATTATGATAATAAAATGTTGGTTGGGATCATTGCTTGGATCCAGGATCATCCCGAGGGGTACGTTCCCCTGTTTAGACATTTGGCCAGGATACCCGAGGGTATGCCTTGTTTAAATTATGCATTACTTTTTCCTTGAGAGGAATTGTATTCAAATTTCATATTTATATGTTGGGCATGGCCCGGTTACTTATGCCTGAGGGAGGTGTTTTGCTATAGCCTGAGGGCGTGACTGTATTAGCCTGAGGGCGTGACTGTATTAGCCTGAGGGCGACGTTCTATTTCGCCTGAGGGAAACCTTTCGTGCCTGAGGGCTTGACTTTTGTGCCTAAGGGCGACACTTCTTATGCCTAAGGGCGATAATTCTATTATGCCTGAGGGCAATGACTGAGGGTGAGATTCTGATTACCCGAGGGTGAGAATTAGTTTGTCTGAGGACACTGTCTGTTTACTTAGAAATTCACTGTGGTGTTTTCTTATATTAAATGGATTAAATGAATGATTAAATGGAAATATAAATATTAAGTTAGTTACTTTTGATTACTTCTTAGTTATTTCATTTACTACTGCACAATGTTGTTGCATGCTTACACATAGTTGGCCACGAGCCTTTGGTGGGTGCCTATTGAGATATATTTCTCACACCCTGTTTGGGTCACGCTTTTCGGCCCAAATAGATTATGTTGCTGTAGGTGTAGTTAGGGGAAAGAGTCCCTATACAGGTACATGATTTCTACTGAGGAGTAGGAGGGAATGGGACCGATCCTAGGCTCGCGATGCCGCTGCCAGCTGTTTTGCTTTGTTTTGCTGTACTCTACTTTTGGTTGAACTATATTGATGTATAACATGTCATGGATGTTTTCTTAGAAATTGAGACATGTAGCATCATCATTTATATACTGTTGGTTATATCCAATGCTGTTGTTTATTTCAGTTGTGTATGATTTACTGCTTCTGCTGTTTGTTGTATGTTTTATTTTGTATTCTGCTGCGCTACACTTTGACAAATGATGGCATAGTTTCCCCACTATCAGACCTGGGCCCTCGCTTCTAGTCGGCAGCCTCTAGCATTTGGGGAAATATGCTTGAGGTCACGTGACGAACCGAGTTCGGGGCACCCGTTGAGTGGCACCCAGAACCGGGACGTTACACTTCCTTTAAAATCATCGTTTCAGGGTGTTATCTGTTTTTTTTCACATCGGAAGTTCAATTTATTGTATCTTATGTTGGAGTTAGTGTCCTATAATAAAATAGTTTTACTTTTATTAAATTTATATTATATGTATTTAATATTCATAAAAAATTTATTACATATTGTTCATTATTCTGCATGACTCTGGTGTAATAATTTCATAGAGTATACATCACAATGATATGGTCATAGTAGTTCCCTGTTATGGTGATAACCTTAAATTTATATGATTATATTCTTAAATAATGTTATATATATTGATAATATACTATTATAGTACACATATTACATATAATTTCAGGTGCGAGTACTCATAAATGGATGATTTTTCTTCTCATAAAGTTCGTACTTGGTAATCTCCAAGATGGGAGATTATTAGAACAAACCCACCAATACAGATTCTACATGTTTTGGTGTTATTTAATATTCCTATATACGAGCATGTGTAATGGTCCTTATACCTTTGGATTATCATTAATGCATTTTATGACTCACACACTAATATTTACTGATGAAAACCATCAATCCATATGTTGGCGGGAAGTAGGGTATATTGAGTGCATCATGAATGACATGTTATTAATAGATACCTCAAGGAAGTATTTTTACCTTCCATATTTTAATAAGTAGATACATAAACCCTTTTATTGTAATAGAACTGTCACCCTAAATTCCATAGCCATGATTTAACGACATGTTTATTTCAAATAGTCAAATAAATACATATCAAACATATATGTTGGAAACACAGATGTGTAACCTACTGGATGATATATTGTGACAAAGAGATTATATTACATAATGAGCATTAATATGTGGTTTTCATCATTGTGACATTAATTTTTTTCTCTTAGGTTCCTTGACCCATTTCTAGATAGTAATCTTGGACTTTAGACAAGCTTACCTAATATCAACAATAAAGAATACTAGAGGACCACAAACTAAGTGTCATAGATGATCTTCATTAAATTATAAGTGAATTTAATTAATAGAATAAATATTATTCTCAAGACCGATGAATAATTTTATTCACGTTTTATCGATTTTAAATATTTATTCATAAATAAAATATTTATTTATGAATAAAATATTTATTCGGGTATTCAATAAATGCCGAGGAGTTCAAATGGGCCAAGAAAATTTTCGGTAATGGATATTTATTTACAATATGGTAAATAATATTTATCATATGTGTGGGTTAGAATGCAACGAAATAATAATAATAATAATATTTTTTGGTATGGGGTTTATTAATAATATGATATTAATTTAATTCCTGAGATGAAATTAATATATTTTCTAACATAAACCCTAGCTCTATAAATAGTAATTTGTGGATATTGTGTAGGGTTAATTGAAAATAGAGAATTTCTGTGCACAATGAATCACATATTGATTCCTCCTTCTCTCTCCCTCTCAAGAATGAGAAATTCAATAGAGATTCCTTCAAGACTGAAGGATTAACGATCAACACAAACAATAAAAGACAATGGATTCACCACACTAGAACCTAGAGATTGATTGGCATTTCTTGGAGATCAAAGAATTATATGTGGATCACTTCTAGTGGGATTCTATCTTTGGATCCTCACCACACAACAAATGCAATTTGAAATGAACTTTTTAGAAGATCAATATCCACATCGAATCAAGACCATAAGCCAAGGTATTTTCTTTCTTCTAATCTAAATAAATTAATTATAAATTTAATATGTCAGGTCCACTATTGGGGGTTTGGTCATCAAAATATTAAAATAAATTTTAATATATCACCAACCACCACACACTTCCACTGCGACCAAAAACTACAAGTGGCATCAAATCGATCACATTTTAAATTTATAATTATTTATTTGATTATAGATCTATAAAAAATTGCGGTGGAATGTTTTCATTTCATATTATTTTCTCTTTAATATGATTTGAATTATCATGTTATCAATATATTAAACATGTTTTTTCAATGTTACTTTTTATTAACAGTCTAAAAATAGATGAATAATGGCCAAATATTCCATCAGTAAGTACCAAATTTTTGGCCAGTAAAACTAGGTTACATGACATGTAGTCGGAGTACACGTTGTTTATCCATGTTCACCACACCTGGATGCATCAAGGGACACATAAAATACTGAATAGTTAATTAAAAAAAGTGCATTTATTTCACACCATCTATAGACCGAGCCAACCTGGCACAGAGGATATCATATTATAGAGCATGCAACTGGTGTACATGTCATGTAGTCTGCACAGGTTAACAACATAAATTGCGCAATCCATGTGGTCATTATAGATGGTTAAAACAGGTGATACTGATAACCTGAATAATTTATGATATACATGACATATATGCAGTGTAAATGATGTGTAGTTCATCATTTACCATGTCTTAAATATATGTTGATCTATTTAGTGAGAAGAACATACACACAATATATGGGACATAAAACATGTAGTTGTCTTGTAATCACTGTGTGATCCCTCCAAGATACATGCTGAATACCCATACAAGTATCTTAGGCACACAAAAAGTGGATACACGGTGTGTAGCTAGAATTTACATGTCGTGTAGTCTGGTCGAGTCAATATGTCAAATCCCCAGGCATGTAACCTAAATAAACAACAACCGAGGTACACAACATATATCTAGAAAATAAATTCAATGTAGTCTCCCAATTAATGATAAAATTAAAAATTACATAAAATTAAAATTTCATCATTAAAACCTTATTTATTTTATTGTCACTTTAACCATTTTACAATTTAATATGGTTTTTAAATAATTTTAAATGATCAATTAATTTATTTTAATAAATATATAAATATTGGTTTTGCCATTTATTTTTCATTAATTCTTTAATGATGGTTATCTCCAAAAGGATTCAGATGGTTATTAATATAAAATGGAATTAATTAATTAATTAAATTATTAATTCAACTATATTAATCTTAATAATAAAGAATGAATAAAAAATTAATGTTAGTAATTTAATTTTGCGCATACGTTGCAAGTATGACCATTCATTATCTTGATCAAGACCTATGTATGTGTTGGATGTTTTAATTTAATTTATTTCATATTTATTATTAAATTAAATATGATGGATTATTATTCATTCCTCCCACCATTATTATTTAGGACCTATGTGTCCAGGGTTATTTATGTAATCCACCTCAACTAATCCTTTAGTCCCCCTCACATGTGTGTGAGTTATAAATACATGTAATTAATGGAATATCCTAAGGTGAATAGAGGTGGTTCAAGATAAAACTATTATGATGCCAACCCATGTGATACATAGGTGGAAAAGTGGAATATTGTATCTCATGAAAAGTCTAGTAGGAGTTATTTTTCCTAGGTAATAGGTTGATTTAATGTCCAATCATTAAATCAACAATTATATAATCTCATTATTGAGTCATTTATTTATTTTTATATATGCATTGTTTATTTTTTGGATGAAAGACTACGATCACATAAATAAATGAATTAATGTGAAAAGAAATAATTTAAATAAATGGATTATGCATAAATTTTTTATCTAACATGGTTAATTAATTAAGTAATGCACATTTAATATTAAAAAGACATGTAAAAGACAAAACAAGATAAAATTTATGTATAATAAAAAATAAAATCCCTTAACTAAAAATTAAGTCAGAATTTACCTTCCATTACTTGATTTGGAATAAAACCAATATAACTAAGTGTTTAACCAACCCTTACCGGGACAATTACTTTTATAAGGGGAGTTATTATGATGGTTTTGGGTTGAATTAACCATTTTAAATAAAGGGGAGTATCCCTTTCTATAATTGGTGTGATTTAGAGGCAAGTGTTGAGGAAATCCATGTCTAGATTTTAGGATTAGGGAATCCACTCAATGAATCAAGGAGCTGTAAGCTTGTAGTTAGCAAAGAATTATCTACCTAAATACCTTCAAATAGATTAACCAACCCTTGTTGGTGTTATATGAAGGGTAATATGGATTATTTCTACTATAATGTCCTAAAAACTAGACATTTTGTGTTCAATAGTGAGGGATATTGGGACTTGATAAAATAGTGGGAGAATTAATTAAATCAATCAATTTATTATGTCTCACATAATTTTTAATCAAGAAAAAGTAATAATATTATGATATTTTAATTTTAAAATAAAATGAAATGATATTAATCCAAACTATCTCAATGATCAATATTGGAGAAAGGAAACCTCCTCACTAGTGTTAACTTCCAGGAGTGGTTTAGAATCCTTCAGGTTGTGCTATTCCATGAACGGGAATATTATATTCTATAATCCTCACAAATTGATCCGCATGCTAAGGAGTAAAGTGGTGAAGAGTTCCTTGTCTATGAAAAAAATTCAAGTGATGCAGTTGATGTTCAATGTTTGATGTTGTCATATATGTCTAGTGAACTCATGAAGTCTCATGAAAACATGGATTCTTATAGCATGCTTGAGCATCTATGTAGCCTTTATCAGGAGATATCTAGATAATAATAGTTTGATATATCCAATGATCAATTTTAGAGAAATCTTAGAGAGGGTTCACCAGCTGGGCCTTACATAGTCAAGATCATTGGCTAAATTGAGCACCTATAAGTTATTGGGTTTAAACTACCCAAAGAACTGGGAACCAATCTCATTATTATGTCACTTACCCATAGCTTATCCAATTTTGTTGTAAATTTTATTATGAAAAACACTAAGAAATATCTACTAGATATACTCACTCTCCTACATCAAGTAGATAAGGATAAGAAACATGAAAATACTTCCATCCTTATAGTGAACAAATGGAAAGGCCAAGTGAAAATCCCTAAGGCCAAAGCGTCTTCACAACACCCTTCCAATAAGAGGAAGATCAAGGGGAAAGAAATGGAACATGATGTTTTCTATTTTTCATGTGGAAATAAGGGAAATTGGAAGATAAATTTTATCCAGCCAAAGAAGAAAGTGGAAGCTTCAGGTGTATTTTTATTGAGTTTAATTTATCCATTTCATCAATTTGGGTATTAGATAAAGCTTGTAGTACTCAAATATGTATTAAAATATAGGAACCAAGTAGATTCACAAAGATTGAACATGGGAAGGTAGATCTATGAGCACTTAATGGAGATAAACTTGCTGTTGTAGCTATCTAGGTCAACCAAATCATGTTTCCAACCATAATGATCATGGTTTTGAAGGGTTTTTATTATGTTTCATCTGTAAAAAAAACATTATTTCTGTATCTAGACTTGATATATATAGATTTATTTTCAAATTTGGGAATAAATTCTGATTATTTTATAAAGATAACATTTTTATGGTAAGGAACACTTAAATAATAGTCTTTATGTGATGGATTAAATGAACCACGAATGGAAATCGATAATTAAGTTACATCACATGACTTATACCAAACACAAATTTTGCATCACCATCTAAGTCATGTAAATGAAAAACACTTGACTAAATTACATCAAGATGAATATTTAGATTCTTTTTAACTAAAACCACTTGGTGTATGTCACAAATGTTTATAAGGAAAAATATCCAAATAAAAATTTAGTGGGAAAGATGAAAAGGAAAAATAGGTTCTTGAATTAGCTCATACCGATGTGTGTGAACCATCTCCTATTGAAGTAAGGGGTGGGTACTCATACTTTATAACTTTTACTTATGATTTTAGTAGATATGAATATGTCTACTTAATGAGGTATAAGTGAGATTATTTTGATAAATTCAAGGAATATAAGAATGAATATGATAACCAACTTAGTAAGAAGATTAAGAAACTCCACTCAGATTGTGATCTAGAATATATTCATCAAGACTAAATTGATTACTTATGGGATTTCAGGATCCTATACCAACTCACTCATCCTTATACACCTCAGTAGAACATTGTTAGCTAAAAGAAGAACTACACATTTTTGGACATGGTGAGATCAATGGTAAGTCACACAAGTATTCCATTATCCATTTGGGGATACAAGTTACAAAAAACAACAAATATGCTAAACCAAGTACCAACTAAATCAATAAATGTTATTCCATATGAATTTTGGAGTGGAAAAAAACCACATTTTCTAATTTACATGTGTGGGTAAGAAAAGTGTTTGTTAAGGCCTCTTCAGGTAACAAATTTTCATGCCAAGGCACAAAGTTTACCTGTATAGGATACCATAAGGAAATAAGGGGATATTATCTATATGAACCCTCATACAAAAAGGTAATAGTGGAAATACATTCCATATTCATTGATAAGGATAAAATATCTAAAAGTGATAGTGGGAGTGAGATATACTTCAATTAAGTCAAGTCTCAAGGTACAGAAGAGTTGGTACATGAACAAATTCCACAAAGTATTATGTAAGAAGAAACTATTCCATAGACACTAGTATTTTGTAGGAGTACTTGAGAGGTTAGAGAACTAGAATGGTATGGTTTTTTAGTCACCAAGGATGGTGGATCATTATTAATTGATAATATTGATCCTCTAATCTACAAGGAAGTAATAAGCAGTATAGATTTTTCCAAGTGGAAATAATCCATGGATTCTGAAATGGATTCCATATACCAAAACCAAGTGTGTATTTTGGTTGATACTAAAATAGATTTAAATACCGTTGGTTGAAAATGAGTATTCAATAAGAAACTGGACATGGAAGTAAAAGTCAATACCTATAAGGCATGACTGGTTGTAAAAGGGTTTAAATAATGTCAAGGAGTTGAATATGATGAAACATTTTCACCAGTTATAATTCTAAAATCCATTATAATTCTACTTACCATTGAATCTTACCATGACTATGAGATTTTTAAAATGGATGATAAAATAGCCTTCCTTAATAGGAACCTTCAGGAAGATGTCTATATGACACAAGCCAAAGGGTTTGTGACTTCAAATGATTCCAACAAGATATGAAAATTACAAAAAACATTTATGGATTAAAGAAGACATATAATTAATGGAACCTTAATTTTGATGAAACTATAATATAATTTGGTTTCATAAAGAATGAGTGTGATAATTTTGTTTACAAATGGTTTAATATGAGTGTTTCCAATTTATTAAAAGTATATTTTGATGACATATTATTCATTGGACAAAAAATACCAGTCTTACAGTCTATTAAGGAATCATTAAATAAATTATTATCTATGAAGGACTTGGGTGATGTAGCATATATTATTGGGATCAAGATCCATCTTGATATATCCAAGAGTCTTCTTAGCCTAAGTAAAAGTATATACATTTATAAGATATTGAAGAGATTCTGTATGGAACAATCTAAGGGGAGATTTTTTCTAGTTCCATATGGAATTCATCTTTCTTGGAAAATGTGTACTCAAGAACACGAGGAAAGAAATATAATGGAAAGGATTCCATACACGTTAGTGATTGGGTTAGTCATTTATTCTATGCTATGTACTAGGCTAGATGTAATCTATGCATTAAGTACTGTAGTAAGATATCAAGATGAACCAGGTGACTTCCATTGGATGGAATTCAAGACTCTGCTTAATTATATGAGACATAATAAGGATATGTTCCTATTTTATGGAGGATATTAGGAGCTATTCATCTTAGGATATGAATATTCTAGTTTCCAAACTTATCAAGGTGAAATGAAGTCAGAAACGGGATACATATTCATTTTAAATAGAGTTTTTATGATTTGGAAGAGCTCAAAGCAGGACATGGTCATAGATTCTACTACATATTTTGAGTATATTGAGACTTTTTAGGTAACTAAAGAAGAAGTATGGATGTGAAACTTTGTACAGGATCTTGATGTGGTACCTAGAAGTAAAGTTCCTATCATACTCTAATGTGATAATATTGTAGTGGTGGATCTCATAAAATATCCAAGGTCACATGTGTGGATGAAGCACATACTTTAGAAGTATTCTATTATGTTATTTTTATTAGAGAGGTGAGGTTACAATGAGTAGTATTTCCAAGGAATAACATAAAAAAAACCCCTTAACCAAATCCATGATATATTAGAAACATGATTATCATGTGAGGTCTAGTGCACTAAATTTCATAGGCAGTTTTCTCTAGTCCAAGTGGGAGTTTTTTGGTGTTTGTGTCCTAAGACCAACTATTTTCACTTTGATTACATGTATATTTGATGTATTAAATATTAATAAAATAGAGTATTATATATTTTTCGTTATTATAAATTAATATTATGTAATAATGTCTTTGAGTATACGTTTCATTGATAAGGTCATAGCAGTTCTCCACTATGATGAGAACCTTGAAGTGATATGAAGATATTATTAAATAATTTTCTACATTTGGATAACACACTATGATGGAAAAAATAGTACATAGATTGTCAGGTGTGAGTACTCATAAGTGGATGAGGCTCCTTCTCATTAAGTTCTCACTTGGTAATCTATAATATTAGAGATTATGAGAATAGACTCACTAGTAGTAATTCTTCATGTTTTAGTGTCATAAGATATTCCTACCTATGAGAATGTGTAATGGTCCTTATAATTTAAGATTATGATTAATGTATTTCATGACTCACACACTTATATTTTCTAATGAAAACCATTACAACATATATTGGAGGGAAGTAGGGAACATTGGGTGCATAAATAATGACATGTTATTAATGGATAATTTAAGGAACTATTTGTATCTTCTATATTTATAGAAGATGACATCTCATCCCTTTGATTGGAATAGAATTATCTCCCTAAATTCCATGGCCATGGAATCACAATGTGTTTATTTAATATAGTCAAAGAAATAAATACCAAGAATATAGGTTGGTGACACATATGTACAACCTGATTGATGAGACATTGTGACAAAATAGATTATATTACAAAATGAGCATTGATATGTGGTTTTTATCATTACGACATTATGTTATTTCTCTTGGATAACTTAACCCATTGTTAGAAAATAATCTTGGAATTTAGGCCAACCCACTTAATACCAATGATAAACAATCCTAGAGGGTTACACATTAAGTGTTATCGATGATCTTGATTAAATTCTAAATGTATTTAATTAATAAAATAAATATTATTTTCAAGACTGAGGAATAATTTTATTCATGTTTTATTGATCTAAAATATTTATTTATGAATAAAATATCTATTTAGGTATTAAATAAATGATGAGGAGTTCTAATGGACCAAGATCGTGTTCGGTGATGAATATTTATTTACAAGATGGTAAATAATATTTATCATATGCGTGGGTTGGTGCATGCCGTAATAATAATAATAATAATAATATTTTTTGGCATGAATTTTATTAAGAATATGATATTATTTTAAGGTATTTCATGGAATTAAAATATTTCTTAACCTAAACCCTAGCTCTATAAATATTCCTTTATAGATATTATGTAGGGTTAATCAAAAATAGAGAATTGTTGTGAACAATGAATTCTCTCTAAACTCCTTCTTCTCTCTCCATATCATGAGCAATAAATGTAAGAGATATTCCTTCAAGGACGAAGGATTAGAAATAAACACAAAAACTACAAGAGAATTGATTCACTGTGCTAGCACCCAAAGATATATTAGAATTTCTTGGTGATCAAAGTATCATGTGTGGATCACCGTTAGATGGATTCTATCCTTGGATCCTTGTAGTGCAACAAAGACAATCTGAAAGTAACTTTTCAAATGAAAAACATACACATCAAAGAAATATCTTAAGCTAAGGTATTTGATTTCTTGCAATCTAAATAAATTGATTATAAATTTAACATAAAATATCCTCTATCAGTGTTTTGGGAATTGAAATATTAAAATAAATTTTAATATATCACCCATGAAATATAGAGATAAAAAAATGAATTACACCATTCATAGAGACGGTAGGCTATACGTACACATGAACATGGTTTTCACTTTTCAATAGATGGAATGAAGGAAATGTAAATAACAATTAACCTTTAAATAATTATTATAATAACATATATATCATATATTTTCATTAAATATATCATTATTTCTATCCATGTAAAGTGAAAATGAAAAATGAATCACATTGATTCAAAGTGGTGGTAGTCCACACATACACATGAGCCACATTATCATTTTCCAAAGGATGGAAAGGTAAGAAGTTATATGATATATTATATCTAAAGAACCACAATTATGTAATGAATATCATATATATTCATTATTTCCATCTTTATAAACATCCAATTAAAATGATGATGAAAAATGAATTACATCGCTACGTGGGGATGGTAAGCTGTACGTACGTATGAGTGATGTTTTTTGCTTTACATAGGATGAAAAAGAGGTGGAAATGGTTATCCCATAATCATAATAACATATAGGTATATTTATTATACTTTAGTTATTATTTTAGTATGATTATAACATATTTAGAGAAAGTATAAGAAGAAATAAATTTGAAGGAGTCGATAAAGATGATTACCCCTTCTTCTATAGACTTTCTTTAGATCCCTTATTAAGGACCCTTGTAATCATCTTTTAAGAATAAAAGAACCTATAATGAATGGATATAGAAGTTTAGAATATAACTGGGTATTTTTTGGTTGTTCTATGTTGATCAACGTGGTTTAAATAATAGAGGGGAGGGTTGTCCTGTTATAATAGAGGGTAGGGGTACTCTTGTAATTACATAAAGTATTAAATTAATATAAATTAATTTTCATGTAAAAATGGATAAAAATGGATATAATTTGATGATAATATGACTAAGAGTTTAAATAATCTCACCAAATAAAATTTTAACAAGTTTTGGTTATGTTTTCACCCTTATCTCTTAGTTTGAATCCTCATTAACCTTTTTGACAATTATCATGATATCAATGGTTTTTACTCTATGGGTGCCAATAAAGTTACTATAAAAATTTAATTGACCCATGAATGTACCATGATTGAAATTTTAAACAATATCCCATTAATTTTGACAAATATAGGGGGTTTATAAAATTTAAATAATTTTATAAAATATTATATAACATAAAATATCATTAATGTAATTTTTGACACTATTTATTTAATTTGAATTTAAAGACATCAAAAAATATGGAATTAGAATATAAATATTTAAAACATATATAATATGGTATATATACCTATAAAATTTTTGGGATACTATAAATAATATAAATAATATTACTTTTATAGTTTTAAAAATGATTTACTTGATTTTTCTACTACTTGCACAAACATTGTGTCAGCGTTATGTAAGAATTTAAGTGAATTATTTATTAAAAAAAATTAAAAAAATTAAAATGATAAAAAATTTAATAAATAATTAAAATAAACATTTATTATAGAAATTATCCTCATTTTATCCTTATGTACAAAAATTAGAGATATTAAAGTTAAGAGAGTGACTTTTTCGAATTTTCTTTACTTAAAATGATATAAATGTCATTATCAAGGTAAAATTGTACCAAAATGAAATATATTATAATTTTAGATGGATATGGTATAATTTATGACATACAATGAAATTAAGGCAATTCTTGGGTTGATTTTGAGTCTTTATTTCATGGTTTTACCTTTTTTTACCCATTTTACTATTACCAATGTGATAAATATTCACCACGGTTACTATTCATAATGACAAAAAAAGGAAAATATTTAAAAAATTTAAACATAATGATTCCAAATATGGTATAAATTTTTTTATAATTCAATCTCTATAAGTGTAAGAATTCAATTTTAATATAAATGTGTAACACACAATGAAAAATATTTTTTAGAAAAAATGTGTTTTATGCATAAAAATTAACTTATATCAAAATCATGAATATTACTAATTAAAATAAAATTAATTAAATTATTATAAATAAAATATATCATATTTCACAAAATCCAAAATAGAATTTTACTTTTAAATTAAGTTATTTAATGAAAAGAAATAAAAGTATTTGAAAAATCGATATTTTCATTATTCAACGAAAAATCAATCATTTTAGAAAAATACCAAAATTTCACCCCAAGTTAATTTTGATATGATAATTTAAAAAATTATGTTAATTTCATGAAATAAATTTTTTAAAATTGTAATAAATTAATTATAATTTTCAATCACAAAATGCAATAAAATCACTTTTGAAGAAGTATTTTTTTGAAGCATAAAACAACTTCACTAAAAATGTGTGATTATTTAATAAGAATGAATAAATAATTAGTATTTATTAGGTTAATTATAAATTTATTTCATAATTAATTTACTTATATTCATACCCTATAATTTAATGACTAGGTTATAATGGTTACATTTAAATAATAATATTTTTTATAGTATATTACAATTCACTTAAAGATCAACATTGGATGTTAAGAAAGATATTGAGTTTATTATTATTTGAACTAAATTTTTATAGTTTTATATTCTCCCCCCTCAAATAAATTGGGTCCTCATAATTTTATCTCGGTGATCAAAGGTTCAATATTTGAAAATACCTTTATTGAAACCCACATCATACAAAGGGATAATAAAAATTGTTTAAAAAAGAGAAGTAGATCACATAATTAGGTTCCTAGATAATGATAAAATTAGTGGGAAGTTAAATTATAAACATTTAGGATAAAACTAACATCTAAGGACAAATAGAGTGATATAGACATTTTCATAAGAAAGTTAATGACCACAAAACCATAAATCATTGTAACACCCCGTTACCCATTTTCATGTATCTTCATAACTATTATTTTGATATTTATTTGTTTTGTATTTTTTGGGATCACTTCAGGATATTTTAAAAAAATTTGGAAGTATTATGGGCTATGCATGGATGACACATAGTTGGTCTCACAAACCATGTGCCCTAAGTTGGTGCTCTAGATGGGGGGGGGGGTACAATTTGTCTAAACCATGTGGTCTCACCCTTAAAAACATGCACCATTGAATTTAGGGGGTTTCATGGTTGGTTCATAGTTAAACAAAAAATGTGTAAAAATTGTGAACCCTTTCTAGAATCCTAGTAAGGGTGCACAGTTTGGACACATGGTTACTACTAACATTACTGCCCGACCAGGAAACTGTGTGCGCAACTTTTTAATCTATATAAAAATTTAATTAAAATACCAGGCCCCTGGTTTAACCCATAATCACCCCCATTCAACCCTAATAATTTTCCTTGGATTTTGGAGGCTCTCTAGAGGATTTGTTGGCTCCTAAAACCTATTCTCTTTCAAATAAAAGTACTAGTGGAAGATATTGAACCCTCTTCAGTATGTGGTTTCTCTATTGTTTTGGGTTTCCTCTATCCTATATTTTTCTCTATTTTTAGATATATAAATCCTCTCATTGATGATGGATTAAATCTATGTTTTAATAGATATTTTGATGGTTTGTAATTCTTGGGATTTCTTCCTAGATGTTCTTCTTCACCTTCATTCCCTATTGGTGTTTCCCATTTCTGGTGTTAATTTGATTATTTATGTGATTGAAGTTATGTGGTTCCATAAGGATTTAACATACAATTGAAACCCTAAATTTATTTATTGAATTTCAAGGATTTTTAAATTGATTTATAAAACCTTAATTTGTGATTACTTGATGATTGATTTAAGAAGGGAATAGAAATTGTAAAAAACCTCAATTTCAATGACATTGAAATTATTGGGAATATTTTGTTAAAAATTATTTCTTAAAAAGAAAGATGATTTTATGAAATTATTTGATGCTAATTATTGAAAAAATTGTCTTAAAATGAAAGATGATCTTGAAAGGCCTGAAATTGATAAAAACCCATGATTTGGTTTTAAAATTGAAAATGAATATTGAACTTGAAATTAGGATTGTGAACTATAAATGATGAATTAATTTAAAATGATTGATTTTTTACATGATTGATTTATTAATTTATTGAAGAAAATGTGACCCTCAGTAGTTAATGGGTGATTAAGACATTCAAGTTAGGAGTCTGACTCTTTAGAAATGTATTGACGATGAAACCTATAACTAAACCTAGTTAGAAATAATTTTACCCATTAGGATAATGATTGATTAGTACCATTGTTCTAATCCTGGGGACATGTACACACATATTTGACCTGTGATTTATGATTGAGTAGTGTGTGGATCTGAGAACCTGGAACTAACAAATATCGGGGTATATGGAAACAATGCTTGATTTTGAATTGATTATGAATACCATTGTTTATATAACTATTTTATTCATGCTAGTTGTTTTATAGAATATTTTTATATAAAATGTTAATTTAATCTTGTTTTCATGTACCTTCTATATATTGACTTGAAAGCATGTTTTTATTTAAAACATGTAAATTTTATTCCACAACTTGTTTAATTTAAAATGAAAGCATAAATGGTTTATTAATATGGAATTTATTATAAAATATTTGGTGGTATCCTATTGGGATTTTTTTCTCACACCCTACATTTGATTTAAATACTTTGTAGATATTGTTATGCCAGGTCCAGTTAAAGGGGAAACACTAGTTGGAGGTGGTGGGTGTGCTTGATTTGTGGGACCTGGAGTGATGGAGGCGACTTGGGGAGATGTGTTCCACCAGTTACATTGGAGGTTTCCTGAGTTTTTCCTTATCAGGTGTTGTGTCTTTTGATGATGTATCATTTAGGGTATTTATCTATCTATCAAATTTTGGTACTTTATCCTTTGGAGTGTTTGGAATACTGACTGTGTTTTATTTATCTTCCCTTGTTCTTTCATTATTATGGAAAAACTATTTCTTTTAATGTTGATATGATGCCAGGTGATAGTCACGAACCCATGGGGACCAGGAACACACTTCAGGATATTCGAGGACCAGCTCAGGTACAAGTGTACTGTGGTTACTGGGATAGTTTGTGACAAAGTGATATCTGATGTTGGTATACCTTCTTTTTTGATATCAGTATGTAGTCTGAGATGTCTTGGTAGATAGGAGATAGAATTTTTGGGACTCATGAGATATCTACAAGAAAGTTCCTAGAGGGATATATAAATCCTTAAGTAACAATGGGTGTTCAAAAAAAGCATTCTTAAGAAATGAATTTATTTGATTTTAGTCTTTTCCCAGTTGATCTGAGCATCTTGAAACTCCATAATTTTGAATTACCTTTTTATAAAATTAATATCTCTCTATCCCTTATTTGAATTTATTATTTGAGCATCCTTGATTATGTTTTTAGTGTTTTTTATTGATATTATGTAGCATCATTCCTCTAAGAAGTCATCTGAATAGGCCATGGGAGGAAGCTATTGGTGAACCACAACAAGATAATCCTCCAATTGAACATAATTTTTTTTGAGATAATGGTTCCTGTTGTCTAAGCTCTGGGATAGGTAGCTACACCCATTCCTATTTAGTATCCCATGGTGAAACCTTGAAGGGATGAATCTATAGATTGTGCTCAAGAATTTATTATTTAGAAACCACCAAATTTTCAAGGCTCAAACAATATTTAAGAGGATAATTATTAGACGAAGAATTTGAGATTCTTTTTGAATTATTGGAAATGACAGAATCTATAACGGTAAAGTTTGCTTCATTTAACCATTAGGGACCTAGTTGGAGATTTTGGGATTCAATGGTGACAGTGAAGAAACATAATTTCTTAGATTGGAAAGACTTTAGATCCCTATTTACTAAATAGTTCTACACATATTTTATTTTTATGAAAAAATATATGGAGTTCCTTAGCATCTAACATGGTGATAGGACCGTGACTCATAATGCGACCCACTTTGCTGAACGTGTTCAGTTTTATCCTAAGGTAGTGATGAATGATAAAATTAAGGATCAGATAATTGATATAGGTCTTCAATATGATATTTGATCTTATGTTTTCATAATAAAGATCAATTCTTATATAGATGTGCTAGATAGAGAGTTGATGGATAAGATTTACCATTCTAGTATGTTAGAGTTGACACCACTTGATCCTATTGGAAGTTTTGTTATTTTTTAAATGAAAGAGTAATCTTGATGAGTCTAGTAATTTATCTTGATAGTAGGTTTTATATAGACCTCCTACAGTGCCTATAATAATACCTTTTACTTGATTTTAGTGTGTTAAGGTTGGTCATTTAAAGTGGGTTTGTACCGAGGAACCAAATATTGTAGTTCTTGTGGATGTTCGTGAAACCTACAGAAGTTATGCCATATCTTTTTTGCTCTATGTAGTGGAATGGGATCATATTATCTTAAAAGTACAATGGTGATATTATGTGCTTCAATAAGTAAGGGTTTATAGCCATAAGTATCTGAAACAAATATTCTTCATGTATTAGAAGATTTTATAGAGAAATATGATGCCGGTCCAGCTATAGTGAGAGGTACCATCACTATGGCTACATCTTTTGTAATCGATTTAATTTATAATGGTTTATCTCACTCATTCATATCAACTCATGTTGTGATTTTTGTAAAACATCATATGGAGATTATTTCTTATGTGATGGATATTACTACACCTCTCAAAATGAAGAGAGATAAGGGTCTTGCATGTCTCCTTTTCATCTTATCTCTATCTAATATTGAGATCACTTGGAATTTTCTGGTTATCAATATGAAGCCTCTTGACATCACTATCGAGATGGATTGGTTGATTGATCATAAGGCACAAATTGAATATTATCTTTATCATATTTCCTATAATGTACTCTATGGGGTGTGCCATGTTTTTCCGGGAGAGTGGGACTTGAGGTTGGGAAGATCTAGACATTCCTTTTTGGAGTTGGGTAGGGTAATATTAGCGTTTTCTTTTGACTTGGAGTAGGAATAGTTGAGTGGTGATCTCCCTACAATTTTCATCAAGTTTCTCAATGTGTTTCCTTCTAAATTTTCTGGGTTTCCATCGGTAAGGGAAGTATAGTTTGCCATTTATTTGGTAATTGGTACTCAACCAGTGTCTATTCCTTCTAATGATATGCCACCTGCTAAATTTAAAGAGTTAAAAACAAAGTTGGATGATTTGGTGGAAAAGTATTTTATATACCAAAGTGTGTCAACTTGGGTAGCACCTATTCTTTTTTGAAATAAGGCTGATGTAACACTTATCCTTTGTGTTTATTACAAAAAACTAAACTGAGATATGGTAAAAAAAGTATCTATTTACATGGATTGATAGTTTTTTTGATTAGTTGGAAGGGGAAAATAGTTCTCAAATATTGAACTTCAATATGGTTACCACTAGTTTAGAATAAAAAAATTTGACACCCTGAAGACCAACTTCAGGAGTATCTATGACCATTATGAGTATCCTTTCATGCCTTTTGGCCTAACAAATTCTCCTAAAATTTTTATAGTGCCAATGTAAAAGATATTCCATGATTATCTCAATTTTTTCATGGTGATATTTGTGGATGAAATTTTGGTTTTCTCTAAAATCAAGGAAGACCACATGCATCATATGAGAGAAGTTATATAAATCTTGATAGATCACTAACTTTATAAAAAAATTTAAAAATGTAATTTATTGATTTAGGAAGTGAATTTATTAAGACACGTGGTTTGAAAACATAGTTTTTTAGTATATCCTATGAAGGTGAATACTTTCAATGTTGATGATGATAAATTCTTATTACGAGAGAATTTAAGTAATTCACTAGTGGTTTAGGGAGAATCTAGGAAAAAATGGGTTAAAAATACAAAAAATGGGATATATTAATTGATTATCACTCAAATTTACCAAAGAGATGAAGGTAGAACGGTCCTTGTAGTTTATCTTGGGTTATCGAATCCTCAGAGATCTAAGAAGAAACCTATAGACTTGTACATTCTATGGACTGTTTTTGGCTATAAAGTGACCAAATTGGGTTGATTTTATATGGGTTTAAAGTATAAATAACAAATTTAAGTGAATTACATTTAAAATATTGAGTTTATCCTAGTTTATCGCTCCGAGTGGATTGGATGTATTTCCTTTTCAATGATTTCAATTTCTTATATTTGAGATGGGTTCATTTAAGAAGATAAAACAACATCATCACTTACTGGTTTAATGCCTACACCCTTTAATACTAATCACCTATACACTTGAAGGATTAAGGTTTTGAGCACTTCAAGGTAAAGGTTCGTATTAGCACATTAAGTGTGTGGCCTTAAATTCAACAAGGACGATGGAGTTTAAAAATCATCAAATAAAAATCTCAATTAAAGAAGTGATTATACATTAATGTGGTGATAAATAACATCCAATACAGACACTTGCTACTCCCTTGGATCAACCCATAAGTGGGTTATCCCTCTATTGATTATATGGTTTCAATGGAAGCAGAAAGTAGACTCATGAGGGAGGAAATGGAGAAGTAAAGAAAACAATAAAAATAAAATGATCACTCCACCGTTGTGTGAATAATTTCACAAGATTTGGTATGAATAAATTCACACCTTGAGGAAACAGTATCAAACTGAGATGGATAAAAACAGAATAAGAGTATAATAATAACTTTTATTAAGAAACTAAAGTGAATTGAACAACTTACATGTGAAAGACAAACTTGAGACAACAAAATCGCATCATAACATTAGAATTGAAAAAAGCACCAAAGATGACAAAAATACTCCACCACCACTACCTTAAATATAAATTTTGGAAGACTTAGGTCGATCCTCCAACAGTACAAAGCATCCCACTTGATTATGGTAGGCCTAGAGTGGTGGAAAGATTGTGGAACTTGGACTTTTCCACATTTGACCCAAGGTGGTAGCCAGATTTCATCTACCGAACATATGCACTTTAAAGACCTTCTAGATGAACGAATCAGAGTGGGACATAGAAGAAGAAAATGGATCCACGGATTTATCCTAACCCCCTGTAAAATTTTGGCCCATTTTGAGTTTTAGATTCGGATATATGATTAGATTAGTGGTCTGTTTTTCTGGGTTGCAGAATCTGGCCTAGAATTTTATCTCTAACTTGGGCCTCCTAAATGACCACAATGGAGGCCGAATTAGCACCGGATCATGAATAATTATTTGTTCCTATATATGTATTATAGCCTTACACCAAATTTTGGATTCATTGGGTTTGAAATGTGGGTCCCACATTCTCATCAGTGGGCTGGTGTCCAATCTGACTTCTTCATAATTGTTTCTTTTCATCACAAAATATCCCCATATTCTTCCATGAATTCTCCATTCATCCCTGAATCAAAAATGTTCATATTGAAGTTTAGATAAATTTACCAAAATATAAAATTAAAATATGTATAATTATATTCCTTAAAATCAGATGAATCATTGGGTACTTTAAATGATGTTAAAAAATGTACCACATAATATTGCATTTTAAGTAAGAATTACAATCATAATGTGAAATGATGTTCAAAGTGTAAAATTAACTAAAATGGTTTTTATGAATAATAAAGAACATGAATATTATATATATTAACAATGAATATTAGCCTCATTTAGTGGATAATCACACCCCTCCAACTTAAGTTTTGCTAGTCCCGAGCAAAATATATCTCAACAATATGAAATTCGAATTCCCTTTTACAAAAACATTTTAATACACAATGATCACCAAAAACCCTTATACCAAACAATCATGAATCCCATAAAAAATATTTTAATACATGATAGTTTCATAAGAAGATCCCAATCCCAATCCCGTTCCTTTGTTCAAATTCATTGTCATATTTCATCCAATATCAATTAAGTATGAGGATGTGTTGTGCATCATAATAGACATGAGGGTTCATCTTTATTCAAGGGAGAAATGACGGAAGCACTAGGTGGAATCACATTTCAATATTAATACGAGCATTCAATTTTTTTATTGTATTATTTTTTTTTGTTTTTTTTCAATTTTTCCATGGTAATTGAAATTACACTCAAAAGAGTCAACCCCTGTAGTGGGACTTTGCTGATGACTCCCAGGCTCAAAGGCCTTAGGGAACCAAGTGAAGCCTACATACTCAGGCATCATCTCGAGTTAATTCAGTCAAAAAAAATTCAAATTACCAAAAATAGAGATAAAATTACTAACTCTGGGCCAGACAACTATAGAGTCATGATCCCCAAGTGCCGAAAGCCACACATTAGGTCATTTCATTGCTCTACGTGCAAATTTATTATTATTTTTATTTTTTTTATTGAATACTCATATTAGAACTAAAATGATCACCAAAGCTATGCTATTTATTTGGGGGACCCCATGAACTCAAACTAATACCCCACTATACAAAGGACGTGCATTGTGATCTTTTTTTATTTGGATGAAAATATAAACGATGAAATATCACATTGGACAGCCACACTTTCCAAAATCTATGCTCATGAAATTATAAAAGGATTAAAATCAGAATTAGGGCATGCTAAATTATTTGATATTCAGTTTCAAAGTGTTCAATGTGTATTACCATGTTCAAAGTTAAAGGAATTTTTCCTTCCATTTACACTTTTTTTTTTCAAATCATTCATTTTTTTGACACAAAAGCATTTTTTATTTTATCTCCCCCTAACTTAAAATAAAACTATCCCCAGTGTTTAAAGAAAAGAAAATTTAGAAGGGGGTAGAGGTAGAGAATTAAAGTTCAAAAAGTAAATTGAAAATGAGGATCATGGAATGAAGCCACCTAGTGGTTGAAGTTGAAATTCTTGCTGCTCCCTTTTAATCCTTTGATATCCATGTCACTTGTAAAGTTCCCTATTAGAAAAAGGAAAAACAAAACAAACAAAACAAAACAAAACAGTATATATATATATATATATTTATATAATAAAGAAAGTAAAATATAAGTATATATATAAAAATTATAGAATAAGGAAGCACAAAAAACCATAGGTTAGTGGTAAGCGCGCGCCCCTATCTCCCTTCGGTCCCGGGTTCGAATCCCCACGGCTTTGCCGGTTGTGACGGGGTTTGACCCACAACCCACAATGTGTCCCTTTTTATTATTATTATTATATTTTTATTTATTTTTTGTATTTTTATTTTAACCTAAAAAAACATTAAAATAAAACAAACTGATGATAAATTTTCTTCTTTTTAAATTTTTGGGCAAGGCATTACTCAAGGATCACACCACGTGACATGGATGAATATGGTGTTCCCCTTTCATACCCATCCATACTCATACAAGAAGAACATGTCAACAGTCTATTTTTTTTAAATATAAAAATGATTAATTAAAATATAAATTTTATTAAAACAACAAAATGATAGGAAACTTGAAAACCATGGGTTGCCTCCCATGAAGCGCTTTGTTTAATGTCGTTAGCCCAACATGGATCCTAAATCTATCAATTTTTTTTCCGGTTCATAGATTGGCTCAATTAACTCAACCTCTATTTCCTGTTTATTGAATGATTGAATGAATGGTTTTAACCTTTGACCATTAATGTAACCACTTGTGGGATCTTGAATCTCTACTGCCCCATGGGGGTACACATGATGCACTATGAAAGGTCCTAACCATCTAGACCTTAACTTTTTCAGGTGTAAATGAAGTTTTGAACTATACAAGAGCACAAGTTTTCCCAGTTCAAAATGTTTGACCTTGATATTCCTAGATTGGTAGGCTTGAGCTCTATCTTTATTGATCCTTGAATTTTCATAAGCCTCCATCCTTAGTTCCTCCAGTTCATTGAGATCTAATTTCCTTTTTGTTTTGGACAATGAGAGGTCATAATCCATTTTCTTAATTGCCCAAAAGGCCTTATGCTCAATTTCAACAGGTAAATGGCATGCTTTTCTATAAACCAACCTATATGGTAAAATTCCTAGGATGGTTTTGTATACTGTACGATATGCCCAAAGAGCATCCAAGAGTTTCTTGGACCAATCTTTCCTAGAAGGATTGACAGTTTTCTCAAGATTTTTTTTGATTTCATGATTGGATAACTTATCTTGACCATTGGTCTGTGGGTGGTAATTAGTGGACACTTTGTGAGAAATTCCATATTTTTCCATGAGTGATGAGAATGGACAATTGAAAAAATGAGTTCCATGATCACTAATGATAGCCCTTAGAATTTCAAATCTAGAGAAGTTGTTTTCCGTGAGAAATCTAATCATAGTTTGATGATCATTGGATTTTTTAGGAATGGACTCAACCCATTTAGAGACATAATTAATAGCTAAGAAAATGTAAATATATCCCCTAGAGTTTGGGAAGGGACCCATGAAATCAATTCCCCAACATTCAAAGATTTCAACAACTAAGATGGGAGTGAATGACATTTGATTCCTTTTTGTGATGGACCCTACTTGTTGACACCTAGGATGACTTTGACAAAATGTTTAGGAGTCCCTTGAGAGGGTGGGATATAAGAGACCACATTGAAGAATCTTAGCAGATGTTTTCTTATAGGAAAAGTGACCTCCACATTCCTCACTATGACAGAATTTAAGGATGGACTCTTGTTCAGATTCTGGAACACACCTCCTAATGACTTGGTCTAGGCAGAACTTATAGAGGTATGGATCATCAGACACATAGTGTATAACATCAGAAAGGAATTTCCTTCGAGCTTGAGTCCCTAATAATTTTAGAATGACTCCTGTAACTAAGAAATTGGCTATGTCATCATACCAAGGGCAGTCACTCACAAAGTATAGGTGTTCATCAGGAAATGAATTAGACACAGAAAGGTGATTTGAGTTGTCTTTTAATTCCATCCTAGAGAGGTGATCAGCTACAAAATTTTCAACTCCATTTTTATCCTTGATTGTGATGTCCAATTCTTGTAAGAGAAAGTCCCACCTAATCAGTCTAGCCTTAGAATCTTGTTTTTGGAAGAGGTATTTTAGTGCAAAATGGTCAGTGAACACAGTGATGGGGGATCCTAAGAGGTAGGACCTAAACTTCTCTAAGTCAAACACAATATCAAGTAACTCTTTTTCAGTGGTGGTGTAGTTGATATGGGAATCATTTAAGGATTTTCTTGCATAAGAAATGACATAAGAAGTTTTATCACAATGTTGTCCTAACACAGATCCTACAGAAAAGTCACTGGCATCACACATAAGTTCGAAAGGAAGGTTCCAATTTGGAGATTTCATAATGGGAGGAGAGGTGAGAGAGGATTTGAGGGTTGAGAATGAACCCTCACATCTTTCTGTCCAAAAAAATGGAGCATCCTTTACTAGGAGAGCACAAAGGGGATGGGATATTGAACTAAAGTCCTTGATGAATCTTCTATATAAACCAGCATGTCCTAAGAAAGACATCACTTCCTTGACATTTTGGGTGATGGAAGGTGACAAATGATTTCAACCTTGGTTTTATCAACTTCAATCCCCCTACCTGAGACTAGAGGGCCTAGAACTAGTCCCTCTTTAATAATGAAATGAAATTTTTCCCAGTTTAGGACTAGATTATTTTCTTCACATCTTGACAAGACTCTCTCCACATTATGCAGACATCCCTCAAATGTATCCCCAAACACAGAGAAGTCATCCATGAAGACCTCAAGAAAATCCCCTACCATGTCTGAAAAGATCCCCATCATGCACCGCTAGAAGGTTCTCGGGGCATTACATAACCTAAAGGGCATGCATTTGAAAGCAAAGGTTCCGAATGGACATGTAAATTTAGTCTTCCCTTGATCCTCTAAGGAGACCTCAATTTGATTATACCCTGAGTACCCTTATAAGAAATAGTAGAAGGCATGTCCTTCCACTCTCTCAAGGACTTGGTCAATGAATGGTAAGGGGAAATGGTCCTTCTTGGTGAATGAGTTTAGCTTCTTATAGTCAATGCAGACCCTCCATCCACTACTCAACCTTATTGGAAGAATCTCTCCATCCTCATTGGTTATCACTGTGATTCCAGCCTTTTTTGGAACCACTTGGATTGGGATCACCCATTCACTCTCAGCTATGAGATATATGATACCAGCTTTTAAAAATTTTAGAAGTTCTTTCCTTATTACCTCCATGAGATTAGGATTGAGTCACCATTGAGGTTGACGACATGGCTTTGAATCAGATTCCAGAACAATCCTATGAGTCCCAATAAGTGGTATAATCTTGGGAATATCAGATAGGGTCCAACCAATGGCTTTATTATGTTTCCTAAGGAAATCTAGAAGCATCCTCTCATGATTGGGTTCAAGAGAAGAAGAAATTACAATAGGATGTGTTTTATTGCCCCCTAGGAAAGCATACTTGAGTGCAGTGGGAAGTTCCTTCAATTCAAGATCAGGTCAGTTCATAATTTCAGTAGAAGATTGGGACATTGGATCAAGATCAATTTTGTTTTTTAAAGTTTTAGATAGGATTGATTCCCCACATGTAGAAGTTTCAGCTACTAGATTGGCTTGATCAGATTTAGGGAATTAAGTTAGAGTGGTCTCCATGAAAGTGGTTTCCTGAAAGGTTTCACTGATTGTTGGACATAAGACTTCATTATAAGATCAATTTGAAAATGATTCAATCCAAGGAGATAAACTTCCTTCACGTGAACAAAGTAAATCAATCTCATGCTGACTTAAACATTCATAAAATATTCCTTTATGTTCTATGGATTCATTATTAATGCTTCCTATCATGTTTACTTCATGAATGTACTTGTCATCCCCTATTTGTGAGCTTTCATTATAGATGTTCAAGTATAGACTCATGTTTCCAAAGGTGATGGTCATGTTCCCATTTCAGACTCAGATAATAGAGTTGATTGTTGCAAGGAAGGGACGACCAGGGATAATTGGGGTTTGTTCCTTGTTTCCTAAGTTTGGATGGTTGTTAAGGACAATTAAGTCAGCAGGGTAGATGAAGTTTTCAACCTTTATCAGAACGTCCTTTAAAATCCCCTTTGGAACCCTAATGCTACGATCAGCAAGTTGAAGTGTGACAGATGTGGGTTGGAGTTCTTCTAGGCCTAACATTAAGTACACAACATATATAATGAGATTGACACTAGCACCTAGGTCACACAAGGCCTTGACAACTTTTATCTCTCCTAGTTCAACATTGATGTAAGGGAAACTCGGGTCTTTCAACTTAGGAGGAATGGTCCCTTGAATGGTGGTACTCACATTAGCAGCCAAAAGGAATTGGGTTTTATGTGAAAATTTTCTTTTAAAAGTGAACAAGTCCTTAAGGTACTTTGATTAGGCAGGTATGGTTTGGATGGCATTGAGAAGGGGAATGTTCAACTTGACTTGTGAGAAGATTTCCCTCAATGTTTCACTCAATTCAGGCTTGGTTTTCCCCCTCATGCGTTGAGGAAATGGTGCAGGTTGTGGGGTTGTTTGTTGAAGAGTTGTTTCTTTGACAATGTTATCATGTTTTTTAGTTTGATCATTTGGTTCATCTGAATTTTCATCCAAGTTTAAATCTTCATGTGGGTTCTGAATTAGTTGTTCAGGTTTCTCAATTGATTTCCCAATTCTTAAAATAATAACAACCTTTAGTTGTTCATGAGTTGTTTGAGTACAACTTGACTCTCCCCTTGAAGTTGAGGATGGCACCGCTTGAGTAGTCATGGGTGCCTTTCCAGTTTTCATGGTTTGAAGTTCTTGTTTAAGGGAAGAGACTTCCGAGTTCATCCTTTCCATTTGTTTGCATAGTTGTTCTAGTAGGATTTGTAGAATAGTTTGGGTTGGTGCTTGAGAAGATTGGTTTATCCCGGGGGGATATTTTGGAGGTGGGATGGTTTGTTGAAAATGGACAAGTGGATATTGGTATTGGATAGGTTGGGTTTGGAACTGGTTATGGGTTTGGTAGTTCTGATGGGGGTAAGTATTTTTTCCCTGTGGTTGGCTAGGTTGTTGGTTATCTTTCCAGTGGAAGCCTGTGTGGTCATTATACCTTGGGTTGAAGTTGTTTTGGTATTGAGGTTTTTGAAAGTTCAAAGCATTTACTTACACTGGGGGTCCTCCTAAAAGAAAATCCTTGATAGATGGAATGGTTGGGCAGTTTTCTGTCTTATGGTCATGTTTGTCACAAATTGTGCAAACAGGGTCAATAGTTTGGATTTCATGAACTTTCCTAAGGTCTATTTCTTCAACCTTCCTAGAGAGTGCTACGAGTTTAGCCCTAAGGATTTACTATTCTCTAAGTGTATGAATTCCAGTAGTTCATTGTGTCTTTTCAGAATAAGGTGAAGTTCCCCATGTTTGGTTTTGTTCAGAAAGGATTTCTAGATACTCGTAAGCATCATTTGGGGCTTTGTTTTTAAAGGTTCCATTACACATCATGTCAATGAATTGTTTATTCCCTGGACCCAACCCTTTATAGAAAATTCTCACTTGTTCAGGAATAGAAAAACCATGTTGTGGAATCATGTTTAGAGTGTCTTTGAACCTATCCCATGTTTCATAGAATGACTCTCCCTCTTTTTCAAAAAAGTTTTGGATACTCTTTTTAAGTGAAACTGTTTTGTGGTGGGGAAAGTATTTTTTGTAGAATTCTCTTTGTAGTTGGTCCCAAGAGTTTATGGATGATGGTCTCAAATTATTTAGAAATTTTTTAACTCGATACTTTAAATAAAAAGGAAATAGCCTTATCTTAGCTAATTCTAGTTGATTTGGGGGACACATGGTTTCTACAATGTCATTGAATTCCTTAATGTGAAATTAGGGAATCTCGGACTCCATTCCATGGAATGTGGGAAGGTGGTTTAGGACATGGGGTTTAAAGATTTAGTTAGAATCTCCTAGGGAATTGTGTCTAATGCATGAGGGGGCATTGGTCCAGGAAGGTGTGAGGTAGTCATTCATGGTTTGATCAATTTCATTCCCCAAGTTTGGGGCTGCCTCATTTGGGTTTCCATTTTGGTTCCCACCCGGGTTTATGAGTTGGTTTCTTTGAAGACCTTCCATTGAAATGGGATCAATTTTTGACTCGGATGTGTTAGGAAGATTATGATCTAAGGGAAAGAGTTCCCTTGGTGTAATGACTCCCCAACCCTAGGACTATCCACCCTAACTAGACGGTTTGATTGATTGTGGGTGTAGGCGGACATGCGCCAAAAGAAAAAAACGAGAAAGAGACAAGATAAAAGAATTTGGATGGGAAAAGAAGAAATGGGGGAGAATAGAATGGGTGTTTAGATGACTTACATGGGTCCTTGTAAATGATTCCCAAATTTGATTCTCGCTCAAATTTACCCAAGAGATGAAGGTAGAATGGTCCTTGTAGTTTAGCTTGAGTTATCGAATCCACAAAGACCTAAGAAGAAACCTATAGACATGTACATTCTATAGACTGTTTTTGGATATGAAGTGGCCAAATTGGGTTAATTTTATATGGGTTTAAAGTATAAATAATAGATTTAAGTTAATTCAATTTAAAATAATGAGTTGATCCTAGGTTATCGCTCAGGGTGGATTGGATGTATTTCCTTTTCAATGATTTCAATTTCTTATATTTGAGATGGGTTCATTTAAGAAGATAAAACAACATCATCACTTACTGGTTTAATTCCTAAACCCTTTAATACTAATCACCTATACACTTGAAGGATAAAAGTTTTGAGCACTTCAAGGTAAAGTTTCGTATTAGCACATGAAGTGTGTGGCCTTAAATTCAACAAGGATGATGGAGTTTAAAAATCATCAAATAAAAATCTCAATTAAAGAAGTGATTATACATTAATGGGGTGATAAATAACATCCAATCCATCCCATTTATAATCTCTTGGATAAACCCATAAGTGGGTTAGCCTTCCATTGATTCTATGGTTTCAATGGAAGCGGAAAGTAGACTCACGAGGGAGGAAATGGAGAAGTAAAGAAAACAATAAAAATAAAATGATCACTCCACCGTTGTGTGAATAATTTCACAAGATTTGGTGTGAATAAATTCACACCTTGAGGAAACGGTATCAAAGTGAGATGAAGAACAATAGAATAAGAGGATAAGAAGAACTTTTATTAAGAAACTAAAGTGAATTGAACAACTTACATGTGAAAGACAAACTTGAGACAGCAAAATCGTAGCATAACATTACAATTGAACAAAGCACCAAAGATGATAAAAATACTCCACCACCACTGACTTAAATAGGAATTTTTGAAGCCTTGGGTAAATCCTCCAACAGTAAAAAGCATTCCAATTGATTATGGTAGGCCTAGAGTGGTAGAAATCTTGTGGAACTTGGACTTTTCCACATTTGACCCAAGGTGGAAGCCAACTTTCATCCACCAAACAGATGCACTTGAAAGAAATTCTAGATGGCCGAATAAGAGTGGGACATAGAATAAGAAAATGGGTACCCTGATGTCTACTAACCGTCTGTAACATTTGGGACCATTTGAAGTTTTATATTATGAGATATTATTATATTAGTGGGCTGTTTTTCTGGGACTCAGAATCTGGCCCAGAATTTTATCTCTAACTTGGGCCTCCTAAATGACCACAATGGAGGCCTAATTATCACTAGATACTATAGAATTATTTGTTCCTATATATGTCTTCTATCCACCCGCCAAATTTTTGCTTCATTGGGTTTGAAATGTGGGTCCCACATTCTCATCAGTGGGCTGGTGTCCAATATGACTTCTTCAGAATTGTTTCCTTTCATCACAAAATATACCCATCTTCTTCAATTAATTCTCCATTGATCCCTGAATCAAAAATGTTCATATTGAAATGTAGATAAAATTACCAAAATATCAAATTAAAATATTTATAATTATATTACTTAAAATCATATGAATCATTGGGTACTTTAAATGATGTTAAAAAATGTACCACATAATAGTGCATTTTAAGTAAGAATTACAACCATAATGTGAAATGATGTTCAAAGTGTAAAATGCACTAAAATGGTGTTTATGAATAACAAAGAACATGAATATTATATATATTGACAATAAATATTATCCTCATTTAGTGTCTAATCATTCATGAATTTCATAACCTTTTCGAATGGAAAGTTCCATGAAAAGATCCTATGGTGTCTCAAAGTGAATCTCACATGAATAAAGCTAACCTTCACACAACGTATGTTGAGTCAGGAAGGTCACCTCCCCCATCCAAACCTTCATTAAATGCTTCATTGAGACACTAAATTTCATAAAAAGGAACTTCCCACCTCCAAAATTCCTATAAATACCTACCTCCACTCCCCATTTAGGGGGACACAACCCTTATACTTTATCCATAATATCTGAATTTTCAAAACATTAACCTTCATGAGAAAAAGTAGAAATGGATCCCTATAGGCAATCATGTTTTGTGAAAAATATCCCATGGGATCTTGAAACTCAAAGGGAATGATAGATATTACTTTTATAAAGGTTCATGACCTTATTGATAGAATAAACCCCCTGAACTTATTGGGGTTTCTTGAGATAATTATACTTCATGAAACCAACCCCATGGGAACTAGGATTTTACCCCAAGGTAGAGCCACCATATTTCACAAATATTTTCATTCGTAAAACTCATGGAATTTACATAACCCATACATTCATGAAAACCACTTCAAGGTTTTCTATATGTTTCCTCCTTTAAATGTACATACCTTCATTATAGTTGAGTTTCAAATGACCCTATAATAAATTAAACCTAGTTCAATTATTCCCCTATCTTCTGTATGACCAGTATCACAATCCTAATGTTTGGACTCTTTAATTCAAGCACATCCTGGATGGTTTCATCACCTATTTATCTTAATCTCAGGCTCCATATTTCCTCTTTCTCTTAAGCATAGGAACCCTAACATTGGGATACCCATTTCCACTTCACCATGGTAGTGTTTACGCCATGTGCCTCCAAAAGGTGTCAATGTAGTAGACAAATAATCCCCAAAAGTGGCATCATCAAGGGAATCAACTTAAATTTCCCTTCGATGAGGACCAATAATGGATTGTTCTCCTATATTTGGAAATGGTCTCCCAAGGTGTTGGACCTGAAAGTGTTTGATCTATATGATGTAAAAATTCCTAGCCCCACCTCCTAGTCATATGATATTAAACAACATGGAAAAATACTCAAAACATAACATTAAACTATAACCTTACCCTATGTGATTAACATAGGATTACCCATGTATGACTGTCATGGGATAACCCCCACCTTCTACCCTATGTAATAAATATAGGATACCCCATGTACAATCATCATGGGATGACACCTCCTTTTCCACCATAGGATGTGACGCCTATTCTGGACAACCCGTATGCGTAATCCCCAACACCATCTCTTACATTATCCCTTTTAATGACATGAGAATCCTTATCGCATGATACTGAACTACATGGGACAGTCTCATCACATGACTTTAAACTATGGAATCAAACTTTGTGGGTTTTGATCCCTATATTCTAATAGGATACATAAGAGTCCTCCATGAGGTTTAATCCTAGCATCATGAAACACTTGGGATGCCTCACTTAGGTTAAATACTAACACCACAACATCACCATTAAATCCACCCGTCTTCTCCTCTGGAGGTCGAAACTCCAAAGTGTGATCATTTCCCCCTAGGTCACACTCAACACAAACTATATGTACCCACAAGATGTTAAACCTATGACCCAACTATCTCCACAAGATATTAAACATGTGACCTACCTATCCCCATAAAACGTTAAACCTATGACCAACTTGTCCCCACAAGATGTTAAACTCGTGACCAAGCTATCCCCACAAGATGTTAAACCTCTGACCAACCTCCCCCCCAAAATATGTTAAACTTATGATTGAACCCAATAAGTATATAAGAAACCCTAACCTATGCAGTGTACATGGGATTCCTGAGGGAGTTATCCCTAAATTAATTATGTTCATGACATAAGTTAACTCATAGAGGGTATGATATACCTTAGGTTATCCAAACAAGACTCCTAATATATGACATTCCCTCAAATTTGAACAAGGAAAACTTTTACCAATTCTCAACATGTCCAAGATTCCCAACTGTAATAAGTTTCAAACTAAAGGTAGTTGCACTATTTTGACAACAGGAAGTGTAATTAACCTCTAAGAACCTCGATATGACACTAGGAATGAGGTTCATGGACATGTATTAGATCATTGAGGGAGACCTGGATTAGGTGACGAGATCCAAGGAGAAATACCTGGAAGGCAGTGCATACATCCCATCAACTAGTTCTAATCAAGGATCCAACATCATTGAATATGGAGGTAGAGGAAACCCACCTTTGTAAAGTAGAAATATAGGGAATCATAGTCTGGGGGCCCGTCCAAGGACATGGAGCACTCCATAAGAGAAATTTTCATGCATCCAGGACACCCGATGAGCGACCCTAGTGGAAATCATTAGAAAACTAAATAGTGAACCCAATGTGAAACTCTTCATCCGCAACTGGGGGAAGCTGATGAACACTGGGGATCACCTATTTTAAGACATTATTGTTATAGATCTATTTTTATTTCTTGGGAGAGGTTGAGTAGCATTTGGCATGTTGGGAATCGCCTTCATCATACATGTATTGATGTTTGTCCTTATATATTACTATATGACTCAAGTTGTAGTAAACACTCAATAATCCACCACCTCCAAAAGGAATGGGGGTATAATAAATGATGGTGCAGAAATCTCACATGACTTCACTTATACCAAATTGGCCATCTCTCCCATGACTCTTGACCACACTCGCCCCATCTCTCCCTCTAAGCTCATCCAACAAAGGGTTATCAACACCCTAATTCATCTCTATAAATAGGAATTAGTAATCCCAACTAGGGATATGGCCCTCAAGGACCTTAAAGATGAATTTACATGCTGTCACCACCCCCCAACGGCTACACAGGGGGAGATAATCCCCCATCACCATGGAAAAACCATTTTGGGATCCTTTCCCCAAAGTGATATGATAACTCCCTCCCCTATACCGAGGAGGTAGGGGATGCCTTTTCTAAACCTTCTATAACCACCACCAAGGGTATGTGTATAAGGGAATCCACCACTCAATGCCACTGACAGTGAGAGGTGGAACCACAGGTTGAAGAATGGGTTGATTATATCCCTACTTCACTAAGCCCAATCCAGAATACCTAACATCAATGCTGATATAAGAATGATAACCCTATCCACTAGGAGGCATCTACAACTACTTCTGTGGCCCCTTCCACTATCAATGTACCACCCACCCTCATAACTAGTATGTGGGATCCTATTCCCACCATATTGTGATTGAGACCCCAACCACCTATCTGGCAGGTTTGGTCAACTTTCCCTGATTTAGGAGCCAACAACACCCATAATGGGAAACAATTAAATGAAAAATTTCACCATAAAGGTCCTAACCACAATTTCATATAATGAAATGAGGTTCCTCCCCATGAAAAATATTTACCCTTCCCTGATGATTCATCCCAAGGTAGGAGGGAAAAAACCCATCACAGAGGCCATACCTGCAACACCAACAACAATATGCATGGAAGAATATTAGACAACCCATAAGGTATTTATCTTTGGGATCTCCTACATAACCAGAGGTAGGGATGTGGTAAATTCCACATTATAATCAACCTATTAGAGTCTGAGAAAATAGATGAATCAATGTAGGCACCTTAGCCTATACTATAAGAGATTAAGAAAAAATTCTATCAGTTGTGGCTGAATATCCTTGATATGGAGATCCATGAGGTTTTTAGATCCCTCCATAAATACCTATAGGTGGAGGATGTATTTTCTTCGTTTAATAGTCTCTCAGTGCAACCATCCTTACATATATTATCCTCTCTCCTCTATTCTTCCACCCATGAAGTTGGAAAATTTTCTAGGTCTAGATTGATACCCTATGATAAAGGTGATCATTATACTGAGCTGAAGGGGAACATATAAGACAACCACCCCAAATAGTTGGGTGCCGCAAACACCCCATCATATATGAACATGGTCATGATTTTATCCTTGTCTTTGGAAGAAATTCCATCATTCTAGGGGAAATTAGCCCATGTGATGCTGAATTTACTTGACCATCCATAGAAAAACATATCCTCATCACTACCACCCCCAATTTGGTAGCCATCACCAATTGGGGCCTGAGATGATCAAGAGTAGGATGACCCTCTGAACGATGAACAGGAGGAGGAAAGATTGTGGGAGATTTTGGATGATGTACAACTACTATTCCTTTACTGGCTTACCACATACCTATAGTTCGTTGTCCTAGAGTCACTCGATGAGGACCATAAAACATGTCTACAATATAATATATGGGTAAAATCCAAACACCATTAGGATCACCAGCTGACCTATCCTGGGAGTGAGGAGCACCTTGAGGCCATTCATCAAAAAATGCTAGAAGATCGAAATTGTAGAATACTAAATAGATCAACTGTAGAGACCCAATATTGACATACATGGACATTACATTAATTTTTCAGAATACCTAATAAATAACAAAAATAGACACCAAAGGACCATAATAGTTTAGTGTCTTTGTAAAATCAGAATATAATCTTCTAATCTTGGTGAAAGATATTCAACATCACCTATAAATATCTTTCCTTTTTTTATTACCTAAAACCTTTCTTTATATCCTGGAGAAAAGAAAACATATAAAGGGTGAGATCAAATGCTCATTAAGGGTAATCATGGAGAAAATAAAATGAACCATATACATTTAAACTTAAAAAACATGAACATAATGTTTAAACATCAAAATCTTGAGCAATGACATAAAACATGGCAGTAGATAAGGCATAGATCACAAAGAAACATTAATCATGATAAAATAGCATGGGAATAAAACATGTAATTGTGGAAACCGTTAAAAACATGATATGATTTCCATAGTAGCCAAGGCATTGCTGCTAAGACCATCTTAGTGGACAAAGTCCCTTTCTGAATCGAGTTCACTCCTCGTTCCAATCCTGTATCACTGAACAAGATTAACTTACCATTCCAGCCATGTCTATCTCATGAGATATAAATATTTACCCAATGAATTAGATGGAGATATAGGTCCCACCCATCTCATAATTAAATCATTCTTACTTTTTCCACAACATAAACATAAATCATTCATCATAACCCAAAGAATAAAATGGGTTTCATAAACATCATCCCATCATAACATAATCCATATAAACAAATGGATATCATTTCATCATAAGAAAAGTGAAACCATGTAAATCATAGAGACATTATACTTGAAACATATACATATGAAATAATGTTATCTTATATGGAAAATGGTTTTGATAAAACACTTGAAATGAATTCTTGAGGAAAATATCCTTTCTTATTCAAAATCATTTTCTTTTCACAAAATACCATGCAATTTTAAAAGAAAAGGATTTTGTTGAAAATATTCATGAAATATTGTAGATTAAGCTTCATGAAAATAGGGCGTTATAAAACCATAAAAATCCGTTTATGCCATATAAGTTAAAGAAAACATTCTCCTCATACTTTTAACGGAAAAGTCAAAAAGTACCACGTATGGTAAACAAAAGAAAGATTCCTTCCATAACACAAATTAAAAGTCAAGATTGGTAAAAATGACTTTAAAAATACATGGAAGAATATTAAACACTTTATGAAAACATTTTTATGGACATGGATGAAAAATATAACCCCAGTAAATACTTACGCATAAGAAATCTCGAATAAAAATGAGATTGAAAAATTATCCCTTACCGTAGGTCTGATATGCTTCGTACGTATCCGAACCTCCTGTATAATGATTTAATTAATGTCATTTACTTATTAAAAAAATCATATTCATTGTTATGATATCATATATGATTCACTTATGACTTTATATTACCCGTTCTTTTGTAAATTTCATGTTAAAGCAGCGTTTTGGGTAAAATCGTTTTATTTATCATACGTGTTTGGACTTGTTGTTCTTGATATTATTATTACTTATATCATGATTTACTCACTTCCAGAATGTAAATCATGATTTATATATTATATATATTCAGTATATATATATATAATAGATATATGAATGAAATTAAATACACCGTTCATGGAGACGGTAGGCCGTACGTACGCATGAACGCTGTTTTCCTTTCCTTATTGACTTGAATGGAAGTAGATGACATACATACATACATATATATATATACATAAATAAAATAGATTTATCATGTCATATATTTAATTATTATTCATTATATATACTTTATAATCATTCTTCAATGGTTAACATGGAGAATGAATCTCATCATGTCGTGGAGACGGTAATCCGTACGCACGCATGAGGGATGATATCGTTCCCATAATTATTGAATTGAATTGTATTGGATGATATAATATATAAGAATCAGTATGATGTTATAATAACTATATATAGTTATTCTTTACACCATTATACCCATCCAAGTAAGGTAGTGGTGGAAAAAAAGATTACACCACGGTGTGGAGACGGTATTCCGTACGTACGCACGCGCGGTGATTTCATTTTCCGTAGGATGGATAGAAGGTGAAATGGGGTTGTTTCATATTTATAATAAAATATAAGTATATTAGTTATACTTATGTTATTAATTTATAATGAAACAACTAAATAAGAATAAGTTTAAGAAGAAAGAAAACCTGAAAGAATCGGTAGAAGAGATTACCTCTCCTTCGACGCACCTCTTTTAAGCTTCCTCTTAAGGCACTAGAGTTGGTCTTTTGAGAAGACCAGAACCTATCTAATATTTCTAGGGAAGTTGATAAGGGAAATGGTTAGGGGTTTTCCAATCTTTAATGCTCAAAATTGTGTAAAGTGAAGAGGGAGGAGGTGCCGTTTTATAAGGGAGGAGAGGGGCACTTTAGGAAAAAACTTAAAATATTATTTTATAATAAAGTCATATTCGGTTTATAGTGGCTCAAAAGTGACTTATTTAGAAGATAAAGTGGATAAGGGTATAAATACTCTCAACCAATAGGTTTTAGACAAGTTTAGGTTACTATTTTAACCTAATCATTTAGATTTAACTCTAAGTTAAATAATTTAACTTTTACCGTGTCTTCTTGTTTTCTTACACTATATGGTTAATAAACTTATTATAAAAAGACAAAAGAACCCCAAGTGGTTCATTATTAATATATATAACCTTATATAAGTCATTTTTCTGAACCTTATATTTTTAGGAATATAATAACAATTAATAATATAATATTTTTTTTAAAAACTATTTTATGTCAATTTTGACACTATTTGGTAATTGATTTTTTTGAAAATTATAACAGCATGATTAGTTCGAAAAAAGTTAATTTAATCAATAATAACATGTAATATTAACCTAAAAAATTAGTCTAATTTATAAAAAGTATCAAATTACATTTATTTGGGTATTTATAAAATCAATTATGTTAATATTTCATTAATAAGGTAATTACTGCATCATCATTGTGTCATAAATAAATTAAATTATTTAATGTCTAAAAATTATAAATAAAATACCATTATGTAGGAAATATTTTTATTTTTCTAATGAATGTTTATAGTCGAATTTATCTTATGTATAACCCTATATTAAAAATGTTTTAGTTATTAAACTTTGATTTTAACTATTTTAACTCTTCTTTAAATAAAATAATAATAAATGTCTTTATATAATCCAAATGGACCTAAATGATAATATTATATTCCTAATGTTGTTTTTGGTCGAATTAAACTTATCCAATAGAATTAGGATATGTGTTAAGGTAATAATAATATCATTTTTACCCTTAATTACCCTATTTACTTTTAACTGTGGTAAATAAAAGTAAAAAGTTACTATTCACCAAAAATTATTTTCATCTCATTGAACCAAATTTTACTTACTAATATCAACCGTGTCTCTTGGATTTTTGAAATTCCACTCACAGAAGTGGTAAAATTAAGTTTTATGTAAATTTGTAAATTCTCCTAGGAGGTGGGTAAAAGACGGTGAAAAGTTCAATAATTTTTTTATATTTCTAACATTATTATGAAACGACTCCAATGAATTAAATTGAACATATATAGGTATTATGTATCAATTTTGACCCAAAATAAATTTGAATAAATAATTATTTAAATAAAAAGTCGGTTTTTAAATAGTAACCCAGTGTTTTCACTATTCATCAAAAATTGAAAGTTTTCAGAAAAATACCAAAACTTCACCCTAAGATAATTTTGATATTCTGAATCCAAAAATGAAGTCCATTTTGAAAGATAAAATTTATAAAATTTCAAAAAGTGGGTATTACTATTCATAACGACTAGTTCATAATAATATTATAATAATATCTCATTTAGTGAAACTCGGTATTGCGTACAACACACCCTATCGAGGAAGGTTGCTCTGGCGTGCAACACAAGCCTAGAATACTGTTTTCGTATAACACAAGCTAATACAGTGTTGCGTATAGCGCAAACTAATCTTGGTGTAGCGTACAACACAAGACATCAAAGAAATTAAAAATAATATTTCTCGTAAAATCTCGAGGTGCTACATCAACGAACTAATTCGTATTGATACCACCAGACCTTCTAGTGGACCTACATTAAGATCCTTACCATTATATGGAAAATCATTCAAGAAGTATCTCCCCACATGAATATTAGATGATGGGGGTTTTATACTTCAGCAAAACTATCAGGATAATATACCTACTGATGGTGGAGGCCTGACAGCCATCACCACCAAATAATTCATCAAAATCAACCCTATATATGATCATATTAATTGAGTTGGTGACACGGGGTAGAGATAATATCTTACCTTTGGTGAAAAAAACACCAACAAGACCTTCTAATTGGTGTCTGCACCCATCAACAGAGACATACATTAGGCCTCAAAAGTCCCCATAAGGACCCATTTCCACTGGCCCATTGACATATCGACAAAGGTAATGGGATTACTAACCCTATTGAACTATATGAGACTATGATACAAATAGAGGTGGATTCCAGGATCACTAATTTTCTCCAGGAGCTTGAGGGATACAAGAGGATTCCTACTAAAATTATCACCGAAAAATGTCTTGAATGAGGTGACATATGATAGGACATACCCCCCTCTAATAGAGCATCCAGTAATCTTCTATAGGTAACCATACTCGAGGTGGGTGGATCCATAGTTATAAATAGGGTAGAGATAGTAAACCATGGAAAAAGTACAAGGTATGACTCACATTTCCTACCTGAAAGGTGCTAATTCTAGCCTCTAGTCCATGATTGCTTCGCCTCAAAATCTAGTAGTCTAGTCAAAGCCTTGGAAACTACCAAAACTCACCAGGATTACATAATATCCAATCTCACCACCCATATTGAGTCCTTGTATATGAAACAAGTTACAGTCTTTCTAGAAGGGAAGTTGTATTCAGTGTGGGTGGATCAAATGCACCGACCTCCATAATTCAATAATTTGATCTTCATCGTGTTTAATGGGACTAAATATTAATTATATCATATGTCTCAATTTACTTCACAATGTAGTTTGATTATGGGAAATCCCAAAAAATAGGAAGAAGACAAGAATTTTTGCTTCGTCTAGACTTTAAAAGGACCCTCTTTCACCTATTACAGTCAGTTACCCTGAGGATCTATAACCGTCTAAGAAGATCTCTACAAATAGTTTCTCTATCAGTTCAGATCCACCATACTCAAAACCAACATCACTGACCTCTTAAAATTAAAGGATAGGCCAAATGAGAGAGTTATAAATTTCATTTCCTAAGAGAAATAAATTACATACTCCTTTGATATAAATCTCTCCCAAGATAATATATTAACAATGTGCATAAATATTTTTTGTGATGAGATGATACTCACTCTCATTTCTTTAAAGTATCTGGGTGGATTCTAGGAATTAACCAAAATGGGTCAACATTTGGAAGAATCCTTATAGTGAACCAAAAAATGGTGACACACACTACTGCTTCTATCTATGACATAAAAACCCATTAAGGTAGAGATACCCTTTGCCATACAGTTTCAGGCCCTAGACCCAATCTTCCTTTAGAAACCTCCATTAGATATACCTCACCAAGCAAAGCCGCACTATGAGAATGATTCCCAGGCCCCTCGTTAGGTCTAGGACCCTAGGGTTAATTTTGGAGAGTACTGGAATAAGGTTTAATCCTTCAAATAAACAAATGTTCTAGGGTAATTCATATGAACCCTAGAGAAGAAAATTACGATGCTTCCAAATGCCATAGGCCTCAAGAGGCTGTCCTAACTAATCAAGCCAACTACTACCCATACCACAATGTCCTCAGACTGACAATCAAATAGAATTTCATATTCAAAGATTGGATTTATGACCAGGTAGACCACGTCCTAGTTGAGTTAGGTGAGGTCCCAGTACAAGTTTCACATGTCTCAGACAATCTTTATAGTGATGGAAAGGACACTGGAGAGTGGTAGCAGGTGTCCGAGCGGGGTATACAGAAGTACAATGATTGGATATCTTTTAAGATGGTTTCTTGTTATCATGAAATTATTCATGCTCACTTGAGAAATCCACCACATCATGTGGTTTCTTCACCGACTCCATCCACCTCATTAACAACACAACTTTCCAAGTCTCAAAGAAATTGATGTTAACAACATCATGACAACCAGAACCCCCCATCTCTGTCAAGGATGGTTTTCATGCTTAGTGAATTATTTACCCCTAATATAGGGGGATAAATTGAAATAAAAACATCACCAAAAAATTCCACTGATGAAGAACATGTATATACCATGGTTAATTCAGTTATACTGGTAGATCATTGCATGATATCTAGTGATGAAGAGTGCCCCTCACCCCCCTTAGGCACCTTCAGTCTTAATCACCAAAGGAGAGGTAGACACGACACTACCAAACAGAGTGATTGGGCCTACATTCCATATGAGAAAATACATGCCACTGAGACCAGAAAATAGGCCTCATGAATGGAATAATAGGTACATCCCTCACTGGATGCATCATCGACTGCACTCCTATGACCAACTATATTTGTTGATCATGTATCTTTGAGAAAATATCCCAGAGCTAAGTCACAACCAACCAAGGATTGACCTCAACTATCCAGTGCTCAACCTAATCCATCTAACCGATAACATGACATAGAGAGCAACAATATGGATCCAATGCCTCAACCGACTGTACCCAAAATGATTCGAACCAAAGAACAACTTATAGTGAATACAAATATTCCACTCTCCTAAAAATATGATGTGTTGAAACATCTCAATTTCATACTAGAAAGTATCTCTATTATTGATGCACCCCTCTTATCAAAGGACACATGTGAGGCTCTCATCAAGGCCTTGAATACCCCTCTCCATTTTGAGACTAAGGTAGCCTCCACTAAGGCCTATCAATTAGACGAGGTTGACTAGGAATAGTGTCAATTAATCATTTCCTTCTTATAAGAAGACATGGTCATAGTTATCTAGGGAAACACAAACCCTCTCTATGTCACCTTCCAGTTCAATGGAATAGATATCCATTATTACTTAGGAGACACATGTTCTAGGATAAATCCCATCCGGACCCACACGCTCCAAAAATTGGTGCTTATAGAGGTGAATCTGACTCTCTCTAACCTGAAAATTCAAGGGCATGACAAGAGTGAGTTGAAACTGCACAATATGATCTGACTAGAGACCCAGTTCAGTGACCTGAGAGCGAGCATTGAATTTATGGTTGTTTCACAATAAAATTCCTATAACACTATTCTAGGAAGAACCTTGATTTATCTTAATACAATGGTACCCTATTTATATCACTAGTGCATTAAGTACCCCCTTAATGGTCAAGTAGTGGGTTCTACCTGGCAATGCCACTCTAAATACTATGAAGCTTGCTACCTAGATGAAAACTATTATAAGAGGGAGGAAAAGTAGCCTCAAACTAATGGGGTCAAGTGTATAAATTCCCTCAATGATCTGATATCCACTTCGATAGATCCACGAGTGGATTTGAAATACAAATTCATCCTCCCAATCCACCGATTGGAGCTAATAATCCCAAACATTGGGAACTATTTTTTTGTCTCCATAAAAAGGAATGATTTAAAATAACCACATATTCCTACACCAGATAGAAAATATTGAGGCCATAAAACCCTTATCCTGTCGTATACTGGGATGTACGAACCTTGGACACCAACCCACAATAGTGTCATATGTTTCGGGGAGTAGGGATGACTCAATGGAAGTCTACTCAACATCATTACTTTGACATTAGATACAGATGCCACCATAAAAAACCATATATACTTGGATCACCACCTTTTGTTTCTAGGATTTAAATAGAGTAGGATTCCATTTCCAAGGATCTTACCCCTACCGAGGTAGAAAGCATCATCGCTCTTCAGTACCCATTTTTAGAAGGTTTTCCTCTTTCCATTGAACCCTCAACTCCAGATAAAAAAGAGGACTTGAAAGACACCCCACTCACTTTTGAGGAAGGTATATACACCACAATTGATGATTTAACTCAGGTTAATCTTGGCATAGAGGAAGACCCAAGTCCAACACTGATTAGCACAATCATGAACCTAGAAGAATAGAAATGATACATGGCTCTCTTAAAGAGGCACTGTGATTTATTTTTTTAGAGCTATAGGGAAATGTTGGGACACAACCTCTAGGTAGTTATTCATTGTCTTGGGCTCCTAGTGAGTCACCTTGGGTAAAAATAACCTCCCAAGAAGATGCAATCTTCACACTATGCCATGGTCAAGGTAGATTTTGACAATCTAATAAAATTTAGCTTCATCAAGGAAGTCCAATACCTAAATTGGATAGCAAATATTATCTCATTAAAGAAGAAGAATGGGTAGATTAGAGTCTGTATCGACTTCCAGGAACTTAACTTCCATTGTATGAAGGATGATTTCCCCTCCTGGTGATAGATTTGTTTATTGATTCCACAACTAGATTCCAAGATTTGTCTTTGATAGGTGTGTATTCTAGGTACAATTAGAACTGGATGGCACTCGAAGATGAAAAAGACACCGCCTTCAAGGAGCCTTAGGGAACCCTTTGTTACTGAGTGATTCAATTTAGTTTGAATAATGATGGGGATACCAAACATCATTACATGAACCATATCTTTAAGCTTCTCCTCAGGACATAGGTGGATTTTTATGTGGAGGATTTGGTGGTTAAGTCCCACTGATGTTAGGACCATTTTATAGATCTTGAGAAAGTGTTCGACTATATTCGTTGTGGTGAATTAATGTTGTTGTGATCGCACCGAAATTTCACTGCTCCAATTTCCAAAAAATGAACCCCTTCAAGTTTGTATTCGGGGCCACCCTTTGGAAATTTACTTGGATTGGTTTAGATACAATGACATTGATATTTACCTAGAGAATATCAGATCTATCATCCAAATGACTCCTCCGCTCAACCTCCAAGAATTGTGGGGTCTCTAGGGCCATCTGGCCTATATAAGGCAATTCATCACAAACACTACTACAAAACAGGCCTTTAACAGCATCAACCTTTATTAGTGATAGTAAAAATCACTGATAAATGACACTTTTATCAGTGCTAAAACAAGCACTAATAAAGGCTATGTTTTATCAATGCTTTTTTAGAACTGATAAAAGGTAACCTTTATTAGTTCCTTTTTTTGCAGGGCTGATAAAGGATACCCTTAATCAATGATTTATTTTTAACACTGATAAATATCACTCTTTATCAGGGCTTTACTTTTAACACAGATAAAGGGTAACCATTATCAGGGCCTTATTTTTAACACTTATAAAGGGATATTTTGTCAGTGCTTTTTTATCATTGATAAAGGTTTAAATAAAATGAAATAATGAAATAATTAAAAAATAAAAATGAGTTTATTAAAAAAATATTAAATATTTTATTAATTAAATGATTATTGATAAAAATTAATAAATTGATTATACTATATATAAATTATAAATACTAAAAAATAGTATATATTAAATATATAGATACATGTAAAATAAATATTAAACAAATAAATATTAAAAATAAGTAAATTGAGAAAAATATTAAACATTTTATTAATTAAATAATTATTGATAATGTTAATATAAAATATACATTAAATATATAAATATATATGGATACATATAAATATGATTTATATAATAAAAAATATTTATGCTTTACATTAAATAGTCATATATTTAGTGAATATTGGTTTATAATTAAAAATTAATATGAATTAAAAATCCTAACTAATTGCACAGAGCAATGAACATAATTGAATGTCGTTTGATTTTTCAATTTAACATAGATAAAATGTGTGTTATATCAATTTCAAATATATGTAATTAATTAATTTTTATATAAAACGTACACAATCAAATATTTATGTAATTAATGAAATCTTATATAGAAACACATATACCTAATATTTAGTAATTTATTCAAATTTTAGTACTCATTTTATAATTTCACTATAACATGATAAATTTAATATATAATGTTTTTAATCATGATAATTTTTTTTTAATTTTTAAATTTTAGTATAGTTTTCTATTAATTCATTTTTAATATGTTTTTTTTTTATTTTTTTAGGAATTTAATCATTTTCTATTATTCATTATATATATATATATATATATATATATTTACTATGTTTTAATATTTTCAATATGTATTCAGCTTTATTTCAATATATATCCATATTTTTTAATAATTTATATTTGGTTAATAAAACTTATCCATTTTTTCAATATTGTTAAAATGTACACATTTTAATTTATTCAATTTTACTCATTTTCAAAATGCATGCACTTAAGATTAAATATTCATTAATAGTGAAAAAAAATATATTTTAAAAAATATTTATCAATAAATATATTTATTATATTTATACATTTATATATTTATAATTATAAATAAATAAATATTACTCTTTAAAAAATTATTTATATAATAATAAATAAAAAATTATATATATTTAAATAATTGTAAAATTTATAATAAATTTATTTAAATAATGTATATATTTACTATACTTATATATATATTTATTAAATAAATAAATATATAAATATAAATATAAATATATATAATGATATAAATACTATTTTTTAAAAAAGTATTTATATAATTATAATTAAATAATCATATATTCAAATAATTATAGAATTATAATAAATATATTTAAATAAATAATATATTTACTATATTTATATTTATATATATTTATAACATATATATATAATTATATAAATATATTTACAAACTTTTTTATTTATAGTTATAATTATAAATCCTTTATCAGTGCTTAAGAAATAAGCATTGATAAAAGAAATATTTATCGGTGCTAATTAAATTAGCACTAATAAAAGAGATTTTTATCAGTATTTTTTTGAAAGCTCTGATAAAAGTGTCCCGATCTATTTAAATAACCCTAACCAGTCACAGACTCATCACGATATCCAATGCTTTCTATGAAAGCCACCCTCTTCCAATGCTCCTCGGTGAATCGAAGCTTGAATCGAGGCTCAAATAATTCAAAGGCTCAAATCCATGGGTCGAATGATTCAAGGGTCAAATGAATCCAAGATAATAATGTTTTATAGGTTTTCGATATCTCTACTTTCTCTTGGACGATTCAAATCTTCAATCAAAGGTATCTTATTTTCTCCACCTCCTCACTCATTGATTTTTTATTTAGTGATATCTATTTTCATTTTTTTTCATCATTCTTTATTTACCATTGGCATATCCCTATGGTTAATATTTTTTATTGGGGATGTTTGGTTGAATGGAGATAGGGTTGTCAGAGCTTGAGTAATTGGTGTGAAGAAGTGTCTATCCAAAATTCTTAGCCTCCTCTCTTGAGTTTCTAAGTGATGTTGGGAATAATATTTCAATTTCCAATTATTTTATCCTTCCATTTGAGCTAGGACATGGTTCATCCACATTCACTATATTTTATAGAGCGACATTAATTTTTATATCCATTTTATTTTTATTTAATTGAACATTTTATGGAGATAAGGATACTGATCAAGAGTTTATTCACTATAAGCCTCTATATTTTCAAGGGAGTATGATCCCAAAGGGATAGAGGATTGGGTATATAAAATTGAGAGTATATTTGACACCATCAATATTCTAACTTCCATTAAGGTGAAATGTGATGCCTTTATGCTTGAATGTCCTAGCCAAAGATTATGTGAGGTGATGGTCCAAGCTAAATGAAATGAAAATCTAGATTGGAAAGAACAATTTAGGGAAGGCCCATATTTCTTTGAACCTTAAAACACACCATCCTTCATAAAATTGTTTAATTTGTTACATGTTTAATAGATTTCATTCAATGGTTGAAATTAATTATCCAATTTTACTTATGAAGATTCATCTCACTTAGAACCTATTTTTGTATGAGTGGGTCATCTCCCATTTAACTTAAAAAATCTATATCTTACATACTTACTACTATTTATTTTACTATGACTAAAATTTTATATTATGTTCCCAAAATCACCATATAACCCATAATTTCCATGAAAATGAAATTTTCTTATAAATTCTACTCTTTGTTTGCTTGAAAATAATTCTTGTTTTCAACCTATCTAGAAATAATTCTTGAATCAATTTATCAACTAATAATTTTTAGATATTTAAAAACTTTATCATTATTAGGTATGTTATTTTACTATTTTTTTTTTCAATTCCTTATCAATTTTTAATTGAAATTATAATTATGAGATGTTTTCAAATATTTGATATACCATTAATATTAAATATAATAATTCCTTAGGTTGTTATATCACTTGTTCAAAAAAATTGAATGGAGGTTATCAAATTATATATATGTTTTATTAATTATTCGAAATTACTTTTAGATATTAATCATTTTAGGTATGCATGTATTGTTTATACCCCTAAGAATATCTAATTACCATCCATGTATATGAAATAACTCTTTATTTATTAAAATGTTTTATCAATACATTTTTATATCTTCTAGTTGATTGAATGAGAGTTTGTTATTATTGTTTATCATATTTGGTTTCTTATTACTCTTTAATTTAATATATTATATTTTGATTTGTTTATGTGATTTAAGAAATACTTGGTGGATCGTTTTAATAGTGGTAGGACCAGTCTTAGTTAGAGAATTGAAAATATTAAAAATAATATTTCTCCTATAAATATAGAATTAATATAGGCCCCAAATATTTATATATCATAACATGTCCCTATTGATACCCCTTGAATCACATAAAAGAATGTTTATGCCCCCAAAATCTCACCTTCAATAAGCCACGAGTTAATAACTAGTGACAATGGTGTAATTCGCACAAATGGAAGACATTAACCCTTTTATAGAACACAATGAAGTATAACTTTCACCCTCATCAGTTTCATCTTCTGAATAGTTATTTTTACAATTTTTTTCTTAAGAATCACCCTCATCTCTTTTATGTTTCTTATACTAATCTGAGTATTAGTCATCCCATGGATGACTACTACTTAGAGTATTTCAAGAAACATAGTTTCATGTACACAAGAGATGGAGGATGTGTTTCAAAAAACAAAATGCAATGATAAATGTTTGGGAGATGAGCTGATGAGGATGAAAGTTGTCAATAACTTTCACCTTTTAATTAATTCATAGGATAAAACCTACCATAGTGGAGTAATTATTTCCTTAAATTCAATCACCCATTTTCTTCAAAGCACAATGAAATTCTTTGAAAAAAAAAATCTATTGTTGGTTTTCCCTTATTAGAATTATCTATAACTTTCACCTTTGATAATGAATATCTTATATGTATGTATTTATTTATTATAAAAAAATAATAGTTTATGAACCCAATAGGATGGATATGAATTTAAAATGGATTCACTCTAATCATTTGACAAAATACTATGAAGATGGAGTTAAAGAGTTCATCAAGTTTACAATGGAGAATGCATACAACCATTCTCAAATCCTTTGTCCGTGTTTACATTGTTTTTATTCAAGAAAAATTATTCTAGAAGAGTTGTAAGAACATTTGTTTTTTCATGGAATATATTAGATCTATAAATGTTGGAATGAACATGGGAAAAAACTGAATGTGAACACTAATTGGGATGATACTGTGGTTTTTGGATCATCTAATATGAATACCAGTGTAAATGATGATGGATATCACATATAAGAAATGAAAATAGAAATTTAAGATGAACTTTTTTATTTCCCAAAGTTTTTTGAAAAGAAAAATAGCTGTTCTAAGAGACCATTGTATACCAGTTATACTAAATACACAACATTGTCAGCTGTATTGAAGTTATATAATTTGAAAGGTGACATCAGATGTAGTGGAACCATCTTTATAGAACTAATTCATCTTCTGAATGATATTCTACCAAAATAAAATGAACTAACATGTCAATAATATGACACTAAAAGAATTATATGTTCAATGGGAATGTTCTATAAAAAAATACATGTTTGTTCAAATGATTTCATATTGTTTTTAAAGAACCATAAATCACTCCTAAAATTCCCTAAGTGTGGTGTCGATTGATACAAGAGAAATGGATCAAGTCCTTCAAAATATGTAAGGTGATTTCCTATAATTCCAAGATTTATAAGATTATATAGAATTCAGGAAATCACAAGACAATTAACATGGTATACAGATACAAGAATTAAATATGGGAACCTATGACATCCAATAGATTCTCCTTAGTGAAATAAAATTGATTATGAGTATCCTGAATTTGAAAATAAGCTGAGAAACTTTCATCTTGCATATCTATAGATGGAATAAATCCTTTTCATATATAGAGTAGTGCTCACGGTACATGACCCATCATGTTGGTAAATTATAACTTTCCTACATGGTTATTCATGAATCATAAATACATTATTTTGTCTCTGCTTATATCTGGACCAAAGCAACCCAGTAATGATATTGATGTCTATCTGGATCCATTGATTGAAGATCTGAAGTTGATATGGGATACAAGTGTTAAAATGCATGATTCTCATAGAAGTAAATAATTAACATTGAGGTCCATGTTGTACGAGATGATAAATTAATTACCCACTTATGGAAATTTGTCAAGCTATAACATTAAAGTAATATTGGGGCGTATCATTTGTGAGAATTTCACACACTTAGTTTGGATGAAACTTCCCTCAAAGACTGTTTTTAGGAAATCATAAATTTTTACCTCAAAGACATAAATACCGATCTTGGATGATAAAATTTGATGGGAGTATCAAACAAGGTACAAGACAATATCTAGTAATGGATGGTCAACAATTAAATAAAGTAAAATATTTTGAATCTATTTTTGGTAAACCATTTTTGAAAAACCTTACAAAATCAGGCTAGGAGAAGAGATCAATTTTCTTTGAATTACTATATTGAATTTTTTTTATTTCAATAATTTTATTGATTTCATTCATGTAGAAAAATATATATTTGATAGTATTATTGGAATGTTACTAAATGTTCTTGAAAAAATAAAAGATGAAATCAAGTCTAGGTTAGACATGATTGAAATGAGGATAAAGGAAGAGTTGGAACTGATGAAGGGTAAAGGGTATACTTTTCTTCCTCCAGAAGGTTATACTCTATCAGATAGAAAAAATTACAATTTTGTCTTTTCCTTAATAGTGTAAAAGTTCCATAGGGGTATTAATCAAATATCAATAATGTCATGTAAATGACTAATTTAAAGTCACAGGGTCTAAAATCACACGAACGTCATGTTTTGATGCAAGATTTGATGCATGTTGATTTCTATTTCATTCTTCCTCAAAATGTAGAACATAAATTAATATGACTCTACTTCTTTTTCAAATAATTATGAAGTAAAGTTATAAACCTAGAGAAGTTTCCAATATTGAATAAGGAGGCTTTAAACATTTTATGTGAATTAGATATGTTATTTCCACCATAAGTATTTGATACAATGGTATACCTGATGCTTCAGTTGGTTAGAGGGATTAAACTATGTGGTCCTATCCATTACAAATGGATGTAACCCATTGAATGGTATATGAATATTTTGAAAGGGTATGTAAAGAATAAAAGTTGTACGGAAGGTTTTATTGCAGAGTGATATATTTTTTAATAATATATTTAATTTTATATCGATTAACTATCATATGTTGACAACATCGGTATCCCAAAGTCTCATAATAGCAGATGCATTATGGGTGAAGGGATTTCTAGAAGATATGTTGTTACAATTACCTTGATAGAGCGGGATCAAACACACCTTTACATTTTACATGATAATGAATATTTTGATCCATACATTGAAACTCAAAAAAAATTCTTAGAGATTTAAACCCATCAAGGGATAAAGGATGGATATAAAATCACATAATTAATAGTTTATAGGATGGTTCTGATGTTAAATTTATAACAAGTTATCTAAAAATCCGAATTCAATTGCCGAAAAACTTCAATGGATAGCCAAGGTACCAAATGAAAATGTTATATATTACACTAGTTTTGTAATCAATGGTTATAAGTTCTATACAAAATAATGTGATGATTTTAATATAATGAAAAAATTGGTGTTACACTTGTAGAGGAAGCAATGTACATATCTAGTTTTAAGGATATAAATCCAATTTTTGAAAATATGTCATATTTTGGCATTGTCAAATAGATATATGAGTTGAGTTATACAACATTTCAAGTTCTTATTTTTCATTGCAAATGAGTTTAAAATATGAGTGTAGTAAAATTTGATAAAATGAGCTTCGTGAAGGTGAATTTCAGTATGGAAGGGGAAAAAGAAGATCCATTCATAATATCATCACAAACAGTGCAAGTATTTTATGTCTCAAATATAGTAAATAAGAATTGATCAATTTTTCTACTGGTGACTAAAACAAATGTTGGGTCAGATGAAAATTCAATAGAGGATAACCCTTTCATTGGTTTATCACAATAAATTCATGTCAGTACCAATGTAGAAAATGTATTATACGTTAAAGGGGACCACAAATAGGGGATTTGGATTCTTGATAGAGAAACCAAATACCTAAAACCTTTAAAAATAAATAGAGTTCAATGAGGAGGTAAAAGTGTTTTTAATATACTATATTTTCCTCATAATATTATATTTTCTATATTGCATTAACATAATATAAATTAAATGTTTGAATACTCATGTAGACAATGTCTTCATAACATGATGGTGTTACCAATCCCTTGAAAGAACAAACTATAATGAAGAAAACCCATTGGTAAGGTGTAAAGGTAATGTTATGATATACGTTATCTAGTTTACTGAAAAATTATATAATGAAATATTTATTTAATATTCATTATTCCTTGATGATTTCATTTGTTTTATAATTTTTCTATCTATATTTCATTCCATTCTACATCAAAACTTCCACAAAATTCTTCTCCCTCAAAACCTTTTTAACCCTACAGCGTCGCGTTCATCACTTTCCTTCATGTTCCCTCCAATGACTTTGCAGTAAGGGAAACAATGCTACTCTTATCAATCACAAAGGTAATCTTGAGGTTTTATAGTAAAATCATTTTCCATATAATTAATGTATTGTTTCATATTTATGTTTAATTTATTTTTTTAGTATTACTCACATAAGAATTTATTTCTTATACAGGTGGATTATTTTGTTTGGGTTGGGGTGGTATATCTATCTTTGATGCCTTTATATACTAAAACTTCCATATAATTCTTCTCCCTCAAAACCTTTTCACCCCTACAATGTTGGCATTTATCAATTTACTTCAAGTTCCCTCCACTGCTCAATCATAGAGGTAATCTTGATGTTTTCACAGTAATATCATTGTCAATAGAATTAATGTATTGTTTCATATTTATGTTTAATTTATTTATTTTTAGTATTACTTATATAATAATTATTTTCTTATATGGATGAATTATTTTGTTTGATTTGGGGTGGTTTGTTTGAAGCTAATCATGCTTGTGAGAGATTAGACTTTGAGCATGCAAATGTGATAATAAAAATAAGTAAATGCATCAAGAATGCATATAACCATCATGAAAAGGGAAATTCATACTACTTATTTAATTATTTTTTTCATCATTTTATCTACTATTTTTGATTTAACTTCATTATAATTTTTTTCTAATACATATTTAGTTGTTTTCATAGATCTTTTGGGAAGTCATATTTTTCTTTTAACTATTTACATCAAGCCATAAAAGAGATAAAATGTTTCTTTCTACCTATGTTACCAAAATTTCCATTGTCTTTATTTGTTGAAATTACAACACTGTATATTGAGTCGATGTTCTTAGCTGAAAAAATTTTCTCATTATTAAAATCCATAAGAGTATAGGAAGAATATGTTCTCATTTTGGTGAATTCCCATGATATAATGGGCACACGAGCTTCCTCTACTCTTCTTGATTTTAACAACGATAAAGGTTTTTAGGCTAAGAACATCAAGTAAATATGAAGTGTTGGTAGTTAGATAAATAAAGACAATGGAAATCATGATAATATTAGTATTTTGGATTATTTTGAGACTTTTGGACATATAGAAATCATCCGAACCTCAATCCGACATATTATGTGACCGATATGACTCCAAGTGATTATTTTTATTTAAAATTGACATTAATTTTAGTAAAAAGACAACTAACATACTAAAAATCGATAAAAAATATTCATGTTGTTTTTATGATTTAATATAATGATCCATTAGTCATTTTTACATCTAGGAATAAACCTCACCTCAATCTGATACACGATGTTCTTAGTATGACTCAAAGTGTTCATTATCAGTTTAAAATCAACATTTTAGTTCAAAAAGTTTCACTCATTTAAAACTAAGAAAATGCACTCAAATTTTATTGATAATTTAGGACATTGATTAATAAATCATTTTTTATGTGTAGGAATTAGTATCATATCAAATAGATACACGATGTGATCGGTATGAATCAAGGTGCATGTTTCTAGTTTAAAATTATATTTTAGTAAAAAATATAAGTGATGTACTTAAAACTAAGAAAACAAATTAGGATTATTTTTATACTTTATGAAAATGATATATAAGTTATTTGGGATGTGTAGGAATTAGATGATCCTCAATCTGATGCATAGTGTTATTGGTATGAATCTAAGTACATATTTTTATTTAAACATTGATATCAATTTTAGTAAAAAGGACAACTGAACTACTAAAAACTGAGAAAAATCATTCATATTATTTTGATAATTTAGAGAGATTATCCATAAATCATTTTTGACATGTAGTAATTACCCACACCTCAATAAGATACACTATGTGCCCAATATGACTCAAATTGATCGTTATCAGTTTAAAATCATCATTTTAGTTCAAAAAGTGTCTATCACTAAAAACCAAGAAAACACAGTCATAGTTTATTAATAATTTAGGAAATTTTTTCAAAAATAATTTATGACATTTAGGAATTGGTCTCACTTCAAACCGATACATGATGTTATTAGCGTGAGTCAAAGTGCATGCTCCGAGTTTAAAATGACATTTGAGTAAAAATGACAAGTGATGTACTCAAAACTGATCAAACACATCTGAATTATTTTGATACTTTAGGAAAATGATCCATAATTCATTTGAGACATTTATAAATCAGTCACACCTCAATATGATTCATAGTTTAATTAATATGACTCCAAGTGCGTATTTTTTATTTAAAATTGACATAAATTTTAGTAAAAAGGACAACCGAACAAATCAAAACTAAGAAAAATATTTTGGATTATTTTGATACTTTATGAAAACGATACATAAGTCATTTTTGATATGTATAAATTATTCACAAATAAATCTGATACACAATGTTCCTGGTATGACTCAATGTGTCCATTATAAGTTTAAAATTGACATTTTAGTTCAAAAAGTGTCACTCACTAAAAACTGAAGCTCTTATTTTCTTGATAATTTAGGAAAATTATTTGTAAATAATTTTTAAGTGTAGGAATTTTTCTCATGTCAAACCGATACATTTTGTGATCAGTATGTGTAAAAGTGTGTGTTTTCAGTTTAAAATGACATTTTAGTAAAAAAGAAAAGTGACGTACTTAAAACCGATCAAACAAATTATTATTATTTTTATATTTGAATAAAATTATAATTATGTAATTTAAGATATTTATTAATTATCCAAAACTCAATCCAACACATGGCGTGATCGATATGACTCCAAGTGCATCATTTTATTTAAAATTGACATCAATTTTAGTAAAAAGGACAACCGACCTACTCTAAACCAAGAAAACACACTCATATTATTTTAATACTTTATGAAAATGATTTATAAGTAATTTTTGATTTTTATAAATTATAAACAACTTAATATAATACACGATGTGCCTGATATGACTCAATGTGTCCGTCTTCAGTTTAAAATCAACATTTTAGTTCAAAAAATGTCACTCACTGAAAATTGAGAAAACATGATCAGATTATCTTGATAATTTAGGAAAATTATTCATAAGTAATTTGTGATGTGTAAGAATCAATATCACATAAAACTGAAAAATAATGTGACTAGTATGAGTCAAAGTGTGTGTTTCCATTTTAAAATTGTATCTTAACAAAAAAATGATAAGTGACGTACTCAAATCTGATAAAAAAATTAGGATTGTTTTGATACTTTAGGAAAATTATCCATAAGTCATTTGATACATTTAGGAATCAACCGAAGCTCAATTCAATGCATGGTTTGACCAGTATGAGTCCAAGTGTGTATTTTCAATATATGAGTGTCATTTTAGTTTAAAATGCATATTACATTGACAAAACTGAGTAAACAAGCTAGATTGTTTTCTCATCATTCTATCTACTATTAATTAATTGATTTCCATATTATTTTTATCTTATAGTTATTTATATTACATCATTCTGTTGGAACCATGGTCATCTATGCATGAATTAGATAATGGTTTGTGTTTGTTGTCAATCCTCAGAGGAAGTTTAGAATGTGTGCCAGTAAAGTGATCATACAGGTCAAGCTGATAATAGTATTGAAGGTGGCACCATTTTCTAGTGTTTACCAAATTTATGGAACTCAAAATTGACAAAAGGGGAAAACAGTGCTATTTGGAAAAGGGACTTGCGCGCCGACTACATGGAGGATTGGGAACTTGTGCGCCTGTTGTTTTTCAAGAACAGAACTTCAAAAATTGGAAAAGGAAAGAGGGTCGCGCAAGTATTGGTTTGGTCACACAAGTGACTTGTGCGCCATGAAGGGACTTGCGTGCCAGTACCTAGGAGGTTTGGAAAGTTGCGCGCCATATGTTTCTCGTGATCAGATCTTCAAAATATGGCAAAGTAAATAGGGTCTCACAAGTATTGGTTGGGTCACGCAAGTGAGTTGCACGACAGAGGCTAGGGCGGATGGAGTTGTGCGCTAGAACTTGCGCGTCGAGAGGAGGCTTGCGCACCACTAAGCAGGGTGTCCAATTTTCCTATAAATAGTGGACCACCCCTCCTCATTTGCAACGAAGTTCGAGACTTGAAGAAATTCAGTGCTCCCATCACGCAGGTGAAGTGGTCGCGCAAGTGGTTGTGGGTCGCTCAAGTATAAGCTGCATGATAGTTGTTTGCTGCACACCAAAAACGGTTTTGGTGGAAAATAATGTGAGTCGTGCAAGTTTTGAATTGAAGAAGGTTGAGTCACACAAGTGTTGGAGGTGGAATTATGTACCAATTATAACTTGCGTGTCGTCCTTGAAACTTGCGCACCGGCTTTGGGAAGCACGCCAAGTGTTTTTGAAGTATGCCCATCCTTTTTGTAGATGCACAAAAGCTAGAAGATTGCCCAGTACCCTCAGTACAAAGTGAGATTCGTCCACTGATAAGAGTTAGACTTTAACATAGCATCTACATATAACTGAGGATGAATTCTCTTACAATGATGAAGAGACCTTCACATCTATAAATTGAGTGGGACTTCACCAAGGGTAGTGAGCCAGGGGGAGTCAACGGGAGTGACCCGAGGGACACATTGAGTTATCCCTGAACCTTTGTAAAGGAAGTGAGCCTAGGAAAAAGTGACTGTTCCCGAATCTTTATAATACACAGCTAGTGAAGTTTAGTGAAATTTGGTATGACCGACAACCTATCAACGTATGCTCCTTGGATGTAGCCCTTAGTTGTGAACCAAGTAAAAAGTGTTGTGTCATCTCTCTGCATGTGATTGTTAGATTTTTGATCATTTTCATCATACAGGTTTAACAAGTTCTTACCAACGTGGGAACAAGATCCTTCACATTAAAAGAAAAAGTTGTCACCCTGATTCACCCCTCCCCTTTTAGGGTGTCCCGGTGTCCTACAAGTGGTATCAGAGGGTAAAATTTACTAGTGTTATATCTGTCCATTGTTGTCATGGAGAATACAATCAATACTATGGGAGTACCTCTCTTCGATGGAAGTAATTTTTAGATTTGGAAGAACAAAATGAAATCTCATTTAAGGTCTCCCGGAATGAAAGTCCTCTTTTCTACCTTGCAAGGAATACAAGTTACCAATCCAATAGGGATTTCTATGAATGATACAGACAGGAAAGTTTTTGACGCAGATTCTAAAGCTCAGAATGCTATCACTGCAGCTCTTTCAGATCAGATCTACCTAAAGGTGATGAGTTTTACCTCAGCAAAGTCTATGTGGGATAAACTTGAAAACATTTATGAAGGAGACAGCAAAGTGAAGGAGGCAAAACTTCAAGTCTTACACAACAGGTTTGACGATCTAAAGACGCATCCTAATGAGAATGCAGATTCATTATTCAATCGAATTACTAAAGTTGTAGGAGCATTTCAAGGTCTTGGATAGGAAATCAAATACATTGATATCATAAAGAAAATCTTGAGAATACTTCCTCCTATGTACAATGCAAAGGTGTTAGCCCTTGAAGAAAGAGATATTTCAAAGCTTTCTCTGGATGATATGTTAAGTAGTCTAGTGGAATATGTGATGAGAGTAAAACCCGAAGATGCTATGACTCGTGTAAGTAAGGAAATGGCATTCAAATCCATGGACAAATTGAAAATTTCAGAAGATAGTAATGGTGAAGATGATGATGAAAAATAAATTCTTTCTCTCATCGCCAAGAAGCTGAAGAAGGGAAAAGGAAAATTTAAAGGTAAGATACCCCTGACATGTTTTCATTATGGAAGAGTTGGGCACATTGCCTCTCATTGCCAAAGAAAGTTTGATGATGATGAGAGAGAAGTTAAAGACATCGATATGCCTCAGAAAAGGTTTTTCAAAAAGGTAGACTTCAAATCTAGAAAGAAAATACATAATAAGAGTTTTGTCTGTGAAGAAGAAGATGAGGATATTGGATTTTTTGAATAAGAAGAACCAGAATTTAAAATAGGAAACCATGATTCCATGATAGCTACCATTGAAAAGTCAGAACCCGCGATCAATAAAGGCATAGATAATCATATTAATCCTAATTTTGATCCAAAGATTAAAATTAAGGATGATTTTTCCAAGCTTGAGAATAAATGTAAGAGATGAAATAAGTGTAAGGAAATGGTGGAAGAGTCATCAGAATATATTGATGAGTTTGAAGTAGAAATTGAACGACTAAAAGAACTAGTGAGAGTTCAGTCTTTGATCCTTGAAAGCCCAAATGACGTTGTGGAACGAAATCTTAGAATTGAAGAAAAAGCAAAGGTCATAAATTAAGTTTCATCTAGACTGGAAGAAAAGTCCAAGACAGTTGAGAGTCTTTAGGAAGAAGTTGTTACTCTTAAGAGTAAAATTGAATTTCAATCAACCACAAATTAGGGTAAGAAGAAAATTTATTTTGGAAGATTCTCAGATGCAGAATTACTGGCAAGATCTATGTGTGGTTCAGATGGGGTTGGAAAAATGTTGAGTGATCAAAGACCTGCTTGCATGGGAAAGGGTGGAATTGGATGTGAAGCTAAGACTTCAAATACTGGAAGTGGAGAGAGACAAAAGAAAGACAAGATAAAAGTTTGACATGTTGAAACATTGCCTGATGTTATGAAAAATAAATTCTCAATCCAAACTAAACGAAGAACTAAAAATTATCCTCAAACATTCAGAAATGACAGGCAATCCAACTATTCTCCCAAGGTAGAAGGCATGAAGAGAAATTCAAATGAGAAGACATTTCCTCTCATGAAGTGTCAGTTATGTGTCTATCTGTGCCATACCATGACATATTACGAAGAGTCAAGGAGCTACTTAAATGGGGAAGATCTGGGACATCAAAAAGGGAGACCGAATTTATATCCTCTATCTTATAGAAGAAATAGTTTCTATGGATATTGTTTTCATTGTTCTAAATTTGGCCATAAAGATATGTATTCCAAGCTGAGATTCGATAGGAGAGATTTATACAACTCTCAGAGATAGGTCAATATCCACCCTCATGATGGTGTTTCTCTCACAAACAAGTTTTCTTCTCTAGAAGAAGATTATGAGCATGAAGAATCTGATTATGTGGAAGAAATAATTATAAGGCCATCAATATATTATACTCAATCCAATATCTATTGGGAAGAAAATAAGAAGATTGAGAAATCCAACCTTTCAGAGGTGGCCATCAAAGCTACAAAAAGAAAAAGTACCTGGATTCTGGATAGCGGTTATTCATCTCATATGATAGGTAATGTTGTCCTGTTAACAGATATCAAAAGAAAGGTTGATGGTACAGTATGATTTGGGAATTATGGAGCTCTGAAAATCAAAGGCAGTGGAAGTACTAAATTAGATAATGGAGAGATAAAGAAGACTGAAGTCCTTTATGTAGATGGCCTACGTCATAATATAATCAGTGTGAGTCAACTCTGTGACTTGGGACTCATAGTTACTTTCAATCAGAAAGGATGCACTATTAAGAGAAAGACAAGAAACTCACTAATGAAGGGATGTAGAACAGAAGGAAACTTGTATCAGGTTGATAGTAAAGAAAATATTTGCTACATGACTGTTGAAGAAGAAAAAAATTTGTGGCATCGGAGACTGGGATATATCAATCAAAAAGACATGGAGAAAATATCAAAACTAAGTATTGTCATGGACATTCCCAACCTGAAGTGTGAGCGTGAAAAGTCTTGTGATGCGTTCATTCGTGGAAAGCTGGTTTGCAGTTCATATCAGCCAAAGAAGAAAAGGGAATCTCATCTTCTTGATCTAATTCATACAGATGTATGCGGGCCGATAAATGTTGCTAGAACTCATGGAGAAAGGTAATTTTTTCTCTTCATAGATGATTACAACAGAATGACATGTGTTATGGTCGTTCACAAGAAACGACAAGTGCTTGACTGCATGAAAACATATCAGCGAATCACCGAGAATGATACTGGATGAACAATCAAAGTGTTGCAATCTGACAATGGAGGGGAATACACATACATTGAATTTGAAAATTACCTATAGAAGCATGGGATACAACATGAGGTAGCTTCTGTGAGAAATCTACAAAAAATGGAGTTGTTGAACGTAGGAATCGACAGGTGAACAACATGGAACGAACTATGCTGATTGAGAGTCGTATTCCATGACATTACTAGAAAGAGGCTGTTCAAGCTGTAGTGTATATTCAAAATCAAACAGGACTTTATTTGGGTGAGACGAAAACACCATATGAATTATGGCATGGAAGGAAGACCTTGTTGAAATATTTTCGTGTTTTTGTAAGTAAATGCTTCATTATAAACAAAGAAGAAAATCAAGGGAAGTATGGTGACCATGCAGATGAAGAAATTTTCCTTGGATAATCAATGAACATCAAATCTTACAAGTGTTTCAACAAACTATTAGGAAATATTATGGAAAGAAATGATATTAAAATAATTGAAGAAAAAACTAGAACTGCTTCAAGGATATCATATGCTGATGTGATAGAAAGTGAATAAGAAATTGAACGTGGAGAAAATAAAAATACAGAAATAGAGGAAGTTGTACAAAACACTCAGCAGTCACATCATGATGTTGACTCAGAAGAAGAATCTGGATAAGAAACTGTGGCTGGAGAGAATGAAACTGAACCGCGCAGGAGAAATTGTAGAGCTGAGATTGATCTATATAACATAATTGGGGACATGAGTGCACCCACTCAAACAAGGAGGATGGGAAATAACACGCAATTTGCGTTTCTGTTAGTTTTGGATCCATCCTCATTTGAAGAAGCTGTAAAGGATGAATCATGGGTAAAAGCCATGAATGAAGAGTTAGATCAAATTGACAAGAATTGGACATGAGATATTTTCCAGAGACCCGAATGTCACAATGTGATTGGTACAAAATGGATCTTAAAGAACAAGTTTGATGAGCATGGAAGTGTTATCAGAAACAAGGCACGACTGGTTTGTAAGGGATATTCCTAGATTGAAGGTGTTGATGTTTAAGAAACCTTTGCTCTAGTGGCTAGACTGGAGTCAATCAGGCTATTCCTTGACATGGAACTCCAAAGAGGATATAAAGTATATCAAATGGATGTCAAGACAACATTAATAAATGGTGTACTCGAAGAAGAAGTCTACATTGAACAACCAGTGTGTTTTGTTCTTGGTACTGATGAAACAAAGGTATGCAAACTGAAGAAGGATCTATATGGTTTGAAGAAGGCACCACGAGCGTGGTACTCCCGACTGGACTCTTATCTCAAGAAGATGGAATTTAAAAGAGGAGGAGTAGATCACAATCTATATGTGAAGAATTCTCCAAAAGATCAATTCATGGTTCTTGTCTACATTAATGATATCATATTTGGTGGAAGAAGGCAGAAATTAGTGAATGAATTTTCCAATCACATTAAATTATAATTTGAAATGTCTTTTATTGGGGAGCTCACATATTTCTTGGGGCTGTAGGTGATTCAAAAGAAGGATTACACTTTCATTTATCAGGAAAAGTATGCAAGAGACCTGCTGAAGAAGTTTAATATGAAAGACTCCAAACCAATGTTAACTCTGATTGTAGTTGGAAATAAACTTGGAAAGCATGATGATGGGAACTCTGTAGATCCCACCATGTACAGGAGGATCATTGGAAGCAAATTGTACCTGACAGCGACACAGCCAGATATTATCTTTGCCACATGTCTTGCAGCCCGCTTTCAGAGTAATCCAAAAGGGGAACATATGGCAACAGTAAAAAAGAATCATGAGGTATATTCAAGGAACTCACAATTATGGATTATACTTTGCTGCAGGAAGGAACAATGAATTATCAGTATTTTCTGATGCTGACTGGGCTGGCGATGTTGTGGAAAGAAAGTCTACCAGTGGTGGAGCATTCTATATTGGGAATAAATGTGTTGGCTATTGATCAAGAAACAAGAAAGTACTTCTTTTAGTACTTTTGAAGCTGAGTATATCTCCACCACAAAGGCATTCAATCAACTTCTATGGATGAAGCAGTAATTAATAGATATTGGTGATGAGGTGAAGCAACCAATGGTGATTTACTGTGATAACAAGAGTGCAATTGATCTTACTAAGAATCCAGTTCATCATTCTCGTACAAAACATATTGAAATTCGGTATCATTTTATCAAAGAGAAAGTTGAACAAGGAGTTATTAGAATGGATCATGTGGGAACTGATGAGCAAGTGGCTAATATCCTGACCAAGCCACTATCAATGACTGTTTTTGTGAATCATCTGTTGAACCTCGGTGTTCAGCCACCTCCCAGTGCATAAAGAGGTTACAGATATCCCCTCTCCTCAGTTTTTTTAATTTCTTTTAATCTGTTGTTGGATGCGATGCAGGTTTGTGGGGGAGATACTATCCAGGGGGAGTGTGTTTTGAGCTGAAAAATGGAATTTTACCAGTCTTTGGGTTTATTGTCAATGGGGGAGAAAGGAATAAATTCAGGCATGTAGTGCAATGTTTTTTCAGGCATGTATTGTAATGCTTTTGTGACACGTTGAGAATCCAGTGTCGATGATAGGATGGGTAGGAACATATTGGACATGTAATGCTTCTGTGACACTGTAAGAGAATTTCTTGGGTGTCAATGAGAATTCCAAAACACAGGAACAAAATTCAATCTTTCTCTCTTGTTTTCTACACCGAGAATTTCTCACGTAGACTTAGAGTGTTGGCTGAGTTGATTCTTGTGTTTTTGGTGTGCATGTGGATGGTAATCTATTGAATTTATTTACTGATTGCCAACAAACCCAAAGGGGAAGATTGTTTGAACCATGGCCATCTATGCATGAATTAGATAATGGTTTGTGTTTGTTGTCAATCCTCAGAGGAAGTTCAGAATGTGTGCCAGAAAAGTACTCATACAGGCCAAGCTGATAACAATATTGATGGTGGCACCGTTTTCCAGTGTTTACCAAATTTCTACACCTCAAAATTGACAAAAGGGGAAAATAGTACTGTTTGGTAAAGGGACTTGTGCGCCGACTAGATGGAGGTTTGGGAACTTGGGCGCCTATTTGTTTCAAGAACAGAACCTCAAAATATGGCAAAGGAAAGAGGGTCATGCAAGTATTGGTTTTTTCGTGCAAGTGACTTGCGCGACATGAAGGGACTTGCACGTCGGTACATAGAAGGTTTGTAAAGTTGCACGCCAGATGATTTTCGTGATCAGATATTCAAAATATGGCAAAGGAAAGAGGGTCACTCAAGTATTGGTTGGGTCGCGCAAGTGAGTTGCGCGACAGAGGCTAGGGCGGATGGAGCTACGCGCCGAAACTTGCATGCCGAGAGGAGGCTTATGTGCCACCACACAGGGTGTCCAATTTGCCTATAAATAGTGGACCAACCATCCTCATTTGCAACGAAGTTCAAGACTTGGAGAAATTCAATGCTCCCATCGTGCAAGTGAAGTGGTCGCGCAAGTGGTTGTGGGTTGCGCAAGTATAAGCTGCGCGCTAGTTTTTTGATGCACGCCAAAAATGGTTTTGTTGGAAAAGAATGTGATTTGTGAAAGTTTTGTATTGAAGAAGGTTGAGTCACGCAAGTGTTTAAGGTGGAATTGCGCATAAGTTATAACTTGCGTGCCATCCTTGAAACTTGCGCGCTAGCTTTGGGAAGCACGACAAGTGTTGTTGAAGTATGCTCATCCGTTTTGAAGCTGCAAAAAAGCTGGAAGATTTCCTGGTACCCTCATTGAAAAGTGATATTCGTCTACTGATAAGAGTTGGACTTTAACAGAACATCTACATATAATTGAGGATGCATTCTCTTTCAATGATGAAGAGACCTTCATGTCTATAAACTGAGTGGGAATTCACCAAGGGCAGTGAGCCAGGGGGAGTCAATGGGAGTGACCCGAGGGACGCAGTGAGCTATCCTTGAATCTTTGTAAAGGCAGTGAGACCGGGACAGAGTGACTATGCCCGAACCTTTGTAATACACAACTAGTGAAGTTTAGTGAAATTTATTATGACTGACAACCTGTTGGCGTATGCTCCTTGGACGTAGCCCTTAGTGGTGAACCAAGTAAAAAGTGATGTGTCATCTCTCTACATGTGATTGTTAGATTTCTGATCATTTTCATCATACAGGTTTAACAAGTTCCTACCAATGTGGGAACAAGATCCTTCACATTAAAAGAAAAAGTTGTCACCCTGATTCACCCCTCCCCTCTCAGGGTGTCCTGGGGTCCTACACATTTAGGGGATGGGGAATAAATAAATGAAAACCTACCTAAATACGCACAGGGAGGATTGAAACTGAGACATCCCATACACCACTATAAGACACAACCACTAGGATATGCCCGAGGGGATTTATCTTATACTTATTAAATTAATTTTCATAGATATAATGCTTGAATATGAATAATAAATGTCATGATGTGTAAGAATCAACCACAACTCAAAGTTTAGTTTAAAATTAACACTTTATATTAATTTATTTCTTTATATTATTACTAACATAAGGATTATTTTCTTATATAGGTGTGTTCTTTTTCTCGAGCATAGGTGATTTTTTCGGAAATAGCATGATTCAAGTTAAGGATCAAAATAAAAAGGAAAATCGATGTTTTTGAATTTATGTAATAATTTATACTTATGTAATTGTGTAAACCATTGTTTTAAATATCTATAATATAGTTTTTTTATTGTATTTTTGTTTTAAATTTCATTTCATTTTAATTATGTATTGGTACTTGATTTTTTTGACATCTAGTGGTGTTTCTAGATCTAAAGTGTGCTATTATATCACATTGCACTGGTGAGTATTATGTTACAACACACTATAGTATGACCCTTTATCAGTGCTTTTAAAAGGGATGATAAATAAGTCCTTTATGAGTTCTTCTATAAGTGATGATAACGGTCCCCATTATCGGTGCTAAATAAAAGCGATGATAATTTTTTTCCTTTATCAAATCTTCTAAAATCACTGATAAAAGACTAGGGATTTTAATCTCGCTCTGGTAGTCAGCGCTTCTATAGCACTGATAAAGGCCATTTTCACATTGTTAAAGGCCTATTTTGTAGTAGTTAAACCTGGTAAGTAAATGTAAAACTTTCTACAAGATCATATAGAAAGTAACCATATACCAGTGGGATGAGTGCTAGACCATGTTTAAGAAAATTAATCAATATCTACTGAATCCACTGGTCTTGATACCACCCATCCCCAGGAAGCCTCTAGTTATTTATGTGACCTCCTTGGAATAGTCTCTTAGAATCTTATTAGGTCATAAGAATAAAAAAGTATGAAAAAAACCTCTATCATCTTAGTCACATGTTTCTCAACATTGATACAAGATATTATCTTATCGAGAATAGTTGGATAGCTCTAGTATTCACGGTTCAGAAATTGTGACATTACCTGTAGCACCATGAAATATACTTGGTTTCCCATATTGATCTATTAAAATAAATCATCAATCACCCCATGCTGATGGGGTGATTGGAATGATGGGTGGTAATCTTATAATAGTTTAATATCAGTTTTTTCCCTAGAAGGATGTCAAGGGTCAATCATTGGAAGATTTTATGAATTTTCACCCAAATCATGAGGAATCACCCATGAATATCAAATTCCTGGATGAGCCCATACTATTTATCAATCAAGACACACCATATTGGAAGATTCACTTTGATGGTGACTCTCATAGTATGATCGAGAGAAGGTTCAATAACTCCAAACTCAAAAGGATGGGTATGGATATTGTCTTCATCACTCCCACATAGACCTTATTGTCATACTCATTCCTATTTTCAAAAGGATTCAACAACAATGAGGCTAATTACTAGGTCGTTATCACTAACCTATAATTAGATCTCGAGGTTTAAGTCCCCTGAATGCATGTAAAGTGTAACGACCCAAAGTTTTTCAATGGAAATTAAATTCTTATAAATATGTCATAAAATCATATTAAAACACAACATAATTAACTAATAAGGACTAAGTGACCTTTAAACATCAGTTTTTCACTTTAGTGTTTTGAATTTTGAAAATCTGGCATACACGATTGTGTTCAAGATGATTTTTGGAGTCTAATAAAACAAAAATAAATATTGGTGAATAATAACCTACCCTTATGAATAGTAACATACCCTTATTAATAGTGATATACCCTAATTAATAGTAACCTTACCTATGATAGTATAAAAATAAGATTCAAGTGAAAGTATGATGTACCTATATTTTAGAATAATTAAATGAATGTTTTAAAACTGTTTTTAGTAATAAACCATGATTTTAATTAAATATTAAATTAATCATATTTGGAAAATTATTTTTGAAAAATGGACTTAATTTTTGGATTCCACAAATCAAAAAATGGTAGGGGTAAATTTTTGGGATTTTTCTGAGATACTTGAATTTTTGATGAATAGTGAAATACCATAATTTACAAAATAAGCTAAATAAGCTAATTATAGAGTCACATGTGATGTTCTGCTGATCTAAGCCCACTTGGTTTGGGATCACATGATAAAATTACTATTATTGGTCATTAAATACTCACTATTCCTTTTATTAGGGGAAATTAATAAACTAATGAATTTTATATTAAGGAAACACCTCTCACCTTCACTATAAATACCACCCTTCACACCATCATTTACTCACACCTCTCAAGATCCAATCCTTCTCTAAACTCTTCCCAAACTTCCTCGCTATCCCCTCTCCCACATTAAATAGATTATGGTCTCATCAAAAAAGAAAGCCTAGCTTCCTTAAGGAGGATCTCAAGAGGAGGATTTAAGAGGTAATTTCTCTCCCTCTTCTCCTTTAATTTCCTTTCAAGTTCAAGTTCATTTATTGATATCTCCCCACCTATCTTCATCAAAATGGTATTATAACTCTATTATTATACATTAAATGGAATGTTATGATGCTAATGGGATATTATATCATCCAACCCCCTTTCCCTATTCCGTTTATTTTATTAAAGAGAACGTTGTTTGTGAGGTGTTAATTTATCACCTTCAAGAACGACATGTTTTCTTCTTCCATTTCTACCTTCAAATATGGTCACAAAACTATTTTTATGGTTGAAACAGAATATTTTATATGTATTATCTCCTATTTAAAGTTCTTTAACTAACTTATGACCATATTTCTAGTGATAAAATAAAACAAGTTCATTATGATCGAAAAATCGCTCAAACTAACCCAAACAATCATCATTTAATTCTTATCTAATGATTCACCCACAAAGATCTAATATAATTCATTATAAGATTATTCAAACTCCTATAATATTTTTAATAAAATGTAATATCAGTTCTGTATGTTTATCCATGTTCTAACCGAACTTCAATTTAAGAATACCAGTGAACAACTCAAGAAAACCATAAAAACAAACATTCTCGAACAATGTTTTTTAAACTCTATAACTCATAAAAAGGCACATAAAATCACTTAATAAAACCATAATGAACCATATTAATATAAAAAAGGTTCTTTATTTCTAATTAATTATTATAATGTAATTATACATGACATTAAAGAGAAGGAAGTATTCAGATACAAGGTAAGTGGAAATTTTCGAACCCAAATTTCATCCTTCGTGTTCTCCCTCTTTCACTCCATTTTTGATATGGTTACTCATTAAAAATCATTTTTTCATCATTGTATTTACTTTTATGGGATATACATGTTCACCACTATTGTTTATTTCAAACAAAAAGTTTTCCAAAAGAACTATTCTTATAATAACACAACTTTTACTTCTCATTCAAGGTTGATGTTTCTTGTATCAAGTATGTTATTCCCTATTTGTTTTGGGAACCCAAAGTTTATGAATGTGTTATTATGATATGTAAACCATTACTTTCCATGGGTTAGTTATGTTTACTTTTTATATATGTTCCATGTGTCAATCATGATAATGATAATGTTATGATGTGACAGGTGCACCCAGAATTATATAGCGCAATATGAATGTTTGAATGTGAAGGGTGCGCCCAGAGTTATACAACGCTCCAATGCATTGGGTAAAGTGATTAATCTCATGAGTAAATGTGAAATGATGCGTGAACAAGATTCTATCTTGGTTCACAAGTATGTGTGGTATTTAACCACTAAGACATGATGTTTCATTTTTATGCATTGCCACATTTCAAGTCTTATATTTATGCTTCCTCTCATGTTCATGATCTTTTTCCCATGTTATGATTATGCTCACCCCATGCTATATTGTTATTATATATCCTCTTAATGGGCCTCTAGATCACCCCTTTTTATGTATATCCTCGGGTGGCTACATGTACTAAGGATAGTACAAGTTCCAATAAAAATCTTGAGAGGAAGAAATTAAATAAATGTTTATACTTGATGTTGTAATTGTTATGTATGTTCCTAGTTTTCCCAAGACACTAAACCTTTGGATCCTCTATGTGTAATACTATTATGTTGTTTATCTTTAAAATTATGTAATATTAATGTATGAAAAGGCAGGTTCTCTATATAAAGTGTGACTCATAGCTAGTGATCAAATAGATCAATAGTGACTATGTCATCAGAATGTAGGAAATCATCCCTCTGCTTGAGTAGACATGCAAGCTGATGGATCAGTCCCCATCCCAGCCAAAGGTGACTCATGTTCCACAATATCAAAATGATCGAGATGATTTCCTGGTATTCCTAGATACTTCTCTCACAGATCCTGATCAAGACGATTTGTCCATTTATTTGGCCCATCATACAGTCATTTCTACTACCACATTTGATGAATAAGACCAACATGTGAACCAAATTCCTATTGGAACTTAGGTATTAGGGCCCTCAAACATCCCAGTAGTTAAATACTCACCTAATTGGATGACTCCCTTTATTTAGTATCTCCATCAAAGGACTCTCCCATTAGACAGAGGTTCAAGAGAATGGATCCACCGACGTGCAGTGAAATATACCCTTATGGATGACCCTAACCTTGAGAAGACCTTCTATATGAATGGTTTTGATGGAATAATTCTATGTTTCATCCAAGAGGATGATATTCTTCAGGTCCTAAAAGAAGTCTATGCTAGGTTATGTGGGGCCCATAAAGTGGGATTTATGCTTTCTCACTAGATCTAGAGGCTAGGGTACTTCTGGCCCACCATGGTCCATGGATACATCAATTTCACCAAAAGGTGTCATGTATTCTAGAACCATGCCAAATTTTATACATAAATCATCAGAGATTCTCCATTCCACAAAGTACTCACATCCCTTTCCAATATGGGGACTTGATGTTGTAGGTCACCACCTACCAGAAACTGCTCAAAAGTTTAAGTTTATTCCAACTAACACTAACTTCTACTTAAAGTGGTTGGAAGTTATTCCCAACAAAGTGATCAATAACCATTCCATGATCAAGTTTGTGAAGTCCCACATCATCCACCAATTAGGGATTCTTTAGTCCATTATTACAGAAAATGGAACTAATTTTTGAGACACCATGATAAATAAATTGTACATGAAGTACACAATTAGATCTAACCACACTTCTCACTACCACACACAAGAAAATGGGTATATTGAGGCCTTCAAAAAGACCCTATATAACATCCTACAGAATATGGTAGGCTAGAATAATAAGATTCATCCTCATAAGTCCTCAACCCCCTCTGGGTATATCATAAGAAAACTCATAATCCCACCTATGAGATCCCATATTCCTTAGTGTATGGGAACATGGTGTTTTTACCAATAAATATTCATATACTATAATTATAGATGGTTGTTTACAATAAGAAGACACCTAATAAGAGATCGGAGGTTCATTTATTTGAGTTAGAAGCATTAAAATACAATAGGATTTAAGCATTGAATAATATAGAAAGGCATCATAACTGGGTTTCAAGAGCCTTTAAAAAAAGGCTTCAACTTCCTTAATTCATTTAGGGTGACATGGTACTAGTCCTCAGGACACCGATGATAACAAGGAGGAAACTGCCGAAATTTGAACCCAAATAGGAAGGTCCTTAAATAATTCATGAGGTGTACTGTAATGGTGTATACTCCTCGATCATTATAGATGGGGATCATATCAACCTTCCACCAATTCTAGGTTCCTCAAGAAATACATTTCATGAATGACCCCATTTAGTCTAGGCTGTATGAATTTAAAATACAAAGCTAGTTTCTTAGTTATACAATGTTAAACTATAAAAAAATGTCCTCAACACATGATATTAAACTATATCCTTAACCTATGTGATAAACACATTATTTCACATATGATAAATTTGAGATAATACATGTTAAAACTATGCATGTATTGATTTCCAACCCCATGGGATATGTAGTGATGACTAGATCTCCTGTCTCTGAGATTAACTACAAATTCACCCCCATGTGACAATAATAGGATGACTTTTGAAAGAAACACAAGATGCCTTGTGTTTCAAGAATAATATTCCTCATGAAATGATCACGAGATGATGTTGGGTTGTCCCTATGGGACTCCACATCATGTGTGAAATCTAATTATATTGTTCATCCCACTCGCGGGCCAAGAAGTCCCCATTTATATAGATTTACTAATCCCAAACAGTTCCCTTGGGCCTTCTTCTAAGTTTTACAACTTAACCACACTTCCTAGGCCTATCAGTGGGATGATATTACCTCATGACCTGATACAAGAAAGAAATAAGAAACTCTTGTGTGCACGCCCTGAATATTCCCCTATTAACCCTTAAAACCCCTTGATATATGTGAAATAATCATATTCCTTAACCCACCATCAGGTCAAAAAATCCCTCTATATATATCCCTATTAATCTCAGTAACATCCCAGGGGGTGAGAACACCAATAAAATTCACTTAACCCATTAGAAAGTGGAGATACCCTCATTTACTAACAAGAGGAAGAAAAAATGGACAGCTCGATGCATAAATCCTATACCCAACCTCCTCAGTACATGATGTTAAACTATGACCTTACTTTATGTAATAAACATGGGATACCTCATATGATAAATATGAGATGAACCTTAGTCTTAGCTGTATGAATTTAAACTATGAGGCCTAATATCCTAGTCACATGATGTGAAACAGCATGACACCTTGGTCAAATATATACAACCTTAAGTTGTATCAACCCCATCCTTATCATAAGATGTTAAAATTTGTGTCCAAATTCCTTTACACATGATGATAAACTGAATAGTTCATATCCCTTTTTCATGATGTAAAATTTCATAATTACTTTACCCCTCACTTGAGAGAGCACTATCCCCTGATGTTGATCTCCTACCACACCACCCCCTAGAGCAATGTATAACCTAATTCTCAGTCAAATAAGATATGTAGGGAAGCTCATACATCACTCTATAAGACTAACCTCACAATTTATATATTTTAGGGATATTTACACCTTGGGATCATGTTCATCACCCGCTAACTAATGCACCCACTTAGCATGTTTAAACACGTAGATCCTAGAGTGTTCAAATTCTCCCCTGAACAGCTCCTCATCACCACCTTGAAACTTTGAGTCTTTCTTGTCTAGATCCTCACCATCCTTCATGTCTTTAAGCACCACCACCCCTCTATAGGTGAAAATCATGTCCAAAATAGGATCACTTCCCACTTGGGTAAACTCCTTGAAGGAACCCTAGAAATTGATGGGAGTTCTCATGTTTTGAACATAGTAAAAAAGTTAATCTCATATATATTCTCCCCATACTTGATTGATGTGGCTGTAAGGCCTATTTTTTGAACACGGTCAATAGTCTTCCTCACCCATTGGTCACCCCCTCTTGATTTCCAGATTCATGAGGTCTAGATTTATATCATTTAGAACTTACTTGGTTTCTGTAAAGTTTGACACCCTAGGTGCTTCCACTCATGCATCTATGCATGTTGATTAAGAAAGTTGGTGTTTCTAGGAATCTCAATTCATAACCTCTCTTCACCCTTATAGACCACTCCCATGTAACTGGGAAGGCTCCTTACCATTCCTTGTTTCTTAAAACAATCATGGATTACATGGGTTTAGGAACTTTGGTAGGAATTCCCTTGTATGGCCGAAGGTTCATCTTTTATGGTCCATGTTCCATGACCTTAAACTATGTGCAATTAGACTCAGGGATGTTCTCATGGTGAAGGTCCCCAAAAACCCCTTTTCTTATTAGGTTTTAACTCTCCTTATCACCTTCAAAACCAACCCTAAATGGTTCACTAATGTTCAAGTTCTGTGAACTTAAACTATGAGTCTTGGTCATGTGTGTATGACCTTAAAAGAAATAACCCTTATCTAAATATATATGAATTTAAGATAAAAAACCTTAGAAACCATAGGTTTCCTCCCACAAACCTAATCAATCAACTCTCGCATTCACCTTACCAGATTGTGTGCTTTTCATTGACTTTAAATCATCCCATAAACATACTTGATGCATGATAATATAGCCTCAAGAGTTTCTAATCTCCTCTTAAGAAACATAATATACAATAAGTACACTTTATTCATTCTTAATCTGGATATACATTCACTCTGTATGTCTGAACGAGCCTACCCCCAATGGTGATGTTGAACATACAAAATAGGCTTACCTCCCACTCAGGCACATGACCTAAAAGAGTCACTCCCATTGTATCTGAATAGACCCTTATGGTGACAGTGAATGAAAAAATAGTCTTTCCTCCCACCTAGGCACACATCTTAGAGGATACACCTTCCATAGAGTTGTTATAGAACTTTTATTTCAGACATGGTCAACAGTTGTCCTCAAGACAACTGCCTTCACCCCTTAATCCAAACCATCAAAGTCATGATTTACATCTCTCTAATATTTCCCCACTCAAGTAGAAATTTAATTCCCTTGGTGTTACACTCTCATGTTTTCTACACACTAATGAGGCATATGAAGCCCTATGGGATTACAACATCTCGGTCTATTAGATTTAGGGTCTCAAAGTTGGTCGATGCAATGTTCTAGACACAACCCTCCATTCCTTAGATAGAACTCTCATGTAAATGAGTAAGAATCTATTTTCCTCTTGTTTCTCACATTGAGTATTAATCATATGGTATTGTAGACTAATACTCAATTATCCTATTAATATGATTGAGATACACAAAGAAAGAACAAGGAAAATGGTTATTTTATTTGCTAGAGGTAGGGGACAATGATGAGGGTCATCCACTAATCATAACCTCTACTTTATTACCACAAAATAAAATAACCCCCTAAGGATCAACTATAGTGATTAAACACTCTAACTCAATAAAAAACTATTGAGTATCCTCTAGATCCCAATACCACTCATCAAGATCTTAAGCTTCCTCCTTAGCAACAAGATAAACTCATTGGCTTAGATTTATAATCAGACCTATTCGACCCTACACTTCACCACCAGGGATAATGCCTCTACTGCCTTAACCTTGGATGCCACCAACTGCACCCTTAGTTGGCTGATGATATCTCATTTGGAAAACATTGTGTTACAATTACTCCCCTCATATCCAAGAAAGTTCCTTTTCTGCCTCCTAGAGTGCTTTGTTACATTCATATTTTTTCTTGTACCAAGAAGCATCGAACTCTTTCCACTTTTAATGTTCCCATTTGATGAGTGAATCCCAAGATAGATCATGAAGGCCATAGGAGTCCACCCCAAAAGTTCCCAAGACAACTAAATAATTATAGATAAAACCCACCTGGTTTAGTAGATCTACTGGTGTAGTGAAAGTAATGAAATTACATACACTCCTCCACAACCTATGACAGACAACATAGTTCTCATTAACTATACCAGAGCTAGAATATTCAAATTTCTTGGGAAGAATGGGCTTATAATCATGGAAAACCATAAAAATGTTAGTGGAAGGATCATCTTAAGGCATCTAATTGAATGAGATAATCCCCAGGTATGGGGGAAACCTTCTATCACCAGATACTTTGGTTAGAGTGGGGGCCTCTTTATACTCCTATGACACCTTTGGTGCAGGTTAGACCATTATGGCCTCCTCAAACATCTCTGTTGGAGGCACTATTTCAACCACCTCCATTGAGACCAGAACTTCAACAACCACCTCCTAAAACACCACTCGAGCAGTCTCGGTAGTTTCATCCTCCTCAACTACCCATATTGAGACCTTGGTGTCTTCCATTACTATTTTGATAGTAGGCCTTTCCAGTTCAAGAATCTCCACTGGTGGATGATCCATAAACATAGTTTTAATTTCTATTTAATAAAACATTTTATCCGTTCTTAACTTGTTGGTTGAAAAATATAAAATGGGTTGGAGAGAGGAGAAAACTTAAAAGAATTATACAAACTGGCCAACATGATAGTAAGGTTCACCAGGAGCCCTACTAGCGATGAAGTATTTATAGTAACCATTTCCTTAGTCACTAGAAGTTAATCATCACCAATACACATTGTATCTATTTAAAATAGAAAAAAGAGGTAATATTTTAGCACAACTTCAAAATAAAGGTCTTAAAACTACATGTGAATATTATTAGAGGGTACTAAGTGGAACTTGGTGCATTTGAACCTCTCCTCCATCAATGAGCGAAGCCTCAATCATAGATGGATGGCTGCATGTGACTATAGTGTTAGAGAGAGATGCCTCACCTACCCACTTAGGGTTCAGGTCCTTCTTGTGGTCCTCTAAAGATTCATCATGGATGTCCTCCTCTTTTGTATTTTCTGATCTCTACAAAGGATAAGTAAAAAAATTTACAAATCCCAAAGGGATGGAAATTGGTACTAATAATTATGAACATTATATTTTTACCTAATCAGTAGAAGTTTCTCCTCCCTTGGGAGAGCTTAGATATTCATCATTCCTCCATGATTCCTCTTTGAGAATCCCCACGTTTCTAACCATGTGTATAATAGACTGAACCCGAGGAAGGTCTGCAATAGAAGGAATATCAAGCAGTATACTCACCCAGACAGTCAAGGGCCACTAAATTACATGGGATTAGACTAGGTTGTCATGACCTGAATTCACCAAGATGAGGAAAGGGACAACAAACTACTGGACCCTTCCTTCCTCAAGTTGAAGGAGAGATAATGACCCCTGAGTTCCACCTTCAATAGGCCCTAGAGTGGTGACTAGCACTAAGGGTATAGAATCACACATAATATGGAAGTAATTACCCTTTTTATTTATTATGATTAGAAGATATGATTGTAAAAACCCAAAAAATCTAAAACTGAAGGTAAAAGTAAAGCCAAAACCCATTCCCATATGCATGTTCAAAGATAAACCCATACAAGTACAAGAAAAATCCAAAGGGAAAGTACCAAAAGAAAGAAAACAGTATAAAAAACTATCATGAAATCCAGGCTAGTATAGTCTAGAATGATCCCCAAAGTCCTCATGGAAACCTGAAAGTAGTTTTATATACATAGGGTGAGTATATAGGTATACTTAGTAAGGAAAACCAAAATATCTCGTGCACAAGTGGGGAGACATTTTAATGCCTTGTGAGAAAAGGAGATAACCAAAGAACCTATCAAGTAAACTATCCACCCAACCTCACCAAGAAACACTCCCAAAATAAAGAAATTAAGGTAAAATAATAGAAATAGCACATCGATGTTTGGGTACCCCACACCACTTTCACATTGGTTATTGAAGACATCCTACGCGTCAGACCCCCCTCCATTTTCACTGCAGTCCCACTACCACCCAACAACAACCTTATGGGCCACCAAAACCACATATCCTACCCATAGACACCTGGGACACCACAACCACGCATCCCCCCCACAGACACCTAATCCACCAAAACCATATGTAACCATGCTCGCAAACACCTAGGCCAGAACAATCACCACCACACCCGAAGACACCTGGGCCTCATCCCAAAGATAATTGGGAAACAAACCCACCCGCACATACCTAGGCCAACCAAAAAAACCACCCTGCTTCAAGAATATTAGGATATAATGGACCTCAGGCCATCACAGCCTACCCAAATATTCTTGGGCTACTTAAGAGTGGGAGAAGAATGGAGCTAATAACCAGCCACCCAATTGGATGTTGGAAAAAACACCCTCCCCCATGAAATGGGGGTGTTCAACATGAAGTGATCAACTTAGGTAGGGTGAGAATAAGAAAAACAAAAATAAATTAATCTGTATAGGTAAACAAGCACTCATCCTAACCTAAGGGTTCCAAAACCATCCTATACAAAAACACCCTCATTAATATTCGTTCATACAAAAGTACAAAAACTACAACCAAAACACAATTCATTCCTAGAAAACAATTACCCATTGAACCAATTATTTTTATCATATTCAAGTAAGTAAATTTAAATAATTCTTCGCTACTTGGAAACTAATAGGCATAGCCACAAGGCAAGGAAGGAAAAACAGCCAAACAACAATAAAGCATTCACACCCTGTTCTCTTGTAAAGTTACAACAACAAAAGGGATCCATGAGATCCCTTGAAGTATTAGAACCAAACCAAGCCCAAAAATATGGCCTCACATGACCTCAGGTCCACAACCAAAAAATCAACAATAGGGGATCCCATCCCCATCCATGTCACCCCACAAGGCATCAAAGAGAACAACCATACACATCATGAGAACAGAGAAATGGAGTTCTCAAATTTAATGACACCATTCATTAAGTTTAATATTTACATTTGGTTAACCGGGGTGATCACTCAAGGATTCTTGTTCATTGGGCATCCATTTAATCAACCTAGTTTATGTGATTAACCGTTTTCCATGTTACAACCATTCAATCATAGTATTATCCAGAAAACAGAGGTTCATTAGTGGGTAATAAAGGACCACCAACGACCACGATTATCAGTGGACATAAGCCCATATAATTAACAACATATAATCAAAGATAAAAGAGTAAAACAACATTATAAAACACACCAATTCATTCTTTAAATACCATTTATTATCTTCGTTAAGGTTTGGTTTCATCCATCTCTGAAGGAACATTATCGTACCCACCATGCATAAAACACAATAAAGAGAGACAAAGGAGAACCCTACTTGGATGATCAACAATTGAAGTTTTCTCCTCGCGCTAAGAACCGAGGATGCGCAACTTGAAGTGGAAGAACTCCAAGGACTCCAAGAGTGAGTAGGAAAGGCTCTATCATGGGTTTACAACTATCCTTGGGAAGAGGGACTCCAAACACACCAAGGGGAGGAAAAGAGACCAACCTAGAAGAAGAAAGCAACTCCATGTGATAAAAGGCAAGATCCTGAAGTTATGGGATATGAAATCTTGAACGGATTTAAAGGTAGACTGTGGTTCCCCACGCGGTAGGGAGGTTACAAACAATGTAATTAATTGTTATTTAATAATTATTCTCAAATAGGTGGTGATAATGGCTGTGAGTTAAAGATTTTCCTTTAAATAGGGAAAAACCACATAATAGGGGAGAAACTGAAAAGTATGGGAAAAAGGGGTTACACAAAGGAAAAAGCCACATGTTTTGGTAAGTCAAGGGTCACCCAACTATTGGGGGATTTTAGATATTATTTATGGGATTTAAATGTATTTTAAAGGGGTATTAAAACACTTTTATGTCAAACGATATATTGTAGGAGAGGAACTGGAAAAAGTCAGAAACTAGAAAAAAATGAAGGGTGGGACACCGTTTGGTGTGACTCCATAATGGTACCACTGTTTCAGTAGAACACCATAAGAGGTGCCACCATTTCGGTCTGCAACTGTGATGGTGCGACCGCTATGGTGCCACCATCATAGTGCCGCCACCACGGTGCCACCATCATGGTGCCACCGTGACCGGTGCCACTGTCATGGTGCCACTGTGACCGGTGCCACTATCATGGTGCCACTGTGTCCGGTGCCACCATTTAAGTGGAACCGAGTTTTTTGAAAACTCCTTTATGAGTCATTGATGGTCTTAAGGTTACCCAAAACGCCATAAATTTGGAAAAGTAATAGACCAGGAGGGTTTGGTCCATTATATAAGATACCCCTAAAACTATTCTCCTCCTCGAGAATCCAAGAGTAAACCTAAAGAAAAGAGAGGGGGACCGAATGACCACCTTTCAAGATACCTCTCAGGAGTAAACCTCCTTGACATATAGGAACTCTTCTCCCACATACTGATCAACTGTAGGGGCACTACCACTCCCCTCCCTTAAGGTTCCACACAAACATGTAAAGGTCATACCATCCAACCATATGGATCAGGGAGTCCCTTCCTCCATGTCAAGATACTATCCACCTTAGACGGAATTGACTCACCCGCATGGGTTTAATCGCATCCACCTTAATTCATCTTGATTAGGGGCCAGGTCCTCCCCTACCCATAATCACGACTCTTCACACACATTCAACAAACAATGGAAACAACCCATCTCATAGTTAATAAGGTCAAGCATTACATCACAGTCAAGAACAAAATAATATAGAACAAAAATCAAAATAGCTCTGGGTACTGGGCGCAAATCTATTACTCTCATTCCCATGTACTCTCCTAGAGGCCACCATGCCGCCATAACACACAAACCAAGGAAATTGTTCATCCATGAAGCACCTTCTTCTCACAATATTCAATCCTCACTAGTCTCTCTACAAATGTTGCATTGTCATCGATATAAAACTTTCCCCAGTTGAGAATGTGTGAATCATCATGTAGATACCAATGGATCTAGGACACATGGAATATGTCATGAACCCTCAGTAGTGGTGGTGGTAGCTCCATCTGATAATCCACTTTTCTGACCCACCGTAACACCTCGAAGGGTCCAACGAATTGGGGAGAAAGCTTACCTCCCCTGCCAAACCTCCATTGCCCATGCCAAGGGGGACCTTCAAGAACACATGGTCCCTGATATTGAACTCCAAGGGTCTCCTCCTATGATCATACTATAACTTCTATCGGTCCTAATCCACCTTCATCCTCTCCCGTATAAGATAAAGCTTCTCCGTCGTGCTCTGAACTACCTTCGGGACAAGAGCACCTACTTCCCCAACCTCTGTCCAACACATGGGTGAGCGACATGGTCTTCCATACAAGGCTTATAAAGAATCCATGCCAATGGTAGAGTGATAACTATTGTTTGAGTAAAACTCTACCAGAGGCAAGTGTCGCACCCATGACCCCCTAAGTCCAAAACACTTTCCCGTAGCATATCCTCAAATGCCTGGATGGTCCACTCTGTCTTCCCATCTTTCTGGGGGTGGAAAGTAGTGCTGAGGCATAGCTATATGCCAAAATCATGTTGCAATCCTTTTCAGACCCGTGAGGTAAACCATGTATCCCGATCCAAGACTATGGACCTCATAACTCCATGAAACCACACCACCTCATCCATGTAACTTTGTGCTAAGGAATCCACCACACTCGACTCCTTGATTGCTAGGAAGTGAGCTGATTTCGCCAGCCGGTCCACTATAACCCAGATAGAATCATAGCCTCCTTGAAACCTGGGCAGTCTCGTGACGAAATCCATCGAGATGTCATCCCACTTACACTCAGGGAAATCTAAAGGATGCAATAGACTTACCGGAACATGGTGCTCAACCTTCACCTGCTGACACATGAGAAACTTTTCCACGAACCCCACCACTGACCGTTTTACCCCAGGCCACCAAAACTGACTCCTCAAGCCTCGGTACATTTTGGAAACTTATGGGTGTACCTACCGGGGTGCGTTGTGTAACTCACCAAGAACTCTCTTTTATATTTACACTAAGATGAACAACTTTCCATGAAACAACATTCAATTCTATCCATCTTCCGACCATCCTTCCGGAGCATTGCCCTGGCTAACATGATCATGCATCACTTCAGCCTCTAGGTCCCCCACTGATAATCCTCCACCTGCTACAACAGAGAGGACTACACTATCATCTTGAAGAGACATCCTATTTCATTCTCCACCCATGCATCTAGGTGTAGTCTAACCAACTCTTCCATCGCCTTCCAAGCATCTAATAATTCTCAAACCACATCCTCATGCATCTTCTTGCTCAAGGAATCAGCCACCACGTTCCCCTTTCCTAAGGTGTAGAAAATCTCAAAGTCATAGTCCTGATGAAAGTCAATCCACCTCCACTACCGCAAGTTCAAGTCCCATTGGGAGAAGATATACCTCAAGCTCTTGTGATCCATGAAGACCAAGAAGCATTCCCTGATAAGGTAATCCCACCACAACTTTAGTGAGAACATGACCGCTGCAATCTCTAGATCATGTGTGGAATAGTTACGATCATGGGGACATAACTTCCTAGAACCATAAGAGATCACCCCTACTGTTTCATTAGTAAACACCCCAAGAATTGGCCCGAAGTAGTACAGAACACCTCAAACGTCACCCCTTCTTCTGGAAATATCATCATAGGGGAACTAAACAACTTCCCCTTGAGATAACTAAAGGATTCCTGGCATTGTCACTCCATAAAAAGCCTGGTATTTCTTGGTCAAGGCTGTCAAAGGTGGTACAACTTGGGAGAAGTTGGGAATGAATCTATAGTAGTAACTTTCTAGACCTAGGAAACTACGAGCATCTGCCATGTTATTGGATTCTACCCAAGAAATTACTGCTTCGACCTTCAACGGGTTCACTGATATTCCCTTCCCGGACACCATGTGTCCAAGTAAGTGCACCTCTTGTGTTCAGAACTTGAACTTGGAAAACTTCATGTAGGGTTGGTGTTGTCATAGGACCTCTAAAACCATCCTCATATGCTCGACATGATCCTCCACTAATCTTGAGTAGATTAGGATGTCTTCAATAAACACGACTACGAACCGGTCTATATATTTCTGAAAGATGGAGTTCATGAGCCTCATTAACATAGATGGTGCGTTCATAACACTGAATGGAATGACCAAGAACTCAAAGTGACCATATCTACACCTGAAGTTAGTCTTTGAGATGTCACACTCTTTCACCCTCAACTGGTGATATCCTAACCAATGGTCAATCTTGGAGAAACATCCTTCCCCATTCAACTAATCAAAAGGGTCTTCGATCCTCGGGAGGGGGTAACAGTTCTTGATTGTTACCTGGTTCAGCCTCCGGTAGTCTATACATAGCCTGAGACCACCATATTCCTTCTTTGTGAACAAGACTAGAGCACCCCATGATAACATGATTGGTCGGACAAAAACCTTATTAATCACATCGCCAATCTGAATCCGTAACTCCCGCAACTCAGAAGGCACTATCCGATTGGGAGCCATCAAAATTAGACATGCACCAAGTTGAAAGTCTATCCCAAACCCAACATCAATTCGAGGGGGGAAGAGTCAGCACATATCCAGGGAAGACGTCCAAGAACTCACTAACAATCCCTAGGACTTCCACCATATTTATATATTTCGACTCTACTAATAGCTCAAATAACAAGGAAAGAAGGGGCTCCACTCGCCAGCTGCCCTCCTAGAAACCCCGCTTGCCGATTAAAGTCACACGTTGTCTACCCATATATGAAAATACAACCCTTATTTATAAGCAATAGATAACGGTAAACACAGATAACAACTATTTGATCCCTAAAATGATATCATATGGCTACATATGTAGTAAAAGAAGGTCCCCACTAGACTGATGTGGCCCCAAAATCAGTCTTCATCCCCAGCAAACATAAGAAAAGCTGGTCTGACCTCCGAATGACGTAATCAAAACCAGGGGCATGGGAAGTATCTCTGTTTCTAGAACCATAGCATGGGATAGAATAGGTGCAACAAAGGAGTACTAAGCTCTTGAATCAAACAAGGCACATGCAAGAGTGATAAAGAAGTTGATCGTACCTCGAATGACTTTTAGCCATACTGGAATTGCTACCTCTATAGTGTGCAATGACCAAATCTCATATCTTCTTCCCCTCTGCTGTCGGCCACCTCATCGACCAGGCCTTGGTAGAGGTCCCTTAGGAGCACTCTGAGGTCGACCTCCTCCTGAAATGTCTGCTCTCGGAGGAGCAGGATATCGCTGTCCCTTTTGCTGCTGCTGAAAGGTCCTAGATGGAAACTGCTACTGCTAAGGTGGGAACTGAACTTGTCCACCCCTACTATACTGCACTCGGTCTGGGTACTGATTCCAAAGGTGCCCATAGCTTCCATAGATGAAGAATCTCGATATTGGGCTTGCAAGGAAAGGGTGAGGACTAGAATATTGAAACTAGAACTGCTAGGTATTTATCCCCACTGGCCGAAACCTAGAAGGCCCCGATGATGGATCCATGCTACTGTCAGCCTTCCCCTTTGACGAGCCCAACTAGCTCTCCTCTCATAGCACACCTCCCAGCATGTGCATCCTTTCCACCACTTCAGCCTTCTTCTAGACCTCCAAGTACATCAATAGGGTGAAGGGAGTAACAACATACTGAAGAGAAGGTCAGAGCAAAATGAAGGAGATCCTTGAACTTTATCCTCAGCTCCATCACTGAAATACTTCCCTACTGAAGAGAGAGTAGCTCCTGCCTCTTCTTAGCCTTCATCATATAAGAAAGAAATTCTGTACGGAACTCCTTCTCGAATTCATCCCACAAAATCTCACTCTTCATCCTCTCTCCAAGGTAGAGTGTCCACCATTGATGCACTTCTCCCCTCATATGACTAACTTCCAATGAAACCCAGTAGTCAGCTGAAGCCCGAATCAAGCTTAAAGCTATCACCAACTCCTAGAGATAGATTTTGGTCTACACATCTGAGACGTTTCCCTTGTACATCCTAAGGGTCTTCCGTTGAAAGGTATGAAGCATCTTATTCCACTGGTCATCCTCCTCCTCACGATTAGTCCTCCGCTGATCAGCCAGATCATCCTCCTGGGCCTCGATCACCCACACTACTCGTGGTCGTCATCTGATTTCCATAGATTCAAGGTAAACAAGGAATGCCTAAGTTCAATTAGTTTACAAGATTTATTTTAAATTTATATTAAAATTGTTATTTATTTAAATTCCTAGAACACCCAGAACACACAAGAACACAATTCATTATGATGCATGTACCTTTCCTAGGGTCTCTACCTTGTAATCAGTGTAGCCTCACTTGGTCATTTGGTAGGTCCAGATTCCTTGCATCGAATCACAGGGGGACCTAAAACCCCGTGTCCTAGCCGGTCTTACCTAACCTATTTCATTCACCAAGATTTCCTAACACTATTTCCCTACCATCCCATGCAATCCTTACTATGCATAACCCTGAGCTCCATCCTATCTCTCAACCATCACCTCTGATACCATTCTGTCATGACCCGCCTTCACCAAGATGAGGAAAGAGACAACAAACTGTCAGACCCTTCCTTCCTCAAGTTGAAGGATAGATAATGACCCCTGAGTCCCACCTTCAATAGGCCCCAGAGTGGTGACTAGCACCAAGGGTATAGAATCATGTATAATATGGAAGGTAGTACCCTTTTTAATTAGTAGGATCGATAGATACTGTAGAGACCCAAATATTGATGTACATAGACATTAAATTACTTTTTCAGAATACTTAATACATAACAAAAACACATACAAAAGGACCGTAATAGTTTAGTGTCTTTGGAAATTCAGAAAAATAATCTTCTAATCATGGTGAAAGATCTTCGACATCTCCCATAAAGATCTTCCCCTTCTGTTTTCTTACCTAAAACCTTTCTTTATATCCTGGGGAAAAGAAAACTTAAAAAGGGTGAGCTCAAATGCTCAGTAAGGGTAAGCATGGAGAAAATAAAACAAACCATATACATTTTAACTTTAAAACATGAACATAATGTTTTAACGTCAAAATCTTGAGTTGTGAAATAAATCTTGGAAGTACGTAAGGAATAGATCATAAAGGAACATAAATCATGATAAAATAGCATGGGAATAAAACATGTAATTATAGAAAACCATTAATAACTTGGTATGATTTCTATAGTAGCCAAGGCATTTCTTCCAAGACTATCTTAGTGGACAAAGTCCATTACTGAACCGAGTTCACTCATCGTTCCAGTCCTGTATTACTGAACCATATTAACTTTACATTCTAGCCATGTCTATCTCATGAGATATAAATCTTTACCCAATGCATTGGAGGGAGATATAGGTCCCACCCATCTCATAATAAAATCATTCTTACTTGTTCCACAAAATAAACATAAAACATTCATCATAACCCAAAGAATAAAATGGGTTTCATAAACATCATCCCATCATCACATAATCCATATAAAACAAATGGATATCATTTCATCATAAGAAAAATAACACCATATAAATAATAGAGACATTATACTTGAAACATAAACATGATAAATAATGTAATCTTAGATGGAAAATAGTTTTGATAAAACCCTTGAAATGAATTCTTGAGGAAAATATCCTTTCTTCTTCAAAATCAATTTCTTTTCACAAAATGCCATGCAACTTTAAAAGAAAAGGATTTTGTTGAAAATAGTCATGAAATATTTTAGAGTGATCTTCATGAAAATTAGGCGTTATGAAACCGTAAAAATATGTCCATGCTGTATAAGTTAAAAAAACATTCTCCTTGTACTTTTGTCGGAAAATTCAAAAAGTTCCTCGTATGGTAAACAAAAGAAAGATTCCTTCCATAACACAAAGTAAAAGTCAAAGCGGGGTAAACATGACATTAAAAATACATGGAATAATATTAAACACTTTATGAAAAACATTTTATGGTCATGGATGAAAAATATAACCCCAGTAAATACTTACGTATAAGCAATCTCAGATAAAAATGAGATTCGCAAAATTATCCCTTACCTTATGTCCGATATGCTTCATACGTATCCGAACATCCTATATAATGATTTAAATAATTTCATTGAATTATTACAGAATCATATTCATTGTTATTATATCATATATGGTTCACTTATGACTTTTTATTACCCGTTCTTTTTTAAATTCCATGTTAAAGAAGCGTTTTGGGTAAAATCGTTTTATTTATCGTACGTGTTTGGACTTGTTGTTCTTGATATTATTATTACTTATATCTTGATTTAATTACATCCAGAATTTAAATCATGATTTATATATCATATATATATTCATTACATATATATATATATATAATAGATAGATAAATGAAATGAAATACACCGTTCATGGAGACGGTAGGCCGTACGTACACATGAACGCTGTTTTCCTTTCCTTATTAACTTGAATGGAAGTAAGTAGATGACATATATATATACATAAATCCAGTAGCTTTATAATGTAATATATTTAATTATTATTCATTATATATACTTTATAATCATTCTTGAATGGTTAACATGGAGAATGAATCTCATCGCGTTGTGGAGACGGTAATCCGTACATACGCACGAGCGATGATATCGTTCCCATAATTATTGAATTGAATTGGAGCGGATTATTTAATATCACAGAATCAATATAATTTTATAATAACTATATATAGTTATTCTTCACACCATTATACCCATCCAAGTAAGATGGTGGTGGAAAAACAGATTACACCACGGCGTGGAGACGGTATTCCGTACGTACGCACGCGCGGTGATTTTGTTTTCCGTAGGATGGATAGAAGGTGAAATGGGGTTGTTTCATATTTATAATAACATATCATTATATTAGTGATACTGATGTTATTAATTTATAATGAAACGACTAAAGAAGAATAAGTTGAAGAAGAGAAAAACTTGAAAGAATCGGTAGAAGAGATTACCTCTTCGTTGACGCACCTCCTTTAAACTTCTTCTTAGGGCATTAGAGTTGGTATTTTTAGAAGACCAGAACCTCTATGATATAACTAGATAGGTTGAGAAGAGTAATTGGCAGGGGTTGGACGAGCTTCAAGGCTCAAAAGGGTGTGAAGAGAAGAGGGAATGGGTGCCCTTTTTATAAGGGAGGAGAGGGGCACCTTAGAAAAAACTTAAAATATTATTTTATAATAAAGTCATATTCGGTTTATAATAGCTCAAAATTAATTTATTTAGAAGATAAAGTTGTTATGGGTCTAAATCCTCTCAACCAATATATTTTAGACAAGTTTAGGTTACTATTTTAACCTTATCATTTAGATTTAACTATAATTTAAATAATTTAACTTTTACCATGTCTTCTTGTTTTTTTACACTATATGGTTAATAAACTTACTATAACAAGCCAAACGAACCCCAAGTGGTTCATAATTAATATATATAAGCTTATCTAAGTCATTTTTCCGAACCTTATATTTTTAGGAATAGAATAATAATTAATAATATAATATTTGTTTTAAAAACTATTTTATGTCAATTTTGACACTATTTGGTAATTGATTTTTGTGAAAATCATAAAAGCATGATTAGTTCGAAAAAATTTAATTTAATAAATAATAAAATGTCATAGTAACCTATAAAATTAGTGTAATTCATAAAAAGTCTAAAATTACATTTATTTGGATATTTATAACATCAATTATGTTAATATTTCATTAATAAGGTAATTACTTCATCATCATTGTGTCATAAATAAATTAAATTATTTAATTTATAAAAATTATAAATAAAATATTATTATGTAGGAAATAATTTTATCTTTCTAATGAATATTTATAGTCGAATTTATCTTATGTATAACACTATAGTAAAAGAGTTTTAGTTATTAAACTTTGATTTTAACTATTTTAACTCTTCTTTAAATAAAATGATAATAAATGTCCAAATCTAATCCAAGTGGACCTAAAGGGTAATATTTTATTCATAAGGTAGTTTTTGGTCGAATTAAACTTATCCAATAGAATTAGGACATGTGTTAGGATAATATTAATATCATTTTTACCCTTAATTACCCTATTTACTTTTAACCGTGGTAAATAAAAGTAAAAAGTTACTATTCACCAAAAATTATATTTATCTTATTGAACCACATTTTACTTACTGATATCAACCGCGTCTCTCAGATTTTTGAAATTCCACTCACAAAAGCGGTAAAATTAAGTTTTATGTAAATTTGAAAATTCTCCTAGGAGGTGGGTAAAAGACGGTCAAAAGTTCAATAAAATTTTTATATATATAAAATTATTATAAAATGAATCCATTGAATTACATTGAACTTATATAGGTATTATGTATCTATTTTGACCTAAAATAAATTTAAATAAAATAAATAATTATTTAAATAAAAAGTCGGTTTTTAAATAGTAACCTAGTGTTTTCACTATTCATCAAAAATTGAAAGTATTCAGAAAAATACCAAAAATTCACCCTAGGCTAATTTCGATATTCTGAATCCAAAAATGAAGTCCATTTTGAAAAATAAAATTTCAAAAAGTGGGTATCACTATTCATAATTGCTAGTTCATAATAATATTATAATAATACCTCGTTTAGTGAAACTCGATATTGCGTACAACACACACTATCAAGGAAGGTTTCTCTGGCGTGCAACACAAGCCTAGAATAGTGTTTGCATATACTGTAAGCTAACACAGTGTTGCATGTAGCGCAATATAATCTTGGTGTAGCTTACAACATTAGACATCAAAGTAATTAAAAATAATATTTCTCATAAAATCTCGGGCTGTTACAAATACGATAATAAAAACTCAAAAACTCCAAAACTAAAGTTAAAAGTAAATCCAAAACCCATTACCATATTCATGTTCAAAGATAAACCCATAAAAGTAAAAGAAAACTCTAAAAGGTAAAGTACCAAAAGAAAGAAAACAACAATGAAAACTGTCCCGACATCCAGGCTAGTATGGCCTTGCATGGTCCCCGAAGTCCTCCTGGATACTTAAAAGAAGTTTTATATATGTAGGGTGAGTATATAGGTATAATTAGTATGAAAAACCAAAATTTCTCATGCACAAGTGGGGAGACATTCTAATTCCCCCCTGAGAAAAGGAGATAACCAAAGCACCTAGCAAGGAAACTATCCACCCAACCTCACCAAGGCACACTCCCCAAATAATGTAAGTCAAGAAAAATAATAGTAATCACACATCCATGTTTGGGTACCCGACACCACTTTACCACTGGTTATTGAAGACAACCTATGCATCAAACCTCCCCCATAATTTTCAATGCAGTCCCACTACCACCCCAACAATAAACTTATGGGCCACCACAACCATGTATCCTTCCCACAAACACCTGGGCCACCATAACCACACATATCGCCTACATACACCTAATTCACCACAACCATACGTAACCACACTCACAGACACTTGGGCCAGAACAACCACCACCACACCCAAAGACACCTAGGCCTCATCCTAAAGACACTTGGGAAACAAACCCACATGCACACACTTGGGCCAACCACCACAACCACCCTGCCCAAAGAATATTGAGATACAATGGACATCAGGATGTCATAACCTACCCAAAGAGTCTTGGGTTACTCAGGAGGGGGAGCAGAAATGAGTTAATAACCAGCCACCCAATAGGATGTTGGAAAAAACACCCTCCCCCATGAAATGGGGGTGTTCGACACGAAGTGCTCAACTTGGTTGGGGTGCGAATAAGAAAAACAAAACTAAATTTATACATATAGGTAAAAATCACTCATCCCAACCTAAGGGTTCCAAAACCATCCTATACACCAACACCCTCATTACTATTCATTCATACGAAAGGACAATAACCACAACCAAAACAAAATTAATTCCTGGAAAAAAATTCCCCACTAAACCCATTTTTTTATCATATTAAAGTGATTCCATTTAAATAATTATTCATTACTGGGAAAATAACAGACATAGCCACAATCCAAGGAAGGAAAATAGCCAAGCAACAATTAAGCATTCACACCCAGTTCTCTTGTAAAGTTACAATGAAAAAAGTGATCTATGAGATCCCTCAATGTTCTGGAACCAAACCAAGCCCCCAAATATAGCCCCACATAGCCTCAGGTCTACAACCAACAACTCAACAATAGGGGATCCGATCCCCATCCACGTCACCCCTCAAGGCATCAAACAGAACAACCATACACATCACCAGAATAGAGCAAGGGAGTTCTCAGATTTAATCACACCATTCATTAAGTTTTATCTTTCCATTTGGTTGACCGGGGTGATAACTCAAGGATTCTTGTTCATTGGGAATCTGTTTAATCAACTGAGTTTATGTGATTAACTAGTTTTCATGTTATAACCATTCAATCATAGGATTATCTAGAAAACAGTGGTTCATTAGTGGGAAAGATAGGACCACCAATGACCATAATTTTCAGTGGATATAATCCTGTATAATTCAAAACATATAAGAAAAGATAAAATAGTAAAACAACACCATCAAACATACCCCTTAATTCTTTAAAGACTATTTATTATCTTTGTTAAGGTTTGGTTTCATCCATCCCTAAAGGAATATTATCGTACCCACCCCACATGATACAAAGTAAAGAGAGATGAAGGAGAAACCTACCTGGATGATCAATGATTTAAGTTTTCTCCTCACACCAAGAATTAGGGATGTGCAACTTGTATGGGAAGAACTCAAAGGACTCCAAGAGTGAGTAGGAAAGGCTCCAGAAAGGGCTCACAACTATCCTCAGGAAGAGGGACTCCAAACGCACCAAGGAAAGGAAAATAGACCATCCCAGAAGAAGAAAGAAACTCTGTGTGATAAAAGGTGATATCCTGGAGTTATGAGATATGAAATATTGAACATCTTTAAAGGAAGATCATGGTTTCTCCACACAGTAGGTAAGTTACACATGATGGGGTTAATTTTTATTTAATAATTCTACTTGGAGAGGTGGCAATAATGTCTGTGAGTTAAAGGGTTTCTTTTAAATGGGAAAAAAACCACGTAATAGGGGAGAAGCTAAAAAGTACAGGAAGAAGGGGTGAAACCAAGTAAAAAGACACACGTTTTGGTAATTCAAGGGTTTCATGACTCTTGGGGGATTTTAGATATAATTTATGGGCTTTAAATGTATTTGAAAGGGGTATTAAAACACTTTTACATCAAAATATACGTTGCGAGAGTGGAACTAGAAAAAGTCAGAAATTGGAAAAAAACAAAGGTGGGACACCATTTGGTGAGACACCGTAATGGTTCCACTATCATGGTGCTACTGTAATAGTGCCACTAGTTCGTTGGAACACCGTAAGTGATACCACCGTCACGGTGCCACCTTTTTGGTGTGTGATCGTGATGGTGCGACCGCGAAGGTGCCAAATTCATGGTGCCGCCACCACGATGCCACTATCATATTGCCTCCATGAACAGTGCCACTGTCATAGTGCTGCCATGACTGGTGCCACCATTTTGGTGCCACCGTGACTGGTGCCACCATTTCGGTGGAACCGTTTGGCGGAACCTAGTTTTTGGAAAACTCCTTAATGAGTGACCGATGGTCCCTAGGATACCCCAAAAACCAGAAATTTGGAAAAGTGATGGACCAAGAGGTTCTGATCCATTACACAGGTCTTCAAGATTTGAAAGATATTACTCTTCCTTGGCTCAGGGTGCATGGATGCCTGCCTTTGCATGGTCTAGTTCAGGGAGGTTTATCCCCTCATCATGAAGATACAGCCAAAACCCATAGGGGGAGTTGAATTATTAGTATATTCCCCAACTTTACCAGGAAATAGGGAAGGTATCATCACTAATAATATCTTGGAATTTTAACTTCTTTCTTAGAGCCTTGGTTTTTTCCCTCATAACTACTGTAGTGGTTCTAAATTCTTCCCGTATACCTTTTCCCATAGGTTGTGGGCCTATTTATATTCCTCCTTCCAAATATAAAGGAGTTATGACCACTTCACTCCCCACTAGAATAAACCTTCCTTTGTGCTGTACCCTACTTACCACCACACACCCCTGGCCTTGTGGCTATGGGGATCCTTCCTTAGAGTCTACTCGATTTGATAGATGCCTTAACATCCTCCCAGGGTATTCACTCTCCCTACTCAACATGTACTCTTGGAGGAGCCCGTATGCATAATTAACCAGGGGAAGCTCATTACTTCCTCTATAATATTGTCATGGAAACCTATTCCATATCTGATGGAGGATCGAGGGGTAGAGTTTGGTGTGTAATCCAATTTACACCTTTGAAGAAATCATTTGGAGAAACCTAAATTGTTGTAATAGTGGGTTCCCTAAACCTAACTAAACCATACTTTTTGATTACCATATAATAGATATAGTGAGTTATTAATGATGTTCACTTACCATTATAATGTATATATTTCTTCATCCAGTATTTAAATAGTAATTTATTATGGGATTGATACATAATACCAATTGAACACAATTTATGTCTGACTATCAGGTGATAGGGGATCATAATAACTGATACTTCTTCTCATGAAGTTCACAATTGATGATTTTTGGTAGGTGAGATCATGAGGACATACTCACCAATAAAAACACCACATGTTTTGGGTATCATTGGATGTTTCTATCTATGAACATGTGTTTTGGTCTCTTGACTTTAGTTCATTATCAATGTGTGCCATTTTATTATCTACTTTGATGCAAGGGAAAAAACCAAGACAATGAAGTCATGGTGAGGCAGCTTGTGTTGGGTGATTCATTGGTGGTATGACATTGGTTGAATAGTCAAGAAAAAACTTGTCGCTTCTTAGTTAAGGAAGTAATATCTTAGGTCTGGTTGATCTGGATCGTAGTACCTTCATAAATCCTTAACCAACATAGTTGGAGGTAATTCCATCTAGTTAGATCAACAAATAATAAATAAAGAAAGGATGATGACATAAGTGTGCATCCTAATTTTTGATATATCTAAAGAAAAAGAGATTATATTACATAGTACATGTTCATAGGTTGGTTTTCATTGCTATGACTATTAATTATCTCTTTAGTGGCCATGATGGGTTGCTAGACTCTGCTCTTTGTTTGTGGATACTATTCAAAACTATCGATATAAGTACCTAGAGGATTACACACAATAGCGTATTAAAAAATCATTTTTATTACAGTGAATAGGTATATTGGACATAGTGGGCCCCACCATAGGGTCTGAGAGTTGTCTAAGTAAATGATCAGTGAAGAATAAATAAATTCATTATTATTTAAGTATAGAATAATTGGTTGGAATTTATTTATTAAAATTATTCATGAGGTATTTAGTGAATACAAACTAAAATATTATATGAATAAATATTATTTTAATATTCAATGTTCATTTAATATTAGTGGAAATTACAATTAGATTTAATGAATTGGGTTTATCATGTAATATATTTAAATATATATTAAAATTATGTGATAAAATATAAATAATACTTATGACATAGTTAGTTATCCATAATTATTAAATTATTTCTTATTTAGTGGACATTTAATATATGAGGGTTGAGGAACCCTCTATGGGTATTTTGATCAATCCACTATATAAGTAGGAGAGGAGATCTATTCCCATAACTATTCATTATAATAGAATGAGAGACTCTCTCTCCTGCTAATTTCTAGATAGAGAAAATATATCTCTAAGTGCCGATCCAAGAACACTTTTGATGGATAAAAGGAACAAGATCAAGGTGATCATCTCAATGCTGAAGGATTCTTCAGAGCTTCCCACTAGAACCTGGGACTCAAAGAATGAAGAGTGTGTATATTATTTAAGCATGTGTGGATGATCTATAGGGGTTTGACTTTAGATCCTTTGGGAAATAGTTCCTGGAGATGGGTTATAGTTGAGTGTTCTAAGATTCAAATAACGAATTTGTTCAGTTTTATTTTTATGCTTATTAAATACACAAGAGATCTTAGAACCTCTACTGTGGATCAAATCATCGGAGATGATAAGAAAAATCACTCTGAAAATGAGATTTTTTAAATACACTACCCACCAGTGTCTACTACGCACCCCTGTACCTTCATTTTGTGACAGAGGGATTGCGTGAATTTTCTACGATAAGGAAAATTAATTTTCATTAAATTTAATAGAAGGTTAAAATTTTGTCCCAACAGAATAGACCATGCATCGATCCGATTTTAGATGACAGAGTTATGGCCATCTGAAATTTTTAATAAGGATATTTTTCAGTTTTAAAAATTCAAGAATGTTATATATGTTTATATGATCATGTTCTTAATTTTTATTTTTATTTCTAGTCACCTAAAAAATTCAGTACAGTTTCGGCTAGATCCTGGTCACCAGATGCTACTCTAGTAGATGGTTTAAATTCCACTGGTGAGTTTATTATTTTTATTAAAATATTAATTAGTATATTATATAACCATTGAAAATTTGTGTGGATGGATTATTATTTTCATATAAAAAAAAATAGTTTAGAGGAAGACAAATTTAAAAAGGGGGTATTTTCCTTGGGTGGTCTGACTATGAGAATTCCAAGAAAAATAAAATAAGATCCACTTGAGAGGCTTGACCTGTTGCACTCTAAAAAAAATGATTCTTTTGGATTAGTTTCTGTAGGAAGATAATAAATTAAAAAACCTTAATATAAGTGGAATCTTTTATAAGATGCAATAAAACCACTTGCTCCTCCCTTAACAGGTGGGATCCATGATCCTCCTTACAAAAACTATGGACCAACATCCTCCTCCTTCCATCCACAACCAACCACTCTCCCATGGTCTACCACTCAGGTCACCAGCACTACCTCCCTCCATCAAAACCACCTCGCACAACCCACCATATTGATCTCCCAAAAGATACCACTTTGTGTATAAATTGTATTTGATTTCAATGGTGATCAATGATAAAAGAAGACATCATTACGGTAAATATGATGAATTATTTCCAAATTTAATGTATTTTGAATAATGTCCTCAGTTATTGATATTCCAAGAAACATGTGAATGGTTTTAAGAATTTTAGTTTCAAGGTGATTCCTAGATAATTATTATGAATTCATTTGATTACATTGGATTTTATGGTTTAATAATTCTATTAGTTAAATATAGAGATTATTTTCTAATTTTTATTTCAAAAATATCATAAGTTTTTTGGAGAACTTGTGATGTAAGCCTTATGAAGGAAAGGAGGTGAAAAGGTGCTTCCAATCATATTTAGGTTTTATTAGAAAGAAATATATTGATGGAATACATGAAAGTTACAATAATATCCTTGGAAAATATGGAGATGCTAAAGATGATCGATCATAGGTTAAATATCATGACATATGTGGTTTGTGATGAAATCAATCGAGTGATTTTGTAATGAAGTGATTCATTGATAAACTATTCATGGGACTCTCGTTTCTCACGCTAACCATGGATCATGTGGGCTTAGAGTATGTGTTGAGTAAATATTTGATCATTATCTGAATCTAAAGAAGTAAATTTTGGTAGAATATGGTTTATTATTTAATGATGTATAAATTTTTGTTTGTTTACAAAACCAGATGACTGAAAATTAGTATGGTTGTTTTTGTCGAAGCAGATATTTAAGTTGGTGCAATTTCCTAGTATTTGCCAAATTTTTGGGCCTCAAAATTGGGAGTTTGGTTTTTTAAAAGGGAAGGGTTTTTTATAAAGGGGTTCCTAAAATTTAGTTCACAAACCATAGAGCATAGTTTATAAACTGCATATTAGTTACGCGGAATGATGAAGGAAAATCGGTAAAGGATGATTTCCACATAGAAGTGATATGCAGACCGCGAAGCGCACTATAGAGACCGCATATAGAAAAAAAGTTTGTGGGAGGCATGGAGTTCATGTGAAGATAATATTCTTTAGAAGGTGTGTCATTTTTAGAATGAGGTAGTGATTATGGTGTCCGTAAAGGGTTTCTATTTGCAGAAGATAGTGACTGTTAGAATGGTTTAAGGCGATATGCAGACCACATAACATAGTTCGTAGTAAAGGTTGTACTGCATAAAAGTTCTAGGTAAATCATATTAGTGGGTTTTATGGATATTATTTTACTATATAAATACCTCCAATAAGATCATTATAAATAGTGTATTTTATTATAAGATACCATAATTACTTTAATAATTCAGGTAAGTCCGAAAGAGTTTGTGAGGGAGAATTTTGTGAAGGAGAAGATTTCAGGAAGGAGGATTCTATGAAAAAAGAAGTAGTTTGTGGGGGTCATTTCCATGATGGAGATATTGTGCATAAGTAGTTTTCATGGCTTTATAACTTTCAAAGAAAAAGGGTATGTGAAGTATTAGTGGTTTGTGGAGGCATCAACCCTCCAAAAAGCAGAGGCGACCCACAGAAGGTAAGGTTTTTCGTGGAAGGAAGGGTTTCCTGCAAAAGGAAAGGTTGTTCATGAAGCACTACACCATGTGGTGTGAGGAATTTTGGGGAGGATAAGAGAAATTTCATGAAGGAAAAAATACTGTGTACACATGATAGGTTTTTACACCCTCACCGTGCTTTGTGAAGAAGATGATATGTGTAGACTCGACACGTGTTAAACTCACACGCTTGTAGTGATTCTAGAAGAATGGTTCTATGAACCAGTGCTTGGGTATAATACCCCCACTATGTTTTGAAAAGTGAAAATGTGTGTGTACCCAGTTGACACACACTGGACATAGAATAGAAAACATGCATAGTTTGTTTGTGTGAAGAAGAAATATACATGCACCTAAGTTCATATTTGAAAAATTTATAAGAGAAGTAAAATGATACAATAATATGTTGGTATTGAGTGTCAAATAAAGAGAATAATACCCTTGCTACACAATTTCACATTATTGTGTGTCCAATAGGAATAGAGTGTTCCCACTTAAATATTGATTATTATTCAGGGTAGAATAATTTTGATGATGCTATGTTGAGATGGTCATTATTGTTTTAATAATCACAAAAGGAGTTTTGTGATTATATCAATTTTTGAAGAAGGTGATTTAGTTCAGTTGGTTTTTCACTAAATAAGAAAGAGATATCTAGACACTTATATACACTAGTGCATATATTTTCGTGTCACACATCAAAGAGAGAAGAGGAAGTGCCTAAAAAAATTGATATTGGTTGATCATTATTTGGTCAAGTAGAATTTATTTCATCTATCCACAAAATTTATATTATTATGATTGATAGAAGAAAGAGATTGTGAAGTTATCAAGTTTGCTTCTAGGAAGAAATAAGAGGAGTTTCTTGCATGATTCTTTGTAAGTAACAAATTAAAGAAGAGAGCCATGGAAGAACAAATCAGAACCTTGGCATCCGATATGAATCAACAGGTGGAGGAATTTCTTGGTGTTACAAACCCTTATAAACAAGGATAAGTATGTCTTGAGAGATATTATAAATATCTAACCAAGTTCTGTAAAACACATACTATTGTATTGTTCACATAGTGATACATGAACACACTATTAGATTGTTTACATAGTGATACATGAGTGTAAGGTCTTATCCTACTCATTATATTCTACAAAAAAGGTTTGTTTTCTAGTGGATTATGTGTTATTTTATTGTTTCCAAACCATACTAAGGAATAAATACTCTTATTGAGTAGTGAAACTTGTAAAAATACCATGTGTTATCTTTATTGCTTTCATATACTTTCATAAGAGAGAGAAAAGAGAATAAGAGAATCAAGATCCTAACAGGTATAAGAGGTACATGGATAAAAATATGGAATTTAATTAAAAATTACCAAACTCTGATTCACCCCCTCTCAATGTTAGGCATATCCCAAACTTGTCCTTTCCCTCCCCACAATGCAGAAGTGCATGTTCCATGACCAACTCTTGTCTCGCAACCCCTCGACTGGCCACACACCTCCCCCCTGGCCAGGTTTCATTCTCTTGCCATCCGAAAACTCATGCACCCTTCCGATACCATGAATTTATTCACATAATTCCTTCCACCACTTTCTGCAGCTGATACCCCATGTATGTGACCCCTCCAAAGTCGTGCCTTCCGTTGGTGAACCCTGGAGCTGGCCTCTCACCACCACCGTGGCCCCACTAACTCCACCCCATTCACCTGAGCTTAGCCTCATCACCTGGGGCCACTGTTTGACCACCCCTCTCACCCGATGATGACCCGGAAAGATCCCACGTGAACAAATGCTGCACACGTACTGCGACCACCCCAACCATGGTCTTGTCTTCCCGGTGCCACCTCACCCCGCATCGGGCCACCGCCTTGACCCACCACCGACATCCCTATGAAAACCCCTATCACATTTCCATCAGGATTAGTTGGACCCAATCTGACCTGCATTGGGTGGAGGTGGGTCTGAATGACTTGGAATGGGTCTGGGCAAGCCTTCTTGATCCAAAATAGCCTTACATAAGGTCTTTCTGGCTCATAACAGGCTTTCGAGGTTACGACCTGACCCGCAATGGGCCTGGGTAGGGTTTTAGAGCCTATGAAATATTTATATAATTAAAGGTTAATTGAATTAATTAATTTAATTTTAGTATTAAATTAATTTAATTAAAAATTAATTTTTAGTTTAAAAATATAATATTTTAATACTCTAAGAAAAAATAATTTAATATAGGTATTAAATAAAATAAAATAAAATAAAATAAATTTAATTTTTGGAATTAAAATTAAATTAATATCGATATTTAATAAAATATTTAAATGAATTATTTGAATTTAAATAATTAATTTAATTTACTTCAAAGCCACCATACTTAAATTTACTATAATTTAATTTTATCGTGCTGATTAGTCTTGAGAAATTGACTAAACCTGTATATGACTGGTTTATTTATTTAATTAATTTTTAATTTCCTGTGATGAATGTAATTAAATAAGATGGTCTGGGCATCTTCATTTTCCTTGTTTAATATATATAAGGATATGCGTGCCCTGATAAAAGAAAGTTTTTTATATTTTTCACTGCTGAGACCCCCTCACCAGTGTGTGAGTATTTTTGTACCATGATGAGGAAAGTGTAAGTTACAGACAATTCCAAGTACAGGAAAAATCTAGATGAGGAGTGGACACACTGGATGGGGGACGAGCTGCATCATGAATCATGCAACAAATCAGGTATGATTCCCCTAAGTCATGGTTAATCCATTGAGTATAAATAGATCAACCAATAGTAGATTCCCAAGACCATTCAGACCTTTTATTTCCTTTATGAAATTTTTTATTTTTTTATTCTTTTATTTGATAGTGTAAAATACATAAAATAATAAATAGTAAAATGAATAAATAAACGATGAATGTTTTTATATTAATGTTCAGTTGTGATCATGAAAACATAGAATAAAACAATTATAGAAATGTATTACATTTGTTGAAGAAGAAAAATATTAAAAACCCTTATAGAATTATTAAGTCATTAACACCTTCCATCATTTTAATTTGAAAAATACTAGGGTTCGAGGTGCTCATTAGCTAATGTTGAGGGTGCCTCGTACTGCCAAGGAGTTCTTATGAAAGTGATGAGTTGACTTAACTAAAATTTCTAGAAATGAATTATCTAAATATTGCTTGTTTAAAATATAGTGGAAAACATTGAGTAAATAATTTTTATGATTTAAGAAGCTAGAAATTTACTGAATAGATCAAGGAACCATGAGTTAATGTGATTGGCTAGTTAAAAACCTACATTGAACTTTCACAAACCAACCCGGGTCGACCCTGAACCAGTCACCCGAGCCGGTCTGTGACATGGCACGAAGGTCATTCCCGATCCCCAAGGGCTGGAAACTAGTGTCGGGCATCAAAATTTAATAGTTGGGAATGATTTGGCCCATAAAGATAAATAAATAAACCAGAATAAACCGAAAAACATGTGATAAATAAATGACAGGAAAAGAAAGAACTACCAAAACATGACTAACCTGTCCAAGGCTAAGACTCCACGCAACCTCAGGGGTTACTCTCTGATACTGAAACCAAACATCGCCCAAGGAAATCCGAACCAAAGTTGGAACCTACAAGAGAAATTAAAAACAAGAAAACACTATAGGCATGAGTATTAAAACTCAGTAGGTAGGCCCGACTAATCTATTCCCAATGACCCACCTTTAAATAAAGAAAACATTGATTAACAGGTTTGAAATAAAAATATAAAAGTAGAGTTTTTCAAACTCTATATTTTACAAAAAAACATGCATAACCCATTACCCTCTTAATTTGAAATAAGGATCATGGGGATAAGAAAAAGAAAAAAAAATAAAGACACTAAAGAATTATTTTTCTAACGCTGAGTAAAGAGAAGGAAGTTAATTCTTTCCAAAATTATTTTTCTTAAAAATATTTTTAAACATAAACCCAAGTTCACAATTTACAAAGAATAACCTCAAAACCTAGCATAATATTATGGTTTCACATATTGAGGGTAATGATACTAAGGGTATAAGTGTCGGAGGAACATGGTAAAACCTAGGAACTCAGAGGAAGACCAAAACATACTACACATGTGACTCATCCAGAAGGAATGCCCTACTCTATGACGTCGTAACGCCCTAACGCCTGACCATCGCCCTACCTGGCCTGGTCGAGGGGCCCAATCCCATAATAATAAAAACAAAACACCCCCTATTATGGGGCACTTGCAGTACATACCCTAACTAGTGCAACAATCATTCTCGGTAAACCTCTTTTCTATGCTAGATTCCCATGTATATTTCACGAAGGGGTATGCCATAAAATTTAAACAACAAGCCACATATATATATGTATATCACTACACAAACATCACAGACCGACACCGCCCTAACCACCTCAAGGTTAGTCCCCTGCCTTAAAGTAATTATCATATGAGGGAAATCCCATACCGAGGACCCTACCAACTCGCAATCAACTAACTAGGCAAGAGACCCAACCCAAGAGGGGTTTTTCCAAATATCAATTCAAAATACCAACCAGTCCTTTATATTCACAACATTTAACCAAATAATCCTATTCAAAAAAATAACCATGAACAACCATTTCTAAGAACCAAACACACCTTTGAAAACCCATTTAATAAACGCAAATCACCACTTTAATTCTAAAACATTTTTTTTTCAAAGTCCATAGAGACATCGCAACAAGAACATAGCATGAAAACCTATTTTAAAACACCAATCATCATTTTTGGAATCTCTAATACATTTATAGAAATCATAACATGATTTTCAAAGTCATAAACCATGTGTAAGAGAAAAATGGGCAACTTAACCAACACTTGGTGCACAAATCCCAACTAAAATACACCACACTTTCAAAGTCCGTTTTAAAATCAAGAACACACCACTTTATAAACCTTAGTAAAATAAATTACACTTGGGAACCTATTTAAGGAAAACCAACCACCATTTTAAATTTAGAATAAATTTATAAGGGCCAACTGAGCATTTCGTAAACACTTGGTATGCGCGACTTGACAAAAATGTACCACACATTAAAATTTACATTTAAAATTATGATCACCTAAAAAAGTTTCAAAAACATGATTCACACTATTCAAAATTTTTAATAAAACATTTAAAATTTTATAATTTTTTTAAAGAGTAACCACAACTTTTCATAAACAAAACTCATTTAAAAAACCATTTTTCACCAAATTAATTAATCTAAATGCACACCAAATCAATTGAGTAAGTAAATTAATTGGACAAACAATAACTATCTACAAAACCAAATTATTTTATCCCAAATCAATTATTATACTAAAAAAACTAATTAATATTCAACGGATGTGAAAAATACGATCAATCAAAGTATTTCTAAATTTAAAGGGGCGAGACAAAGGGATCCTACCTCAAACGAAGTGCGGACTAGACTAAAATTTTATGGTAGGTAAAAGAACTCCCTGTAGGCCAAAAAAAAACCTAAAAAAATGAGATAAAAGTGAAAAATAAACACTCAAGTTGTCAAGGTTTTATCACTTAAATAAAAACACTAAAAAGGAAAGAAAACTACCGCATGTGAGTTTATCGGGCCAGAGAACTCGCGGCTGGCCGAAGCGGAAGGATGGAGGCCTCATGCAATAGAAGCGGGCATGTTCCATGGAGCCAAACTGGGGGTGGGTACACTTCTGGGTGTCATCTGGTTGTGGATTAGAAGAGGGAGTGCGGACCTGCATGGCGTGAGGTCGGGGCATCGCTGGCTGGTCCGGATTGGCGAAGCGAGAGGCTGTGGCCTGGAGGGCGGATGGCGCAGGAGCTTGAGGGCAAAGGTGATATTGGGTGTGAGGAGATCTAGGACGTGGAAAGGGTTAGGGGCTAATGTATAGGGCTATTGGATAGAGATAAAAGGTGAGGCCAGCTGGCCAGAGGCATGACGCGGGCGGTGGTCAGCAGGCGAAGGCCGAGATAGAGGGGTGAGCATGTCGGGGTTAGATCGAGGGAGGCCAGCGCGACTTGCGCATGAGTAGGGAAAAGAAATTGGGGGTCTGGGTGGCGGATTAGGAAAGAGAGGGGAGAGGGGTGCATTGGGTGCACCTTGCCTAGAAGCAAGGGAAAGGGCGTGACTCCCCCCAGGGTTACCTTTTTTAATAAAACTATTAAATTAATAATAATAATAACAATTCTAATAATAATAATAATAATAATCAAAAAACAATAAAAATACAAATAATGATAACAATAATATAAAGAATAATAATAATAATAATAGTAATGTGATAATAATAAAAATAATAATCATAAAAGTTATAATAATAAAAATGACAATAACCAAAATAATAATAATAATAATAATAACACCTTATTGATAATAATATTATTAATTACGTAATAATAATATTATTATTACAATTTAAACATTTAACTTACTTCACTTACATAAAACTTTATTTATTTAAATTTCTAGACATCTGTGCAGACACTCAGGCTAACGACACAGCTATCGCCCACTGTGCGGTGACCGTACACAGGTCTAAAACCCACTTAAAATGTTAAACAAAAAAAAAAAAAATTAAGTCAGGACCCAGCCTGAACCTTGGAGTGAGAACCAAAATCCAAGAAATAATAAAATAAAAATAAATTAAAACGTCGGGGCATGACATGAACTCTTCGAGTAGTGGAATAGCCAAATCTTGTAGACTATGAGGAGAGGTTCAAGGATCTTTTCCACTAGAATACTCAAGCAACATTGTATTCTAATTTTAGAATATAGGGTTTCTATAATTCGATAAAATAGTGGGAGACATTTAGTTATTTAAATAATAAGTAATGTATAAATCGGTAATCAAGAGAAAATCAAAAATATTCTAGATTTTATTTTTATATAAAATAGAAAGTAATACCATAAGTACACTGTGATTACTTTTGAACAAAGTAAATGTCCTTACCAGTACAAGCTTCCAAATTATAGTTCATGCACTTGTACGAATTACTAAAACATCATAAATTTAAGGTGATGGTGTCCCAAGTACCCATTAATCATCCTTAATAAGTGAGGGTGTAAAAATTCCCGCATGAGATTCATGTATGATGCATATTATGGATATGTAATAATGTTATCATCAACGTCCAATTTTAGTTTTGAATACAACATCAATACATGGATGATTTCCTATGTTTTATCATCTCTAAGAATCTTTCTAGGTAAAAGAGAAGGAATATATGAATAACGTGATTATTACACTAGATATGTGTACATTAAAAGATGGATCATGATATTTAAATGGATCCATTTCTCATATCATTTTCATCCATTTAATTGAGATTTTTTTAAGATTACAAAATTAAAAGTATGTAGAAAACTCTTTGTTACCTTCTAGGTAAGGTTATATAAGAAATAAGAACATTAAAGTATGATTCATCTTTAGTTATTATGGAAAACAAGTTGAAAGAAATGGTGAAAATGCCAATGGAAAGAGTGACACCAAAGGCACCATCACAATATCCTTTAATGAAAAGAGTTATTAAATAGGAGGTTATTTTCTTTTCATATCATGAAATAAAAATCTATGGAATTTTAAATGCCATAAAATAAATTAAAGAAGTAAGTAATCACTTATTATTCAATAATGTTCATCAATTATTTTTAATGTTTTTGTAATAATTTTTGGGTATTGAAAACAATATTCCTATAAAATATGTGTATTTTAATACAAAAACCATGTAACTATATAAATTTTACAATAAGTATCGTGTTTTCTATAAGAATCTGAGAAAGGGTGGTTCCTATGTCAGAAGTGAGAAGCACACAACTTCTAATTTCCAAATAGGTACAAATGGTTGCCATAGGAATGAGTTCCACAAGAGGTGTAGAAGAGGAATATTCCAAGGAAACATACCGCGTAGGAAGGATAAAACCATAGTGGTAGTTTTATATTCATCACAACTAATGATCCATTTTTCATTGTGAATAATAATTTCTACAAGTAATAAGTATATGAAAATTGGATAAGATTTACAAGATCAATTAAAATTCAATAATGGATTTCATGTATCAAAGTACATGGGGATTATTATTTTTAATACTATGGTGGAAATTCAAGTGATAAAATACATGGATGGTACACACATGGTACCAATAAGTCTCGATTGGTATTACCAAGATTTTATTCCTAAGTCGAATTGAATTTTACTTTTCATAGCTATTTTATATAATCATTTTATTGAGAATTTTATTTCAAGACCACCAATCATGGAAGGTGTCTATATTATGCAACCAACAATTGGTGGTCACACCATAAAATGAAAATAATGGGTGAAAGTTGTTGAAATCCAGTTTTATATTAAAGTAACCAACAAGATCTTAGAAAATTCATTTTGAATGAATCATTTACATATGTCTACAATTGGTTAGTAAGATAATTATGGTTTTCCAAGTAAAATATGTTTGGTTACATTGGAAAATAGCTATTGGTTTTATAGTTAGTTAAGAATATAAACTTCAGAGATTATCTTAAAGTATAAATTTAAGTTTTATGGAATAAGGTATATTGAGGTAGATCTAACGGTTGTACATACCTAGTCAATCATACATATACTGACAATGTATTAAAAAGATACAATTTGGAACAATTTGAGAGATAATTGTTACCAATGTCACATGGAATAAATATATCCAAGAAGACATGCATGGGAATAAGAGGATATTAATGTGGTGAGTTGAATTCCATATGATTTTGTGATGGATCAATCATATATTCCATGATATGTACAATAAATGATATTTCCAACATAAATTTTATGATTGTCCAATATCATTTATATCAATGAGAACCGGAATGTAAACAGTAAGAACTATCCATTAGTACTATAGTATGTACATAAGATATATACCTGGAATGTCAAGAGGAAGGAATACTAGTTTTTGAAGGTACAAAAACTAGTATTTCTTGGATCAATGTGATATAATACTATAGTCAGGCTAAGGTGATGAGCGATACAAGATCATACAATCTTAGTGGTATCCATTTCTATAAATACTGATTACGTTGCAACTTCTAAGGCAGCTAAAGAAGTAGTGTAAAATAAAAAATGATTTTTACTAGTTATTGGGATCACACCTAGTAAGTAAAGTTTTATTATATTATAATTATACTACTCTTACCTTCCAAGATGTTAAGTTTTGGTAGTGGAAAAAATTATATATACTCAAGATTTAAATCTCTTAAGGAGTCTTACTCCAGGAGGATAGGTCGCACATAATAGAATAGCTACCCAGTGGGGATGTATAATACCCAAAAATTAAATCCATGACTAACTAGAAACATAATATTAATCATTTGATAGCAAACAAGGATAGTTAGTAAGTTTTCTACAGTACAAGTGGGGGTGTTGTAATAGTGGGTTCTCTAAACCCAACTAAATAATACTTTTTTATTACCATACCAGGGATATAATGAGTTATGCATGATGTACAATTACTATTATAGTGTAGATATTTATGTATCCAGTATTTAAATGGTATTTTTCAAAGATTAATTATAATATCAAAAGGTTATAACAGATCCCATGCTATAATGATAACCATGAGATACTATGATATTAATATTAAACATATGTCATATGGTATATATACATAATACCAACTAGACACAGTTGATGTCTGGATATCAGGTTTTGGGGCCTCATAAGCATTGATACTTCTCATAAAGTTTGCACTTGGTGATCTATGGTAGGTGAGATCATGAGGAAAAACCCTCCAATAGGAACACCACATGTTTTGGGTTTCATTGGATATTCCTATCTATGGATATAAGTATTGGTATCATAACTTGAGATTATCATAAATTCCTTCCATTTGATCACATAATTTTATGAAAGGGGAAAACCATGAAAATTATGTCTTGGTGAGGTAGATTGTGGTGGGTGCATCATTGGTGGTATGATAGAATTTATCACTTCTAAGTTGAGGAAATAATATCTTGGACCGGATTAATTGGGATGAAAGTGCCTTCATCAATCCTTAACCAAGGTAGTCAGAGGTAAGTCCATCTGATTAGATCAACAAACAATAAATCAAGAAAGGATGATGAAACAAGTGCGTGTCATATTTTATGAAATATCCAATGACAAAGAGATTATATTACATATTATGTGTTCATAGGTTGGTTGTCATTGATATGAATATTCCTTATCTCTTTAGCGGACTTTATGGGTTGCTAGAATCCACTCTTGGTCTATGAATACTATTCACTTCTATTGAGATAAGGGCCTAGAGGGTCACACACAATATCATATTTAAGAATCTTCATTATTCTAGAGAATAGGTATATTGGACATGGTAGGCTATACCACGAGGTGTGAGAGTTGTCCAAGTAAATGATCACAATGAATAAATGAATTAATTAACATTTGAGTATAGAATAATTGGGTTGAATTTATTTATTAAAATTATTCATGAGATATTTAGTGAATACATGAAAAAATATTATACGAACAAATATTATTTTAATATTTATGGTTAATTTAATATTAGTAGGAATTACAAGTTAAGTTAATGACTTGGTTTAATCACATAATATATTTAATATATATTACATGTATGTTCTAAAATATAAATAATATTTGTAACATAATTAGTTCACCATAATTATTTATTTATTACTTATTTAGTGGAAATTTAATATACAAGGGCCATGGAATCCTACTAAGGTATTTTGAGCAATCTAATATATAAGTAAAATATGATATCTATTCTAATGACTATTCATTCTAATTTAATGAAAGACTCTATCTTATCCATATTTCTAGAGAGAGAAAATATCTCTTAGAGCACTAATCCAAGGTCTCCTTTGATGGATCAAAGGGATGGGATTGAGGTGATCATCACGACGCCAAGGGATTCGTTAGAGCTCTGTTCCATCACCCATAATTTGATTAATAGAAAGAAAATGGATCCTTGAAGTACATGTGGATTATCTATAGTCGATCATGATTTATATTTGGATCCTTCAAGAAACAATCTCCAGTTATGAGATGCAGTCGAGCACGCTTCGATTCAAACAATGTATTTGTTTAGTTTTATTTTTGTACTTATTAAATTCATGTTAGATCCTAAGACCTCAATTAGGGCTTGGATCAACGAATACAAAAAGTCCCATAACTCTGATGATGAAAAATTTTAAATCCTTGACCCATTGTCTTTCACTGCATGCCTCAATACCGTCATAAATTTCTCGAAGAACCGATACATAGTGTATGGTTTGAAGATCACCCTAAAATACACCCTTTCCACTAGTACCCCACCTCAGAAGGCTGAGAGGTATGAACACTACTTCAAAATCCCCATGATGTCAACTATGACCACCCATGTTGGAAAGGGGAATGGATGGAAGATGAAGTGGTTTTCCAACCAGATCCTTTCCAGCATTCCAATTGGATCTAATATGAGAGGTTGTCTCTAAAGGAATTTGAGCATTTAAAGATGTAAGTTGGTACTCGAAGGAGAGATCATGTTCAGATACTCATACACCCATGTGAATGGAAACCCAACCATACAATAAATAAAATGTCCCACACACACAATAGGGGGTCTTTCCCAAGATGACATGGCGCAACATTTTGTACAAATTTTATAGTACTGGAACCACCAGGTTGATACACTATCCCACTATGAGAATCACAACCACAATAATCATGCTTGTAATCACCCCCATGTGTGCATCATGAACTATGAGTATCCATCCATAGATAAGTTCTATGATGAATCCCGTGAACCTGACTACCAGGGATTTAGGATTCATGATATACCCCCACATGCACCACTAGATCGCCTCCAGAATCCTATAATATGAGTGATCCCTCCCTTGCTATAATATTTTCAGGAACCAACAAGGCCTCCATTGTAGATTTTATATAGTCTCATCCAGAATGAAGATGGACCACTTCTTGAAAGGGGCATACTTTAACCCCATATTGTGCTAATCCTACCCTTGGAATAGATGTAGTAAAGCTCTTTCTATTTCTAACATCTTCTCCCAGTCAACCCAAACATCCTTAGTGGGAAGGAACTCATTATACATGACCCCTTGGAATGGGATCCCAAAAATATGATATAGTTCCCACAAACTGATTACAACCTCCCCATGGTGTAGGTGGAATGTGTTGGTCCCTGGTGACCACCTTTTTAGTAGATATGGCATAATATATGGGTAGAGATTGATGTGGAACTATGAAGTCCACATCACTTCATATAACCCACCTCCTTTAGATCCACCTTAAATTTATAGTAGCATTGGCATGCCTATTGTGAATAGGCCCACTCATCCATAAAGTTTCCACCCTATCACAATTCCCATTCTTCTATTCATCCTTTTAGACATTATTCTAGACCCAACTTGATAATAGCCTCATATTAAGGAGGGGGTATATCCTCAACAAGTGGTTACTAGTTTATGTTGTTCACATCATTCCACAGTGAGTGGGAAATAAGTGATGTGTAGTCTTTAAAATAATAAACCATAGTATACCTGTTCTACTGGTACAACCCATATGAAATTCTAAATTAGTAAGCATACTCATATTGATTAGTATTGGGGATGAACACATCATCCCTCATCCTGAATCTATTTAAAAATAACCACTTGCATAATAAGTATTTGTGTTGTGTCTCCATTAGCAATTAAATGAGTGTTTAATATTCTAAAATAGTCCATAATATCTCTTTGATCATGATATTTACATCCACCCCCTAATGATTATCCATGGCATCAATGTTTTCCGCATACATCTTCAAGACATTGAAAAATTTCAGATCCTAGTTCGTGAAAGTTGGGTTCATGAAGGTCTTGTTCATGAAGGTTAGATACCTTGTGAAATTCTATTAAAAGAATAACTAGTCATAGAATAGAAAAAGTTAAATGAATGGTGAGGATCTAAATCTCAAAATTCTTGAGAAGGTCTTGAGTTTCATGAAAAGAGATAAAGCCCTTATCTTTTGTGAAAAGATCATGGTGCCCTATCAGCCCCTCCCCTATTTATAGGCTAGGGATTGAGTGTAGTTTTGTAAAAAAGGAACCTAGATCAATGGTTTCAGTTTTTTCACCTCAAAATTTGTCCCACACTTTCTCCCATTCAGAGGGGGGCATTTGTCGTTGATTAAAAACACCCATTATGAGATATATCGAGGAATTCACTGGTGGTTTGGGGTGAATTTGAGCCAAAATGGGTAAAAAATCCATTAAAGGGGTTAGATTCATGAATATCATAGCCTTTATGAATGGATATTTCCATATAAAGGTCCTATAGTGTCATTAAGTGAATATTCAATGAATGAAACTAACTTTCATGCAATGTATGTTGAGTTGCGAAGGTCACCAATCCCATCCAAACCTTCATGAAACTCATCTCTAAGATTTTAAATCTCATGAAAATGACCTTATCAACTCCAAAAAATATATAAATATCTCTTTATGCTCCTCATTTATGTAAACAAAACCCTTGTACTTCTTCTAGAAGCTTTGAATTATCAAAAATTTAAATTTCATGAGAAAAAGGATAAATGGATTCCTACAGGTAGCTACATTTTGTTAACAATCTTCAATGGGATCTTGAAACTCAAAGGGTATGGTAGTGATTACTTTCGTGAAGTTTTAGGACCTTCATGATAGAATACACACCATTGAACTTCATGGGGGTTTCATGAGATAATTATCCTTTGTGAAACTAACCCCATGGGAACCAAGACTTACCCAGAGACAGGGCCAACCTGTTTCATGAAGCATTCCATTTCACAAAACCCATGATATTCACAAAACCCACACCTTCATGAAACCCACTTCAAGCATCCATATATTTTTCCTCCTTTCATCGTATATACCTTTAAGAAATTTGAGAGGTAGACATCCTTGTACCCACTCAAACCTGGTTCACTCATTCCTTGAGCTTTCACATGATTAGTATCATCAACCCTCATTTCCGAACTCTTTTCTTCAAGCATGAACTGGATGGTTGTATTACCTATCACTCCTAAATATAGGTACTATAATTCCTCTTGATCCTAATCATAGGCCCCATAACATTAATATCCTTGTTTTCCACTTCACAATTATAATTTTTGTTCTATTTTCCACATAGAGTCATTTGTGTAGTAGACATGTAAATCCCAAAGGTGGAATCATCAAGGGAATAGATTGTATTTCAATTTGATTAGTTATAGTGATGGATCATTCTACCCTATCTGGAAATGGTCTCCCCAGGTGTAATCCATGAAAACATACGAGTTTCATGATGTAAAATTTCTTATCCCCACATCCTAGTCATAATACATTAAATAACATGAAAACATTCTCAGTACATGATTCTAAATTTCATCCTTACCCTATGTGATTAAAAAAAGATGCCTCATGTATGATTTTCATGGGATGCCTCCCCCCAAATCCTAACCTATGAAATGAACACAATATGCCCCATGTAGGATCATCATGGGATGACACATCCTCCCCCACCATAGGGCGTGGCACCCATTTTAGGAATCCCACATGCATAAGCACCACACCATCACTTGCGATCTCTCTTTCTGTGATGCAAACATCCTTACTACATGCTATTATACCATATAGACCGGTCCTGTCACATGACCTTAAAATATGGAATCTAATTACATGGGTTTTGACCCACGTATCCTAAGATTTTATGAAGGATGTCTCATTGAGGTTCAATATTGACATCCCAAAACACATAGGATGCCTCCCTAAGGTTCAATATTGATCCCGCAACATCAGCATTAAATTTTCATGTCTTCCCCTCCAAATATAGGACCTCAAAAGTGTGATCATTTTATACCTAGGTCAAACTAAACACCACCTACCTATCCTACAATATATTAAACCAATGACCTACATGTACCCATAAGATATTAAACCTATGACCTAGCTATCCCCAAAATACTTTAAAACTGTGACCTACCTATCCTCATAATACGTTAAACTCGTGACAAACTTATCCCCACAATATGTTAAAATTTTACCACCCTATCCCTACAATATGTTAAAACTGTGACCAAACTATCAACAAAATATTTTAAACCTATAATCAAGTCCAATAATTATATAATAACCCCTAACTCATATAGCATACATGGGATGCTTGAGGTGTCGAGCCTTGAATGCCTTGTGTTCATGAAATAAGTTTCCCTGTAGCAGGTATGGGATACCTTAGGTTCTCCTCCCAAGATGACTCATATAAGAGATCCCCTCAATTTGAATGCGGATGAATTTTATAGATTCCCAACATTCCCAATATTTGTAACCATCACTAGCTCGAAAACCAAGGCATTTACCCTGTTACAACAACAAACAACGTAATGAAGTGATGCCCACCTCAAGATGACATTGGGAATGAGGTTCATGAACATATCTTATATATTTATGGGAGACCTGGATAAGATATGATATCTATAGAAGAATCCATGGAATTATTATCCAACATTACATCATCACCTTTTGATCAAGGTGATAACATCATTAACTATGGTGGTAGAGGTTTCCTGCCTTTGGAAAATAAGAATGTGGGGCAGCTCACCCTGGAGAGGTTATGACTCATCCAAGGATATTGATCACTCAAAAAGAGCTAAAAATGCACATCCAAAACACATGATGCATGACCCTGATATAAATAATAGTAGAATAGTTATGAAATGGGAGAAAAAATGAAATTTTATTGATATTTAGAGCTTATTGGGCTTGGTGGGGTATTAACACAAGTTTTTAAGATATTTCTTGAAGATGAATTCTCCAATGAAAACTCTAACTCATAAAGTATTGAATTTTATTTGGTATTTGAAATGAAAAAATTATTTTGATATTTTGAAGAATATTTTTATCTTTTCATTAGTGTTGAATCTTACAAAGGTTGTTTAGGGATATGTCGTCTTTTGTGAAACATCTAGTTTGGGTTTGGGTTATGTTCTCGAGTAGTTTGACCACATAGTGACCCATAGTTATAGAAATATTAGGCCACCTAATAATAATTATCCAACCCATAACCATGATATTCCAGCCATGATGCATGATCTTATGTTTTGGTGAAATTACCTTTTTAAAGAAAGGTTTACCATTTATTCTGATAAAAAGCTTAATTTATATCTTATCTAAAAAATATTTTTATCCTCAAATAAAGGAATTGGATGGTTTACCTATAGTACTTTGATTTTAAAATTTCCTACACCATTGGTAATGGGAATTTCATTGCTAATGATTTGAGAAGAAAAATTCTGACCCATGCCATGAAAGAATCATCAGAAGAGTGGAATGTGATGGATCTATTTGCTCAGTTTCATTTGGGATTCTAGGAGAGTGAGTATGAGGTTTCTTTGACAAGTGTGCAGTTGAACTCCTCTTTTTTCGAGATAATTATTCAATATAAGCATCCCAATGATGATTTTCATAACACCAGGGACTAAGTTTATGGTGGGGAGACTATTGGTGAGTGGTCATTATCCTTAGAGTTCATCCTATGATTTTAGAGTAGATAGGTCATATCTTTTACAATGATAAAGGATGTGATTGGGGAATATCGTAGTTCCCTATAGGTGGTGAACCTAGGTACCATGAAGATGTTATATGACACGAAGTGATGATTTGAGTGGATAGGTATAATAGAAGGCATTGATGATTTTGTTTCTCATTGATATACTTTTAAATAGTCCAATGAAAAGCACTATAAACCTTTGGGTTTGATTCAACCCCTTCTGATTTCAAATTCGAGGTGGGATGATATTTATATGGAATATGTGGTTGGGTTATAGCATACCCATTAAGGGAAGAATATTATATCAGCTATGATTGATCATTTGAGAAAATCACCTCACTTTATTCCCATTCTTGATAAAACCAAATTTATGAATTTTTGAAGTTTCTATGTGAAAGAGATTGTTGAATTTCATGAAGTTACATTTTGTTATAGTCTCTGATAGGGATCCTCTTTTTACTTATTGATTTTAGAAAGGCCCATAGTAGGTGATGTGATCCTAGGATAGATTGAGCATGGAATATTATCTACATATGGATGGCTAGAAAGAACAATATATATAGATTCTTGAGGACATGATTCATGCATGCATTCTTGAATTTTGTGGATCTTGGGATTTCCATTAATTACTTTTCAAATTTTCCTATAAAAATAGTGACAAATCTTCAATTCATATAGATTCTTTTGTGTCCTTGTATGGCCAACCTTGTAGATCTCTAGTTATTGGTGAAGTTTCCTTGGTTATAACAAGTTTGTTTCAAGATATGAGGATGAATATTAAGTTGATTTATCAGGTAATGGTGATGGAACCTAAATAGTACAGATACTATACTAACCATTGATGTAGACCCTTATAATTTTTGGTTTGTGGCCATGTTTTTTTGAGAGTTTCATCTCAGTTGGGTCATCGATAACCTAAGAAGAAAGGAAAGATTGAGATAATATTTATGGATCCTTTTGAGACTATTGAGTAGGTGGGAAACATGGATTACTACTTAGCCTTACCACCATAGTTTATTTCAATGCACTAATTTTTTTACGTATCACAAATCAATAAGTATATTTCTGAAAATTCTCATATCTATAGCGGAAGGACCTTGATGTGGAACATGATTTATTTATGACTGAGAATCCTATTCAGATTATTGATTCTGAGAAAAAGGACCATAGTGGGAAATATATAACTTTGGCTCATGTACCATGGTAACATGGTTCTTATTCTCATGAGAATTGGGAGTGTGAGGCACTGATGAGAGAGTAGTGGCCTCATCTATTGGTTATGAAGTCTTCTTGATAGGGTTTATGGGGATAAAACATTTTTATGGTGAGGAGGTTGTAACATACCATTTCTAGTTTTTATGTATATTCTTGACCCTTGTTTAGATATTTCCTTTTTGGGACTTATTTTGGGGTCATTTCAGGAGTTTTTTGAAAATTTTTGAAGTCTCGTGAACTGTGCATGGTTGGCTCCCAGTTAGGGAAAGATGTTCAATTTGGACCAAAAGATCGTAAACCCTATGTTGGTGCTCTGGAGGGGGGATAATTTATCCAAAATGTGTAGACTTACCCTTCAAACCATACACCCATGGATAACAGGTGTTTCATGGTTATTTCACATTTAAACTAATCATGTGGACAAACCATTCACCCTCTCCAAAATCCCAGTAAGGGTGCATAGGTAGGGAACACAGTTACTACTAACCATGCAACCTAACCAGGAAACTTATACCTGGGTTTTTAATCCCATGAAAAATTTAATTAAATTACCAAGACCCGCTATTTATCCCATAATCACCCCATTCAACCCTAATCATTTTACTTGGATTTTCTAGGCTCTCTAGAGGATTTCTTAGCTCCTAAAACCCATTCTATTGCGAATTGAAGTTCCAGTGAAAAATATTGATTCCTCTATAGTATGTGGTTTATCTTTTATTTTGGGTTTTATCTCTCCTACATTTCTCTACCTTTTTAGATTTTTGAATCTGAACATTGTTGATGGAATATATATTGGTTTTGCCATATCTTGTTGGATGGTTTGTGATTCTCAATATTTCTTCCTAAATATTCTTCTCCACCATCATTCTCCATTGGAGTTTCCCATTTTGGCGGTTGATTTTATTTATCATGTGATCAAAATTAGGTGGTTCCATAAGGATTTACCAGATAATTGAAACCCTAAATTTCTTGATTTAATTGAAATGATTTTTCAATTGATTTATAAAACCTTGGTTTGAGATTTCTTGATGATTGATTTAAAAAGTACATGTAAATTATGAACAACCCCAATTTTAATGGAATTGAAATTGATGGGAAGATTCTTATAGAAATAATTTATTAAAATAATAAATGATTTGATGAAATGAATTGATGTTGAATCTTTAAAAAATTTGGTTTAAATGAAGGATGATCTTGAAAGGCATGAAATTAATGAAAACCCATGACTTGGTTTTGAAATTGAAAAGGCATGATGAACATGAAATTGGGATTTAAAAATGTAAATGATGAATTGATTTGAGATGATTGATTTTACTATAATGGATGGATGGATTGATTGAATCTCATGTGAGCCTGAGTAGTTAGTGGGTTATTAGGACAAGCTTGCAAAGGCTTTGATTCCCTAGTAATGAATTGACGATAAAAAATCTTACTGAAACTAGTTAAACATGATTGTCCCTGATGGGATGTTGATTGATTAGTCCCATTTCCATGATCCTAGGTATGTGTGCACACATAATTTAAATGTTATTTATGAATGAGTAGTGCATGGATATTATGGCCTGTAACTAACATAACTGAGGGAATATGACCATGATTCATTTTTTTTACTTGATTACGCAGGCCATTGTTTATAGAATTGTTTTATTCATGCAAGTTGTTTTATCTAAATGTTTTATATAAATTTTCCATTTAAACCTATTTTTATATACATTACATCAATTTATTTGAAATAATTTTTTTATTTAAAATATGTAAATGTTATGCCATGATTTTTTTTATTTAAATTGAAATTATAAATGGTTTATTATTATAAAATTTCTTGTGGAATCCTTAGTTGTATCCTACTGTACTATTTTTCTCACAACCTATATTTTCCTTCTTGGATTTGTATATCTTGTTATTCCAGGTCCAATTAAAGGGAATGAACCACATGGAGGTGGTAGGTGTGCTTGATTTGTGGGACCTAGAGTGATGGATTTGACTTGTGGATATGTTTTCCACTGATTTCATTGGATTTTTCCTGAGTTTTTCCTTATCAAATGTTGTGTATTTTTATGATATACTATTTAGGATATTTATTTATCTATCTACTTGTGGTACTTTCTCCTCTAGAAGTGTTTGGAATATTGATTGTGTTTTTTTTATCTTCCACTATTCTTTCATTATTGTGGAAAACCATTCTCTTTGCTGTTGTTATGATTCTAGGTGCTAGTCACCAATTTTTGGGGATCTGGAACACCCTTCAGGATATGTTAGGACCAAATTGGGTATCAGTGTACCATAGTTACTAGGATTGTTTGTGATAATCAGCGAGGGGTGAAAACAATAAATTCATCTAAAATGAAGTTAAAAAGTTAACATTTTTATTTCAAGATCCTTTTCCTCCAGTTGTGGTATTCTTTTACTAATAAGACAGTGAACATGAGAAAATGTAGTTACTTTATTTATTTACATTTAATAAGAACAATTTCATACTTTGTTTATGATTCAATGAATTTAAACACTATATATTATTTAAATAAATGAATATTCATGATGAATTTTTCACGCTTGAAGAACTTAAATTTACTTTTAACGGATCATAAGATTCATAAAAGAATGAAAATTCATTCCTTATTTCTCTAAATATTTAACAAAACCAAAATGGTTATCAAAAGTTATATAATATGGATAAATATAATACATTAATCTCTAAAACCTTAATAACATCCCCTAAAGTTCAAAATAATCCATTCCATGAATAGTAAACCTTTATAGTCTTCCAAAATATATCTGATAAAAAATTTGAAATTTTGATCAAACATTTATCCCCAGACAACATAAAGTGTCTCATATTGTCACATACCAAACATGTGAATAATTTTATCATATATTCTCTAGAATATAATAATAACTTCCCAAAATAACCCAATTTAGAATAAAACCACTATAAAAACATATAGGCTTCCACAAGTTAACTGAATATTTATCCCTTAAAATGAAATCCCATCCTAGAAAATAATATCCACTTTACATTAATCCTATAATATTCCCAAAAAATATAGTGAAATTCTTTTGAAATAACTTGAATCACTTACTAACTAAAAAAATTTTCAATCCCATTGTTATCTATATGATAAAACAACAATTCCAAAATTATAATAACCATATTTACCTTAACTTCCAAAATCATATTAACCCTTAAGGTTATTAATACCTTTCAACACAAATTCACAAAATTCAAATTTTATAACCCTTCCATAAAAATTAATTATATTAAATATCAATAGAGTAATATTTGGATGTCAAAATACTATCAATGAACACCCATTCATCATAATTATCAAAACCTAATACAAAAGTACATCAATCATTCAACTTCATTCATAAAATTTTAACCAAGATTTTCTATTCTATTCCATAATACTTCCTTTTTACAATTAGAGATATGAATCATATCTCAATCTAATCCTATTTTCTTTTAAGGGTAAATTCTAAAATAATTCAGACCACTTATATGTTACTTATAGATTATTTATCTACAGTTATATATAATATAAAACTTGTAATCCTTTATTCACACAACCTTGCTGATCCTTCTCCCAAGATTTAATAATATCAACATTTCAATGATAAGTTTATTTCTTGATACCCTATTTCTATACATTTAAAATATCTTTATGTTCCTCTAATACATTTTCAAAAGTTATCTTCTGATATTCTTGATATGTAGGATGTTGAATCCTTTACTTCCCACAGTTCTTGTCACCTAAAATTCTATGAAACTCCATATTTATCTTATTTTGTATGTTAGGAAACTCACCCAAGTTGATATTGTAACTAATATAACAAGATAGATGACTAGTCATAATCAAAAGGTTTCACATTCCAGTTCTCATTTCATTTTCTTTCTCAGGAGGATAATCATTTCATTGTCCATCACATTCAGTGTTAACATGGTTCATTCTAGTTTGATCTATTGAATGATACCAAAAATCATATTATAATCAATAATAACTATAGTGGTAAACCACATAATCATGAAAATAATTTATAGGATGTCTAAATATTAACACATTATTTTCAATCTATGACACTATTGGTTTAACCTAGTTCATTCAAGGTCATCATCTATTCAAATAATTCATAATGGTTTATAAAGAAAATGTACATTAATCTATGTATATACCCAGGGAGTGTCAAACTAGGTGTGTAGGAAGGGAACACTCACCGTGCACCAGAATGATGATCGAGATATACCCAATTTTTTTAGGGTTATTACCCCAAGATGTATCTGTATCAAAACCACATACACTTATAGTATCCAAAAAAGGATGTATCACTAGGAAAACTATATAATCTATGTAACACCCCAAGGTTTAAAAACAATAAATGAAATGCATGAAACTCTATTTTAAGTAGATATTTATAACTAGCCTTTAAACAAAATTTTGTTGCTTTTATGTTTTGAATTTCGAAAAATGGTCATCTACAATTGTGTTCAGTAAGTTATTTGGAGTCTGATGAAACGAACTTGTTTTTTTGGTGAATAGTAACATACCCTTATGAATAGTAATATGAATAGTAATATGACCCTAATGAATAGTAAATTGTATTATTATTTTATTTTCTTAAGGATTTAAGATAATGACATCTTGGTTAATTTTTAATGTGATAGAAAAGTAATTATAGAATTAAAATTGATAATTTTTGAATTAAGTATGATTTTATTTAAAAATTAAATTAATAATATTTAAAAAATTATTTTCAAAAAATGGAGTTCATTTTTAAATTCTACATGTCTAAAAATTATTATGGGGAATTTTAGGGATTTTTCTAAAATTCTCGAATTTTTAATGCATAGTGAAATATGGTAAAATATCGTATATTCAAATTATTAATTAAATACACTATTTATGACATCATAAGTGATTTAAGAACATTTGGTTCGAACTCAAATTCAATTATAAATATTTTTGGTCAAATTAATTGAGATTATTCATAGTCTTGAGCAAAAATATTATAATAATGATTTAAATAACGCAAAATACCTCCTCTCCACTATAAATACCACCCTAATTCCCCTATTACTCCCACACCTCTAAGCCCTTGAGAATTATCTAATTTCTGCAAAATTACCTCTCCAATCTCCTTCTCCATGTCCAATTCCTTTTGGTCTCACCCAAATTTTAAAATCAAAGGCTTTAAGAAGGGTCTCAAGGAGAAGAGATCAAGAGGTAAGAAATCCTCTTCCTTTTCCTATGTTTTCCTTTCCTTTACTTTTCTTTTATTATACTATCTTCCCCTCATCTCATCCAAGAGTCATGAAAGCTCCATAAATATTTTTTATTTTTTATTTTCTCATGTTCATGGAAAAATCATCATTATTATTCTTCTCCTCCCCCACTTATTCAAGGAATAAAAACATTGTCCGTGATGTGTCGAATTACCGACATCATGGACGATGTGATTTCAATTTTCTTTAATTCCTTCAAGTTTGGTCATGAAACCATTTTTATTGTCGAACCAGGTTATAATATATATACTATGTATCATCCATGGTTTTTTAAAAATCTTTTACACATGTTTTTAATTTATAAAAAAAATGAGGTCATTATTATCAAAGAACCACTAAAATGACCTAAACAAATATTAATAATATTTTTAACTTATGAATCATCATAATTTCAGAATTCAAAATGATAAATGGTATAATTTATGGTTTTTTAAATATGTAACTACAATTCCATTCCAATTTTGGTGTTTCACTTTCAATCAACAAGAATATCCACCATGAACCGATCATGGAAACCATGTAAAGAACACATCCGAAGCAATGTAAATAACAAAATATTACGAATAAATGTGTCAAATTATTTTGTAAAACGATCATATAAGGTGTTATAAACATTAATATGTTTTATTAAGATTTTAATAACACTCTTTTAACATCCATTATATAAGTTTTAAACACTTTTTAAGTAAGAAGAACCTGAGGTAAGGGAATTCTTAACCCAATTTCCATTCTTTGGGTTAACCTTCTTCTTTATTAATTATGTAGTATTAATATTGTTGGTGTGATGAAATTTTGTTTAAATTATGTTGCACTATTTGTATTTAAATTTTATACAAATATCCATTTCATTATATTAATTCTCACTCCATTTATATTTTATGGGACTTTCCTTTAAAAATCCTTTTAAAACTATCTTTAATAAATCCCAAAAGGATTGTTTTTTATGTGTATGGCATGAGTGGTTTATCTTGATTTCAAGATAATTTATTACCCTGATATTTTACTTGGACATTATTTGGGTTGGGTTGTTCCCATTATAGCTCAAGATATGTTGGGTAGATCCCATTATAGCTCAAGATATGACGGGTGCGCCCCATTATAGCTCTCCAATGCATTGGGTACTATGGAGCTGTAAGTTGACCAAAAGGTTATTACACATGTAAGGGTGAATGTAAGAGTTATATGGTAAATATTTTACAAGGAAAATACATTATGTTTCTATGAATATGAGTTTTTATGATTATGGGTTTTAATGGTTTTTATGTTATCACTTGACTAACGATTTCTTTCTTTATATCCCTTACCGAGTTTTATACTCATCCCAAGTTTGTAATTTTTTTCACAGGATATAAGTATGGGTAAGAAAAATAAGAGAGATGTTATGAATGATATAGATGGGTTTCAAAGAAATATTGTTTTACCCTTTAATGTTTTATATTAAAAAAATGGATACTTTTTTTAGTAGTATCCTCTTGTATGAATGTGGTATATTATTTATGTAAGGTATCCTATTCTATAAAACTCTAAACCCTAAAAGATCCTCATTTTGTAATAATGTATATTCTTGAATAAAATTCAAGATTAAGTAATGTTTTAATGTCGTGTCCTTATAGTTGGTATCATAGGATGGTTTAGATAACTTTAGGGGTTGAGATGATATTAAATATTACCATAAATGATTTTTACTCTATGGTAATTTGAAATTTTATAGAGTTTAAGGATTACCATGTTGCTTCATCTAGGTTATGTTTTCATAGAATGGTTTTTTTTAGAATAAATAGGGAAGCTGAAGTAGGAAGGCACTAAGAGGATAATTTTTGTTCGAATCTGCAGCCTGAAATGGTGGGAATCGGATCCAAACAGTTTGTGACAGCAATGGATTAGTTGTATCAATAAATAAACGAGATTGTTATCTATGACAGAGAGGAACATGATATAACATGAAAAACATGTCTTTTTTGGAGAAGTTTATGAGGTAACATCCTCTAGCATTCAGTGGAACCACATATCTATTGATAGTCGGAGGATGGATCGAAGCTCTAGAAAAGATATTTGAAGTCATGGGATGTTTGGAATGTCAAAAGGTAATACTAGAAATTTATAATTTGGAAGATGAATCCAATCAATGGTGGTCTTTGGTTAAGAATACGATATAAAAAGATGATCTTGATAGTCTAGAATGAGATTATTTTAAGAGCCTTTTTCTAGAAAAATATATTCCCAAAATTTTTTTGACTCAGAATGGAGAAAAAATTCTTGGAACTAAATAAGAAATATGATGATTCTGTGGTAGAATATAAAGACAATTTTACAAGACTGACCAGGTGTGTACCAAATTTTACTCGGGATTTTGAAAGTAAAATTAATAGATTTTTCTCTGGTTTGAAACCATTTTTGTGAAGATATTTGGATTCATAAGAGTTTAAAAGCTATGAGAAGCTTGCTCATTGTGATGAAAAATTTGAGATGAAGTTTTCTGAAACATATGTGCCTCATTATGACAAGAATAAGAAGCAGTTAGGTTTTCATGCAATGGGGAATAACTTGTCAAATAAGTTTAGAGGTATGAAAATGAATTTACCTTCTTGTGAAAAGTGTGGTAAAAGGAATCCTAGTGAATGCCTTGTAAATTCTAGGAAATTCTACTGATGTGGAATGTTTGGAAACATGTCTCGTGAGTTCAAGGAAAATGATCCAAATATTAATGATAATTTGATGGTGAGATGATTTAATTGTAAGGAATTGAGTCATTTTTCTAATGTTTGTCCGAAGCTAGTTACTCAAGCAGGGAATCAGAAATATTGGAAGTAGAAGGGTTTGTTAAAATCATTTGCAACCACTTTAGTAGATGTTGATCCATCAATTGAGGTGGTATCAGGTATATTTCTTATTTTTAAAATTTTTTCAAATGTTTTATTTAATTTAGGGTCTACACATTCATTCATTTCTAAGAAATTTTCAGAAAAATTGGGAATTCAAACTCATGAAATGAAACAAGATCTCATGGTAAAAAACCTGGAAGAAATATTATGGAAAAAAGAAATTATAAGAATCTGGATATCCTCGTCTATGGAAAGAGTTTACCTATAAAACTTATTTTTTTCCTCTAGTAGAGTTTGATGTAATTATGGGTATGAACTGACTTTCTATTTATCATGATAATATAGACTATAGAGAAAAAGAAGTTGTTTTTTAGAAATAATTTTAGTTTTTATACAAGAATGAACCCAAACCATTAATAACATATCAGGAAGATAAGAACTGATAAAGGAGGGAAATGAATGTTATGTTGCTCATATTTTTTAAGATAAGGGAACTATCCATATTAATGATGTACCAGTAGTAAATGAGTACCTAGATGTTTTTCCTGATGATTTTCCTGGTGTTATTACTAATTGAGAGTTTGAGTTTAATATTGAATTAGTTCCCGATGCTAGGATAATTTCTTAACCTCCTTATCAAATATCCCAAATGGAACCTCTATAATTGAAAAACCAATTGCAAGAATTATTAGATAAAGAATTCATCTGACCCAGCACTTCACCATGGGGAGATTTTTTCTTGTTTGTTAAGAAAAAAATAAGCTTCAATGAGACTTTACAATGATTATAGAGCCTTGAATAACATTACTATTAAAAACCAGTAACCTTTTCCTCATATTAATGATTTGTTTGATCATATCTAGGGAGCGTAGTATTTTTTGAAGGTTAACCTGAGATTGGGGTACCATCAATTGAAAGTAAAGGATGAATACATCTCAAAGACTACGTTCCATACTAGATATGGTCATTATGAATTTTTAGTTATTCCTTTTGGGTTAACTAATGCACCCAATATATTCATGGATCTTATGAATAGAATATTTCATGTGTTCTTGGATAAGTTTGTGGTTGTGTTTATTGATGACATTCTGGTATATTCTTGAAGTAAAGAGGATCATGAAAAACATATAAGGGTTTTTTTAAAAACCTTAAAAGAAAATAAACTTTAGGAAAAATTTAGAAATTGTGATTTTTGGTTGCAACATATTTCTTTTATTGGAAACATTGTAAATAAGGATGGAATAACAGTTGATCTTTCCAAAACAAAAGTGGTTAATGAATAAACAAGACCTAAAAATGTTATAAAGATTCATAGTTTTATTGGATTAGAAAGTTATTGCCAATGGTTTGTTGAAAACTTTGCATGATTATATAGCCTAATAACTAAGTTAACATGAAAAGGGGTTAAATTTATTTGGATAGAATCATGTGATGTTTGTTTTCAGGAACTGAAGAAGAGATTGGTGAATGCTCTAGTTTTGGCCCTGCCTTCCCTAAATGGTGAGTTTGTCATCTACAATGATGCTTCATTGAAGGAACTTGGTTGTGTTCTGATGCAAAATGATCAGTTAATTTCTTATGATTAAAGGAAACCAAAACCTCATGAGTTAAATTATCCCAGACATGATTTGGAATTGGCAGCAATGGTTTTTGCCTTGAAAATTTGGAGGAACCATTTATACAGATCCAAATGTAAAATCTATATTTACCATGAAATTCTAAAATATATATTCACTCAATAGGAATTAAAATAAGGAAGAGAAGATGGATTGAACTAATAAAGGATTATGATTTCATGATAAATTACCATATAGAAAAAGAAAACAAAGTGGCAGATGCATTGAGTTGAAAACATCATGAATCATTAACCATGTTACGTTTGAAACATGATCCATTGATTAATGATTTGATGAATTTTTTCTTAGAAGTTGTTGGTGCATGGAATACATCTGTTTTGTTTTAGGTTTTAGTGCATTCGTAGTTATTAAACAGAATTAAGAAAGCGCAGAAGGAAGACCATGAGCTACAGAAAACGGTATAATAGGTTAAAATGGGTAAGTTTCCAGAATTTAACCATTGATAAATATAGTTTTTTAAAATTTAGAAAAAGGTTATGTGTGCCTTGTGATTACAAGCTAAAGAAAGATTTGTTGTGTGAAGCTCATAGTTCTCCATTTTCATCTCATCATGGAAGTACTAATATGTACAAAGAACTTCAAGAGTATTACTAGTGGGATGGAATGAAAAGGGATATTTCAAAATTTACTATGAAATTTTTGACATGTCAACAGGTGAAATTAGAGTGACAATTACCAAATGGGGCGCTTCAGCCTTTTCTAGTTCCAGAGTGGAAATGGGAGAATATATCCATGGAATTAGTGGTGGGAATACCTATGAATTCTCGAGGTAACATTATTATTTGTGTTATTGTTGATCAGCTGACAAAATCTGTACATTTCCTTTATATTTGAGATACAATGTAATTGGATTAGAGTTGTCGACTATAACTCAAAGAGATTGTCAGGTTACATGGAGTTCCTCTTTCCATTGTATCTAATCGGGATCCCAGGTTCACTTCTAACTTTTGGAAGGGGCTTCAGAAGTCATTGGGAATAGAATTAAATTTCAGTATAGATTTTCATCCTCAATCAGATGGGCAGTTATAACAAATGATACAAACATTGGAGGAAATTATTCAAGCTTGTTCAATGAACTACCAGGGAAGTCGGGATCAACATCTTTCTTTAGTTGAGTTTTCTTACAATAACTGTTTTCATTCCAGTATAAATATGGAACCTTTTGAGGAATTTTATGGAAAGTGGTGTAGAACTCTAGATTTTTGGGATGAAGTTGGGGAAAAGAAGTTGATGAGAACAGTATTAATAGAGGAAGTGGATGAGAAATTTAAGATGATCCAAAAAAACATGAGGAAATCTTAGAGCAGGCAGAAAAGTTATGCAGATAACAGAAGGAAAGACTTCTCTTTTGAGGTAGGTGACCATGTTTTCTTTAAAATCCCTCCATGGAAAAGTGTAATGTGTTTTGGTAAGAAAGGAAATATAAGTCTACGATTCATCAGTCTTTTTAAAATCCTGGATAAAGTTGAACCAGTAGCATGCTGAGTAGATTTTCCTCCAAGTTTATCTTAGGTACATAATGTTTTTCATGGTTTGATTTTGAGAAAGTATGTTCCAGATTCATCACATGTCTTGAGTCCAGAATCAGTTCAGCTAGAAGAGAACATTTATTATGAAGAGAAACCAGTTTGGATTCTTGATCGAAGGGAATAGGTATTGTGGAATTAGGTAATCCACTAGGTAAAGGTTTTTTAGAGAAACTACATTGTTGAAGAAGCAACATGGGAATAAGAAAATGCTACAAGGAAAAGGTACCCTCAATTTTTAATTAGTAAATAAAATTACGAGGATGCAATTTCTAGAAAGTGGGGATAATGTAACACCCCGAGGTTTTAAAAAATTAAATGAAATTTATAAAACTTTTTTTTAAGTAAATATTTATAACTATCGTTTAAATATAATTTTTCTACTTCTATGTTTTGAATTTTGAAAAACGGTCATCTATAATTGTGTTCAGTAAGTTATTTGGAGTGTTATGGAACTAACTTGTTTTTTTTTGTGAATAGTAATATACCCTTATGAATAGTAACATGAATAGTAATATGACCCTAATTAATAGTAAATTTTATTATTAATTTATTTTCTTAAGGATTTTAGATAATGATATCTTGGTTAATTTTTCAATGTGATATAAAAGTAGTTATAGAATTAAAATTGTTAATTTTTGAATTATGTATGATTTTATTTAAAAATTAAATTAGTAATATTTAGAAAGTTATTTTCAAAAAATGGAGTTCATTTTTGAATTATAATTTTCGAAAAATGGTTAGGGTTAATTTTTTGGATTTTTATGAAATTCTCAAATTTTTATTGAATAGTGAAATACTGTAAAATACCGTATATTCAAATTATCAGTTAAATACACTATTTATGACATTACAAGTGATGTAAGACCATTTTTTTCAAAATAACTTTCCATTATTACTATTTGGGATCACATGAATTGATATTATTCATAGTATTGAGAAAAAATATTATAATAATGATTTAAATAATGTAAAGTACCTCCTCTCCTCCACTATAAATACCACCCTCATTCCCCTCTTCCTTCCACACCTATCAAGCCTTGATCATTGTCTAATTTCAGAAAAATTTCCTCCCCAATATCCTTAACCATGTCCAAGACCTTCTAGTATCACCCAAAGTCCAATATCAAATGCCTTAAGGAGGATCTTAAGGAGAAGAGATCAAGAGGTAAGAAATCCTCTTCCTTTTCATGCACTTTCCTTTCCTTTCCTTTCCTTTTATTATAGTATCTTCCCATACTCTTATCAAATAGGAATGAAATCTCCCGAAATATTTTATATTCTATATTTTCTCATGTTCATGGAAAATTCATCATCATTCTTCTTCTCCTCTCCAACTTATTTAAAAAATAAAAACACTGTCTGTGATGTGTTGAATTTCCGACATCGTGGATGATGTGATTTTAATTTTCTTTAATTACATAAAGTATGGTAATGAAACCATTTTTATGGTTGAAAAAGTTATAATATATATACTATGTCTCATTCATGGTTCTATAATTCTTTTTTACACATGGTTTTGATTTATAAAAGAAAATGAGGTTGTTATTATCAAAGAACCACTAAAATGACCTAAACAAATATCAATAATGGTTTAACTTATGAATCAACCTAATTTCAGAAATCAAAATGATAAATGGTATAATTTATGGTTTTTGAAATATTTAACTACCATTATATTCCAATTTTGGAGTTTCACTTCCAATTAACAAGAATATCCGTCATGAACCGATCATGGAAACCATTTAAAGAACACACCTGAAGTATAAGGCCCTTGCCTCAAACCTTACTTAATCTTGAGTTATTACAAGATTACACATTGAGGATCTTTTCGGGTTTAGAGTTTTAGAGAATTAGATCATAAAACTTGCATTACATTCCACATATAAACAAAGTGGTTACATAAAGATAGTATTCCTCATTCCCATCAATGGAAACACATTTGAATTAAAACATGGATTCTTTTTGACACATCCTTGACCCTATCATCTTATCATGTACCTTTCCCTTGACCTGTGAAAAACATTTCAAAAACTTGGGATGAGCATAAAAACTCAGTATGGGTTATAGAAAACATGAAAAGGAAACATGAGTTCATATGTACATAAGAATGAAATCATACTTTACCCATAAAACATAGGCACTTTAACACGCCTCATAAAATCATGAATAAATCATAGAATCCATAAGACATAAAGGTAACTTGAGGCATTCATAACATTCTTACGTAGGGAGTAACCCTCTTGGTTACGTTTGGAATACCCATCACAGTATATTCCCTGAAAATATCTTCGGAGAAACCTTAATGTTTCACTCCTTCGCGTTACCCAATGCATTGGAGAGCTATAACGGGCTCACCCGCCCTTAGTTTATCACGGAACCACCCGTTCTTCATAATAATGCCCAAGAACCTCAACATAATCGTATCACATAAAACATGCATAAAGGAAACATAAAATTTCCACCATTCAATCACAAGATATCAATACCACACATTGATATAAAAATATTATGAAAACCATTTTCAATACCAAAATAAAAGAAAAGTAAAACATGGTATTTATTTTTCTTTTAAAAAGAAGGAATGGCTTGTAGAAGAAGCCGAAACTCAAATAACGGTTACGACGGCGGAGAAGTCGTTGTCGCCGCATACGTACGACAAAAACATTCCCTTTTGTCGTTTGGTAAACGCTTCGTATAAAAAAGATTCCTTTTGAATAAACGTAAAAGTCAAAGGGGTTTATACACCGTATAAAAGAAGGTTGTGTATAAAACAAAATATGCCTCATCGAAAGGAGATTGAGACGAAATCCCATACCTCGTATCTGACTTGACCCGACCGTTCTTTAATCTCCTGAATAATAAACTTGAGTTAATCTCTACTTGATTATGAATCTTTTTCAAGTTCATTATTCCTTTTATACCATGTTATGAACATCATGTAATCAGTTAAGTTAATAATGTTCATTTTGTCGGTATTTGGTTCTTAAGTCAAAAATAGACCTCTTACACTTACGTGTTGTTAATTTGGTCAAAGATTCATTATATTCAGAATGTTATTCATGATGTAGATATCATATATGTCATATATATCCAGTACATTCATGCCTTATAGTATTACATAATCATAGAGGTAAGAAATGAAATGCACCGTTCATGGAGACGGTAAGCCGTACGTACGCATGAACGCCACTTCCATTTCTATTTCATATTTCATGGAATGGATTCATAATGGTATAAGAGTATGTTATAACTCCAGTATAATAACATATATAATATCATTAACTTTATCCTTTACACATCCCACATATGGTATTAACGAATCAAATCACTTTTAGGGGGCGGTAGTCCGCACTTCCTAAAATGAAGATATCGTGTTTACCCATAATGGAAACCATAAAGTATGACCAAAATGAAGAAAAACAGAAGCTTAAGGAAAACATATACATAATATATATCATATATAAAAATAGTGACATCATAATGGCCACCTTTGAAGGTGTTAAATGAGTATTGAACAATCATCGTTTCGGGAGGCATAATTTCGCCATCCACGGAAAACGTATGTTCTTTAACCATTTGATGTAGTTGTGTGAGAGTGTAGTTCAAATAACTCTTATAACAACATCCTAGTATATTGAAGATACTGGTGTTGTTACAAAAGAAGTAAATAAAAAGAGTTTAGGGGGGTTGGAGAAGCAAAATAAAACAAATGAGCATGAGAGGATGAATTACCTTAAAAAGTGTAACTCCTTTTGATTTGAGCCTAAAGGCTTCCTTTGAAAGGATTCTGCCCAAGGGGAATCCTCTAGGATGAGGAGAGGGATGTGGAGAGAGCAAATGGGCAGGGGTTGGCCGAGCCAATGGCTTGAAGAGTGTGTGAAATGAGGTAGAGGTGGGGGCCTTTTATAAGAGGAGAGGAGGGGCACTTTTGGAAAGTAAAGAAATATTAATTTATTTGAAAATGTGTTTCGGTTCTAAAAGGTCCCACATTGATAGAATTCGTGGATAAGGTGATAAGGCTTAGAAATCCACTCATCCAATTGGTTTTTGCCATATGTAGGTTTTAGATTTTACATTATCTTTCTGTTTTATTTAAATCGCCAAATAATGTTGTCATCGCTGCATCATTATTATGTCATAAATACTTTAATTTATTTAATTTCTAAAAATTATAAAACAAATACTATGATATAGGAAATCTTTTTAGCTTTCCAATGACTATTTATAATCTAAATTTGGACTTGTATAACCCCACTTAAAAATTGTTTTAGTAAAACAATTTATGTTAGTGTCATTTTCACTTTAACATTAAATAAAAAGTAATTTATGTTATTTCCCAACAAAAGTGGATCCATGGGGTCCCCAAGTTAGGCCATGGCTTGTCTTGGTCGGCCATGACACAACCAATGGGGTTGGGACATGTGTCTAGGTCATTTCATATTATTAAAGTATTAATTATACCTTAAACTACACTAATTACCACTAATTGCGATTAAAAACTTAATAAGTTACTATTCACCAAAAAATTATTATAATCTCATTGAACCACATTTTACTCCTTAATGACAACCATGTATGTCGGATTTTCAAAATTCAATACACATTAGTGGTAAACTTCCATTTAACTGGAAAATCAGTTTGCTTGATTACCACTTAGTGGTTTCACTATTCATCAAAAATTGAAGTTTTTCAGAAAATTACCAAAAATTCACCCTAAGCTATATTTGACATTATGAATTCAAAAATGAAGTCTATTTTACAAAATTCAAATCATATAAGTCACATTAATTAATTTAATAATTAATTCCCGCTGCCAGAGCAAATAGCGTGTTTTTACAAAACAATAAGTATCAAAAGATTGACACCAGTTTAAGTCTAATTTCAAAGTGAAATTGATTCCAATGACCACTATTGGATAAAATGGTAAAAATATATTCTAATTCCACTTCAAAACCAAATCAAAACATAATCTAATCATATCAATAAATTAGATTAAAAAGCAGTTTTGATGTAAAATGCAGTATTTTTCACTATTCATTAAAAAAATGAACATTGTCAGAAAAATACCAAAATTTCACACAAGGTAAATTTTGATGTCCCAATCATAAAGAATAAGTTTATTTTGACAAACATAGTTTATAAAATTGTCAAAATATAGATTCAAAAATGGTTTGCCATCACAAGGCAGTAAAACAATCTTTTAAGAATATTAGTGTATTCCATGCATAAGATTGTATTTATTTTCATTTTAAGCCTCTATAACACTATCATAATCATTAATAGACATAGATAAAAATATCTATTATTCATTACTTACTTGGGATGTTACATCCTTCCCCCCTTTAGAAAATTGCGTCCCCGCAATTTATTTACTTATCGAATAAATGGGGGTACTTATCCCTCATTGCATTTTCAGATTCCCATGTTGCCTCTTCAATCATGTGGTTTTTCCACAAAACCTTTACCTGCTTAATCACCTTATTCCGTAACACTTGCTCCCTGTGGTCAAGAATCTGGACCGGTTGTTCCTCATAAGATAGGTTCTCTTCCAGCTGAACTACCTCTGGGCTCAAAACATGAGATGGATCTGGCATATACTTTCTCAACATCGAAACGTGAAAAACATTGTGTACCTGAGATAAAATCGGAGGTAAAGCCACTCGGTATGCAACTGATCCAACTCTTTCCAGAATTTCGTATGGTCCAATAAACCTTGGACTCAACTTTCCTTTCTTACCAAATCTCATCACACTTTTCCAAGGAGAAACCTTGAGAAAAACATGATCACCTACCTCGAAAGATAGATCCTTCCTCCGGTTATCCGCATAACTCTTCTGCCTGCTCTGAGCTGTTCTCATGTGTTTCTGAATCAGCTGAACTTTTTCTGCCATTTCTTCTACCAATTCTGGTCCCATCAACTTTCTTTCACCCACATCATCCCAGAAAGCTGGAGTTCGACACCGCTTCCCATATAATGCCTGAAATGGTGCCATCTGTATACTAGAATGAAAACTGTTATTATATGAAAACTCAACCAAAGAAAGATGCTGGTCCCAACTTCCCTGATAATCCATAGAACAAGCTCGTAGCATATCCTCCAATGTCTGAATTGTTCGTTCTGACTGCCCATCTGATTGAGGATGAAAAGCTGTACTAAAATTTAATTCAGTACCCAACGACTTCTGAAGGCCTTTCCAAAAGTTAGAGGTAAACCTGGGATCACGATCTGATACAATGGAGAGGGGAACTCCATGTAACCTGACTATCTCTTTAAGATACAAACGGGAAAGTTGATCAAGAGAGAAAGTATCTCGTATAGCAAGGAAATGAGCAGATTTGGTCAAGCGATCAACAATAACCCAGATTGCATTATTACCTCGAGATGTCTTCGGTAATCCAACAACAAAGTCCATGGATATATTCTCCCATTTCCACTCTGGCACTGGTAAAGGCTGAAGCATCCCTTTCGGTAACTGCCGCTCAGCTTTAACCTGCTGACAAGTCAAACACTTCACAGTAAAATCAGAAATATCTCTTTTCATTCCATCCCACCAGTAATACTCCCGCAGATCTCTATACATCTTAGTACTGCCCGGATGAACTGAAAACGGAGAACTATGAGCTTCACATAACAACTCTCTCTTTAACTGTGAATCACAAGGCACACACAATCTCTTCCCAAATCTCAAAACACAATCATTATCAATGTTGAATTCAGGCAACTTACCTTTCTGAACCAGCTCTACCTTTTTCTGCAACTCACTGTCTTGCTTCTGTGCATGCTTGATTCTATCTGATAGAGAAGATCTCACTGATACCTGAAACAAAACAGAAGGACTTCCTGCACCAACAACTTCCATGCCAAAGTTCATCAAATCGTTAACCAAAGGATCACGTTCCAACCGCAACATTGTTAAAGAAGAATTACTTTTTCGACTCAAAGCATCAGCCACTTTATTTGCTTTCCCCGGATGGTAATGAATTGTACAATCATAATCCTTGATTAATTCTATCCATCTCCTCTGTCTCATGTTTAACTCTTTCTGAGTGAATATATACTTTAAACTTTTGTGATCGGTATATATTTCACACTTTACCCCATACAAATGATGCCTCCAAATTTTTAAAGCAAAAACAACAGCAGCTAATTCCAAATCATGTGTAGGGTAATTTACCTCATGAGTTTTCAACTGTCGTGAAGCATAAGCAATTACCTGATCATTCTGCATTAGGACGCAACCAAGTCCTTTCAATGAAGCATCGCTGTATATAACAAAGTCACCATTCCTGGAAGGTAGTGCCAAAACTGGAGCATTCACCAATCTTCTTTTCAATTCCTGAAAACAATCATCACATTCTTTTGTCCAGATAAACTTAACACCCTTCCGAGTTAGCTTAGTCATTGGACTAGATAACCGTGAAAAATTTCTAACAAACCTTCGGTAATAGCCCGCCAAACCAAGGAAGCTACGAATCTCGGTTACATTTGTGGGTCTTGGCCATTCTTCCACAACTTTTGTTTTTGCAGGATCAACAGTTATTCCATCTTTAGAAACAATGTGCCCAAGGAAAGAAATTTGTTGCAACCAAAACTCACACTTGCTGAATTTCCCATACAATTTCTTTTCTTTTAAGGTTTGCAAGATAACCCTTAAATGTTTTTCATGCTCCTCTTTACTTTTAGAAAACACCAAAATATCATCAATGAAAACAACCACAAACTTATCCAAGAACTCATGGAAAATTCTATTCATTAAGTCCATGAATACAGCAGGTGCATTGGTTAGCCCAAAAGGCATTACTACAAATTCATAGTGGCCATATCTCGTACGGAACGCGGTCTTCGGAATATCTGCCTCCTTTACCTTCAGCTGATGGTACCCCGATCTCAAGTCAATCTTTGAAAAAAACTGAGCTCCCTGGAGCTGATCAAACAAATCATCGATATGAGGCAAAGGATATTTGTTCTTAACAGTGATATTATTCAAGGCTCTATAATCAATGCAAAGTCTCATAGAACCATCTTTCTTTTTAACAAATAAAACAGGAGCACCCCATGGTGATGTACTAGGTCTAATGAAACCCTTCTCTAATAAATCTTGCAATTGCTCCTTCAACTCTAAAAGTTCGATTTGTGCCATTCGATAAGGGGGTTTTGAAATTGGCTTAGCATCAGGAACTAAGTCAACAGTAAACTCAACTTCCCGATCTGGTATTATTCCAGGCAACTCATCAGGAAAAACATCAGGATACTCATTTACCACTGGCACATCATTAATCTGAACAGTTCCTTTATTTTCAACGACGTGTGCAAGGTAACATTCATTTCCATCTTTTACAAGTTTCTCGGCCTCTTCATATGTTATCAAAAGTAATGGTTCATTCTTGTAAACAAACTGAAAGTCTTTCTGAAAAGAAACTTCTTTAGCTCTACAGTCAATCTTAGCATGGTAAATAGAGAGCCAATCCATACCCAGGATAACATCAAACTCTACTAGAGGTAGAACAATAAGGTTTGCAAGTAGGTTCTTTCCACAGATAAGGATAGGAAGATTCTTATAAATTCTTTTTGCCTCGACACTTCCCCCAGGTGTTTTTACCAAAAGTTCAGGAGTCATTTCTTGAGATGGTATTCCCATTTTACTAGAAAAGGTTTCAGAGATGAAAGAATGTGTAGACCCCGAATCAAACAACACACTGGCATAATCTGAAAAAACAAACAAAGTACCTGATACAACTTCATTCGATGGCCCGACGTCTGCTGAAGTAGTTGCAAAGGATTTTGCCACCCCTTTCTGCTTGTAGTCTAACTGCTTCCCATCACTCAAGCTCCTTGTCGGACACTCGTTTGCATAGTGACCCATCTCATTGCACTTAAAACATTTCACTAACTGTAAATCAAATTTGTTCTTACCTTCACCTTGATCCTTTTCAGTGCAATCACGAGCCTTATGTCCCATCTTACCACATCGGTAGCACTTTCCAGAATTCAGAAGACATTCCCCAGCATGCCTTTTTCCACATTTATCACAAACCGGAAACTTAGTTTTCTTACCATCAGACTTTTTTGAAGAATTCTTACCTTTCTCCTGCCACCTCGGTCTCTTCTTCTGCTGGTTGTTATAGAACACTTGGTCATCGGCAAACTCCATTTCCACCTTCTCAGCACATCGAACAAGCTTTTCATAACTTTTAAACTCACGAGAAGCCAATGCCCTTCGATACTTTGGCTTTAATCCTGAGTAAAAACGATTGATTTTACTATCAAGGTCCCGGATAAAATTTGGAGCATACCTTGCCAATCGAGTGAACCTTTCTTCATAGGCAGCCACTGAGTCTTCCTCTTGCCTCAATTCCAAGAATTGCTTTTCCATCCTAAGTCGAACAGCCTTAGGAAAATACTTCTCAAGAAACATACCTTTGAAATCATCCCAGTCAAGAGCATCAATCTCATCGGCATCCCTGATATTTTTAACCATAGACCACCACTGATCTGCTTCACCCTCCAAACGGTAAATAGCAAGACTAACCTTTTGATTGTCTGAACACCCCATGACATCAAAAATCTTCTCCAGTGCTTTAATACATCCTTCAGCTTGCACAGGGTCAGATGATCCTCTGAATGATGGTGGATGTTGCCTCATGAAATGTTCCACCACTGACATGTTCCTCTGCGGTTGTTCTGGCTGATCTCGTACATGGATACCACCACCATTTATCGCCTGAGTCAACTGCGCCATTACTGCAACAAACTGTTCAGTTCCAATTTCGACCATTTCTGGATGCTGATTCGGAAGGTTATTTCCTTCTGTATGCCTTCCTAGCACAGCTTCCCTGTTTCCTCTGCGGAAAACCATTCTGAACAAACATGTCTTAGATGAAGCAACATGGTAATCTTTAAATGCTATATCATTTTGAAAAAAAATATATTTGGATAATCATTTTAATAGAATTCTAACTCCTAAAGTTATCTAAACCGACCTCTGATACCAACTATAAGGCCCTTGCCTCAAACCTTACTTAATCTTGAGTTATTACAAGATTACACATTGAGGATCTTTTCGGGTTTAGAGTTTTAGAGAATTAGATCATAAAACTTGCATTACATTCCACATATAAACAAAGTGGTTACATAAAGATAGTATTCCTCATTCCCATCAATGGAAACACATTTGAATTAAAACATGGATTCTTTTTGACACATCCTTGACCCTATCATCTTATCATGTACCTTTCCCTTGACCTGTGAAAAACATTTCAAAAACTTGGGATGAGCATAAAAACTCAGTATGGGTTATAGAAAACATGAAAAGGAAACATGAGTTCATATGTACATAAGAATGAAATCATACTTTACCCATAAAACATAGGCACTTTAACACGCCTCATAAAATCATGAATAAATCATAGAATCCATAAGACATAAAGGTAACTTGAGGCATTCATAACATTCTTACGTAGGGAGTAACCCTCTTGGTTACGTTTGGAATACCCATCACAGTATATTCCCTGAAAATCTCTTCGGAGAAACCTTAATGTTTCACTCCTTCGCGTTACCCAATGCATTGGAGAGCTATAACGGGCTCACCCGCCCTTAGTTTATCACGGAACCACCCGTTCTTCATAATAATGCCCAAGAACCTCAACATAATCGTATCACATAAAACATGCATAAAGGAAACATAAAATTTCCACCATTCAATCACAAGATATCAATACCACACATTGATATAAAAATATTATGAAAACCATTTTCAATACCAAAATAAAAGAAAAGTAAAACATGGTATTTATTTTTCTTTTAAAAAGAAGGAATGGCTTGTAGAAGAAGCCGAAACTCAAATAACGGTTACGACGGCGGAGAAGTCGTTGTCGCCGCATACGTACGACAAAAACATTCCCTTTTGTCGTTTGGTAAACGCTTCGTATAAAAAAGATTCCTTTTGAATAAACGTAAAAGTCAAAGGGGTTTATACACCGTATAAAAGAAGGTTGTGTATAAAACAAAATATGCCTCATCGAAAGGAGATTGAGACGAAATCCCATACCTCGTATCTGACTTGACCCGACCGTTCTTTAATCTCCTGAATAATAAACTTGAGTTAATCTCTACTTGATTATGAATCTTTTTCAAGTTCATTATTCCTTTTATACCATGTTATGAACATCATGTAATCAGTTAAGTTAATAATGTTCATTTTGTCGGTATTTGGTTCTTAAGTCAAAAATAGACCTCTTACACTTACGTGTTGTTAATTTGGTCAAAGATTCATTATATTCAGAATGTTATTCATGATGTAGATATCATATATGTCATATATATCCAGTACATTCATGCCTTTATAGTATTACATAATCATTTAGAGGTAAGAAATGAAATGCACCGTTCATGGAGACGGTAAGCCGTACGTACGCATGAACGCCACTTCCATTTCTATTTCATATTTCATGGAATGGATTCATAATGGTATAAGAGTATGTTATAACTCCAGTATAATAACATATATAATATCATTAACTTTATCCTTTACACATCCCACATATGGTATTAACGAATCAAATCACTTTTAGGGGGCGGTAGTCCGCACTTCCTAAAATGAAGATATCGTGTTTACCCATAATGGAAACCATAAAGTATGACCAAAATGAAGAAAAACAGAAGCTTAAGGAAAACATATACATAATATATATCATATATAAAAATAGTGACATCATAATGGCCACCTTTGAAGGTGTTAAATGAGTATTGAACAATCATCGTTTCAGGAGGCATAATTTCGCCATCCACGGAAAACGTATGTTCTTTAACCATTTGATGTAGTTGTGTGAGAGTGTAGTTCAAATAACTCTTATAACAACATCCTAGTATATTGAAGATACTGGTGTTGTTACAAAAGAAGTAAATAAAAAGAGTTTAGGGGGGTTGGAGAAGCAAAATAAAACAAATGAGCATGAGAGGATGAATTACCTTAAAAAGTGTAACTCCTTTTGATTTGAGCCTAAAGGCTTCCTTTGAAAGGATTCTGCCCAAGGGGAATCCTCTAGGATGAGGAGAGGGATGTGGAGAGAGCAAATGGGCAGGGGTTGGCCGAGCCAATGGCTTGAAGAGTGTGTGAAATGAGGTAGAGGTGGGGGCCTTTTATAAGAGGAGAGGAGGGGCACTTTTGGAAAGTAAAGAAATATTAATTTATTTGAAAATGTGTTTCGGTTCTAAAAGGTCCCACATTGATAGAATTAGTGGATAAGGTGATAAGGCTTAGAAATCCACTCATCCAATTGGTTTTTGCCATATGTAGGTTTTAGATTTTACATTATCTTTCTGTTTTATTTAAATCGCCAAATAATGATGTCATCGCTGCATCATTATTATGTCATAAATACTTTAATTTATTTAATTTCTAAAAATTATAAAACAAATACTATGATATAGGAAATCTTTTTAGCTTTCCAATGACTATTTATAATCTAAATTTGGACTTGTATAACCCCACTTAAAAATTGTTTTAGTAAAACAATTTATGTTAGTGTCATTTTCACTTTAACATTAAATAAAAAGTAATTTATGTTATTTCCCAACAAAAGTGGATCCATGGGGTCCCCAAGTTAGGCCATGGCTTGTCTTGGTCGGCCATGACACAACCAATGGGGTTGGGACATGTGTCTAGGTCATTTCATATTATTAAAGTATTAATTATACCTTAAACTACACTAATTACCACTAATTGCGATTAAAAACTTAATAAGTTACTATTCACCAAAAAATTATTATAATCTCATTGAACCACATTTTACTCCTTAATGACAACCATGTATGTCGGATTTTCAAAATTCAATACACATTAGTGGTAAACTTCCATTTAACTGGAAAATCAGTTTGCTTGATTACCACTTAGTGGTTTCACTATTCATCAAAAATTGAAGTTTTTCAGAAAATTACCAAAAATTCACCCTAAGCTATATTTGACATTCTGAATTCAAAAATGAAGTCTATTTTACAAAATTCAAATCATATAAGTCACATTAATTAATTTAATAATTAATTCCCGCTGCCAGAGCAAATAGCGTGTTTTTACAAAACAATAAGTATCAAAAGATTGACACCAGTTTAAGTCTAATTTCAAAGTGAAATTGATTCCAATGACCACTATTGGATAAAATGGTAAAAATATATTCTAATTCCACTTCAAAACCAAATCAAAACATAATCTAATCATATCAATAAATTAGATTAAAAAGCAGTTTTGATGTAAAATGCAGTATTTTTCACTATTCATTAAAAAAATGAACATTGTCAGAAAAATACCAAAATTTCACACAAGGTAAATTTTGATGTCCCAATCATAAAGAATAAGTTTATTTTGACAAACATAGTTTATAAAATTGTCAAAATATAGATTCAAAAATGGTTTGCCATCACAAGGCAGTAAAACAATCTTTTAAGAATATTAGTGTATTCCATGCATAAGATTGTATTTATTTTCATTTTAAGCCTCTATAACACTATCATAATCATTAATAGACATAGATAAAAATATCTATTATTCATTACTTACTTGGGATGTTACATGAAGCAATGCAGATAACAAAATATTACTAATAAATGTGTCAAATGATGTTGTAAAATGATCATATAAGGTGTTATAAACATTAATATTTTTCATTAAGATATTAATAACACTATTTTAAAAATCATTATAGGATGTTTAAACGCTTTTGAAGTAAGAATAACCCAAGGTAACAGAATTCTTAACCAAATTTCCATTATTTGGGTTAACCTTCTTCTTTATTCATTATGTAGTATTAAGATTTGTTGGTGTGATGAAATTATTTTTATATTATGTTGTACTACTTGTATTTACATTTTATACAAATATCCATTCCATTATATTAATTCTCACTCTATTTATATTTTATGGGACTTTCCTTTAAAAATCCTTTTAAAACTATCTTCAATAAATCTCAAAAGGATTGTTTTTTATGTGTATGTCATGAGTGGTTTCTACTGATTTAAAGATACTTTATTACCATGATATGTTCCTTGGACATTATTTATGTTGTTTTGAGCCCACTATAACTCAAGATATGTTGGGTTGATCCCATTATAGCTCAAGAAATGACCGGTGAGCCCCATTATAGCTCTCCAATGCATTGGGTACTCTAGAGATTAAAGTTGACGAAAAGTTTATTCCATGTGTAAGGGTGAATGTAAGAATGATATGGTAAATATGTCCCAATAAACTACATTATTTTTCTATGCATATGAGTTTTTTTTATGATTATGGGTTTTAATAGTTTTTATTTTATCACTTGAGTAATGATTTCTTTCTTTATATCCCTTATTGTGTTTTATACTCACCCCATGTTTTTAAAATGTTTTTCATAGGATATAACGATGGGTAAGAGAAGGAAGGGAGATGTGATGAATGATATATAGGGTTGTCAAAGAAATATTGTTTTAAGCTTTAATGTTTTATATTTTGAGAAAAAATGGATACTGTTTTTAGTAGTATCCTCTTGTATGAATGTTGTATGTTATGTATGTAAGGTATCCTATTTATCTAAAACTATAAACCTAAAAGATCCTCAATGTGTAATAATGTATATTCTTAACTAAAATTCAATATTAAGTAATGTTTTAAGGTTGGGTCCATATTAACAGAATCTTTATGCATTTTTTCTGTAATTATAAATATCCTCAAATTCTATCACAAAGTTATGTCCCTTAATGTATATATATCTTAAATATCCAATATTAGATATTTATTTCATTTTAAAAAGGTAAAGTACAGAAAAAAAAAGAAAACCCACAATGGGTCTTACAATCCCCCCCCCCAACAGACCTAAGGAGGCCAGAAATAATGGAGGCCCAGAGCATCCCCACGAACCAAATTGACCCCCTCTGGTTTCATAGAAACAGCTGTGTGGAAACAAAAAGGATCTGGTCCAGGAACAACAAGAGAGGCAAGATGGTCTGTGACCTTATTCCCCTCGCGCCAAGTATGGGTCACACTGGTATTATTAGATATCATACCTTGCCATGCCCTCATGCTATAATGAACCGACCAAGGAATGGAACCAGAACCCTGCAAAGCTTTAAGAAGAATATGTGAATCAGTTTCAATCTGAGCAAGGATAATTCTTTCTTGGTGACATAGAGAGAGCCCCAACTTCAAAACCCCTGCCTCCGCTTGTAGTGGAGTACCACGTCCCAACCGGCCTGAGAAAGCCATGATAACTGACCCATAACTCTTTTTGACCACCCCTCCTCCTTGATTAACCCCCATGTTGCATGATCCATCGAAATTGAGCTTTAGCCCTCTACTGGGAGGATTCCACCTCACCCATTTCCCTCTGCTAGCACTCCTACTTGCGAGACCACTAGTATTTACTGTTTGAAGATGGCTAAGAGAAGGCGCCTCCTGCCATTGTTTGAAAGATCTGATGAGATCCAAAATCATGAACTTGGTACGAAGGATAATCCCTCGTCCAGAGACGGTAAACCCCTCGTAGCGGGCCTTGTTCCGAGCTTGCCAGATCGTCCAGCATCCCGCATGGAGAATCAAAGTCCGGGCCATCTGCTCAGGGCCCCTCTCCACCGCTCCATGGTACCATCTGTCCAGAAAAGGCCTGTTGTTCATAAGGTTATCCGAAAAGGACGTGAACTCACCGAAATGAGTCCAAACTTCCCTCTCCCATTCGCCTTCAAAAAACAAGTGATCAATGCATTATTCCCGATGCTCCGAGCAACAGTGACACTTTGAGGCTAAAGGAATGCCGCACCTCCTAATGTTTTCATCTGTAGGAATGGCTTTGTGCCGTATCCTCCAGTTTAGAAAGTTTTGTTTGATCGGGGAAACCCTGGACCAAAGAACCTCATTCCAGGAGGTGTTGTGATCGGGAATGGCCACGGAGCGGCGAAAATCCTTTGATGAGAAATAACCCGATGCAGAGAGGGTGAAAACGCACCTGTCTGGTTCGGTGTTGATTTCGATCACCTCATAAGTGGCACGTTGATCGTCGTGAAGTACAGCATCAATGAAGGCTGGATGGTCATTATCTTCCTTGAACGTGATCATGGTACCTGGACACCCTGGGAAACCGAGGATGGTCCCAGCCCAGTTATGATGCCAGAAGAGAATATCCCCCCATCCCACGAGCCATATGGAGTTGGGTTCAAGCGCCTTGATGAGAGACGAGATCGTCGACCAGTAGGGGGATACAGTGCCAGTGCCTGCGCTTCCAAACATGGAACCTGCATGGGAGCTGTGCATGGTGATCCCCCAAAGCGTGCGTTGTTCCAGCACCTCCCAAGCTAGCTTTGTATGCATGCACAAGAGTGTGTCGTCGAGCCGACGAACATTTATACCGCCTTCTCTAACAGGTCTCGCCACCCTGTCCCAAGAAGCCCAGTGACACCTACCCTCTGTTCGAGGATCCCATATAAACCCGGATAGAATCTTGTCAATCCTTTTGATAACGCTTTTGGGAACCATGATCGACGATAGCGAATGAATAGGAGTGGCAAGAAGGAAACTATTGACCAGCGTTATCCGTCCCCCAAAAGATAGGAAAATGTTCTTCCAATTAAGAATTTTGGATGTGATCTTATTGAAAATACCCTCGAAGTCACCCACCCGAAGCCTCCTAGAGGAGATCGGGGCACCGAGGTATTCGATGGGAAAATTTCCTCTTTGCATGTCCAAGTTTTGTTGTAGGTCATGCGGCCGAGAAGCGCCGCATCCATTGGAGATAAAGAAATTACTTTTTGCCTTGTTAATAACCTGCCCACTCCAAAAAAGATATTCTTGCATGATTCTGTTGAGGCCATTGATAGACCTCCGACTGCCATTGGTGAAAATAATTGTATCATCCGCAAACATCAGGTGAGAAACAGGGGGGGCTCTCCTTCTCCGGTGATAAGAAACAAGCTCACCTCTGTCAAGACCCTTGTGAATATGTCGACTGAGAACATCTTGGGTCAAGATGAACAGACTCGGGGACAAGGGATCACCCTGTCTCAAACCGCGGGCAGACTGAAAGAATCCACAACATTTCCCCATGAAGGTGACGGCCATCCAGGAAGAACTGAAACATCTGAATATGATGTCAACATTCCATGGGGAGAAACCCCTTCTCGCCAGTACCTTGTTGATGAAACCCCACTCAACTCGATCATATGATTTGCTCATGTCTAGCTTGATCGCCACATTAGAGCCACGCGTCTTGAAGTTTAAATCCCTGAGTAACTCCTGTGCGAGGGCAATTGCCCCTTGGATTGACCTTCCTTTCACGAAGCCGTGCTGTTCTAGGGACACGCACCGGGGGATAAGAGTAGATAGTCTTGCATTAATCAAACTAGCCAATATCTTATAAGGGTAGTTGCACAGGCTTATTGGCCAGTACTGAGATATGAAAAAGGGGTTGTTAGTCTTGGGAATGAAAACAATGGACGTGGCACAAGCTACCCTTGGGAGATTACCCCCTCGGAAAAAATCACGCACTGCATGAACAATATCTGCCTGAACAACGTCCCACGAAGCTCTATAAAATGACCCCGGAAAGCTGTCAGGCCCTGGAGCGCTTTCTGGATTAAGACTCATCATGGCTCCAAATATTTCCTTCTTGTCCGGCAAGGCACTCATATCATGGTTTTCCTGGGCCGATAATTGATTGGGAATCACGTCAAAATAACCTCCTTCCTCTCCCGGATACCCACGGGGAAAACAGGTGTTGTGGCCTGTGAGTAAGTCTTTCAAAGAAGCCAAATCCAAGGCACCAAGAGTGTCCCTATCATCAGAGTACGTACCGTCCTCCAAATGGATATTGGGAGTCACCTTGCGTCTCCTATCCTTAATGTAGGCGTGAAAATAACCTGTATTATGGTCACCCTCTCTCAGCCACTTGATCCTGGAGACGTCTCTCGCTAGGCGTTCCTGCTTGAGAAGCATGTCTGCCAGATCTTTCTTCTTGGTGGACAAAACATCGAAGGTTTGGTCATTCCATTCTGCTTCCAAGTCCCCCTCCAGACGATCCACATCCTGCATGGCGGTAGATATTTCCTTGTCTGAAGTGGGTTGGTCCCAAACCCAAGTCTGCAACCTTTCCTTGAGTCTGCACAACTTATTATGGATGGCCATCCATGCGTGACCCACCGTCGGCTCATCCCAAGTGTCCTTAACCAAATCATGAAAACCCGGGAGGCTACCCCAATGATGGTAGTAACGAAAACCAACATGATGGTCCTGTCCAGGGGAGAACGAGACAAGAAGAGGAGAGTGATCTGAAAGCCCCCATACCAAGTGCCTAACCTTGGTGTTAGGGAACGCAGATATTGCATGAACGTTGGCAAGGCAACGGTCCAAACGGCTCCATGATTGATTCCTCCCCCTCTGATTGTTGCACTAAGTGAAAAGGTTACCCGAAAAACTGAGATCAACGAGTCCCTTCCCTGCCATGAACTGGGCAAAGTCCAAACTTGCATTACACTGGAAAGGCCCCCTCCCTTTCCTCTCCGTCGCATCGACAACCACATTGAAGTCCCCCCGAAGAACCAAGGAAGATTCCCTGGATCAAAGGAGTTGAGATCACTCCAAAGTCTCTGTCGTTGTCCAGCATCACAGCTCCCATGGACGAAAGAGATGAAAATGGACAAACAACCGTACCCTATTCTCGTTGTGATGAACTAGTCGGAGGCCTGCACCAGATCAACCGAAACACTCCTGTGCCACAGTCTGCATGTAAGCAACCATGCATGTTGAGTGACCGGGAAATGTTCTTTAAAAAAGAAGGTGGCTGTTTGTGCTCGAGGATAGCAACCACATAAGCCTTGTGATTTTTAATCTCCCTAGAAATGAAGTCCGCCTTGACCCTAGCCCCAATGCCACGGGAATTCCATATGAAGAAATAATTCATTAAGAAAATAGAGTCCTGGCATTGGCCCCAGAAGACATGGCCTTGTCATCGTGAGAAGAAGAGGATTCCTTAAGATTCCTCGTTTGCGATCGGGTGCAGACTCCTGCTGACTTGGGTGTCAAAGGAGTAGCCGGTAAAAGGGCCTTCCTAGGACCCTCAAGGGAGTGGCCTCTAGGTCGCCGCCCAAAACGATGGGTGTCTCGGCAGGTGGTAACAACCTCCGGGATTCGCCGCGAGACTGGGACCGTCATAACAGGCCGCCACTCACCAAGGCATGATTGGGAACAGTCTGAGACCAAGGCCGTAATCATCCTGGGAAAGGTTTCCTGAGAATGAAAGTCTGAAACAATCAAAGGTTGAACCTCTGAATCACACACCACAGTCACGGGAGACGACAATTATGAAGCCATGATGTCGAAAAAGTCTGTTATCCTGAAAGAAAACCAACACCCATGAAGCGGGCTCTGGGACAGCGAAGGACGAAGCAGCAAAAATGCACAAAGAGCATCCGAGGGTAAGTCCCTGTCTTTAGTAAAAGAAGCCAAATCCTGGCCATTCTCCGATAGTCCAGGATCCAAAGATATCGAGGCCTCCGTGGGATCAATAGAAACTTCGGCTGAAGGAAAACCCGGCCGCGGATGGGCCACTACCTCAGAACAAGATTCAGAAAAGGAGCATGGGTTGGGTTTTTCCTGCCGGCCTGCCGTCTGGTGACGTCGTCTACAAACATTAACAGAGTGCCCCTGGAGAAAACATGCAGAACAATAACGGGGAAAAACCGGGTAGTAAATATCCTGTTCCCAGACTAAACCGTCTTGCACTTGGAGGGAGATAAGTTCCGGAATGGTATGGGAGAGATTCATCTCAACACAAACACGGTCCGGAGCATCAAACCTGTCAACAGCGCAAAGAAAACCTCCCAGAGCGTCACTTATAGCTTGAAGAAAACCCCTGTTCCTGAAAGGCAAAGGCAAACTAGGGAGGGTTAACCAAACCACTGCGAAAGGGCTCTCTTTTCCCTTGTGAGTAATCATGGACCAGCGAGACATGCTAAATTTCCAGCGTCTAAAGACTCGGGGAGCGTTGCACCAGGCCAACACAAAGTCGTCACGCGTAGCAAGGGAGATGCAGAAAGAATTGCGATGAACATGCGATATCCGCGCCGGGTCCTGGAGACCCCAAGATGCAAAAAAGTGTTGAAAGATCGCAAGCAGAGGTTTCTGAGCACCAAAGCGTGCCGTAAGAGTCCATTTGAGGTCCTCCTCCGCCATCGAAAAGACCGATGCAGGGAAGACCATAGATACACGATAACCATCGCGGGAGATGTCAGAAACCACCTTGGGGGTATAGGGATCAGGAAAAGTCCTACACGGCCCACGGAGAATGAGGAACCTCGTGAGGAACCGGCACCGGTAGCGAAGTTTCTCTTGAAAGCACGGGCCCCGGATCCAGAGAGGGCTGCAAGCAAAGATTCCCAGGCAAAGAACCAAAGGAGATCACCGGACGTTGGGCGGCGGTCTCGTTGGAAAGGCCAGGCGAGAGGGGCGGCGGATCCGAAAACTTGGCCGGCGGAGTCGCAACAGGCAAAAATTCAAAAACTTCGGCCGCGCGTCAGGCGCGTTCTCCAGGAGGCTCAAAACCGCTCTCCATATCCTTCTTTTTCAGTTTTATATATATATCTTAAATATAGTTCTCAAGGTTTCTACTAAACTTTATTAGATACTAACTATAAATAACTTTACCCCAGTATCCCAGAGTCAGTGGTTACTTTATTACATTATCCCTAGATACAAGCGAGTTCATCCTAAAGGACTAAATATTTTAGTAGTCTTGGAAAACTAGATACAAACATGATTACAATATTACATTAGAAATAAAATATAAAACATAGTGAATGTAAATATTTTGCACTCTGAACTCATTCAAATATTTCTTCTCCTTGTCCTAGGAAAATAAAATAAAATACGGGTGATATAAAATACTTAGAAAGGGTTACATATAGTGTAATATATCTTTAATAAATAATATATAATCAATATTTAAAGGTAAATAACTAAAAACACATGTAATTTAATCAATAACTTGATTAGAAAGAATAATATAGAAGGAATAAATGATGATCAAATAATTATATATAAATAATAAAATGAGCATAAAACTTATCCTCAGATACCATAAATATTGAAATAATCACATGGAAATAAGTAACTAATTTCATAATGATGGAATGAATAATTCCAAAAATCTTAAACTTACCATCGAGGCCTTGTTCGAATAAATATTATATAAATGGGTAAGGCCTTGACCAAATAACTAAACTAGTTTGTCTCATTAGACATACTGATGCATTGAGGGCCTATAATGGCCCCCAAACAATACTAATTAAGTCCAAATCATTCTTTATACATTGAATGATTAATTTAATTTATAAATAGTATAAATTGTTAATAAATATCCCTATTGAGTAAAGAATATGGGATATCAAAATTTTCCCTAGTCAATAAAATAAATTTCAAATTAAAGCACCATATAAATAAATAGTATACAGTTTTAGCAATAAATATATCCATGATACAAAGAATATAGATTTTTAAGATAACTATGCCCTCTAATGAAAGATGATTACAAGAAAGAGAATGTTTCAAGAGAAGTTTAATGTTTATAAAATTAATAGGAGATAAAATATGACTATCAACTCATCTGAAATATAGGTTTTGTAATAAATTCATGTCTTTTGGAGAATAAAATAAAATGTAAGAAAAACATTAAAATAAGTTTTCATGAAATTATTTTATTGGTAAAACTATTGAAAATGTGTAGAAAATGTGAAATATCATAAAATATTTATGGTTGTAAAAAGTCTGTTGATGCCATATACGTTAAAAAAGATAAATTCCTTTTGTTTGTAAAGAAAGTTGAAAATGAACCTTTTTGAAAATATTCCTTTAAAACATTGTAAAAATTTAATGATAGCTTAAAATGTTCTTAATAAATAATTTTAGTAAATAAAAAAGTAATTTTATAAAACAATTTTTAAAAAATATGAACATGAAAGAAAAATATACCTGATTAAAAGAGAAATAAGATCGACATTTTTTAAAAAAAATCATCTGCTTTATTCAAGTGAAAAAGAGAGAAAAATTTGGAATAAAAAATGGAAACTATTTAAATATATAGTGTATAATTAAATAAATAAATTTTATGAAGGATAGTCTATAATATTCCTTCAATGAAAAATATAAGTAATCCCAGAAATATTAGATTGTAAAATAAATTCTTACCTCTTTGGTAACTTTTAAATTTTAACCCATTGAAATTGAAAACTTTAATTGAAACTTTAATCATAATGAATAAATATATGTTCATGTTAAATGAATAAAATGGTAATTTTATACCCCATATAAAATTAAATTGGTGTATAATACCAAATATGTCTAATTGGAGTGGAAATTGAGACGAAATCCCATAAAAAGATCATATCATTAAAGTGATAATTAATAAGTGATGTGATTATGTGTAAAAAATGTAAATGTACTTAAAAAAAGTAGAACTAAAACATAAAATAATCATAGGTTATAACACACATAATCTTAGAAAAACATAGGCAGTAAATAAGTAATATAACCCAATGAAAAGAAATTAAGTTATGCAACCCATTACCTCACACTTATACTTTAAAAAGAATGATTTAAACTAATGTATAATGGGTTTAATATTATTATTAATTTATAACATAACCCTATTTTTATTTATGATATAATATATTATCCACTTATAACATTTTAACACCCATTTATTAATAATTCCTTTAAAATCATCGTTTCTGGGTGTTAACTTTCATTTTTCATGGAAGTTTCAGTTCATAAGTTCTGATCCTTGTATTATTATCATGATTCAATATTAAGACAAATTATAATCATGATATATATATAATATATATTCATTATATACATATTTATAATAATTCATTAAATATGTAGATAAAAAATTAATTATAACCTTCATGGAGACGATAATCCATACGTATGCATGAACACTATTTTTACTTTTCAATGGATGGAATGAAAGAAAGGTAAACAATAATTCACCTTTAAAGAATTATTATAATATCATATATACCATATATATACATTAATTCTATATTTATTACCATCTATGTAAATCAGAAACAAAAAATGAATCACATCGCTCCGTGAAGGTGGTGGTCCACATATACGCATGAGCGACATTATCGTTTCTAATAAATGGAAATGTAATAATGTATATGATATATTATATTTTCATAACCATTATTTTTTATTAAATATAAAATATCCATCCATGTAAAATGGTGATGATAAACGAATTAAATCGTTATGTGGAGACAATAAGTCATATGTATGCATGAGTAATGTTTTTGCATTCCACAGGATGTCAAAGTGGTGTAAAATGGTTTTACATAATCATAATAACATATTAGTATTTTTATTATACTTTATTTTTTATTTTAGTATTCGTACAAAATATTTATAAGGAGTATAAGAATAAATAAATTTGAGGGTCAATAAACATGATTACCTCTTCTTTGATATAATTACTTTAGATCCATTATTAAGGACCCATAGAATAGTATTTTAAGAAGGATAAAACATATAATTCATAGATAGATAATTTTGTAAGATATTTTTATAGTTTTTTTCCAGATATATTTCTTAATGTGATGTAAAGAAGAGAAGGGAGGTGTATCCTTTTATAATTGAGGGTGGGTGGACTCTTGGAATTACTTAAATTATCAAATTAATATAAATTTATTTTCATGAAAATGGTTCCAAATTGATATAATTCAAATATAACATAATTATGATTACAAATCATCCAACCCAATAAATATTTTATAAGTTTTAGTTATGTTTAACCCTTCTCCCTTAGTTTTAATCAACCCATTAACCCTTGTGACAATTATCGCGATATCAATGGTTTTTACTCTTTAAGGGTCTAGAATGCTATTATAAAAGGAAAATTTACCCATAAACATAACCTGATTTATAGATTAAACCATATACTATTAATTTTTATTAATATATTATTTTTATTAATTTCATGTTATTTTTTAAAATATTATTTGACATAAAATTTCATTAATTATTGAAACAATTTATTTATTTTGACTTTAAAAACTTTAAGAAAAATATGTAATTAGAATTTAAAACTTTATAAAATTTATAATATGTTATATGTATATATAAAATTCTTGATACACTATAACTCAAAAAAATAATATTACTTTTAGAGTTTTTAAAATAATTTACTTGTTTTTTCTACTGCTTACACAAACATTGTGTCGACATTGTTTAAGTATTTAAGGTAATTATTTCTTCACTAAAAAAAGAGTAATATGATAAAAAAATTAGTTGAAATTTAAAATACACATTTATAAGTTAAAATTTCCTCTTTTTGTCCTTATGTAAAAAATTTAGAGATATTAAAGTCAAGAGAGTGACATTTTGGAATTTTATTTACTTATAATAATATAAATTTCATTATTAATGGAAAATAAAAAATGAAATATATTAGAATTTGATATGTATATGGTCAAATATATCTCATACAATGAATTTACGTTATGTCTTGGGTTGTTTTTGAGACCTTATTTCACTGTTTTAAACCTATTTTACCCATTTTACCCTTTTCGATGTGGAAAATATTCACAAATGTTACTATTCATAATGATCAAAACTAAAAAGGAAATATTTAAAAAAATTTAACCTACTAATTATAAATATGTTATCCTATTTACATGATTCAATCTATATAATTAGAATAAATTAATCTTAATATAAATGCGTAAAATGCAACGAAAAACAATGTTTTTGAAAAAATGAATTTTGAAGTATAAAAATTAACTTATATTAGAATTATAAATACTGGGGATTAAAATGAAATAAATTAGATTATTATAAATAAAATGGATCACATGTAACTAAATCCTAAATATAATGGTACTTTTAAATTACTTTATTTAATAAAATGAAATAATAATATTTAAAAAATCAGTATTTTTCACGAACCACTGAAAAATCAATCATTTAAAAAAACTCCCAAAATTTCACCTCAAGTGAATTTTTATATGATAATTTAAAAATTTATGTTAATTTTATAAAATAAAAATTCTAAATGTGGTAGAAATTAATTACAATTTCTATACAAAAAATTCAACAAAATCACTTTTCAAGAAATTAAATTTTTGAATTATAAAATGACTTCACTAAAAATGAGTGATTATTTACTAAGAATTTATAAATACTTTTGTATTGAATAAGATCATTATAAATTTATTTCATAATTCATTTACTCATATTAATTCTTTATAATTTAAAAACTAGGTTATAATGGTCACATTTAAATAACAATATTGTTTTAAAGTATATCACAATTCACTTAAAGATCAATGTTGAGTGTTAAGAAAGCTATTGATATTATGATTATTTTAACTAAATTTTTATAGTTTTCAAACATGGGTACCTGGTTGTGTGACCTAACCCAATCCATTTCATATTTCATGACATAATGTTTTCTTGTACTTTCCATGTGCCGCACACAGGTTTCTATCCATGTACATGGATATACCCCAAGTTGTCTAACAAAAGATCTTATATGACATGTCCATATAGCCATCACACCGTACAAAAATCTTATTCAATTTTAGAAACACCAACCAACTAAATTATGTGTGTTCTTGTGAACACATGGTGTTTATTCAATATTTATAGAAGCAGTCCACCTAAAATCTACCTAATTCACCCAAAACACCTAGAATTCGATCAAAAATGATTTGAGGAAAAAATCACAGGTAATAAAACCCATAAATAATAATATTTTTTCAATTTAAATGACTAATGATTGAAATAACTATCCCTACCCCATATCATACCACCATAACATCAATAACACATGATCTCGATTCATGATTAATGGTTATAGACACCGGATTCACATCTCAGATCTCTCTCTAGGATAAGATCTCCTTGATCGATCCTCTTTCGATCCAATGCACCATAAATAGGGGAGGGAAGAATGAATTCGAACATGAATAATGAGAAAAGGGGAAGAAAAAGGGGTATTTAATAAAAATGATTAAATAATAGGGAATACCCATTAAATGGGTGAAACCTAGGTGAAAAACCCATATATGAATTGTACATAACTTAGGTAAAACCACCCATTTTAAATTAAAATTTGATGATATAATTCCAATATAGAGATTCTTTACAAATATATTAACATCAATACCCATGGTAATAAATATATTTATTTTTTAGATATTAAATATCCTAAATAAGATGATCAATTTTATATCTCACCAAATTCCATAATAAGGATAAATTCCACATTATAGAATCAAAAAACCTATTAGGATTTTTTTTCAAGGATGTTCTCCTCATAAAATTGACCATTTTAACCTTAATAAAGGCCTGAGGATTTGAAAATATAAAACACATAAATTATTTCACAAAAAAACCTGAATCATTACATAGATATCCCATTTTTTATGATAATATGCCCTAAGAATGTTACTTGTTGCATCCAAAAGTCACATTTAATATAATTTTCATATAAACTATCATTTCTCAAAGTCTATAGTAAAATGATAAAATGATCCTTATGTTCCTCCTTGGTCTTGGTGTATATTATAATATCATCTATAAAGACCATCCCAAACTTTTCAAGGCAATCTCTAATGAATCTATTAATTAAGTATGTGAAATTTTTTAAATAATTTTTGAGTACAAATGGAATCACTATGAAATCATAGTATCCATACCTTTTGAAAAAGGAATACTTGGGAGTATCCTACTTCCTCACCTTCAATTGATGATATCCCACCCAAATATCCACTTTAGATAAGTAATTTTCCCCTTTTAGTTGATCAAAAAACTCATTAATCCATGGTAGGGGATACTTATTATTTATCATGATCTTGTTGAGTTTATGATAATCAATGTAGAGATGCATTAACCCATCCTTGTTCTTAAAAAAGAGGACCGACACACCCCATAGTGAAACATTTAGGTGTATGAAACCCCTATCTAGATTCTCTTATAGTTTCTTCTTTAGTTCTTCCAGTTCAAGGAGGCCCATTTTATATATGGGTAAATATTTGGGTATAATTACAATAAATAGCACAACCTATATATTAAGAAGAAGACCATGGAACTCACAGGGGAATACATCAGTATATTCCCTTAAAATGAAAATTCATTAAATGAAAATAATCTCATTTTTCTTAATCATTTTAGCTATATTTTCTTAATCATAAGTAAACAATATCCATGATTGAGATTGATTCTATAAAGGAGAATAATCACTCTCCTTGAAATTTTATAGAATCAGAGGGATATTTGGGATATGGAAAGTGATTTAAATCACCCAAAAGTGGATTTTAGATATATATAGAGACATCCCACCCATTACCATTATAATATTTAATTCTACTCAAGGGATTATAAAAAGTTTTACTGGGAGATTCTTCACACAAATGTTAATTGGTGAATAGTTATATAGTAGAGATGTAACAACCACACCACTTTTTGTTTTCATCGATAACTTAATATTCATGTCTTGAGATGGTGTTTAATTTTTTTGTTAAACTTTAATTATATGAAATAATGTGTAAAACTATAATTGTAACAACCCATGACTATTGTAAATACTTTTTTCTTAAATAAATATCATATTGAGTAGCTTGTATAACATGAAACACCAAACTAAAATTAAAAAATGACAATTTTATAAAATAAAATTATTAAATATGAATGATATATTATATTATTTTAATTTTTAGGTATCAATAGAATTAACCAACTCATGAAATCTATGTAAAAGGTATATTAATATATTATTTACTTCTTTTTCTAAAAAATATTTTTGTTTTTCACATATTCATTTTCATATTAAAATTAATTATTATTAAATTTATAACCTTAATTTGATAAAATTAACTTAATTTTGAATTTAATTTATCAAAATCATCATAATATTAATTTTTCATATTTTTCCAAAATAATTGATTTTTAGGTGAATGGTGAAAATACTGTTTTTACTAAAACTGTAACATTTATGACTATATCATGTATGAAATATGTTTTTTTAATTTTTTTATTAATAAATTTTTAGAAGTAAAATGATTCAGTTTAATACAACTATGTTTAATTTATAAAATCCATGTTTGACTTTTTGAAATTTAAGTAATCTTTTATTTTAATAATTTTTTTAAAATTTTTCTTTTAATTATGTTTTCAAAAGATATAATTCTGATTTGTATTAATTTTATAGCCTCATAAATCATATTGGTTTTACAATAAACCAATTAGTATCATATAAATTAACAAAATTGATAATTGTATCTTAATCATAGTTTTTAAGTAGAAAAAATGCACTTCTAAAAAATATTTTTTATGCTTTATGTGTGAAAGTATTAAAATTAATTTTTATCACTATTATAAATTTTATGTAAGAAAATTTATTATATATTTATAATTATTTGTTCTATATTATTAATAAGTCCTATTTTATTTTTAATAATTAAAAGTAAATTACTTAGGTAAAAATTAGTTACCGTGATAAAAACAAAAAATTGTAAAAGTGAAAAATCTAAGAGTAAAACACTTAAAAACTTGTTACAAAAATATGTGAAAATGTATGGTTGAGGTTTTATCGACCATATCCATTACCAAAATTCACTATTATCCATTATTTTAAACACTTAACTTTTGAAAAGTGACTTTTCCTTTTATATTATTATAAAAATTCAACTCACGTCCCTTATAAAAGGATCCATCACCACCCCACTTCCCCTCAAACCCAAAGACTATTATATTAAGTAAAAATATAACAATATGACTAAAATAAACTTCTATATACTCACTATATGTTTTTTATTCTCAAAATAGTACCTCTCAAAGCCTTATTCCATTTTTCAAAGGAGCGCTTCCAAGGAGTAAGGTAACATTCTCAATTACTCATTTTTCTTTACTTTTCAATTATTTCTTCTTATAAATCTTAAAAATATAATCTAAAAATGTTTAAATAATTTCATAAGTATCATAATTATAATAAAATGTTATGATGTATATGATATAACCATTTTCTACCTTCCTCTAAACCATTCGAAAAACCAAAATGGCGCTTATGATATGTGCAGACTACTGTCTCCATAAGCGATGTAATCCATTTTTCATGAACACCATAAATAGATGGTTAAGAGGTGGAATATAATGAATAAATATTTTATTTAAAAAAATTAAGATTCTAAAAATACAAACCAATTCCTACCATCTTTATATTCTATGTAAAACGAGAACAATGCCTGTGTGTAGGCCACCGCCTCCACGAAGCAATGTATTTCGCTTCTAATCTAAAATTTTATTTTTTTAAAACTATATTTTAACTTGACTAAAAACTTTAAAAACATATAAATAATTTCTTTATTCTTATTTCATAATGATATTATTCCAAAATAATCACTTTCTTAATCATATTAACTCATAAATTATAACTTATTCTTATTTGGGTCGGTTTAACCACTTACATGAATAATGATATAAATTTATATCATAGATGAATGTGAAGACTTAAATATTTTTGTTATTATAAATTATTTAGAAAATAATTTTTAGTTTATTTTTATAAAAATTTTATATTAATATTTAATTTATTATTAATGTACTACCCTTTGTTGTTCGTTAAAAATTACCGAAACAAGCTTGTCAAAAACTTCGATGTCATGAATCATAACTAAAATAATTATAAAATGAAATTATAACAATATAAATAATTATAATAAATCTATTATAGTATATATTATGATCTCAAAAATATAAAAATTGAATCTTTAAACAAGAATTGAAACCACTGTTATGAAACCGGTACTAAACAAAAAATCAAATCTAATAACATTCAAAGATGAAAATAAAATATAAATAACTAATATATTTTTGATAAATGATTATAAATTAAATATATAAATGTTTATTGGTATGAATAAGTCTCTAAAATAGGTGATTAAAATTTTTATTTTTGTAATACAGGAGGTTACATAACATTCATCTAAGCATTATTTAATATAAGGGGTTTTTTTACTCAACCTATTTTATTGAGTCATATTGATTCATTTTTTACAATAGTTATTAATAGGTAGTTTTCTTTTATTCAATGATGATATTATAATTTATTTCCTCTTTATTTAATGAAGAATTATATTGATTTCATAAATGTTGATGATGTTAAGAATAATTACCATTCTTTTCAAATGAGCTATTTTCTTCCATATTCATATTCAATATTCTTGATTATGTTATCCTTAATTATTTTAAAATATAAATAGGTTTTATTTATTGAAATCTTCAAATTTATATTTAACTATTTCAAATAAAATATTTATCACTCTCTTTATGATGTGTGTTTCAATAAATGTATTTTCAAAATATTAAAAAGGATTTATGTTTCAAGATAATATTTTTTATCTTCCATTAAAAATTTAATATATAAAATATTTATAATTTTTTAATTATAAAGTATTTGGATTTATTTTAAAATGGTGTTTTAGAAATTTTTTCATATTAACTTCTTGAAAATTATTTTTGAATGTGTTTTTTAATTTCAATAATTTTATGATAATGTTAAATGAATTTTTTAAAAACTCTTTTTGGGTTTTCTTCCATTTAAACCTTCATTTAAAAAGTACATATCTCTCTAGATAGTTATTTACTGAATCAACCTCTAAATTACTTTATGAAATAATATTTTCAGGTGATTTAAATTTTTTTTATCAATTGATCTAATTCTGGAATTCATTTTATGCGATACCTTTAAAAAATGTTAAGAAGCATATTTTTCCCCTGATTTACTTATGAGATGATGAATGATTGATTTCAAGTGGTGCACATACGCATGGATAATTTATATGTGGGGTCCTATATTTCCCTCCAATTAATTGGTTATAAGTTTATATATCATGATAAATGTATACATGGGTGAAATTAAGTTTTTACGCTAAGCGTGAGAATGAGTAGTGACTCATGAAGGTATGAGTGCGAGTAGTCACTCATGAAGGTGATGATACCATATGATTATGTTTGTTCTAAAGTTATTTGTTATGCTATGTTTCAAGGGAAAGTTACACTTCCATTCCATATTCCCATGATTATAGTCCATGTCTCATGTTTATTATATCATTATTTTATACTCATTTTTCCATGGTATTTGTTTGTTTATTTTAGATTAAATGTAATTCTATCATATTATACCATATTATTTGCAACATGAAATTTCTTCCCTGATCATGATTTATCACAATATCATAATCTAAATGTTGATTAAATGTTTATAATTTTATCCTTAATAATCTATTGAGACCACCCTTTTTTTATATTTCCATTCTCTTGATTATGATTATGAGTATATCCTATGATGAGTCTAGAAGGGAATTTAGGGTGGTTTGATTATGGATAAATGTTTATTAGTATTGTAAAAAATGTTTCTTATGTAGATTATCCTCAAATACACTAAACCTTATGTTCTTGGGACTATTATTTTATTGTTATATGTAATATTTATGTGATGATAAGGATGTGAAATATATGCATTTTTAGCTTGGGACATCTCACTTTATAGCAAATCTAGTTGTAAAATCATATGTTTTTATATTTGGACTTGAGAGAGCGGTTTTGGGAAACCCCATTTGGTATCACAATAAGGCTTAGTTATTTTTGGAAATTAGTTTAGTTATTTTTAGTATTATGATAAGAGAAATTTAGTAACAATATTAAGGATAACTATGAGTATATGATAACATCAAGAAGTTTAGGTAAATTTTAGATCATATGGTTTTCAAGAAATTAAATTTCTATCTAGATAATAGAAAATAGATATAGATATGGAAGAGATTTACATAGGGGGAATCATGATAAAAAAGGATTTTTGAGTATCAACTCGATATTCACCCGGTTCATGATGAGTAGGCCTAATTTAGAACACTTAGAAATGAACTATAGTGGGATATTCTTAGGAAATTCATTCAATCTTTATGAATAATTATAAAGTATTTGATCCCATATTTATGGTATGATTAGAGAACATAATAGGATATAGACAATGAATAACCAAGATTGATACCTAGAATTATATAAGTAAGGTAATATATATCATTTATTATTTATCCATTTTATATTAATGGTTTTTATTTTTAGATTAATTGTTCTTATCTTTAACATTTATTTACCTCAATAAATGACTGGGGAAAGGAGAAATTGAGTTAGTAATGGGTGTGATGGGGAATGTGATGATTATACCGATGAGAAACTAAACAGTATGGGAGAAGGAGTATAAAATATTATGGTAATTCTCACTCAAATCTCCCAATCCTTGAATAATAATGTCAACTATGTTAATCCCTCGAATACACCAAGGGAAGAGAAACTTGAAATCAAGTCTTTCATGTTTCAATGTGCACCCTATTTTAGTGGAAATTATAATCCAATTGCTTCTAAGAAATGAATTAATGATATGGAAAAGATATTTTCTATTATTTAGTGAGTGGAGTCTGAGAAATTCATGTTAAGTATTTATCATTTGGAATTCGAGGATAAAAAATGGTGGAGTCTTGTTAAGAATATGATTAATAAGGAACAAGTGGTCTCAATTGAATGAAAGGAGTTTAAGAAAGTAATCTTCACTAATTATTTCCCTCAAAATATTTTCATGAATATAGAGAAATAATTCTTGGAGTTGAAACAAAAGTAGGATGAATCCATTAGAAAATATGAATAAAACATTATGATAATCAAAAGGTATGCCTCTAGTTCTATATCTTACCCTAATAAAAATATTAATAATTTATTTAGTGTATTAAATATAACTCTTTTAAAGGAATTATACATAACAGTCTTTATAAGTGTTGAATAAATTTCCTGATGTGTGTTGAAAGTGGAGATAGAAACTAGAGAACCTCATTATTTTAGATAGAGAAAGATGAAAGCATAGTATCATGGAATATCCAATGATAAGACACATGGGGGGAAGAAATCTCAAATACCTACATGTAAAAAAATTGGGAGGAGGCACATGAGTAATCACCTCAGGGTATTAAGGGAGTTTTTTAATTTTGGTAAGGGACTCTAATTAGCTTATCACTTCCAAATCAATGCTAATAGGTTGATTAAAATAGTAGAGGATAAGAAGGACCAAACTAATGTTCCACCCACACACCAATGATTAAAATGTGTAGGTTCGGGAATTAAAAAAAAATAAATTCCCTAACCCCAGATCTAATGAAGAGAATAGACCCCAAAACCCACCTAAACTAAGGGGTTAAGGAAGAGTATATTCTATAACCACCACTGAGATGGTTCATGACAATTAACTGATTTAAGGTATAATCATTCTACACTCAAGAGTTGTGAATGACACATTTTGTTCTGGTTCTTCACATTTTTTCATATCATGTAAGTTCTTTAGGAGTATTGACTCACCACCTCAATCATTGGATATTGAAATATCTATAAAAAAACTAGTGTCATGATTATTTCCTCTATGATATATATTCTCTAAAAGAAGATTGTGGGAAGACACTTCTTAGATATCTAGTTCTTATTCTCTTGGTAAAATTTTACATAATATTGGTTATGGATTTCCATTACCAGTATAAAGCACATATAAATTATCAGGATGAATAAATCTCATTTCATAATCCAAATCATCATGTTATCAAATATAAATACAAGTATGATCATAAAATCCTTTTAGAATAAAATTCAGTAAAATGGGTCATGATACCCATAAATGGGGGAATTTTAGTTCAAATGATTGGGGAGGAAGTCAACATTAGCGAAATACCTATTGTATAAGAATATATTGATGTATTTCTGGATGAACTACCTATTCTTGCACAAGAGAATATGGTTTAGTTTTAATTTTAACTCACAACTATATTCATACCTATCTCAATGAGTCATTATAGAATGATCCCAGTGAGTTGGAATAATTAAATAAGAAGTTACAAGAGAACCTAGAAAAGGGTTTTATATAACCTAGTGATTCACGATGGGGTTCACCATTCCTATTTTTTAAAAATTAGAATGGATCAATGAATTTTTACATTTATTATCATGAGATTAATAAAAACACCATCAAGAAAAAGTATCCTATACCCTATATCGATGATTTATTTGATCAAATTAGAGGATATCAGTACTTCTAAATGATTGAACTTTGATCAAGATATCATCATTTAAGGGTTAAAAGGAAAGATATTTCCAAGATATATTTCCATAAAAGGTATGGACACTATGAATTCATCATGATTCCATTTGGACTTACGAATACTCATTATATCTTCATAGATCTAATTGATATTATTTAGAGACTACCTTGATCAATTTATGGTTATATTTATTGAAAATATTTTCATATATTCAAATAGAAAGGAAGAGTATGAATGTCATTTGAGGATTGTGTTAAAAACCTTAAGAAAGGAGAAATGGTATAAAAAATTTAGAATGTATGAATTTTGAATACAGAAAGTATCATTCTTGGAAAATGTAATCACAATAAAGAGAATATTCATAGATCTATAAAAGATAGAAGTTATAGAGAAATGAACTAGATCGACCACTGTAATCGAGATCTATAGTTTTCATAGATTAGTAGGATATTCCTGATGATTTTTGAGAAATTTTCCATGTATATCATATCCCTTAACCAAGTTAACATAAAATGGAGTGAAGTTCCATTAGATGGAGGAATGTGAATAAGGTTTCAAGGAACCAAAAGAGTGGTTGGTCATTTTTCCAATAATTATGTTACCCTGTAGTAGGGAATGGTTTTCAATAAAAATTGATTTTTTTAAAAAAGGTCTTGGAACGCATGCTAATATTAAATGATAAGGTAATTTATTATGCCTCACATTAATTAAATACTCATGATAAAAATTACCCGACACATGATTTGGAGCTGTAAAAAGTGATCATTGCATTAAATATTTTGGAAAATTATATCTATAGAGAAATGTGTGACATTTATAATGATCATAATAGCTTGAAATATTAATTCAAACAGAAGGATTTTAATATTCATGAAAGGAGATGTTTGGAATTGATAATAGATTATGACTGTAATAACTATGGTTTCACTGGTTTGGTCCTTTAGATATATATATGTTTTTGTCCTTTGTTTTTTACTTGGATATAGTGTTGTGTTTGGGTGTAGTAGGACCCCATAAATAATATGTTGAAACTATATTAATATATTTTAAATCACACACATGCATTTTTTTAGAATAAATATTTTTTACTTTGTTTGGGACCTTACATGGGAAATCCAAGACCAAACTTGTATCTTGAAAGCAGGTTTTACCCTAAGCATAACATAAAGTTGGTCAGTGTCGGGAATTTAGTGGAAGGCAGCTATTAGTGGTCACGATAATTAATTACTTAGTTGTTTAATTAATTAATTAACAAAGATGAGTAAAATAACCCCCCTCAAAATTTACCTTTATACACACGGAAGGAAGGGAGAGGGTTTCTCCCTCACGCGATGACCGAACTGAGAGGAGGAGGTACTGCATGAATTTGTCCTTGATGGTGATCAAGAATATATTGAGGTGAAGTAGCTTCTAGGCATTTTTCTAGACATGAAGATTCAGTGTTTCTTCAAGATTAAGGTGGTTTTATAAGTTTTATGTCTTGATCCTTGTATATATGACGTTTAAAGTGTTTTTTATCTCTTTTTATGACTACTAAAGACCCCTTGGGTGTTGATTTATGCCTAATCAGAGAAAAAATGGGGTTTAGGGTTATTTAAAGGGATTTCCCATTCAAGTATCTTGATCACATGGTGTATAGTACGAGAGAACACATTGTGTGTTCTTCCCATTGGGAGAAGAAATAGTTTTAAAAACTACACACCGTGTACCTAGAGTACTCACCATACAAGGGGACATGACCATGTGGTCGAATACATGGAAAGACACCCTATGTTAAGAGGACACAGTTGTATAGTAGTACATGACCAGAATCTTGGTGTACATAGATATGATCTTGTGTACATGGGCATGGGGAGACGTACATGGGCAAGAGATGATGTACATGAGAACATGCTGGGAGGACACGGGCATGCTTAAGGCTGCCAAGACACAACATGTACTAAATTTATACACTATGAAGATGTGTATAGCCATCCAAGCCATGTGATTTTTAGGACATGCCTAGGTTTCCAAGAGAGGTTACATTCCATGTGACCCTATATACATGCCATGTACTTTTATTTTACATGGTGAGTACAATGAGGGGTTACCATCAGGGTTTGGATTCGAGAGACACACATGTACCCTTGGAGGAAATGTAATTTACTCACCTTAGATACTTCTTTCTTGTATATATCCTTATTTGAGACTCATATTTGGGCCCATGAGTAGCCTATCACAAGTGGTTTTCTGTATGGAATGCGATGGATGCCACTGTTTTGGTAGTAGGGACATGACATAAGGTGATTTCAATGGGTCGATTCTCTTAGAAATTCTTAGCTAATGTAAGTGGTTGAGTTTGATACTTATAGATACACCAGGGTTATAAACCCCCTATTGCACTAGAGTACGAGTCCCCCATATATTCTCTATGTTTATAAACAATCGGGTGTGATCATCAAAGTGTTATCGGAGTTGAAAACCCCCTAGACGCACTTGAGCATAGTTCCCCATACCCTTTATAGAGTCAGAGTTTGTACTCCCCTATGCTATATAAGGCATGATTCCTTTATCTATGGAGTGGAACTCCCCCATCATTGAACTCTGACAGAGAGTGGGTCCTTCACTAGAGTTGGTGCTCCCTTGGTTATGGAGCGCAATAGTAGGGAGAGGGCCTGTCCACATTGATTCTTGAGAGTTTACATGAGATATATGGAATAGATTTAGTATTCCCTCAGTTGGGTCAAGAAATAGAGAGGATAATTCCCTCCAATATGTATCTTACATAGCTACATGGGGATTCAACAAGAGATAACTCCCACTTAGCTATTAGGAGCACTGGTGTGGTACGATCCCTCTACACAGTTTCTGATGATGTTATTCATGGTTATAGGTATCATAGATGGACCCTTTGATCCATAGGTTTACTCTTAATTCTTAGCTGTGTTGTGGATATGGATATAAAATTTCTCTCTCTCTCTTGGGTTTCTTGTTGGGAATATCTAGGTTATTTTGGTTTTCTCATGTACTGATTGATATGCCTTTACGGTATTGTGATCACTACTATATCCTTAATTATTTGTGTGTGGTTATCTTAGGGAACCTACTAGGTATCTATATACTCACCCCTATATGGGATTTCCCACACATGTTTTTTCTTATTCAAACAATAGAAAGTTAGGCGATGACATTGGTGAACTTAGTTTTAGGGGAGAATAGTGGTTCTTAGAACTAACTATGTTTGATGGTCGACCTTGGAGATTGTGACCTAGTCTCTCTCTATTATTTACTCATTCCCAATTTTTTCTAGTTAGGGTTTATCCCTATATTTTTGGTTGGGAATTTATTTTTTCCATATATACTTTTATACTATGTTGTATTCCTAGAATTTGTTGTATACATGTCTATACTCTAGATGTTCAATTTTATTTATATATCTATACACTATTTAATGGATATGGATGTCTGTTTGTGTGGAGGTACATAGGTTAAGGACATACATTTTATAATTGACTACTTAGCACTCGTATCCCACCCCTAGTATACTGGAGGTGGGTTTGGGGTGTCACACTCATATTACCATCGGCTAGTAAGGCCTCAATGGGCCAAGACATGACAAAGTGGTATTCATGGTAGTCATTCCCCAGGCCTGTATTTGGAGTTGTACCATATAGTAGGGTTTGGTTTGAGAAGTAGGGAAACAACATTAATGTTTCTTGAGTTTAGATCTTGATCCTAGGATCCTAGTGTTGGTGTGGTGGATGAAGTATACATATACCGTGACATTGACTACCTGATTGTTGAATCAGAACATGTAGGCACTATTTGTAGGATAGACATGGTAAATACATCATATCAGATTTAGTATATTAACTTTAATCTCCTTTTTATTTCATCTTCCAAGATTTTATCATTGATTATAGTATGTGGAGATAACTTTCAAGATGTCTCTATAGTGACATCTATCTAGGATTTTGAGACAATTTCATGATGACAATAATTTGAGCGATGAGGCCTTATATAAGGTACCCCTTCAAGAGGTGTTTCCTCTAGGTGGGAAAATAGAAGTACTACCACATATTGAGTAGTTCTTATATCCTTTAGTGGATCATATAGATAATTGATGACATGCTAGGAAATTGATGGATCTAACTGTTCAGAGTGATAATAATCATAGGTTTAGTGAATTATGTGAGTTCCAATGAAAAATACTACTAATGTTTTTTTGATACATCCCCCTAGGTAGTGGAGTATTGAATCAATTTGGTTGTTTGGGTTTTTACAAGATTTGAACCTTGACCAATCAGATGGTTGTGTTAGTGATCAGTCTTCTTCATGGAGAAGCAGTTGGTTTTGGTGGGATGGAAGATGATCCACGTGTGATTAGTATTCATTGAATGTTTTAGGGATAGAGATATACTAGATTACACATGAGACAAACCCACCCTTATTGGGTGTTAGAGTACTGGACTGAGCCTATTGTGTGAGTGTACTTTTTAGTTAGGACACCTCTAGATGGTGGTCTAGCCTAACCAAGCATATCCAGGGAGACTTTGGGAATCAATGGATCCTTGTTTTGTTGACATTTTATGTGGATTTGAACATGCAAGGAATAATGAAAATTCCCCCAAGAAGTCACATACTTGAGGTGCAAGTTAAAACTATGAGAGTGAGTGAAATCCAAAGAAAATAGTGCCAAGGTGTGATAGGTGAGTCTCTTGGACTTGTATGTTTGGGTCCATTTGATGTGCTAAGGTGTCAGAGAAAGGTCCAGTTAATGATAGATGTTGGAAAAATGTAAGGATAATTTTTGGTAGTAGGGTCTGATGACCTGGAGGCTCTCAGTTAACTATGTAGTATGAGACCTAGTGGTGAAAGTGGGACCCTTTTTGATTGACCCTTATGGTTGGAGGCTCAAATAGAGTAGGTTAATTGGTCACACACTTTTACTAATTTTGTTACTTGACTCTAAATAGATATAGAGCCTTGCATGGAACCTTTTCATTGTAGGAAATGAGGCCCTATGGTGTTTTCCTCAGTGCGAACTAGTTGTTTACTGTCCATTCCCATCTTGACTATTATCAGTGGGGGTTGTAGTGTACCTGAGTTTTTAGTACACAACTTTCCTTATTTTGAGATAATTAATCCCATGAATTTTAGCATTAGATCATTAATATTAGGATACATCATATTTTACTAGATGGATAGTATGACCCTAGGAGTAGTGGATGTTACGAGCTTTCAGTTCCTGAGATGTTGGAGGAGTTTGGTGATGTTTTTCCTAAGGATTTTCTTAGATTAACTCCCATTGAAAGTTTGTCTCTTGCATGTACCTACACCCAAGGATGAATAGATATCAATGATAGCATATTGGATAAACCCATATAGTTGTGAGAACTAATGATGCAGTTGGAGAATCTATTTGGACCTAATGTGTTTCCTTGGGTATCCCATAGTTGTTTTACCAAGAGGTGGATGAGACCTCAAGGTTAGGTGTAGAATAACTTCACATAAACAATCTGAACCATGGAGGAGTTTCCTCACATGAGAATCAATGGATTATTTGACCTATGATTAGGCTCGATATGGTTCTCAGAGTTTGACCTCTGGATGGGTTATCACCAGCTCTTGGTGTGAGAGGAGGCTGTCCAAGTGTAGTTTTTGAAGTAACTATAGTTTTATTGATCCCTTGGTGATACCCTATGTCATTTTTAATGTAATAGTGTGTTTGTGATACTTATTGACCTGGTCCTTCAACCCTTCTTGGATCGGTTTAGTGTAGTCTTCTTCAATGTAATCCTTGTGTACTTGACATCAGAGGTAGAGTATGTGAGAGTCTTGAGGATAGTTTTAGATATTATCTATGAGTAATGGATATATGAGAATATCTTTATGCTTTAAATATCATATTTTTTGGTATACATTTTTGGGTATTTCTTTTTTGGCATGGGTTTGATAGGGGATCCAACAAAGGCTGACCTAGTGGTTTCCTATGATCCACCCCGGAGTGTGGCAGTGTTGTGAAGTTTATTTAGTTTATAAGGGTGATATTGGAGGTGTGTGGAAGAATTTTCCATGATAAAATTTCTATTTTAATACCTTAATATAGAAATTTGAATTCATTATCTTGGATAAAGTAGTTCCAGAGTCTTTAAGGAGCTGAGACTGAGCTTAACCAGTGTTGCTGTGTTGTGAATTCCAAAGGAGGGAGTTGGAGTGAATAGTGTTTTGTGATGCCTCTAGAGTTGGGATTAGATGTGTTTTTAAATGGAGGTATAAAACTTTTTATTATGGGTTAAGTCATATGATACCCCATGGGAAGTTTTTAATGACTAACTCAGTTCTAGCAGTGATGTTATTCGTCGTGGAGATATAGAAATGCTATCTTTTGGGAGAGAATTTCATTGTATGAACAGACCACAAGGGCATTAGGTATATCTTCACTCAGAGATATATTGATATGAGTTAGATAATTTGGTTCGATTTCTTATAGGAAAATGAATTTAAGATGGTATATACTCATGGTGGGGGTAGTGTGGGACATATTACATTAACAAGAAGTCTCGTTATCGCATGGTGGAGGAGGTGACTGGGGACCTAGTTTCTATAAAGATAACCCTTTTGGAAGAGAGGGGTGCAACTTATCTTTAGTTGATGGTGGTGACCCCACCAATTTTAAAGTTTGTGTTAGAGCCTCACCTGTGATACATCAACTATGAGGTTCTACATGACTTGATATTCTCAAGAAATACACGAGATGGATTTCTTAAAATAGGGAAGTATGTCATTATTTTCCAGTTATGGACAGTGAATCTAGTCATGTTATGTGAGGAGGTGTTAAATTAGTTCACAATCATCCCTTAGCTATACATACCAATGTATAAATATATAAAAGGACCCTAAATGGAAGTTTTGGAGGGCTGTAATGAGGTGAATCATTATTGAGTTGTTGTTTTTTGTTTCTCACATGTCAGAAAGTAGATTCAAAAAATTAGGTTCTAGGAGGTTTGACCCAACCTCATGAGATCACAGAATAGAATTGGTATGTCATATCAATAGATATTTTAATGGGGATTCTATATACCATGAGAAGAAACAATCCTATCTAGGTGATTATTTATCGACTTACCAGGTAGATTCACATTTGTTACATCTAGGAGAAGAGTTCAATCAAGAGTTTTAGACAATTGTAGATGTGGGAGATCATCCATATTTTGGGGGTACTAATGAAGATCATCCTGGAATATGATTCTCAGTTTACGTCATAGTTATGGATGAGTTTTTAGGGGTATTTCAGGACCTAGTTATGGATGAGAATGGTATTTCACCCCCAGATGGATGGAAATACCAAGGACACTATCCATATGTTATAGGTTATGTTGAGAGACCATGTGAGGGAGTTCAACCAAAGTTGGCAGGATAACCTAAACTTTGTATATTTTGATTAATATCACTCTAATATTAGTATGGATTCATTAAAGGTCTGGTATAGGAGACCCAACATGTCACCATTGTGCTGGATAGAGATTAGTGGAACATCTCTTATTGATCTAGAGTTTGGGATGAAAATGATTGAGAAGGTAAAAGTGATCTGCAATAATTTTAGAATGGCCTAGAGATGATTTAAATTTCACATAGATTGATATCATATGATATAAGAGTTTGACCATGGAGACCGTGTTTTCCTAAGAGTCTCCCCACAAAAAATGTTGCAGAGTTTTGTACAAGAAAGTGAGGTATCCCTAAGGTTCATTAAGACATTATAGATCTTATGGAGGGTTAGTGAGGTTGAATACCACTTGGAATTACCCCACAATTATATTTTGTGCATTAAGTATTCAATATTTCACCATTGAGGAGATACATGTTACGCTTCACACATTATTGACCCGAAAAATCTAGATAGAAAGGATAAAGCCTTTTCAGAGTACCTAGGGATAATCATAGAATTACATGATAGGTTTATGCATGAATGGTGAATCCCTTTGTTTTTAACACTTTAGAGGAATGATAGCATGTAGTCTAGCTCCTCAGATCATGAGATCTTGATGTAGTCTCAATACCCCACATTTTTTAGTTGCTTTTCCTTTTTAGGGGAAAACAATCAAAGGAGAGGAGAATATAATGACTCTGGTTTCACTGATTTGTTCCTTTGGATATATATATATATATATATCTAGAATTTTCCTTAGAGTCAGAATTATATTTGGGTGTCCTAGGATCCCTAAAATAATATATTAAAAATATATTAATATAATTTAAAGTATGTGAACACATATTTTTGGAATAAATGGTTTTACCATTATTTTAGAGATAATATGGGAAATCTATGACCACATTTGTATATGTGATGCGAGTTTTACCCTAGAAATGAAATAAAGTTTGTTGGCATTGGGAGTTCAGTGGAAGGACATCGTTAACAGTCGAGATAATAAATTAATTAATAAATAGGTGTAGAATACTACCCCTTCCAAATTTTAATTCCCATGCATGGGATGAAGGGAGAGAGTTTACCCCTCACATGATGGCCAAATTGATAAGAGTATGTAGTGCTGGACATTTTCCTTAATGGCGATCAAGACTAGATCGAGGTGCAGTAGCTTCTAGGCATCGCTTTAGACCATAAGATTCAGAATTTCACCATAAGGTAGATGGTTTTATGAGTTTTATGTCCCAATCCACATATATATGTTTATTATTGTTTTTTTGATTTTTTATGATTTTAAAATACCCTAGGGGTTGATCTGTGCCTAATAAATAAAAAATTGTGTTTTCAGGCAGTTCATAAGTATTTTCCATTCAGGTATCCTGATCACATGGTGTGTAGTGAGAGAGAACATACCATGTGTTCATACCATTGAGGGAATAAAGAGTTTTAGAAACTACACCCCATGTAACTAGAGTACATGATGTATAGGGGACATGGACATATGGATGGATACATGGGTAGACACCCCATGCAAAGAGGAAATGGTTGTGTCATAGTACACAACCAGACCCAAGGTGTACACTGACATAGTCTAGTGTACATGGGAACAAGGTCATGTGCACGAGAACATGATGATGTAATCAGTGGGATAGGAGGACACAAAATACCATAGGTTTCAAAGACACTCCATGTAATAAATGTAAACACCATGTAGATGTGAATGGATATCCAAGTTGTGTGCTACTGAGGATATTCCCAAGTGTCCAGGTGAGGCAATGCACTATGTGACCCTATGTATATATTTTGTGCTATAATCTTATATGCCGAATATAATGAGGGGAAATGAATAGTGTTTGACTTTGAGAGACACAACATGTACCCTTGGAGGAAACACTATGTACTCCCCTCAAAGAATTCTATCTCACATATATCACCTTTTGAGACTCATATTAGAGCCCATGAGTAGCTTATCCTAAGTCATTTTCTACATAGAATGCAATGTTTTCCTTCATTTTTGTAGAAGAGATACGACATGGGGTGATGCTAGTGGGACACTTATCTTAATGATGATTATCCAATGAAAGTGACAATGTTTGATCCTTATTGAGATTTTGGAGTTTGAAAACCCCTTATCACACTTGGGCATGGGTCCCCCATGCTCTCTACAATGGTAGTATTGATTAACTATAATCATCGAAGTGTTACCGGGGTTGGAAACCCCTTGAAACACTAGGGTGAGAGTCCCTCATAATATTTACAAAGGTAGAGTTAGTACTACCCTATGCTAAATAGGGGGTAGTTATTCTATCTAAATATTGATACTTCATAGTCATCGGGCTCTATTGGAGAAATATTCATCCATGAGGGTTGGTTCTCCATTGTAAGTAGAGAGTAATAGTAAGAAGATAGGTTCTCCACTCTGATTCATGAGAGTTTACACAATATTCATGGAATAGATGTAGTTCTCCCTTTATTAGGATATGTACTACTAAGTTGATATCCCTCCACTCTATATATTACATGGCTACATGGGGCCTTGACTGGAGATAGAGACCCCTTAGCTGTTTGAAGTAGTGGTGAGGTGCAGACCCTCCACATGCTTTTTGAATATGTTGTGCATGGTTCTAGGAATAAGACATGGACCGTTTGAGCTATTGGTTAACTCATTATTCTTAAGTAATCTGTGGAGATAGAGATTCCATTTCTCTCTCACAAGGGTTTCTGGTTGAGAACATCTGGGTTATTATGGTTTTATCTCATGTACTGATTGACATGCCTTTATGGTGTTGAGCTAATTAATATATCCTTAATGATTTGTATTTGGAGATTTTTGTGTGCCTACTAGGAATTGATATACTCACACCTACACAGGATTTTCCTACATGTGTTGTGTCTTATATAGACTTAATGAAGATTATCAATGTCATTAGTGGACCTAGTTTCGAGGCATAATAACAACTCTTGGAACTAATCTTGTTTGGTGGTCAGCTATGGAGATCATGATCTGGGCTCTCTCTAGTCTCTCCTCATTCTCACTTGTTTCCTGTTTGTATTTCCCCCTATATTTATGGTTGGGAATTTATTTTTTCCCTTTTTACTATTTTACTGTAACGTATTCCTAGAGTTTATTGCATGAATGTATACACTCTAGATATTCAGTTTTTTATATATCTCTTCACTTTTCAGGGAGATAAATGTGTGTGTGTGTATATGAACTTAGGCTAAGTAATCCTCTTTCACTGTTACCTACTTAGTTCTTGTCACCATCCCCTGTCCTATTAGAGGTTGGTTTGGGGTGTTAAACTCTCCTTACCACTAGCTAGTCATGCCTCAGTAGGTTAGGTTAGAATAATTAATACTCAATACATTTCCACCTATGGAAGGAGAATAAGGTGGATAATTATTTAATCACAAAATATCATGTAACCCAATCCTTGTTGAGAATGAAAGCATATCCAATACTCATGGATTTTTATAAGATAAATATTAAATTCATAATTGATGGGGGGAAATCATATCTTACCCAAATGACTACTCAACCACCCATTCATGTAAAGATTAAAGAATACCCAAAGGATGATGTGGAGCTACATAAAAAGGTAGAGATAATTCCAAATTTCCGATAAAGAACGAGTTATATGGTTTGGAACTCAAACATGTGTCTCATAAAAACTATTAATGAAGAAGGATATTTTGGATGATTCTCATAGATCGTCCTTCTCTATTCATCCAAGAAGCATGAAGATGAATAAATATCTAAATAAAAAATTATTGTAGGATAATATAAAGAGGGAGATTATAGATTACATACCTTGATTCTTGGTATGCTAGAAAGTTAAGGATAAACAAAATAATTATAAATTATTTTGTAACCATTACCCTTACTAGTATTGAAATGGGAAAAAAATACCATGTTTTTTTTCATTGGGATTTCTTTGACACCTAATAGCCATAATTCCATTTGGGTTATAGTTAATCACCTTACAAAGCTGTGGAATTTTATTAATATAAAAGAATATTTCTATTTTAACCAATTCTCTAAGATATATATAAGAGAATTGGTAAGGATTCATGGAGTGCCACTCCATTTTATCTGATCAATATTTTAGGTTTACCTCAAGGTTCTTGAGAAGCCTTCAGTAATAATTGGAGACAAAGCTGAGTTTTAAAATTGCTTATCATCCTCAGAAAAATGTTCAGTATGATTGGACTATTCTAACTCTTAGGGATATGCTGAGCTCTTATTCAATGTATTTAATAGGATATTGGGATCATTACATCTCATTATTAGAGTTATCATATAACAAAATTTTTTCATTCTAGCATTCCGATGACACTATATGAGGATGTTTAAAGGAAGATATGTAGGACTCTAACATGTTGAGATGAAGTTGGAGATTAGAATCTTATAGGTCCAGAACTTTTTCAAGAAATGAAGGAGAAGGTTCAAACTAATCAATAGAATATAAAAGGGGAAAAATTCAATAGAAAAGTTATGTGGATAATCATTGATGATATATAAAGTATGAATTTAGTGATAAGATGTTTCTTTGGATATCTTCTTGGAAGTGTGTTGTGAGATTTGGGAAGAATTGGAAGATAAAACCAATTTATATTAGTCCCTTAGAGATCTTTGACCATGTTAATGCCATAGCTTATCACTTGAAACTCCATCTAGACCTCTTCCATTTACATTATGTATTCCATGCGTCACTATTAAGGAAGTACATATCATAACCTTCACATATAATGAACTCAAAAGCTGTGCAACTAAAATTTAATCTATCATACAAGGAATAAATCGAAGAGATAAAGTAATATGAAATAAGGCCATTAATTTGATCAAAGTTATATGGAGAAATAATAAGTTTAAATAAGCTATGTTGTAACATGAGGATTTAATGATAGAAAAGTACCTCACTTATTCTATTCCTAGTAATAAAATTTAAATGAAGAGATTATTTTTAAGGGGTGTAGAATATAATAACCCATGATTTTAGTAAACACTTTTCCATTAAAAAATATCATATTGAGTAGATTATCTAACACACAAATCCAAAATAAAATGGAAAACAAGATAATTTAAAAAAATAATATTATTAAATATGATTGATATATTACAGTCATTAAAATGGTGGGAATCAATAGATGTAATCACTATATGAAAACTACGTAAACAGGTATATTAATATAGGATTCAGTTCTTTTGCTTAAAAATACTTTTGTTTTTGATATATATATTTTTATATTATAATTAATTAATATCACATTTAGAACTTGAATTTTATAAAATTAATTTAATTTTTTGATTACACATATCAAAATTATCATAATATTAATTTTCATATTTTTTCTAAAATAATTTTTTTAGGTGAATGTTAAAAAATATAGTTTTTTATTTAAACCACATCATTTATAACTATATCAAGAAGTAAGTATGATATTAAAAATTTTAAATTTTTTTATTAATCAAAAAAGTTTTTATTGAGTAAAATTATTCATTTAAAAATAACAAGTTAAATTTAGAAAATCTATGTTTAACATTTTTGAAACTCAATTAATCTTTTATTAGAATAAAATAAACTATTTTTCATCTTTTTTTTTGTTATATTTTAGTAAGGTATAATTTTTTTTGAATACTTAAAAATAAAAATAAATCTTATTTTTTAATAATAAACCAATTAATTTCATATAAATCAACAACATTGATTATTTTATGTTAATCAAAATTTTTAATTAGAAAAGATACACATTTTACAAAAAAAGTATTTTCATATTATGTTCCATATTATTAAAATTAATTTGAAAAAATTTATTTTATATTTTGAATCCTTAGGTTAAAATTATTTAATAAGGCAAATTTTATTTTTAGGCATTAAGAGTAAATTACTTATGTAAAAATTAGTTATTATGGTAAAAACCAAAAAATGGTAAAAGTGAAAAATATAAGAGTAAAATGCTCAAAAACATGTTAAAAACATATGTAAAAATGTATATATGAGTATTTAACTTCCGTATAATTTCCATCAATCAATTATTGTCCAGTATTGGATCCACTTGACCTTTTAATAGTGAATTTACCTTTTATATTATTACAAAAATGTGACTTCTATCTCTTATAAAAGGAGCCATCATCACCTCGAGCCATCATCACCCCACTTATATTCACACCCCAAGACTCTTATATTAATCTTAACTCTATGGAATAATTCCCGAACATTCTTATCCACTTCATAGTGGTTTTTATCTTATCAAAATATCACCTCTCAAATAATTAATCCATTTTGAAAATGAGCTCCTCTAAGGAGTAAGGTAACATTCTCAATCACTCCTTTTCTTTCCTTTTCCTTTGTTTATTCTTCTAACTCCTATGAATATAATCTAACCATATTTAAATAATTATATAAGTATCATAATTATACTAAAATTTTATTATTCTTATAGTATAACCATCTTCTTCCTTCCTCCCAACTATTCAAAAAAATAAAAATGTCACTTCCATTATGTACAGACTACCGCTTCCAAAAGTGATGTAAACCATTTTTCAAAACTGACTTACATAGATGGTTCAATGAAGAAATATATTTCATAAATATGATATTTAACAAATTATTAACATTATGAAAATATAAACCTATTCCTACGGTCTTTACATTCTATGGGAAATGATAATGGCACCCATGTGTATGTGCAGACTAGCACCTCTATGGAGCAATTTTTTTTATTTTTTATATAAATGTTTATTATTTAGAAACAATTATTCTAACATGATTCATCACCTTAAAAAAATATAAATAATACCATTATAATGATTTAACAATGATATTATTTTAAAATAATCACTTTCTTAACCATACTCATCTATAGATTATAGATTGTTCTTGATTGGGTTAGTTTAACCACCTACAAAAGGAATGATATAAATTTTTATTACAGATGAAAATAAAAACCTAAATATTGGTGTTATTAAAAATTATTGAGAAAATAATTCCTGGTTTATGATTATTTAAAGGTTTTATTAAAATTTAACTTATTATTAGTATGAAACCATTTTTGTTTGCTAAAAATTACCAAAATAAGCTCATCACCAACTTCTTCATGGCGAATCATAACCAAAATAATTATGAAATAAATTTATAAATTTATAAAATATTATAAAATATCCGTTCTATTACATATAATTATCTCAAAATTATGAACTTTGTATCTATAAACAAGAATCAAAACCGCCATTATGAAACAAATACTAAACAAACAATTGAAGCTAATAACATATGAAGATGAAAATAAAATATAAATAACTAATATATTTATAATAAATAGTTATAAATTAATATTATAAATGTTATAGGTATGAATAAGGTTTTTAAATATGTTATTAATATAGTATTTGTTTTATAAAGGAGGTTAGAGAATGTTCAACTAAGCAGGTTTTAAGGTTAGTGTTTTTTTGTGAATCAAATTCTTTTCTTGAGTCATAATGATTATTTTTTGAATATGGTTTTTAAAATATGGTTTTATTTTATTTTATTATGATAATATAATTAATTTCCTCATTATATTTTTAGAAATTACATTGATGAATTGATTTCTACATTAAAGTTTATGAGGTTAAATTTAATTCCCATTATTTCAAAATGTTCTCTTTTTCTTCTATATCCATATTGAATATCACTACAAATGATCTCCTTTATTATTTTTAAATAAAAATATATTTTATTTTTAATATTCTTAAAATTTATCTTTAACTATTTTCAAATGAAATATTTATCACTCCATTTATGATGTGAGTTTCAATAAAGTTTCTTTCAAAATATAAAAAAGGATTTTCCTTTCAAGTTAATATTTTTATCTTCTAATTAAAATTTTATATGAAATATTATAATTTATTTTTCAAGGATCCATTATTTTTATTTTATTTAAATTATCATTTTAGAATTTTCTTCATGTTTCCCTCTTTAAAATTATTTTTTAAAGTGATTCCAAATTTCATCTCTTTTTATTCAATGTTAAAAACATTTTCTAAAACCTTTTTTTTAAATTTTATTCTATTTACCTATTAATCTCAAAAGTAATTATCTCCTTATAATGTTTTTTTGATGAATACAATTATAAATGACTTTTTGGAATACTCCATTTGGGTGATTGATTTTTTTGTATCAAATGATCTGATTCAAGAAGTCATTTTATGTGATACCATTTGGAAATTCTATTAAACACATTTTTTCCATGGTTTTTTTTGATATGTATAATAGTTAATTTCAATTGGCACACATATATATGAATGATTGATGGGTAGGGTCATATATCACCCTCCAATGCATTGATTATAAGTTTATATCTCATGATATATGTATACACAAGTGAAATTAAGTTTGTAATCTAAGAATGAGTACAAGCAGTGAATCATGATGGAATGTGTGTGATTATTGACTCACAAAGTTGACTATACCCTGTGTTTATGTTTATAATAAAGTTATTTTTTAATGCTATTTTTCTAGGGTGTTTTGAATTTCTATACCATATACCTATGATTATGATCCATGGATCATGTTAATTATCTCATGATTCCACATTCCTTTACCATGGTATATGTTTGTTAATTTCAGATTACATGTCCTTATATCATGACTTATAGGAAACTATTTTTTAACCATGTTAGTTTTAATAATATTCTTCTCCCATGCTCATGTTTTATTATATTATTTTAATATAAAACTTGATGAAATATAGATAAGTTTCCTTTACTAAAAATTTGTGCTCTCCCCATATGTTTTCATTACCTAGGTTATGAATATGTAGTATAACCTATAGGGAGTCTAAAATGGTGTATAGCGTGGTTTTATTACGAATAAGTGTTCACAAGTATCGTAAAGAAGTAACTTATGTACCTGATCCTCAAAGTCACAAAATCTTTCATTCATAAAATTGTGATATTACTGTGAGATTTAATGTTTAAGTGATGAAAATGACGTGAAATATATTTATGTTTATCTTGGGAAATATCAATTGGTATAAAAAACAATTATAAAAATATGTGTTTTTAGCATCGAACATTGGAGTGAGGGTTTGGGTCACCTCATTAAGCACACGATTCATTTGAAGTTCATGAATGGATAATAAGCATACCATTATCTATTTTATTATAGTTCAAATAATTTACTAAAACCATAATAATGTTTGGGATGGGAATACTCAAATTATTAAGCATATAAAAGGGAATACTAATAAATTTGAAGGAATAACTAAAAAATGAAATGTACATCCTAACTTATGAATGTCTAGTTTTAAATCTTGGTTATTAATGGTATATTTACTATAAGGTTCTCTAAAACAATCCACTAAAATAAATGGGCCTCAATTTAATACTAACTATAATAACATATATATTATACATAAATTATTACATGATTTATAATAGAACAATCCATAAAACAAAACCTTGAAATCAAGATGTCTAATGTATTTGGTAAATTAGATACAAAAAATATAAACATAAAAATAAAATAAATAATTTTTTTTTCATTATAAATAATGTTAACTTAAACCCCATTAAACTTATATTAATGTATAGGATTCCCTGGGTACATACATAAAGTAAAAGGGTGAGCTAATAAGCCTAGTAAGGGAACAAACATGATAGTGAAGTAAAATAGACGAGTCAAGAGGTATAACATAATGTCATAGAAGAGGATGTTCATATATACTCACATAGAAGCACGAAATAAAAGATAAAATATCATAAGATCATGGAATCATAATAATGTAGAAACAATATAAAACATGACATCACAAGAATAATTAAAGGCTCACTACCAATACAACATAACATAGTGTGCTAGGCTTATTAACTATAGACTATACATTATATATCATGAGATGAAAAAATTACCCAATGAAATGGGGGAGGAGGGTGTATAATTATAGATCCACAATTCACATCATTATATATACATGTATATGTGTTTCATATAAGTAAATCGTATATAAATCATAAGCATAAGAAAAAACCATAAGAAGAAAATGGGTTATATAATCTTATCCCAAGAATAACCAAATGTCATATCATAAAGATTCCCATGAAAAAAGGTATTAAAACTTTTTTGTATATGCATAACTAAATAAATAAGTATAGGGTATGAATATAGAGTTCAAGTGAATAAAAGTTCATAATAAAATAGTGTGGAAGTATGTATAGAAATAAACCACTTGAACGATGTCTTTAAGAAATAAGGAAAAAAATTTAAATAATGTAAGTTCATAGTGTTTTCCTAAAAATTAGATTAAAAAAATAGTTTTCCATAAAATATTTTTTTACATAATGAAAGATAAGAGTCTTTAAAAGAGTTTTATATGAAATAGAATAAAGAATATAAAGGTTCCCTTTAATCAGGTTTTCTTGATAGAAAATGGTGAAAAGGGAACCTAAAAAACTTTTATATTCCTTGAAAATTAAGGGAAAATAAAGTAGGTATATATGTTGGGAACATATATATAAAATATAAAAAAATTACATGTGAAAAAATAGATATAAATATAGGTAAAGATAGATAATGAATAACTAAAAAGGAAAAGAGGGTGTTTTTGTAGTTCCCTTATCCAAGGTCCAAACTAACTTTGTACATGCTTAAAACTCATGAATAATCAATTTAAATTTATTAAATACTTGATTTAGAAACGTTTTCATAAGAATTTTATTTATTATCATTATTTTATGTCAGTCTATAATCATTTTGTTAGAACATTATGTTCATGTTCACCAACTTGAGGATGTTTGTTTCATGGTTCCAAGGTTGCATCAGTTTCTTGATAATGATGGGAGTTCTTATTAAAAGAGTCCATAATTCTATAAGTGTAACAATATAGAGTTCATAATTTTTTAAAATTTCAAGGGTTTTAGATAACAAATATTATCTAAAATAATCTTGGTTCATAGAGTATAAATGTTATCATTTAATGGTTAGTTTATTTAGGTGGTTTTTCCAACTAAGATGAACTTAAATGATTTTATTTATTTTTTATGTTTATTTACCCATTATAGAATATGAAAAAAATATAATTATTAATATAATATTTAACCATAAAATAATAATTAAAACCATCCATGAAGGTGGTGATGAAAAGTGAAATATGTCATCAATGGAGGCGGTGAACCGACCAAAATATGGGCGGTGTTTCCATTTTTGAATAATTGAGAGGGAGTTAGATAATTGTTATTAAATTAATATAATAAAATTTAAGTATAATTATGATAATGATGTCATTATATTAGTATGGTTAGAATATATTTAGAGTATGTAGAAGAAGATAATAACTCAAATTATCTCAATTGAGATAGTTTACTCTTCCTTCAAATACCCTCCTTTGATACTCTACTTGGGCTAAGGGAATTTTCTTTTTCTATGACCAAAAACTCTAGAACATTGATTAGATTATTGAGGAGGTATTTTTTAAGAGTTTTGATAATGAAAGGTTTTTTTTAAAATTAATGGAAATGGGTGGAGAAGGGTGGTATTTTTAAGGGGAGGGGATGGGTTTTTTGGAATAAAATATTAAAATAAAATAATATATATTTAAATAGTAATCAAATTTTTGATTAAATAGTAAGGGTATTATGATTTAATAGTAAATGGGATATTAAAATATTCATATAAATTTTAGAAACCACACAAATTTCCTCATATAAACTATTTCAAATTATGGTAATCATACTATATTTTATTATCCCACTAGTGCATAAACAGGTTTTCGAATTTTCTTATTATTATTTTTCACATTAGTTATTAATTGATGATATTAGAGGAGATGTAGTAAATAACCTTTTCATGTACTTTAATTAAAACCAATGTTATAAAATAATAGATGTAATTGGATTTTCATCCTGTTTATTAGATAATAGACATGGAAAACAAATTACACGCTTTTTTTTAACGTCGGTTATCCAATAACCGATGTGAAAAACCATTTATCATGTCAGTTATTTAAAAATAAATGATGTGATAAATGGGGTTTAATGTATTTTTTTGGATAAATGATATAAAAAATAATTAATAATTTTTTTTTCACACCAGTTATCCAATAATTGATGTGAAAAACTATATTTTTATAAAAATTGTACATTGATTCATTCTCCACTACAATAGTAGTTAGAGAACAACAGAAATGGCAGCAGAAGAACTAGAAAAAGACAATACAATTTAACTCTCAAATAAACTAAAAATCAATCAAAACTGTAAACGATTTTCCCATTTAATTTGTAAATGTCTCAACACCTCTTCAGTATATGATCATGCATTATTAAAAAGATACCAAAATAATATAGAAATAATTTGACTTGAATTTTTAATAAAACACATTAAATATTATGGAATGATTTATAAAAAATCTAACCATATGAAACTTTGTAACTATCCCAATTGAAATTATTTTATACTTGAATCATAAAACATAATATCCATATTCAGTTCCACCTTGTTGTTTATGACATTGTTTCAAGGAGATTTTAATTCAAAATAACATTTTTAATTAATATATCAAAAATTTAGTAATTTTAAATGATAATTCACCTTAGATTTAACAAATTTGATTTTGGAGCTCTTCTTTCTTGTTCTCTCTCTTAAAAATCCCATTCCCTATTTGAAAATAATATGAATATAATAAATTTTATTCATTATAATATAAAATAATTATTAAAATAAGTAAACTTATGTGTTCAATAAATTCTTAAAATTTTCTCTCACTTCACTATGGATAGAGAATAACCAATACAATGTCCTATCTCTTGAAAAAAACACCCAACATCCAATGAACAATGATATAAAAGAAAATTTAATTTTAGATTTTAATATGTTGAGTGAATATAACACTTTGTGAGAAAAAATATTTCATACCTTTCATGATATGGAAACATACAACACTGAATAATTACATTGTTCCAAAATATTTCAGCTATATAAAATATTATTTCAACATCATTCATTGTCAAAGATTTAAGAGAAATAAAATATGGCTCCATAAATCCAAATAAAATTTTCTTGTCCTACTGTGTACAAATTTTATATAGATACATAATATAAATAAGACATAATCATAAATTTTCAATAAATTAAAGGAACGATTTTTTTGTTAATCAACTTACATGGAAAAAATTTGTATCATGCCGATGCCCAATTGATCTCCAGATATAAAATACATGATATCATTTTTCAAAAGCCCCACATTATTTTCATATCCACAAACAACTACATCAATTGGAATTTCATATACTCCTAATAAAAAAATTGAGTTTGCTGACAATCGATCAAGATTAATAGAATATGTTTTTGAAGTCATGAATCTTTGATTTTTTTGTTGTCTATAAAGTATTTATTTACCTTTAAAGTATTCCTATAAAAAATTAGAGAAATATATAAACTTTAAAATGAGAAATAATATTTACTAACAAAATGAAATAAAATATAACATATATACATACTTCTATGGAAATATGTCAAAGTAGTCTAGATGGACAAACTAAAAAAAGACTGATACTTTTTCCAACTGTACTCACTTCATCTGTAGTACATGGTATTTTTGATGATATATCTATAATATCTTTTAAAGTGACTCTATGATTCTATATCTCAATCTGGAAATGATTAATGGTATCATTGATATAATATATCATCCGATATGAAACAATATGATGAGGATCATTAATATATAACTCATAGTAACTTGGAAGCTGTGGAAGAGGGGGTGTTGGGGTATGATAAGAAGGATTGGTTTCTGGAAACACACATTTATGAGTAGGATAATAAGGAGGAGTGAAATATGTTGGTGTAGGTGGAGGAGTCAGATTGGCAGGAAAAAACTACCCTTGCATGTTTGTAAACATTTTCTGTACCAAAGCTCTTATCCTATCCTCTATCATCACTTGAATATCATGAAATTTATATTCTAAAGATGTTATTTTTTTATAAACATGATCCTTTGAAGAATATTCTGAATGTGGAAACACCTTTCTTACCGATACACCTATTGGGTATCCTCATACACGACCCTGGTGTTTGGGGTTTCCCAATGCTACAACTAAAATATCATATCTACCCTCAATAATAAAGACCCCATGTGTGCTCTGCTACTCAATAGAATCCTGTGTGGAATATTTGAAAAAGTATATAACGAATCACAATATATAAAGAGTTGATTTAAATTTAATAAATAAATAAACATATTATAATCTTATCAGCTACAAATCTTAACTCTTCCATAAGATATTGTCTGTTTTTTTCTCATATAAGCCCTCTTTCATTTTTCATGTCTAATAGGAGGGGGGGGGGGACCTCTGTAGATCCTAATGACTCAGCTCTCAGCTTTTGAATTTATCTTCTAGAATGTGTTCTTCCAATAACGTATCCCCTCCCCAAGATAATGTATGAGGGTATAAATTTTTGGGTTGAATCTCCTGATGAGATCTCATTTATTTCTGTAAATTAAGAATTAAGAATAAAGAAATCATTACATGGCCATTAATAATAAAAAACTAGACCCATCACCCATTAAAGGTTAATTAATCCAACTTTGATTCATTATCTATAACAAATATCAAAAATAAATATAAAAAAAGGTATTAATTTATAAAATATTGAGATTAGAAATGATATAAAAAAATACAGAAAACCAAGAATAGAAAAATTAGAAGGAAAATAGAAAATTTTGATGAGAAAATTCATTCATGTGGAAGGAATTATAAAATAGATTCATTTAAAAAATTTCACAAGTAAAAGTAAATGAATATAACCTTATGAAATTATTTAAAAAATGTGCAACAATATCCATAAAACAATATCCATAAAAATATATATAGAATGAGAACAACTAATTCAAAGTTTATTATTTATAAAAAGAAAAAATTTATTCTATACTGTAATTAATAATATAATATAATCATAAATTGAGTCATAGTTTAAAAAATGTCACATTAAACCTTGTTTATTGGGAATTTATATAGTATATAGTATTCCATAACCGGGTACCCAGTTGGTCTTCTACTTTAAAAAGTAGACCCATCACTCATTCAACACTTTCTCAATGCCCCAGAGTACTATTAGAAATGGTTTTTACTATTAATTACCAATTTCAAACTCCAAAATAGATTTTAACAAAAAATCTATTTCTATTCTACAATACACACATACTGTCTCTTAAACAAAACATCTACTTAAAAACCCATTACAAAACCCATCCCACGATGGAAAATTACATGAAAAATAATTTGTAAACTCTCCCATGTGCCAACTTTATCAGAATTTAAATGAATAAACCGTGATATCAACACCTAATTAATTTAAAACCCAACTCATTGAGTTAGATGACAATATAGAAATACAACATATCCACCTATCTTATCTTCTGAATAATTCTCTTTAGCATGAAATATTATATAAAATAATTTTAAAGTAATCCTAACAAGGAAAAATATATTTAATGAGAAAAACTAATTCATACTAGAAATAAAATCATGAAAAACTAATTTACACATTATAAAAGATATTAAAACCTTTACATGAGCTAGTTGGGCATGAGAAGATCCATATATTGGATCAAAATGTAGATGTATATTTCTCAATTACAATAGGGGTGGAATTTTATGTTTAAAAACATTGGTTTTTAACCTTATTAAAATCTATGTTTAACAAATCTAAATAAGATAGATTCACAAACCCTCTTTAGTTATTAACTAAGAAACTAACTTTCTTAAGATATGATAAGATGGATCCAATAAAGAAACTTAAGACAAGTTTACTTAGGGAAATATTCTACCTTAGCACGTATAAAATCTTATTTATTAAAGTACACATGTATAAGAAAGTGTAATAAAGTTACACATACCATCTTTAACAAAAAGTAGAATAAATGAAACTTGTAATAAAATAGAACAAGTATAAGAAATATTTTATCCCAAAGATAAGGGTATCAAAAAATCTTGGATAAAGGTCCCTTGATTTATACTTTCAATAAATAATGTCTTACCCATACTAGGGTAAGCCATTAATACGAATATCAGAGTCTATATTATTATCATCACAAGCCCTCGATCTCTAAGGTGATCGGTAACTCTCTCTTCCTATCCTCAAAATCCATCGACTGATCAACGAAAATCATAATTTCACTAAGAAGGTTGACTAAGCTATTCTTAGCTTGAACAAGTTGTTCGTAGAATTTTCACAAATCAGGTTTGAGAAGATCCCTCACAGAGTATCACTTCATTCAAGAGACCAACATATTTCCACAAAAATACTAGCACTAAGCTTGTTCAAATGGATTGGTATTTGTAGGCATGGATTCCAATGGTCGACTTCCTCCTCCAACGATTATACTTTTCCTTAAATTTTGGATGGAACTATTCATGTGTCACTCAGCCAAAAGTTAGTTAAAAACAAATAATATGAAATCATTTCATGTAAGAAAACATGGGAAACATTATCATGTAAGAAAAATTAATATTCTTTAAGAAACATAAACATAATAGGGTCCGATATAATTGGAATAACATGTTAAGGAAGAAATTTAACTTTAAAAAATATGAATAATTTTATTCTAAGGATAATGAGAAATTAGATTAAAAAAACATTGACAATAAGATTATGAAATAATATAGAATAGAAGTCTTAATTCTAAGGAATTTGGAATATGACTTCATAAGAAATCAGAGTATGATTTTAGAAGAAATCAGAGTATGATTTCAGAAGAAATCAGAGTATGAATTCAGAATAAATATAATTATAATTTTATAATAAATTAGGCTTTGTTTTTTTGAAGAAATTAGAGTCTAATTTCAGAAAAAATCATAGTCATATTTCAGAAGAAATCAGAGTCTAATTACAGAAGAAATCGAGGTCTGATTTCAGAAGAAATCAGAGTCTGATTTTAGAATAAATCAGTGTTTTATTTCAAATGAAATCAGAGTCTGATTTCTAAAGAAATAAAAGTCACCATTATGCGGAAATCAGATTCTAAGGAACTATAACGTTATGAGTTAGATAAATATCCAATTTTTTTGACTTATGAAAAATATGGTTAGACTTGATTTAATAAAACTCTAGATAAGAAATTAAAAACCATAGGTTAATACAAAAACATTTTTAGAGAAAGAAATATTTTCTTAAGAAAATTTTTCTTAGAGAAAGATAATTTTCCTTAAGAAAACGTGTTTGTCATTTTCAAAACATAAAGGAATTGAAAATTCATAATAGAACTTATTGACTCAACAATCTCCCCCTTTTTGGAAAACACAAAAAAAATCCATAAAAGAATATAAATGAATAAGGTTTTCATTTTTATGTTTAAAAGAAATAATTATCTCCCTTTGTTTATGATTCATTGTGAATATGAATAACCCCCCTTAGGTTTTAAAATCCCTAAGGATCATATTCTTGACTTTATTATAGAAATATCTCTTTCTTACTTAATAATTTCTTCTTTAAGTAATCTCCCCCTTTATTAGGAATAATATTTCTTTAACTTAATATTATTTTTGATCATTATTTTCTCCCTCTTTATGATTTTAAAAAAGTAGTTAAGGGAAATAAAACAAATTATACCTAAAATTTTAGGAATATATAAAGTAAAACAATGGAAATATAACAAATTTCATTAAGATGAAAAAAATTTTTATAAGAGAAAATACAAAAAAATATTGGAGTTTAAGAGAAAATCATTCATCCTTATTTTTTCTCCTTTGGGATTAGATTTTTCAGGGTTTCCTTTAACTTCTAAAATTCCTTATGATCATATTAAAGCTTCTTGATCAACTATTCGTTATCCTGATTTTTATTTTTGAGATTTTTGATTCTGTCTTCATAAGACTTAAGATCTTCTTCTTAAGACTTTATCACTTCTTCCTGATCTTTGAGTTTTTTTATAATCTCTTCCCTGACTTCCCTTTACTTTTTCATATTTAAAGCAACAAAATTAAGCTTCCCATTCAAATATTTATTTTTTTGAAGGCGGTTAGCTTGTTCTTCCTTTACCTTTTCTAAAAAACTTGTTGACAGATTTTTGATATTTTCATCAAACTTATCAAATGAATCTTTAACTGAATCGGTGAAATCATCCATATTTTTAAGATCATCAATCACTAATTTAGACCACTTGGTAATTTATTTACAAGATCTTATATGAGCATCATAACTAATATGGAATGTTTTGAACTCGACTTCAAGTTTGAAAAAATTCTGCATAAGAATTCTTGTTGAATCTGACTTCTGATTGATTTTTTGTTGAAGAAACTGACATCTGGAATCAAGGCTTGGAAATAAAGGAATGATATTCATAAGTTTCTTCAAGGACTGTACCATAAAATCATGTCTTAAGGAAGATGAAGATTCGGAAGAAGATTCTTTTGTTGGAGAGGTAACTTTATCTTGTTAACCTTCATTCCTTTTTGATATTCCAACAAAATCCTTCTTTGATTTTGCAACTAAATCTTTCTTTGGTGAGTCAAAAATCACTTTCTTACCTTTCTTTGCTTTAGATATTTCCTTATCAACTTTCTGAGAATCATGCTCACTATTATAACATTGAACTATTTTACCATCATAAACTTTTTTATCAACATATTTATCACCAATTTCTTTTTCAACAACTTCATAAAAAAAATCATGATTACTACTCTCATTATATGAAGGTTTATCAAACTCATTATTAGTATCAAAATTATTTAGAATAGATTTTCCTTATAAAATTATGTTAGTGGATTCAACTTGAGATGTTCTTATGGATAGATTTTTAGAAGGAATATCCTTATCTTGGAATTCTTCTACCATTATGATCACATCATCACTTTATTCCTCTTATTCTTATTATTGTTGAATTTATTCTTCTTCAACAATGGGTTCTAGAATTGAAATATATTTCTTTCTCTTATCTACAATTGGAGTCTCAGTTGGCACTTGATCTTACATGAAATATTCTGGTACCTAAACTTATTTAGATGCATTATCTGTATCTCTAAGCAAGGATCAAACAATCTCATCTTCTGATATCTTCTTATTCATATTCTTTTCTTTAGCTTGTATCTCAAGCTCTTATGCTACTTGGATATTTAAGGCTATATACTCAGCAGGGTATAACCCAAAAACTACATCTATTTTATTCTTTTTCTTCTTATGCTATCTATATTTAGAAACAACTTTATCAGAAAAAATCTTTTATCTCTTCAAATTTGGTGGAACATAGACAAACTCAAGGACTGGAGCTTGTTATTTTGGTTCCAGATATTTAAATTTTATTTTTTTGGAGTTTTCTTGAAACGTTCTCCAAATTCACATTTCTTGATGGTAGATTGATAATCATTATCAAGAATTTCAAATAAATCTCTTAACTTAACACTAAAACCAATATTCATCCTTATCAGGGTGTTGTCACTTAACAACATGATCTTGAAGTTTTTAGGTTTTGAGATGCATGTCATTTTGAAGGATTCTAAGCACAAGACAATGATATTGGAGAATATTTCAGGGTACATCATGATTTGAGACTTGATTGTTCCATTCTTGATATTTATGGTGGGAAAAATAATGTACTTAATGAGGTTTATCTCCCTTAGATTCACTAAGAAATACATCATGAATAGATCACATATCTTAAGGGAATCCTTGTCTCCCTTTATTGGAATCAGAAATCCTTGCATCTAGAAGGCTAGAAATATGTTGTTTGTTGAAATATGAGTGATCTTTGGTTTCTTTACTCCCTTAAGTCCAAGGAACTCAATAGCTTTAACTTTCTCAAATGAACCTTCCTTATCAATTAATTTGTGAGATCAAAAGATTACTTATTAATTGTAAGAAATATCCAAGGTACTTGCTTCCTTCTTGAAAGATAGAGAATATGTCATTAAATAACTCTTAAAGGAAAATATATCCTTTCCACCTTGTTCATAAAAATGAAATGTAACATAGAATTCTATTACTAAATCTATATATATCGGATCCTGAATCTTCTCCTTGGCTACACAGATACCTTCCCATCCATTCATCTTTATGATTTCTGAAATCAAGTAATCATACTTGGTAAAGAAATTTGGCTCTACCAACCTTTCTATGAAGATTAACTAATCCTTAAGTTCCTTGTTTAAGGCTATTAGATTTTTCAAGGAAACATCATGAGACATTAAAATCTTAAGGAAAAAAATGGAAAACTGAATAGCAACTTTTAAGATCGGCAGAGCTTCGACGCAAAATAACTGAGATAACCGATGTGGGACATGAATAGGGGGGCCTTTATATAGGATTTGCGACGATGGTTCATATTCACGATTTAATCCAACAGTTTAGATTTTCTTGATCTGATTTGATGGTTGATATGAATGTTGAAGAAGAATTTATAGGTTCTGATCTTTTGAGGTTTTAAGAAAAAATTGAATTTAAGGAAAGTGAATTCAATAAGGTTTTTTTAAAACAATATTGAAAATACCAACAAGAAGAAATTCAATTACGATGATATAGATAAGGAAACATACATTTCAGATTTCTCAGAAATATTTTTTAATATTGATATGGTTCCTCATAATGAACTTAGGATCTGAAAAGTTTTATTAGGGAAAGAAAACTTTTTAGGTTCTAAAAAAAATTGGAAAAGGAAATATGAGAGTAAAAAAATGTACTTACATTATGAAAAGGAGTATCTTAATGTAAGTATATAGGTTTTATCAAAAAGTTAATATGGATTATTACCTTATATTTATCATTCCTAACTTTTTTTAATGCATTGAAATCTATTGGAGGGTAATGATTTTGTAAATATGTTTTTAAGTTGGTCTTGTGTTCTGATAAATTGAAAAATTATACCTCCTTTAAGTGCGTGATCCCTAAGAAAGTGATGCCAAATATATATGAGATTTGAACAAGAGTTATGTGTATGGTTTCTCTTAAGGAAATTTCACTAGTATTATCACACATTATCTGTACTTTGGTAAAAATTATTCCATATTCTATGAGTGTGTTTCATATCCACAAAACTTGGGCACAACAACTTCCGGCTCCTACATATTCAGCTTTAACAGTGGAAAGTGCTACTGAGTGTTGTTTTCTGAATGAACAAGAAACTAGTCAATTTTCTAATAAATTGCATATTTCAGATGTAAATTTCCTATCCATTCTAAATCCACTAAAGTCAAGATCTGAAAATCTTTTTAAAAAATAACATTTATAGAAGAATAGAAAATTCCTAAATCCATGGTTCCCTTTAAATAGAGAAAAAATATTTTCACTTATTTCCAATGGGATTATTTTGGATTATATTGATCTATTACACATAAGACTACTAAAAACATTAATTCTAGATGACTAGATGTTAAGTATAATAAACTTCCTATCATACCTCTAAAGAATGTTTAATCTAGTGGTTTCCTAGCTTCATCAAGATCAAGAATCTTTGAGGTACCTATTGGAGTACTTATAATTTTAGTTTTGTTATATCCATACTTCTTAAAAATAACTTAAATATACTTATATTGAGATATATAGGTTCTATCTTGTTTTTGAGAAATTTGAAAACTAAAAAATGTTAAATCACCCATCATAATCATTTCAAACTCCGATTTTATGAGATTCACAAATGAATCTGTTAAGGATTTACAAGTTGATCCAAATATAATGTCATCAACATAAATTTTAATAATCAAAACCTTTTTATTATATTTATTTATAAAAGGGTTGGATTATTAGTTCCCTTAACATAATTTTTTTGTAACAAAAATCCTGTAAGTCACTCATACCAGGATCTAGGGGCTTATTTAAGTCCATATAAAGATTTGGTAAGTTTGTAAACATGTTCAGGATTTTCTGTATCTTCAAAACTGGGATTTTGTTCAAAATAAAATTTTTCTTGAACATATCCAATAAGGAAATAACACTTCACGTCTATTTGAAAAAGTTTGAAATTGAAAAATGCTGCAAAGTCTAGTAGAATATGAATAGATTCAAGTCTAGCTACTGGGGAGTAGGTTTCTTCATAGTCTATTACTTCTTATTGATTATAGAATCTGGAAAATAATATTTCTTTATTTATTACAATGATTCCATTTTCATTATATTTATTTCTGAACACCCACTTCAATCCATTATAGAAGTTTCTTTAGGTCCTTAAACCAAGGTCCAAAAATTTTTCCTTTTGAATTAATTTATTTCATATTTCATATATTTAATCTAATCATCATCACTTAAAGCTTCATCAGTGCTTTTAGGTTCTAATTAAGAAAAGAATTATAAATGCTCTGCTTTATTTCTTAGAGAACTTTTAGTCCTTACAAGTTTATTTACGTCACCAATGATACTATCATTGGTATTATTCTTAAGAAACAACTGATTTGGGTTTTGTAAAACCCATTCATCAACATAAGGTAAAAAATTTTCTGGGGTAAATATTTCCGAAAAATTTTCTTGATTATTTTCCTTATTTGAAGAATATTAAAAAAAATGATGATAATTAGTCTTTGAAAACACATCTGAGGATGTAGGTTGGGGCTGTTTAAAAACAAAAGGATCAGTTTAATCAAAATTTACATGCATTTTTTCTTCAATAGTACAAGAATTTTTGTTAAAAACTCTCTAAGACTTAGAGGCTTTGGAATAGACTATTAAAATTTATTCATAGGATTTGTGTATGAATTTAGGTAAGTTATATTTAGTATTCAAGATGAATACCTTGTATTCAAATACTTTGATGTAAGAAACTTTATCTTTTTGATCAGTTTAGAACTCATAATATGTTTTATTAAGAAAATGTCTGATTAAAACTTGATTTATAGTATAACAAGCAGTAATTATATCTTCCAACCAAAACTTATTAGCAATAAAATATTCACTAAACATGGTTTATTTTATCCATTGAATAATTCTATTTCTTCTTTTAACAACACCATTTTTTTGAGGAGTTCTTGGATCTAAGAAGTTATGATTAATGACTTCATTACTACTAAAAGTTTCAAAATATAAAATTTCAAATTCTCCCCCATGATCACTATGAGTAGTTTTCAATGGAAGGTTTTTCTCATTTTTAACTTTTTCTGAAAAAGATTTAAAATAAGAAAAGGATTCAAAATTCTTTGATAGAAAATAGACCCATGTAAATCTATTTTAATCATCAACTAAAAAAAATACATAGTATTTTCCTCCAATACTTCTAGTTTGTGTTGGACTGAAAAGATCCATATGCACTAGCTGTAATGAATTAGAAGTTGAGAATTCACTAATTGATTTAAATCTTGACTTATGTTGATTTTCATATTGAAAAGGATCATAGAAATTTGAAGAATAAAATCTAAGTTCTGATAGATTCTTAACAAGTCTATTATTTAAGAGTCGGCATTGGTTCATTAGGTTACAGTGTCCTAGACTTCTATTCCATATCCAAGATTGATCTTATATTACACTAAGATAAGGTAAGTATCAGTTCCTAAGGTCTTCTAAGTTAAGTTTATAGACATTCTCTTTTTTATGGACAGATAGAATAAACTCTTCCTTGTAATTGTGTACTAGGAATTTATCATTCCTAAAATTCACAAGGTAACCTTAATCACATAATTGGTTTATGCTTATAAGGTTGTTCTTAATACCTTTAATAGATATTTTTTTTAAATTAAAGCTTTTTGAAGAAGAAAAATATTACCTATACCAACAATTTATCCTTGAGAATGACCTATGGAAGTTACTTTTCCACCTTTAATCTTGGTCAAATTTTCAAATAAGTTTTTGTTACCAGTCATGTTATGAGAACATCCACTATCCATGTACTATGTATTAATGTTGGAAATTTATTTATTTTTCCTGAAAATAAAAAGTCATACTTTCTGAAATCAAACATTATTGGGTCTAGAATTGTAAGAAAGTAAAGTCTTAGGTATCCACATTTTCTTAGAGAAGTCATATTTATGAAAACCTAAGGATTGGAGTTTATTCAAAGAAATGTTTTCTCCCAATGTCCACCACATTGAAACTTAGTGAAAAAGGAAGCACTTTGGGGAAAAACATTTGTGACTAAAACCTGGTTTTGAATGATAATAACCAGATCTAAAACTATTCCATAGAGGAAAAATTTGTAAATACATTTTATCGAAACCTTCCTTACCATGAGTAAAGTTTGACAAAAGTTTCATTAAAAAAAATATTTCAGATTTTAGTTTAATGACTAAATTCTTATCCTTATAGTCATTAGTCTTAGTATTTAAGTTAGTCTCTAAAACATTTTTCTTGGAAATAAAATTTTCAAGATCCTTAGAAAGTTTATCCTTCTCAGAATTAGATTCCTTAAGGTTTACGAAAATATTTTCAAAATCAATGGTTTTCTAATCAAGATATTTTGAAAGATCTGATACTTCTTTTGTAAAAATAGATATTCTATAATTTATCTTGTTAGGTTTATTATTGATCTCACTATTTTTATTCTCAAGTAACTTGGAAAACCTAGACACTTATTTAAATAAAGGTAAATTATTGTCTTCTAATGAGGATGATTCATCACCCAAAGATTCATAATATTATTCATTAGGAAAATTATCATTTAAAGAAATATTGGTTAAATATTTATTAGTATTTACCTTATACATGAGAAGTTTATTTTAAGTAGTTATTCAGGATATAAGACCAATATTATTCTATCTAGAAGATTCAATATCTGAAGATTCATTAGAAGAATCATCACCACTAGAAATCCAAGTGTCATTAGCTTTCAGTAATTTATTAGACTTAGACTTGTATTACTTCTTCTTGTTTCTTTTTGAATACCTATCCTTTGTTTATTTCACTTTGAGAATAGGATATTCTGGTCTAATATGACCTTCCCTCTTGTATTCATAACAAATTACTTATGAAACTTTATTATCATTTAATTCATTATTCTTGTATCTATATTGAAAATCTTTCTTTCCCCCAATCTTGTTTACTCTTCGAGCAAGATTGGAAAGTTCATTCTCAAAATGATCACTATAACTTGATTCATATATAATAATAGACTTCTTGGATTTTGATCTAGTAACTCTTTCAAGAGTCTTTGATTTAATATGATTTTATGTAGTAGTGAAAGCAACATTTCCATTACAATTATGTTTCTTATTGATCTCAACATACCTATCCATTCTAGTTTCCTACTATAGAAGAGTCCCAAATAACTCATCTAGAGTGATGTTTGAAACTTTCCTATTATCATAAATCTATGTTCTTTTAGATTCCAACTCATTGGAAATAATATCTACTATCTTATCCATAAGAATCTCATCATTATGTCCTTTCTCACCCATAGATTTATGGCTGTTGACAATATTCATAAACAGTTGTTGAACTTTGAAAACGAGTTCACCATAAGGTAACATAAAACAATGATATTCATATCTAAGAACAACTCTTCTTATTTCAATGACCTTGGATGTGCCAAAATGTGTAACTTCTAATTTCTTCTAGATGTAATTATCATATTCACAAGATAAAATATGGGTATATATATTCCTGGTCATAGAACATAATAAATTATTGTGTTCCTTAATGTTAATATGATACTCTTATTTTTCTTTATTGATGAATTGTTTGATTTCCATGTCTAGAATCTTGTATTCTGTAGTTAACATAACAAAGTTATCAACACTAGTATTGATAATAAAAGTCACCATCCTATCTCTCCAGTATTCATAATCATTTCCATCAAATATTTGGGGTCTGGTAAGACTTAGATTGTCTGTAGAACCAATGTTCATTCGTTATATTCTTAAAATATATTATTTTCCAAAAAATTGGTTAGTATAAAAAGTTTATAAAGATAGAGTTTATAAAGAAAATATTTATGAAAAACTTGAAAATGTAAAGTTATGTAAGAAAATTTGATCAAGAAAAATTATATGTAAGTATAAGTATTTTAAAGACCTCCCCTAATACCAATTAAAGGATTAAAATATAGATTTAGATTTCTCAATTAAAAGGGGGAGAGGGGGGGGGGGGGGTGAATTGTAAGTTTAAAAACTTTCATTTTTAACCTTAATAAATCTATGTTTAACAAAGTTCAATAAGATGGATTAACAAACCCTCTTTAGTTCTTAACTAAGAAACCAACTTTCTTGGGATTCGATAAAATGGATCCGATAAAGAAACTTCAGGCAAGTTTACTTAGGGAGATATTCTACCTTAAAGCGTATATAATCTCATTTATTAAAGTATACAAGTATAAGAAAGTGTAAGAAAGTTTCACTTCCTATCTTTAACAAAATTCTATATAAATGAAACTTGTAACAAAACAAAACAAAGATAAGAAATATTTTAACTCAAAGATAAGGGTATCCAACTACCTTGGATAAAGGCCCCTTGATTTATATTTTCAAGAATGTCTGTCTTACACACACCAGGGAAATCCCTCAACACAAATATCAGAGTCTATCTTGATATCCCCACATGTCCTCAATCTTTAAGGTGATTGGTACCTATGTATTCCTATCCCCATAAGCCCTTAATTGATCAACAAAAATGGGAATCACACTAGGAAGGTTGAACAAGATGTTCTTATCTTAAACAAGTTGTTCACAACATTCACACAAATCAGGTTTGAGCAGAGATCTCATAAAGTATCACTTCATTCCAGACATCAACAGATCTCCACGAAAACTCTAGCACTGAGTTCGTTCAAATGGATGGGTATTTATAGGAATGTATTCTAATGATTGACTTCCTCATACAACAATAATATTTTTCTCTAAATTTTGGAGGGACCTATACACATTTTACTCATCCAACGGTTAGTTAAAAACAAATTGTATGACATTGTTTCATGAAAGAAAACATAGGAAACATTATAATGTAAGAAACAATAATATGTAAGAAAAATTAACATGATTTAAGAAACATAAGAATAATAGGGTCCCATATAATTGGAATAATATGTTAAGGAAGAAATGTAACTTTAACAACTATGAATAGTCAGATTCTAAGGATAATGATAAATCAGAGTCTAAAAATATTTACAATCAGATTCTGAAATAATAAATAATTGGAGTTTGAATTCTAAGGAATTCAGAATCTGATTTCAGAAGAAATCAGTGTCTAATTTCAGATGAAATAGGAGTCTGATTTTAAAAGAAATCAGAGTATGATTTCAGAAGAAATCATAGTTGGATTTTAGAAGAAACCGGAGTATGATTTCTGAAGAAATCAGAGTCCGATTTCAGAAGAAGTCAGAATTTGATTTCATAAGAAATCAGAGTATAATTTCAGAAGAAATAAAAGCTGGATTTTTGAATAAATAATTGTCTGATTTCAAAAGAAATTGGAGAATAATTTCAGAAGAAATCATAGTATGATTTTAGAAGAAATCAGAGTCTAATTTCAAAATAAATCAGAGTATGATTTTAGAAGAAACCAGAGTATGATTTCAGAAGAAACTAGAGTCTTATTTATGAGGAAATATGAGCAGGATTTCAGATGAAATTGGAGTATGATTTCAGAAGAAATCAAAGTCTAATTTTAGAATAAATCGGAGTCTGGTTTCTAGAGAAATCAGAGTCACCATTCTATGGAAATCATATTCTATGGAACTGTAAGGTTTTAATTTAGATAAAGATCCAATTTTTTTACTTAAGAAAATGTTGGTTAGTCTTTATTTAGGAAAACACTAAATAATACATTTAAAACCATAGGTTAATAGAAAAACATTCTTAGAGAAAGAAATTGTCTTTAAGAGAAAGTTTCTTAGAGAAATATAATTTTCCTTAATGAAAAGTGTTTGTGATTTTCAAAACATAGAGGAATGGTAATTTCATAAGGGAAATTATTGACTCATCACTACAATCAAATGCAGAATGAGGAAGCTAAAAAAACCCGAATGTATGAAGATGATAATATAATTATGAGGAAAACATGATTGGAAAATCATCAGTTAGAGATTAAAATCCAAAGAATGACCGAAAAGAGAGAAACAAAAATGTTTTAATGTTACTTCAGATCTATCTTTGATGCGTAACATGAGGATAAAGAAACCTAATGTTTGATTAAGATCATAATGTGATATTAGACCACCATATCTAAGAAACCAGAGAGTAAGGGCTTGGGTGAGAGATAAACGAGACCTACAACGTGATAATGGAAGACTGTGTAATGAATCCTCATTCTATTCATAAATTTTAAAATGTTTTTTTATGTCAGTTATATTATAATGGATGTGAAAATTGGATACTCTTTGGTATTTCACAACGGTTATACTATAACTGATGTCAAAAATTGATATTTCACATTGGTTAAATTATAGAACTGACACGAAAGAAAAAAAATCCATTTTTCACAGCAGTAAATGAAAAACCGACATAAACAATTAATATTTCAAGATGTTCTCATCAGTTATATGTAACTATCGTGAAAACTATGATGTAATAAATAGTTTTTCTACTAGTGTCCACCAATATTTTACTATTTATAAAAATACCAAAAATTCACCCTAACCAAATTTTGACATGCTAATTCATAAAATGAAATTAATTTTACAAAAATAATTTTCTAAATATGATAAAGTTAATTTTTAAATAAAATCCTTATTTATTGAAAACTACTAATTTTATGACACAATCAAATTTCTGCCCCTTATAAAAATTCTTTATGATTTCATAAAATTATATTATCATTTATATAAAAATATACAATATTTTAATTTTTTTATGAAAATAAAATTTATTTTGAGTTTTTAAATTTATTACAAAAATATATTTTTGAGAAAATAAAATATACATGTTTTCCAAAAATACTATTATGGTTTTTTTTTTCTATCAAATATTTATTTTATAATATTTAACAATTTTATTTAATTGTTTTATATAAAAAATTCATTATGTTTTTACTTCATAAGATACCCAAATATTTTTTTATGAATCCAAGAGTCTATTTACTATTTTAATGGCCATGTTATTATTCCCAATGATCATTTTACTATTCCAATATTTATATTTCCAATGACCATATAAGTTTTACACTTTCTATAAATACATATTATTTACTTAATTCATTATTCACTTCAATTAATCTCATGGTTATATTCTTCATTTTCAAAAAAAATCACCACATTACTAATGCTTTGTTTCTTTTTTTACAGCATTGTTCATGAGTGTGATTATTCTAGGAGACCAAAGTGATCCATATTTTCTTATTCTAGCTATATAATATTTTTATTTATTACCACATTATATTATTATTAATTTTATTTTTTATATCTATCCTTTAAATATATCTTTCAAAATTAATATAATAAACTATTATTTGTTTTTTTATGTAGTGCATGTGTTTTATACTATATTAATAAATATGACATTCATTCATGAGGAAAATTCCATATATAAAAGTGTGATTTCTTATAATTAGAGCACTATTTATTTTGTTTAAGTATTTGAGATATGGTATACAAGATATAATATATTGTTATAATTTGTGATGGATTGTATTCTTGGGAGTAGCTAACCCATGTATTGAAAACTTCTAGACTACTGAGGATGATATTACTATTATTGGTTTTTGATGTTACAATTTTATATTTTCAAAGAAATATGATGCGCGATTTATAGTTTATGGTTTTATTATAGGTCTAGGGTGGAAAGATAATTTTAATTTTTTCATCATATTAAACATAAAAGGTTCACATGGAATTCATGTTTTTTCTTGTGTTTTAGCACTATAGTTATGATATAAGGTTCAATTATTTAATTTGTAAGTAATAACTTATATATTTTTTATCTGTATAAATTTATGGTGGAATTATACTTATATGAGCTCATATTTATGGTTATTATATTATTATTTGATAATTGATGATGCAAATATTATATTCATTATTGATAGTGAGAGTGGATAGATGAGTCAATATAGTACTCGAGTTATAGAAACCCTTATATTGTATAGTGTGTCTGTAGAGTAGTAGGAAGCTATGACTATTACTACTTATATTAAACTATAATATTAGGAATTGTGTTGTAATCTGTCATGAGTCTTACATTGTAGTGATATACTATAGTGATAGCCATTAGTGAAGAGTCAAGAGGGTAGGGACGAGTATATCCCATTACCGATTTATCCGAAACCACTTATAATACTAATATTAACTATATATGAGAATCCTAAAGAGAGTATGCTATGGGTTATGGAGTCTATGGACAAATAGACTTTGCATGACAAGCCTTAAATGTCTGAGATGACATGGGTGTTTCATATACAACATCCACTCTTCTTTATGGGTGAGGATGGTCCCTATGATACCGAGTTTCTGGTATTTTATATGTATTCTATCTTTGATAATCTTGAGATACCCCATGAGTAGGAGGTGAAGTATATCGTGAATTTTCATCAAGGACCATCAAATTTTAAGTGGGGTGTGTTGTTATAGGTGGACCATCATCTGAGATTATCCTTGAAGTATTTTTACTTTTTATTTTTTGATCATTTCATTCTTAATAAATTAAAGGCAGATAGGGCATGAGATTTCATGTATCCCAACTAGAAGGAGATGTTTGTTATAAGAATTCATCTACATATATTACATATTCTAGTGAATTTAGACTATAATCTACTTTCATTAATTCCCAAAGATCTTTTAGGTTTAGAGTTTTAGATAATTAGAACATATTGTTTCATACTAAATCAATACATAAAAAATTGAAACTTTTACAAAGTATCCATTTTTCCTATAAAACAAAAGTCTTTAAAATAAAACATGATTTCTTTTCAGGAAAAATATTTACAAGATTCAACATTGATTTTTATTTTCTCTTAACTATCCTTAAACACTCTGATTTTTGTATAAAACTTAGGATGAGCATAAAAATATCAGTAAGGGATATAAAGAGAAGGGAATAAACCATTATTCCATGAATAGCTATAAAAACATGATGTCATTTTCACAAAGATATACTTCTTACTCTTAAGAGTAACATATACCTTACTTTTTGAAGACATGATATTTCCATAAAACATATAAAGAATAAATAAAACATTTAGGTAACTTGGGAAATCATTTTCTTGTCATACATACTTAATATTGTATCCCTTGTGGCTACCGTATAATTCGTAACCATCACAACTATCATAAAATAACCCTCCCGGTTATACATGGATGTAACCATCATAGTTACAGTTGGAATAACCATCATAGTCAACTTACAACATACTCAATGCATTGGAGGGATATCACAGACCCACCTGTCCTTAGTTTATATAGTAGTCATGAACCTCCAAAAGTTCATATGTTCCCATCACTAGTGAAGAAATAACATTTAAAGTCAGTTTTTTTAATTTTTGATGTTGGTTTTTAACTGAAGACTTTAATGGAGATGTAAAAAATATCTTTTTGGCATCGGTTTTTTAAAAAACGACACCTAAAACCAGACAACGATCGATTTTTGGCATCATTTTTCTGTAAATTGGACACTAAAAATTGATCTTCGACATTAGTTTTTATGAAAAATGACCTCAAAGCCCACATGGGAATCAATTTTCAGCATCAGTTTTCATAAAAAATGATGTTGAAAACCAGTCGATGCTTGATTTTTGGCATCAGTTTTCATGAAAACCGATGCCGAAACCCACATGGGGGTCGGATTTCAACATCGGTTTTCATAAAAACTAATATTGGATTTCATTTTTTTTAGAAAATTCCAAATATTAAACTTCCCAAATAATAATAATCCCTGTAATAAAAAACACTGTATACAAAAATCAAATAGCAATACTAATTAACTAAAAAACTACAAAAACTTACATCCTTTTATCTAGTTAACTAAAAAATTATCTACGCATTTTATTATATTGTAGATTTCAAATATACATACTTAAAATTTATAGCATGATCATTGTTCATTATTGTTGAAGAATCTATTTGATATCATTATGTTAAAACACTTATTATAACAAAATAATTAGTTTTTGAACACATGTTTTTAGGTAAATGTAATATATTATTCATAAACATTAGAATATACATAACTCAAATCGTAATCAGACTCAAAAAATAGTTCACAAACAAATATTGAAGATGGGTAAGTTTAATTTGGGTATAAGACTCTATATCATGGAATGTCTACAATAACATTGAATGATATTAGATTAAAAATACAATACTATGATAAAGAATATAAAAAATTTAATATAACTAACCTTATAAAATTCAGTAATTACCCCAGTTATAATTATCTTGTACCTGAATCGTAGAACATAATACCTACATTCAACATGTCCTTGTTGAAGATGAAATTTTAGTTATAAAACATTAACTCTATAATAAAAACCAATATATATATACATATATATATATATATATCAAAAAATTAGAACAACATTTAATATAAAAATTAACTACCTTTAATTTCACATAATTGATTGCATTTGGTTTATTTATCGACATGTGTTCTTTGTTAAATTTTTTCCATGAACTGAATTTACATATATATGAACTAATAATACATGTATAAAAAATTAGAATTAAACATAATGATCTTATGAAAAACAAAAAATCTTACTTGTCTAATAAGGTGGAAAACTTTTACAAACACTCCCTGATAAAGAGCAAAACCAATATAAGGTGCATTCACTTGGAAAAAATATGCCTAACATCCAATCCCCCTACCATAAAAAAATTCACAATTAATGACATTATAATGATCAATAGTTCATAATTATGTTTCTGTTCTTACTTATCAAGAAATGGTAAAAACCAACATCCAATCTCTGTATGTGATAATATCTCACATATATATGCAACTCTATAAGGTTTCTTCACATGTTTCACTTCCATGGAAATGTATTCTGGATCTATAAAACCATAAATGGTTGTGTTTTAATTTTTTACAAGAAGAATTTTTAGATAACCTAATTTAAAAAGAAAACATAGTTAGTCAACTTAAAGCATCTTTTTATTAAAAAAATAAAAATTCAAACATCAATTTACTTACATAGAAAACAACTGCAACACATTCAGTATGAGATCTTCAAATTCAACTAGATTCATGATATGTTCTTTGAGTAATCTCAATGGATAATCTCTTTCGCATATATCAGACATCATCTAAAACTCATAGATATTATTCAATGAATAATAATACTGAGATAATGTTTGTATCCCATAAGAAATATCAGAAGTATCTACAGTCGATTGTTCCGGAGCGTGTTGTTTCAATTGTACAATTTATTTTGATTTCATATAATCCTATATAAATTAAATGTCAGAAAAAATTATAAGTAATTTTCAATCATATGTAATTAATATTTTAAAAAATGCACACCTCATATGAAATATAACAAACAAGACCAGTTGGACAAACAAAAATATGATCCAGAGAATCCCCAACTCTGGTAATATTCGTAGTAGGAAATGGTAGTAGAGCATTTGGATCAATTATATCAAGTAATGATACTCTAAACTGACCCATCTGTATAGGATAATGATTTCAAAACTCCCCCAAAACATATACGAGTCTAAACGTAACAATATGTATATGAGGATCTCCTGCAAAAAACTCATAATATACGTTTTGATCCGAGCGAGGAGGTAGTGGATCAAAGTAGGTTGGTTGGGTAGGGTATTATGACTGGGATAGAGGTGGAGGATGAAAATAAGTATCTTGTGCAAGGTATTATGGATGGGATGGAGGTTGAGGATCACAGTAAGCAGGTTGGGCATGCTTGGCAGGGTAGTCTTGCTAGGATGGAGGTGGAAGATCATAGTAAGCAGGCTGGGAAAGATGGGAAGGCTATGAAGATTGTGATTGTATTGAAAAGTGTTCTAACAAAGCCTGTTGCATGACTGCTTGAATTTTATCACCCATAGACTATTTCATATCTTTCATCTTGGATGTTAAGAATTCTATTTCTAGGTGTTTTTATTGCTTACTCTGAACAAATTTTTTTGAATACTAACACCCTCTTGATATCGTCTAACATGGTTGGGGTGTTTGGCCTTTCCTAAAGCAGTGGCTAGGATATCCATCCTACCCTCAGTGATAAATAACCCATGTATATACTTCTCCTAAAGTTAATCATTTAATGATAAATGAAAAAATTATATTTTTGATTATAATGTATAAAATAGAAAAATTCATAAAAAAAATAATATTTACTTACAATTTTATCAGTTACCCACTAAGCTTCCTCTATAAGATACTTTTCATATTTATTTATTCTCACTCATTTCCATTTTTCATGGTGAGTGGGAGGAGATAGAGGACCAAACTGGACCTCTTTTAAACCACTACTAAATCGAGCTCCTAATGATTTATTTTTTTCAATCATTTTTTTCTCCAAATATAGATACCCTCCATATGATAAAGTATGAGGGTATTCATTTTTTAATTGGATATCTTGATGAGATCTATTGGAGAACTGTTACATAAAAATAAAATAAAAAGTAATTAGATAAATTTATAATAAATTTTACAATATAAAATAATTATCATTCCTTAAATTTTTCTTCATGACGGGTGTCAACAAATTTATTCCATGTATCTGCTTCTATATACAGATACTTAAGGCATGTGTTTTCAAACTTTTTTTCTTCCAAAAACATATTTTTTTTTTCAGTTTTGTTTTTAAATCTCTCTATCAAACCCCCGCTAAATAGAGATGTCTTTTCTTAATTTCTTTTATTTTCTCAAAATTTATTGTCATCTATAATTTAATAAATGAAATATGTCATTTAAAATATTTAATATTCAAAAAACGATATAAAATAAATCAATTGAGATATTTTACCGTCACAACCTCCCACAGATTCTATTTCATAAACATGTCCATGGACTTCCAATAAGGATATAAAATACTAATTCTAAAATGGTTTTGAATTGATATATAACTAATAAACTGAACTGAATTAGGTCCAGTTTCATCATTATTATCAACAAAACAAATATGTAATATTTTATCTCCATGGTAAAGTGATAGTTTTGGTAAATGTGCAATACACCATTTACCAACTTGAGAACTTGATTTCTCTGTAGTAATAGGAGATGTCTCCTCCATTGAGGACACATCAGTAGTCCTGTAAACAAATTTATAAATTAAAAATTTATTTCATTAAATAAGTATATTATTGAATATTTAAAAATATGAAAAAATTAGATATACCTCGGTAACTGATCCTCTCTCTTTGCATCTAACATTAACATAAGTAAGTGTAATGAAATTTTGTGTACCTCCATATTATTAGAAAACTAAATATTTAGAAAAAAATAATGAGAAAATAAGTAAAAAAGGAGGCACACATTTGTATGTTTTAAAAAATTAAACAAAATATAAATAATTAATAGAAAAATTAGGAGACCGATTTAGTATTTTCCAATATGCTTTCATCATGTTCTTTACATATTGCATGAACTATGTTTGACTTGTAGTCATTGTAATCATCCAGAAATAGCGTAATAGATGAATAAGACTCATTTAAATCAATAACATCATCAACATCATTCTCATCACCCAAATGGTATCTTTTTTCCTTGAAAAACGATGGACCACTGATCATTCGATGGATTAATGACATAAAATATATACTTTAAATGTGTCTCTATGATAAATGGTTCCTCATTGTAATTAAATATTTTCATATCAACTAGTGTAAATCCACAATCATAATATTTCACATCACTATTTCTATCAACCCAATTACACTTAAACATAGTGACTTGAAAATTTTTATAACAAATTTTCCATATATCCTCAAGAACTCCAAAATATGACAAGGAAGAGGAAATTGGTTTTTTATCTTTTGCACTTGAAAAATTCACTACTTCAATGATAACCATCATGCCAAAATTTTGAAAAGTACACTTTTCATTCAGCTTCATTGTGTAAAATGTGTACCCATTAATATCAAAACTAGTTCATGTTATCATATTAAGAGATGGTCCCCCTACCAACCATTTCAATGTTTTTGATGCAGATATATATGTTTTAACTTTATCTTTAAACCAAGAAACAAATGTATTTTTATGGTCAAACATCAACCACTTTTCATTTCTTTATGGATATTATCTCTTAAATTCATCAATATGTGATCATATATATGATTTAACATCATATGTGTTGTTCAAAATATATAAATATTCCAGCATCACTTCTTCACGAGAGGTGAAATTTACCTTTAAGCCTCAAATATTTCTATCTTCACTATCTATTATCAAATTTCGAGAAATAGGGAGACCAATATGCTCCACTTCATACAAATATTCAGTACATAACTCAATCATCTCTTCTGATATATATTTTTAAACAATAGAGGAATCTGATTGATAAGTATTTTTAACATATCCCTTTAAAATTTTCATATACCTTTCAAAAGGATACATCCGACATAAATACATAGGCCCATATATTCTTATCTCACAAACTATATAAATCACCAGATGAACCATTATATCAAAAAAATATAGGTAGAAAATACATTTCTAGTTGACAAAGTATAAGAGAATATTCATTATCCAACTCATCGAACAAATTTATATCAATAAATTTGATACAAATGGATTTGAAAAAATTACATAACCTGATGATAGTCTTTCTAACAGCTGACGACAATATACCACACAGTGCGACTGATAACAGTTGTTTCATCAATACATGAAAATCATGAGATTTCATACCTATTAATTTTAAATCCTTTATTAACATGAAATTATTCACATTTGAAGAATATCAACTAGGTACTTTTATACCATATAGAAACTAACAAAAATTCAACTTCTCACTCTTGCTTAATGTGTGACAAGCCAGAGGTAAATATGCTCTGTTTCCTTTGAGAGTGGGAGCTAACTCCAAACATATTCCCATTGATATCAAGTCCAATCTATAATTCAATCCATATTTTATTTTTAATTTTATGTCTAATAAATTTCCAATAAAACTGTCACATATATTTTTGTCAACATGCATAACATCAATGTTATGTTTTAACTCTAAAAATATTCAATAAGTTAATTAAAAAAAGATCATTTCTTCCAAATATTTTTTTGAAGACCATAACTAATTTTCTTTCCAAATATTGAATCAATATTTTTTACCCTGTTGTAATATTATTAAACTGAAAATGTTTGTGGGGGAATATTTTATTCTTATAAACCATTAAATTCTTTTTTCAATCTACGGTAATGATGATCAATTCGAAAAAATATTTGATGTCCCATGTACATTGTCTTTCTTCTGTTCTGTAACTGATAATATAATGTCTCTTTTTCACAAATTAGACAAGATTTATGTACCTTAACACTATATCTAGATAAGTTTTTATATGAAGAAAATCCATTTATACTAAACATTATAATAACACACAAAAGAAAATACTATTTCTTGTATACATCAAAAACACACACACCTTCCTCCCATAGAAGATTCAAATCATCAATTAATGGTGAAATATTCAAATCAATATTGTGTCCTGGATGTTTTGGTACATAAATCATCAAGATCATCATAATATATTTTTTCTTCATACATATTTGTGGGGATAAGTTTTAAAATACCAAACAAACATGCCATAAACTGTGTTGCCTACTCAAGTTCCGATATGGATTCATTCCATTTGTACACACTCCCATTCTGAGATTTATAACTTCACTTCCAAAATCAAGAAATTGATTATAAAATCTCTTACATTATAATGAGTCAGCAGGGTGATATATTTTTCCATCATAGATACGTTAATCAGAATGGAATCTTAATCTTTTTCATCAATTAAATTTGAGAATAGACACTTCAAATTAAGAATTATTGGAAGGTACTATATTTATTTAGAAGGAGCATTGATTTCAGTACCCAAAAATGAATCAAACTTAATTTATTAGAATTATATGAAGGGATTATTGGAAAAAATTATTTGATTTAGCATGAGGTTATATATTAGTACCTAATAATGAATTTGAATTGACTTTTTCATCAATATTATAGCGTGATGTTATACATGTAGGAAAATTTGATAAGAATTAATATTCTTTCCTATACAACACACAATCATTGGGGTAAGCATTTATATTTTTATACCCTAATACCATTGGGAATAATATTATCTTAGCCTCATAATTGGAATATGGAAACCCTTTTCTTTCTAGAAGTATATCTTTTAAAAGAACAAGAAAGTTAGAGAAACTTTTATCACTCCAACTATTAATTTCTTTCAAGTTAACCAATATCAAAACAGATGATAACACTATATATTGAATAAAATCTGGGAATAATGGTTTCTCGGAATCTCTATACAATTGTTCAACACTTTCTTATTTTTCAACTGTATCAACACCTAAATCAAGAATTAAATCTTCAATATTATCCTATGTCACATTATGAATATTTTCATCAACATTATATGTTGAATTTACAGTTCTTTAACCATGCCAGATCCACCATGTATAATTATGAAAAAACCCATAACAAATTATACGATCCTTGATTTTTCTGGAGTTTAACTTTCTCATATTCAAACACTTCACACATGGACATAAAATAAAATTAATGTTTTGAAGATTTCATTTATAAAATTATAGAAATTCATCAACTCCTTTTTCATATTTATCAATGGTTCTTCATAAATTTATCCAATTACGATCCATTAAATATCTAATATCTCAATAAAATTCGTGAATATATTAAAACATATAAACATTTATATATATATACATAAAAACTGATAAACTATAAAAAAAACACATTTAATAAAAACTATTGATAATCATATAGAAAACATCAGATATGAAACCAAATTACAAATAGTAAAGATTTTATTTTTATATTATATACATTTGTTTTATTGATATTATAATTTAATTATCTTCAATCATCTAACACTTATTAGTTTATTTTACGTATTTGTTACATTAGTTTGGTGTTTTGTGTGTCAAAAGTATTGAATATTGCATTAATTTATTAGTTCATTTTACACAGTTGTTACTAAAAAGTGGGGTATGTTGCAAGTGAAACTCACTGATCATAATAGATATGGTATTCTCACATCTCAACACTTCACCTATAACATATTTAAAAACATAATTAATACTCTCACATAGCTGCTGATTGGGATGATGTTTTACTATAACAATAAGATCTATATCAACATATGATGTTACATACTCATTCATACCATTTGGATATTCAACCGATGGTTGTTGTAATAGAATTATGTTATAATAAAAATGTTTACATATAAATCATATATACATCCAATCTGAATATACCACATAGTATATTTAAAAAATTTAGATCATGTCACTATTATAAGAATTTATGACATGTTTCATTAATTTTTATATAATTAAATTAATTTATGATGTCTTTTATTATTTTTTAAATATTATAACATATTGATTAATTATGTTGGGAATCAACCATGAGTTTATAAAATTCATGAACTCTTTAAACCTTATTAATTAAATAATGTTCTATATAAGGTGATCCAATACTCATAAAAATAAACATACTAGTGTTATAATCTATAAATTAATCTCTATTAATCTCTTATTTTATTATTTAAAAGTGGTTATAACAATATTCATAAATATAGAGAGTTATTATAATTATGATTTGTTATTCTATAGGTGTTGGATTACTAGTGGACACAACAATCCTTTGACTATTTTTAAAGTAGCCACGTCAAAATCACTATGAAATTATGTATAAAAAATATGATATGTTCTACATTTCTATTTATAATATATTTTACCATATATTGTTTTGAATTATCTTATAAAAAAATTTATTTAGACATATTTTATATCTAAAAAACCCATCAATATAATCAAATCCACTTCAATGAAGATTCATAGGATTATTGGATTTAAAAAAAATTGTATATACATAACAAATATATAACATAGGGTGATATAAGATATTCCACTATAAAATATTATATTTTTCATGACTATATAGAGATGTAATGGGATAAAATATAGCATGAATAAAGGAGAACTAATTGAGATATTTATTGAAAAGAGTGTTTAATCAGATTACAAGTTGTAACATGCCTAAACATGGGTGTCATAAAACAAATTATCATGTCACAAAAGTGATATGAATATATCACATAGAATTATATAGTGAATTTATTTAGTTTTAGTGTGTTATATGGAATTATATATGTTATAAGGTTAAAAAAAATAGTGATAACTTTTTTTAGGTGGTGAATCAAGAAATTCACTTCCTTTTACGTTTTACCAAATTTTTTAAACACATGTTAAAGTGAATGAAAATATTGATATGCACAAACCAAGAAAACATCAAAGAACAATAGATTTTATGAGTTTTACTACTTAAAATGAGCATATAAAACATTGGAATAATCTAGTAAAACTCTTGATCACACATTCCACCAAATTAAAAAAAAACTTACAAAATTTGGAGTTTAAATTATCCTCAATCCTAAATTTGAACTTTGTCCCATGAATGCGTTGCAAGAATAGACATTTCATGCAAGATCTAAACTAAATTGATTGTAAAAAATAACATTAAAGATGAAAAAAACAAAAATAAAACCAAAACCTAGTTTGGAAATAGGATTTCAAGAATAAAATAATGTGGAGATGATTAATTAATTGAAGAAGATATAGAACAGAGACTTTAGATCGTGCAAATCGAAGAAAATCAACAACAATGAATTTTGAGATCACTGGGTGTCCTTTGAAGTCGTCACAATTCGGTAGGAATTATTCATGAGAGAGAGAGTTTTATAGATCCAAAAAATGCGGGTTTTCCAATAATGAATGATTTTTAATGATTTTGGAATCGGTTATTACAAAACCAATGCCAAAAATTCTGAGAAAATATTTTTGAGGTCGGTTTTTAAGAAAACTAACAACAATTTTTTTTGACATCGCTTTTTTTTTAAAAATGGACATGAAAAATATTTTTAGTTTATTTTTGTGTCAATTTTTGTAAAAAAATGATGCAGAAAATAAATTCTCTTGTGGTTTTTTATCGTCAGTTTTACTAAAAACCAAAAAAAAAAACAGTGTATAAAAAATTTTCGGTGTCGACTTTTATTAAAACCGATGCCCAAACTATCTCGTACATACTTTTTACATTGATTTAAAAAAACTAATTCCAGTTATCCGATGTTAAAAAAACTATTTCCACTAATGCATATATCATTTTTCTTTCTGACCTGAAGAAGATTCATTTGATAAAACTTTAATGATAATTGTGTAGTTTATTATTGTGATTTTTCCAAACACCATGTAATAGTTTGGTTTTGTTTAATATTGATTAAATATTTTAATTATATAAGGTGAGACCATAATATATATAGGTAAATTTAAACAATTATAGGTGAATTTAAAATTTCCATGAATGTGGTAACAGGAAATGAAAACTCATTGTCCACGACGGTGGTAAATCAACATACCATGGATAATGATTTCATTTTTAAGAATAAAAGGAGAAGAGAAAATATTTTAAGAAATATATTAAATTCAAAAATATCATTCTAGTATATATATGATACTGGAGTTATTTTGACACTTTGTATAGGGGGTGAGGATAAGTTAGAAGAGATAAATAATATAAAATAGAAAGAATTTACCTCTTGAACAATGTCTACTTGAGAACCTTCTTAAGGCACTTGGAATTAGTATTTTGGTAAGACCATAAACACTAATATATGGATAGGGATATTAAGAATATAATTTAGGAGATTATGGTTGAGCTAAAATTCTCAAAGTGGTGAAAATAAGTGAATTAAGGAGTTCCCATTTATAATTGAGGTGAGGGGCACTTTAAGAATTTCTTAAAATATTAAAATATAATAAGGATATTTTAGGTTAAAGTCTTCAAAATATCCTTTAAATGAATAAGTTATTACATTTAGACAAAATATTACCCGCTTTGGCATTATTTTATATTTTATGATTTATAAATAATTTAATAAAATATTATATTCATGAAAAAATCATTGTTGTCAAAATTAATACTATTCATTACTATGACTTAAAAAAAGATTCAAATTCGAACCAAATATTTTATTTTATCTTATACATGTTATAATAATATATTTATTCATGGATCAGATTAATTATCTCAAATTATATTTATTTTAATATTTTAAATATAATTTAATTGATTTTTCAATTAATTTAATAATTGATGCATCATGAATGTGCAAGACTTTAAGGTATTTATTTGTTTCCTAAAATTTTAAAATAAATTTTCATGAAGAAGATAAATCTTTAATATTTTAAAAAGCAATTTATGGTAAAAAAAATCTTATTTAAAACCATATATTAAAATTTTTATACTAATTAAAAACAAGACTGTGAATAGTTTGACTTTCTTTTAAATTAAATATTATAAGGGACTTAATGTCAAGAAACTGGATTCCAAATGGTCCTAAATTTAAAACAAGGATTATTATTATTATTATTATCAATTACTCATCCATTAATATTTACATGAATTTTTCTTCCATTTAATTATTCTTATAATTTTAATTAAAATCATTTTTATTGATTTTTCTTCTACTTGCATAAGAACTGCGTGAGTGTTGCATAATAATTTAAGGTAATTATTTCATACAGATAATAAGAAACAAATTACTATAATAAAAATAAATTAATTATTCTTAATATAATATATAGATTCATTCATTATATATATTTACTCATATCGATGTCAAGACAACTTCTTTAATTTGTTAATTTGACTTTTCTTTCCTTACGCAAGCATTACACATGCATTGAGATAAGATTCATGTTATATAACTATGAAATTAGAAAATATAATTCAAAATAATCATTTATAAATAATAAATAAAAAAATAGTCATGAAAAAACTTTTTATCACTCAACTATTATCTATAAGGAACAAAATTTTACATTTCCAATGCTGCACAGGCACTACGTCGGGACTGAAATGATTTTTATATTTATCATGAAATAGAATATAATTTACACGATCTGAATTATTTTTTTAATTATTTATATTATAATATAATAATTTATTCATTCCATAATTTTATTAAATTTTAGATCATAATAATATCTTGGCGATGTCACAAAAATACTGTATTTTCTAAAAAAACCGTATTTTTTTTACTATTCATAAAAGATTTGAAATTTTCAGAAAATGTTCAAAAATTTATAATAAGATAATTTTGGCATGATTAGTTCAAATATGAAATTATTTTTTTTCAAATTAAAAATTTTAAATTTGAAAATTAATCTTCTAAATATAACTACAAAAGGGATTAGTTTAATAAATCTATTTATTTGAAGAATTACTTAACATAATGAATTTGACTATTTAATTCAAGAATAATAATAAATATGAAAAAATATATTCTATCAGTACCAAAGTTTTTAAATCCCCCCTTCTAGAAATTATATTCTTGTAATTTAATCACTTAGTAAAGAAATAGGGATACCATTACCTCATAGTATTTTCATATTCCCATGTTGCTTCTTATATCATATTGTTTATCCACAAAACCTTATCCAGGTGAATTACATTTTTCTAAAATACTTTCTCTCCATGATCAATAATATGAACATGATATTCCTCATAATAAAGTCTATTTTCTAACTAAAATAATTCAAGGCTTAAAAATTGAGATGAATCTGGAACATACTTTCTTAACATCGAAACATGAAAAACATTGTGTATCTAGGATAAACTCAGAGGCAAGGATACTCATTAGGCACATAGTCTAACTTTTTCCTTGATTTAATAAGGTCCAATGAACTATGGGCTTGCCTTTACCATCTTACCAAAACACATAACACTTTTCCATGGAGATATTTTAAGGATAACATGTTTACATACCTTGAAAGAAAGGCCTTTCTTCCTATTATTCACATAAAGTTTCTACCTTCTCTGATATTACATATGAAACGAGACACTCCGACTATAGATTTATGGGTAATAATTCCGGAACTCCCTCTTCCGTTTTAAAATCGATCAATTATCTATATGTTGGGGAACCTGGTTGGCCGTTTATTATGTTCGGACAGTAGAACAAACAAGGTCTGTCACCCTATTTCTCCCCGGATTTGTGTCGAGGTTGATGTGTCCAAACCAGTGATTAATTGGCTCTGGATTACGGTTGGTGAAGAATTTCAGCACAAGAAGAGGGTGGTCTTTGAGAGCTGGACAAAGTTTTTCTCTTCTTGCAGGCGGTTGGGCCACTCCATTTCTTCATGCCGAAGTGGGAGCAGAAAACTTAATGGTATGCAATCACCTCACCTTCCAATCAGGACAACTATTGAGGACACCTCCGCTGATCCCCAGGCTCACGAGGTTTATCTCAATCTTGACACCCATATCATTAAACCGTGTAATAGGATCCATGACCCACGAGTCATGTATATATTTTCTAAACTGAGGAGTGATCTGGATGATGGTAAGAAGGCAGAGCAGGTCCCGCGGGCTGGACCTTCTTATGCTGATAAGGTGAAGTGTGGTGGTATGGAATATGGACAGGAGGTCGAACCCTATGCTGTCTCCAATGCTGATGATGCCCATGAAGATGCACTGGGGCTGTTCGAGGTGCATGTTTCCTCTGGTCCGAATGCTTTTATGTCCAAGTTTCATGTTGTCCCAAGTCCTAACATAGTTCCATCTCCGAGTTTGCAACCGCTTGATCAACAGGATCCTCCAGGTGCAATTCAGACCCACAATCGGTTCACATGTTTGAGTGCTAAGGGTAAAGAAAATGTCAACCCAGAAGGATGGAAAACACACATGCCAAGGTGGAAACATAAACAGGGCTTGACAAGGCCTTACGAGGATACTGAACCAAGCGACAATGAAGCAAACTCATTGGTTTCGGCAGATTATGAGAAAGACCCTCAAGGCCACATGATGGTTGGGCCTGGCTCGATAAAGGGAAAGTAAGGGAATGCTGTCTCTGGGAATTTCCCAGTCCACAAGGGAGGGAAAAAGGCAAGGCCCCACAAAGACTACTTGAATACCCCAAAGACAATTATTACTAGATATTTAGGGCAGTTTAGACATAATGTGACAGTGGAAGGAACGGGGGTCCAAAAAATTGCTGAAAGTGACAGGCACGTGTCTGGAGAGTTGGGAGAGCAAGTTTTATGTAAGGAAATCAAGGCCCCTGATGGCGAAATCAAGGTACCAAACATTGAACCAATACCGAATAGTACTGAAAGAAGACTGGTAGAAATGGTGGAAGTGAGGAATGGGGATTGTCTAGAGATTGTCTTACACTCTGAGGAGGAAATATTAGAAGGAACTTTTCAGATCAATGCCTCGAAGGAGGTTATCCACAGAATTTATGAGAGATTGCTAAGTGTTGAAACTAATTAAGAACAAAGTGAGTGGATCACCAAACAGGACTGTATCCTGGCGCGGGGTTTCAATGAAAGGAAGATCACCGCGGAAGAATTAATCATGACCTGGGACAAGATGGCAGATTATTTTGAAGGTCTTCTCAGGAATGATCTGAACACGCAGGTATCTACTCTGAATTGGAAGTTTTATAGGGTGGTTGACTCTAATATCCTTAGTCTTGTTTTAACAACTTTTTGGGCTCATTTTGTGGTTAACACCTTTACTTTGGACATGTGCGGGTTTTCCACTTTTTCCTCAAAAGTGCTTTGGAATAAAAATTTAACTTTCAGGTCATTAATTATAGTACCATAAAAATTATTTCACCCAATTCATCCAAAAATGTTGGAGTTAGACACCGATATTTATATAATGCCTCAAAAGGTGCCATCTATATACTTGAATAAAAAATGTTATTATAAGAAAACTCAACTAAATAAATATGTTGATTAGAACTTCCCAAGTAATCCGTTGAACAAAAATGAATCATTTACTACTAAGTATGAATTTTTTGATCAGTTTTCTAATCAGATTGAGGATGAAAAGTTGTGATGAAATTTAATTTATTGGCCAATGACTTTTGAAGGACTTTACAAAATTTATAAGTGAACTTGAGATCACTATTAGATATAATGGAAAGAGAAACTTCATGTAACCTAACTATATCCTTAAGATACAATCAATAAAGTTGATCTAAAGACATAATATCTTGAATAGGAAGGAAATGTTCATATTTAATTAGTTGATCTATAATAACAAAAAATTAATTATTACCTCAATAAGTCTTTGGTAGTCCCACCAAGAAATCTAGGGATATATTTTCCCATTTCCACTTTGATACTAGACAAGGATGAAGCATACCCTTCGGTAATTATTATTCTACTTTAACCTATTGACAAGTCAAATATTTCATGGTGAAGTATGTAATATATTTGTTCATTTTATCTTACCAGTAATACTCCTGAAGGTCTCTGTATATCTTAGTACTGCAACGATGAATTGAAAACAAAGAACAACAAGCATCACTTAACAACTCTTTCTTTAACTGAGAATCAAAAGGCACACATAATATCTTACCAAACATCAAAATAATTTCATTATCAACATTAAATTTAGGAAACATACCCTTCTTAATCGATTCCACATTTACCTATAACTCATAATCTACCTTATGAGATTGCTTAATTTTGTCTGAAAGAGATGAATGCATTGACAACTGAAACAAAATAGAGGAATTTACTACACCCAAAACTTCTAGGCCAAAATTAATCAAATAAATAATCAAAGGGTCATGTTTTATACATAATATGGTTAATTATTCATGATGTTTTTGACGCATGGAATCCACCACTTTGTTTGATTTTCTAGGATAATAATTGATCATGAAATCATAATCCATTATCAGTTCCAACCATCTTCTCTACCTCATGTTCAATTCCTTCTGAATAAATATATATTATAAATTTTTATGATAAATATATATTTCAAAGTTGAATCCATATAAATTATGTCTCAAAAATCATCAAGAAAAAAAGTATCTAATTTCAAATAATGAGTAGGATAATTTAAATCTTGTGGTTTCAGTTGTCTTGAGGCATAAGAAATTACCTGATTATTATAAATTAGAATGCAACCAAGTTCATTCAATGAATCATTACTGTAGATGAAAAAATAACAATTTCTCAAGGGCAAGGCAAAAATTATACCATTCACCACCTTTTTTTTAATTTCTGAAAAAAAAATTACAATTTTTTTCCATATAAATTTAACTCATTTTTGAGTTAACTTAGTTAGTGGGATAGATAACCATGAATTGTTTTCAACAAACCACTGGTAATATCCTACTAATCCAAGAAAAATTCAAATATTAGTAACATATTTAGTTCTTTTATATTCATCAACCACTTCTTTTTTGGCCATATCAACTACTATACCATCTTTATTGAAAATTTATCCACCGAAATAAATATATTGTAAACAAAAATCACATTTTCTAAATTTTCTATATAACTTTTTTTATTTAAGGGTTGCAAATAAATCCTATGATTTTTTTCATGATCCTCATGAATTTTTGATAAAACTAAAATATCATAAATAAAAAAACCACAAACTTATCAAAATATTCATTGAATACTCTATTCACAAGATCCAAAAATACAATAGAATAATTTTTCAAACCAAAGAGAATAAAAAAAAACTCATAATGCCCATATCTAGTTTGAAATGATATTTTTAGAATGTAATTATCCTTTTCCTTTAGATGAAGAAAGTCGGATGTCAAGTCAATATTGAAAAAATACTGAGCTCCTTGGTGCTGATCAAACAAGTCATCGATATGAGGTAAAAAATACTTATTCTTAAAAGTAATGATATTCAATGATCTATAATCAACAAAAATCCTTATGTAACCATATTTATTTTTTTTAAAAAAACCTAATAAACCCATGGTGAAGTGCAATGAGGAATGAAAAATTTATCAAAAAGTCATACAACTACGTTTTCAATTATAGAAGTTCCACTTGAGCCATTCGATAAGGGAGTTTTAAAATTAGATTAGCATGAGAACTAATTCAACAGTAAATTCAACTTATCAACTAGGTATAACACTAGGAAACTCATCAGGAAAAACATCAAGGTATTCATTTAATACCAGCACATCATAAATCTAAACAGTTCCCTTCTTCTCAATAATATGTGCAATATAACTTTTATTTCCTTATTTTAACAGTTTATTGTCTTATTAATATGTTATCAATGGTATGGGTTAATTTCTGTATAAAAATTAAACTTATTTCTGAAAAAAAATTTATTAGATCTTTTATCAATATTATCATGGTAAACATAAAGCTAATCCATATCCACAATAATATCAAACTCTACTAGGGGTAAAACAACAAGGTTTGTTGGTAATGAATTTCCCCATACAACAAGAAGAAGACTCTTATAATTTATTTTTTACTTAATATTTCACCCTGGTGTTTTTACTCTATGTTATAGTTTCATTTCTTAAGGTGAAATTTTAAATTTACCATAAAATTTCTCATAAATAAAGGAATGTGAAGACCCTATATCAAGAAAGAAATTATCATAATCTGAGTAATTTTTTTTACTTCATACCACTTCATTAGATGGACCAATATCCAGTAAAGTAGTTGAAAAGGATTTCAATATAGCTTTTTTCTTATATTATAGATTTTTACTATCATTTAGATCCTTCTTTGTGTAGGTATATGCAAAATTCACCATCTCTTCACATTTAAAACACTTTATAGTTTTCTTATCAGAATTGAACTTACCATCTCTATGATATTTTTAATTGTAATCGCAGACCACATGTAAAAACTTATCACATCAGAAGAACTTACAAGATTTGTTAAGGCATTCCCCAAGGTGATTTTTAACACACATTCCACAAACTAGAAAAAATATTTTCTTTCCTTTATATTTATTTGATTGATTCCTACACCTTTCCTGCCATCTTGAACTTTTCTTCTACTTATTTTCAAAGTATGAATGATCATTAGAAAAATCAATTTCAACCCTCTCATCACATCAAAAAAGTTTCTCATAACTTTTTTAATTCACATAAAGCCAATTCCCTTTGATATCTTGGCTTCAATGCTGATTAAAAATGATTGATTTTACTATCAAGATCCCGAATGAGATTTGGAGTGTACCTTACCAATCGAGTGAAGTTTACTTTATATACAACCATTGAATATTTCTCTTTTTTTTCAATTCCCAAAATTTATTTTCTTTCCTAGGTCAAAACACCTTAGGAAAATATTTTAGAAGGAAAATATTCTTAAATTTATCCCATTCCAAGGCATCAATATCTTCTCTTTACCAAATATTCTTGACCATTGTCCACCACTGGTCAAACTCACCTTCAAAATGATAAATATAAAGACTAAAAGTTTTCTTATACAAACACCCCATGACATAAAATATCATTTCAAGGGATTTAATACACCCTTTAGCTACCACAGAGTCATAATATCTAGTAAATGTAGGAGGGTGTTTCCTCATAAAATGTTCCACTATCGTCATGTTCCTTTGTGGTATCTCTAGGTTTTTTCTTGCATGGATGCCACTATTATTTATAAACTAAATCAACTAATCCATTAATATCACACACTACTCGATTCCAATTCCCACCATTCCAGGTTCCAAATTTAGAAGGATGTCATCCTCTTAGTGCCTTCCCACTTCATCTTCCCTATTTCTTCTATATAAAACCATTATAATAATACATAATTTAGCCGAAGAAACATAGTAATATTAAAATTATATATCATTTAAAATTAAAAATAATTTAAAAATAGTTTATTGTATTATATTAACATAATATTAACCCCTAAATTTATATAAACCATGATATGATACTAACTATAAGGACCAGAACTTATATATTACATATCTTAGTGAATTTAAACTAGAATCCACTTTCACTAATTCCAAAATATGTATTATGTTTAGAGTTTTAGATAATTAGAACATAATATTACATAGTAAATATATACATAAAAAATTGAAACTTTTTCATAATATCTATTTTCCCCATAAAACAAAAGTCTTTAAAATGAAACAAGATTTCCTTTCCTTAAAAATATTCACAACATTCATCTTGGCTTCTTATTTTATTTAACCCATACTTATAACTTGTGAAAAAAATTAAAAAACTTGGGATGAACACAAAAAATATTATTAAGGAACATAATAAGTAGGGAAGAAACCATTAGTCTATTAATACTCATAAACACATAAAGTCATTTTCACAAACATATAGTTCTTTTCCCTTAGGAGTAACATATACCTTACATTGTGAAAACATGGTATTTCCATAAAACATAGAAATCATAAATATAAAATTTAGGTAACTTGGGGAATCATTTTATTATCACATTTACTTAATATTGTAACCGTCATTACTACCATATGATTTTTAACCCTCATAGATACCTTAAAATTACCATCACATTTATACAGGTATTCAACCATCACAATTCCACTTGGAATAACTATTATGGTAAACTTACAAAATACCCAATTAATTAGAGGGATATAATGGAAATACCAGTATTTGGTTTAAAATTAATCATTAATCATCATATAAAATTCCCAAGAACCATAAAAAAATCATAAAACATGAATACTTGCATCATAAAAAAAATTCATTGAGGAGAAATACTTATTTTAAAAGAAAACCACACACATGAAAAGGAAATAAATTTATTTTAAAAAATCCATGAAATATTTTAAAGTATACCTATCTTTAAAGAGTTATGAATGATGGAAAATCCTCTCATTATATATATGTTTAAAAATGAACATTCTTGTTGAATTTTTTTAAAAGAGATATTAAAGTGCATTTTTAAAGGAAATTCCTTTACCTTATATCCAAATTCATTCTGAACATTAACTTAACATCCTATATAATAAAATTAGATTCATTAATTTCTTAATTTATAACAAATTCCACATATATTTAATTTATTATAATTTTATTATGTTCTTTTATGGCTATTTTGATGAGTTATAAAGGTCAATTTCACCATTCTAGGAGAATTTGTTTTATGGTTTCATGGTCAGTTAAAAGGTGTATATTTATTGATGGTTTTTTAAAATGAGTTTAGTAATATATAATTGATATTAAAATTTATTAATTAACCTACATAAGTTAATATATTCCTATTTATAATTTTTATTTCCTAATTGAGGATGATTCATTTGATAAAACTTTAATGATAATTGTTTAGTTTATTATGGTGGTTTTTCCGACCATCGAAATCTAGTATTGTTTTGTTTAATATTATGACCTATATTAATTATATAATGTTATACCATATAATATATATAAATTTAGGTTATTTTAAACAATTATAAGTGAATTTAAAGTTTCCATGAATGTGGTAAATGGAAATGAAATCTCCTCATCCACAAAGATAGTAAATCAGAATACCATAGATGATGTTTTTGTTTTTAAGAATAAAAGAAGAATTGAAAAAGTTTAATGATGGATATTAAATTAAAAAAAAAAATAAAATTATATATATAATACTACATTTATCATGAAACTTTTTATAGTGGGTTATGATAAGGTAGAAGATAGAAATAATTTTAAAGAGAAGGATGAATTTTCCTCTTGAAATATTATCTCTTTGAGAACCTCCTTAAGAAACTTAGAATGTTTATTTTAGTGAGACCGAAAACACTATAATATGGATAGAGATATGGATAATATAATCTTATAGATATTTAAGGCTCAATGTGGTGAAAATAAGTGAAGGAAGAAGTGCCCTTTTATAATTGAGGTGAGAGGCACTTTAGGAATTTCTTAAAATATTAAAATATAATAAGGCTATTTTTGGGGAAAAGAATTAAAAATATTATTTAAAATAAAATGGGATTACATTTATAACCAAATATTATCCCAATTGGACTTATTTTTTATTTCTATGATTTTTAAATAATTTAATAAAATAGTATATTCATGAAAAAAACATTATTGTCAAATTGAGTACCATTCATTACCATATATTTAAAAATAACAAAACAAAGATTAAAATTATAAAAAACTATTTTATTATATCTTATACATGTAATATTAATCTATATAACACATGTACCATCTTAATTATCTCAATTTGTTTTATTTTAATATTTGTTAATATCAATTACTTGATTTTTTCATTTATTTAATAATTACTGCATCTTTGCTGTGAAAGAATTTAAGGTGTTTATTTGTTACCTAAAATTTTAAAATAAATTTCATGAAGAAGATAAATCTTTTTTATTTCCAAATAAAATTTATGGTAGAAAATAGTTTCATGAAAAACATATATTAAAAATGATATACTAATTAAAACCAATAGTGTGAATTGTTTGACTTTATTTTAAATAAAATATTTTAAGGGACTTAATGTCAAGAAAGTGGTTTTCAAAAGGTAGTAAATTCGGGAAAAGTATGATTATGGTCTAAAATTACTCATACATTAATATTTAGACAATTTTTTGGGTCATTTATTGGTTCTTAAAAATTTAATAAAAATATATTTTATTGATTTTTATTCTGGTTGCACAAGCACTGCACCAGTGTTTCATAAGAATTATAGGTAATTATTTGATACGGAAAATTGAAAATAAATTAATATCATAAAAATAAATTAATTAGTATCAATATAATATTTTATATTCATTAATTATGTATATTTACTAATATTTATTTCAAGTAAACTTCTTTAATTTGTTAATTTAACTTTTCTTTCTTTGCTTAAGCATTGCACATGAATTTGGATAAGATTCATGTTATATAACTCCAAAATTAGAAAATATCTGTCAAAATAATAATTTATACATAATAAGTAACAAAAAATAATTAAAAGACTTCTTAGAACTCAATTATTATTTATAAGAAACTAAATTTGACTTTTCCAATTCTGCGCAGGCACTACGTTGACATTGAAAATGATTTCTTTATTTATCATGAATTAAATTATAATTTACATGTTATAAATTATTTTTGTACAATATTTATATTATAATATAAAAATTTATTCATTCCAAAATTTTAATAAATTTTATATCATAATTATGTCTTGAATATTTCACAAAAATATTGCATTTTCTAAAAAAAATATATTTTACTATTCATAAAAAATTTATATTTTTTCAAAAATTATAAAAAATTCATACTAAGATAATATAAATATTATGAGTTAAAAATTAATTTTTTTAAATTAATATTCTATAATTTTAAAATAAAATTTGTAAATATAACCATATAATAAATTAGTTTAATAAAACTATTTATTTTAAGAATTACTTACCATAATGAATTTAACTATTTAATTCAAGAATACCAATAAACATGAAAAAAATTATTCTATCAGTACTTGGGTTGTCATATTATTCATGTATTATGAAACACATTTCACAATTCTTATTCTTTTTTATTTGATGTTTTCTGGGGATAAGTCAGCCAAAGTGAGGCGCTTCAAGGATGAGTTGGGGTATGTAGTCTGGTTCTAGGTAATTTTTTTATTTACCTCAATTTTTAAGGCTCTGAATTAGTACCCAATATCTTAAAGAAAATAAATGAGGAAATTATCTCTGGGAATTTATCTTCTATAGTGGGGATTTTCAATAGGTATTCAGGCAGTAGGTAGCACATATTTGATGGTTGATGCGGAGTCAACAATGGAAAGAGTATCTATAGTGATGGTTCACCTCTTTTTCCTCCAGGAAGAGGATTTGTTGAGTGTTAACAGTGTGGAAGGTCTATTCCTATGTGATATTAGTGCCACCAATAATATATTGAGTACATGTTATGTGGCTATAAAGGTCACCTGTAATAAATTTGTTGGAGTGAACCACAACTGGCTGGTGGTGGAGGATATGGGTAGACTCAATGCTCTAAATCAGATCCCAAAGTAACTTAATAGAGTTTTCGTAGGTGTTCATCCAACTATTTAGGATTTTTAGGAGGATGAATTTCTCAAGGTAAATTGAAAAAATATTGTCATGGTGTATGTCATCCCACCTATTTATTACATAACTTTTCATTTACATGGTACAAACATATGATCTTTTAAAGTTTAGTTTCTTCTAAATAAGGAACATAATACACGAAAACATAAAAAATTATTCCAATAAAAATTAAAGGATTAAATATAGGTTTATACTAAGTAAATTTACTAAATCTCAAAAACCGAGGATATACATCAAATGAAATTGTGATCTTAAGGCCCATTAAAGAAAATCATGGGAAATAGTTTACATGTGATCAAGAGAAATATCAATAAGAAATCGAGGTATATCATAAAGGAATGACCAATGGAGAAACTGGAATATCATAAATAAAATAACATGAATCATAACTTTGATATGTGGATATGAAATTTATTTTATACATTCATAAGAATATCACCAAGGTTTTTCATTGAGGGGTCTGGAAAATTACCAAGGTTATTCACTAAGGTGTTGTAAACAAGTCATATCTTGAGATTAAATTCATTATCCAATGAATTCAAGTGCTATTAGGTAAAAAACTTAATATTTATTAATTTTAATTATAGACACATATATCATAATCAAACATCTCATAAGTAACATATGGAGAAGAAAATAAATGGGTTTCGTATCAAAATCATGACATTTTAAAAAAGTGCTTAAAACCTGATTATCATATTTTCTATAACCCATGGAGAGAGAATTAAGATTTTATGTATGTGAATTACAAAATAAAATAAATAATTTTTAAATATTGGTTAATACCCTTATAAAATAAAGGGGTTTGGATATTCAAATATAGAAAATAAAATAATTTCTTGAAAAAAAGTGATAAATTTTGTGAAGAAAATTTGACAGCATAATGTGTATGAAACATGGTTTTAGAAAACATTTTTAAAAGAGGGTACAAGAGTATCAAATTCATAAAATACTCTAAATACATTAAAGTGATTTAATAAAATGGACAAAAGAACATGATATGGAAATTTGAAAGACATACCACATAAAAAGAGAACTAAAAGGAAATGAGAAGTTGATATTTTCCTTACCTTGATGAGTAACTTTTAAAACTCAAGTATTGGGGCCTTAGGGGATTTAGGAAACCTTTTTGGAACTCATTGGGAGGTAAAAATACCATATCATCATGAAGGATGAATTGATAATGATATATAATAGAGAAATGGATTGGCATTAGTGATGCAAAGCGGGCTCCCGCCCCGCGGGCTTTGCGGGTATGAGGCGGATGTGGGGCGGGGAAAGCCTAGAAATTTTGACCTTTTAGAGTGCGGGCCAATGCGGGTTGAGCCCGCGTGGGTGATGGCTAATGTGGGTTAAGCCCGCGCTGGTGCGGGACAATGCGGTTTGAGCCCACGCGGGTGTGGGTTTGCCCATGGGCCTGATTTAAAAAATATATATATTATTTTTATAATATATGTTTCTTTAAAATTTTAGTTTTTTGAATAAAAAAATCATGGTTAAATGGTGGCATATGATTTCTCACCGTAATGGTCATATTAATTCACCATTTATTCACATGTGAATTTTAAATAGGCCTATATTTATTGTTTTAATATGATATTATATTATTTATATAGTAATTATTAACCATAATCACATGGTATGTAACACCATTTCTTGAAAAATGGAACTCATCGCTCTGCGCATGGTTTCAATTCTATACGAGTTATTGTAATCATAATATTTTTTAGGTTGATTTAATTTTTTTATAATTTAATTTAATTTTGTTATTAAGAGAATTGGATAGAACCTCATGAAAAAACTAATAGCTTCCTATGAAACTGATCATTACCTGGAGGTTTAGTTGTTCAAATCACCACACAACCAACGTTATCATTCATCGCTCGTCACCAATCACTCACCTACTTTCTATTGCAATAGTTCGTCACCACATCGACATTATCGCATGCCACCATTAACCCAAAAAAAACTGTTCCATCACATCCTTTAAAACTCTCGTTATTGTTAATTCATATTTCTCCCCACAAATACCCTTAATAATGATAAAAAAAATATACTATTTAAATGATTATAAATAGTATTTTTTTTAAATATAGGTAAGCCCGCAGGAAACCCGCGGGTTTATGCGGGGCGGGGCGGGGCAGGCTTGAATTTTTTTTTTCATATTATATTCGGGGTTTTGCGGACAAACCCATGTAGGGTCAAACCCATGTGGGCTTGGCCCACCCCGCCCATTTCGCATTACTAGTGGGCATTTATAGAAAAAGTGAGGGATTCTTTTATTTATTTCCTTGAACACCTCGGTATTGGTATTTGCAAAACCATAGGCTTGACCATGGTATTTTCCCATGGTATTGGCCACTTGGGACACATAATATGTTATTTTAATACACAATATTATAACATCATTTTATATTACTTATTACATCATTATTGTGTCATTAACCATATTGAAAACTCAAAACTATATTTTTATTATTCATCAAAAAACAAAATATTTTAGAAAATTTTCATAAAATCACCCTAACCTAAATTAGACATGGTGATTTAAAAAATGATTTTTATTTTATCATAATAATCCTATAATTGTGAGTAATTTAAATTTTAAATAGAAAAAAACTTATTTATTAAAAATATTAGTGGATAGAAAATGCATAGTAAAATTTATGACACTTGAGAAATTTTTTTATTATCATTTAAATTTAAATAATAATTTTTTAATCATAATGTTTCATTATAATAATAATTATTAATAAAACCTTAATTTACTATAATAATTATATCATTTCTAAAATGTATAATTTCTATTCAAAAAATCTATTTAACAAATTCATCATATTTATAAGAAAAACTATTCCCAAAATAAAAATTACGGAACAAAAATTTTATTTATACAAATTGATTATACATTAAGTAACTAATGAAAAAAATACAAAAAACTTTATAAAATCCTAATATTACCTAATGGTGAGGTGTGCGATGGTGATAGACTCATGGGGCGGCTCGGCTAACATCACCCGAGTGGTAATTTCCAGTAACTTGATATTCTCTCATAGGAGATTTTGTTTAATCTTAACATGTTGAAGCTCAACTTGGGATTGGTCTAGAACAAAGCCCAATGATTTTACCTCCTTCCCAATATCCAAAAATGGGCTTCATATGACATGAATCTATTGGATGAGGCCACCAATTATCCTTTCCAGGTTAATTTTCCTTTGTAATTTCTACGTATAAACAATAGTTATAATGTTAAAATAATTATTACGATTATAGTTTCCAATGGTCATATTGACCAATGGTCATAATTAACCAATGATCATATCATTTCTAGAATCCATTGGACAAATTTTAAATTACACTCACTTAATTATTAAAGAGATATAGTTATATTGATTACAAAATAATATAACCCTCATTTTCAGAAAACAAATATTATTCAAAAATTTCAAGTCGTTATAGGGTGAGAGTGCTCAGGGGAGTCAGGATATAAGATCTCATGGAAAATTCTCACGCTGGTTTCATGCTATTGAGCTAACTCTTATTGATCATGATGTTGGTCAATAAATTGTTTGAGGTAAAGTTTTATTAGTTTCCATTATTTATTTATTTTGATATAATTGAATCTCACTCATTTATATTTGTACAATTTATTGATAGTTTGGGATTGACTATAGAGTAACTCTATGAGGTTATGTCTTTTAATACCCTCTTATGGGTATAATTAGAGGGAACTTAGAGGTGTTCTTACTATGCCCATGTGATTCGTTTTTGTAGGCTTTTTGGGTTTTTTTTTCATATTATAAATTCTTAATTTCAATGTGACCCTCAAGATAGATTAGTTGGATTTTTATCAAGTTCACATAAATGGTTATCATTGATGGGTATCATTCATGTTTTCTTAGGGTTATTATTATAATTTATTTAGGGAGTGGGATTTTAAGGTAGTTCCTTCAGGACTCAAACAAAGGTATATGGGGATGATATCAACCTAGTTTTCCAGTTTTTTTTCTGGATGGCGATGAGACATGAAAACCAATATTTCCTCTTATTTTTGTCCAGTTCTATGATATCTTTCTTAATGACTTATTAGGGTTTCTAACCAAGAGGTAGGTTGATTTTATCATTTAGTTGATTCTAGGTATTAATCCCCTATCTATTATACCATATTGGATGAATCCGAATGTTCTTAGAGATATGAAAGTTTAGTTATAGGAACTTTAGAAAAAGGGATTGATTTACCTAAGAACACCCCCTTGGGGTGAGATTATTTTATTCTCTAATAATTTGGATAGTTATTTTTGGTTATGTGTGGATTATTGAAGGTTTAATTGGCTAATATTCAAGAACTTGTATTATATTTCTTGTATAGATGACCTGTTGGACTAGTTGAGGGGAGACAAGTAGTTCTCCAAGATTTAATTGAGGTTTCATTATCATCTCTTGTGGGTTTATACAAATTATAAGGTCCAATCAGGATCTCTGTTACCACCAGGGGTTAATTAGTGGTTAAATCTTTATATGTTTTCTTCTTTTAAAATGACCTCTACCTCCAGTTAGAGAGAAATGAATTTGGCAAAATACAATATACAAGCACAACCAAAATATCACCAGAATTTAAAAGGTTTAATACTCAATAATATTAGCTATTTCTTAGAAAGACCTAGAAATAATATAAGATCACATAGTCCACTTAAAAAAACACCTACAGTTTATAAAAAAAAGGTATATCAATCACTGGTGTTTCACTATAGTTCTTTGATAGTGAATACACTTCTCACATATATGATATGATAATAAAGAATATATTACAATGAATATACCTTCACCAACACACTTCAATATGTCTTCACTATTCTACTTAGATTATTTACAATTTATATTCTACAAACTAGCTCTTATTCTTCTTTAATTTATTATATAATAATGAGAAAGAACCTCTTATTCCTTCTTCTTCTTTCTTATATTTCCCCCTTTAAGAACTCTCTCTTTGTATCACACATTTAACCAAGATCCAAAAAAACTGTATATATATATATTTATATATACATATAAACATATAGTGTCAATTTTATTTCTCTTATTCACTCTCTTTGATAATCACAATACCACATTAATGAATCAATTTGAATTACCCAAATTTTAGGTAATTCAAGGATCCTCAAAACTATTCCTATCAGCTTTCCACTTAAAACTATAGATATGTCATTATTCAAAAACCCCTCTATATTTAGTTTTTTAGTTATATTTAAATTTATTTCCCTTGAATATCTTACATGACTCATCATACTTTGAATTTGATTTACATGGAATACTTGAAACCCTTATATCAAGCTCCAATAGAATAAATATAAATTTTCATGAAAACAATTGGACATTTCCAAATTAGCATATGTAAATTATTCATATAATTAGCTGAAAATGTATCCAAATTATTCATAAATGGACTATTTTATTATGAGGCCTAACATGTATCTAAATCACGTATGTGGACATTTACATATGCGACCAGTTCACTTATGTGACTAGTTTTCCTACATTACCAGTTACATATCCAAATTATTCATACATGGAGATATACACCTAAGGATATTTAGTTATTAAATAGTGTATTAAACTATGTATATTCAACTTTGTAGGAAAAATCCCATGTGGATATAAAAAATCATGTATGTAGTCCTTCACCCCAATCAACTACCAATATTTATCTTCTCTCATTTTCAACCTTATTCCTTATTTCAATATTCATACAAAAACTTATTACAAGAATCATGATAAGAAATACCATGAAATTAATACCTTAGAAGATAAATTCACTTTTCATCATAATATTTGTAATTATTACTAATAAAAAAACTGATTTATGTATTGAAAAAAAAAGACAACATCATTTTCATTCTCACTTATTATTCATCATATTATTCACCAATCCAACAATAATAACTCAAAAACTTTTAGTTGAAAAAATAACCATTTATATTTTATTGTCAACAAAGGAACATAAATCCCTGGAGCTCTAAAACATAACCCTTGGATCACTATCCAACAATTCTAAGCCTCTATAGTCTAACTTGGTGTAAAAAATAAGAATTTCTTAACAAAAATACCAAGTTTTCTATATAATGGTGATCAAAACAATCATTCATAACTTCTTTATTTACCCAAAACATTATCATCACATATTCATAGCAAAAACATACTATAACCTATAGGAAATATTTCCTACACTAGCTTTAGTAAACTATTAAAATAGTTCACATAGATCACACAAAACATACTTATATCAAAACTTACTGATTTTAAAAACTCCTCAAAAATAAATTATCTTCCAAAATAGGTTAATCAAATATCAATGTATAGATATCTAAATACTTTTATTTCCTTTCAAAATTACCTTAGGTATCAATTATTTAAATATTTATGTTTTCATCTCCCCCCCTAAAATAATAATATCCAAATATAAAGAGATATAGGGGATATAAATCACACACCTCAGCCTTGTAGAGGGCGGGGTTGAACACCCATAATCCACATCATCTTCTGAAATGTATCCTTTAGAAATTATTTAATTAATATATCATCCATCTAATCCATTATAGGAACAAACTCCATCTTTATTTCATTTATTTCCACAAGATCATTTATGAAGAGATATTTAATATCAATGGTCTATTACATTGAATGTTGTACTATATTATTTGTGGTATTGATAACACTTTGATTATCACAATCAAAGAGAATGGGAAACTTAAATTCAACCAAAAAAATTATAACAGTGTCTTTATCCACATCAATAGCATTTTAGATTTATTGGAATCTATATAATCAACTTTTGTAGTGCTAGGAGTCACTAAACGTTTCTTCTTTGTATGAAAACTCAAACATCATTCTCCTAAAAAGAAGACTCCACTAGATGTGGTTCTTATTTCATCAACACAACCAGTCCAATCTATATCTGTATACCCAAAAAGACTCAAATTTTCCTTAATTTAATACTTTATCCCATAATCTATAGTTCTTTTAATGTATATGAGAATTCTTCTTTCCACATAAAAATGTGACAATTTTAGTGCACTTTGAAATCTGGGACAAAAGGAATAAAATGTACTAAGTTTAGTCTAGATGATTTTAAATATATAAGTCTTAAAATTAACCTCCAAAATTATTTAAGATCATAATTTCCTCTAAATTCATCCATAAACAGCTTCGTTTCCATTGAAATAGGTGTGGAAATAGGTTTTCAATATTTTATTCGAAATGTTTTTAGTAGTTCCCAGAAATATTTATCTTGTGATAGGAAAATTTGATCCTTATATTTAGATATTATCAAGCTAAGAAAGTAACCAATTCCTCCAAAAATATAAATTTCAAACAACACCTCTATCTGTTTAGAAATATATTCACAATCTTCTTCATTATTCCCAGAAAATATGATATCATTAATATAAACAATCACAATTAGATAAACCTCATGATTTTATTTTATGTAGAGGTTACTATCCACTCTTACTTTCTTGAAGTTAATATTATTTAAATAGGAATACATATTGGAATAAAAAAATATCATGGATTTATTCAACCCATATAAATCATTCTTCAACTTACACAAATAATGGTCTCCTTTTCCAATAATTAAACCACTTGGATGCTCATTATACATTTCTTATTCCAATTATCTATTAAGAAAGGTAGAATTTACATCTATTTGGAAAATATTATATTTCATTTTTAAAATAATAATAATAAATATTATAATGTTTTAAGTCTTACAAATGTTATAAATGTATCATCAAATTAAATGTCTTTAACCCATAAATAAATCTTAGAAAAAAGTTTTTCCTTGTTTCTTACAAATTTACCTTTTTCATTCAACTTATTCTAGAAAATAAAATTTGTTCGAATCACATTTTTATTTAATTTTAGGATATATATATAATGCATCATTGTTCTAAATATAATACACTTCCCCAATCATGTAATGAATCTAATCTAGATTATCTAATCCTTCTTCAACACATCTTGGATCAACCTATAAAAACAATGAAGTATATAAAACTATCCTCAATGTTATTATAGTTTGAACCTAATGTTCTTGATCTCAAATGATGTTTTAATTATCTACCTAATTTATCATCCTTGTATGTGATAAATTAGGATAGTATCTATCACTTTAAATAGCCAATTATACCTCACCTCAATGAACAACATCATCACTTTCATCTATGCTAGTGATGTCATCCTAAAGCTTAACAAAAATAGATTTATCACTTATTTCCTTTAAATATTTATTTTATCCTTAAATTACCCATTTTAAATTTTATAGTCCACTCACTAAAATTGGACTAATGATTCTTCTAATATATTTATTATATAATATGTATCCTCTACCATTTGGATGGTATTCAAGGAAGATACCATCAACGCCTCTTTCATCTAAATTCCCAATATTTTCACTTTTGAATTTGATAATATAATGGTTTAAAAATACCCTTAAGTACTTCAATGTTGGGTATTATTATAATATATCACATATGGAGACACATCCAAAAAATTTCAATAGCAGAATTAATTTTGAATGTGGGCTGCTGCACCAATAAATTTCTCTAAATGAATTGAGAAGTATCATGTTTAATTGATATTGTTCAAGCTATCTCAACCAAGATCCTATTATTTATTTCACCGCACTATTTTTTTTGGTGTTTATAGTGTACTAATACCATGAAAAAATACCATTCTTTTCAATATAATATCTAAAATTTCCATTTGTGTATTGAACACCATTATCAGTTCATATATTCTTTATAGAGTAGCCACACTCATTTTTAACACTTCACCTAAATTTTTTGAACATATTAGGAGCCTCTAATTTGTGATTTAAAAACAAAATACATTTAATATGAGTGAAGTAATCAATAAGGTAAATAAACTAATTTTCTCCATTTTTTTATTACTTTGTCATGGGCCCATATATGTTTAAATGAATATTCTCTAAGGGATGAGATCTATGTATCTCAACCTTCTTATATACAGAATTTAGAAATTTACCTTTATAACATATAGAAAAACACCAATATCTAATTCCTATAATATTAAGTATATCATGAACACTTTATTTATGTGTTTACGTGATCAGATTTCTATGGAATATATGTCCAAACATTCTCTTCCATAATTTATTTTCATCCTCTATACTCAGATAACATGAATTTTGTGCATCTCTAATCTAGAACATGTTTCCCTTGGTTCAATGTATTCTTATAAAAACGTCCCCATTTAAAATAATTTTTAAAGGAAATCCATATATTTTGAAAATAGTTTTATTTCCTTCATCATAAGTCAATTAAACAATCAACAATTTTTTTTCAATCCATCCAATAATAAGGCACTTCTGGATTTGAACTCTTATTATCCAATGAAAAAAGATCCAATTCCTTTGATTCTAGGAGAATAATCACTTAAAAAATTCACTATAACTTATTTATATTATTTAGAATTATTAAACTTCAAGTCTTCATCTATTTGTAAATAATACCTAATATCCAATTTCCAAGGCTGTTCTCCTCTTGGGTCCTTGAGGGTAGTTTCAAAAATAAGAGACTTTTCTTTTCATTTTTCCCATTATATTAATGTATTTGAGATTGTGTATTAAATATACATTTATATTAGTTCATCAAAAGACACCATTTAAAAATATTATCGATTTGATCACATATTTCACAAATTGTTTCAAATGTTTGAATTCTATTTTCAGTTTTCAAAATGTATTTTTAATGTTGTCTTTGAATATATATTTTTAATGGGTTTAATATCCCTAAAAATATTCTTATAATTAGTTATATATTCACTATAATGTTTATGATTAAACCAAAACATATTTTCTATATTCCTAAATCCCTTATAGTGCTTTAAGTATCTATAAAAAGAATACATACCTTTGAAAACATCATGTTGTATAAAACTGTGAACCGATCTTTCATTAAACTTTTAATCGTCAATATTGTCTCCTTAGTGTAAAATAGAAATTTAGTGTAATCCTAAAATCTTATTCATTATATTATACTTATTTTTATCCTAAATATAGTCTCCAGTTTTATCATTTTTTGGATCAAATTTTGATTTCTCTAAAAATCTATAAGTCTATATTTTTTTTATTTTAGATGAAAACATGGTCCCTTTGGTTTAATTTTTATTCCTAAGATTCTTATTAATGTTCACAAACTTTTAATAATAATTTTAATATTAATTTTACTAATATTCTTGAGATTCAACTCTCTTAGATCATTCTATAACTTTATGTTTTGAACTATAGAAGCTAGAATTTTCTTATTCGGCTTCAAAAAGATTTTTTTGAACAAGATCAAATTATTTCTCCTCCACCTTCATATTTTTTTTCATACTTATATTAATAGTTTTCTCTTTATCAAGTAATTTATTTTGATCTTCAATCTTTTTAATAACATAATTTTTTCTTCATTTACTGATTCCTAATTGTTTTAGACTAATCTTATTTATTCAACTTCTTATTCTCTTTGTCAAGATTTTAAATTTGTGAATGTCATTATTTAAATTATATTTTAATCATGAAATCCATATGATTTACCTAGTATTTATATTCAAATTTTATACTTTCATAACTAGTAAATGTTTTATCATTTATCTTTTCAATAAGTAACTTTTTAGAACCTTCATCACTAGAATTTCCAGCTTCCACTTATTCTTCACTATCATCACTTCCACCATGTTTAGAAAAAAAATTATCTTTTTATATTTATATATCTTCTTATTCATAACTACTTTTTTTTGATTTATTATTTAGATATCTTTATATCCTTTTATCTTATTCATCAAAATATTCATCTTTATTTAGTCTTTGATAGTTTTTTGTGAAATTTACAATGACACCATAATTAAAGAACTTTAATAGAAATGTTTCTTTATACTTACCAATGCCACTTTTAAATTTTCATGAAAATTAAGACATGAATTATTATAAATTCATACTTAATTTATCTTATAAATTCGACTAATTTTCTTGTTACTCAATGAAAAATTTCTTTGAATTTTATTTCTAAGTGGATTTGAATAAGATTCCACAATCAGCCTTTGCATTCCTTTTGATAGAATTATCTATTCTCATATTATAGGTATTTAGAGTACTATGAAAATTATCCATAGAGATCATTTCAAGATCTTTATATTATAATTATGATACTTTGATATTAAATATTAAAAGAATAATTATCATGATCTTATCCACAATTTAATAGTCTTATAATTTGTATATAAAGCTTATTATGGTGCTTACAATTTCATTTACCCTTAGGAATAACTCACCAATAGATTCATCATATTCCATTTTATATATTCATATTTCAATATCTAAATTTTTAAATTGGAATTATTCACTTTCATGTTTTATTTGTAAATATTCTTAAACTTATCCCAGATATCTTTAGAAATTCAAATTTCTTTAACCCTCAGGAATTTAATTTTTGAGAGAGGGGAAAGTATAAAATTTCTGTCATGTATATAATTCCTTATCTTATTCTTATCTGTATATATTAATGGCTAAAATTATTAATGTTTAATGAAACCATCTGTAGAAACCTATAAAACATCATATCTAATTTATAATATATAGGGTATAATTATGTCATTCCATATACATAGTTCATTCCATCAATGACAGGAATCCCCTTACTTTTAAGTGAGTTTTAAACATACATGGAAGTATTATTATTATTCATTATATGGAAAATATCCAATATTCAATGAATATACCTTAAAAATTATACCAATTTTAAGGTCCATTCATGATCCATGTGACTATTGGTGGGGGGGGAGGGTGAATCAGTGGTTGGTTATTTTTATGTTTTCTTCTTTTAAAACAACATTTTAATCCAATTATAGAGAAATGACTCTACTAAAACACATTATAAAATAAAAACCACAATAAATATAATATTTAAATGGTTTTTTAATAAATAAGATTTTATATTCCTTGGAATGATTTGGAAACAATCTCAGAACACACAATCCACTAGAAAATAATCCTTGTGGTTTATAGTAAGATGGGTATATCCGTCACATGTGTTGAATTATAACCCTTTGATAATGAATGCACATATCACATAGGTGATATGATAATAAATAATCTACAAAAATTAATATATACTCGCCAAGATGATTTAAAACATTGTCACTATTCCATTTCAATTCTTTACACTTTACCTTCTGCAAATCAGTTATTATTATTCTTCTATTTCTTATATTACAACAAGAAAAGATCTCTTCTTTCTTATTTCTTCTTTATTATCTTTCCTCCCTTTAATAAATATCTTTTTATCAAACTTCTAACCATGAACCAAAATAACTATATAAATATATATAAACATACAATTTGGGTTTTATTCCTCTTATTACCTCTCTTTGATAATCAAAATACCACATGAATCAATCATTTTGAATTACCATGTTTTTTAGTAATTCAAGGATCCCAAAAAATCTACTGCCGACCTAAAATATAAAACTAAAGTAAATTATTAATTTAAAACTTCCCCAATATTTAGTAATTTTAATTATATTTGAATTTAATTCTATTAAATATCTGGAATGACTCATCATCATTTGAATGCATCTTATATGGAACCCTTTAAACACTTATGTCGAGCTCCAACAATATACATTACACTTTACATGAAAATAATATGATGTAACCAATTTATATTCCATGGATTATTTGTAAATTTGGATCATGATGTATCTAAATTCTTTATATGTGGTGTATTTTCTTATGTGGTCCAACATGTATCCAAATTAACCTATTTGAACATTCCCTTATGTGAATAGTTCACCTATACCATTCATGTATCCAAATTCAACATAGGTAGATATATTCTTCCCAAGATATTTGGAAATGTAGTAGTGGACTCATCAATATAGATTTAAATATATAGTAAAACCCATATATGGTTTTACATATTTGTGTGTGTGGTTTTGTACTCCTTTAACCAATTGAAAAACTTCAACTTCTCCCCTTTTGACCTTCTATCTTATTTAGAAATTAATCAAAAACCTATTTAAAATCATGATAAAAAATACCATGATATTTAAACCTTATAAGTTAACTTCATTTTTTGTGATATTATTTGGATTAAAAAACATGTTACTAGTGTTTATGGCCTTAGTGAATCGAGTCTTTCATCCATTATTGGATTAGATTGTGTTAATTTTAATTAATGATATTTTAATGTAATATTAGTCGCAGTAGGATAATAATCAATATATAGATATTCTAACGAGCACAACATGGAAGTACTATATTAATTCTAAGATTTTGAAGTGTTATTTATGGATTTGTGAAGTTTTCTTGAAGGGGAATGTGATACCAGAGGTTGAAATATCAGCAAACCCTAATAAGGTCAAGTTCATGCTTTCTTGGGAAAGTCCCATGAATATTTTTGAGTTCTTTAGATTTTTAGGTTTGTATGTTTACTATAAGATATTTATTTAAGACTTTTACCAATTGGAAATACTGATGATTTCTATGAATAATAAGGGGGTGATGTTCAAGGGTCTAATATTTGTGACGGTGCTTTCTAGGACATGAAGGGTAAGTTAAAATTTATTCCAATCTTGAACTAATGAGATTTAGTTAAGGAGTATACTCTATATTGTGATGCATTAGGGGTTGGTCTGAGATCCATTCTTATATAGGAAAATTGTGTAATTTCTTATGGATCCAGTCAGTTGAGGATGTATGTGTAGAATTATCCGACTCATGATTTAGAGTTGGAGGTAGTAGTGTACACACTGATGTGTTTGAATCATTTTTTTGTGGGTGAATAGGTCATGGTATACACTATAAGACCCTATGATTTTAAAATAACTCTATATTTGATATAATATAAGATACACAACACTGAGCTTAAACGAACCATGAAATATTATTATTTAAATATCAAAATTATAACCTAGATGTTGAATTTTTAGATATGAATAAGAGTAAAAAAATTATTAATGATATTAATCAATTCAAACATATTGATTATTTAATAATAAATAATTACTGAATTTTTAGTAAAGTCATTTTATGCTTTTAAAATATTTTTTCCTCAAAAATGGGTTTTATTGCTATTTCAGAGAGACTATTATAATTAATTTATAACACTTTTAGAACTTTTATTTGATAAATATGATATAATTTGTGAAATAATCATTTCAAATTTATATTAGGGTGAAATTTTGGGATTTTTTTGAAAAGGTTGATTTTTCAGTGAATAGTATAAAATACTGATTTTTGCAAACCTGTCATTTATTTTTATTAAAAAGTACCATTATTCTTTAAATATGATATTAAATTAATATAATTATACTTTAATTATATATAATATAATTAATTACATTGGAATCAATATTATACCTGATTTTTTTATAAATTCATTTTTGGCTTAAAAATAATTTAAAAAAAAAACAATTTCCACTACGTTTTACTCATTTATATTAAAATTTACTGCCTTCAATTCTATAAAATGTATCTTCAAAAATTTATTATATATTTTTCATTAAGAGGGTAATTTTTTCATATATAACATTTTTATTTTTGTTCATTATGAACAGTAACCATAGTAAATATTTGTCACATCGGTAAGGGTAAAATGTGTAAAATGGTAAAAACTATGGGATAAAGAATAAACATATTCTTAACACTTATATATATTTTATCTTATAAGTTTTATTTTACCCTTAAAATCCAATATTAAAAAACTTTACATTTTATGACCACTTTATTTTATTATATCATTTATATTATATAGTTTAAATTATTTTAAGTAAAGGATCAAGTTAAAAAGGCCACTCTCTTTTCATATTTATAATATTTTATGATAGGTATAAAAATAACAATGTAAATTATAAATTTTTATTTTAAATATTAATTATTTTTTAATCATGGTAATTTATTTTTAATTTATAGTGATTAAATAATTACCTTAAATTATTAAGCAACACCAAAAAAGTGTTTCTGCAAGTAGTAGAAAAATTAAGTAAATGATTTTAAAAACTCTAAATGTAATAATATTTAGATGAGTTATAGTATCCCATGAAATTTTAAGATAAATATAACATATAGGGTATTTTTTTAAATTTTATATTCAAATTCCATTACTATATTTATGTCATTAAAGTCAAACTATGTGAATAATCCTGAAAATGACTATAATGGTATATTTTATTAAATAATATTTTATTTAATGATTTAAAATTCATAAAAACATTTTCTTCAGAAACTTTAATGGGATATGGTCTATAATATCAACCATGGTCCACTTATGGGCCATCTTTCCTTTTTATAGTAACTTCCTTGACCTCTAAAGAGTAAAAAACTTTGATATAATGGTAATCATCAAAACGGTTAATAAGGAGAGGGAAAAACTAAGAGATAATGGTGAAAAAAACATAAATATATGAAAATTTATAGTTTTTTGAGAGTATTTAGACTCATAGACATCCTATATACGAAATATAATTTTTTTACACTTTTCCATGAAAATTAATTTATATTAATTTAATACTTTAAGTAATTACAAGAATGACCCTTCCCTCACTTTTAAAAAGGAACATTTTCTTATATATTCCCCATACCATTTATAACTCTAGTTCAGCCAAAAAATACCAAATTATCTCCTCAACATCCCTCCACATGTCCTAGGGGACCTTTCTCACCAAAAGACACAACGTATAAGGCTTAAAGTGTAATATAAAGGGGTTGTATAAGAAGAAGGTATAAGTCCTAACTGATTTATTTTATGTTTATTTTTTATTCTACATTCTTCTAATTTTATTTAACCATGTTGAAATAATAACATAAATAACTTTAATATACTAAAATGTTAATGTGATGTCGTTATAACCATTTTTCAGCTTCTTTTCCATCATATTGGAAATGAAAAACATCTCTCATGCGTACATGTGGATTACCACCTCCATAAAGTGATGTGTTTCACTTTCCACCACTACCATTCATGAATATTTATAATGATGTATTAAATGTATATATATGATATTAATGCCATAATTAAAATTATATAAAGATAATATATCATCTATTTTATTATCTTTCAATTTTCTTGAAAATGATAACATCTTTTTTGGGTATGTGTGGATTGCCACATATACAAAGCAATTATATTCATTTTTATGTACTCCATTGATGGATAGTTATAAAATTAGATTTCATATATAAAAATTATAATTAAGTCATGATTATTATTATATATATTATGGAACAATTAACTCTTTGACCACAATCAACATACCGAAGTCTTTTTGAAACTATGAACTACTCCCTCAAAACAGATGATACATAATTAACTAATAGATTCATTAAATATATCATTTGAATAAGTGAGATAAATGGTTCAATTATATATTAATAAACCTATAAAATTTTATTAAATAATTAAATAATTAATATAAGTTTATTATACATGAGTTAAAGAACATACACAGTGAGTCGGGACTCAAGGTAAAGGGTTTCTTACCCTAATTTTTATTCATTGAGTTGTATTTATATTTCATTAACTATGTTATTCAATGATTATATGTGAAATTTGATATGATTGTATTATTTTTTATTTCCACTTGTTTTTTTAGTTTTGTAATTGTTATAGATAATTAATTTACTGATTAAATTCTAACTTCAATGGTATGATCTTTATATGGATTATTCATCTCAATATTGTTTCTTTGAGACATGTCTTGTATTATTCACCTAATTCATTTTATAAGGTGTATATGATACATATTTAGATATTATATCATAAATTAATCTTTTATCATGATATTTAGTTTTCTTTTGACATTCACTCTTTCATGATATATTTATTCAAATTTTATATAAGTTGTAAGGGTTTTTATAGTATTAATTTTAATTATTTGAGACATAATTCATGTTAAGCACCATGATTTATTTTATATGGAATACTTAATTCCTCTTAAATAATTTTTTCACATATTATTTCTTCTAAATTATGGGGTTTATATAATCATGATAAATTATTTAATTCAATGGACTTTTGAATCAAGTATTACCCAAGTTGCAAGAGTTTCCCTCCTCAAAATTCCTTATTTGAGACATGTTTTTGGTTGATAGAACTATATTAATTTATATGATGTATATAATGAATATTTAAATATAATATAATAACTCCTTTTATAATAATTTTATTTTATATTCCTTTTTCATGTCCTTGTTTTCAAATAATTTTTGTTTTTAAAAGACTAAAATTTTATTTTCTTAAAAATGTTATTTTAAAGTTTTTAAGGATTTTTTTCACAAAAATAATCCTCTATGTTCTTTATCATGTTTCAATAATGTTGTTTTATAAACATAAATAAATTTATAGAGGTATTTTTAAATTTTCTTGACTATATTTTAAAAGGTTTTAAATGTAAATTTCTTAAAGTTTTCCACATGGGTCACTTTTGACTCTCTTTACAAAAGTTTGAAAAGAATGTTTATTTTCAACATTTACGACACGAATATATTTTACCACCACCAAGACCATTAATTTATTTTAATATTACTTTATAAGTTTCCAAGGTTATATTAAAATAAAAATATTTTCACAATATTTTTTGAATTTTTACTTTTTTAAGGTATTGAAAGAAAAGGTTATTTTCCCATCCTTTACAAAGAACATTTTAAATGTTATTTTAATTTTATTTTATTCTATATAAAAAATAATATGATGATTCAAATGATTCACTAGGGATATTATTTTATAATACCATCCAATTTATTTTTGTTAATTTTTATGATGATCTTTTAAATATATTTTCAAGAAAATTGTTTCTTTTTCACTGATAAATCAAGCTATGGAAGTTTCGATGATATGAAAGAACCCATGTGTTTCGTTTCATAATATGGTACTTGGAAATTATTGATGAAATATTTATTTTGGATTGAACCCAAATAATTAACATAATTTTTATGATATGTGATAAGTGGGTTTTTTATATTCCTCTAATGCATTGGGTAATGAGACAAAGTTAACTGAATGGTGGTTACTCCTAAAAAATGGAAGAGTTATATTAATTCTTAGAGATGATGGAGTTTAACAGTTATTGGTTACTCCTAATATATATTGGAATTATATATTTAAGTTGTCAAATGAAAATATTTTAGGTTTCAAGATATATACATAGTTTTTAAATTCATTTTATGAATTCTAATGGATCCCTTGCTCAAGTATTTTTTTCACATGGATCATGATTGTTGACTTATTTGAACTTATCTTATGTTTTAAGATTTATTCTATGTATCCTTAATTGTGATACAAGTTATTATGGGTATGAATTTTCTTATGTTATGCACAGACACTTTCATTATTTCATCATACTCTTATGCTCATTTTATGCTCACTAATGACATTTAATTTTTTATTCTTATTTTTTCCCTTATCGAGCGTTTGAGATTACCCTTATTATGTTTTCTATTTCCACATGATGTGTAGATTTATATTAAATTAATACTATATTAAAAGGCTTAATTTGAAATTAATTTTATGGTAACATTGAATTTTTATTGTGAAATAAGAAAAGTTAGGTATAGTAGAAAAAATACTCACTTGAGGAAATGGGTATTGTTATGAATGAGTTTTTCCTAATTTAATAAAACTCTAATCTTAAAAAGTCCTTGGGTATATAAGTGATTCAATATTTCTATTTTAAGTTACATATTTTGGATGGATAAAATTGGGTTATGTTTATCAGTATTAAAGATAATATGTTAAGGAGACTTTTTATATCACTAGAGTTAGGAGTGTGGGTTTGGAGCTATTATAGTTGACATCAAATAAGTGTTTTGATAACTTTTGAGATTCATATGTTTTCATTAGAGGTTAACTTAATCGATATGGATACCGTCATTGATTAATAATTTTAAGGTTGATCATAAGTTAAAATGAATATACACAGTTTTTGGAAGAATGATAGGGTATGGATTTTCCATCAATACCTGGGCTGTACAGATTTTCATAGGATAGCTAGTTGACCAGCCCTGCGAAGGTGGAGTGCTGATATTATGACATATGTTGGGGAGGAGCAGTTACAAGTTATCTTTTTTGGGTGATTCCCTCAAATACCTACGAGTCATGTAATTCTCTCTAAGCCTTCGTACCTTGTAAGGGTTCCACCTGACCCCTTGAAAGGTGGATTATCAAAAAAATGAAGGCATTTGGACCATTCCGACCGAATATACACACTTTTTGAGGATTTAAGTAATGGTATTTTAAGCTGATTAATGATATTTTAGGATTTTTTTGTTTGAGGTATCTGTAACTATTAATTTTAACATGAAGTATTATTTTGGAATATTACTATTAGATTTTTGGGGATGTAAGATAAATGATATGAGACAAACTTTGATATTAAAACATTATTTAATGTTGAGGTTATTGAGGTTAATTGAGATATAGGGTTAATAATTTTTTTAATAATCTATGATGAACCTTGGGTGTTATTGTATTATTTTTGGAGATTACTGCATTATTTATTTATATAAAGGTTTAGTCATTTTGGGTATTATATTACCTTGTTTGAATAGTTTTGGTTTTAATAAAGATATAAAGAAAATATTTTCGTCCATTTATATACCACATGGTCAAGAAATGGTTGATTATAGTTCTTTAGGCATTAAATATTCATACTCGTCATTTGGAGTAAAATACAAGATAATGTTGGAAATTGATTGGAACATGTAACCAAAGGATGACATTGAGTTTATAGATTTTAAGAAAATCAAGTGAGTATATTTATTTATGTTCTTATTATAGATGGTAAAGTAAACCCTAAACTATTGGAAAATATCTTTAAATAAACATTATATCCTATTTCATTCATTTTATATGAAATTGTAGTCATCTTAATACCTTATTTATTTATGGTTTTTTGGTCATTAAATTTATCATGAACTCATTATCTATCACTTTACATCATTTGGACTTTACTTTTCTACACTATGTCCATATTTTTACCTCCCACTAATGTTATCGTATTTGGAAACCTAGTTATGTGTTATTCCAAATGACCTTTATATTTCCATTTCCTTTTTTACAAAAGGATGTTTTATTAACCATTTCTACGATGTGGGTTTACAAAAAAATTATTTTAAAATTTTAAACCATTGAATATGATGATAATGATAAAATTTTGAAGATACAATTTATTGAGGGGGGGGGGGGGGAGAATCTAACACCCATATAATTTAAAATAAAACTATATTTGATAACATATGCGACATAAAACACCGAGCTTAAACAAACCAAAAAATATTATCATTTAAATATAACTATCATAACCTATAAATTGAATTTTAAGATTTTAATAGAAGTATAAAAGTTATTTATTATCCTACTCATTAAAAATGTGTTGATTAATGTGTAATAAATAAGAACTCAATTTTTATTAAAGCTGTTTTTGCTTGAAAAATTAATTTTCTTCAAAAATGGTTTTTACTTATTTTTCTAAGTGAATATTATAATTAATTTCTTCCAATTTTATAAATTTTATTTGATAAATAGGATATAATTTTTTAAATCATCAAATCAAAATTTTATAAGGGTTAAATATTGGTATTTTTTCTGAAAAGATTGATTTTTAATGAATAGTAAAATATTCATTTTTTTGTAAAATTGTCATTTAATTTCATAAAAAAGTACCATTATTATTTGAATTTCATATTAAATTAATATAATAATAATTTAATTATATATAATCTAATTAATTATGTAGTTACCGTTGCTTTTCATACATTAATATTACTTAACGTTTTTAGAATACTTAAAAAGTTATACAAAGAGACTCTCAAATACCGTATTAGTCTATTTCTTTGGGAACGATGGAAATAAAAAAACTTTTACATAAATGAGATAAATTGTCTCCCACTAGGTTCTTCTTTACTATCAAACTTCTTAGACACAAAAAATATAAAACATATCTTCATAACGTGGGAGAAAGAAACATAAAAAGGGTGAGCTCATATGCTTAGTAAGGGTTAACAAGGGACATAAGTAAGCATAATAATGAGCATAAGGGTATGAGAATATGATGATAAAAATATAAGATCATACCATCTATATAAAAGATAATAAACATGAATCATGGCATAAAGTTTTTCAGTTTATAAGGTATGAATCATAAGGAAATAAAGAAAATAATACATGAAACCATAACATAGGAATAAAACATTGAATTGTGGAAGACACGTAATAATATATAATTATCTCTATAGTAGTCAATAAATCACTTCCAAGGCAATATTAGTGGGAAAATTCATTTAATTAACCAAGTTCACTCCCTGTTCCAGCCCTGTATTACTAAACTGAGTTAACTCCTCCTTCCATCCCTCTAACACTGAACCTAAATCACTCATAGTTCCATCCATTTCTATCTCATGAGATATAAATCTTTACCCAATGCATTGGAGTGGGATATAATATAAGTACCTAGCCTCAAACATTTTATAATCTTGAGTTAAGTCAAGAATTCACATTGAGGATCTTTTTAGGTTTAGAGTTTTAGAGAATTAGGCTATAACTATTACATTACATCTCAAATATGAAAAAGTAGAAACCTATACTCTATATAATTTTTCACAATAATAAAACTCCTTAAATAAAACAAGAATTATTTTCTTGCTAAGAAAATTCTAAAATTATTCATTTCTCTTACCATTTCTTATTCCCTGTGAAAAACATTTCAAAAACTTGGGATGATCATAAAAGGTCATTTAGAAAATAAAATAAGGATTAAAACCTTATGTCCATGAATATTTAAAACCCATGAAAACATTTTCCCAAAATCATACTTTTCACCCATAAAACATAAATTACTTATCTTAAATCATGTAATCATAAGATTACTAAAAAACATCATAGAAATCATAAAACATAAAGGTAACTTATGGAATCCATATAATAATTACATTGTAGCTTTCACATCTACATAGGGAGTAACCTTCTTGGTTATGTTTGGAATACCCATCATAGTATATTCCCTAAATCTCTTAGAAGAAACTTTATCGTTTACCTCTGCCATGTTACCCAATTTATTGGAGAGCTATCACAGGCTCACCCATCCTAGGTTTATCACGGAACCACCAATATTTGGTTTACCACATAACCAATCATAAAATTTCCAAGTACCATTACATAATAATAACACATAAAATATTTAAATTATCGACATTTCACTCATCAATCAAAAGAAATAAATTCACGATATTGAAATATTAAATCCCATTCCAAAATAATTTAACATTTAAATAGAAGTTTTTTTAATCAAAGTGTCCCATACCACTTTAAAACTTTTAATGTAATTAACATTTTAAAACATTAATGTACATATAAATAAATCCTTAAAACCATTTTTAAAACATGGAAATTAATGATAACGAGTTAGAATAATAAATCTTTAAAACATTTAAAATGATGTTTCAGTTAAAGAGTCCCTTACCACTTGATAAAATACTTGAATAAAAAAAATTAAAGAATAAAATTTAGAAAAATATATAATATCATGAGAATAAGTAGATTCATGATATAATATGTCAAAGGAAAGTATATACACCATTAAAGTGAATTGGTGAATACCAACAAATAAGTGTCAATGGATTCTAAATTGAGATGAAATCCATCAAAAAGATCGTATTGTTAGATTAATGGTAAATCAATGACATAATTATATGTGAAAATATAAATACACCAAATATAAGTAGATATTTGGTGTAAAACAATCAGAGGTAATTCACAGATATTCTTGAAAAAATATCCAATAACATTGATATTTAACTCCATAAATGGAAATTGAGTTAATATTTCTATTACAAAGTTCGTATAAATGACATAAGAATTTATAAATGGGGTGATTATGTTTAAAAAAAGTATATCCACACAAATGGAAGTGTAAGTTACAACATAAATAAATAAATAGTGATTCCACACATAATATTGGCATAATATAATCAATGAAGTATGTGTGAAACCCAATGAGTGGAAATAGAGATTAGAAATTACCTTACAAAGATTATTTTGATAATAAAATAGATTAATTATGTGTATTCACCATAAATACACATAAATAAAGTATATATACAAGATATTTTATCAAAATTAATTTAAAACATAATCATATAACGATATAATCATGAAGTAGAAGATTAACCCAAAGAATTAAAATTGGGTTTAGAAGTTCCCAAATGAAAATTTGACAGTCTAACAACGTCACTTAAAAATTAAAAAAATGAGTTTACGAGAGAAAAAAAGGGTATCACATCACTTGGGAATAAAATGGATATAAATAAGTATATATAATAACATTTCACAACATAAGAAAATGGAAATTAAAATACATAACATAAAATAAGTCTTTGACTAAAAGAGGAGGGTGAAAGGTTCTTTTACCTTGAATCCGAATTGTCCCGTTCATTATTTAATTTCATGAATAATAAACATAGGTTAATTTATACTTGATTTATAACCTTTATAAATTTTATTATTCATTTTATATCAATTATTACCATGTTATATCAATTAGCTAATTATTTGAGTTCATATCAGATATTTTGTCGATGTTTGGTACTTGAGTAAAAAATGAACTTGTTTTGATTAAAATTATCTATATGGTCATAATTACAACATATAAAGAATTATATTTCTGATTTAAATATCATATATATCCAGTATATATGTATTTATAATAATCCATAACATTTGGAGATAAGAAATGAAATGCACTGTTCATGGAGACGGTAAGTCGTACTTACGCATGAACTCTACTTTCAATTCTTTGTCATATTTAAAGGAATGAAAACTAAATGATACATAGGCATGTTATAATTATAGTATAAAATATATGTGATATATGTTACATAATTTCATTAATTTCATCCTTTATATGTTCCATGTATGGAATTAATGAGTCGTATCACTTTGAGGGGGCGGTAGTTCGCACTTCCTCAAATGAAATTATCGTATTTTCACATTATGGAAAACATAAAGGTATTATATAAATAAAAAATATATAAAAATAGAGAAAATATAAATATAATATATATAATATATAAATAAATTTCCATAATAATGGCTACCATGAAAGGTGGTAGGAAAAAAATAAACCATCATCGTTTCGCGAGGCAGTAGTTCACCGTACACAGAAACAATATGTTTGTACCCATTAGATGGAGGTGTGTGTAAGTGTAGTTAGAATAATTATCATAAAAAAACCTATAATATTTAGGATAATGTTTTTTTTATGAAATAAAATAATAATAAGATCATAGGGAGTGGAGAAGGAAAATAAAATAAAGGAACTAGAGAGAAAAACTTACCTCTAAATCAGGTAACTTCTTTTGATTTGAGAGAAAATGTTTTATTGAATTTCATTTTGCATAAGGTAATAATTATAGGAGTAAAGGAGGTATTTTGTGAGATTATTTGATATAATTTGGATTATACAAGTGGCTTGATAGGTGTGAGTAAGTGGGTAGAGGTGGTGTCCTTTTATAAGAGGGAGGAGGGGCACTTTAGGAATGTCTTGAAATATTATTTTATTATAAATTTATTTTAGGTTTTAAATGATCCAAAAACAATTTATTTAAAATATAATATCCTTTTGGTTTGAAAAAATCTCAACCAATAGGTTTTAGACAAGTTTAGGTCACAAATTTAACCTTATCTGTTGGCTTCAACCCTTCATTAAAAACAATAACTCTTACCATGTCTTCTTGAATTTTCATAATATATAGTTACTATAGTTACTATAAAATGAAAAGAGAACCAAAAGTGGATCATTAATTACATTTTTAACATTATATAAGTCAGTTGGATGAATATTATATTTCTAGGACTATTATATCATTTAATAAAATATTATTTGTTTTAAAAACTCATTTATGTCAATTTTGACACTATTTAGTAATTGATTTTTGTTATTCATAAATACTTGATTATTAAAAAAAAGAGTTAACTCAAATATAATATGTCAACATCATTCATAAAATTCATGTATGACCTCAAAATATTCAAATTAGATTTATTTTAATATTTATAATATCATTTATTTGAATCCTTTATTAATGAAGCAATCACTGAACCATCATTGTGTCATAATTAAATTTATTTATTTAATGTATAAAAATTATAAATAAATTATGATGACATAGGAAACCATTTTATATTTTTAATTACTATTTATAGTATAATATATCAATTATATGTCCCTGTATTAAATTTATTTTAGTAAAAGATACATGTTTATGTTATATTTCCCTTTACTTTAAATTAATTCTTATAACATGTCATTATCACACCCATGTGGCTCCATGGGGTCCCAAAATATACCCAAGGATGACCATATATGGATATGACTCATCCAATAGAATTATTTCACGTTTTGGGTATTTTTATATTATTATAATATTATTTTTTTACCCTTGTTTACCTGATTAACCCTTTAACAATGGAAAATTTAATTTTTTTTTACTGAAGTTACTATTTATAATGTTAAAAAATAAAAGGTACCTATTTAAAAAATTTTAACCTCCTAATTACAAATATTTAATCAATTTTTCTAAATTAAAAACACATAATTGGAAGAAATTAATTTAAAATTAATTCTTTTTTGTTAAAATCAAAAAGATGGTTTTTAATAAGTAAAATCTATTAAAAGATTGACATGTGTTTATGTCCAATTAAAATGTAAAAATACTTAAAATTAACATAATTGGAGTAAATTATAAAACAATAATCACATTAAACTTTAAAACCAATTAAAATGTCATTATAACTGTGTAAATAAATTAGATTAAAAGGTAGTATTGAATTAAAATGCAGTATTTTTCACTATTCATTAAAAAGTGAAATTTATCAAAAAATTACCATGAAATTAACCAAATTAAATATTAATATCCCAATTATATGGAAGAAGTGTATTTTGTCAAATAGAAAATATAAAAGTGACAAAAACTATATTTAAAAAGGGTTCTCTATCAAAAGGCTGTAAAAATGCATTTTTAGATAAATACTTCTTTTATTAGAAGAATTGAATTTGTTCTTATATCATATCTAGAAAAAATATAAGATGAATTTAAAACAATACATTGAATACATAACATATATTTTTTATTAAATAGAAAATCCATAAATAGTGATATGATTTTATAAACACAATTAATCTCTTTTAAAAAGGTTTTCATAAAAACACATCCCTTATATTAAATTGGTTTTTATTTCCATTTTTAATAAATTTGGTAAACAAAGAATCATTATTTTATCCTGTGTATACCATATTTTTATAATTCAGTTGATACTATTAATTACCACCATTCTAAAGGCAAGTTGTTAACTACTATTTAAAATAATAATAATATTATTATATTTTTTTCAGTATAACTCAACGTTGTGTGCAACATAAGATTTTAGAAGAACCCATTATTACATATTGAGTATGCTATCAGAAAAAGAATCCCCATTAACATAAAATTAATATATTATTCATAAATATTAATAGATATAAAAAAATTATTATTCTATAAATACCTGGGTTGTTACATCAGTCCCCCCTTTTGGAAATTATGTCCTCGCAATTTTAAAACTGGGCTCAGAAACATCATTGAAAATACCACATCGGAAAAAGAGTAAAAAAACTATCACTTTAAAAGAAAGAAAGATATTTAAAAAGGTCATCCAAGATAACACATACTAGGATTCCATGTTTTAAAACATGTATATTGAAGAAAAACTAACCATCATATTCTCACATAGAGTGATAGAAAACATGATCAGAAGAAAGTTAACCACAAGAAAACCAAAAACTTGTGATGGGTTAAACAGTCTTGGATTTCCCAGTAGGAAAAGTAAACAGAAAACGTTTTTGTTTTAATATCATTTTCATAAAGTTTAGGAATTTATTTATGAGCTTGATTAAGAACATAAGGAAACAAACTTACTTGAAAAGTAGAGCTTCATCCTTTAATAAATATCTAGAAAAACTCATCTTTTCTCCAAGTGATGAGTATTAAAGATGACTTGGTTTCACCTGAAGCACTAGAATCAAATTCAAGAGAATCACATAATCCACAAAAGATGAAAAATATATTTCCCTTATCTTTATACATTAACCAAAACCAAAATGGTTAGTACAAGATCAGATAATCACCAGAAAATAATAATACTTCATAAAAATAAATACTACTCCTAATCTCCAAAATTAAAAAAACAATAACCAAAGTTCAATAAAGACCATTCAATAAAAAATTATCCTTAAAATTCTTCAAAATAATCCAAACTAAGATAAAAAACCAAAACTTATAAGGATTTGATCATATAGTCTTCCATTATAATCCTAACATTTATCTCCAAATAACATCATCTACTCTTAAAGTCTCATACTTAAAAGTAATTAACCTAATCACATATTCTCCATGATAGGTTAATAATTTCCATAAATAATCCAAATCACCATATGCCCATAATAAAAACATAGATTCTTCCAAAATAAAATTCAACCATTACTCATCCAATGAAATCCCATAGTATTCTATTTTCCTTAGGCATATAGTGTTCCCAAAAGAGAAAACATCTTCCAAAGTAACATTTATCACTTAATCACCAAATTATTTTCATATACTAAGGATATCTATTTGGTAAAACATAAGTTCCAAAATTCAACTTATTCTTGATCCATAAAATCATTTAACTAAAAATAATAATTGTTACTAACCAGGGAATTCATGTTGGATTGTGGTAGTCGATGCACCCTTGTCACCCTTTGGTTCTAGTTTCAATTCCTGTGGCCTTGTTGGATGTGACAGGTTGTCATCCATCTTGCGGGTTGTCCCTTTTATAAAACTCAAAAATTACCCTAACATGTTTTAACCTCAATGGTTGTATTATACCTCTCATTTTCATCCCAACTCATAATGAACTCAACATATTAATTATTGAACTATTATATATATTGAATTTTTTTAATTTCACCTCTATGTGATAAAATAAAACTATTCCAAAAAGAAAGAACATCATATCTTGATCATGGTGTCCACCTGGTATCATCATCATTTTGTTCACATAGATTTAAGGTCTATGCATTGCAACAATGATTTAGATATCCTTCAAAACCATTTGATTCTTTTATCCAAATACACCTTGTAAAACTTGGGCCATTTGGGTGGTCATAGAAAAATAGTTTTGGAAAATAATCATGTATGGCATATAATTTCAAAACATCAGATAAAACTTGATTTTTATAAACATTGAGACAGATTTTGAGTTGAAACATTAAATAAATGGTCCTTTTAAAATACCATAAGTATGTTATGAAAGAATAAATTTAAAAAAAATATATAAATAGGCTGCACAAGGGTATCCTTCTTCAACACCTTTTTCAAAATCATAATATGCTTTAAAATCTTGTGATAAGGTAAAATATTTGAAAATTCCTTGATAAGATTTACCTTTCTTGAAAATATGAGAATATTTATAAAATAGGATTTGATTAAATGAAACCCATGATCTACGATGGTATCTAGGTATAGAGGAGGCGTTTGATATTTCAAACAGCAGCTTGAAAGTGAGTTGTATTCTAGAAAAAGTTTCACAATCATCTGAACATGACTTGGAAATAATTATTGCAATCATGTCATCTATAAGATATAGGAATGTTGTTTGATATCCTACTCCTTCCATTTTAACCAAATTTCCTTGATCTGAAAATGTTATAAAACAAGTATTTAACTGAAAGGATAGTCATAGATATTTACCATGTGTTTATTAAAAACTCATAATCCCTAAATTTGTCTAAACTGAGCTCTGATACCAACTATAAGGCCCTAACTTAAACCTTTTATAATCTTGAGTTAATTCAAGAATTCACATTGCGGATCTTTTTAGCTATAGAGTTTTATAGAATTAGGCCATAACTATTACATTACATCTCAAATATTAAAAAGCAGACACTTCTAATCTATCTAATTTTTCACAATAATAAAACTCCTTAAATAAAAAAATAATTCTTTTCTTGATAAAAATATTCTTAAATTCTGCATTTCTCTTAACCTTCCTTATACCCTATGAAAAATATTTCGAAAACATGGGATGAGCATAAAATCTCAGAAATGAAAATAAAATAAGGATTAAAAACATTAGTCTATGAAAAATTAAATCCCATGAAAACATTTTCACAAAATAATAATTTTCACCCATAAAACATAAATTACTTATCTTACATCATTTAATCATAAGATTACTAAAAACTTCATAGAAATCATAAAACATAAATTTAACTTGTGGTATCCATATCCTACTTACATTTTAGCTTTCCCAACTACATAGGGAGTAACCTTCATGGTTACATTTGGAATACCCATCATAGTATATTCCCTAAATCTGTCAAGAGAAACTTTATCGTTTAACTCCATCACGTTACTCAATGCATTGGAGATCTATCATGGGCTCACCCACCTAAGGTTTATCACAAAACAACCAGTATTTGGTTTATCACGTAACCACCCATCAAATTTACAAGGACCATTACATAATCATAACACATTAAATATTTAAATTATCAACATTTCACTCATCAATCACAAGAAATCAATTCCATATATTGAAATATTCAATCCATTTCTAAAACTATTTAAACATTTAAAAATAATATTTTTTTAATCAAATTGTACCATAGCACTTTTACACTTTTAAAGGAATTAACATTTCAAAATTTTAATGTCCATATAAATAACTCCTTTAAACCATTTGAAAAAACATGAACATTAATGAGAATTATTTATAAGAAGAAATATTTGAAAACATTTAAAATAATGTTTTAGTTAAAGAGTCCCTTACCATTTGATAAAATACTTGAATAAAAATAATTATAGAATAAAATTTATCAAAACTTATAATATCATGATAATAAGTAGATTCATTATATAATTTGTAAAAGGGATGTATATACACCATTAAAGTGAATTATTTCATAACAACAAATAAGTCTTAATAAATTGTAAATTCAGACGAAATCCCTTACAAAGATCATATCATTAGATTAACGATAAATCAATGACATAATTATGTGTGAAAAATATAAATACACAAAATTTATGTGGATATTCAATGTAAAATAATCATATTTCATTCATTCATATTCTTGGAAAAAAATCCATTGACATGGATATTTAACTCAACGAATGGAAATTGAGTTAATATTTCCATTACAAAGTTCATATAAATGACATAAGAATTTATCAATGGGGTGATTATGTTTAAAATAGTATATCCACACAAGGGGAAGTGGAAATTACAACATAAATAAATAAATAGAGATTTCACATATAATCCTGGTATAATATAATCAATGAAGTATGTGTGAACCCTAATGAGTGGAAATTGAGTTTAGAAATTCCCATATGAAGATCATTTTGGTAATAAAATAGATAAATTATGTGTATTTACCATAAATACACATAAATAAAGTATAAATACAAGATAGGATATCAAAATTCATTTCTCACATAGTCATAGCTCAACATAATCATGAAGTATAATATTAACCCAAAGAATGGGAATTAGGTTAAGAAGTACCCATACGAAAATTCAATAGCCTAAGGACTTCACTTAAAAATTAAAAAAATGAGTTGATAAGATTAAAAAGTGTCCCCCATAACTTTTAAATAAAAGTTATCTAAATAAGGATATATAATAACATATCTGAACATAAGAAAATTGAAATTAAAATCCATAACATAAAATAAGTCTTTGACTAAAAGAGGAGAGTGAAGGGTTCCCTTACCTTGAATCTGACTTGTCTCGTCCGTTCTTTAATTTCATGAATAATAAACATAGGTTAATTTATAATTTCTTTAGAACCTTTATAAAATTTCTTATTCATTTTATATCCCTTATTACCATGTTATAGAAAATAGTTAATAATTTGAGTTCATATCAGGCATTTTGGTCGATTTTTGGTACTTGCGTAAAAAATGAACTTGTTTTGATTAAAGTTATGTATGTGGTAATAAGTACATCATAAAAATAATGATATTAATCATTTATATATAATATATATCCATTATATATGTATTTATAATATTCCATAACATTTTTAGATACGAAATGAAATGCACCGTTCATGGAGACGGTAAGCCGTACGTACGCATGAACACTACATTCATTTCCTTTTAATATTTAAAGGAATGAAAACTAGATGATAAATAGGTATGTTATAATTCCATTATAATATTTATTTTATATATGATAAATAATTTCATTCATTTCATCCTTTATACATTCCATGCTTTTCATAAACGAGTCATATCACTTTGAGGGGGCGGTAATCCGCACTTTCTCAAATGAAATTATAATATTTCCACATTATAGAAAGCATAAAGATATACTGTAAATAAAAAATAAATAATAATATAGGAAATAAAAATATAATATATATCATATATAAATATCTTTATATCATTATGACCACCTTGATAGGTGGTAGGAGAAAAATGAACAATCATCATTTCGTGAGGCAGTAGTTCGCCGTACATATAAACACTATGTTTGTATCCATTAGATGAAGGTGTGTGTAAGTGTAGTAATAATAATTCTCATAAAAAAATACTAATATATTTAGGATATTTTTTTATGTAATAAAATAATAATTCTAGAATAGGGAGTGGATAAGGAAAATAAAATAAAAGAACTTGAGAGAAGATGTTACCACTAAATCGGGTAACTTCTTTTGATTTGAGACAAAAGGATTACTTGATTTACACTATTCACAAGGTAAGGATTCTAGGAAGAAATGAGGTATTTTAGGATATTATTTGACCATAATTTGTATGATCCAAGGGGATTGAGAGTTGTGAGTAGGTGGGTAGATGTGGTGGCATTTTATAAGAGGGAGGAGGGGCACTTTAGGAATGTCTTGAAATATTATTCTATTATAAATTTATTTTCGGTTTAAAATGGCCAAAAAATAATTTATTTAAAATATAAGATTATTTTGGGTTATAAAACTATCAACCAATAGGTTTTAGGAAAGTTTAGTTCACAAATTTAACCCTATCTTTTGGCTTTAACTCTTAGTTAAAAACATTAACTCTTACCATGTCTTTTTGTATTTTTATAATATATAGTTACTATGGTTACTATAAAGTGACAATAGAACCAAAAGTGGATCATTAATGAAATTTTTAACATTATATAAATAATTTTGACTAATAGTATATTTTTAGGACTATTATATCATTTAATAAAATATTATTTTTTTAAAAACTCATTTATGTCAATTTTGAAACTGTTTACTAATTTATTTTTCTAAGCTCATAACAACTTGATTCCTTCGAAAAAAGGATTTAAATAAAATATAATATGCAAATATAATCCATAAAATTCATTTATTACATAAAAATATTCAAAATAAATTTATTTTAATATTTATAATATCATTTTTTTGAATCCTTTATTAATGAAGAAATCTCTACATCATCATTGTGTCATAATTAAATTTATTTATTTAATGTTTAAAAATTATAAATAAAATATCATGATGAAGGAATTTTTTTTATATTACTAATTATTATTTATCGTCAATTTTATTAGTTATATAACCTTATATTAATTTTATTTAGAAAAAGATACATGTTTATGTTATATTTCTATTTACTGAAAAATTAATCTGTATAACATGTCATTATCACACCCATGTGGCTCCATGAGGTCCCAAAATCAACCCAAGGATTCCCAAGATTGAAAATATATCATCCAATAGGATTAGGACACGTTTTTGGTAGTTTTATATTATTGTAATATTATTTTTTTACCCTTATTTACCTGATTTACCCTTTAACCATGTTAAATAAAAATTATTACTGAAGTTATTATTCATAATGTCAAAAAAATAAAAGGTACATATTTAAAACATTTGGAAATACTAATTCCAAATATGGAATCCATTTTTTCTGAATTCAAAACACATTATCGGCATAAATTAATTTAAAATTTATTCCTGTTGTCAAAACCAAAAAATGGGTTTTTAAGAAGTAAAATCTATCAAAAGATTGAAATGTGTTTATATCCAATTAAAATGAAAGATTAATTCCAATGACCATAATTGGATTAAATGATAAAAAATTAATCCAATTACACTTTGAAAGCAGTTAAAATGACAATTTAACTGTATAAATAAATTAGATGAAAAGACAGTTTTGAATTAAAATGAAGAATTTTTCACTATTCATTAAAAAATGAACTTTATCAGAAAATTATGAAAAATTTAACAAAAGTATATTTTTATGTCTGATTATATAGAAGAATTTTATTTTTTTAACTTGAACAAACAAAAAGGACAAAAATTAGATTTAAAAGGATTCTCTATCAAAAGGCGGTAAAATTACATTCTTTAAAAAATACTTCTTTTATCCGATGAATTGAATTTGTTATTATATCATATATAGAAAACTTATAAGATAAATTTAAAACATTAAATTTAATATATAACATATATTTTTCATTAAACAAAAATCCATAAAGAGTGATATGGTTTTATAAACACAATTATTCTTTTTAAAAAAGGCTTTAATAAAAACACATCCCTTTGGTTTTTATTTCAATTTATAATAAATTTGGTTACCAAAGAATCATAATTTTAACCTGTATAAAACATATTTTAATAATTTATTTGATACTATTCATTCCCTCCATTCCAACGTCTTGGTGTTAACTACAAATAATAATAATAATAATAATAATATATTATTATTTTTTGGTGTAACTCAACATTGCGTGAAATATAAGATTTGGAAGAAAACCGTTATTGCGTGTTGAGTATGATATCATACAAAGAGTCCCCTTTAATGTAAAATGAATATCTTATTAATAAATATTAACATATATGAATATTTGTTATTCTATAAATACCTGGGTCGTTACAATATTGGTCCACCCCATCTCCTAATGAAATCATACTTACATGCGCCACAAATTTATAAAAAATCATATCATAACCCATTAAATGAAATCGATGATAAAGACATGTAATAATATATTAACTTGTCAAAAAATATAGGTTTCATAATTTGGAATAGTCTGAAGGCCTTCTATTTTTATTCATTTTTGTTAATCCCCCTTTCAAGGGTTTAAAGGAAACCCTAACATGGACCATAGGCTTTGTGACATTACATGACCTAAAGGCCATAGAGGAATTAATCTAGACTATAACTACATGGAACTTCCCCTCTCTTGTGTTTATGTCATGATGTTAGCTCTCCACCTTCGAACGACTGTTTGGATAGGCTTCTCATGCATGCACAGGTTGGTCCTAATGGAAATTTCCATACCCTATCTTTCTTCCAAATTCATTAGCTCTGATTTGGTGAATGCAGCTACTCTGAATCCTCATCTAGTTCCTGATCCTTATAGAGTCTTTATAGTCCATTTAAGAACAATTTAATGTGGCCCAAAGACTGTGTGGTGGCCTGAAGGCCTTGAGGTTTCCCAAAGGCCTTGAAGGACTCAAGGATAAAATCAGTAGCCTAAAATCCCAAACAGATGAATAGTTACGTCTACTATAGTACCAAATAGTTCCTTCTATAGTTCCTACTATAGTACTAAAAAATACTTCAGAAATATATCTCTGATCATATTTGATCTTGATTTTATTGGATGCACTTGTTGAGTCCTCACAAACTGGGATGAGGCTCTTGTGTGTTTCATATTCATTTCATAAAATAATAACTCCTGAAAGAATGTGGGTTTCATAAGTTTATACCCATGAAAGTGAAATGGGTGTCATAAGCATCATTCCATCAAAACCTAAATCATTCAAAAAAATATTAATAGAACCTTTGGGCCATTTATTATAAGGGAATGTGTGACATGAAATGATGTCATTTTAGATGGAAAATAACTTTTAATGAAATTTTGAAGTCATTTTTTGAGTAAAATATCATTTCTTCTTTAAAAAAGGCTCTTTATATCTTAAATGTCTTCTAAAAACCATTTTATTGAAAATAAACATGAAATCTTATAAATAAAAAATTAAAAAACTTTTGAAAACCTTTTTCTTTGAAAAAATATAAATAGATCTTGAAAACGTTTTTAAAACTATTTTCATTTCAAAATTATAAAAGTATCTTGAAATTTTTTTGAAAACATTTTTGAAAAAATGTTTTTTAAAATAAAACATCTTTCTAACTAAAAATAGAAATACGTTCAGACTTTTCTAAAATACATTTTATTAACTATATTAAATAAACAATAGTGTATAAATGGTACTAATACATGGATATATCTTGAGTAAATATACGAGAATAAAAGTCACGAGTGTTCTTGAGATATAGATCCTAATATTTCATCAATGGATGCATAATAATAAACAATCCTGATAAATGATGTGATTATTTCAATTAACTCTTACCTCATGGTAAATTGAGATCATACTCTATGTGTAACAAAATATAATTAAATTAAGCTTAAAATATCATTAAAATATTTATATTCATGATATAAAATTTCGAACACACCATGAGAAATAATGTATGTGAAAAACAAAACATGTGTCCCAAATAAGGTAAATTAAGACAAAACAATCTTACTAATTTGGTAAATATTTAAAAATAAACCCCATGAAAGAAATATCATAGAGTTTATATATAAATACCCTTAAATTTAATAATAATAATCATATAATATATTCATGGGTAGTACATACACCACGCAAAATAAGAGTGGTGAACATGGAATGTATCTCACGGATATAAAAAGTGAGATGAAATTCCCTTACCTTATGTATTTACTCTCTTTGTACTCATAAAAACATCCTTTATAATAAATATAAATTTATTATACATCTATCATAGAACTATATTCTCATATATAATACAACATATGGTTTTATTATGAATTTATATTACCCGCTTGTCAACAATTCAATGTTAAGGTTTCACTTCGGGTAATATCCTCTTTGTTCTTCACATATGTCTTAATTTGTAATGTTTTTGGTCCTAATAATTATATCAGAAATTAAATAATTTAATACATTATATAAATATAAATTATATTCAGTATATTTGTAGTATAATAATCTATATAATATAGAAATATAAAAATGGAATACAACATTCATAGAGATGGAAGGTCGTACGTACGCATGAACGCTGCTTCCATTTTATTAACATATTGAAAGAAAAAAGTAAATAAAATATATGTATATATTATAATTCCATTATCATTATTATTATATATATTTTATATACTTTAACTAAATTCATCCTTAATATATTCCATGTAAGTTGTGAATGAATCACATCGCTTTGAAGGGGTGACAGTCCACATTTCCTCAAATGAAATTATCGTATTTACACCAAATGGAAAGTATAATGACATGAAATAAAAAAGGATTAAATAAGATTAAATACATAATAAATACAATATATAACTTATATAAATATATTTCTATCATAATGTCTACCATGAGAGGCGGTAAATGAAAAATGATCAATTATCGTTTCATGAGGTGGTAGTTCACCGTACACGTAAATAGTATGTTCGTTATCAATTAGATGGAAGTGTGTGTTAGTCTAGGTAAAACCCTTATTATAAATATATTATAGTATATTTAGTATATTTTTGTTTTCATACAATCATGTAATAATAACAGTTGAGGGAGTGGAGAAATAAAATAAAAGAAAGGAGTTTGAGGGAGGGTGTTACCTCTTAATTGGGAAAATCCTTTTGGTTTGCACCAAAGGGATTACATGTAAGGATTTATTCCAAAAGGAAGGATTAAAATTAAAATGGATTGTTTTTTTGAGGATATTTGAGTAGATATTGGATGAACCTAAGTGGTTTGAGAGGTGTGAAGATGGAGTAGAGTACTTACCTTTTTATAGTGGAGAGGGAGTGGCACTCTTGTAAATACAAAAAGGTATTCAATAATGGGAGGTCTCCTTTACCTAATGTGCCTAAAAAATGTACAGATAACTGATTAATGTGAATTTGTGGTCGAACCAAATCTAAAACACAAAAAAATATGTTCATTTTTATAATTTGGTTCTTTAACTTCTAAGATTCCCCAATATTTTTATTTTGGTTTTTATTAAAGCATCTAGTTTTATAACCTATGTAATTTAATAATTAAGACTAAAATATTGTGATATTTATTATATAAATAAATCCAATGAATTATAAATATCATACCTAAATTAAAAAATAAAAATTACATGTGTTTTGGAAATTAATTTTCAATAGAAGCGCATGTGACAAGTAAAAAACCACTAAAATCCTAACCGTGAAAACAATGTTTTTATAATCTAAGGGTCAATATGTTAATTATAAAAGATCATTTGATACATTAATAGAGAATATTTAATATTTTTAACCCTTAAAAATCACTTTTTAGAATATATTATTTTTATTAATGTTAAATCATTTAGTAAAATATCATTTATTGTAAAATAACAATAATGTAAATTCTGACAGTATTTAATTAATTTTAATTTTAAAATATTAAAATAATATTGGAATTCAAATAAATTAAGTTTAGAGATGTGTAAAATGATATATTAATCTTTAAAAGTAATTAAAGTCAATAATTTAATCAATTAACTTCACCATTAACATTTATATTGTATTGTCTTGAATTTTATGTGTATTATTTTTAAATATTATATAGAATTATTTTGAGAATATGATTTATGAAGGCATATGGTTTTGGGTCCCGATGTGTCCGGAATAAATTTTTGAAATAAATTAAACTTTTAAATAGCTCTCATGAGCGGTTTTCCTAAAAAAGTGTAATAACTTTTAAATGAGTGCCCAAATTAGAAATTCACAGGCACCGTTTTATTCAGAGCAATGACCATACCTTAGGTGAGGCATAACATCGACCAGTGTAGGTCGACTACAGAAGTTAGTTTTTTGGGCGTTTAAGGAAATAAAATAAATTAAAATATTTATTTCATTAACTTTGAATCAACGTATCGAATAGAGATTTTTAATAATCTATTAAGTAGTATTTCCAGGGTTAACCACATAACCCTAGAATTATCTGGAGGCATAAAGAAGAGACCCCTTGGAGAAACCTCTCGACAACAAACGATGATGAATCGATTGTTCATGAATCACAGTGCCAATGGAGTTAGAGGATCTTGTTGATGATGGTAGCACAATCCCTCTTCGTCAGCGATCGATCCTATCCCAAGGTAGGAGTTGTTGTTTTGATTTAATTTTTTCCCATTCATGGATTAAACAATGAATGCAGATCAACCCACAAACTGGTTGACCTACGAATCGTTCATTCTTGTGGGAGGGTCTTTTATCGGGTTCATTTTGGGGAATTAATCCATGCATAATTTGATTCATATTTGATTTGTTTTGTTTGATCCTTATAAATTGAGTGGATCAAAACAATGACGAACAAAGGCTGGGGTTCATTCCTCCTTTTTTCTATTCGGATTTCTTCCCCCTTGTTGACCCCACGTTCTTTGTGTTCTTCATGGGGTTATGAACAACAGATAATTTTACATTTTTTTCACAACAAAATGATCCCAAATTGGAGATCCGACATCATGATGAACCAGTGGAGGTGCAACGATGATGTTGGAAGAGGAATCAACATGGATCAGAAGAAATTGTTCTTTGGCCGTTCTTCACACCGATGATTGAAATGGATTTTTGGAGCCTATCGAAGGCCTGAAATCTGCCGTTTTAGAGTTTCCATGAAAGGAAAACCTAGGATCTTTATTTTCAAGGAGATTTAATAGCCGAATCGATGAATAAAATATCACTAAAGGTACACAGAGGAAGAACAATAATTCTGGAAAATCATGAAGAACACAGTGTGTTCTCCGAAGAACATGGCATATGGGCCTGGCTCTACGACAGCTAGGGTTTTGCGATATAGGAAGTGATGAAACCTCATGTGAAAACTGTACCATGGTGAGTGGGTCATTACATGGTACTCAGTGTGTATATTATATTATACATAGACATAGGGTGGAGTACACAACATGTACTCCACCACACGGCCAAACCATGATGGTTACTTGGGTTACCCCTTGTACTGGTACACAGGTTGGAAGACACGAGTTGAAGTTGTGTGTGGGAACCTGGCCAACATACATAGAGTGGAACCCAAATAACGGGACCTGATGTGTGACCATCACTACATGCCATGTATGTGATTTTTACATGACATGTATTCTGACTCGGGCCGTTGCACATGGGAAGTACCTAGTGTCAAGGGACACAATATGTGACCTTGCTACAAGCCGTGTACTTTCTTGTACATGTCTTGATCTCCTTGTATACTATTCCTTGTACAAGTTTAATTTGGGTTATTTCCCCTTTTCTCAGTCACCTGAAAGTCAGGTTTCCTTTCCATCCACCAGGGTATGATCCCTCTAGTTGGAATTTCTGGATAGAGTCGTAATCCCTCCGCGAGGTCCGAAGCGAGATCCGCTAACCATTCTTGGCCCTAGGTAGAGTCAGATATCGACATGACCAATTCTATAGGATGATGATCATATACATATCATGTGAATATATATCAATCATGTTATACTCCAAGGCCCTAACAGTGATCCTAATCCATGTATTGTGAACTTTCTCCACTTAGGAGTGAGTTCTACTGGAATGAGTTCACCCATTCTCTCTTCCAATCTATCAGTGCATATGTCTCTCTTGTGAGACTTCATGATGAAATTAAATCTTGAACTAACTTCATCAGAGCTATCAGACTCATGGAGTGAGTTCCCCTAGATGATTTATTCATGGAATCTTTATACTAAATTCTTATCTTGGGTATTCGGGTCGTTGTGACTTACATCTAGACTACAGGTATAGGTTTCAAGTATATCTGGATATGCTTATATTGTTATATATTATGTAGATATATACTGTGTAGATATTACTATACATTTAACTTGTGTATTTTTTTGTGGTTTTCGATGTCCTATAATGGGTATTGTTATACTCACCCCAGTATAGGATTTTCCAGCACGTGTCGTGTCTTGTGCAGACGATCAGCCTTTTGACGAAGTCCAGGGAGGACCAGGACCGGACTGAGCTTTGTGAGATTCCTTACAAGATGAGTTATTCCTATGGCTACGATCAGTAGACCAAGTACCTATTTATTTCTTGCATGTTGGACCTTTTAGTTTTCAAAATCTTTATTTTAGTGGGATTGTATTCTGTCCTAGTTTACTTTTCACACTTTACTTTCCATTGTACTCTATTGGTTGGTTTTAGTTGTATGCATGAATTTTGTTCCTTAGTGATTTTTTACATTTTATCATTTCTGGGCTTGGAGATGTGTTCATGTGTATAGGTACATATGAAATTCCACCTATGTTAGTGATATACCTACTTGGTACTAGTCACCAGCCCCTTGCCTATTGGAGGTGGGTTTGGGGAGTCACAACACGGGCCCCACTGGGATAGGTCATGAAAAAGTGGTATCAAAGGTGGTCGGTTCTACTTTAGGACCAAGATTCTATGAGATTGGTTTGGGGAAATAGTTTTAAGTGTTTTGATTTTGGATTTCAGGCCAGGGACTAGTGTTTGTATGGGTGGCCGATGTAAGCATACACTAGGACTCTGATAACTTGCTTTTCGACTGAGTACATGAGAACACTAGTTGAAGGGAAACAAAAAAATGGAACATGCATCATATAGGAATGGGTTGTGTTTTCTATTTACTTTAGTGTCAGATATCCAGATAAAATATTTGACCGTGGTATATCTTGTTTCCTTATAGGATGCCACCACGATGCATACCCACTAGGATTCAACATCTCGATCACGAGGATGACCCCGTCAATAAAGAGACTTAAATTCAGGGAATGGTTCCCCAACAATTATCTCTAGGTGGAGGACCTGCTATACCACCACTAGTGGAACAAAAAATGGTACCTGAAGTACCAGTAGATGAGTAGCGCATCATGAGAACCCTCCATGAGTTTTAGAGAAAGAGACCCCTCTGGTTCTGAGGTGAGCCTGAACCTCAGGAGGCTGAGGACTGGATTGAGGCGGTGACCAGAGTTTTCCATCTATTGAGGAAACTAGAAGACCAGATGGTGATCCTAGGAGAAAGCGTTATTCAGGTTTCAGTTGTACGATGGTGGAATTTGACCATGTAGACTCACTAAGAGGAGACTATTTCATGAAAAAAGTTCAATAAACTCTTTCAGGAGGAGTTCTCTCGGGTTATGATAAGATTCGTGCGTATCCAAGAGCTTCTTTAGATCTAGAAAGGTAGTTTAACAGTGGATGACTATTCATCAAGGTTTACAACCTTACCAGGTACTCTATGGATATGGTTAGGGATCAATACTTCAAATCTTGGACCTCTGAGCGATGTCTAATATGGTACATCTGAGATAGTGTCATGCCTCTATGCATTTCGACTTATGTAGGAGTGCTCGAGTGATCTTTGGTGGTTGAGAGCTTCCTGGCTAAGTATAACCAGCCATTGATAGTCAGTAGTAGGTAGACTAGTGCAAAGACCTCAACAACAGGTATACGACATCAGTCACAGGGATCATGACATGGGTGACATCATAGAAGGACCCAAGACAGGGGATCTACATCTAGGGATCTCAGGATGGATCTAGTCAGCCTAGGTAGAGGCAATGCTACTCGTGCGATGGTAGGGGACATCTCATTAGATATTTCCCAACCCATCAAACTAATGATAGGGAGGTGATGGATGGACCACTGAGGTAGAGGAAAAGAGTGGAGCAGGAAGACCCGCCAGGCGGCATACGTGGTAGAGGAGCAAGGAGAGCTACATGAGGTGGCAGACCCTTCGAACTATTTCAACCACCACCCATAGAAGGTATGCCCCGGTCTTAGGGAGTTAGGGGATAAGGGTGGGGGAATCTACATGCAGTCGAGGCATAAACCCAGGGATTCTAGGGATGATCATAGGTACCATCTATATCTTTTTTACCTTAGCTCCCAAACAGATAGACATAGGTTGCAGTCATTATTTTCTTGCCACATGTCTTTTGTGAAACCTTGAGATTTAGGTAGAGCTATTGAATTGAACCTTATGTTTAAAGACACCTATAGGAGGAGACTCGATGATCACACATTTTTTCTGATAGTGTGATCTTACCCTTGGAGGTGAGAGTTTTGATTGGAACCTCTTGGTGGTAGCATCAAGTCCTTATGGCATCATTTTTGGTATGGATTGGTTATCTTTAGTCCGTGATTAGATTGGATGCTTTAGGAAAAGAGTGCGGTGTGTCCGCGATGATGGAATGAGGTTTTACTTTATTGGTGAAAGGGAAACCTAGGCAGCACAGAATAGGATCATGATTAGGATGGTGTAGCTGATCACTCATGGGTTGGATAGCATTACCCTCAAAGAAGTAAATGTTCTGAGATTTCAGTTCCGAGCAGTAGTGGAGGAGTACAAGTTCATATTTCCAGAATATGTTCTTGGATTACCTACTCACTGAGAGATCGACTTCTGTATTGACTTACACCCCAAGATGGAACTGATATCCTCACTGATGTATCAGATGTATTCTATAGAGCTTCACATGATGTGGGTGAAGTTGGAGGATTTGCAGAGGAAGAGCTTCATAAGACCCAATGTTTCACCTTGGGCAGCCTCAGTTTTGTTCAACAAGAAAATTGACAAGAGTTTGGGGTTGTGTGTGGATTACCAGCACCTGAATCAGGTAACATTTAATAACAAGTATCCACTATTGAGGACCGAAAACCTCTTCGATCAACTGAGAGGAGCGTGCTGGTTCTAAAAGGTTGACCTTTGATCAGGTTACCACCAGTTACAAGTACAATATGAGGATATATCAAAGAAAAATTTCAGATACTGCTACAGTCACTATGAGTACTTGGTGATGCCTTTCGATACAACAAACACCCCAATAATGTTCATGGGACTTATGAACCATATCATTCTTCTGTACTTACACTGGTTCATATTGGTCCTCATTGAAGACTTTTTTTTGTACTCAACGTAAGATGAGGAACACACTAGACATCTACAGATGGTTGTAGACTTACACTGAGAGTACCAGCTTTATGGGAAGCTCTCAAAGTACCAGTTCTAGATACATGAGGTCCACTTTTTAGGACATGTTATCTCAGCAGATGTAGTGGACGTTGACCCAGCCAAGGTCAAGGTGGTGCTAGAATTGGAGACACCCCAGCGTGTGACAGAGGTGCGAAGCTTCCTTGGGTTAATAGGATACTATTAGAGATTTATCCCTGATTTAATTTGGATATCAGCATTGATGATAGACTTGAACCACAAGGGGTAGCCTTTCGTATGGATGGATAAGTGCCAGTAAGATTTCCAGTAGTTGATGCAGGGTTTGATGAGCACACTAATCTTGAGATTTCAATAAGAGGGTGTCAGGTACCTATTTTCTATGACGCATTTGGGACCAGTCTTGGCTATGTACTGATGTAGAGGTATGCATTGATTGGTTATCGTTCATGTCGGATAAAGCCGCATGGTCAGAACTACATGACCCATGATCTGGAGTTGGTAGTGGTAGTCTTCACGTTGAAGATGTGGTGACACTACCTGATGGGTGAATGATTTATCGTCTTCTCTAACTAGAATATCCAAAATTAAATCTTATTGAAAAAGGATATGAATATGAATCAGAGGTGATGGTTGGATTTCCTCTAGGATTATGACATTGAGATTGTCTATACTCGTGGGAAGGGGAACGTAGTAGCTGATGTTCTCAGTCAGAGATAAAGATCACAGATACTGAGTGAGGTGTCAGAGTAGTTTTCCTCACTATATTTATCCTTCATAGTTAGGGAGGATGAATATTATCTTTAGTCGATGGTTGTTACTACTCTACTCTTGTAGTGATTTAGAGAGGCACAACTAGGGGATATCAACTACGAGACTTTACATGCTCAGTTATCCATAGGAAAAGCTCTTGATGGATATTTGTAAGGAGGGGAGCACATTGTCCTTTTCAGAAGACCCAGAGTCGTTCCAGTGTCATTGCTAGTGGAGGTTCTGAGGGAGTTTCATACATACCCCTTGGTGGTACATCCTAGAATGAAAATAATGTACCATGACCTTCGATGTCCATTTTGGTGGATAGGGATAAAGAAGGTAGTAGCATAGTTTGTTTCTGGATGCTTTACATACCAGCGGGTGAAGGCTGAGCACTAGGTTCTAATGAGGATAGCTCACCTCCAAAAAGTGCCGGAGTGGAAGTGAAATGGAATATCGATGGAATTTATGATGGGATTACCAAGAATGTTTAGGGGACATGATTCAATATGGGTGATCATTGACAGACTCACCAAGTCATCCCACTTCCTATCTATCATGGAGAAGAGTTCTGTAGAGATCTTGGGACACCTCTACATGTAGAAGATAGTTTGGATTCAAGGATCCCCTTAGATAATAGTCTCAGATCACAATGATCATTTCACATTCTAGTTGTGGAATGTATTTTAGGAGGCATTTGGGACTCAGCTATTCTTGAGCAAAATTTTACATCCCCAGACAAATGTTCAGATAGAGAGAACCATTCAGGTAGTGGAAAAGATGTTGTGGGCTTGTATCTTTTATTTTGGTCATTGTTGGGAGGACCACCTACCACTGGTGGAGTTTGCATACAAAACAAACTACCACTCCACCATTAGTATGAAACTATTTGAGGCTTTATATGGGTGACCTTACCGGTCTCTGCTTTCCTGGACTGACCCCAGAGAGTCAGCACTCATAGGTCCAGAGTTGGTGTGAGCTACCACCGAGAAGGTGCAGATCATCCATGTGCAGATGAATAATGCACAGATCTAGTAGAAGTATTATGTTTACCGATAGTAGAGACATCCGGAGTTCAAAGAGGGAGAACACATCCTTCTTCATGTCTCACCTCGATGATGGTTATAGACATTTGGTTGGGACGACAAGTTGTCTCCGAAGTTCATAAGCCCTTTTCAGATACTATGCAGAGTTAGAGAGGTGGCATACCACCTAGCTCTATCACCACAGTTGCGCTGGGTACAAATTTTTTCACACATGTAGTACCAGAGAAGATACATGCATGACCCATCACACATTATTAACTGGGGAGAGCTGGACATCGAGGATGGATAGACCTTCATAGAGTACCCATTGGAGATCAAGGATCGATAGGAGAGGATACTTCATGGGAAAGTGATTCCCTTGGTGCATGTTTGGTGGAAGGATGATAACCTTTAGGTGATCACATGGGAGTGGGAGGCTCAGATTCGGGCACAGTACCCACATCGCTTTGGGTATCCTTTTGTTTGGGATTTTTGGGGACATAAAATCCCTAAGGTGTGGAGAATGTATTGTCTCAGATTTTCTGTGTATTATTTTTAAATATTATATATAATTATTGTGAGACTATAATTTATGATGAAGTGCGATTCTGAGGCCCGGAGTTCCCATAATAAATGTTTGAAATAAATTGAACTTTCAAATAGCGCACTCAAGTGGTTTTCTTGAAAAAGTGGAATAAATTTTAAACAAGTGCTCATATTAGAAATCTGAGAGAATTTTTGTTTTTAGAGTAAAGAATTTACCTTAGGTGAGGCCTAATATTGACCAACATAGTTCTGCTAGAGAAGTCAATTTTTGGACGTTTAAGGAAATAAAATAAAATAAAATATTTATTTTATTAACTTTGAATCAATGTAGCGATGGGAGATTTTAAATAATCTATTAAGTAAGAATTCCAGGGTTAGACATAGAACCCTATAATTATTTGGAGGTTTGGAGAGGAGACCTCTTGGAGAAACCTCTCGATAATGAAGAACGATGAATCAACCATTCATGAATTGCGGTGCCAAAAGAGTTATAAGATCTTATTGATGATGATAGTGAAACCTATCTTAGTTAGTCATCAATATTATCTTGAGGTAGGGGTTCTTGTTTTGATTTTATTTTTACCCATTCTTGGATTAAACAATGAACACATATCAACCCACGAACAGGTTGACCCGCGAATCATTCGTTCTTGTAGAATGGTCTTTTATTGGGTACATTTTGGGGAGTTAATCCATGCATTATTTGATTCATATTTGATTTGTTATGTTTGATACTTATAACTGGAGTAGATAAATGTCATGATGAATGGAGACTGGGGTTCATTCCTCATTTTTTTATTTGGATTTCTTCGCCCTTTTAGACCCCACGTTCTTTGCATTCTTCATGGGGTTATGAACAACAGATCTTTGCACGTCCATTTCAAAACACAATGATCCAAAATTGGATATCTGAAATCATGATGACCTAGAGGAGGTGTGACGATGATGATGGATGATGAATCGAAATGGATTGGAAGAAATCGTTCTTCAGCCATTCTTTTTACGGATGATCGAAACACATTTTTGGAGCCGATCGAAGGCCCAAAACCTGCGGTTTTGGCGTTTCCATGATGGGACAACCTAGCATATTATATTTTGAGGAGATTTAATGGCTATATAAATGGATCAGAGATCAACATAGGTGCGCAGAGGAAGGACAACGATTCTGGAAAATCACAAATAACACGGTGTGTTCTCCAAAGAACATGGTGTGTGGGGCCGGCTCTACAGTGGCTCGGGTTTCATGATACAAGAAGTGATGAAGCGACGTATAATAACTATCACACAACATGTGGATCCTTAAGTAGGACTCGACGTGTATATCGGAAGATACATAGAAACAGGGTGGAGTACATGGCATGTACTCCACCACACGACCAAACCAGGCCAGTTACATGGGTTACCCCGTGTACTGGTACATGGGTTGGCAGACATGGGTTGAAGCTGTCTGTGGGAACATGTCCAGCTTACACAGAGCTAACCTCGGATAATCGGACATGGCATGTGACCATCACTACACACCATGTTTTCACTTTTTAAACGACATGGCTTCAGACTCGAGGCATTACATAGGGGAAGTACCTGAAGTCAAGGGACACGACATGTGACCTTGCTACACACTGTATACTTCCTTGTACATGGCTTGATATCCTTGTTCACCATTCCATGGAAAAGATTCATTTGGGTTAGTTCCCATTTACTCATTCCCCTAAAGGTCAGGTATCATTTCCATCCATAGAAGTATGATCCCTTCAGCAGGACATTATAGATAATGTTAGAATCCCTCCGAGAGGTCCGGAGTGAGATCCTATACCCATTATTGTCCCTAGGTAGAGTAATGTATCGATGGGACCAATCCTACTAGATGCCGATACTTTTCTTAGAAGGTGAATCTGAATAAGTTATGGTATACTCCAAGGCCCTAAAAGTTATCCTCATATGTGTATCATGATTTATCTCCACTCATGAGTGAGTTCTCCCAGAATGAGTGCACCTGTTCTATCTTCAGATATATTAGTGCATCTATCTTTCTCATGACACTTCCTAACGAACGTAATTCTCAGATGAATTTCACCAGAGCTATCAGAATCATGGAGTGAGTTCTCCCGGATGAGTGCTTCGTGGAATCTTCAGACTGAATCCCAAGCATGGGTATGCGGGACTTTGTGATTTACCTATAGACTAAGGGTCTAGGTTTCTATTATATCTAGATATGATTCTATTGTTTTATGTAATGTATACATATAATCTTTAGATATGACTGTACCTTTACCTTGTGTATTTCTTTGTAGTTTTCAATGTCCTCTTCTGTATATTGTTATACTCACCCTACATAGGATTTTACCACATGTGTCTTGTCTTGTGTAGACGAACGACCTTTTGATGAAGTCCAAGGTGGGCCAGGACAAGACCAAGCTTTGTGACCTTCCTTATAAGCTGAGGTGTTCTTACGACTATGAGAAGAAGTCCCAATACCTATTTCATGCTTATAAGTTAGAATTTATAGTTTATAGAATCTTTCTTTTTTTGGGCATGTATTCTGGACCAATTTACTTTCTGCACTTTACATTCTTTTTCACTCTATTGTTTTGGTTTATTTGTATGCATTCATTTTGTTCCTTAGTGGGTTTTTTACATCTCATAATTTGTGTTCTTTGATATGTGTGCGTGTGTACATGTACTTAGGCAATGAATCCCATGTTAGTGATATAACTACTCAGTACTAGTCACCGGTCCCTTGAATATTGGAGGTGGTGTTGGGGAGTCATGACACGACCCCCACTAGGACTGGTTGTGACATATATTATCATTTATTTTAGTTAATTACTAACTAAATAATCACTATATTGGTGCTTTGTAATAATTTTAAGTAAATAAATCATCTCTAAAAAATATTGATAAATTATGATGATAACAATAACCCATTTATCTTTTAAAAGGTTATATATAACTGAAAATATAATGTTTTTTACATTTCATTTTTTTTATAAATGTTAAAGGTAAGAAAAGTTCCCTTTTTTGTCTTTTTCCTTACTCAACATTTTATATAGGGAACATTCAATTAATAATATCTCAATAACCCATAAAATTATAACCATGTGGGGATGTGGTTGTATTATTAGCATTCAATGGATTTTGGACAAGTTTCCAGGTTATTTTAGTCCTTATGAGTAAGGTTTAGTCCTTAATTAAGCTTAATCATACCTTAATCACTGTGACTAATTTTAATCAGTTTCAGTAATTATTTTGGTAAAAAATTATTTTTATATTATTAGAATAAATTTTTTATACTTATTAAAATAATGTATGTACATTTTTCAAAACTCAAATAACTTAATTTGGAAAATTAAGTTTAATGATAATCCCATAGATGTGGTGAGAATGTGAGTTTTTAAAGTAAATACATTCAAAAGTTCAATAAGTGTTTATATCTAATTTTAATATAAAAATTATTACAATGACCTACATTTGATTAATATATGTATAATTTATCTATTTCGACTTTAAAATCCAATTTAAAATATAATTTAACACTAATCATTATTTAAATGAAACGAATGTTTTTAAATTAATTATAGTAATTTATACTATTCACCAAAAAATAAAGTCTTGGAAAATACCAAAATTCACCCTAATCTAATTTCAACATTATTAATTAAAAAATTAAGTTCATTTTATCAAATTAAATTTCTATTAGTTTCTAAAATAAATTTTATTATTTTTCATACAAGGACATAAAAATAGTTTCTTTAAGAAAATAGTATTTTTAAACATATAAAGGCATTAAAAAAATTATATATTTCAATAGAAATATGTTTTATTTATATTAAACCATTATAAATAATATATGATAAGTAGTTATTAATATTTATATTATTATATTTAACTTAAATGTTATAATTATCTCATTTAAATAATTATAATAATAAACTGATGTTTTGTTGTAACTCAGTGTTGCATGTAATGCATGCCATGTCAGTGTTGTGTGTAGCGCAAACCAAGTCGATTCTATGTGAAATGAATATTTTACTTAGTGAAATAAAATACATCAGTGAAAATTAATCCATTCAAAAAAAAATTCCATAATAAATGGGGGTGTTACATTCTACCCCCTTAAAATGATTTTAATCCTCGAAATTTGTCTAGGTTATCAAGGGTTTAATAATTTTAAGTTCCTTTAATAGAAACCCACATTGTAAAAATGAAAAATAAAACTTAGTTTAAGAAAATAAAGATGGAACCATAACTGTTACCGAGAGTAACACATAGTTGGGTTTCCACATAGGAGAACATAAGGGGCAAGTGAAAACCTGAACATGGACAAGAAATATAACTATCATGTTCTTGAGGAGAGTGATAGAGAACTTGGCCAAGAGAAAGTTAAAAATCACAATGACATAAATCAACAATGACCTAAGGGGCCTTATGAATCATTGGAAATGAAGGTAATAGGACAACATTATTGGATTGAAGATCCTTTTTCCTAAATTTGAATAAATGAAAATATATACTTGCATGATTTGAGGAAAACATCACCCTTTATTGTTTGTTGATCCACTTTTCCTATTTCTCTGAAAGGGAAGGTGAATTTTTCATTCCTAATGTACCGAGAGATCATGAGACCCATGATATGCCATCCCATTAGTTATCATAAAAAAAGTAGTTTGAACTGGATCTCTAATATGTATAAATCTTCATAAGGAGAGATAACAATTTAATCCTACCGACTTCATCTGAAGTTTGACTTAAAATTTCCATAAATGTTTAACCTAATAACCATTCTGAAAGATGAAAATTAATATATTTAGAAATAAAGTCATGAAATTAGTTTAACATTTACCCCCATATATCACAATGTACCACATGGTTGTCACATTCCAATCATGTGAATACCCTCATCGTATATTTCATTAATTACCATAAATCCTTTTGGAAAACATGACTACTTCATTATTCCAATGATTAATTGATATATTCTATAAATCCAATACTTTTTTAACTTCATCCTTAATGACTGTTGACACCAAAAAACGCATCCCCAAAATTTTCCAAATTCTCTCATAAATTATCCAAGAGTGTAGCCCATTTTTTAAGCTTCGATTTGATAGTTCGTAGAGGCCGAATAGAGTTACAGATTAGGAGTTATTGACATTTTAATTTGGGTTGAAAAACTGGTTTTTGGAGCCCATTCGCGAAGCTACCTCAACGATTATGGAGCAAGGGAACTTGAACGAAGCCCCCGGGGTCCCGTACCGGCACAAAGCTCCTCCTTCGTGAAGCTACCACTGAGAAAGGAGGCAGTATGGTCTGCGAACCCCTTTGACGTTCGCAAAACCACCACAAAGTAAGGAGGCGGGATGCTATGTGAACCCATTTGATGTTCGTAAACCCGCCACAAAGCAAGGAGGGGGGATGCTCTGTGAACCCATTTGACATTCATGAATTCACCATAGAGCAAGGAGGCGGGATACTCCATTAATCCCTTTGAAATTCACGAACTCGCCGCGGAGCAAGCTCTATCTTCGCACCGAGCTGCTGTGCTTCACAGCGCCTCTTGCCTATAAATACCAGGCTCCCCTCGAGCCCAAAGGACGGATCCTCCGACCTTTTTCCTTTTGAGATCCCACATCGCGAAGATATTTATGTTTTGTGAACCATGCACTTTTCAAGGTACTTTTTCATCGCGAAGTGCCTCCCCCTTTTCATGAATTATGCCCCTCTTCAAAGAGGGATGCCCTTCCTGAAGCTCACAAGCCTCCATGATGGAAGGAGATCCCCAATGGGACTCGGTTTGTCACATACCATTTATACTTCGCGAAGTACCCTTCATACACATGTGACCCGCATGATAAGGCATGGTCATTGTGCTTCGCAAAGCACATTTCTTCACAATGTTATGCTTCGCAAGGCATCCTTGCTTCGTGAGGCATTGCTCTACAAATGCCTTTCCAATTCTCAAAGCACCTTCCACCAATGCCTTATGCCTAGGCTAGGTGACTTCAATTCACGAAGCACATCCCTTCACGAATCCCCTCCACTTCATGGAGCACCAGATCTTCACAAGGATTCTACCTATGAACCCCTTTGCTCTAAAACTTCTTTTCCCATGCGGCCCTTTAGGTTTTCATGAAGCAATTTCAAGGTCCCTTGGGCTATGCTTCCCATTGCGTTGCTTCACCTCATGCTTCTTCGCATAAGTAGGCTAAAAGCTATTGCTTCCTTGCATAGACACGCTAATGTGGACCCCCCAATTGATTGATCTATAAAACCCCCAAACAATGACATTGCTGATGCCTTCCTTCCCTCAAGGGCGGGCAAGTATCGGTTATGTAAGTCCTAGGGGAGTGGAGTGCACCCACCTCATCTGAGCTGCAGGACGTTAAACATCCAAGCACCATTGTCCTCAGCACATGACGTTAAACTGTAGCCTCACCCCGTCCCTTGTACGTGGGGTTCCCCATCTCAGAAAATCTCTACACCCACTGGTCTCCACAGAAATGAGATCATTCCTCACATGGAATGAAATCCTCTTTATTAGGCCCAGACCTTCACCTGATCAAAAATATATAAAATCATGATGAGTCTCGATGGGACCGAGTAGGGTGTGATAAATAATCTTAGTAGGACACAACCAACATGAAACCATCATACATATGTGATATAGAAGGTTTGAAATAAAATTAAATAAAAGAGTCACATGAAATTAATAAAAATAAGCTTCCCTAGTTCTCAATAGCCACCAGGAAGCTATCTTCTTCTTTGACCAATGCTAGAATAACTATAGCGGGAGGGTCATCAGTAATAATTTCAAGGAATAATATGATGAAAATAAGCCCAAGTGAACCCTGAGGTTCCACCTATAGTAAAACCACTCAGAAACTCATTCCAAACGACACCTCATATCCCACCATGTAACTGATGTCCTGGAGGCACACCCAAATAAGATCCTGGCCACTTAGATCTCATCTCAAAAGAAGCATCGTTGGCCCTTGGCCCAATATTCGAGGCATAATGATTTCTTCCCTACAAGTAATTACACTGTTTTCTCAACAATCGGCCTTCTTAAAAACTATGTTGTTCTCCCTAGAAAATTATCCTAGAACAAAAACCTCATGTATGGTGAGACTCATCCCCGAACCTATAGTCTCACCACTATCATCTGATGGATCTTTAACATCCCTGTGGCTTTCTAAGGCAAGAACCTCAAACCATAATTCCTAATACACAACTATGGAAGGCCTATACCCACACAAGTGGTCAATACCACCTCAAATTATGAGTCCTCATATGTTTAAACAACTCCAAATGGAGCATTAGTGAACACAGTTGATCTGTAATCACTAAATAAAACATATTCCTCATCAATCGGCACCTCATGCCCCTGCAACCACATCACTCAGACTAAGGGTCATTGCCATCTCATATAACTCAGTCCATGTATGTAACCTGATGGATTTTTTTGCCTCAAACCAATGATTGATTCTCCAAACTGGTGATCAATATCACATAGAGTATCCAGGCCAAGCCCAACCCAATGATCAATATCTCCTTAATCCTAATGGCCATTCCACCTCAATCCTCAGTTCAAGCCCATCATGATCCCAAGGATCCCATCCCAAGAAATTCACACACAGATATATATAATTAAATTAATATAATTAAATTAAAAATTCAATTTAAATAAAAAAACACCCTGAACTAAGATACCCAAGGTCAAAATACTCTCTGTCGGCTCAAAACATCTATAGAAATGAGGATTATGCCCATCAAGATCTCTAATGGGTTCAATTAATTGATTTAAGGAAACCATTTATATTATAGTGTCTCACTTGGTCAACACAATTACACATTCAAATCTGTACATCAAAGTACTCCTAAAATCACCACAAAATATGACCACCTTTTTAGTGTTAGTAGACGCCTACATGTCCAATATTAGCTTATAACTCGAACCGATTTTCATGAAATCAACATTTTAGACAAATTTCTTGAAAATAGGGTAAAAAAACTGACATAGATTTAGTGCATCTTATGGAGAGGGTAAAAAATGAAAGATGTAAAAGGATGTAAATCCATACCGATACAGATCGAACGTCATATACTGATCGCGAAATAGATCCTGGATGGAGGAGATGGATCAATACCTAACCGAAATGAGAAAATGAGGATCTCTCCTTATTGTGAATGAACCAATAAAGAGAAAGGGAGAGGAAAAAATTATTTAAAGAGGGAGGGAAAATTTAGTAAATTCACATTTTTAATGGGTTTCATAATTACATCGCACAGTTTTTCAACCCATGTGACAATTATAAGGCCCCAACCTTAAAAAGTTAATTAATATTGAGTTTAAAAAAGAATTCACATTGATGATCTTTTTAGGTTTAGAGTTTTAGAGAATTAGGCCATAACTATTACATTGCATCTCAAATATTACAAAGTAGACACTTCAACTCTAACCAATTTTTTTCACAACAATAAAAATCCTTAAATAAAACAAGAAATCTCATCTTGATATATATCTTATTGAATTATTACCTTCTCTAACACTTCTTTATACCCTGTGACTTTTTTTCAAAAACTTGGGATGAGCATAAAAAGATCAGTAAGGGTTATAAAATAAGGAAAGAAAAAACTATTCCATCAATTCATACAAACCAATAGAATCACACTTTTCACTCATATAACATATGCAGTTTAACATACCTCGTAAAATCTTAAGATTTTTGAATAACACATAGAAATCGTAAATCACAAAGGTAACTTGTAGCATCTATAACATAATTACTTTGTAGCTTTCAAAGCTAAATAGGGAGTTATGTTTAGAATACCCATCATATTATATTCCCTAAATCTCTTAATAGAAACATTAACTTTTACCTCCAGCATGTTACCCAATGCATTGTAGAGTTATCTCGGGCTCACTCACCCTAGGTTTATCATGGAACCACCCATATTCGGTTTATCACATAACCACCAATCAAATGTAAAAGTACCATTACATAATCATAACACAAAAAAGATTGAAATTATCCATATTTCAATAATCAATAATAAGAAATCAATTCAATATATTTGAAATATTCAATCCATTTCCAAAACCATTTAAAACATTTAATAAAGATATTTTTGAATTAAAGTGTGCCATAACACATTGAAGCTTTTAAAGGAATTAAAATTTTAAAACATTAGTTTCCATATAAATAAATCCTTAAAACCATTTTGAAAACATGGAAATTAATGTGAAATATTTAGAAAATTCAATATTTAAAAATTTTAATATAATGTTTTAGTTAAAGAGTCCCTTACCACTTGAGAAAATACTTGAATAAAAATAATCAAAGAATAACAATAAACAAAACTTATAATGTCATTAGAACAAATATATTCATTATATAATATGTAAAAGGGAAATATATACACAATATAAATGTGAATTGGTTCATAACAACAAATAAGTCTTAAGGTAATTTAAATTGAGATGAAATCCATTACAAAGTTCATATCATTAGATTAAGGATAAATCAATGACATATATATGTGTGATAAACATAAATACACCTAATATAAGTTTATATTAAATGTAAAACAATTATAGGTCATTCAAACATATTCATGGAATAAAAAATCAATGACATGGATATTTAACTCAATGAATTAAAATTGAGTTAAGATTTCCCCTCTGAAGTTCGTATAAATGATATAAGAATTTATCAATGGCGTGATTATGTGTAGAAATAGTATATCCACACAATCGGAAGTGGAAATTAAAAAATAAATAAACAAATAGTGATTACACACATAATCTTGGCATAATATAATCAATAAATTATGTGTAAAACCCAATGAGTGGAAATTGAGATTAGAAATTCCCTTACGAAAATCTGGTAGCCTAACAGCGTCACTTAAGAATTTAGAAAATGAGTTGATGAGAGTGAAAATGGTATATCATCACATGGAAATAAAATGTACAAAAATAAGGATATATAACAACATATCCCAATAGAATAAAATGGTAATTAAAAGAAATAACATAAAAGATGTCTTTGACTAAAAGATGCAGATAAAATGTTCCCCTACCTTGAGTCTGATTCATCACGTATGTTCCTTGTTCATCCTAAATAATAAACTTAAGATAATTTCTAATTGATTAAGAACCCTTTTAAATTTTATTGTACCTTTTATATCATTTATTACCAAATTATAATAATTACATAATTATTTAAGTTAATATCAGTCATTTTGTCGATATTGGGTACTTGAGTTGAAAATGAACTTGTTATAATTACAAATTGCCTATGTGGTAAAAAGTAAATCATATTAAGAATCATATTCATGATTTAAATATCTCATATATCTAATATATATGTATTTATATCAAGTATATATGTATTTATAATAGTCCATAACTTTTTTAGATAAGAAACGAAATGCACCGTTCATGGAGATGAAATGTTGTACATACACATGAACGCTACTTTCATTTATTTTTCATATTTAATGAAATTAAAACTAAATGATAAATAGGTATATTATAATTATATTAAAATATAATATTTTATATACATTAAATAAGTTCATTAATTACATCCTTTATACATTCCATGTATGGCATGAACGAGTCATATCACTTTGAGGGGGGGGGGGGGGTAGTCCGCACTTCCTCAATTGAAATTATCATATTTACACATCATGAAAAACATAAAGGAATGTTTGTAAATAAAAATTACAGTATCATAGAGATAATATAAATATAATATATATCATATATAAATACAAGTCCATCATAATGGCCACCCTGAGAAGCGGCAGGGGAAAATCGAACAATCATCGTTTCATGAGGCAGCAGTTCGCCGTACACAGAAACAATATGTTCGTATCCATTAGATGGAGGTGTGTGTAAGTATAGTTAGAATAATTCTCATAAAAACATTATAGTATATTTAATATAATATTTTTTTATAAAATAATGGAATAAAGAGAGTTTAAGGGGTTGGATAAGGAAAATAAATGAAAGACTCATGAGAGAAGACATTACCTCAAATTAGGCAACTCCTTCTGATTTAAGCTAAAAGGATTTCTTGAATTGCCTTTATTCACAAGGTGAGGATTCTATTAGAAATAGAGGGATGTTGGGATTTTTTTGGGTAGAGGTTGGAAGATACAAGGGGCTTGAGTGTTGTGAGTAAGGGTTAGAGTTGATGCGCTTTTATCAGAGGGAGGAGGGGCACTTTTAGAATGTATTGAAATATTATTTTATTATAAAATTATTTTCGATTTCAAATGAGACCAAAGTCATTTTTTCAATTATAATATTCTTTTGGGTCAATAAAATCTCAACCAATAGGTTTTATACAAGTCTAGGTCAAAAATTTAACCTTATCTTTCAGTTTTAACCCTCACTTAACTAATTTGACTCTTACCATGTCTTCTAAGATATTAATATTATATGGTAAATATAGAAACTATAAAATTCCAATAGAACCTCAAGTGGTTAATTTATTAAATTTATAATATTATATAATTTATTTGTCCTAATTTTAGATTTTTAGTACTATTATATCATTTAATAAAATAGATTTTTTTAAAACTCATTTATGTCAATTTTTAGACAATTCATGTCATGATTTTTTTAAAAATCCATAAAAACTTGATTATTTAGAAAAAAATAATTAATTAAGAATAATAAGTCATAATAATCCCTAAAAGACTTGGATTAGATAAAATGTTTCAAAATATAATTATTTTAATATTTATAATTTCATTTATTTAAATAATTCATTAATAAGGTAATCACTACATCATCATTGTGTCATAAATAAATTTAATTTTTTGATGTATAAAAATTATAAATATAATAAAATGATGTAGGAAATAATTTCAAATTTATAATGAATATTTATAGTCTAAAATATCACTTATATAACCCTATATAAAATTTGTTTTACTAAAAGATACATGTTTATGTTACATTTTTCTTTACTTTAAATTAATTATTATAAAATGTCATTTTCACATCAAAGTGGCTCTATGGGGTCCCAAAATCGACCCAAGGATGCCCGTGGTTGGAAATTTCTCATAAAATAGGATTATAACACGTGTAAGGGTAGTTTAATATTATTAGAATATTATTTTTTACCATATTTACCGGATTTACCCTTTAACCGTAGAAAATAAAATAATTACTGAAGTTACTATTCATAATGTCTAAAAATAAAAGGTAAATATTTACAAAAATTTGAACAACAGATTCAAAATATGGAATAAATTTTTCCAAATTTAAAACACAGATGTTTTAGTAATTAATTAAAAATTAATTCTCGTTGTTGAAACCAAAAAGCGGGTTTTTAAGAAGTAATAACTATGAAAAGATTGACATATATTTTTGTCAAATTTAAAAGTAAAATTGCTTACATTGAATATAATTGGATTAAATGATAAAAATATTTTCTAATTACACTTTAAAACTAATTAAAAGTACAATATTACTATATAAATAAATTAGATGAAATGGAAACTTTGACTTAAAATACGGCATTTTTTACTATTCATTAAAAAAATGAAATTTATCAAAAATTTACCAAAAATTTACCCAAAGTAAATTTTTATGTTCCAATTATATAGAATAATTTTATTTTGTCAAATAGAACATAAAATATGACAGAAACTATATTTAACAAGGGTTATCCATTAAAGGGTGGTAAACCGACCTTTTAAAAATATTAGAGTATTTCATGCTTAAAATCAGATTCATTGTTATTTTAATCCTATAAAATTTATTGGATAAATTTAAAGACATTTAATAAACATATATGATAATATTATAGGTATTTCTATTCATTCCTTCTAATATAATGTCTAATAATTAACTACCATTTAAAATAATAATAATATTATATTATTTTTTGGTATAACTCAAAGTTGTGTGCAATGTAAGATTTCAAAGAAACCCATTGTTGAATTTTGAGTACGATATTGAAAAAAAGATCTCTATTATTGTAAAATTAATAACTTATTCATAATTATTAATAGAAATAAAAAAGTATTATTCTAAAAATACCTGGGTTGTTACATCCTTCCCCACTTTTGGAAAATTTGTCCTCACAATTTCAAAATTGGGATCAGAATCTTCATTAAAAGTCCCACATCAGAAAAATAGGTAATAAAAATATCACTTTAAAAGAAATAAAGATAAGTAAAAAAATCAACCTAGATAAGGAATACTAGTATTCCTTATCTGAAAACATGTATATGCAATAGAATACAAACCATCAAGTTATGATGGAGATTTATAGAAAACATGATCATGAGAAATTTAACTACCAAAAAAACATAAACTTGTGACTGGTTAAATGATCTCTGATTCCCCAGTAGAAAAAGTGAACAATTTTTTTTAAGTTCCTTTTTATAAATTTGAGGAATTTATTTATGATATTTAATAAGAACATATGGAAATATACTTACCTTTCAAGTAGAGTTTCATCCTTTAATAAATTTCTACCAGAAACTCATATTTTCTCTAAACGATGAGTATTCATGATGACATGGTCAAATATGAAGTGCTAGAATCAACTTCTATAGAATGACATAATCCACAAAATATAAACTATATATTTTCCCTATCTTTAGACACTAACCAAACCCAAATGGTTAGTACAATATCAAATAATCCTAAAAAAGGATAATCTTCTATAAAAAGAAATACTACTCTTAATTTTCAAAATTCAAAAAACAATACCCAAAGTTAAACAAAGACCATTCAATACACAATTTTACTTACAATTATTCAATATAATCCAAAATAATAATGAAACCCAAAACATAGAAGAATTTGATCACATAGTCTTCCATGATAAATCTTAACATTTATCTCCAAATAACATCGACTACTCTTAAAGTCTCATACTTAAAAGTAATTAACCCAATCAAATATTCTCAATGATCGGTTTATCATTTCCCTAACTAACACAAATCACTAAATGTCCAAAATAAAAGCATAGATTCTTCCAAAATAAAATTCATCCATTAATCCTCAAATGAAATTCCATAGTATTCTATTTTCCTTAGGCATATAGTTTATGAAAAGAGAAAACATCTTCAAAAATAAAATTTATCACTTAATCATTAAATCATTTTCCTATACTATGGGTATCCATTTGATAAAACATAAGTTCCCAAAATCAACTTATTCTTGATCCATAAAATCATTTAACTAAAAAGAATTAGTCATACTAACCAGGGACTTCACGTAGTCCAGTGGTTGGTGATAAATCCTAGTTGCACTTTGGTTTTGGGTTTGATTCCCACAACTTTTTCCAATGCGATGAGTTGTCACGTGGTCTACATATTTTCCTTTTTAAAAAAATGTATAATTATTATGACATAAAAAAATGAGATAAAATCCTTAAAAATATCCAAAACTTGTTTTAACCTCAAAGGTTATTTCATACCTCACATTTTGCATCCCAAAAACTAATAACCCATAACTGCCTCAAAAACAAAAGATCAGATGAACCTATAAGGTTATCCATTATGTCCATACAAGAATATATAATTCTTCCAGGAATGACATATTCACATATCAAAATTCAGGGTTACACATACTAGAAAAATTCTTCCATAGTAATCTTATCACTAATAAATTTAAACATATCATCATCCTTATATCCAACATAACTCTTCAATTTATAAAATGTAGACATATTAATCATCGAACATTCTTCATGATCCTTTATCTATGTTTTTACATCTTATTATTTTATACTTATTTCCTACAAACAAAATCATGCATATTATCTTAAGATTTCAGTAATGTCAAAACATGAGCTACGAAATAATACATAAATTTAATAGGTCATTTTCAGTTTCCTCATCTTCTATTGGAATGGAATTAGGAATTGGTAAGCATATATTTCTACGATACTTCTAATCCCATTCTCGAACCATCTTGATAGGACATCTATTTTCATAATGAACATATACAATAAATTTAAAATATTCAATTGATCATTCAGAAATAACTTCATTCCCATTCCAGGAATCAACTGGATGCTTCCTTTTTCTATGGAAGGTTATTGTTTTATGACCTTAATTACCACATCTGAAACATATTCCCATACATTTGAAGCATTTTCTAGGTGTTTTAATCCTTGACACATATGTTTTTTAATATACTTAACTTTATGATTATTACATGAACTTCCATTGGGATTTGTTTCTCACATATATAATGCCTTATAAAAATAACCATGGTTTAATTGGTCAATCATGACAATAGATAGTTGGTTAAGAATAACCACAACAGTTCTCACTGCAGATCCCATTTAATTTAGTTGCTTATTCATAAAACCACCATAGCTTCCTTCACATCCATTGTTACTTTGGTGCCTTCTAGATCTAGCCATTTACTAAAACCAAAAAGGCCAGTGTGAGTATATTAGTAAAATCATTATATAATATCTTATGAGGAGGGTAAACACTAATATATACTTATTCAGGTTATCTTAAACTCACTCAATTTATCTAAAATAACTATGAACCTTTCTAATTTTCTAACCATTATGGTTATGTAACTTATTCTTAAATAACCCCCAAACCTCTAAAGTTATCTAAACTGACCTATAATACCAAAAATAAGTCCCAAACATTAAACATATACTTAATCTTGAGTTAAATCAATAATTAACATTGATGATCTTTTCAGGTTTATAGTTTTAGATAATTAGGACATAAATTTTACAATACATCTAAAATATTACAAAGTAGACACTTTTACTATAACCAATTTTTTTCATAATAATAAAAATCCTTAAATAAAACAATAATTCTCTTATTGATATAAATATTATTGAATTATTATTTTCTATTAGCCTTCCTTATACCCAGTAAAAAACTTTTCAAAAACATGGGATGAGCATAAAAATCTTAGTAAGGGTTATAAAATAAGGAAAGAAAACATTATTCCATCAATCCATACAAATAAATGAAATCATACTTTTCACTCATATAATATAATCTCTTTAACATACCCCATAAAATCATAAGATTTATGAATAAGACAAATAAATCATAAATCATAAAGGTATCTTGTGGAATCCATAACATACTTACATTGTAGCTTTCATATCTACATAGGGAGTTACATTTGGAATACCCATCATAGTATATTTCCTAAATATCTTAGGATAAATATTAACATTTACCTCCATCACATTATCCAATGCATTGGAGAGCTATCTCGGGCTCACTCACTCTAGGTTTATCACGGAACCACCCATATTTGGTTTATCACGCAACCACCATTCAAATGTACAGGTACCACTAAATAATCATAACACATAAAAGATTGTAATTATCAACATTTCACTCATAAATCAAAAGAAATCAATTCAAGATATTTGAAATATTCAATCCATTTACAAAACCATTTAAATCATTTAATAAAGATTTTTTTGAATCAAAGTCTCCCATAACACTTTGAAAATTTTAACATAATTAACATTTTAAAACATTAATGCCCATATAAATAAATCCTTAAAACCATTTTGTGAAAATGGACACTAATGAAAAATATTTAGAAAATTAAATCTTTAAAACATTTAAAACAATTTTATAGTTAACGAGTCCCTTACCACTTGAGAAAATACTTGAATAAAAATAATTAAAGAATAAAATTAAAAAAACATATAATATCATGAGAATAAAGAGACTGATGATATAAAATATCCAAGGGAAGTATATACACCATATAAAAGTGAATTGGTTCATAACAAAAAATAAGTATCAATGGAATGTAAATTGATATGAAATCTATTACAAAGATTATATCATTAGGTTAAGGATAAATCAATAACATAAATATGTGTGACAAATATTAATACACCCAATACAAGTGGATATTAAGTTTAAAAAAATTAGAGTTCATTCACACATATTATTTAAAAAACAAAACCAAATGACATGGATATTTAACTCAATGAATGGAGATTGAGTTAGGATTTCCATTACGAAGTGGGTACAAATGACATAATAATTTATCAATGGGGTTATTATGTGTAGTAATAGTATATCAACACAAAAAGAAGTGGAAATTACAAAATAAATAAAAAAAAGTGATTCCACACATAATCATGTCATAATATAATCAATTTAGTATGCATAAAACCCAATGAGTGGAAATTTAGATTAGAAATTCCCTTATGAAAATTTGGGAGCCTAAAAACGTCACTTAAAAATTTAGAAAATGAGCTGATAAGAGAGAAAAGGGTCTATCATCGCATGGAAATAAAATGTTCAGAAATAATTATATAGAAGAAAATATCCCAAAATAATAAAATAGAAATTAAAATACATAACATAAAAGAAGCCTTTGACTAAAATATGAGGGTGAAAGGTTCCCTTACCTTGAGTCTAATTTGTCATGTATGTTCCTTGTTTTTCCTGAATAATAAACATAAATTAATTTATAATTGATTAAGAACCTTTTTCACGTTTATTATTTCTTTTATATCACTTATTACCACATTATAAAAATTACATAATTATTTAAGTTAGTATTGGTCATTTTGTCGATAATGGGTACTTGAGTCGAAAATGAACCTGTTATAATTACAAATTGTCTATGTGGTCAAAAGTACATTATATTCAGAATAATATTCATGATTTTAATACCATATATATCTATTATATATGTATTTATATCCTGTATATATTCATTTATAATAGTCCATATAATTTGGAGATAAGAAATGAAATGCACCGTTCATGGAGACAGTAAGCCGTACGTACGCATGAACATTGCTGTCATTTTTTTCATATTTAAAGGAATTAAAAATAAATGATACATAGGTAGATTATAATTCCATTAATATATCATATTTTATATAAATTACATATATTAATTAAATCTATCCTTTATACATTCTATATATGGAATGAACGAGTCATATTAATTTGAGGGGGCGGTAGTCCGCACTTTCTCAAATGAAATTATCATATTTAAAAATCATGAAAAGAATAAAGGTATATTTGTAAATAAAAATTAAAGTTTAATAAAGATAATATAAATATAATATATATCATATATAAATACAGTTCCATCATAATGGACACCTTGAGAGGTGGTAAGGGAAAATCGAATAATCATTATTTCGTGAGCTAGTAGTTCTCTGTACACAAAAACTGTATATTTGTATCCATTAGATGGAAGTGTGTGTAAGTGTAGTTATAATACTTACCATAAAAAAATCCTAGTATATTTAAGATACTTATTTTTATAAAATAATTGAATAAAGATAGTTTAGGGGGTTGGAGAAGGAAAATAAATGGAATAATCTTGAGAGAAGACATTTCCTAAAATCGGGTAACTCCTTTTGATTTAAGCTAAAAGGATTTCTTGAATTGCCTTATTCCCAATGTGAGGATTATAAGAGTAATAGAGGTATGTTGGGAGATTTTTTGGACTGAGTGTCACTACCCCCTCCCACCAAAGATGCCCCTTCTGAGTTGGCAATGGTGAAAGGGAGATAATGAACCCCGAGTCCCCCCTCCAGTAGGCCCTGGGGTGGCGACTAGCACCAAGGGTATGAGTTTTCACAAATATGGGAGGCATTACCCGTTTTATTATTTTTGATCGGGAAATAGGACAATTCAACCACCAAAAAGGAAAAGAACCAGTGTATATAAATAAACCCAAACCAATCCCACATGCATGTTTAAATAATTCTGAAACAAGGTACAAGTACAAGGAAGCTCAAAAAGTACAATACCAAAAGAAACAAGAGTACAAAAACTGCAACAACTCCAACTGTCCAGACTAGTAGGGTCCCGCATGGCCCTGGTAGTCATCTTGGAAACCTGAAAGTAAACGTAGGGTGAGCATACAAGTATACTCAGTAGGGAAACCTAAAGCTCTCATGCACAAGTGGGGAGACATCCTAATGTCCTATGAGAACAACAGAAGAAACCTAGCAAGGAGTTCTATCCACCCAACCTCACCAGCCACACTCACCAAAACAAAATCAAAATAGGTAGTAGTATATAAGAACAAGAGTATTGGGTACCCCGAACCTTTTCCCCCCACTAGCTTGCTGCTCTTCCTAACGACGAACATACTGACGCTACCACACTCTTCCCACCCACACACACCTGGGCCTCACAACCACGTATCCTGCTCGCACACAGCTGGGCCTCACAACCACGTATCCATCCCGCACACACCTGGGCCTCACAACCACGTATCCCGCCCGCACACACCTGGGCCTCATCTCGAAGGTTCTTGGGAAATAGTAAAACCTGCCCGAAGAGTCTTGGGCTAAACCACCCCACTCAAAACCTACCTGAAGAGTCTTGGGTGGAAGGTTGCCTCAAGCCATCACAGCCTAGGGAAGAAGGAGCAGGAAGGAGCTAGTAACTAAGGAGAAAAAAACACCCTCTCCCATGAAATGGGAGTGTTCGGCACTAAGTGCTCAACATGGGTGGGGTGCGATAAAACACAATGATATATATATATATATATATATATATATATATATATATATATATATATATATACGAAACACTCAGCCCAACCTTTGTCTTCTAATCCAAGAACTGAGCACGTGCCTCAATACTGCTACTATGAAGCATGCATATAAAAAACAACCCCGACCCCATTTAGGTTTTCATGTTTCAACAGAATCAGTTTATTAGTTCCTTAACTACTGGGAAACTATCCACAACTAACCACATCGATCATTCATAAAACATATCCCTGCCATCCACAAATCAAGTTAGGAAAAACCAACCAAGTCCTTCTTATTAACCAACCAACCCCATTTACTATTATTCCCATTACACTATCATGCCCCACCATTCATTAACTTTTACACTTTTATTTATTAATCATAACCCATAGTTCGTTCACATTCAAACCTATCCCTGTAGCCCCGCTGCCAACCACCATAACCACAACCACACCATACATCATCATCCCTTGATACCGTTCATCACATCCATGCTGCCCATCACTAACATAGCATTCACACCAACCCACAACCAAGAAAACCGCAGCCCCACTGCTTACTCGATCCACAACAACCCACAAAAACACCCCCTTCACATAAATTAACCCCAATAGAACCCACATGTTTATTATTTAATTTTGGTTCAACCGGGGTGATCACACAAGGGTTCCAGATTTTCATTTAATCGTCCAACTTTATGTGATTAACCAATTTCCACATTCCATGAAGTTTCCATCCATAACGGTCTAGAAAGATAGGGAAGCATTTAATTGCACAAGCAAAGGCCCCCAAAGACCGTGATTTTCAGTAGGCATAATCCTATTCAATTCACAAAATAAAAACACAGGATATAAAATAAAAAGGTAACTACATTCACAACTTCCCATCCACTTTATATAATCCATTTATTATCTTTATTAAACCGGTTCGAAAGTGTTTCACGTAAAAAAGAGGACACCCACCCCGCATGTTGCACAAATTAGAGAGAAGAAGGTAAGATCCCTACTTCAACAGGTTCTGATCACAACGCTCCCTAGTATCAAATTTAGAAAACATCTGTCGGCATCCGTAGCTTCTGGAAAAACCCGAAAAAAATCTTTGGGTGGAAGCTGGGATGGAAAGGACAATGGATCCAAGCTCAGAATTTCCGCCTCGTCGTTATGATCCTGTGGCCGTTGATGGTTTGTAAATCGGAGCTCGGACGAAAAAGTTATGGAAGAAAAAGGAGCCTTCGAGTCTCTTGGGAGAGCTCTGCTCAGAGGAAAGGGGATGAGAGGGGTGTGTTGAAAAGGAGGAGGGGGCCCGTCTTTTTATAGGTGTGAAAAATAAAAGTACACGGCGTTTACTTTATGGTACATGGAGTGTACTTGGCCATTTCACGCGGCCACCACGTGACTTCCAACACGGCCTTCAACGCGGTATGTGGCCATTGACTGGTCAACACACGGTTTGAGGGTAACACATACGTGGGGAGGGACTACACAACATGTAGTATTGGCTACACAGCGTGTACTCATTTATTTCACACGGTAAGGATACAGCCTTCAACACAGGGTATACCCGGCGAGGGGGTACACAGCGTGTACTAACATTACACGGCGTGTAGTTTCAAAATTCTGAAAAGTGTGGGAAAAGTCCATTTTACCCTCCAGAACACTTCAAGACCCCCTTTTTGACAAAGGAATGGGCCTGAGAGGTCCAGGATGTTACATCAAATACCTCTTAAAACATTCTCATCCCCGAGAATTCAAAAGCCAACCCGGAGGAACCCAAAAATATACCTCTTAGGTCCCTCGTTATAACAGGAACCCAACCACCAACCCTAATTATAGGTGTTTGGAATTCCTTCTCCTATGTCGAGATATTATCCGCTTTAGGCGGCACTGACTCACCTGCACGGGGTTAATCGCATCCTTATTAATGCATCTCAATTAAGAATCTGATCTTCCCACTTCCATACAGTAGGATTTTTCAACTCACACTACCCCCAACACCGCACAACCCACGCAGTGCCCGAACACGTGGTTTGGGGAAAATTCCTTTTCCTATGTCGATATTTTATCCTATTTAGGCGGCACTGACTCGCCTGCACGGGTTCAATCGCATCCGCATTAATGCGTCTCAATTAAGGATCAGTTTTTTCCCTTCCCCACACGCCCGGACATGTTACACACTTCTAGAGAGCAAGGAAACAAAAGGTCTCATAACCGACAAGCCAAGAATTCCATATATCAAAGGTACAAGGTATAACATCAAAACAAAGCTCAGAAGAACAAAGAAAAGCACATGTAAAACCAACTCCGGGTACTGAGCATGTATTTGGGTCTCCCACTCCCAAGTGCTCTCCTCGAGGCCGCCATGCCTCCACAACACACGAACCAAGGGAATGGTTCACCAATAGATCATCTTCCCTTTACGATCTTCGATTCTGAATGGTCGTTCCTCGAAGGTCACGTCATCTCCCATATCTAACTCTCCCCAGTAGATAATGTGAGAGTCATCGTGTAAGTAGCAATGAAGCTGGGAGATGTGGAAGATGTCATGAACTTTCTCCAACTGAGGTGGCAGGGCCAACTGATATGCCACCTCTCCGACTCGCCTCAACACCTCAAAAGGTCCGATGAACCTAGGTGAGAGTTTTCTCCCTTTCCCAAACTTCCGCTACCCCCGTCGAGGGGAAACCTTCAAGAACACATGATCTCCCACCTAAAACTCCAAGGGACTCCTCCGATGATCATCATAAGACTTCTTTAGGTCCTGAGCCGCTTTCATCCTCTCACGTACAAGCTAGAATTTCTCTGTTGTGTTCTGCACTACCTCTGGCCAAAGAGTACCTGTCTCACCAACCTCTGTCCAGAAAATGGGTGAATGACATGGTCTTCCATACAAAGCCACAAACGGTGCCATCCCAATAGTAGAGTGGAAGCTGTTGTTGTAGGAAAACTCTACTAAAGGCAAGTGTCATATCCATGACCCTCCGAAATCTAGATTGCATGCTCGCAGAATGTCCTCCAACGTCTGGATAGTCCGCTCTGTCTGCCCGTCGGTCTGGGGGTGGAAAGCAGTGCTAAGGCGTAGTTGGGTGCCAAAAGCATGTTGTAACCCCCTCCAGACTCATGAGGTAAACCGAGTATCCCGGTATGAGACGATAGTCTTCAGAACTCGATGAAAATGCACCACCTTGTCTACATACCTCTGTGCTAAGGTACTCACCGGGCCCGACTCCTTAATTGCTAAGAAGTGAGCTGATTTCGTCAGACGATCCACCACTACCCAGATAGCATCATAACCACCCTGAGCTCTGGTTAGTCTAATGAAGAAGTCCATTGAGATGTCATCCCACTTCCACTCGGGAACATCTAAAGGATAAAACAAACCACGGGGAACACAGTGTTCAACCTTCACTTGCTGACACACTAGGAATTTAGCCAGAAACTCCGCCACTGCCCGTTTCACCCCGGGCAACCAAAACTGTTCCCTCAGGCCTCGGTACATTTTTTGAAACTCATGGATGTACTTCCAAGGATGAGCTATGGAACTCATGGAGAACTCCCTCACGCATTGCCTCCGGAACAAACAACCTTCCATGGAAAAGCATCTGATGTCGGCTGTCCTCTGACCATCCCTCTAGAGTGTTTCCCTGATCGACACGATCCCACATTACTTCCTCCTCGGAGTCCCCCCACTAAGACTCTTCCACCTGTTGCAACAAGGAGGACTGTTGTAATGACCCGAAAATTTGAATAAATCTTGTTTCCTAATTTTGTGTGTTATTCTATTTTATTTTTATACACAACAAAAATGTTTCATTTGATAACATGAGTATAATTAAAATGAGACCGTTGGGTTTTGACTGTTATATGACCATTGGTCAATATGACCGCTGTAAACTAAACGTTTCGATTATTGTCTCTAAATACAAGTAATCTTGGTTAATTAATATAGAAAGGAGATTCGATGGCCTCACCCAGTAGTCTTGGACCGATCGAAGCCCATCTAACAGAACTTGGGAAGGAGGTAGAACCACTGAGCTTTGCTCTGAACCAAAACCAAGCCGAACTTCATCGTATGAAGCTAGAACGGAATCACATTTGCGAGAAGTTCAAACTGATAGAAATTACTACTCATGCGATGTTGGCCGAGCCTCCCTCAGATTCTCTCACCTTAGCACACCTTACACTTAGGTCCTATCCTGGTATGATAAGGGGCTATGTAAGGAGACCGTAACTGCCTTGTTTAATTCTTTATTCTAAATAAAAATTTGGATTTCTTATAATGAAGTTTATGAATTTTCAAATAACCGGATAAATATAGTATGCATATTTTTGATGAATTTTAGAAAAAAAGATATTTTAAAAATGTTTATGTAAACCTTAAATAATTAAAAACGTGTAATGATATTCAAAAAATGGTCTTCTACAATTATGTCCAGTACGAAATTTAGAGTCTAATAAGATCAACTTGATTTTTGAGGAATAGTAAATTATGAATAGTGATGTTATGATTAGGATTAGTAATGTGTCCAAATGGATTAGTAATCTCACTTAAAGAAAGTATTAATATAATCTAGGCACCTTGATTAAGTAATGTGATTCAATAAAATAGTTAAATAACGGTTTCATAAATTATTATTCAAGTATTAGTTTTTTTAAGTGAATAGTGTTTTTTAATTAAAAATTAAATTAAAAATATTTTGAAAATTATTTTTATAAAATGGATTTCATTTTTGAACTCAGAGCATCGATATTATGTTAAGTTAATTTTTGGGGATTTTTCTGAAAAAATGAATTTTCGTTGAATAGTGTATTTATTTAAAAATTAAATTAAAAATATTTAGAAATTTATTTTTATAAAATGGAGTTCATTTTTTAAATCAGAGCATCTATATTTGGTTAAGGTGAAATTTTGGGATTTTTCTGAGAAAGTTGAATTTTCGATGAATAGTGAAAATACAGTTTTTCAGTTACGGGTGTTTAATGACATAATTAAATGATGTATTAATTATGTAATCAATATGGTCGACTTATGAATAGTAATATAAGGTATGAGGTGTCCCAAGTGGCCAATACCATGGGAAAATACCATGAGCAAGCCCATGGTTTTTCCAAAACCACCAATGAGGTGTCCCTTGGCCATTAATGCCTTGTCCCCTCACTTTCCCTATAAATACCAAGCAATACTCTCATCCATTAGACTCCCCACTCTCCCCCAAATAAGTTCTGGTCTAATTACCTCCCAAGGAGTCTTCCCAAGGTTTCCCAAGCCCTCAAGGTCCCAACCTTTGCGTTTTAAGAGTGGCATTTTAAGGTAATGGATCCGACCTCTCTGTTTCTTTTCTAGTAGTCTCTTTTATGTCATTTCTTTTATGCTCCATGTTCTTATGTTAAAGGATGTTATTTTATATTCCTGTTATGGAACTTTTCATGTTCATATAATTAGATATCCCCTGTTACTCTCATTATTTCGTTTTATGAATGTTTAAGTGGCGTCGTTAGGCTGCCGAAATTTTTGTAACGGATTCTTTCACCCTTCTCATTTTGAAGTTCTACTTTCATGTCAAGTCATTCATGTTCCTTTTTATTATGTTGGGGTATGATATCTATATCTATAATAATTATCTTTTATGATAATATGATTAGAGACCCCATTTGATCTCTTCAATTCAGTATTTTGAAGTTTTAAGTGGCGCCGTTAGGCTGCCGAATTTTCAAGTGGTTCTTTCACCCTTCTCGCTTTCAAGTTCTACTTTCATGTCAAGTCTTTAAAGTTCATTTTTTATGTTGGGGTATTATATATATATCTATAATACTGATCTTTTATGATCATATTATGAGAGACCCCATTTTATCTCTTCAATTCAGTATTTTGAAGTTTTAAGTGGCGCCGTTAGGCTGTCGAATTTTTAAGTGGTTCTTTCACCCTTATCGCTTTCAAGTTCTACTTTCATGTCAAGTCTTTCAAGTTCCTTTTTATTATGTTGGGGTATGAAATCCATATCTATCATACTGATCTTTTATGATCATATGATGAGAGACCCCATTTGATATCTTCAATTCATTATTTTGAAGTTTTAAGTGGCGCCGTTAGGCTGCCAAATTTTTAAGTGGTTCTTTCACCTTTCTCCTTTTTCAAAGTTCTAATTCCTTGTCAAGTCTTGAATGAAACTTTTTATTATTTGGGTTATGATCTCTATATCTATCATACTGATATTTTATGGTCATATGATGAGAGACCCAATTTGATCTCATCAATTCAATTTTGGTTGAAGTTTATGTGACGCCGTTAGGCTGCCGAGTTTTCATAAGAGAAATCTTATTTTTGTCTTCCTTTCATGTTCTTCATTTCATATGGTATATTTTAAAATTTAATTAACATGTTATTAAATCCCTTATATTCTGTCCCTATACTGTTTTATGGGTCATTTATGAATGTTTGACCCATTTCCCCTCTCTTTTCAGTGTTTTCTAAAACCCTGTAACGTAGCCGTTGTGCTGCAGATTTTTTGTCTCAAAATGCCTCTCTCTTTTTCTCAAAATTATTTTATGTTATTAAGTGAATACTAAAATATCTTATTTATACAGGGGTATTCACATATATATCAAAATGTTCTATTTTTAATTCTGGGATTTACATACATGAAACCCGCTTTCCCTTTCCGTGGGTTTAAAGTGACATAAAGATCATGTCTTTACTGCAGTTTTTAAAACGTTATGGTTATGAAATGAAACCCATTTCTTTTATGCTATATGGGTTGTTTATGAAATGATTTATGATGATATATGTGGCTCACATGATAATAAATACATGTCAAGGGTGCGCCCAGATAGCGCTCCAATGCATCGGGTAAAGACTAAATCCCTAGAGATGACCTTTTAGACTGATACCTTGGTGAATAAACTTGGTAATTTTTAATGACACCTTGGGGATGGACCTTGGTGAAAGGAAATAATTGTCAATATTAAATGTTTTATCCACATCTTCACGTTTTGAAAAATGTTATTTTTATTATGATATATCTCATGATTTCTTTCTCATGCCTTAAAGTTCTTTTCATGACCTTATTGAAGTATCTAAAGTTCACATGTAAAATGTTTCTCTTGTTTCCCTTACTGGGCCTTCTGCTCACCCTTTCTTTTGATGTATGTCCTTAGGTTATGAGATGTAGTAATGAACCTAGGATGAACATGAGGAGAAGCCGTTCAAGTGTTTAAGAAGAATGTTTTATGTTTTCATGTTTTAAGTTCCTGGTTTCCAAGACACTAAACCTTAAAGATCCTCAGTTTTGTAAAATGTAATGAAAGTTTATGTGATAAAAGGTGGTATTCTATAGTTGGTATAAAAGTAAGGTTTAGTTATTTGTGGAAATTAGGATATGAAAACTTTAGGAATAATCCTATAGAAAAGTTTATATATATGAAATATTCCTGGTATTTTGGTGAGTATTGAGTAATGGGTTTCCAAGAAAATACATCCCTGTCTGGATACGAGCAGGTAGAGGTGGCTCTGAAATAGATGTACATAGGGGTAAAACCCAAAAATACCGCTTTGAGCTAGACTCAAATGGGAACTGGTACACGACAACGGGCCTTTCTTCACTCTTGGTTACGACACTCCCAGGGGATATGCTTTGCTAAATTCATAAGCTTAGTATGAACCATTGTTAAAGGAACAAAGATAAAATAAAATAAAGATTCACATAAGAATATATGATCATGGATAACCTAGATGTGAACCTAGGGGATCACAAGTTAGGGTATACTTTTCTTCTACAATTTATCCTTATATGCTTTAAGTTCCTTTCCATGATTATTGGCTAAGTATTTAAGCCCCTGATTATACTTTCTCTTCTTAGTTAATGGTGAGAAATGGAAGAACATGTCCCAACAACCAATGTGATAGGAAATGCGACGATTGCCATATTAATATGACAAAGATGATTAGGGGATTAAAAGATGATTGTTATTTTGGAAGACGTTCACTATTTTGGGGACCCTATATGATCGAGGTAAATAGATTACTATGGTATTTTTATTGAGGAGTAAGGTTGACTTATATTTTGAAGAATCGATGAATTTAAGGTGAACATATGGTAATTTAGGCTACTTATGAAAATGATTAACCTATCTAGGGTAAAATATGTTTAGGTGAGCTACTTTTTTTATAAGATGTTAGGAGTGGTTGATGTTGTTTGGAGATGAACAATGAAGCTTATTTTGGAAGACTATGTTATCAAATCCTTCTTGTATTTGGGTTTCAATCTTATTTTGGTTTATTTTGAGGAATTTTAAGGACCGTTATTTATGTAATAGTCTATGATGAACTTTGGGTAGTACCATGGAACTTTGAAGATTTAAAAGTATTTTCCATTCATATGGGATTCTTTCTTTTTGAAGAGTTGTTTTACCTTACCCTTTCTGTTTTTGGGATAATTTTTAAAGATAGTAGAAATAAATAGTTAATCTTTTGTGGATTATGTGATTCTCTAGAAGATGATTCTTGTGCTTTTGATGAGACCAAGTGTTTATGAATTCTCATCATTTGGAGAAAAGATTAGTTTTGGTAGAGAATTATTAAAGGATGAAACTCTACATGAAGGTAGGTATATTTTCTTATGTTTTTGTTCTATGTAGTAGATTAATTCCTCAAAATTATGGAAAGGAATGTAAAACAAAAACGTTGTTGGTTTACGTTTCCTACTAGGTAATCAAAGACCGTTTACACACATCATAAGTATGGGATTTTCTTATGGTAAAACTTCTCCTAATCATGTTTTCTATCACTCTCCCTCAGTACTTGACCCTATGTTTTCTCCTCCATGTCCATGTTTTCCTATATGGAATCCTAGTGTGGGTTAACTCGGGCAACCTATGTACTTAACTTTCTTTCTTTTAAAGTAATAGTTTTACTGACTCCTTTTCCGATGTGGGACTTTCAATGAAATTTCAAAACCCTATTTTAAAAATTACGAGGACGCAATTTCTTAAGGGGGGAAGATTTTAATGACCCGAAATTTTGAATAAATCTTTTTTCCTAATTTTGTGTGTTATTCTATTTTATTTTTATACTCAAAAAAATGATTCATTTGAAAACATGAGTATAATTAAAATGAGACCGTTGGGTTTTGACTATTATAGGACCATTGGTCAATATGACTTCTATAAACTAAACGTTTTGATTATAGTCTCTAAATAGAAGTAATCTTGGTTAATTAATATTGAAAGAAGATTCGATGGCCTCACCCAGTAGTCTTGGACTGATCGAAGCCCATCTAATAGAACTTGGGAAGTAGGTAGCACCATTGGGCTTTTATCTGGACCAAAACCAAGCCAAACTTCATCATATGAAGCTAGAACAGAATCGACTTTGCGAGAAGTTCAAACAGATAGAAATTACTACTCGTGCGATGTTGGCCGAGCCTCCCTCGGATTCTCTCACCTTAGCACACCTTGCACTTAGGTCCTATGCTGGTGTGATAAGGGGCTATATAAGGAGACCGTAACTGCCTTGGGTAATCCTTTGTTTTAAATAAAAATTGGGATTTTTTATTATGAAGTTTATGAATTTTCTAATGACCGGATAAATATAGTATGCATATTTTTGATGAATTTTAGAAACAATAATATTTTAAAAATGTTTATGTAAACCTTAAATAATTAAAAACGTGTAATGATATTCAAAAAATGGTCTTCTAAAATTATGTCCTGCATGAAATTTAGAGTCTAATAAGATCAACTTGATTTTTGATGAATAGTAAATTATGAAAAGTGAATTTATGATTAGGATTAGTAATGTGTCCAAATGGATTAGTAATCTCACTTAAAGAAAGTATTAATATAATCTAGGAACCTTGATTAGGTAATGTGATTCAATAAAATGGTTAAATAACGGTTTCATAAATTATTATTCAAGTATTAGTTTTTTCGAGTGAATAGTTTTTTAATTAAAAATTAAATTAAAAATATTTAGAAAATTATTTTTATAAAATGGATTTCATTTTTGAACTCAGAACATCGATATTATGTTAAGGTAATTTTTGGGGATTTTTCTAAAAAAAATGAATTTTCGTTGAATAGTGCATTTATTAAAAAATTAAATTAAAAATATTTAGAAAATTATTTTTATAAAATGGAGTTCATTTTTTAAATCTGAGCATCTATATTTGGTTAGGGTGAAATTTTGGGATTTTTCTGAGAAAGTAGAATTTTCGATGAATATTGAAAATTCAGTTTTTCAGTTACGGGTGTTTAGAGACATCATTAAATGATGTATTAAATATGTAATCAATATGGTCGACTTATCAATAGTAAGATAAGGTATGAGGTGTCCCAAGTGGCCAATAACATGGGCAAATACCATGGGAAAGCCCATGGTTTTTCCAAAACCACCAATGAGGTGTCCCTTGGCCATTAATGCCCTGTCCCCTCACTTTCCCTATAAATACCAAGAACTCCTCTCATCCATTCGACTCCCCACTCTACCCCAAAAAGTTCTGGTCTCATTATCTCCCAAAGAGTCCTCTAAAGGTTCCCCCAATCCCTCAAGGTCCCAACCTTTGAGTTTTAAGAGTGACGTTTTAAGGTAAGGGATCCGACCTCTCTGTTTCTTTTCTAGTAATCTCTTTTATTTCATTTCTTTTATGCTCCATGTTCTTATGTTAAAGACTGTTCTTTTATATTCCTCTTACATACCTTTTCATGTTCATATAATTAGAGATCCCCTATTACTCTGATTATTTCGTTTTATGAATGTTTAAGTGGCGTCGTTAGGCTGCCGAAATTTTTGTAACAGATTCTTTCACCCTTCTCGTTTTCAAGTTCTACTTTCATGTCAAGTCGTTCGAGTTCCTTTTTATTATGTTGTAGTATGATATCTATATATATAATACTGATCTTTTATTATCATATGATTAGAGACCCCTTTTGATATCTTTAATTCAGTATTTTGATGTTTTAAGTGGCGCCGTTAGGCTGCCGAATTTTTAAGTGGTTCTTTCACCCTTCTCGCTTTCAAGTTCTAATTTCATGTCAAGTGTTTCAAGTTCCTTTTTGTTATGTTGGGATATGTTCTCTATATATATCATACAGATATTTTATGATCATATAATGAGATACCCCATTTTATCTCTTCAATTCAGTATTTTGAAGTTTTAAGTGGCGCCGTTAGGCTGCCGAATTTTTAAGTGGTTCTTCCACCCTTCTCGCTTTCAAGTTCTACTTTCATGTCAAGTCTTTCAAGTTCCTTTTTATTATGTTGGGGTATGATCTCTATATCTATCATACTGATATTTTATGATCATATTATGAGAGACCCCATTTGATCTCTTCAATTCAGTATTTTGAAGTTTTAAGTGGCGTTGTTAGGCTGCCGAATTTTTAAGTGGTTCTTTCACGTTTCTCCTTTTTCAATGTTCTAATTCCATGTCAAGTCTTGCAAGTCCCTTTTTATTTTTTTGGGGTTGATCTCTATATCTATCATACTTATCTTTTATGTTCATATGATGAGAGACCCTATTTGATCTCATCAATTCATTTTTGGTTGAAGTTTATGTGACGTCGTTAGGCTGCCGAGTTTTCATAAGAGAAGTCTTATTTTTTCCTTCCTTTCATGTTCTTCATTTAATATGGTATATTTTCAAATTTCATTACCATGTTATTAAATTCCTTATATTCTGTCCCTCTACTGTTTTATGGGTCATTTTTGAATGTTTGACCCATTTCCCCTCTCTTTTCACCGTTTTCTAAAACCCTGTAACGTAGCCGTTGTGCTGTAGAATTTTCGTTTCAAAATGCCTCTATGTTTTTCTCAAAATTATTTTATGTTTTTAAGTGAATACTCAAAGCTATTATTTATACAGGGGTATTCACATATATATCAAAATGTTCTATTTTTAATTCTGGGATTTACATACATGAAACCCGCTTTCCCTTTCCGTGGGTTTAAAGTGACATAAATATCATGTCTTTAATGCAGTTTTTAAAACGTTATGATTATGAAATGAAACCAATTTATTTTATGATATATGGGTTGTTTATGAAATGATTTATGATGATATATTTGGCTCACATGATAATAAAGACATGTCAAGGGTGTGCCCAGATAGCGCTCCAATGCATTGGTTGAAGACTTAATCGCTAGATATGACCTTTTAGACTGACACCTTGGTGAATAACCTTGGTAATTTTTAATGACACCTTGGGGATGGACCTTGGTGAAATGAAATTATTGTCAATATCAAATGTTTTAGCCACATCTTCAAGTTATGAAAATTTTTATTTTTATTATGATATATCTCATGATTTCTTTCTCATGCCTTAAAGTTCTTTTAATGACCTTATTGAAGTATCTCAAGTTCACATGTAAAATGTTTCTCTTGTTTCCCTTACCGGGCCTTCTGCTCACCCTTTCTTTTGATGTATGTCCCCAGGTTATGAGATACAGTAATGAACCTAGGATGAACATGAGGAGAAGCCTTTCAAGTGTTTAAGAAGATTTTTTTATGTTTTCATGTTTTAAGTTCCTGGTTTCCATGACACTAAACCTTAAAGATCCTCGGTTTTGTAAAATGTATTGAAAGTTTATGTGATAAAAGGCGGGATTCTATAGTTCGTATCAAAGGATGGTTTAGTTATTTGTGGAAATTAGGATAGGAAAAATTTAGGAAAAAACCTATAGAAAAGTTTATATATAGGAAATATTCCTGGTATTTTGGTGAGTATTGAGTAATGGGTTGCCAAGGAAATACATCCCTGTCTGGATACGGGCAGGTAGAGGTGGCTCTGGTATAGATTTACATAGGGAAAAATCCCAAAAACACCGCTTTGAGCTAGACTCAAATGGGAACTAGTACACGACAATGGGCCTTGCTGCACTCTTGGTTACGACACTCCCGGGGGATATGCTTTGGTAAATTTATAAGCTTAGTATGAACCATTGTTAAAGGAACAAAGATAAAATAAAATAAAGATTCACATAACAATATATGATCATGGATAACCTATATGGGAACCTAGGGGATCACGAGTTAGGGTATACTTTTCTTCTAAAAGTTGTCCTTATATGATTTAAGTTCCTTTTCATGATTATTGGCTAAGTATTTAAGCCCCTAATTATACTTTCTCTTCTTAGTTAATGGTGGGAAATGGAAGAACATGTCCCAACAACCAATGTGATAGGAAATGCGATGATTGTCATATTAATATGATAGAGATGATTAGGGGATTAAAAGATGATTATTATTTTGGAAGACGTTCACTATTTTGGGGACCCTATATGATCGAGGTAAATAGATTACTACGGTATTTTCATCGAGGAGTAAGGTTGACTTATATTTTGAAGAATCGATGAATTTAAGGTGAACTTATGGTAATTTAGGTTACTTATGGAAATGATTAACCTATCTTGGGTAAAATATGTTTAGGTTAGCTACTTTTTTTATAAGATGTTAGGAGTGGTTAATGTTGTTTGGAGACGAACAATGAAGCTTATTTTGGAAGACTATGTTATCAAATCCTTCTTGTATTTGGGTTTCAATCTTAGTTTGGTTTATTTTGAGGAATTTTAAGGACCATTATTTATGGAATGGTCTATGATGAACATTGGGTAGTACCATGGAACTTTGAAGATTTAAAAGTAGTTTCCATTCTTATGGGATTCTTTCTTTTTGAAGAGTTGTTTTACCTTACCCTTTCTGTTTTTGGGATAATGTTTAAAGATAGAAGAAATAGATAGTTAATCTTTTGTGGATTATTTTATTCTCTAGAAGATGATTCTTGTGCTTTTGATGAGACCAAGTGTTTTTGAATTCTCATCGTTTGGAGAAAAGATTAGTTTTGGTAGAGACTTATTAAAGGATGAAACTCTACATGAAGGTAGGTATATTTTCTTATGTTTTTGTTCTATTTAGTAGATGAATTACTCAAAATTATGTAAAGGAACGTAAAACAAAAACGTTGTTGGTTTACGTTTCCTACTAGGTAATCAAAGAACGTTTACACACATCATAAGTTTGGGATTTTCTTATGGTTAACTTTCTCCTAATCATGTTTTCTATCACTCTCCCTCAGTACTTGACCCTTTGTTTTCTCCTCCATGTCCATGTTTTCTTACATGGAATCCTAGTGTGGGTTAACTCGGGTGAACTTTGTACTTCCCTTCCTTTCTTTTAAAGTAATAGTTTTACTGACTCCTTTTCTGATGTGGGACTTTCAATGAAATTTCAAAACCCAATTTTAAAAATTGCGAGGATGCAATTTTTGAAAGGGGAAAGATTGTAACGACCCGAAATTTTGAATAAATATTGTTTCTTAATTTTGTGTGTTATTCTATTTTATTTTTATACTGAACAAAAATGTTTCATTTGATAACGTGAGTATAATTAAAATGAGATTGTTGGGTTTTGACTATTATATGACCATTGGTCAGTATGACCGCTGTAAACTAAAAGTTTTTATTATTGTCTCTAAATACAAGTAATCTTGGTTAATTAATATAGAAAGAAGATTCGATGTCCTCACCCAGTAGTCTTGGACCGATCAAAGCCCATCTAACAGAACTTGGGAAGGAGGTAGTACCACTGGGATTTGCTCTGGACCAAACCCAAGCCGAACTTCATCGTATGAAGCTAGAACGAAATCTCATTTACGAGAAGTTCAAACTGATAGAAATTACTACTCGTGTGATGTTGGCCGAGCCTCCCTCGGATTCTCTCACCTTAGCACACATTAAACTTAGGTCCTATGCTGGTGTGATAAGGGGCTATGTAAGGAGACCATAACTGCCTTGTGTAATCCTTTATTTTAAATAAAAATTTGGATTTCTTATTATGAAGTTTATGAATTTTCAAATGACCGGATAAATATAGTATACATATTTTTGATGAATTTTAGAAAAAAGGATATTTTAAAAATGTTTATGTAAACCTAAAATAATTAAAAATGTGTAATGATATTCAAAAAATGGTCTTCTACAATTATGTCCAGTAAGAAATTTAGAGTCTAATAAGATCAACATGATTTTTGATGAATAGTAAATTATGAATAGTGATTTTATGATTAGGATTATTAATGTGTCCAAATGGATTAGTAATCTCACTTAAAGAAAGTATTAATATAATCTAGGCACCTTGATTAAGTTATGTGATTCAATAAAATGGTTAAATAACGGTTTCATAAATTATTATTCAAGTATTTGTTTTTTCGAGTGAATAGTGTTTTTTAATTAAAAATAAAATTACAAATATTTAGAAAATTATTTTTATAAAATGGATTTCATTTTTGAACTTAGAGCATCGATATTATGTTAAGGTAATTTTTGGGGATTTTTCTGAAAAAAATCAATTTTTGGTGAATAGTGTATTTATTTAAAAATTAAATTTAAAATATTTAGAAAATTATTTTTATAAAATGGAGTTCATTTTTGGAATCAGAGCATCTATATTTGGTTAAGGTGAAATTTTTGGATTTTTCTGAGAAAGTTGAATTTTCGATGAATAGTGAAAATACAGTTTTTCAGTTACGGGTATTTAATGACACCATTAAATGATGTATTAAGTATGTAATCAATATGGCCGACTTATGAATAGTAATATAAGGTATGAGGTGTCCCAAGTGTCCAATACCATGGGCAAATACCATGAGCAATCCCAGGGTTTTTCCAAAACCACCAATGAGGTGTCCCTTGGGCATTAATGCCTTATCCCCTCACTTTCCCTATAAATACCAAGAAATCCTCTCATCCATTCGACTCCCCACTCTCCCCCAAAGAAGTTCTGGGCTCATTACCTCCAAAGGAGTCCTCCCAAGGTTCCCCCAAGCCCTCAAGGTCCCAACCATTGAGTTTTAAGAGTGACGTTTTAAGGTAAGGGATCCGACCTCTCTGTTTCTTTTCTAGTAATCTCTTTTATGTCATTTCTTTTATGCTCCATGTTCTTATGTTAAAGGATGTTCTTTTATATTCCTCTTACAGCCCTTTTAATGTTCATATAATTAGAGACCCCCTCTTACTCCCATTATTTCGTTTTATGAATGTTTAAGTGGCGCCGTTAGGTTGCCGAAATTTTTGTAACGAATTCTTTCACCCTTCTCGTTTTCAAGTTCTACTTTCATGTCAAGTCATTCAAGTTCCTTTTTATTATGTTGGGGTATGATATCTATATCTATCATACTGATCTTTTATGATCATATTATTAGAGACCCCATTTGATCTCTTCAATTCAGTATTTTGAAGTTTTAAGTGGCGCCATTAGGTTGCCGAATTTTTAAGTGGTTCTTTCACCCTTCTCGCTTTCAAGTTCTACTTTCATGTCAAGTCTTTCAAGTTCCTCTTTATTATGTTGGGGTATGATCTCTATATCTATCATAATGATATTTTATGATCATTTTATGAGAGACCCCATTTTATCTCTTCAATTCAGTATTTTGAAGTTTTAAGTGGCGCCATTAGGCTGCCGAATTTTTAAGTGGTTCTTTCACCATTCTCGCTTTCAAGTTCTACTTTCATGTCAAGTCTTTCAAGTTCCTTTTTATTATGTTGGGGTATGATATCTATATCTATCATACTTATCTTTTATGATCATATGATGAGAGACCCCATTTGATCTCTTTAATTCAGTATTTTGAAGTTTTAAGTGGCGCCATTAGGCTGTCGAATTTTTAAGTGGTTCTTTCACCTTTCTCCTTTTTCAAAGTTCTAATTCCATGTCAAGTCTTGAAAGTCCCTTTTTATTATGTTGGGGTATGATCTCTATATCTATCATACTGATCTTTTATGTTCATATTATGAGATACCCTATTTGATCTCATCAATTCATTTTGGGTTGAAGTTTATGTGACACCGTTAGGCTGTCGAGTTTTCATAAGAGAAATATTATTTTTGTCTTCCTTTCATGTTCTTCATTTCATATGGTATACTTCCAAATTTCATTACCATTTTATTAAATCCATTATATTCTGTCCCTCTACTTTTTTATGGGTCATTTATGAATGTTTGACCTATTTCCCCTCTCTTTTCAGCGTTTTCTAAAACCCTGTAACGTAGTCGTTGTGCTGCAGAATTTTCGTCTCAAAATGCCTCTCTCTTTTTCTCAAAAATTATTTTATGTTATTAAGTGAATACTCAAAGCTCTTATTTATACAGGGGTATTCACATATATATCAAAATTTTCTATTTTTAATTCTGGGATTTACATACATGAAACCCTTTTTCCCATTCCATAGGTTTAAAGTGACATAAATATCATGTCTGTAATGCAGTTTTTAAAAAGTTATGATTATGAAATGAAACCCATTTCTTTTATGCTATATGGGTTGTTTATGAAATTATTGATGATGATATATGTGGCTCAAATTATAATAAAGACATGTCAAGGGTGCGCCCAGATATCGCTCCAATGCATTGGGTAAAGACTTAATCTCTAGAGATGACCTTTTAGACTGATACCTTGGTGAATAACCTTGGTAATTTTTAATGAAACCTTGGGGATGGAACTTGGTGAAACGAAATGATTGTCAATATTAAATGTTGTAGCCACATCTTCAAGTTATGAAAAATGTTATTTTTATTATGATATATCTCATGATTTCATTCTCATGCCTTAAAGTTCTTTTCATGACCTTATTGAAGTATCTCAAGTTCACATGTAAAATGTTTCTCTTGTTTCCCATACTGGGCCTTCTGCTCACCCTTTCTTTTGATGAATGTCCCTAGGTTATGAGATGAAGTAATGAACCTAGGATGAATATGAGGAGAAGCCTTTAAAGTGTTTAAGAATAATGTTTTATGTTTTCATGTTTTAAGTTCTTAGTTTCCAAGACACTAAACCTTAAAGATCCTAGGTTTTGTAAAATGTAATGAAAGTTTATGTGATAAAAGGCGGGATGCTATATCTACACCGTCATTTGAAACAAATAGCCTCTAACACCTTCTACCATTGCATCCAAGTGCAAGGTGGCCAACTCTCCCATCGCTTTCCAAGAATCATTGGATTCCCAAACCACTTCCTTATGTGATTTCCTGCTCAAGGCATTAGCCACAACGTTTCCCTTACCTTCAGTGTAAGAGTTCTCAAAGTCATAGTCTTGGAGGAACTCGACCCATCTCTGCTGCCGTAAGTTCAGGTCATGCTGAGAGAAGATATAACGCATGCTCTTGCAATCTAAGAATACCACAAAGCGCTCCCCAAAGAGGTAATGTCGCCACAACTTCAGTGAGAACACTACTGCTGCAAGCTCCAGGTCATGGGTGGCATAGTTATGCTCGTGAGGGCGCAACTACCTAGACCCATAACATATCACTCTCTTCTTATGCATTAGCACGCACCCTAGAAAAAGGCCAGAAGCATCACAAAACACCTCATACAACAACCCTTCCTCTGGAAACCTGAGTACGAGATCACTAACCAACTTCTTCTTCAGGTAGTAAAAAGTCTTCTGGCACTTCTCGCTCCATAGGAAGACCTGGTTCTTCCTAGTCAAAGCTGTTAATGGAGCAGCAACTCGAGAGAAGTCCGAAACGAACCTCCGATAGTAACCTGCTAACCCTAGGAAACTACAAACTTCTGCCACGCTCTTGGGTGCTGCCCAAGAAACAATTGCCTCCACCTTCAACAGGTCCACTGACACTCCATGCTGAGACACCACGTGCCCAAGGAAGTGTATTTCTTGCATCAAGAACTTACACTTCGACAATTTCCTGTAAAGCTGGTGGTGTCGAAGGACTTCCAAGAATTCCCGGAGATGCTTAACATGCTCCTCCTTTGATCTTGAGTAGATCAGGATGTCATCGATAAACACAATGATGAACCGATCCAGAAACTCCCGGAATACAAAGTTCATAAGTCCCATGAACACAGCTGGTGAATTCGTAACTCCAAACGGCATCACTACAAACTCGAAGTGCCCATACCTGCACCTGAAAGCCGTCTTCGAGATGTCACTGTCCTTCACCCTCAGCTGATGATATCTCAATCGTAGATCAATCTTAGAAATCCAACCTGATCCCCTCAACTGGTCAAAGAGATCATCTATCTTTGGAAGGGGGTAATGGTTCTTGACTGTTACCTGGTTTAACCTTCGGTAGTCTATTCATAACCTGATACCACCATCTACCTTCTTTATGAACAAAACTAGAGCACCCCACGGCGACACGCTGGGTCGAACAAAACCCTTCTCCATCAGATCGTCAGTCTGAATCTGCAACTCCGGCAACTCTGAAGGTGCCATCCGATAAGGGGCCATCGAAATCGGACGGACACCAGGCTGTAAGTCTATCCCGAACTCAACATCACGTCGGGGGGGGGGGGGGGGTAGAGTCACAACCTCCTTAGGGAAAACATCGATGAACTCCCCAATAACCTATGGGACATCCACCATCTCTGTATCAGCTGAAACCACTCATAACCCGCCTAAAAAAGAAAGGAGAGGCTCCACACTCCGAATTCCCACCTGATAGCTCCTCTCACCAAAAAAAGCTACACGTTGCCCATCCACGTCGAAAAACACGACTCTTCTATGGAAGCAGTCGATAACGACACTAACAGAAAACAACCAGTCAATGCCTAGGATGATATCGTATGGCTGCATCTGTAAAAGAAGAAGATACCCACTAGATCGATGTGGTCCCAACGTCATCCCACATCCCCGGAAAACACAAGATACGCTGGTCTGGCCTCCAACTGGTGTACTCATCACTAGTGGTACAGAAAGTCTCTCAACTTCTAGTCCCAAAGAATGGTCTAGAACCAGTGCAAAAAAGGAGTGTGAAGCTCTTGAATCAAACAAAGCAGAAATGAGAGTGATGAACAAACAAATCATTCCTCATACCACCTCTGGTCCTGCTGGAGCTGCCAACTGTGTTGCGTGCAACTGTCCACACCCAGTTCCTATGCCTCTCTGATGTCGTCCACCTCCCCGACCATGCCCTGGTCGAGGTCCCTGAGAAGCACCCTGAGGTCTTCTTCCTCCCGCAAAGTCTGCCCTCGGAGGAGCATGGTCCTGCTGCTGTTGGAAGGGCCTCATCGGCAACTGGTACTGCTGAGGTGGGCGCTGAACCTGCCCACCTCCACCGTACTGAGCTCGGGTCGGGCACCGACTCTGAATGTGCCCGAAACCTCCACCATAAAACACTTCAGTCCTGGGCTCATGGAAAAGGGATGAGGACCTGAATATCTGAACTAGAACTGCGGGGGCCTGCTCCCCACTGGCCTGAACCTAGAAGGTCCCATCGCAGGAGACCTGCTGCTGACTGCCTTCCCCTTCGACGAAACTGGATGAAACCCCTCATGTGGTGCACCTCCCAGTGAGTGCATCCTCTCTACAACCTATACCTTCTTATGTACTGCCAAGTACGTTAGATGGGTGAAGGGGGTGATAGCATACTCGAGCAAAGGACGAAGGGCCTCCTCCAAACATCTCGCCTGAGACTCCTCATCTAGAAAGAGATCTGGAGAAAAGTGTAGGATATCCTTGAACTTGATCCCCAACTCTCATACAGACATACTCCCCTGCTGGAGGGAGAGTAACTTCTTCCGCTTCTCTGCCTTGATCATGGAAGAAAGGAATTCCTCTCAGAATTCCTTCTCAAAGTTAGCCCAAGGAACCTCTGCCTCTTTCCTCCCTCCAAGGTAGAGCATCCACCACTGTCGCGTCGCACCTCTTAGCTGACTGACTGCTAGGGGAACTCAGTACTCCATCAGAGCATGGATCAAGGTAAAAGCGATCCCTAGATCCTCAAGACACCCTTTCGTCTCTGTATCCAAAGTACTACCCTCGTACTTCTTGAGGGTTTTCCGCTGGAAAGAACCGAGAGTCTTCTACCACTGGCTATCTTCCTCCTCTCGGTCAATCCTCAACTGATCGACCGCCTGGATCTGTTGGGCCTCGGCCATCTGAGTCACCCGGGGATGACGTCCAGGTCCCATAGCTGTATGGTAAACAACGATCGCTTAAGCCAAATTAGTAAGGAAATTTTGCAGGGTTTCATTTTATCATTTTAATCAATTTGTTTCCCAGAACACCCAAATCAAGTAAAACACAATTATGATGATGCATGTACCTTCCGTAGGGTCTCTACCCTATAATCAATATAGTCTCACTTGGTCGTTCGGTAGGCTCAGAGTCCTTGCATTGGATCACGGGGGCCCCGAAAATCTTGTGTCCTAGCCGGTCTTCCCTGGCCTATGTCACGCACCATGATTAAACAACACTGTTTCCCTAACATCCCATGCAATCCTCACTGTGCCTAACTCCAAACTCCATCATATCTCTCAACCATAACCTCTGATACCATTATGTCACGACCCCCTCCCACCAAAGATGCCCCTCCTGAGCCGGAAATGGTGAAAGGGAGATAATGACCCCTGAGTCCCGCCTCCAGTAGGCCCCGGGGTGGCGACTAGCACCAAGGGTATGATTTTTCACAAATATGGGAGGCATTACCCTTTTTATTATTTAATATCAGGAAATAGGACAAGTCAACCACAAAAAAGGAAAAGAACAAGTGTATAGAAATAAACCCAAACCAATCCCACATGCATGTTTAAATAGTTCTGAAATAAGGTACAAGTACAAGAAAGCTCAAAAAGTACAATACCAAAAGAAACAATAGTACAAAAACTGCAACAACTCCAACTGTCCCGACTAGTAGGGTCCCACACGGACCTGGTAGTCCTCCTGGAAACCTGAAAGTAAACGTAGGGTGAGAATACAAGTATAATCAGTAGGGAAACCTAAAGCTCTCGTGCACAAGTGGGGAGACATCCTAATGTCCCGTGAGAACAACAAAAGAAACCTAGCAAGGATTTCTATCCACCGAACCTCACCATCCACATTCACCAAAACACAATCAAAACAGGTAGTAGTATATAAGAACAAGAGTATTGGGTACCCCACACCTTTTCCCCCCACTAGCTAGCTGATCTTCCTAACGGCAAACGTCCTGACGCTACCACACTCTTTCTGCCCACATACACCTGGGCCTCACAACCACGTATCCCGCCCGCACACACCTGGGCCTCACAACCACGTATACCTACCACACACACCTAGGCCTCAAAACCACGTATCCTACCCGCACACACCTGGGACTCACAACCACGTATCCCGCCCGCACACACCTGGGCCTCACAACCACGTATCTCGCCCGCACACACCTGGGCCTCATCCCGAATGTTCTTGGGAAATAATAAAAGCTGCCCGAAGAGTCTTGGGATAAACCACCCCAATCGAAACCTACCCGAAGAGTCTTGGGTGTAAGGTCACCTCAAGCCATCACAACCTAGGGAAGGAGCAGGAAGGAGCTAGTAACTAAGGGGAAAAACACCCTCTCCCATGAAATGGGAGTGTTCGGTACTAAGTGCTCAACATGGGTGGGGTGCGATAAAACACAATGATACAGATATATATATATATACCAAACACTCAGCCCAACCTATGGCTTCTAATCCAAGAACTGATCACGTTCATCGACACTGCTACTACGAAGCATGCATATAACAAACAACCCCGACCCCATTTAGATTTTTATGTTTCAACAGAATCAGTTTATTAGTTCCTTAACTACTGGGAAACTATCCACAACTAACCACATTGATCATTCGTAAAACATATCCCTGCCATCCACAAATCAAGTTAGGAGAACACAACCAAGTCATTCTTATTAACTAACCAACCCCATTAACTATTATTCCCATTCCACTATCTTGCCCCACCATTCATTATCTTTTTAACTTTTATTTATTAATCAAAACCCATAGTTCATTCACATTCAAACCTATCGCTGCATCCCCGCTTCCAACCACCATAACCACAACCACAACATAAATCATCATCCCTTGATACCATTCATCACAACCCCGCTGCCCATTACTGACATAGCATTCACACCAACCCACAACCAAGCCAACCGCATCCCCACTACTTACTTGATCCACAACAACCCACAGAAACACACCCCATCACATAAATTAACCCCAACAGCACCCACATGTTTATTATTTCATTTTGGTTCAACCGGGGTGATCACACAAGGGTTCCAGATTTTCATTTAATAAGACAACTTTACGTGACTAACCAATTTCCACATTCCATGTAGTTTCCATCCATAACGGTCTAGAAAGATAGGGAATAATTTAATTTTTCAAGAAAAGGCCCCCAATGACCATGATTTTTAGTAGACATAATCCTATTCAATTCACAACATAAAAACACAGGATATAAAATAAAAAGGTAACTGAATTTAAAACTTCCTGTCCCCATTATATAATCCATTTATTATATTTATTAAAAAGTTTCAAAACTGTTTCACATAAAAAAGAGGACACCCACCCCGCATGTTGCAAAAATTAGAGAGACGAAGGTAAGATCCCTACTTCAACAGGTTCTGATCACAATGCTCCCCCGTATCAACTTTAGAAAACATTCGTCGGCGTCCGTTGCTTCTAGAAAGACCCGGAAAAACCTCCTTGGGTGGAATCTGGGAAGGAAAGGAAAACAGATCAAATCTCATAAGTTCCTCCTCATTGTTACGATCCTGTTTCCGCTGACGGTTCTTAAATCGGAGCTCAGACGAAGAAGTTATGGAAGAAAAAGAAGCCTTCGAGTCTCTTGGGAGAGCTCTGCTCAGAGGAAAGGGGAGAAGAGGGGTGTGTTGAAAAGGAGGAGGGGACCCCTCTTTTTATAGGCATGAAAAACAAAATTACACGGCGTGTAATTTATGGTACACGACGTGTACTTGGAAATTTCACGCGGCCACCACGCGGCTTCCAACACGGCCTTCAACGCGGTACGCAGCCGTTGACTGGTCAACACATGGTTTGAGGGTAACGCGTACGTGGGGAGGGACTACATGGCGTGTAGTATTGGATACATGGCGTATAATCATTTATTTTACATGGTAAAGACATGGCCTTCAACACGGGGTATACCTGGTGAGGGGGTACATGGCGTGTACTAACACTACACGGCGTGTAGTTTCAAAATTCTGAAAAGTGTGGGAAAAGTCCATTTTACCCTCCAGAACACTTCAAGACCCTCTTTTTGACAAAGGAATGGGCTGGAGAGGTCCAGGCCATTACACTGAGTTTGGAATATACAAGGGGCTTTAGAGGTGAGAGTAAGGGTCAGATTTAATTCCCTTTTATAAGAGGGAGGAGGGGCACTTTAGAAAGGCATTGAAATGTTATTTTATTATAAAATTATTTTTGGTTTAAAATGGTAAAAATGTCATTTATTTAAAATATAAGATGATATTTATTCGAAAAACTCTCAACCAATTGTTTTTAGATAAGTATAGATTACAAATGTAACCTTATCTTTTAGCTTTAACCATTAATTAACTAATTTGACTCTTACCATGTCTTCTTGCATTTTCATACTATATGGTTAATATAGTTACTATAAAATGATAATGAAACCTAAAGTGGTTAATTAATGAAATTCAAAATTTTATATAATTCATTTGGACAAATATTAGATTTTATGACTATTATATCCTTTAATAAAATATTATTTGTTTTAAAAACTCATTTATGTCAATTTTATATTATTCATATCATGAATTTTTTAAGAATCGACAAAAACATGATTCTTTCAAAAAAAATTCATTAATTCAAATATAAAAAGTCATAATATTCCATAAAATTAGTGGATGGAATAAATGTTTTCAAAATTAATTTTTTTAATACTTATAATCTGATTTATTTAAATCATTCATTAATAAGGTAGTCACTACATCATCATTGTGTCATAAATAAATTTATTTATTAGATTTATAAAAAATATAAATAAAATACCATGATATAGAAAATAGTTTTAGATTTCTAATGAATATTTATATTAGAACATATCAATTATATAACCCCTTATAAAAATTATTTTACTAAAAGATATATGTTTATATAACATTTTTATTTACATTAAATTAATTATTATAAAATGTCATTTTCACATCAAAGTGTCTCCTTGGGGTCCCAAAATAAACCCAAGGATTCCCATGGTCGTTTAGTTTTCATAATATAGGATTATTACACATGTCAGGGTAGTTTAATATAATTATAATATTATTTTCTACCCTTATTTACCAGATTTTCCCTTTAACCATGGTAAATAAAATAATTATTGAAGTTTCTATTCATAATATCTAAAAATAAAAGGTAACTATTAAAACAATTTATAAATAATGATTATAAATATGGGATCCATTTTTTAAAATTTAAAATATTTAAGTTTTAATAATTAATTTTAAATTAATTCCCATTGTTGAAACCAAAAAGATGGTTTTTAAGAAGTAATAACTTTCAAAAGATTGACATGTATTTATGTCCAATTTAATAGTTAAATTATTTCCAATGACCATATTTGGATTAAATGATAAAAATATAATATTATTAAACTTTAAAACCAATTAAAATTACAATATAACAATAAAAATAAATTATATGAAAAGATAGTTTTGACTTAAAATGAGGTATCTTTCACTATTCATTTTAAAAATGAACTTTATCAGATATTACCAAAAATTTAACCAAAGTAAATTTTGATTCCATGATTCTATAAAAGAAGTTTATTTTGTCAAATATAACCTATAAAAGTGACAAAAACTATATTTAAAATGGTTTCACCATCATAGGGCGGTAAACCGTCATTTTAAAAATATTAGAGTATTTCATGCTTAAAATCAGATTAATTCTTATTTTAAGCCTCTAAAATTTATTGGATAAATTTAAAGACATTTAATAAACATCTATAATCATATTTTTTTATTTATATTCATTCCCACCAATACAACGACTAGGATTTAACTACCATTTATAATAATAATATTATTATATTATTTTTCGGTATAACTCAAAGTGGTGTGCAACATAAGATTTCAGAGAAACCCCTTGTTGCATGTCGAGTATGCTATCGAAAAAATCACCCCTTTAACTTAAAATTAATATATTATTCATAAGTATTAATATAAATAAAAATTTATTATTCTATAATTACCTGAGTTGTTACAACCACTCCTACTTCTTAAGAGCCAAACCAGACATGGTTATCTTGCACTGTTAGGAAAAACTATATGCAGAACATGCATGCTAAAATTCATATACACTACTGATTTGGAAGTAATTAATTAGATTATGTGTGTTTTTTTCAAACCATGTGTTGAACATGTGAATTCCATCTACTGAAAATTATAGAGTCCTCGCACAGCCTTATGCCCCCACCCATACGGTTTGTTAAACTATGCCTATTAGAAAAGTAGAGAACATGTTTTATAATTGGAGGCATCATGGTTTACTGAAACCATGTTCCTTAGTATGTTTATCTATAAAACATGTTTTTTAGCCTTTTATGAACCTGAAACCCAAATGAATTCCTGATACACTTGATTAACATTAATACACATATAAAAACAATGTCCCAAGCCTAGGAAAAACTCATAATTAAGTTCTATTTATTGAGAAAAGAGTTGTTATTGACACCATACTCAAAAAAGTCGAAATAGGTGAGGAATTTAACTATATCTAAAAACCTTAGATGTTACTCATTTATAATTTTACCTCGTTATTTTGAAAAAATTTATTTTCCCAATATTTTTTGGTTTTTTAGTTTTTAAATGTACCCAAAGAAAAGGAAATTTTCCCTATTTTACATGAAATATTTTAAATGTTCTGTTATAGGTATTTTCATCTTTGTGAAAATACTATAATTTTTCTTATGCTTCACTAGGGATATGATTTTATAACAATATTAAATTTCTTTCTATGAATGATTTGTGATGATGTTTCAATGATATTTTGAGGTGAATAATTTGTTTTTCAAGGTAAAACAAAGCTGTAAAGGTTTTGATGAAATACAAGAATCAATGTGTTTTGTTTCATGATATGGTACATAAGAATTATTTATAAAAATGGTATTGTAAAGTAAACCAATATACTTAAGTTATATTTTATTATATTTGATGGGATGGTCTGTTGTATCCCTATAATGCATTGGGTAATGAGACGTATTTAACTAAATGGAAGTTACTCCTAATAAATGACAAAGTTATTTTACTCCTAAGAGATGATAGAGCTTACCAGTGATTAGATATTCATAATAGATATTAGAAATATCATGTTTGGTGATTCCATGATCAATGCTTGATGTTATAATATTACTATATTGTTTTTAAATGTTTTTATGAGTTATAATGGATCCTTTTCTCGTGGATTATTTTCACCTAGATCATGATTGTTTAATTATATGCATCCTAGATTATGTTTAATCATTATTCCATGTATCATGAATTAGGATCCAGGTTTTTATAGGTAATATGTATCTTGTTTTATAATGATACACTCTGATTATGTCATCATAACCTTATTGTGATCACTAATGAAATTCAATTTTAAATGCTTATTTTTACCCTTTCTAAGAATTTGAGATCATCCTTATTATGTTTTTTATTTACATAGGTTATGAATATTGATGTTAAATGAATAATGCTATGAAAGTTTTCATTTTTGAATAGTATTTTTAGAGATGTTGGAGATTTATTTTTTAAATAGGAAAAGTTGGGCATGGTAGAAAAAATGATCAATTAAGTACATGGGTATTTTTATGTAAGAGTTTTCCCCAATTCAATTAAACTATAAACCAAAAAGGTTCTTAGATATCTATGTGAATGAATATTTTTAATTGATATTATATGTTTTTGATGACTAATATTGGGCCACATTTATTAGTATCAAATCCAATATATTAAATAATATTTTTATAACACATGATCCAAGAGGGAGGGTCTGATACTATTATATATAAAAACTATAAGATCCCTAAGTATTTATTTTTATATGTGACCAAAACATTAAACATAGAATGTAAGTTGAGTAACTTTAAACCTTAAAATAAGATATTGAATATACCCCATGGATGAGGAATATTATGGATGATGCACTGAGTACGAAGACTCAATATTAGGTTATTCAAGTGGCTTGTAGTGAGTGGAAACTGATCAGACTCTTCAACAAGATAAATCCAATTGTCTAGTAGTATCATGGAAGAGTAAACCTCATAATACTAAGACTTAACACCTCACTCCTTGAGTGGGTGAAGAAGTGTTAGTTGTCTACATATTATTTTCTAGTGATGAGGGGAAATATATATGGTGGGGTTATTTCACTAGATTGGAAACTAGATGAGGATGATATTATTTAGGATTAAGGATGTGTGTTAGTCCCAATGAGCATGTGGGATGAATTTTTTTCTAGAAATAGATGGAAATAAAATTAGAATAGGGGAGAGGAGGGGGGTGATTTCTAAAAGAAAAACAAACTATAATTTTTAACTAAATCAATGATTTCGTTTATAAGAGTTAATAAAAATATAGTACAAATTCAAATTAGAGTTATTAAAATTAGTATAAAATAAATGATTAGTAAAACTAAAAATTAGTATGGAAAAGATAGCATATTTTTAGAATAAAACAATAACATAATAATTAAAAAAACCACAGATTAAATGAAATAAAATATCATACTCCTTAAAAAGATGTTATTAAAACCAAAATATTAATCTAATGATTAAAGAGGATCATTAAATTAGATCTAAGGTGTCCTACTTCTAACTTGGAAGTCCCTTGATGAATTACTAGAAGAGACAAACTTCAATCACCAGAAACTTCCTCAAAATCATGGTTATAAATATATTCCTAGACCAATAATCTTAATTTCAACCTAATAGAAACAACATCTTTCCTTGTCCTAGAAGCCACTCGATAAACATGATGACAAAAACATTCTACAATAGACTAGAAACTCCTTGATCTCCTTAATCATAAAAAAATAACTAAATAATAAAATTTAGAGATTTAAAATAAAATAAACACAATGAAGATCTTAATAGAACACTTAGAATGTAAATTAAAACAAATATAAGTAAAAAAATAAAAAAAATTATATACTTCAAAAAATTGAAATATTTAAAATAAAGTAATCTTGTACTAATCCATGAATATATAGCTCTATTTATAGACTATTCTATAATATTAAAATTCTGAAAATATTAGGTTTAAAACTCTATATTCTAATATATTAAAAAAAGTGTAATACCTCATGATGAATTCAAAATAGTTTCACTACATCACTCTCTCATCCAACAAAATCAATCCAGATAAAACTTAGTTTATTTAAAATAAGTTCATAAAATTTACATTATACACATAAGAAAACATAAAATAATTTCATTTTAAATATGATTTATAGATAAGTGTATTATGACTTTAAAATAAAGGATTAAAATAAGTAATTAGATCAATAATATCTCCCTTTTGGAAAAGAACAAATTATATAAAATGAAATTGTTAATATGGTTAACATAAAAAATAAATACTTCCTTTGAACATAAAAGAGGTGGATTTCATCCACTTTTGATCATATCATAAAAAACTCATTCCCCCCCCCCCCAATTAATGAAAATATCCCCTTGATATATTGAAAAAACACATTGGAAAACATAAAAAATTTCACCCACTAAGATCTCTTCCCCTAAAGAAATATATTCCTCAAAAGAAATTATTCATAAAATCACCCATTTGAGATTTTTAAAAGGAAATATTAAATGGAAGGATTTTAATAATGATTATCCCCCATTAAATCAAATATAAATATTAGTTTATTTTACTTGGAAAAAATACACGATGTTAGAGAATAAAGTAAATATCTACATATAAAAATGATAAGAAATTTGTACCTTTCATAAGTTATCTCTTGATACCTATAAGTGACCTTCTTCTTACGAAGATTATTTTAGAGTATGTTCAAACAAAATTTTCTTATCTTTTGAAGTATAACATGGATTCATGTAGAAAATTTAATGAAAACTTATATATTTATTTTTTATTAAATATGTATATCCATATCTTAAATAAGTTGAATTAAATAATATTAGAGCAGAAAAATATAAGTTTTTTTTTGTAAAAGTTGAACTAAAATAGTAATAGGATGAAATGTTTTTCCATATGATATGTAAGATTTTATAAAATCATTAAAGAAGAAATTATGGGTGAAAATATTAGAGTGTGAAGGTATAAAAATCCATTAGGGTTTATATAAAAGTGTTAAGAATATATAAAACTATATAAAGTTTAAAAAAATTGTCGAATTTAAGAAAGGCAAGTAACTTATCTTGAATGATATTTTTTATAATTTAATTTTTTAAAAAATAATCTTTACCCACATAAAAAGTTATCATAATTCTAAAATAAATAATATACTCCCTATTTTTTAAGAGGTTTTTCAAGTTTTTGTGATATTTAGAAAAACAATTCGATGCTATGATCACTTTAATATGATCAAACCTAACTTTTGTTTAATATATTGAAATGTATCAAAATTTAAAGGTTTAGTTAAAATATTAGAAGTTTATCTTGAGTTCTGATAAAATTGATAATTATATCTTCTTTTTTCCATAAGAGTTTATGTATTATATATATGTTCTTTTCACAAAATTTATGTATTGGGTTTTTAAAAAAAGAAATAGAAATAAGGTTATCACAACTAATTGATGTTTGGGTGAAACATACACCCAAATCATGAGTCTTTGTTTCATACAAAAAAATTTAGAACAAAAAATTCTAGCTAAAAAATATTCAATTTTTATAGTGGAAAGTAATATAGAGTGATGCTTCTTGCTAGACCAAGAAAATAAATCTTCTCCTAGAAAATGAAATTTACCAAAATTACTCTTCCCATATAACATATGACCTTCAAAGTCGGTATCTAAGTAACTATTAAGAATAAAATTAATTTCAGAATAATAAAATAGGGCAAGTTCAGATATTCATTTTAGATAAAATAAAATATTATTAACTTCATCTAAATGTGATTAATTTATATTTTATTGAAATATATAATAAAAATATACTGAAAACATAATGTCAATTAGACTGGATGTAAGAAATAGTAATATTCCAATCATACCTCTGTAAAGTTTTTGATCAACTGGTTACCTAAATTCATTAAGATCATGTTTGATAGATGTTCTTATCAGAGTACATAAAATTGAAGAAATTTTGAAACCAAAATTATTTAATAAATCTATGATATATTATATTAAGTTAAAATATTTCCTTTCAGTTTCATAAATTTTTTTAAACCAAGGAAAATATTAATCTTACCCATCATTCTCATCTCAGAATCACTTTTCATATCTATAAAAAACTTCCAGAATGAAATTTATGAGTTAATCCAAAAATTATTTCATAGACAAAAATTTTAACAAAAATGTTGTCTTTAAAAAATTATCTAATAAAATTTTTTGGATCTATATTTCATTTAAGAAATTCAATTTGAAGTAAAAATCCATCTAACCTATCATACTAGTCTCTTGGAGAGTATTTATGGCTATAGAGATCTGTGTAAAGTTTATATACATTTTTCAGAAATTTAACCTCTTCAAAACAAGGGTTTGTTTAATATAAACTTCATCTAGGACATATTCATTAAGAAAAATAATTTCAATATCTAATGGTGAAAAAATATCTCTGTAATATATTCCTTCTTACTCAAAATAACTTTAAGTAATAATCCTTTCTCTATTACTTAACATTATTCAATTTTCATTGCACTAAATTTTAAAAACCAATTTTATACCTATCATTGAATGTTCTTTAGGATGATCAAATAAATACCCAAATCTATTATATTCAAATTTATTGAGTTTTTATAACATAAAAACTATCCAAATTTTATCACAAAAAGTTATATCTACCATTTTATACTTTAATTGATATTGAAATTTATGGGGCTCACATTAATTTCATAAAGAACTATGAATTTTGACTATTTTATCTACATTTCAAATTATATTATTAATGGTATGATTACTTAAGATCGATTGGTTTCTAGGTAAAATATAATATTGTTCCTTAACTACTATTTACAATTATTCCATTTAAGTTACTTTAAAAAATTAAAATTCCATTCGAATAACTTTTATAGGATTTACTACTAGTTCTTGTAGTTTAGGTATTGATAAATGAACAAAATAAATCTCCAAAAAACCATTTGTAGTATTAACATATAAACATTTTATAAAAACAAAAGGACTGATTTATTTCAATTTTACATGAATTATTTCCTCAAAAACATTAGTTAATTTATAGATAACATGATAGACCTTTCTAGTTTCTGAATAAAAAAATAACTTCATTATCCTTGGGATTAAAATTATGAATTTAATCTTTAGTTTTAAAAATGAAAACTGTAAACCGGAAAAATATAAAGTATGAAAGTTTTTGTTTTCTTATGTTCTAAGACTCATAAATATATTTATTTAAAAATGGATTAAGTAAATAAAAATTTATCATATATAAATAATTACCCATGATTTCAACCCCAAAATTCATTGCAACATAACATTCATTAAAAAAGAAGAATTATATTTCTACATTTAACCACACCATTTTTTAGGTCTTCTAGATTATGAGAAGTTATAAGTAATAAATTTCTTACTACAAGTATGTTTCAAAATATATATATAAAAACTGACCAAACATGATCACTAAGGATAGTATTCAAAGTTATGGTTTTCTCATTTTTAATATAATAATGAAAACATTTAAAATAAATGAAATCATTAGATTTTCATATGAAAAAATATACGAAAGTAAATCTAGTGTAATCATTAACTATGATGTACACACAGTTTTTAACACTGATACTTGTAGTTTATGTAGGACTAAATAAATACATGTACACTAACTATAAATATTAAGACATTTATACCTAACCAATAGTTTCAAAACTAGACTTATGTTTCTTACCAAATTAATAAGGATGAAAAAATATACAGGAGTTAAAATTATGTTCTAGTAGATTCCGGGTATAACCTTTACTAGAATTTTAGCTAAAAAATAACATTATAGTGTCCTAGTATTCTATTCTAAAGCTAAGATAAATCTTTAGTTACAATTAAATAAGGGAGGTTATGATGTATAAGGTATTCTAAGTCTATTATGTTTATATTCTAATGCATATCAGTAGATATAATAACATTCCTTCTAAAATTTGAACAATACATGTATCATTCCAAAATTTTAGAAGGAAATCCTCATTAAATATCTAACTAATGCTGATAACGTTATTCTTAAGTCCTAAAACTTATAAACCATTATAATTTAATATTTCTACCAAGAAAAGTTACTTCACTAATTCAGATGATTTCACCTCACACATTTTCTCCAAATGAAACTCCCCATCATTTAACTTTTCATGTTTCAAAAGATAGAATTTTATATTTTCATATATCAATATAAACCACTAGCCTTGTAACACTTGTTCTTGATACTGTTACTCAACCTTTTTTTTCTAAAATTAATAAATCTAAGTTGTAACCCAAATTACATAGATCTAATTACGTTATAAAATAAATCTTTAGGATTCCACATATGTTAAACTCTTCTATGTTGAAATAATATAAGATATTTTAATATAAAATATATATTAAATCCAAAAGATTGAACTCAATTTAAATAATATCTATTTTTATAATGACCCCTCTTTTAAAATTAACACAAAAGGTGAACTTTTAGAAACACAGTTATTTGAATAAAAATGTGATTTACTTGAATTATAAACTATTATAGAATTTATTATAGATTGTTTCAAATATTTATATAGCTTATAAAAATTATCCATACTGAAAGTAAAATTATAAAAATTATTTGTTAATGCCATAAATTTAGATTTTAATTTCATAAATAAATTCTGATTATTGGATATTGAACTAGAACTAGATTTCAAATCTAATTATGATGAACATTTAGAAATATTAGAAGTATGTTTTGAAATTCTACTATTTTATTCAGAAATGTAGACATTAAACAAATCATAGTCTTTCATGAACTTAGTATTTTTTATTTCCACGATATTCACATATCTCTTAATTCTCAAAATGGCAGTATATTTTCCTTATTTTCTAAAGGAGTAATTTTTTTATCTTTAGAATAAGTTGAAATAAATTTATTATTTGAATAACTAGGAATGTTAGAGTTAAAAGTTAAATTTATAAGAAATCTAGTAGTTACCCTATCCATAAATCATTTATCATTTTTAAGTATGTTTATATAAAACCCAATATTTTTTTACTACTATCAATATCTTTTGAAGAACTATCAAAAGTAGTATCTCCACAATTTCAGTCCAACTGTCTAAATATTTTAATCTATTATTTCCTATAATTTTTTTTAATTCTTAGATTTACTTTAATTCCTTTTAAATCTTGTATAATAATGAATAATATGGCCTAGATTATTCTATCCATAATAAATCACTTTAGATGTGTCTTTTTTTTATACATGTTCTTCCAATAATTTCTATAATCATATTGGAAATTATTCTTCCCAAGTATATTGTTTATCCTTCTCACAAATTGAGATATTTCATTACCCCTATCATTATATTTACTATAATCTAAATTATATTTACATTTATTATTTAAAATATTAATGTTTGAAATATTGGATCTAGAATTAATAACACTGAACGTAATAGTACCATATGTAGATGAAAAATATACCCCATTATCCATTTTAACTTTTCTGTATCTATCTTTACTATATTCTCATATTAGATTACAATACTAATATGATAATAAATATCTTATTTTTTAATGTTATTGGTATCATCTATATACATTCTCTTAGATTCCCACTCCTTTAGAAGTATGTGAATCAATTTTTCTACTAATTGATCGTCCGATAACTCTCACTCACTATGATATTGAATCTAATTAACAAATATGAAAAAATATATTATTTATTTACGCTATCTAATTACCAGGTAGAAAATAAAAAATCTTGATAACCAACCCTCAACACAAATCTTCAAGTTTCAAGAAACTTAGTAGTTCCAAATTGAGTAATTTATATATTTTTTAAAACTCTATTCACAGTATCATAAGATGAAATTTGAGTATAAATTATATTGGTTATAAAACATATCATAGTGTTTTGAACATTATAATTCACCCAATAAACAATTTTTTTCATAAGTAATATTATATAAATCATTCTTTGAAATCCTATAATTTCAAGTAATCATAAGAAAATGATCCATAACAATATTGATTAAAACATTATTCATCTCATCATGCCAATATTCATAGTCCACACCATCGGAAATTAGTGGAAAACTATGATTTATATTTTCCAACATTCTGACTAGAAGCCCTTCCATTAAAAAACTTTTCACTATAATGTAGTTAGTATAAGAAAATTGAGATATTTTTAATAAAATAATCAAAAATAGAAATAAGATAAGATTCACTCTAAAAATAGTTACATACTTTGATAACAAAAGTTTTCCCAAAAATAGATGGTAGTAAAACTAAAAGTGGGGGGGGGGGAGTGAATTATAAATTAAAAACAAACTAAAATTTTCCAACACACTCAAAAAATTAGTGTACCATATTCTATGAAATTTTTCTTAGTTTATGAATTGAAGTATGTAATATTACTAGAAAATAAATTCTCAGTAATATTGATAAAAGTATGGAGAAAATAAACTAATTTATGAATACTAGAAGTATAGTGGAATTAAAAAAGACACATAGTAAAGAATAAAAATATTTATTCCCTTTAAAATGTTATTATTAAAACAAAAAAGTTAATCCAAAGTGTAAATAGGATCATTAAACCATATCTAAGTTAACATAGTTATAATATAAAATTCCCTTGATGAAATATTACAAACATAAATATTTAATCACCATAAGGTTCCTTGAAACCACATTCAAATGTATATTCCTAACCCCAAAATATCATTTACAATCTGATGGAAATAGATTCCTTCAGATTCCAAGAATCAACTTAAAACTTATGACTAGAAAAACACTCTTCTACACAATATAATCTCTTTAATATACTTGATTGAAAACAATAATTAAAAAATATTAGAGTTTTACAAGAAAAGCATCACAACAAATCTATTATCATAATGCACAAATAGAAAATTAAAAAAATCATAAGAACTCAATGATAATAAGATATTTTAGACTTCAAAACAATTTAAATATTTGAGAGAGGGTAATATTTTATTGATCCATGAAGTTTCATCTTTCTTTATAGATAATGATTAAATGGTTGGAATCCAAAAACATTAGATCCAAATCTAACTGAATCACAAGTAAAAAATTAATCTTCTGATTAATTAATAAACGCACAAAATCTTTTGATTAAGTGAAAATATCACTACTACAACAATCTATCACCCAAAAAAATAAATCTAGACATAACATAATTTTTCAAAAATAATTTCTTCATATTTTCATTATAAACACAATAAAACATAAAAAAATCTAATGTTAAATTAGGTTTATATATATGTGTATTGTAATTTTAAAAATAAATGACAAAAATGAGTCTTTGAATCAATAAATATATTATGTATGTTTCATAGACCTCTATATGGACTGTTCATCTAGGTATTAACAAAATGCATCATGATATATGTAGACAGTGAATCAGTATAAAGAAGGAAATAACATGGTTTATTAAACGATGCTCTACTTATCAATCAGTGAAGGTTGAGAATTAGAGACCTTCTAGCACTACTAGATACTAGACTTATACTAATGAACCTATACCAACGACTTGGACAAAACTGTTGGTATAGGTATCATAGAGATACCCTATACCAATGATTTTGGCCAAACTGTTTGTATATGTGTTAGTTATACCAACAGTTTTTGGAAAATCATTGGTATAAATTCCATAATAAGACAATATAACAATGGTTTTCAACCAACCACTAGTATAGGTTATATCTATACTAACATTTTGGCCAAAACCATTCGAATAGATTCCATAATAAGACCCTATACTAATGGTTTGGGATAAAACGTTGGTAGAACTTCCATAATAATACCCAATACCAATGGTATTGGAAAAAACTTTGGTTTAGTTCATATTCATACCTAATGTTTTTCCAAAAACATTGGTATAACTCCCATAATAAACCCCTATGACAATAGTTTTGAAAAAACCATTGTTATAGGTCTATACCAATAGTTTCCAAAACCATTGGTATACATATTCATATTTTTTACGTATTATTTTATCAAATAACATTGAATACATAAAAATTTAAATTAATATTTAATATAAATATATATTTATCATATTATTCTCACAAAAGTAATTATATCTTAGTGGTTAGGTTGTTGAAATATATTTCGGAGGTGATGGGATCAAATCCAGCCAAGATTTTTTTACATTTCCTATACCAATGGTTTTCAAAACTGTTGGTATATCCTTATACCAATGGTTTCTCAAAACTATTGGTATATGTCAGTAATGATGGAATATATGCCAATGGACCTCCAAACCATTGGTATAAATTATAACAACAGTTTGGGGCCCTATACCAATGGTTCCAAACCATTGGAATATAATTTCTTCCCTTACTGTAGTATTCTTTAGAAGCTACCCATTCCCAATTGAAAATGGGATGATGTAATGTATGATTTTGTGATGGGGTTTCTGGGATAAACTTGATCTAGTAATGCACTATGGGTCATTATTAACTAATTGATGAATGTCACATATTTCCTACCATTTAGGGAGACTTATTTAATTGATGAGGTGGGTAAGTAATATGTATGGGAGATAGTTCATTTTATTTTTTCCCAAGATTAATGTTTTGGAATAGAAAAATAATTTTATATCATACTTATAGATGGATATACAAAAGTGAAATGATACATAGGTGTATTTGATAAATATATACTATCCTTAAATTTATTAGAAGTTTGAGTATACTATTCAAATTATGGAGAACATTCAATTAGTGCATGTCATGGACATCAATGGTTCATGGGAGACCTATATCATCATTTAAGAGTCTACCTATAATAATAGATATCATGTGTATATTTAGATATCAAATTTTGAGGCCTTTTATGGTTGGCCATGTTGATCCCTTCTATGTTGGTTAGAGGAAATTGTGTGTTCAATTGTATGAATGAATCCCATGCATGAGGTATAAAATCATATTTAAATGATCAAAAAGTGGTTTATAACCATTCATAATTAGTAACAATTTTATTTCAACTAGAGATTATATGCTCTAGAGTTTGAGGTAGGAAACTATGTTTTTATAAGATCATCTAATCGATGGAGACACCAACATATTAAAAGGTAAGCTAAGTTATCTCCCATGTATGTTGGGCCATTAGAGGTTATCAAGAGGATTTAACAGTAGAATAATGACTAGAAATTATTAGAGATATAGTTTTATGAATTACATGTTACATTTATCTCATATTCAAAGATATCATCCCGATCCTCTCCACAAGATCAGTATCCATGATGTCGAGATGCAGTATGTCATGTTGTTCAAGGAATGAATTGTTTATGTAGTGTACTAGAGTGAAAATATATTTTAGGGGAAGAAGGTGCCTTTGGTATGCATATAGTGGAAGCACATTCATATCACGAAGATTTCTTGGGAGTGAGAGGATAATATGTGAGCATAGTGTCCATAACTATTTATTGGTTTATTGAGGGCCTATCATAGGTTCTTCAATAAATATAAATTTATAGAAATGGAATAAAACTAATGATAAAGGTTTTCTTATAAAAATATTCAATAATCAATCACCATCCTTCTAAAATTATTTATATTTTTATTGTTTTTAATATGTTAAAGTAAAAAAATAAAGGGAAATGAGAGTGTTTAGTTATATTTTTTACATGAAATAAAAGAGAAAAAATAAATCATGAAAAGGTTATTAAGAAAGGTAAAGTATAAAAGGGTAACTATAGATTCCTTCTTTACTTTTTTTATTTGTTTAAATTCATTCCAACAATCAACTCACTTACATTCATTGATTACCCACCTATATTTGTGGAATGGAAAACCTATCCGCTTAAGAATCCCCTTAAGTCCATTGAATCCCCACCCCCATGGAAATGAGTTATAAAAACACCTCAACTGAAAATATTCTACCATATAAGATTCAAATCCACTTTATATAATACATCCCTCTACTAACTCAACTCTACCATATGAAAAATTTTATGAGAGAAGGGAGGTAGAATATATATGTGATAGGGAAGAGTGAGTTTATTTTTTATAGAGTGATGGGTGATGAAAAACTACTTGAACACTATAAATCTCACCATTCACAATGAAAATGAGTAAAAACATTGAAAAAAATGAAAGAGTGGGACCCAAAATACCATATATTTCTTAATAATTAATCCCCTAGGTTTTTTCCCTATGTAAATATTGTTTTATAATCTAATATAGGGGAAAAAATGAAGGATGAAGGAGAGAACCATGGGATAAAAAGATACTAAATTTATTTGAAAAAATGAACATTATATATATAAAACCACACAATCTACATTTGACTATAACTATAGCTGAAATCCATGTATCCAAAATAATAATAAAAAATTGAAAATTGGAGATTCACCCTCCATTTATAGGTAGTGGAAACTAATTTTGGGACTTTATTAATAATTCTCTAAGCATGGGATATTTTTCATGTGGTTCAACTATGTGCATGATTTATCCATGTATCGAGATTCTAGATTAGTCCTCTCAAGTTTTTTACTTCTATATGATATATTCCTCATAATATTTTTTCTTTACTTAATTATGGATGAAAACCATGGGGTAATTTTGTTAGGTCATTTCTCAGTTTGGAAATGAAACACATTTGGAAATATTACCTTTTATATGATGTTTCATGTACATTCATCATGTGTACTAGTGATGGATCTAATTTCCCAATATAATCTTCTTGAATGTTACTAGTGGTTTTATATAGATACCAATCCCTTATTATGCGTTTCAATTTTTTTAGGTGGTTGACATCATGAAATTACATTGGAGGTGACATAGCTTGTGTTTAGGCTAACAATATGTCACATGGAGAATGAATAATGTGTTAAGGATTAATCTTACATTGGTTAGGGTTATTATTTTTCATCAGGGATTTATTTTATGTTTCACACTTATAGATGTTTCATCAAGTATCATAGTACATTGGTTGGTCATGAAGGCTCTGTTTAAGTGTTATACTAAGTTTGCAGGGTAGATGGTATGTTGAAGTGTCGAGATTATATCTGGAGATTTTTATATTTCATTAGCACTTGATAATACATTAGAAGGGGTTCAAAAACTATAATGGAGAATTGTATTATGTTAATTGGGAATGAATCAGGTCATAGAGGTGTATAGATGAATAAAAATGGTTCCTTGCATGTACAATATAATGCATATGGCTGAATATTACACTAGGATTTCACTAGGGATGGTCGCTCCTTCAAAATATATAATATAGGTGAAACGTTTTGATTTATAATGTGGAACCAAACATAAGGATTTGTTTCCCTTTTCACATCTTAACTACACAAAATATTGATCCTAGACTATATTATGCATGAATGATGCAATATTTCCCATTTCTCATGAAGCATAAGTTTTCTCACTCGGGATTGTCCCTGAGTAGTATTTACCACCCTACATGGGATATGTCAATAACTTAGGTTGACTATTTAGGTTTGAGAACTATTTTTTTGAAATGTAATAGAGGTATTTTCATTGGAATTCATGGAAACCTTCTTTATACGAAAATCATTTTTTTAGTTTTACATATTTAACAAAATTATATTTCATCATTAAAATCAAGTTTTAGGATATTTTCACATTAATATATAAAGAAGCACTATAAAACTAAAATTTATTTATTTTATATATTTTATATAATATATGATTTATTTATTATAAAAATTAATAATAAATATGTATAAAATAGGGATGAATCAATCCCAGACACTTGAATTATTCATTTTCCTCATAGAATGTATCTCAAAAATATTAGTACTAAAAATTAATTTCATCCCATTTTAAATAATTGGTTTAATGAATGTTTAATTATTAAATATTTAAATAAATATCAATATTAACATAAAATCTCGTTTTCAATTCCCTATTATTCTAGATTATGATCTTCCTTCCCAATTTCACAAACATTGATTCATCACTAAGAAATGTATTTGATAAATCCATTTTAGTCTTATTAATCCGTGTCTAGTAATCACCTTTACTTCAATATCTCTCAATAACTAAGAAATTATTCACTAAATTTTGTCAAATCCATTCATGTGCACAACACTTATTCAATAATTGAGCATAACTAGTTTGGAACTAATTCATTCCAAACAGTAGGAATACCCTGTGGTTATTTGTGATAGCCAATTTATGGAAGCAATGTTTAGAAACCCTACTATTTGAATATTATTCACCTTTTAAGATTTATTTTTTCTTTTTTACTCTCTCTCTCACACACACACTACACTTTTGAAAATTTTATAGACTTTTGTTCAGATCTTAGCTGTTGAAACTACTCCAATTCATATTAAGTTATATAATTGGTTATTTAGTTATGTTTTTGAACTAATACATTTTTCAGAAAGAAATTTACTATAATTACAGTTACTTAATAAAATTCTTGTATGTTAAGGTGTATTTACCTTAAATCCTTTTTTAATTAAGGTTTATTATTTAATTTTCAAACATAAGAATGCATATTTTCTAATATCAATCATGTCTCCTAGAAAACCCAAGAATAATATTTACTCAAGTGGATAAAACTCAAAACACCCATTTATATAAATTAATGAAAGGAAATAAAAACACCCAAAAAATATAAAATAATTTTAAAATCACCCACACATATATTTCATTTCTTCTTTAAAATCTCACAAAAATAAGTATAAGTAATAAGCAATCCCGTGGGATGGAGAAATAATTTTTTTTATTTCTGTCCAGTATCTTATGTTAAGTTCTTTTATCATTTGTTCTTGAAAACCTATAAAATAAAACAAAATAAAACATTATAATTTCATTAAAATATAAGGAAAATTAGAAAGTGAGATAGAAAAGATATTTGAGTCATTACCTAACTCGGTGATAAGTTCTATTCCCAATAAGAAAACTATTCCAGCGTGTTTACCCCAATCTATATGTGGATGTGGTTTTTGTGATGTAAAAAACAACATATTCTTTCTATCGGTGTCCATATATAGACACCAAGAGTGGGGAAAAAAAGAAATTAAATAATTCCCAATATCATAGAATATGATTAGTAGAGTAAGAAAAGGCGGAGGAAGAAGAATGTTAAGAGGATCCTTGTTTATATAATCCTTATCTAGTAGACGTTCTTGTAGTTTTTTAGGAGGTAGGGTCTTTACTTCATGACCATATACTTCTTCTTATTATTGTTTCACCAACTCCTTTTTTTATTTTCCTTAAACTATACCACCCTCATTTCTTAAATGGTGGGATAATCATCATCTTCTTCACTCTTTAGAGATAATTTTAGTTATTATTATACAAAATAGAAAATAAGATAAAGATTACTCTTTTTCAACTATGTATAATAAAAAACAAGAGAGTTCAAAGTTATATCTACCATAATTAATTGATCAATTATAAGGATTGGTTCACTTTTGAAGGCCACCAAGAGGAAATCAAAAATCTAACGTATAGAAGAATTTTTTAGTCTAACTTGAACCTCTTAAAAAGTTGGATATAGTAGAGTTTTACCTTCTTATTTCATGAATTTATTCTGATATAATTCAAGAGAATATTTTGATAACTCAGTGAGATATCTACCCAAGGCTTTAATATATATTTGTTCTAGGAATACTTTGAGATCCTTGATGATATCTCTAAATCCGCCTCTATAAAATTTGTTCTTTAGACTCCCCCCAATTGTTTAGTAAATAATAAAAATTTATCTCAATGGAGTGGGTGAGTAAAAAAACATTTATTCAATTTTTTAGAATTAATATAAATTATGATAATATTTATAGAGTGAAGAGTAATAAAAAATCAATTTGGATTTCTGGAAATGATGAAAAATTGATTTAGGGCATGTTGTGAGGTTCTCAATCAATATAAATTTATTTACCTGGAATGAAAAATAGTTGATAAAATTATTAAAATTTTTATTATTTTTAATATTTTAAAATAAAACAAAGCATGATAAATAAGTCAGTTGAAATATGGTGAATAAAATAAATTAAAGTAATAAAATAAATCACACAAAGGTTAGATAGAAGGGTAAAATGATCCAAGGGTCTCTATGTAATAATTTTATTTTTCTTAATTTTAAATTCATTACAAAAACCAACTCAATACCATTAATTTATTAATACCCTCAATTTATGGTATGAGAATCCAATGTTATTCAAAACTATCAAATCCCACTGAAACCTTACCACCCATGAAAAAGAGTGATAAACAAACCTTAATCAAGATTTGTCTATCAACACAAAACCATCTCCACCACATGTCATTCATCCCTAAAACAACCCAAATCTACCATATAAGGAGTAGGTTGAGAGAATAGAGGTAGAATATATATGATGGAGGGAATATTTATTCATTCTTTTGAGGAGTAAGTGGGTGATGTTTGCTTACTCGAACCCTAAAATTCTAATTTTCTACTATTAAAATGAGTAAAAATAATCAATAAATAAAAGTGAGAGACTCAAGAATACTATAGATTCCCAAAGTATCAAGGTCCCCAGTTTTTTCTCTATGTAAATAGAGTTATTAAATATCATAGTGAGGAAAAAACGAATCAATAAATAGGGAAATGGGTGAGAAATGGACACTATAAAAATTATGAAATAAATATTATATAAATTAAAATATAAAAACTATGGAACACTGTTGACACTACTTGAGAAAGTAACCAAAAAGACTATGAAGAGAACTCCAGATATTTTAGATCCCAAATCAAGGTATGAAGATTACAAAGGAAAATAAAAAATACTCCTAAATAGTTTTGTGATGGACTAAATTCACAAGCCTACGCGGTGGAGCTGCACGGCTAACTTACGTGGTAGAGCTCCGTGCCAGAAGCTGTTTGTGCACCTATGTAGAGTACCTGTGCGGTAGAACTATGCGACAGAACTAGCGGAGTACCAACACAAGCAATTTTTTTTGGCCATGCCTCATCTATGCCTATAAATAGAGCCCTTGGGCTCCCCATTGTAGGACTGAAAAAAAGTGAAAGACTCTATGAAGATCCCATGTGTAGCTCTTTCACCAAGATCCCTCAATTTTTATTAGGTATCTCTCTAAATCACGAGAGAATAGATAATTAAATGGAATAAACATTTTTTGAAAGTCTTTTATAAATTTTACATAGTTTTGGTTCTCCAATGTAAAACATATTCTTTAGTCATCATCTAAACCTGTGCGCCATACCTGTGCAGTATACCTATGTAGTACATCAACATGGGGTACCTACATGGCATACTTGCGCGAGAGACCTATGCAGAATACTTGCGTGAGGGACCTATGTGGAATACTTGTGCGAGGGACCTACGTGACATACTTGCACGAGGAACCTAGTCGACCAACTCAAGTACCCTTTTTAAAATCCATTCATGGTAGGGTATCTCCTTACTTGGTTCCCTTATCTGAAAGGGACTAAGTTGAAGCCTCCACCAAAACCCCATGACTTATCGAACCTTTGGTAATGACACATCAGCGTGTCTCTTATTTGGGTTTGTATTTCCACAGTCAGAGGTTTCCCACATCTGTTTCACAATAGGGTTAGGATTCATGGAATGTATGTGGGTTTGTATATCTTCAGTCACATTGACCATTCTCAAAGAAACAGTGTTGGGAAGTTCCTAGTTTGGAGGAGGGTTTGGGTCCTAACCTCTCCCTTCTCAAAGAGGGGACTCAGAACCTCAGGTCTATGGTAGTAAAGGTACACATTACACTTACTTTTCCACGCAAGCATAGGAGAAGTCTCCCTCCCTTACCAGGGTCACTTTTAGGGCAAACATCTTGGTATAAACCCCCAAACTTTACCCCTTACTCCTTCCATTGAACCCTTTTCCAATGTGAAGAGAATAAAAGGAAGGCTTGTCACCTCTCCCTCTTCCATGGCCACCTTAACCTCATTCACCTTGGACACCGTAGGTGTGCCGCCTTCCACCAATGGAGGAGGAAAAATTTGGAAGTGTGAATGCATTTTTTGAATATTCTAAATTCTATTGTTTCTCATACTAATCACGACTCATGTGCATTTAGAGGTTTTTCATGATTACAACATGTGAACAAACACTCATGGAAGGAACTACATGAACTCTGATTACTATTCAAACCAAGATACATAGGGATCTCTTTCAGGGCCTGAGATCACTGAATATATTCCTCATTAATCCAACCCTAATTCCCCCAATTTGGGCATCCTATTTAGAAAATAATCCCCAAATTCAATCCTCAAATCATCAAGGCATCATTTTCAGGAAGTAAGTACAAACTCATCTCTCTTAGCGGACCATACTCTCCTATGAGATTTATCGAACTACTTGGGCTTTGATTCCCATTAATATAGGATATGTAGGAATCCTTCTTGAGGTTCAAACCCAACACTTCCAATAAACCATGTTCTCCTTGGGCTATATTCCCAATAGGTTCTCATTATACTTTGAAACCTATATCCTTTCCAAAGTTCCTTGGACTGCTTCAGCGTAAGTCCCACACTAAGTTTCAACTAATCACCTTCCTCTTAGAGGTCCTTATCACATGAACTTAAAAGGTATGATGTGTCCTATTAAGTGGCATCGAACTACGAGGGTTCTAATTACTTTCACAAGGATACGTAGGTTGCTCATTTTATGGGCATGATCCCAAGATCAAAACAAAACTTTGTCTGCCTAGATGACAATAAATACCAGAGTACCCCACTAGGTGGCTTAAAAACCAGTATCATCAAAAATATGATTAAAATAATCTCTAATTGGTATATTAGAGGATACCAATAATGGAAAACCTTGAATAAATACAGATATTTCTTTTCATGAATAACCATGAATGCATAATGATTATTCTAAACTTTAATTATGTCAATAAGTGATTTTAAATTATAAGGGATACTTATGATATACTTACTGAATTAATAATTATTCATGAAAATATCTTAAATTTACAAAGAGATCCCCATAGTAGACAGTAATTCCCCCCAAAAGGGTGTTATGAGTCTGACCTCCCATCCTCTCGACCAATGCCCATTATTAAGTATTGTAATGTTAAAACATAACAAACGCCTGCCTTTGGAAAGCAGGTCCCCTTTGGATAAAGAAATGTTGGGAGTTTCCAGTTCCATAAATAAATATAATGGAAACTTCCTGGAAATAGTGATTATTAAAACTAGATTTTTTTTTTCAACGAACTAATAAACAAAAATGGTGAACCCGACGTGAATCCTTCACCATGTTAATAATTTTAACCACATGTTAGGACCTTATCAATTGATAAAACAATGCTAGAAAAAGGAATTAATCATGCATGTATCCATTTAAAAAGATGTTGTTTTAATATATCTTTTTGTTGTATTTAGTTTTCCACTGAATTCCCTTTAATCCAAAGAATGGATTTCTCCAAGAAAACATCTGTGAACTTCCCGACCGCTGCTGAAGATGGATCCCCATCTATGGTAAGGATGTTATTCCCAACCTAGAATCTTCAATGTTGGGTCTCTAATGTGCTGGTAAAGGAATATCACTGGCATGGTGCAATCTTGAATTTGGAGGCTGCTCGATAGGCCCTCTAGGTCAACAAAAATCCTATATAATCTAGCCAATGATGACCAATGATCAAAAAGAAAATGGTGACAACCACCGTCTCCAACCGTTTTGGGTCTTTATCCCAAGAAAACAAAAATCAATCCCTCCTATACTATAGGGAGGTGGATCAAGAGGTCACTCAAGGCCTCAATTCAAGAATGAAGAAGTCCTTCCTGAGGACTCCCACCAGAAATCGCTTCCTGAATCACGTTGTAGTGTACCCCCAAGATGATGAGGGTGTTTCCTCTAGACATTTGGCCCAGGTCTGTCAGACCCGGGCATGCAAGATGAACTGCCAGGTAAAACATATGGTTAACAGGGAGAAGGTTATCACCTATGCCTTCTTTGGAGAAGTTCATCGATTTAACTTGATGGAAAACAATGAGCGGGCACATACCCCCATCTGTCCTAAATTTTCTGCTTAGTAGACTCATCTGACAACAACCCACAAATCCCACCAGATAAACCTAGTGGAGTACTGTGAACAAGAACATACACCCGTTTACAAGTTATTAACCAATCAACAAGCTCATCTAACTACATTTAAAGAAGCCTTCTAATCTAATGTGGTGTTAATTGGTAAACAGAAACGTACACCTATTTACAATCACCAATTTTTTCAGCAGTCTTGTCTGCTAGTATTGAAGGAAGTCTGTTAACTATACTTTATGAAAAATAACCAGTAGGCACATACAGATTCCAATGTTCATCAATCCTTCCAATAGTCTCGTTTGTTAGCACATGGAGAAGTCAGTCGTAAAGCTCTGATGACAAAATTGGAGCATACCCAAATCTCTACCCCATGCATAAGTACTGTCAATACTCATTGATAGGAAAAGGAGGACTGGAGAAGACACATAAATCTACTCCCAATACAGAATGGACATATATTCCCATTCCGGTCATTGAAGTCACCAAACACATCTTATCAATGGTGAAAGGGCAGACGCATATCCCTACCTATATTCTTGAAGCATGTTAGGATATTTTAAAAACTAATTCAGAAATATCCGGGTAACAGATGCATAAATCTGTCCCACACATGTGATAACACATCAGCATGCAATCCCAAAGCAGATACACACCTCTGTTCCAGTCTAGGAGGGTCATGGGGCATGCTCCCCCATATCATACGGACAATAAGATCGGGAACATACACCCTTTCCAATTGGAGGTAATCAGTCTCTTTCGATAACTAATCCAAGGTAGGAACATATACCTACCCATGAAAACCAATTTTCCTAGAATGTGGCCCCAAATAAGTATAAGAGAACATCCAAGAATAAGTCTCTCCAAGAATTTTTGAAAAATCAAGAGTTAAGTCACGATGTGGCTCCTCTTAATGCTGGAGTTCTTGAAGCCCTCAGACATTTATCTGTTTCTTCTTAAGATCTTATCATCTCATTACCAAATTATGGGAGTGGTAACTGTAATTATGAAGTTCCTCATTATACACTTCATCATGAAGGCTTCTTCATTAAAATTTGATCAATCCAGAGTGCCTATCTCCAGATGAGAGCCACGACAACCCTCCGTGTGGCCAGAAGACCAAGGGGAAAGAAGATTTATCTATTTTTGTAATCCATCATGGTGATCCTCTCCATGATGACATTTGCTGTGAAAGTAATCTTCATAGTAGTATTTCACATTATCAAGAATATTCCATAATTAATAATGTAGCAATGAGTAAACCCTCCTATATCGAGGAAATTGAAAACACAAGGCCAGTCATGTCTGATGCCTTGTCATTTACGGGTGAAACACTTTCTCATCCAGAAGACATATTAAGGGAACAGTAATTCTCCAAAAATCCCTTAGTTCATTTGTCTTCTAATACAGAGCATCCACTTTGGTCAGACTAAGTGGAGAAACCTCTAGTGAAAGATAAATAATACATGTTAAACATGAGGAAACAATTAGCTAAAAGAGAAATACCAGTCATGTTCTGGCCTTTGGAAAATTCTCAGTATAATATTCTAGAATTGATAATAGAAGATTGAATTCATGACATTCATCTCAAATTATAGAAAACTCTTCGTCATTTGAAAACCAAAGTATTACCATATGATGAATATCAAAATCATGTAAAGGTAAGAGAAATTTTACAACGCCAAATTGACTTGGAATATCTATCAATCTCCCAATATCCAAAGGTTGAAAAATAGTAGAGAAACCTTTAGAGCGCATGTATCAATGCTCTAAAGAGGCTATGCCAGTTAATTTTTGATTCGCCATCTAATGTTCGTATCAGATGATGGGGTGAATATGGAGAATTACATTTCAATACACTCAAAAATTAGCAAAGTCCGCCAAAAGTGTTCTCATGAAATGTTATTGCCCACGGTCATCCACAATCAATAGGTTTTATATGTAATCAAATGTACGCTCAAGAAAAGGCCTCAACTAGTTCTCATCAAAATGAGGCCCAAAGAAAAGAAGTTTTTGAGTTACTTTTACATCAAGCCTCTGAGAATCTTGAACAGGAATCCCATTTAGAGGATGTCTGATGTCAAATAATGAAAATGTCTAAAATAGCACAACGATCTTCTGAAACAAATGATTTGAGTGATTTTTGGATAATGCAACCATCAAATGTTCGAACCAAAATCCACAAAATCATAAGATCAGTTGCACGGATTTAAGCTATTGCAGTTCAATAATCAAATAATATTTCAAGGATGGGGGCTCATCTAATTCAATCTTAAAATTCATTAAATAACATTAAAAGATTTAAAGAATAAGAACAAGAACAACCATAGCCTGTAGGGCTGGTGGATTTTTCACATCTGCAATCCCCTCCTAAATGGAAGTCATTTTTCTCCCGATTAGGGAAGAAGCCACAAGGAAATAGTACAAATAAACTATCAAATGATTCCCTTTAGGTTACCGTCCACCAAAAAGTTCCAGGTAATTCTTCATATAGGAGAACTAACTCTTGTGAAAGACTCAAAGTGAGATGATCTAGGAAAAACACTAATAGAATTCCATCTATACATTATGCATCAGCAAATTTCATTAACACCATTGCAGAAGATCCTCCAGAAAATAAGTCCAGTTCAGGGGAATCAGAAGATGAAGTACTTGTCCATAATACGGTACACACTGAGGCAAATTAAGAAGGTGTGTGTACCCGAAATCATAGGCTTACCAAGAATCTAGGTATGACTTCAAATAACCAACTCCCACTCTCTGAAAGGCATCTAAAAAGGGGAAAGGAAAAGTCAAATTTTATGTCACTTTTCTACTAGATAAGGTCAATCTCTTTGTCTTGAAGAGATATTTGCACAACAAGAAGAGGAAATGAAGGAGTTGAAAGGACTGAACATAGATTTACTTCGAAACATCATTTCTTCTAGATATACTCCCTAGGAAAGTCCTCAACTTGAAAATCCTATAGGAGCTCCTCAGTGAAGGATATTTTAGTAACTATAGATGCAGATAATGAATTACCTCCATTGGGTACACAATAAAGTGAGGACCATATAAATCCCAATAGACATGTTCCCGTGGGTTATCCAAGGTAGATATCAGCACCACCATCAGTGGTATTACCAGTCGTTGCACTAGCTCAAACTCTAGTTTCTATACTTGCACAGAATCCAGCACATTTGGATATTCCCCAAATGATTATGAACACAATTCGGGCATTAATGACTCAGTTGGAAGCTATGGAGGAATGATGTGCACCAGTTTAGCTGGAAAAGAGAGATTACCCTAAATGGGTGGATGCAATTCCTCCCCCACCAAATTTTGTGAATAACACATTCCCAATATTCAATGGTCCGAGAGATCCAGAACAACACTTAACACATTTTATTTCTCATTATGATCCTATGATGGGAACTTCTCAAAAACAAGAAGATTTTAAGATTAGGTGTTTTGTACATTCATTACAAGGACCAACTATTTTTTGGTATACAAGTTTTCAATCTCGATCAATTACTGAATGGGAAGATCTCTGTCAAGTATTCCTTCTTCAATTTAGCTCAATGCTACCAAAGATGATAGTTTTTGATCTTACCAATTGTAAACAAATGGAGAATGAAATATTTTCATATTTCATTGCATGATGGAGAAGATTAACATATTCCTTAAGTTTAGCACTCTCTCAAGAAGAGTTGCTGCCAATCTGTGTGGAAAATATACGTGATGAATTACACACACCATTGATACCTTTGAAATAAACAGGAGATTTTTGAGACCTTACATAAACTACATAGTATATAGAAGAATCTATTATAGAACTTAAGGATAAAACTTGTGTAATTTCATTAGAACCGGGATGGAGGATAGGAAAAGCAGAAGCTGATATAGTCACACTCAAACAGGAACCTATACCTGATTCTACTTCAAGACCCTCATCATACCGAAGGGATCTGTCTACTGAGTATCAACAACAAATACCTCCTCATCAAGATGATCAAAGAGATCAATGTTGGAAACAATTTGAGGAATTAAAGAATAAAGTTTATTCTTTCAGGATTGAACAAGTTATAGGTTACATCATCTCAGACTTATAAAAAAATTCGGTTCATTTATCAAGGCCAAAGAATCCAAATAAATATATAAATGAAGATCGTCTGAATTATTGCCCCTTTTATTAGATGTTGGGACACCCCATTCAAGAGTGATTTGTTTTCAAAGACCTTATACAAAAAATGGTAGACTCTGGACAAGTGAAATTGAAATGTTCATCAGCTTAGGTAGCATGTGTTACTGCTACCAATCCAGAGGAAGAGAGAGAATGGAAAGACATCAAAAGTAAAAGTGTGAAAAAATATGATGATTGGATGACTCAGAAAATGATCAAAAAAACTCATGAAATTTTATGAACACAATTGAAACAACCAATTATGTCTTCTTCCACTCCCGCCATAGTAGAACCATCTCCATCCAAAGGTCATTCTTCAAAGAAGAAAAGTGATTATAAATAAAAATAGAATTCAGAATAAGATGAGCTCATATCAAGGAAAAAGTTGTCCTTGACCCTAGAAGATTTTATGCCATATATTTCAAAATCATGGGCACCAACCCCCCAAACAACACAATCAGAATTAACCTATCAAGAAGAATCTTCGTCAGATGAAGAACCAATCTTTTGTTTTGTTAATGTTATCCATTTAATGGATACTTATGCCAATGGTGATTCTAATTATAATAATCCAGAGTTCCTTGTACATAATTGGGGAACAAGAGGAGGAGGCCAATGTTGAGGATACAGGGGAAGATGTGTGAATTCTAAAAACCACCATTTTAACTCTACCTCTGCTCGAACCATATATGCGATAGAAACTCATGGAAGGGCCCTTCAACAGGCTCAATAGGAACATAGAGTTTCTTCTATGACTGGCAGGCTTGGTTGTGACATAATTATTTTGGAATACCGATTAGAATCCATACCATCTTCTTCTTAGCAAACGAATAGACTTAGTCAGTCTAATTTACTAAAGCCAGCAATATTTACAGCTTCTGCTCCAACATAAAGTACATCTAGAACAGAAGCATCAAACTCCAAAGCACATGCAAAACCAAATCTCTATGTTGGGAAACACAGACCTTTGGATCAAAAGTATAAAGTATTGAAACAATTTTCCCTAGTACCGGACAAGTTTTCAATTCTAAATTCTTTGAATATATCAAAAGATTTTCAAGAGGCACTCATTGAGGATTTTTTAAGTCCTCAAGAGTTTAAAGACAAAGTTTCTACTGATGAGGTTTACCGTATAGAGAATTATTCTATAGAATGTCATGAAGTCATATCTTTTGTAGAAGAAGATGAAGACCATGTGCTACATGGAAATTTTAGACCTTTGTATTTGTCTGGAAAGGTCAATGATGTAGACATCCGAAGAGCCTTCATTGATAATGGATCCGGAGTCAATATCATTCCTATTCGTATACTCCGTAGATTTGGCCTGAATAAATATGACTTATCTCCTTAAACTTTAATGTTTCAAGGATATGAAAAGAATGAACAAGAAACTCTGAAAAAAATTACACTTAGAACTCAGTTTGGAGATCTTGTGTCTAATTCAAATTTCATGGTTGTTCGTCAGGACACAACCTTGAATATTCTTCTTGGAAGGATTTGGTTGCATCAACATGCAACCATACCTTCATCATACAAAAAATGTCTGAAATTCTATTTCAATGGTCAAATAGGGACATTGTATGGTGACAAGGCTCTATTCAAAACATGTGAATCTCAATACATTGAGGAAAAGTTTTATCACACAAATGGAATGAAGACCATGAAAAAGGAGATAACAAATGTTAATGATCCAAATGGACTAGAAATGATCCCAGAAAACCCATTCCAACATTTGAGTAAAGATTATATGTTACCCATCAATCAAATTGAAAGGGTAAAACCAAATCCAAATACTTTTCTAGTACTTTCCATAATTTCAATTGTAGTGACTGAGACTGAAAACATGGGAGAAATTATTGATACATCAAGTAATAAAGGATGCTTGAACAGAGATGTTTTAATTTCATCTGATGAACTACAACAAGCCTTTACTTCATCAATCAGAGTAGAAGAAATTGTAGCAATTCTAGGGGAAGACAAAGATATTGATTCTCAATCCATCAATCCCTATTTATTTCCATAAGAAGACCCTTCGTGATTAGTAGGGTCAGATATGGTGGTATCTTCTTCAGGATGTTCAAATATTGACTCCTCCACTAACTCTGAGAGTTTTTCCTCATCATCTATTATGAAAATGGAAACAGAAGAGGTAACACATAATGAAGAAGAATAAGAAGATCTCGGGGATGCTCCTCTAGCATTTGAAGAAGGTGTATCTACCACCATGGATTAACTTAGAGAAATAAATCTGTGTACATAAGAAGATCCATGCCCCACTCTAATTAGTGCGGCCATGACCTCTGAAGAGAAAGAGGTGTATACTTCATTTCTAGAACAACATTGAGATATATTTTCTTGGAATTATACAGAAATGCCAGGTATTAATCCTGATATAGCCACCCATCATTTGGGGTTTCAAGAAGAACGTCGTGGATTCAAACAAGAAGTAAGAAGGACACACCCATCACACGCCTCTAAAATTGAAACTGTAGTTTATAAGCTTATAAAGGATAATTGTTTCAGGGAAGTTCAGTATCCCAAATGGCTGGCCAATATTGTCCCAATAAAAAAAGACATATTGGAAAATTAGAGTTTTCATTGATTTCAGAGATCTTAACTGGCATTGTCCTAAAGATGATTTTCTAGTTCCAATTACAGAACTTCTAATCGATGCAACTGCTGACTATGAATCTTCTTCCTTCTTGGGTGGATACTCTGGGTATAATCAAATCTGAATGGCCCTAGAGGATGTAGAATCTACAGCTTTTAGAGCCCCTCAAGGTGTGTGCTATCAGGTAATGCTCTTTGGCTTAAAGAATGCCGGTGTAACATATCAACGTGTCATGCATCATATCTTCAAACCCTTCTTAGGGAAGTATGTTGAATGTTATGTGGATGATTTTTTGGTCAAATCCAGATAATGTTTCAATCACTTGGATGTTTTTGATACTATATTCAATAAACATTGGCAACATAGTTTGAAGATGAATCCCTTGGGATGTGCTTTTGGGGTAACCTCAGGAAAATTATTTGGATTCATTGTATACCATCATGGTATCGAAGTTGAACCTGGGAAAACAAAACTAATCCTTGGTATGTCACCTCCTAGAAATTTGAAAACATTAATAGGACTCTAAGGAAACTTGGACTATATTCGGTGCTTCATCGCCAATTTGGTTGGAAAGTGTTTTCCCTTAACCAGATTTATGAAAAAAAGAGTTACCTACCAATGGACTGAATATTTCCAAGGAGAATTTGACACCCTAAAGAAATATCTCTTGAGTCCACCAGTATTGATGCTGCCTATTGAAGGAAAAACACTTGTTCTCTACGTGACAGCTTTATAGTGATCATTGTGTCCCTTCCTCGCCCAAAAGAATGATGTTGGGAATGAAAACAGTCTTTTCTATCTTAGCAGCACTATTATTGATGTGGAAAAATGATAATAAAATATTGAAAAGTGTTTCCTGACATTATTCTTTAGAGTTTATAAATTGAGACACTATCTTCAACATCATGAGGTCTAATTGGTATCTCATAATAATCCTCTCAAATTTATCCTCAGTCATCCTATGCTTATAGGACATCTGGAACGGTGGGAATATATTTTTCAATAGTTTGATATCTAGTTTGTGCCTTGAAAGGTAATAAAAGGCCAAGATCTAGATGATTTCCTTGCTAAGCATCCATCTGTGGAAGATACACCGTTTAATACTGAACTTCCTAATGAAGAGGCCTTCCCTATTCAAGATAATTCCCAAACATGGGATATTTAATTTGATGGTGCTTCCAGAAGTCTAATAGGGAAGATACTAGAAAACCCTAAACTGAACAAGGTTGGATTTGGAATTGTACTTTTTTCCACAGAAAAGGCATTATTGCCTTGTTATTTCCTATTATCAGAAGGTGGTACCAACAATGAAGTAGAATATCAAGCTCTCATTGTAGGTTTGGAATTTCCCCTTTAGGTGAAAATGGATCATTTAAAGGTACAAGGTGATTCAGAATTAGTAATCAAACAAATAAATGGGGAATATTATATCAGAAAAGAAGAGTTAATACCTTTGTGTGATTACGTCAGAGAGTTAATGGATGAATTTCCCTCAGAGCCGACATTTTACTATGTACCTCGATCACAAAATTCCCAAGCAGATGTACTAGATAATGCAGCTACAGCCTTGGAAAATCCAAATCGAGATGATACAATTATCAGCATAACCCATCATTATGTGGTCTCACCTTTTGTTCAAACCAGAAGGGAGGAAATTAATGAAATTTTCCTTTTTTCTGAACCATATGGTCATACCACAAGATGGAGAACATCCATCACAGAATATCTTCAAAATGGGGTACTTCCACTAGATAGGGCTGAGAAAGAACAGATCTGGTGACGAGCGGCCAATTTTACACTTTATGATAGTCCATACCACCAAAAGATTCTTTACAAGTGAGGCTTTGATGGAATTCTCCTCAGTCGTATTGATGGAGAAGAGACTACTATTGTCAAAAAAAGTACATTCAAGAGCATGTGGTGCCCACCAATATGGGCACAGACTCTCTGATTAGATCCAAAGGCTTGCATACTTTTTTCATTCAATGATGCAGGATTGTACAGATTTCACTAAAAAATGTCATCCCTACCAAGTATATGATAATTTTATTCATCAACCCCCAAAGATGATACATACAACCAAATAATCCTGGACATTTTCCACATGGGGAATGGATGTAGTAGGACCCTATCCTACAGCCATGAATAAGTAGTTCAAGTATATTCTCACTACTACTGACTTATTATATAAATGGCCTGAGGCAATACCTTTCAAGGAAGTCAGAGTCAAAAGAATTTTTATTTTTTCAAAACTAATATCATCACCAGATTTGGTGTCCCTCATACTATTTTGATAGACAATGGCACCAATTTTTGTTCTGCTAAAGTAAAAAAGTTCTATTAGGAACATAATATCAAATCCAACCACTCATCTCACTATCATGCAGTGACCAATGGATAGATAAATGCCTTCAACAAAACCCTATCAAATATACTCCAGAAGATGGTGGATACAGATAACAAATCATGGCCTGAAAATTTTTTGAATGCTTTATGGGATTATTGGAAAACTACCTGTACTACTACCGAAGAAACTCCTTATTCATTAGTATATGGAACCGAAGAAGTTTTTCCAATTGAAATAAAATTTCCTTCACATAGATTTGCAATCTACGATCAATTGTCTACAGATTAAAGGTATGAGAAATAGTTCAATGAGTTGGAACGATTAGATGAGAAAATATTGCATACTTTGCATCATCTAGAAGTCTATCACAATATAATAACATGATATTTTAATAATAAAGTTCAGATTCATTCATTCTTTAAAGAATAATTGGTATTGGTCCTTAGGAATCCAATGATACTAGGAAAGAAACCTCCAAAACATAGGACAAAGTGGGAATGACTTTATTCCATACATAAGGTCTATTCAAATGGATCCTATGCTTTAATCTCAATGGATGGAGAGTTAATTACAACTCCATCCAATGAGATATTCTTGAAGAAATACTTTGTGTAATTATATATCATCTTCCTCATTGCAATACTTTAAACTGAACAATACAATGTCATTACTGCAAGACTTTAAACTATGCAGTACAATGTCCTCACTGAAAGACTTTAAACTGTACAGTACAATTTCCTTGCTGTAATACTTAAAACTACACATCCCCCATATCCTAGTTATAAGACATTAAACAACATAACAATCATAAGAATCCATGCCGCATGATGTTAAAGTGCATAGAATCTTTTTCCTTGTTGCATGATGTTAAACTGCATGAAATCATTTTTACAACTCACGTTTTCTCTATAAGACATTAGAAGTTTCCATATGAAAATTTCATTGACATCATCACTACTCTTTAGTAGTACATGAGTACCTCTCTTTCCTATTCCGTAGTCAGATCTTCATAGAGACCGTTTTTCAAGAACTACGCATGGCTTGATTCTAATTTTCAATGAGATACATAGAGATGCCTAAATCTCATTTTTTGGGCCTAGCCACAATCACAAAATCTTCTTATTTTATTTTCTCCTCCTGTATATGAATCATATCTATATAGAGTGTTTCTTTAAGATATATGATTTGTTCCTTATACCATCTTATGTCTTAAAGATTTACCATTCTCTTAGAACATGTTAAAATCCCCCATTATTCATGTAAAACTCCATTAGCGTGAGGAATGATTGTTTAAAGAACTAAGTACAACTTGATTATCATCTATTTTGAGATACGTAGAGACACCTAGGTCTCCAATATTGGGCCCAACTGTGATAAAAAACCTCTTTATTTCTTGAATAAGAATCAAATCTGTATACGAAATGTTTTAAGAATTATGTATGACTTGATCCTTTCCCCAACAAGAAATATAGTGACACTTGGGTGTTATACCTTAACCTAGTTAAATTATTTCATTTCCTTTCCCATTGGTTCATCTTCATCCTTACCGCATGACGTTAAAATTCATGGAAATATAACACCCCATTCTTCATCTGTGTCACATTTGTATTATAAAAGAGACCCCTACTACTCCTTATTTCTCACACCGAACATAGATCAAGTGAGATAAAGAATTGGGTAAAAGGTTTATTTATATAATCAAGGTGTTTGAATTCCTTATGGGGGTGAAAATGTCCTCACTGCATGATTTAAAACTGCACATCACCATATTAATTTAACAGAAACAAATAAAGTCTCTATTTTAAATATTAGTCAGATCTATGTAAATAATGTTTAACTCATGGACAATATTGATCTAAATATTTCGTATATTCCTTGGGTATAACCCCCTAACATATTTCACACTCTTAATCTTGAATATTTCTAGATCCTCATAATCTTTCTTACGATTTCTGGTGACAGGGTTTCTAATACTTGAGAGCTCCTTTGTCTTACTATGTAGCACATGCCATTAGGAGGCCTTGCATAAGTTTCCAACCTAATGGTCATGTTATCCAAAAGATTCCATTATTTGGCTATGCAGCATATTCCCTAGTTGGATATACATAATACAACCCCCATAACAGGTTTGTCAAGTAATGGTAACTTTTTTCTTAGTTATAGTATCTTCGATCCCTTTAATATTTGAGGACAATATACAAGAATCTGTATTTTTAAAACCATCATTCATGTATACTTTTCCCATTATCTTTCCCACAATCTGAAAGTCTTCAAGACCATAGTTTACATATTTATTTTAACACATGTTCAATACAATATGAGATAACCTTGGAATCACTTGGCCACATATCACATATTGTTTCCATTTCTGGTCCTAGTTGTATGACCTAAAACAACAGACATCATAAATTTTATGTTTGGGTCAGACCTTCATAAAAGTAGTTTTCCTCTGATTCTTTAGACACACTTGGTTGGAAATACCCTTTCCATATTCAGGTACCTTTTCTCCATAAACCAAACACTGTACTTCAGAAAATCTTAATCTCCATAAACATTCTTTAGCTTTGAGAAATAGAATGTTGAACAACTGAGAGTTCTTTTTCCTGACTATGCAGCATGTGCCTTTAGGCGGCCTTGTATATGTTTCTCACATAATAGTCATATCAGCCAAAAGATGCCACTATTTGTCTATGCAGTATATTCTATAGTTGGATCTACCTAATATAGCCCCCATAATAGGTTTTTCAAGTAATGGTAAGTTTGTTCTTGGAAAAGACTTCCTCAAATTCTTTTAGCCCTCTCTCCTATATCATTCCCCAGTTCTAGAAATTCCCAAATCACAGTTTACAATTTTCCCTTCCATACATGAATATGATAATATGTTTCCAAAAGAATTATCAGAAAAAATTGTGGGTGTTTTATCATACCTTTTTTTAGAGTTAAAGACTTTAAATTAAAGCCACCCAATTTCCTCACTACATTAATTAAAACTGCACAATATAATTTCCTCACTGCATGAATTAAAACTACACAGTATGATTTCAGAAATTCCCTATTCTGATAAATTTTAACCATTAATAATACACCAAATTTTTATAGAAATGGTTTTCCTATTCATGACTTATGTTGGTCTAAAATAGCCCTTTTTCATTATTAAAATTTATTTCTTTGGAAAAATAACCCACTGTGGTCTTGAGTAACCCAAATTATATTCTCCCCTTATCTATAAACAGTAAAGTGTTAAACTTCAAAGAGATCCTTTGTCTGACTATGCAGCACATGCCCTTAGGAGGCCTTGAAAAAGTTGCCTACATAACATGCCTATTAGTCAAAATATTACACTATTTGGTTATGTAACATATACCCCATTTGGCCCAACATTACAAATCCCCCATAACAGGTCTGTCAAAGAATGGTAATTTGTTTCTGGGAAAATACACCCCTTATGTTGACATGATTTTTAAATTTGGTAACCATAACAATCATGGCTCAAGATTCCCCTTGGAAGTATTAAGAGAATATTAAATCAGTTCTTAGCCACATAGTTTTGTTCAGGATATAACTTTAAAATTTATGGTCACAGATATTTGAACATAAATACTATCCATTTATAGTCCAACATAAATGACTCTGAACTACCAACAACAAAAGACTTGGTACTCATTAGATTGAGAACCCGTGAAGGGAACTCTGAACAAAATTCAGGTCCTAGATCACTAAACATACATTTTTTTGTATGATTTAGGTCATATAGAGCAATAAAAAAAGGTCAAAAGATACAAATTTGTGGGGTTATCCATATAACCCTAGCAATAATCAAATTCTACTCATTAGGTTCCTCAACTTAATAAAATTTTTTGATCACTTCATTCTTGTTATTATAATAATTATTGTTTAACATAAAGGAATCATTATCGTAATTTACTTTTCATATTGCAATCATAAACAACACGAATTAAGATTTATATGATTGAAAAAAAATATTTTCATTCATATGAAAATAGAGGGCCATACACAAAATGGATACTCTCTATCATGTTTGAGAATAAACTCTCAACACGACTTTTCATTTTTTGGACTAATTCATAAGCTCTATTATCTACTTGTTGAAGTTGAGACAGCTGAGCAACTCCAATTTCCTCTTCCTGAAAAAGTGCTTCCTTAGCAGTCGAAATGGTAGTTATCCCCTCTAATTGGGTTTCTCCTAATGTCTGATTCAACTACTGAAGCTTGTTATGAACAACATCCAGTTGCTGTTGAAGATATAACAACTCCTTTATAGCCTCTCTGATTTGTTGGCTAATTTTATGTGATTTCTTATTATGATTTTCCTCCGCCTCAACTACTGCACCTTGAAATCCCTCAGTTTTGATGAGTTTTTTAGCCTATTCAAAATCATGTCACAGATTATGCTCCGACTCCCATCGGTGAATACTATCTTTCATGGCATCACAGACTAGCCAATAATTAAATCCACCAAATCCCAATATGCATAATAATGCTAAGAGTTTTGAAAAATGGGAAAACAAATCATCTAAAGGTTTTTAGAAATTATGCTCCAGATATGAAGCCATGTCTTATTACATGCCATGACAAGAGGATATTGCATCTCTATATCTAAATCTGAGTCACTACCATGAGGTAAAATGTACTCTGGAAATATATCGCTTAAAGAACTGCCTTGTTCTACTTTTATTGGGACAGTAGAAGCCTCACCTTTTGATCTAGAAGTTGATAACCTAAATGATTAATCAAGGTCATTATTAGTTTCAAATGGAGGGAAAAAATATTATTCAAACAGCTGATTATATTTACCTAATTATAAGTTAGCTACTTGATTGGATTCATTATCCGTATTCTAAACTTCAGTGTTTTGAGTAGGTGTTTCTTTAGAAGGATCATTTCCTTGAATTTTCTCAGTTATGACATTTGAAGTCTTTAGAACATCTCTTAATGAAGGATCCTCTATAGGTATTTCTCTATCCCCAATAGAAGGATAAAGTGGAACACCTTGCCCATGAAGAGCATTTCTAACATTTTCTTGAGATAAAGATGCATAAGGTGAACTTTTATGTAAAGAATCAAGTTTAAGAAAAAATTATGTATGGAAAATGCAATAATAGGGACTTATTCCCTTGAAATTACTCATGAAAATCCCCAAACTCCTTGATGGAACCTAGAATATCAATATATAGTTTAAGGGTGTCCATAATTTTAGTATATACAGCCTGAAATGTTATATAATATTCACCATTTAAGGTATCCAACAAACATTGTTTGATGCCTGAATTGGCTCCACTGACATTTTATTCCATTGGCTCTTCAATTGGTATGGAAACATCAGGTCTTTCCATGTTTGGGTTAACATCAGTATTTCTCTTAGATTTACCAGGATGTTCATTCCTTTCTTCATAAGAAATAGGAATATTAATGTTGATTATTTCAGGTTCCTTTGAAAAAATAAACTAAGGAATGTATTTAATCCTACCATGGCTTTCCTCTCTCTCAGCAGAGACATGAGCAAGTATAGGTGAATCTTTTTACATTTTATCTACTAAAATGGTAGATTCATCAGCATGAAATTGGGTTTCCCCTGGGGTTTGGTTTTCTAGTCTTGAAGAATCAGCTCTTAATCCTTTGAGATAGGAGAGAGACATATATCCTAAAAGAGGATAAAATGTGGTTACCGGAGTATATTGACCGAGTTATATTCCCTAAGGACAGTATAAATACTTACTCCTTCAGTGAACACTTAGGATCAATATCATTACTCTCTTGTGTTTTTGTTCAAAATCTTTGGGAGAGATTGAGAGTCTTTTATTAGTAGGGGAAACATGAGGTAATGGTTGAGGATTATCTATATCCATTATTCTAGTCATGATTCTTTCTCCTGGAGAAAGTTTTGACGACCTAGGAGGATCATTTTTTGCATCTATATGAGAGCCTGAAGGACCATACTTAGGTGATTTGACAATTGGTCGGGATCTTCCTTCTCTACATTCAAGCTGCATAAATACATTTTCATCAAGATTAATAATGAAAAATGATAAAGCATAGTTGATACAAAAAAAAATGGGAAATACATTTTCAGTATTAACATAAATATCCCACTCTTCCTTATATTCGACAATTACCCCTTTATTTACTCCTAAGTCCATAATATGAGATAATCATTTAGAGGTTGGGATTTGTTCATCAGCTACATATATAAAAGCACCCAGCTCTATAATATACTTCTGTACTTCATCCAAGTTATTGTCTGGATTACAATTAGAAGGTGCCTTGATGTCACCAATATCTGTCATTCAAAATCCATGTTGGATAAATTACCATGAATCCCTAAGACCATGAGTTACACCCTCCCAATGATGAATGGATGAAGGTTTCACATAGTTCAATCTTGATATGGTTGATTGTGGGGGAGATTCAATCCCTTCTGAATGGTGAGCTTCTCTAGGCCTCCTTTCCTCAGAAAGTTAAACAGATGAAATAGGAATTTCTGTTTGCTGGCAGTGACTGGATCGCCTTGGAATTGGAGGTATAGCTTCTTTAGCCCTATTATTCCTGGTATACCTCCTGCGAAGTCATTTTAAGGGCTATGAAACCAATGAAACATCTGTATCATCTCTGGACTTGGACTTCTTAGCACAATTTCCACGTGCAACAGTCGTTGTGGCCACCAATCAATATATTCTTTTTGTCAAGGCCCCTTGAGGATATAAAGAATACCAAGATTTGGCATACCCATCTTCAAAACCGATCAATGTATCTGATGGAGGTAATGCAATCAACAAATTGGATACCTCTAAAGCAATTAGAATCCACAATTGTTGCACTACCATTGGGTGTTTTTCATGTCTGACATGCGTGGGTGGAAAAGTGTTTGATTGTTAAAGACACCTGAACTGATGAGAAAACCTATATGGTATATAAGCCTCATTGATAATTTCACCATCAATCCTGGTTGATAATACACCATCAATGAATGCCATCATATAAGATCTCAACTCAAAATTCTTTTCTTTACCATCACAATAAATGTTCCAATTGGTAGGCTTCCAAAAGGAAAGAAGCTGAATTCTCCTGAGACATTCAATGCCTTCAGCACCACATCAAGTCTGAATTTTAGAGGCTGAATACAAGAAAATTTCTGTAAAAATGGGGTGAATAGACCATTGGTAACTCTGAATAAATTCAACACTGAGTATGAAGAAAAATGTGCTGCAATCCAGCCCCACAACACTTAGAATGGCCATGAAATTATAAATGGAGCCTTCCCATTGTATAAATGCAGTAGGAGATGGTAAATTAATGCTAATACAGGGGTTTATAACCAAATATACTTCCCTTATACCAATTTAGTTGCAATGATGAAAGTCACTGATCTTAGAACACCTCCAGATTCATGGGATGGAAGCAAATAAATTCTTATCCACATAGCAAGAAAGGTAGCCAAGTGTAATTTTGCATCTATATCAGGTTTGAATTTAAAACCGAAGTTCTTATAATCACCTCGTTCTAGTGTAGGCCAATATGTGCCTGAACTACCTCAGTTATCTGCCGAAGGAAAAACAATAGGACATCAGCAGGTTGGACCTTTCTCTATTTTTGGTTCTAAGAAGGCTTCCAACCATACTCTAGCATCAATATCTTTCTTTTCCTTGGGTAAATTCTTCACTATCTTAAATAATTCATTGTCCAGTGGTGGTGTTCTACTAACATCACCCAATGTTGTACTAGGTGGGATAAATTCATCATATATTTCTCCATGAATGGGAATTTCAGCAATTTGGTAAATATCTCAGAGACTAATACCGACTTCACTATGCGTCAAATGAAAGGAATTCGTTTTTGGACTCCATCAGATCAGTAATTCAGGAATTAAATCATTTTTATAAACATAAGTTTGCTTCATCTAGTCATCTTCGTAGATATTAATGTATGATAACTCTTTTATGAATTCTTCACAAGTCTAACGTACCTAGAATACCTACATCCACTCGGGTTTTACACCCCCTCCAGAACTAATGTACCAATATTATTACCAACCATTAGATTGATCTATTTGAGAAACCCAAAAAGTGGAATCATAACAATGTGGTCTTGGATATACAATATGATCCTTTATATCAGCAGTACAACCACTATGATGAAGGAAGAAACTAATAGAGACCGTTCCTTCTTTTATTGAAACCCCCTTGCACTAATATTCATGCAGTTACAATTGGAATACTAAAGAAACCAATTTTTTGGAAAGTAATTTTTAACATATGGAACATAGGAATATTGAAAAAGCGCATGCCCATATAAGGTTAAATACGGACTTTGTGCGTAGTCACGTTGGTACAGAATTAGACCCTTCCATAGCCTAGGAAGAGTACTCTAAAAAATTTCATAATAGTATGGTCCGATGATCTTCATCATTTTATTTTGGCAAGCCTTATCTTCTTCAGTATGGGTCATCAAATGAGTCAATCTTTCCTTCGAAGGAATTACCAAACTTTTAGGTCAGAATTTTAAAGAGGAAATCAAAAATTTGGTAAAGGACAGTGTTTATGTAGGTCCTTCGATGAGGTCCTTCACGGAGGTCCTTCAACGAGGCCTTTCGCACAGGTTCTTTGATAATGATCCTAGAGAAAATCCTTCGATGAATTCCTTTTTCATAGCTCCATTGCTTGCATAATTTTACCTTGAATAAATTTCAAGTAAATTACACGATATTTCAATCCAATGAAGTTAGGCGAATGAGCTATGAAATGAGAGCCAATTTTTTTTTTGAAGAAATCACATGTGAATAAAAAATCATGAAGGTAGAAACCAATTTATAGGAAACTGAATACCTACACATTAGGCCTGCATGAAACTTCTTCTCTCCATAACTCAGTGAATCACCTACGTGACAAACTTGTGCTATTCAACAATGCCTCCATAATCTTTTTCCCAAACATTCACCTCAAGACTCAGCCCTCTTTGGATGTTTCAGATCCAATCCCGAGGGGGGGATTTTGTTGACACTACTTGAGAAAGAAACCAAAAAGACTATGAAGAGAACTCCAAATATTTCACATCCCTAAGAAAATTTCAAAGAGTAAAAAGGAAAATAAAAAAAACTCCCAAATGGATTCGCGATGGACTAGCTTCACAGGCCTACGCGGTGGAGCTGCGCGGCTGACCTATGAGGAAGAGCTCTGCGCCAGAAGATGTTTGTGCACCTACACGGAGTACCTGCGTGGCAGAGCGATGCGAAGTACCTACGCGAGAAATAATTCTTCATCCATGCCTCATATGTGCCTATAAATAGATCCCTTGGGCTCCCCATTTTAGGACTAAAAGAAGTGAAAGACTCTATGAAGCTCCCATTGCGTAGATCATTCACCTAGGTACCTCAAATTATCTCAGTTAGCTCTCTAAATCACGAGAGAAGAGATAATTAAATGGGATAAGCATGTTTTGAATGTCTTTTACAAATTTTACACAGGTTTGGTTCTCCTATGTAAAACATATTCTTTAGTCATCATCTATACCTATGCACCATAACTGCGCAGTATACCTATGCAGTACATCAACACAGGGTACCTACACGGAATACTTGCACGAGGGACCTACGCGACATACTTGCGTGAAGGACCTACATGGAATACTTTCACAAGGAACCTACGCGACAAACTCAAGTACCATTTTTAAAAGCTATTCATGGAAGGGTACCTCATTCCTTGGTTCCCTTATCTAAAAGGGACTAAGTTGAAGCCTCCACCAGAACCTCCTGACTTATCTAACCTTTGGGAAAGGCATATTAGCTTGTCTTCTATTTTGTTTTGTATTTCCTCAGTTAGGGGTTTCCCACATTTGTTTCACAATGGGGTTAGGATTCATGGAATGTTTATGGGTTTGTATATCTGCAGTCACATGGACCTTTCTCCCAAAAATAGTGTTGGGAAGTTCCCAGTTTGGTGGAGGGTTTTGGTCTTGCCCCCCCATCTCAAAGAGGCGACCCGAAACCTTAGGTCTCTGGCAGGGAAGGTACACTTCACACTTGGTTTTCCATGCAAGCATATGATAAGTCTCTATCCCATACCAGGATCAATTTTAGGGTAGCCATATTGGTATAAGCCCCTCACTTTTACCCCTTACTCCTTCCATTAAACCCTTTTCCAATGTGAAGAGAACAGAGGGAAGTCTCATTGCCTCGACTTCTTCCATGGTCACCTTAACCTCGTTCACCTTGGAAACTGTAAGTGTGCCATCTTCCACCAATGAAGGAGGAAAAATTTGGAAGTGTGAATGCCTTTGTTGAATATTTGACATTCTATTGTTTCTGATACTAAGCATTACTCACATTGGCTTAGAGATTTTTCATGATTACAACATGTGCACAAACACTCATGGAAGGAACTATGAGAGCTTGGATTCTTGTTTAAACTAGGATACGTAGGAAGCTATTTCAGGGCCCGAGATCACTGAATATCCTCCTCCGGAATCAAACCCTAATTCCCATTATTTGGGAATCCTTATTAGGAAATAATCCCCAAATACAATCTTTAAATCATCAAGGAATCCTTTTTTGGAAGTAATCCCAAACCTATATCTCTTATAGGACCATACTCTCCTATGAGATTTATCAAAATACATGGGATTTGATTCCCATTAATATGGGATACGTAGGAAGCCTCCTTGAGGTTCAAACCCAACAATTAAAATCAACCCTGTTCTCCTTGGGCTATATTCCCAATAGGGTCTGATCCTACATGGAAACCTATATCCTTTCTAAAGTTCCTTGGGCTGCTTCAGCATAAGTCCCACACAAAGTTACAACTAAGCACCTTCTGTTTAGAGGTCCTTATCATGTGACCTTAAAAGGTACGATGTGTCCCATTAAGAAGCACCGAACTACGAGGGTTCTGATTCATTTCACAAGGATACGTAGGTAGCTCATTTTATGGGCATGATCCCAAGATCAAAACAAACCTTTATCTCCCTAGATGACAATAAATTCCAGAGTCTGCCACTGAGTGGATTAAAAACCAGTATCATCCCAATGATAATTAAAATAACCTCTAATCGATATATTAGAGAATACCATTTATGGAAAACCTAAAATACATACATATATTACCATTAATGAAGAACCTTGAATTCATACTGATGATTCTAAATTTTAAACATGTTAATAAGTGATTATAAATTCCATGGGATACTTATGATATACTTAGTGAATTAATAAGGATTCATGAAAATATCCTAAATTTACAAAGAGAGTCCCAGAGTAGACAACAATTCCCCCCAAAAGGGTGTGATGAGTCTGACCTCCTATACTCTCAACCAATGCACGTTCTTAAGTATCATAAAGTTCAAAATTAACGAAAGCCTACATTTGAAAAGTAGGTCCCCTTTGGATAAGGAAATATTGGGAGTTTCCAGTTCCATAAATAAATCCAATGGAAATCACCTGGAAATAGTGATTCATGAAACTAGAACACATGTTTCAAGAAACTATGAAACAAACATGAAATATACAACCAAAAGAAAAATATCCAAAATATAAATGGAAACCTAAAAAATGGATATTATCCCTCTATTTATCGACATTGATAGTTACATTATGTTCTTGTTCAAGAATTATTCAGGCATTGGATGCTTTTAAAATGGCATGACTAAGTGTATGATTTATCCATAAATTAGGATTCCATAATATTCTACATGAGTTATTACTTCCAAAATATCCACTATATTATCATTATCATGGATGGAAACAATATGGAAATTCCATTGGATTATTTCTGGACTTGTCCATTCAACATGTGTAGGGACATTCCCTTTTTTATTACATTGCATGTGTAATTTTCATGTCCACTGGTGATGAATCCAATGGATTATGATGATAATTAAGAATTTTATTAGTGGTTATGGAGGGATACTAATAATTCAATATATGTTTTGAGTGGTTATTTTGGTGTGTTTGATTTTAAAATTACACTGGGGTGATGTATCTTGAATTTTAGTATGATGATATGTTTTACGGTAAAAAAACACAACATTGAGGCTTGAGAATTAATTAGGTGTGAGGGGGGGGGGGGGTTCTAATTTATTTTTGGGCTTGTGGTTATACTATGGGAAAAGTTATGTTTTCTCAGGGATCAAAGTGCATTGGGTGGAAATAGTGGCTCTATTATAGAATGCCACAACATTGAAAGGGAAGATTTTTTGTTGATGGGACGAGACTATGTCAGGAATGCTTGAGTATTATTTAGAGATTAAGAATATATTGAAAGGGTTTTAGATACTCATATGAATCATGAAATTATGTTTTATGGGTGTTAAATTTACTAAAAAGGATGGGAGATGATGAATAGTGGTTCCTCACATGTGAACTACAATGTATACGCCAAATTCCACATTTGTTTCTCACTAGGGATGGACACTCCTTTAAAATATAGAATACAGGGAAACATTTATATTTCCAATGTTGTGATGAAATTAAGGATCTTTCAACCCCTAAGGCTCTAAACTATACATGGGCTTGATCTTGAACCATACTATGAAAAAATGATGCAATCCTTTCCATTCTTCATGGCCCAACAACTTTATCACCGAATCATATCCCTAGGATATGTCATATTCCCATTAATGTTTGTGTCCATAGGCTAGGTTTATTAGATATAAAAATTCCCTATTTTTTTATCAAATTCCTAGAGGTATTTTTATGGGAATACATGGGCATATTCCTACTTCAAAATAGTAATTTTTTTACATAATTATATTTTTGTAAAGAATTATATTTCACCACTAAAATAAAGTTTTAATCCATTTTAATATTAAGTTTCAGAGAGACACTATAATACTAAAATCTATGTATTTTCTAAATTTAATATAATATATTGTTTATTTATAATAAAAATTAATAATAAAAATATATAAAAATATGGATTAATTATCAGTAATGATCAATGGAACATCTTGGGGATTAGAAGTTGTATAGTGGGGAATTTGTATCATACCTCCAATTTTGAGGCTCAAATTTTATTAAATTTTACAAAAACATGTGTATTTTAATGGTTTTGTGTTGTTAAATGAGCTTCCAATGGCTTTAGGTGATTATTTAGGATGTTAGTCTGGGTGTAGGTGGTCTTTATTTTATGATAGACAACATCGAGTACCTGATGGTTTGGTACCGGGTACCCGATTTTCCCAAGTGAAGGGGGTGGCTTGGTGGGGGAAACTGGAAGGATGGTTACCTTAGAATTGATACCTAAAGGGGTACCATGTACATGATGAATTTCGGGATGGTACTTGATGGGTAACTGAGCTTTTTTTATATTTTAATAAAATTTATTAACTGGTTTGCAATTTAAGTTATAAGAGGACCTCCCCTCATTTGATTAGGTAATCTACGTGACCCCATTGCTCTCATCTCATCTTATCCCTCTCCAAGAGAGACTCCCCCTTATTTGTGCTTTGAATTTTGTATTATCTATACTGGGGGATCACCATTGGTAAGTCCATCCATCATTTTCTCTTTAATATCTATTTGTCTCGTGACCTCACCATTTTTAGTTGGTTATGAATTAATTTAGGGGATACTTGCAAATTTTTTAATTTATATCAATTGTATTCGATTATTCCAAGGAATTATATTGAAAATTATCCTAAAATTATGAGGTAGGGGGTCTCTATATTTTCCATATGGATTGTGTGCATAGAATGTGTGCTGTGATATCTTTGATCCATCAGGAATGTGTAAAATCTCTTAAATGAAACCACATGTGGTTTCTTGGAATATAATAACTTAATTAAGAGTAATTAAGTCTTTATGTTTTCTAATTTTATTTTTATTTGACTTGGTGGTTTCTGATAACTATTCCTTTGACAAAAGTGTCATAAAAATAAGGTAAGGGAACCAAATAGGGGCGTACTTGACCATGATACAACCTATTAGACCATGATAGACTCCCTATATTTATTCCTGGTGATGAAAAGTATGTTTAAATAAAGATACCATGGGGATATCCATGAAAGAGAAGGATAATTGGGAAAAATATTGTGTGTGAGTTACCAACCTAACGTAAAGTATATACTAGTGTAGGGTGATTTACCAACCCTTATTATCCCTTGTCATATATGAATAATTATCGTATTACTTCTATCGTTTATGTTATATTATAAGAAGCGATTCACAACATGTGATTTTTTAATAGGGTATGAAAAATGGTTATGATCATGATATGAGTTTGGGTGTAGTGAAAACCTAGGTATATGTTTGATATGTGTTTGAGTGTAGTGCCAACCCTAGGGATATATTTGATATGTGGATAAGTGTAATTACATCCTAGGGATTATGTGACATGGATTCTATTCTAATGATATCATGGGAATATTTATTGTTAAATAGTTGAGTGTAATGGAAATATGGACATTATAGTCATATTTAGGGGACAATATTTGTTGTAATTTCATCCTTTTTTATTCATGTGATGTGTGTTGGGTGTAATTATAGCCATGGATATACTTGTGATGTGGGTTCAGTGTAATTCCAACCATGGATATACTAGTGTTGTGGGATTGGTGTACTAAAAGTTAGGGATGCTTCAATAGGGACAGTTTGGTGTACTTATGGCCATGACATAATTAGTCCCATGGTAGGTTATATTGGAAACTTATATTCATGAGCTTGTAATATGATGTTATAGGTAAATTTCATTCCAACCCTTTGGAATTTTGATGTGACATGCTCATAGTTGACCCCATCACTGATTGAAGTAGGTATTTTCAATCCCGAGTTCTATGATGGGACTTGAAGATATGGAAAGTATTTATTTTTGACATTTTATAGTTACTATTACCATTTAAAATAAAGATTCACTTATATAGACTAGTTTTGTTCTAAGAAAACATTGGTGGTGAATTACTGAGTTGTACTCACACCTTCCTTAGACACCTAGGTACCCAATCATATTTTATGGTTTGTGAAATAGGTAAGGGAAAGGGCCCCATTGTCGATGGTTGAGATATATTGTATGGTTATAGTTTGGAAATATTATTGAGTTGAGGATTAGGGAAAGATTTATTTATGCATCTAGTTTTATTTTTATTTTTTGAGACTATGTGGTGTATGACTGACCCACAAATTATATTTTTTATACTTGAATAACTAATGTTAAATTATAGTGGATCATTTTTTATAGTACATGATATGTTTTTTACTCATTGTTATATCTTATATGTAATGTATATATTCCTATTTTATAATGGGATAAATGTTTAATATTATTTATTCTACTGTTATTTATAGTTACCATATCTTGAGGGTGTATTCTCCACATGTAATGTTATCATACCCTTGATACTAGTCCGAATCTTCTAGAAAACACGAAGGTTTCTTCAGGTATGTAGTACTACTGTTCAATCATAGTGGAGTTAAAACATGCTAGAGACATTAAAGATATAATTTATAACACATTATTTGAATTGAGAATAAGTTATTATCACATTTATGAAAAATAAAATAAAAAATGTCTTTTAACATCTCTTTAAAACCATACATCAAAATATCAAAATTCTTATGTCCACAGGTTCATATTGTTTATGGATTCATATTGATATATGGTAGAGGAAATTATAAAATAACACATAAACCCCATAAAATCTCATATATTTATCTTCATATAATAATAAATAATGAATTTAATCACCATAACTATAATAATTTTCATGTCCATTAAACCATATAATCACTAGAATCCATGGTACAACCTCAGATAACTTCAATATATTGTCAATTTTTTTTATAAAACTCATTTGATACTTTTATTTAACAAATAAATTTACTTTATCAATCATTTTTAGGGAATAAATTCATTTTTCATCACCTTTTAGTTAAAACATTTAGAAAAATAAAACAAGGAAACTTGATCATGTCAGACCTCACTATAAATATTATTCAATTTAATTCATCAAATCTAGTGAATAGGTACACATTCTAATAACATCAAACTCATGTACTAAATTTCTCACTCTTAATAAAATGTATCAATCCCTCTTTGACTAGGACATGGGCTAGTGACTAGCATTGAGTTACTCAATCACATAGTGGGAGACAATACCTCTATATGAAACATTTCACTTGATAACAATTCATACCCATAAACAATACAACAATCAAAGTATCAAAAACTATGAATATAAAGATCCATTAATGAAAAACATCTCTATATTGAAATTAAATATAATAAAAACCATAAAAAATTTAAATAGGGAATATCCCATATTATAAAACATAAATAAATATAAAATATAATATGAGTGATACCAAGTGTCTACCTTATTATAATATATCACAAACTCCCACAAAGATATCATTATCCCAATTCTCCTCACAACTACACCTATTGATCTAGATGAACACAAGAGTGAAAATACATATGTGAACACATATGAGTGAGTAGCAGTACATGATATAGTCATCCTATGAAGTGAAAATACCTTCATATAAAAATAGAGACTAAGTGAAAAATTAATACAAAACATGTGAATCTAACTAATAATAAATTCATTCAGATAACATCAGAATTCATAATTTATATCTTTCATAATCTATTCATATATCAATAAAAAACCCACCAAATAATATAGCGTTCTTGTGTGTGGGGGGGTCTAACACCAAATATAAATTTCAATATAAGCCCCCCTAAACTATTTCATTCAAAATACCACCAGGAACCCCAAAATTCCACAAAATGCCTCTATCTATACCATAGTTACCTAGATATGGTTAATGATTATAACACTATGTCCACTGTGAGATATATCATAACATGTATCTTTCAAAAAAATATAGAACTCACCCACCATATATATAGATGGTAGTAACGTTACATAAAATTTTCCCACTAGTTTTCATCAAAAAACCCTTAAGAATAGTATTGAAACCATAAAACACATCTAAAATAACATTAAATATAAATATATAATACCACACATACCAAATAACCCATGTTAACTAGATGATCCTAAAATAAAACACGTCTCATGTTGGAGAAGAACCTCAAGGAAAAATGCACATCAAATCCACAACTATGGGTGATTAAGAAGAATATAACTTAAGATTAATATCAATTATAGGTTTATCTCATATGAAAAAAATATCCTCTAATACAAAATACCTCAAAAATCAAAACAAATAAAATAACATCCCACTATCAACAAAAACATCTGAGTAGAAAAAAATCAGTCAGATCTCCATTGTTAATTAAACCAATCAATGATTAAATAAATTATATTTATGAGGTTTCTATCCTATAAAAACCAAATTATATAATAGAACCATGATATTTCACTACATCAAATCATAACTACTAAAATTATGATTCCCACAATAAAATGTCAAGAAAAAAATTCCACTATATCAATATTTCAAACCCTCTTTATATTCAAGTATCTTCTATAAAATAAGTTCATGACACCAACATAAGAAATATACATCACCTAACAAGAAATATAAATTATTATCAAAATAATTTTGAAACATCATCAAGTAAAGTTCATATCATCACCACATAGAAACATAATTTTCATCTTAAGGAGTCTAAATCAACATCAAAATTATTTCTCACCATTACCATGAAAATTCCACAAAATCAACATAAAAATTCTACATCATCATCCAAATTCATCATTTTCACCCCAAATATTCCTTAATTCATTCATTAGAAAGTTCACATCATTATCACAAGTTTTACTCATCATATCCATAACAAGTCCACTATATTTTAGTGAATATACATCAAAACGTTGTGTGTCGATATATCAACATGAGTCCTTGAACCTTATTTGAAGTAAAATAATAAAATTTAACAACCAAATTTCACTAAAACTTATTAAATAAGATTCAATTAGGTACATATGTTCAGAAGGATCATAAAAAAATTTCATATCAAAATTAGACCCTACACACACCACTGCACATCACAAATCCCCACTTCCAATAAAGGTGTGCCACATGACAACCCCACACATCAACACACACACACACATGGAACACTCTTAGTAAATGAAAAATAATTTTACATTTTATCCACACGGAACTATGGATTATATAATACATGTAACAAAAATTGAACTTAGTCAATCCTACCATATCTTTCCATTTGATCACATGGACTGGATGAACCATACCATTTATAGTGCACCGTGCAGATCTGTACCCCCAATAAAATAGAATACCCATGAGACCCTTATTAACCATTTGATAAAATAAAATATGGGAATGATCTTTCTATTATTCCACCATAGATTCATTTCATCCACTATTTCTATATACCCTCTTGTACTACACATAACATAAAATTCCCTTTAAAAATCCCAGTCTCCCAACAAGTGAACACTTAAATCATTCCTCCACTAAGCTGATCGATATAAACTAGAATTGGGTTATCCTCACACATAATGGTAGGAATTACCACTAAAGGTATACTATCATTTGTTAAAAATAATATTCCATTAATAATATAAAAAAGAATATTTCAAAAACCATGAATCAAATCATGTATGAGTGACATAGAACTCCATAATGCAAAATAAAATAAAATAAACCCATATAAAATCACAGGGAGATAATATCCCATTTTATACAACATGAATAAACAATAAACCCAACATGAGTGATACCAGGTGTTTTATAGAATATCAAATACAAAAAACTCCAATCAAGCTCCTATCATCCCATTGTATCTCTTAGATTCACCCACCGACCTATAAGAACATAAAAGTAAAAACATGAAAGTGTGTATATAAGGATAAAAAATAATTCACATTATGATCACCACTGAAAATGATCTAAAATCCTCTTAAAACTAGTATATAAGTGAATTATGTATGAAAAGTATTATAATAATCCAACAATATATACCAATAAAGTCAGCATCACAGTTGTATCAAAATCAACGTCTAAATTTATAGTTTTCATAAATATTAAGCTACTAATAACTAACCATATTCACACTGAATAAATAAAATTATATATATAAATAATGAACTATATAAATATCAAAATATAAGGCCCCATGTAAACTATATTATGATAGAGGCTATCAGGAACCTATACACTCAACCCAATCCCTCAATTCTGCCTGCGGTTACTTGAAGATGGGTAATGGTTGTAACACATTTCAATCCTAAGAGATATAATAACATTACTCTCATTAATGTATGTGGAACTCACCCACCACCTATACAAATGGAAGTCTTTTAATGGAACATGTTCCAATTGGTCTCCCACAACAACATCACAAGAAGAATAATGAAACTATAACACACATTAAAAACATTATAAAATAATCATATAAAAACATATATATCCTTTATTTTATAGTTTTTCTAGATGAACCTAAATAAGAAATAATTTTTTGTGCTATAACATCCCATGTTTTTGAAAATGTTGAAATTTTTAGGAAATTTGAACTTTTAAGTTTGGTGGATGGGTCAAATTTGAAATTGGGATTTATAGATTAATTTATTGAATTTTAACTTGTTAGTACATTGTTTTTGGATGGGTATTAAGGATCAGTAATTGTTTCAAAGATTTTTATTTTGGTTTTGAGAGTGATAGACTTTGAGAACCAAAGTTTAGGAGGCATTACACTGGGTGCTTGGTCAAGCTAGGTGGACAGAAAACCATGAAAGGCACCTATAAGAAATTATATAGGGTGTAAATAGGTTGTGAACAATTTGAAAAACAATATGCTTAACTGTGCAAAGTGGGGTTCCCATAGGACAGTGGAACCACAAGGTTGGTTCACGATTAGAAAAACTGTGTGACCTAACCATGCTGTTCATTAAAGGGAGTGAAATTACTATTGTACCCCCCTCTTTATTTATTTCTTCCTCCTCTCATCTCCCATATGTGTTCCCCTATAGATATTGGTTTATATTTTATTCCTCCTCTAGGATTTAACATATCCCTTTCACATGAGATCATTTTAAAGCTCTACCGGGTGCATTGGATAGCCAATGAAGAGTCTTTAATTCCTCATGCTTCTTTTCTTATTTTATCGCACCGTTTGAAATGATAATTACATGAAATATATTTTCCCCTATTTCCATGGTATTTGTATAAAATATTTCTATTATCCCGGATCATATTAAAGGCTGGTATTAGACTATTTGATGCCCACGAGAATAAGGTAGGTGGTTTCTATCTTTCTCATTGTTTATACACATGCTATATGATGTGAATTTAAATATGCGTGAGTGGGCTGGTCCGAGTGAGACCTTTAATTCAATAGTTTTCTTTTATAATTATTATTTGAGGATATATATGGGTAAATCCATGTTTATTTAATTACACTGAGTCTTGAGTGGAATGGTATGTGTGAAGTTGGTTTCCAAATTTGCTTGGCATGAGGTGCCGATTGATTAAATTAATTGAGATATGATGTAATAATATGGGTGTCCATGAGAATTTGTTGGTTTTGTCTTAATGTTATAGAGATTATTTTTATCACTAGGACTATGGTGACATGGTTTTTTAGGATTTGTAGGATGGTGACGACCCTTTCCTTGCTTTGGAGATGAGGTTCACATGTGGTGATCGAGTTCCACTAGATGGTGTGGCTTAGGTATGGTTGGTGATTTCTGCTCACTATGATTGGTCGATATTTCCATTGGAGTTTTTTTTACACTAATAAAGACTCATTGAGGTGGTGTTGACCACTCGATGTGGGTGTAGTCTTTCGTATACTTAGCTACGTAGAAGATAGTGATGACCATCAATTATTGGGGAGGTTCTCACTATAGAAATCCATAGTTAATGGTCTTATAGACCATCGGTTGGGGGATGAGGCTTGGCACATATGTTTGGGATGGTGGAAAATGATTATTAATGTTTGTATATCACTATTCCTTGGGTTTTTGGGATGTTGAGATGAGGATGGTTGTTCAAGATAAAGTCAGAGGGACTTATGCTTGATTTCTCAACATCAGGCCATTGAGCGGATGATTACTAGACTAACAGATATCTAAGGTACTTGTTATGTGATTATTTGGCGTGATAATAGGATTAAACTTTTACTCTCAATGTGGTAAATTTTATATTGTTTGGTACAAGGTGATAGAGGGATTGCATATAGAAATGGTAGGGAAACTAAGGGTTCTACCGATATGATAGATCATGGATATATCATTTCCCACCGGTGTTGGTGAAGGAAGGAAAATTCATCCTTACGGATATTGATCACAAGTGAAGTGGTTTATGTATTTTTATTTATTAAGTTTTTTGTTTTTTATATGTATAAATACACCGGTATAAATATGTATGTTAGATAGGCACATGTTGTTGGTGGCCATGTGAGTTTATACTCACACCCTACACAGGACCTTCATGATGTATATTGGATTTATGGATTTTAGATTAGGTAAGGGACCAAGATCGTGCACTGGAACCTAGTGATAAAGGATTCATATGGGAAATGGATGGATAGAAGATGGATCATGGGGATTCTTCTTCATCGGGGTGGGTTCACTTTTGGGATTTTAAGTACGCACTTATGTGATCAGCCTCCAGGAGATCTTATATGTTTTGTATGAATAATATGGAATGTGTATACCCCATCTGATTTATTTTAATTTTTTTCTTCTGGAATTTTATTTCCATTGTTTATTATTGCCACCACTGAGTTTTTCTGTTTCTTCCATAATGTTGGTATTATAGGACCATTAATATTATATCATCAATAGAGGCTATAGTCTCCCCAATTTCACCTAATTAGACCCTCAGTTCTAGTTAATAGCCTTTGGAGTATGGGGGGTGAATGCCTAAGGCCCAATGGTACTCTAGCCCAGAGCACCAATTAAGTGTCTCCTAGGATGGGACACTACAAATAATATCGGAGGAGTTTCTTTTTTCCTTTTTCTTACTATCTGGGTTGTGGAAGACTTGAGACAATGATCTAGTTGGAACTATCTAAGGAGTTCATGTTTGGGTGCCTGTATCCCCATTAATGGGTGATAGATCGAGTTCCAGAGGGTGGGAAATTGATGTTATGATTTTATCTTTTATATTTGACATATTTCCACCTCGATTAGTGCACTTGGGTGTGATGTTATTGTAATGTAAAATTTTGACCCTTGGATCAACATATAATGGGTGGTGTTTTTATGCATCATGGTAGGAACATAGGATCATATGACATGTTTATGTGACTATTAATGTACTTTGAAACCTAGAATATGTAAAAAGGTATTGGTCTATTTAAAGTGTCAATACAAATCTAAACAATGTTTTCTTGCATTGATTTTTGGTGGCATTCTACTCAAATAGACCAGGTATGTGGTTCTTAATGAGATTTATATGTGATCTTATACGTTCATTTAGGAATAAATATAATATGGATAAGTCAGAATAAAGGAACAACACAAGATATTAAAAATTCTTACAAAAATATAAACATCCTTTTCCTGCATACCTTATTGGTGGTATTCTACTCAGCCACCCAAGATTGGTGTTTTTAATATGTGTGTTATGTGATACCTGACTCTGATATGGGTTGGTAGGGACCATGAAGCTAGATGATATGTGATGTGGGTGTGGTAGGGAAGTGTATGTGAGATCAGATGTTCTTCTTGAGAGTGTTTTCCCTATTTTTGAAGAATATATGTATTGTTATTTCTATCATTCACCATGGTATTTGGTCTTAAGTCTGATGCCTCCTAGATGGGATCTGGTGGAGAATTAAGAGGTTGGAGATATGGTTCCACTAGATAATGCATGGGATGAGTCCCATAATAGTTAATATGATCGTGAGCCATAGGTAGAGGCTCTAAGGAAGGCAGTTCAGCCGTAATAGATAGAAGATTTTGGGCTATGCCTAGATGGGAAGCTCACATAGATCTTTGTGTAAGTCATAAAAAGTGTTGATATGGGACCTCAAGGATCAAATCTATTTTTGAATTATTTTATGTAAGAGTTCCATTCTCAGCACCCACTATTGGTTTAGGGTGAGGGTGGTCTACTAGTATCAGATAATTGAATTGAGTTTGTGCCAAAAATATTTCAATAGCTCGAGATACCCCCAGATCAATGGGTAAAGATGGGTACTTATATGCTTATAGATATGTACAAGCATTGGTGAGACATACAGGTACATATTGGTAGGAATTAAAGACTATAATGGACGGATTTTGAGGCATAATTCTTTGAGAATGTATTCCTAGAGACATTGAGGGTTGACCAAGCTTTTGAGCTCTTGGAATTGCAGTAGGGGTATAAATATGTTATGGATTATGTTAGAGGTTTCATAGAACTATCCCAATTTTCAACTTTTATGGTAGGATAAAAAAATGATAGGGTGAGACAGTTTGAGGATGGCTTACAACATTCCATCAGGGTGCAGGTAAATATATTTAGGTGGACCTCATTCATAGAGGTGGTGAACCGGGATTTGATATATGATGGAAACTTGATAGACCAGACCTATTCAATATGGGTGATAATTCCATGTGAGACTGGTAGTAGTGCATGGGGTAGCTAGAGGAGAGACCCCAAGGAGTCCAATTAGGATAGTTCAGCCTGATATGCAGGCAGACCACTGAGTAGTTAGTTGTTGACAATGTGATTACAGTGTGCGAAACCAATACATGTTCATACTCAGTGTGAGATTCATCCAAAGGAGTGTTCAACATGTGGAATGATAGGAAATATGGAAAGGTTCTGTTAGAAACCATCTCAGATAACTAGGTGTTATGGGGAGGGTCAAAATTAGGGATCTGAGGTACGACCATGAGTGGTACCAAAAGCTGGTAGCTAGGATTATACTGTCCATGTAGGTTATACTAGAGAGATAGGAACTTAGAAGTGGGTTCAGTGACTGGTAGCAGGTTCATATCCATAGGGAGGTCATGCCTCAAGTAGTTAGGCTTTAATATAGGATCATGTTGTTGAGCTGGTATAGTTAGAGCAGGATGAGGAACAAAAGTTGGTTAGAGGTATACTCTGAGTGTGGCTGTGTTTCATTTTTTTTCGTATGATTATTTTTTGTTCACGAGGTGCACATTTTTTTCTAAATTAACTAGGTATTGGTTATTATGTGGGTGTTAGATGTGATTCATGATTTTTATACAATGAGTAAGAATCAAGATGCATTCTGAACATATATATCTATTTATACATGATGTGGGATATCTTTTTGGCTTCAGATGTGATGAGGGTTTTTAAGAACTGGTTTCAATGCCAGGCCTTGTGGGCATTGTGTATGATTCCCGAAGTATGTGAGTATCATATGTGATGTGATAACTCTTGGATATCAATTTTTATGTTGGAATGTGGGTGTCATGATTGAAACATGTATGAATTGAGCACATGGAGGTGTAGGAATGACTATATTTCATGTAGGGACATGTATTTCTATATTATGGTTGATTAAACCATCTGTATATTAGAAAATTGGGTTGGAATATGATTACGTAAGAAATTCATAAGGTGGGAATACATGTGAGGAATTGACCAGTATCTTAGTAACTTGGGTAGATCGGGATGATTTTTATGAGATGGGTATGTTCGGTACCATCTCATAATGAGACCAAATAGATTAGGGATAATCTATTCTAAGGTGATGATATTACAACATCCTAAATTTTTTAATGTGTCAAATTTTCAAGGAAATTTGTACTTTTATGTTTTGTGGACATGAAAATTTTCAAATTGGGCTTCATAGAATAATTTAAATAATATAAAAATTTTAGTAAATTGTTTTTGGAGTTGATTTAATGGCCATTATGTGCGTTGGAGGCACAGTTTGGTTTTGAGTGATGGTATTCGGGAACCAATGTTTTAGAGACACAACAATGGGTGTATGGTTAGAGCATGGTTAGTTCTAACTGTGCAGTCCATTTGAACTAGAGTATAGGTATAAAAAACTGTGCGAGGTGGCTAAAAAACTGTGTGAGGCACCTATAATAAATTATAGAGGGTGAACATGGGTTGGGAATAGTTTGAATAACCATGAACCTAGATAAGTTAGGTGGGGTTCCCTATGGATAGTGGTACCACATGGTCTGAGCATGGTCAGCCAAACTGTTCAGCCTGACAGTGTGGTTGATTAAATGTGGTGAAATTAATATTCTCTCATACCTTCTTATCTCTTTATTAAACTTTTATTCTCCCATGTGTGCACATTCTATATCCATGGGGTCCTCTTTTATTCTTCCTCTAGCCTTTATCCTATACCCTTTATACAAGCTTTGATTTAGGCTCCATTGGGTGCATTCTACAGTCAATGGCGAGTCTTCAATTCCTCATGCTTATATTCTTCTATTATCTCCCCATTTAGAAGAAAAATTCCATGAGTTATCTTTTTCCTATATCTAGGGAATTTTTCTAAAATCCTGATTTAGCTCCTCTCATCTTATATTAGAGTCCAATATTCTATGAGTGAGTTTCTAAAAGTATAAGGCTAGGGGTGCCTAAAATTCTTCTTATTTATACATGTTTTATGGGATGCATATTTAAATAAGTTTCATTAGAGTGGTTCACGTGATACATTTATTTAATGATTTCCTTTTATATTTATTATTCAATGATGCAGATGAAAAACTCTATGTTTATTTAATTGTGTTGAGCCTTGAGTGGCATGGAATGTGTGAATTTGGTTTCCAAAGTGGTTTGGAATGAGGTGCTGGTTGATTAAATTAATTGAATTATGATGTGATCATATGGGTTCCATGGGAATGTGTTGGGATTGGACTAAGGTGATTTATGTGATGATGATCATAGGGATTGAGGCAATGAGTTTTTTTCGGAATATGTAGAGGGTGATTACCCTTGGTGTTCTTGAGCGAAGTGGATCACATGTTGTGATAGAGTTTCACTAGATGGAGTGGATTAGGTATAGTTGGTGATTTCCACTCACGAAAATTGGTCGATAGTTCCATTAGATTCATGTTCACACATATAGGGACTCATTGAGGTTGTTTTGATGACATGATATGGGTGTAGGACTCTGTAGACATAGCATCTTAGGGGATGGTGATGACCATTAGTTACGGAGGAGGTGCTCACCATATAATTCCATGGTTGATTGTGTGAGAGATCATTGGTTGGGGTATAAGTCTCTTCATATATGATTGGGACGATGGTCCATGATTATTGAACAATGAATATCACTATTCCTTAGGATTTTAGGCTATTGATAAGACAAAAATTGTTTAAGAGAAATTCAGAGTGACTTGTGATTGATTTTTGGACATTAGGATGTTGATCAAAAATTACTTGACTAACGAAAGTCTGAGGGGCTTGTGATGTGATTTTTGAGAATTATATTGGGATGTTGGTTTTACTTGATATTTGTTACATGTGATATCAGTTGGAATGAGGTGAAAAATTAATTGTTTATGAAAATGGTTGGAAAGCTGAGGTTTTAAATAGTATGAAAGATCAAGGATATATTGTTCTAAATTGGTGTTGGAAAAGGAATATAAACTCTTCCTTGTGGCTGTCGAGAACAAGTTAATGGGGTTATGTAATTTTATGTATGAATTTAACACTTTATTTATATATTCCTACATTAGTAAACATATTGATGTATGATATATAGACATTGGCGGGGGACTACCGAGTTCATACTCACACAAAAAATGCCCCCCTTAGGATGTGTGTAGACTTTATGGATTTATGATTAGGAAATGGACCAAGATCATGCACTAGACCATAGTGAAAAGGGATACACAGGTTCATGGGATAGATTTCAGATGGACCATGAGGGTTATTTTGCATCGAACTGGAGTCACATTTTTTTATTTTTAGTATAAACTTAATTGATTGGCCTTCGGGTGATACTGCAGGTTTTTTATGATTGATATGGAATGTGTATACTATATCTGATATGTATGTATCATTTACTTTTGGATCATTATTTCCCTTTTTATTATTTATACCATTTATTTTTGTTGTTTCTTCTGTAGTGTTGGTATTATTGAACCATTACTATTATTTCGTCACTAGAGGGTATAATATCCCCACTACCACCTATTTAGACCCTTTTTTTATAGCTAGTAGCCTTTTCCATAGGGGGAGGCACACTTAAGTCCTAGTGGTCCTCAATCCTGGAGTACTTGTTAATTAGATCCCAGGTCAGGGCGCTACATGTTACAAAGAATGACCTCAATGACATATCAACCTCAAAATTAAACCTATGGGTGATAAAAAATAATACAAAATCAAACCAAAAATATCATTGGGTAATATCATGTAAAACTATCTCCCATAAGTATCAAATATCTATACCATCTTTGTGATAAAATAATATCCCATAATTATTAAAAGTCTCCATCACCACCATAGTGAGTCTACACTATCTCTATAAATATTAATTAAAATTTTCTTTTCAAAACATTAAAAATGCCTATGAACATTCTTTAAATATAACTAGTAAAATAAAAAAAATTAAACTTCACAAAAAATATCCATACAAGGTTTCATTAGGACTATAAGGTCAGATGGAGAAAAAAGAAAATTTTTATGCTCAAAATAAAGACCCCACATGCCCTGTATTCTTTGGTCCAATAAGGGGTTTCATGTGGAATCCTCATACACCACTATGTGAATGTAATGAAATAAAAACATATAATTTATGATCAATCATCCAATTTCATATTGAAAAATCCTTATCTACCAAAGTCATGCATAGTTGGTACGTTCCACCCCCTTCATTGGTAGAAATATAATTGAAAGATCACACAATTGATATCCATGAATGTTGTTCCCCGTATCCAGCAAACCATAAGAAAATATGCCAATGTAATGATCATTTTATTTTAAGATCAGATAATTGAGTAATTTCTATGATGAAAAACCCACTCACATGAAGGATAGTCATACACTCCCCTTAATTAGTTATCTAATTTTGAATTGAATGACCCACATGACTCCACCTTCATACTACTAAGCCACAACTAACTAACACTATTTCATATAACATATAATTAAATATTTTTTTTTCTAATTTCCTATTTTAACATCATATTTATCTATTCATAATTATCATGTAAAGGTAAATTTTATCAAAATAAATATACTCTAAAGGCACCAAAAATTATTGAAAAGTTAAAATTCAATAAAACTTATGTCTAAGATATCTTTTGATTCAAAACATAAATAATTTCATTCTTGGTGTCATTGAATTTATATAGTCGATACCTTTATATGGAATAATATATAATTAATAGTAGTTCATATAATGAAAACTTGTGCGACCCTATCATAAAAAATTTATTCTTGTATCTAAAAAATAATAAATTTTAAATAATTTTATAGAAATCTAAAAATATGATTAAAAAAATGAAAAATTGAATATGATCATAATTTAAATTTCATAAAAGAAAATAGTTTTTTAAAATATTTAATAACATAGATTGTTATATTTATTAAAATATTAGATAAAACTAAAAAATCGACTAACAAATATTCTATAGGAGATTTAGAGTTAAAAAGATATAAATACCCTATTATTACTAAAATTATTCAATAAAATAAAAAAATAAGTTGATTATAGAACACACTAATCAGAATATTGAGTTATATCCTATACCAGGTATAAAACAATTTAATAAAAAAACACAAGATAAGGCGTTAAAATAGAAATTTGTGCATCATAACAGTGGGATTATAAAAAATATGATGAAATATATAAATTAGATTTTTAAGAAAACTTTGATGTATAAACAAAGAGTAAAAATTTAAATGTAAGTTAAATTAATCATCATGAAATTATTCAACCATTATTCAATGAAAAATTAAAGTTAATAAGGCAATTTACAATTATTCTGTCTTTAAATTAATTTAATGGGAGGATATTTTATAACACATACAATTTTTTGAATTTATTCAATCAAATTTTTGGATTAAATCAATTTTTTGGATTCAAATAATTAAATGATGCTATGAATTTTTTGGTAAATTTTTTTAATAGGTATTTAATAATGAAAGAATTCATATGAGATGATTTCAATCCAAAATTATGGTTCATTTAAAAAAATTTCTTGGTTAGTGGGTTGTCCTAGTATTTAATCCAAACCGTTATGAAATTACTAAGAAATAGAAAATTTCAAAGGATAGAAAAGGGGACGTAATGTAGTGGGCCACTACACTAGACATTGATGGTTTGGTGGATCCTCACTAGAGTTTCAATGGAAAAATAGTGGCAATGTAAGACATTTATATCCATATAACTAAGAAAATGACACCTCTTCAATTTATTAAGTAATGTAATGGGTGGAGATCATCTTGTATAAAAAAATATCAATCTCAATAACTCATCAAAATTTATCTCATTTTGAACATTAATATATTTATAATCTAATAATTATTTAATATAAATATTAAGATAATTATTATTAAAAAAATTTATGTGGTTATTTGGTTAGATTTATTTTAATGAATTTTTTTTATATGTATTGATTTTTTGATAATATATGGATTATTTTTAAAGGTAGACAGTGAGACAATATTTGGTTCCTAGGCGGTTGTGACCAAAATAAATTTTTAAATATATTAAACATATTAATATCCCATGAATGTAGTTATATTGAAAGAGTGGAATAAATCTTGAATTTGGGATCAGATTATAAATATAAGGTAACCACTAAGTTCAAAAGGCAGGTTTTACCATAGGCATGACATAACATTTATCGACATCAGGCATTTATTAAAAAGTTTTTTTAGGCATGAATTAATTAAATAAATAAATAAATTATTTTTTTGATGTAGAAACCATGATATTATATTTAAAAATGTTTATCATTATCCCTTGGGGTAGCCACATAACTGAGGTATTGAGAAGAACCATTTGAGAGGAGCATTTGAATAATCGTTAGTAGATGACGTTAGATCAATTCAAATTGAGGGTCATGCACCAAATAATTTCATAGATATCACTAATTATGTCAAAACATACCAATTATTCATCAATAATTGATCCAAAATTTATTTAGGATTTCTGATTTGAGATATTCCATTCTAATATTTTGTTCCGTTTGAATGTTGTTTAATTACAATAATAGGAATTGATTCACGCAAGAACAGTGGATTCATTTGAGATGGTTTTAATTTTTTGTTTCTTATTTCATATTCTTACATATAAATATAAACTTAATAATTGAGAAAGAAAAAAAAGAACAAGATTCATTCCTCATATGTTTTATTTTATGCATCTCCCCCCATCTCATCACATGTTCATCGCGAGAGTTTTCTTTGGATAGTGGTTCGACAATTACCCAGTATTTGATGTTTGTGTGATTCTTCTTTATTTTAATAGATCAATACCGTGGGTAAATTTCATTATTTATGGTATTATTGATGTATTATGATTATGTATAATGATCGTAGGTGGATCAGAATAGATCGGAGGTTCCCGTTTATCCTGGTTTCGATGGTTTGGCTATCAATTATGCATGTGGGAATTTCTTGAGTAGATCAGAATCCCAGAATCCTAATATCTAGTGATGAAAGTGTTAGGCAAATTTAGATCTATGATACTCGATAAGGGAATTGGTGTTGGTGGAATTCATGGATGACGCAGAGGAAGAACCTGAGTGTTTTGTAAATTTCCGGGTCACACGACATGTAATCTGGGATTACATGCCACGTGGGACCCCCAGGCCGTGGGGTTAGGGTTTTTGAAAAATGTTAAATATCACATTCCATATGAAAATATCACATACCATGAGACTCATGATTGGGATCTTAGTGAGTAACTTAGAGGTTACATGGGCATGGGAATGTTAATGTACACAGACACAACTAGAGGACACAGACATAGTCTGGTGTACACGAGCACAACCAGACAACATGGGCAGAGTATCAGGAGATATATATATATGCCATGTAATTTTACTACACCCTATTTAAATAGATATTTACATGATGAGTGATGTATAACCCCATGGAAAGACTAAGGGTTTCTTGGATATTCTTTGTACCCATAATACACATAGTGTAACACCTTTGAGGGTGTTGGGATCCCTTTGTTTCATCAGTTTGGACCAATATCGGTTGAGTGTGTTCACTTGATCCATCCTCTAGAGGGTATGTTAAACACTATATCCACATATATGGATTGTTATCCCCTCTAGTGGATGAGTCTTAGATAGAGTCTTTGGTGTCCCTCATTGAGACTATAGTTTTATCCTCTATCACCAACTATGAGTACAAGATGAGGATATACTGAAGATGACATTTAGATATCATTACTGTCACTATGATTACATGGTGATACCATTAATCATGAATAATTCCATATATGTTTTCAAGGGACTCATGAAATGGGTATATCATACTTTATTAGAGAAATTTAAGGTGGTCTTCATCAAAGATATCCTAGGGTACTCATCATCTGATAAAGAGAATGTGAGACAAATGAGGATGGTCCTAAACACACTCCAAGAGAACCAGATTTATGGAAAGATCTTAAAGTAATAGTTTTAGATCCGAGAGATCCAATTTCTATGAAACTTAATCTTTGATGCAGGTATGGCAGTAGACATGGTAAAGGTTGAAGCAATGCTAGCTTCAGATCCACCCAAGAGTGTTACCAAGTTGCAGAGTTTTCTTGGGTTAGAAGGGTACTATCAGAGGTTTGTACCGGATTTATCCATATTGGTATCACCCTTGATATAATCTACTTGAAAGGGTAAGACTTTAATTTGTAAAGAAATGTTCCACCAATGAATTCAAGAGTTGAGGTAGAGGTTGATGATCTCCCCCATCTTGAGATTTCTAGTGGAGGGTGTTGAATACATAGTGTTTTATGATGCATCAGGGATCATGCTTGGTTATTTTATAATGTAGAGGAAGGTTTTGATTACTTATGGTTCATTTCATTTGATACCACATGTGTAGAACAATGCGACCCATTTTCTTGAGTTAATAGTATTTGTCTTTTCACTGATATTTTTGTGGTACTACTTAATGGGAGAGAGATTTACCATCTACTCTCACCATAAGATTCTCAAGTATATATTATCTCATAAGGATATTAACTTGGGACATAGGTTATGGATAGAGTTCTTATAAGACTATGAATTCAATATTTTATATACTTTTGGGTTGGGGAATGTGGTTGAAGATGCTCTCATTAGGAGATCTTGTTCTTATTTTTTGGTCGAGGCATCATATCAGTTGACATTATTATAGTTTTCCTTAGTGGAAAAGGATGGTGCTTCATATATTAAATCTATGATCATTACCCTATGTATTTTATAGTATTTTAGGTAATATAAACATGGATATACCAAATGTGTTACCTTACATACTTATATATCAATTGGACATTCTCATGATGAATATTATGAAGGTGGGGAGAACACTATCATTTCAGAGGATGAATTATGGTACCATTGGTGTTGTAGGAGGAGGTGATGTAAGAGTTTTATACATACAATTTAGTGGTATATAAAGGTGTGTAAAATATGTACTTGGACCTCCAACTTCAATTTTATTGTCAAATCATGAAGAATTGTGCTATAGGGTTTGTCTATCGATGACTCACTTGTTGGCAAGTAAAGGATGAGCACCTAGTTCCAGTAGATTTAGATCAACCCCTTGAGGTTCCAAAGTAGAATTGGGATGGGATATCCATGGAATTCATGATGCCGTTACCATATATTTCTAGGGTATATGATTACATCTAGGTGATCATAGACCAACTCAAAAATTCAAGCCACTTCCTATCCATTTGAGAGAAGAGTTCAATAGAGAGCTTGGGATTCTTGTTTGTGTAGGAAATAATCCATCTCTATTATGTTACCTTGATTATAATTTTATATCTTGATGCTAGTTTCATGTCAGTATTATGAAGATTATTATATGAGGCTTTTGGGGATCAGTTTCATTTGAGCATGACGTTTCACCACCAGACTTATGGCTAGTCTGAGCAGACAATTCCGGTCTTGGAAGACCTGATATAGGATTGTATGTTGGATTTTGATCATTGTTTGGAGTATCATCTACCCTTGTTGGAGTTTTAATAAAATAAAAACTACCATTCCACTATTGGTATGAAACCATTTTATGCCTTATATAGGATACCATATAGGTCACCACTTTGTTAGATTGATCTAGGTGAGTTATCAATCATGTACCTGAAGTTGGTGTAGGATACTGCAAAGAAGTTTAAATCATCCAGGACCAGATGATGACTATACAGAGCCACCAAAATTATTATGTGGACTGATGATGAATTATTTTGGAGTGCAAGGAGGGAGACCATGTGTTCTTGAGGTTATAACCTCGACATAGATTATAGACATTTTTATATGGTGTAAAGATATCTCCATGATTCATTGGCCCTTTCTAGAAACTATGTATAGTTAGAGAGGTGGCATACCACTTAGATCTACCACCTTAGTTGGACTAAGTACATGATTTTTTTATGTGTCACGTAGGAGGTATGTACATGACCTGTTGTATGTTATCAAATAGGTAAAGATAGAAATTGAGGATGGATCTACCTTTGTTGAGTACCTAGCAGAGATTGATCATTGTTATAAGAGGATCCTTTTTGGGTGATTGATTCCCCATTTGCGTGTTTAGTGGTAGAATAGAAATATTTAGGAGATCACCTGGGAGTGGGATAGCAAAATGAGATCCCATTACCATAAGAATTTTGAGTAAGTTTTTCAATTTTTGGGATGAAAATCCCTAAGGTGGGGTAAAATTAATCACCTTAATTTTTCTATGTATTTATTTTGGATATTATATGATTTATTTTCGAAGTTAGGAACTAAGACATTGTGAGATTCCAAGGCCTGGTGTTCCCAAAATTAATTATTAGAATATATTAAAAATATTAATATTACATGAATATAATGTTCCTTTAATGTTTAATAACTCTCAATAATTGGCCCAAATTAGAAATACAAGGGAACCATTTAGTTTAGATTTCATATTTTACTCTAGGAATGACATAACATTTGTTGGCATCCGGTGTTTGTGAAAATGTTGTTGTGAACATGAATTAATAAAATTAATATATATATATATATATATTTGATGCAGTGACAAAGATATTATATTTAGAAATGGTTATGCCTCAACTCTATGGTTATCTGCATGACATAGGGATTAGGAGGAACCATTTTAGAGGAGCCTTTGGAGGATCGTTTGTAGACGATGTTAGATCACATCAAATCCAGGATTGTGCACTAATGGATTTTTTGGATCTTTCCAATGATGGAAACATAGAACCATTATTCATCAATAATTTATCCAAAATCCAAGTAGTATGTTTTATTTATTATATGCCATCGCATTCTTTAACCCCAATTTAACATGGATCAATTCTATGAAAAAAGTTGATTCACACATAAATAAGAAATTTATTTGAGTTGAATTTAATTTTTTGTTGTTTATTTCATCTTTATTAATCTAAATATAATACAATTGATCAATTAAGAACTAAAAATGTCTGATATTCATTCCCAATAGCTTGTGGTGTATGGATTTCTCCCCCCATTTCATTAACAATCATCGTGGAAATTTTCTTTGGCCCATGGTTCGATGATTACTCGATATCTGATCATTTCATGACCATTATTCAGTGCAATGGATCAATACCATTGTTTATGTTCTTGATTGAGGGTATGATATAGGAGAGATAATAATGAATGATGATTATAGGTTTATCATAATGGATTGGTGGTTCCTGTTCAACGTGGTTTCAATGGTGAAGCTACAGATGGTGCATATGGGAATTTCCTAAGCAGATTCAAAGCTCAGAATATTGATATTTGGTGATGGAAGTGTTGGCCAACCCAAAATCTATAATCTCAAAAAATGGTGGTGGTAGTGACATTGTGTGCGGATGACACATTGGAAGAACCCATGGGTTCTAAAAATTTATAGGTTACATGATGCGTCATCTGAGATTGCTTGCAGTGTGGGTCCCCCTAGTTGTGGTGCTAGGGTTTCCAATGAAATTTAAATATCACATTATCTGTGTCACTGTCAAACATTGTTTGACTCATTCATGGTATCTCGACATGTAACTTGGAGGTTACATGGTCATGGTAATTCTAAAGTACATGGATATGACCAGAGTACACAGACATAGTCCGGTGTACATGAGAATGACCAAATGACATAGGTAGATTGTCATACAATCTCTACACACCATATAATTTTCCTACATGATGTTTATATGAATATTTACATGCTATGTGAGTAATGAACACTTGGGAAAACCAAGGGTTGTTTAGACATGCCATATACCCATAGTAGATGCTGCGGACCCCCTTTGAGGATGTTTGGATCCCTTAGTTTCTTCATTTTAGACCAATATTAGTTGAGTGTGTTCTTTTGTTCTATCCCCTTGCAGGTACAATGCAACATTATATACACATCTCAGGATTGTGATCCCTTTGAGGGATGAATCTCAGATAGAGTTTATGGTGTCCTTCCTTGAGACCAGAGTGTGATCCAATATCATTTATAACCTAGGTGGGGTTTGTGGAATTAGTATCATATCCTTGAATAGGGAGTTGATTATCCATCTAGTAAGCTATTTAATGAGTTTTTTTTGTATCATTGGAGTACGATCCCCTACATAGCGGTATGATCCAAATTTGTTTCATGGTGTCCCACAACAGTCCTAGGTGTGATCCCCAATACGGGTATTAATGTCTTCAGAGACTAGTGAGATTCCTTTTGGAGGGGGCTAATTACAATGACCACTTGGATGTGTATATCCAATGACATAATGGATCATGGAGTGGATACTCCAAGAACAAGAATTTCATAAAGAAAAATCATATGGATGGTAGTTTGGTTGTGACCTCATGGGGGCATGATTTCCTTTTAGAGGATATCGAGATTTTCATTTCAATTCAGTACTGTATTACTATTATGAGTTTTCTATTCTTGATTCTTCATGTTTAGTGTTTTTGGGGTGTCCTATTGAGTATTTTAATACTCACCCCTACATGGGATCTACCCACACATGTCATGAACTATGTAGATGATGACCATTTTGATGGTGTCCTGAGTGGAAAGGGAACCAGTGAACAAAGATACCACCTTGCAGTGTGCAATATAAATCACCATCTCATATTAATATTGATATTTCAGGGCCATGGTTACACTAGACATCACATCAACATATGAATTTTATGAAAATGGAATGTGGGACAACACCAAATCTAAAGAAAACTATGACACCAACTACCATACATAGTAAAGGATTGGCATCCATTCTTATATTTTGATTTAATAGTCCCCATTTAATTTTATAATCACCAACTTTGAATCTACCTTTATATTTAATGATTTAATTGGTATTTATAGAGTTAATTGTAAACCCCTGACCATGGCCTCATATTTTTCCTTATTATTAGAAAACAATTCATGGAGTAATAAAATTTCCAAAAACGTCCCTTGTATGGGAGAAAAATATGACCCCAAACCAACCTAATTGAGTCCCATGTTATCCATCATTCTCTCAGTTGTACTTCCATAGGCACCATCAAAATAAATTTCCCATGTTTTCTAAGTCTCATTGACAATGAAAAATCCGTTATAAGAAATTTATGTAACCAATGACATCTCTTCTAGGGTGGGGTATATTTCAGGAAAATATATAAGTGTATGACCCTTGATAAACATTTGGGATATAAAAATAATGTTAAACAATTATAGTATGATCACCAATTTTACAATCTTCCCATCGACATGGGTAGACATTGGATGTATTTAAGTAGGTCCACACAACAAATTAAGTAGAATTCATGATTCTATAGATAATATTAGTTTTTTTGTATTACAAAGATTAGTGGTAGGAAATCCTTATCAATATCGATGTATTGAGTCTCAAATTCCAACATTGTTTTAATAAGGTAATAGAGAATTTTCATCTTTCCTATATCATTTTTCTAGGAAATGAGGTCCCCTAGAGACTGCTCTATGGTTACCACATCGAGAATGAGTTGTTTTTTTTCTATAAGTGTTATCACCACCATAGGATGTAGAAGATCCAACTTGAGGCCATTAAAGTCCTTATATAAGTCATTATCACATTATAAAGTCACCACTTTCTTCACCAGTATTGTATAGGGTATGAATTTACCTTCAAGGTTTTAAATGAATCTCTTTATATGTGAAATAAATCCCTAATGTCATCTCAACTCTCAAAGGTTTAAAGGAGGGGGTGTATCAAGTATCACCTTGGTGTTTTTTGGGTTGAATTCAATTTCGAGATGGTGTACCACTAATCTGATGAATCTCTCTAATTCCATGCCAAAGAAACATATTAGTGATCCCATTTTCAATCCATGTAAACATAACCTCTTGAAACCTACCTCAAGGTTATAAATGTGATCACAACATTGGAGGTATTTAACTACCAACTCATCAATACTCCATTCTACTATCTCTCCCGAAAAGGAGTTTAAGATATGTTTCATGGAATATTGGTAAGTAGTAAAATAATTCTACATGACAAAGGGAATCACATGATAAAAATATACCCCATTTGGGTGACCTAATGTAAATTTATTCTTCTTCATCTAGGTATATTCATATATGATTTTATCCCAAATACCCATACTTGAATAAGATTTCTTTTAAACTGGATACTACATCAATCATAAACTTCATGATCAGGACTAAAAAATATTCCTTTGGAGAATGGTTCTTAAAATACAAAAATTAAATACAAACACTAATTTTACTATTATTATTATTTGATGGGGACAATGCTAGAAATCCAATTTAGGTGTTAAAATTTTGAGATAAAAAAGGTTTTGATTAGTTTATTAAATTCATATTCCACTATGGTAACATGGGTTAGATGTATTTTCCTTATTTCCTATTTATAGACACAAGGGTTATCTAGTAAACCCAATTGATGAGTGGATATTTGGGGGTGTGACCTAGAAATCTACCTATAATTCCATCCAAACACATCTTGACATTTCTTGAGGAAGGAGATGTATTCTTCTTATTTTGTAAGAGATATGGCTTAAATAATTAGTGTTGGTTGTGGGTCCTCATTAGTACCCTAATTCACCTACTAGAGTGCACTAAAATTGGTTTAGAAATCATGTTTAAATGTTGGTGGAGAATCCTTAATCACTTCCCAATTTTCATTTTCTAGAGTATAAGACTGAATAGTTTTTTGGAGATGATGAATAAGTATCAACATTTAAATTGTAATTTCACTAATATTAGGAGTGTGATATTTCAGCAAGGATTAATGATAGTATATAAATAGAGGTAAAAGGTACCCAAACCCCCTGTTATACTTCATGGTTTTTTATCTAAATAGAAAAATAGACTTTTCTATGTGGAGTTCATGTTATTCAAGGATGAATTCAAATATTGAAGCTCTAGGGAAATTATTGATAAACATAAATCAAATTAGATTTTCTTGCTCTATTGATGATGGTTGTTCCCTAGAAGCATCCTCCTGACAGTCATAGGAGAATAATGTGATTAGAGGTTTTAAATCATTTTCCAATACAACCTAATAACTCCCAAAATATAGAGTTTTTGACTTGATTCGATTGATGAGAAACACAACATCTTTAGATTAGTCACTCCATGGATTGATGGGACCAGCCTATGAGCCATTAGGGGATACAATGTTTTTAGATCATTCACCAATGGTTACTTAAACTTCTTCTTATAGTATATTATGTCAATGTATTAATATTTTCTACATTAAAAAGTGTATTTATCACGATAGGGTACTCCAAAATCCCCATCAATTAAATATTTCAGGAATTGATGATAGGATGAGGGAACAACTGTATGTATACAGATCCATGAATTTCCAACAAGGTGTTAAAAGTTTCATCTTGGAAGACAACCGTGAATTCAAATTTATAGATGAGATATATAAATTAGGTCATCAACTTTATACTTATAAGTGTCCTATGAACACTGTTATTGTATTCTTGGATAGTTATATTAGTTAGAAACTAGTCAACTTTACTATATCCCAAAAAATAATGGATTAAGTTTGGGATGAGGTTGATTTTGAAACCATTATTGACTAATTCTTGGTGAATATCGATATCATCTGGATTGATAGAAACATTTAAGAGTATGATGTATCCCTATATTGATTTTTTTAGTAATATTATGTAAGGACCCATAAATTTCAAGGAAATTTTTTTCTTCTTAATTTTCTTTGGAATTTTTCAAGATCGCAGTTTCTGACGGTACTTGATTCCGAGGCCCGGTGTGCCCGGAATCATTTTCCGAAGTTTGGCTCGGGTACGTTCAGTGAACGGACGAGCGGGTTTTTTCTAACTTTTGAACCGGTGCTCGGAATCGAATTCTAAGGGCACCGATGAAATCGCAGCGCCGGTATTCTCTTAGAAACGCCTCTTCCGGAGTTGCGTTTGCTCGGGTGTGGTTTTTAATTTTCGGGCTTAAAGTTAAGAAATAAAATAATTTTACGACAACTTTATTTTATTTCACTTAAGCCACTTGGAAGCCACTTGAAGCCACTTATTGACGGATTGAACTGAGTTGAACCGGATAGGATGCTATCCAGAAATATCCTACCCCCTTGGTAGGATATTTATGAGGTGGGGCCCGCACGAGCCCCGCCGTTTCTTTCCGCTAAGAAACGCACCCGCGAAAACCCATCTTAATGAAAGTCAACTGATGCGTTTCTTAAAATCTTAACAGACCATTTAATTGGGCGGTTTATTTCGTGAATTAAATGGGCTGTTTCTTTCGTTGGATTAATTCAACGAATTGTTGGATCGTTTCTTAACCAGTTTTCAAATTCGTTGGCGTAATAATAAAATAAGGCCAACGCTCGACCTCTGGTTGTTTGCGCTTTGAGAAGATTTGAGAGGACCCTCATATCTTCTTTTACCTTGTGAAGAACACGAAGAACGTGAAGAACGCGAAGAACGCCGAACCCGGAAATCGATGACGCCTCCGTCCGAGATGTTCTTCCACGCTCCGATCTCCGATCACCGACCGTTTGAGGTGAGTGATTTCGGATTTCCTCTCAAGGTTCTTTTCTTTTGGTTTTAAACACAGATTTAATTATTTATGATTTAAATCTGTTGTTCTTGGTCCGTTGAGCTCGCCGACTCAACGCCAGATTCCGCGACGACGCGACGCCTCCCCGCGACGACGCGACGATCCCTCTCTTCCGCGACGAGATTTCCCGCGAAGAACACCCGCGCACGACGATCAGCGAGGTAGGGATTTATTTTGGGATTTACCCCTTTTTTTTTAATTATTCCTGTATGTGTTTCTTTAAAAAGTTAAAGAACCGGTTTCAAATGAACAATTTTATTTAATTAAAATTGTCGGTTCATGTGTTGAACAAAATTCTCCCGTTGTTTATCTCTAACGCGGAGGGTGTGGGCCAAACGAACACGGCCCGACGACCCTCCACCGTTCTTCATTTTGTGCGGATTTGACGGGCGATGACGGAACGTGCCGCAACGGATGTTTGATGATTCCGCAGTGAAGAACGAGTCCCGGGAGGAGCAATGACACAGACGGGAAGAGAATCGGACCACCGGAGCGATTCCGGTGGCCCGCGGAACTCACCGGCGGCGCGGCAGCGCCGACAGCCGGGAGCGGCGGCACCCCGGCGCACCCCCGGACAGGCCGCCGCAGCTGAAGCCGCGGTGGCGGCGGCATCCGCGGACCCGCGGCCGCGCGGGTCCGGTGCTCTCGGACGCGGCTGAAGCCGCGTCCACGATACAACACGGCCCCACGCGGGGGGCCACGGCACCACCAGGCCGCGGGGGCGGCGTCTCGCGTGCCTCGGCCGACTCCCGGGGGGGGGGGGGGGGTCGGGCCGGGTCGGCCCGGGCCCGTACCCACCGTCTTCGGACGGACTTCGTTCAAATGACCGTATCTTGAGCTACGGGCCTCCAAACGACTCGCCGTCAGCGGCAACGTGATCCTTGGATCGAGTCGGTCGTTTCGGTATATCGCACTTAAGGTTTCGGAGTACTTTGAGTTCGGCCGGGTTGGTTCGTACACGAAACCAACCGGGCCCTCAGAGCGGAAACACTCATATCTCGAGCCACGGACGTCCGATTGACGTGCCGTCAGCTTTGTTGAGTTCCTCTTTGTGAGACGGATCTTTTGGCATACTCCGCCCGAGGTTTGGACGCAGGTGGAGTATGGTCGGGTTGGTTTTGCCTTAAAAACCAACCGGGCCCCTGGAACGAAAAAGCCAATAACTCTCAGACCGGGCGTCCGATTGACGCGCCGTCTGCGACGTTGAGTTCCTGTTGACGATACGGAACTTTTGGATATATAAAATTCGTACTTTGTGTCAGTTGATGTATCGGCCTCTCGGCTCATGGAGCGGACCCTCCCGAACGAGCTTGCTGTGTGCGGGAACCCCAGTGCTGGCTGCGACTGCTACTTCGACAGCGACGACCGTGCAGAGATCCTCAGTGGACTGCGACGACGGCTATGCAGAGATCCTCCATGGACTCCGACGACGACCATGCAGAGATCCTCAGTGGACTGCGGCGACGACTGTGCAGAGATCCTCCGTGGACTCCGACGACGACCGTGCAGAGATCCTCAGTGGACTGCGGCGACGACTGTGCAGAGATCCTCAGTGGACTGCGACGCCTACTGCACTCAACGATCCTACGTGGATCAGTGCTACAGGTCCTGCGTGGGCCCGGTCCTGTGTGGGCCCGATCCTGTGTGGGTCCGATCCTGTGTGAGTCAGCGCTCAGCGGTTCTGTGTGAGCCAGCGCCTTCAGGTCCTGCGTGGGCCCTGTCCTGTGTGGGCCCGATCCTGTGTGGGTCCGATCCTATGTGGGTCATTTGCGGGGGTTAGTTACCTATCGATCCTTCGTGGGTCCGACGACTTAGATGGATCATTGATCATCTTTATCGTCATTCGAAGAAGTATACCTGTGTGAGCTGAATCTTGTGTTTCTCTCCTTTGTGGATTGTGTTGAGATATCCTATGTGGATTTACTGTTTACTCTCCTTTGTGGATTGTGTTGAGCTATCCTATGTGGATTTACTGTTTACTCTCCTTTGTGGATTGTGTTGATCTATCCAGTGTGGGTGTAAGTTTTTCTTTCCTGTGTGTACTGGGTTGTGCTTGGGCTCGGACGTTGGAGCCGAACGGGAATTGATGACTTAGGTATATGTACGGGCATATACCTAAGCCGTGTCAGATGTTACTTCGTGAATGTATCCTTCCTTTGTGGATTATCCTTTGTGGATTTCGGGAGACCTTCGGGGGTCTCGGGGTCCCTACTGAGTAGCTTATACTCACCCCTGCACGGGCTTTGCCCGCACTACGTTGTGTTGGTTGCAGATGACGGACAACGCTGATCGTGGTGGAGGCGTGTAGAGCAGGACGGTACCTGGAGGTGGACAACTGAGCGGGACGTACTCGGAGCGGTCAGGTGGACCCGAGGAGCAGTGGAGGCTATCTGTACCCACCCTTCAGGTGGGATTTCCAGAGGACGGCTCGACGCTACAGTTTTCCCTTTCAGTTGCTGTTTTTCCTTTCAGTTGTACATTACTGTTGGGCTTGTATTTCCGGCCCCTTTTACTTTCAGCACACCTTGTACAGTTTTTACTTAGTGTTTACTTTTCCTCTTGCTTACTCTGTGGTGCTTGTTTACTTTTCAAAGGCAATGCCTTCCCTTTTTGTTGGGATTTACGCCTTGGTGCTAGTCGCCAGCCCCTGGCCTATGGAAGGCGGGCTTGGGGTAGTCACGACACGGGCCCCGAGGGCGGGTCGTGACAAATTGGTATCAGAGGGGGTCGGTTCTACCGTAGACTCTGATCTTTCTTCTATGTGAAGCAATAGTGTTTAGCGTATTGAGTGTGGTTATCAGTCCAGGGAGTCCAGTGTTGGTGCGACAACCGACGTATCCATACACCAGGACCCTGACTTCTGATTTCCGACTTAATGCACGAAAACATTGATTGCATGTGTGTTTCAAGTTTTCTCTATGATTACTTGTGTCAGCTCACCAGGTATACTGTTCTGACCGTGGTGCACTTGTTTCCTTTTCAGGATGGCACGAAGACAGAAGCCAGCTAGGGTTCCTAGAGTAGAGCGCGACGACAGCCCGCCGAGCGACGAGGCCTCGGTACAGGGCCCGTTGATAGCAGAGGCACCGACGGTACCTTTACCCGCCGAGCCCCCGATGCTTCCAGCACTGGCAGCTGACGACACACGACGCCTCGGAGCTTTGCACGAGTTCCAACGCCAGCGACCACCCAGGTTCCGTGGGGAGTCGGACCCCCAGGCAGCCGAGGACTGGCTGGAGGCGGTCGTCCGAGTTTTCAGGCTAGTGAGGACACCAACAGACCTCATGGTAATCCTCGCGGCGAACCTACTGCACGCAGCAGCAGGGCGATGGTGGAGCCTGATGCTCTAGGTACACGATGAGGCCTCCCTCATCTGGACGGACTTCGAGATCCTCTTCCGCTCAGAGTTCGTCCCGGCCACCCTTCATGCGGTGCGCATCCAGGAGCTTCTTCAGCTGCGGCAGGGCAGCTTGACGGTCGCCCAGTACGCGGCGAGGTTCACCGACCTATCTCGCTAGTTGACAGACATGGTACGGGACCCCTTCTTCCGGGCCCGGACCTTCGAGCAGGGATTGAGACACGAGATCAGGGCATCGCTGATCTCCCTCAGCATCCCGACCCAGGAAGGAGTGCTAGAGTGAGACCTTCTGATCGAGAGCTTCCTGGCTGAGTCCACAGCGAGACCTGCCGCAGGGCGGCAGATAGCGGAGTCTTCGGCAGCAGGTAGCCGACGGATGACTCAGAGTTCCAGGCAGACTAGGCCTTCCAGCAGACGACCCCGGGACACTGGCTCAGCGGTGCAGGGCACACAGCGCGGAGCCAGCCTTACGAGGGGCAGACAGTGCTACGAGTGCGGCGGGCAGGGCCACATGGCTCGTGACTTCCTGACCCGTCGTACCGAGGGGCAACAGACGGTGGAGGGACCACCCAGGCAGAGGCAGAGGGTCGACCGTGGCGGTCCGCAGGGAGGAGGCGGACGAGGCAGATGAGCTGGCCGAGTAGTAGGTGGTGGGCGACGCTTTGAGGCTCTGCCACCACCACCACCAGGAGGCCCGCCCCGACCACAGGGAGCTGGCGGGCAGAGACAGGCGCAGCTCCAGGCAGCTGAGGCCTATAACCACGGCGCGCCATAGATGATTCGAGGTATGATATGTGTCTATTCCACCCTTGCTGCAGTTGTGAAAGACACAGGAGCGAGTCACTCTTTCATAGCCACTGCCCTTGTTCGGAGCTCGGAGATTCCGACGGAGCCATTGGCTCGATCCTTACGGCTAGAGACTCCTACGGGAGCAGACTCGACGATTACGCACTGGTGCCGGCGGTGTGAGCCTACTCTAGGAGGCGAGATCTTCGGCTGGGATCTTCTTGTAGTGGTGTCGAGGCCTTACGATGTCATCTTGGGCATGGATTGGTTATCTACGGTCCATGCTCAGATTGACTGCATTAGGCGCAAGGTGCGATGTGTGCGCACCGACAGGAGCAGGTTCACCTTCACCGGCGAGAAGGGAGCCTTAGCAGCATAGGATGGACTCACGCAGAGGAGAGGTCAGCCCATCACTCATCAGTTGGCTAGCCTCATCCTGGGAGCAGTCGACGTGCGGAGTCCCAGTTTTCCTGCAGTGGTGGATCAGTACGCGGACGTCTTTCCCGACGACGTTCCAGGACTACCTCCTCGCTGAGAGGTAGACTTTTATATTGTCCTGTACCCCGGGACAACCCCGATATCCACTCCAGAATATCGGATGGCCCCCGCTGAGCTTCGAGAGCTACGGGTATAGTTGGAGGACTTGCAGGGCAAGGGGTTTATCTGACCCAGTGTTTCACCCTGGGCTTCCCCGATATTGTTCGCCAAGAAGGCGGACGGGAGCTTGTGACTGTGTGTCGATTATCGTCTCCTGAACCAGGTGACAGTGAGGAACAAGTATCCGCTACCCAGGATTGATGACCTCTTCGATCAGCTCAAGGGAGCACGGTGGTTCTCGAAGATAGACCTCATGTCAGGCTATCATCAGCTCAGAGTTCGAGACGAGGATGTGAAGAAGACGGCCTTTAGATGTCGGTATGGCCACTATGAGTTCTTGGTTATGACTTTCGGCGTGACCAACTCTCCAGCAGTGTTCATGAGCCTCATGAACAGGATCTTCCAGCCATACCTCGATCGATTTGTCGTAGTCTTCATCGATGACATCTTGGTGTACACGACCACGGAGCAGGAGCACGCCTACCACTTGCGTGTTTTACTAGACACACTCTGAGAGCACCAGCTTTATGGAAAGCTCTCGAAGTGTCAGTTCTGGTTACGTGAGGTACACTTCTTGGGGCACGTCATTTCTGAGGCGGGAGTTGCAGTGGATCCCGCGAAGATCGAGGCAGTGCTATCTTGGGAGCCACCCAAGAGCGTGACAGAGGTACGGAGTTTCTTGGGCCTAGCCGGATACTATCGGAGATTTGTGCCGGACTTCTCCAGAGTTGTGGCCCCACTCTCAGCATTGACGAAGAAGGGGAAAACCTTTGTGTGGTCAGACAGATGTCAGCAGAGCTTCCAGGAGCTGAGGCAGAGGTTGACCAGCGCACCTATCTTGAGGTTGCCTGAGGAGGGAGTTGGATACGTAGTCTACTGCGATGCATCAGGGACCAGACTCGGGTGTGTCCTGATGCAGGAGCGGGCTGTGATTGCCTAAGGATCACGTCAGTTCAGGCAGCATGAGCAGAACTACGCTACCCATGAATTGGAGTTGGCAGTAGTGGTCTTCGCCCTGAAGACATGGCGGCACTATCTGATGGGCGAGCGCTTCACAGTCTTTTCTGACCACTAGAGTCTCAGGTATATCTTCTCTCAGAAGCACCTGAACCTGAGACAGCGGCGATGGCTCGAGTTCCTCCAGGACTATGACTTTGAGATAGTCTATACTCCTGGAAAGGGGAACGTGGTAGCTGATGCCCTCAGCAGGAGGACGGGCATCCAGCTGCTTGAGGAGGTGACAGAGCAGCTAGCCGCCTTGCAGATATCCTTCGTGGATAGAGATGGAGAAGCCTTCCATCAGTCTCTCACATTCTCTCCTCCACTTCTACAGCGGGTCAGAGAGGCACAACGTGGGGACGCTGACTGTGAGACACGACGTGCACAGATATCCTCGGGACAGACACCTGATGGTTTCTCCCTTGGAGCAGAGCACGACGTCCTTTTCAGAGGACGTACCTTGGTTCCAGTCGCTTTACGAGAGGAGGTCCTGAGAGAGTTTCACACTTCTCCTTTGGCGGTACATCCTGGAGTGGCGAAGATGTACCGGGATCTCAAACGTCAGCACTGGTGGCCGGGCATGAAGAAGGCTATGGCAGAGTTCATTTCGCGGTGCCTCACTTGCCAGCTGGTGAAGGCAAAGCACCAGGTACCAGCAGGCTTGGTACAGCCCTTGGAGGTCCCGGAGTGGAAGTGGGATGGCATATCTATGGACTTCGTGACTGGACTTCCACACACTTCCAGAGGTCACGACTCCATTTGGGTGATTGTTGACCGACTCACCAAGTCGGCACACTTCTTACCCATCCGAGAGCAGGGCTTAGTGGAGAGCTTGGGACGTCTCTACGTTCAGGAGATTGTACGGCTTCACGATGTGCCATCGACTATCGTCTCCGATCGGGACGCTCGCTTTACTTCCCGGCGTTGGAAGGGGTTGCAGGAGGCGTTCGGGACACGACTACGTCTGAGCACTGCCTTTCACCCTCAGATGGATGGTCAGACGGAGAGGACCATTCAGACCCTCGAGGAAATGCTCCATGCATGTGTCCTCGACTTTGGTCGCAGTTGGGAGGAACACCTACCCTTGGTGGAGTTCACATACAACAACAGCTACCACTCCACCATCGGGATGGCACCCTACGAGGCGTTGTACGGCAGGCCTTGCAGATCTCCTTTGTGCTGGACAGACCCTGGGGAGTCAGCACTTTTGGGACCGGAGATGGTCCGGGCCACGACAGAGAAGGTCCAGGTCATCCAGGAGTGGATGAGGACATCACAGAGCCGGCATAAGTCATATGCTGACAGGAGGCGGAGGCCACTAGAGTTCGAGGATGGCGACCACGTCTTCTTGCGTGTCTCACCTCGACGTGGTTTGCAGAGATTTGGCCGAGGCGGCAAGTTGTCTCCACGCTTCATCGGGCCTTTTCAGGTCCTCAGCAGGATTGGCGAGGTGGCTTATCGTCTGGCTCTGCCACCTCAGTTGCACCGGGTGCATGACGTCTTCCACGTATCCCAGTTGAGGAGATACGTGCACGACCCGATGCACAACATTGACTATGGGGAGCCAGACGTGGATGATGGGGCGACTTTTGCAGAGGTCCCAGTGGAGATAGAGGATCGACAAGAGCGGGTCCTACGTGTGCGATCGATTCCTCTTGTGCGCATCAGATGGCAGCACGGGAACCTCCAGGAGAGCACTTGGGAGCGGGAGGCTCAGATGCGTGATCAGTACCCACATTTGTTTCCCTAGTTTATGATGTATCTTTACGGGGACGTAAAGTCCTGAGGTGAGAGTAATGTAAAGACCCGTAAATTTCAAGGAATTTTTTTTTCTTAATTTTCTTTGGAATTTCTCAAGAGCGCAGTTTCTGAAGGCACCTGATTCCGAGGCCCGGTGTGCCCGGAATCATTTTCTGAAGTTTGGCTCGGGTACGTTCAGTGAACGGACTAGCGGGTTTTTTCTAACATTTGAACCGGTGCTCGGAATCGAATTCTGAGGGCACCGATGAAATCGCAGCGCCGGTATTCGCTTAGAAACTCCTCTTCCGGAGTTGCGTTTGCTCGGGTGTGGTTTTTAATTTTCGGGCTTAAAGTTAAGAAATAAAATAATTTTGCGACAACTTTATTTTATTTCACTTAAGCCACTTGGAAGCCACTTAAATCCACTTATTGATGGCTTGAACTGAGTTGAACCGGATAGGATGCTATCCAGAAATATCCTACCCCCTTGGTAGGATATTTGTGAGGTGGGGCCCGCACGAGCCCCGCCGTTTCTTTCTACTAAGAAACGCACCCGCGAAAACCAGTCTTAATGAAAGTCAACTGACGCGTTTCTTAAAATCTTAACAGAGCATTTAATTGGGCGGTTTATTTCGTGAATTAAATGGGCTGTTTCTTTCGTTGGATTAATTCAACGAATTGTTGGATCGTTTCTTAACCAGTTTTCAAATTCGTTGGCGTAATAATAAAATAAGGCCAACGCTCGACCTCTGGTTGTCTGCGTTTTGAGAAGATTTGAGAGGACCCTCGTATCTTCTTCTCCCTTGTGAAGAACGCGAAGAACACGAAGAACGCAAAGAACGTGAAGAACGCCGAACCCGGAAATCGACGACGCTTCCGTCCGAGACGTTTTTCCACGCTCCGATCTCCGATCACCGACCGTTTGAGGTGAGTGATTTCGGATTTCCTCTCAAGGTTCTTTTCTTTTGGTTTTAAACACAGATTTAATTATTTATGATTTAAATCTGTTTTTCTTGGTCCGTTGAGCTCGCCGACTCAACGCCGGATTCCACAAAGACGCGACGCCTCCCCGCGACGACGCGACGATCCCTCTCTTCCGCGACGAGCTTTCCCGCGAAGAACGCCCGCGCGCGACAATCAGCGAGGTAGGGATTTATTTTGGGAGTTACCCCTTTTTTAAATTATTCCTGTATGTGTTTCTTTATAAAGTTAAAGAACCGGTTTCAAACGAACAATTTTATTTAATTAAAATTGTCGGTTCATGTGTTGAACAAAATTCTCCCGTTGTTTATCTCTAACGCGGAGGGTGCGGGCCAAACGAACACGGCCCGACGACACCACCAGGCCGCGGGGGGCCGCGGCACCACCTGGCCACGGGGGCGGCGCCCCGCGTGCCTCGGCCGTGCGGCTGAACCGGACCGGGTCGGACCGGGTCGGGACGGACCGGGTCGTATCGGGTCGGGTCGACCCGGTTTGGGTCTACCCGGTGCGGCCGACTCTCGGGGGGGGGGGGGGGGGGGGGGGTCGGGCCGGGTCGGCCCGGGCCCGTACCCCCCATCTTCGGACGGACTTCGTTCAAAAGGCCGTATCTTGAGCTACGAGCCTCCAAACGACTCGCCGTCAGCGGCAACGTGATCCTTGGATCGAGATGGTCGTTTCGGTATATCGCACTCAATGTTTCTGAGTATTTTGAGTTCGGCCGGGTTGGTTCGTACACGAAACCAACCGGGCCCTCGGAGCGGAAACACTCATATCTCGAGCCACGGACGTCCGATTGACGTGCCGTCAGCTTTGTTGAGTTCCTCTTTGTGAGACGGATCTTTTGGCATACTCCGCCCGAGGTTTGGACGCAGGTGGTGTACGGTCGGGTTGGTTTTGCCTTAAAAACCAACCGGGCCCCTGGAACGAAAAAGCCAATAACTCTCAGACCGGGCGTCCGATTGACGCGCCGTCTGCGACGTTGAGTTCCTGTTGACGATACGGAACTTTTGGATACATCAACTTCGTACTTTGTGTCAGTTGATGTATCGGCCTCTCGGCTCGTGGAGCGGACCCTCCCGAACGAGCTTGCTGTGTGCGGGAACCCTAGTGCTGGCTGCGACTACTACTTCGACAGCGACGACCGTGCAGAGATCCTCAGTGGGCTGCGGCGACGACTGTGCAGAGATCCTCAGTGGACTGCGACGACTACTGCACTCAGCGATCCTACGTCGATCAGTGCTACAGGTCTTGCGTGGGCCCGGTCCTGTGTGGGCCCGATCCTGTGTGGGTCTGATCCTGTGTGGGTCAGCGCTCAACGGTTCTGTGTGAGCCAACGCCTTCGGGTCCTGCGTGGGCCCGGTCCTGTGTGGGCCCGATCCTGTGTGGGTCTGATCCTGTGTTGGTCATTTGCGGGGGTTAGTTACCTATCAATCCTTCGTGGGTCCGACGACTTAGATGGATCAGTGATCATCTTTATCGTCATCCGAAGAAGTATACCTGTGTGAGCTGAATCTTGTGTTTCTCTCCTTTGTGGATTGTGTTGAGCTATCCTGTGTGGATTTACTGTTTACTCTCCTTTGTGGATTGTGTTGAGCTATCCTATGTGGATTTACTGTTTACTCTCCTTTGTGGATTGTGTTGAGCTATCCTGTGTGGGTGTACGTTTTTCTTTCCTGTGTGGACTGGGTTGTGCTTGGGCTCGGACGTTGCAGCCGAACGGGAATTGATGACTTAGGTATATGTATGGGAATATACCTAAGCCGTGTCAGATGTTACTTCGTGATTGTATCCTTCCTTTGTGGATTATCCTTTGTGGATTTAGGGAGACCTTCGGGGGTCTCGGGGTCCCTACTGAGTAGCTTATACTCAACCCTGCACAGGCTTTGCCCGCACTACGTTGAGTTGGTTGCAGACGACGGACAACGCTGATCGTGGTGGAGGCGTGTAGAGCAGGACGGTACCTGGAGGTGGATCACTGAGCGGGACGTACTCGGAGCGGTCAGGAGGACCCGAGGAGCAGTGGAGGCTATCTGTACCCACCCTTTAGGTGGGATTTCCAGAGGACGGCTCGACACTACAGTTTTCCCTTTCAGTTGCTGTTTTTCCTTTCAGTTGTACATTACTGTTGGGCTTGTATTTCCGGCCCCTTTTACTTTCAGCACAGCTTTTACAGTTTTTACTTAGTGTTTACTTTTCCGCTTGCTTACTCTGTGGTGCTTGTTTACTTTTCAAAGGCAATGCCTTCCCTTTTTGTTGGGATTTACGTCTTGGTGCTAGTCGCCAGCCCCTGGCCTATGGAAGGCGGGCTTGGGGTAATCACGGCACGGGCCCCGAGGGCGGGTCGTGACATATTAAGTGAATAAAATGACCACATGACACACAGTAGAACCCATATCAACATGATATGTCTCAGCTACAACTACATTAGTTTTTAACTATTTTGTACTTAACAGGGCTTTAATAAGATCCTTTAAAATTTATTTATAGATGTTAAGGGTGAACATGATTGAATGTATGCCTGGGATTAAAGAGTGGTTCTTTAATACATCTTATTTTTGAGAAAAGGGTATTTGTTTCATAACACATGAATTTTTATGGGATTGAGTTTTATGAGGATAAACTCTTTTTGATGATGAATCCCTTCTATGGAAAGAATTTGGGGGAATTGTTTTTTTACTTTAATTGGTTGAGTTGGCCTTTCTATTTTACAAGGTTGATCAGATGACTATTTACTTGCTAATTGGTCCACCAATATTATTAGATCTGAGTATTTCCTAGAAGACACAAGATCAAACTGATGCTCATATTAAACTCATTAGAGTTCCTTCCTTCAATTATCATTGGTAAGTAAATTTTTATAAGGAATGACACTAAAACATCAAGGTCCACCATGAACTCACTTTCCCTAGACTCTACAGCCTCCTTAGTGATTAGTGGTGGGGAATTATTCTTATTATGAGTCTCTTTCATCAATAAAGGAATAGTTTAGGTGGATTGAATTGAAAAACAATATTGTGGGTCCTCGTTAGATGAAAAATCTATCTAGTTGGGTAGTGACCATCATACCGATGATGGGGGAAAGAAGTACAGTAAGATTTAGAATATCTTAGGTAACCATAGAGGACCTTATTCCTATGATTTTCCCATATCTTTTGGCTTCATTTATTTTTTGAAGACTATGATGATAAATATGTTTCCTTGAATATTTTATGGAAAGTTGGGTTCATGACTAGATATTTCAATAATTCTCTAATGATGGTGTGCATCCAATTAACCGATTTTTATGGTCATTTAATAATAAAATATCTATGTGTTTTTACATAGTATTTCCTATAATTATTCTTATTTTTTAAGTAGAGTATTATACACATGATTCAATTTATCTAGATTATATCTTAACATTACATACCTAGTGTCTCTCATATTCTGAAGTAAAATGTTGAAGATAAAGAAATCATGGATGTTGTTCCATAACATCTAGTGGTATAGAAAATAATTAGGTTGGTCATTAAGAATTAATTCATTTACCCTTTTTAATTATGGAATTTTAATCAAGATGATTTTTAAAGTGGGAAAAATAATTGAGGACATGTTCTTTATAGAAGGAATATACTTTGTTCTTCATACCATTGAAATTTAATTGATTATATTACTTCTTCCCATCATGAAATGTGCATTTCTACTACTTCCCTTGAGAACGTACTACGTGATAATTAGAAGGATTCATATTTAGATATCAAATTGGTTTTAATTTAAGTGTGACCGTATCTATTTATTCCTTTGCAAATTTATTTTCTTTCATCAACGATTCTGGTTGAGAATTAACTTTGGAATGCTAAAGGGAATATTCTAATTATTGAAATATTGAAGTAAATACTTAGAGTAATATAGAATAATATATTGACAAGTGTGATGTTCATATCTCATCTAATAAATTCTCTATAAAGATCTCCATCAAATGATCTTATGGGGGTTTCATGTTTAGGGAATAGTTTATTCCCTTATATATATAACTTATGTCTAAAAATATCTCATTTTTGTGTGAAATATAGTTTGATTAGTCAATTATAGTCTAGATATTTAGATTTGAGATGAATTGATAATGTAACTGTCAAAAAAATATTTCCATATATAAATTTATCCATCTACTGGATTGTAATTTCAAATGAAAGATACTCCCTCCATAGTGTGAATGATGCATAATATCTTTACCAATTCAAACAACTATCGTGTTTTGAACATAGGAAATAATCGAGACATAGATTAATTAATATGATATTTTTAAAATACCCTGCCCTTAATTGTTGGGAAGGTGGGGCTCCTAATGTTTAGTAGAGGAGGATTCAAATCCACCCACTCAGGATATAAATTCTTTTACCATTCCACATACACTCATAGACCCTCTATTGTTTACATTTGAGTAGAAATATATTTGATATATTCAATAAGATCTCATAGTGTCACTTCTCAAGCCAGATTTTGAGAAGGAATACTCAATGGAGACTTATATGGATGTCATTTGTGTGCTTATAGATTTTAATTATCCTAATATAGACTAGGGTAACTCACTTGAATTGGTGGAGTTTTTTTCCGAATGGAAGAAACTCTTGATAATACTCCAATATCAAAGTGAAGTAAACTGGTTGCCTTGAGCGTGAATTATTTATATGGCTTGACTGTACCCTTACTGGTCAATAAATTTCCCCTTGTTTAATAGGGTTATCCAAAGAGTCATGAAAAATTTAATATGATAGTTTCACACAACAGGTATATTTACATTCTTTAATTTAGTATCTAGTTTCCTAAATGTCTCTAATTAAAACTCATAGTGGGTGATCTATTCCTTAAAATGATGTTTTTTAACTTCTTTATTTACTGTATGGACAACGTTTGTAGCTATACCATTAAAATTCTCAATGAAAAAAGTATTTTGAGTGAGTAGAATTTGGATGTTTGGAATAGAACCTATATCATGATCATGTCTTCAATGTTGGGTTAGGAAACCTTCTTCTCACACCCCATTATAGACAAAATTCTGAACAGATGCCTCCTCATCATGTTCTTATGAATTGGTATAACGTTCCATTTCATCTATATGGTTTACATCTATAATATTCATAGATTGGAATAATGAAACAATAATCAAATCCCTATTCATATTAGAAAATTAAGGGGCCTCATTGGTATACAAATATCCTTATAGGGATAGATTTTAATCTTCCTTCAATCATAACCTAGTGGAATTTTTATCAGTCTTATAATCCCATCAAGGATTCAAATCTTTCCCTTGGATATCTTGTTGATGAGGAGTATAACATAATTTGTGAAAAATGATCCAAATCCAATCTCCCATAATTTTTACTAAACATGATCCCAATATAAGGAATGAATCATTAAATTATAGTCAAGTAAACAGTGGAGGATATTCTTTTAGATTTTATCTTAGTTTGGTAAATGATAACTTCTTCAAGGGGTAAAATTTTTTCTAGTATTATAGGTATGGGCAGAAATTTATCATAAATGGTTTTTGATACACTTATAGGTTATTTTTTTGGCTATTGTGGTGGTGGTGGAGGTTAAAATACCCAAAACTATGCTAGTTAGGGCTTCCTTTGTTCTTCCAACTAAGATTTTTTCTCATTTATATTTTCTATTATGGCTTACAATTTAGCATGAGCAGGGTGCTATGTGCATTATGTTCATATTGGATAATTGGTACTGTCCATTGAAAGTGGTTTAAATTTTTGAGAGATCTCCTTTCAACAAACTAGATGCCTTCTTCACTTTCCTTGTGGATTGATGAAAGAGTTTATCAATATATCACTCCCATCACTATCACCTTTACAATGATTTGGGGGAATATGAAATTAATTAGATAAACCAAGAAGTATATATAGATACATGACTTGAGATATGGATTTAGGTAATAGATTTTAATATTTTTACCTAATATACCTTGTTGGTTTTTTAGTGGAGTAATGTGTAGAGTTCAATACTCACCCCACCCTTTGATATGTATATTCAAGGAAATGTATCCAATAATCTGATAGAGTTTATTTAAACCATTAAGGTATTATTACAATAGGTACTTAGGCTATTATTTTAATTTGGGACTTAAGGCTACCAAAAGAGTTTCCAAGTCAAATTGGAAGCGTTTCTCATCAAACAACTTCAGATAATCAACACATACCTAATAGGATAGATGCGTGGATTTAATAAAATATTTATTTATCCATAATAAATGATAGTGATAAGGTATATGTTCCTATTTTAGGGTCTCAAGAATATCATAATGAGATTTTTAGAGAGGCCATAATACAATTGGTATCTTATCTTTAGCCACTTCATCCCACATGATGTTTTAATTTTGTTCATCTTTATTGAGAGGTTCTTTAACTAGATATGACCATAAAAGGTTATTTAATTTCAATTTATTCAAAAGGAGTAGGACCATCCCAAATATCCTCAGTCAACTCTATGGTTTCCCACTCTAAGAAGGCACTAATATTGATCATTTCATTATTTCCCATTAGTTGGGGTAAAATAACAATATATGATGATGTAGTGCCTTAGGTGGATAACTTTGGATTTTTCAATGCCTCTTGATATAAACAAATCATTGGAATCATCATGAAATTATGAGGACATTCATTCCAAGGAAACATGTCCTTGTGAGGAGGGCCTTTGCAATGAGTTCCATTGGGGGGGGACCTCTATGGTTATTGATTTTAGATTTTCCATCATTGGGAGTACTTTCACACTATATTATTACATGATCAACATGGGGAGGACCACCATGGTTATGTGTTTCATGTTTTTTATTGTTGGTAGGACCTATAATTCGTCTATATTTTTATGATATGGGTAAAATATACAATACATACCTTAAGAAGTAAATGTAGAGCTATTATCTTGATCACCACTTTGAGGAACTCTATGAATGATGTTTTTTTTGTTCTTGAGATATATAAGAGATCCATTTTTAATGTCTACTTCTTAAATACCAAAGATAGGATGTCCATGGTTATTTAATTCTACATGAATGATAGCGGTGGAAATTACTTCTTGTTGGTATTTTCATTGTAGGGAGAACATCCAAAACTTCTATCATGAAGAGGGCATCCATGACTAGACTTATTATGGTCTTGATAAAGATATTTGCAATACAAAAAAATTATAGTATCTCTAAAGTTTTGTATCTGTGTTTGACTACAATAATACCTCCATAGTTGGGGAATTATTGATGATTTCCATGGAGAGGATCTTTGTTATTGTAATTTTCACTATTATGGGGAAGAATTTCATGATATATACCCCAGGGAGGACATCTAGATCTAAGTTTTTATTTATCACTATGATTAAGATCACCAAAGTTGTTGATGTCATCCTTCATTATTTAGGCCCTTATTGAACTAGCTTCCGATGTTTTATTAGACATGGTACGAGGTTATTATCCAAAAAATGATTTGCAATCATCCCCAGAACACTATAAAAACACACCAGAGCATTCTAGACATGTTTATAGAATCCAGAAAAATGTCACAGCCCTAGGATTTGTCCATTGATGGTCCATAATCCTCAGGTCCCTAGTAAGAATGAACAAAGTGGAAACCATGATAATGGATTCCTTTACAACATCTGGTGGATTCAATACCAAGTAAATATTTTGAAAACTAAATCTGATGGAAAAAATACTAGGAAAATTCTATATATCTATTGGTATTTAGTGAACATCATTATCCAATTCCCTAAAATAAGGGAGACAAGTGTTGCTTTTCTCCAGTGAGAGACCCCCGAAGAGGTTCAATGTAGTAACAAGGGCCACTTGTCTCCTCCTGGACTATCATTAGAAGGATAGCCTATGAGGATTGATCTCATTAAGGCTTTCATATGTGGAACCCAGGGTTGGTATTGAACCATTTAAGTTTTACTCCTAAACTAGGGCATTTACCAATTGGTGTTGAATGCAACGAGTGGTTGAAAAAACCTTTCAAGGTTAAGGGGCTATAAAAAACTTATAGACGTGGTGTATGTATAGGAAGCTACCAACTGGTGATACAAAATCACCTAGGTTTTTTCCATTTCCCCTAACCCCATCTGGGTAATCTGATTCTTGATACTATGTTAATTGATGATTCCATTTTTAATTGATGAGTGAAAGTTGAGTAAATAAACTACCAACAAGAAACCTATTAATGCGGCATCATAAGTTAAAATAAAAAACATATCAATTACATTCATGGAAAAAGTATTTAAAATTGAGGTCACTATTTTTGTTCCCCTATATTTCAACTTCTATATTTTTATGTTTGACTGTGGACCCACTTTACAAAGGTGGGTAGTCATTTGAATAAATTAACGAAACTTTGAATTACATGTCGAGGTTGTGAGGTTATCTCATCCCATGAAGGGTATTATTTCCTATTTTTAAACTCTCTTATATATTTAGGACATATTAAAAAAATATTTACCAATATTAATATTAATAAGTATTATTAATAAAGTAATCAATCAATATAATACATTGATGTGAATATCTATATGTATGGGAGTTTCTCCATCTGTATGTACGATAGGTTCTCCATCTTACCTCTCGTTGGTTAGTTACACTTAGTTTAAATCTATATAGTTGGAACTCAAAAATTTATCACCACCTGGGTAGTTAGTAGGTGTCGAAGAGTTGATATTTCACCCATGAGAAAGGCTACCTATATATCCCCATTAATGGAATCAAAACCCATGTAGTTTAATACTTTTTAACAAGACACATAATATGTTTTAAGAAATTGTTACAAGGACCAATGATGTGCCTTTTATGTTCATGCATCTAGGACCAATGATTTCCCTTTTAGGGTCATGAAACCTTTGTTAATGATGTTCCTTTAAAATTTATACAGACATGTTCAAGGTGGTTATTTTAAGGTCATAGAACCATAACCAATGATATAAATTTTAAATCTATGAAAAAAGACTGATGATGCGCCCTTTAAATTAAAAAAACTAGGAATAATGATGTTATTTTTAAGATATTTCCATGGGGACCAATGGTATACCTTTTAAGGTCATGTAACTTGGGCCAATGATGTTCATTTTAAGGTCATACAACCTAGACCAATTATGTTCCTTTTAGGTTCATGAAACTAGGACCAATTATGACCCTTTTAAGTTAATTCAAACTAGAACACTTTGTCTTATAGTTTATGGTCATATTAATAAGACAATTTATGAGTATTTTATAGTTTTATAGAATGAAAAATTAGGTGTAAAATACCAAGAATTATTTATTATGGTACTTACAAATGTGAGAACCTTTTTTATTATCTCCTATCCATATGTAACAAGACTGCGAGGGATAACTAGACTCTTGGGTAATGTGGTCTAGTGAATAAGATTTTGGGTTTAAACTGAATTTTAAGACCATTTATGTATTTGGATCATTTATTATATATAAGGAAGCTAACTAGATGTTTGGAATATTTAGAGTCCAATATAGAACACCTAGGATGAGTGTTATGGTTTATTAAGAGCTCCACTACTGACCAAATGATAAGAATCATCATCATCAATAGAATATAGGACTGTCTATACCTCAAGGACCCTATTTTTTATAATTAAAAGCTAGAGGATATCTTATTTAATGTGTTAGATTCCCATTATCAAAGTAATACATGATCTAAGGGGATCATATAGCTGTTTATGGTAACTTGATCATATAGGTCCGGAAGATTTGAGGGAGGCCTTGATGGAATAGGATATCATAGGGTTTAACCTTGGACAAAGGAAGGAAATGAAGTATTTCAGGTCATTGTAGAGTCTCAAATATCCATGGGAGGGATCCTTTTAAAAGGATGCACCCATGGGATGACTTTTATAAGAAGGCACCCCATTGAAAATATGGAAAAAGAAACTTTATAAAGAACTAAATTTGTATAATAATTGAGTTTTATGTTGATAGATGGAGTTCACTAATGAATATGGACATAAAGGCTAATGACTATGTAAGAATAACATGATCAACCCTCTGTGAAGAAACTGTGAGGGATATATGAAGGGGGACCATTCCAAGGTTTTACACGGGCTAACCCAAAAGACTTTTATTGGTTAGGTCATGGAAAAATTAATATATGTGGATGGAAATCCCCTTCCCCAGAAAGAATTATTGATGTATACCTGAGGTAATTCACCTATAAAGACCTAATAATAAAGAATTTACACATAAATTATGATATTTTATAAAATTCATGATTTAGGAAAATTCTTCATGTGTTGAAATTTATTTTGGGGGTGGGGGTTATATTTATAATAAAACTCCCAAAAACATTACTACTAGATGAAGAAAAATACTTCCACATAAAAAGTATAAGTTCACGATCACATTGGATTTACACTAAATTTCTAATAATAAATAATCCACCATAAATACATTTACATAGGTAAACAATATCAATTTCTCTAATTTGAAAAAACAACTGGACTAAAAAAATTTCAGGTTTCTTCAAAGGATCACCCCCACTTATCCATAAAATATATTTAGAATGAAAGGTATATCATGACATTGAAAAAGATAATTTAATATTATCTACAAATTATTTCCATACCACAAGACATTAATTCAACTATAAAGGATTTATGGCAATTTTGACTATATAAAACTGGTTCCATATAACTTTTTTTGTTCTTTTTATTATTTATTTTTAATAATGATTTTAATCCTTTTAAAATTTTCCCCTTTATAAAATTTCATTTGAACCTTCTTAAAAAGATATTGATTGTATTTTTTAGCTATCAATAGAGACATATAAAAAAATATGGGCATATGTTCTCAAATTTCCATGTGGGTATGGGAAATGATTACATCATCCCCATTTAATCATAATGTTTTTTCATAACTTTTTGGCATACCAAGAAATGATATGTATACTATACAATCTCTTATTTCTTATTATACCGATATAAGTTCTCTTAGATATATATATATTTTTTTTGGAAGAATAGATAAAGATGAATTATGTTCTTTATCCAATAGTTACTTCTTTAATTCAAGCACAAATAATACAAATATTCATGTTATAAATATTATAAATCCATATTTTCCAAGGTTTATGTTAATAATATTTCTCACAGTCTTCTATAGATCCATATCATATTTTTGTGCTTCCAAGACATTATTTTTTATGGATGGTTGATAAATTACTTAGTAAATATATAACATCATCATTTCAATTATTATTTTCATTTCCATCTTTTGAATATAAATGAATATTGATCTTTAACAAAGCTCATAATTGATAAAGTAAAAGGATCATTTTTATTGAGAGTATCAACCACATTGTTTTCCTTTCGGGGATAGTAATGTGTTAATAATTCATAATCTTTGATCTTATATATCTACAGTGATATCCTCAAACTTTAAATTATAGACATGGTACTAAAAAATTCATAATTGTTATTGGTTAAAAAAAATATTTGACCAAAATGTAACAATTACAAATTTTATTTGATTAAAATTTAGTTAAAACCTTCTTAATGATAATTTAGGTCTATTGTTTTGGAGGATTAGGAAGTATAATTACAAAATAGAGTTTATACTAGTAATAAAATATTCTTTGAACACTTATCTAGCTATACAGAATCTAGAATCATAATAAAAGATATAAACTATTTATCTTTTACTCACCAATATGCATGTAAAAAACATTTTTAAAACATGGGGTGAGAACAAAATTTCTCAGTGAGTGGTTATAAAATAATAGGTAAAGTCGTTTCTCATTTAAAATTATATACAAATTATTTCAAAATAATTTCCTTTTATATCAAATTATTTTGATCTAAATAAAACATTTGATATAAAAAATAATTTCCTATAATTTTTTTTGGGTTTTCATAATACAAACTACATAATAAGAGATTATTTTCAAAACTTCTGTCAAAAGACATTTTATTTTGAAAATAAATTTTATTTCTAAACATAATATCCTTTGAAATAAATTGATATTTATCCTTTTAAATTTGAAAATTTTACTTTTGAGAATAATATATATTTATTTAATTTTATAATACCAATAAAACTATACAAAAACCTTTTTTCTAATAGAAATATTAAAGGGATAAACATATATTTTAGGATAAAGTCCCCTTCAAGTTATGGGTTTACTCCACATTCTTCATCATCATAATCATCATCCATGTGACAAATTTGATTTTTTTTAGATCATTAATTTATAATTATAAATATATTATAATAAACATTCAATAGATTACCATATGTGTAATTTATTTTCAAAAATGGAAATAATTACATATCTAGTAAACTGAACAATAATTTCCTTAAAAGGAAAATATGTACTTTTTATAAATATTAGAATTAATCTAATAATTCATGGGAAACACTTACAAATAATCCTCGTAAGTTAAACTTAAGAAAATAATTTTCACAAAATATATGAAATTTCAATAAGAAATATCAAACATGGACATACAATATATACAATCTTTAATGAAATCCATGGAATTTAAAAGCAAAATTTTCATGTAAAATGATAATTTTAAAATTATTAAAAACCATCCTAAAAAATTATAAAATATTTAGAAAAATAATCTTATCTTCCTAAATGATGAATTAAAATTATTTAAAGATTCAAAACACTTTATATAAATGGATTTCTTAAAAACGAAACAAAATTTTTATTTGATTATAAAGAGAATAAATTGAATACTTTAAAGTGATAAATTTTGAAAATGATTTTTCATTTCCCTAATCCTTGCAAAAACATGAAATTGATCAATTTATAACATTATTTCATGATGGTGTAATCCTAATATAATACTTTTATTAATTTTATCTTTTTATCTCACACACAAAATTTTAAGGATACAACCACTGATCTTTGAGGTATATATATAGTTGTTCACCCAATGAAATGATACTCTTTAAATAACCCTCCTTAACTGTACATTCATATTTAAATATTATATATGTTAAAGACCAATTATTAAGCTTCTTAATTTTAGGGATTTGATAAAATATATTTTACAACAATTTTTATATAAAATATAATTTCAATTACTATCCTACTCGCCCAAGGAATCATAAAGTATTGAACTATGTTGTACATCCATAAAAGAACCTCATCACCAATTTAGAGATATTATAATGCATGGATGTATAGAACCAAACAAATAAAAACTCTATATCTTGTTGAGATCTCGCCTTTAAAATTATATTAATTTAATAATATATAAAACTCTAAATATGAAGATTTCATGAAGTTAAAGATCCCATAGTGTATTGAAACTACTGAAAACTATTTCAAATAATAAGGATAAATAATAAAAAAGTATTTATAAATTTGTTCATTCATACTTCAATCATGTTATAAAAATATTATTTTTTATTTTAACTAAAAAGCCATGTAAACCAATATAATAATGACATACCCATATGTATAATTCAATATTATTTGAAACTAGGTCACCTCGATGATGATAATAGTATATTATTTTATAAGATAGTATTTTATTTTATATATTCATAAGATTTAATTGATGCAATATATATATATATATTTATATATAAACCTAAATTATCTATAGGTTTCACATGAGGAAGAATACAATGATGTGACAGGTTTAAATATGAGAGTGTGAACTTAAATTTATGCGAGATAGACATTACCTTTACATGAGAATAATGTTTAACATTATTTGGATCTCTAAAACATGGTTTAAACCTAATTACAAAACAAATTACCCTTACATAGTCATCGAACTCACCGCATGAACTTTATGAATATTTAATATTATCTCTACGTAGGTTTCCAAACTCCCCACATGAACTTTATTTCACTTTCCATTTCTCTGTGCAACCTTTATGAGAAGTCCAAAATCACCCTTATATGAATTGAGAGACACATAATGGCCCTTATGTAGTGATATAGTGACTTATAAATGATCATAGAGTTGAGTACATGCCCTTATACAACCTTAACATCTGTAGTGCTACCCTTACGTGATCACAATATAACATTTATGTGAGCATTAGTCCACCCTTACGTGAGTAGTTGTTGACCTTTACGTTTCCCCAAAACTCATTTCCACCCCTATGCAAGATGTGTTATCTGGAATCTATCTTTATGCATGTTACTAATATTAAATTTATGTAAATTCATTTTTATGCTAAATAAAATTTCATGTTGTAAATATTAAAATTTAATAATTCTAATTATATTAAAACACTCATAACCCATTAATATTAATATATGCATTTTTCATTATTTATATATTTCTTATTTATATTAAAATTAATTTTAATTTTTCATCATTAATATTTTTACATACCATATTATTTCATGAAATTGATTAATTAATAAAATTTTCATTTTTCATTTACTATAATTTATCATAGTTTATAAAATAATTGAAAATAATTTATAATTAATATTATAAACAATCATTTGAATAATATTTTTTTTAAATGTGATTAATGTAGTATTTTTATAACTTGAAAATTTAAAATTAACTTATTCAAAAATATATAGTGTTTTTTAGAAAAGTATTTAATTTTTTATAAAAGAAACTTATTTTTAAAATATATCGTAGTTTGTTTTTATTTTGAAACTATCCACTTAACTTGAATTTATTTTAAAAATGTTTTGATAAAATCCTCAAGATGATACATTATACCACTATTATATAATTTTTTCCTCATAATTATTAATTATTCTAAAATTTTTAAATCATGAAGTCTTGGTAATCCGTATCCAACTATTAGTGTATTATAACTGAATTTTCAAGATATCTAAAGAAGGATAAAGTTTTATTTAAAAAAAGCGTAAGTATTATTATTCTTTATTAATATTTTATAGTCAGTGGAACATTGTTTCCCTAATTTATGATTCAAAACAATGAATCATAGTAATATTATACAATTCTCCAAAAAGTATTAAGATTAGGATCAACATACCGATCATTTACAAAAAATATAATCAATTTCTTGAAAGAATATCTATAAAATTATAAGAAGAAATGTTTTTACTAGTATTATCATAATCACTAAATTTATCTAAACATTTACTCAGAAAATAAATGTGACTTCCCTAAACCCACACTCCTGAATATTGTTCTAAAAGCTTAATAATTTTTTATTGGTTTAAAAAATAATAAGTGACCCAATACTAACAACTCAAAAAATTATTTAATTAAAATTGATTTAAAACCTATCCAATGATCTTTTAGTTTTAGTTTTTTATAATATTAGGAAAACTAAATATATAAAATAGTTTATACTTGTAATCCAAATTTTTACAAAAACATATCTAGCTTCACTCGAGTTAGAATCTTAATCGAGGATATTGACCATTGATATTATTCTCATAACAGTACATATGAAAATACTTTTTAAAAATGGGGTGAGTATAAAATTTCATAGTAATGGGTTTTAAAACATTAGGTGAAGTACTTTATCTTTAAAAATTCTATAAAAATTCTTTCAAAAACATTTCCTTTTATATCTCATTATTTTTTGATAAATAAAACATTTGAATTAACACATTATTTTATCTAAACAAAATTTTTAGGTTTTCCTAAAACAAAATCCACAATAAGAGATTATTTTTAAAATTTCATAAAAAAACTTATTATTTTTAAAATCCATTTTATTTATAAACCTATAATCCTATTAAATAAATCCATACTACTCCTTTAATGTTTCAAAACGTTAGATTTTAAAATAATATATTTTAATAGAAATTATTGATACTTGATAACCTTTAAGAAAAATTTATGTCCATTTAAGAATATTTAAGGGATAAACATCAATTTTAGGACAAGGTCCTATTAAGGTCATGGGTTCACTCCCTATTCCTCATCATCATAATCAATACCCAATTCCAAATTTTAAATCAATAATTTTTTAAAGATTTATTTTCTTATTATATGTCCATAAAAGTAACATTTCAAAATCATCACATCTATGTAATTTATTTTTAAAGAACAAAATAACTAAATATAAAATAAACTAAAAAAGAGTGTCCTTGATGGAAAATAAATACTTCCATAAAGAGTAGATTTAATCTAAAAATTCATGGGTAACACTTAAAAATAATTCATGGAAATTAAACTTAAGAAAATTATTTTAATAACATATATGGATTAGTATTGATAAATATAGTGTATGAACATAAAATATATATAATAATGAATGTAATACATGGAATTTAACGGAACATTTTATATATAAAATTGTAAATTTTAAATTTTTATTAAACCATCTCTGGAGTCAAAAAATAATTTAGAACATTTAAAACATAATTCTATTACCTCAATAAAATCATAATTAAAATTCATTAAACATTCAAATTTTTTTGTAAATGTAATGTTTACAAATATAATTTTTTTATTTTGTAATAAAATATGACAATTTGAAAACAATAAAAGAAGAAATTTTTAAAAAGATTTTTCCTTATGTTATACCTTGAAAAAACATGAAATCCTACTATATTAAACATCATTTCTGGAAGGAAGATTCTTAATATCATGCTTTAATTATTTCACACTTTCCCTCTAACACTCAAATTTTTTTGGATATTACAAGAGATCTATATGAAAATTAGATAGTATGTATCTTGGAGGAAATGTTCTTATTAAATAATCATCCTTAACTACATATTCATATTTAAATATTAGTTATATGAAAGACTAGTTCCTCATTTTCTAAATTTTAAAGATTTGATAAAATATCTTTTACAGTGATGTTTGGATAAAAATATAATTTCTATTATTATTCTACTCTCCGAAGGAATTATACAATATTGTACAATACTACACTTTTATAGAAGAACCCTATCTCCAATTAATGAAGATAAGATTGCATAGACATATACAACAACATAAATCAACAGTCCAGATCATGATGAGCTCTTGGATTCCTAATTTTAAAAATATAATAATCTATAAACCTCTAAATATAATATTTTGATGGAGGTCAAACCCTTATGGCTTTCTAAACATGATAAAAAATATCAAAAATCTTGAGGATAACTAATAAATAAGGATTTATATATTTTTTTGTTCATATTTTGATTATGTTTCAGTAATCTTGTTATTCTTTTTCATTATAAACAACATGAAAACCAATATGATAATGACATATTATATATATATATATATATATATATATATATATTATTCATTGTTATTTGAAATTGCAACACCTTGAAGATAATAATTATGGAAGCTTTTATACATTAATATTTTATTGTACATTTTCTTATGATTTCATTATTGAATAATATATATATATATATATATATATATAACCTTTCATTATCTACCCATTTCAGGTAAGGAAGATGATGGTGATGTGGAAGGTTTAAATCAGAGATCGTGCACTTACTTTTTTGTGAGATAAAAATTTACTTTATATTAGAATCGTGTTTAACATAACATGGATCTTTAAAACATGGTTTAACCCTTACACCAATAAAAATTATCCTTATGTAGTTTTCAAAATCTCCCCATGACCTTTATGTGGATTTAAGACTATATTTACATATGTTTTCAAATCCACTGCATGACTCTTTCGTAACATTCAATTTCACTGCAGTACCTTTATGTGAAGTCCAAAATCATCATTATGTGAATGGAGAGACAAAGACTGACCCTTAAATAGTGATATAGTGTCCTTTACAAAATCATAGAGTAGATTACATACCCATAAAAACCCTTTGAATTTGCAGCACTACCCTTACATGATCACCATCTTACCTTTACGTGAGCATCATGCTACCCATTATGTTAGAAGGATCTTACCTTTACATAGACCAAAACCAAAATTTTACCCATACATGAGATTTTTTATTAAGAATATAACTTTATGGAAGTAATTAATATTAACTTTACATAAATTCATTTATATGATGAATAAAAGTTTATGCATTAAATTTTATAATTAAATAGTTCTAATTATATTAAAACTCTTATAACACATTAATATTAATTTATTCTATTTATCCATTATTAATATATTTCTTATATATATTATAAATAATTTTAATTTATCAACATTAATATGTTTCCATACCATATTATTTCATGATAATGATTTATTTCTAAAATCTATATTTATCATTTACAAAAATTTATCACAGTCTATATAATAATTGAAAATAATTTATAAATAATATTAATACAATTCATTTTACTAATATAAATTCAAATATATATAATTTAGTATTTTTATAACATGAAAATTTTAAATTAAATTATTAGAAAATTTAAGGTGTTTTTATAGAAAAGTATTTAATTTTTGTTAAATAAAATTATTGTTAATATATATATTTTAATTATGAAAATATCAACTTAATAAAAATTTATTTAAAATAAATTTATTATATAATTATAAGGATGTGAAATTTTACCCCCTTAAATAAAATACATCCTCATAAAATTTTAATTATTCTAAACATTATAAGTCATGAATTCTTGGTAAGCATAATCCAACTGTTATTATTTTATAAGAGGATTTTCTAACTATATAAAGCATGATAAATTTTTATTTAGAAAATAGTAGACATATTTTTCCTTATTAATCTTATATAATCACTTTAAAAAATTATTACATTTTCCTTTTCTTATTGATTCAAAAAATTGAATCGAAGAAGGATTATAGAATTCTCTAAAAAAATTTATGAGAACTAGGATCACTAGATCTCTCATTAACAAAAAATATCATCATTCACTTAATGAATTATATCCAAAATTATATGAAGAAGAAACTTTCATTAACTTGTATTATTCCAATCTCCAAATTCATCTAAATCTTTTCTTTTATATTATATGTGATAGCCTCGAACAAGGACCCCCATATCTGGTGCTAAAAACATCATATTATTTTATTGGTTTAACAAAAAAGAATAGACCGAATTTTTATAATTTACAATTTAATTTAATTAAAATTGTGTCAAAACTTACCCAAGGATCATTTTGTTCTATAGTATTTAAGGATTAGAAAATCTAAATACATAATTGAGTTTATAAAACTAATACAACTTTCTATGAACACCTATCTAGCTTCACTCAAGCTAGTGTGTTAATCTAGGATACTCACTATTAATCTTCTACTTATCACTATACTTGAGAAAATAATTTCGAAAACTGAGGCAAGTTCAATATTTCTTATTATGACATTTTAAAATATGTGGTAAAGTCATTTTTCTATTAAAATGATATAAAAATTCCTTAAAAAACATTTTATGATATTTAAAACTATTTTGATATAAATAAAACATTTCTTATAACACATAATTTACTTAAAACAAGAATTTAGAGTTTTCATTATATAAAATCCATAATAAAATATTATTTTCAAAACTTTCATAAAAGAAATATTTTTTGAAAACCCTTTTTATTTCTAAACATAACAACCTTTGAAATAAATCTTGACTTTTTCTTTGAAATTTCATAACATTGCTTTTTGGAATAATATATCTTTATGGAATTTAATGATACTTGACAAAATTTAAGAAAAAATTATGGGAAAAAGGAATATTGAAGGTTTAAAAATAAATTTTAGGACAATGACCCCTTAAAGTTATGGGTTCAATCCCAATTAATCATCATCAAAATCATTACCCAAGTGCGAAATTTTTAATATTTTTCTAAATCCTTCATTTGTCATTATAAATTCATTAAAATAACCTTTAAAAATTTTCATATCAATTTAATTTAATTTTAAAGTGGAAAATAATTACATATTTAATAAACTTATCTAATTTTTACTTAATAAAAAATATTTAATTTCATAATGATTATAAATAATCTAAAAATTCATGGGAAACACCTTTAAATAATTATTGGAAATTAAAATTAATAAATTGATTTTAAAAAATTGAATGTAAATAAAAAATATAGTGAATCTCTATACAATAAATATAATCATGAATGAAATCCATGGAATTTAAAGGATAATTTTACACATAAACTGATAATTTTAGAAGTATTTAAAACCATCCATGAAATCAGAAAACATTTAAAACAGAGTTCTCTTACCTTTATAAAGTCAAGATTAAAATTTTTATATTCTAAGAACATTTTTTTATAAATATAATGTATAAAAAATATTTTTTTCCTTTTGAATAAAACTACTTTGAAAACATTAGTATCTTAAATTAAAAAAAATCCATTTTCTTAATCCTTTAAAAAACATGAACTCTTACTATATAGAACATCATTTATCGAAGGGAGTCTCCTAATATTAGAATTTAATTTTCCCCCACTTTTCTTTTATACTCAAAACTATAAGGATATAACAGGGGTCTATGTGACACTTTTATAGTCTATAACTCAAATGAAAGGTGGTCATTAAATAACAAACATTAACTGTATATTCATATTTAAATATTAGTTATATGAAAGATCGTGTCCTCATTCTCTTAAATCTAGATATTAGATAAAATATCATTTATTATGATGTTTATATAATATATATTTTATATTACTATCCAACTCACCCATGGAATTATACAATATTACACTATACTACACTTCTATAAAATAACCCTATCTATAATTTCTGGGGATAAGCATGTGTGGCCACTTAGAAATACCAAAATCAAGACTCCAAACCATGCTGATATCTCTCATTCCAATTTATAATAATTAAATAATCTATAAAAAAAATATGAGGCTTTCATAGAGGTTAATCTACTTTTTCTTAACGAACACACATAAAACCATTACTAAGCATGAGGATAGATAATAGAAAAAGTTATTTATAAGTATGGTAATTTATACATTAGTCATGTTGTACTAATATTGATATTCTATGTCAATAAACAGAACATGTAAACTAATTAATAACAATATATTATAAATATATTTTTATATATATGGACAAATTATTCAATATTATTTGAAATAGTATCACCTTGCAGATGAAAATTATGGAATCTTTTATACCTTAGTATTTTATTTTACATCTTCTTATGATTTAATTGATGCATAATATATATATATATATATATATATGATGAAACTTTGATTATCTATAGGTTTCATATAAGGACGAAGATGGTAATTTGATAGTATTAAATCTGAGAGTGTGTACTTACCTTTACATGAGATAAAGATTAAATTTATGTGAGAATAATGTTTATCATTAAATGGATCTTTAAAAAATGGTTTAACCCATACACTAACATGACTTTCTCTTACATTGTTTTCAAACTCATCCATGACCTTTATTTTGAGTCAATAAGGTTTCTTTATGAATTTTCCTTTCCTTGATGTTTTGAAAATCACAAACACATTATATTAAGGAAAATCATATTTTCCTAAGGATTATTTTTTATAAGGAATGTTTTACTTCCCTAACGAATTTTTCCCTTACCTTTGTTTTCATTATTTCATTTTATAATCTCTCTAAATAAAAATCATTTTATTTCAAAGTATAAAATTCACATCCTCATTAAAATCATGAAATCTTATAATTCCTTATATATTGAGTGTTCTATTTTTAGACTACAAATTATCTGAAATTTAGACTCTGAATTCTTTGAAATTCAGACTTTGAATTCCATGAAATCAAGACTCTAAATTTTATGAAATTTAGACTCCGAATTTTCTAAAATTAAAACTCTGAATTTTCTGAAATTCAGACTTCAAATTATCGTAAATTCAGACTCTGAATTCTCTAAAATTCAGACTCTAAATTCATGGAAATTGAGACTCTGAATTTGCTGAAATTCAAACTCAGAATTTACAAAAATTTAGACTCTGAATTCTCTGAAATACAAACTCTAAATTATTTGAAATTTAGACTCCCAATTCTCTGAAATTCAGATTCTGAATTCTTTGAAATTCAGACTCTGAATTCATCAGAATCCAGACTTCAAATTCTTTTGAATTCATACTCTGAATTCCTCATAATTCAGACTCTAAATTCCTCATATTTGAGACTCCGAATTCATTGGAATTTAGACTCAGGAATCTATATAATTCAGATTCCGAATTCTTTTTAAAATAGAATCTAAATATCCATGTCATATAGACTCTGATTGTTTATATAGTTAGACTCAGAATTAAATTTTTTGTTAGACTCCAAAAAATAGATTTATTCAAGTAACTTCTTTTTCTTTACACAAGTTATTGTTATGAAATGATGACATAGAATCTATTTCCAACTAACTATTGGTTGAGTGACATTTGAATAGGTCCCTCTGAGATTCAAGAAAAAATATGACCATTAGAGGAGGGAGCCAACCATAAGATTTTTTTCCTATATATAGGGGCTCATTTGAATGAGCTCATTATCTATTGATCAACCTAGAGATTACATGCTATGAAGTGATTTCTAGAGAGAGGAAGACTCTATTTCTATGTGTGTACTGAACATCTTGTTCAGCTTTCTTCGTACATCCACAATTGTTGTTGAGTACAATCGAGGGATTCCAGGGATAGGAATACAGAGGTGAAGACAACCTTAAAGTTTTAGGACTTCTGAGGATATGAAGACATAGGTTCTGAATACCTTTAAGATCAAGGTCTTGTGGGGATAGCAAGGAAAATTATGATATTCCTATCGAGGGATTACCCTAGTGTGGGTAAAATAGACTTTGTTGAAAGTATAAATCAAGGGATCTTTATCCAAGGTTGTTGGATACCCTATTCTTTGGGTTAAAATATTTCCTACCTATTACTTGTATCGTTTAAAGTTTTTTTTCGCTGCATTTTGATAAAGTAAAAAATTATAACTTTCTTATACTTTGTTTTACTTTTGTATACTTTGATTAATAATATTCTATACGCTTTAAGGTAGAATATTTTCTTAAATAAACTTTTCTTATGTTTCTTTTTCGGAATCGTATTTCCAAAACTGAAGCAGGTTTATTCCTTATTTAAGAACTTAAAAATGTTTTGTGAATTTATCTTATTTAACATTGTTAAATATAGTTTTTTAAGGTTAAAAATGATAGTTTTTATACTTAAAATTTACCCCTATTTTATCTGATCATCTAAATTTACTATTTTGATCCTACAATTGGTATCAAATATAGGTCACTGAAATAAATATACCCACATATAAGTTTTTTTGCTCAAGTTTTTCTTGTTCTAAATTTTTTTACAGAAATTTTCTTGGTTAAGTTTTTATTATAAATTTTTATCTCTATTTATAAACTTTTACTACTTATAAAGTGTTGTTGGAAAAGTATTTTTTTTATTGGACGAGAGGTATGAATATTGGTTCTATTAATAATCTAAATCCTACCAGACCATCTATTCTTGATAGTAATGATTAAAAATACTAGAGAGACCAAAATAAGACTATTTTCATTAATACTAGAGTAGAAAATTTTGTAATGCTTAGTGGAGATTACAAAATTTCTGACAAGGAAGTCAAAACCATCACCAATCAAGAAAAATCAGAATATCAAATAAATTGAAAGGAATTTAATAGTTTGTTGTGTTCCATGAATATGAATATATATAGTCAAATTTCTTCTTGTTATGCTTCCAAATATATTTGGAAGAAACATGAGGTTACACATTTTGGTACTTCCAAAGTGATAGAAACTAGAAGAGCTATGTTGAGAGATGAATATCATGGATTTGTATTTTGCTTATAGAGAACATGTTTGCAAAGTAAAACAAATATTTATGACCATTTTTAACAATATATAATCTTTTGGAGAGAATTTTTTTGATGATGAAGCTCTTGTGGACAAGATAACTGACATCATGCCAAATGAGTTGGAATCAAAAAGAAAAACAATTGATGAAAACAAGAATGTTTTCAATATTACCTTTAATGAACTTTTTGGAACCCTTCTTCAACATGAGACAAGAATGGAAAGAGATGCTGATATGAATAAGTGGAAAAATGGAAATGGAAGTGTATCCTTAACTACTACCAAATCCATGACTCCAGAAAGGGTTATAATATCAAAGTATCAGAAAGTCACTGTTACATCTGAGTCGAGTGAAAGTGAAAAATATGAGAATGAATTAGCTAATGTTACTTGAAGGATGAAAACGATAGTGGGAAAGGAAATGTTTTAGTATAAATATAATAAGAAAAAAAAGAAAGGACAAGAAAGATTCAGAAGTCAATTGTAATGATTGCAAAAGAGCTAGACATATCATAACTAATTGTCTTATGCTTAAGAGAAAAGATAGAAAATAAAATCATTCTAATAGAAACAGAAATAAGTATTACAATACTAATTATAAGATTGTATTGAAGGAAAATGATACATAGAGTGCCAGTGATGGTGACTCATATGACGAATCTTCAAAGTATGAAGCCTCTGGATATAAGAATATTGGTCTTATAGCCCAAGTAACTACGGAAAATTATTATCTTATGGCCAAGGTAAATAATGCTGAATATTTAACCAATATGTATTTAAATGAAAATTTTTCTAATGAAGAATATTATGAATCTTTAGATGATGAATCTTCCTTATCATGAGATAATAACCAACCTTCTTTTGAAGAAGATTCTAGATATGCTAAACTTATTGATAATGATAATTATAAGATAAAAAATAAGTTTGAGAAAGAAAATTATAAAATTTCTGTGTTAACTAAAGAAGTATTAGATCATTCTAAAGATCTTGATCAGAAAAGTTTTGATTTTGAAAGTGTGTATAAAAACGTTAAGGAAGTTAATTTTGAGAAGGATAAACTTTCTAAGGATCTTGAAAATAGTATTTCTAAGAAAAATATTTTGGAGGATAACTATAGTTCTAAAACAAATAACCTTGAGGATAATAAATTGGTTATTAAACTAAAGACATAAATATTTTCCTAAAGGAAATGTCAATCAAACTTTAACTCTGGTAAAAAACATTAATAAGATGTATTCCCATATTCTTTCACTAAGGAATAGTTTTGGATTTGGTTATACTCATTCGAATATTGTTTTTAGTAATAATTATTTTGTTCCCCAATATGATCCATTTTTTACTAAATGTAAGTATGATAGAAATTGGGAGAAAATTTGTTCTTTAAGAAAACCCAATCTTTAGGTTTTCATAAATCTTATTTTTTTAGAAAATGTGGATTCATAAAATTTTACATTCTGAAATTTAAGGATACAAGAATGTTTGGATTCTAAAAGTCTAACTCTTTTATTTTATGGAAAATAATGATAGTACCAACAACAATACATGGTACATGGATAATGGATGTTCCTGATATATGACTGGTAATAAAAAATTCGTTGAAAACATTATCAAGATGAAAGGAGGAAAATTAACTTTCAGAGATAATTATCAGGGATAAATTGTTGGTATAAGTAACATTGTTCTTCTTTGAAATACTTTAATTTCAAATGTTTTACTTGTTAAGGGTATTAATCACAAACTCATTAGCATAATTCAACTATGTGATTAAGGTTACCTTGTGAATTTTAGGAATGATAAATGATTAGTACACAATTCCCAGGAAGAGTTTATTCTTTCTTCCCATAGGTATGAGAATGTATACACACTAAACTTAAGAGACCTTAGGATCCAAGATATACATTTCCGGAGTGCAATGGATGATCAATCATGGTTATGACATAGAATATTAGGACAATGTAACCATATAAACCTATGAAAAATCTTGAATAAAAGACTTGTTAAGGATTTACCAGAGCTTAGATTTGATTCTACAAAAGATTGCGATCCTTGTAAATATGGAAAGAAACATAAATCAAGTTTTAAATCAATAAATGAAGTCTCAAATTATGATTCATTACAGTTAGTGCATATAAATCTTTTTAGTCCAATAAAAACTAGAAGTATTTGAGGCAAATATTATGTATTTGTCTTAGTTGATGATTATACTAAATTTATGCAGGTCAATATTCTAGCAAATAAATTTGAATCTTTTTCTTATTTAAAATCTTTTAGATCCTAAGTTAAAAAATGAGAAAAATGTTCTGTTGATAACTATTTATAGTGATCATGGAAGAGAATTTCAAAATTCATATTTTGAAAATGTTTGTTGTAAGAAAGGCATTACTCATGACCTATCAACCCTAAGAACTCCTCAATAGAATGGTGTTGTCAAAAGAAGAAATAAAATTCTTCAGGAGACAACTAGAACCCTTTTGAGTGATATTTTATAGCTAAACACTTTTGGGAAAAAGCTATTAGCACTACTTGTCATACTACAAATCTAGTTTTAATTAGACATTTTCTTAATAAAACACCTTAAAAAATGTGGATCGGTAAAAAACCTAGACTTTCTTACTTGAAAGTATTTGGTTGCAAAGTATTCATACTGAATACTAAATATAACCTACATAAATTTTCAACCAAATATAATGAATGAATTTCCCTAGCATAATACACTACTTCTAAGGCTTATGGAGGGGTTAATAAAAATAATTGTACTGTTGAAGAAACAAGGCATGTTATATTTGATGAAACTGATCCTTTGGTTTTTAAACAACCCCAACCTACATCCTCATACGTGTTTTTAAAAACTAATCATCAAAATTTAATAAAATATTCTTATAATAAGGAAAATCCTCAAGAAAATATTTTAGAATCATTTACCCCAGAAGATTTTATACAGTATGTTGATGAACATGTTTTACAAAACCCAAATCAGTTGTTTCTTAAGAATCATCCTAGTGATAGTATCGTTGGTGATGTAAATCACCCTCTAAGGACTAGAGGTTTCTTAAAGAGTGAAGTATAACATCAAACATTTCTTTCCCAATTAAATCCAAAAACACTGATGAAGATTTAACTGATGCTGATTGGATTAAATCTATGCAAGATGAGATAAATAAATTTGGAAGGAACAATGTCTGGACCGTGGTTGAAGGACCTAAGGAAACTTCTATAATTGGAGTAAAATGAGTCTTTATAAATAAGTGTGATGAAAATGGAATCATATTAAGTAATAAATCTAGATTAGTTTCTAAAGGATAAAATCAACAAGAAGGAATATACTATGAAAAAACCTATTCTCCAGTAGCTAGAATTTAATCTATTCGCATTTTACTTTCCTTTACCGCATTCATTAATATCAAACTTTTTCAAATGGATGGAAATTGTGCTTTCATTAATGGATATGTTCAAGAGGAATTTTATGTTGAAAACATTTTGGTTTTGAAGACACAAAATATCCTGAATATGTTTTCAAACTTACTAAAGCTTTATATAGACTTAAACAAGCCTCTAGAGCCTGGTATGATAGACTTACATGATTTTTGTTACCAAACAATTATGTTAAGGGAACTGCTGATCCAACTATTTTTATAAAGAAAGATAAGAAAAATGTTCTGATCGTTCAAATTTATTTTGATGACATTATATTTTGTTCAACTCAACAATCTTTAACTCATTCATTTGTGAATCTAATGAAATCTGAGTTTGAAATGAGTATGATGGAAGAGTTAACATTTTTCCTAGGTTTTCAAATTTTACAAAAACCAGTAGGAAATTATATATATAAACATAAGTATATTAAAGTTCTTCTTAAAATTGTTGGATATGAAAACACTAAAAGTATAAGTACTCTAATCGGTACCTCAAATTCTATTGATCTTGATGAAACTGGGAAGCCAGTAAATCAAACATCATTTAGAGTTATGATAGGAAGTTTACTATATTTGATAGCTAGTCTTACAGACTTAATGTTTTCAGTATTCATATGTGCAAGATATCAGTCTAATCCAAAAAAATCTCATTTGAAAGCAGTGAAAAGAATTTTTCTCTATTTAAAAGGAACCATGATTTATGAGTTTTCTATACTTCTCGAAATAATTTTGTTCTAAAAAGTTTTTTCAGATGCTGATTTTGGTTGATGTATAATGGATAGAAAAAAACATCTAGAACTTGTCATTTCTTTGACGATTCATTGGTATCTTGGTCATACAGAAGCAACACTCAGTATACCTTTCCACTACTAAAGCTGAATATGTAGCATCTAGAAGTTATTGTGCTCAAGTGTTGTGGATGCAACACACACTCAAAGACTATGGAATGAGTTTTACCAAAACATAGATATTGTGTGATAATACTACAGGCATTGCCCTAAGAAAAATCTATGCATATCACTCCCACGAAAAAAACATAGATATTAGGTATCACTTTCTTGAGGATCACACACTGAAAGGAGATATCATTCTTCAATTTATCAGAATGCAAGATCAACTTGCTAATAATTTTACAAAATCATTACCCACCGATAGATTTGAATATATTAAACAAAAGCTAGTAATGATAATTGTAAGGAAATATTCCATATTAAATTTTGGTTGAAACCTGCCTCCTTACATTAAGTAACCCATTTTCATAGGGATAGTACATTTTATTTGTTAACAAATTTTTTTGTAACTAATTTTTTTGTAACCAAAATTCTTCATAAATCAAATTTTCCTTAATCAAATTTTTTATATTTCTCTGAAACTCAAAACTAGGGAATCCAAAATTTTCCTTCATTAATAAGATTTTCCAGAATCTAAAGTTCTTTATGAAGAATTTTCTTTATTATTGAAAATTTTCCTAGCAATCTAGAAGGTATGTTTCCTTATATAAATTATCATAATTGAATTATTATTACTTGCTGGTATTTTTATCGTGTTTGAAAAAAATTCGGATGTATTTTCCTTAAATCCGAATTTTTACCTTAAAAACCTCAAAATATCAGAACCTACCAAATCCACCATCAGCTTTCATCTTAACCGTCAGATCCATTCATTCTTGTTTCAACCGTTAGATCAATTTGGGAATATAAACCATCAGTTCAAAGCCTATATAAAGTCCGCCCTTTTCTATATACCACATCAGTTTCAAGAATTTGCGTGCTGAAGCTCTACCGCTATTCAAAAGTTTCATTCCACATTTCTAGTTTTTTTTTAAAACTATGGATGTCTTTGGAAGCATCTTGTAACACCCCAAGATTCCATGATACTTTTCCTTTTGAATAATGCAATAGCTTGCGCTATACACAACTTTGAGTTCTAGCACACCACTACCAATCAAAGTAGCCGTTATGAATAACAATACCCACTTTTTAAAAATTTATAAATTTTATTTTTCAAAATGACCTTTATTTTTGGTTTTAGAATATCAAAATTAGCTTAGAGTGATTTTTTTGTATTTTTATGAAAACTTTCAATTTTTGATTAATAGTGAAAACACTGCTTTATTATTTAAAACAAACTTTTTATTTAAATAATTATTTATTTTTTTAAATTTATTTTAGGTAAAAATAGATACATAATCCCTATATAAGTTCAATGTAATTCATTGGAGTCATTTTATAATAAAATTAGGGGTTTAAAATTTTATTGAACATTTTAGCGTCTTTTACCCATCTTCTAGGGAGATTTGAAAATTTGCATAAAACATAATTATACCACTTCTATGAATTGAATTTCAAAAATTTGAGAGATATGGTTGACTTCAGTATGTAAAATTTGGTTCATTAGGATGAAAATAATTTATGGTGAATAGTAACTTTTGAATTTTATTGACCACGTTTAAAAGTAAATTGGGTAATTAAAGGTAAAAATGATATTATAATTACCATAAAACATGTCTTAATTATATTGGGTAAGTGTTGTTTCACCAAAATAAACCTTTGGAATAAAATATAATCCTCTTTGATCCACTTGGATTAGATTAAGACATTTATTATTATTTTATTTAAAGAAGAGTTAAAAGTGTTAAATTGAAACTTTCATCACTAAAATATTTTTAATATTAGGTTATACATAAGATAAATTCAACTATAAATATTAATTAGAAAGATAAATATATTTCCTATATAATTTTATTTTATTTATAATTTTTTTACCTTAAATAATAAACTTTATTTATCAAACAATGATGATGCAGTAATTACCTTATTAATAAAAGAATAAAATAATTGATATTATAAATATCCAAATAAATGTAAACTGATACTTTTGATGTATTACACTTATTTTATTGGTTAATATGACATGTTAGTATTGATTTAATATTTTTTAAATAATCATGTTTTTTGACTTTCACAAAAACCAAATACTAAATGGTGTCAAAATTGACATAAATGAGTTTTAAAACAAAAACTATATTATCAATTGATAATAATATTCCTAAAAATCTAAGGTTCAGCCAAAGGACTTAAATAAGGCTAGATATTTCAAAAATGAACTGCTTTGGGTTCTCTTTGATTTTTATAGTAATTTTATTAACCATTTATTATATTAATACAAGAATAAATGGTAAAAGTTAAAATATTTAACTAAGAGTTAATTCTAAAATATAAGATTAATATGGTGACCTAAACCAATCTAAAACCTATTGGTTGATATTTTTTGGTCCCATAACCAACTTATCCTAGAAATAAATCCTTTTTGATCCATTATAAACTGAATATGATTTTATAATAAAATAATATTTCAAGCTTTTCCTAAAATGCCCCTCACTTCTCTTATAAAAGGGCATATCCCCTTTTTTTAATTTCAAACCTCCAAATTCATTTGGCTTGGCCAAAACCTACTCAAATATCCTCCCAACTACCCCCACTTAAACCTAGTATCCACACATTGATTAGAAAGCCCACCAAAGGAGCTCTTTTGATAAGATCCAAAGGAAGCACCCAAAGAAGAGGTGATAATTTAATCACCTCTTTAAAAGTTCTTTTCTTCATCCACTTAGTCTTTTGTTGTTGTTTCCTTACCAAAATAATAACTTAAATACCTTATACATACTGTGATGTTATTATAAATTTGGTACAACTATATTCATTATTCTATCCATCCAATGAATGATAAAGTCACCATATGTGCGTACGTACGACTTACCGTCTTCACGTTGTGGTGTATATTTTTATTCAATACTTCATTATTTGGATGGGTATAATAATGAGTATAATAAATTTAAATAATAAATAAAACAATTTAATGATTATATATATATATTATATACCATCCAATTACATACTATTTTACCATCAATAAAATTATATTGTCGCTCGTGCGTACGAACAGATTACTATCTCCACGAACGCGATGAGATTCATTTCCCATTGTAACCATTCTAGAATAATTTTTATTTTATGATTACAAATATTGATTAAGGACTTAATATAATTCTGGATATGAATTAAATATATCTTATCCATAACAAACATGACTTACGTAACAAAACATATAAATGAAAACGAATCAAGTAACACCCAAAACAATTATACTACTGAAATATTATTAACAAATAAATATTAGAGGTTCATATATGATATCATATTTATGTAGTTGTTTCTTTTATAATTTACTAACAATTATTTAAATATTATACATGTGGTTTACCTACCCTTTAATAAGAAAAATTACAAGCTAAGAGTTAATTTTACAATCTCTTTATTATCTGAGGTTGTTTATATGTAAGTATCTACTGGGACCTCTTTATCATCCAAATTTGTGTTTCTTAAAAATGTGTTTCAATTTTTTTTTACTATATACTAGACTATGGGTTAAATTCATTTATACCCTTGTTTTATTTTTCATAAAATGGTTTGAAAGGAATCCTTCCATCACTTTCCATACAAGGTACTTTATGATATTTTTGACAAATTAAGGAACGAATTTTTTTAACTTACATAGAGGGTGAAAATATTTTCCACCATTATAAAACCTTTGAATATCCCCTTACAATCTTATAAGAATATTTCTAAAATAAATATTTTCTTTTATAATTACGTGAATTTTAAATGATTTCAAAATAGAAAGAGATATTTCTCTCAAATCGTTTTGATTTCTTAGATGTTTACATCCTTTAATGAATTTTAAAATTTTTTGAAGTTTATTTATTATGATCAAATATTTCATATTGTATTGATGGTTTTGTTATATGTTTGAATATGGATTTATACCATTCATGGTTTATGGTTAAAGTTTTAACATTTCGTATGCAAGTTTTAATACCAATGTTTATGTTATGTTTAAACCTTTTCATATGAAGAATGCATTAGAGTTAGTAAGTGACAGGTGGAGCCTTATATAGCCCCTCAATGAATCGGTAGTTCTCACAAGACAAACTAGTTTCATGGAACATGAACTTGATAAAATCTTATTTACAGTCTAGGAACGAGGCCTTGACTATGTGGCTATGATGTCCGACATTATGCATTCCATCATTATGAAATTAGCTATTGAAATTACATGTTATTATTTGACTAGTAGAATATCCATGTGAATAATTAAATGGAATTATTTGATTTATATTTTCAATAATATGCTGAATTTAATGTTTAAAAGGCTTGTGTTTTAATCACATACATTTAATTAAATGTTTATACTTATTTACGAAAGTTTCCACTATATTTTTATCATTACTCAGAATCTGAGCTCACCCCTTTCATATGTTTTATTTCTCCCTAGATGTGAAGAAGTATATTATGATTGACATGCAGGTATAAGCTAAGGGATATGAGTGTGTTCAAAGGGGACTAATGTGGCAGTGTTTTCACACTCTTTGTTGCATCCTTTTTATATTTTTATTGAGTTTGTTATTTTAAAATATTTTTTATTAAATAATTGATAATTAATGTGATTTTGTAGTTTTATGTGTAAAATAATCAATTTTTGTTTAAATCAATTGTTTTCAATACTTATTATTGTCTTTTTAAATAATTCTTTAATTTCTTTAATTCTTTTGAATTTTATTTTTATTTTTTTACTCTTTTATTTTTACAATTTTTCATTCTAGTTAGTTTATTAATTAATTAATTAAATTAATTAATTCTTTATCCTTGAAATTGTAAATAAATAACTCCTTTTAGTTTTAGTCTTTTAATAATTAAATTTATTTTAACAATTTATGTTTATTAAATTAATATTTCTTATTATTTAATTTAATTTATTAATGTTTTAATTAATTGGTTGATCAATTTAAGAAAGTAACTTTAAATATTTTAATTTGTTCTTGAATTAATTTGTTTATTTTATTTAAGGCAAATAAATTATTTATTTTAAATAATTCATAATTATTTTTATCTTACTTATTTAGTTTCTAATTTTTATGAATATTGTTTTCTTAGTTGTATTAATGTTTTATTTAATTTTGTTTTTGTTTTTGTTTTGTAGGTCACGGTGGCACCACATTGTGGCACGTCCCACCATTCCACCACTTTCACCAGGGTTATTATGCCACCATTTCACTCACAGTGCCACACCAAACCTAGTCACTATAACCCGTTGTTGTTCCACCGTGTCCCCGCCTGACTGTGCCACCGTTTCTGTTCACATCTCACCGTTTCCTTTCCATTTTCGTTTCCTCACGGTGTATCCTATCCTGTCTCAACATTTCAAAAAAATAAAATGGTGGTACGTCACACTCCGGCCACCCGACTTCCTTCTTTGCAGCATCCACGCTGCATCCCCTGGCCCGAAGCTCTCACGCCATCCTTCTCCCCACTGTTCCATCTACCTGAAACCACTTCAAACCTTCATCTCACCCACCTCTCAACGAAGCTTCCCCACTGCTCTATCTAACCTTCTCGACCGATATTTAACCTTGACCTTCTTAGAGTGAGTCCATACGCACCCCAACCCACACCACTAGAAAACCCCCCTCAGAGCTGTCTCCCACTCCACCTCGTCTCTACCTGCTGGTTCCTCCCTTGTTCTTCCACACTCGGTCGACTCGCTCGGCTTGTACCGAACTCTCCTCCATCCACTGTTGAAGCCACCACCTCCTCTTCTACTTTCTGTCCGCACTCAAACCCCATAGCTCTCTACCTCGCCTTCGCTGTTGGAGACCCCCTGCTTCATGCCGCTGGAGTCAAAACTGCCACCTCCTCTGCTCGAGCCCTACCGTAGACCGTAACACCAACATAACGAAGCCGCCTTAAGGCGCTACACCGCCTTGTCACACCAGGTTCTCTACACACCTCTGAACCTGTCACCACATTCTGAAACACCCACTCTCCCCTGCCGTAAATTTGAACCCGCCACCCTCTCTTCCTTTCCCACAAACCCGAAGCTGACCCCCCTTTTTCTGTCTTCTTTTCCATCTAAGCCAAAACCATTTTTTGTTTTTTTGTTTTATTTTACTTTTCTTTTTTTATTTTATTTATTTTTATATAATAATCATAATATATATAATACACTATATATAACATATAATAAACATACTTATATATACATACATACATCTATATATATAATGTTAATTATTTTTGTTTTATAATAAGTAAAATATTAATAAATATAAAAATTATATTTACATATAATAGTAATACTAATACTAGGTATTATATATATATATATTAATAAGTATTTTTATTTACTAATCTATGTAATATTATTAATATATAGTTTTTTTAGTTTGATTTTATTTGTTTAACTTGTTTTTGTTTTTTCTACTGTTCTGTGCAGGGGGAGCTACTCATAGAAGAAGTGATAAATGAAGCTGTTTGTGGGAAAGACGCGGGAAGATTTTGAAAGTTCATTGCTGGGGTTGTTTGAACTTACATAGAGTTCACTAAAGATATGGTGACGTTCACATAGAAGCACGCTACATGGATCTGATGTTTCCAGGGAAGATTGTAACTCGTCGTGTACACATCATTTTCATTCAGTTAGGAGCAACTTCTCCAATGACAAGCGCGGGAGGAAGCAACATAGTGAAAGCTCCACATGGAGGCCAGAGAACACCTCGAGCAAGATTCCAGAGACTTCCACTAGTCATTATTAGTCGTGAAAGGCAAAAAATGATTTAGGCACTGGAGGGCAGGATGTGGTAGGGGGTGACACCATCGATCTAAGGAGGGCAGAGAGGATTTGATCGATTGATACGGGGAAAAGGAGAGAGAGAGGAACATACAACATCATAAAGAGTAATGAGAGCCATAGATCAGATCATTTCACACCCTGATTCCCAGTGTAGGACATTGAGCACATTCCAGCATCACATACACCATTGAGTAGCAGGCATTAGTACTTTCAGGAGAAGTAGCAGGGAGCTCGAACATATTAGTTTTCCTTATGCTCTGTTTTTCTTCAAATTTTTTAAATATGAATTTCATTGATATTAATTATACTGTTACATTAAAACCAAGAATTATGTCCATCTAAATTCCTTCAAGGGGAATTGTAACGTCCCGGTTCTGGGTGCCACTCAATGGGTGCCCCGAACCTGGTTCTCCACGTGACCTCAAGAGCATTTCCACAAACAACAGAGGCTGCTGACTAGAAGCGAGGGCCCAGGTCTGATAATGGGGAAACTATTCCCTCATTTGTCAAATTGTAGCACAACGGAATAAGAAATAAATCATACATCAAACAGCAGAAGCAGTAAACATACACAACTGAAATAAACAACAATAGTGGATATAACCAACAATATATATATAATGATTCTACATGTCTTAAGTTCTATGAAAACAGCCAGAACATGTTATACATCACTTTAGTACAACTGAATGAAAAGTACAACGAATCAAAGAAAAACAGATGGCAGCGGCATCACAAGCCTAGGCTCGGTCCCATGCCCTCTTACTCCTCAGCAACAATCATGTACCTGTATAGGGACTCTTGCCCCTATCCACACCTGCAGCAACGTAATCTGTTTGGGCCGAAAAGCATGACCCAAATAGGGTGTGAGAAATATATCTCAGTAGGCACCCACCAAAGGCCCGTGCCCAACTGTGTGGATGTGTGGAACAACAGTGTGAAATAGTAAAATGCAATAAACTAAAAATTACTCAAAAGTAACTAACTTAACCATTAAATTTCCATTTTATTATTCATTTATTCCATTTAATTTAGTAACATTCTGTTCTTATCAGCACCAAGCCCTCAGTCCAACCAGTATCTTGCCCTCAGGCTAATATAGTAAACCACACCCTCAGGCTATACAGAATCCAACCCACAGGTATTTCCCTCAGGCATTACAGAAATTTCCCTCAGGCGTAGGAAGTGTCGCCATCAGGCATAGAAGTCAAGCCCTCAGGCACAAAAGGTTGCCCTCAGGCTAATACAGTCACGCCCTCAGGCTATAGAAAAACACCACCCTCAGGCATAAGTAACCGGGCTATGCCCAACATATAAACATGCAATTTGAATACAATTCCTCTCAAGGAAAAAGTAATGCATAATTTAAACAAGGCATACCCTTGGGTATCTTGGCCAAATGGCTAAACAAAAGAACACACCCCTCAGGATGGTCCTAGATCCAAGAAATGATCCCAACCAACATTGTATTATCATAATTAATCACCTAATCAATTATAGGTGTTGAATATAGCAACGACCTCAGCCACACAACCCCCCAACATGGGTTCGTGGCACAAAAACATGCAAAACACATGACAGTTGGGAAAATTAACACCAAGACACCTACCTTATATGCCAACGAGCGCTATACACGAATGTTAGTTCCAGAAATGCCAAAGAATGACATATATCTGATGAATAAGAAAACCCATTCAAACGTAAATAACTTTCCCTCGAGAAATAATTGGTATGAACGACTTAAGGAGAGAGGAGGGCTTACTCGAGCAGTTCCAACGAGATCATCCAAGGCAGAAACAGATTCCAGACAAACACCCGACAGATCTTCAATGGTTCAGCCGTCCCCTCTCGCTCATTCCTCCGGTTCTAAGCCTTCCCTGTGAACAGGGGTGGCTACTGCCCATTTTAAGCAGAAAAAAAGTACACGGCGTGTACTTCCTTCATTTAACTATTCATCTGGCAGCACCGCCACACTGTTCATCTATCCACATGAGTACACGGAATGTACTCCGGACTATACGGCATGTACTCTCGTCCAGCTAGTGGATGCTTCACCGCCTTATTGTTTTGGCATGCCGACTGACTAAACGGAGTGTAAAGGACCACTACATGGTGTGTACTTGGTTCCTACACCCTTCATCCCCAGCACGGCCACACGCCCCATGTACCAATCCCACACGGCCAAAATTACATGGCGTGTGGTTCCAAAATTTGGGATTTTCCCCAATTTCCATATTTTCTCAAAAACACTTAAGGAAAAGAGAAAAGAAGAAGCCCTTACCTCAAAAATAAGAACCTGGTTCTTAGAAAATTCCCCCCTTATAGAAATTCATCCCTGAATTGCCCCTCCAAGGGTGGTGAAGATATAGCCGTGAACAAATCCGGCCACTGAGCACGTACGTCGGTCTACCACTCTCATGTTTCGTCCTGCACTTGGCCATACTACCATAACACCCGTACGAGAGGAACTGACCAGCCTCAGAGAACCTTCATGCTCCTATCAACGATATGAATCAGATGCTCCTCAAAGGACGCATCTGCTTCCAGCTCAACCTCCTCAGGCTGAAAGGTGTGAGACGGGTCTGAATGATAGTGTCGCAACTGAGATACATGGAAGACATCGTGCATGGCCCGGTAACTCTGAGGTAACTGCAACCGTTAAGAAACCAGCTCGACTCTCCCCAGGATCTTGAATGTCCCCACATACCTCGATGAGAGTTTACCCTCTCTCCTGATCCGCTTGTGTCCCAGCCTCGGCGAAACACACAAGAAAACCTGATCCCCGACCACAAACTCCAAAGGTCTTCTATGGAGATCAGAATAATATTTTTGAAGAGACTGCGCAGTATCCATACGCTTCTAAATCAATTGGACCTGCTCAGAAGTCTTCTACACGAGATGTGGTCCTAGAAAAGCTGACTCACCTGCCTCTACCAAGCACAAAGGTGATCGGCACAGTCTACCGTATAAAGCCTCATTTGGTTCCATCTCAATAGTTGCCTGGAAGCTATTTTTATAGGCAAACTCAACTAGGGGTATATGCTTCTCCCAAGATCCCCCAAATTCTAAGATGCATGCACACAACATGTCCTCAAGCACTTGTATCGTATGCTCTGACTGGCCATCTATCTGAGGGTGGTATGCTGTGCTCAGAAGCACCTGTGTACCCAAATCCCTCTGGAAACTCTGCCAGAAACGAGACGTAAAGCGGGCGTCTATATCTAAAATGATAGAACGAGGGACCCCATGAAGACACACGATCTCTCAGATATAAGCCAACACCGAAGGTCTACTTGATTGGAAAAAATTGATCTACCTTCGTGAGTCTGTCCGCAACAACCCACATGGCATCATTGACACTAGGTGACCTCAGCAATCCAGTCACGAAATCCATCAAGACATCATCTCATTTCCACTCCGGAATGGGTAACTACTGTAACAGTCTAGCTGGTCTCTGATGCTCTGCCTTCACCTACTGACAGGTGGACATCTCATAACATAACCAGCTACATCTCTCTTCATACCCGACCACGAGTACTAACGTCTCAAGTCACGGTACATCTTGGTAACCCTGGGATAAACTGCCCAAGCTGAAGCATGAAACTCTCACATAAGCTTCTCGCGTATATCCCCAGGAACCCACACTCATCCATGGAAATGCAATACCTCATCATTACCTACCGTCTAACCAGGATGAGGGTCCACACTTGCCACCGACTCCCATAGAATTAGGCCTTCTGAATCAGATATCTGTCTCATCTTCACTCTATCCAGGAGGGTAGAAGTCACAACTAAAGAGGAAAGATAAGTCTGCCCCTGACTATCGTGCACCTCCAGATGCATCTCCGAGAACAAGGCCATAAGCTGCCACTCACCACTGGCTTCTTACACTGCCTGTATCTGAGTCTTCCTCCTCAGTGCATCGGCTACTGCATTACCTTTAATAGGTGTATAGGCAAGCTCAAAATCAAAGCACTGTAGGTACTCAACCCACCTTCTCTACCTCAGATTCAGTTCACGCTGAGTAAATATATAATTGAGGATTTCGTGGTCGGTGAAGACCAAAAAATGCTCTCCCAATAGAAAATTTCTCCAACAGCGCAACACATGCACAAATATAGCCAACTCGAGATCGTGCGTCGGGTAATTTCTCTCATGCAGCCTCAACTGCCGAGACCCATACGCAACAACTCGATCACCCTGCATCAACACTGCTCCCAGCCCAATACCTGATGCATCATAGAAAACTCAATAGATATTCCCATGCTCTAGGAGTATCAGGTTCAGTGCTAATGTCAACCTTCCTTTCAGGTCCTAATATGTTGTCTCGCAAGCTTCCAACCACACGAACTTCACACCCTTCTTAGTCAGACCCGTCAACAGTGCTGCTAAGAGGGAGAAGTCCCGTATGAAGCATCTATATTAACCAACCAGCCCTAAGAAACTACATATCTCAAACATGTTCTTTGGATGCTCCAAGGAAACTACTGCTCTCACATTCTCTGGGTCTGCTGAAACTCCTACCTCTAAGATGATATGACCCAGGAAGTGAATCTGGTCCATCCAAAAGTGTCACTTTGAGATTTTACTATATAGCTGATGCTCTCTCAGTGTACTCAATACGATATCAAGATGGGTGGCATGGTCATGTAGAGTGTGAGAGTACATAAATATGTCGTCCATGAATACTACCACAAAAGAGTCCAATAAGGATGGAACACACGATTCATCAGATCCATGAAAACTGCTGGCACATTCGTGAGTCCGAACGGAATAACCAAGTACACGTATAGACCATACCTGATCCTGAATGTTGTGAGTGGTATATCAGATGGTCAAACACGCAGTTGATGATATCCGGATCTCAAGTCAATCTTCGAGAACACTCATGCTCCACGAAGTTGATCAAAAAGATCATCAATCCTCGGCAAGGGATATCAGTTCTTGATCGTCAACTGGTTCAGCTTCCGATAATCCATGCAGAGTATGAGGGTACCATCCACCGTCTTCACAAAAAGGACCGGAGAACCCCACTGAGAAGTACTGGGCTGGATAAAACCCTTTTACTGTAACTCCTCTAACTGCCTCTTGAGCTCCTGTAACTCAGGTGTGGCCATCCTATAAAGAGGAATGGACACTAGTGCTGCTCCTGGCACAAGCTCAATAGATAAATCCACCTCTCGCTATGGAGGCAGACCTAAAAAGTTGTCTGGGAAGACATACTTGAAACGATCAACCACTGGAGGGAAATCTGTCTGACAAGTCCCCTGATCATCCAGATATAAGCTCGCAATTTGGGCTGTGACTCCACCTCGCCCACGATGCTCTAGTCCAGCTCGACTTTCCAGAACATCCCACTCACCCTTGTATAGAAACTCTTCACCCTCTGGTGACATGAAACAAACCCTAAGACGATAACAGTGTACAAAGGCTCGAAAGGGAACCAACCAGTCCATTCCTAGAATGACGTCATAGATCATCATCTCTAAGACATAGAGGTCCCAAAGAAAGTGACACCCACAAACCTCAAGGGGGCACTCCTTGCACTGACGCACACCAGCCGTTCTAGTCCCTAACGAAGTTTCTAGCATCATAACATCAGAAGAAGTAGAAACACAGAGCCCAAGGATCTCCATAACGGGTACAGATATGAAAATATGTGTAGCACCCGTATCAAAAAGTACTGAAGATAAGATAGAAGATACTATAATAGCACCTATGACTGTAGAAGGTCCGGGATCCTACTCCTGCTGGGTCTTTTTCACCGCATATGTCAGCCCAGTGCCGTGGTCCTGCGATACAGCCTGGCTACCCTGAGCTTTCCCGCCCTGCTACCTCTGAGATCTTGGTGTCTGGATACCACGACCACGTCTACCATCTCTTCCTCCATGCCCTGATGTATTCCAGTTCCCTGACTAGTAAGAAGCCACTGGTCCTGATCCCGCATGCGAAGTCTGCATAGACACCCTCTCACTAGTCATTGGTGAAAACACCCTGCAAAAGCGCTACAGATGACCCATATTTCCGCAAGCTTGGCACTCCACTGGGTCTCGTGGACACCACGGTCTCTTGTGTCCCTCTCTGCCACATTGGTAGCACCTGATCGAGCCAGATGAAGAAGCTTCCTAGCTGATACTGCCACCCTAAGAGAAGTCCATCTGTCTCTTCCTCTTCCCAGTAGAAATAGTACCAGTAACTACTGCTGAACCACCCTGGACCACACCACTAGATTCCTGCAGGTTTCTCTCTGTAATCAGCAACTGTTTTACAATAGCATGAACAATTGGAAACTTGAAAACATTTACCAATGCTCGGATGTCATAACTAATACCATCCTCAAAACATCTGGCCCTCAACGTCCCGTCACCCACCAACACGGGTGCAAAACACTGAAGCTCAGTGAAATGAGCAGAATAGTCCATCACTGACATGGAACCCTGCTGCAGATTCATGAACTCTCGAGCTCTATCTGCCCGAATCGTCCCAGGAAATAAGAATTCATAGAAGACTGTCTGAAAATCCTCCCATGCCATGTCTCTATGATGCTCTGACTGGGTGGTAACATCCCACCACCTCTTGGCAGAATCACGCAGCATCAATGTCGCGAGCTTGACCCTCCTCCCAGGAGGTGTCTCAAGATGCTCGAAAATTTTCTGCATCGACCGCAACCAAGAATCCGAAGCCTGTGGTTTTCCATCCCCTGAAAACGTTGGCAGATGCTACTGCTGGAATATATGTGTCAGCTCAGCCATAGATGTGGGAGCCGGCGGTGCTCCCTGAAAGGTCTGCATAAACCGCAATAAGCCTTCACGGAACTGCGCCTCCGCACCTGTGTCCAGTATAGCAGCTGGTGCTGCATCTAGCTCTGCTGGAGGATCAACTAGTATCCCATGGCCCACCATCTCTAGAGTATTCTCGTCTCTTCTCTCCTAGAGAACAACACGCGGTCGTCTAGGCGACATGACACTACAAGGTCAAAAAAATGCCTTAGATTCAATATTATCTAAACCAAAAATGAAGGAAACACAAGGAAATAGGAGGATGATAGCATTTCAAGATTTGTAAAACATTACTACATGATGTGTATAATGACTACACGGCGTGTACTTGACTTCCCTACCCATTCCTGGGTCCTTCTGCACGGCTAAGCCACACGGCTCCCATTTGAAATAAACTACACGGCGTGTATATCATCTACACGACGTGTATGGTGTTATTTTACAACTTCCCGTGTCGTTTATGACACGACCGACTACATGGCTTGACACTACACGGCATGTTACACCCACACACGGCGTGTACACCACCTCGTTTCCTAGCCACACGGCTTACTCCACACTGTCTGTCCTTGGACAATACTACACGGCGTGTCCCATAGGTACATGACGTGTCCAAGGAGTGGTGACACCGACCCGTATTGTTAGTTACATGGACGAGTCCCCAGGTCATGCTACATGGCGTGTTCAGCATCGACACAGCGTGTTCGGTAAAAGAGTTTCACCGACCCGTGTTGTTAGTTACACGGCCGGACTCTGGGTCAACACTAAACGGCGTGTACATTAGGTACACGACGTGTTTTTCCCAAGCCTTTCCTTACCCCATGTCTCCTCCCACACGGTTTGTGACACGGGAAGAGACTACACGGTGTGTACTTAAAAAGTTCATTTTTTCTTCCCGAACGGAAGGCCATACACGGCGTGTGTAAAGATACTACATGACGTGTATACTGGGTTTTTGGACAGTATGCCTCAGAAACTTCCCCATAGCCCAGAAAATATTGAAAAACACACCTAAGTGTCAAATTACGACCCGTGAGGGCCCATATTCCCCACAAATCAATGTTTGACATCTTATCTGTGTTATAACATACTAAACAGTCAATGATCCACCAAATTCCAGTCAATGGGGGCCCATACTCCCCAAAAACCAAAGTTTGGCATTAATTCTACAAACCGGATCATACAAAAGTACCCTATCACATAGCAGGTAATTATCAAGCAGTTATCACAACATCATGCTTTTCTAGCACATCAACTATCACAACATGCAATTTTCTAATGAACCTACATGGAATGGAACTATGAATGACATGTGATTTCTAGCATGTGGCTAAATGATGCATGAGATGGCATACCCTCATCTCATCAAGTTGTAACTAAATAGAACCCACTAATAATAGATAAACAACACAATATAAGTGCATCACCCAACGGTGAAATCATATCAACTGTATAATTTGCAAAATCAGAAAAATTGAAATATGAGTTAAATTGGATTTTCCCTGTACATGGGTTAGCTACTCCCAGGAACAACTTATTACCAACTACCGTTCGTCCTATCCCTAACTTCGATGCCAAATATTAAGTCAATGAAAGGAACGCCCTCTGATACCGCTTTGTAATGTCCTAGTTCTGGGTGCCACTCAACTGGTGCCCCGAACCCAGTTTGCCACGTGACCTCAAGCGCATTTCCCGAAACGCCAGAGGCTGCCGACTAGCAGCGAGGGCCTAGGTCTGATAGTGGGGAAACTATGCCCTTATTTGTCAAAGTGTAGAATAGCAGAATACGAAATAAATCATACATCAAACTACGGAAGCAGTAAACATACAAAACTTAAATAAACAACAGAAATGGATATAACCAAAAGTATATAAATAATGATGCTACATGTCTCAAGTTCTAAGAAAACAGCCAAACATGTTATACATCAGTACAGTACAACCGAAAGCAAAGTACAATGAATCAAAGAAAAACAGCTTGCAACGGCATCGCGAGCCTAGGCTCGGTCCCATGCCTTCCTACTCCTTAGCAACAATCATATACCTTTACGAGGACTCTTCCCCTATCCACACCTGCAGCAACATAATCGGTTTGGGCCAAAAAGCATAACCCAAACAGGGTGTGAGAAATATATCTCAGTAGGCACCCACCAAAGGCCCGTGCCCAACTGTGTGAAAGCGTGCAACAACAGTGTGCAGTAGTAAAATTCAATAAACTAAGCAGTACTCAAAAGTAACTAACTTAATAGTTAAATTTCCATTTTATTATTCATTTAATCCATTTAATTTAGTAACATTCTGTGCTTATCAGCAACCAAGCCCTCAGGCCAATCAGTATCTTTCCCTCAGGATAATATAGTGAACCACGCCCTCAGGCTACACAGAATCCAACCCGTAGGTATTGCCCTGAGGTGTAACAGAAATTGCCCTCAGGGGTAGGAAGTGTCACCCTCAGGCACAGAAGTCAAGCCCTCAGGCATGAAAGGTTGCCCTCAGGAAAAATAGAATGTTTCCCTCAGGCTAATATAGTCATGCCCTCAGACTATAGAAAAACACCTCCCTCAGCTATAAGTAACTGGGCCATGCTCAACATATAAACATGTAATTTGAATACAATTACTCTCAAGGAAAAAGTAATGCTTAATTTAAACAAGGCATACCCTCGGGTATCCTGGCCAAATGGCTAAATAGAGGAACGCACCCCTCGGGATGGTCCTGGATCCAAGCAATGATCCCAACTAACATTTTATTATCATAATTAATCACCTATTCAATTCTAGGTGTTGAGTATAGCAACGACCTCAGCCACACGACACCCCAACATGGGTTCGTGGCACAAAAATGCACAAAACACATGACAGTTTGGAAAATTAACACCAATCCACCTACCTTATATGCCAACGAGCACTATACATGAATGTCGGTTCCAGAAATGCCCAAGAATGACGTAGATCTGATGAAGAAGAAAACCCATTCAAATGTAAATAACAATCCCTCAGGAAAGAATTGGTATGAACCGCTTAAGGAGATCAGAGGGCTTACCCGAGCAGTTCCAACGAGATCGTCCGAGGTGGAAACAGATTCTAGACGAACAGCTGACGGATCTTCAAAGGTTCAGCCATCCCCTCCCGCTCCTTCCTCTGGTTCTAAGACTTCCCTGTGAAGATGGGAGGTTACTTCCCATTTTATGTGAAAAAAACAAAGTACACGACGCGTACTTCCATGTACACGGTGTGTACTTCCTTCATTTAACTGTTCCTCTAGCGGCACCACCACGCTGTTCATCCGTCGACATGAGTACATGGCATGTACTCCCAACTACACGACGTGTACTATCGTCCAGCTGGCGGCTGTTCCACCACCTTACTGTTTTGGCCTGCCGACTGACTAAACGGCGTGTAAAGGACCACTACACGGCGTGTACATGGTTCCTACACCCTTCATCCCCGGCATGGCCAGATGCCCCGTGTACCCATCCCACATGGCCAAAAGTACACGATGTGTGGACAAAGTACACAACGTGTACTTCCAAAATTTGGGATTTTCCCCATTTTTCATATTTTATCAAAAACACTTAAGGAAAAGAGAAAAGAAGAAGCCCGTACCTCAAAAATAAGAACTAGGTTCTTACAGGAATAAGTTGGTTGATTAGGATTGTTTAGTCTAATTCATGCACTGCATCATTTCCTGGCATGTCTCTCTGATTCGGAATGGATTTATGTTCAAAACAACAAGGTCAAGTGAATATCGATCTTGATTGAATTTTAATGAAAACTATTTCAATATGAGGAACTCTCTGACAAGTGAGTTATGCTCGAATGAGGGAGACACACTGAACTCAACTGACAAGTTGAGCCCAGTGACATATGCCTTATTATCACCATTGGATAGAATGATTGTTACAGTTGAAGGAATGTAATAGTTATTTCATAACAAACTGACCAGAAAACAAATATAGCCAGTTACTTTAAGTCAGATCCATATTCCTTAAGCATCAGTGCATGAACAAGGCTAAGCAATATCGAATCGGCCATTGGACTTTCCTCCTACTCATCTATTGGTTGATTACACCACAATTTCTCTTGCTGCTCTGTCTATTCCCTTTGCACTCACCAGCTCACCCTCATTTCCTCACACAAAAATTCTCACTGTCTCCATTTCACCACCACCAACTATGTTTGCTTGTTCTTGTGTGTGTTTTTGTTTAGTTTATTTTTGTAAATCACCAAACAAAACATAAGGCCTCCCTGTGGTTTGAACCTATCTTACCACTATCTTAATTAGTAAGTAGGATATAAATTTTAGTTTGTCTCCCTTGCCCAATGACATGCGAGCATGAAAATTTATGCGCCGTTGCCGGGTAGGCTAGGTGTGATAAAAAACAGAACAAAAACTCACATATAAAAAAAATATCAAACAAAAAAATCACAAAAAAAATCACAAAAAAATATGGAAAAAGAAAAAAATTGAAATTCAAAAAAAAACATAGTGTGAACCTACTGCATGGAAACCAGATCTAAGTCTGAATACTTATTACTTGGTAATACTGAAATTTATAAACACCTTAAGGAATTGAAAAAGAATAAAGACAAGGTCAAAATGAAAGATAACAGAAATGAAAACATAAAAAATCCACTTCCCGAGAATTTGAACCAACCTAGAATGATGAACCCACCTGGGAATGAGATAGCTGAGAGGGACTATTTGAGAGATTTCATTCTACCTTCAGTGTCTAGTAACCCTTCATGCATTAGACTACCTCCTAGGTCCAAGAATTACGAGATCAAGCAATCTATGATTTGTCAGCTACCTACCTTCAATGGAATGCCTAGTGAAGACTCTCTTGACTTCATTAAAGCCTTCTATTGTAGTGTCCAGTAGCTACCACTTAGGGGTATCACTGAGGAAGAGCTTAAACTAAGAGTGTTCCCCTTATTCCTCAAGGTAAATTCTAGGTATTGGTTCCAAAAGTTATAAGAAGAAATCTTTTTCACCTTGGATCAAGTTTACAATGCTTTCACAGTGAAATTCTATCCTAGGAGGTTGACATCTGAGATTAGGCACAAAATTACTGGATTCCTTCAGGATGAGGGAGATCTATTTCATGAAGCCTAGGGAAGATTTAGAGGTTTTCTTAGGTAGTGTCCAAACCATCGATTTATACCCCAATTCCTCATGGACACTTTCTACAATAGTCTCACCCATTTCCACCAATCTTTGGTGGATCAGCCTTCTGGAGGAGACTTTAGTGATATGACTATTGAGGACCTCCAATAGATATTTAACACCTTATCTCAAAACTCCCAGCACAAATGCTCTAGGAGGAGAACCATTGTGAGAAAGGAAACCACTTCTGCTTCTCAAGCTGAAGCATAAGCTACTAGGTTCTTTAATGAGAACCCACATCAATCCCTTAAAGAGAAGCTCCACCACTATGGCAAGTATGACCTTTCTCAAACCTGTTGTCCGAACATTGATATGCCTGTCCAGCCATATGAGAGTGTCAGCTTTGCTGGTTATGGACATAAGATGTAGCCTAGGGAAGATCCTTTTTCCTACACCTATAATTAAGGGTATGGGAACCAACCGAACCTATCATAAAGGGAGCAGGTAGTCCTCTGACCTACTTCCCCTCCTAGATTCCTACAGCCCCTAGGCAGCAATTCTGACCCTTAACCCCAACCTAAGGCCGAGTCATCCAACTCAAAAGATGAGGTGAGAGACATGTTCCATCAGTGGATAGAGAGGTTTAATGAAGAAAATACCAAAAATTATTATGATAATGTTCAAATGGATTCTAGAATGAAGAACTTTGAAAATCAAATGGGGCAGTTGGCTATGGATGCAAGTAATAAAGAAAAAGGTAGGCTGCTCGACACCACTAAATCCAATCCTAGGGTGAATTACATGGTTGTGAGAACTATAAGTGGTCTCCAAACTCACCAAGAGTGTAGGAAAGAACCCCAAAATTCTGAAAATGAGAAACTGGATGAAGCTGGAAACTCAAATCTAAAAGAACCTGAATCTAGAAAACTGGACAACACCACTGCAATCTCTCCAGTTCCTACTATTCCAACTCAAAAACCCAAAGAAAATAGCTTGAAAAACAAAGACAATAATGGGAAGAAAATTATTGTAGATGAATCTATAGAGATGCTCCTAATTGTGAGGAATTGTTCCCCTAAAATACACTTCCCACAAAGAATTAAGAAACCAATTCATGATTCTGAACTATTGAAATTTTTGAAAGTGGTTAAAAATATGAAGATTGATATCCCATTCTTCAAAGCATTGATTCAAAGCCTGTCTTATCTAAAATAACTGAAGAAAATATATTCAAACAAAAATAAATTGGAAGAATTTTCCACAAATAGCTTAATAGAAGAGTGTAGTGCAGTCTTGCAGAATAGGATACCTACTAAGCATCAGAACCCAGGAATATTTGTCATCCCTTGCACTTTTGGGGATAAAGGTGGTAAGTTAAACTATTTGTGTGATCTGGGTGCTAGTATTAATCTGATTCCACTGTCACTTTTTTAGTACATATGATTAGGAGTTCCCCAACCCACTATTGCTGTGTTACAACTTACTGGTAGGTCCATTACTCATCCAGTGGGTAGGGTCGATGATCTGTTAATGGGAGTAGGCAAACTATTTTTGCCTGCTGACTTTCTTATCCTTATTATGGAGTGTGACCAGGAGGTTCCTATCATTCTCTGTAGGCCCTTCTTGGCCACATGGGGAGCTCTGATAGATGTGTCTAAGCAGAAATTAATTTTCAATTTGGGTGAACAGAAAGAAGATTTCAATGTGTTTAGAAAAATCCAAGAACCCACCCACCTATTCTTCCCCAAAGATGAGATGTTAGTTTCTAAGAGTAGTGTTGTTAAGGAGTAAGAAGAGTTTATGATAATTATTGCTGAAATCAATAGTGAATCTGAAATCCTTGCTACCACTTGCATGGGGATCAGCTCAAGTAATGATATAGAATTTGTTGATGAATATGAGGGAGAATTCATGGAGAACCTAGATGAGTTTGTTTTGAAGCACATTCCTACCCCGAGAGAGGAGTCAAAGTTTGGGGAGATATATTTTGGAAGCTCTAGTACTAAATAAAAAAATCCTTTTATACTACCTTCTTCATGAGGCATCATGAAGACCTTGGGCCACCCGGGACCAAGTGTCTTCCCTCAAGCTAGTCAACACCCACCCTTGAACTCAAGCCTCTCCTGTCCCACCTCAAATATACCTTTTTAGGAGACAATTCCAAAATATTTGTTATCATTTTATCCAACCTGGAAGTGAGTCAAGATAAAAATATGCTTAGTGTTTTGAAGAAATACAAGTCAGTCATAGGCTGGTCGATTGCTGATATCAAGGGGATAAGTAAAACCTTCTACATGCATAAAATTCCCATGGAACCTGAGTGTAAGCCTAGAGTAGAAGCCCAAAAAAGACTCATCCACAACATGAAGGATGTTGTGAGAGAAGAAGTTATTAGGTTTCTTGATGATGGAATAATTTTTCCCATTTCTGATATCCCCTAGGTTATTCTTATCTAGGTGGTACCCAAAAAGAGTGGAGTGACAGTGGTCACTAATGAAAAGAATGAGAAAATCCAGATAAGAGTAGTGAATAAATGGAGAGTCTGTATAGACTACAGAAAGTTGAATTCAGCCACAATAAAGGATCACTTTCCCAAGACATTTTTAGATCAAATTTTAGAGAGATTGGATGGCAATGAATTCTTATACTTTCTTTATGGTTATTCTGGTTACAACCAGATTTCTATTGCACCTGGGGACCAAGTGAAAAAAACCTTCACCTGTTCATTTCGGACATTTTCCTACTGGCGGATTCCTTTTGGCTTGTGTGGTGCTCCTACAACTTTTTAGATGTGTATGATGGAAATTTCTTCCAACATGATTGAAAGGATAATTGAAGTGTTCATGGATGATTTTTCTGTTGTGGGAAATAACTTTGATAACTGTCTAAAATATCTGGAACTAGTGTTAGAAAGGTGCCAAGATACCAACTTAGTCTTAATCTTGGAAAAGTGCCAATTCATGTCCACTAAAGGCATAGTTTTGGGAAAAAAAGTTTCTAAGAATGGGATGGCGATCGATAATGCTAAAATTGAGGTCATACAAAAGTTTCCCCCACCTGAAAATGTCAAAGGAATTAGAAGTTTTTTGGGTCATGCAAGGTTATACAGGAGGTTCATTAAGGATATCTCTAAGATTAATAGACCCCTGTGCTCCCTTATAGTTAAGGAAACACCCTTTTTCTTTGATGAGACATGTCCATAGGACTTTAAATTTCTCTAGTATAAGTTGAATACTTCACCTGTAATCACTACTCTTGACTATCAGCTTCCTTTTGAGGTTATGTGTGATGTTATTGACATATAAGTAGGATCAGTGTTAGGATAGAGGAAGGATATGAATATTCATGTTATTTACTATAAAATCAAGCTGTTAGATGATACCCAGAAGAATTATTCTACCACTAATATGGAGTTGGCCTCTGTGATGTTTCTATGGAAAAGTTCAGGCAGTATTTGATAGGATCAAGGAACATAGTTTTCATAGATCATCTAGCCCTAAAGTACTTGCTGAAAAAAAAACTCAAAAAACAGACTCATTATGTGGACCTTGTATTTATAGGAGTTTGATTTAGTGATTAAGGATAAAAAAGTGGCTGAGAATTTTTTTGTAGATCACTTGTCTCGATTGCCCAATTCCCCAAGTAAGGAACCAAAAGAGATCAACACATCATTCCCTGATGAAAAATTGTTTACTGCCTCTGTGCAGCAGTCTACATGATTTGCAGACTATGAAAACATTCTGGAAGCTGGAGTCGTGCCCAAGTATCTCTCACACAACCAGAGGAAGAGGTTTATATCTGAATTGAAATTTTATTTTTGAGAGGACCCTCTTCTATTTAAAAGGTGTGATGATGGGATTCTGAAAAGATGTGTGGTTGAGGATAAGATTTTCCCATAATTGAGAGCTTGCATTAATTACCTTGGGGTGTCCAATATGGAGGAGAAAGGACTTTACAAAAGGTTCTACATGCTATTTTCTGCTAGCCAACACTGTTTAAAGATGCTAGGAGTTTTATTATTGGTTATGAAAAATGTCAAATATTAGGAAATGTTGGAAGAAGGTAGGAACTACCCCAAAAAGATATTCTGGAGGTTAAAATCATTGATATGTGGGGCTTGGACTTCATGGGACCATTCACATCCTTTTATGGAAATGAGTATATTTTGGTTACTGTGGACTATGTGTCCAAGTGGGTTGTGGTAGTAGCTCTTCCTGACAATTCAGCTACTAGTGTCATGAAATTCATTAAGAAAAACATATTTTCCAGATTTGGTGTGCCTCGATCATTCCTCAATGATAATGGGACTAACTTCAATAATTACAAGTTCAAAGGTTTTATGGAGAAGTATGGGTGCCCACATTGGATAAGCAATACTTACCACCCATATTCCAGTGGGCAAGAAAAAGTTTCAAATAGAGAGCTCAAACAGATCTTAGCGAAAACAATGTCTAGATCTAGAAAGGACTGGTCAATGAAGTTGGATGAGGCCCTCTAGGCCTAAAAAACTTCTTATAAGACTCCTATAGGGATTTCACCATATAGGATACTCTTTGGGAAAACATGTCATCTACCTATTGAGTTACAATAGAGTTCTTTAATGGGTAGTGAAGGCTCTTAACTTTGATTTTAAATCTGCAGGAGATAGGAGACTGCTAGAGCTGAGTGAACTAGATGAGATTTGAAGAGAGTCCTATAATAAAGATGAAATATACAAAGAAATAAAAAATTATTTTCATGAATCAATCATTCAAAATAGTAATTTTAAGGTTGGTGAGAGGGTCCAGCTTTTTAATTCAAGATTGAAACTATTTCCAAGAAAGTTGAAGACCAAATGGTCTGGACCCTTTACCATTGTTTGAGTCTTGGTTAATGGAGCTGTTGAGATGGTTGGAGAAGAGAATCGACCTTTATTAGTCAATGGTCAAAGAATAAATCACTTATTTTAAGGGTATTCAAAGGGCTTGGCTGCCATATCTTTGTGGGAAGAATGAGCAGTTTCAAGTCTAAAAGAGGACTATAAACTCAGTGTTGCATGGGAACTAACCCATGGTTACTTAATTGTTTTCTTTTTATTTCATGTTCTTCAATAAAGTAATCCCTACTTATTGTTCTCCAGTTCATGTTATTAATTTCTTGATGGTTCCTCATGATCTGTTATTGTTTTAGAGAGGGAGTTTTTTCTACAAGAAACTTGGCCAAGAAACCCCAAGGGGGAAATCCACTACATCATGTGGATAACATTTCTCTATACTCACTCTCTTTGGTTACTTATCTTGTACTTGAAATTATGAAATCTTATTTTACTTATTTGAACTTGTAGGTTAATGAAGATGAGTAACAACCCAGTGTTACTGAATAAATCTGTTGATGGAATTTAGTTTTAAAGGCTCAATAATTCAGGGAAGTGTTGTTCTGCCCTTTTTCACTTTTCATTACCTTCTTAATTTTCACAGTGAATTGAGTGTGGGGGACCTCCCCCAAATCTATGAAAAACGAATATTTTATCTTGCATGGGTATTTAGATGTTTGTATATATGGAGTTGAAAATTTATTTCGAGTTGATTTGTAAAACATACTTTCACCCACTTCTTTCGATTTCATTATACTACTACTGCACATTACATTTAATCATGCCACTATTTAAATGTTATTGATAAAATCATTTGTCTGCTCACAATGATTCAAAGCATGAACATTTTAGGAATAGAAATACACTTGGTTTATGGTGATCATTGGTGGGGTTGGGATCATCTGTTTATATTTGAAGTTTTCTTTTCTCTCTTTTTGTGTGGAAAAGAAAATATTCAAACCTCATTGCTACCCCTCCATACCATTTTTCAACTGAAATGTCCATCTGTTTTGACCATAAACTATATTCCACCTTAGAATAAAACATTAGGGACAATGTTGGGTTTTATGTGTGGGGGATAGGGGTCATTCTAGTGTCATGTTGAATTCCCCCTACTTGAACCTGAGTTTGTGGCTGTTTAAAAAATGGGAATTTTTTTTCAAAAAAATGGTTCAAAATTCCATCAAAAATTTTCAAATTCTTTCATCACATGATGGTAATTGGAGGTTCAATGGTACTTAAATTATGTCTTGTTAGTGGATAACAGTTCGTTGGATGTTGAGAGTGGAACGTAGTCAGAAACTGTGAAGCATGAATGATTGCTGAGTGCAATTGTTCACTGTCAATATAGATCTGACTGTTTAGGAACTAAGGATGGGAATGTGACAGAATAGGTTTTGTGGAGTAAGGATCATGACTTTATGTAACTATAAGTTCTCACTGTAACCTGGGGGACCCACATTTTTATTAAATAACATTCAATCACTTTAGGAAGTCAATTAGAATGACTATTAATTAAGTCCTTTGTAACTGGAGTAAAATGGGAAAATGGGATCCCACTGTGAGTATCTGAGACAAGGTGCACTGGGTGTGTTTCAATGAATAAATAAAGCCAATTTTAATCTTAATAAGTGTTATGCATAGTGCTCTGCACATGGAATATGGCTAGTAAAAAATTAAAATAATGTTCCCTTGTCAAAAATGAACTCATTAAGGTGAGTGGAATTTTGAACCCAGATGAAGAAGGGGGAAATTGAATTGGTTAATTTTCATTTGAGTTGAGTCAATAAAGTGATTGATTTAATGGAATTTAATTTTTGGAACTTGGGGGAAGGTGAGAATTCATGGTGCACCTGGTTATGTTTAAAATTCCACTTCATTTAACCTGTCAACATTCCTTGGATTAGAACATGAATTGGATGGTGAAGTAGGAAAGTTAATGAATACACATAGGAGGCATTCCATACTTGATAGTGTATGAATTTGTGAGGCTTTTGACTTCCAGTGAGTATTATAAGCTTGGAAGGACACTATTTTTGAATACCCTTGAAATACCTGACTCATTGTTTGGTCCTGCTCCTCTGGATATTAAAGTTCAATCATGCACCTTTTGAGATGAAACTCCCAAATAATCTTTCTATTTTGAAGTTAAAGGTATGTATTTGTTTGAGGACAAACAAAGTTTTACGTGTGGGGTAGTTTTATGCAGCAGTGTTTTCACACTCTTTTCCACATCCTTTTAATATTTTTATTGACTTTGCTATTTTAAAATGTTTTTTATTAAATAATTGATAATTAATGTGATTTTGTAGTTTTCTATGTAAAATAATCATTTTTTGTTTAAATAAATTGTTTTTAATATTCATTATTGTCTTTTTAAATGATTGTTTTATTTATTTAAATCTTTTTAATTTGGATTTTATTTTTTTTACTCTTTTATTTTAACAATTTTTCATTTTAGTTAGTTTAGAAATTAATTAATTAAATCAATTAATTATTTATCCTTTAAATTGTTAATAAATAAGTCATTTTAGTTTTTAGTATTTTAAGAATTAAATTAATTTTAAAAATTTAAGTTTATTAAATTAATATTTATTATTCTTTAATTTAATTTATTAATTTTTTAATTAATTGGTTGATTAATTTAAGCATGTAACTATAAATATTTTAATTTGTTCTTGAATTAATTTGTTTATTTTATTTAAGAAAAATAAATTCTTTATTTTAAAAAATATACAATTATTCATATCTTATTTATTTAGTTTTTAATTTTTATGAATATTTTTTTCTTCGTTGTATTAAAGTTTTATTTAATTTTGTTTTTTGTTTTTGGTTTTCAGGTCACAGTGGCACCGCACGGTGGAATATTCCACCGTTCCACCACTTTCACCACGGTTGTTGTGCCACCGTTTCACTCACGGTGCCACAACAAACCCAGGTGCCATAACCCTTTGTTGTCCCACCGTGTCCCCACCTGACTGTTCCACCATTTCCGTTCACGTCTAACTGTTTCCTTTCCATTTTTTTCCTCATGGTTCATCATGTCCTGTCTCACCGTTTCAAAAAAATAAAACGGTGGCACGTCGCACTCTGGCCACCCGCCTTCCTGCTTCACTGCATCCGCACTGCATCCCCTGCCCCGAATCCATCACGCCATCCTCCGACCCCCTGTTCCATCCGCCATCAACCACTTTAAACCTTCATCTCACCCACATCTCAAGGAATCCACCACACTGCCCTATCTAACCTTCCCGACCGATATTCACTATTTCCCTGCTTAGAGTGAGTCCATCCGCACCCCATCCCGCACCACCGGCGAGACCCCCTCAGAGTCATAAACCACTCCACCACGTTTATACATGCTGGTTCCGCCCCTGTTCATCTTCACTCGGTCGACTCACTCGGCCCATCCCGAACTCTCCTCCATCCACTGTTGAAGACACCACCTCCTCTTCTACTTTTTGTCAACACTCAAACCCCGTAGCACTCGACTTCACCATCACGGTCGGAGATCCCCCTGCTTCATGCCACTAGCGTCGAACCCGCCGCCCCCTCTGCTCGAGCACCACCGCGGACCACAACACCGACACAACGAAGCCGCCTCATGCCGCTGCGCTGCCTTGTCTCACCAGAGTTACTGAACACCTCTAAACCCATCACCACCTGCTAGAACACCCACTCACCCCTTCCACAAATCTGAAACTGCTACCCTCTCTTCCTTTCCCTCAAACCTGAATCCGACCTCCCTTTTTTCTGTCTGCTTCTCCCTCTAAGCTAAAACCCTTCTTTCTTTTTTTTGTTTTCTTTCAATTTCATTGGTTTATTTTATTTAGATTTATATATTAATCATAATATATATAATACACTATATATATAAAATATAACAAACATAATTATTTATACATACATATATATATAATGTTAATTATTTTTTGTTTTATAATAAGTAAAATATTAATAAATATAAAAACTATATTCACATATAATAGTAATAATAGTACTGGGTATTATATATATATTAAAAATTATTTCTATTAACTAATCTAAGTAATAATATTAATATATAGTTTTTTTATTTTCATTTTATTTGTTTAACTTGTATTAGTTTTTTCTGCTGTTTCGTGAAGGGGGTGCTACTCGTAGAAGTAGTGATAAATGAAGCAGTTCACAGGAAATACGTGAGAAGATTTCACGAGTTAGTTGCAGGGGTTGTTTGCACTTACATAGAGTTACCTAAAAAGATGGTGACACACACATAGAAGCATGCCATGTGGATCTGCTAATTCCAGGGAAGATTGTAGCTTGCCGCACGCACATCATTTTCATTCAGTTAGAAGCAACTACTCCTGTGACAAGTGCGGGAGGAAGAAGCATAGTGAAAGGTGCACGTGGAGGCCAAGGAACCCCTCAGGAATGATTCCAGAGACTTCCACTGGTCATTAGTAGTCACGATGTGCACAAAATGATTCAGACACCAGAGGGCAGGATGTGGCAGGGGGCGGCACCATCGATCCAAGGGGGAAGAGAGGCTTTGATCGATTGAGATGAGGAAAAGGAGAGCGAGAGGAAAATACAGCATCACAGAGAGTACTGAGAGTAGCAGATCAGAGCATTTCACACCTCGATTCCCTAGGTGGGACATAGAGCACATTCCAAAATCGCATCCACTATTGAGCAACAAGAATTAGTACTTTGAAGAGAAGTAGCAGGGAGTTAGAACATATTAGTTTTCCTTGTGCTCTCTTTTTTTTCAACTTATTTCATTATGAATTTTATTGATCTTAATTCTATTGTTGCATTAAAACTAACAATTATGTCCATCTAAATTCCTTTAGGGGGAATAAGCAGGTTGGTTAGGTTTTTTTATTTTGATTCATCCACTACATCATTTCCTAGCATGTCTCTCTCACTCGGAAGAAATTTATGTTCAAAACAAACAAGTTCGAGTGAAAACTGATCTTGATTGAATTTTAATGAAAACTGTTTCAATTTGAGGAACTCTTTGACAAGTAGGTTGTGATCAAACAAGAGAGACACACTGAACTCAACTGAAAAGTTGAGCCCAGTGACATCTGAATCATTATCACCATTGGATAGAATGGATGTTATAATTGAAGGATGGTAATAGTTATTTCATCAAAAACTAATTAGATGACAAATCTACCCAGTTACTTTAAGTCAGATCCATATTCTTTAAACATCAGTGCATGAACAAGGGTAAGCAATATCGAATTGGCTAGAGGACATTCCCCCTACTCATTTATTTGTTGTTTACACCACAATTTCTCTTGCTGCTCTGTCTACTCCCTTTGCACTCACCAACTCACCCTCATTTCCTCACACACCAATTCTCAATCTCCATTTCACCACCACCAACTATGTTTGCTTGTTCTTGTGTGTGGTTGTGTTTAGTTTATTTTTTTAGAACACCAAACATAGTATAAGGCCTCCTCTGTGGTTTGACCCTTTCTTTCCACTATCCCAAGTAGTATGTAGATTATAAATTTTAGTTTTCCTCCCAAGCCCAATGACGCATGAGCATGCAGGGACACAATATTGTTGTTGTTTTTTTCATGATGTAATGTAAAAATTATGTATGTATCTAGTACTTGCAAGACTACTAAACTAATAGTATTTAGAGACTTGATCTCTTGTGATCATGAAAATGATATGTAATAATGCACATAATCTGGGTAACTAGGGTCAGGGCATTACAGTTGTTTTGAGATGAATATTAGTACAATCCTTGGAAACTAGATTTAGAAAAACTCTGATTAGAGAAAATTACCGCAAGATAGAAATTGAGGACTAGTATAGAGGAACTTCCCAGAATTTTGGTAATGTAGAGATTTCATGAATTTTATAAGAAATACATCCCTATATTGATATGAGCAGGTAGAGGAGGCTCTGAAACAGATATACGTAGGAGTGAAAACTCTGAAAAGGAGTTTTAGGATTGACCCGGGGTATCCTAGTACACAACAACAGGCTTTTCTACACTCATTGTTAAGAAACTCCCAGGTGATATGCTTAGTATAATTTAATTTTTCTTTATAAACCATTATTAAATATTTATGAGTAAATAACTCCTCAAAGAAAACATTTTTTATGATTATGGATTATATGCATAAACTGTTCAATTTATTTTAGGTATTTTACTAGTTTATAATTATGTATTGCAATTTAAAAACTAATCTAATGTATTTCATTGTTCAGAAATGGTGCCTATTGGAAGGAATAGAAACTGTATCAATGTATGTAATCCATGTAGGGATTTCCCTCTTACTCAAGATAATTATAGTGGAGTTAGTGATGTAACTGGTTCTTAACACCTTATAACCATTTTGGGACAACTCACTCAGCTTATGAATAATAAACTTACCTGTATGGGGCACCCTGATCTACAATATAGAGGATCAATGTTAGACCACTTCATGAAGAAACAACCACCAACATTCAATGGTGTTTCAAATAAATTTGTAGCTGAGTAATGGATAAGTTATTTAGAGAAAATATTTCATGCGTTGGGGAGTAGAGAAAGGGAAAAAGTTGTTATGGAATTTTATCATCTCACAGGAGATTCATATCAATGGTGGTACTTAATTGAACACACAAAAGAAGATGAATAAGTATAAAATATGTAATGGAGGGAGTATAAAGAAATTTTCATAGAAAAAAAATTTCCCCTTGCCCATCAATTGGTTATATAAAGACAATTTTTGAGTCTGAGGAAATAAGAGGATGATAATGTCACAAAGTATGAGGATAACTTTAAAAGGTTAGAAAGACATGCGAAATATTATATACGTAACCCAAGGAGTATGATTGATCGATTATTTACTGGGTTAAAACCATTTATTCTTCGAGCATTAGTCTCACAATATTTATCATCATAAGAAGATATTGTCTCATATTCTATCAAGGAAGAAAAGAAATTATCTAAGTCTTATGAATTTAAATCAAATAAAGAGAAGAAGTGATATGTTGAACACTCTGAAAATAGAAATAAGGAGAAGAAGGGATAAGTTGAATTTTTATCCTATGGTAAATGTGGGGAGAAACAGCACAGTACTTTCCTGAAAAGAATGAGAGTTTGTTACATATGTGGTGAAAAAGGACACCAAGATCATGATTGAAAGTGAAAGAAATAGGCTATCAATGATGAATGTTACAATTGTAGATAAATGGGTCATTATGCAAATGAATGTTTTAAGCTCTAAAGAATCTTACCTCAGAAAATACAAGGGAGAAATTCCAAGCTTATGCGATCACTAATACTGAGTTTGAAGCTCCGAATGACATGGTGGTAGGTAATTTAATGGTTTCATCAAATTTATCCAATGCTTTATTTGATTCTGGATCATCACATTGTTTGATATCTTAACAGTTTTCTAAAAATATTAGATATTTCAAATTTGATTTAACAAGGACGTTGTCAGTAAAAACTTCTAAGTGATGTATCATTACAATAAAGGTTTGTGAATCAGTTCCCACTAGGGAATATAAATTTTCTTTATTTGCTGATCTCATTTTTATACCCATGATTGAATTTGATATAATCTTCGTTATGGATTGGATTTTTGACAGTGATGCAAAAATTTATTATAATAAGAAGGAGGTTAAAATTTTCGATGATGATAAGGAGTACCTTATCTTTAGAGCAGAAATGTCACCATCTGATTCTTATCCAAATCCACCCCCAATAGCTCTAATAAATTAAATTAATAGGGAGGAATAGAATGAAATAACTATGGGTGAGGGAAGGAATTTTCAAATATAGTTTGTACGTACTGTTCAAGAATATTTTTATGCGTTTCTATAAGATTTACCGGGATATCCTCTATAATGTGAAATTGAGTTTTCCATTGATTTAATTTTTGGTTTAAGGCCCATATCAAATACCCCTAATAGAATGACCACTATGGAATTAGTGAAACTAAAGAAAAAACTAGAGGGGTTGAGTAATAAAATATTTATTCTCCCTAGAGTTTCTCCATAGAGATCCCATGTTCTTTTTGATAAGAAAAAATATGAATCTATGGGGTTGTGCATTGACTACAGGGAGATCAATGATATAACCGTAATGAACAGGCATCCCGTACCTCTCATTGATGATTTATTCGAACAACTACATAGAGATCAATATTTTTTTAAAGATTTACTTTCGATTTGGATATCATTAGTTGTGTGCGAAGAAGGAAGAAATTCTAAAGATATCATTTCGTACCAGGTATAGGCACTAAGAGTTTACAGTAATTCCTTTTGAACTAACTAATGCACTCTCTGTCTTCACAGATCTAATGAATAGAGTTTTCAAGGAATATCTTAATGACTTAGTAGTGTTATTTATTGATGATATCATGGTATACTCAAAAAAGCTAAGAAAATCATGAAAATAACTTGCACACTATTATAAAGACTCTTTGAAGAAATGAATTACATAGGAAGTTTAGTAAGTGTAAATTTTGGATTCAAGAGATTTCTTTTCTTGGCCATATTCTCTCTAAGAATGGAATCTATGTTGATCCTTCTATGATAAGAGGAATACAAGAATGTCCAGCACCAACGAGTATAACTGAGGTATGCAGTTTTATTGGTTTAGCAGGTTACTATCGGCGTATCGTCCATAATTTTTCCCGATTGGCTAACCCATTAACCAATATCACATGTAAAGGGGTTAAATTTGTGTGGACAAAAGAGTGCGAAGAATTTTTTAAATAAATAAAGATAATATTAGTCAATGATTCTATCTTGACTATACAATCAGGGAATTATGGGTTGGTTATTTATAGTAATGCATCAAAGAAAGGACTGAGTTGTGTCCTTATGCAAAATGATAGGGTTTTTTCCTATGCATCACGGTAGATAAAAATTATTGAACAAAACTATCCCACTCATGATCTTGAGTTAAAAGCTGTAATCCTTTCTTTAAAAATATGAAGACACTATCTATATGGTAAAAAATGTGAGATATATACAATTCCAAAGAGTTTGAAGTATATTTTCTCAAAAAATGAACTCAATATGAGGAAAATATGATGCCTTTAACTACTCAAATATTATGATTGCACTATAAACTACCACCCAGAGAAGGAAAATAAGGTTATAGATTATTTGAGCTGAAAGGATCATGGATTTTTAACAAGATGAGAGTTGAAAAGGATCTTATGTTCAAAGATATAGTAAAGATGTATATGGGAATAATCATGGAAGGTGAAACATCAATACTTTTTCAAATGGTTTCCAAAACATCTTTACTATAAAGGAAAAAAATTTCTCAGACTGATGATGAGCAATTTCAAAATAAATTTAAAGATATTAATGATTATATATTTATTGACTTCATATATAAAGATGGAATTTTGAAATTTTGGAGGAGCCTTTGTGTTCCACACATACCTGATCTAAAAAGGGAATTTTTGGATGATTCTCATAGCTCCAATTTCTCTATACACCCTGGTAGCACTAAGATGTATAGATATTTGATGGAAATTTTTTTGTGGGAAACATGAAGAGGGAGATTACTGATTATATATCATGATGTATGGTTTTTTAATAGGTGAAGTTAGGAAGACAACATCCTAGAAGAGTCATGCATCATCTTCCCTTACCTGAGTGGAAATTGGATGATATTACGATGTGATATTTCATAGAGGCAACCAAAGACTCCTAGAAGGAATGATGCAATATAGGTCATTGTTGATCATCTTACCAAGTCAGCATGCTGTATTGTTATAAGAGAAGATTTACCACTTGAACGTTTAGTAAGACTATATATTAATGAAGTTTTAAGACTTCATGGAGTACCCCTATCAATTGATTCTAACCGTGATTCCCATTTTACATCAAGATTCTGGAAAATAGTTCAGAAGGCCCTGGATACTAAACTTTGTTTGAGCACTTCCCACCACCCTCAAACTGATGGAAAATCAGAATGGACTATTAAAACCTTAGAATATATTTTGAGATCTTTCTCACTTTAGTTTCAAGTTATGTGGGATCAATATTTACCTCTCATAGATTTTTCTTATAATAGTAGCTTCCATTCAAGTATTCAGATGACACCATAAGAAGCATTATATAAAAAGAGATGTTCCACACCAACTTGTTGGGAAGATGTTAGTGAAAGAAAACTCGTAGGCCCAGAACTTGTTGAGTAAACAATGAAAAATGTGAGGATTATCCAAACCAACGTCAAAGCAGTTCAAAGTAGGAAAAAGATATATGCCTATAACCAAAGGAAGGATTTGGAATTTCAAGTAGGAGATCATGTTTTCTCGAAAGTATCTCCATGGAAGGGTGTTGTACGATTTGGAAAGAAGGGTAAATTATGTCCTAGGTAAATCAGACCTTTAGAAATTCTAGAATGAATTGGATTTGTAGCTTACCATTTGGAAATTACTCCAAGTCTCTCCAAAGTTCATGATGTGTTCCACATATCACTATTGAGAAAATACAAGCCTATCCCAATACATGTACCAACTTATAAATAAATAGATCAGAAACCTGATCTTTCATATTGTGAAGAGCTTGTCAATATTATTGATATCAAAGAACAAGTGTTGAGAAAATGGACGACTTGTCTGGTAAAAGTTATATGGAGAAACCATAAGATGGAAGAGGAAACGTAGGAACCCGAGGAACTTATGATAAATAACCACACAAATTGTTTTATGCCATTTTATTCTAGAAATTTCGAGGATGAAATTATTTGACAGAAGGAATAATGTAACACCCCAAGCTTCCACAGTTCATTTCTCTTTGAAAAATGCAATAGCTGGCGATGTACACAACTTCGAGTTCTAGAACACCACGATCAATCAAAGTAGCCATCATGAATATTAATAACCACCTTTTGAAATTTTATAAATTTTATTTCTCAAAATGGAATTCATTTTTGGATTCAAAATATCAAAATTAGATTAGGGTTATTTTTTTTTATTTTTATGAAAACTTTCAATTTTTGATAAATAGTGGAAAACACTGTTTTTGTTTAAAACCTACTTTTTATTTAAATTTATTTTAGGTCAAAATAGATACATAACACCTATATATGTTCAATTTAATTAATTGGAGTCATTATATAATAAAATTATATGTATAAAATTTTACTGAACATTTTAACGTCTTTTACCTCCTTCTAGGAACATTTTCAAATCTGCATAAAACATAATTTTACCGCCTCTGTGAATTGAATTTCAAAAATATGAGAGACACAGTTGAAATCAGTAAGTAAAATGTTTTTCATTAGTATAAAAATAATGTTTTCTAAATAGTATCTTTTGAATTTTATTTACCATGGTTAAAATTAAATAGAGTAATTAAAGGTAAAAATGATATTATAATTACCCTAACACATGTCCTAATTCTATTGGATAAGTGTTTTTAGACTAAAATAAACCTTAGGAATAAAATATGATCCTCCTAAATTAGACTATAAATATTAATTATAAAGATAAAAATAGTTCATACATAATGGTAATTTATTTAAATTTTTTAGAAATTAAATAATTAAATTTATTTATGACACAATGATGATGCAGTAATTACCTTATTAATGAAATATTAAAATAATATATATTATAAATATAAAAATAAATGTAAATTGAGACATTTGATGAATTCCACTAATCTTATAGGTTAATATTACATGTTAGAATTGGTTTAATTTATTTTTTTCGAAGTAATCATGTTTTTTACTTTCACATAAACCAAATACTAAATAGTGTTAAGATTGACATAAATGAGTTTTTAAAATAAATACTATTTTATTAATCGATATAATATTACTAAAAATATAAATTTTGGCCAAAGGACTTATATAAAGTTATATATGTCAATAATTAATAACTTGGGGTTATCTTGGCATTTTAGAGTAAGTTTATTAACCATTTATTATAATAATACAAGAATACATGGAAAAAGTTAAACTATTTATCTAAGAGTTAAATCTAAAAAATTAGGTTAATATGGTGACTTAATCCTATATAAAGCTGATTGGTTGAGAGTTTTTTGACCCATAACCACCTTATACTTGAAATAAATTATTTTGGATCCATTATAAACTAAACATGATTTTATAAAAAAATAATATTTCAAGCTTTTCTTAAAGTGCCCCTCACCTCTCTTATAAAAATGAACTTCCGCTTCTCTTAATTTAACACCTCCAAAGCCATTTGGATCATCCAAAACCTACTAAAATATTTTCTTAACTAACCTCACTTAAACTTATAGGCCTTACTTTGATAATAAAATCCAACCTAATGATCCCTTTTTATCAAATTGAATGTAAGAACCCGAAGAAGAGGTAATAATTTCATCACCTCTTTCAAAGTTATTTTCTTCTTCCACTTCCTATTTCTTTGTTGTTTATATACAAAAATAATAATATCTAGTACCTTCAACATACTGTTATGTTAATATAAATATGTTACAACTATATTCATTATTCTATCAATCCTATTAATGAAAAATTCACCATACGTGCGTACGTACGGCTTACCGTCTCAACATCGTGGTGTAGTTTGTTATTCAACACTTCATTATATGGATGAGTATAATAATGAGTATAATTGATGTCAATAATAAATATAATATGTAAATTATTCTGTATATATGATATAACTTCCAATTATATATGATTTTATCATCAAGATAATTATATTGTTTCTCGTTCGTATGTACTGATTACCATCTCCACAAAGGTGATGAGATTCATTCCCCATCATAACCATTAAAGAATAATTTTCATTTTATAATTAAAAATAATCTTTAAGAACTTAATATAATTATGTATATGAATCAAATACATCATATCCATAACAAACACAAATTAGGTAACAAAACAGATAAAGGAAAACGATTCATTTAACACCCAAAACAATGATCCTACTGAAATATTATTAAAAAAGCAATATTAGAAGATCATATATGATATCATTTTTATGTATGTGGTTATTTTATATTTTAATAACAATGATTTAACTTTTATACAAGAGGTTAAACTACCATCAACTAAGGAAAATTACAAGGTAAAGGTTACTTTTACAATTTATTTATTATCCGAGGTTGTTTATATGCAAATATATACTAGGACCTCTTTCTCATCCCTATCCGTGTTTCTTAGAAATGTATTTCAAAACATTTTCATTCTTTACTTGACTATGGTTTAAATTCATTTATACCCTCGTTTTAATTTTTATAAAACCGTTTTAATGGAATCTTTCCATCGCGTTCCAAAAAAGGTACTTTATGACCTTTTGGAAAAATTTAGAGAAGAATGTTTTTAACTTATACGGAGGGTATAACTATTTTCCGCCATTATAACACCTTAGAAGATTCCCTTACATGTTTATAATAAATTTTTTAAAATAATTGTTTTCTTTTATAATTTCGTGACTTATAAATGATTTCAAAATAGAAAGAGATATTTCTCTCAAATAGTTTTGATTTCATCTCTGTTAAAATCCTTTGATTAATTTAACAGTAGTTTGATATTGATTTATTATGATGACATCTTCTATATTGTATTGAAGGTTTTGTGATATGTTTGACTATGGATTTATACCATTAATGGTTTATGACGAAATTATTAACATTTCCAATGCTAGTTTTAATACGAATGATTATGTTAGGTTTCAGCCTTTTCATTTGAGGAATGTACTGGACTTAGTAAGTAACGGGTGGAGCCTACTATAGATCCTCGATGTATCTGTAGGTCTCATGAGATAAACTAGTGTCTTGTCACAAGGCTTTGAAAAAATCATATTTGTAGTCATGGTATGGGGCCTTGACTATGCGTCCATGATGTCCGATATTAGGTATTCCATAATTATGAAATAATCTATTGACATTACATGTGATTATTTGACTAGTAGAATATCCATGTGATTAAGAAAATGGAATTATTTGATTTAGCCTTTCCATATTATGCTGAATTTTACATTTATAAGGCCTGGGTTTTAGTCTTATACATTAACTTAAATGTTTATGCTTCTTTATGAAAGTTTCTCCTATATTTTTATCCATAATGAGCATTTGAGATAACCCATTTCATTTTTTCCCCAGGAAGTGAAAAAAGTATACTATGATTGACCTGCAGGGATAAAATAAGGAATATGAGTGTGTTTAAAGAGGACACAATATTGTTGTTTTTTTATTTCATGATGTAATGTAAAACTGATGTATGTATCTAGTACATACAAGGATACTAAACTAGTCGATTTATCATGACTTGATATCTTGCGATAATTCCAATATTATGTAATAATGCACCAACTCTGGGTAACTAGGGCGAGGACGTTACGCATCTCATCAGAAGAAAATGTCTTCAGTTAAGGAAATTTCAGAATGGAAAATATACAGATAAAGGTTAGTAAATCCAAAATTCATTGTGAAGTATAATTCTAACATTATAAAAAATATCAAGTTGAATAGATGGGTGAGTCTCTACATTGCCAAACTGAAAGGAAATGATCCATTTTATCTAGAGCTACTTTTTGAGTTTTATGAGACAACGAGTTTTTTCAATGAATGTGGTAGAGATAATTTTTCTTTCAAAAGTTATTGGAAAACCTATTACCTTTTCATTAGTATGGCTGCAAGCATTATTGGAAATCTATATGAGGGTGAAGCTGTTTTATGTAACCATAAATTGCCTAGTGAATTAGGAAGTTTTCATAGGGATAAGGCTATAGAGTGACTTGGTTTAATAGGAGTGAAGATACCGAAAATCAACCATCTCTCTATGAATCCCAGGACCCAAGAATTATGGGTTCAGGGATTTCTCATTTTGAGAAAAGGTGATAAATACACCTTGAAGAAAAGTGATATCTTTGTTATGGATTTCCTGGTAAACTTGAAGAAGATAAATTTGGTATAGTATATCTTGCTAACTATCACCAACATCAATAATGGAACCCTTAAATCTCAAATTATCATGTATTGGGAAATCATATCCAAGATTATAGACATTTTCCTAGATTTTTTTTAAATTCCATGCAGTTCTAAGACAATAACTTTTAATGTTTTGTTGTTTAGTGATGATACCCTAATGAGGATGAAGGTTGGATTTAATATAAAATCTAAATAATTTTATGACTTATCCTAATGTGAAATAGAAGCCTTATCCAAGAAGCTGAATGTAGTAGAGACTTCCAAGAAGGGTCAGAAGAAGTGAAATCTAAAGGAACCGATAGTCGTTGAAAAACCTACAGTTCAGGAAACTTTGTCAACCCCCCAAAGTCAAAGAAGAAAAAAACCCACCCAGATGAAGTGTTTTCCAAGTGGAAGGATAAGAAGAAGAATAGGAAGGAAGGAGATCATAGTTTTGTCCTGGAACATGATGAGGAAAAATATTTAAATATTAAGGCTACTGAGGAGTATCAAAAATAGGAAAAGAAAAACAAGAAAAGGAAGAAAAATGTATGAGGCTGAAATAGTTCAAGTTCTACTCAATGACATCGAGAAAGCTTCCGAACAAATTTAGGTACCTGAATCCTTTCTTCAAGAATCAGTTTCAGTGACTTCAGAAAAGAAGACGGTAATTCTAAAACCCGAATAATAAGAATAATAAATTGTTCAAGAAGAAGAAGTGGAAGAAGAAGAAGAGGAAGAATAAGATGAAACTAAGGATGTAATCATTAAAGTTGAAGAATATCATGATAGGGAAAGTCCTTTAGAAAAATTGTCGATCTGGACTTCCCAGGTAGAATTTAAAAAACTTTCTTTGCCAGTAAAAGAAGAAAAGGGTCAGGAAGAAGTTAATAAACCATCTAATGATGAAAGCATCAATCATTTACTTGTTCAACCAGATTATCTTATAGAAGATGCTGAGAAGTAAACGGTTTATGATGATAGAATTGTCAAGTATCAGATAGTGAACATGAATCCCCAAAAGAAATGGAGACCATTTCTAGATTTGATAAAGGAAAACATGTGATATTTGATACACCTAAGAAAGTTATAGTAGCTAAAGGTTGGTGTTGGTTTTTTATCAGAAAAAGGATTTTCGGAGAGAGAAAGAATCCTAAAAAATAAGGGAATTATATTTTGAATCATCATATATGGGTCCGGACTTTGTAGTTCAGTCCCTGAGAAAATTAGTTAGTACCATTTCCTTGTTTTCGAGTATTGACTCGAGGTGCCAACTGCTTCAAAAATATTTTAATCAAAAGACAGAATCCTTAAGCATGCTCAAAGAAAAATTCCTCAAGATTGAGGTTGATTTTAAAACCTTATAAATTGGTTAAGATGCTCAAAGGATGCCATGAAATGAAATCACTAAGTAGTCCTAGAAGGCGATTGAAGATATTATAATTTTTGATGAATTTAAAGAATCTGTGAAAGATGCTTTTGATAGAGTAGATAAGATAATGAAGGAGCTTATGAATTTTTTTCCAGAAAATATGAATCTAGAACAAGAATCCTAGAAGCATGAAGTAAAATATCTAAATGAAAATATAAATTTAGTTTCTTTGAATTTAAAGAGGGGAAAAGATATCATAATTGGGTTCTAGGAGAAGTTCATCAAGCAAGAAGAGTTTTGGAATTCTCAAGAACAAATCATAAATTCTTAGGATGAAAATAGCAATGATCTAGAGAAGAAAAATGAGGATCAAGAACAACTACTCAAGAACTTTCAAGAAGACCATAAAGAGCTTAAGAATATGAAGACCATCGTGAAGAAGTTCATGTTGAATTACAAAGAAGGATGAATATTTTTCCTTTCAATTCTGATCTTTTGTTGTACATTCCTTGTATCAATTTTTCCAACCTTAATGAAAAAAATCTTATTGTGATTCATTTGTTTTGTTGTATGTAGATTTAATCTTTTAGGTATAATATTGTTTCCATTATCTCTATTCCTTTTTGAAAATTACAAATGGGGAGAAAGGAATGATAAAAAAAGAATACTAAGTAAAGAATAAAATGCCTTAAGTAATATGGAGTCTATCTATGGGGGAGTTTTCTCAAAAAAAGATTAACTTATGCTTGAAAAAGAAATTTTTTTAAGGATGTCAAGAATAAAATCCATAGGGATTTAAAAACCTAAGGGGGAGTTTGTAGTATTCACCATGATTCATAAGTAAAGTGATGAAAGTTTTTCTTTTAATGAACATAAATCAATTTCTTAGTCCTAATATTCTTCTTCTTAAGGACGTTTGTGCTTCCAAAAAAGTGGGAGATTGTTGAGTCTATAAGTTCCCCTTATGAATTTTATTTTCCTATATGTTTTTAGAATTACAAAAACTTTATATTAAGGAAAATCATATTTTCCTAAGAATGATTTTTCTAAAGGAAATTTTTTCTTCTCTAAGGAAAATCTTGTCCTTACCTTTGTTTTCATTATCTCATTTTATAATCTCTCTAAATAAGACACATTTTATTTTTATGTGTGAAAATAGGATCCACCTTAAAATATTGGAATCTTATAATTCCTTAGATATAGAGTGTTCTGTTTTTAGAATTCAAATTCTTAGAAATTCAGACTCCGAATTGTTTAAAATCTAGACTCTGAATTCTCTGAAATTCGGACACCGAATTATCTAAAATTATGACTCCGAATTCTCTGAAATCTAGACTCCAAATTCCATGAAATTCAGACTCTAAATTTCCTAAATTACAGACCCTGAATTATCTAAAATTAAGACTACGAATTCTTGGAAATTCAGACTCTGAGTTTTCTAAAATCTACACTCCGGATTTTCTGAAATTTAGACTCAGAATTATCTGAAATTCAGACGCCAAATTCTCTGAAATTCAGACCCCAAATTCTCTGAAACTCATATTCCAAATTCTCTGAAATTAAGAATCCAAATTACCTAAAATTAAGATTCCAAATTCTATGATATTTAGACACCTAATTCCTCATAATTTATATTCAAAATTCATCAAAATTCAGCTTCTAAATTCCTCAGAATTCAGACTCAGAATTCCTCATAATTTAGACTCATAATTCCTCATAATTCAGGCTCTGAATTACTCAGATCTCAGACTCAGAATTTATTGGAATTCAGACTTCAGAATATATAGAATTTGGATTCTGAATTCTTTGTAAAACAGAATCTGAATATCCCTGTTTTATAGACTTTGTTTTTTTACATGGTTAGTCTCTGAATTCTATATTTCATTAGAATCCGTAAAATATATTTGGTTAAGTAACTTATTTTTCCTTACACATGTTATTATTATGAAATTATTTCATAAAATGTGTTTGTAAGTAACCATTTATTGAGTGACACATGTATAGGTCACTTCGAGATTCATTAAAAAATATAACTGTTGGGGGAGGGAGCCGACCATTGGAGGTTTTTCCCTATAAATAGAAGAACATTTAAACGAGCTCATTATCTATTGATTGGCCTATAGATTAAATATTGTGAAGTGATTTCTAGAGAAGAAAGACTCTCTTACTTTGTGCATACTGAACATCTTGTCTAGCTTGATTCATGCGAGTCTGATTATTTCTAAGTACAATCGAGGGATTCTAGGGATAAGAAGACAGAGGTTTGGAATACCTTAAAGTTCGAGGAATTCTATGGATAGAAAGATAGATGTGCTGACTAACTTAAAGATTGAGGGATTGTGGGGATATCAAGACAGATTTTGATATTCTTATTTAGGGCTTACCCTAGTGTGGGTGAGACATACTTTCTTAAAAGTATAAATCAAGGTACCTTTATCCAAGTTTGTTGGATACCCTACTCTGTCGGTTAAAAGATTTCATACTTCTTACTTGTATCATTTAATGTTTTATTTCTACTTCATTTTGATAATGTAAGAAATTATAACATTATTATAATTTCATTTACTTTTTTATACTCTGATTAATAAAAATCTATATTCTTTAAGTTATAATTTTTTCCTAAGTAAACATTTCTTAAGTTTCATTTCTGGAACCATATTTCTGAAACCAAAGAAAGTTTATTCCATTGTTAAGAACATAAATTGGTTTTGTGAATTTATCTTGTTTTACTTTGTTAAACATATTTTTCCATAAGGTTAAAAATGAATGTTTTAAGACTTACAATTTACCTCCCCTCTAGTATTTGAGAATCTACATTTACTATTTTGATCCTACAATTTGTGTAGATTTAGGAATAACTCTACATTAGTTTCCAAAGTCACCATATAACCCTTATGTAACTTTCAATTTCACTATACTACCTTTACACTAAGTCCAAAATCACCCTTATATGAACCAAGAGACACATAATAACCCTTATGGAGTGAAATAGTGACCATTATATGAGAAATAATTTTAGTGTACACCCTTATAAATCCTTTAAATCTGTATTTCTACCTTTAAATGTTCACTATATGACCTTTAAATGAGCATTAGAACACCCATACGTGAGTAAAAACTAAACTTTACCAATCCCCAAACAATAATGTTACCCTTACATGAGATGTGTTATTAGGAATCTACCTTCATCTAGGTAATTAATATTTTAATTACATAAATTCTGTTTAATATAGAATAATTTTTTTGTATGAAATTTTATAATTCAATAATTCTAAATATACTAACTCTCACACAAACCATTAATATTAATATATTCTATTCATTTAATATTAATATATTTTTTATGTATCTTAAACATAATTTTAATTCATCAATTTTAAAATTTTTACACACCAAAGTTTTTCATGATATTGATTCATTACTAAAATCTACATTTATCATTTACTACAATTTATCATAGTTTGTACGAGAAGTGAAAATAATTTATAAATGATATTAGAATCTTTCATTTTCATAATATTATTTCAAATATTCTTAATATATTATTTTTATAAAAAGAAATTTTTAAATAAACTTATGGAAAAATATTTTGTGTTTTTTAGAAAAGTATTTAGTTTTTTAAAAATAACATATTTTTAAAATATATCATAATACATTTTAATTGTGAGAAGTTCTATTTAATAAATAATTATTGAAAATAAATTGATACTATAATTATTAAGATCTTACATACATCACCTTTGGTGTATTTAAAAATTATTTTATGCGAATATATATATTATTATTTTATGATCAATATAAATATATATATATAATACTTACCTACATATAGATAATTCCTCTATATCATTAGTGAAAATATTACCACTGATAACTCTGAATAATGCATTATGAATTATTTCTTCTTGGATATTAAAGTAACATGAGGTATAAGCTATCATATTATTATTTAATCTAAGAAAACAACTCTATCCATTTATTAATTCTAGTCATATATCAAAATTCCTTCTCTACTTGAGGGTAGTTTTAGTATAAGTAGAGTGACCAACATCTTATTAAGATCCACAATGATCTATTCACATTATTCTATCTTGATAAACATTACCCATTTATTGAGTTAAATTTTTTAGAGGGTTTTATATTTGTCATAAATTCATCACAAATAATCAATAATACTTAACTAGTATAAGAAAAATATAAATATATGTTACAAAAGTTCGTCTAGTCCATTTTCTCAATCACCATTTTCTTTGAAGGATCCAAAAATATTCTCTCACCAATAATTATATGACGAAAAATGTTTTTAGCCGAAATTAATAGACATATAATTTGGAATACACTTTACCCTTTCTTAAATTTTTCAACACAATCCTTAGATATTCCCAAGTGAATATGAGGATCCATGGGGAGCATGAATCGGTCCCCCCAAAAATGTTTTATGAAAATAAACTTTAAACTCATTTCTAGTTTTTCTATACGATAGACCTCCCAACCCATTTAAATTTGATGTAAAATATTAAATAAATAATGTAAATATACATTAGGATATTTAAAATATTAAACGACACTTTACGAGTATAAAGTACTTGGTCATCAATGGGTGTTATCTCACGTCGTGGGATCTTTATCTTATCAATAATGATTTTTAAGGTCAAGGGAATGGACTATACCATGTAATAATAATGTCACTAATGATAAAAACATGCCCCCTATAATTTATATAATATTAATTACAAAACCGCATGAAGAATTATTTAATATTAATCCTAGTTGACAGAAAATATTTTTTACCTTTTTGACAGGTGCTTTTGATTCACCATTGAAGTGTAAACCCATTTTATTCTCAAATACCTTCAATTTATTGTATATAAAACACTCCAAAAAAATTTTAGAGGCTTTATTTAAAATAATATAACCATATATCTATATTTAAATAGGGATCACTAAAACCATGATATGTATTTCATAACCATGATGATTTTCTTAGATGAACACAGATCCAAAATACGTAGTTTGATATAGATCTATCTTCATTAAATTAGTAATATATTTATTTATAAGTCTATTAAGATGAAGAAAACCCATGATTTTTTTTAGAAAACCGTGAAACAATCTTCAAATTTCATTTAAATTATAATTTAGAAGCACAATATATTGATCCTCTCATATTGATCAGTGAATCCTTAAATAGATATCTAATATCTCACTAGAATGGGATTTTACAGACCATAACATGTTTTTTAAATATTTAATTCCTACAGATCCTATAATTTATCCTCCAAACCACTTTAATAAGCCAAATTATTCTAGACAAACTATAATGTGTTTCATGAACCAAGTCATGGTTTAATTATTATACCTATCAACTGCAACTCCCTATTTGATTATTTAATCTACATAATTTTTTTTTAATTCTTATCAAAAAAAGTACCGAAACATTGGATGGGACCACGATGTTTTATCTAGACCATATCAAATTTTAGATTCATCTTTATTCTTTTCATCTCATCATTACTCAATCTACACTAAAAAAACTTTTTCATTTTCTTCATGAAATTTTCATAATGTATAAGAATTCCACAATGCAATTTTTATTATTTCCCTTGAAAAATTAATTCCATTTTTTGTTATTAAACTCCAATAAAATTCAAATAATTTCATGAAAATGTTGAAAATAAATACAACATGAAATAAATTTCATAGCTCATGATTCATCATCTTATGAAAATATTAGGTAATATGGTATCAATGTGAGAGTTATATTAACACCACAATACTAGGTAGAGTAATATTTATGAGAGAAATATATCAGTCAGCGAAAATAAAAATACTCAATTAAATAAGACTTATTTTCTATTATGTGTATCTTAAGTATCACCTTTAATATTAAATATTTTACTAGAAGTCATTAATCCCATACGAGGGATCTATAATAAACCCCTTTATTTTTATTGGAAACATTATATGAATTTATAACATTAAAAAACAATTACTATGAAAATTAAATTAAAATTATTTCATATATTTATGAAATTATACAAGATAATTTATCCTTAAATTTCATAACTTATGTCCCCCCTTAATGGATTTATTTACCTTTACCCCCTTTGAAACCTAGAAGGTTCTCATAGTTCCTCTTTTATTTTCGCTTCTTATATTCACACCTTTAATCTTATATCCCTTATTCAAAAAGGTCAATATTTATCTTCTTAACCCTTTAGATTAGATAATTTTCATACTCCTTACACATAAAAAAAAAATAAATATAAGAATAAAATTATAAAAAATGTACTTATATGGATTTTGGGAGTGAAATCACTTCGAACAACAGTTTCAAGTATTGGAATCCCTCATTTTTAGGGGTTTTGTAAAAATATCCATGACCTTTTCTTTTCTTAAAAAACACTTCATGTCGACTTCACAACATCCCATACTCTCCTTGAAATATTGTTATTCGATATCAATATTCTTTTATCTCAAATTATTCACCAAAATATTTAACAAAATTATCACAATTTTTTCACCACACCTAATCACTAATGGATATGCAAATTTCTCTCTCATATACTTAATTTCCATTTTTATCCAAATAATTTGAGTTATAACTTATGATACCACACCATAATCAGCTTTTTTTGTGCTTAGAGTAAATAATTTTTACTTATTAACGTTCCATGAAACACATATTAATCTCATAAATAATGGTCCTTCAGTAGTTGACAATCTATCTCCAACGTCACCTACATAATCCTCTTTATTAAAACCATAAATTTGAATATATTAATAATAATTATACCAAAATACATACTAAAAAATTCATTTTATGTATCATTATATCAACTATATTATAATAAGATAATAATACTCTAGGTTTCATTAAAATCATGTAGACCATGAAAAATAATACACTATGTTGGGTCTAGATGATGCCACATATAAAAGTAAATCAATCAAAATTTTGAACTCATTTTGATTAAACCATTTGCAATCATCATCGCTAGATAACTTTTGATAACATTAATGGGACTAGATTCATCTTTAGATCCATCCATTTTGAATCACTTCAAAAACTCATGTTGACATTTTTCTTATTATAAGAAAATAAAATATACTATATACATTACTTAAAAACCAAGGAAATGTCTCATCTCACCAATAATTAACATCTCAATGTGTTTATTCATTTTTCTATAAAATTCTTATCAATATTTTGTATCATTTCTTGAAAAAATCGTTTTATTAAAATACATAATTATACTGAGTGTTATTTTTCAGTTTTAATTATCATAAATATTCTTATCCGCTTTACATATCTAAAATATCAGGTTCTCAAAATATCATTAATGATTTAGATACCATGTTTGAGGTTATTATTTAATTGATTAAGTTAATTCTCTTTATTTCTATCTTGGATTCCATCACTATCAAGAATAAATCCCCTTGATTTTTCAATATACACCTTCCCATCAAGATATTTATTTAAAAAATATGCATTACATCAACTTGAATGATATTTTAATATCTTTGAGAACATATTTAAATCAATAATAAAATTATTTAAATCCATGAAATTATAGAATATGTCATATTAAAATAATTACATTCAATATGAGAGAATTATTTACAAACCAAATAATATTTTTTGGTGATACTTCACCATTATCAATGAGTTATATGAAACAATTTTTCCAATATAAATTTATTCTCCTTGGGATATAAAAGTAATTTCAAAGTTTCACCCTTATCAATTTTATATAATTCATATTACATGATAGCTATCTAATTTGTATTCTCACTTCCCACATACGATCGAATTAAATTTAATCTATGTAATTTCTATTGATGTCTTTTGAGTAGGGTAAGTATATTTAGGTCCATTATAGATGATACAACTATTATACATTGAATTAATTGACACAGATGCACATGATCATGAATAAAAGTTATAGGGACCCTATAATCAGATCCCCTTTTGAGGTCTCATTAGGTTATATGATATCCAACAGACATATATTGGTTCATTTATCCTCCTTGGACATAGGAGAGGTGTGTAATTAGAAAAGGGTTAGCTTATGTCTTGACTAGTGTGGAACATGTGAGTTTGTCTATAGCCTTTTTCTTGTTAAAATAGTGTTGATATGAGGATTCCTCCACAAATATCTAGTATATAACATTGTATATTAACCATGGATTCACTCTTTTTTTATGTTGGGTATGATTGAGACTAAACTAGAAATAAATAAAATCATGTTGGATAAGATTCAAACCATAAAGATAATTTCTTATATTTTGTTTCTTAGGATATTTATTATTCCTATTATTGAAATTATCTATGTATATAAGATGATATGATATTAATGTTATGGATGATTATGGTTGTGATAAAATTACTACGTATCTCATGTCATTATGGATAAGGGATTATATTCCCAACTTATTTTGTTTTTATGATTAGGACTCTATACCCATGTCAATGAGAAGTATTTTACACTAGGTTATGGAACATAATACCCACAAGGCCTTGATGACAATTTTAGTGAGAAGTTCTGACCAAAATATTTCTTATTCATGATAAGGATTTTATGCATATGGTTATATGATATAACTCCCAATAGTCAATGTAACATAATTCCCACATGACCTTGATGGAAATGGTAGAGGGATTCTGTGACCAATATATTATATGTCTCTGATCAGGATGCTCTTCCCATCTATTTTTATTACCCTGAGAAGTGAGTTTCACTATCCATGGTGTTATACTTACAAGGAAGTGTATGATATGCCCATGTGATAATAGTTGTTATGGGATATTATTCCCTCTCTTATGATGTAACCCAAAGATATCAATGACTTTACCTTTTGTTATTATGCTCACAGATAGGGATGTTGTTCCCTCTATTGATGATTATATTGGTACATGATTCCTACTACTATGTTATTACTTTGATAACACTCTTCCCTATAATTGAATATTGTTTCCAAGATTCCATGCTCAATACTGTGAATTGGTTATTGATAAATACTATACATTTATTTTTTATTATGATTTCATGGGGATGATATGCCCATTGCTTTTACTATTGGGATGTTCTACCCATGTACTAGTTTTTAATTTATGAATGGATAATATGACATCATTATATGAATTGGGTTTTGATCCTTAGTCAATATTATATGATATGTTAAGAGATACCCCAACACTACATGAACAAGGTATGGTAACACCCAGGTGGCTATGTAGTACCTATGAATATGTCATATTTGATTATTATTTTCATTACATGATATTTATTTATGATCATAAAAAAATGTACATGCACTGGTATTTATTGGATTTGGTTAAGGACATTGTTGGTGGTGGGTTACTAAGTTTGTAGGATCGAAATATTATAAGTAGATTATAAATTAAAGGGGGGGGGGTGAATTTTTTGTTTAAAAACATTCATTTTTAACCTTAAGTAAAACTATATTTAACAAAGCTATAAAAGGTAAATTCCCAAAGCCTATTTTAGTTCTACGAAAAAATCTGCTTATGTTCCAAAAATAGGAATCTGAAAATAAAACATAAGAACAATTTTATAAAAGGAAGATTCTACCTTAAATAATATAGAATCTTATTTATCAGAGTATACAAAAGTACAACAAAGAATAAGAAAGTTATACTTTCTTCTTGTATCAAAATTCAGTGGAAATAAAAATTGAAATAATACTAGTAACAAGTATAAAATATTTTAACCCAAAGAGAATGGTATCCAACAACCTTGGATAAAGGTCCCTCGATTTATACTTTTAAGAAAGTCTATCTTACCCACACCAGGGTAATCCCTCAATAAGAATATCAGAATCTGTTCTACTATCCCTGCAAGACCTCGATCTTAAAGGTAATCGACACCTATGTATTCCTATCCTTATAATTCCGCAAACATTAAGGTAGTTGGAAACTCAGATTTTACATCCCTCGAAGACCTCGGTTGTACTCATCAACAATTGGAGTCACACGAAGAAAGCTAAAGAAGGTGTTCCAAACACACAAGGATGAGAGTCTATCTCTAGAAATCAATTCATAGCATGCATTCTCTAGATTGATGGAATGATAATGAGCTCATTAAAATGTGCTGTAATTTATAGGCACGACTCTAACAGTCGACTTCCTCCTCCAACAATCATATTTTTCATTGAATCTCGGAGGGACATGTACATGTGTCACTAAACTAACAGTTAGTTAGAAATAGATTGCATGACATAGTTTCATAATAATATCAAGTGTAAGGAAAATTGAAGTTACTTAAATAAATATATTTTTCAGAGTCTAAGGAAAAATAACATTTAGAGTCTATCCAAATAAATTTTTTGAGTCTATATGACATGGATATTTGGTTTCTATTTTACAAAAAATTTGGAATCTGAATTCTATTGATTCCAGATTTTGAATTCTAATGAATTCAGCGTCTAAATTATGAGGAATTTGATGTTGGAATTATGAGGAATTCGAAGTCTGAATTTTAGAGAATTTAGAATCTGAATTTCATAGAATTCTGAATCTAAATTTTAGAGAATTTGGAATCTTAATTTCAAAGAATTTGGTGTCTGAATTTCAGAGAGTTCGGAATATGAATTTTAGAGATTCTGAAGTTTGAATTTCAGAGGGTTTGGAATCCGAATTTTAGGAAATTTGGAATTTAAAAAAAGAGCACTCTATATTAAAGGAATTATAATATTATGATGTTTTAGATACAAATCCAATTTTTTTACTTAGAAATTAAATGAGTTTGATTTAAAGAGAATATAAAATGAGATAATGGAAACAAAGATAAGGACAAAATTTTCCATAGAGAAGGAAAACTTTCCTTAAGAAAAACAATCCTTAGGGAAATATGATTTTCTTTATTATAAAGTGTTTCTGATTTTCAAAACATAGAGGAATAGAAAATTCATAAGGAAATCTTGTTGACTCAATAATCTCCCCCTTTTTGGAAAGCACAAACACCCTTTCGAAAAAGAATATAAGGACTAAGAGTTTGGTTTTTCAACATTAAAAAAAACTTATTTCCTTTTTCTTATGAATCATGATGAATATGAATAAACCCCCCTTATTTTTTGAAATACATATGGATCATATTCTTTACTTTCTTAGAGAGATTTTACTTTTTCTTTCTTATAAAAGTATTCTTTGAGTAAACTCCCCCTTAGTTAAACTCCCCCTTAATTAGGGAATTCTATTCATTATTTAGTATTCTTTTTTTATCATTCCTTTCTCCCCATTTCTGATTTTATAAAAAGGAATAGAGAGAATGGAAAAAAATATATGGTACATAAAAGATTAGATCTATATTCAACAACAAAATGAAGCACACCATGAATTTTCATCAAGATAGGAAATATTGATTCAAGGAATGTATCAGAAAAGATAGGATTTAAAAGGAAAAAATATTCATCCGTCTTTTTTTCCTTCGGTATGAACTTCTTCACAATGGTCTTTAGCTTCTTAATCTTCTTATGATCTTCTTCAAAGCGCTAGAGTAGCTATTCCTGATCCTCATTTTTCTTCTCTAGATCATTGATCTTTTCATTATGAGACTTTAAGATTTATTTCTAAGATGTCAAAAACTCTTCTTGCTTGCTGAACTTCTCTTCGAACTCAATTCTGAGATATATTTCCCAATTTAAATTCAAATAAATTGAATTGAGCTTCCCATTCCGATCTTTTACTTCTTGCTTCCAGGATTCTTGTTCTAGGATTGAATTTTCTGGAAAAATTTCATAAGGATCATTATCCTCTTATCCACTCTCTCAAAAGATTCTTTCATAGAGTCTGGAAAGTCATCAAGAATTATCTTATATTTAATCATCTTCTTGGAACACTTAGTTATTTCCTTACATGAACTCCTTTGAGCATCATTACCAATTTATAAGGATTTATAATTGACATCAAGCCTGATTAATTTCTCCATAAGCATGCTAACAGAATCCAATTTCTGATTGAATGAGTGCTAAAGCATCTGACACGTCAATTAAATAATTAGAAAAAAGGGAATAATATCAACTAATTTATTCAGGTACTGAACCACAATGTTTTGACCCATGGAGGACGATTTCAGATATGATTTCCTCATTAATTAGGATTCTTTCTCTATCTCAATAGTATTTATTTTTTATGAACCAACAACATCTTTCTTAGCGACAACCACTTTCTTCGGTGTATACACTGTAACCTATTTTCCTTTATCAGCTCTAGAAATGGTCTTTCCATCATTTGGAGATTCATGTTCACTATATGATACTTGAACGATTCTGTATTCATCAACATTTTTCTTCTTAGCATCAACCTTAAGATCATTAGGTTGAACAAAGTCATGATTACTGGTTTCATCATCATATTATTTATTAACTTCTTCTTGACCCTCATCTTTTTTTCCAAGGGAAACCAGTTTTGTAGATTCATCTTGGTATGTTTGGTTTAAAAGCTTTTCAGAAGGTATTTCATTCTCATGATATTCTTAAACTTTTTTATTACGTCATAAGTGTCATCTCATTCCTCCTCTTCTTCTTCTTCCACTTCGTCTTCCGGAATAATATCTTCTTCTTCTTCCGGTTCCAAAATAACTAACTTTTTTCTAGGAGTCACTAGAACTAATTCATGAAGAAAATATTCTGGTACCTAGATTTGTTCAGAGGCTTTAGTGGTGTCCTTGAGAAGATCATGAACTATTTCATCCTCAGGCATTTTCTTACTTTCCTTCTTTTTCTTTGTTTTTTTCATACTCCTCAGTTGCCTTAATATTCAAAGATTTTGCCTTATAAGGATCCATGCCAAAGCTAGAATCTCCTTCATTAACATTCTTATTCTCTTTACTCCACTTGGAAACCACATGGTAGGTTTTTTTATTCTTTGACTTTGGGAGTGCTGACTGAGTTTTCTAAACTGTAGGTTTTTCAATGAATTCTAGTTCCTTATAGTTTCTATTATTTGGTACTTTCTTATAATTTTTAGCTACTTAAAACTTCTTACATAAGGTCTCAAATTCAGTTTTAGATATGTCACAAAATTCTCTAGATTTATTATTGAAACCAACCTTCACCCTCCTCAATGTATCATCACTGAGCAACAAGACTTTGAAAGATCTAGGTTTTGAACAACATGGGATTTTTAAAGACTCTAGACATAAGACAATGATCCTGGGTAGGATTTCTAGATACATAATTAGTTTCTATTTGAGGGTCCCAATTTTTATATTTGTGATCATTATCAAGATATACTCCACTATATTTATCTTCCTCAAATTCACCAGGAAATCCAGAACGAAGATATCACTCTCCTTCAAGTTGTCCTTATCTCATTTTCTCGAAATTTGGAAACCCTGATCTCATAATGATAGTAGCCTAAAGTTTGTTGAGAGATGGTTTATCTTTGTTGTTTTCACTCCTTTGAGTTTTAGGCATACTAATGCCTTATCGTTCTCAAAGCTTCTTGATCCATCATTTAGATTGTGGGCGCAGACAATGGTTTCCCCTTCATACGGTATTCCAATGATATTAGATTCCATGTAGAATGAAAGGGAATAGGTTTTCCCATAACTTTTGAATGAAAATTTATCTCTTCCACCTTCATTAAAAGAACTTACTACCTCATAGAACTCAACAAGTATCTTTGGTTAAACTCAATCCTCTCTTTTTAGTTTGGATACACATAAACTTTCCCATTCATTAAGCTTGATATTTTTTGTAATGAGGGAATTATAATTTGTAAATAATTTTTGATCAACTAACCTCTCCCTATAAATTTTCCATAATGATATTTTTGTAACTAAAGAAATTTTCTTCTGAGGATATGCATCAAAAGACATTCAGAATTATGCAAACCAGAAATGTGGAACGACATTTTTGAAGAGAGGTAGAGATTCAGAATGAAAATACTTGGCAACCGATGTGGGACAAAGAATAGGGGGACTTTATATAGGTGTTGAAGCAACAATTTATGTTCATGAATTAATATAATAGTTGAAACAAGCATGATTTGATCTGACGGGTGAGAGGAAAAATGAATAATGATTTGGTAAGTTCTGATCATTTGGGGTTTTAAGGTAAAAATTTGGATTTAAGGAAAGTGAATCCAATTTTTTTTCTTAAAACTAGGTAAAATACCGACAAGTAATAAATTTAATTATGTAAATTTATGTAACTAAATATACCTACCATATTTCTAGAAAAATTTTCATTAATGAGGAAATTTCATCTTAAAGAACATTAGGATCCATAAAATTCTGTTAAATAAAAGAAAAATTTTAATTCGGAAAATTTAGCGGGTATAAAAATTATGTTCTAGAATTTTGAGTTACAGAAAATTTTGATTACAAAAAAATGAGTTCCGAATATTTTTAGAACAAATTTGGTTACCAAAGAAAGTTTGATTAACAAAAATAATTGATTAAGAAAATTTTTATTACAAAAAAAATTGAAATAAAAAAATTGGTTTAAAGAAAATGTACTCCCCCTATACAAAGGAGTTACTTAATGTAAGAAGATAGGTTTCAAAAAAAACTTAATATAGGATATTACCTTATAGTTATCATTACTAACTTTTATTTAATATATTCAAATCTATAATAGGGTAAATATTTTTTAAAAATATCAGCAAGTTGATCTTGAATTCTGATAAATTGAAGAATGATATCTCCTTTTAGTGTGCGATCCCTAATAAAGTGATGTCTAGTATCTATGTGTTTAGACCGTGAGTGATTTTCACAGTTTTTGCTTAGGGAAATGGTACTAGTATTATCACACAATATCTGTGTTTTGGTAAAATTCATGCTATAGTCTGTGAGTGGGTGTTGCAACCACAACACTTGAGAACAACAACTTCCAGCTGCTACATATTCAGCTTCAGTAGTGGAAAGTGCTACTGAGTGTTGCTTCTTGAATGACCAAGAAACTAATAAATCTCCTAATAAATTAAAATTTTCATATGTGCTTTTTTCTATCCATTCTAAATCCACCAAAATTAGAATCTGAAAAACTTTTTAAAACAAAATTATTTCTAGAAGTATAGAAAAGTCTTAAATCCATGGTTCCCTTAAAATAGAAGAAAATTATTTTCACTGCTTTTAAATGAGGTTCCTTTGGATTATTTTGATATATTGCACATAAGAATACTGAAAAAATTATGTTTAGATGACTAACTGTCAAATATAGTAAACTTCTTATCATACCTATAAATGATGTTTGATCTATTAGTTTCCCAGCTTCATCAAGATCAAGAGAATTTGAGGTACTGATTGGAGTAATTATACTTTTGGTGTTGTTATATCCATACTTTTTAAGAATATATTTAATATACTCATGTTGAGATACAAATGTTCCTTATGGCTTTTGAGAATTTTGAAAACCTAGGAAAAATTTTAACTCGCCCATCACACTCATTTTAAACTAACATTTCATTATATTTTCAAATTAATCAGTTAAAGATTGCTAAGTTGAACCGAATATAATGCTATTAACATAAATTTGAATAACCAAAACTTTTTTCTCATATTTATTTCTAAAAATTGTTGGATCATTAGTTCTCCAAACATAATTGTTTTGTAACAAAAATCTTGTATTTCTATTATACCAGGCTATAGGGGATTGTTTAAGTCTATATAAATCTTTGGTATGTTTAAAAACATGATCAGGATATTTTTTGTCTAAAAAAACAAGAGGTTGTTCAACAAAAACTTCCTCTTGAACAAATCCGTTAAGTATAGAACACTTTACATCCATTTGAAAAAGTTAGAAATTAAAGAATGAGAGAAAGGCATGTTAAATGAAAATAGATTTAATTATAGCTACTGGATCATTAGTTTCATCATAGTCTATTACTTCTGGTTGATTATAGCCTTTATCAATTTGTCTAGATTTATTTCTTACTATAATTCCATTTTCATCAAAATTATTTATGAAGACCCATTTGACTCCAATTACAGAAGTATCCTTAGGTATTTTAACCAAGGTCCATACTTTGTTCCTTTTGAATTCATTGAGCTCATCTTGTATGGATTTAATCCAATAATCATCACCTAAAGATTAATCAGTGATTTTTGGTTCTAATTGGGAAAGAAATGCTATATGTTCTACTTCATTACTTAAGGAACCTCTAGTCCTTATAGGATAATTTACATCACTAATGATATTATAACTTGGATGGTTCCTAAGAAACAACTGATTTGGGTTTTGTAAAAACTGTTCATCAACATATGGTAGAAAATCTTCTGAGGTAAATGATTTAGAAATATTTCCTTTATAATTTTCCTTATTATAAGAATATTCTATTAATGGTTGATAATCAGTTTTTGAAAACACATCTGAGGATGTAGGTTGGGGTTTCTTAAAAACAAGAGGATCAGTTTCATCAAATTTAACATGCACTGTTTCTTTAATAATACTAGAATTTATATTAAAAACCATATAATCCTTAGAAGTAGTAGAGTAGCCTAGGAAAATTCCTTCATCATATTTGGGAGAAAATTAATGTAAGTTATCATTAGTATTCATAATTAATACCTTGCAACCAAATACTTTGAAGTAAGATAGTCTAGGTTTTCTACCATTCCACAATTCACAAGGTGTTTCGTTATGAAAAGGTCTAATTAAAACTTGATTTATAGTATAACAAGAAGTACTAAAATATTAATCCGAAAAGTGTTTAGCAATAGAATATTCACTCAACACGGTTCTAGTTATCTATTGAAAAATTAAATTTCTTCTTTCAACAACACCATTTTTTTGAGATTTCTTCGAGCAGAGAAGTTATGAGTAATGCCTTTTTTACTATGAAAAGTTTTAAAATCTGAATCTTGGAATTCTTCTAAATGATCACTATGAATATTTATCAATATAATATTTTTCTAATTTTAAACTTCAGCTCTAAAAGTTTTGAAATATGAAAATGATTCAGATTTCTTTGATAGAAAATAGACCCATGTAAATCTAGTGTAATCATCAACTAAGAGAAATCCATAATATTTTCCTCCAATACTTCCACTTTGTGTTTGAACCAAAATATCCATATCAACTAATTGTAATTCATCAGAAGTTGAGACTTCACCGATGGATTTAAAACTTGATTTATGTTTCTTTCCATATTAATAAGGATCCCAAACTTTGGAAGAATCAAATCTAAGCTCCAGTAAATCCTTAACAAGCATTTTCTTCTAGATTTTGCATATATTACAAAGGTTACATTGTCCTAAACTTCTATTTGATAACCAAGATTGATCTTCTATTGCACTAAGGCAAGGTTGATCTTGGCTCCTTAGGTCTTCAAGGTTTAGTGCGAATACCATCTCATGCCTATGGGCTGAAAGAATAAACTCTTTCTTTGAATTGTGTGCTATGATTTTATCATTCTTAAGATTCAAAAGGTAACCTTCATCACATAATTGAATTATGATGATGAGATTGAGCTTAATACCTTTAACAAATAAAACATTTGAAATCAATGTTTTTCCAAGAAGAACAATGTTACATATACCAATAATTTCTCCCTGATCATTATCTTCAAAAGTTACTTTAATTCATTTCTTCTTGATAATATTTTCAAAGAAGTTTTTATTACCAGTAATATGCTAGGAACATCAACTATTAATGTACCATGTATTACTATAAGTACATTATTTTCCTAAAAATGAAAGAGTTAGACATTTGAAATCCAAAATTTCTTGCATCTATAAATTTTATAAACTAAAATTATAGGAACCCACATTCTATTAGAAGAATAAGATTTATGAAATACTAAAGGTTGGGTTTTGTTTAAAGAACAATTTTTATCCTAATGTCCACCACATTGACATTTATTAAAAAATTGAGTACTGTGGGGAAAAAATAATTTTTACTAAAAACTGGTTTCGAATGAGTATAACCAAATCTAGAACTATTACTTAGAAAACAATTTGGGAATAGATCTTGTCAAAAATTTCCTTACCAGAGGTAAAGTTTGACATAATATTCCTTAAGTAAACTATTTCTAACTTTAGTTTAGTAACCATATTCTTATCCTCAAAGTTAATAATTTTAGAACTAGGGTTAGCCTTTAAAATAATTTTCTTAGAAATTAAATTATCTAGATCCATAGAATGTTTATCTTTCTTAGAATTAAATTATTTAAGGTTTTTAGAAACACTTTCAAAGTTAAAAATGTTTTCTGATCATGATCTTTAGAAAGGTCTGATACTTATTTGGTTAAACCATAAATTCTATAATTTTTCTTCTCTGGATTCTTTTTTATCTTACAATTTTAATTTTCAAGAAGTTTAGGAAACCAAGAAAGTTATTTAGATGTTGATAAGGAATTATATTCTGATGAGGACGATTCATCATCTGAATATTCATAATATTCTTTATTAGAAAAATTTTCATTTAAATACATATTGGTAATGGTTTCATCATTGTATTCCTTATCAACAAGACAATGATTTTCAATGGGTAGTTTGTCTAGTAGACTAATATTCTTCTAACCAGAAGATTCATAATCTGAATATTCATCTATAGAGTTACCATAACTAGAACTCCAGGATTCATTAGCTTTAAAAAATTTCATAGCCTCAGACTTGTAATACTTCTTCCTATTTCTTTCAGTACGCTTTTCCTTCCTGTATTTTCTCTTTATCATGGGACAATCAGCCTTAATGTGTCTGAATATTTTTCACTCATAACAGGTGAAATTCGAATATTTATTATCCTTTATTTCATTATTATTATATATATACTAAATTTATTTATTTCTAACCATCGTGTTCATCCTTCGAGCAATATTATCTAATTATTTCTCAGAATGTTCACTTTCACTTGACTCAGATAGAACAGTTACTTTCTTAGACTTAGATCTTATAACCCATTCAGGAGTCTTGAATTTAGTCGTAGTAAAGGCTGCATTTTCATTTCCATTCTTATTCTTATTCATATTATCATCTCTTTTCATTCTGGATTCATGCTGAAGAAGAGTTATAAAAGTTCATCAAGATTAATATTGGAAACTTTACTGTTTTCATCAATAACTCTCCTTTTGGATTCCCACTCATTGGGAATAATTTCTAAAATTTTATCCCTATGAAATTCATAATCTAAACCTTTTTCTCCCATAGATTGAAGACTGTTTACAATGGTCATAAATATTTGTTTCCCTTTTCAAACTTGTTCTCCATAACGAAATAAGAATCCATTATATTCAGCTCTCAACATAGCTATTCTGGTTTCTATGACTTTGGAGGTCGCAAAATGTGTAACTTCATGTTTCTTCCAAATGAAGTTGACACCTTCATATGAAGATATTTGACTATATATATTCCTGGTCATGGAACATAACAAAGTATTGCATACCTTTTAATTTAGTTGATATTATGATTTTTATTTGTTGGTGAATGTTTTGAATTCATTGTCTAGAATTTTTTAGTCTCTAGTGAGAATATCAAAATTGTCTACTACAATATTAATGAAAAATGTCTTCATTATCTCTCTCTAGTACTCATAATCATTATCATAAAAAATAGGTGGTATGGTAAGATTTAGATTATCAATGGAACCAATATTCATACCTGCCATCCTATAAGAAAATACTTTTACACAAGAACTTATAAGTAGTACAATTTTATAAATAGAGATAAAAATATCTAAGAAAAAAATAAGAAAGAAAATTTAAGAAAGAAAATTTAAAACAAGGAAAACTTGAGTAAGAAATCTTATATGTAAGTATAAGTAATTCAGATACCTACTCTTATACCAATCGTAGGATCGAAATAGTATATGTAGATGCTCAATTAAAAGAGGGGGGGATTGTAAGTTTAAAAGCATTCATTTTTAACCTTGAGGAAAACTATGTCTAACAATTTTAAACAAGGTAAATTCACAAAGTATCTTTTAGTTCTACGAAACAATCTTTATTAGGTTCTAGAAATATGAATCTGAAAATGAAACTTAAGAAAAATTTTCATAAAGGAAGATTATACATTAAATAATATAGAATATTATTTATCAGAGTATAAAAAGTACAATAAACTATAATAAATTTATACTTTCTTATTTTATCAAAATTCAGAAGAAATAAAACATGAAACTATTCAAGTAACAAGTACAAAATCTTTTAACCCAATGATAAGGGTATCCAACAGCCTTGGATAAAGGTCCCTTGATTTATACTTTCAAGAAAGTCTGTCTTACCCACACCAGGGTATGACCTTGATAAAAATATGAAAATCTATCTTGCTATCCCCTAAAGACCTTGATATTTAAGTTAATCGGTACCTCTGCCTTCCTATACTCATAATTTATCTAACTTTAAGGTATTCGGCTCCTCTGTCCTTCTATCCAGAGAATCCCTCGATTGTACTTAGCAATAATCAGAGTCGCTTGAAACAAGATGAACAAGATATTCAGAACAAAAAAGGCATGAGAGTCTCTCTATCAAGAAATCAATTCACAAAATGTAATCTCTAGATTGATGGAATGATAATGAGCTCATTTAAACAAGCTTCTATTTATAGGCATGACTCCAATGGTCGGATCCCTCCTTCAACGGTTATATTTTTCCTTGAATCACGGAGGGACCTATACACATGTCACTCAACCAATGGTTAGTTAGAAACATACGGCACAACATCATTTCATAAAAAAATATTTTGAAGAAAAATGAAGTTACTTAAACAAATCTATTTTTCAGAGTCTAAGGAAAAATAGATTTCAGAGTCTAATGATATAAACATTCAGAGTCTATAAGACATGGATATTCAGTTTCTATTTTACAAAGAATTTAGTATCTGAATTCTATATATTCTGGAATCTGAATTCCAATGATTTCGGAGTCAAAATTTTAAGGAATCCAGAGTCTGAATTCTAAGAAATTTGGAGGCTAAATGGAGTCTAAATTCAAAAGAATTCCGAGTAATTCGGAGTCCGAATATTGTGGAATTTGGAGTCAGAATTGTGAGGAATTCAGAGTATCTATTATGGGGAATTGAGTGTCTGAATTCTATGGAATTTAGAGTCTGAATTATAATGAATTTGGAGTCTAAATTATGAGGAATTAAAAGTATGAATTTCAAAGAATTTGGTATATGAATTTCATAGAATTTGGTATCTAAATTTTAGAGAATTTATTTTCTGAATTTCAGAGAATTTGGAATCTAAATTTCAGAGAAATAAAAGTCTGAATTTTAGAGAGTTTGGAATTTGAATTTCATAGAATCTGGAGTCTTAATTTCAGAGAGTTCAGAATTTGAATTTTAGAGAATTCAGAATCTAAAAACAGAATACTCTATATTCAAGGAATTATAAGGTTCTGAGGTTTTAGATATAAATCTGAATTTTTTTTAACTCCGAAATAAAATGAGTTTGATTTAGAGAGATTATGAAACGATAAAATTAAAATAAATATAAGGAAATTTTTTTTCTTAGCTAATGTACACATTCTTTAAGAAAAATAATCCTTAGAGAAATATGATTTTCCTTAAGATAAAGTTTTTGTGATTTTCAAAACATAGAGGAATTGAAAAGTTATAAGGATTCCTTTTTGAATCAATAGAGTTATACTCACATCCTTCATTGAAACCCTATTATCCTAACAATCATTATGGTTTATGATCTAGTTAGGGGATAGGGCCCTCATGTTGATTCTTGATCTATAAAGTATGATTAGAAATTGAAGATAGGACCATACATGGACTCCATACTATTCTTTCCAAGAACTATAGTTTTTGGATTTTTTTGGGTCATGTGGTATGATAATTTCACATGGGTGATTCATTTTATATATTAATGAATTTGTTACATTATTGTTACACACATTGTTATAACATGGATGTTTTTATTTATTATTTATGGCATGTAGTTGTGATGTTAACTTTTATTTGGTTTATTTTGTGGTGATTTTTGATTATATTTATTTATAGTGTTTTATATATTTATATATAATAGACGGTGTAATATCCCCACATATTGTATCAAACCTCACTATAGGTCAGTAGTCTTTTTTATACAAGGAGGAATTCTTGATTTGTGTAGATCCTCATTTAATCATAGAGGAGGTGAACTTTATCTTGGATTATACAATGTGATATAAGATCCTTTTTTCCTTCTATTTAACTATTTAGGATATGGTATACATGAGATAGGATTTTTTGGGAATATGAAATGTTATTTATGCTAAAGATATTCTAACCCACATATTAGGAATTTCTATATTTCCAAGTATGAGATTGATTTCCTTGGTTCTTCATTTTATTATTGTGATATTTCTAATGAATTCAATCCATTATGGTATTGATTTATGATTTTTGGTTTTAATATTATCCAATGGTGGAAGGAGAGAATGTTTTCATAAATCATTTTTTTCATGTAGGAATCACATGAAATTAACGTTCCTGCTTATGATTATGTTCCTTAGTTATGATAATGGGTTGATTATCTAATGTGTGACCAAAAACTTATATAACAATTTCCAATATAACTTGATAGTGAAATTCTACTTAACTGTGCAACGATTATGTTCTGTTGTTACTAATTGATAATGTAAATCCAATACGTATGTATTTTTAATCCCTTAAGAGTGGGAACTCATGGAAAGAGAGAATTACCAAGGTTATGTGAGACTCATATTATTCTAGGTTATGTGTATATCATAGCAGGATACTCTGGATATTAATTATTATTATTTATATTGTATTTTGACCTCATGTGTATGTGATTATTAATTTTTTATTTAAAAATATAGAAATATTCCTATGTGACGACATCTCATTATGTTTTAGGAGGGAAGGGATGAGAATGCCCGATAGGTTATTGAGGCAGAAACCTCAATTATGCATGCAACTCCCCTTGATTTGTAGCACTATAAGAGTTTGACTGATGTGATTGAGATAATGGGGTGTAGTGATCTAAGAGGAAGGCCTTTCATGTTAGATCTGACTATTTTATTCTAATTTCAGAATCCAATTTTTTTATACAGAGGGAAGATCTTAGGATGTGGTATATTTGGTGAAGTCTATATGGACCATCCTTGACCATCCAAAGGACCCACTTAAGAGGAAGGTGATGTTTATGTATATATTATTTGGTGACTGAAAAAACATTGGTGGGATTTCCTAGTCTAGGTAGATCAGTATGTGGGGTTTCTATAGATGGAATTTAAAGATTATTTTATGACCATTTATTTTCTGAGACATTGATTATAGATATTGAATGAGTGTTTATACATATTTTTAGGGGATCATTCTGGTGATGAACTATTCTAACCACTTTATTATGCTTCTTTTGTTTTCTACTTTTCTAGTTGGTGATGATACAACTTGAGTTTTCAATTCTGGAGAGGTATTGAGACACTCCATTGGGTATCAAGAGAACACATTTAGACTTATATCCTTATTTTGTAGATATGAATATGAATGATATTATATATGATAACTTGACTAAAGACAGAACCTGTAGTTAATCTATTTATTATGTTGGGTCTATTATTGGATCCTTGGGTAGCCAAAAGAAACATTTCAATGATTGTCACTAGAATGGGATTAAGAAGACTATTCAATTATTGGGTTTCTCTTCTTCCCATCATAGAAGGGACGCACCAATATTTTTTCAGTGTGACAATATAGGTTATACATGACTAGAGTTATACCTTCATCTAGTGGAGTTCCAATTTTTTGATAGATATAGAATATATAGTGTATATGTTAGAGTGATTCTCACCCAGCTAGTGGGTGTGGAAGTGGCTAGTATTAGGGATGAACAACTGGATCTGGTGTATTACACTAGAACGATAGTTAAAGTTATTCCATATAGACATGGAATATTTTTGGCCATTCTTTCATGGTTAATAGAGTTAGTATAGTAGTGATCCTTAGGGTATTTAGGGATTTTGGATTTCATGGATAAGGCTCAAGGATATTCTAACTTAATTCTATCAAGATGACTCCTAGTGACCATGATAATGGGACATAGATTTTTCAAATTTTGATCCTAATAGAATCTAGTTTAATATATTTTTTATTTTATACAAGTTCACCACATTGTTTTATATATGCACAGAATTCTAGTTATCTAGTGTTGACCATCAAATACCTATACACAAATTTTTATATAGATACAACCTTAGGGGGTGTGATATGAGGGTATTTGTTGATGTTCTATATGTTCCCTCATGATTAGTGGCTATTTGTATCTCTAGCATTTATTTATGTTAGATATTAAAAATTTATATGTGATAATAGGTATGTATTGGTTGAATTAGTATCAATAACACATACAATGTTATCATTGGAGAGTATAATTAACATCAGTTGAGGTTTCATACCCTATCCAGTGAGTTGGATTTACAATAAATCCATTTAGGACCTAGTCATAGGTAGCTGGGGATGATTTTTGTATAGTTGAATAGTGACATTATATATGATGAGGAGATTCATTAGTAAAACTTTTCATATATTTTTTGACTAGTTCTAGGAAGTCTATTCTGAATACTTATAAAGGTTCCCACATAATACTGAGGTTTATTTTTTTATCATGATTATGCTAGGTACAAAGCCTATGTAAACTCCACATTATAGGATTGATCCTATGTAGTTTAAAGATATGGATTCTCAAATATAGGTTCTTTATAAAAATTAATAAATTATCCTATGTATGTACCTTTGTGATGATATTATTATGTTCACCAAGATGGAAGAAGAATAATTGTTCTTAGGTGTGAATTACCCAATATTGGACTAGGTGTTGGTGAAGATCTTATATTTTCTCCCATATATCAAAGACCAATTTTATATGTGGAGGGAAGACAAGTGATTCTATAATGTTTACTTGAGTTTGGTTCATCATATAATTTATGTGTGGCATTTTTATATTAATCATATTACATTTTATAGTAGATGTTTCATTTATGAGTATCTTTTTATACAATTTGGATTAACAGGAATGAAAAAAGTATTTATAGACCGGATGAATTGGGTATTCTACAAATATTTGGATTAATTTTTTGTGGGGGGTTTTCAATGATTTTATGGTGTAGTCATGGGAGGAATATTCTCTGTATTTTGAGATTATTCTATGCACACTGAGGGAGAATAAAATTTATGTCATAATCTCTGAGTTTTAGTTCTAGATTAGTGAGGACCACTTATTATAGAGCATGATATCAGAGGTAGGAAAATCAGTGGATCCTAGTAAGGTTGGTTATGTGGATTCATAGGAGTGGCCCAAGAATGTTTTTGAGATTCATATATTTTTAATTTTTGATAGATATTATCAGAGATTAATTCAGGATTTATCCCATTTACTTATTCATATGATGACCCTAACTATGATAGGGGAGAAGTGTGAGTGGTATGACCACTGTGAGAGATCCATCTAGGAGTTTAAGGGAAGAATGACATCTTCATCACTTTTAACCTAACTTGAGTTGGGTATAGAGTACAACCTCTATTTTGATGCATCTAAAGCTGTATTTGAGTCATGCTGATGTAGGATGGGTAGGTGGTTTTTTATGTGATAATGTGGTTTATTCCATATTAGTAGAAATAATTGAATCATGATTTTTAGTTGATAGATTTAGTGAATGTGTTGAGATCCTAAAATCAACACCTTTTGGGAGAGAGATTTTTGGTGTATACTGACTATAAGTTCCTCATATATTTCTTTTGTCAGTGTGACATGAACCTTCACCAGGGAAGGTAGGTTATGTATCATTAGTTCTTTGACTTAAAAAGAGTATATAACTCTGGGAAAGGGAATTTTGTGGATGATGTGAAAAGTAAAAAGACTTAGGTGTAGGTGGTGTGGGAGGCTTATAGTGAGTGGAAGTTGATGATCCTTTTCAATGTGACACATCTTGATGTAGACAAGTATCAATGAATTTTAGTCCTTTTAACCATTTATTTCACCTCCTCCCTCTTAAAGATGGTGATGGAGAGTAAGTTATCCAAATTTGACTTTAGTGTTATAAATTATAATATATATGGTGGGGATCCACCACCTAATTAGTCATATAAAGATGATGGGATCTTATATGTGTGAGGTAGAGTTGTTGATTTGATGACCGTGGATGGGGATTTTATGTGAGATTCACATGGATGAATGTTAGTTATTAAACAAAGTATCGACAAGATGTACCATGATAGATATAGGTAGTGTTGAGTTCCCAAGATGGATATAGAAAAAACTAGAGTTTTTTATGAAATACTATACTTCTAAATGATTGATGATAAATAATTAATGATCTATTAGTCTTCTTTAGTCATTACACATTCCCAAGTAGAAATGGGATGACATGACGATGGATTTCATGATGGGGTTTCTTAGGTCACCTTGTGGAAATGCTGAAACATGGGTTATTGTTGACTAGTTGAATATTGTTGTACTCTTCCAATAAAGTAAGGAGACCCCTATATTGATGATTTGGTCTAGTTATATGTAAAAACCCCAACCTTAGTAACTTAGAGCCATTGTCTTACGTTATTTCATTGTAAATGATACAAAGTGTCCAATCCAGAAGGAATGACCAGTTTAGAAATTTTAGAGAACTTGATATATATACATTAAATCACTTTTATATTAAGAATAGAATATAAAACATAGTACATACAAAAATAAAATGAACCACATCCTTGAAAACTCATTCCAAGAAATCTTCTTCATACCATGGGGAATGGAAATAAAATAAGGGTGAGATCAGATGCTCGGTAAGGGTTAAGTACTAAAAAGATATCATGAATCAATAAGAATAACAAACATGGAAAGTTAAATAAATAAACACATATTACATTTAAATAAATTTAATATGATTATAAGATAAGGAATAATAAATATGGAATGGTAAATAACTGAAAATAGATTCCATTTAATCAATAAATGAGAATTAAATTAATCCAGAGAAAATATCACATCGAAAAAATCAAGGACACAAATAATAAATTTATTTTAAATGAAGTGAATGAATATTTATTTTAAGTCATGATATTAGTCATAATGATACATCTACTATCAAAATATTTCTTCAATACAATTTAAAACATCAGGGTAAAAACACATCTGATTTGGCCAACTGATTTATCTTCTGAGACCAGTCGATGCTTGGAAGGGCTTTTTCTAACTGGGACCCACCCACATCTGCATGTCTAAATAATTAATCAAATATTTAATGATAAATTTAATTCATGAAAAATATTCCTTATCAATAAATATCTATATTTAGTAAAAGATACATATTTATAAACATTTCTCCAGTTAATAAAATAAATTTTAAAGTAAACACCATATTTAAAAATGATATAATGTTTAAGAAAAAATCATAAAAATCATAAAATAATATGGATATTTAGAATAAATTTAATGAATAATGAAAAATGAACACCAAAAATAGATTGTTTCAAGATAAATATACAATCACAAAATAAAGTAAGATTGTACAATAACTTTTACTACATGGTAAATTTGAAGTAAAAACCCCTTGGATGAAATAATTCAAATTGAAAAATAAAATACCATGAATTATTAATAAATAATGACATTACATATCAAAGGGGTATTATATAAACCATATAAGATACATTAGGTTCATAACATTACAATATCCCTCAATGAAGAGAAATTGAGACAGAGTCCCTACCTTGAGTCTGAATCGTCACTTAAATTCTTTATATTATTAAGTAATAAACTTATGTTAATTATTGAATTACTTAAGAATTGTTTTGAAGTTTATTATTACTTTTATTTCACTTATTCCCATGTTATATAAAATTAATTAATCAATTAATTTTACATTGGTTGTTTCGATGATATTTGACATATGTGTCAAAAATGACTTCAAAAGGAAACTATTGGTCTAAGAGGTCATTATTTAAACATCTATATAATAATAATAATAAAATAATAATCATACTTATAAACTAATTATACCCTTAACACCAATCATGTATTATGGTTATGATAAATGAATAATGTCACCATCATGGATACGGTAAGCTGTACATACATATGAGTAACATTTCCTTTTTTCAATGGTCATTATGAAAAGTAGGTAAGTAATATTTTATATTTAAAGAATTATAATAATATAATAAATAACATATTATTTCATTAAATATACTTATATATATGTCATCCATGTGGAATGGTGATGAAAAGAGAGTCACATCCCTTTGTAAAGTTGGTAGTACATATGAACACGAATGACGTTATCATCTTTCAATGTGTGAAAAGGTAAGAAAGAAAAAGATACAATACCTTTTTGGAATGATAAATATTTATTTAATATCATAATTATTTCATTTATATCACATATAATAATTAAATTTATACTTATCACTTTTAATTTAAAGATTTAGTAAAAGACAAATCACATTACTTTGTGTGGTGATAGTTCGCCTTACACACGAGCGACATTAATATATCCCCTAAAGAATGGAAAGTAAAATTTATATATAATATAACAACTCAATGGATATAATTAGGATATTAATATTATATATATACTATATATCTATCATCATACCTAACTATGAGAGGTTGTAATGGAAAAATGAATATCAGCAGTTCACGAGGTGCTAGTCCACCATACACATGAATGATGATTTCATAACCCATTTTATGTAAAAGGGGGATGATTGTAATAAATTCAAATAACATAAAAAATATAAGTATATTTAAAATATATGTATATTTAATTTAATTATTTTATTTTAAAATATTTTTCAATTATAATTTAAGGATGTGGATAAAGAAATAATATAAAAATGCTCATTATAGAACGTTACCTCTTTTTTTGGGTAACCTCCTTAGGTAAGCCCCAAAATCCTTACTAAGTTTGATTTATGCACAAAATAAGGCTTATATTATGACGGAATTTATGTTTTAAGGTGATTTTGGAAGTTATTTTTTTAAACCAAAAGGGTTTGATGTAGGGAAGAAGAGAGGAGGGGATGATGCCTTTTATAAGTGGGGTGAGTGGTACACTTAAATTTTTTAAAATTAAAAGATTTACCCATGTTTTTCACATGAAAAAGGATTACAAATAAATTATTACCAATTAATATAAATTATAAGTTAAAAAAATAGACATAAAATATATTTTATACATGTGTTTTGGTCATTTTAAACCTTAACTTTTTAGTTCACCCCCACGAAAAACCCATTTTACATTAACCACAGTAAATTATTTTTATTTTTTTATCATTCATTATGGTAGAAAACTAATTTGAACTTATTAGATATTAGAAATTATTTATATTAAAAATATTTAATCCAATTTTCTAAATTCCATTCACAGAATTGGAAAATTTGAATTTAAAATCAATCATGTGAATAGGATGCGAAAGTGGGTTTTCAAAGAGAAAATGTTCAAAAGATTTCAAAATTTTTGTATAAAATATAAATATGAAAATTATTAAAAATGAAATAAATTGGATTAATTTACATATAAATTAAATAATATTACTTTAATTTCAATTCAAAATACAATTTATATTTATAAATAATTTAAACTAAAATGTAGTTTTCAATTAAAATATAGTATTTTCACTATTCATTGAAAAATGAAACATTTTAGAAAAATCCAAAAAATAAACATAATATTATTTTTATATGATGATTAATAAATATAATTTATGTTTACGAAATAAAATTTATCAAATTGGTCAATATTAATTTTAAATTAAGTGCGTGAAGCGAGACTAAACCGTCTTTTATAAAAAATACCATTTTCTCAAAAAAACGTTCCTTTTCTTTTAAATGTTTTTTATTTAATTTCTAATCAATATATGACCATTATTTTCATAATTTAATTATTATTATTCATACCTAAAAACTTGATGGATTGGTTATAATGGTCATGTTTAAATAATATTTTAATAGAGTATTTTTGTTTACACGTGGTGTTGGGTGCATCATAAGCTATTGACTAAATTGAATTTATTATAAAAGAAATATATTCTAAATTATTAAAGTGTTAAATTATATGTATTAAAGGTAATATTTCTTCACTATGTGTTATGGAGTATCGTCAAATAAGGATTCCCAATTCATATCTCACTTCTACCTAAGTCTATAGAAGGTTCTTGATTCTCAAGTGCATTTGATCACAACATACCATTGTCTGATTGATGGGTACCCTGGGAATAAAATCTAGATTATAGTGGAAATTCTAGGAGTGTCTATCCTATATTTCATTGGTTCATGGGAGATTCATTTCTATTTACCTAATTTCACCTATAAAAATAGTTATTAGGTGCTAATTTAGAAGTCACATTTCAAGGGATTATATAGTAGGTAATTTTATTCTCCTATGTGATAGTTAAAGGATGTGGAGTCAGCTATTGTTAGACCAAGTATCATTTAGGATATGTTAGGCCATATCAGTTCTGACCCAACCCACTAGGGCCTACATGGATGATGGAAGGTTGAGCAGTGAAAAACCCAAGTCAAAAATTAATAGGCTAGGTTCTAGTGACAACCGTTGAGAAGACATAAATGAAATGGTTTTCCTTTGAATAATGCACATGTAATCACACACACAACTATCTCTATGTAAAAAGTGTAGGGGGATATAAAATTATGTATTATCTAGAGTGTATACATGAATATAATAACTTATTTATAAATTCAATAGAGTATGATTATATAAACCAAAATGAAAATTGGAAAAACACACACCCAACCAGAAAAGAAGTCATAACCTATCAAAAACTAGAATAAATTAAAACTGAGAGATCTCGATTCTTGATATCCATGTCCCAACCACCTTAAATAGTGAATTAACCCTATTATCTCTAATACCGACCAAAGTCACTATCGATATGTCCATTATCAGTATAAGACACAACATGTGTGGGAAAATCCCAAACTTGGGTGATTGTATACATACCTAGTTGGAAAACCTAAAAACCGAAGAGGTAACAATTTCATGCTAAAAAAGGTTCAAATAAACCCATGGATAGAGGGAAAAGAAAACCTAATACATATACATTCTCATAAAGAAACCCAGATAAGAGAGAAATGGGTTAACCATATCATAGCCTAGTCCATATTCAATGAGTCTTCTTAAAGTTCCAAAAGTCTATATTTGATGTCTAACATAAAAAAAACCTCACCATAATTTGTTTGTAAGGGCCCACTCCTTGCTTCTGATCTATATTATAGAGGGATACCAAACTCCCACAGAGGACCCACATGGAACCAGAGCTCAATGATGGGGGAGTACCACTCCATAGATAGAGGAACCACTATCAGTGTAGAGGATCACCATCTCTATCTTTATAGAGAGTATGAGAGACCCATTCCCTAGTATGATGGGGGAGTTCCAATCTCAGTATCACTCTAACGATCCATCACTGATCACTTCCTTCTTCATGCACCACCTAAAGAAGTGTGAGCCTTGAAAAACTTGATATCATATATCTTACACCCCTATAAAGGAAATCATCATGGTATATGTGTAAAACCACTCAGGATAGGATACTCAGATGCTAAAATATGTGTTCATAAGAATGATAAATGAGAGGAAGAAGTTTATGGACTAAATATATGGATTGTATAGGGTCCACACAGTGTGTGACCCCACCTCGTCATCTGGCTGTGTTATCATCTAGATGTGGTTTGAGAATCCATTTCATACTACCAGAAATGTATGAGTTATACATAGTGTGAATCATCAAATTGAGGCATTCCCGTGAGCTCTCTACCATGCTAGTTTTCTTAAGTCCATGCCCGTGTACCTAGCCATGTCTAGGTACCAGTTTGTGCCACTGTAATTTTTGATTACATGGAATGTCATCCCAAAAGAGGTCATAGGAATGTGAAGCTAACACATATCCTGGTTTCCTGAGTGGGGTCACACAATGTTTGGGCCAAGAAAAATGCTGTTTGATCCATAAATCCACCCAAAACCTTAGTACTATAGCTGGGGGGGGGGGGGGGTGCTACACACCGTTTCTTCTTCTTCTTCTGATATATAGTACATGTATTCAATAATTTTACAGATCTCAACATCCCTTCACACGTTTCATAGATCCAGTCTTTCCACCATTGATCTAACCATTTAACAACCTGATATTGAAATAAAATCCCTCCATCTATCATTTACCGATCTTTAGTGTACATAAAATGGAATCTAATCATTCTCTAAAGAACCACCATGCACCCCGTGCACCTCGCGTCCCCCATCTCCACTCATGGATCCCATATTCATTATGTATAACCTATAATACATATCTATTCAAACAAAATATACCTATACATTCATCATTTAATCAAACACCATGAATATGGGGGTCCGATTATGCTCAATTCTTCCTCGACAATCTTGAATTGTGACTGAAAGGTCCAATGATGTAGAACACAAAGAAAATGTGGGGGGAAGAACATGAAAGAAGGTGTAAGCATAATTTTCCAAGATATATTGTCCAAATATCCTGAAATAAATATTTTTAGGGTGATAACATTGCATAAAAAGAATAAATTGAACTAAAGAATTTAATTTATTCCACATGCTCATATGAAGGATCAAATAATCGCATATCAAAAGAAGATAAATTAATCCATGCCCAATATTTTAATCAATAGCCTTTAAATAAAAATTGAAGATCCCTAACTTAATGAGTATTGATAGTTGGTGAATAATTTATTCATCAGTAAAGGAAATGTCCCATTGTATTCACTGCCTCTCAATCCAACTCAATCCGATCACACATCATCCCCCGATACGATCCTCCAATGAAGATCCTTTAGATCTCATCTCAAATACTCCCAGGGTTTTGCAGATAACCTTTTGGATTTTTTTATAAGTGGGTAATTATAGAGGTTTCTCTAGATTAGGTGATTTATAATGTTAAATAAATTATTTATTTATTTTAATTAAATACACCCAACAATGACTACTTCATTTGGATGTCTAGAAACAACCATCGTTTGCTAATGGATAGGGTAAACCCCATGTTAGAGGATCAACCAAGTTCTTGTTTTTCCCATCTGAGGTCCCAAAAAAAGAAAATTCCATTTCCTTGGAAATGGTGAACACAAATGCATTAAAATATATTAATATTTTTGTTATATTAATTCTTGGGTACTAAGACACCCAAACACCATGCCAACTCTAAAGACAAATCTAAATATATACATTAAAATATTCAATGGAAAATCAATCAAAACCAGAGTCACTACAATATATAGTCGATTGAGAAGTGGTTAATGACTGTAGAATATAGGAATCATTAATATATAGATAGAACAAACCCCCCTCATAATTTATAGTTTGGTGATCAGGTTTTCTTATAATTGTCACTATAATTGAGACACTGTAATTTTTAGAGAAAGGGGATGTTATGAAACATCCCAAATGGTCTCACCTGATAATGAAATATAAACCAATTCTACACATGTCCTAAAGTGTGAATCCCTGTATTCCAAAGGATGCAAACTAGCAGTGAGGGTCTAATGTGGAACAATGGGGATACTATACTCTCACGATCAGACTAGCACAATGGTAAAAAATGTGTATTTAAATAATCAATAACATGTGAAATAATAATGAATAAAGCTGCGGAACAAGTATAATCATCCGATATATAGATAATAAATTCAAAATATAAACAGTACTATATACAATAATGATGTCATGTCTTTATAAAAAGAACAATCATACATGGAAACTAGGAGATAAAAAGGTTTTGAAAGACTAAAAACTATCCAATCATTTTGAGCACTAGAATATTAAATTTCTGATGATATCCCATACTAATACAAAAATTCACACATCTATAACCAGATTCTTCCCTTTATCCATGCATGAAATTATATAATCCTATCATGTACCATTGACGACCCATATATGGAGTGATATTAACTTAATAGGACACCACCAACGGTGTATATAAAATTCAGTTTGTGAATATAAACTATAATTGTGTGAATATATATATAATTAAAACATGAAATAAATACAACCCAAGTTGAGATCAGGTTCCTCATGGGACACCTAGCTGACCATACCTTGTTCAGGCTATGATGAATGTCTTTAATAATGTGTTTATTTAATAATTTAGTCAAGGGATTTGGGAATATAATAAAGGTGACAATGGAAAGTAATAATTATAATTCTAAAAAGGATCTAAGAGTATTCAATGAAGCCTTGACCATAGAAGGCTTGTTTAGCTCACACCACACAACCATGCATCCTAGCAATATGGGATAAGTGTAATCCAAGGGTCTTACCCAAGGAATTACACTAGAAATTTCTCTAACCTAGTTCACAGATCAAGTACAATGTAAATCCTAGAATAAGCATGAATGGAGTCCAAGGAGAATAATCCAAGACATCACATATCTTAAGATATCACACAAAATACAAGGAGTGCATCCAATGCATTATAATTTTTTGGAGAAGAATAGGGATTCCAGGACATCATTTCAGGAATCCTATAATATACAAGGACCTAGTTCTAAGGTGAGTATCTCCCTGATAAATAGGCTCAATGAATCGTGATGGCGTCCTCTGATTGCTCATGGAATTCCCTTGGGAATCTAAATAAGGCTAAATTCTGACCATTCCTATAAGATAAAAATGGTCCATATAAAATAGGCACTATATACTCAAGTTTATATATATTTATATATTCATAACTCATCGTATTATATGTGATACTCATTACAATTAATGATTAATTAGGTTCATTCCATTAAATTTTATCATGGGTGATATGGTTAACAAGGACATACAACCAATTTCCAGTTGAATTAAAATTTTTCAAGTGCAAGTGATTTCTATATGTATACATTTAATTTAATTATTTATAATTAATTTAATTTAAATAAGGACTTAATATAACCACTGTCAATTCAATCACACCCAATTGATGTTCCACGTAGTCACGACATTGGACATCAAATTAAAAACAATGAACACACCTTATTTTGGGTGGTAAACATTGAGGTCTTAACATTTATAAATGTAAAAAGGTCTCACTTGGGCCTTGGATTACAATTTAAACAATTTAATTTAAATCATATGATATTTAGGAGAAATACCCTTTGAAACCACTATGTACACAATGATGAAAAATTATAAATGGTGAGTCTTTGTGGGAAATCTCGTAGACCACCTACCTTATGACTATATGATATGCCTCATCTAGTATCAACCCTTTATTTTCCCTAGATCAGAAGAAAATTAAATAATATATTAATACCATGAAAATTGGACATATGATATAACACCAAAATAACTCCTTTGATGGGAAGATAAATGATTAAAGGAGACAATAGAATGTAGATCTTACTGATGGGGATCAAATGTGATCGAAAAATCTCAATTCAGAGTCTCGATGGTCAAGATATCACAATCCCTAGATTTAGGTGTTGTAGAGAGCATAAATGGGAGAAAAAGTGGATACATTCCTTTTAAAATAAATGGGGAAGAAAAGGTTTAATATCTTTTAAAATAATGGAGGAAACGATTTCATTTCACTAAATATTAAAGAGTCCCACGATTTTGTCGTATGGTTGGACAAACCATACACCAACCATGGAAACAACTCTTTTCTAAGACACCGTTAACATAGGAAAGGGGAATAGTTACACTAACCATGCACAACCTATGAATATTAACTCTTTAATAGGACTTTCTACACCCACATGACCATTTGACTTAGGTGGCATGGTTAATTCAAACCATACAACCCCAAATAGAGCATAGGACCACCCCACATGGTTTAATGAAACTATTTGGACTAGGCTACATGGTTTTTCCTAACAATGTGGACAACTTGTTTCCTTAAAAATATGGTGCTCCAGGCTTAGAAAAATCCCTAAACACCTTCATTTCCTTTGTAATATCTTTAGGAATTACCATTAATATAAATATAAGGCTTAGAAAAATCCCTAAACACCTTCATTTCCTTTATAATATCTTTAGGAATTACCATTAATATAAATATAAAGAATAAAACCTAAAATAGAAGGCTCTATACTTTGATGAAAATTTAGGCTCTTACATGTTACTAACCATTTATGTGGATCCCTTTATTATTATCATGAGGGTTGATATCGTGGTATACTGATTAACACTTCCTTATATTTTCCATGCTATGAATGATGAATTTCAAGTATATCTGATTAGGAATTTCTACCATAAACCATATCATGTCTTTTGTGTTGATGATGTTGACCTATATCCTAATGATTTGTTTTGAAGAATGACCTATTCAAATAGAGGATCATTGTGAGAAGTCTCTTTTTGATAAGATATCCCCTTTTGTATGTGTATAATGGTAGAATAAATGTATTCAACATGAGAAAAGTTTTTATATATAGGTGAAGTGTATATATTTGTTTTCTAACAAGGATCAATGATGCATGTTGATGACGAACTTCCCTATAGTAGGGTGTTTTTAATACCCCATGTGGTTTGAGGTGTATTCAAGATTTAATTTTTTCGAAACCTCATGTATTTTGATAATCTAAATATGGTGGAGTTATTATATGTGATTCATTTTGGGAAAAGGATTGAGTGGAGGTCATCTTTTATTTTGAAATATTCCACTAGGTACCCAATGGGCAAGTACAAGGTAACTGGTCGGAGAGGAAGATGATACAATAGATTTAGGTGGATATCTTTATTTTTCGATGACCCTATAATGGGAACCCAATGCCTATCAGGTACCTGGGGGATGGATAGAGGGATCTAGGTGGGATCCTACCAGTTTATTTTTTTAAATTAATCTAATATTTTTTTATTATTTTATTAAAATGAGAATTTCTCATCATTTGTGGGACAAATGTATCCATAAGTCCTTGTTCTCTTCTCCCTATTCCCTTTTTAAATACTGATTTTCCATCATTAGTACATGGATTAGGGTTTCATTAATATTAGCAGGTATCTAGGGGTAATTATACCACTCATTTTTGTTCTATTCCCTTTTACCTCCCCCTTTTCAATGGATTTCATCATTAATTCCCTAAATTTGGGGTTTTGTCATATTTTATAATTCATATCGATTAGAGATAAGTATCTCAGTATAATATAATGAAAGGGTTTTAGTAAAAAAAATTGATGGTCCCTAACTAATCTATATGGTTTATTATCATTTCATATGATGTGTGATAAGAGGTCTCACCGCTAGTGCGTGAGGAACCTAAATTTATTTGGAGAAATTTTCAATTATATAAGATCCCATTGGTATCTAATTTGGATTGTGTTTATTGAAAATAAAGTGTACGGAATCTTAAATGTGGCATATTTATTCTTTTATGATTTTTATCTTGATGTCTAGAATAAGTTTGGATATGCTCTAGTGTGATTTAAAATAGTTCTGGAAAATATAGTTGAGCTAAAAGTTTTAGAAATTTTCCTTAAAAGTTTTAGTGTAACAATGATCCAGATCGATCATATGTGTCATGTAGAGAATCACAGGTTCCATTTTGGATGGGAATTATAATTTTGGAAAATTGATGAGATCTGGATAAGTTTCATCACGCATTAGTGTATAAATGTTTTGGATTATTGTATATATGTTTTAACTCAACTTACATGTATCCGAGAACAATATATGTGTGTTTGGAGAAGATTAGGTGTTATCCTAGGGAAATCATGTGTCATTAGCCATATATATGTTTGAGTGTTGGTAGATAAATTTTCATTACATGCATACATATGTTACTTCTAGTAATTAGGAATCTTTGATGAATACACAAGTAGCTAATTTTTTAACCAGTTCCTAGAGATCATTTTCATTGGCTATATTTTGGAATAATGGGTCAATATGACAACCTAGGAAACCATATGAAATATATATATTTATTTTAAATGATTTATTGGATTTTTTTTGATTTATAGATAGTTATGTGGAAGGTCTAATATCTTCTCGATGAGTTTATTTTTAATACCCTAGTTAGTTATAAGATGATGAATCTAGTTATAGGATCAAGATTTATTCATGGAAGGAGTATGTTTTCTAATATGTAATGTATCTTTTTCAAACATGTTTAATAAAAAGGTAAATGAAGATAGAAAATGAGGTTTTTAGTTTGAAAGATGAAAGTATAAGTTTTCCATAATATGTTAGACAGTATAGGGAGAGGTGAATCCTTTCATTTCTATTTTTGGTACATTTTAAATGAAAAAAGGGGTGAAACTAAGAATCCAATTTATTTATTATGAAAAAGGAGTGCGAATAAAATATATTTCTAGGTCTTGAATACAGAAGGTGGAAGAAAATGAGCACACATACTTTTCTATGATTTTCTCTTACTCAAATATTATTCATAAAATGTTGAATTGGTACTCAAACCTAATGTATTTTTTTATCATCTCATAAAGAAGAATATTTACATAACATTATTTGTGAGGAACAACTTGTGAAGTATAGTAGTTCATTCCTTAATGTGTGGGAGGTTATTGATCCTTTAAGTGTATGGTTGTAAACTCGGAGGGTCAGTGTTACCACCCCATTGTATATAATCAAAACCTATGAGATTTAGTGTCTGGGGTTAAAATGCACTCTAGCTTCCATGCTCCCTGGATTAGACCATTTGAGTTAAACAAGTAAAATATACCATGTCCTCTATTTTCACTACATTAAAACTATGATTAATTGAGATAGAAGTGTTCCTAATAATTGTGGGATGATATTTTTTATAAGGTAAAATTTTAATTTTCATACCCCGATTCACCTATCTTCCCAGGGTGTAAGCCTTGTCGAGGACCAATATGTGGTATTAGAGTGAAAATTTGTCTATGGAGTTCTCTATCTCTCGGTTATTGTTCGAGTAGTGGTAAATAACACGGGAATACCTATTTTTTAAGAAACAACTTTGTGCTATGGAAAAATTGAATGAAACATTATTTTTATCTGCTAGGAATGGATTTATTTATAGCTACAATGCATGGAATATCTATATATATGGGAAATATATAATTGATAGATAGAGATCACAAATAATTGGATGCTGATTCCAAGGAAATAAATTTTTTAAGGGGATATTTTTAAAATGATATCTATATAAAGAAGATATCATGAACGATATCTCATGGAATGTGGAATAATATTCTAAATATTTAAGATGGTGTTTCATAAGTTTGGGAATAAAATATACTAGTATTTTTGGAACAAATATGACAATTTAATAATGATTATGAATGAAATTATTTGTGCCTTTCTTATAGGATAAATATTCTTATATAATATATTTGTGGACTTTTGTAATTCATTGGAGATTTGAATATTTTTCAAAGAATAATGATTCAATTTATCAATGGTCCCATCAAAAGGATTTAGTGATTGAATACAAATACCCAAAGGTGGTAACATTTTATAACCAATATAACACTCTAATTTCCTATGAGATGTTGAATAATGATAATGAATCATGCCAAAATATGATTCTTAGAATATTTCCTTTATGGATATAAAGAAAATATTAAACAAATAAGAACTTTATAAGGAAGAAGTTGCTAAATATTATGCCATTTCTTTCCTCTAATATAAAAAGAGGAAAATGGGAGTTCTTGGGAAAGAAATACATCACTTTATTTTTATTTTGAAAATCTAGACACATTACTGATTGGTTTCCTAAGAATTTATAAGATGATGATGAGGAAAAATTACCCAAAAAAAAGTAATTCAAATGTGGGAAAAAAGTTACAAAAAAAAGTAGAAATTGATCAACAAAATGAATTTTATTTATAAAAGAGATGAGTAATCAAAGGAAATAAAAGTGGATGGGGTTGATGACTAATGAGAAAGAGGATTCCAATGATGGTAAAAATACTAGAATCAATGTTAGAGTTGATATTAAGCTGATTTGAAAGAAGATAGTAAAGAAATTGATATCTATACCACTAAATGAAAGAAACCTAATGGTGTTTTAGATAAACCCATGATTTATATTCAACGATGTGAGGAATAAAAGTAAAAAAATAAAGTTGTAACTATAAAAATCAAATATGAAAATTCTGAAATCTTACTAAAAAAAGTTGATATGAGGCTCAATTTTGAAGAAAAGGATCTAATCATTGAGGTTATAACTAAGTCAATGAAAGATTAGGTTAAAATAATTTATGTAATTAAAGAAGAATTCATGATTTGGTGAGATAATTGAAAATTTCAATAAATACTTCTCACTACTGGTATAACATTAATGAGAACAAGTGTATCAGTCATTGAAGAAGTTCATGTGGTTTACACTAAAGAAATTATTCCTAGTTCACAATTGCATCAATTTGGTGATAGAGGAATGTAAGTAATGGCATTGGATCATGATTAAATTTTAGTTGTATAAAATTTAAAACCTATGGAACCTACACCCCAAAAAATATTATGATGCATGATTCTAACAACATACATTCAAGATGAAAATGAGAAAATTAAGAAACCAAATATCAGGTGATATTATTGTGGGAAGTTTGGAAACAACCAATATGTATTATGAATCAAAAGATGATACTTTAAGGAGAAATAATAAAAAAAGATTTGAGTCTTTTTCATACTCTTGAAATGATTTTGATGGGAAAAACCTTTTAAATAAAGGTTCAGTTTCTAGGAAGTAAACTGTTCATCCAAATAATGAATAAACATTCATTAAGAGGCCAAAAGAAGTGATAAAAATTATTATATGTAAAATCAATTAATAGAAATAATCAAAACTAATTTAACGCTTTGTAGGATAATAAATGAAATGAGGATCTTGAGGTTATGAAATATTTATCCTCATTAAGTAAGTCTAACCAAAATTCATGGATCAATATGGGATGATCTGACCTTTCTAATGAATATGAATTAGCCTTATGAGAAATAGGAAATTATAGAACATGAATTCTAGATAGTGGGTGCAATTCTTATATAATGTGAAATCAATACATAACTATTAAAATAAAATACATAAGGTTGCATTTTTAAACTTTGGTAATGATGAGTGGTCATATATTGTTAGCTTTATAAAATAAAAAGTTAGTGAAAAATACCTAAAATGAGATGATGTTCTCTTATTTTAAGGTATTAGTAAAAATATTTAGAGCACAATCAAAGTGTGTTACTTGAGTCATGAGGTGAAATTCAACAAGAAACCATGAAATGTTAAGAAAAGGTAAAGATTTGTCGTTATTTAGGGTATACAGACCAATGGAAATATTTATCTCATTAGTGAAGAAAATTTATGAATTCTATACAGGAATATGAAAATATTTTTTGGTATAGGATAAATGGTCACTTGACAAAAAAAATTTCGGGAAAACATCATAAAAATATTGGTTCTTAGGACCTTCCCAAACTCACATGTGATGATGCTCACACATGTGATTCATGTCAAAAGGGGAATATTTTCAAAAAAAAAACTTTATGAAAATGAATGTAAAATAACCTAGGTAATTTTATTTAGTTTATATTGATGTTTTTAGGCCAATGAAACTGAAAGTATTATAAAGAAATATATACTTCATCTTGTTCATTAAAAATGTTGGTAGGATGACATGGATTATGGTGGTTACCCAAAAAATTAAGGTATTCAATTATATAACCGATTTTTGATGAAAATATGAAATTATTATTGGTATAAAAATAAAAATATCTAAATAAAAAATGGTACAAAATTAAAAATAATCATGTGGAATAATAATTAGAGAAGAATGAGATTCAACATTAAGTGGAAATAGCAAGGAATCAAACAAAATATATTTATTGATAGGAGTAACAATATCATATATAATATAGAATAGAATATACATATAGAAAAGAACTTATTAGACTAATTTTTTAAATATGTAGTGCTCACATTACTGTTTATCTCTGATAAGGCCCAACAATTTTTGTATAATGAAAATATTCCTTACAAAATCTAGGATGCAAATAATTCCACACAAAATTACTTATAACTATTTTATTCTTAATTATGAGAATGATAAAATTTTATAAGATTAGAGGTATTTTGGTGTTTCTATTTGATAATCATCCAAAATAATGGTGTCTAAATTCTATAACAAATGGATTGGGAATATTTTGGAAATCAAAGATGTAATTTTTCTTAAAATGAGTATAATTTTAAAACAAGAGAGAATATTTTCAAATATAAAAGTGATTAAACAGATTAACAAATAGATAGTGAAGATAGTGGCCTAGAGGGAGTTTAATGAGATATATAAGATTCAGATTGGAGTAGTGACGATGAAGAAAATGTTGTAGAAATAGTAGCTTCAAACCAGAAAAAAAGGGTAGAAATCAGTGACAACAAACATTATTGATAACAAAATAGACATGGTTAAAAATATAAGAATTAATGCTCAAAAAAATATTTCCATTATCATGTAAAAAATAAAAACATTAAATATGACACTATATATTAGAGCTTGGTCAAATATTTTCATGAAGAGCATGTACGAATTGAAAAGCACCAAATGTGTAAAATTGTTCCATGGACATAATATAATAATTCCATCATAACCGAATGGGGTTTCTAAAATAAAATCAATTAATATAAATAATTCAAAATTAGTAATTCATTATTAGTGTGAATTGGATACCCCTAAATTGAAAACCATGATGTGGATTAAACTTTCTCACTAGAGGTCGAGCTGGAGACTTATGATTAAGTTTTACCATGTTAGTGTAAAGAGTCTTTAAATTCTATCAAGTAGATATCAAATTGGATATCATGAATAGATTCATTTAATAGGAGGTTTACATAGAGACACTATATGTGTTTATATTTATTTAAGATGAAAATAAAGTATGCTAGTTAAAAAATTCCATCTATAGACTATGTCAAGCACCGAGGGATTATTCCTCTTGGATTAATCGCTATCTGAAAAAGATTTGATTTTATAGAGAAAGATTTTATCATAAAATACACATTTAAAAGGATGATATTAAAAGTATTTTGGTTCTTATTTCTGTATTAAACCAAAAATTTTGGAGGCTCGAATGAAGAACAATGTAAGTTGTTTTCAGATCACATGAGAAGTGAATTCGAGATGTCATTCATTGGTGAGATAAAATTATTACTTGTCTTATAGGTGGATGATAAGTTCTATAAGGAATTTATTAGATCTTGAATTCCGATAATATTCCTCAAATTATATTCATTCAACCTAGTATCCCCACACCCGTGGAAAATATTTTTCTTGCAAGTTATGATCTTACTCATGTATTTCATGTCTTGATTTAAAATTCTTGTTTTGTGAAATTTTAGAGATATGAAATTTTGGATTATTTATAAAGGGGGAGAATATTAAATCCATATATTTAAAAGGGATCCATTTGGTGTTGTAATGGGGGAGATTACTTGAATAATTAATTAATGGGAGAAACATATTGGATAAGAGTTTGGAATGCTGTGAGTGAAAGAACACTCCTTGAGGTGTTTTCATAAGGATATTCTCATTTAACTATTGATTCTCACAATGATATTGATCAATGTTTTATTAGATTTTATTTTCACTAAATACTTGATATACACATATCCTAGGATGTATTTGGGATCATATCTCAGGAGTTTTGAAATTTCACAGAGGATTAAGTGATAAATCTCTTTGAAATTGTAAAAAAACACAAAAAGGATATTGTTGGCTAAATCCCCTTGGTGTGTGTTTTTTTTTGAAAAATTAAGTTCAAGGAATATTTTATATAGCTTATATAGTATTTTTGGATCCATTTATTAAAAGAGGAATTATTTTTGGATATTATTTGTTATGAATTAAAGGATTTGGGAAAATGTGATTTATAAGAAAGTTATAGTTATTGACATAAGTATTTTGTGCATAAATTTCATCCAGCTTGAGTGTATGTGTCATGAAGATTAGGATATGATTCTTTTATAATTAAGAGTTGGTATTTTGGAAAAATAAACTTTATCTGCATAAGTATCATCAAGTATTAGTGTATATTTGTTTTGGATCAACACATATGTTACTGGTCTCTGTATATGCGTCTTTTGAGTAGAATATGTTTAATCATAGGGAAATGTCTATGTCATAATATCTATGTTCATATTAATTCTTGAAGTATAAGTGTCATTATAGGAATATTTATGTGTCATATGGGACTTAGGAATTTTTAATGAATAGACTAGAAACAATTTTTTTGAGAATTTTATGGAGATCATTTAAATTGGATATATTTGGAAGAATGGATTTTGACAACAATCTTGGAAAGCTTATAAAATATTATTTTGATTATTTCAAGGGACTTCACTAATGTTTTTTTGGGATCTGCATACTGAAATGTCTAAGGTTTAAGAGATTTTTTATGAATTTATTTTTAATACAAAAGTTTGTTAGAATACAATGGATCCAATTTTGATATCTATATTTATTTATGGAAGGAGTATATTTATTAAGGTGGATGTTATCCTTATCTGACATGAAAAGGTAAAAGGTAAAATCAGATACAAAATTAAGTTACAATATTAAGAGTTAAAATTAGATATTTTTAAGACTATATCAAAAAAGTTAGAGAGGGTTAAATCATTGAATTTTTATTTGAGATACATTTTATAAATAAAAAATGGTGTGTAATTGAGAATTATAGTTCTTGATGATGTAAATAATATCCAGATGAAAAGTGAGTTCAATGTCATGAATTTGGACGGTTGAAGAAGATGATAACATGTGTTTTTTTATGATCTTATCTTACTGAAATTTTTTTAGATAGCATTGAAGTGTTAAACCAAAATGGTGTAATTTTATTATAATATGGCGATGAAGAAGATTCGAATGGTAGGATCAGTGATCACCATATTGTGATGAGGAGTTGTGGGTTCCTCAAGGTGTGCGAGGGAACTGAGCCTTTAAGGGTATGGTTATAAACCTAGAGGGATAGAGTGGCTGCTCCATTATGTAATCTCAAAATTAGTGATATTTAATACCTATCATGCAGAATCATATTGTCATGCAAGATCCATAAATTATCCTATTTGTATAAAAAAAATTAAAATATCCCATCGCCTATATTTTTAGTGTATTACAACTATGAGGAATAGATAAAAACTAAAAATTACAAAACACTATTATTTACAAGGGTAAATTTTAAATGTCACACCCAGATTCACCGACCACCTCTATGGGTAAATTCCTTATTTGGGAACAAAAATTTTATTGACCCTATTTTTATAGGGTAAGGAAATTTAAAGTCATCATAGACACTTAGAATATCATATCATGAAGTAACAACAAATAATGGCCATGATTTTGAATTAAAATGAATGAGAAACTATAAAAAAACCCCTTTAGAGGTTTTCATGGGTTATATGATATCAAATGGACCATGATTTGTTCTTTTAACCTCATTGAACATAGGTTAGGTAAGTAATTTTTAAGGGTTTCCATTAGACTTGACCCATGTAGAACTAGTGAGTTTCAGTATATCCTCTATCTAGTTATAATGGTATTGAGGTGGGGATTTCTCTCCTACTATCTGGTACCTAACCAGGTAGTTTTACCTTATGTTGAGACTTTTTATTATGATGGATGTTACTATGGATGACGAATCTACAACTAGAAACATTTTAGAAGAGATTCCAACAATATTTTTTGTATATTTTGTTTCTTATGCTATTTTTATGACTCTATGTAATTTTGGCTATGTAAATGTGATGGATTTCACTTTATTCTATGGATGGTTATAGTTGGGATAAAACACCAAATTTCACCACATCATTAATAATGAGGGACTATATGCTGAAGATATTGTATGTTCATGGTCAAGATGCTATTCTTGTGCCAATGATACATAATGCCTATAGGGTCATAGAATATAATTACCATGTGGCCATGATGATGATGTTAGTGGGATATTATTCCCAACTTATTTCATTATCTTGATTGGGACTATATGGACATATTATTGGGACATATTTCCAATGAGTACATGGAAAATAAATGTCCATGTGTCTTTGAGGGTGATGGTAGTGGGCCACTATTCTTTAATATTTGTTATAAACCTTGGAAGTAGGATGTACTAGCTATGGTGTGATTATTCCAAGGAATGAGATGATATAATAGTCTAAGAATAGTTATTTTGAGACATGATTCCCCATCCTATGATGTGGAATGGGACATGGGATGATTTATCCTTTTTTATTAGTACTATGGATGGGGAAACTGTTATATCTCTCAATTCTCATGTTGGGATATGATTCCTTTTACTATATTATTGATTGGAGTAACCGTTCTCACTTATAAAATACTATCATTGGGATTAAATTCCCAAAGATTTTACATGGTTATTTGGTACTAATACCCATGTATTGTTTATTATGATTACATTAGAATGTTATTCCCACTATTCTTACTATGTTATCAGGACATGATGCCTATGTAATGATTGTTATGATATAATGAGATGATATTCACTCTTTATATAACTTGTTTCATAATTACCTTCCATTATTTGATTATATATTTAGAGACAACCCAAACCTAGCTGGTGTAGGTATATTCACACCCAATGGGTTGTGTAGTACCCATGGCTGTGATATATTTATTTATTTTTTCAATTTCCTGATATTTATTATGATCATATTACACTATAGACACAATGTTATTCATTAGATATGTTCATGGAAACCATTACTGGTTTCCTACTATATTATAATCACACCCTACTTGGGAACCCCACAACATGATTAGAATTTATAATTCATGAAACAAGTATGGAAAAAGGAACCACTCTCGATGGTTGATCCATAGATCTGGGTAGTATTTGGGAGACAACACTAGGTGTGAACTCTAGAACAGTTTTATAGTCATCTCATTTTCCCCTTGTTTTGGGTCATGTGTTATGTGATCTACCCATGTGATATCTATTTTATCTCTGTATGACTGTGTGACAGTACAACTACCCACATTGTTATAACATGAGAGTTTTTATTTTTTATTAATTTCACAATTCTATGATGTTCACTTTATTTTTTTAACTTATGGTGACTATTGATTATATTTCTTTTACTATGTTTTATGGATATCTGTACCAATGATGGTATAGTATCTCCACTTATTTCATAGAACTTCACTATTGGCTGGTGGTCTCTCGAATATAGGGAGGGGCGCTTGAGGTATGTGGCACCTAGTCTAGTCATAATATAGGTGAAAGAATCTAGTAATGATAAAATTATCTCCCAAATCCCTATAACTTCATTGTATTATTTTCCTCCTTTAATATATTTTCATTTTTTGAAAAAGGGGGAGAAAAAAAATTAAATTTTCATTCAAGAGGAGAGAATCCATTTCTTGTTATAGGTGATTATTAATGGATATAAGTGAAGAATATTTTTTCCTTTTATGGGGATCAATTAGGTGATGTGTTGGTAGATGATTCTTAAATATGATATCATACTTATGTTTCATGTTTATAACAAATAAAAAGTGGGAGATTGAAGAGACTTGGTGATTCGGTTTATGAGTCTTAGAGTTTGAAGACTTTAAAAAGTGAATTAATAACATATGAGGTTTGTGTTTACATTAATTTAGTAATGGTAAATATTATAATAATATTTAAACCAATATCTTGTGATATCTATAAAAAATTATTTTATCCAATGATATGGTGTTTAAATATATTCTGAAAACTTATTTCTTAAGAGATTTCATTATTGCAAATTGAAGGTGATTTGATGTTGTGTTTATTGAAAATATACTTATAGAAATGTAAGTGAATGTTTAAAGTTATTTTTATATGGAATGTAATGAAGAAATTTTAAGGAATCAAATCCTATTCCATGCTGAATACATGAAAATAGAATAGGGAGCTTTCTAGAAAGGATTGTGAAGAAATCAATGGAAAAACACATTTGAGAAATCTAAGTCTCATGATTTTATACTAGTAAAATATGGGGAGGCCAAAAATGAGTTTAACAGCTTTCCCCTATTCCTGGGTTAGTGTTGGAAACAACCATAGTTGGACTAGTCATAATTATAATAAAATCAAGGGAAGAGATGAAGATTGATTATAAAGAGTGTCATCAGAAACATGCATAGTTGATATCATGGTAAAAAGATTAGAACATTAATTTAACACACATTGAGAAAACAACAAAAACACTAAAAATTTTATGTTTAAGAGAAATATATCTAAAATGTGTAAGTTTACTCTATTTTGTGGTGGTTTAATTGGATACATATCTATAATATAAAAATTTCTTTACAAAATATTGATATATAGAGATTTTTTTCAAGACATAAATTTCATATCTCAATGATGATATAAATAACACACAAAATGTGTCATAAATAACTTATTTTAAAGGTATTTTTAATTTAATTTCAATAATTTATTTGTTTTTGGGATTTACCATGATTTTTTTGGAGGAATGGGTGAGTTTTCATGAATTTGGGCAAACCGTGAGGCCAATTCCAAATTTAAAAATAAATTTTGTTTCCTTTATAAATCCTTCATTTTTTCAACATTTTCTATCCATTCCAATTTATACCTGTTCTACCGTGACCTATTAACACCACCATATTAATTTGGACCATTTAAAAATCTATAATCATGGTGGATTTGTGGTTTATTTAAGAGATTGGGCCCACCCGAAAGCCCATTTCCTGCATTAGAAATATTTTTTAAATTATTTAATATATCTTTCATTTTTTATTTTTTTAGGTTATTCCACATACCTATCGAATTATCTATCCCTAGGATAACCCCCATTATAGGTTTCATATCTTTGTAGCTCATTTGAACTGAGAATTAGGGAAAAACAGTTCAAGGTTTGTCACACCATCCATATTTGAGAAGATAACTTGATTCCTTCACAAATCATTAATTTTTAACTACTTCCACCAATTTTGGTCCCCAAATGATCTCCATAGCCTCAATAAATCCTTAATATCAGGTTTTGTTTCCTGGAGATTCGAAATGTTGTCGATGTGGGGTGATTTATTCATGTTATTTTCATGTAAGTGTTTCTATCTTTGATTTCTTCCATTTCCTTAGGGTTTCCACCCTATTTCTTTGATGTTATTAAATGTAAATAAGTTAGAGTTTGAACCTAGGGTTTGATTTTGTGTCTTTTTGGTGTAATGATGTGGTTTTAGGTTCCTCTTCACTTATTTGTGGTGCAGCAGTGGTGCGGTTGATGTTTCACACCAAGGTTTGAGGGATTTGACACATTCGGTAGGTGGTTCCATGTGTAAAAAATTATTTATGAGTTATATTTCTGTATTTACTCATTCTTCATATTTATAATATTTTATCTATGGTGAAAAAACTGTTCATGATTGATTTGGTTAATATTTTAATTTTATTGTTGCATTTTAGCTTGAAATTGGGTGTTTTTCATGTCTAACACTTGGGGTATTATTTGGGTGTATTTTAGAACATATGAAACTGGTTTACTAAATATTTTTTGTGATACTAATTAATCATTGGTAGGGTCTTGGTGTGACACTGGTTTTGGAATAGGTTTTTAATGTCTTTAAGGTGTAAAACCATGTTTTACTTCTTGAAAGGGATCGTGAAAATGTATGTTTTTTCAAGTGGATCTTTTATGGTATTGTTTGAGGTATTTTTATAACACTTGGGGGTGGTTCAATAAATGATTTTGGGGCTGAAAATTCTATTTTTAATTGGTTTTTGTGTGATTGTTTCCTTGAAATATGGTTTTGAAATGGGTTTTATGTGAAAAGCTTGGGTACACTCCTTGGAATTGTTTTATGAAAGTTTTCAATGGTTTAATGATTTATGTAAGCGGTGAATCCATATTGGTAAACTATTTTGTAGTGTTTATATTTTGAAATGGTACATTTTAAATGTTTAAGGGGATGTTTTTTGATGTGTTTCATCTTGGAAATGATTTATAAAAATGTTTGAAGGATTTACTAAAGTCTGTAAGAGATGTGAAAGTGATGTAGGATGTCTAGTGTGAGTGTGATGTGCAATACGAATTTAGTTTATGAAAAGGGTATTGTGTAACATTTTAGTGGGATTTTATTTGAGTTGGAATATCTTGAAATGGTTTTATAAAATTGTTTAATGGTTTTGTGGAAGTGTTAAAGAAATTTGAAAAGTGTTGTGAGCTATTTTGGTGTGAGTCGGATTTCAAAATAAATTTGAATGAAAAGTGGACCTTTGTTACATGTGTGGTGTACATGTGGGATTTTTGATGAATTTATGATGTGGAAATGATAATTTCATGTGAAAAGTATATTTCTTTACTTTTTGAACTTGTTTGAGCACAAGGGAAAACCCGGGTATCTAGGTGGGTGAACATGTACTAGTATGCCAGTGAATCCTTCGGGTTTGGCCTCAGTTCACTATGAAAGAGTAACAATTAAAACTCTAACTAAACTATGAATATGATGATTAGGGACCACTAGGTTATGGGTATGTTCCATACTAGTGGATCGTGAATGGGAACAAATATTTGTGATAGTTACTCTGACCAAGATACGATGTACCTTGGACCCACAACTAGCTAGTGCCTAGGGGTTATTTCATATTGCTTATGCTCATTAGATCCATTATAATTACCATCAGCATATGGTATATTTGGATGGGAAATTCAATATCATTGGAATTTATTTTAAAAGTGTTGAATCTTTAAATTATCCCACCTGAAAACTGTTTTAATATTTAAGTTGAATCTTTTAGAATTTTTAACTAGCATTATCTATTTATGAAAACTTGCAAGCTTTTTGTATTTGAATGTTTATCACATGTAATATCTTAGTGGTGGTATCCTACTGAGCATTGTATAAAACCCTAGTTACACCCTTGTGTGTAAGTATACTAGGTATTTTTTTTATCACGGGTTGGGTACATTTTTTAGTTCTAGTGGTTTGGGAGTTTAGTAGGTCCTTGGTGGTGATGCCTTGTAGAGATAACTTGAGGGTGGTGCCCCTTGACTTGAGGTGGGTTTCATGGGATGTTTGTTTTTGGTTTTGTACCATTATTACAGTCTTGGAGAGTTTTTTAAACTATGTAATTTGGCTATGATTTTTTGAAAAATATTATTTGCTTTGAAAAATCCAAATTTGTTTTATTGGATTAATTTATTGTTTTATGTTTATAAACTCGGGTAAATCATTCCCAATTCACATTTTATGATACCCAGGCACTTTTTCTAGCCTGTGGGGATTCCCTTCGGTCCTTTCCATGGGTTGGGTTTGGTTCTGGTAATAGTAGAAACTCGATTTGGTTCGTGACAAAATGATAGACAAGGAGTTTCATGTTAAATATTCCGGTCATGTTATTTGGGGAAGAGTCGGGATAGTATAGAGTTAGGATTATCGGGACTTGTTACTATAGTTATAGGTAGTGTGTCTGATCACCACACCTAATGATGAGATTTATGTTTCCATGGGAAGTTGGGATTTATCTAAGTCCTTTGGTTTTCATGGTTTGATGATGATTAGGGGAAATGAAAAGAGATTTGGGTTAATGGTCTCAGTGAGCTCGTAAGGACTAGAAAGCCATGTGGAACTGAGGATATTACCTAGAACACTCTATATGATGCTGAAGGTATTGGAATATGGCTGAAAACCATATGTACAAGTCACCCACTGAAAATAGTTTTCTCTCGCATTGTTTTGTGTTCTATATTTTGGAAATCTTGGAACATTGGTTTTAAAGTGACTTGGTTTTAAGAAGTGTAAAGTTTTTTTGAAATGATTTTAAATTAAAGAGGGAATGGTTTGATTTATGAAATGGTGGAAATGAATTTTTAAATTTTTTTTGAAATGGAAAATGGTGTGCTTAAACCTATTTTGAAAGAATGATCTATATTGATTTTGGTTTGGAAAAAGCATTTCTAATAGTGTTTTCTAAACAATATAAGTGTGTTTTAATGGGATGAGATGTTTTGAAATGGATTTTAATAACTTTAATGTGATTTTTTTTCTAAATGGTTGTTTTTTATGAAAATTTTGGTAAGATTTGAATTGGTATTTTGATCTCGTGGTTAGCGGTTTTGAGAAAAAGGATGATTTGGTTGACCATTTTGGTTTTCAAAATTGGAAAGAATTTTTTCTTTAACCTTTATTATTTACATGAGAAACTAAATGGATGTGGTTATATGGGATGATGGATGTTTGCGGGAATGATTGGATGAGTGCCGTGACAGATATGAGGAGGGTGCCCAGTGTGGGATAGAAATATGCATGTTTGAGGCCCATGGGGTACCATTGGTGGATACACTAACCATTGAACCATTTGTTTTAAAATAAATATTTTTAACGAAAAACATGATTTCTTGATGAATTTTTTGGGATGGTGTATAATATGTGCTTTTGAAAATTTTACATTTTGTGGGATATTTTGAGTCCAAGAACCCCTCCTGTTCGAACCGTGTTTTGGGTTTGTGTTTGGTCAGTAAGATGGATAGAAGGGCCGGTTAGTAGTCTCTTCTAAGATATGATTCAGGACACCTTTACAGTGGTTCCCTTCATGTGTTTGGTTCTTGTTTGTGTAATTTTTTTACCAATGGACCTGCTTGGTTGGGTCCTTGGGTTCTCTTGTTGGATACGGTACACCCCCATTAAGGGTTAATGCACAACTGACGTGCAACTAGGACTGTTTCGCCATTGGAAAATCCTTCAATTGATCAATATAAGGAATATTTTATAGATATTTGTTGATTGAGTCTACACACATTCCTTTATTTGATTTTTGGATCCTATTTTAGTGGGAGACTGCTTGTGGAAGGTTGAAAGAGACCTTAGTTTCCTGAGTTTCCTGATTTGTTGAAGGTGGAAGTGGTGTTGGGTTGTTAGTGTGGATGAGTGTCTCGATGGTGTCTAAGAGGGTATCTGGGTTCTTTATAGTTTCTTTTACGAATAAGTTCGTGTTAAACCACCAGTTCTGGGATTTTGGTCGTGAGAGGCTATTGTGGCCACTTTTTGGACTTGTGTGTTGTTTAGAGACTTCACACAAGAACTCGTTCCATTTATTGTTTATATTAATTTCAATGGTTGTATTCGGTGTCACTTTGTGATGTCATGTGATCGTTTGACTGTAAAGGTGAAGGTTGTGAAATCCTATGAGAGTCTTTGTTATGTTGGGAGTATGTATCCCTGGTAAAAACATTAAAATCCTATGTTTTAGAAGAGGATGTTTATATGATTCCTTTATTTATATTGTTTCTCACCCGAAGAAACAATGTGTGATATGTGTACATCTTCTAAGACCTTGTTTCTGTGAAATGTCATGTTTTGGTAAAGTGAGTTATGGAGTGTGTTATGTCTCGGTGAACCCATCTTGGATTTTAGTGTAGTTGTTTGTAGCACCAAAAGGATAGGTTCTGTTCAGGGGGTTTCTAAATCCTAACTATGATGCCGAAGATGATTCAATCCTTTGAGCTCCAGCCATAGGTCTCAGAGAGAAGATGGCTCATATTCAGGGTAAATCTCAGTGCTGTTCATACCCTTGTACAATGTCCTGTACTCAGTATGAGATATGGGAATAGTTTAAACATCACGTGTCATAATCATTCTTCTATTATTCCCATTCAGTGGGAAGAGGTAGAGGGCCTCGTTCCAAGGTTATCACTCAATGTTATACCTCCCCCCTTAGGTTTCCATTGAGTTTTTGGAGAAAGGAATAAAATTTGGATAGACAGGTTGAGTGTATGGTTTTCACATGGTTAGTTGTAACTATTCCCTAGAAAACCATGCAGATATACGGATCCACACGGTTAGCGCATAGTTTCCCAAACTGTGCGGACTAACTGTGCGGTCATCCCAACTATTTAATTTTAGGGTCTTTTTGTATCGGCCCATGCCAGTCAATTAAGATGGTTGGTTCTTATGGTGGGGAGACCCACCATGGGTCTCATGTATGTTCTTTAGGAAATTTCGAATGGATGTTTACCCTTTTTACTAGGGAGTCCATTCGAGCCTCCCCCTGTTAGTGTCCGGATTCTATCTTGGGAAGAATTTAAGTTGTCTTTTATGGTGGGGAGCCCATTTGTCTCTCCTCGTACCAATAACACAGATTTTTCCGTGGTCTTGGATTGGTAGTAGGTATTATCATTCATAGATATCTAACTAACTACATCTTTATTGGGTGAATTTTGGTATTGGAGAGTTCCCAATGGTATAGTTATAGCAGGGTAAGAGTAACCTTGTTCGATGTTGTTGTTTGTTTGGGTAAATTGCTTAAGTCCTTTTTCAGATTGTGTTTGAGGAGTTTTTATTTGGGATAAATACTGAATATGCTTTTTTGTTTCAAGAAAGTTGTGTATGTTTGGTTTTTCAGAGTATTTCGTCTTTTATTGATCATTGGAGGTGTTTTTTACTTTGGGGGTGAAACCTGGCAAGGGAGTACCTCTTGGTTTCTCAGTTGGGTTTGGTTGTTTCTTTGGCCTTTCTGTGACTTTAAGGGGTGGAATGTTTTCATGTTGGGGAGAATTGTCACATATATAACTTATTTTAAAGGTATTTTTAATTTAATTTCCATCATTTCTTTGTTTTGGGGGCTTCCCATGGTTTTTTGGAGGAATGAGCGAGTTTTCATGAATTGAGGAAAACCGTGCGCCCAAGTCCAGATTTAAAAATAAATTTTGTTTCCTTTATAAATCCTTAATTTTCAAATTTTTTATCAATTGAAATTTTTACACATCCTCCCATAACCTATTAATACCACCATATTAATTTGGACCATTTATAAATCCATAATCATGGTGGATTTGGGGTTTTATTTAAGGGATTGGGCCAGCCCGAAATCCCATTTCCTACTTTAAAAATATTTTTTTAATTATTTCATATCTCTTTAAATTTTTATTGGGTTTTGGTTACTCCACCTCCCTATATAATTCAATATCCCTAGGATAAACCCCATTATCAGTTTCACATTTTTCGAGCTCATTTGAACAATGAATTAGGGAAAAACGATTCAAGGTTTCCCAAACTGTCCAAATTTGAGAAGGTAACTTTATTCCTTCATAAATAATTCATTTTCTACTCTTTCCCACCCATGTAAGTCCCCTAATTACCTAATTATCCTCAATAGAACCTCAATATCAGGTTATATTTCTTGGAGATTCAAAATTTGGTTGATGTAGGGTCATTTCTTCCAGTTCTTTTCAAGTAACTGTTTTTCTCTTTTCCTTATTCCATTTCCTTAGGGTTTCCTCCCTCTTTCTTGATGTTATAAAATTTCCAAAAGTTAGGGTTCTAACCTAGGGTTTTATTTGGTGTAATATTGAGGTTTAAGGTTCCCATTCACTTATTTGTGGTGCGTCGGTGGTGCGGGTGATGTTTCACACCAAGATTTGAGGGATTCAACACATGCGCTAGGTGGTTCCATGTGAAAACTATTATTGATGAGTTAGATTACTGTATTTACTCATTATTCATATTACTAACATGTTTTATGTTGTACTAAAACTATTTATAATTTATTTGGTTAAGATTTTAATTTTATTATTGCATTTTAGTTTGAGAATGGGTGTTTTTCATGTGTAACACTTGGGGAATTATTTGGGTGTATTTTAGAACATATGAATTTTTTTACTAAATATTTTTTGGGCTACCAATTATACTTTGGTAGGGTCTTGGTGTGCCATTAGGTTTAAAATAGGGTTTTTAATGGGTTTATGGTGTAAAATCATGTTGTGCTTCTTGAAAGTGATTTTTAAAACGTGTGATTTTCATGGGGATCTTTTGTGGTATTGTTTGAGGTATTTGTATTAAACTTTGGGAAGGTTTAATAAATGTTTTTGGGGATGATAATTATATTTTTAATTGGTATTGGTGTGATTTTGTCCTTGAAATATGATTTTGAAATGGGTTTTTTGTGAAAATCTTGGGTACACTCCTTGGATTTGTTTTATAAAAGTTTAGAATGGTTTAATGATTTACGTAAGAGGTAAAGCCATATTGGAAAACTATTTTGAAGTGTTTATATTTTGAAATGGTGATTTTTAAATGTGAAAGGGGCTGTTTTTTGTATGTGTTCCATCTTGTAAAAGTTTTATAATTTTTTTGGAAGGATTTACTAAAGTGCGTAAGAGATGTGAAAGTGATGTTGGATGTTTAGTATGAGTCTGATGTGAAAAATGGATTTTGGTTATGAAAAGGGTATTATGTAACAATTTAGTGGGATTTTATGTGAGTTGGAATATATTGTAATGGTTTTATAAAATTGTTTAATGGTTTTGTGGAAGTGTTAAGGAAATGTGAAAAGTATTCTGGTCTATTTTGGTGTGAGTCAGATTTCAAAATAAATTTGAATGAAATGTGGACTTTTGTTACTTGAGTGGTGTACATGTGGAATTTTTGGTGAATTTATGATGTTGAAATGATAATTTCATGTGAAAAGTATATTTATTTACTTGTTTAACTTGTTTGAGCACAAGGAGAAAACCCAGGTATCTAGGTGGGTGGGCATGTACTAGTATGCTTGTGAATCCATGGGGTTTGGCCTCAGTTTCACTTAGGAAGATTAATTCTTACAACTATAACTAAACTATTAAGATGATGATTAGGGACCACTAGGTTATGGGCATGTTCCTCTACTAGTGACTCGTTAATGGGAACAAATATTTTTGATGGTTACTCTCACCGAGATATGAGGTACCTAAGACCCAAAGCTTGCTAGTGCCTAAGGGTTATTTCCTATTGCTTATGCTCATTATATCCTTTACAATTACTGTTTTAATATTGTATATTTGGATAGAAAATTCAGTATCATTGGAATTTATTTTAAAAGTGTTGATTCTTTAAATTAGCCCACTTGAAAACAGATTTAATTTTTAAGTTTCATCTCTTGGAAATTTTAAGTAGCATTTGATAATTATGAAAACATGCAAGATTTTTGTCTTTGAATTTTTATCACATAGAATCTCTTAGTGGTGGTATTATACTAGTAATTGACTCACACCCTACTTACACCCTTGGTTGTATGTAGACTTGGTTATTTTTGTTGTCACAGGTTGGGTACAGTTTTTAGTTCCAGTGGTTTGGGTTTTTAGAAGGTCCTTGGTGGTGATGTCTTGTAGAGATGGCTTGAGGGTGGTGCCCCTTGCCTTGAGGTTGTTTTCTTGGGCTGTTTACATTTGGTTTTGTACCTTTATTATAGTCTTGGTGTGTTGTTTTAAACTATGTAATTCAGTTCTGAATTTATGAAAAATAAAGTTTTCTTTGAAAAATCCAGAGTCATTTTATTGGATTCATTTGTTGTTTTATGTTTATAAACTTGGGTAAATCATTCCCAATTTTAATTTTATGATAACCGGGCACTTTTTATAGACCATGGGGATCATGGATTCCCTTCTAGCCATTCCACAGGCTGGGTTTGGTGTTAGTAATAGTGGTGACCATATTCGTTTCATGACACCATATAAGATAACTATAGGCCTTGTTGAATTTATCACTATAAAAATGATGCGTTTCTGTTTTCATGTGAATAAAAATCCTGGAAATATTCATCCAAACATTCTAGAGAGTTTTATAGAGAGTTTTAGGTTGAATTTTAGGAGAATAACAATAGTGTACATGTCATATAATCTTGTATGTATTTGAAGAGGGAAGAAAAAATTGATTGACATTTTTATACTAATATAGACCATTCTTTTACTTGGGGTTCATGTCAAAATTTCCACCTTATTCGTTGTTCCTAATAAAAGTAAAATAATAATATGGACAATGATATCATAACTATTTCACACCATGTATTATCTACTCATTTAAAAGTTTGTGCAACCCTTGTAAAAACTATTGTGTCATACTTGTTCTATAACATCCAATCTCATGTCATTATTCAGTTTTTTGTGAGAGAATATTCCATAACTGTGGATAGAATATTCCTTTGATAGTTGGTAACCATTGACTCATCCCTATCAATGACATTTTTCTCTCTCCTAGGCCTATAAAAATCCATCATTCCTTTTATACTTATTCAACTATAATCCAACTCATACAATTTCTTGATCATTTTTATAGTAAATTTCATATAAAAAATGTGCATAACTCTTGAATCATTATCTCAATAAACTAGTCTATTTCAAGATCCTATTGTGAGAGTCATTTATACATCACATTTTCCGGTAATGTAATATTTGTGAGAGAAATACTTTCATTAATGTAATTAATTTAACTACATTTCGACTCATGGGTCTTTTCAATATCCCCTTATGTCATTAATATTATCATTCAATAATATAGTCACATCCAATGAATCTTGTTCCTTAAATACTCCTTATGTTCTCCATTTCTCTTGGGATATATTAGAATATCATCTATAAAGTCTATAATTTTTTTTAAATGTAATAATTAAAGACTTTATTCATTAAATATGTTAATATTTCCAGTGAATTTTAATGTCTAAAAGGTACTACAATGAATTCATCATGTTTATATATTATGAAAGATGATATCATCAGTATATCCCACTATAGTAGCTTGAATTTATGAATAAAAATTATACATACACTTTGTATAAGTATTTATCATAACATAAAATATTTATGTTTTCATTTTTTTCACTAAGTTAATTATTATATTATTTATACTGAATCAAAACATATGTTGGAAATAAATCATATAATATATGAATCAAATTAAAAATTATTTATTCACTCATAATTAAAAACTAAAAAAAAATTCTATAAAATAATGTATTACACTTCATAGATTATTTCATACCATGGATGATTACATCCTTTAAGTGTGAATAAATTAAAATGAATTAAGAAATGGAAAATAATAATATCACTACCACAAAACATGCTCTTAATAATGTTGGCCTTTATTAGGGCTAGAAAAAAGTGATGATAATGGTAGTCTTTATCAGTGTGAAAACAATCCCGGATAAAGGGAACCTTTTATCACCACTTTTCTTTCTAGTACTAACAAAATGAACCCTTTACCAACACATATTTTGTAGCACTGATAAAAGATAACCTTTATCAGTGCATTTTTTAGCACTGATAAAGGGTGTCCTTTATCAGCGTTTTATGTTTAGAATTGATAAATGACACCCTTTATTTGTGATTTATTTTTAGTTCCAATAAAGGAATCCTTTATCAGTGTTTTTTTAACTCATAAAATTATGAACAAAATTAAATAATTATATATATAATAAAAAAAGAATTTATTAAAATAATATTAAAATATTTATTAATTAAATAATTAATGATAAAAATGAATAAATCGATTATATTATATATAATTTATAAATTGTATGAATTAAATATATAGATATATGTAAAAAAATAGAAAAATAAAAATAAAAAATAAGTAAATTGAGAAAAATATTTATCATTTTATGAATTAAATAATTATTCATATTGTTAATAAATAGTATATATTATATATATATATATATATGAATGTATATAAATATGATTTATACAATAAAAAATATTATTTATGATTTACATTAAACAATAATATATTTAGTTAATAATGTTTTATAATTAAAATTTAATATGAATTAAAAATAATGACGAATTCCATCGAGTAATGGACATAGTTGAATATCCATTTAATTTTTAATTTAACATAAATCAAATGTATTATATTGATTTCACCAATAAGTAATTAATGCATATTTTTATAGACACATAGAGAAATACGTTTTTGGGAATTTAGTCAATTTATCTTATTATATATATATATATATATATATTTATTTACTATGTTTTAATATTTTCAATATTTATTCATATTTATTTCAATATATATTCATTATTTGTAATGATTTATATTAATCAAACTTATCTATATTTTAAATATTTTACTCATTTTTAATCTCCAATTTTAGTAATTTTTAATATGCATGCACGTATGATTAAATATTAATTAATAATGTTAAAAATACATTTGTAAATAAATATTTATAATAAATATATTTATAAATTTATATTACTAATTTTATACCTTTATAATTATAAATAGAAAAATAATATTTGTCCAATTTTTTTTATAAAATTATAAATTTACAATAACTTTATTAATATAATGAATATATTTTCTATTTATAAATAATTATATATACATATATATATACACATATAATGATAAAAAAATTATTTTTTAAAAGTATTTATATAAATATAAATAAATAATTTTATATTCAAAGAAGAATGAAAATATTTTTTTTAAAAAAGTATTATTATAAGTATCATAATTATATATAAAATTATAATTTGTTTAAAAATATTTTGATTATAATTCATTATAAGTATATATCATTACTTTTTTAGCGATTATAAAAATATAGATTTATCTATGCTTGAAGGTGTTGACAAAATAAATCTTTATCAGTGCAAAAAAAGAAATGATAATGATTCTTTTTATTAGTGTTTATTAACATAGAGATGATAAAAGGTATCATTGTCAATAATTTTATTAAAGCCCTGATAGAAGTTTCACTATCTATTTTAATAACCCAAACCATCATGAACCAGTTCACGATATCCAAAGATCTCTACAGAAGTGACATGATATTGGCACTTGTATTTGTCTAATCCATGCTCAAATCTAGGCAAGAATCAAGGATCCCTCTATTATAAGGGTCTAATCAAAGGCTCAAGTGGTTCAAGGGTTGAATGAAACCAAAGATCAATCAAAATATAGATTATTTGATATCTCTAATTTTCCTCAGTTATCCACTGAATCTTCTTATCTTGAATCCATGTATCCCATCATGTCCAGTTACACTATTCTATAATAAAACAACAAAATATTCATTGTTTTTTTCTTTTGAATGAGGTATGAGATTTTTGAAGAATCCTCTGTAGTTTATATTAAAACAAGTATTAAATATTTTCACTTAAAATCGATATATGTATCCTCTTTGATCACTATGTTGTTTTATTCTTTGTTTTTATTTTTTAAACATCAAATAAAAATAAAAATGCATATAAGTGGACCCAATAACAGATTTCTAGAAAAGGTTCACACTGAATTAATGAAAAAAATATAATCCATTTTTTTATTCATATGTTATAAATTGGAGTATTGATCAATGGTTTATCTTGGACTTCCTCATTATTTTATGTGTTGCATGTCCTGATTTCATGTTACTGGTATGCTGTACACAAATATTAGTGAGAGCGTTTGAGTTTTTCTAGTGAGTTTTTCTACCTAGAAGAAGAATAATAAATACTCCCCAATAAAGTTAGGGAGATTAAACATTTTATTTTGATTTTCAGATTTTAATTTTAAAGATTTTTTTTCTATTCTACAAACTTATTTTGATAATGTTATTTGTTTATAATTATTATCTTTGAAAGAGATTAATTAATTAATTATTTTAAAATGATATACTTTTTAGAAGGGAATTTATTTTCTTATGTCAAATTTTTATTCTAATAATTTTTATTATATAATTTTTATTTATTATTCAATAAAATAATTATCTTTTATTAGTTATTTATTCGGATTATGATATTTCAATTGATTAATTTTTCATTATGTAAAGACTTATATTTGTTCAAAAATAATTAAAATGTTAGGTAGATATATATATTCTATGTAGATATATGTATATGAAATTATTTTCAAGTTATTAAAATTTTTAATTTATGGATCATATTTACTTGAATATTTCTATTTTTAAAATATAACATAAAATAAAAAAATTTCTTATTTTTGTTATTTGGATTTGATTTTTTCAAAATATTTGTCTATATTACGAACAAGAAAAGTTATTATTTTACACCTCTAAAATAAATAAAATATATTATTATTTTATTTTTATTATTGATAGTAAGTTTTAAATAATTAAAACTATCATGTCATATGTGAAAAATGAATATAAAATCATGAAGTCCATTTTTAATATAAAATATAGTTATCATCATAACTTATGACAGAACATTCATGCACTAGTTTAATTATTCATGTACATGTATGTATTTTGAATTAATCATTCATTTATGACATCATCTTATTATGCATGCACTAGTTTTATTAGTAATGTTTTTTTGAGGTATAGTAGGGTCCCGGTACCAATATTCCATGACATTTACCTCTTTATAAAAATCAACTTTTGAAAACATCAACTTTACATCAGTCAATGTTATCATTGGTTTGGAATATTCCATTGAAAATCACTTGGGAACCACTTTTTCTTATTTTATTAATAAATTAATGTGACATGATTTCCCGAATTCACCTATAAACCAAGGAAAATGTTTCACCAATAATAAAAATCTCGATATAATTCCTGAAATGATCCAAAAAAATTTGTATTGTTCTTTGTACAACTCTCAAATATTATGTCTTCGATATATATGAGTACAAAAATACTTTTATTATTCTCTTTCTCTATATAGATGGTGGGATCAACTGTACCTCTCTATAAACCAATATTTCTGAGGTATTGATCAAATCGTAAACACCAGGTCCTCAATGAGTTATTTATCTTATATAAATAATTCAATAATTGGCACACCATTCTCTCATTTTCATCCATAATAATCTCTCTAGTTTCTCAATGTCAAATTACCCCTTAAGAAACCCATTGAGGAATATATATTGACATCCATTTGGTATACATTTTACTACATTTTCATTAAAAGTGACAAAAAAATTCAAATAGTTTCTAATCGGGCTTTGGGAGATTAAATTTATCATAAATATAAATTCACTTGACTTAGTATTTCCCATTTCACACTATCGATTCATTATTTTAAGTCACTTTTCCATAGTCAATGAGTTTATTACTGAACACACACTTGGTTCTGATAACATTTCTATCCTCTAGCCTTAAAAAAACTTCCGATGTCACATTTCTCTTTTTTGGATCAAGATCCTCATGCATATATTTGATTCAATTATCATCCTTGTCATTCCTCTCCAAATGATTTAGGCTATATATATGAAAACATGAGGTTTTTTTGTAGAGTCTTACTCCTTTCAGTTTTCACCAAAACCGTCAGATCACCAATGACATTCTATTAATTGATTTCATCATTTCTTGTATTTCTTATAGTTGATAATCACTCTTCATTTTCCTCACCATTAATTTCTTATTTTGAGTCTACCTCATCCCCATGCTATCCCCCATATACCACTAAATTTAAAATCAATTTCCTCTAATGTTTTATAATTATTTAAATTATAAACAATCTACCCATTATAATTAGTAAAAAATATCATTCAATTTTATCTTTTCATCATAAAAACATCTCAACCTATCCTTTTATGTCATTATTTAATTGTTTCATTATATAATATGATCAAAGTTTCATTACCATAGGTAAATTTCCTCTTTCAGCAATGTTTTCATAGTAAAATCACTATCTATATAATTAATGTATGGTTCCATATTTATGTTTTTTTAAAAGATGATGCCTTGGCCCAAAATGACCAAATAACAATTGTTATCAAAAGAAAGTTTACGGGAGTCTAAAATAAATGATCATATTATGATATTTTTCATGTAAGGAAATAAGATCAGTGGGGAGGTCTTCAAAGTAGGTGATGTCATGATTTACTCCCATGTTGGCCAGGCCATCTGCAACCTTGTTTTCTTCTCGATAAACATGTAAGATGATATAGTTGATATCTATCAGAGAACAGTTTCATTCCATATATCGGGTAGTAATCTACCACAAAAGATTTGGTATGCCATTCCCAATCACTTGCACGATGGTTTTCGAGTCACTTTCAATCCATAGATTGTTCTAACCAAAGATCTTGAAGAAGGAAATAAAATGTATGAAACTCATCATCTAAACTTCAATAGAGGTGGAAACTCCACATCTACCCATGAAACATCCAAGGATCTAACTGAGGTTATTCCTGAAGATAGAACCACACTCCGCAGGGCCTGAATTTCCTTTATAGGTTCCATAAATATTGATTTTGATCCATCTAAGAAGAGGAGCTCTCTAGAAAACCTCTAGAGTGCAATGAGGATGACAGAAATTTCCATTAATAAGTAGACGTCGTAGGATTACAAAGTCAACAATAATGTTGTGGAAATGTTCCTTTTGCATCAATTCAGCTTCATGTATTGTAATAAGAATTCTCATCTGACATTCATTTTGATTGAGCGAGTAATTCTAATGAATAATTGCACTCATATCATACCATATAACATGGTGAATCTCTAAAACTGTATCTAGAAAAAGGTTCTTGATTTGTTGAAAGACTTCCATTTCTGCACATTTTTTTATTTGAGTTTTGACGGAGTTAATAATCAACCATGTGAAGTAAAAAATTTCAGAAATATAGTTAAAATGATCAGAAGTAGTAGAACAAGAATGAAGGAGGTGGTTAGCATCTTCTCTATGTTGATTACTAATTTTTCACTTAGAGGAGAGATGGATTCCAAAATATTGAAGGAAAACATCTATGGGAAGTCTGTTGTGAGAAAGTCCCTAGATGAGATTGAATCTTTAAGGCTTTATCCAAGGATTTTTAAAATGTTTTATCCAACTGTAATAACTTTCTAAGTTACATAAATAATAATTATAGAAATATTTTAGTTACTCATACCACTGTGAGAATGTTCCCAAATTAAAAAAATCATTAGTTTATGCAAAAGAGTAGTTTTGAATGACATTCAGAATAGTATCAGGGAGGTGATCAAGTTGAGACTTTAGAATTTCTCTAATAGAGAAGTTATCATTTTCAAGGGTTTGATAGGGTGATGTCTTAGAAATTAAAGGTGTTCCTGTCCAGTTATCCAGCCAGAATTTCATGGAGGATTCTCTAGAGACCATCCATCTTGAATTATCCATGATACTGGAGATAGATTATTTGATAGATGTCCATATGGAAGAGTTATGGAAATTTGAATTACCCATCTTATGTTTGTTAGGAAATATATTTTTGAGGAAGGTAATAACTTTAGAGTATTGTGAAAAAGGTTCCAAGTGATTCTATCTTGAAGGGCTTCATTAAAGTACTTGACATTTTTTAAGCAATACCACCTTTATCAATGGGATTGGAACAAGTTGACCATGAGATAGTCACAATATTTCTTTCTAGAATATTACCAGTCTAGATGAAATTATTTATAACAATGTTCTTTTTCTTTGATAAGACCAACATTCCATTTATATACCATCATGGAGTAAACCATCATGGATAAAATAGTTGATTTTACAAGGCATGTCCTACAATCCATTAAGAGAAATTTACCTATTCAAGAAGAGAACTGGTTTAGAACTTGTTCAACTATAGTCCCAATATGGAAAGAATTGGTTCTACCCCAAAATATGGGAAAACCAAGACAATTGAAAGGTAAAATACCTTCTTTCATACCTAATTCACTGATAATGTTACATTTTCTACTAGGATGAAAGTTCCTCCCAAAGAAGATGCAAGATTTGTTCTAACTAATGGTTTGAATAGAAACCTATTCATAGTGTGGGAGCACTATTTTGAGGTTAAGAATGTTTATTTGATATCCTTAAAGGAAAATAATGATGTCATCAACATAGAAATAGTTGGTAGTAGCATTAAATTTCCAAGGGACATGGATGGGTGTCAGCTAATTTTGGTCCACCAAATGGGTATTCAGAAAAATAAGAAAGTCTTCCAATATTAAGAAAAGAGTGGCAGAGAGGGGGTCACCTTTCCTGACACCTTTGGTGCATTTAAAATATTCCTTGGGAGATCCATTGATCAAAGTGGAGATAGAATCTAAGTTGAATATAGTTATAATCGTAGTGATAAAAGAGGAACTAAAACTAAATCCTTTAAGAACCTTGAAGATAAATATCTAATCCATGGTGTGAAAATATATATTTATGTCAAGTATAATAAAAATATTACCCCACTTGTTATCTTTATTCAATTTATTGACTCACTTAGAGGCATGACAGATGCATTCTTGAATGGATCGACCCTTGATAAAACCAAATTGGTTCCAGGAGACAATTTTGTCTGTGATAGTTTAAAGTTTGTTTGTAATGATTTTTGTGATGATTTTATAAAGAGTGTTAATAAGAGAAATTAGACTAAAAAGGTGAATCTCATAGGAATTTTTCTCTTTTGAGATCAAGGTGAGAAATTGGGCATTAAGCACATGAGGAAGCACACCAATGGAAAAAATGATTTTACAAGTTGACAAACATCGACATGAATCACATCCCAATAATATTGGAAGAAACCATTATTAAATCTATCAGGACCTAAAGCACTATCAAGATTCAGACTAAATATAGTTTCTTTGATTTCATGATCCAGTAGAGTGTTTCAAAGGATAGTGTTGTCCTCTTCAATGATCTCTACCGGAATGACCTCAAGAAAGATGTCTTTATTGATAAGAGGACCATTGAAGATGGATTCATAGTATGAGACTATATGATTAGAAATGTTATCTTCATTGTCAAGAAGCTTGTCAATATACTTTAGAAATGTTAATGACCAGCAATACATCATGATTATTTGAAGAAAATTAGAGAATATAGTATTTCTATCACCATATGATAACCATTTAACATTAAATGTTTATTTGCACATATTTTCTTTAAAAGTGATCAAAGAGTTGAGTGTAAACGTGATGTTTATTTCTTGAGTTGTATTAGTTTTGAGGCCAGAGCTTGTGTTATGGTGATCTTATTGTTTTGATACAGTATGAAAATGATCCATAAGTTATTTGTGACATATAGGAATCAGCCACATTGCAATCTGATACACGTTGTTACTGTTATGACTAAATGTATCCATTACAAGATTAAAAATCAATTTTTTTATTAAAAAGTATTACTCACTAAAAACCAAGAAAACACACTTGTATTGCCTTCATAATTCACGAAAATTATTGATAATTAATTTTTTATATTTAGGAATCAGTATCACATCAGAACGACATACGATGTGATCAGTATGAGTCAATGTGTGGGTTTCCTGTTTAAAACAGCATTTTAGTAAAAAAGGGAATTGGCCTACTCAAAAGTGAGGAAACAAATTTGTATTTGTTTTATACTTTAGTAAAATGTTTTATAAGTCATTTGTGATGTGTAAGAATTAGTTTCACAAAAAACTAATACACAATGTGTCCGGTATGGATCAATGTGCCTCTTATTAGTTTAAAATCGTCATTTTAGTTCAAAAAGTGTCAGACACTAAATATTGAGAAAACATAGTCAAATTGTCATTATAATTTTTTAAAATAATTCAGAAGAAAGGTTTGACATGTAGGAATCAGTATCACATTAAAAAGATACACAATGCGACCAACATGAGTCAAAGTTCATGTTTCCAGTTTAAAATGGTATTTTTGTAAAAAGGAAAAATAACCTTCCCAAAACTATGAAAACACATTCATATTGTTTTGATACTTTTCTAAAAGATCCATAAGTAATTTTTAATGTGTAGGAATCATCCAAACTTCAATCTGATCCATGGTGTGTCCGGTATGACTCAATGTGTCCATTATCAGTTTAAAATCAACATTTTAGTTCAAAAAATATCAATCACTAAAAGCTGACAAAAAAACATGAACTATATTTATAATTTATTAAAATGATTAATAAGTAAATTGTGACATTTAGGAATCAGTATCATGTCAAACTGACACATGATGTGACAGGTATGAGTCAAAGTCTATGTTTCTAGTTTAAAATGAAATTTTATTAAAAAGGATAGATGGCCTACTCAAAACCATTAAAATGTATTAATATTGTTTTGATACTTTAGGAAAATTATCCATAAGTCATTTTTGATGTGTAGGAATCAACTGCACCTGAATTCTACACACAATGTTTTTGGTATAACCTAATCTATCTGTCATCAGTTAAAAATCGACATTTTAGTTGAAAAAATGTCCCTCACTAAAAACTAATAAAACACATTTGGATTATCTTTATAATTTATTAAAATGATTCATTAGTCATTTTTCATGCTTTGGAGTCAGTATCATGTCGAACAAATGCACAATGTGACCAGTATGAGTCAAAGTGCATTTATCTTGTTTAAAATGACATTTTAGTAAAAAGGACAAATGACCTACTCAAAACCAAGAAAACACATTAGGATTATTTCAATAATTTATGAAAATGACTTATAAGTCATTTGTGATGAGTATTAATCATTCTCACATCAATCTAATTCATGGTGAGACTAGTATGACTTGTTGTGTCGGTTATCAGTTTAAAATCAACATTTTAGTTCAAAAAGTGTCACTCACTGAAAACTAATAAAACAAAATCAGATTGAATTTATAATATTTTAAAATGATTCATTAGTCATTTTTATGGGTATGGATCAGTATTATATAAAACAAACACATTATGTGACCGGTATGAGTAAAATTGTGTGTTTTTAGTTTAAAATAACATTTTAGTAAAAGAGACAACTGACCAACTAAAAACTAAGAAAAAACATTCATATTTTTTTTGATAATTTAGTAAAATGACCCATAAGTATTTTATAAGGAATAAGAATCATCCTAAACTCAATCCGATGCATGGTGTGAACAGTATGACTCAAAGTTCATATTTTCAATATATAAGTATCATTTTAGTTTAAAACGAGCATCACATTTCCAAAACTGAAAAAAAACCTAGATGTTTTATCATAAATCTATATAATATATCTTAACTAATTTATTTATCATTTTTATAATATACTTATTTAGTTAATTTTTAAAGAGATAATTCTTGGAGATGAACATGATTTGGTTTGACATGAAATAATAAACCATAACTCAATCTGATACACAAAGTTCCATGTATGACTCAAATTTTAATTTAAAATTAACACTTTATATTAGTTTAATTATTTATATTATTACTTGTATAATAATTATTTTCTTACAATGGTACCTTTTTTTTTCTCAAGATGTGGTTATGATCAAAATATGAAGGAAGACTATTGTTTTTGAATGTATGTAATAATTGGTAATTGTGTAATTGTATAAAACAATGTTTGAAATGCGTATAATATAGTTTTTTTCTTTGTATTTGTGTTGTAAATTTTATTTCTTTTAAATTATATATTTGTACTTGATTTTTCTAATTTATTATTGTTGTTGGAGCCTCAGTGATCTGTTACAACACACTACAATATAATACTTTATCAACACTTCTAAAATCCCAGACAAATGTTCCATTTATGACCACATTTATAAGCGCTCAAAAATGAAATCTTTGTCAACACTTATATAATCATTGATAAAGGACCCTTTCTTAGATCCTTTAAAAGTACTAATAAAGGATCCATTTATCATCACTTTTTTATCCATTATAAATGAATAGGTATTTTAATATCACTCTAGTAGTAAGCACTTGTTTATCACAAATAAAGGCCATTTTAGCACTTCTAAATACCTGTTTTATAGTAGTGTATTTTTATAACTAGAAAATATCATGGATCATTTTCACCATTGAGAATCATCATTAGTAAAAAAAACCTATAATAAGAAAAAAATAATTAAAGGAGAAACCAGGTTATAAATTCCTAAATGAAAACTATAGGAATGAGAAATGTACTTTTTCAAGTAATAATTTAATGAATTTAATGAATTTATAGGATTTAGTGGGGGTAATATAGACATTATATGACCTTTATTAAAGGGTATACAGACTTTGGGTATAATACTAGGAAGCATCTTACTTGTTGGGAATTATTGGTATATAGTTAATATTAAAAAAATCTCATTTAGAAGATATTATATATATATAAATTAATATAAATATAATAAATTATATTATAATATAATTAAAATATAACAATTAACTTGGGAAAATACCCTTGATTCTAATGAAACAGTTTTTATGAAATACTTATTTTTGTTAAATTTATTACTTTTAAAGAATGATATCAATAATATATATCTATAAAATTATAATAATGATTTATAAAATAAATTAATAACATTCAGGAAATAATTAAAAAATATCTAAAAAATGTTTTTAGCTCAGTAGAGGTTTTTTAGTACAGCAGTGGTTGCGGAAAACCACAACTATGTTTTATATCAATAATTATTTTGTGATATTTTTTCAATTTTCTCATTAAAAAATAATTTGTAGAAGGTGTTTTAGTTTAATAGTGGTTTAGAAATCCACTAATGATTTTTTCTTAATTAATATCATTTAATCATAGTTTATATTACCGCTATTAAATTTTGTTCCACATTTAGCTGTGATTTAAAACATTTCACTAATTTTTTCCCCAAGTGATTAAATTTAATAGTAGATTATGTAAATTGACAATGAATATGGTATATTTTTCAAATTTTATTTTATACTTAGTGGAGGTTTCAACCAATTTTACTAAGTTATTGGTTGTTAAAACTGCCGAGACATATTTAGTAGTATTTTAAACCACCTTCAAATATGGTATAATAGGAAAATAAATTTGTCTTAGTATCCCTAATACACCCACTCATAAAAAACCCCCCAAAACTATCTTTATTGTATAACATAATAGTAATTTTTCCCTAATTTAAGCATAAAATAAACATTATATAATATAAAAATATAATATTAATTTTAATAAAAAAATTAAGTTAATTGGCAATAAAATATGTTTGTATTTTTTCAAAAACATCAGTTCCCCTCTATAGAGGTCTATCCATATAGGTCATGATGATCTTAACCACCTTCCCCAATTTATACCTCTGGTTACTATATTCAAATTAGTTAAATTAATATTATAAATGAACATGTTCCAAAAATATTAAGCAGTTAACAGTGAGACGATCCCAAAAAATATATACCAATAAAAGACTATCCATATATTAATAACTATTCAATAAAAACATGAATATTTTTACATCATTAATAATTTTTAATGTATATATGAACATAAGTTATTTTTTTGTGTCTTATAAACCCATTGGAGTTTAAATTATTCAAGGAGTTCTCTCTTCAGTTCATTTCACTCATCCATGATCATTGACCATCTATCTAAGATTAAAATCACAGTAAAACCTTGGGTAACTGATCCCATCATACTCTAACACTTATCTTAACTCATATATATTTTTCTAGGAAATCCTAACCTATTATGTTTAATGTTTTTATAAGTTAGGGTTTATAAACATTTAGGGGTTTTTGTTTTCTTTGTTGTGTGAGTATTCATGGGAGTCCCAATATTATCTGAAATGGTGTGTTTCAATCAATTAGTTGTTTAAAGGTATGTTGTTCTAAATATGATTTATTTATTATTCCTAAAACATTTTTATTAGTTATTTTACCAAAAATAGTTTGATTTATATTTTTTAAGTGATTAATTTGGTGTTTGGGTGCTATGGGTTGAAAAAATTGAGTTTTTCATGGATTAAGATAATTATTTTGTATCTATTATTTATGGATTATTGTTCTATGGGTTATAAAGGAATATTTTTTTTGAGTAAATTGGGAGATCCACATAATTATATATTCTCCCATGTTTGGTTAAAACCATTGAGTTTAATGTGAGTCTCCTTTTATCTAAAGAAGTTTTTAAGGGATTAAGGTCATGTTTGGGTGTATATGAACCCAAATTCAAAGAGGGGGGGAGGTAGAGCAGGTAATGGTGCCATATATTTACTGTATTAAAATTAATCAAACACCATTAAAAAATAATTACCTACTACATGTGATATGATACGAGGTAATCCTAAAAAAACACAATAGAATAACATTAAATCAAGAAAAATAGAATCAATATAAAAATAACATAAATGAACCTAGAAACAGAAAACAAAACAAAATATATTTATACTAACTTCACATGGAAATATAAAAAACTAAATAAATATAATTTAATCAAATATATTCAACAAAATTTAGCATGTCCTAGGATACCATTATTATACTTGAAGTATAAAAAATAAAATTAAAGCAATTCCACCGATCAGAACATAATTAAAATAAATAAAATTAAATTTTAACAAACCAATTAGAACTAACCTAAATGAACCAGTATTGGACCACTCCAAACAAAAAAAATTGAATAAAACAAATAAAAATTAAATAAACTTGATCAAAACAATAATAATTTGACATAAATAAAATCAAACATAATTAAGATAAAATGTACATAGTATAATAGAACTATACTAACTTTAATTTAAACAAGTTATTATAAAATGAAAAAATAGATTTGATCTGACCAAACTTAAGGTAAAATGAATAGAATCACCTATCACAAACCAAAACTTCTTAGATGACACTCACCCAAACCAATTCAAACTAGACCAAAATAAATTAATTATAAGTAAACTGAGTGAAACCAAATATAATTATTCATGTATTCATAGAAAGAATATTGAATGTAGAATCAATAAAATAAATTTCATGCTTTATAAATAAAAATGAGATAAAAAAAATCCTTTATGGTGGTAATATCTATGTCAAATAATTATTATTACGTAAATAATATTTCATATTTAATGATTAAAATTTCAATGAAAAAATTTTAAAGTGATGAAATATTCTATCTTTATTCAATAAAACTATTTTAGTGTGTTTAAAATATAATCATTGTGGGTAGATAGGGAGTTGAAGTTATTTCTTTAAAATATTATAAAAAAAGGAACAAATCCGACCCTAACTAAACTAAACCAAATAATATATGATTTTTTTCATTATGTGTTTATACATGTGCTTCAAATGAGTTTACAAGGTAGGTGATAATGTGTACCCTATGTAGCATTAGTAGATTGAATCTCCTATAATCTTGGTGTACTCTTGGTATTTCGAGTAGAATGGATTTCTTATACAATAGAGCCACAACCATCTTGAAACCTCTTCTTTCACAACATTTATATAATGTTTTTTAAAAAATAACTCAATTAAACCTAAAATTCAATTAGATGTCTTTACATTCATATTTATAAAATTTAATATAAAAAAATTCTACGTATTACATATTTTTTCAGATTATTTTTTCTATTAATGTTATTATCCCATTTCATTTTGAACATTACTTCATCATCACCATCTTCATGTTCACCCTCCATTTCAAGACCGACGTTTTCAATATTGAATAGGACAAACAATTCAATGTTATTTTATTAAGGGGTTCCTATATAAAAAATCATCCACTTTTATCACCAATATCATACATGTATCTCAGTTTCATGTGGATAAGAACACTCTAACATGTTGGTTCAAATATTAATTTTTAAATAAATTTTTATATCACAATACACACCTTTTTTGTTTTTTGTTTTATCCTATTATGGTGTTCATATTTATTTTTTCTTAGTATTTTGAGTTCCTTGGAGAAGTTTTTTTTGATCTACTTTTCTTAATCAGAAGGAACATTCCAAGAGTAATTTTATCAAAATATATGGTCTAAGTATGTTTCGTTTATCAAATGATATATATATATATATATATTAATTTTTTCGGAAATTTTTCCTTTTTTTGTTATCTAATGAAGTCCTAAAATTTTACTATGACACTTCCACAATAGAAGAAAAATGAATATAAATCCACCAGAATAAGATACTGAAGCTTTTAATGTAGTTGAAACATAACATGAGAATCATTCAATTTGAACATTGGATATAGTTATGTTCTACATGCCTAAATAGCATCACAAGTCTGATGTGAAGAAAAAAGGTTGAAAAAATTATTTGAATGTTGCATACATATTGATGACAAAAACATCACATTGGCTTGAGTGTTTCCATTTGTAATATTCATAGATACTTTTTGATTAAGAGCAACTCTTTTTTTGGTTCTCTTATAAATTCACTTATGATATTTCCATTTGTTTTAGTTATTGTTTTTATATATGATATCAAGGGATTTTGGAAGGAATAAAGAGTTTCTTCCAATACATGAGATCAAGGGAATGAAAAATAAAGGCAAAATTTGTTACTTCCTGGAATATTTATGGATTCCATAGATTTAGAAGATAGACCTACCAATATTTGTTTAATCCGGGATACATAACATTGATTCAGGAAACTTCTTTTCTATTTTTGGGTTAAAGTGAATCCTACACTTAGTTAAGATGTTGTATGTTTTTATTATATTTTTTTAAAGGAATAAGATATATCATTTTCTAAATAACTTTGTATGTTATATCTATTTGATATATAAGTTTTGATTTATAATATGAACATGTGTTTCTAAATATTAAATTACATAGTTTCTATTTTATACACCCATCAGAAGAAACACATTCCATTTATCAAAAAAATATAGTTTCATTTCTTATCTTTACACATGAATTCATTATTTTGATAATAAAAGTGTGTTAATTTTTTAATAGTTTGAAATAATACAATACACCCCCGTTTTATTATATCTCTAATAATTATTAGGAAAAAATTGGTATCATTGAAGGTATTTACATTTATTCTTTTAGTAAATGTGTGGTAGAGAAACATTTTTTTTAATTTGGAATGTTTATCTATTACCATGTCAGAAAATATAAGTTCTAGAAGACAAAAAATATTTTATGGAGTGGACTATATTTACTAATATGATCTTTTTATTGATCTTAAGATCAATACTGGGGTAGATAACATTGTTATGCTGACTAGAATTATTATATTTTGGATAAGGAAGATACACATTTTAGTAGAGATGAAAAAATGAATATCAATTAAACTGTAATATTTGGAGAAATATTTTCTGCTTAATGATAAGAAATATCATCAGTCATATATCTTCTTGTGTAATAAATAAAAGTGTACATATAAAGTTGGTAGTAATATTTTTTGGAACATAAAAGGTTTTAGAAACCATTAGGGATATACTTTATGTCAATTATCAAGATATTTATTTATTACCTAGTGAGTCTATTTCCAAAATTTATTAAAGATTTATAACCACTATGAATGGATTGAAGTCACTTGGATAGAATGAATTATTATATGAACAACTTATTGTGATGATCATTGATTTCATTCCTAAAGAGTGAGAATTTAAGGGAAAAACCAAAGACACCACAAAAAAATTGAATAATATAAATCTTTATGATCATATGTGAAATCTTATGAAATGTGAAACCATGTTGTTGAGATATGATGAAATTGAAAAAACGAAGAATGGGGAATATTTTGAATCGCCTTATAGAACAAATAAATTTAGAAAATTTTTTGCTAGTGAAATTTATTTGAAATAAATAACGTTTAATAGAAAATTTGATGTTGAGTTGGGTTGAAATACTTTTGAGTAAAGTGAGAATAAACTTCTCTGTTTTCAATATGGAATAAAAATATTGTTGGAATGATGTATTTAAATTATTTGTATAGAAATAATTATAAAGAAAAAAGAGAGAATAAACATACATCTGAATTTATTTTATATGAATGAAAGAAACTATAGAATATTTGACGTAACTTTTCAAGGTTTAAAGGGAAGGAAATAAGATCAAATATATATTATAAAGGAAAAGAAAAGAAATTTTTTAATGTTATGTACACATAGAGTGTGAGTCATGGAGATATATCATCAAAATGTTCTTCAGATGGAAGTAATAAAAGTCAAAAAGTTTATGGTTCCTATAATAATATTCCAATGAATAATAGATACTATATTGCTATGGTATCTACTGAATCCCATTATAATTTCATTTTGAACACAAATTATTAAGATACTTCACTTGATAACTATTTTTAAACTAATTAATAAGGATAAAACATTATTTCATCATAAGATGAGGATAATTTTATAGCATTTGTTTAAGTGAAAAAATATAAGACAGTTTTTGAGAAAAATAATTAGAAGGCAATGAAATACATTGATTGTTCTAATAAAGATATTACTAAATATAATAGTATAATTTATAAAAATACATTGAAATTTATAAACCTATATTAGAGTTAGATAAGTGATCTAGTTCTAAATCAACTCACGAAGATCCATTTTTTTGTAACCCTTAATTCTATGATTCTTAGATTTAATAAACCACTATCAAATTTTAATTTTGGGAAAGATATTTTTTATATTTTTTATAGAATATTAAAACCATGTAAAAAAAGTATATAATAGGATTCAATTTACATAATCCAAATTTATAATAAAATTATTTTATTTCTAAAAGTCAATTTTTTTGTATAAAATGTCTAAAGTATGTAACTACAAGAACAAATATTCCTTAAATAATGTTCAATATTTTGGTCTATATAAATAAAATATTTCTTGAGATTTATAAAATTAATAACTTAATACAGTTATAAAAATGTTTCTTCCTAATGTTTTTTTCTAATAATTCTAGACCAAAGTACATTTGGGTACCAAAACCATAGTTTTGAAATTTTTAGGAAGGATGAGTGCCAACATATGGAAAAATTGGTACATAAATAAAAAGTGTTTGTTCCAAATGATTAGAAATACAATTTTCTTCTTCATTTTTATGAGTTGAAAGTTGAAAAAAAAACATTTGAAGCTAATTATAAAGGAGAATTCATCGGTTCTGGTGATGTTGAGTTTCTTAATAAGGCTTTAATTTAGAATGTTTTATTTTTTTATATGACATAAGCACAATCTTATCAGAATATCTATGTTTTGTGATTAATGACATCCTGTAAACATTAGGAATAATAAATGAGCTATTAAATGTTTAGAAGCTACGTTTATTGTTTTTTCTGATTGGAATGTGAATGTTTACAGATTAGAAAAAATTGACCTTGAAAACAAATATTTACCGCGTTTAAGTGAAATGAAAGACCAGGTATGAATTTTTAATAAAATGTTAGAACACTATATTCATTTACTTTAGCCAAACATTATAATAAGGGACTTATGAGTGATTTAATGGTGATTAGGTTTAACTAATTAAGAGTTTGTGATAATTGTCAATATGTTAATAAACATATGTTGAGATTTAAATCTATTAGTGGAATATCAATCTGAATATTTACTGGAAGTGAACATGGATTTATTTTATCTAACATAAATTAGAAGTGTTAGAGGATAACACTTTATTTATATCATGGTTGATAATTACACTAGATATACTTGGTTCTATTTTCTATAAAATAAATGAGAAGCACTTTTTTTGTCTTAAGATTTTTCTTACTTGTGTTAAAAAGAAGAAAAGACTACCTTTGAGTAGTATCCAAAGTGAAAATTTTGGGGAGTTTTAAATTATTAATTATAAAAATATTTATAGTAAAAATGGTTTTACTCACTACTTCTGAACACCAAGAACTCGTCAAAAAATTTGTATAATTGAGAGATGAATTATAATTCATCGAGAAATTAGTCAATCCACGTTGGGTAAATACTAAATTGATAAAAATATTTATGATGAAGATATTATTACATATTTATATTCTATAAATTGATTTTTACCTTATAATTTTTTAAATAAAAATCATCCTGAGTTGTGGACTGGTGAAAACTAAAACCTTATTAATTCAAATATTTTGAATGTAAAGTGTTCATCCTTAATATAAAAGATCATTTACACCAATTTTATCCCAAATAATATGTGTAAATATTTATTGATTATTCTAGAACTGGTAAATTGTATAATATTTTTTAAGGAAATGAAATTGTTGAGGAAAAAATGCATGTTATGTTTGATGAAACTAATCCTTCTGTTTTTAAAGAACCAAAAGTAAACCCTTTAGATAGTGTTTTCGAAACCCATTTTTTCAAATCCTAAAATTTATTTTCAACCAAATTGATTAAATATCATAATTAAAGGCCATGTAAACATAAAATTACAGAATTTGTTCCTTGAAAATAATTTTATCCCATTGATAAAGAATAGAGTTTTCCTTTTCTGAAAAAACTATTTAATCTTAATAAATCTTCATAATAATAATATATTTGGAGATATAGATGAAACCATAAAAAATAATTGTTCCTTAAAAAATGAATGTGAAAATTGAGAACTATCTTGTTATTTGGAACCAAAAATAGATAATGAAGCTTTAAGTGATGAATAATAGATAAATACAATGCAAGATTAACTCACTTAATTTTAATGGAACACAGTTTGGACTTTGGTATAATGACTTAAATATCATCCAACAATTGGAGTAAATAGGGTATTATGAAATAATAATGATGTAAATAAAATTATATTTAGGAATATGGAAAGGCCTATTTGTAAGGTTTACTTTCATGAAGAGGTCATAGATAACAAATAAAGTTTTTCACCAGTATAAAGACTTGAATATATTTGAAAACTTCTAGACCTTGAAGTTCATCTAAATTTTATTCTTTATCAAATGGGTGTGAATTTTTTTTCTTAATGGATATGGTTAGGGGGATTTTTTTATTAAACTACCTATTTTGAAAATTAAAAATTTCCAAAACATGTATATATCCTTAATAGGGAACTCTACAGACATAACAATTTTCTAAGAGCATGGTATAATAGATTTACCAATTTTTTACATCCATGTAATTTTTTAAGGGATTAGTAGATCCAACCATTTTTATAAATATATATTTTTATAACACTATAACTGTTCAAATATCTATGTATAAAATTATATTTTATCTCAAATAAAAAATTATTGTTCTAAAACATTTTTTAAACATATGAAATATGAGTTTGAAATAGAAATGATGGGTGAAATTAGTTTTTCATTGGTTTTAAAATCACTTAGATACCATAAGGAACCTTTTTATCCCAAAAGAGTACAATAAATACTTACCCAATAAGTTTTTTTTGACAATACGAAGAGTATACGTACTCATATAGATACATCTAAAAATATTTCTCTTGATGAACCTGGGAAAATGATTGATTAAAATATTTTAGGGAGATGAATAGAATTTTACTTTATCTCGTAGATAGTCAACCATATTTGATGTTTCCTATGTATTATTTATGATATATTAATACAATTTTAAATAATTATATACTAAATTTATTAATTGAATATTTCATTATTATAAATGAATTTAAATTTTTGGATTAACTGATTCCATCAAAAATAATTTTGTTCACATGAGTTTTTTAGTTATAGATTTTTGTGGATCTAAAATGTTTAAGAAAATGGAATATTAAATTTTTAATTTTTAGGTGAACCTTTAGTTTCATAGTAATGCAAGAAGAAACATTCAACAACCCTTTTTTCTTTTGTGGTTGAAGATGTAGTAGTTAAATTTCTTTTTACGTTCAAGTGATGTGAATGAAACACATACTCATTAATTTTGGAAGGTGTCTCACTAAGTCTTCAATTCTATGTGATAAAATTATTACTATATGTTTATTTAGAAACCCAATAAATCACACATGAGAAAATCACAAGGATAAAAGACAACATTTCTATTAGGGTCACACATAAAAATGAGACATTGTTCTTCAATAAATGATAATGAAAGACCAATGTTTTGATATCTTAAAAAAAATATTCCTTCAAAAATATTTTAACATATTAAACTAAAACTAGGAATGATCAATAAAAAGTTATAATTTGTTTAATCAATTTTTTATTCATATCTATAAAATTATAGACTCCTAAAAAGGAAAATAAATTTGTTTTTCATACCCATATTTTTGGTTCTATATTTTATACAAGAATAAATGTTTTTAAGTACAGTTTTTAATTTATAAGAAGATATTTTTTCTTTAATATACCAGAATGAATGTTTTTTTAGATGAAATTTTTTCCCTTCATGATTTTTTATGTTATTTTTAAAAAAATGGTGAGAAAATCAGAAGAAAAAATAATTTTGTAAAGGGGGTGTAAGGAAAAAGGAGAGTTTTTATATATAAAAATTAGTATGTTTTTAAGATTGTGTTTATTTGTTTTTATTTGTGCTCATGTTTTGTGGTTTTTAAAAAAGTAGAGATTTTTGGGTCAAAATATTTATTTCTGGACTACTTTTAGAAAATCATAATCAACACATTTTTTTTTATTTTTTTGATGGATTTCCAATTGATGTTTTACATTGTTTTATGTTCATATGAATAGTTATTATGATCTGCATTATTTAATTAAATGGCCATTCCAAGATTATGTTTATAAAAGATAAATGTTTAAGTATGTTTTTTTATCGAAAGATATTTATATTCTTTAAATATTTTAGAATATATTTTTTGGTATTTTTATTTTCAAAATTATCATTGTAAGGATGTTGTTAAACTTCATTGGTAGAAGTGGAATGAATGTATATTCATCAAAAGAAAATAATTAAGGAAAAAATGATGCTGTAATAGAAAATGAAAATATAGGAATTTGAACATGGAAGTTAGTGATGAACTAGGAAATTAAATATAATTTTGAGTCCAATATGATGAAAAAATGTTTTAGAAAGGTATATAAAGGTTTCATATGTCTTGAAGATCACAACATACTATTTTCTTGAGTGGATATTCTTTTAATATTTTTCGAGAGTTTTTATGTAAGAGCTTCCTTGTGTGAGGTTATCCTATAAATTCTCTTAAGATCTTTCCATTTATTTTTTGATTTTATTTTGATATACATGACCAAGAACTTCCAGAAGAAATGAAAGGGTTTTTATGATACATGAGATTTAGGGATTCTGGAAAGATGAAAAAAGGTTTTATAATCAAGAGTATAAAGGGCTTCTAAGGTTTTAAAATAAAGTCATACTGATAGGTCTGCAATTGGGGATACCTAATGTCTAGTCCAAATACATCATTTTTGTTTTGGATAAAAGAGAAGAACTCACATAGTTGAGGTATTGTAAGTTATTATCATATTTTTTAAAGGATTTAGCTATATGTTATTATTTTAAGTCTTGTCATACATTGAATATGTTACATATATAAGTTTTTATTTCTACTTATCATAAGTTTTTGTTATTATAACATTACTTTTTTTCTCTATTATACATATATTAGAAGAATAAATTTCTGCTTATGGAAAGAATCTAATTTGATTTTTTGTATATAGATTTGATTCCATTTATCTATCAATATATTAGTTTCAATTTTTTAATAGTTTAAAAGACTACAATTCACACCCCTCTTGTTGTATATTTCTTATACATTCTTCAGAAACACACACTTAATATACTATTTCTTAGGTATAATATACCATTTTATCCCAATAAGGAAAGAATATATATATGATTTTAATTACATTCAAAAGTATCAATTAACCAATATATATTGATTGAATTAATTTGTAAATATTCTTTCCACATACCCCTGTTGATATTTATCCTATTGTATTTGAATTACGAAATTGAAAATTTCTCTAGAAAATATAATTTGATAATATCTACCAACATTCCATAATAACCCAAATTTAAAACTATAAATATCCGACTGTTTTATTTTTTCAATACATCATTGATATCTATAGTACGAAACAAGATATAAACAATATTATAAGCATTGAATCTCCTAGAATATATCATAGGACCTCAAGATAAATAAATCCAATATTTTAGTAGTTCACCTCATTTATCATCATCATCAGTTTCCTACAAAAACATAATATGAAATAATGTTATCTATATTAGATAATTTTTAACAAATTTATATTCTAAATATGTATTATATAAAAGAATACAAAATTTTAAAACCAATCAATAATTTATTAATTATCCAACTTTTTTACCTCTACCCTATTTTGAGTTTGAATCCTAAAACATAGTTTCATTTTATTCTCAAATTATTTGATATATAGATGAAAAATATTAGTATTGAGTTTCTAATATACGTTCTCATGTCATATCTTCAACTTTATCAATGAAAATGAGGACACATTTCCAACATCTTGAGCTTAATTTAGAATGAATGATGACTTATTATTTGATAAATAATTTATTATATTATCACAATGACATAATTCTAAATTGATTCTAATATATTTAGAATCCTAATGGAGATAAAGTTTAAAAAAATATTGACATGGAAACCTTCATTAATAAAACCTTTTGGTTGAGATTTATTATTGAAACATGAGTTCAAATGACCAAGTTATATACTAAAAAATTATTAAATTAATAAAAAAATGAAATATTATTGACTTGTACAATAAAAATTTACTAAATATTATAAAATTTAAATAATGTATCTCTAAATGGGATATATCAAATGATAATGTAAGGGTATTTCAATTTCATCTTCAATGACTGTGAAAAATCACATGTATTATCAAAGTAAACAATAATGATGAAAATAACATCTCTAAATGATATAGTGTTTGTATAATTATTCCCAAAAGTTTATGTAGCTCAATTAGACTTTTGTTATTCTCTCAAAGATATATGAAGATTGTGTATAATTAAATTAAAATAGAAGTTGTTTTTTCATGTAATAAACTATACGAATCTAATGGTAGAAAAAACTACATAAAAATTTTTGATTTAAGAATTTTCAATCCATATAATTTTCAATTACTCAAATTAACACATCTTAAAATGATACCTGAATATCCATCATGCACTTTCACATTTTTTAATCATTTATGTATTTTTTAAATAAAATTTCAATTAAAAATTACTTATGGATACTTACCATTCTAATTTTTCCATAGACCACTCTTGATATTCTGTTATTCTATGTCCTTACAAGAATTTAGATGATCCTTAGATTTCCCATTCTCATTAAGTATTGTTTAAAGAAAAATTATCACACACATTATTATCAATGTGTATATGGTTTTGATTTTAATGTAAAAAATTAAATTCTCAATATAGAATATTTAGAACTATACTTATTTTATGCTATCATTATATTCCACTTGTATTTAATAAATATCAAAATATTTTCCCACATATTAAAATTATTTTTTAAACTTTTTAATAATATTTGATAACTTTCATGATCTATGATCTAGATAATAACTTTTTTTGAAGACTAAAATATGTTTTTACATTAAACCATGAATTTTTAAATTCAAATAGATGACATGTATAATAGAAGGGGTGATGAAACTCGAAACATAACTTTTTTCTATTATATAGTTATTGAGGATCAAAATAATAGTTACAAACTGGAAAACCAAACGATTATGTGTGTTACAATGAGACATATTTATTATTTTAAGAAATTTAGTGATGGCCCACATTATGGAAACATGAAATCTCAAAATTTTCTTGGTATATTAATCATAATTTTTATACTATCATTCTATAAACCCTGCAATTCATGGATAAAATTGTAAAGATAAACCTCATTGTTATGTATATAAATTTCCTTCGAGAAGAAATCATTGATATAGTGAATGATGTTTATTTCAAAGACATCCACGTTAGTAAATTATTGGAGACTAGAATAACCATAAATATGCTACAATTTAGACTTAATGTCCCAAAAGTATTGAATCCATCATCTTCTAATCTAAGATTCACAATTCAAGGATCATAAGAAAAATCTATATATAATGAATCGAAGGGCTTCCTTACTTTTGAATCTCATGGATGTTGCATGAACTCATCATTATTATTGTCCAATAAATGAAACTTAATATATTAAGTGGATTTAAATGACAAAAAAAATATTTTAAATCATTGATTTAAGGAAAACTAAAGTAAAACAATCACTACATTTCTATTTTGGTTGTACATTGATTTAAATTAATATCATTATTTTTTTCAATTCCACCTAGATGTACAAATTGTTTCTCAAACTTTTATGTTATAATATTATCCATATTATAACATAAAATAATTTTCAAATTAATGTATATTAATATATCACAATCACTATAACAACCTGAGTTTTTATGAATTATTATTTCTTCAAATAAATTAAAATTCTTTGGAGGCTTTCATTACACACTACACTTAGTTTAGATTACTTTATGTATAATTCCATGTTAATATTTTGATACACAAAACATTGAGCTTAGATTTTGGTACATTAGAAACTGAGTTTGTCTTGTGTTACACACAATACAGAGATCCTTTGATAGCTTGCGTTACATGCAAGACCGAGTCTTACCAATATGCATTATAATATTAATAATAATATTAAAATATTATCATAGTAATCACCTAGAAAATGGAATTGAGGGTATGAAAATAATTAAATAAATTATGAATTTTTTTATTATGAAATTTTATAAAATTAATTCATTAGAGATCAATTAATTAGAATTGAATGTAAGAACTATTTGAATATAATGAAATACCTTTTCTAAAAAAACCATTTTTTACAGCAACATGTTTTATCACAATAAATTAAAAAAACTACTTTTGAGGAATTATTTTAATGAATATTATATATTATATATTCAACCAAATATTTACCATTCATATTATGGGTTTTATATAAAATATATTGGAATTAATCAAATGTTACTCATAAAAATATGTATATTTCTTAAAAGGCAGTTTTGCCACTTTTTAATGGAAAAACTATTTTAAAACTAATTTTTATCCCTTTTATAAATTTTATTTTACAAAATATACTTTATGTTTAAAATATTAATGAAAAAATTATCTTAGGGTGAGTTTTTGGTAATTTTTTGAGAAGTATTATTTTTTGATGAACAATGCAAAATATAGAATTTTAATTAAAAACTAAATTTTCATCTAAATATGTTTTAATGTTTAATTATATTTTTATTTGGTTTTAATGTTTAATTCGTTTCATTATAAAAATATTAATATAATTAAGTCAATTTTAATTAATTTTATATTGTATTTTGATATATAAAATTAGTAATATTTTGAAAAATTTCACATTAAAAACATATTGTTTTGTCCCATATAGAGGATTAATTTTAAGTTAATTAATGCCAATTATGTGGACTGAATTTGGAAAATTTAATTCTATATTTTGAATAAGAATAATTTAAAATTAATAATGAGGACAATATAATTTCATAGAAAAGGGATTAGTGAGAGAAATTAAAATTAATCATAGTCATTAAGAGAAAGATGAGTTTTCCATAAGATTAAACATTAAAATGGAAGGAAAAAATGATATTTAAGCTTGTAAAAAACATATTTGATATAAATATTTCAACCATTAAACATATATTATCTAATTTTGTGTGTAATTTAAGCCTATTTTTTGTTAAAAATGCTAACTTCTTTGAAAAAAATGCCATGTGTACCCTCTCCCTCACTTATAGAAGGCAACAACAAATTCCCCTCTATTCACACCTTCAGACCAATTAGGTTCTGAAAATACCTGAAAACAATATCTCCCCAAATTAAATTACTTCATCCTATAATAATTCCTTTGGGTATAAATCCAACAAAGTAAGTCCTCTTGAGAAGACCAAAAAGAGATACAAGAAGAAGAGATAATACTCATCAATGAATGTTTTTGTTTTTTTCCTCTTCAAACCCATTAAATTATTTTTATATAATGATTATATAACAACCATATTATATTCAATGCACTTATATCTTGTTATGTTAATGGTTATACTAAAAAAATTACACACTTCCATCAAATGTGATACACGATCATCGTTCGTGGGTATGGTGGACTACCACCTCGCGAACCAATATCGTTTGATATTCCATTAAAACATATAATGGTAAGAAATAATGATGGTTTTATAGTTTATATATGATAATTAAGATTATATTATTATTATTTAAATTTTATATCACACATAAAATCATGCTTTCCATTTTTCGGGAATATAATAACATTTTTTGGGTGTACGAAGGACTACTGCATCACGAAGTGATGTAATTCATTGACACTATACATTGAATGTATTAAGGATGGTTGTAAAAAAAATATTGAAACATAAGAAAAAATTTAATTTTTAATGATAATATATCATATAATTTTCTTTATTTTAAATCTAAAAGAAAATGAAAACATCGTTCATCCATACATACACCCTACCATCTCCATAAACACTTTATCTCATTTATTTTTTATATCTTTTATAGATTATTATAAATAAATTTATATTAAATAAAAATAAATAAATAAATGATATTTATATAACTATTTAAATTATTTATACGATGATAACATGATCTAATAAAGAGGAACAATAATAGAAAGTTAAAACATGTTAGAAAAAAACCGTTATTACCTAAAACGTAACTTTATCATAGAAATGTTAATAAATGAGTAATATAAAGTCATAAGTAAATATTATATGTCATTATATAAATTAATATGGTTATATTATATCATTATAATAAACATATATTTATTATAAATGAGTTTTTAATTAGTATGATGGGATTCATGACTTAATGTAAGGGATTTTCATCTCACTTTTATTTTTTTGTGATAGAAAAGCCATGTTTACCACTTATTTCATGTTTATGATGTGTATACTAAAAATTGATTTATTTTATGATTACTATAGTAAGAATAATTTTAATCTACATATCCATTTAAGTTTATCTCTTTCACAGGGTTTTTGGATCAAGAGTTAATAAATTGGTAACGTAATTTTGTCACAACTTGCCTTTTTTGAGACACATGTTATGTTATGAACCTATAATCTATTATAAGGTGTATATACATCCTCATTTACATTTCATACATGAAAAATATTATTTTAATTATAATTTATGTTTTATTTAATGTTATCCTTTCATTGATATTATGATTAAAAGTCACCAAAATGATAAAATTTATTGCAATAATCTCATCCATTATCGGTATTGTTTATGATTATACTTCCATTGATGATGTATTATGATCCATAACTCCAGAATTCATATAAATTTTTTTATCCTTTTATTATTTCTGATATATTCTACTAATGGTACCATTTTTTCACTCTTTAGTACTTAGAATTATTATTAAATTATTTTCAAGAAAATTTGACATTATTTCCCTCTTTGATTAAAAAAAATTATTGTTTGAAAAAAAAATTTCTATATTTTTTTAAAATGTTTTATTTTTAATAGAGTGTTTGAAATAGTTTTCAAATATTCCATTATATGATTCAAGGTTATTTTAAAAGAAAAATGATTTCAAAATTTTTTATGTTTTAAAAATATTTTTTCAATGTGAAAGGATATTTTCCTCAAGAAATGTTGTAAAAGATACTTGAAAAATTTCATTATATTTTTTCAAAGTGATTTTAATAGAATAGGATTATAAAAATGTTTTACGATTTAAAAAAATATTTTCAAATAAAGGTTTTTTTCTCGAAGAAATATTCCATGTGGTATTTCAAAACCCTTCTCTATATAAGATAAAATACTTTCATATAGTTTATGATTTACTGGGGATATGATCCAAGGAAACCATTATTATTATTTATTTTAATGGTTTATGTTTATGATGTTTTTTTATATGAAACTCATCTCCCTTTCATGTGATTATGAAAACTGATTAATTTCATGGGTTATGATATGATTATAAAACCTATCTATTTTTATAGGTTATGATTTGATGAATTGTTTATAATATAAATTTCATTTCATTAGTTATGATATGATAATTCTTATGATATCATGGCACACATAAATATAATTTTAATTATCAGATGGGTAGGACCTAAATCTCCCTCCAATTCATTGGATAACGATTTATATCTCACGAGATAGAAAATATTAGAAAGGGGAGTGAACTCAGTTTAGTAATATAGGGATATAATAGGAAGTGAACTCGACTCAGTAATATCAAGATAGAATTTGATGTTAACCCAATTCAGTAATACAAGTCTAGAATTGGAATTGAAATTGATTCAATAATATAGTGATGGAATGGGAAGTGAACCTAGTTCCGTAATACATGGCTGGAATAGGGAGTGAACACGGTTCAGTAAAGGACTTCGTCTTCTGTGATATTATTGGAAGTGATCCTTAATTAATATGAAATTATTTTTATGCTTATGTGTATTCCAAAAATCCCATGTATTATAGAATTTATGGATTATGTTCTTTGAGTATCTTATGAGTCATTTATTTTGATCTTCAAATATTTATTCCATTACTCTTGATTATGATATTTTTTTGTAGGGTATGTTTTTCAAATGTTATTCTCATGTTCGCATACCTTTATTATCATGTTATTCTTATGTATCTTTATTTTTACCCTTACTGAACAACTGATCTATCCTTTTTCTTATTTTTATTCCCCTAGGTTATGAATAAAGGTTTTACGTAGGAGTACTAAATTGTATGATCTTTTTCAGAAATATTGAATAGATTTCACCAATTTAGAAGATGATGTACCATGTTTACAAAGACACTAAACAATTATGGTCCTTTGACATGTACTTTTATAATGTGTTGAATATTCATAAAAATTGTTGTAATATCTATGTAAGAGAATCTCGAGTCTCTATAGTTAGTATTAAAGGGATGTTTTAGTCAACCATTAGAAACAAGGATAAGAAAAATTTAGTGAAATCCCTAGGGTTAATTCTAAGGATATATCTAGGGATGTCTCTTAGGATAATTCAAAGGATGAGTCAATATGTAGGAAAGTTTCTTGGGATTTTGGAAATGGATATATTAAGTGGTTTCCTAGAATTTATTTCTTTTTCATATACTATAAGTGGATATGGCTCTATCCCAGATGTAAACAGGGGAAAAATCCCTCAAAAATATGTATTGAGCTAGACAAGATCAAGAACTGGTGCATGATGATGGACCTTTCTGCACAACTGGATTGAAATTCCCAAGGGTTATTCTTTTAAAATTATGAAACTATTTATGAAACATTAGGTATAATTTAAATAAAAAATGAACATAATTGACCTAGGATGAATCAATGTTGTCATTGATTAAATAAGGGGTCATGATTTAAACCTTTTATAAGTTATTTATTATTATTATTTTGTTTTCCCACTATGATTAGGGTTTGTCGCTCTATGATATTTAGTTTTATTAAATGGAGGGAACCAGAAGGAACTAGGATAATATTGAATGGGACAAATCTTTTTTTGATAAGAAGCTAATTGGGATTATGAATGGAGTAAATGATGTTGTGTATATTCCTAATCAGTTTTCAAGGAACATGATTAAAAATGTGTACCTTAACCAACTATCAGACTCACCAAATAAGATAAGGAAAGATTTATTTGAGACTTATGGTATTAGATAATATAGAGGAAAAAAGATTAAGTTTACTTTGTGTCGATATTGTGGAAATAAATACCCAAGTGCATTTCATAGAGGAACATAAAAATGTTTTGATTATGGAAAATAAGGACACAAAGAAAGTGACTGGAATAGGAAAATGAAAATTTTAGCTAATGAAATGGATGAGAATAATGGACTCACTAAGATATCATCAACTAGAAAATTATTTAAATGTGAGATGTATGGGAAGTATGAAAACTGGTGTCCAAAAGGGAATGATTGTAAAGATAATTAGTAAAGAGATATTAACAATGGTTACTCTACTTATAATTATGGGACCACAAATGAAATTTCAAATGAAATAAGTGTCAATGAATAAGATCATGAAGGTTAGTAAACTGGATGAGAATGAAATAGGATTAATAAAGTATTTATGTATTGGAATTTAAATATTATATTATCTTATATAGGAAATATATACGGATTGTCCATTATATGTTTTTTGTTAATGATTTTAATGAATATGTTGAATGGTATTGATGACCTAGAAAAGTGATTTAATAGAAAGGTTATATTTTCTGGAACACAAATGATTAAGGTAATGTAACCCTTAATATAACCCAAATGTTGATAAAATGTTGTTTAATTTTGATAAATATATTATTGATATATACAATGTAAATTGTATAGTATTTAAGACCTTATAATTGTTAATTGATTTATTGACTAACTGGTTTTTGTTATCATAGATAGAGTTTACAACATTTTGGATTTGAGGAATATATCCAACAATACTTGATATATGTATGGAATAAGGAATCATTCATGTTTTTAGTTTGGTTTTAGGAAAATTTAGATTATTACCACGTTTAAAAAAAAATACATGATGAAGATATTCACATATTTGGTGTATTGCAATCAAGATATACTTTATTTTATATTTGGGATCAATTTGAAGCTAATTATGATAAATTTAGTGACTTTATTTATAATGTTTTGGATTTTCATTATTCATAAGCGTTAAAATGTTAAACATTTAGGAAAATGATTTTTTTGAACTTTGAATAATGTTTTAGATATGAATGTATTACATCATCAAATAATGATTTATGCATTTTGTTTAACCCGGGAAATCCATTTTGTTTTGATGATAAATAAAGATAGGTGAAATGAATTATCATTCTGTTTATAGATCTCATTAATTTTAAAGTACTTCTGTTATAAAAAATTCACCTTCATTTATTAGAGTAAGAGATAAAGTGGAAATTAATCATGGATTAACCAAAGGGTTATATTATCCTTATAAAATGTAATGAAATCAACTAAGTATTTCTTCTCATGAAAATTATTCAACTTTTGGAATTGGATATTGAAAGAAATTTTTTATCTTGTTATCATCATTTTTTATGATATAAATGACATTTTTAATGAATCTATGGTTCATTGATTTATGGTAGTTAAACTTATTTGGATCACCCACATCTAATGATATTTGTCCTGTATCAGTCTTCATCTATATTTGGGTGTTTTTTTCTCTTTTATTTCCATGTTTTCACTTGTCACCTATGTTCTTCAATGTAGAAACCTAGTTTCGAGTTACTTTTAATAACCATCATGTTTCTATCTTTCAAATTTTCATGGAAGTTTCAATATTAATATTTACGATGTGTATTTATATGAAAGGAACTTTCAATTATTAAAACATTACTGACCTAGAAGATTTTTTAGGGAGAAATTCATTTAAGAGGGTTAGAATTAAACACCGTGAGTTTTTAGGAAAATTTATTATTTTGATTAAATTAAAATTCCTTGATGGATTTCATTGCATGATACACTGAGTTACACTAAATTTATATGAAACACCAAGTTAATATTGTGATATATGCAACAATGAGTTTATATTTTAGTAAATTCCACACTGAGTTTGGATTGTGTTACATATAAGAACATGTTCCTTCGATAACATGCATTATAGAAAAGACCAAGTCGTGCTGAAATACAATATACTAATAATATTTATATTAAAATATTATTATAGTTATAATATAGTTGTTTGATTGAAGGTTTTGAAAAATATTAACTTAATTAAAAAAATATGGTTTATTCATGTTTATCAAATGAATTCATTGGAAACCAAATAAGAAATATTAGAAAATAAAGAAACTATCTTATGGAATTTTTTTTCCTATGCACAAACATGTTTTATCTCGATAAATTAAATAAACAACTTTTGATGAATGATTTTAATAAAAATTAAATATATTATACATTCATCCATATAATTAAAATTCGTATTATGTGCTTTCAATATAATAGATAAGAATAAATCCAATTTTAAGCATAAAAAGATATTTATTCTTTAAAATGAATTTTACACCTTTTAATAAAGCACTTGTTGTATTAGTGTATAGGAAGTATACTGATTAGGATTTAAATAATGCATTCTAGATGGATTAATTACATGAGGGGGGGGGATTGTATTCTTAAAAAAATTAGCTTAAAGGAGTTTAAATTAAAATAATTCACAAACATCTTTAATAAAAAATATTTGATTCAGACTTGGACCTTAGTCTGTTTAATAGAGTATCATAATTATTAATGAGTTTTATATATCATAGTAAAACAATTTCAATCATAAAAAATATTATAAGATCATAATCAGAATGTTTATGATTATGTCAGAGTGGAATAATAATCACATAAGACTCTATTAAAACAAAATAGGTAGGTCAGATTCACAGAAGACTCGATAAACAAATTAATGTTTTATCATATTCAGATATGATATGATAAAATAATTACAAATAGCACAGTAGATTAAAAATATTTGTATGAAACAACTAATACAATAGTAATAATATAGTAATGGATTATAATTTTCAAATAAATGAAATCTTTTAACCTTAAGGATTTTGTAGCCATAAAACATAGATAAAGGTTTACATTATTTTATAATTAAAATAAATTCTATATTTCTTCATCAAAGAAAACACTAGATATGATGATCAACATTGATCTATCTGACTGTCCCCGATAGTCGTCAATCAGATGGATCAACACTATCTTACGATACCCACAAGCCCTTGATCAACATAATGATTAGATTCTATCTGTTTTTATCCTCGCAAGCCCTCAATCGTAATCACATATCAGACACAAGATTATAAGAAAAAAGTTCATAAGGAGAAAACCCTAACATGGTTTCCTTAAAGATATAAAACTCTAAGACAATTAAAAAAACCAAGAACAATATGATAACACTTATAACTTCTAGAGCACTCGCATAATGTGAATTTTGAAAATTAAACTGATTAACCAGCTCCAAACTCTTAGAATAACTTGGTATTTAAAGGAAAATCCCCAACGATCAAATTTCCTTCCCAATGATCGTATTTCTCTTTATATATTTCCATGAATTGGACACATGGCACTTCAATATAGCTTATTTAATAGATTTTATGATGTCATATTAAATTACACCATCACAATGAAAAATATGTTCCATTATAATAGAAATTAGTATTTCTTAATTTAGAATTTAAACATTGTCAATATGATGGATTTCATTACAAATTGTCATTACTATATTCATTATGAGTATGAATATAATATTTATTGTTTCCAGAATCTGTCCAATTATAAAGGATTTGTTAGTATGATGATAAGACAACATTTCTTGAATCTTATTTGATAATGATGAATCTAATTTATATCTTATACATACTCATAATGATAACCGTAATGAAGAATGTTAGTTTATATTCATGAATACTTTTGAAATAACTATAAGTAATTTATAACTGAATTTAATCTAAAAAAAATTCAAAAAAAAATTTGGACATAAAAATTTAGTAATCAAGTATTTAAGATATATTTTTTGATTTCCAAAACAAATGAAATGGAAAATTATGAGGAAAACTTTTGACTCAACAATATTCCTATTTTTGGAATGCACAAGAATCAAGACATAGATAAATAAAAAATAACATTGAAAAACATAGAGTCCATTACCTTTAATTACTTCTTATTTCAAATATAAAAATTATCTTTATCTCCCCCTGAGTTTATAACTCATCTAAATATGATGTTGAATACAAATAATTCACCCTTAGGATAAAATATTCTCTTAAGGATCATTTTCTCCCCCTTAATAAGATTTATATACCTTTTTATAAATATCCTTTATAAAAGTTTTTCTACCCCTTAATTAAAACATCTCCACCTTTCTATAAAATTATCCCCCTTTGTGATTTTCAAAAAGGAATGAGGGAATGTATTGAAATACCTTAGAAGGGTTAGAAAAGAAACTATATGAGAGAAAATAGTGAACTAACTAATCATATATTTTTTAAAGAATTTAAGACCAATCAAAATTGGGAAAACATTCAAAAAATGTTATTTCTATGAAGATGTCATTTATTTAAAAGATTTCTCAAAATAATTATCATAACAAGTGTTCAAAATAAAAATGATATAAATATTTCTTGGTCAAGGATATAGAAATGATCTACAACTTCTTAAAATACTTTCTACCCTCCTCGGAATTTTCTATAATATATTCTTGGGACAAACATTTTTCTTCTTGTATTTAGATATTTTCATCTTAAAATGGAATATTTTCATCTTTAATTTGACGATTTTCTAAAAATTATTCATTTTGATTTTTTAAGATAATGATTTCATCCATATAAGGCTTGAGTCTTGATACTTCCATCTGCATATATTTTAGCTAAACATGTAACTCTTTGACATCTGGATTCTAGAAATTAGTTGTGTTCTTGAACTAATCCATAAATTTTACCCTATTGGAAATGACTCTAGATAATTCATTGAATTCTTCTGTAGACTCATCCATAATCTTTTTCATCTCTTGAATAGTTTCATCATGCATCTTTACATTGGTATCAATATTGCGAGACCACTTCACTGTTTTTTTCATGCGTTATTAAGATCTTGAGAACACTCTTGGGGGACTTTAAGATCATCTTCATTCCAAATAAATCTATTTTTCAAAACATTTATTGACCCCAATTTTTGAATTTTATTTTTATGAATTAGATCAACCATTAATTATAGTCTTGGAATGTATTGAATAGTTCCTTCTATTATCTTAAATATGGATTGATATAATGGACTCCTTGAATTCTAATAGTATTCAATGAATTAGATATCTCAATCTCAGGTAGTTAAGGATGAGTGGCTCCGACTTCTAGTTATTTTTTATTTACTTGGTAAAATTTCTTTGACACCAATTTTTCAATTATTTGTCCAACCTGCTTTCCATCATAAATCTCAACTATATCATCATAATTATTAATGTAATTGTTAAATTATGTTTTTATGTTATGATATTTATCACTATTCTACTATGAGGATTCAACATATTTCTCTGATAATGTTTTTTCATCCTCTAGAATATCTAATTTCTCTTTTTTTATTAGAAACTAATGGTAGATTAATTGAAGAATTTTATAATTTTATTAAAGAGATATTATTAGATTAAACATCTTCCTTATCTGAATTTTTATTTTATCCATCTTCCTCATCCTATTCATCATCATTGAATTCTTTTATTGCACTTCATTCATCTTATTCAACTTTTTATTCCTCATCTTCACCTTCTCCATCTTCCTCATCAGACACTTATTCTTCTATAAACTGTTCCTCAGATTCACTCTCTTTTCTTTCAATGGATTTGGATAAAAAATCAAAACCTATGACAGCTTCATCAATTAACTTGTTTTTTTGAGAATATATTCTTGAATTAGATTTAACTTTTGGTACTAATTCATAAACAAATTTATCTTTTCCTTTGTTTTAAACTAAGTGAAGTTCCACCTCAATAAATTTGGTTTTGTGAAATGCTATACCAACATTTGTAATTATTTTTTTACCTTGGGAGGTAGGAATAACAACATTGGCTAGGGATTTATATACAGTTTTTATCAGTTTTTCACATAAAACAGATTCTAATAACATCTTATTTTGCTTCATTTTATTTGATACTTTTTAAAAAACATCACCACCATGAATTATTATGGACAAAGCCATTTCTAGGTCTTATATGAATTGAGGATATCCTTTTATCCTCTCTGCCTTTTTCATTCTCTAATCTTCAACTAATTCATCATCTAATGAATTTTTTTCTCAAATTTTTGAGTCTCATAAGATTCTTTCTTTCATTTTTTCCCTTTTTTCCCTGATCAACTTTATTCATCTTCTTCTTTTGAATACATTCGCTTGGTTTAATCGAATATTCTACATCAGGATTAGTACTAGTAGATTTATCAATAAAAAACTTTCTTTCTTCATAATAACTAAACCTCATTCTCTTGAGAGTATCATTACTCATTAATTGGGTTTTAATCTTCTTTGGGTGGGAAATATTCTTGATATTTAACAATATCATACAATCAAGAATCAACTTTTTTATCACTGCTAGAAACATATTTATTTGATACTTAATGGAACCAGATTTTATTTTGCTGATAATAAGAAATATGTATTCGATGAGAACTTTCTTTCTCATATACTCAAGGAAATACAATATAAAAACAACAATGACATTTGGGGTTTCACTATCTCATTTTCACTGGAATAAAAAACCTTTCATCCATAAATCTATTATTAAATCGTTTTCTATTAGGTGATTAACATTCCAAACCTTTATGTAATAATAAAATAATAAATCCCCAATTTTATTCTTATTAAAATAACCATGGGTATCAGACATCTTATTATAAGGGTAGAAGGCTTATCCATCTGATAAGATTCCAAGAAAAATTATTGCCTTTCTATAAGTAATCTCACAATCTTTACCATAAATCATGAATGATTTTTTTCCATCCTCATTGAAAAAATTCACATATTTATAGAGTTCTCAAAAGATATAAATAATCACTAAATCAGGATCCTCATTGGCTTATTCTACACATAAAGATTCCAATACATGAGATTTTATAACTTTATTTAAGATAGAATCATACTTATCATAAAAATATTTCCCAAATAACTATTCTATAAAAAAACTGCTGATCAAAATCTTTAACTACATGAATTTTATTTCGGGAAGAGGTTGGAGATTCTGACATTCAGACTAGAGATTTCCAAAATAGATGTTTTTAAAGAGAAACACTTCGAATAAAAGAGGTTGAGATTTGTGATACAGGACTCCAGGGTCCCCCTATTATATATGAAACTGAATAGATGGTTCATCCTATATATATAATATAGCAGTAGAGATTTGATTTAGTCTGATCTGATTTTTTTGATTGATATGAAGAATATTTTTTTAAAAAGTGAACTCTTTGGTTTTTATCATATTTAATAGATAATACAGTAATGAAATTTTAAATAAAAAGCAATTTTTTTATTAAATAAAAAGATATTTTAATAATAACAAAGATAATGAATGTAATTATGTAGTAAAAATAAATATACAATAAGATGAATAGAATTTTAATTCTAAATGATTTAACAATATGATAAAGATGTTCTTGTTGAATTTTTTAACATATTTTGATTATAATAGTTTTATTTATTGAATAATATAGTTTTAATATAAAACCTAAATATATATGTTTTGAATGAAAACATAAAGTAGTTTAAACAAATAAAACTAAATTGGAAAAAAATTTGAAATCTGAAATTTTTTGAAAATATGAGTCCGGAAAATATATTAAATTTTTTGAATCCGATGGTCCTTTTAATAATGATGAATAATTAAATTTTTAATAGAAATATGAGCTTGGAAAACTCATTATGAGTATTTTAAGAAAATTAATTTTTTTAAAAAATAGGAAACATATGTACTCCCCCTAGGAAAATGTGTAACTTTATATTAGGATATTTGTAAATAAGAAATAGATATGAATGATCACTTTATATTTATCATTCCTAGATTTTGTTTAATGTATTTAAATACATCAGAAGGTAATTTTTTGTAATAATCTATGTAATTTCTTCTTTCCTTATGATAAATTATAAAATGATATCTGCATTATTTGTGTGATCCATAAGAAAGTGATGCCTAAAATATGGGTGTTTTTGAAGGGAGTGATGTCCATGGTTCTTACTTAATGAAATTTAACCAGTATTATCACATAGTTTTTGAGTTTTAGTAAAACTCATGCCATATTTAATGAGTGCGTGTTGCATCCAAAAAACATGATTAAAAAAACTTCCAACTCCCATATGTTCTTATTGAGTAATGGAATGTTCTACAGAGTGTTTTTTATTAAAAGAAAAATAAACTACTAAATATATGAAAGTAATTTTTTATCTATTCACAACCATCAATGTTTGCATACTAATTCTTTTTAATTCAAAATCATTTCTAGAATAATATAAAATTACTAAATCTATAGTTCCCATTAGATAATGAAAAATTATTTTTACTAATTTAATATGGGATTACTTTAGATTATTTTGATATCATGCACACAATAATATAAAAACATTAAGACTATTTGACCAACAGTTAAGTATAGTAAACTTCATATTAAACTTCTAAAATTTGTATCATCAATTGGTTTCCCAGATTCATCAAGATCAAGTGTATTTTAGGTACTGATGGGAGTACTAATAATTTTATTATTTCAATATCTAAACTTTTGAAGAAGATATTTTATATACTTATGTTGAGATATATAAGCACCTTATGGTTTTTGAGAAATTTGAAAACCATGACAAAATGTTAACTCACCCATCATACTCATCTCAAACCCAGACTACATAAGATCCACAAAGGAATATATAAATGATTTTGTATTTGAGATGAATATAATTTCATCAGTATAGATTTGAATAATCATATTATTATTTTATATTATTTTATAAAAAGTATAGGATTTGCAGATCCCTTAACCAAATTTTTTGTAAAAAATATTGTTAACCCATTATACTAAGCTCTATGGGATTTTTAAGGCCATATTAATATTTGTTATGTTTATAAACGTATTGAAGATATTTTTTATATTAAAAAAAAGGTTTTTTCAACAGTAACTTCTTCTTGAATATATCCATTAATAAAGGCAGACTACATATCAATTTGAATTTTTTTGAAATTAATTAATCCTAAAAAGGATTATATAATATGAATAGATTCTATTATAGATAAAGTTGCATAGGTTTCTTTTTATTTTACTCCTTCTTGGAGTTTCTAACCCTTAGAAAAAATCCTTTGTAGGTTTCTTATAATTATTCCAATTTCATTACATTTGTTTTTTAAATCTCATTTTACTCCAATTATAAATGTTTATTTAGGTCGTTCAACCAAGGTCCAAAATTTGTTCCTATCAAATTCATTTAGATCATATTGAATATCCTTAATCTAACCATCATCATATAAATCCTCATCCAAATTTTTAGGTACAAATTAGAAAACAAAATAACGATATTCTATTTCATTTCTTATGGAACCTCTAGTTATAATTGGTTGATCAACATCACTAATGATATCATCACTAGGAATATTCCTTAGAAACAATTGACTTGAGTTTTTTAAAAAATATTCATCAAAATTTGCTATAAATATTCCTATGTAAATAATTTAGAAAGAATTTCTTGGGTACTTTCCTCATTATAAGAATTATCTAACAAAGGTTTAAAATCAGTTTTTAAAACACATATGAGGATGTTGGTTGGGTTTCTTTAAAAAAAAGTGTTGGTTTCATCAAACATTACATGTACAATTTTCTCAATAGTATAAGAATTTCTATTAAAACCTCCATATGGATTAAAAGTAGTGGAATAACCTAAAAATGTTCCTTCATCATATTTGGATTAGAATTTATATAAGTCATCTTTTCTATTCAATATGAATACTTTGCTTCCAAATAATATGAAATAAGAAACTTCTGGTTTTTTGACTATCCATAATTCATATGGTTTTTTATTAATAAAAGGTTGAATTAAAAATTAATTCATATTATTAAAGGCAGTACTGACCACTTTATCCCAAAAAATTTACCAATTGAGTATGAACTCAACATGGTTCTTATTATTTCAAGAAGAATGTTATTTGTTCTTTCAACAAAACAATTTTTCTGAGGGGTTATAGGAGCTCAAAATTTGTGACCTATACCATTCTTAGTAAAAAAGATTAAATTTGGAATTTAAAAATTCTACACCATGATCACTATAAACAATTATCAAGGGAAGGTTTTTATAATTTTTAAATTTTGCTACAAAAGCTTCAAAATAAAAAAGGCTTCATACTTATTTTCTAGAAAATAGACCCATGTGTATCTAGTGTAATCATCAAACATGACATATTCATAGTATTTGGATCCAATACTCCCAATTTTTGTAGGACCAAATGAGTCCATGTTCACTAACTGTAAATAATCAATAGTTAATACTTCACTAATATATTTAAAACAAGGATTTTTTTGGTTACCATATAGACAAGGGTCACATACTTTTGAAGAATCAAATATAAGATCTATTAGATACTTAATAAGTCTTTTCTTAGTAAACATAGATAAGTTTCTATGGTTACAGTGTCGTAACATTCTATTTGATAACCAATATTGATCTTCCGTTGCACTAAGTCAAGGTAACACTATTGGAAAATAGGATTATAGTCACAATTTTCAAAAATAAAAAATAAAATAAACCGTGGCTATAGGCCTACCCATACCAATGGTTTTCTTCGGGCATATGTGATATCTTCTAACCTATACCCATGGTTCTTGAACAATTATAGCAATATGGTTCACACGTATTCATGAGAAGACAAATATTTGAACGAGAATTCCATGGGAAAACCTATACCCATCTTTTACACCTAACTGTGGGTATATGTGGTCCTATGTCGTCAGTTTTAATGAACTGGGGGAAAGAATTCTAGAATAAAACCAATACCCACAATTCTCAGAAAACCGTGGGAATAAGGGCACCTATACCCTTAGTTTTGGAGAACCACGAGGATAGGTTTTAGTCGTGAAGGCTATCCTCCTGGTTCAGTAAAACCATTTTTATAGGTTTCACCTTTACCCATAGTTTTAATGAACTATGGGTATAGATTGCCATATGTTTGCATGGGAAAAAAATATCAGGTGGTAAAAACTATTTCCATGGGTTTTTTACCTATATCGATGGTTTATAAATATATATATAAGAATATATATATATATACACACACACATAAGTACAAATGGTAAAGGGGGAATGAACTTTGATTGTGTGGAGGTAGTGGGGGTTCGAAACCCACGTGTGAAATTTTTTTAATCTTATACCTACGGTTTCAGAACTATGGGTATAACATTTTTAAACCGTGGGTATATGTCATTCCTATAATAATACTTTAAGGACCCATAATATTATGAACCATGGGTATAGTTATTTCAAACTATGGGTATAGCTCAGGGCTATACCGATGACTCAATTTCTTATGGTTCCTTGAAACCGTGGGTATATCCTATACCCACAATTTTAAACCATGAGTATAGGCTAGATTTTCAGTAGTGTACGTATTGGATCTTTAGGTATTATTAGTTTAGTGTATAAAAATTCTCATGTTGATGGGGGGAAAGAGTGAAATCATTCTTGAATTTGTCTAAAACACATTTATCATTCCTAAAATTAACATAGTAACCTTCATCAAGTAATTGGATTATGGTTATAAGGTTTTTCAAAAGACATCTAAAAAACAGTTGAAATTAAATCTTTACCGAGAATAACTATCTTACTTATTCCGATATCCTCTCCATGAAAATTATCTCTGAAGGAAATTTTTTCACTTTTAAACATGAAATTATTTTAGAATAATTATTCATTAACAGTCATAACATAAGAATATTCAATATCAATGTACCATGTATTATTATTATTGGTAATTTCTTTGATAGCTTGAAAATATAATTATTAGGCTTCCATCACCGAATCCTTTTTAGGTCTATAAATTTCAGCAAGAAAATTTTTGGGAATCCACATTTGTTTTGAAAAATAGTCTTTGTGAAATACTTAAGATTTATATTTATTTTAAACAGAATTATTTTTCTAATGACCTCCACATTGACACTTAGTAAAATATGGGTCTTTTTTAGGAACAAAGATATTGTTACTAAAAACCAATTTTATGGGTATAACCCATTTCCGAACTAGTTCCATTAGAATGAATTTATTTATATATATTATTGAAGTTTTATTTTCCATTGGTAAATTTTGAAAATAATTTAATCAAAGATTAAATATATAACATTAGTTTAATAAAAGAATTATTATCTTCTTTAGTAATAGTTTCAAAATTTAATTTATCAAAATTAGTTTGTAAACTATTATTTTCAGAAATTACTTTTTTTAAATCCTTAAAAATGGTTTATTTTTCAAAAAATTTCTTATCATGACATTTAGAGAGATATGATACATATTTTTTTAAAAACATCTATCCTTGATTTTTCCTTATCACGTTTTTCACTAAATTTTGAAATTATAATTTTTTAGGAGTTTATAAAAATAGAAAACATCATCATATGATGAAAGACTATTATTATTTGATGAGGATGATTATTCGTCTGATGATTTAGAATTTTTATAATTTTAAAATTCAAGATAATTTTTATTTGAAGAGAATTTTGTAAGGTTATCAGTAGTGTGCACCTTATCCATAAGACCCAAATTTTCTTTAGGTATTCTGGAAAGAAGACAAATGTTCCTCTATCCAAAATTACTATTATCTGAAGAGTAATCTTATGAATCTTTTCCACTTTCACTCAAAAAGTAATTCTCTATAAAAACATTATTTAATTTTAAATTATAAAACCTTTTTTTATTCTTCCCATAATTCTTATCCTTTCTATATTTCCTTTTTATCATTGGATAATCTGATTTGATATATCCATATTTTTTAAACTCATTTCAAGTTACTTAAAAATATTTCTGGTCAATCTGATCCTTGTTACATTTCTTATATCTATACTAAAAATATTTTATACCAACCATCTTATTCATATTCCAAAAATATTATCATGTTCATTTCCAGAGTGCTCAAAAGTTCATTAATTAGAATAAACAACCAATTTATTCATTCTTGAAGATCTAACCAATTTTTTCTATAGATTGAGATTTTGGATGTAAGGTAGATGTTGTACAAAAAGGAACTCCACCATTATTTTTCATTTATTTCATAAACATCTCTCTTCAGTATAATTTTATACACCATCAAGGTCATAATGAGGTCATACATAGTGATATTACTAACCTTTATTATTTCATCAATAGATGTTATCCATGATTCCCACTCATTGGGCAGGATATCTATGATTTTCTCAATAAACAAATCTCATCATCTAATCCTTTATCACAAATTTATTGAATCATATTAATAATTTTCATGAATATTTGAGGACAGTTAGAAAATGATAAACCTTGTAAGAAATGAAAACTTGGATAACCAGATCTATGAATTTATATTCTAGTTTCGACAACCTTTTTGTGCAAAAGTGTGTAACCTCAAGATTTTTTCAAATAATATTCACTGCTGCACATAAAAACATTATACTTTAGATGCTTATAATCATTAAGAACAAAAATGTATTATTTACTTTGTAATTCAAATGATATTCTTGATATTCTTTATTTTTAATGGTTTAAGATTCCTTATTAGGTATTTCATAATCTCCAATGAGAATTAAAATATTATCATTCTCAGTCTTGATAACAAAGGTCTTTATTTTATATCTCCGATATTCATAGTCAGCTCCATCAAAAATGAGATGTCAATTTGGATTTATATTATCTATTGATCAGATATTGAGTCCTTTAATCTTTTGAAAATATATAAAATATTATTTTCCACAATACATGTAAGTGTAAAAATATTTATAAACCAAAAGTTTAGAAATTTTTTTAACAGACTTTCAATTGTAAAGAATGTAATAATCAAGAAATTATTTAAGCCATCGAAACCTACTTTGATACAAATTTTTGTATCAGTATATATGAAGTAAGATAATTAGGATCAAAAGAATATAGTCTTTATGGATCAATTACAATAGGGGGGAGGGTGAATTGTAGTTTTAAAACTTTACTCTAAAGGGGTTTAAACTAAAATAATACACAATACTCTTTAATAAAAAAGATCACATTCAAACATATCCTTCTATCTGATTAGTACAGTATCATAATTAGGAATGATTTTGATATATCAGAGTAAAAAAATTTCATTAATAAAGAATATTATTTTATTTTGTTTAGAAATGTTATGATTATTTCATAGTAGAAAAATTTTATTCACATAAGATTCAATTATAAAAAAACAGAGAGATCATATTCACAAAACATATAATTAATATATTAATGTTTTTTTTGTATTTAGATACGTTACAATAAAATAATTAAGAATGGAACAATGGAATTAAAATACTTGTAGAAAAAAGTAATAAAATACTAAAAATATAAGATTGACTTATTGAAATTTAAAAACAATTGAATAGATCTCTGTTAACATTAAGAGTGAGGTAGAAAAAAACCATGGCTATGGGTTTCCTAGGTTTTATACTTACAATTAAGTTTGTATTTCTATAGTAAGAAAATAAATCGATATGATGTTCCAACATTATCTATATGTCTATCCGTGGTAGCCCTTGATATGATAGATTAACTCTATATTACTATCCCTACAAGCCCTCAATCAACAAGATGATCTGATTCTCTGTCTTGCTATCATAGTAAGCCCTTGATCGTAATCACATATCAGACGCGTGATTATAATGAAAAATCTACAAAGGAGAGAACATGGAAAAAGATTAATTATAACTATAAAACCCTAAGACAATTAAAAAAACAAGGAAGAATATGTTCCCACTTGTAATTTCCAAATCTCTCATATAGTATGAATTTGAAAAATGAAATCGATTGACCAAATCCAAACTCTTCGAATTATAAGGTATTTATTGGAAAATCCCCAACGATCATAATTCCTTCCCAATAATAATATTTCTCAATGTTTTTGAAATTAATTGGAAACTTTTTTGTTCAATGAAACTTTTTTACTGATTGTTTGAAGTCATATTGAATTACACTATCACAATGTAAAAGATGTTTCATTATGATAGAAATTTCTTTTTTAGTATTACGATTTTAAAATTGGTCAGTATGATCGATTTATATACAAAATGTCATTATGATATTATTTATGAGTATAAATTAATTTTTTATCAGTTTCAACATCAATCCTATTATAATGACTTTTTTATTATAATGAAATGTCAAAAAGTCTTGAATCTGATTTGATAATGGTGAATCCGAGTTATATTATATCGATACTAATTATGAAAATTTTAATACTGAAGGTTAGTTTATATTAATGAATACTTTAGAAATATTTATAAGTAAGTTAAAAGTATATTTTTTCTAAAAAAAATTCTAGAAGTACTTTGGACATAAAAAGTTATTAACCAATTATTTAAGAAAGGGTTTGTGATTTCTAAAAAAATGAAATTTAAAATTTATAAGAAAAACTTTTGACTCAATAAAACTAATTTAAAAAAAAAATTAAAAAATTAAAAATTTTATTTTACAAAAATGAACTATATTTTTTACATAACATTGTAAACATTATCTGAGGTTGATTTTTTTTTATTTTTCTAAGAAGTTTCATTTTTTGATGAATAGTGAAAAATACAAAATTAAAATTGAAAACTGACTTTCGTCAAAATAATTTATAATATTATAATATATTTTAATTTTTCTAAAGTTTAATAAGTTATATTATATATATATATTATTATTTTTAATGAATTTTTTAAATATTTAATTTAGATATAAAATTATTAAGAAATATTTGAACAATTTCACTTTAAAACCTGTTGTTTGTCCCATCTGTGAGATTAATTTTAATTTAATTTCTACCAATAATATGAATTTAATTTATTAAAATATATTAAATATTAAAATTCATCATAATTTATAATGAATAATATTTCCCAGATAAATTTTGAACAAAAGGATTACTGAAATCAGTTAAAATTAATCACAGGGATGAAGATAAAAATTAGTTTACTAGGGGACTAAAATTTAAAATTAAGTAAATAAATCACAAGGAAACATGTAAAACACCCATTTTATGGGAATATTTATAAAATTTAACCTATTTTATGTAATTTAGAGTGTTATGTAATCCTATTATTATTTAAAAACATGGGTTCACCAAACATATTTTAAACAAATGTGAAGTGCATCCTCTACCTCACGTAAAAATGGCCACCACCTCTTCCCCTCTCACCAAATCTTAAAATCAATTAAGACAAGAAAAAAAGTTTCCAAATAGCTCCAAAAATTCAATCCTAAATCCTATAATCATTTCTTTTGGTATATATCTGACCAAGGAAATATTTTGGTGCAAACTGAAAAGTGATACCCGGAGAAGAGGTAACAGTCATCAACAAACATTATTGTTTTCTTTATTCCTCAAACACCTAAATTAAATTTATATAGTTATTATATAATAAAATAATTATCATAAATATACTAATATATTTTCATGTTAATTCCACCACCCAAAACTTCACACACTTCCATCAAATGAGACACACAATCATCGTTCGTGAGTACGATGTACTACCACCTTGTGCACTGATGTTATTCGTTCTTCCGTTACAACCATTAAAGGTTGGGACTAATAATGGATTTATAGTTAAAATATTATATTTATTAGTGTAACAATTTTATTATTATATTATAATTTTTATATCAATAAACCATCACGCTTTCTATTTTATGAGAATATGATAATTCCTTTCATGTGTACGGTGGACGATCACCTCGTGAAATGATGTGGTTTATTAAAAATTGATAGGGAATGTATTAATAATTGTTTTAATACAAATATTCTATAAATATTACAGAAAAATTATTCTTTAATGATAATATATCATATTTTTTTCTTTTAACCCAATAAGAAAATAAAAATTGTTTTCGTGCGTTCATATGACCTACCGTCTCCTTGAACGATTTATATAATTTACTATTTATATATTTATAGTTTTTTGTAAAGAAAAATATAATAAAGATATATATGATATTTATTTCATGGATTAAATTATATAGGTAATAAATTCCCGATCTAGGTAATAGGTCTAGGAATAAGAATTCAAAACGTGCATGAAAAATGAAGCATTTGTTACCTGAAACATAACTTTAACTTGAAATAGTTAACAAAAAAGTTATATAAAGTTATAATTAAATAATATATGGTATTATATATATGAGTATTGATATTTTTTAAATTTGTAATATACTTATATATGTTATACATTAGGTGGAAATGATTACGATGAGAGTCAAGACTTAAGGTAAGAAATTTCTATCTCACTTATATATTCTATGTGACACAAGCCATGTTCAACGATTATTTATTTTTTGTAATGTATATAGTAACCATGGATATATTTTACGATTAAAATAAAAATTATTATTATTATTTACATATAATTTTTAAGATCTCTTTTTCATGGGGATTACAGTTTAAGAGTTACCAAATAAGTAAGAGAACTTGGTCTCAACAGGCCTTCTTTGAGATACATGTTATGTAATGAACATGTAATACTTTATGATATATATATATATACTAACCCTTTGAAATGAAATATAATTTATATAATTCTATTAATTATATATTATGTTTCATTTAATGTTATACTTTCATGATGATTATTATTTAGAAGTTACCAAAATGGTAAAATTTTATTGCAACAATCTAATCATTTAGTGGGATTGTTTATGATTATACTTACATTGAGGAAATATTAAGATCTGTATCTCAAGAATTATTATGAATTTTATTCTCCTAAGGTGATTAAGGATATATTCAAGTAATTTAACCATTTTACCACTCTTTTCTACTTAAAATTATAAAGAAAATGTTTTTAATAAAATCCGACATTATTTCTCTCTTCGGTCGAAAATCAATGTTTTATCTAAATAATGTTTTCAGAAAATGTTATAAAAATGTTTTAAATTATATTATAATATCATTTTCAACGAAAATGATTTTTAAATTTTTTTATCATCTAAAAAGTGTTTTAAAATGGTTTTAAAATCATCTTTTATAAGTTTTCAAGGTTATTTTAATTTAAATAGGTTTTCAAAATGTTTTATGTTTTAAAAAGTATTTTAATAGTGGAACGAAAATTTTCCTCATGAATTTTTTAAAATTACTTTTTTATTATGAAAAACACTTTTAAGGTAAAAGTGAGAAACCATGAAGTCACAACAAAATGCAGCAAAACAACCCACATAGAAGAAACTATACGATCAGCCCCTCCCAACTAATGCTCCATGACAAAAGACTTCAATAAGAAAGACCCTTCAGCAAGCATTCCCGTGCATCATTGCACGGGCACAGAACCGATGGAAAAGACCTACCCTCTCAAGTATCCAAGTCCAAAAGGCCAGCATAAGTGAAGAATTCATGCTTTGATCCTCTTCTGGAGCAGAACCAAGTAGTTTTCTAGAAGAAACACCACACTTCACAACAAAACTAAACGAAAAAAACCAGAAGTAGATGAATTCCTCTCTGCTGAACCAACAAACACTACTAACTCAACCAAAGTCATTAAAGATTAAATTGATATTACCCGAGTCCATTTCCCTAAAATTATTCCAGGACAAAGATGTAATCTGAGTGGTAGGTGCATCCGTAAGAAGATCCCTTAAATGTATGGTCATCTTGTCCCATGTCTGAATATACTCCTCATGATTGATCCTCCCGTTGTTGAAACCTATAAATAATATTGAATCTTTCCTATCTATCCAAGAATATTGTTCCTCATTAAGAGTCAAACGTAATGGTATCCCTATCATTTTAGCAGATTATTCTTCATTTTCATTGAGATAAAAAGCCTGTTCCATCGTTTATTCTTCCGATCTCATGATAAAAACCATGGGTTGTTCATCCATAACACCTCTATTGACGTGATTTTCCAACTATTTGCCTTTCATTTTCTTCACTGACCTTGTATCCATGGTAATGGGTAAAGAGGAGTGATCCTTCCTCCCTTTATAGCTTCCCTTCATCCCTTTCAAGGAGGGCCTGACCGAAACTCCTTCTAGCTCCTGAACCATGTCACTAATCTCTTTAAACTCATTAGCCGGTTGAACATCCGCAATGGAGCAAACATCCTGAGATCCAGAATGAATGGAATCATCACTAATATGCCCCTCAGGAACCTCTTTCAACGCCACAACCTGAAAATGGGAGCCCGAGAATAATATGTTTTCAAAGTAGTTTTCAGAGAATAATTATATGTTTTCAAATTATTTTTCAAAGAATAATAATATTTTTTAAAATTTATATTCTAAAAAGTGATTTTCATCGAAAGATTATTTTTCTTAAGTAATGTTCCAATAGGTCTTTCGACATATTTATCCATCTAATATGAAATCCCTTGATATATTTTATGATTTATTGATGATATGTTCCAAGTAATAAATTATTATTCTTTTATATAATTGTTTTTATTTATAATTAATTTTTTTATGAAACCTGTTTATCTTCCATGGGTTATATGTTTATGAGACTAGCTTCTTTTCATGAGTTTTACAATGATTATGAAACTTGGATCTTTCTTTGTAGGTAATGATATGATGAAATGTTTATGATTGACATATCATTTCATGTGTTATGATTCGACGAATTATATGATCCTATGGCACACATAAATATGGTTTTCATTATGAGATGTATGAGAACTATATCTCCCTCAAATACATTGAATAAAGATTTATATCACATAATATAGATGGGGATAGAATAGGTGATGAACTTAGTTCAATAAAATCAGGAATAAAACGGGATATAAACTCAATTCAGTAATGCAGGGTGATAATGGAGGGGTGAATGTAGTTCAACAAAAAGGGTTAGATTGGGAAGTGAACTCAGTTCAGTAATAAATGGATGGAACGAGATGTGAACCCAGTATAAAAATATAGGGATGGAACACGGAGTGAACCAAGTTCAATAAAGTAATGTATCCACTATAATGGTCTTGGTAGTGGGTCATGAATAATATGAAATGATTTTCCATGTTCCTATGTATTCCAAAAATTCCATGTCGTATTCCATTGTTATACTATCATGGATCATGTTAATTGATTATATTATGAATAACATCTTATAAACTACCAATATTTATTCCCTGACTCTTGATTATGATATTTGATATATAGGTTATACTTTTAAATTGTTTTTATCATGCTCTTATAGCCTTATACTCCTATTATGTTTATATATCTCCATTTTTTTACCCTTATTGATCATCCATGATAACCCTTTCTTATGTTTCATTCCCCTAGGTTATAAATAATTTTTTTAATAATAAGTATTAAATAGGAATATATTTTTGGGAAACATTGAAGATCTTTCACTAAGTTAGAATATTGTCTTCCATGTTTCCAAAGACACTAAACTTTTATGGTCTTTAGGCATGCACTTTTTTAATGTGTGGGATATTCATCTAAAATTATGTATTATCCATGTTTGAGAATTTTGGGTCTCTATAATTACATATTAATATTAACATTTTCCATCTTATAAAATGATTCCAGGATCTTAGAATCAACAAATGAATCATGTAATTATCCTAAAAACTTTGAAATTTCATTATTTTTAATTATATATTGATAGTTTTTGTGATATGACTTCAGTACAAAAGATAGTTTTAAATACTAATTAGATTATTTATATAACTATTTATTTACATATTCTACAAAATTAAAAAAGGAAATTGTTTAATCATTATGTTTTATATAGTATTAGGATCCAAAAAATCATCCATTAATATGTTATCATCTTGATTAGGATATCTTCTAGTTCTATAATCTTTATTAATATTTGTAATGTTAATATATGGAAAAGTTGAGGTGTTAATCTCTTGACGGTGATTCCGTACTATGTAGAATGAAGCATTTATATGATTTTTAATTTAATTATACACTAATAGGGAATTATCCAATTCATTCTGATATTGGGAATAAATATAAAAACATTATATACCATTTTATCCTCCATGCCAAGCCCACCACACATATTAAGGAGAACATTTTTTCAATATAAGGTGATCAAATAATTCATCTCTCTTTAACTATCATTAAATTTATATTTATCACATGGATATTTTATTTTCCCATATATAGATCAATTTGAAAATGAAAAATGGGAAAAAAATATTTAATACCTTGACATTTTGATATTTTTTCCAAGGTAATGTAATCTAAATTTTATATATACATATTATATTTCATATAATTTCCAATAAAAATATAGTTGTATAAATTTATAGGAATTAAAGGACATATTTTCGTCAAAATAACAAGACACACGTAAATCCAACACCTAAACAATCCATCCATGAATAAAAAACTTTTTAAAGGGTAAAAATTATTAATAAAAAAAAATGAAGGATAAAAATTATGATTATGCTCCCCCACACATACAAAAAATCCTTCCAGGAATGAAAACACATATTATATTTAAAAGTCTATTTTTCACCTCTTTTTTCATCTTGAGATTATTTTCTAATTATGATCAAGAAGAAACATGGAAATTATAATCTATATTTGTAATCAATGGTCATAAATCAAAATTAAACACTCTTATTTATTAAAAGACATATCATTATTAACTATTAATATAACATATTCAATGCATGGTGGGTTTTTAATGATTATCAGAATATATTAAAATTGAGTTATGGGTGTTCTATTTAGATGAACTTTAGACTTATGTTATTCTGTTAATTTCCAGAATTTTTAATTGTAATAAAATATTAAATTTCTAATCATTAATTTATTTCATAGGAAGTAACAGTGCCTCTGGATTATTCAAAGGAAATTGAATCACATCACATGGAATAAATGATATGAAACCAACCATAAACATGACTTCGTAATCTATAAAAATATTAGATGTCCTTAAATTATAATAACATTTTATTTAGGGTTTATTTATGATATCATAGATATTGAATAGAGTTAATTATATTGAGTCACACATTTATATTCTATGAAAATATATTATTTATGTTTTACCATATTAAAATATGTCATTAATTGATCTGGAAAATCATTTTTTGTTTTGGGATATATTAATAATTATTGTGTATTAGGGAAACTGGGTTAATAATTGATTTTATATTGAACAACATTAATAGTTTTTGGTCATCACATCTGAAAAATCTTATCTTTCCAACACTGGTATATTATTGAGTTTAGATCTCATAAAGAAATTGGTGTTTTTAAATGTATTATTACCAAATTTTAACTCAAATATATTTCAACCGAAAAATAAAAAATAATTTAGTATTGAAAATCATATAAATACAAATAAAATTTTAATAATTATGTTTTATATAAATTAAAAAGATAAAATTAAATAATATAAAAAGCAACCAATTGTAATAAAATAAGATCAAAAAATAGGTTGAATAAATTACGAAAATCATGATAGTGAACAAACTAGATACCACCATTGGAGGTCTGAAAGGGAGGAAGACAACATATGTCTTAGGTATTGGGTAGATCATGATGATAGGAATATATATTTGGACTTATAATAACTAGCGGTATAATTACCTTGACCTGTCTACTAGGATATAGTGGTGAAAACATACTATTTACATATTGGCTAAATAACAACTATAATAAATCATAGCATAATCAACCCGTAATTATAGGATTTATAAGAATATTTTCACATTAGAACATTTTTAAGATATTTGAGGTTTAGTATTTCATAAAATTAGGAAATCCATTACATAATTTTTTTACACTTCTATACGGTGTGCATTTTTTTTCTAGAAAAATAGTTGTTCAAGTTTACACACTTGTTTCATTCATAAAACGTTTGATTCAATAAAAACATATAACCATTTACCTTTATATAGTTATTATACATCCTTTGGAACTATGATTTTTTTTGAAATATTGAATGGGGAAAAATATATCCCATTAAGGGATATAAAAATAAATAAAAATCGTTAATAGCTTTTTGAAAACAAATGAATTTTTACAAATAAATAATGATCTCAAATAATAATTTAATCACCCATGAAACCATATTTATTTCCTAAAATAGTTTCATATTTTTTTATCATGAATAAAGTAATAATCATAATTGATTATGGTTTATTGAGAAATAATAAAACTTTTCCTTGATAACAAATGTTTTATTTTTATAAGATCATAAAATTTCCATTAATTCATAATATCATTTTCTTACATTATGAAATCAAAATATTTTGATGAAAACATACATTAAAAAATACAGAAACTATTTAGATACCTTGGGATATCAAATTATTATCACTATTACAATAAATCTTATAATCAATCTTATATTCACCCTTAATAATGAATAAACTTCATCGTAAATTCTTTTATGTCTCGATGAGAACTTTTCATTACCAAATGCACTGGAGAACAATATCCCAAAATCACCCATCATCATTAATAATATTAATGTTCCATAATAGGAATAAAATAAAATAATTTTTTTTAATTTTCATTATAAATAAAATAAAATTGGAATTTAATTCCCTCAATAATACAACTTTTAGTTACCTCATAAAATGAGAAGAAATATATTTTTATTTTGAAAAAATGAGAAATAAAAAATTACTAGAATAATGGAAATATGATTTTCTTTAAAAAATATAGAAAATAGTAATGTAATATTTATTTAAAAAATGGTACGATGTATGGAAAATCTATTCATGTAAGAAATGTTAAAAAATATTCTTTTGAACTTTTGTAAAAAGATTCAAAAGTGCTAAATATGAAAAATGTTAGAAATATTTATATTTTAAAACCATTTTATAGAGTAAGGGATTTTTGAACATGACTTTAAAAATTCATTGGTGTACATATATTATCATTTTTGGGAAATTTTCAAGAACACGTACGTGGAGGAAAATGCATTTAATGAAAAATTTCAAACTATTTATTATAAGGTTTTAACGAAAAATCTGTAACCCAAAATCCTGAATTATTTCATATTTTACATGACTCAAAAAAATTATATCAACAATTTATTTTGTTAATAAATCCTTTAAATTTAATTTCATTATCATTATTCCTTTCATTTCATTTATTAACATGTTTTATTTAGTTATGAAATCAGCTAATTTCACATCCGTTGTTTTGAGGTTGTCTGATCCTTAAACTTTAAAATAACTTCGGTGAGTTGAACATGGTCAAATGGGTCATGGTTACTTCATATAAATAATATTAATAATTTTATCATTATAATTTCTATACATTCAATATAATTTTATATCCATCCAAGTAATTTAATTTTGAAAAATCTAATACATAAATTCATTGAGTTAATAATCTGTACATGTACATGATTGAAATTTTTATTTTCATAATGGATAAAAAGTAAATAAGAGAGATAAAGGATTAAAATTAAATAATAATAATTTTATAAAATATATATTATTTATTCTTATATCTTCATAACTATCCATGTGTAACAAAAATGAAAAACGAATCATATACCTTCGTGGTGGTGGTGGTCCACATGTACACGTATGTGACATTATCATTTTCCAATGGATGAGAGGATATGAATGTTGATAATATTTTTTCAATAATAATATTATATTTTGATAAAAAAAATATATCCCTTAAATACATATTTATCACCATCTATGTGGGGCGGTTATGAAAAAAGAAACACGTCTCTTCGTGGAGGCGATATTCTACACATATGCATGAGCGAAGTTTTCATTTCCCATATGTGAGAAAAGAGGTAGATAATTATTTTACCATCCTCATGAGGATATTTTATTATACTAAATATATCTATTTAAATATTCAGTTATGTTTATAATATATTTTAATGTTCCACAAGAATAAATAAACTTGATTTTTTTGGTAAAGACTTATACCTCATCTTTGGATATCTTCATTTAGTTTACATATTAAGCTATTTAATATTGGTTCTTTGGTTGGGAAAAGATATATAAGACGTGGATATATATATTTTCATGATATTTTTTAATATATTGGACAATATAAAGGTCACAAATTCTATGCATAAGTGAAGACAAGAGGTTACCTTTTATATGTGAAAGGAGTGACACCCTTGTAAATATTAAGAAATTTAAAATATAATAATTGTAATTATCAAGGAAAGTGGTTCTAAAAAAACAAAATTTAGAATATAATATTCGATAAGGTACAAATAAACACAAAAGATCAAATTTAGACAAATTTTAAGGGTATTATAATCCTTATCCATTAGTTTATCACATTCAATAATACTTTTAACCATCATCATGGTGAAAAACATTTACCATGGTATGTATTCTTTTTGACTAAAAAATGAAATTAAATGCCTTAAAAAATTTGAACATGATAATTTAAAATTTCTAATCCATTTTATAATATTTAATTTCCATAATTGGTAAAACATAGTTTTAATATATGTTCACAAAATGTAAATAAATTTTGTTCTTATAAAATTTCATTTTATGCATAAAAATAATTTTACAAAAAAATAAATATAATTTTGATTATAATGGAATTAAATTGATTATATTAATTCAAAAGATACATTATTAAATTAAAAAAAAACTAATCCAAAATGAAACTTGTGAAATATTTAATAAAATTGAATAACTAAAAAATATTATTTTTCAGAATAAACCATTACTTAGATTTCTATAAAGCCAAAAATATATTTATAAGTGCAACATTATATTTTTAAATAAAATATATTAATTCTTAAATATCAATATGTTTATAATTTTTTTAATATACTTTATATTCATTATTACATTATGATAATTTCATAAATGTGACACTATTTGTAAAATTTGTATTTTTCTATTCGCCCCAAAATACAATATTTTAAAACAAATATAAAAATTTCACATTGGTCATATTTTGACCTGCTGATCAAAAAAATGAATTCAATTTTAACAATTTAAATTTATAAAATCCAAGAATCCCATTTTAAAATAAAAAACAAAATATAAATAAAACACTCTTCCATAAAAAATTAACTTTTTAAACATTAAGTGTTGTTAACCTTTTATCGTATGAATTAACAACGAGTGTTATTTATTTATTTTTAAAATGTATATGATAATTTATTAATTTTTACTTTTTATTTTAATTAAGTATTAATAAATTTAGTTTGGTGTTGTGTATATCACTTGTTTTTCATCAAGATTTTTACTTAAAGTAATACACATTAAATTATTAATGTGTTACATTTTCCTCCTTAAGAAAATTACATGTTTAAAATTTTTACCTCATTTATAATGACCATGGATGAAAACATATTTAGAACCAATTAAATGGAATTTCTAATGATTTAAAACACCATTAAAATTTAAAGGATACATAATAATAGAACATTAAAATAGAGAAAAAGAGAAGTAATGTAGAGTGGAAAATAAATATACATAAGTTGAAATAAATACCTTTTTAATATATATCAATTTAATTTAATTTTAAAAATAAATGTCATCTCTCTGTTAAGTCTATGAAATATATGATTTCTTAAATATTTATTAAACCATTCCTTTTCTATTTCGAGTTTTATACTTGTGAATGAGTATAAAAAAAGACCTTGTTCACTATAAAATATTTTATATATAAGACTACATATATATTTATACTACTTGAGTTAAGGAATAATTTTACCAACCATATAGATAATATGATAGAATATAATTACTTTATTTAATTTTTTCCATAACAATATTGTCTTTTTTTTTGTGTTTCAAGAAATTTTCCTTCTTTTTATCACCTCATATTCTAAATGATATATAACCATGTTGAAATTTTCTTATCTGGAGCATTAAAATTAACTTCTAAATGATCGTAATATCTATAAAGAATGAACAGTTTTTCTTTCTATTTCAATCCATTGACTAAAACCAAAATGGTTAGCATAAGTTAAGGTATAATTTAATATGAATAGACCTTAATATGGAAAAATAATACATTAATATCCTAATCATTAACAATAACACCTAATGTTTAAATTAAATAATTCCACAAATAACTAATCTAAAAACACTTAAAAATATGATAGGAAAAATTTGATACCCAAAGATTAAAATGATTTTATCACATATTATTCCAAAATAAACAGAAAATTTATCTCCAAACAACATCAATCACTCATAATGTCACATAATAAAAATGTATATTCTATAATTATATAATCTGAAAAATATTATAATATCTTACATAAATAACATAAATCACAAATTTTACACAATAAATTAATATATGATTCCAAAAGTTTACTGAATCATTATCCCTTAATTAATATCTTTGACTTTGATGTGAAATCTAAAACATGAAAAAATACCCCATTTAACATGATTCTTATAAGTTTACCAAAAATAAGTGAACATATTCCAAAATAAATTACCCACCCAATCACCAAATCAGATTATATTCCCATTTTTATCAATATGATAAAACGTGCATTCTATAAAATATAATAAACCTTTATGCCAATTGACAATAATTACCATAACACACTATCCTTTAAGGTTATAGAATACTTATTATTCTGATCCATGATATTTACAGATGAAGCTTTCTCTTCAAGAAACATTATAACCTATAGAGTTGTATAAACCCTTAGTATAATACAAACTATAACTCCCCAGACCCAAAAACTTAGTTCCAATGCTAAAAAAACATCCTTTATAGGTTTTATTGATACCAATTATGACAACCTATAAGATAAACAATCCATAATGACCTTTTTAAAAAAAGTGTTTTACATTATTTCATTTTTATGATCTTTTATATTTATGTCTTTAAATAATTAAGAAATATATTACATAAAAATGTGGTCAATTCAATGAAAGGAACATTTCCCCATAAAAATAGGTTCTTATGTTTACACTTCTATTTCATTCATGGATTTTTTTATTCATTCCAAATGAGTTCCCATTATTTTGAATATAGTTCCAATACATCCTTAGGCCCTATAAAAGGAATTTTAAAATTTTGTTAACTTTCTGTTACTATTTTTAGGTATTAATCAACCCTCTTATGTTAAATTATTAATATAATAAGTGGGAAATAAAAAATGATTTATCAGTGAAATTTTGATAAATGTGTTAAAGACCTTAAATGCCAGATGACATCTTGGAATCTTTAACTGAAAATTTTTAGAGTTAGACACTAAGTCAGTGTGATATTCCATGCTTCAAAGGTCTCAGTGAATACTGAATATAAATATTAAATATTGTATATTATGCACACATGTTCTATTCAAAATAATTTAATAAGTCCAAAACAGTACATCATATGAGAAATATGAGACCACCGCTAGATCCGAAATGAAGGTTTTACCCTAGGAGGGGTATATCATTCAAAGGTGAGGTATTTTGGATGCCTTATTCTTGAGTTAAAGTAATCAAATAATAGTTAATATTTTATTTTGTTAAAAATAATTCAATATCTCTCAAACGGTTTATTGTATGGGAAATCCCAGACAACCAATAGGCCCAGAACGCAATGTTTAACCATGGAGGGGCATAAAATTTGTAGGAATTAGAAATTTGGATAGATCCCTCATGAAAAAACATATTTTTATTTAAATTAATTATTTAATATGTTTTTTCATTAATAAATCATTAATCTCTTTCAAAATTTTCATCATTTGAGAAATATAAGACCACTATTGTGTTTGGAACGAGGTGTTTACCCTAGATAGGGTATAACATTAATAATAAATGGGTGTTTGTTCTCTATACTCTTTTAATTAATTAATTTAATTATTTAATTATTACATAAATGATAGAAAAACTAAATTACTATCCAATCATCTTATGAAAATAGAAAAACACAATTTTTGAACTGCTGGAAATTTTAAAATGTCCAATTTACCCCCATTTAAACCACAATTAATTTAGAAATTTCATAATAAATGAAAATCAATGAATCCATAATGGATTTTTGGTCAAATCATTTATTAATTTGAGTGTTTTAAATATGGTTTTAAATTTCTGTGCTTTTGGTGATTTTAAATATCCAAATGAATATTTTTACTATTGTTTAATTATTTTGAGTTGGACTAACCCGAAAAATTATTTAGATGTGATTGATCAACTCTAACCTTATCCCATTTTTCTTCTAGGTGCAAAGGGATAATGGTCTTCATGATCCCATGGTCAATACACAACATGAACCTCCACCCAGGTTGTTGTTTTGATTTATTTTTATTTTATTTTATTATTTGTTTTAATTTGCTCTGTACTATAACTTCTATGTTATTGATCAGAATTATGCACCATCAGTCTTGTTGGACTCGTATTAACGAGAAGAACATAAATAATATTTTTTATTTTAATTTAGTAGTGTGTTATTTAATCTACTTTTCCACATTTTAAATGGTTATTTTTAATTAAATTTATCAAAAGATAATAATTAATAATTATTGAATGATAATTGCAACAACTTATCAAATAATAATTTTAATGAAATTACAGGGGATAATTCTTAAATAGTTTTATCAAAGTATAATCACTTGGTTTTATCAAGATATAATTTAATAAATTGTCACAAAATAATTGATTTTAATCATTACTGGACAATGACATGTTTTATTAAAATTAATTATCAAAAGAAAATATTAAATAGATAGCTGTTTCAAATTATCAAATGAAAATTATTTGGATTATCAAAATAAAATGAATTATTAAAATAAAATGAATTATCAATATATATATATATATATATATATTCTAATAAACACTCTTGGGATAATTTACGAAAAAATTATAATGTTATTTATTTTGATTATCGAAAGATATATATATATAGTTTGATATATATTTTTGATAATTAATTTGGAGGGTAAGGGAAATTTTATTAAATATAAAATTATCAACATGTAATGGAATGAAATATTGATGGATAATTTCAAACACACGTGTTATCGTAAAAAAATAATCCAGATATTATCTAAGAAAGAGAAAACATTATCATATGTAATATTTTAATCGATAATTTAAAAATTATCTAAGAGAGAAAAAATATTATCATATGTAATATTTTAATACATAATTTGAAAATTTCCCAAGAATGAGAATGTATCAATGAATGCGATATTTGAATTCCTTTTGTAATAAAATAACTCTTATTGATTCTTGGAACCATTGATGAACATTGACCATTGGTGAGGCAATGATTTTGATAAGAAGGCCATGATGAGGTGTATTGAACCACACAGGGAGGTGTATCCTTGATGAAGACATCGATGCGATTAAGGTAGGTGGTTTCATCCCGATTAGCAAAATTTATTAACCTTAAATTGATTGATTTATTTAAATAGCTTATTTAAATTCAGTTACTTAAACTCACTTTGAATTGATGTAACAAAATTCGATTTCAGTGAATTTATAGATTTGAAATGGTTTTGGCATGATATTTAGAAAACCCCCACTTCCATTGAATTGGTTTGTGTTTATGGAAATTGGTTAATTTAAATAGCGTATTTAATGGAAATGATTTTAATTAAATTGTTGAATTTAATTATGGAAATGAATTGTGAAATTATTTAATTGGTTTTGAATGGATTTCAAACTGTTGAAAATGGCATAAAAATGTTTTGATAGAAACATAGTTGTTTTATCTTGTTAAAGATGCATACTTTTGATTAAAATATATTTATGTTTTAAATAGAAAATTGGAATTTAATTTGATTCATTGGATTTAATTATTTTAATCAGTGTTAAAATAAATTACCAATCATTAATTCTGTGAGAGAAAATGAAATCATTAGGAATATTGTGAGTTATTTGGACACAATATATTATTACTACAACATAATAAAACATACATGCATCCTATCACACCCCTTAGGAAATGGGGAAATGTAATCTCTTACTGTTGTTTAGAGGATTTATGTGTACATATTTTGCGGATATCACTTAGAGTGTGCAGAGTCATATAGCCTGAAATACTGTCATACTTTTTTGGAAGATAACCATGTTTCTCATTTGTTATTGATATTTGAAATATAAATGTATTCCAATGCTTTTGAACTTCATTACATGCCTTTTAAATTTACATAAACTATTTTTTATAACTATTTTATTTAATCCACTACTTTATAAATATTCCATCATTTGTAAATCAATTGATCAAAGTATTTTTCTATCATTATAACTATATGACATGATTTTATTAATTATGCTTTAAAATACCCAACCTATTTATCTTTAAAAATATAAATCATTCCTTTGGTTAATTATTTTTTGGTATCTTTTATGGAATCTATGGTGAGATCCTACTGGGTTTTTTAGCTTACACCCTACTTGTTCATTTGGGTGTTTGTAGATTATCGTCTTCTAGGTTTGAGAAAAGGGAAAGGAGCACTTGGCGGTAGATCTAGCTATGGAACCATGGTCTTGACGAATTTTTTCTTTAATGACATGGGTTTTGTTTTACCTATTTTTGTACTTCGGTTATAGTACTATGGTATTTTTTATGCCTCATTGTTTTGTGGTATTTTACTCATAGTAGTGTTTTATTCTTATATTCATATTGTCTTTCTTATTTTAGGTATGCATTTTTTGTGGAAAAATTGTTCCCACTTGCATGTTGTATGATACTTGTTGCTAGTCACTACTCCATGGGGATATGGAATTCCCTTAGACCAATGTAAGGGATAACTTGGTTATCAGGTTACTAGGGTAACAAGGCTGATACATAAAAAATGGTATTAGGGAAAGGTTGAAATTTTTTCTTGTTGTCAGTATGCATTTTTGAAATCTTTTTAGGAATTAGGAGGTAGTTGCGATTGAGTTACTACCTAGATCTCACCACAATGAACCATAGGTAATCAGGGGTGGTTAGGGAAATATTTCTTAGGTATTAGCTATAGTATTTTCACTATTTTTATTTGGATAAAGTGAAATGAAAATCTTTTTTGTTCTTTCCCTTGGGATTAATTTCTCTTGTTGCTCTATTTGAGAAACACTTAATGTCTTTGATGTTGTATGCTGATGGTGTGTAATATCATGCCTATGAGAATATGTGAGAACAAAATATAGGAGGAGGATGCTGCTGAACCTCAGTGATAAAGTCATGTTGTGGATCGGAATCTAGTTGAGGTGATCATGCGTACTATCAAATATTTAAGGCAGGAACCACTACTGGTCCCCATTCAGGATCAAATTATAGATGCTTAGGGTGATTTTCATCACAATATTTCTAAAGAGATCATATTCTAGAAACAAATTTTTTTAATAGGATCCACTGATCCCCAAAATGCAGAGGAATGATCGGGCATGATAGAACATCTGTTTGAGTTCATGGAGACACATAATGAGATCAAGGTGATGTGTGACCACTTCTTGTTAGAGGGACTAAGCAGGGGATTGTGAGGCACGATGGTGATGAAAAAGAAACATGATGGATTAGATTGGATGGACTTCAAGGTTATTTCCACGGACATGGTCTCGTTAGATTCAATGGTTTTGTCCATGGTTGTGGAGTTTTTCAAGCTTGATAAGGCCGAAAAACTGTGGTTCCTATGGATTCTTAGGGCACTTGCAGAATTTCAACCAAAATTTTTCCACTCTCTATAGTGGAACATGATCATCGAAATGTCCAAAAATTGCGGTTAATCAAATGTTTCACATACAAAATTGCTCCACCAATAGGCGTCTGAAAAAAATATTCTTCACACAATGTAATAGTTTCTAGAGGAAATGACACGAGTCCAGCGATTGTGAGAAGTACCATTACTATAGCTTTATATTTAGAGAATGCTATGTTTTATACCTGTGCATCTTACTCACTTATATCAAACCATATCATTAATATTATTAATCGTCAAATAGAGATTTTTTCTTGTGAAATGGATATTAATACACCACTTGGTACGAAAGAGAGGGAAATATCTCCATAGTCCCACTTGTGTCTTCTCTCTATTATATATTGAGATTTATTAGATTTTTCTAGTACTCGTCATGTAATATCTTGACATCATATTTGAGATGGATTGGATCATTTTCAATAAATCATGAATTGATTGCTACTTAGATGGTTCTACCTTACAAAACCTAGTGGTGTTCCTCTTGTCATTCAAGGAGAATAGGACCCTAGGTCATGCAGAGACTGACCTTCTTATCCAGAGTTGGGGAAAGTGATATCAGTGTTTTCTTTTCATATGGAGTGAGATTAAATGAATGGAGATCTCCCTATAATCTTCATTGAGTTTCTTGATGTGTTTCCTTTTGACTTATATGGTTTTATATCAGTAAGGGATGTTGAGTTTTCTGTTGACTTAATTTATGGTACTCAACAAGTTTCTATTCTATCTTAGGGAATGGATCCTACTGAAGTAAAAAAAGACTAAAGTCCTAGTTGGAAGATCTTCTTGAGAATGATTGTATAGGAGAGAGTGTGTGACCTTGGGTGGAACCAGTTCTCTTTAGCATGAAAGCTTATTGTTCTTTTTTTCTTATGTGTTTATTATCAAAATCTCAATAAATTTATCTGCTATATAACAAATATATGTTCCCACATATTAATGATCCGTTTGATTTGTTGAAAGGGGATGAAGTTTCTTTAGCTAGAGTTTAGTTGATAACTTCTCTTCTCGAGATAATTTTTTAGGAACAATGACTTGATAAATAATTTCATAGCATTAAATACTCTCTTTATGGTGGGGAGACATATTCCCAGTGGTCATTCTTCAAATAGAGTTTTCTGTTCTATCAGAACCATTACATTGTGTTTTTATTGGAAATGATGTAATGGATGATTGTTAAAATTCCCAGTGAGCTATGAACCCAAGAACCACAAAGATGTTATAAGCAATGTTGTGGTAGCTCTATTGTATAGGTATCATGTGGCGCATTGATGAGTCGGTTTCATGTTTCTATACGAGCCCACAAGTGAAATCAGAGCACCATAATCCTTTTGTTTTTTTTCAACCACTTTTAGTCCCTACATGGAAGTGGAATTAAATATCTATTTCTTTTGTGGTTGGATTGAATTGGATCTAGAGAAATAAAAATAATAAAAGGGTCGTGATTGAGAGGCTGACCATGTTTGATAAATTTATACCCATTCGAGATACAACTAGAGTTGAGGAGTTGTGATGTATATATTTGAAAGATATCATGTGTTTGAATGGAGTTTCATATGTTATAGTCTTTAATAAGGATCCTCAATTTACATATGACTTTTAGAGAGGCCTTCATGAATCACCATGATCTAAGGTCCATTTAGCACTATAACCACAGTTGACTTCAATACATAATGCGTTCCATGTATCAAAACCACGAAAGTATCTCTATAATCCATTTCAAGTTTTAAGTTGAAGTGATATTGAGATTAAATGTGATATATCCTTTACATATTGGTAAATCAAGATAATTGATTCTGAGACCAGGGTTCTTCATAGGGGGATGATACCTCTGGTCTGAGCGCTATGAAAACATAGTCCTAATTCTTATGAGACATGGGATTTTTGCGGACGATACCCATGGTCTGAAGGCATCTTCATATGATTTTTTTTGACAGAAAGATCCTATGGTGTGTAGGTTGTAACATCCCGTTACTATTTTTGTAATGACCCAAAGTTTCATTAATGGAAAATCCATCTTGATCCAGTTAAATGTCTCTTTATAAAAAAATGTTTTTATAAGATGTCAACTTCATTGGTTTTATGATAAGAGTTGTGACCGTTACTTTTATAGCCATTGAATAGTGATCACATGATTAGTATAAATATAAGTCTTTAACGAACCCAATTTATACTCAGACAAAAGAAGCGATGGCCTCATCCAGTAGAATTTCCCCATACGAAGCCCATTTTTCGGAGCTCGGAAAAGAGGTGGCGTCTTTGGGCTTCGCCCTTGACCAAGCCCAAGCTGAGCTTCATTATGTCAAGCTCGAACGTGACCATCTACGGGAAAAGTGGAAGTTGATTGAAATTACCACTCGAGCGATGTTATCCGAGCCGCCCCAAGTGTCTGTCACCATTGCACACCTTACCCTTAGGTCTTATACCGGTGTTTTAAGGGGTTATGTAACAAATAAGTAGTACTATGTTCATGTACATTATTTTTGTATATAATAATGAATATAATTTTTAGTCATTTTTGATACATTGTAAATAGTTTTTAAAGTACAAATGGTGTTTTTAGTTATTATTTAATTAAGAAATATATTTTATAATTAAGGGATTTTTGAATTAAATAATATTTTAATAATATAATTATATTATTATTAAATTAATTTTTATTAAATATAAATGATCTTAGAATTCTATGAATGCAATTAAATTTTTTATTAAGGTTTGAAAGCCATTTCTGTCAAAACCCATGAATTTTCAATAAATGTCGGTTTTTATTTTAAAAGTGAAAATTCACATTTTTAGAAAATTATTTAGATAAAATAAATGTTATTTTTGGAATCAGGATGTTGAAATTATCCAACGGTGAATTTTTCATACTTTTCTGAGACAGTCAAATTTTTGGGTAAAATTTAAATACCATTTAAATATATAATTTGTTTTATGACATCATAATGACCCAATGGTGATGTAATAAAATTCCATAATCCTTATGTTCGGCCAATATATGGTTTATCATTAAAACAATGAGGTTTTAGGTTTGTTTGACTTACTTTTCAAAGCATTAATGAACCCCTCAAGACATATTCAACACTTTTCCTTTTTAAATTAATTTTCATGGGAGTGTGACTCACCTCCACATAAGCAACCCTAATATTTTAATAATATCGGACCTTGGCCTTGTAAAATATTGTTTTCGTCAGTCCTTTTCTAGAAACCATGGGAAAATACCATGGGATGGTTTGTGGTTTGGATTATTTTAATATAAGGGGTCCCAAACCTAAATAATAAAGAATTCTCTCACCTTTCCTACATAAACCCACCCAAGATCCCACTTAATCCTCACTAAAATCCATTGGAGTTCGTCCAACCTCTACCCTACTCTCTCTAGAAACCTCCCAAGGTGCCCCAAGCTCCCAATAAGCCTCTCACAAGCCTCTCTCTAGCCTTTGGAAGCACACTTCCAAGTAAGGGTTTTTTCTTCCTTTCTCATTTTTGTCAATTTTCTTTAAGTTGTTTTGCCTTTTTAATTTCAATTATGAATGTTGGGGTATGGTTTCAAACCTCCCCCATACTGCCCTATTATTGTTTGAATGATTGGAGACCCCTTTCGCTCTCATTAAATTCCTCCCATGTACACCCGTTACTATGCCGAAATTCCGAAAGGAACTTGACCCTCTTCTTTTACATTCAAGCAATACTTTTGTATCATGAATCTAAATTCCATTTCAAATGTTGGTAAATGTATCTATATGACCTCCTTACTGTTCATTACATTTATATATGATGAGGAACCCCTTTCTCTCTCATAAACCTTTTTTATGAATTCTTATGTCACGCCATTACGCTGCTGAAATCGCACCGATTTTCTAAGCCAATGTTATTGTGTAGTGGATACCATGCCCATGTCTCCATCAAGGGTATTCACCTTTATACACATTTAATTATTGATTTTAAAGTTTCATGTATGAATTCCACATTCCTTTATTGTGGAATAAATGATTATGTTTTATGAATCCATGTTTTATGATCCATGTGGCACACTTATGCATGAAATGAAATGTTTAAGAAGGGTGCGCCCTTATAGCGCTCCAATGCATTGGGTAAAGTATAGTATCATGATACGTCAAGTGCAATGAGTATTGACTCATGCTAATTCAAGTGCAACAAGGGTTTACTCATGCTTCATGTGCAATGAGGGTTTACTCATGCTCCATGTGCAATGAGCCTTGGCTCATGCTAATACAATGTTAAGTGTTTTTGCCACATTTCCATGTTATGATTATCATGATTTATCATGCCTTTAGTTTCAAATTTCTCTTATGCTCTATTGACATGCCTATTGCCTAACATGTATTGTACTCCTCATGTTATTCCATTTGTACTCTTTTACTGGGCTTTATAGCTCACCCTTTTCTTATGCATGTCCTCAGGTTATCCCATACAATGCTAATTACGAGGGAATGTAGTGGTCATGTAAAGGAAGTTTTCAATAAAGATGTTGTATTTCAAGTTTTATGTTTTATTTAATGATCCTAATCCCCAAAGACACTAAACCTCTCGTTATTCTTTGTTGTATAAAGTGATGTTTTATGTATTAACTCATGTATAAGTTGTAATAAAAGCAGGGTTGTCATAGTTGGTATCAGAGGATAGGTTTAGTTATTTTTGGGATTAGGAAACCCTAGTAAAGCCTTGAGATACAAGACTAAGTATAATAAAAACATCCCTAAGTTTTGGTAAATAATAATTGAGTGGTTTATCAAACAAATACATCCTTGTCTTGATACGAGCAGGTAGAGGAGGCTCTGGCACAGATGTATCCTAGGGGTAAAACCCGAAAACACCGCATTGATCTAGACTCGAATGGGAACTAGTGCATGAAAATGGGCCTTGCTGCACTCTTGGTTGAGACACTCCCGGGGGATATGTTTTGATAAATTCACAAGCTTATTATGAACCCTTATTAAGGGAATTTAGAAAAACATTCCCTATGAATATTTGTTAGAAAGTAGATCATGAAAATCCAAGATTGAAGCCTATAGACTCATGAGTTATGGAATAAAAGTTTATTTATTAGTCATTAACTTTTGTCTTTGGATTGCCCTTTATGTGTTACCCATAACTTCCCTTTTATTCTAGCCAATGGCCGGTAATAGGAGGACTCATGCTAACAACTGTTGTGAAGATTAGTTTGATGGTTGTACTAATGAGATGCCCAATCCAATGGGAGAGGGAATCGCGAACTTTGTCACGCTTCTCTCTCAGCTAACTGAAGTTTTGAATAGAAACACGGGTCAAGAGGAACGTTCAACCCCCCTAAGAAAGAACAAGTCACTATCGAGAGCTTCATGAGACAAAGGCCTCCTACTTTTAGAGGATCATCCGATCCCACGATCGCTGAACAATGGATCAACTCCATTGAAAAGATATTCTCCATCCTCCAATGTTCTGAACAAGAGAAGGTTCTCCTGGAGTCTTATCATATGGAGGGTGAAGCTGATCAATGGTGGACATTGATAAAAAATATGAAGCCTGAGGAGGAGATCGAGGCTTTGGAATGGAAGGAATTCTGGAAGATGTTTTTCGATAAATATTTTCCGCGCACCCTCCGTCTTAAGATGGAAAGGGACTTCCTTTCCCTCAAGAAAAAAGAGAAGAATCTATGGGAGCGTACGAGGAAAAATTCACAAGGCTTGAACGATACGCTTCCGGCTTTGTCGTTACCCCCGGATGCAAGGTTGACCACTTCTTTGGTGGGCTGAAGCCTAGCTTGCGGAAAGCATTAGCGATCCGTGACTTCGACAGCTATGAGGAAATTGTCTGATGTGCCCTCAAGGATAAAATGGAGATCAGAGAATCACAGGGGTATCATGGGGACAAGAAGCATAAGTGTAATTCAATGATGGTGGTCCGATGGATAAATCCAACGGCGCTAAGAAGTTCCAGCACCCCACTTGCCAAAAGTGCGGAAAGAAGCACCCTAGAAATTTCCTTAAGGGGACGAGAAAATGCTTTAGGTGTGGAAGAGAAGGGTACCTAGCTATTAACTGTCAGCAAGAAGGACACGTGACTGCGACAGAGGAGAGGAACGCTCCGTTCGAACCTCAACGCGTTGTTCAAAGCTATAAATACAAAGAACCGGGTCATTTTTCAAATCAGTGCCCTAATCCAAGGGTTATCGGAGGCAACCACCAACCTCCAAGACAACAAGGAAGATCTTTTGCCATCACTTCTGCCAAAGTGAACCCTGACAACAATGTGGTGACAGGTATGATAATTATTCATTCAAGAATAGTTAACGTACTTTTTGATTCAGGTTCTAAGCATTATTTTATATCTCGAAAGTTTATTAGAAAAATCCCAACACCACCACAAATCATGGAAGTAAAGATGTTGGTGAGTACAGAAAATGGGGCAATCATTGCATCCCATGAATATAAGTCCTCCCCTGTTATAATCTGTGGATTGAATTTCCCGGCGATCCTCGTCTTACTCCCTTTGGTGGAATTTTATGCAATTCTTGGCATTGATTTGCTTTCCTTATATAGAGCCAACATAAATTGTCGGGAGAGGGAAATAACACTCCATATAGAGAATCGACCCCCGATTCATTACAAGTGTCAGGAGGAAGATGAATCTCTTTTAGCTCCATCATCTCAAGCATGGTTATTACTGCCCTATGAGCATGTGTATCTGGCTCAGATGATTGAGTCCAAGGAAGAAACTATCCTTGAAGAAATGCCTATTGTGAGGGAATTCATTGAAGTGTTTCCCGAGGAACTGCCTGGTCTTCCTCCAAGAAGAGATTATGAGTTCTCAATTGAACTTATACCTGGGGTGCTACCAATATCCAAGACTCCATATAGAATGGCTTTTGTTGAGCTTGAAGAGCTGAAGAAACAACTACAAGAGAATCTGGATAAAGGGTTTATACGCCCAAGTGCTTCACCATGGGGTGCACCAGTCCTCTTCGTCAAGAAGAAGGATGGGTCAATGCGGCTTTGCATCAATTATCGTGAACAAAAAAAAATCACGATAAAGAACAAGTATCCACTCCCACGAATTGATGACTTATTCGATCAGTTCTGTGGAGCACAATACTTCTCCAAGGTGGACTTGCGGTCGGGATATTATCAAGTAAGGGTGAAGAAGGAAGATGTCCCCAAGACTGCTTTTCGTACAAGATACGGGCTCTATGAATTCATAGTAGTGCCTTTCGGACTCACCAATGCTACAGCAATCTTAATGGAATTGATGAATAAATTCTTTAGAGATTACCTTGATGAATTTGTGGTAGTCTTTATAGATGATATTCTAATATAGTCCAAAACCAAGGAGGACAATGAGGAGCATTTCAGAACTGTACTGGAGACTTTTCGCAAGGAGAAGCTCTATGAAAAGTACAACAAGTGTGAGTTCTGGTTGAAGGAAGTCTCATTCTTTTGCCATATCATCACAAGCAATGGGATATCTGTGGATCCCTCCAAAACAGATGCAATTGAGGGATGGATGAGGCCAAAATCGGTAACGGATATCCGTAGCTTCTTGGGGTTAGCTGGATATTATCGACGATTTGTGAGAAATTTATCACGATTGTCCATCCCTCTTAGCAAGCTAACTCGAAAGGGAGTAAAGTTTTCTTGGAGTGACGAATGCGAAGAAAGCTTCAAGGAGTTGAAAAGGAGGCTTATCACTGCACCCGTGCTCACTTTACCCACAAGTGGGGAGATTTTTGTGGTATTCAGTGATGCTTCAAAGAAGGGCTTAGGCTGTGTGCTGATGCAGAATGATAATTTGATAACCTATTCCTCAAGGTAGTTGAAAATCCATGAGCGAAACTATCCAACACATGATCTGGAGTTGGCGGCTGTGATCTTTTCCTTGAAAATATAGCGACATTATCTCTATGGAGATAAATGTGAGATATATACTGACCACAAGAGTCTTAAATATATATTCACACAGAAAGAGCTTAATATGCACTAGAGAAGATGGATAGAGCTCATCAAGGATTATGATTGTTCAATACATTACCACCCTGGGAAAGCGAACAAGGTGGAGAATGCCCTAAGTAGAAAGGATCCAGCGATTCTATCAATGATGAGAATTAAGAAGGATACAATCGTCTTAGACTTGATGAAGATGGATGTGGGAATCATAAATAAGGAAAAATCATCAATCCTTGCACAAATGATTGCTCAACCATCTATTTTGGAAAGGTTAAAGGATGATCAAAAGGATGATGTAGGAATTCAAGAAAAAGTGGAAGCTATCAAAAAGTGGAAATCCTCAGAGTTTAATGTTAATGAAGAAGGAATTGTAGGGTTTGGGAAAAGACTATGTGTTCCATCATGTCCGGAGCTGAAGAAGGAACTTTTGGATGATGCACATAGTTAAAATTTCTCTATTCACCCAGGGAGCACAAAGATGTATCGAGATCTCCGAGAAAACATTTGGTGGGATGATATGAAGAAGGAGATCACCGAATATACATCAATGTTCCTGGTGTGTCAGCAAGTGAAGGCATAGAGGCAAACGACTAAGGGGATGATGCAACCATTGCCCATACCAGAATGGAAATGGGGAAACATCACCATGGACTTTGTCACCGGACTTCCAAGGACATCCAAATGCAACAATGCAATCTGGGTTGTTGTGGACCGTCTTACAAAGACTGCACACTTCATTTCTTTTCGAGAGGATTTCTTTTTGGATCAACTGGCACAGATATATATCAGGGAAGTGGTAAGGTTGCATGGAGTACCACTATCTATTGTGTCTGACCATGATCGATGATTCACCTCTATGTTTTGGAAGAGTCTTCAACATGCTCTGAATATTGAACTGAAATTCAGTACGGCCTATCATCCTCAAACTGATGGCCAATCCGAGCGGACTATCCAAACACTTGAGGATATGTTGAGAGCGTGATCAGTGGACTTTAAAGGAGGATGGGATCAATATCTTCCTCTAGTTGAGTTCTCTTATAATAACAGTTTCCACCCGAGCATCCAAATGGAACCATTTGAAGCCCTTTATGGGAAAAGGTGCAGAACACCTGCATGTTGGGATGCGGTTGGTGAACGTAAGCTTCTTGGACAAGAAATGGTGGAGAAGGTGAAAACCATTCAGCAGCATATCAAGGAAGCCCAGAGTCGACAGAAGTGTTATGCAGATAATCTTCGACGAGACCTTGAATTTAAAGTTGGAGACATGGTGTTTCTACGCATATCTCCGTGGAAGAAGGTCATGAGGTTTGGAAAGAAAGGGTAGTTAAGTCCAAGGTACATCGGCCCCTTCGAGGTTCTTGATCGTGTTGGGGCTGTGGCCTATCGACTAGTACTTCCCCCTACTATGGCCAAGGTGCATGATGTCTTTCATGTATCCCTCTTAAGGAAGTACATACCGGACCCTTCACATGTACTCTCTTCCGAGGTGGTACAATTGGAAGATGATCATTCTTATGAGGAGCAAACAGTGAAGATCTTAGATCGTACATAAAAAGTTCTACGAAATAAGACAATGCCCCTCGTCAAGGTATTGTGGAGAAACCACAAGTTTGAAGAAGCGACTTGGGAGTCGGAGGATATGATGAAGCTGAGTTAGCCACATTTGTTTTAGTGTGGGAAAAGGAAAATTTCGAGGGTGAAATTTCTTAAGGGTGGAATATTGTAACGACCCAATGTTTCATTAATGGAAAATCCCTCTTGATCCAGTTAAATGTCTCTTTATAAAAAAATGTTTTTATAAGATGTCAACTTCTTTGGTTTTATGATAACAGTTGTGACCGTTACTTTTATAGCCATTGAATAGTGATCACATGATTAGTATAAATATAAGGCTTTAACGAAACCAATTTTTACTCAGACAAAAGAAGCTATGGCCTCATCCAGTAGAATTGCCCCATACGAAGCCCATTTGTCAGAGCTCGGAAAAGAGGTGGCATCTTTGGGCTTTGCCCTTGACCAAGCCCAAGCTGAGCTTCATTATGTCAAGCTCAAACGTGACCGTCTACGGGAAAAGTCGAAGTTGATTGAAATTACCACTCGAGCGATGTTATCTGAGCTGCCCCAAGAGTCTATCACCACTGCACACCTTACCCTTTGGTCTTATGCGGCTGTTTTAAGGGGTTATGTAACAAATAAGTAGTACTATGTTCATGTAAATTATTTTTTTATATAATAATGAATATAATTTCTAGTCATTTTTGATACATTGTAAATAATTTTTAAAGTACAAATGGTGTTTTTAGTTATTATTTAATTAAGAAATATATTTTATAATTAAGGGATTTTTTAATTAAATAATATTTTAATAATATAATAATAATATTATTAAATTACTTTTTATTAAATATAAATGATCTTATAATTTTATGAATGCAATTAATTTTTTTATTAAGGTTTGAAAGCCATTTCTGTCAAAACCTGTGAATTTTCAATAAATGTCGGTTTTTATTTTAAAAGTGAAAATTCACATTTTTAGAAAGTTATTTAGATAAAATAAATTTTATTTTTGGAATCAGGATGTCGAAATTATCCAATGGTGAATTTTTTATAATTTTCTGAGACAGTCAAATTTTTGGGTAAAATTTAAATACCATTTAAATATATAATGTGTTTTATGACATAATAATGACCCAATGGTGATGTAATAAAATACCATAATCCTTATTTTCAGCCAATATATGTTTTATAATTAAAATAATGATGTTTTGGGTTTGTTTGACTTACTTTTCAAAGCATTAATGAACCCCTCAAGACATATTCAATACTTTGCCTTTCTAAATTAATTTTCATGGGAGTGTGACTCACCTCCACATAAGCAACCCTAATATTTTAATAAGTTCGGACCGTGGCCTTGTAAAATATTGTTTTCCACTTTCCTTTTCCAGAAACCATGCGAAAATACCATGTGATGGTTTGTGGTTTGGATTATTTTAATATAAGGGGTCCCAAACCTAAATAATAAAGAATTCTCTCACCTTTCCTATATAAACCCACCCAATATCCCACTTACTCCTCACTAAAATCCATTGGAGTTCGTCCAACCTCTGCCCTAATCTCTCTAGAATCCTCCCAAGGTTCCCCAAGCTCCCAAGAAGCCTCTCACAAGCCCCTCTCTAGCCTTTGGAAGCACACTTCCAAGTAAGGGTTTTTTCTTCCTTTCTCATTTTTGTCAATTTTTATTAAGTTGTTTTACCCTTTTAGTTTCAATTATGAATGTTTTGGTATGGTTTCACACCTCCACCATACTTCCCTCTTATTTTTTTAATGATGTGAGACCCCTTTATCTCTCATTAAATTCCTCCCATGTACACCTATTACTATACCGAAATTCTGAAAAGAACATCTCTCTCTTCTTTTTCATTCAAGCAATAATTTTGTATCATGAATCTAAATTCCATTTCAATTGTTGGGACATGTATCTATATGACCTACTTAATGTTCATTACATGTAAATATGATGAGGAACCCATTTCTATCTCATCAACCTTTTTTTTATGAATTGTTATGTCACGCCATTACGCTGCCGAAATCACACCGATTTTCTAAGCCAATGTCCTTGTGTAGTGGATACCATGCCCATGTCTCCATCAAGGGTATTAACCTTTATACACATTTACTTATTGATTGTAAATTTTCATGTATGAATTCCACATTCCTTTATCATGTAATAAATGATTATGTTTTGTGAATCCATGTTTTATGATCCATGTGGCACACTTATGCATGAAATGAAATATTTAAGAAGGGTGCACCGTCATAGCGCTCCAATGCATTGGGTAAAGTATAGTATCATGATACGTCAAGTGCAATGAGTGTTGACTCATTCTAATTGAAGTGAAACGATGGTTTACTCGTGCTTCATGTGCAATGAGGGTTTACTCATGCTCCATGTGCAATGATCCTTGGCTAATGCTAATTTAATGTTAAGTGTTGTTGCCACATTTCCATGTTATGATTATCATGCTTTATCATGACTTTATGTTCATGTTTCTCTTATTCTCTATTTACATTCCTATTGCCTAACATGTATTGTACTCCTCATGTTATTCCATGTGTACTCCTTTACTGGGCTTTATAGGTCACCCTTTTCTTATGCATGTCATCAGGTTATCCCATGCAATGCTAAGTACGAGGGAATGTAGTGGTCATATAAAGGAAGTTTTTAATAAAGATGTTGTATTTCATGTTTTAATTTTTATTTAATGATCCTATGCCCCAAAGGCACTAAACCTCTCGATCGTCTTTATTGTATCAAGTGAAGTTTTATGTATTAAATCATGTATAAGTTGTAATAAAAGTAGGGTTGTCATAGTTTTTGGGAATTCCTAAAACTTATTGTGTTAAATTATTAATTTCATAAATGGGAATGAAAAAATTATTTATTCATGAAATTTTGATTAGTTTGTTAAAGACCTTAAATTCTAGTTAACATCTTAGAATGTTCAATTGAATGTTTTTGGTGTTCAAAACTGGGTTAGTGTGAGATTCCTAGCCCAAAAACTCTCTATGAAGACTAAATTGAAATATTAAATATAATATATTAATTGTTCATATTTTATTCAAAATAATTGAATAAATCCAAAATTGTTCATTATATGAGAAATATGAGATCATCATGGGGTCCATAATGAGGGGTTGAACATAGAATGGGTACAACAATTGATGATTCTGAACATTTGGATTCCAAGCATTTGGATGCCTCACTTTTGAGATACAGTTATTAAATAAAATTTAATATATTATTTTATTATGAATAATTAAATATCTCCCAAATGGTGCATCATATGAGAAATTAAAGACCACCGATTGGTCTGTAAGGTGGTGTTTACCTTAGTCAGGGTAAAACATTTGCATGTGTTAGACATTGAGATGACTCACTGGCAATAAAAACAATTTTCATTTAAATTAATTATTTAATCAGTTTTTAATTAATAAATCATTAATATCTCTCAAATGTTTCATCATTTGAGAAATCTGAAATCACTATTTTATTCGAAATGAGGTGTTTACTGTAGATGGGGTATAACATTCATGATAATTGAGTGTTTGGTCTCTCTGATCTTTAAATTAAATAAATTAATGGTTTTGTTATTAAATTAATTATAAAAAATACATTTACTATTCAACCATCTTTTTTAAATGGAAAAACACCACCCTTGAACTATGGGAGGTTTTAAAAAGTCTAATTTACCACCACTTAAACTATATTTAATTTAGAAATTTATTAACAAATGAAAATTGCTGAATCTGTAATGGATTTTCGATTCAATCATAGATTAATTTGGGTGTTTTAAATAAGGTTATATATTTCTGCACTTTTGGAGCTTTTATATATTCAAATTTTAATTTTTTATTATTGGTTGATTTCATTGAGCTGGAGTAACCCTAAAACAACATTGGATGTGACTGATCAACTTTCAGCTGGTCCCATTGCATTTCATGTGTGACGGCGTGATGGTATTACCTATCCCATTGGTGACGTGCCACATGAACCTCCACTGAGGTTGTTGTTTTGAATTATTTTTATTTTATTTTATTATATATTTCAATCTTTTTATCTTCTATAACTTTTACGTTATTGATCAGAATTACATACCATTAGTGTTATTGGATCTGTCTCGATGAGAAGAATGCAAATCATATATTTTATTTAAAGGAAACACTTTATTATTCAATATGATTTCCCACATTTTTAATTGTTGTTTTTAAATAAATTTATCAAAAGATAATTATTAAGAGTAATATAATAATAATTGTAACAACTTATAAAAAAATATTTTTCGTGAAATTGTTAGGGATAATTCTTTAGTAGTTTTATCAAAAGATAATTGCTTTGTTTTATCAAGATATAATATTGAAAATTTTCATACAATAATTGATTTGAATTAACAAAGGACAATGACTCATTTTAACCAAAATAATTATAAAAAAATTAGTATATGGATACTTGTTTAAAATTATCAAACAATAATTATTTGGATTGTCAAAAGATAATGAATTATCAATTTATATATATATGTTCACACAGAGAAACGGATATATATACCGATAAACACGCTTGGTATAATTTATTAGAATTATCAAATATAATTTATTTTATTAATCAAAAGAGATATATATATATATATATAAATATATATTTAGATATATTTTTTTGACAATTACTTTTGACGTTAAGGATAAGTTTATTAAATATAAAATCATCAACATGTAATTGTATGAACTATTGAAGGATAATTTTAAATACATGCGTTGACATAAAGCGATAATCCAGATATTATCTAAGAAAGAGAAAATGTTATCACTTATAATATTTTAATCGATAATTTTAAAATTATCCATAAGAGATAAAATATTATCACATGTAATATTTTAATCCATAATTTGAAAATTTCCCAAGAGAGAGAATGTATCAATGCATGTGATATTTTTTTCCTTTTTAAATAAAATAACTCCTATTGGTTCTTGGAACCCTTGGCGAATGCTGACAATTTTGTGTCGACGCATATGATAATAAGGCCATGAGGAGGTGTATTGATCCACATAGGGCAGTCTATCTTTTCCACTAATATCAATGACCTTAAGGCAGGTGGTTCCACCTGATTAGACAAATTCATTAACCTTCAATTTCTTGATTTATTTCAATATATGATTAAAAATCAGTTTCAAAAGTCTATTTTAATTGATTTAATAAAATATCATTCTATTGAATTAATAGATTTGAAATGGTTTTGGCATGAGATTTGGAAAACCACTAATTCCACTAAATTGGGGTGTGTTTATGAAAATTGGTTAATCTAAATTGTTTAATTTAAATTCTGGATTCTATGTAAATGATTTCAATCAGATTTTTGAATTTAACTTTGGAAATAAATTGTGGAATGATAGAATTGGTTTTGAATGAATTTAAAATGGGTGGAAATATATTAAAAATATTTTTATAGAAACCTAGTGGTATTATCTTGATAAAGAGACATGTTTTTGATTAAAACATGTTTGATTTTAAATAGAAAATTAGAATTTAAATGGATGTGTGGGATTTAATTATTTTAAGATGCCTTAAAACAAAATTTCCATCATTGTTTGTGTAAGGGAACATGTAATCCTTTTGTAGATTGTGAGTTATTTGGGAACACTTTACTATTACTACAACATTATATAACATAAATTCAATAGGTTACATCCCTTAGGAAACGACGACGATTCCTATCTAACTAGTTCACAACAGATGTATGTGTACACATTCTTCCCACTTAGGGAGTGCAAAGTTTTATATCCTGAAATACTATCATATCTATTTGTAAGATGACAATTTTTCTCACATGTTATTTTTATTTGAGATATAAATTTATATCAATAATTTTTAACTGATTTACATGCCTATTTAAATTACATAAACTATTTTATGTAACTATTTTATTAAATCCACTGTTTTACAAATATTCCATCATTTGTAAAATCTTTTCTTAATGTATTTTTCCATCATTTGAACTGTATATCATGATTTTCTTAATTTTTATTTAGAATACCAAACATGTTTATCTATAAAAATTGAAAGCATTCATTTGGATAATCAATTTTTGGCATCTGTTATGGAATCCATGGTGAGACCCTAGTTTGATATTTAGCTCACACACTACATGTGACTTTGGGTGTTTGTAGATTATCTTCTTCTAGGGTGAGCAAAGGTAAAAGATCACTTGGAGAAGGATCCAGCTACTGAACAATGGTCTTGGTGAGTTGTGTCCTTAGGGACCTAGGTTGTGTTTTCCTTGTTTTACTACTTGGGTTGTAGTACTTTTAGATTTTTTATTTCTTATTATATTCATGTACATTAATCCCAGTGGAGTTTTATTTTTATATGAATACTGTCTTGAATATTTTACTTCCACATTTTAATGGAAAAATCATTCCCACTATCATGTTGTATGATTCTAGGTGTTAATCTCCAACCCATGGGGACCGAGAATGACTTTTTGAGTATGTCATAACCAACTCGGTTATCAGGTTACCAGGGTACCTAGGTTGGGACGGGAAATTTAGGATGAGAAAAAATCTTAGTAATGAATATAAAAAGAAATAAAAACTGTTAATACAATTTTTAAAAACATGATAATCTATAAATATGTTTTAAATTAAAAAAATGATCTGAAAAAATCATTTACTCACCCCTTAATACATATTTATTTCTTAATTATTTTTTTATAAAAAAACTTCATCATGCATTTAGTAAATATAACAATTCATGCGGGTTTATTGAAAAATATAAAAAAATTTCCTTTAAAATTAACATTTCACTTTTTAAAGATAAAAAACATTCCATTAAATTATAAGATCATTTTATTTCCTTATGAAATACAAATGTTTTCAAAGAAACCCATTTTAAAGCATTGAAATATGATGTAGTTATGAAACGACATGATCTATATTTCACTCTTATAATCTTATTTATATGGGAATAACTTTCATCATAAATTCTAATATGTCTCCTCAGGAGAAAATATTTTTACCCAATGGATTGGAGAGGTATATCCCGAGATCACCCATCTTCATAAATAATGTAAAATAACAACAAAATTGATAAAAAATTTAAAATAACTCACTTATAACTCAAAATTGACAAATTTGGCATTTTTGGCCATTAAAAAATCTGTTCTAAGTAATCTTATAAAATGAGAGAAATATCATTTTCTTTTAAAAACATTTAAAAACTAAAAATTACTGGAATAATGGGATTTCAATTTTATTTGAAACCCATGGAAAATTGTAAAGAAATATTTATAATGAAAAATGGTTATAATGGTAGGAAAATATTTTCATGTGGTAAATCTAAAAATAATATTCTTTTTCACTTTGGTTAAAAAAGTGCAAAGTGGCCCATACAAGAAATGTTAAAAACCTTAATTTTTAAATATTTTGTTTTAAAATTAAAGTATATTTGGAAATAAATTTAAATAATAATTGGAGTATAGTTGATAAAATTTTTAAAACATTTCTAGGAATAATTATTGGGGGAAAAGGCCTAAAAAATGTCAAAACATTTGAAACTTTGTTTTAAAGAAAAATACCTTACCTTTAGTCCTGACTAATTTTATAAAATATATATCTCAAGAATAATAAAATTATATCAATAATTAAATTTCTAAGGAAAAATTTTCATGTTCACCTAATTTTCATTATTCCAATTGTTTCTGTTACAAACTTGTTTTATTTAGTTAAAAAAACTATTATTTTCACGTCAGACGTTTTGAGACCGTATGGTCCATTATCGTTAGAATAACTTTGGTCTATTTATTGTTGTAAACATGGTCATGGTTTCATAATATAAGGGATCATAATACTATTATAATATAAATTTTCGTATATTTAATATAATTTTATAATCATCCTTGAAATATGGTCATGAAAAATAAAATACATCGTTTTATAAAGATGGTGATTCGTATATAAACATGAATGACATTTTCAAATTTATAATATATTAGAGAAAATACAGTAGTTAGACAATTAAAATTATGTAGTTATAATAATATTATAAATATCATATTTATTCATTAAATCCATAATTTTTACAACTAATGTGATACGGTAAAGAAAAAACAAATCGTATAGCTTCATAGAGAAGGTATGCCACACTCATGTATAAGCAACAACACCATTTTCCAATAGATGGATGTGTCAGAAGGTAGATAATATTTTATCTTTATAGAATAATAATTATGTTATATAAACCATACATATCTATTAAATCCATATTTATTACCATATTTTTTATTGTGGTGATGAAAAAGAAAATACATTGCTTCAGGGAAGAAGAATTCTGCATGTATGCATGAGTGAAGTCTTCATTTATAGTTGGATAGAAAGAATTTTGAAAACTCGACTCTAGTAACTTAGAGATTGTGTATTATTTGATACATTTTAATAAGATACATGTGATGAAATTAAAAAGTAATGAATCATTTAGTAGTCTTGGTAAACTACATATATACAAGATTCATATATTACATTTTAATATACAAGTTAAAAAATAATTTTTTTCAAGAATATCATTTTTCCGTCTAGAATATCCCTTCATATCATTGATAGTACTCTTTTTGGAATCATGGGAAAGTAAAAAAAATAAGGGTGTGACAAAATTATCAGTAAGAGTTATGTAAAATGTAATTTATCATGAGTAAATAAAAAATAATCAATATGAAAAGGTAAATATCTAAACACACATGAAATTTAATCATTAACATGATAATCATGGTTTAATAAGGAACATAAAATAATGAATGGAAAATAACTGAACACACATTCCATTTAAATATATTAACTACCTTTAATTGATAAGGAATAATCAGCATAGAAAGGTAAATAACTAATCACACGTGACATTTAAATAACTTGACTATCATGAATAGATAAAAAATAATAAATATTGAACGTTAAAAAAATGAACACACATTCTATTTAAATTCCATTAATATTAGGAATAAATAATTATTAATCAATATGGAAAGGTTAATAACTAAGAACAAATTCCATATAATCAATAAATAAGAGTGAAATGCATCTAGAGATAATATCATTACAGGAAATATCATGGATAATTAGATAATTCTAAATCAATATGCCTAGTTAAGGAACCGAACATGTTTAATTTAATCAATAAACTAAGAATGAAAAAAACCTAGAGATAGTATAATTGAAAAAAATCACATGGACAATAACAACTGCATTCTCAATGAGGGAAATGATTAATTATTAGACCTCATGATCTCATGAATCATGATACCTCTACCATCAAGACCTTTAACAAGATACTTTAAATCTACATGTAGAAACCCATCTAATAATAGATCACTGAATCACCTCACGAGACTATCAATGCATCAAGGGGCTATATAATTTTGGATCCCACCCATTACTGCATATACAAATCATTCCTCCTATATTGACTAATAGATTTAATTTTTAAAAAATGTGCTTTATCATAAAATATTTTTATTGATAAAAGAATATAGATTTATCAAAATTTACATAGATATATAAATAAATTTCAATGTAGAACACCATATGTATAAATGATAAATATATCCATGATAAATAATATGGATATTTAGGGTAAATTTAATGTTCAATGATCATAAGAAAGTGAATATTTCAAGGGAAATGTAATATGTAATAATTTTAATAAAAAAAGTTAATTTAATTACATTACTTGCTCAAAATGATCATAAATCATCTACATAAATAATAATGATGGTATTAATAAAAAACTTCTTTGTTGAGTGCAAGTAAAATAATTGGTTTTTGTCATTGATAAATAGAAATACCATAAAAAGATAATTTAAAACATTTTTTAGGAAAGTATTCTTTTCACTTTGAAAATATATATTTTTTATAAAATAAAAGTTCAGAAAGTATTTTGAAAAAACATTTATTTGAAAATAACATTTTAAAATTATAAAGTAATCAATAAAAAATTGAGTTCTCATGATGGAATGAGATATATTACATGCAATAAAATTTAAAACAAATATTCCTTTCACATTTTGAGTAAATGTCAAATGGGATTTGTTTAGAAAATGAGATGAATATTCCTTTTATTTTTTTTATAAAAATAATTTTTTTATAAATTTATTTAATAAATAATTGGAATAATTTAAATCAAAAAAATTTATTTTTTTGAAAACAAGTTGTTAGAAGAAAAAAATTCGATTGAAGGGGGAAATAAAGTCAAATTTCATTAAAAAAAATTTATCAACCATTTTACGTAAAAAAGAGTTAAAAAATGTTGTTGTTACTTTAGAAAATAATGAATAATTAATTTATAATAAGATTAAATTGTTTTATTAGACAATGTTCAAATATGTTCCTTCAATGGAAATTCGATTATAAACAGTTCTGATCAAAATGATATTGTGTAAAAAACTATTACAAAGATTATAAAATTGAAGTGATAATTAATAAATGAATATATTATGTCTATAAAATTTAAATCCACAAAAAATGATTGGAAATATAGTGCAATATAATAAAAATTCAATACAAACATAATAATGAAATGTCTAAGACAATGAGGAAGTAATATAATCCATTCAAAATAAATTGAGTTATGAAATTCTTTACAACATGATAATTTTGAACTAAAATTACCTTAAATTAAATAATAAAATTTATAGACTAAAATAGCATGAGATATTAATAATTCATTATATTTCATTTAAAAGTGGTATTATGTACACCATAAAAAATAAATTAGGCATACAATATTATTATATGCCTCAATGAAGGGAAATTGAGATGAAGTCCCTTAGCTTACACTTAATTTAGGTTGAAAAATATTTAATCCACTATATAATGGTTTTAATCAGGTTATTAATTTATTCCAGGACCATATTAATATTTATAATATCACATATTATCCTCTTATAACATTTTACCACCCATTTGTTAATTATATTTCATTATTTTCCTTGTTTTGAGATTTAATTGCCTTATTCTATCATGCATGTTTTTTCATTGAAGTTTTCATTATTTGGTGTAGGATATAGATACACAATATACATAATTATATTAATGTTATAAATATAATATTGAAATATTATATAAAATTTTATAATAATTTTTACATTTGAATATGGATAATGGATCACTTTACTTCATTGAGATGGTAGATCATACACACACACTAGCGATGTTATCATTTCAATAACGGGTGAAAGAGTAAAGATATAGGTGATCTATTATCTTAAAAAAAATCAATTTCAAGTATTAAATATATAATATGGTCATTAAATTTATCCTGATTACATTCCATGTCAATCATAAGTGAAAAATTAATCTCCTAGCTTCGCAAGGTGATAGTCTCCCGTAGACATGAGTGACATTATCATAATTTAAAAACATAGAAAGTAAGAATTTATATGTGGTATTATAATTCAAAAAGAATAATAATATAATAGATATTATATAAGTGAGTAAAATCCATATTTATATCCATCCTTAAAAGGTGTTGATGGAAAACGAGTTACGTCAGTCCGTGAGGCGGTAGTCCACTGTACAGATGATCGGTGGTTTCATTTCCCTTTTTATGGAAGAGGGGATGGATATTGGTAATTACCATAACATAAAAACATCTTAGTATATTTAAGATATATTTTTAATATATAATAATTATTTAATAATATTTTATGTTAGTGGATGGTGAGACCAAATAAAAATGCTCATTTAGGCACGTTACATCTTCTTAAGACAACTTTTGTAGTTTTGCTACACAATCCTTCCTAGGTTGGAATTATGGTAAAAAAACTGGATCTTTGATACTGGTTTGGTATTAATGAAGTTATTTTAGTAATAATTTTCCAAACTAAATGACATTGGAAGAGTGAAGTGGGGAGGATATAAGGTGGCCAATTATCAGTGGGGAAGAGGATAAACATGGATTTTTTTAAAATATTCAATTACACCCATGTTTTATCATAAAAAAGCCAAAATAATGGCTCATTCATGCCCCTTATAGGTTATAAGGTTGATATATGTCCATAAAATTGGGTTTGGATAGTTATTTTGGCCATTTTAAAATTATCTTATTAATTTTACCCTTGATTAATATAGTTTTACCTTGATCGCGATAACAAAATTTTACTGATTTTACTATTCATAGTCATAAAAAATCAGGTTTAAATTATTATATAATATAAATTTCACTGATTCCAAATCTGGAATCACTTATAAAAATATTAATTCAATGATGTGGAATAATTAAATTTAAAATTACACCGACAGACATGATGAAAAAGTGGGTTTCCAAAGAGAATTCTCATAACTATAGAAGGTTTTAAAAGTAAAAATAAATATTAAATTGATTAAAATGACCTAAAATTAGTTAAAATGTAATATTATTGATCTAATTTTACATTATAAACAACTTAAAATACAATTAAACATTTTAATAATTTAAATGAGTTTTTTATTAAAAATCATTATTTTTCATTATTAATAAAAAAATCAATAAGTTCTTAAAATTATAAAAACCTAATCCTAAGATAATTTTGATATCATGATTTCAAAAATAAATTTAATTTTCGAAAATAAGTTTTCTATTTGTTGTAAAAACAAATTTTATATTATATGTACAGAGTGCGACTAAATCCTTGTTTAGAAAAATACTCTTTTTAGAAAACATTTGTTCTTGTTTTAAATGACTATTATTTTATTTATAATCAATAGATACCAACTGGATTTGTTTATACATGTGTAAACCATATAATTTTCTTCATAGAGTTAGTAATATTTATACCATCCAATTGAACGTCTTGGTTATAATTTTATAATATATTACAGTTCATTTTGACTTAGGGTTATGTGTTCCATAAGCTATTGAAAAGAGAAAATTTATTTAAAAAAATATATCATAATTTTTTGGGGTGTTACATTATAATCTAAATTTTGTTCTTTGTTTCATATATTCTTTTAAACCCAATTTTCTTCTATTAAAATCTCATTGTGTTACATTTTCTCTACCTTCAATAAATTATATCCTCTCAATTAGATTTTGATCTAAACAATAACTGGTTTCAAATTTCGAAATACCATTTTTGAAAAACCCCCATTATAAAAGGGTTATCAAAAATTCATCTTGATAAGATAGAAATTAAAATATGAAGGTCATCTGAAATAACACATAACTATGTCTCTAAGTAAGATAATAATTGTGGAATGTGACGATATGGACATATAGAAATTCATAAATAATTATAGAGAGTGATAGAGGTTATTGATAAAAAAAAAGTGAATAATCAGTATAAAGTTAAGGACTCAAAACCATAAATTGGTGATGATTTAAAAGAAAATTTTATTCATTAGATATGAATATAATATGATAAAAAATTTTCCACAATTATTTTTCTAATGTTAATGATTTATTTTAATAAATAAAAATATAGTGAAATATAGTTACTTGATATATTTATAATTCATATGCACAATTTCATTTTTCAGTTTTTCCCCAAGAAATTTCTAATTCATCACTTACCCAAATAAAGGAGTATCTGAAAAAGATATTTTTATGCTTTAAGAAGCAATATTAAGTATTAATGGATCACAATATACATAAAAGAGTCAAAACTCATTTCATATGTCTCTAACTATTTTCCAAAACCAATATGTTTAGCACAAGTTATTTAATATAATAGATTAATCTCTAAACCACAAATGTAACACCACCAGTTAATGATTAATATTTATTAATTAAATAATTTGAGTAAAAACAATGAAATATTAACTATAACATCACATAGTCTAGTTGTAGGAGTTAAAACCTTATCATACTTTTGTTATGGGTTCAAGACCTATAACCTTGCTGAATGCGATGGGTGGTCACTCATCATGTGAGTTTTCTTTTTTCCAAAACCATGTTAATATAATTTTATAACATTACCAAAATTAAATAACCCATAATTAACTCAATAAAAAAGTTATGATATAACCTATATAATACCAACAACTGAAAAAATAATTATAATGAAAATATGTGTAATTATTAATCGAATAAAATTTTTATATACTAAACTGAAAGGTTGTATCCCAAAATATTTTGTCCAAAAAATATCACAATCATGTTATATTCCAAACACATAATTATTCAAAATTGGATTTCAATATTTTGAAATTATGATCAACCTTAAACTCATAAACCCATGATGGTATCAATATCTATTAAGTTAATAAGGAAATATATGATTTTCAAATATAACACAATTGTTAGATGTTTTATAATTCTTATAACCAAAATAACATTGTTATATTTACTTCTACATATTTGTTTTTGAATGCCAATACAGAAATACCTCAACCATTTTATTTCAACATTGGTCCATATTTGGTTTATATGTTAAATTTTAGAATAGGTAATTGACATTGATAATTTCTAGGTTCCCCAAATGTAAGACAATGAACTATAAATTGATATGTTGAATGAAATTTATTTCCCTCTGTTGTAATCATAATTTTTACTTGGTAATTAATTAAAGTATGACCTTAGTTTCAATACATAATTAATTTTATTATTCCTTTCGTATACATTCTTAGGTGAATCGTTCTAGTTTTCTAATAAGAGGAAAATTGACCCTCCATTCTTCTATGATCTTCACCACTCGAGATCTTATCCAACACTATATTTATCTTATTTAGTGAATTTGAGAGTTGGTAAAGGTTTATGTTGTCAAATAATATTTTGGTACAACTGATTAGGAATAGTCATGATATATTTCTATAAAATCATTATCCCATTTGGTTTCTCATGGTCATTAAATTGTCCTTCTATTCAATGTTAACACGATTCCTTGAGGTTTCATCCATTGACTAAAATCAAAAATCATAGTGGGAAACCCATATAATAATTTATCAGATGTCTTAATTATGAAACCTTATTTTAAATCTAAAAATTATTAGTTTAAAAAAGTTAATTAATTATCATCATCTATACATATCCTTAATAATTATTTTTATAAAAAATATTAATTATCCAAATAATATCCCTCAGATTATCAAACTAGGTGCACAGTAAGGGATGTTGTTGTATACTGGGTAATTCTCGAGTCAAGCCCTATGTTATTTTTTAGAGTTTTTACCCTTAGGTACTTTTGTGCTAGAAAAACACCCAATTATAATATATAAATAGGGATTTATTTCAAGGAAATCCAAATAATATCTAACATTCCAAAACTTTAGGATATTCTTTTACATCTATCCTCAAGGCCTATCATAGGATTATTCTACCTAATCAATGTTTTACTTAATCTACTTCCTGTGGTTTGTATTAAAAATCCTATAATACCAAATATATTGTCCTTAAACGTGGTATCTAATAGCATGTTCCTTCTTTTCAACATTGGTATAATATTAATGTGATCAAATCATGAAGGATCAATAATTTTAGTAGTCTTAGTAAAATCAATACATACATGATTCCCATATTACATTTGAATATATAAACATATTTTTTTTCAAAAATATCATTATTCCCATTAATATATCCTTGCATTTAATTCATATTACTCTTCCTAGATTACTTGTAAGGTAAATAAATAAGAGTGAGGTTAAATTTTCAATAATATCTTTATAAAGATAAAGTTATCTTGAATAAATGAAGAATAATCAATATGGAAAGGTAAATATCTGAACAAACATGAAATTTAATAGAAAACATCAATATCATTATTCAATAAATAATAATCAACATGATAATGTAAATAAATGATCACAAATTCCATTTAACTAACTTGACTTTCATGAATATATAAGGAATAATCAATATGGAAAAGGTAAATAACTGTGCCCACATTCCATTTAAACGACATGACAATCCTAAATAGATATGAAATAATCCTCATGGAAATGTAAATAACCAAACACACATGAAATTTATATAACATTAATATCATCAATAGATATGGTATAATCAATATGGGAAGGTATATAGAAGAAAATACATGAACTTTATTGTAAAAATGATAATTAAATGCATTCAAAAATAATATAATTGCAAAATTCTGATGGATAATAAGATAAGGAACAATAAATAGAGTAATGTAAATAACTGAAAACACATTGAATTTTATAAATAGATTGAAAATGAAATGCATATATAGATAATATCATTTTGAAAGTCTCATGGATAATAATAACTGAAATATTAATGAAGTAAATTCTTACTTATTAGATGTCTTGATCACATTCATCATGAAACATTTATCTTTAAGAAATTTCACAAGAAGGTTTAATTCTACAGGTAAAACCTGATTAATAATAGCTTACGGATTCAAGTCATAAGAATACTGATACAATGAGGGGCTATATAATTCTAAGCTCCACCCATTAATGCACATCGACAACATTCCACATATATCGAATAGTCAATTTAATTCATGACTCGTGTTCCTTATCATCAAATATCCATATTGAGTTAATAATTCATATTTATCAGTATTTTCATAGATAAAAAATTACTTTCAATATAGAAATATTTATGTAAATCTTATATATAGATTATGAAATAAACATATCCATGATAAATAAAGGGGGTTCCCCCCGAACATTCTTAGTATAATGTCTAAAAGTGTATATTTTAACGGAGTATTAATGAATGAAAAAATGAATCAAGAAAGTGAATATAAATACATTCCATGGCCAAAATGATCATAAAATATACATAGAAAGAATAAGTATTATATAAGTACAAGACATACCTAGTCAAGTATAATTATAATAAAGGATTTTTATCTTTGATGAATAGAACTATAATAAAAATATATTTAAAAATAATCTTCAGAAAAATATCCTTTTCCATTTCAAAATATATTTTTATAAAATAAAAAGTTTGAAAAATATGTTTAAAATAATTTTTTTGAATAGAATTTTGGAAACATATAAGGGGTGATTTAAACATTGAGTGGTCTTGATAGTAGAAAATTCTATTCATGTCGTACATGTTAAAACACATATTCCCTTCACATTTTCAGTAAAATCAAAATAAACTTTGTTTGGAAAAAGACCTTAATATTAATATTATTTTAAAAAAGTGTATACATGGGTAAAAATTTCTTTAATAATTTTTTTTAAAAATAGTTTGTACAATTACGAAACATTGTTTTTTAAAATACGGTGTCTGAATAAAAACTAATTTCAACTGAAGAAGGAAATGCATTCGGTTTTCATTAAAAACATTTTCCAGTAAATTTAATAACCAAAGAGTAGAAAATGAAAACATTAATTGAAAAAATAATGAATAAAAAAGGGATAATGAAACTAAATAGGTTTATTTTACAATAATAAAATAATTTCTTATAATGGAAATTGAAGTATAATTAATCCTGATTAAAATGAGATTGTGTAATAAACCATTAAAAAGATCATAATGTTTAATTGAGAATTAATAAATGAATCGATTGTGTGTATCAGATGTAAATACACATAAAAAATGTAAATATAGTAAAATATAGTAAACTTTTAATACATATATAAGCATAGAATATTAAATACAATGAAGAAGTAATACTATACATTGAAAATAAATTGATTTAGGAAATTATTTACCACTGGGTAATTTTATATTTAAATCTTATTTGATTTAATGTTTTTTTTATTAAAACATAAAATAACATTAATTATGAACTATTCATGATATTACATGTAAACAAGGTAGTATGTACATCATTTAAAAGATATTAGGTGCAGAAAAATAGAATATGCTTTAATAAAGAGAAATTGAGAAGAGGTTCCTTACTTTACGCTTACTTTTTGTTGAATGTTATATAAAATTATTTAAAATGGTTTTAATAATGTTATTAATTTATATCTGAACCATATTAATATTTATAATTTCATATAGCATTCTATTATATCATTTTAACTTTGGTTTGTTAATAATATATTATTATTTTCATTATTTCATGTGTTGATTGTCTTATTTTCTCATGGGTGTTTCTTGATGAAATTTCTGGTTCTATTTGATAGAATATAGATCTATCATATCGATAATTCTATTAATTTTATAAATATAATATTGAATAATTTTATAATTTTTTATAATAATTATTTATGTTTGAACAAGGAGAATGGATCAGATTGCTTCATAGAGACGGTATGCCTTACGTATGCACAACCAACATTATCATTTCTATAACAGGTGAAAGGGTAGGTATGTTAGTTATATGTTAATTTTGAAAAAACCAATATATAGTCTTATATATCACATATTTTAAGTAAAAATTTGGTTATTACATTTCATTTAAATATTAAGTGAAAAAATAACATCGCTTTGCGGGGTGGTCGTCCACCGCACACATGAGCGACATTATCATAATTTAAACAATAGAGAAAGTAATAATGTATACGTGATATTCTAATTCCATTTGTATAATAATATTTTAAATATAATATAAATTATTTAAATCCTTAATTGTATCCATCCTTGAAATATTTTATCGAAAAAAAGATACATCGATTTTTGGGGCGGTAAACCACTATACACACGATTGATGTTTTCGTTTCCCATTTGATGGGAGTGAAGACTGATATAGTTAATGAACGTAACATAATAAAATATAAATATATTTAAGATAATTTGGTTTTTATTTGAACTTGGTTTAATAATATTTGAAGGATTTTGATGAAGAAACAAAATAATAACAATCGTTTAAGAATGTTACCTCTTTTTCTTCTTCAGACAACGTATTTAGGTATACCCCAAAGCCTTACATGGCTGGATTTTTGATCAAACTAAAGGATCCAATATTTTATTGTAACATCCCAGGTAAATAAAGAAAATGAAATTTTTCATATGTATTAATATTTTTGAATTAAATAGTAATTTTACATTAAAGGGGATGCTATGTTCGATGGCGTACCCGATATGCAACAACGGGTTTCTTTGAAATATTACATTACACACTAATAATATAATATTATTATTTTAAATGGTTGTTAACGACTAGATGTTATAATTGTGGGAATAAATATAAAAAAAAATTTGATTATACATGTTTGTTAAATGTTTTTACATTTATCCAATAAAAGTTATAGGGTTAAAACCTGAATGAATCTAAGTATAAATACTCTAATATTCTTTAAAAGGTCGATTTACTACCTTTTGATGGAGAACCAGCTTTTAATATAGTTTTGGGAATTTTTAGATGTTATATTTGACAAAATAAAATTCTTCTTTAGATTCGGGACATCAAATTTTATTTTGGGTAAATGTTTGGGATTTTTCTGATAAAGTTCATTTTTTAATGAATAGTGAGAAATACAGTATTTTAATTCAAAAGTGCCTTTTAATATAATTTATTTATAGGGTTATATTATCTTTTTAATTGGTTATGAAGCTTAATTAGAAAATATTTTTACCATTTAATCCAATTTTGATCATAGGAATTAAATTCACTTTAAACTGGACATAAATAAGTGTCAATCATTTGATAGTTATTATTTCTTAAAACAAACCTTTTGTTTTGACAGTGGGAATTAATTTTAAATTAATTTATACCACTTATATGTTTTGAATTAATAAAAATTGATTCCATATTTGGAATCATTAGTTCCAAATTGTGTAAATATGTATCTTTTATTTTTAGACATTTTGAATATTTAATTTAGTAAATAGTTTATTTACCATGATTAAAAGGTAAATATAGTAAATAAGGGTAAAATATAATATTACAATAATATTAAATTACCCTAACATGGGTTATAATCCTATTTTATGGTAAATATCCGACTAGGGGCATCCTTGGGTAGAATTTGGGGCCCCATAGAGCCACATGGCAGTAATAATGACACTTCATATTAATTAATTTAATGTAAAGACAAAAATAAATGAAACGATTATCTTTTAGTAAATCAATTTTTAAATGGGGTAGTATAAGATATATTTTAGACTATAAATATTATCTATAAATAGAAAAATATTTCCTACATCATGGTATTTTTTTTTATTATTTCTGGGGATGAAATAAATTAAATTATTTATTAAATAATAATGATGCAATATTTACCTCATTAATCAATGATTTAAAAAAATAACATTATAAATAATAAAAAAATAAACAAAACCTGTCCAATTATTATTGTATAATTTTATTTCTACCATGAGTCATTATAACTTCGAATTTAATGATTATTTGACCTTTTGAAACCGAATATGAGTTTATAATAAAATAATTGTTTCTAACATTCCTAAAGAGCCCCTCATCTCTCTTATAAAAAGCACTCAGTTCCTACCAATTTCTCACAATTCTCTAGACTTTGGCTCATACAAACTCTATCCTAATATGCTTTCGAGATCTCTCTATTCATCCTAGAAGCCTTTCCTTAGGCAGAAATCACTTCAAGAAACCCTTTTGGTTTAAACCAAAGGGAGTTACCCGATTTAAAGGAACATCTTCTCTTAAGTTCTTTTGTTTTATTTTACTTCCACAACCCACTAAACTATTTTTATTCCTTTAAATTTATAACAACACCAGTATACTAAAGATACCAGGATGTTATTATGAGATGGTTTTGAATTACACTTACACACACCCCCATCTAATGGGTAAAGAACATAATGTTTCTGTGTATGGATAACTAACGCCTCACGAAACGATGATTGTTCAATCAACTCTTACCGCCTCTCATGGTGGCCATTATGATGGAAATTTATTTATATATGATATATATTCTGTTTTTGTTTTATTTATGATTATTCATTTTTAATTTATATCATACCTTTATGGTTTCTATAATGGGTAAAAGCGATAATTTTATTTTAGGAAGTGCAAACTACCGCCCCCTCAAGGTGATATGATTCGTTCATGATGTACATGTAATGTATAAAGATGGAGTTAATGAAATTATTTAAAATATATATATCATATGATATTATAGTGGAATTATAATATACATATGTATCATTACGTATTCATTTCACTAAATATTAAGTAGATATGAAAGTAGCATTCATGCGTATGTATGGTTTACTATCTCCATGAACGATGCATTTCATTTCTTATCTCCTAATGTTATGTAATATTATAAATATTCATATACATATATACAATGGATATATATGATATATATGATATCTAAATCATTAATATCATTCTGGAGATAATGGAGTATTGGCCACACGGACAAATTGTAATTATAACAAGTTCATTTTTAACTCAAATTCCAAACATCGACAAAATATCCGATATGAACTCAAATAATTAAATAACTACTATTTGAAGGTAATAAGTGATATAAAAGTAATAATAAAAATTTAAAAGTTTATTAAGAAAGTATAAATTAACTTAATTTTATTATTCAGGAAGAGCAAGGAATATACGAGTCAAGTTGGACACGAGGTAAGGGATTTCTTATCTCAATGTTAGTTCAGGGAGATTTCCATTGTTCACCAATTATTTATTACATGTGGTATATTTTGTACATAAATTTGATGTATATTATCATGATTCTATTTATATTCATGGTATTATGTGATTTATTTGGTGGTTATTAAATTTTTCTCATATGATTCGATTGATTACAACGTTTTATGTTTTTTTATCTCACATTTTTTTCCGGTGAGATTCATGCTATATTAGCCACTATTTCATTTTTTGTGGTCGATGTACGGACGATTATTGTATTCTTTGTGTAATATAATTTAAATTATGGGTATTTACATATTCATTGTGTGATTTTTATTTCATGGGGTGTATGTTTTGTAAGTTACCAAATTGGTAAGGGAACCTTTCACCCTCCTCTTTTTAAAAGACTTCTTTCTGTTATATCTTTTAATTTACATCTTATTATGTTGGGATATTTTCTTATATATCATTATTGATGTAAATTTTATGTCCAAGTGATGAGATATTCTTTTATCTCTCATTAAATTATTTTCTTAATTTTAAAGTGACGCCGTTAGGCTGTCAAATTTCTTTAAGAAAACTTCTTAACCAAATTTCAATTTTTGTGATAAACAACTACTTCTTGATTATGCCGTATTGTGAATATGTGGGAATAAAATATGATTGTTGTACACTTAATATCAAATTATATTGGGTTTATTTATATTTTTCACACATAATTATGTAATTGATTTATCCTTAATTTAAGGATACCTTCTTTATAAGGGATTTTGTCTCAATTTACATTTCCATTGAGACTTCATTGTTGATATGAACCAATTCACTCTTATATGGTGTATATAATGTACTTTGGCATATTATATCATGAATACATTTATTCTCATGATATTATTAAGTTCTGATTAAATGTTATTCCTCAATTATTTTTATTATAGGATCTCTCATTTTGTTAAAAAATCTTTAACGAAAATATCGTTTTAAATGTTTTAAAGGTTTATTATTTTAAATCTTTCACATTAATTTCCACATTTTAAAAATGGTTTTAAGGATTTATTAATATGGACATTAATGTTTTGAAATCAAAATTTATTTCAAAATCTTCAAAGTGGTATGAGAAACTTTTATTCAAAAATATTATTATTTGATATTTTAAATTGTTTTGGAAATGGTTTGATAAAAGCATTGATTTTGTTATTATTTTGAAATGATATATTGTGATTGAAATGTGGAAATGTTATATTTCTCTTATTTTTTATGGTTATGAATATATTATGGCTATTGAGCATTGTTTACGTATACAGGTGGTTTTATGATAAACTTAGGGCGGGTGAGCTCGAGATAGCTATCCAATGCATTGGGTAACATGATAGAGGTAAATGTGAATGTTTCTTCTAAGAGATTTATGGAATATATTGTGATGCGTATTCCAAATGTAAATCCCTATTTAGCTGTGATAACTACAATTTAATTTTTTATGGATTCCACAAGTTACATTTATGATTTATGATTTCTGTGTGTCATTCATAAATATTATGTTTTTACGAGGTATGTTATGATTGAAAAGTATGGTTTTATTGTTTTGTATTTATTGATGGGATTATGTTTTCATTCCTTATTGTATATCCCTTACTGAGCATTTTATGCTCATCCCATGTTTTTGAAATGTTTTCCATAGTATATAAAGATGAATAAGGGTCAAGGATGGGATCAAGAAAAAGTCATGATGTCTAAAACATGGAACTAGACATGAATCTTTTTTTCAATAGTTTTTATTTTATGAAAAAATGGATACTGATTAGAATTGTCTATATGTAATATTCACGTGGTTAGGTAAATGTTATGACCTAATTCTCTAAAATTCTAAACCTGAAAATATCCTCAATGTAAATTATCCATTTAATTCAAGATTATGTAATATTTAAGGATGGGTACATATATTTATTATAGATGTAAGGATGTTTTTTGGGAATTAATTTTCTATAATAAATGGAATTTTAAGCATTAATGGGGGAGGATAAGGGGTGGCCATTTATATGTGGGGGGAGGAAAAAATTTGAACTCTTGAAAATATTCAACTACAACCATGTTTTTAATGTTAACCAAGACTAAAAAATTTTTCATTATCAAAATTTATAGTATATACGTTCATAAAATAGATATTATAAAATTTGGTAGGTCATTTAAACCTTATATTTTTAATTTAAGCCTCAGTAAATTAGTTTTTACCTTAACTGTTGTAAATAATTTTTACCGCTTTTACAATTTATAATGGTAAACAGTTAACTTGATATTGTTAGATAATATATATTATGATAATTCCGAATATTCAATTCATTTTAAAAAATTAAATTCCCATAAGTGGAAGAAAAAAATTTAAAATTATACTCACATAAATGAAAAAAGTAGGTTTCCGAATAGAAAATTTTCATATATATAAATGGTATTAATATCAAGATTAAATATAAAATTGATTAAAATTATCAATACTTGTTAAATACTAATATAACTGAACTAATTTTACTTTAAAAAATTTTAAAATTTAATTTAAATTTGTATATAATTTAAACTAAAAGTTATTGTATATTAAATTTTTTTATTTTTTAGTATTCATCAAAACAATTAATCTTATTAGAAAATTATAAAACATTTACCGTGAGAAAATCTTTGATATGATGATTAAAAAAATGAACATAATTTTTTAAAATAAATCTTTTACATCTTTTAAAAATTAATTTTAAATTATTTGCGTAAAGTGTGACTACAACAATTTTTAGAAAACATAAAATATTTAGAAATCAATTTTTTTTATTTTAAATGATTAATATTTTATTTATAATTAATATATCACTAATTAATTTATTTATATAGGTGTAAACCATATACGTTTCCGAACTTAGTTTTTACTATTAATAGCCACTAATTTAACGCTTAAGTTATAATGGTATATTATATTACAATTAATTTAGACTCGAGATTTCATGTTCCGCAAGCCATATGTGACATCCTAAAAGTTTTACAATATTAATAAATGATATATAAATAAATTCTTTATATTTTAAATAAATTATTTTATGGATAGTATTATTTAAAACTAAGTGATTTTATTTAACTAATATAAAATTTTATTTTATGTTATGTGGAATGTTTAAAATTATAACAATACAAAAAATTAATATTGGAAACATTATTACGCTGTATTAGTTTTAAAATACCCATATTATATATGATTATTTACTAAAATAATTTATATATGTTTATTTTATGAAATATCTATAGTTTTCAAATCTTATGTTATAATATTATTTATAATGAAAATAAATAAATCATGAGTATTATAATTTAATACTTAAAAATGATTCATAATATCTAAAAACATAAATATATATATATATATGTTAATCATAAAAAGAAATTTAAAAAAAAATTATAATAAATTAAAACAAAATATAATGTTATGATATTAAATAAAATAAAATTTACTATAAAATAAATTAAATAATCATTTTTTTATATTAAGTATAACATGTATTTTGGAATAAATTAATAAATTATAAATTTAATAATATAAGAAATTATGAAAACATCTGTTTAAATAAAATTAGTTTTATAATTTTTTTTAATATAATATGAAATATTTTTTTTGCTAGATAATTTATTAAAAGAGGAAATGATGAAATTTACCTCATTAAGGGTTAGATTTCTGACGATCTTTGAGAAACTCTCTATTTACAACAAGGTTTTGGATTTAGGAAGGTTTGATATAAGTGGAGATCAAGTCCAAAAAACGTTGTTTCCCGGAAGGTGAACAATCATTGTCAAGCTCAAATGATGGATTAGTTGTCAATGAGGGTTTTCAAAGATAAGATGAGGGTTTGAGTGCATGAACAAACACCGAAGGGGATCGATCAAGATCAATTGTCTTGATCATTGTTGGCTGCCAAAGGTGGATCATATTTGAAATTATAGGTAGGTGTATTTTGTTTTTATTTTCCGAATCACTGGGAAATCATATTTTGAAGAATCATTTTGGGTTTCATAAATACCTGTTCATCTTTAATTCAATTTTTCTTCTTCGACCAATTTTGTATCTACCTAATAGTAATAGTTGTGATTTTAAATTCATTTATTAAAGATAAATCATTTTTTAAATGATTTCAATTGGATTTGGATAAATTTGTGTATGTTTTAAGACTAAAACTTCTTGAAGAATCTGTCAACTTAATATAAATAGTTTAAAAAAATTATATATTTTCAATTTATATAAATTTACACCAATTTTCATTCCACTAAAGGTTTTAAACATGGTAATTGATATCCTATATGCTCGTTTTTTTTCAAATTTATCATTAATTCTAGATTAACTCATGATCCCAATAATAAATCTTATTTCTGAACATTTCGAACAAATGTTTAAATATATGTATATTTATTAGAAGTATTCAAATATATCCTCAATTATCATTGCAATAAAAAGGAAGTCCCAAGAATTATAATTTAGATTGTATTGATATTAAATGTATACATACCTTAAACCACAATTTTTAAAACGCCATATTAAATAAAATTTACACATTAAAATTTATATGGGTTATTCAATTAATATAATATGTGAAAACATGTATATAAAATAGCCTCATTCCACTATGTTTTCTAGTTCTGGGAGTATGAGAGGGAAATACACGAGGGATACAAATAAGATAGTTATAAAGATAGAAGATATAAGTTAATCTATTTTCCAGATTCGTTTTAGTGCATCAAAGCTCCGACCGTTCAATTTAGATAATGGAAGTATGATGAATTTGAGGTAGGTGTTATTTTCTATTTCAAGTATTTATTTAAAAATTATATGGTCTACTTCAAAACACCATTGATATAGGGATTTTATATTTATTTTGAAAATATTTAAATAAAAAAAATTAATTTCAAAGTTTTCATTTAATGAAAAAAAAAATTTATAATTTGTAAACCCCTTTTAAGAGTAATATTCTACTATTTCATGTAAAATATTTTTTATACAAATACTTATATTTTCAAAGTTTTTTTTAATAGTTTAAAATAATAACAAATAATTGTTTTTCTATTTTTTAAGTCTTATTTTATTTGAAGTTAATATTTCAAATAATAAAAGTAATGATTAATGTTTCAAATGTTTTAAAATATTATATATGTTTTATTTGTAAATATTAGTGTTGATTGCCTATATCATTCCATGAAAATTGATAAACCATTATTTGTAGGTTTATTTACAAATTTATTTAATGAATTTGTTTATATAAGCAATTATATAAATAAATCTATTTAAAATAAAATTTCCAAAGTGTTTTATGAATCATTTTTATAATTTTCTTATAATGTATGGATTTATCTAAACCCAAATAATATTTTCTAAAAAATAGATATAAAAAACTATTTTATTTTTAAAGTTTATTCAAGTAGTTTTCGGAAGAGTTTTAATGGATTGATTATTAGTAAGAAATATCTTCAGAAAAATGAGTTCTTAAAGTTAATTGGGCACTGGAATATAAAATTAGATAATGGGAAGGAATGAGGAGTAAAACAACGACCTCAATAGGATGTTTTCCCACTAATTATACTACTAAGTGGCCACAAAGATTTTATAAGATCATTCATGTATCATTACAATACATAAAAGTACAATTATTTTCAAATGATTTTAAAGAAGAAATACAAATTTTTTTCAATGTATATTTCTCTGAAATTGTTTCCAAATGATAATTATTTTTCAAACATTATTTTGAAACGGATTTCTAAAATAATAAGCATTTTTAAATGTTTTTTTGGAATTATTTTATGTATGAAATATATATATATCTATTTGATATAATTTTATTAAAGAGTTTTAAAATGATTACTTTTAATATTATTTTCAATGGTATTAAAACCACATATAAAGAAATTTTATGCTCATCTGGTGTTTAAAAAAATATTTTCACATGTATATTATATGTTCAAAAATATAAGAGATCAATTATGTTTTAGCTCATGTTAATATAGTTAGTTATTTTTTTGAAAAACTCTAATAAATTTTATAGCTTTGTATAATTCTCTAGAATATATATTGAAAAAGGTCTTGAAATGTATAATATAAAGTGTATTTCTATGTTATCTCTTACAAAAATGTAAGAAATATATTTTTTTCATCGAAACCAGAAGTGTGGGTTCATGTATATATATTTTATATTAGAGAAACTATGTAGAAAACTTTGATGATAAGGCATTGTCGTTTAAAAAATATAAAAGATAGAATTTTCTTCGAAACTTATATGTAATTAAGGCCCCTTAAAAATTCTACATTTTCTTAATCCCAAATATTGAAATTCATAAATTTTTTAGGTATTATGAATTAATTGTGAGTGAAAAATTCTTTTAGTGGGGGGGGGTGAGAGAATGTAAAATCCTAGAAATTTTTAAATATAAATAAAATCTAAATAAATGAATTACTTTATAATTTAAATAAATTATTATATGAAATATATTTTATAAAACTATGTTATATTAATTGAAAAAAATAATATATTATTATAAGTCAAGTATAAGGAATAAAATTATAATAATACCAAAAAAATTATTAGAAATAATGTTACTTTGTATTATATTTTAAATATTCTTATTAAAATGATGATTTATTAAGGTATTTTATCCATGTTTCTTTTATGAAAAATAAATAACATTAAAATATTTTTCTATAATATTTTTTTAATATACATATATTAATTATGGGAATTATAATTTAACACTTAAAAATGATTTATAAACTATAAATACTAAATTTTTTATAAATTAATTATAAAAATTAATTTTAAACAAAATTTAAAATAATTTATAACTAAATATAATTTTATGATGTTAAAGATAATATAATTTATAAAAAAACATATTAAATAGTCATATTTTTATATTTAATATAATATTTATTTCTTAATATATTATAAATTTATAAGGTTAAAAATATAAGAAATTATGAAAACATTTGTTTCAATAAAACCAAATTTATTTTTTTTGAATTATATGTGAAATATTATTATTAGATAATCATATAAAAGATGAAATTAAGAAATCAAGCTCATTTAGGGGTATATTTTAGATATGTCTTTAGAGACGCTCGGTATAGAAGGGGGTTTCAGCTTTAGGAAGTTCCAATTGAAGGGGAGATCTACTATGATGGTCATTGTTTACCGGAGGCCAAATGATCCTTATCAAGGTCAAATATAAAATTGACTAACAATAAGGGTGTATCGAGTAAAGATGAGGTTTAAAGCACATGTAAAAACACCAAATGGGATATATTGATTCAACTGTCTTGAGTATGGTCAGTTTTCGAATACGGTTCATTTTATAGATTGCAGGTATGTGTATTTTTGTTATTATCCAAATCTACATAAAAATCATATTTTGAATAATCGTTTTGGTTTTAACAAATAATTACTAATATTTTCTTTGATTTTTATTCTTCAATCATTTTTTCTTATCCTTTTAGTGGAAATAGTGATTTTAAATGCATGTATTAAAGTGAATAGATTTTTTAATGATTTCGGTTGGATTTAGATTGATTTGTTTATGGCTGAGGACCAATTATTCTAAAAGAATCCCTTAAATTAATATAAATTGGTTATATAAAAAATATATAATTTTTAATTGATATAAATATACACTAATTCTTCCTTCCAATGTTGTTTTTAACATTGTCAATTGATATCCACTTCTCTTGTTTTATTCAAATTTGTCATTAATTCTATATTGAGTTAAGATCCCGATTTACTTTCTTTTTTACATATATGTAGACCAAATGTTTAAATATATTTATATTTTTTATCAATATTAAAATATTTCATCAGCTTAAATCGCAAGTTAAGGAAGGTAAGTGACTTCTAATTGGAATTTTATTTCATATTCAGTGTATAAATATATAAATCATTAATTTTCAAAACCTTATCTTAAATAAAATTTATGAATTAATATTTATTTTCTATATTCTCTTAATATAATGTGTAAAAACAGGTATATAAAATAGCGTCATTAAATTATGTTTTATAGTTCTGGAGGTATGAGAGGAGAATAAGAGATAGATGAAAATAAGAGAGATAAAACGGTTGAAGAGGGAAAGGAATCTTCTTCCATGGTAATTTTTAGTGTTTCCAAGAATCAAATGTTCTGTTTAGATTTTGGAAATAGGATACATTTGAGGTAAGGGGATTTTTTTCTATTTCAAACATTTATTTCAAAATTATATGATCTTTTTAAAAAACCATTTGTGAAATGTATTTAATATTAATTTTCAAAACCTTTCTAAAATGAAATTTTATTTTCAATCTTTTCATTTCATGAAAAATAAATTTTTTATAATTTTCTAATCCATTTTAAGAATAATTTTCTATTATTTCATATAAAGAAAATTTCTATTAAAGAAATTATTTTTTCAATTTTTATTTTGTTTTATAATATAAAATAATAAAAAACATTGTTTGGTTAATTTTTAAATCTTATTTTATCTTAGGTTAATATTTTTAATGATAATATTTATCATTTTATGTGTTAAATGTTTTATAGATTTATTGATGTTCGATATTTATATATTTTTGGCCATGATCTAAATCATTCCATGCATATCACTCCATGCATATCATTCCATTCATATAATTATATGATAATTGATAAATCATTTATTTCATGTTTATTTATGAATTTATTTTATGAAATTGTTTATGTATGAAAGTACTGAAATGGGTTTGTTTGAAATATAATTTCCAAAAGTGTTTTATAAATCCTTTTGATGAATTTCTTTTAAAGTATGGATTTTTACTAACATTAATAATATTTATTAAAAAAGGGATTTATAAACTTATTTATTTTTCAAAATATTTCATGTTTGTTTTGATAGTGTTTTAATGGACTGACTATGAGAAATATAGATCTAAATATTTTTTCTTAATATTAATTCAGAACATTCATTTCAAATGTGATAATTAGGAGGAATATGGAGTGAACCCACAACCTCAAAAGGACGCTGCCCACCAGGGATATTACTAAGTGGAAATGATGGTTTTATAAAAATTTTCAAGTATCATTTTATTCCATAAAACTACTATATTATCAAATAACATTTCTAGGGGAAATCCAATAGTTTTTCAAAGTATTTTCTTTGACATTGTTTTCAAAATGATAAGTATCTTTCAGAGATTTTTTTGAAATAGATTTTCATAATAATAAGTATTTTTGAAATATTTTTCAAAATGATTTTATAATATATATATATATATATATTTGATATAAAGTGTTTTATGTTTTTTTCAATTAGTCCTTTTATAAGTATTTTTCACTTGTTTTAAAACACCTTAGCGGGAAATTTTGTGATGAACCCTTATTTAGAAAAATATTTTCACGGGTATCTTAGAATTTTTATAATTAAAGACTTATCTTATAGAGTTAGCTAATATGAATTTAATATTTAATATTATTTTATTTTTGTAAAAATATGATAAATTGTATAGTTTTTCAAATTATCTATAACCTAGAATAGAAAATATCATGAAATATATAATGTATTGTGTATTTTTCAGTCATCTTTTATAAAAAAAATACACATCATGTTTTTATCATCATATATAGAAGTGAGAGTTTGGTTCTTTATAATATCAAAGAGAAGGGATTTATTTAAAAATAAATATATCAAATACTATGAGGGTGTCACATTCTTTTATATGCTTAGTGTTGCATGTCATATACACTATTGAACTCAATTATCATCTTTTAAGATCTAAAGGTATTACAAATGAGGTGTAAAATAGTTAATCCATCATTATAATATTATTATAATATAGTCATTACACGAATGTAATTATGTTATGATTCTTAGTAAGTATTTTAAATAGGTATAATAAGAAATAAACATAAGAGGATTCAGTTAAGACTTATATCTACACAACGGATATCTTCCTTTGAATTAAATGATAAACAATATATGACTAGTATTTAAGAAAGATATTGACCTCTATGAAATGGATAGGAATTTTGGGAAGGTATTTGGATAGATATTGGTCAATATAAAGTGCTCAATTTATTTGGATTAGTGAATATAGGATGTGCCCTTTTATAAGTGATAGGAGGAGGACCACTATAAATATAAAGAAAATTAAATTACATCAAATTAAATTCTCAAGGAATATGGTTCCATTGAAACCAAATTTACAATATAATATAGGATAAGGTTTATCTACAAAAAACAATTCAACAATTTTTAAATATATTTTAATACTTATATCTTAATTTTACCCCCATGCCAACCCTTCTAACTTTATTATGGTGAAAAAAATCATTCCATTACACATATTAATTAGGAGTAAAAATATAATTGAACCCATTCAAAAAATTGAAAATGTTGACTAAAAATAGGCTATTCGGTTTCGATGATTAAATTTACAAACAATTATAGAATTAATTTTAATATAATTTATCAATATGCATCAAAAAAATCATTTTTAAAAATATTCTTTTTAATTATAAAAATGATTTTATTCCAAAATGAAGAATAATATTTATTACCATGGATGTAATTAGATTAATTTAAATAAATGGATAATTTTTTAACTTTATAAATTGACTGAAACTAAAAATAATCCTTTTGAAAATTTGATTAAATGAGAATAAATAAAAATTGTGGTTATTTGAATGAAAAATAACTAGATTTTAAAAATGTCAAAAAATATTTCTATGTTCATAATTTTATTTTAAAATTACTTTCATTAGTTCTTAAAAATACATTTCTTCTATAAAATTGGTCTTATAAAATTTCATTTCATTCCTACATCATGTTATTCTCATAAAAGTTCCAGTATTTGTAAAATTGATATTTTCACTATTCACCAAAAAAGAAACAACTTTAGAAATACCCAAAAATTTAACCTAATGATTATTTTGAAATGATAAATTAAAAATTAATTCCATTTTATCAATTTAAAATTCTAAAAATAATAAATTTAAATATTAAATAGAAATAGAAATATTTAGAATACCCACTTCTATTGAAAAATATCCCTATAAAACCTTATGTGTTCTTAAAATTTTATCATAAAAATTACCAATGAGTGTTAATTTATTTATTTTTACATTTTATAACATAATTTATTAAAGATTATATTTCTTTAAATAATATATTTTTCACTTTATCTCAGAGTTGAGTATATCACACAATATTCAATAAGTGATTTACTTAAGAAATATATCTTGTAAATATACTAAATATTTATAAAAATTCTCTAGGTAATGAACCCATGATTATGTAATAAGTACGGAAACCTCCAAATAGAAGCAAGCATGAAAAACTGCACAATTAAGACTTAAATATTAGTTTTAACAATAAAAAATTAATATTTATATAGTGAGTAATTATAAACTTATTTTATTAAGCAAAATAAATATTAATAATATTCTTTTAAATATTAATAATAAACCCAAATTCATTATATTGGGTGTTTTAGCATGTTTGACCAATCCAAATTCTGATTTTTTTCATCTTAATTTCTCTTTTGGAGACATGTTTCACATTATGCGCATATTTTCAATTATAATGGGTTTATAATACATATATGACAACTTTATCATATTTAAAAATTTATTAATAATATTTAATATATATTTCATGTTCTATCTTTCAAGGGAATTTGATCCAAAATTTAATAAATCTGTAAGGGTTTCTTATCTCAATTTACTTTCGTTGATATATTTTACAAGTTCACTACCTATGTTTTTTATTTTTTGTATATAATTACTCATGTAGGTATCCTATTATAATTTTTTCTAATTTAATTTGTTTCAAAATTAATGTTAGGTTCACTATTATAATAGATTTTTATTTGACTGTTATGTAAGCTCCAAGGGTTTCTTTTTCAATCACACAATAAAATTGATATATCTATGCGTGAATTCCCATTTTAGAAAATTGTAAGTAATATATATCTATAACCCTTAATATTTTTTTCCTATGGTTATTTGTGGGTTTTATATGTCTTCTTACCATTTCACCTCCCTTTGGTTCACAACATAACTTAAAGGATGCTTATAAGTGGAATAGACCTTATCTCTTCATTTCTATCGAGTGACTTTCTCCTTCATGTCCATGTTTCTCATATATTTTTATGTATTTCCTTATACAAAATTCATTGATTTCTTAAGTTTATTTTTTATTAAAGTTTAAATTCTTTACAAAATTATGAAAGTAATATTTTTTAACATTTCTCACATAGTGGCTATCTCAAACTATTTTCTTTAATTTGATTTATGATGCTTTCTTTCAATGTTTTCATAATTTTTGATAGTAAATTTTATTTAAATTTTGTTTCTTTTACCGAAAATATTATTTTATAAATAATTTAATTTTTAAAATAAATTTATCAAACCACTAAATTCCTTTTCTTTTAATTTTTCAAAGAAATTTTATAATGTTTTTATAAAGTGTTTGTTTCTTATGTCAGCACCCTATCATATTTTTTATGATTAACTAATGATATGTTTCAACAGAATCATCCACTTTATTTCTTTAGATGACTTATTTTTACACCGTATGATAATTATTATGAAACTCATTTAATTCTCATGGGTTAATTAAGCTATGATGGAATATGAATGTATTCATTTTTATATCACACACATATGTATGGTTTTTCAATATATGGATGATGAAATTAGAATTATATTTCTCTTAATTTCATTGAGCATATTTTTTTATCTAATGAGATAAAAATAAATGAGGATTAAAACCAAAACCCCAAGGTATTATGCCCACAATGCTTATAGGAATATGGATAAAACCCAAATAATTAATGTACTTTTCCCACTATGTATATGGGAATAGATAGAAAACATGAATCCCTAAGGGGTTCTGTACATAATATATATGTGATTGAGGATAAAATCCTAACCCATAAGAGAATATTTCCACTATATATATGGAAATGGAGAGTAAACCTATACTCGTATGTGAAACTATCAACTATGCATATAAAAACCAAAAGCTTAAAGGAATTTATCCAATATGTTTGAGGAATTGGGACCGGACTGAGTCCACTACATGAAACTATCCTCATTGTGATTCAGGTCATGTTTGTGATCCTTAAAATAAGATTTTTTTTTCTATTCTAATATATATTTCACATTATTATACCCCAACTCTTGGTTATGAAAGATTATTATGTTATTTTTTCATTGATTAAGGTAATTTACTCTTGTTTCCATACTCCAATGACTCATGTTATGAAAAAGTCATTATGCCATGAATCGTTATTTATGAACTATGTTTTATTAGGTATGATTTTGTTATGTTATATTAATGCACCATAATTATGTTTTCATGACCACATATTCATATATTTCTCCCTTATGATATTTATTGTTATCACTTATTTTTACCCTTACAGTGTGTCTAAGCTCACCTTTTTCCTAGGTTTCCGTTCCCTAAGAAGTAAAGAGGAGTATTATGCTTAATAAATATAAAATGATTTGATGTGTGGAGAATTTTTTTTGGAAATTTTTAAGAATTATTATAACTTAAGAATGTTATGTAGTATTACCAAATACATTAAACCAATAGGTTCCAGAGTTTATTTTATTATGAGATTTAATATTCATGTAAAATGATATAATTTTTCTTTATTATGGTCAGATCCTCTCAATTTTCACAATTAATTTGATCAAATATGAAATCTATATATTGAAAAATATCCTTTTCTTTATCAATATATTCTTAATATAATTATAATTAATGAAAAACACATTAATATAAAAAAATTAACAAATAGGAAAAGTACACCCCCTAGTGAAGAATTTTGTCATATAAATCCATTGTCCAAATTTTCTTATATTTTCTTTTTTAATTCCTATAATTCAATTAGAAACATTTTATAAGGTTTTTTAATATAAACATAGAAACATGTATGAGTTAAATTGGAAAATATACCTCATAGTCTGGAGGAAGGATAAGAATGTATTTATAAAATACACCAATATATTCTTATAGAAAATGAATATCTTTAATTTTTATTATTTATTCAACCATTTGAGCCAAATATATATCCTTAAAATGTGTCAAGACCCATATTAAATAAGTAGTTTTCATAGTAATTTTATAATTAATAATTCATTGATATAGGATCATAGGATGATTTGAAATATAAAATGACATTTAATTGATACTAGAAATATATAAAGATAACTAATCTATACCCAATGCTCATCAATTTATTACAAAATATGAACAAATAGGTATGTAGGAACTATATTACCAAAAATAACAAGTGGATAAGTGTTAAAAAATTAGGAATAAATCACCACAACACCATGTGTTTTTAATAATAATTTAATCTCTTAGCTTTTAAATGGTTAATTGATATTCATATAATAAAAAAATATATGAATAAATTCATTGAACAAAAATTAAATACTATATTAATAGTTATTTAATTCATATTAAGTGTTCCCATTACATCTTCTTTTTCATGACAAACATTAATGGTAGTGATATTATAGGATCTTCCTTTATCTCTTGGATTTAAAAGATTTTTATGTTTATTTTCTCTATAGACCCTTGGTTTTGTGTATTATTTTTTATAATTTCCAGATTCTGTAAAGTTAAAATATAGAAATATTGGTGTTTTATTAGAAAAAAATTTATTTTCCACAATCATGAGGACTTTCCCCTTCATGTAACTTTATAAATATTATTCTTCAACACCTCCTTTACTTGAAATTTAATTTTCAATTTCTTTATAAAAATTCCCTTGGGGCATCTTCCTATATTGTTGGAATATAGGTGATTAATCCTTCTCTGTTCCAATTTTCCCGTCACTCAAGATTTTCTAAAACTATATTTTTCTCTTCATATTACCAAATACACAAGTCTATTAAGGGTATCTAATTATCATCTGTGCTTTAAGAATACATCAAAAAATATCTTCATATCTATCAAATTATTTATCTCTAATTCATTTTGAATACGTTGTTTTTTGAAACCAAAGAATCGATAAATTTTTCATTCAAGACCAACGAGAAATGTTGAGGATTACCTTGAATTCATTTTGACGATTTCTTCATAGTACCCAATAGATTCTTCCTCATTTTTATTAGACTCAAGACCATATATATACATTTTGATTTCATGAATATTGGTAAAATATTTTGTTGAAATAAATTTTCATGAACATCTCATATTCTATGGAGCCATTTAATATTTTTTCTATGTATTTTTGATTATTTTCAACTATTAATCTACCACAACATCAAAATAATAAATGATTATAAAGAAATTTCATTATTATATAATTGGATAAATCAATATATTTTCTATCATGTTGATTATTTGTTTATTTAGTAATGGATTTTGAGATCAATTAATTGATTGTGGTCACTGTCCCATAAAGGACTAAATAATGATTTATTTATTATTTTCTATTATAGGATGATCATTATGATTTATAATATTATTAAAAATCAAGTATAGTTTGGTATACACAATTATTAGAGTTATATACAATGTCACACCTAGTTTGTATGTTCATTAGGGAATATATGGAATTGTCCATCAAATTCATTATTCACCTGGTTTTTCCCATTTACATCAATTTAGTAAATCTAAAATATCTAATGTGAGTAATAAGAAAAAATATATTAAAAAATGTCTAAAATATCATATAAATCTAAAAAATATATCTTAATATATATTAAACTATAATATTTTGGTTCAACCTGGGAGGAATTATGTTTTACCCACTTATTAATCCAAACCAAATCCCCAAATTTAACGAAAACCTTCTTTGATTGAATATATGATGATATATACATAACATAAATTGGGTTTACATCATTCTTCAATAGTATACATTATTAACCAAATAAAAAATAAACCCAAAACCTAATGTTTTATTTCTTTTATATATTAGTCAAATATTATATTTATTTATATAGCACTATATATATTTTTTTCAATTAAATATTTTTTATATGAATCCATCATAGACACCTCAATTTATATGATTTCATGGGAATGTACATATAAGAAATAAATTGGTTATATAAAAACCTAATAAAAAGAAAAAATATATGATATTGATTATAGATTCATAATTATTTATTTATAACACTATTATTAATTGGATTTCAGTCCTTATGAAGGAATTTTGTTTTTTCTGTTTCCACACAAATTTCTGTCTCTCTAATAGTGGAAATCCACTTGATAATTTTGGGTGGTGAAGATAAAATATTTTTTAGAAATAGGGTATGAAATGTAAGATCATATCATAGGGGTATTTATTTACTAGTTCCAGACTCTATCATCATTTTAAAATAGATTTTGGATCATTACCTATAATATTATGAGTAAAACTGATTGAATAGATACATAAATTTATGAAGACACTCCATATGTGGATTATACCATCTCTTATTAATTCCATGTATCTAGTAACCATATAATTTAAAGACCTATAATATGGAATTATAGTGTTTATCTCCATATAGGGAAGAGTTAGATTACTGTAAAAGGAGGAGAGAGTTATTGTGGAATTGGGGTCAGGTCCATGAGAATGGTTTCCTATGTATACTTGTGAGGGGAATCAATACCCATAAAGTTTTGAGCCACATAAGGGGGAACCTCATACCTTTTAAGGTCATGTTAAAATGACCAGATTTTATCCTTTAATGTTTTTATAATTATGACCACATCGAAGTAGTTTAAGGGCATGAATAGTGGAATATAATGTGAAAGGAACCTAGTAATGGGTTGGTGTAAGACTTATGCATGACCAACACTTTCTTATTTAACCATACATACGAGTTATGTGAAATAATTTTAGGGACCAATAGAAGTATCACAACTCAAGTAAAATTATAAAATAAAGAGGATAATCATGACTGATGTTATTTTAGAAAACCAAGATTTGAAGAAACTCCAAGGAGTATCTTGATTTAAAGGGTATAATGAAACCATGAGGATTATAGTGAATTAATTCAGAAACCAAGAGGAGTATCGTGAATTAATGTTTTAAAGTAAACCAAGAGGAGTGTCTAAAATAAATTATTTTAGGGAACAAATAGCATCTAGACTCATTGTTTTTATGGAATACAAATGAGTATTTGGAATAATTGTTTTTATGAAACTCCTAAGGAGTATCTAAACTTTTGGAATTTATGGAAAATAAAAGGTTTGGCTCAACTCAATGTGTTTATGGAAATAAGGATGATTATCTTAACTCAACGTGTATTACAAAACAAATAGGAGGATTTCAATTCAAGGTATCTATGTGATAGAGGTTAGGTGTGTATGTATCACAACCGAAATATTATTTAACCCATCCTAAAATGTTTATGGTGTGACCCTCACAATTTTTCCATCCCTAATCCAAACTAGAGGTGTGTGGGATAAGACCCCATGTTATGGAATAGTTTTGTGGGACAAGGTTCCTAGGTAGAATTCCTGGGTGAATGAGTTCCCATGTACAAATCCTTTGTAGAGTGGATCACTAGTATGTAGGTATTTTTGAATTATACCATAGATAGGGAGGCCTGGGAGAAGTATTACCCAAGTATAGATTTTTGGGAGAAGAATATCCTAGGTGGGATATCCTAGGAGAATTAGTGTCATTATATTGAGGCTTGGTAGAAGTAGATCCCAGGTAAGGAATCTTGGGTGAAGTGGAACCTTGGTTTGGAGGTCTGGGTGAAGTGGTTCCTGGGTAGGGAGGCATTGGTGATATCTATCCCTAGAATGAAGATTGTTAAATTTTTTTCCCAAGTAACAAATTCATAGGTGGTAAGCACTCTTGTGGTTTAATGCTCATGTGATAAAAACAAAGTGATTTTGTGCCAAGGCGGTTGATGCCCAGGATGTCTCTTCCCAGGGTAGTTGGTTCCTAGGGTGTGACTTCAAATTGAAGGTCCTAAGGATAAATATAAATTTATGGAGTATATGATCCATGGTTCTTTCAATAAATGAGGCCTTTTGGGAAGTGAATATATTGTATTTGATGTAATCTTAGACTTCTAATTATATTTCAATTATCTTCCATTACATTCTCTTTTGTTTTGATTTAAAAATCCCTTGTGGGATTCCATGGAAGAATTGGGCATCTAAAAATAGGATACTTAAACTATGGTTCTCTCGGCTTAGCTCTTGATTCCCTTTTATTCCTTGTGTGGGGAAGATGATGGGTCTTTTTAATGGAGAAATTCATCTTGGGAAACTAGATATTGGTGTTAACCACCAGTAAATGACTCATGTGACTAGGTATATGTCTTGGCATGTGATGATGGGAAAAAGGAAGGGTGAATATGAAATATTGAGTTTAATGTGTGTCATTTATGTAGTAGGTTATTCATGGTAGAGAGTGAACCTATGGTCACACATAGTTTGGTTTTGAATGGGGAGATAAGCATGAGCGTGCACTTGAAAAAAAGTACGATAAATATAAAACTTCAAATGATCCTAAAGTTTTATTAGTATTTCATTTAAATAACAGAACCTATTAGGATACTGCTGGGGGTGGGATTGCATCATTTTTAAAAATTTCTTCTACAAATTATTTTTTTGTTTAACTACTATGGATTATTAATGTTGGATTATTTCAATGAAACCCTCATACTTACCCATACACATGAAAAATTATAAAAATAAAAACACCAATAATTTTACAAGGTTTATTCTCACTGTGTGAATTTCTCTTTATCGTGACAATCCTTCTCTTGATTAAAATATTTTATAATTACTATAATTTTTTGTGATTAAAAATTCCTAAAAACTGGAACACACGGTTTGAGGAGGTTTTATCCAATTATCCATGTGGGTATGTATCATCCTCTTCCAAATATTGAATGAAAGTAATTTTTTATACTGGAACCACCTATTTTTAAAAAAACCATGTATCACCATAGAAATATTAAAATACTCAACAGGAAAACAAATTCTTAAACATCAAAAGTTTTAATTCTTAGAGGACTAAGACTTATTGTATGTTTTCAGAGTTATAACAATATGTTTATTACTTTTCATACTTCTTCAGGATGATCTGTTGATGAATTTGAGAATGAATTCAAAATGATACAACCATTTCTTTTTAGAAGTAAGAACCTAGATCCACATTGACCAAATAAACTAATGTTATCCTCAATATGAAAAACAATGTAGCAAAATTCATCATTACCTAAATTCTCTCTCTTCAATAGAATAAGGTATCAAGAGCTCTCTCAAAATTCTCGAACACATTATTTTTCTTCATTTATTCATTTTATATTATATCAAGAATAATAATAATATATTTTCATAATTAATATATAAATTTACCATGAAGTTTGAGTGTAGTGATTTCCCTAGGAAAAAACCAAGATTTTTAGTCCAATAAAATTAACAATGAGTGATTTTAAATATTTATTTTTAAGTCTATAATAATATAACAAGTTTTTTCTTATTTTTTATTTTGACCAAAAAATAATATTAAAATATACAGTAATCCAAGAATAAATACACTCTTCGAAAATTACATGAAACATATTGGAATTATAATACCATTATTACTCACTTGTAACTATAATGTGAAACCTTATTTTTTTATTTAAATAACTTGTATTATCTTTTAACATCACCTCTGGTTTGATTCTCTAACCTTAACTTAAATCAATGTTAATTCAAATATTTTTGGCGCTTGATTAACGAAGAAAAATCCATGAGTATCATAGTTTTTTAATGGAATGATATTTAGAGTATTTTCATTCCTATTTGGCCATACATGTTGCTCAAATTACATATGATGTCATCAATGTGACTATATATACTTATGGTGTCATCCTAAGGGCTCAGTATGCTTATGGGGTTATCCTTACATCTCCGTAATATTTATAATTAAATTGTATAAAAATGTTTCTTATAGAATGATGCATATGAACATAGTGAAGGAATACAAATAAAGTGTCACTACGGGGTATAATGATCCATATGGTATAATTAATGATCCTCAGGCATAATGATAAAATGATACTTATGAAGATACACTTTATTTTCCACATTTTGATTCCAAACTAACTCAAATGCTTATAGAACCTTTTCTAATAATCAGCAGTCAATCTTAACAACTAAAAAATAATTATCAATCATCTCACAAAACAATTCAATAATGTTTTAAAAAAATAAAACATCTTCAACAATTATTATGGATCTTCAATATCCACCATTATAATTAGTGTCAACCTATGAAAATAATTTAAATCCTCTTCTTGAACATTAATTTATTATTTGAGAGACACAAAACCTTAATTTTGTTCAGGTTACAAACATCTTGATTCCACACAACAAGTTAGAGTAGTGTTTTTTAGATATTTCAATATCTTGATTACAAGAAAATGTTTGTACAAATGAAAAACCATCTCCCCCATTATAGGTGAACTAACTACATCAAAAAAATCCACTATTTCAATATAAACATAGAAATTGAATTTAACAAAGGTAAGGATAGATATTATCTTCTTCCATTTTGATATATATTCCCATAAAAGAGTTGTGCATATACTTTCCCCCCTTTTACTACATAATCCAGGGCCCACTATGGGAATATTCCAATTATTATTAATTATGTGGGAGGGGATACACATTCATGTTTAGACTCAATGTATAAAATATTTCCTAAGGTAAAACTTTGGTGATGATATATACCATTTGATATTTAGTTAGAGGAAATTCGATATTCATTTCTCCATTTTACACCTTCTCCATGATAAAATAAAACCTAATATCAATATTCTTAGACATTAAGTGTTGCATATGTTTTTCAGAATAATTTATAGTAATTTTATTATCTCATTTGAATTCTATAATTTTTTCACCTTAACCATCAAATTATCAATATTATTTTCATTCAAATAATTTGAGAATAATAACTAAAAAAATAAATATATTTTACTTCTATAGTACTCATTGAAAATGAGTTATATTTTTTATTTTTCTAACTCAAAAAAATATCTCAAAAGAGAAAAATTACACCTTATGTGGACATCTTATCATTATAGTTAACTACATAGTATGTATTGGTAAATCTGGATAGATTTAAGTTGTTTACACTCATGTACCTGAGGCAACCCACACACATACTATTGTATCTAGTTCTAAAAAACTTTTTTCAAATACATTCTATGATACAAAGTAATATAACCCAAGATAAACTTACATATATTTCAATTCATTTTTATAAATTTAAAACTACATCTCCCAATCCCAAGAAAATAAGGTTTATTGTTTTTGAATACTCACTAAATAGATATTTTATTTTAGAATACTAGTGATCATTTCTCCATAAATGAGCGACGCTATCCTCCCTTTTAGACTTATAATAACTAATAACCATCTTCATAACTTGGTGAATGGAAACATAAGAAATGGGTGATCTCAAACACCTAGTAAGGGAAAACATATCAATAGTTCATTAAGGGTTAAATTATAAAAATATAAAAAAATGACCATGAGAGACATATATTATTAAAAGAACATGGAAAAATAATATTTTTCGATTAGTTTAGGTAGAGGAACATATAATCATATATATTTTTTAAAAGTTTGGGTCCAAAGACTCATTTTTATTAATAATGAAAAGACCTATTTTAATGATTGGGTAAAGGGGGACCCATTACATTGCCCATAGGATCAAGGGTATGAAATTCCAAATAAAAGGACTGGAAGCCCATTTTTGTCCCAAATATCCCTTCATTGAATAGTACTTCTACAATACCCGAGCTACTATAGTACTATCGTCACTATAGCTCCTGTTATATAAAAGTGATACAATCAACATGGTCTATAGAGAATAATCATTAGTATATAAAATAGAAATATGGTAGTAAAATAAGAATATAAATCATAATACAATGGATAAGTCATCACTTCATATTTCCCTTTTTTGATTCAACATCAAAACATATTTCCTATATGGAATTAAGCATTATAAACTATTTCCAATAGAGGATCATGTATCTATACTAATATTATAAGGCCCCGGCCTTAAACCTTACTTAATATTGAATTAAATGAATAATTCACGTTGAGGATATTTTCAGGTTTAGATTTTTAGAGAATTAGAACATAACTATTACATCTCAAAATATTACAAAGTTGTCACTTCTACTAAGTTTCCATAATAAAACAAAATTATTAAAAGAAACATGTATAGTTCCATGTTTTATATAGCATGAAATTCCCTTGATCCCATCCTTGACCTTATTCCACATTATGTCATGTGAAAAACATTTCAAAAAAACTTGGGGTGAGCATAAAAAGCTCAGTAAGGGATATACAAAGAATGAAAACTGTTAGTTTTTCAAAATCAAGTAAACCATGTATACTCTATCAAAGTAATACCTTCACCTTCATGAAGTAGTAAAAACTCTTCACTGAATAAAGTATCATTACTTACCTTTTTGTAACCAAAGGATTACCATAAAACCCATATAAAGAACTCATAACATATATAAAGGTAACTTGGGACATAAACATACTTAAGTGGAATAACCATACGGTCGACTTCCACACATATCACTTAATGGAATAGCCATACGACCAATTTCCATACATACTTAATGGAATAGCCATAAGACCGACTTCCATACCCAATGCATTGGAGGTTATAACGTAACCACCCGTCCTGGTATTCACGACACCACCCGTCATATGGTTTATAACGTAACCACCCGTTAAAATGTCCAAGTACCAATATAAAATCATAAAACATAAAACCAATATAAAGGAATGATAACATTTCCACATTTCAATCAAAATATATCATAAATATATTGACATAATAGAATCCTTTATCAAAACCATTTTCAATACCAAAATACATAAAAGAGTATATGGTATTTATTTTATTTTAAAAACATTACGGCTTGTTGAGGAAGCCAAAGACCAAATAATACTCGCGGCGGCGGAAAAGGTCGTTGTCACCACGTATGTTAAAAAAACATTCCTTTTTGTCCTTTAGTAAAACGCTTCGTAGAAAAAGATTCCTTTTGTATAAAATTAAAAGTCAAAGGGGGTTTATACACCGTATAAAATAAAGTTGTGTATAAAACGAAATATGCCTCAATTAAAGGAGATTGAGACGAAGTCCCTTACCTCGGGTCCGACTTGACTCGATCATTCTTTAATGTCCTGAATAATAAACTCGAGTTAATTTATACTTTCTTGATAACCTTTTTAATGTTCATTATTCCTTTTATATCACTTATTTCCATGTTATAAACATTATGTAACCATTTACGTTAATAATGTTTGTTTTGTCAATATTTGGTTCTTAAGTCGAAAGTGGACATCTTACAATTACATGTTGATTGTGTGGTCAAAGGTTCTTTATATCCAGAATGACATTCCTGATTTGGTTATCAAATATATCATATATATCCATCATATACATGTATTTATAATATTACATAATCATTTAGAGGTAAGAAATGAAATGCACCGTTCATGGAGACGGTAAGCCGTACGTACGCATGAACGCTACTTTCATTTCTATTTCGTATTTTATAGAATGGAATCATAATGATATAAGAGTATATTATAATTCCAGTATAATAACATATAAAATATCATTAGCTTTATCCTTTACACATCCCATATATGGTATTAACGAATCAAATCACTTTCAGGGGGCGGTAGTCCGCACTTCCTAAAATGAAGATATCGTGTTTACCCATAATGGAAACAATAATGGTATGCCATAAATAAAAAATTCATAAGATTAAGGAAATAATAAACATATTATATATCATATATAAAAATAGTGACATCATAATGGCCACCTTTTAAGGTGTTAAATGAGTATTGAACAATCATCGTTTCGGGAGGCAGAATTTCGCCATCCACGGAAACTATATGTTCTTTAACCATTTGATGTAGTTGTGTGAGAGTGTTGCTCGAATAAATATTATAACAACATCCATGTATATTGAAGATACTGGTGTTGTTACAAAAGAAGTAAATAAAAAGAGTTTAGGGGGTTGGAGAAGCAAAATAAAACAAATCAACAAGAGATAATGAATTACCTTTAAAAGTGTAACTCCTTTTGATTTGAACCTAAATGCTTCCTTTGAAAGGATTATGGCCAAAGGGAATCCTCTAGTTTGAGGAGAGGGATATGGAGAGAGTAAATGGGCAGGGGATGGCCGAGCAAAAGGCTTGAGGAGTGTGTGAAATGAGGTAGAGGTGGGGGCCTTTTATAAGAGGAAAGGAGGGGCACTTTTGGAAATAATGAAACTATTATTTTATTTTCAAAAGTGTTTCGAATTTATAAGGTCCCACATTGATATATTTCAAAGATAATATGATAATGCTTCGAAATATTCCCATACAATAGGTTCTGGACATGTGTAGGTTTTAGATATTACATTATCTTTCCATTTTATTTAAATCGTTAAATAATGAAGTCATCGCTGCATCATAATGATGTCATAAATAATTTAATTTATTTAATGTCTAAAAATTATAAAAAAAATACTATGATGTAGGAAATCTTTTTATCTTTCCAATAAATATTTATAATCAAAAATCTTATCTTTATAACCCCATGTAAAAATTGTTTTCGTAAAACATATTATGTTTGTGTCATTTTTACTTTTATTTAAAAAAATGCATTAAAGTCATTATGTCACCCAAGTGGCTCCATGGGGACCCCTAAATCGACCCATGGGTTTTATTGGTCGGACATGACACAAAATATAGTGTTAGGACATGTTTCAAGCTCATCTCATTTTATTAAAGCATTATTTTTACCTTAAACAACACTAATTACCTCTAATCGCGATTAAAAACTTAATAAGTTACTATTCACCAAAAAATTATTTTAATCTCATTGAACCACATTTTAATTCTTAATGAAAACCATTTATGTCGGATTTTTGAAAATCAAAACACAATGATTGCAAAATTTCATTTAAACAGAAAATCAGTTTTTATAAGTACCACTTAGTGGCTTCACTATTCATCAAAAATTGAAGTTTTTTCAGAAAATTATCAAAAATTCACCCTAATCTATATTTGATATTAAGAATTCAAAAATGAAGTCTATTTTACAAAATTCAAAACATATAAGTCACATTAATTAATTTAATATTTAATTCCCACTGTCAGAGCAAATAGCGTGTTTTTATGAAACAATAAGTATCAAAAGATTGACACTAGTTTAAGTCCGATTTCAAAGTGAAATTAATTCCAATGATCACTATTGGATTTAATGGTAAAAATATTTTCTAATTTCACTTTAAAACCAATTAAAAAGATAATCTAATCATATAAATAACTTATATTAAAAAGAGGTTTTGAATTGAAATACAACATTTTACACTATTCATTAAAAAAAGAACTTTATCGGAAAGATACCAAAAATTTACAAAAAGTAAATTTTGATGTCCCGATTCTAAAGAAGAGTTATTTTTGGTCCAATAGAATTTATAAGATTGATCAAAACTATATTTAACGACGGTTCGCCGTCAAAAGGTGATAAGTGAACCCTTAGTGAAAATTAGGGTAAAAATGCTTAAAATTGAACTCTTTCCGTATTTTAAGCCTTTATCTTTTATTGGGTAAATGTAAAAACATTTAAAAACATATATAATAATATTTTAGTTAGTTCTATCCATTCCCGCCAGTACAATGGCTACTTGTTAACTAACATTTAAAATAATATTATTTTATTACTTGTGTGCAACATAAGTTTTCAAAGAAACTCATTGTTGCGTATAGAGTACTCTATCGAATGTAGAAAACCCTTTTAATTAAAATTAATATTTAATTCGTAAATATTAATAAATATGAAAAATCTCTATTCTTTAATTACCTGGGATGTTACATCCTTCCCCCTTTTGGGAATTGCGTCCTCGCAATTTTCTTCACTTATCAAAATAAGTGGGAGTATTTATCCCTCATAGCATTTTCAAATTCCCACGTTGCCTCTTCAATGACATGATTTTTCCACAAAACCTTTACCTGATGAATCACCTTATTCCATAACACCTGCTCCCTGTGGTCAAGAATCTGGACTGGTTGTTCTTCATAAGATAGGTTCTCCTCCAGCTGAACTACCTCTGGACTCAAAACATGAGATGGATCTGGAATATATTTCCTCAACATTGAAACATGAAAAACATTGTGTACCTGAGATAAACTCGGAGGTAAAGACACTCGGTAAGCAACTGATCCAACTTTCTCCAGAATTTCATATGGTCCAATAAACCTTGTACTCATCTTTCCTTTCTTACCAAATCTCATCACACTTTTCCAAGGAGAAACCTTGAGAAAAACATGATCACCTACCTCGAAAGATAGATCCTTCCTCTGGTTATCCGCATAACTCTTCTGCCTGCTCTGAGCTGTTCTCATGTGCTTCCGAATCAACTTAACTTTGTCTGCCATCTCTTCTACCAATTCTTGTCCTATCAGCTTCCTTTCACCCACTTCATCCCAAAATGCTGGAGTTCGACACCGCTTCCCATATAATGCCTCAAATGGTGCCATTTGTATAATGGAATGAAAGCTGTTACTATAAGAAAACTCAACCAAAGAAAGATGTTAGTCCCAACTTCCCTGATAATCCATCGAACATGCTCGTAGCATATCCTCCAAGGTCTGAATTTTTCGTTCTGACTGCCCATCTGATTGAGGATGAAAAGTTGTACTAAAATTTAATTCAGTACCCAACGACTTCTGAAGGCCTTTCCAAAAGTTAGATGTGAACCTGGGATCATGATCAGATACAATGGAGAGGGGAACTCCATGTAACCTAACTATCTCTTTAAAATACAAACGGGAAAGTTGATCTAGGGAAAAAGTATATCGTATAGCAAGGAAATGAGCAGATTTAGTCAAGCGATCAACAATAACCCAGATTGCATTATTATCTCGAGATGTCCTCGGTAATCCCACAACAAAGTCCATGGATATGTTTTCCCATTTCCACTCTCACACTAGTAAAGGCTGAAGCATCCCATTAGGTAACTACCGCTCTGCTTTAACCTGCTGACAAGTCAAACACTTTACAGTAAAATCAGCAATATCTCTTTTCATTCCATCCCACCAGTAATACTCCTGCAGATCTCTGTACATCTTAGTACTGCTAGTATGAACTGAAAACGGGGAACTATGAGCCTCACATAACAACTCATTCTTCAACTGTGAATCACAAGGCACACATAATCTCTTCCCAAACCTCAAAACACAATCACTATCAATGTTGAATTCAGGCAACTTACCTTTCTGAACCAGCTCTACCTTTTTCTGCAACTCACTGTCTTGCTTCTGTGCTTGCTTGATTCTGTCTAATAGAGAAGATTTCCCTGATACCTGAAACAAAATATAAGAACATCACGTATCAACAACTTCTATGCCAAAGTTCATCATATCTTTAACCAAATGATCACGTTCCAAACGCAACATTGCTAATGAAGCATTACTTTTTTGACTCAAAGCATCAGCCACTTTATTTGCTTTTCCCGGATGGTAATGAATTGTACAATCATAATCCTTGATTAATTCCAGCCATCTCCTATATCTCATGTTCAATTATTTCTGATTGAAAATATACTTTAAACATTTGCGATCAGTATATATTTCACACTTTACTCCATACAAATGATGCCTCCAAATTTTTAAAGTAAAGACAACAGCAGCTAATTCCAAATCAGGTGTAGGGTAATTTACCTCATGATTTTTCAACTGTCGTGAAGAATAAGCAATTACCTGATCATTCTGCATAAGGACACATCCATGTCCCTTCAACGAAGCATCACTGTATATAACAAACTCACCATTCCTGGAAGGAAGTGCCAAAACTGGAGCATTCACCAATCTTCTCTTCATCTCCTGAAACAAATCATCACATTATTTTGTCCATATGAACTTAACACCCTTACGAGTTAGCTTAGTCATTAGAATAGATAACCGTGAAAAATTTTCAACAAAACTTTGGTAGTAACCTGCCAAACCAAGAAAACTACGGATCTCGGTTACATTTCTGGGTCTTGGCCACTCTTCAACAACTTTTGTTTTAGTAGGATCAACAGTTATGCCATCTTTAGAAACAATATGACCAAGGAACAAAATTTGCTGCAACCAAAACTCACACTTGCTGAATTTTCCATATAGTTTCTTTTCTTTTAAGGTTTGCAAGATAACCCTTAAATGACTTTTATGCTCTTCTTTACTTTTAGAAAACACCAAAATATCATCAATGAAAACAACCACAATTTTTCACCTGAGTCAACTGATCCATCACTGCAACAAATTGTTTAGTTCTGATTCTGAACATCTCAGGATAATGATTTGAAAGGTCATTTCCCTATGTATGCCTTCCCAGAAAAGCTTCTTTGTTTCCTCTACAAAAAACCATTCTTAACATTGAAATACCTTAGGCAAAGCAACATGGTAATCCATAAATGCTATATCATTTCAATCGTACCATAAATTAACTTATAATTTTACACCTTTCTAACTCCTAAAGTTGTCTAAACCGAGCTTTGATACCAACTATAAGGCCCCGACCTTAAACCTTACTTAATATTGAATTAAATGAATAATTGACGTTGAAGATCTTTTCAGGTTTAGAGTTTTAGAGAATTAGAACATAACTATTACATCTCAAAAGATTACAAAGTAGTCACTTCTACTAAGTTTCCATAATAAAAAAAACTCTTAAAAGAAACATGTCTAGTTCCATGTTTTATATATCATGACATTCCCTTGATCCCATCCTTGACCTTATTCCACATTAAGTCCTGTGAAAAAAATTTCAAAAAAACTTGGGGTGAGCATAAAAAGCTCAGTAAGGGATACACAAAGAATGAAAACTGTTAGTTTTTCAAAATCAAGTAAACCATGTATACTCTATCAAAGTAATACCTTCACCTTCATGAAGTAGTAAAAACTCTTCACTAAATAAAGTATCATTACTTACCTTTTTGTAACCAAAGGATTACCATAAAACCCATATAAAGAACTCATAACATATATAAAGGTAACTTGGGAAATAAACATACTTAATTGGAATAACCATACGGTCGACTTCCACACATATCACTTAATGGAATAGCTATACGGCCAATTTCCATACATACTTAATAGAATAGCCATACAGCCGACTTCCATACCCAATGCATTGGAGGTTATAACGTAACCACCCGTCCTAGTATTCACGACACCACCCGTCATATGGTTTATAACGTAACCACCCGTTAAAATGTCCAAGTACCAATATAAAATCATAAAACATAAAACCAATATAAAGGAATGATAACATTTCCACATTTCAATCACAATATATCATAAATATATTGACATAATAGAATCCTTTATCAAAACCATTTTCAATACCAAAATACATAAAAGAGTATATGGTATTTATTTTATTTTAAAAACATTACGGCTTGTTGAGGAAGCCAAATACCAAATAATACTCGCGGCGGCAGAAAAGGTCGTTGTCACCGCGTATGTTAAAAAAACATTCCTTTTTGTCGTTTAGTAAAACGCTTCGTAGAAAAAGATTCCTTTTGTATAAAAGTAAAAGTCAAAGGGAGTTTATACACCGTATAAAATAAAGTTGTTTATAAAACGAAATATGCCTCATTTAAAGGAGATTGAGACGAAGTCCCTTACATCGGGTCCGACTTGACTCGATCGTTCTTTAATGTCCTGAATAATGAACTTGAGATAATTTATACTTTCTTAATAACCTTTTTAATGTTCATTATTCCTTTTATATCACTTATTTCCATGTTATAAACATTATGTAACCATTTACATTAATAATGTTTGTTTTTTCAATATTTGGTTCTTAAGTCGAAAGTGGACATCTTACATAATCATTTAGAGGTAAGAAATGAAATGCACCGTTCATGGAGACGGTAAGCCGTACGTATGCATGAACACTACTTTCATTTATATTTCGTATTTTATAGAATGTAATCATAATGATATAAGAGTATATTATAATTCAAGTATAATAAAATATAAAATATCATTAAATTTATCCTTTACACATCCCACATATGGTATTAACGAATCAAATCACTTTCAGGGGGCGGTAGTCCGCACTTCCTAAAATGAAGATATCGTGTTTACCCATAATGGAAACAATAATAGTATGCCATAAATGAAAAATACAGAAGCTTAAGAAAATAATTGACATATTATATATCATATATAAAAATAGTGACATCATAATGGCCCCCTTTGAAGGTGTTAAATGAGTATTGAACAATCATCGTTTCGGGAGGCAGAATTTCGCCATCCACGGAAACCGTATGTTTTTTACCCATTTGTTGTAGTTGTGTGAGAGTGTAGCTCGAATAAATCTTATAAAAACATCATAGTATATTTAAGATACTGGTGTTGTTACAAAAGAAGTAAATAAAAATAGTTTAGGGGGTTGGAGAAGCAAAATAAAACAAATGAACAAGAGTGAATGAATTACCTTTAAAAGTGTAACTATTTTTGATTTGATCCTAAAGGCTTCCTTTGAAAGAATTCTTCCCAAAGGGAATCCTCTAGTATGAGGAGAGGGATGTGGAGAGAGTAAATGGGCATGGGATGGCCGAGCCAAAGGCTTGAGGAGTGTGTGAAATGAGGTAGAGGTGGGGGCCTTTTATAAGAGGAAAGGAGGGGCACTTTTGGAAATCATGAAACTATTATTTTATTTTCAAAAGTGTTTCGAATTTCTAAGGTCCCACATTGATATATTTCTAAGATAAGATGATAAGGCTTCGAAATATTCCCATCCAATAGGTTTTTGACTTGTTTAGGTTTTAGATATTACATTATCTTTCCATTTTATTTAAATCGTTAAATAATGAAGTCATCGCTGCATCATAATGATGTCATAAATAATTTAATTTATTTAAAGTCTAAAAATTATAAACAAAATACTATGATGTAGGAAATAGTTTTATCTTTCCAATGAATATTTATAATAAAAAATATGATCTTTATAACCCCATGTAAAAATTGTTTTCGTAAAACATATTATGTTTGTGTCATTTTTACTTTTATTTTAAAAAAAAGGCATTAAAGTCAGTATCTCACCCAAGTGGCTCCATGGGGTCCCCTAAATCGACCCATGGGTTTTCTTGGTCGGCCATGACACAACCAATAGGGTTAGGACATGTTTCAAGCTCATCTAATTTTATTAAAGCATTATTTTTACCTTAAACAACACTAATTACCTCTAATCGCGATTAAAAACTTAATAAGTTACTATTCACCAAAAAATTATTTTAATCTCATTGAACCACATTTTACTTCTTAATGACAACCATGTATGTCGGATTTTTAAAAATCAAAATACAATGATTTCAAAACTTCATTTAAACGGAAAATCAGTTTTTATAAGTACCACTTAGTGGTTTCACTATTCATCAAAAATTGAAGTTTTTCAGAAAATTACCAAAAATTCACCCTAAGATATATTTGATATTACGAATTCAAAAATGAAGTCTATTTTACAAAATTAAAAACATATAACTCACATTAATTAATTTAATAATTAATTCCCGCTGTCAGAGCAAATAGCGTGTTTTTATGAAACAATAAGTATCAAAATATTAACACTAGTTTAAGTCCGATTTCAAAGTGAAATTAATTCCAACGACCACTATTGGATTTAATGGTAAAAATATTTTCTAATTTCACTTTAAAACCAATTCAAAAGATAATCTAATCATATAAATAAATTAGATTAAAAAGCGGTTTTGAATTAAAATACAACATTTTACACTATTCATTAAAAAAAGAACTTTATCGGAAAGATACCAAAAATTTACACTAAGTAAATTTTGATGTCCCGATTATAAAGAAGAGTTATTTTTGGTCCAATAGAATTTATAAGATTGATCAAAACTATATTTAATGACGGTTCGCCGTCAAAAGGTGATAAGTGAACCCTTAGTGAAAATTAGGGAATAAATGTCTAAAATTGAACTCTTTCCGTATTTTAAGTATTTATCTTTGATTGGGTAAATGTAAAAACATTTAAAAACATATATAATAATATTTTAGTTATTTCTATCCATTACCGCCAGTACAACGACTACTTGTTAAGTAACATTTAAAATAATATTATTTTATTACTTGTGTGCAACGTAAGTTTTCAAAGAAACTCATCGTTGCGTATAGAGTAAGCTATCGAACGTAGAAAACCCTTTTAATTAAAATTAATATTTAATTCGTAAATATTAATAAATATGAAAAATCTTTATTCTTTAATTACCTGGGATGTTACAAATATCCCTTTATTTTCATAATAGATAAAATGTTTTAGAAAATTAATTCAGTGGTTATATAAGACACATTCATCACATAAGGGTAATTCATACATATATCTACTTTATTAAATTTATGATACCATAAAGAGCATATGAAAATAATATAAGATTCATGAAATTTTTAAATGGTATAAGCAAAATTTAACTCAATAATGTAATTGATCCATTCCTAAAATTTAATCTCTTGAAAATAGTATTTAATGTGATGATTTATACGGTGATTCATGAAAAATAATTTCAAAGAAGAAAAATCATTTAATTAATAAGAGGAAAATATAATTGAACCCATAAAATACTTTAAAAAAATACTTTTAACATTTTCTTAAAGGATCAAGTCACAAATCTGTTTCAAAATTCATTAGGAAATGTTAATGTGAAAACAATGAAATAATTTACTTTTGAAAAGTAAAATTAAATATTAGATCCTTGAAATTAAATAAATACTATATAATATATTTTTTTACCAGAAAATAAAAAAAATTACCATTGAAGGATAACATTTATAATTATTTAAAATACATTTTTTAAACCCACATCGTAAAAATTGAAAAAACCACCTTTTTAAAAGAGGATAAGGAAAATATAAAGGATACATGAGATATCACATGAATGGGTTTCCAAAGATATAGGTGAATATTATCAAGAAGAAAAATCTGGACATGGAGGAAAAAGTGCTCATTTTGGGAGGATGAGAATTATTATTAACATCATGAAAATTTGAAAAGGAAGAAATCCATCAAAGAAAATTTATCAAATATGAAAATGTAATTCATTTCAAAATATGGTGTAATTGAAATATATTATCATCATAGGTTAAAATAAATAAATAATTTAAAACCATAATCAATGGTAAATAATTATGACTCATGAAAATATGCTGAGTTAAAAAACATCTTACCTTTAATCTCGTTGAAAAAATGTTCTTTAACCTCCTCTTTAAAAATAATAACTAACTTAATCACCTATTTAATAACATTATTCATACTTATAATTTTTTATATACATTATTTTTAAATATTTATCACTAATATATTAGTTAGTGATATTTTATTTTCATCAGCAATTGTTACTATCTTCAATTGTTGTTTAGTACTAGTTTTAGATTAGTGATTTTTATTATTATTTATATATTAAAATTTAACAATTACAAGACCCTTATAGTAAATGTAATATAAGTTTTATATGGATTTAAAATGTTCTAAAATAATTTAATAATTTTTTGAATTTTTATTATCTGTGGAGAAGTTAGAGATGACATTGTTTCCATAATTTTTAATAAAAAATCGGTGGTACAATAATAATAATATAAATAATAATATAACAATTAAGTAAATTTAAACAAAAAATCTTTTAATCAATAATATATAATAATATTATTATTTTAGTATCTATATTAATCAATAAAATATATTAATAACATTGTTCATGTAGGTGGTAAAACCGAACCAAACAAGAACAGGATATAATCCATATGTGATTATGGTTTGGAAAGATATTATTTTGTAATAATATCACTATAAAAAATGAATAATGATATATTTAATGTGTTTATAAGGTGAAGAATAATATAATTCTACATTTTTTATGTAAGTAATAGGAATACATATGGATGAAAAAATACATCACATTCGTGGTGGTGGTGGTAGTTCACATGCATGCCCGAGTTACATGTTAGATTACATAGAATATAAGGATGATATAGAGTGTTTTATTATTTTATAATATTAATAATATTTTCAAATATCATATTAATCAAAAAATCCCATTTAACTATCCAATAAAGGAAGTAATATAAAAAAACTCATTCAGGGAAGTGGTAGTTCACACGTATGCATGACGACATTTTCATTTCTTTAATGAAAAGTGGAAAGATGGTTAATGATTATTCCATAAATATAATAACATTATGTATGAGAATAATAATTATTTACTTATGTGATAATGTAAAATTATACTTTTATGATAAATATATAAGGTATATGAGGTTTGTGAAACATTAGTACTCATGTTGAAAACATGATCTTTCCCTTAGATGACTTCTTCACAATAGAGGATTTCAGGATTTTACTTGAATAAAGGAGATATGAAAACACAGATAGAGATATAGGGGAAATAAAAATTTCATAGTCTCTAGAGGAATAATAATTTTTGAGTGTCCTTGAAGGGGTAGTGGAGGTTTCATTTGCTATGTGGATAAATTTGTAGTTTTGTAAATATAATACTTTAATATAAAAGGAACACTTATTTCATAACAGAAGTGGAATAAAAATTAAAAAATAATGGGAAGCGATAATTATTTTTTGTTACACAATTATAAATATTATTTGGATACATGTTTTAACATTTTTTTAATCTCTTTTACTATTATATTTTCACTTTTACAATCTTTTGGTTTTACTATGGTAATTAATATTTACCTATGTAATTTAATTTTAATGCTAAAAATTAATGCGGTACATAATACATAATTTTTACACACTAATTAAAAATATGAAATAAATTTCATAAAATAATATTTTTATGTATAATAATAATTACTTTTATTATTAGTTAACATAATGTATACAAACTACATTTAGAAAAGTGTGTTTTTATCCTCAATTTTTTATTTAAGATAAAATTAACAATGTTTCTGATTAAGATGAAATTGATTAATTTATTATTAAATAAATAAGAGTTATTTTGGATTTTAGAGAATAAAAAATTATGTCCATTCTAAGAAAACATAATTAAAAGAGAAATATTGATTTTTTTGTTATGAAAAAAGATTACATAAATTTTCAAAATGTAAAACAAAAGTTTTCAAAATTCATCCTTGTACTGTAAAATTTATAATTTTATTCTTTAAATATGTTTTTTTACGTGAATAATTTTTAATAGTTTTAATTCATACCTACCCCATGATATTTTCATAAACATTATGGTATTAGTAAAAATGGTATTTTTCAATATTCACCTAAAAATATTTTTTTTTGAAAAATACAAAAAATTATTCTAGGATAAAATTGTTAAACCAATTCCAAAAATAAGTTTAATTTAGAAAAACTTAAATTTTAAAATTTTAGAATATCACATTTAAATATATACATAAAATAGTAAATGAAATTTTTTTCCATGGAAAAATAACTTTTTAAAATATTATCATTTATTATTCTATTATCCTACCAATTAGAAATTATATTGGTTATATTATTAATATCAATAATATATTTTATATGTAATTAATTTAGTATCTTAAAATAATGTTTAAAAAGATCCAATGTTATAAAAATTATATTTTTATAATAAAATGCCCATATAAGTTATTTTTCTACATTTTCCAAATTTTTTCAATGCATAAATATTATAAATGATTTTTTTATTCAAAGTAAAAAATGTGAAATAATTTATAAAAATGATAATTAAATGTATATACCATCTTGATTTCTACCAACATAACCTCAAAATATCTCATCATAAGTTCTAAGGATATGATAAGTTCTAGTGGTCGTTGTGGATGACCGTTCATCTATGATAGATTGCGTGGAAATTAAAATAAACATGATCTTCTACAACATATGATTTCACTCATAAATTAATATTTGTTTCGAGATTTGGCTTAGTCTAGATAAAATTCTAGGGATTCCACCTTTTTCATTAGGCAGGGACATGTGAGACTCATAATATAGACTTGCATAGTTCAAATTTTGAAATAGTTTTCAATGTGTGGTTATGATCATTTATACCTACTAATTTAATTGATATATTATATTAATAATATTTTAGAAATTTATTTTAAAGCATCATGATTTTATTTTAGTTTTATATTTAATGTGAAACTAAATAATAATAATTTTCATCATTTTAATAGAAAAATTAGTACAAAAAAATAAGAGCTTCACATTCCCCCTTAAATAAATTGTATCCTTGAAAATTTAATTATCATATAATAAATAAAATATCCATTGGTATATAAAAGATATACATGACCAAAAATATGATTTATCGAGAGATATAAACTTTACAATGTTATTAAACATACCCTTATTGACTAAATTGGATTATGGCTAGTGTTGATATTTTATCCAACCATTTGAGCCAAGAGTCTATCATTATTTGGAATCAAGACCCATATCATATAATTTAATCATTTAGGTTTTTCATAATAATCATTTAATTGATATAATATCATATCTCTATATGAAATACATTTTCTTTATTCCAAAATGTAATCAATTCATTAATTAGAAAAAGGCAATCCATTTCAAAAATAATATTATATTTTATCTAAAGGTTACATATTATGTTTTATAAAATTCACTTTACCAAATTTTAATATTTTATTAAAATAGTCATACAACAAATAATAAGTCAATAATTAATCTTCAAGGGGAATATTTTATGTTCTTATAAATTATTTTAAGTATAAGGTATTATATTAAATAAGATACAAATATGAAACTCTAATTACATGAGTGGATGATTGGTGTTACTCACTCCACATAGTTTCTCGAATAGAATACATTAGTTATGGTTGTATAGGATTTGCCTTGTTCACTTGGCCTTTTAAATATCTTATTCCTTATATCCTTTTTTCCTTGTATTAGGGAATTAAATTGGTTAATTCCCAATCCTTCAAATTTGAAACATTGAACTATCAGTGGTACCTATGGATTAAAATTATTTATATCCATTGTTTTAACTAAAATATTCCCTTTTTACTCAGAAGTTTGTTCCCCATTTCCTTCTTTTCCCATAGATAAAACATCTTCTAGATTTTTTGATACATTCGCATGGGTGAATCCTCCCAAATTTTTGACATAAAGAAAATTTAATATTAATTCCTTTATTGTCTTCATCTCATAAAATTAAATGACATACCATCCTTATCTTCTATGATGTGTTTGGACACTCAACTAAATTTACATTTTTAATCATAATTCATGATAGTTGATTGTATATGAGAACAAAAGTTATTCCCCCTGCTCTTATCATATTAGTTTACTCATTGGGACAACCTCAACCATATCCAATGGATCTAGGGATAGATTGGTTATTTCAGTATTTAATCATTAATATAACCCAAAAGCGTTAATGTTAGTGATTAAAAATTAACATCATAAGAGAAATATCATAAATTATCTCATTATAAACTAAAAATTGAAAAGTATTACACTTCAAAATAATCATATTATATTTTAGTTAAACATAAATCACGCTTGGTTTAGTTTTGGTTTCATTAGGTTGGGTACTCTCATACTCCTCAACATAATTCTAGATCTTAATAATTCGTTAAAAATGGTTTGTAAAGAGAAATTTATTAACCATATAATATAACTAAAGAGTGTTAAAAAATGTTGATAGTTAGGTCTCTTTGACTTGTTCCAAGTGACAATTGGCATAATACCTATTATTTCTCTTTCAAGGTTACTTCCCCTATGTACATTTATTCTAGTGCCTACATCCATTTATAGTATCTATAAAGAGATCCAATTTTTTGAAAACCCTAGAAAATTTATATTAGAAATTTTTTTGGATTCAATAATATACAAATAATTAACCTTACTAAATTTATATTATACTATTAAAAACCAAAATAATCATAAAAAACTAAATCCTTCTTTGATACAAAATGAGGTTCCCTAGACCCACACTCCTAGATACTGTGCTAAAAACAAAATATTTAAATACTATATTAGATAAAAGGAAGATAATTGAAGATATATATATATATATATTATATCTTTTCTATAACATAAACATTACTCCTTATAATAATTTCTTAATCCCAAGAATGAACAGTTTAGTGTATTTCAGAACTAGATATATACAAAATTTATTTAATAATATATGTGGCCATTTATCAACCATTTAGACACAATAGAATCTATTATATACTTCTCATAATTTATAATCATCTTAACAGTTGGGGTAATAGAAACATAAGAAAAGGGTGATATCAAACACAAAGTTATGGAAAACATATCAACCCGTCATCACAGGTTTATTCATAACCATATGAGAAAACATGAGAAAGGGATAAATGTATGATTAAAAATAAAATGGAACAATAAGAGTTTTTTATATGTCATGATAACATAAAATGTAATATCAAATGAAGAAACATTTACAATGACATAAGAGTGTGAAATAATAAAAATGATCCATGTAGTGTAACCATAATTATATAACATAATCATATATAAAAAAATAAGCATAATAATCTTATAAAAATTGGATCAGGAATCAATTCTATTTCCCCTTAGTGGACCAGATATCATAGCCTATTTCCCTTTGTGGATCAGGTATCACATCCTATTTTCCTTGGTGGATCAAGAATCATAATCAATTTTCCATAATATTTTTAGCTTCTTTACTGAACCTTAATTTATTATCTGATGAGGTATAATTATATACCCAATTTATTGGAGGGTTATATAGAACCCACCCAATAATTTATAATCATATATATGAATATCTTCCATATGAAATAAACCTTACCATAAGGAACCCATGGAATGAAATTGAGCTTAATAAAATTTCCAATCAATATGAACAAAATTTATTGGGGCTCAGTTTGAAAAAAGATGTTATCAGAAGAAAAAAAAAGTTTGTGTAGAAGGTATTGTATATTTTTGTCAAGGAAATTAAATCACCTCACTTTATAATTTTTGGAGATCATAAACACCATTATAATTTGAAAATCAAACTCAAAATGATTAAAAAATTCCATTGGATTATGAATAAGTTTTCTAAGAGAAATGGTTCAGCATACTCACCTCAGGTCTAGAATGAAAGGTTGAACCAGAATAACGAAAAGTATAAATGAATTAATTAATCTGATGTGAATATAAGATTCTTTACTAATATTAGAGTTATCATAAATCAAACATTGTTTGGTAATCTTATGATGAAATCCTTATAAACGAAAGAGGGAAAACAAGAGATGTAAATAAAATTGATGCTCGGTTGGAAAGAAAGAAGTTATTGGAAGGATGAGAAGTTACAATAAATCTCAATGATAGTCATACGATGATATTCTATTAATAAAACTTCTTAAATTCATGAAGAATTCATGACATTAGAATAATTTTGTGGAAGATGAACATTTGTGAAGGAAAATATTTCTGATCGTTGTGATATTATCAGAAATATAATTTCATGAAGGTTACGTTATTTTTTTTGGAATTTGAGAAAAAGAAGATGACCATTTTAAATCAGACCAATAAGCAACAAGATACAAATATCCAGAGAATGATGTTGGTGTTTTTTGTAATCAGGAATGGAAAAAAGTTTCCATTGACACCATTTTATTAAAATAAATGTGCCAATTATCATTAAAGTAATCTGGAAAATAATAATTAGATGATGTGATGTTTGTAAAAGGGAATTATAAGAAAAAAAAATTTGTTTAATAATATCAGTAAGGGGACGTTGTTGAGATCCGCGAATAAATAAAAGTTGTTAAAACCGATGATAAATTGGATCAAAGATAAATCAATAATATTTGCAACCATTTTCATTAGGTTTATATAATTACTTTAACTAGACTAGGATAGATAATAAATCTATTATTTTTTCATCAATTAGGTAAAGAGATATCATAAAACATGTTGTGCCAACTATCAGACTGATGGAGACACTGATTTATCGGAATGAATCATAGAACAATCAATCGGGCACAAAGACTAATAAAATTAATTGGATGATGGAATTTATCAAACATAGTATAATCAATTTATAGGATTGTAGAAAGTGAGAATTTTTTGAAGTACTTGAATAAGGGTTTTTTAAATAGTTTTTGAAGTTATTGATGAAGTGATGATGAGGAAGTGTAGGAATATTTAGATGTTGTGATCATTTTTAATGAAAAATAAAGGTGAATAATGTTTAATTAAGTAGAAAAAATGTTTATGGAAAAATGATTTCAAAGGTATTTTTTCAATTATTTTATTCTATGAAAAATAATGAAGAATCTTATTTTGTAATTTTTTTTATAATAATTAAAAAATTGTAATGAAAAATAGAGTCCAAATAAATAATGGTTAGAAATTATAAAGATAGATGATGTTGTAAGAAGGTTAAAGAAGGTTTTAAAAGAAACAATAAGAGTTTATAATAGATGAAAAAGTCAAAAATATATCGGAAATTTTAGGTGAAATTTATGTATTAAGAAATTTGGTTATGTAGGTAAATTTTTTAGTTTCTTGACTAAACCATTTTTGGATTACTAAGAAAAGGAGGAGAGTAAACTATACTTTTGGACACATGTATTGTTGATAGGTAAAGAGAGAAGGAGGACCAGTAAAAAAATGTAGAGAGAGTAGGCTTTAGATTGATATTTACTTAGAATTTAATCTAGTCAAAAGAAGATGAAGAAAGATTATTCTTATATTTTCTTATTAGACTGATAAATTAGATTGGGATTTCCAAACTAATACAGAATCTGTTTATAATTGTTTTAATGGTATTCTGGTAGTCATATATTTCCAGACTATGAAAGAAGACTGAAAACTTATACTAGAGTATCATATTGATTATCATTATGAAGTCTAGAAAGGTTTTTACCTACTGATGTGTAATAAAGAAAAAATATTTTGATTATTATATTTGTAAAAGTTTACATGTTATAACAATAAAATTCTTGAAGATACTGGTTAATTTTTCTTAACTTTTTTCCTAAATTTGGATTACATATTTTTGTGCTACATAAAGCACATGAACTATTGTATTAGCCATAGTTAAATATATTTTTAAGGGTATATGTTACTTATTATATCCACAAAAAGGATTTTTTTCTATTAGATTGTGTGGTATTGTATTGTTTCAAAACAAAACCAAAACAAGGATGTAACTACTCTTATTGAGTAGTGAAACTTGTAAATACTTGTGTTCATATGAATTTGTGATTATTTTGTTATCATCAAAGTGATAAATATTTAATAAGAGGCCATAGTTGTTTCAAATAGAAGGAAACATAAAATAAAAAAATATAATTGAATCACCCCATCCCACCTCTAGGGATACGTTGATCCATATAGAGTAATCTCAAGTGGTATAAGAGGGAAGGATATCTTTATGTACTCTTTGATGAGGTTTTTTAAGAGATGTTTTGATAGGGAATCTGAATTGTTTAAAACATAAGGGGATTCTAATATTTGATGGTTAAAAACTATCATATATTGAAATATATAATTTTTCCTTATCTTATGTCTCTTGGGTATGATGTTCTTGAAGCAGTAACATATATATTTCATCCTATTTATGAAAATGTTCCTCTTACATATGTTGATAAGAAGAATATTGAGAATGAAATAATATTTAAGAATTATTTACTATCACCACTTTCTAAAATAGCGTTTTTAAGAGTGAAGGGTGTTTTCACTATTAATGGTATCTGTGACAAGATGAAGAATATTTATGAAGGAAATAAAAATGTGAAGAAGGAAAAGTTACAAATATTGAGGATAAAGTATAATGTTCTCAAAATCGATGAGTATGAATCTCTTGGTGAATTATTTATCAATGTGAAATAATTTATTAGCACTATATTATTTCTTGGGCAAAAGATATAATATTTTACAATTGTTGAAAATATCTTGATTATTCTTTCGTACAAGTTTGATACTAAAATTTCTTCATTGGACGATAGATATCCAAAAATATTATCTCTAGATGAGTTGTATAGTAAACTCATAAATTATTAAATTATATGGGAGAAAGTTATTAAAGGGAAAAAAAATTATCAAAAGATATATTTTAAGGTTTCTAAGAAAGAAAATAAAAATAATATTATTGAATAAGAAGCAAGATATTCTGATTCAAAAAATGATATATGTAAAAATATCAAGGAATTTTTATCCTTTTTTTCTAAAAATGTGAAATGTGGTCTAGGTATATATAATAGGAATCATCTTTTGAAATGTTTTGAAAATGGATTCATTGGTAACTTTGTGACTACTTATCCTTGATGAATGAAATAAGAGGATAATTATGAAAATGAAAGATGGCTGAGAAGATCACTGAATAAAAATGGTGATAAGACTAAATATTATTCCAAAGGGAATGATAAAAAGTTCTCCAAATCCATAAGAATATATTTGTTATCTATATATTTTGAAGAAGAAGGTAGTGAAGATAAATATGAAAATTATTTTTAGATGACTAAATTGAATACTTTCATTGCAATAGTTTATAGTTAAGATTTGAAAATTAGTAGTTTTGAAGAATAATATGAAAATTTATTAGAATTTCCTCGAAAATAAGAATTAAAGGAATATCTAAGAAAAATTGTGAGGCTTGAAAAATAAAATTGGATGTTGAAAAAAGGAAATCATTCAACACAAAATTATGAATATTTTATTAATAATGATGTTAAGATTCTGAAAGTGATTGATTACATGAATAAATATCTTTAGAAAGAAAATAATCAGAATGAACAATTGGAGGTAATGTTTAAGGAACACTAATAATGGTTGGAACATTTCCAAAAAAACATTCCAAAGTTGAGTATAGGGTACCGAGTTTCATTAACTCTATTTCTGATATTGGTGAACGACCTGGAAAGGGTAAACCTGAGAAAGATTAAATGTTACCTTTAAAGGTTGAGAAGAAAGTTCAAAAATGTTTCTAAGAAGAATAAAATTGGAAAAGTTATCTATCTGGACAATAACAACAAAGTGGATAAAGAAAAAGTTTATAAAAATTATAAGTATGAAAATGTTCTTAAAAAATATTGTTGTGATAAGGCTGAAAAGAATACTTAGTGGAAAAATAATTTACCAGTTTATAACAGAAATGTTAGTGGTCTATAAAATTTTGATTAGAAAAAATAAAAGGTTGCTAAGAAACATGCTCAAAACTCAATATAGTTTGAAAGTTTTAGTGGAAAATATTTTTTCTATCGATACTTATGGTATTTTAGTGGATTCAAATATATAGAAAATTTGTGTTGGTTTAATAAAAAATATTACCTCTATTCCATAGATTACAGAAGGAAAAGTTTGAGGGGGAGTAAATCCCTTAAAAGGAATAATATTGAGAAGGATGTTTTAAAGAAACAAAATAATCTTGGTGTGAATGTTAAAAATAGATTCCATCCTATAAAATTATTTTTAAAAGATGTGAGAACATGGAAATATTAAAAAAGTATGTCTTGTTTTGTTATCTTCGTAACAAAATGTTTTGAACAATTCTCAAAATTCGAATGTGAAGAAAGATAAAGGGAAAGAAAAATATCTTGTAATGAGACCACTCTCAAAGCTTCAAAATGATGATGAACTTGGATCTGGGATAGATGCTGTTCTTATCATATGAAATTATACTTAAATTTTTTGAAGAATGTTACAGACTTAATAGAAGGAACGCCAACATTTAGCAATGATTAATCTATTAGAATAAAATGTTTTGGATAATATATTATTGGAGAAGAAAATTTAATGTTAGAGAATGATTTTTTTGTTAGTGTAATGAAACACATCCTTCTAAGAGTTTCCCAACATTTTTATGATAGAAAAAAAAATATATTCAGAAAAGATGAATTTCTTGTGAAAATAGAGGAATATGTAAATATTGTTATAAGAGTCGAACATAGAAATTGAAACCTTTTCTAAGTTTGTGGTATTTAAAACTCTTATTACTTAGGCATGATAGAATAGAATTAGTTATGGGGAAAAAATATGGGAAACATGGTTCAGAGAAACATGGGAAAGTTATCAAAGTATGATAGTGTGTGTAGTATTCTTGATATGTCAAGATGAAGAGATTGGTATTGTACAATTTTTCAAAAAGAAAATATTTCAATATTTGTGCATAAGAAAGTTGAATTTTTTTCAAAACAACCCCTAGAACTTATTCATTCAAATAATGGTGGTCCAACGAGAAAAAAATAAACTCATAGAGATAAGTACTTCATTAATTTCATTAACAACTTTACTCACATTAAATATGTTATGTATATGAAACTTATCTATGATTTTATAAAAGTTTTTAAAATATTCAAGAGGAAATATGAAAAGAAATGTGAGTATTCAGTAACTAATTTGAAAATAAACAATGGGGGGGGGGAATAAAAAAATGAATAATTTCAATGTTATCCTAAGAAGCATGGAATTCATTGTGATTTTAGTACACCTTACACTCCTTGAAAAAATGGTGTTTTTGAAGGGAAAAATATAATTTCTGTTGAAATTGTATGATCATTGTTACTTTAACATGGTATCCATCAATACTTTTAGAGGAAATCAATGAAAATTTATTTGTGTATTCAAAACTGTTGTTCCCATAGGAAAATTTTAGACATGACTTTATAGGATGTGTTTAATGAAAAAACTACATGTTTAAAATATTTAAGAGCTTTAAGGAGTCCATGTATCAAACAAATAATGGTGGAAACCTTATAATGTTTTATTATAGAGGTTAAGATTAATATTTTCTAAGCTATTCTTGAGAAGGAAGATGATATAGATGACTGAAAAAAGAGGAAATAATATTTTTTAACTCAGTTGATGTGAATTTTTTTGAAAAATCTAATGAATATGTTAAAAAACTCATGTAGATAAAGAATATGAACATGATGAAATAATTTTTGGACAACAATTACGATAAATATGAAAACAATTATAATAAAACCTATAAAAAAAAATCAGAATCATCTATTTCTAAGTCTGAGGAATAATAAAAAACTAATCCTTGAATGAGGAAGAAACTGGAATCTCAAAAAAAATTGATATCAACATTAAAAGGTTAAAAAAATGAATTAAAAAAATTTTACACCTAGTTTCTTTTATTCAAAATAGGAACTGAAATACATGCATGATGCTTTTGGGAATCTAGAATATGTTCTATATATGAATGTAGATCTAGATCAGATAAAAAAGAATAATACTTGGGAACTAATACCTAAACTAAATGATAAATTTTTTATTGTTACAAAGTGGGATTTCCAAAATAAGATCAATGAGGTTAATGAAGTGACAAGAAAAAAGCCAAGATTAGTGATAAAAGGTTACTCAAAATTTTAAGGCATTTATTTTGATGAGACTTTTTGTCTTGTTAAATGTTTATAACAAATCATAATGTTTCTTTCTATTACAACATAATGAAGTTAAAAAATATTTTATATGGATGTGAATTCCATATTTCATAATGGGGATCTTGAAGAATAATTATATATTGAAATATCATGTGGATTTATTTTTTAGAAGGATAAAAGTTATGTGTTAGAGTTGAATAAATCCTTATATGATCTAAAAAAACCATTTGGGGAATGGTCTTCCAACCTAGATACATTCTTAAGAATTATTAGTTTGTTGAAAGGAAGAGTTCATTGTAATTTTTACATCAAATAAAGTTAGGAGTTTTTCCTCATTGTGATTGTTTATGTTTATGACATTATCATTATTAAGAATCATGAATAAACTTGTGAATTATTTTTTAAAGAGATGAAAACGTTATTTCAGAATCTCATGCATTGTGAAATGAAATACTATATTGGGTTAAAAGTTCTACAAAAGAAGAAACACATATTTATTTCCCAAAAAACGTATGCTAAGGATCTTCTTATGTTTTTTGGAATGGAAAATTAGAAACCAATTTCCACACCAATTTTAGGGAGAGACAAGTTAAATAAAGATGTATTAGTAATGATGTTGTCTCTAAATAGTTTTGGAAGCTGATTGAATGTTTTTTTATTGAATTACCTCATGAATATACATTTTTTATGTTGTAACCTTATGTGATTGATTTTATAGTGCTACAAAAGAATCATATCTATTGTCTGAGAAAGGAATTATTAGATATATAAATTCAAAAAAATTATGGAATAAGTTATGATAGATCAGAAAATATTGACTTTTTAGGGTGTTCAGATACTTAATAGGTATGAAATATTAATGATAGAAGATCAAAATCTTGTAGAGTTTTCTTTCTAAAAAAATTGGTTTTAGTTTTCATATAATGAAACAAAATTTAGTAAATCTTAGAATGGATGGAGATGAGTATGTTTCTACAACTCAAGATGATACTCAAATTATATGGATTAAGACCCAATTAGAAGATGTAATTATTGACGTAACATTACCCTTGTTCATAGGTTATGATAATCAAAGTTATATCAGCATTACAAGAAACCCAGTACAACATTTTTTTTCAAGAAATACTGATATCAAATATTATTTTATAAAATAAAATATAGAGAAGGAATAATTGAATATTGAGTATATTCCTATATCAGAACATGTTTCTAACATAGTCATAAAACCATTATCGAAGGAATATTTTTCTTAACTGAGGTTACACATGGGTGTCCAACTTATCTTTAATAACGGTTGAGTTATGTGTTTTTCCCCTCTCTCATTTAGTATTTGAATATTGTTTTTAAGTGAGAGAATAGTTTCATAAATATTTCCATTGATATGTGATAAAAAATTTATGAAATAATTTAAGTAGGGGGTGTTGTGGTTACACTTTGAATTCTGCATATAAGTGTGTGAACTATTACAATAGAACATTGGAGTGGTTGTAGGAAATATTTTTTTATAGGAAAGTAAAATAAGTGAATAAAAGATGAGGAAGTTTCTTGAGTCACTAACTTTGGAAAGCATGGTTTTTCTATCGAGTATTATTATTTAATACAATGATATATCTCAAAAAGGATTAAAATTATCGATAAGATATCCATCAATTGAGGTTACAAAGTTTAGAAATTTATGAAACTTACCTGAAAAAAAATCAAATGGGGGTCAATTTTAGGATCAAGTTGGAAAGAAGTTGTTTTTGGAAGATGAAATAATTTTTTGCTGAAGTTATAGTTTTTTTGTCATGGAACACAAATCACATCACTATGTAATTGTTTGATATTGGACTCACCATCATAATTAAAAAAATCAGACTCACAATGCTTAATAATGTCCATCGGATTTTGAAGACGTTTTCGAGGAGAAATGGTTTACCAGCCTCACGTTGGGTCTAAAATGAAAGGATAAATTAGAATGAGGAAATCTATCAGAGACAGAATGGATCATATGTAAATCATATTATGATTTTATAATCTTGGAGTTCTCATAAATCATAATTATTTTGGTAAACTTGTGATGAAAGCCTTATGAAAGAAATCAGGAGAACAATTTCTACCAATAATATTGAATCTCAATTGGAACGAAATAAGTTACTAGAAGGAAGTTAATTTACAATATATCCCAATGATATTCAGATGATACTATGCCAATCCAAAATGTTCTAAAAGTCACGAGGATGTCTTGTCTCAAGAAGGAGTTTGTGGAAGAAGAAATCTCGAGGAGAAAAATATTTCTAGTCTTCATTCATCTGTGTGAGATCACCGAATGATGAATTTCTTGAAGGCTGAGATGTTTTTATTTAGAATGTGAGAATGAGACGATACTATATTTCAGTTAGAAAAATAATCCACATGGTACAAATATTCATAGAAATAAGTTGTTTTTTTCCACAATCAATAGAGGAAATAATTTTCTTCTAACACAGATTTATCAGACTTAATGTACCAACAATATTCAGATTAATCATGACATAGTTATTGAGATGTTGTGATGGACAAAATATAAAATTGAAGGCATAATGGTTTGTTGAAGTATATTAGTAATTTGAGGTTTTAAATACATATGGGAAAGAATATGTTGCTGGATGTGATCAAAAATGGGATTAGATATCAATCACAAATATATTCAACAGTTTTGATTAGGTTGAATTGTTTTTCTTTAACTAGTTAAAGGGAGACAAGTGTCATCTGATTTTTTTTCATCAAGTGTGTTTAAAGATACCATACAACATGTTTTTCTTACAATCATACAGGAGGATAAACCATTTTATCAGAATGTAGAAGAGACCGATCAGTTAGGCACATAAACTAATAGAAGTCATCAGACACTAGACTTCATCAGAAATAAGATTATTGGTCTGAGGAATAATAGACAAAAAATAATTGTTAGAAGTATTTACAAAAGGTTTTTTTTAAAATATGTTTTGATGTTGGTGCTGAAGGGATACTATAGAAGTGATATAATATTTATAAGTTGGGACTATGATTATGGAAAAAGAAAGGAGACTGAAATATATCAAAGTAGCCATAATTATTATAGAATAATGATATAAAAAGTTATTTATAATACAATTATTAGGAATAAACATAATGAGGAATCTATAGTATTAAATTTGTCTTTATTGTAATGAATAAATCAGAATGATAATCAGAATTGGACTAAAGAATGGTTAAGAAGTATCAACAGAGATAACGTTGTCTATAGTTTGGACCAGGTTTGACATGGAATAAGAAGATTTGAGAAGCACTGAATAAGTCAAAGATATATACATAATGTAAGCATAAGTTGAATATTTTAGAAAAAAATTTTAATTAGGAAAACATTTTATAATACCACTCAAACCATTTCTAGATCACCTATAAAAGGATGAGAGTACTTTATACTTTTTGATACTTCTATTGTTCATGGGGTATGAGAGAAGGCGGAGCACTGAATATTTTTAGAGAGAAAAGGTTTACATATTAATATTTCCTTGTGATGTTTTTTTAAAAGAATAATAATAATGTTCATATTCAATGTCTCTAGATCAGACTGAGTAATCAGACTAAGATTTTTGGACTGATACAAAAGTAGTTCAAAATCATTTCACCGGTATTCTTATAGAGTTATATTTCCGTAATGAGTTGTAGTACTGATAGATAAAACTGGAGTATAAAAATAAGAATAATTAGAGAGTCTAGATAAGTTATTACCTAATATTAGGTAGTAAAGGATGAATCTTTTTGAAGATTATATTTTCCAAAGTTGAAAAGGCATCATAGTAACATGTTTTAAAGCAGTTGGTAAAAGTTTATTAACATTTTGAAACCTTTTTTATTACATAATTTTTTTCTACTTGAAGCACAAGAAATATTTTTTTGATCATAGTGTAGCACAATTTTAAGGTTATATCCTACTTTTTTTATCTACAAAAAAAGATTATTTTACAATGGATTGTGTGGTATTGTATTGTTTCTAAACAAAAACAAGAATATTACTACTCTTGTTATGTAGTAAACCCTGTAAATACTGGTATTCCTATGGATGTGGGAATTATTTTCATCAATGTGAAAACTCTTTAAAATGAGGTGATAGATGGTTCCAATATAAGGAAACGTAAAAGACAAATTTATCACTATGTCACCCCTCCCCCTCTCCGTGATACATTGATCCTTGCTGTGAAATCTAAAAATTGACCTCAATAATGTTAAAGAATGAATCAAAAAAATAAATGTCCTTAAAATAGTATTTTATAAGAACAATTAGAGGTTTTTTCATGAAATATAATAACCAATAAACTAAATCATATCGTTAATAAGTGTAAAATGGAATTAAATCCATGATAGAGTTTTTAGATTACATTTTTAATTTTATCATAAAAGATAAAGTAATAAGTCACATTAAAAAGTAATTTTGAAAAGGTAAGGTGAATTATTTTAAAATATTTTATATTTCAAAAATAAATTTCAATAGAGTTTTAATATCCAATGATTTTAAAATAAAACTATAGTGTATACGACATGAAACAGAAATCTTAAATGAACCACAAAATATTATTTTTTTATGAATGTTGTGACCTCACATTTGACTTAGAATGAATGAATACTAGTTATATCATTATGAAATATATATACAGAGGACATAATCAATAAAATTTTATTGATAAATTCTTAAAAATATATACCCCTTTTTTAGAAAAGTCATTTTATTCTACAAAAATATTTTTAAAAAAAAAAATATATTCTCTTAATAAAAATTTATTATTTTTTATTTTGATAAAATATATTAAATAATTTCAAAAAAATTTAGGAATTATATTTGGTGAAAATGATATAATTTATGAATTAATAATGTAAATTTTTTTGTATATTTTTCTGACAAGATTAAATTTTTATTGAATATTAAAAACTATTGATTATTTTAAAACTCACATTTATTTTTATTATATATTAAACATTAAAAGTACCATTTCGATTTTAAAATGATATAAAAACTATTATTTAGTTATATATAATCTAAATAATTTAATTTTTATCATAATTTATACATGATTTTGATACAAGTACATTTTTTAGTTTAAAAATTCATTTTATCTAAAAAATATTTTTCATTGTATTTTTTATTTTTATCTCAAAATAATTTATACCACTTCTATGAATTGAATAATAAAAAATAGAATGAATATTTTTAATCCTTAGGTCTATAATTGGGACAAGAGTACCCATTTAATTTTGGTTATTATGAATTGTGACCATAATATATTTTACTTATCATAGTAAAGATAATACGGGATAATTAAGAACAAAACTAATGTGACAAGGCTTCAAATTAATTCAAATAATTAACTTAATTTCATTAAATGGGAATATATTTTTCCATAATCACCCAAAAATTTAAAATATAAAAAATGTTATATTTAAATTATATTTTTATCTTTATATTATTTAATGTAATGGTAACGACAAAAATATTACCTTCTTATTTTTAAATTTTTTAATATATTATAAAAGGGATAAAAAATTTATATTAGGTTATAAATATGTATTTGGGAGATAAATTATTTTTCATGATGCTAATTTATTTTTATTTTTTAGTAAATAAATATTTACCATAAATGTTTACACCGCACCGATGTCGTGCCTGTGCAAGTATTTGAAATATCTTATAAATGATTTTGAAAATTATCAGGGTAATATTTTTTTGGTTGAGTTATATTATCCCAAGAATTTAATAGATAAATAAAAAATATTCGGGATATGTGAAATATTTATATTCAAAATAACTTACTATATAATTGTATTTAAATTTAAACTAAAGGAATAATTTGAAAAATGACCTCAATGATTTTTTATGTTAAATAATATTTTATTAAAATGTTTAAAAATAATTTTTTTGAAAGAGGACAATTAAGATGAGATGAAATCCAAAATTACATTCTCTTCCTATTTATGATAAAATTGTAAGATTATATGTAAAATTAAAACCCTTTAAAATTTGAATTTTCCTTACCATTGGAAAGGATTGAATTGGTTAACCAAGGGGCTAAACGTAATGATATGATTTAAACTGATAACTAAACCTATCTAAATTTATTTTGGTAAATTTAGTAAAAACATTTACTTCTTTTTTTTGAATCGATTTTTTCTTTATCCAATTGACATGAGTTAGAGATATATTATTCCATAATATTTCATGTATTTTCATAAATTACATTAATGATATTTTAAAATGACCAAAATTTTATTAAATGAATAAAAAATCATAAAAATATTATATTCAGGATATTTATTTATATATTTATTATAATATCAACCATGTCCATTTATACATAAATTTTACTTTTATAGTAACTTAATGGACCCTTAATTTGTGAAAAACATTGATATCAAGGTAATTATCGAAAGATTTAATGATGGGTTAAAACTAGTAGATAAGGGTAAAAACAAAACCAAAACATATAGAAATTTTATTTAATGGGATTAATTTGACTCATAATAATCTATTATTTTAATTATATCATTATAAATCCATTTTTTCATGAAAATGTATTTATATTAATTTAATACATTATATAATACCAAGAGTTCCCCTCCTCTCACTTACAAAATAGAACCCCCAACCCTCTTCTATAATCACATCAAGAGACAATTTTTTCCATCCAACCCTTGAAAATTTATATTAAGAAAATCCCTAAATAAATATTATAGATCTCATTTTGGGTATTATACCATCCATATATGGATTAAAGTTTGAAGCAAAGGAGGCTATCCAAATAAGAGGTATAAGTTTCAACAAAATGTTTTAGTTTTTTCACTTTTTCTACGTCATTGAAAACTCATTAAAACATAATGAAATAATAAAAAAAATTAAAAATATAATGATAATTCTTATATTAATGGAATAATCTATATTCATATCCTCTTTCATAAAATGAGAAATTAAATTATCCTTCGTGAGTGTGGCGGACAACCGTCTTGCGGACCAGTGTAATTTTTTTTCCATCACTACCACTCATGGATGATTATAATGATGTGTTTAATATATATATATATATATTAATTATATAATTTTAATTCTATAATGATAATCTATAATATATTTTCCTACCTTTACATCCAATGTAAAATAATAGAGTCTCTCAGGAGTACATTTGGATTTCCACCTCTATGAAGTGACATGATTCATTCTCCATAACCCCATCACATGGATACTATATATAAGTATATTAAATAGAATAATATTATATTTAAAATATAATAATCATTATATAAATTTAACCTTATTCATATATTATTTCCAACATGCTCTTTGAAAAATTAAAATGTTACTCATGCTTACGTACGCCCTACCGTCCGCATGATTGTAATATAATTACTCATTAATAACCATATTTTATGGCCGGTTTCCAATATATAATTAATTTATAAAAAAGATTATTATTTAATTATTATTATTTTTGAGACTATGGTATAATGAAATCTTTAACCATAGTCATCCCAACAATTACATTTTGGTCATTTGAGATGAATTTCATGAAAACATCCAATATGTACTTAATTAATAATTTAATTGTATAAAAATGTTAGTAAATAAAATAAAAGGGGTGATGAAATTGAAAAAATTTCTTAATAAATTAAATTATTCTTCTATGTTTATTATCGAGGAAGATAAAGAATATACAAGACAATTCATACTTGAGTTAAGGGACTCTTTACCTTTAAAACCTTATTTTAAATGATTTTAATATTTATTTTATAAATATTTTTCTTCCATGTTTAGATTGTTTAAATTATTTTATGGTTGTATTTAAATTTAAATAAGTGAATTTTAATTTACATTTCATTTAACTTTTTACTTTTTTTTTTAAATTAGCATCCTTCCATATTTTATAAGAAATGTTTGGCCAATGTAAAAAAGTAATGTTCTATTTTAACATAAATTACATAAATTGTTTTCCTTACCACAATAATAGTTAATTTGGTTTTGGATTGCATTATAATATTTCATGTTGAATTAAAAGAAAAATTCTATTTCTTTTTGTTTGTATTATTTTCAGAATTATTTTTTAATGAAATGCATATTTTAATATCTAGAAATGGTTTTCTTGATGATGTTGAGAATATTTTTATACTAGTTTTTATGTGTTAAGATTATGTTATGGTTCATGGGAATTTTTTCTAATAACGAGTGGTTTTAATATAAACAAAGGATGGTTGTTTCTATTTTCATCCAAGGATGGGTGCTATTTTTATATACCAAGAATGGGTTAACCCGATAAAACTCTCCAATGCATTTTATATTTATAAGAGTGATTTTTAGAGTGATATGAATATAGAGTCCCAAATAACCTACATGATTTATATATTATTATTATTTATGTTTAGGGAAATATAATGATTTCAAAAGGTATGGTATGGAGTTTATTTTTAAAGGAAATCATATGTTACTTCTCTAAGGTGAAATACATAATTTATTTTTTAAAAAGTATTCATATATTTTCCATGATTAAAAATAAACCTCTATATGTTTTATTTTTCCCTTAATATTTCCTATGAAATGTTCTATGAAATTATTTGGTCATCAAAGTTATTTTGTAGGCTTAAATATTTTTTATTTTTAGTTCAAATTTTATTTTGAGAAAGGGAAATTTTTACGAGTTTTCATGGACTAATGGGTTTATCTTTTTTTTATTCCCCTTACTGGTTATTTTTCTTATCCAATGTTTTAATTTTTTTAAAGGGTATCAGGATTATTAGGAACAATAATGAAGATTTAATAAGTTTAAAACATTTTTGTATATTGGTAATAATTCTTACAAAATAACATTGGTATTTCTATGTAATAATTGGTTCTAACACTCTTAAAATATAAATAAAAAAGTACCTCGGTATATAAAGGATACCATATTTCCATTTGATGTTATAAATTTTGGATAGTTTTAATTGGCTCGCATTTATGGGAACTAAATCCTTAAATGTAATGTTTTTGTTATTAGAACTATATCTAGGAGTATGGTTTTATGGATGTCCCATTTGGTATCAATGATGGATTTAAATAACTTCAAGGAATATGATTTCTTAATATGAATTTAAATGAAAAGTAATGTGTTCCATCATTGGTTTATATGTTAAAGGTTTATCGTATGTTAAAAGTCATAAACACCCCTTATAATTTTTTATGTGACGAGATTTTCATATGATTCAATATATTTTGGGAGACAATTATGGTAATACAAACCTCGTGTTTTAGTGAAAGGTTTATTTGAGTAATAACGAATTTATATTCTATGGACATAAGTTCAAATTCCTTGATACACTTTAGGGTTATGATTTTGTTTGATGTTGAGGTAACTGTGGTTAAATGTGATAAATGGGGTTTTACATGTTGATAATATATGATTTACCATATAGATAACCATGAGATTGGAAATTTATTAGGTTACTAGGTTTTTAAATTAATTTTATTTGTTTATAATTTTGAGAAAATTATATGATTAACGTAAATATAAACTTTTTTGGATGAGATCAGATTTTTTAGGAATGAAGGTTGAAATATATTTTGGAAGTACATATGAATTTATTTTATCTTTAGGGAGATTAAAATTGTTTATTAAAATCAATAGCATATTTAAGAGATTACATGACAAGGTAACATTCATTTTGGGTATCTAAATTTTTGAATGAATAACATTGATTGGTGATTAATGTTAAATTAATAATGAAAAAATATATGATCATCCTTCTAATTTTATTATTTTGTACTTGGCCAAGACAATTTTAAAGAATTTTATGTTTAGATATTTATAAAATGATATAAGATGAACATTGGGTGTTATTTTTGAAGCTTTGATGACTAATGTTATATTTATTCATATAAATCTTTATTAAATTTGGGAATAATCTTACCTTGTGTTTACCATTTTGGTTTTGGTTAAAGTCTAATGGCATGAGGAAATTATTATTATCATTTTTGTGAACTATGTGATCTATTAGAAGTTTATTTTAGTGCATTATAAATGATAAATTCATCTTGAATACTCATTATTTATAGTAAAAGTTGAAATAATGGGGGAAATTGAGTGAAACATACAACCAAAGGATAGAAATTCATTTACAGTTTTGAAGAAAATTATATAAGTAAAACTCATTAAGCTATTAGTATAGACAATAAATTAATTCCTAAACTATATTAAAGGGATATTGAAATTTTTTTATCCTATTACATTCATTATTGATTAATCTTTGTTCATGTTCACATCTCTCTAGCTTACTCTTTTGTGTCATTAAATATCTCATGATCAATCAATTTATTATAATCAATGATATCTTTAACTATATATAATTATTTGAAATTTTCATTTATTCAATGTCTATATTTTTACATCCCACTAATTTTATCCTTTTTGGAATTCTAGCAATGTTTTATTTTACATGATCTTCATATCTACCTTTCCCCCTTTTCAAGAAGAACTTTTATTACCCCTATTAATGAAGTTGATATCCAAAAAAATAATTTTCAAATTTGAACCCCTTAAATAAACATATTATGTTAATGTTGGGTGGGAAACAATTATTAATGGGGGGGATGTATCTAAAATTTCGAAACAACCCTATAGAATATATGACACACAACGTCAAGATTAAATGAACCACACAATATAATTATTTTATCGCCATTTTAACCTAGTTGTTGAAATTTTAGTTATGAATACATGTAACCAAATTATTAAATATATATATATATATATGAATTTAATAATGTATAAAATGAATTGACATAGGATTAAAAAACAAGAACTCATCTTTAACAGTAATTTTATTCATAAAAACAAATTTCTTAAAAAATGTTTTTATTAATTTTTATGAACGACTACTATAAATAATTTCAGTACCCATTATTAATATTATTTTTTAAAAAACCAATAATTTTTTAATCCATAATATCAAAACTATCTTATGGATAATTATTGTGATTTATATAAATATATTTATTTTTCAGTGAAGTGTAAAAAATACCATTTTTTGTAAAATTACCATTACTTTTCCTTAAATAAAGTTAATTTAAAGTACAATTATTATTTTAAATATATGAAAAAATTATTATTTAGTTATATATAATCTAATTAATTATATTTGAGTCATTATAACACAATATTTTGGTATAAGTTAATATTTGGGCTTAAAAATGATTTTTTATAAAAAAAACCATTATTTGTTGTGTTTTGAGTTTTTATCTAAAATTAATTTATGATATTTATAGAAATTAACACTTGGAAAATGGCTTCCATATTTTTAATCAGGTGTTTTAAAATGGTTAAATATGTCTCTTTTATATTTAGTCATTATGAATAATATCAATAGTAAATTTTCATAAGCACAGTAAAGGTAAAATGGCGTAGTTTGAATTAAAACAAATTTTAGAAGGCATAAAATTAATCTAAACACATGAATTAATTTCATTGTATGATTCTATTTTTTCTATAATCATCCATAATTCTAAATTGTGGCATTTTTTCATTTAATATTTTTTGACCATTATAATATTTTAGGTAAAGGTACTGTAAACAAATCAACTTTCTTGGTTTTAATATTTTTATATTTTTTAATGGATAGAGAAAAATTATGTTTGAAAAAATTGGTTATTTGAATTAAAAATGATTTTTAATCATCGGAATTTATTTTTAAATTTTTCTGATTAAATAATTACCTTCAATTAATATGCAACACCGATAAAATGCATTTTCAGGTATTATAAAAATCAAGTAAATGATTTTAAAAACACTGAATGTAATATATTTTTCGGTGATTTATAGTTTCCCAAAAATTCTATTGATCTATATAAAATATTATGGATGTATGGAAGGATTATATTGGAAATAAATTGAACTGACTCTGGTTTTCCATTGTAAAACATTTGAATAATTCTAGGAATGTTCATAAAGACATGCGCTGATTTGGTATAGGATTCAAGGGCCTGAAGAGACTTATTGTGGTGATATTAAATATATTAAATATGTTTTATCATGTAAATAGTTTTTCAGTTTTAATATAATAACTCAAGCTTAGAGTTTCTAATTGGAAATTTAAGACCACAGTTGAGTTCATATTTTCAGTTTTGTCCTCGGCGTGATATAAAATTTGTCGATGTCATACACCCAGTTGGTGGGGACTATTTGTGGAGTGTTAAATGGGGTTTTATTTATAAAATAAAATTTAATTGAAAAAGATAACTTCCCCATTTGGTACCCACATTCGGCAGTGGAGGGGAGGCTTCATCCCATGATGATGGACCACCCAAGGAGGAATTTAGGGAGAGAGAAGGTGTTGTTGGTCTCTAATATTGGTAGTGATCTCTTACGGATCATGCACAAGTGGCTTCAAAGTGCAGATATGGACTCATAGTGTTATCATTTTCACCGTAGGGAAGGCAGGTTTTTATGTTCTGATCCAATTTATATAAAATTTTCTAATGTTTCAAATATATATAAATACCATTGTGGATTCCTTGGGGATCAATCCAGGAGAATATATGAGAAAAATGAAGGTTTGAGTGAATCATAGGGGTTTAAAATTCATAAATCATGATCAAAGTATTTGTAGTCTAGGATAACACACCGTTTGATATTTCTTTCAAGTGAAAATGGTATTTTGGGAACTACATATTAATAATTAGGGGTACACGCAGTGTAGTGTTCTTTAGATATGTGGCTAGGGCATTGGGAATATATGTCATGTCAAGGGTCATTTCCATGTGGTATTATACAACTAGAGTTCATGGACACAATACTCTTACACGGGCATATGATGGAGGACATGAGAATATGCCTTAGGTTCTTGGACACATCGTGTATTAGGGGTAGACACCATGTACGATCACATATCCAACCAATCAATGTGATAGGGGACATAGACAGGTGTTCATGCAGGGTCACATGCCATGTATACCCAAGTACACATAGTTTACTCTTCTTGAATATTTTCTCTTGATGTATCTTCTTCCCTAGGATTCCGTTCTAAGTTCATGAGTATTTTATCCTCCTTAGTTTTCCATATGAGAACAAGATGGTAGGTTTGGTAGTGGATTCCATGATATGACATGGTGTGATTCAAGAAAGTGGATTCTCCAGTGATTCTTTATAATGGGTATTGATCAAGATGTATACCTGGAGAAATGTCAGGGTTGATAAACATCCCTATCACACCAGGATTTGTAACCCTAAAACTATTTTTGCCAGTAGAGTGTTTCTCACCTATTATCAAGGTACATGTCCTCTTTCACAAAAAAAATATAATTTCAGGTGTGATGATTGATATTATCTTATTATTGATTCTTGATAGATTATAGAGATCATATTTTTTGCAAGTTACACTTGGACTATTAATCCCTTATAATAAGAGGTGTGAGTTTTCCTTACCTCTCAGACTGGTAGAGACAGAACTCCCCCATAGCTAGTGTGGGTCCTCTACCTAGAAATTAGTTCTCCTAGGGTTGATATTACCATATCTCATCATGGTTCAGGTCCTGATATCATTCATGATAGTATATTTGGTACTCCCCTATACACAGGTAGAAGTCCTCTATTTACAGATTACTACTCCCCCGTCTTTGAGCCTCAATGAGGAGTAGGTCCTCCACGAGAGTTGGATAACTCTTAGTTGTGGAGTGAGGTTTTGATTAGTGGTATCCTCTACATGATAAATATGATACAAGGTTTGTATTGAGTTCTACCTCGATTCAATGAGGTTAAATAATCTCCATGAAGGTTCTCTAGAAAATTTACAAGATGATTAAGAGTTATTACCCCCTCTGATATAGGGTATAAACGAGTTGTAGGTTCCTACATTCTTCTCTTATGAGATATTTAACATGGTTCTTGGGTTATAATAAGTTTTCCCCTCTCTATGAGTGCATTGGATTGGGAAGGTCCCCTCTACTTGGGTTCTTATGAGCTTGCACAAGGTGCAAGGCAGAGAAGACAAGACCTCTGGTTCTAGGAACCAGAGTTGAACCTAGAGATCTCTAAGAAAACTCAAAATTCATTGTTGTTATGTGGAGATCGATATCCTTTTTTTTATTTTTGTCTTATTTGACATATTTTTTCCTTTTTTTAGATGACTAGTCATGTATAGTTGAGGAGTGGTTGAGATAGAGTTTCTTGATCTCTCATTCGTGGGTTTCTTATAGATTGGTCCAAAATTATATTGCCTTTTAGTTGGTATATATTATTTTGGGGTTTTGGGGTGTCTATTAGGAATTCATATAATCACCCCTCCATGGGATTTTCTTTCACATGTTGTTTCTATCGTAGATAATAGACATGATGGAAATGATATCAATGGTCTTGGTTTTCATGGAGCATAATGTTGCATATAGTTGACTATGTATGGTGTTTGTATTAGTTATTAATTCTATGATCTCTTTATATTTCTTTGTTTTTATGTTTTATTTGTGTTGGAACACTTTTCTAGTTGGGCGTGTATTTTTCCATTATTACGTTTTACAACACTGTTGTATTCTGATGTTTTTCTAGAGGATGTTACATGCCTATTTTAAAATCTTGACATTTCAGTACTTATATTCATTTTCACTTTGTCATGAGGATTTCATGTGTGTGTGTACAAGTTTTTAGGATAAATACACCCACAAATTTGATATACCTACTAAGAGATGGTCACCTACCCTTGGTCTATTTGAGTCGGGCTTGGGTTAGAAGAAATTATATACCTGTGATGAGTGGGGTCACATGGAATGGGATTTTTTGACCCATCATGCTTAGATGAAGGTCTAAAAGTGGATGTAACTCCATAATAATGGGATCAAAATGATCAGGGATCTCCTACAAGTGGTTTGAATGAAAACTAGAGAGGTGGATCTGGTAGAGGAGTAGGAGTAAGTAGAAATTAGGAGGGAGGATCATTGGGTGGATAGTGACGCTATGAGATACTTCCACCACCACTACCAACACCTGGTGGCCTGCATCAGCCTTAGGGGGATGGTGTCTGAAGCCACATGCAGGTTTTAAAAATAATGGGATATGAACAAACCTCATTGGAGATGATTCAATTCATGTTGTGTATGATATACATTTTTTCAATACTTTTTGACAGAATCATGATTAATTTCATTCATATCTATAGACCTTGTGTGATAGGTGGAGTTTTTGGTAGTGACTATACCCTAGAGGCCTTGTCTAGGGTTTCCTGTTGGGGGGTGATTTACTAGTTCCACACATCTACTGATGCTTCTAGACTAAATTTGAGTGAGATAATCCTACCATTTGGCCTTCTTCAGTGTAAAGTAGGGAATTAATGGATCCTAGTGTCATTGTATTTTGAAGGGATATTAATAATATAAAGATGTGGGATTATTCCCCCCAAGAAACATTATCTATGATTTGAGTAAAACTATGTAGGTCAGTCAATTCCTGCCAAAGTGGATTGTGATGAGGTGTGGTTTAAGAGTTACATTGAATTGTATGTTTGAGGTTGTTTGGTTGGGGAGAGTTTCTCCTAGGACATGGGTCATTGTGATGAAACCTTATGATATCATCTAGATTGTGGACTAGTTTTGAATGATACATTCTCTAATAGATGGAGGAAGGTGACAAGTGTTTATGTGTTGAGACTGACAGGGGGAGGCTTTACATTGTTTGCAATGTGTTTGGGGATGCCTCTAGATTCGAGATCAAGTGTGGGTTGAGGAAAAGGCAAGTTGATGTCCTTTTTGGGTTAATGCATATGATATCGATGTACTGAACTATGTAAATCATGACCCAGATTTGGAAGAATGGGTTTTTTCCTTGAGGTTTTCTTGGATATAGTTAAGTCATAGACATCAATATAGCTATCCCTGGAGAAAATGGGTGTATTTTCTATCTAGTCAATGGTAGCAGATCTTCAACTTCTTTATCATGTGAGAGAGTCTCACTTGTGAGATATAAACTATGAGTTTCTAGATGACCTATTATTCCAGAGTTTCCCTAGGATTATTATTTAAATTAGGGGAGCACACCATCCATTTTAGGGACATATGTTGTATATTTTCACATTGTGTGAGGATTTGGTGATGGTGTTTTACAGTTCCCCTTGGAGGTACATAGGGTTTGGATAATATGTATAGGGTTTTTCTTTGTATCATGGGATTTTTTGGAAAAAAATCCTTATAGTAAGTGATAATGAAGTGAATATGGTGTCTTTGAATAATACTTTGGAATATTTTTGCTGTCAGGTGCTAAGTCAGCCCCAGATTCTAGGGCTCGGAGAGCCTCAGTGTAGTGATACTAAATATATTAATTATGTTTTATCAAATGAATTATTTTTCAATTAAAATTTAATAACTACAAATTGGAGTTTCCTATAGGAAATCAAAGACCATGGTTGGGTTCAAAATATAGGGTTTATGTTATGGACGACATAAAAATTTTTAGCACTAGAAAACTGTTTGGTTGTGACCATTGGTAGAATATTAAATAGGGGTTTATTATTTAAATAAATCTTAATTAATAAAAATATGCCACCACTTTTGGAATCCACATTCGATGGATGAGAAGAGGATTATACTGATGGTTATGTACCACCATCAGAGTAGATGAGGGACATAGGAGGTACTGTTAGAATCTGATCTTGATTGTGATAACTCCTAGATCATGTAGTAGCTTCTTAAGAGCATGGATGTTCACACGAAGCTTTGGTGTTTCACCATTAGGTAGACTGATTTCATTTTAATTATCAATCCCATTTATATGCATTATATTATGGTTTTAGATCCATATAATGATTTTGGATTCCTTGAAGGTCAACCTGCAGGTAATTTTTGGAAAATAGTGCTTCAGAAAAAATGAAGGGGTTTCCCATTCAAAAATCATTATCATACAGTTTGTAGTGAAGGATCACACACCATGTGTTCTTCCTATTTGGGTAAGAAGATATTTTCATGATTATATACTATATACTAGGGGTAAATTATATATATCATTTTTAACCACGTCTCTAGGTACTTGGGAAGAAGTTCTGTGTCAAGGGACATGTGTGTGTGTATTTACACATCCAAAATACATGGACATGGGGTAATTACATGAGAATGGGCCAAATAACATGAAGTTATTCCCTGGTTGCATAGAAAAGTTGTTTACTACGCCTAAAAGATATGTACAATCACATGTCTATAAATGTCACGTGGTTGAAAAAATGGGAAGCTGTTAAAGCAGGGTGACATGCCATGTTGACCCAATTACACACCGTATACTCATCTTAGAGATTTTCAACTGGTGCATCTATTTCATTGGGACTCAGTTATTGGATAATGAGTAGCATATCCCAAGAAATTTTCCACATAGAACATTATGGTAGACTATATTGTGGATTATGGGACATAACATGGTTTGATTCAAGAAATACACATATGATGAGATTCTTGAACTTAGTTAGCGGTCAAGATGGATCAATGAAGAAATTTTAGGATTGATAACCTTCACTGTCACACCCGTATGTGGGTCCCCTAGACTATTTGTTCTGATAAAATTTTGATCCCCTATTATCGTGGCACGTGTCCTCTTCCACAATAGAAAAATGATATGAGGCGTGAGAAGAGAGATTCTAATTTTAGTTATTCTTGGCTGATGTTGGAGAGTAGGTTGGTTTTTCAGAGAAACACTTTGACAATATGTAAGAACATGGTTCCTAGATCCGCCTAGACGTGCCCCATACCCAGTTGGACACATGGACTCAAGTGCATTTCCTTGAACTCTAGAGGCTTCCGACTAGAAGAGAGGGCATTGGGTGTGATAGTAGGGAAACTATGCCATCATTGGAAGTTTAAAACATTGTAAATAAATAAATAACAGTAGTGGAAGCAATAATACCATAAAATAAGTAAACAAAGGAAGGATGAAAATTGATAAACAACTGGAGAACATATATATAAATGACGCATTTCACGCATGTCTTGGAAATCAGCCAAACAAGTCACAATTTTGAAATACAATACTAATCCAAGGTACAAAAAAAATCTCCAACAGCATCACAAGCCACAACTTGGTCCCATGCTCTCTAGCTCCACAACAATCAAGTACCTCAAGTAGAAGGATGCTTTCCCTTATATATACCTACAACAATATAATCTTTTGTGCCCAAAAGCATGACCCAAAGAGGGTGTGAGATGAATCCACGTAGGAAACCACCCAAATATATGTGCCTAACTATCAATGAATATATATGGAAGGAAATATGAAAAATTAATTGATAAACAAAGAATTACTCAAAAGTAAATAATAATATAGTTCAAGATATATTCATTTACATTTACAAATAAACAACCAAACATCCACTAGAACACCTCTGGGAATTACTCACAGTCTAACCACTCAGGTTCTGCTTTGACAGACTCTCTGAGGAAGCACTCACTGTCACTTCCCCCTGTGGTCTCGCAATGGTAAACTACAAACACTCTGGGGAGGCACTCAACATCCAATTCCCCCTATGGTCTCACAAAATGGAACTATAGAAAATCTATGGGAACAATCACATCCATCCCCCCCTATTGTCTCACAACATGAAAAGTATAAAAGACACTATGGAGAAGCCCTTAGTGTCCATTCCCCTTATGGTCTAACTACACTAGTATCCCACAGCCCCATGTAAGTCAATCATTCACAAATGATATCCATCATCCAATATAAATCCCAATATACTACTTGGATAAACCACAACAAATCATATCACAACATATCAGATAATATCACTCCATCATAATATCACTAGGCATGGAAAACCAAGAAACCTAACAGGTAGTTTTGAACCTAATGAGAAAAACAATCAAACATGGGAAAACACATCCGTAACAAGGAAAATAAATCCTATTAACAATCAAAAATCTATACATAAGAAAAGAAATAAAAGTAATAATTTAAAGGGTTAAATTCTATAAACACACAATACCCCAAATTAGGGTATTGAGAAATTTTTCACACACAATTGAAAGACAAACTATGGAAAGGCACAATCCATCTACCTCGACATTTTACGAAGAATTCTCTTGAACATCAGCCCTTAAATCAGCCTAGAAGGCCAAAGATATAATAAAACATCAAAAAAATTCATCCTTCAATATCTCAGACAAGAGGATAAATCAAGATAATAGTCTCTAGAAGAAGGAATAACTCACCGTGGGATCCCAAAACAATTGATGGTGTTTGATTCGGATCACATACGGTCGATCAGGGGCTGGAAGAAGAATCATGATCATTAGTCACTCCTAGATGAGACGACATTAGAAGAAGTGTTTTCTGTGAATGAAACACGACCTCGATCTGATTTATCAAATAAAAATAAAAATACACTGCATGTTCCCTGAGGAAAAACATCATGTATATACCTTTACCAGTCTCCACATTAGGTGGTCTCTAGGATACCCAACATGGCCATGTACTCAGCCATTACATAGCTAGTACATGCCTACCCGCGGCAACCAGTTACCAGGCGTGTACTCCAAAAAAATTTAGAATGTCCTTTTTTTTCGCCAAAACACACGAAATCAAGATCCAAACCTGAATATAAGATCCTGGTTCTTACAAACTTCTCCACTTAATGAAATTTATCCCTGAATTTCCCTAAGAAGGAGGAGAAGAATAAGAAGAATCCACGAATAGCTCATGCCACTATGATCGCATTTTAGTCTCCCTCTCCCAAGTCTCGTCTTATACTCTTCTCTGCTTCCATAGCACCCATACCAGAGGAATAGACTAATCATGGAGAAACTTTTCACCGTGGTAAACAATATGGATATGATGCTCCTCGGATGATGCACCACCTCTAACTCAACCTTGTTGGGATGAAAAAAATGAGACAAGACACTATAAAATCTCAAACAGTCCTACATATATCGAAGAAAGCTTACCATATCTCATAATAATTCTATATCCCAACCTCGGTGTGACTGTTATGAAATCCTGATCTCTGACCTCAAACTACATAGGTCATTTCTATTTATCACCATATGACTTATGTCATGACTATTCAGTTAGAATCCTCTTCTAAATCAACTCTATCTTATCTATGATCTCCTAAACAAGACAAAGTTCCAGCATAGCTGGCTCTCCTGCCTCCATCCAACATAGGCGTGATCGGCATGGCCTACCATGAAAAGCCTCATAAGGTGCCATCTAAATAGTTATCTGAAAACTATAATTTTAGTAAATCTACACCAGCGGTAAGTGGTTCTCGTAAGAACCTACAAAATCTCAAGTGCATGCTCGAAGCATGTCCTTCATCACCTATATCATACGCTCGGACTGGCCATCTATCTTAGGATGGTAAGCTGTACTACGAAGTACCTATTTACCCAAAGCCCTCTATATCCCCTTCCAGACTCATGAAGTAAACTGGGTTTCCATGTCTAAAATGATGGAGTGCATAACCCCATGTAGACATACAATCTCTCAGACGTACAACCTTCCAAGCTCATCTACACTGAATGTCTACCTAATCGGTAAGAAGTGTAAAACCATCAATATTCTGTCAATGAAAACCCAAAATGAAATGTTCCCATGAGGCGACCTCAGTTATCCTCTCATGAAGTCCATCTCGACATCATTCCACTTCCACTTGGGAATGTGTAACTGCTGAAAAATACATACTAGTTGCTGATGCTCTGCCTTCACCGGCTGACAGGCAGAACACCTCATCAAAAATCCAATAAAAATATTTCTCCATACCAGGACACCAATACTGATGGTGATGTTCTCAATACGATTTGGTGACACCAGGATGAAATTCCCAAACTAAAGACTGAAAATACAACATCAACGCTTCACGTATGTCTGCTGACACCCATATGCACCCATGAAAATGCAATATCTCATCATCACCTATGTTCCATCCAGAAATATGGTCTTGTCCTGATGCACTCTCCCATAGAACTAGGCCTTCAGAATCTGATAGCTACCTCATTCTCACTCGATCAAGTAGAGTAGATATAACAACTACAGAAAAATTAAAGGTAATCCCCTATTTATCAAGAACCTCTAAGTTCATCTCAGATAATAGATCCATAAGTTTCCACTCAGTACTGGCCTCTGAAACTTCCTATATCTATGTCCTCCTGCTCAACTCATCAGCCACTGCATTGCCTTTCCCATGCATTTAGGAAAGCACAAAGTCAAAGGATTGAAGGAACTCAACCCACCTTCCCTGTCTCAAATTTAGATCATGCTGAGTGAAAATGTACTTGATACTTTTTTGGACATTGAAAACCACAAAATTCTCTACCTGTAGATAATGTATCCAATGACGTAAAGGATGAAAATCATCATCAAACTTGATATCGTGTGTCGAGTAATTCTTCTCATGTGGCCTCAACTACCAAGACCTGTATGCAATGACTCCTTCCCCCTTCATAAGAACTCCTACCAGCCTGATACCTTATGAATCACAGTAAATATTATAACTCTTTCTTGGATCTAGTAAAACTAGTATTGGTGTTGAAGTAAACCTCCCCTTCATCGCCTTAAAGGCTTAATCACAAGAATCTGTCCACAGATACTTCTCACCCTTCTTAGTTAGGCCCATTAGTGGTGCTGCTAAGCATGATAAGTCCTGCTTGAAATGTATGTAGTAACTGGACATCCCTCTAAAACATTTTACCTGAAAGAAGTTCTTTGGATACTCCCAGAAATATACTACTGTCACAATATCTGGGTCCACTGATACTCTTGACTCTGAGATAATAAGTCCAAGAAGTGAATCTAGTCCATCCAAAAGTGTCATTTTGAGAGACTAGAATATAACTGATGCTCTCTTAGTGTAGTCAAAATGATATCATGATGGATATCATGGTCATGTCGAGTGTGAGAGTACACCAAGATATAATCCATGAAAACCACCAATAAGGAATCCATGTATGGATGGGACAATAAGTTCATCATTTCAATAAAAACTACAGGCACGTTCGTGGGACAAAAAGGCATAAACACATACTGATATAGTCCATACCTCCCCCAAAAGGTTATAGGATGTATATAAGATGGTCTAATGTGAAATTTATGATAATCGGATCTCAGATCAATATTTGAGAACACCATGGACCCTCGAAGCTGATCAAAAATATCATCAATCCTAGGTAAGGGATATCAGTTCTTGATCGTCAACTAGTTCTGATTCCAATAATACACACAATGTATGAGGGTACCATCCACCTTATTTACAAATAGGATAGGTGAATACCAAGGATAAGTACTGGGTTAGATGAAACCCTTTATCTATTACTCCACTAAAAGCTTCTTCAGCTCCTGTAACTATGGAATAGCCATCCTATAAAGAGGAATGTACATTGGTGCTTCTCTTAGAACAAGTTCAATAGAAAAGTCTACCACTCACACCAGAGGAAAACCTGAAAAGTCATCTAGAAAGACATATCTAAAGAGATTGAACACTGAAGAAAAGTCCATATGTGAAGTAACTTGGTAATCTAGATACAAAATATCAATATGGACTGTAACTCCTCCCAACCCATGTTTCTCGGGTCCTACTATACTCACTTGGATATCCCATTCTCCCTTATGTAGAAACAACATTCCCTTTTCTGATGTGAAACTCACCCTACGGTGATAGTAGTTTAGAATAGCCTGGTAGGGAACTAACCAGTGTATTCTAAGAATGAAATCATAACCTGACTTCTCTAAGATATAGACGTCCCACAAGAGGTGACACCCCCCCAACATCAAGAGTGAACTCCTTGCACTGACGTACACAAGTTATCATAGTCCCCAATGGAGTGTATAACATCAATATATTAGCAGAATTAAAGATACCAAGTCCAAGGCTATCCATAACAGCAAAAAATATGAAACTGTGTGAAACCCCTATATCAAAAAGAGCACAAACAAATATCAAGGAAACCAAAACAATACCACTAACTATAAAGGGACCGGGATCCTTCCCATGGTGGGTCTGATCCACTGAAGAAGTTTGACCTATACTGTGACCCTGCGACCCTGCCTGACCACCCTGAGCTGATCCACCATGTTGTTACTAAGATCCTGGCGACTGGCTACCACATCCACAACCTCTACCTTGGGCTAAACATCCAAAAAAACTCATGTTCCAAAACTAATGTGAAACTGCTGGTCCTGATCCTGAATGTGGAGTCACAGAAGAACTCCTATCACTAGCTGCTGGTGAGATGATCTGATAGAAACACTGAAGATGACCTATCTTTCTGTAAGATCGGAAGTCAAATAAATCTCTTAGAAAACATGTCCTCATAGGCATGCTCTTACCACACTGATATCATACCACCTGGATACCTAAAGAATAATCCAACTACTCAGATATTAGCGTGTAAAATCCCTATGGAGCTTTATACTATCAGTCAGAGAGGTACCAACTCCAGATGCCAAACCTCCCTGAATTACAGCTCCATAATCCCTCAGGTTGCACTATGTGATCAGTGCCTAGTTGACTATAGAAGTGATATAATTCAACTTGAAGATAATCACTTTAGATCGGAGGTCATTCCTAAGACAATCCTCAAACTTCCTTACCAGAAATAACTTATCACACCCTGAAATTGGTGTGAAGCATTACAGTTCTATGATGCGTGAAGAATAATCCATGACTGAGAGAGTACCCTGCTCCAAACTCATGAAATCTCAGGCTCGATCGACCCTCAAGGTATTAGGGTAGAAGTAATCATAAAAGGCACAATGAAACACATCCCAAACCATAGCCTTCTGGCGCCCTGCACATGAAATCACATCCCAAAATCTCTTGTAAGAATCCCGAAGCATGTACGTAGCGAGCTTCACCCTCATATCTGGAGGCATCTCAAGATGATAAAAGATAGATAGCATGGATTCTAACCATGACTCTGTAGCCTGAGGTCCTCCATCCCCTGAGAAGGTTAGAGAATTCTGATGCTGAAAGACCTGCATCAACACTGCCATAGATGGGGTGGGATGTGGTGATCCTCTAAAGGTCTGTATAAACCTCATGAAGACTTCTTAGAATTTTTCATCAGCACCCATGTACATGATGATAGAAGGTTCCAATACATGAACTATGGATAGATTTGCGGGTTGTCCTTGATCTACCAAGTATGGTGTTTGATCGTTGCCCTGAATCTGGTGCATAACCAGAGGATGTTTCGGTGTCATGACTCTGCAAGATCAAGTGCACAAATCAGTTCAAGATATCAGGAACTAAAACATAGAAGTGCAGGAAATGAATAAGAGAATAAAAAAATCACATTTTATAAAACATGGATACATGGTGTGTATGAAGACTACATGGAATGTTCCCTTATGTATTTATATGGGTGTGTACATCTACCAAAGCATATTGTGTAACACCCAAAAACACGACGTGTTCCTTCCAAGGAAATAGCGGGTACTTGAATCTTTTCCCCCTACCCAAGTTCCCTTACATGGATAAACCACATGGTTCTCCAAGAAAAAAAATACACAACATGTTTTTACCAGACATGGAGTGTACCACTTAGGATTAAAATACTTGTGTCTTTAGTCACATGGTCGGAGACACGATTGACTCTACACGACATGTTTTATTCAAGACACAGCGTGTACTACATGAGATTCATCCATCCATGTCATTGGTCACATGGGTGGGTTCACAGATCTTATTACACGAAGTGTACTCCGTGTACAGGATGTGTTCCACCAAAAATTTTCCAATCCCATGTCTCTACCCACACATTCAGTCACACAGTCAAGGATTACACGACGTGCACATATAATACATGGTGTGTACTTAGAAAAAACATTTTCTTCCCGAATAGAAGGATACATGGCGTGTATTCATTGTTAAACACCATATATTCTGGGTTTTTTGTTTCAGTTAGTCAGCCTTATAAACTACTCTAAAATCCCATAAAGACATTGAAACAAAAATTAAAGGGTCAAATTCCGATCCGTGGGGCACCATACTCCCCTAGAATCAAATTTTGGAATCTTATTCATGTAATATCACAAAGTATAACTTTTAAAGTAAAAAATGATCCACAAATTTCTGATCCATGAGGTCCCATAACACCTCAAGGACCAAAGTTTTGTTCTCATTTAAATGAAAACTTACAGAATCCAATACCCATTCCAATAACAGGTATTCTATCAAGGAATCTATCCCAACAACATGCGTACCTAGAACCACATATATCACAACGACATGAAATTGGTAATTCACCCTATATGGCATGACAAGAATGCATGAATTGTGATATCTAGAAAGATCCTATATGATTCATGAGATGGAATAACCACATCTCATCTAGTTTCAATAGAATTAGAACCTCAATATAATTAATGTAAATATAAAAAGATATGTAGATAACCCAATGAAGAAATTAAATCAACCATGACAATTGCAGAAACCCTAAAATTGCAATAATTGAGGTAAATTGACTTTTGACTATACACAGGTCAGTTACTCCTGGGCACAAATTATTAAAAACTACATATTACATCCTATCAATGTCTATAGGCTCTAAATAGTATATCAAGAAGAAATAATCCCTTTTATTCCACTTTCTAAAATCTTGATTCTAGGTGCCACCCAGAGGTGCCCTGAACCCAGTTGGTCAAATGGACTCAAGTGCATTTACCCAAATGCCAGAAAATACCGACTAGCAGTGAGGGAGTTGTGTGTGATTGTGGGGAAAGTATTCTCTCATAGGTAGAGTAACATGGTGGAAGTAAACAAATAACAGTTGTGGAAGTAGTAATACCATACAATATGTAAGCAGTAGAAGACTAAAAGTAGATAAAGAACTGAAGTACATGTATATAAATGATTCATGTCCCATATGTCTAGGAAATCTTCCAAACATGTCACACTGCTAAAAAAAGTACTAAACCATTGTACAAAAAAACTCCTATAGCATTGCAATCCAATGCTTGGTCCCATGCTCTCCAGCTCCACAATAGTTAATTACTTGAATTAAAATTACACTTTCCTTTTTCTATACATGCAAGAATATAATCAGTTTGGGCCCAAAAGAATGACCCAAATATGGTGTGAGATGAATCATAGTAGGGAACCACCAAAAGATCTATTCATAAATATCAGTGAATATATATGGCAGGCAATATTCAAAATTAAGTAATAAGAAATGAAGTACTCAAAAGTAAACAATCATACAGTTCAAGCTAAATTCATCTTAATTTATATATAAATAACCAAATATCCACAAGAAATTCTCAGGGAAGCACTCACAATCTAATCTCTCTGGGTAAGCTTATACAATGACTCTATGAAGAATCTATCACCATCAATTCACCCTATGGTATCGCAAAGTTAAACTAAAGACACTATGAGGAGGCACTCAACGTCCAATTCCCAATATGGTCTGGCAACGTGGAGCTACAAAAACATAGAGGGAGAACTCCCATATATCCCCCCATATAGTATCGTAGCATGAAAAGTATAACAGACACTATGGGGAAGCCCTATACATCCATTCCTCTTATAGTCTAACTATACAAAGTTCCCACAACCCAGTGTAAGTCAATCGTGCACAAATGATATCCAGAATCCAATGTAAATCACAATATAATACATGGATAAATAGCTACAAAAAATATAAAATCATATTAGATAATATATCTCCATCCTAACAACACTAGGCATGAAAAAAGGAAACTATCATGCAGTTCTAGACCTAACGACCAAAAAAATCAAACATGGAAAAACACATTCGTAGAACCGGAAATAAATCCTTTTCACAATATAATATCCCAAATCACGGAAACCAAGAATATCAGACAATAAGAGGGTTAAATTCCCTATTCACTGAATACCCCGAACAAGGGTATTGGGAAATGTTTCACACAAAATTCAAAGAGAAACTATGGAAAGGTACAAACCACCTACCTTGATGTTTTACGAAGAACACTCTCGAACGTCGGCCCTTGAATCAGCCTAGAACGTAGTAGTTCAACAAAAAGGACCAAAATGTTCATCCATGAATATCTAACACAAGAATATAAATCAAGAAAAGAGGATATAGAAGAAGGAATAACTCACTGATTCAATTCCAATGCAATTGACGATGCTTGATTCGGAGAACAGACGGTCAATCAGGGGTTAGAGAAGATTCGTGATCTTCGATCACTCCTGGACGAGACGACGATAGAAGAAGTGTTTTCTGTGAATGAGACATGACCCAAAATTGATTTATTAAATAAAAATAGAAATACATTCCATGTTCCCTAAGGACACATGACATGTCTATTCCTTTATCGGGTTCCGATTTAGGTAGTCTCCTGGTTACCCACATGGCCATGTACTCGACCATTGCACGACCAATACACAGCTACCCGCATCCACCAGGTACATGGTTTTTACTCTCAAGTACATGATGTGTACTCCAAAAAATTCCAAAATATCCTCTTTTTTCAAAATAAACACCAAAAATCAAGATCCAAACCTGAAAAAGAAGATTTGGGTTCTTACACAAGTAATCCCCTATCATAATAGTTGATGATTTCACTTATCTCTCTAACAAGTACAGAATGAACTCCCCCATAGAAGGCATGGGTATATACCCATATACTTGTTCTTATAAGGTTGGTACTCCCTTATCACATCAGGAAGTGGGACCCCAAGAATTCATTCAAATAGAGTTGGTACTCCCCTACACACAAGTGAGAGTCCTCTGTCTAATTATTGGTACTCCACTATCCTCAGGATATGGTAGGGAGCAGATCCTCCATGAAAATTCGAACCCCCTTGGATGTGGACCATAGTTGTGAGGAGTGGTACCCTCCACTTTTTACAAATTATACCAGGTTAGGAGTTAGTTATCCCTCAAAATAATAAGGTGTGGGCATCTCTATGTGGATTATTTAGTGTTTTTGTGAAATTTTTATGAGTTAGTACTCCCTTGGCTCTGAGGTAGAATCAAGATACAGGTTCCTACATTATTCTCTTCTGAGTGATTTCATGTGGTTCTTTGTTTCGAGTGAGTTCTCCTTCATATGTGAGTGTAGTGGTGATGGGAGAGCATCTACACTTTGGTTCTTACAAGCTTCTGCAGGGTGCAAGACAGTAGAGACAAGACCTCTGATGCTCGACACTAGAGTTGGACTTAGAGATACGTAGATCAAATCATCATTCTTAATTGGGATATGAAGATGGTGATCCCCATTATTTCTTATTATGTTTTCTTTGAGAAATTTGACAGAGGTTAAAATGATTAGTCATGTATAACTAAGGAGAGGTCAATATATAGTCCTTTTTTATCTCTCACTTTTTTCCCTATGTCTTGGGTTTAGAAGAACTATTATTTTTAGTTGCTCCCATTTATTTTGAGTTTGTGGGGCACCTACTGGGTATGTATATACTCACACCTACATGGCCTTTACCCACACATGTTGTGTCCTATGAATACAAAAGGAATCATATAGGTGATATCAACTATTATAGAGTCAGTGATAAAAAAAATCATAGCACTGACCATGTATAGTGGTTTTCTTGGAGGTTGGAGATATCCTCTTTTCAATTTTCCCTATTTTTTTGTTTTATTTAGGTTGGGACACTTTTCTGGTTGGGAATGTATTTTTACCTTTTTATTATTGTACTGTGCTATTTTATTTTGATGATTTTCTTGAGGTTATTACAATCACGTTTTACATTCTATATGTTTTAGTACTTGTATTCTTCTACACTGCTTATGGTATATGTCTTGTGTGTGCATATAGGTTCTTAAGAAAAGACCTTTGATTTATATGATATGTATACTCGACACCGGTCACTAGACCATGTCCTATTATAGGTGGGATTTGGGTAGTCATAACTTGACTTTCTTTAGGACAGGTGGGCCTTACTGGGCCAGGTCATGACATACATTACTATATTCTTGTCTTTACATTCAAAATAAATTAATAGTGTCTAAAATTACATTAATGATATTTTATGTTAAAAAATATTTTACTAAATTATTTAAAAATAATAAATATCTTGAGATAAGAAAATTATAATGATTTTTTTCTCAAAATTTAATCCTTTTCTATTTATGATAAAATTTCTACATTATAAGTAAAATTATAACCATTTAATATTGAAAAAGTTTTTTACCACATGTAAGGTTAAAATTAGATAATAAAGGGGTTAAATTAAATATAAGGTTTAACAATGATACCTAAACCTATTTAGATTTTATTGGATAATTATATTAATACCATATAGTTATTATTATCCAATAAATGTTATTTTTGAACAATATTACTTGAGTTAGACCAATACTATATTACAAAAGTTGATGTATTTTTAAAAAATGAAATTAATGATATTAAATAAGAAATAATATTTTATTAAATTATTTAAAATTCATACAAATAATACATTCATAAAATTGAATCATATATGGTTGAACATATCAACCAACATACATTTTTGGGTCAATTTTCATTTTATAGTAAATTTATAGACCCATAGAGAATAAATTCCTTGATATCGCAATAATTTTCAAAAGGCTTAACAGTGGTTAAAAATAAGACATAAGCGTAGAAACACGAAAAAAACTTTTAAAAATATTATTGAATGAGATTATATAGAGTCATACACATCTTATCTTTGTATTATTTTATTTTTCAGACATTTTTGATGAAAACTAATTGATATTAATTTAATAATTTATGAAATTTCAAGAGTACCCCTCCCATGTCTTATAAAATGGAACCCCCTTTCCCCTCACGTACACACATCACGAGACATTTTTTTCAAACAATATGTGAAAAATTCAATTCAATAAATACATCCCCACTTTACAGGGGTCAAATTAGGAATAATATAAACTTTAGAGGGATTAATGTTAAAAAAGAAAATGTGGTTGTCTAAATAAGATGTATAGATTTTAACTGAATGTTTTAGTTTTATTTATTATTATAATTATGTCAATTATTATTAAAACATGATGAAATAATAACAAAATTATCTTAAATATACTGATATATTTTTGTGTTAGTGGTATAATCTATAACCTTATTCTCTTCCATAAAACATAAAATTAATCTGTTATTCATGTGTACGATGGACTGCCGCCTCACGAACTGATGTAATTTTATTCCATAACTACCTCTTAAAAATGGTTATAATGGTTAATTTAATGTATATATATTATTAATGACATAATTATAATTTTATTAAAATAATATATCATATATTTTCATACATTTCCATTGAAAAATGATAATGTGATTCATGAATACGTGTTGATTACCTCCTCCATAAGCGATGTGATTTGTTTTTCATAACCACATTACATTCATACTATATGTAATTTTTTTTAAATAAATAATATTATATTTATAATATAATAATAACATCATAATGGTATAATGATACTTACCTTCTTTCAATCATTCAATTTGAAAAATTAAAATGTTATTCATGCTTATGTATGACCAACCATCTCTATGATTGTAACATAGTTAATTTTTCATAACCATATTTCATGGTTGGTATAAATGGAAATTTTTTTTATATAAATGATAAATATTCCATTATTATTATTCAAGAGATGATGTAATAATGACCATTATGTGTATAGTCATAATACAGAAGTCATTTTGGACATATATAAGTCAAATATCATCAAAACATATATCTTGAATCTAATTGATTATGTAATTTTATATAAAATGATAATAAATAAAATAATAGGAATAATAAATTCAGAAAAAGTTACTAACTATGTTAATAATTAATATATGTTTTTTATTCATGAAGATAAAGAATGTATATGATGAGTCGAACTCGAGGCAGGTGACAAATTACATTTAAAACCAGATTTTCAATGATTCCAAGAATTAATTTATAATTATTTAACATCCATGTAAATATAATGAAAATTATTTTATGGATATATTTAAATAAAAATTAGTTTATTATAAATGATTTTTCTTTACTTTTTTACTTTCATTCAATGTTTTCAGAGGAAATATTTTTACATATTTTATACAAAATGTTTTGAAATAAGAAAAAAGTGATCTATTTTACTATATATAGTTTAATTTATTTTTTCACTATCATAACCATTAGTTTATACTTGGATCCTTTTACAATATTTCATTTTTTATTCAGAAGAATCTCATTCCCTTTTTTATGAGTATTTTTAGATTGAGTTTTAAATGGAAAAGATATTTCATTATCTGGACAATTTTTTTTATTATGGGTGAAAAAATATTTTTATTCACAATTTTATGTGTTATGATTGTGTTATAGTTTTTGGGAATTGTTTATGATGAAAATTTTGTCCATTATAAATCAATGACAATTGGTTTTATTATAATAAAAATATTAGTGGTTTCATTATAAACCAAGAAAATTTCTTTTTTTATAAACTATGGATGAGTGGTTTGGATATAAACTAATAATGCATTATCCAAATATAGCTCTCTAATGAATTGGATATTTTTAATAGTAATTTTAATCTTTAAATAAAAATAATGTCTTGTTTTACCTACTTGATTAATCTTTTCTTGTTATATGTTTTTATGTAAATTTTAGGATTCTATATGGTAATATATTGAGCTACTGTTTAAAGGAAAGTATGTACTAATTGTTATGACGGAATTGTATAACGTTAAATGAAATTGATTTCATAAGTTTAAAATATTGAAAAGTATCCTTTTTGAGTATCATTTTTTACTTTAATATTTATTATGTTATGTTTTCAAAAATAATTGGGAAGAGAAGATTATTTCTTGGGAAAGAAAATTTTTAATTTTGAGCTGAGTATTTAAATTTTAAAAGTAAATATTTTATGAGTATACATGGACTAATAAAGATAGTTATTATTTTATATGTCAGTAATTAGTTTTTTATGGTCATACAGGGTTTTAAAAATTTTTAGATATGGTTTAAGGATGAATAGGAACAATAATGAAGATATAAGAAGAAAAATAAAATGGGTATTATGAAAATTAATGCATACATAAAGACATGGGTTTTTTTGTAAGTGTTTTTCCTATTTAAATAAAAATTTAAATATAAATTTTTCTGGGGAATAAAAGTTATTGAATATTTCCTTTTGATGTTGTATATTTTGGATTGTTGAATTTGGGTGACATTTATTTGTATCAAATAAAAAAATATAAATTTTATGTTTTTAACACCATATTCGGAAATATGGGTACTGGGATTTTACATGTAGAGTCTTTAAAAATACATAAATTCCATGTCAATGAAATTTGGTGTGGAAGATATAATAAAAGATCCTTGAAATAATTTTTTTAATATTTTAATATAAATTTTAAACCCACTTAATACAAAAAGATAATAAAAAATTCTTTTAAAAATTAGGACAATGGAAAATGAAGGTCAATTGATATAAAAAATAATTTGTTTACCAATTATTTTTTAGAAAAATTGTGAAAAATGAATATTTATAATTTTATTAAAAAGTTCTTAATTGGAGAGGATTAGAATTATAACCACTACCACCAAATTTATATGAAAGAATGAAAACCATAAAAGAAAATATATTTTACATGAACATGTAATTACATAGAAAATATGGTGGTAAAGAAATATATTTTGATCATAGGATACAGGAAAATAATATTTTAAACCCATTGTAAAAGTTGAATAATTGTTACCTAAGAAGATATGTTGAGTCAAGAAGGCCTCAAACCATTAATACCCCTTAGCTAAATATTCTCCAACATTCTATATAACAATAATTAAAATATTAATAACCTATTTGAAAACCTTATTAATACCTATAAACTTATATAAAATTCATTTAAAATATTATTGAACAATTATAATAGTTAGTTATTTTTTATTTTCATCATCTGATGTTAGTATCTTCAAATGTACAATTAATACTAGTTTCCTAATTACACAGTCAATTATTTTTTATATATTAATCTTTAATAATTTTGATATCATAGTAGGGTTTTAATATATGTTTTATGCTGATTGATAATTTTTTAATTTCATTTCCTAATAATTTAAGTAATGATATTTGACGACAAAGTTGGTCATGATCTTGATTTAGAAATTTTTAATGAAGAGAAGGGTGGTAAAACAATAACAAGTTAAATATTAATATTGAAATTAAATAACTTAAAAAATTATTTATTATTATTGTCTAATAACATAATTAGTTAAGTTTCTATAGACACACACGATACAAATTTTTATTATTGTTCATGTAGGTGCGTAAAATGACTAAGAAAAGAATAAACTATAATATATGGGTGACTATGGTTGGGAAAGTGATTCTTTTAGTGTAATATCAATATTTATGACTTATCATGATTATTTATAAATTTTTAATAGAATTAATAATATTTTAAAAAATGTTTATAATGAAGAAATAACTATATGAAAAATGAAATATATCAATTTCATAGATGTGGTAGTCTATGTGTACGCACCGATGAGATGTTCATTTATATAAAATACATGAAAAATAGTGAATTATTAATAATTTAAGAAACTTTATATTGTTGTGAATATAATATAATTCCATTAAATACCCTCTTTTAAAATATACATGAAATTCAATGATGAAAAATCAATCATTTCATTCATACAGGCGATAGGCCACACAAATGCATGAAAACATTTTATGTTTTCTAAAGAAAAATGGAAAAGGTGGATAATGATAAATATCTAAAAATAGTAAAATAAATTATAAAAAAATAATAATTATTTCATTATATAATAATGGTAAAATTGTATTTTCAAGAGAAATATTGAAGTGAAATGTGGATAGAAAAGGATTAGTACCCACATTGAGAACCCGAGGTTTCTATTAAAGAAAAACTTATAAATAGAGGATTAATGGATTTTAGTTTGATAATTGGGATTCAAAAAGTGCTAGAGATATATTTTAAATAGGAATTATAATTTTTTAGTTTTCTTGAATGGGATGTGGAAGGCTCCTTTTATAAGTGGATAAATTGAATCTTTTATAAATATAACCTCTTAATATAAAATAAACACATGTTTCACATTGAATTTGGAATTAAAAGTGGAACATAATGTATATGAGATAAATTTTGGTTGATAAAATCCTCAAAAACACATTTACAGACATGTTTTTAACATACCACCTCTTTTACTCAATGATCTTTTTTCTTCACTTTTTCCATATTGAGTTTTTATCATGGAAATAAACTTTTAAATATGTAATTTTCTATTAATTAAGAAAACTAAAACATGCCATAATTAATAATTAAAAATCATTTATTTAAAATATGGAATAAATCTTATCATGTAAAATATTTTGTTTCATAAAAATTAATTTTAATATAAGCACACATATTGTGTAAAAATTATTTTTAGAAAAATGTTACTTTTAAACCTAAAAATTTATGTTTAATAAAAATTTATCAATATTTTGTATTCCCATAAAAATAATTAGGTTTTTATAGAACTAAGAGTTAAATATATTTTAAATCAATCAAAAATTGAATTTCATCTTAAGGAAACTTAATTAAAATAGAAAGATGAAAAACATATTTTATTAGGATAAATGACTGCTTAAGTTTTTAAAATGTGAAACACGAGTTTTATAAATTTGGCATAGTATTTTTAAAAGAATAATTTTACTATTTAAATATTTTTATAGACCTGAATAATTTTTATATGTTTTTAAGTAATGCATACCTTTTGATATAGTCATTAGTGCTACAATTTGATTTAAAACAATTTTTTTTTTGAATATTCACAAAGGAAATAAATTATATTAAAAAAACCAAAAAATTTACCCATAGTAAATATTTCCATTATAAATAAAAAAAATAATTTGGTCAAAATAAAATAATAAAATAATAAAATTTAAATATAAAATAAAAATGTAAAAAATACAATGAAAACTGTTTTCATATGAAAATAACTTTATAATAATTAAACTGTTCTTATTGTTGTTTTATATTAGCTACTAATTACATTAGTCATATTATTTGTATCCAAAATCTATTTCATATATAATAAACTTTTATTCATAAAAGAATGAATATAAAAATATATTTTTAGAGAGAAAATATATTTTTAGTATAAAATGGATTAGCCACATCAATTTATTTTTTTCAATGAATTGTTGTTAAAAATGAATTTTATTTTCATTAAATGTCAAAATGTAAAATAATTTATTACATTGATATTGAAATATTTATTCCATATTAATTTATACTTACATAGACTCTCAACATCTTAGTGTAAGGCCAAAGCCTAAGACATCTTCTCAAAGCCATTATGGGTTGTTCTTCAACTAGCATGGATTTCAAGAAAATTTATATTATTTTGAACTTATATCACGTATGAATTAACATATAACATACCTATATGAGTTTATATTGGGATTGTTCTATCGAAAAACCTATTAAAACCACCTCATTTTCTAAGCTCATATAGGTAAGTCTCATAAGGAAGACTTATACTACTCGATGTCATAAATTGTCATTTACATATAGTTTTCATTTTTTGGTTACTTACAATTATACAAAATAATATAATATATATTTTTTAATAGTTATAGTAAATAATTTTATTTTAAATTAAGATGATTTTGTATTTGTTTTATGTTTAATGTGATGTAAGGTATTAATAATATCATTTATCTTAAAAGAAAAATTAGTACTAAATTCTAAGAACATTAGAGTACAACATCACATAACATAGAGTTCCCTTGAAATATTTAAGGACAATTATAGTAGACATAAAATGTGGCTCTTTTTGGTTGCTCAGATATCAAGAATAAATACTCATATCACAGTCAAGATTTTACCCACCAATATATATCTATTATTTAAAACATTTTCTTGATCATTAATATTATTCCAAAATACCCAATTTGTTAAAATGAAATTTATTTTGTTGGGTCTTGGAACAAGGTCCCATATAGTATTCTTTTAGATCATATTTACCTTATAATCATTTAGATCAAACTAGTCATTATATTTAATGGCCTTTTCCATAAATTTTAATTTAAAACTGAGAGATTAGTGAGGTCTGATTTTAAAAACATAAACTATCTTTTTGATGGCCCTTCCTTTTATTCCTCAAATCTCATTATTCTTTTAGTTTGTACCTATATAGATTTTTGTCCCTTTACATTCTCTTACTTTACATACTTCCCCATCCTATGATACATTTTTTCTCACTCTTAACAACCACTTTTTCATTATCATTTTGGCTAGAATTCAAATCAACTGCTTTTGGGTTTACCTCAATATGTTTTTCACTGTCCTCCTCAGTTCTTTTTTCAAGCTATATTCAATAAAAAAATTTAAGAAAATTATACATATAAAAAATTATTTTTGGGTTATTTTTCATTTATTTTAACATTATAAAACTAAAACCCAATGTGAAGTCTTTTATTTTGGCATCGATATGATCTTTTATATGACTGGTACCCTAGAAAGCTATATTCCTTAGATCTTTCACCAAAATTGTGATGATTTTATTGTTTAATTTTTATGTGGAAAGGGACACAAAAAACAATGAAATAACCCAATATAGGGTTGCTTTTATACCAAATTTCATATGATGTTAGATTTAGTTTGAAAAAAAACAATGATTTTGAATGTGCATAGTAGTGCATGCTGTAGCTCTTAAAAACAACATTGATCTATAAAATTTAGTAAGAACTATTCTTATTATTTCTACAAGACTCTTTTTTACTATATCACCAACCCTATATGATTTAGGTTTGTAAGGAGTTCTATATTATTTTTTAATCACATCATTTATAAGATTATATTAAAATTAATTTCAATAATATTCTTACCAATTATTAGTTCTCAATTTATTGATAAAATTTCAATGATATATTTTAATTTATATTTTGAAAATATTTAAAACTCCAAATATATGTGATTTTTTCCACATAATTATCACATTTTCATTCTTTTATAATCAGCATTGAATGTGTTAAAATACAAGTCACCAGTTGTAGATTTGGGTCACATGGGACCATAAACAAATGCGTGAATTAACTCTAGGTACCTTGTTGATTGTGTCAGCACTCTTTTGTGATTTTATTTAAATAAATTACCATTTTTAATAGGTGGTAAAATATATATATATATCACGGATTAATTGCTGATGATACCTCAAAAAAATATATTTAGTGATTTTAATTTAATTATTTTAGACTATATTTAAAATTTTTATAAACCAAAGGTTATTCTATTCTATTCCACTAAGTTATCAGGAGTTTATAGGACCCATAATCTAAAATAAGTACCCATTGGTTTATTCTCCAGTTATGATGTTTTTTTCAACATAATTATTTTAATTAATTAGTATTTTTTTTGAATATTACCTTGTATCCTTAATAAGAACGTTTACAAAAACTCAATATATAAATTTTTAGCCCATCAAGAAATTAAACAGCTTTTCATAAGATATTAAAATGTGTCTTATTTTCAATGAGCTATCATTTATAATTTTTACCACACCATGAAAATTTAATTTTATATGTTTTAAATTTTTTTCCATAGTCATGTGTAATGAGAATACACTTTAAGGTATCCATGTCTTACTCATATTTCTATATTTAAGAGAAACATGAAAAATTAATGAATTTTATGTATTTCTAATGTTTGATGTATTGTTTTATTTTAAAATTTTTTCCTTCACATCTAGAATCATGGTCAAACACTATTAATTACGGTTACCTTAGTGGTATCATATTCCAAAAATTTCCTCAGTCCCATCATACCTATTCTAAATAGATACACAAGTTATCCTCCCATATCTAACTAGCTTCATCCCAGATATATCATCCATACTTTTAATGTATCTATACATTATTTTTACTTTATACAGTTACATGGAAGGTGGATATTAAAATAAAAAACATAGTCTTTGTTCCCATAATAACTAGAACACCAAAAACAACCGATATTTCCAGTTCATTTAGGAAATTTTTGAGCTTGTCCATGTCAACATATTTTTTCCAATAGAATCATCCATTATTGGTTTGATTGTGTTGAGAATCTGATTCTCATGATATTTATAAACTCTATTTTATAAATAAGTGTTATTATATAGAATTTTTTCAACCTAGGTGTAATGTATAGATGTAGACTCTTTCAAACCAACCCCTAGAGACAATGAGCTAAATGGTCTCAAGCACGCCTCCTTGTACGCGATAGGTTTCCAACTGGTATCAAAGGTATATGATGGTATATTGGGGATACTATAACCTCATATAAGTGTGAAAAAATGGAAAAAATGATCAAATATACAACAATATAAATAGACACCATGATAATTGGACCAGTATCCTGCCACCAGAGAAGCATATATAAAGAGATAGAAAATCGAAAATGAAGACATAATAATAAACTAAAGAAGAATAAATAACCAAGAAACTATTATAATATCAAAATCCAATAGTATAATTCATATAAAATGTTTTTTAATAATGATGATATACAAAAGGGTAAACATGTTATAGGCATACAAAACATGCTATAGTAAAATACAAAAAAATATGTCTACTCCACTTCCATCCTAAGCATATGCTCGGTCATGTACTCCAATCCTCCATGATATAAGTAAAATGAATCATAAATATATAGTAGGGAGCATTCCCTTATCATTTTTTGTAGACACGTTATCTACTATGTTACCAAATGTGTCTCAAGTGGGGTGTGTGATAAAATCCCAGTAGGCCACCACCGACGATGTTAATAAATAAGAATTCACGTGTACAAAAAAATATCATTGTGTAGGTATGAAGAATAATAACAAATCTGAATGAATAAATACTAGTCGACTCTGGTACCTACAGGATAACTAGATAGTTTATATTTCCTTGATGTAAGCTAAGATAAGAGGCTGATAATTGACCATATATATAGTAATAATGTAAATAAGGTATATTTTTATACTGAATACACTTGTTTGAATTATGTACATGAGGACATATGTAGGCATATACAAGGATACTAGGCTCTAGATGGACCTAGGGCGTATGTCAAGCATCTATAACTAGTCTAATGATACTATAAGACCAAGAAAAGTGTACATTACCTGAATATCATGGTAAATGTAGAGAATCATGGCCAAAAACTGATACAGGTGGGGTGAGATATCATGGCCAACTCAAAAACCAAGGGAATGTATAGGATCATTCCCATAATCTAGATTTAATTTTAATAGTGAGAGTCGTCAAGATCAAAACCCTATACAAGGGAGAGTGAAAAATCATTCTAAACAAGTCCCTCAACAAAAATTCTAAATCCAATATCAATGACATAACCTTAATAATAATAATAATATCATGAAGTATCACCTTTATTTCATCCATAAACATTTTCTATAAATACCCAAGGGTGTGAATTTGATATAATTTTACATTTAGAATTATATATCATGAGGTGTGGCCTTTACACCCATTCCATCCATTAGAAACAATAAATTTAATTCATCAGGTCATTCCAATTCATAACCAAGGCCAATTCAAACACCTAGAAGGTGGTATGGTCTATTGAAAATCAATATAAAGGTGGTAAATTCCATTCAAAACCAAGAAAAAATCTTACGTGGTGTTTTAGACCATTAAAATTTTACTTAATATAGAGAATTACATTTGAAACTCCCAAAGGGGTGGATATGGTTGAGGTCGACATCCCCTAACAACAAGGGATGTCTTCAAGGGTGTATAAAAACAAGTGTATAATTATTTAGAAAATAAGAACAAAAATTAAGGAACATGTGACAATGGTTAGCATGCATTACAATGGAATATCTATGAAATCAACTCATGTTTTATAGAAAATAACTAGACCATCTAACTTAATGTCCCAGATGAGTCTTCATCCAATATCATCTTAATATTTAAATTAGATTGAAAGAGATTGGAGAAACAATTCACCACCCTAAAAATAGGGCAAGTGAGGTTTCACCAAAATAGCACAAGAGATGGTACAAGAAACTAAAATAGTATGAAATAATATTTAAGTACATAATGATATGGATTGAACATGGACATCGATGTTATATTTGGAGTTTGTATGAGAAAATGACATCACATTCTACCTAAGTGAGAGGGAGAGCTCTCACGGGGTGAGTGGATGGTTGTTCATTAGCTGAATGTTAGAAGACAGAAAGATGTGTTAAGGTTTTAATTTCAATGAGGGAAAACGTTTTATCTCACCCAAAAAAATTGGGGTATACGGTTTGGCTTCTTGATTTGGCCCACCATTGCACTACCCATCCGACCTCCACTATTTAAGGAGGGATCATCCACATTCTAGGCACATGAGTTTCCTAATCATGCACAATCCATGAAAATATCAATGTACCAAATCCATATACAACCAACACATTATTTCTCTTAGAATCACACAGTTGTATAGAAACCGTGCACCCACATCTCTCTTCTGAAGTTCCCCGAATAGCTAGGGATACCTTTGGGTTGGGCATAATATTTTCTCTTTATAGTCCAGCCCCGTCATATTCATCAAATTTCAGGGCTTCAGGCTCTAAAAAATTACCTGGAAAACTTGAGACCTCCACGAATCTACTATGTAAATTATTAGGGGCACATTAATGAATTTATATTGAAAAACTATGATCTGAACCCTGGAAAAAATTTAGGTCATTACCACCATCCATACCAAAATAAATTCCTCCCTGAGTTGTCTTTCTAATGGTAAATAGGCATCACCTAAGAAAATATCCAGACACTGAGCTCCTATATCAGTTTCCCACTCCTAAGTCTCATCATTTATATGGTCGTGCTTCCATATAACTCGTACTAATGGTAATAACCCTCCTCAAAGTGTCTCCACACTACGATCAATAGTATGAACTGAATACTCCTTGAAATAAGCATCCATCTCCAACTCAACCACATTATATCAGATCATTAGTGATGGGGATTGATAATACTGATGGTGATAAGATACAAGAAATACATCCTAAATAGACTGGTATCTCTGAGGAAGTGCAATATGATAATCAACTAGTCTAATTAGTTTCAAAACCTCAAAGGGTCCATCAAATTGAGGTGAGAGCTTACCCTGCATCCAAATATTTCAATGACCCGACTTTGGAGAGACTCATGGTAACATCCCAGGTAAATAAAGAATATTACATTTTAATATTTATTAATATTTGTGAACAAAATATTAATATTACTTAAAAGGGAATGCTATGCTCGATGTCGTACCCAATACGGAACAACGAGTTCCTTTGAAATCTTACGTTGCACTCTAATAATAAAATAATATTATTTTAAATGGTAGTTAACGCCTAGCCGTTGTAATGGAGAGAAAGAATAGAACTAACTATAAAAATTATTATATATGTTTGTCAAATATTTTTACTTTTATCTAATAAAACATAAAGGCTTAAAATAAGAAAAGAATTCAAGTTTAGGCATAGATACTCTAAAATTCACTAAAAGGTCGATTTTCACCTTTTAATGGAGAACCCTCTTTAAATATAGTTTTGGTCACTCTTATATATTCATTGGACCAAATAAAATTCTTCTTTAGAATCGGGACATCAAAATTTACTATGTGTAAATTTTTGGTATTTTTCCGATAAAGTTCATTTTTTAATGAATAGTGGAAAATGTTGTATTTTAATTCAAAACATCTATTTAATATAATTTATTTATATGATTAGATTATCATTTTAATTGGTTTTAAAGTTCAATTAGAATACATTTTTACCATTTAATCCAATGGTGGTCATTGGAATTAATTTCACATTGAAAGTGGACTTAAACTAGTGTCAATCTTTTGATATATATTGTTTTATAAAAACACGCAATTTGTTTTGACAACAGGAATTAATTATTAAATTAATTAATGAAACTTATATGTTTTGAATTTTTTAATATAGAAATAATTTTTGAATTTGGAATATCAAATATAGCTTAGGGTGAATATTTGGTATTTTTCTGAAAAACTTCAATTTTTGATGAATAGTCAAACCACTAACTGGTAGTTAAAAACTCATTTTCATTTAAATTAAACATTACCACTTTTGCGAATTGAATTTCAAAAACTCGACATACATGGTTGTAATTAGGATGTAAAATGTGGTTCAATGGGATTACAATAATTTTTCGCTGAATTGTAACTTTTATGTTTTATTAATCGCGATTAGAGGTAATTAGTGTAATTTAAGGTAAAAATAATGTTTTAATAATATGAAATGTACTTGACACATGTAATACCCTTATTGTATGTGTAATTTCCGACCAATACAATCCATGGGTCAACTTGGGGACCCCATGGATCTACTTGGGAAAGAAAATAACATTAATAAATTTTTATTTAAAGTTAAAATAAAAATGCCACAAAACATGTATTGTTTTACTAAAACAATATTTAAATGGGGTTATAAAAGTAATATTTTTGACTATAAATATTCATTATAAATCTAAAAGGATTTCATACATCATGATATTTTTTTTATAATTTTTAGAAATTAAATAAATTAAATTATTTATGACACCATGATGATGCATCGATTACCTCATTATTTAACGATTTAAATAAAATGAAAAGATAATGTAAAATCTAAGACCTAAACTTTTCAAAAACCTATTGGATGAGTGGATTTAGAAACCTAATTACCTTATACTAGAAATATATATTTTTGGGACCTTTGATATATGAAAATAATTTTATAATAAAGTAACTTTTCAAGTCTTTCCAAGAGTGCCCCTCCCCCCTCTTATAAAAGGCCCCCACCTATACCACCTTACCCACACCTATCAAGCCATTGGATCAGCCAATATCTTCTCATTTTATCTCTCCATACATATCTCCTCATCCTAGAAGACTTCCCTTTGGCATAAATCTCTTCAAGAAACCCTTTTGGTTCAAACCAAGAGGAGTTACATGATTTAATGGTAATGTTTTCACTTGTGTTATTTTGTTTTATTTTGCTTCTCCAACCCCCTAAACACTTTGTATTCCTTTATTTTGAAACAAAAAAAGTATCCTCAATATACTAGTATGTTTTTATAAGAATTATTCGAGCTACACTTACACACACCTTCATCTAATGGTTAAAGAACATACTGTTTTTATGGATGGCGAATTACTACCTGACGAAACGATGGTTGTTCAATATTCTCTTAACACCATTAATGGTGGCCATTATGATATCACGATATTTTATATATTATATATATTGTATTTATGTTTTCTATATGCTTCTGTATTTTATATTTAAATCATACCTTTATGCTTTGCAAGTTTTGCAAATGCGATAATTTCATACGAGGTAGTGTGGACTACCGCCCACTCAAGTGATATGACTCGTTCATTAAATACATATAATGTATAAAGAATGAAATTAATGAACATATGTGACCTATATAACATATATATTATACTGGATTTATAATGTATATATATCTCATTTATTTTTAATTCCATTAATATGAAAAAGAAATGAAAGTAGCGTTCATGCGTACGTACGACCAACCGTCTCCATGAACGATGCATTTCATTTAATTTTATCTCAAAATGACATGGAAGAGTATAAAATGAATATTTACTAGTTATATATGATATTTAAATCATTAATACTATTCTGGAGATGATTTACTTATAAATAAACGGACAATCATTTTTAAACAAGTTCATTTTTGACTCGTGTACCGAACATCGACAAAAAATGTCTGATATGAACTCACATTATTAACCAATTATTATAAAATTATAATATGTGATATTAACTGAATAATAATGATTAAATGATTTGCTTAAGCAATTATAATTTTATCAAAGTTTATTATTCAGGAATATAAAAAAATGAACAAGACAAGTTAGACTTGAGGTAAGGGACCCTACCTCTCTCTTTCTTTTCAAGTACTCTCTTTTATGTCATTCCTTTTATGATCCATGTTATTATGTTGGAAGATGTTATTTTATATTCATAACACTGTCATTTTTATTTTAATATGATGATATAACCTCTCTTTCTCTCATCAATTCTTTTTAAGAATGTTTAAGTGGAGCCGTTAGGCTGCTGAATTTTTGTAAGGGATCCTACCTCTATCTTTCTTTTTAAGTACTCTCTTTTATGTAATTTCTTTTAATCACATATTTCTTATGTTTGGGGATGTTATTTTATATTCCTAATTCTGTAATTTTTATGTTCATATTATGAGAGACCCTATTTGATCTCATAAATCCCTTTTTTGAAGTTTTAAGTGGCGCTGTTAGGTTGCCGAGTTTTCATAAGGTATTTTTCATCTCACTTTTTTTCCCGTGATATTTATGCTACATTTTCCACCATTTCATTTGATTGGTGTATTTACCTCACATTATTCTACTCTCTATGTAATATAATTTCATTTATGAGTATTTACATCAATTTTGTATAGTTCTTCTTTCATGGGGTGTACATTTCAATGGTTTCCCAAATCGGTAAGGGAACCTTTCACCCTCCTTTTTTTAAAAGGATTCTTTTGTTATATCTGTTAATTTACATCCTATTATGTAGGGATATGTTCTTATATATCCTTATTGATATAAAATTTATTTATAAGTGATTAGATACCTTTTTTGTCTCATCAACTCATTTTCTGTATTTTAAAGTGACGCTATTAGGCTGTCGAAAGTTTACAAGGGATCTTCTTAACCAAATTTCGATTTCATTGGGTTCAACTTGTAGTTATTGAATTTGTAATCCTATGAATATGTGTGAATGACCCTTGATTGTTTTACACTTAATATCCACTTATATTCGGTGTATTTATATTTTCAACACATAATTGTGAGATTGATTGATCCTTAATTTAAGGATACCTTCTTTATAAGGGATTTCATCTCATTTTACATTTCTATTGAGACTTCATTGTAGTTATGAATCAATTCACTCTTATATGGTGCATAAAATGTCCTTTGGCATACTATATCATGAATCCCTTTATTCTAATGATATTATAAAGTTCTGATTAAATGTTATTCCCCAATTATTTGTATTCAAGTGGCTCTCATTTTGTTAAAAAACTCTATAACTAATATATCGTTTTAAATATTTTAATGATTTATTAATATAAATATTTCTCATTAATATCCATGTTTTCAAAATGGTTTTAAGGATTTATTTATATGGATATTAATGGTTTAAAATGTTTAAAGCTTCAAAGTGGTATGGGAAACTTGGATAAAAAATCTCTTTATTAAATGTTTTAAATGGTTATGAACATGGTTTTGATAATGGATTTGTTATATAAATATATTTAGGTGATATCTTGTGATTGAAATATGGAAATTTTTTATTTCCATTATTTTCATTTTGTGTATTATGATTTTGTAATGGTACTTGGAAATTTGACGTTTGGTTACATGATAAACAATATGACGGGTGGTTCCGTGAATACAAGGACAGGTGGTTACGTTATAACCTCCAATGCATTGGGTATGGAAGTCAGCCGTATGGCTATTACATTTAGTGATATGTGTGGAAGTTGACCATATGGTTATTACAGTTACGTATGTTTATGTCCCAAGTTATCTTTATATGTTATTTGTTCTTTATATTGGTTTTATGGTAATCTTTTGGTTACAAAAGGGTAAGTAATGATCTTTTATTCAGTGAAGAGTATTTACTACTTCTTAAAGGTGAAAAGTGTTACTTTGATAAATTATTCATGGTTTACTTGATTTTTTAAAAAACTAACAGTTTTCATTATTTGTGTATCCCTTACTGAGCTTTTTATGCTCATCCCAGGTTTTTTCTGAAATGTTTTTCACAGGAAATAATGTGGAATAGGGTCAAGGATGGGATCAAGGAAAGACATGCTATCTAAAACATGTAACTAGACATGTTTCTTTTTAGGAGTTTTTATTTTATGGAAACATAGTATAAGTGTCTACTTTGTAATCTTTTGAGATGTAATAGTTATGTCCTAATTCTGTAAAACTCTAAACCTGAAAAGATCCTCAATGTGAATTATTCATTTAATTCATGATTATGTAATTTTATAAGGCCGGGTCCTTATACTCACAATTATACTATATCTCCAACCATGAACTCAAGATTTTATTGGTCTCGATTATCATACTAGAAATTTCAAGTAGGATCTTTCAACATTAACTTTCTAATAAAATAGACCTCCTCTAAAGTCTCTTAGATGATATTTGTTCCAATAAAATCTACCTCCCATGCCTTTAGCTAGCTCTGAGTTGATCTACATGGTTGACCATATATGTCATTGTATAGCACCATATCGATTGTAGACTGAAAGTTATTGTTATAAGAAAACTCAAAAAGGATAATGTGTTTCTTTAAAGAGAACCAAAATTCAAGGACACGTGCACAAAACATGTCCTCAAACACTTGAATCATACACTCTATTTTTCCATCAGTCATAGGATGAATGACTATGCTTAGAATAACCTGTACATAGAAGGAATTATGTAACCCTTTCTAGAATTGAGATGTGAATAGATAATCCCTTTCATATTGAATAGATCATGGAGCTCCATGAAAATGTATGGCCTCTCAAATGTGTAGACTCCCAAGATCGTCTATAGAAAAGGTCTCAAAACAGGTAATAAGTTCATGAACATCATCAAATAGTCATTGAAAACCCAAAATTTATCATTTCGGTAAGTTGATTGGGGTAAACTAGTCATGAAATATATAGATACATTGTCCCATTTCCACTCATGAATGGATAATGACTATAAAATCCCTTTAGGTTCCTAATTTTGTTTCTTCACCTACTGATAGGTAGAACACTGAGTGATAAATCCATCTATCTCCCATTTTATTCCAGGACACTAAGTGTTGATATGTAAGTCACAATACATCTTGGTTACATAATGATGTAATACCCAAATAGAGGTATGAAATTACCACATCATCTCCTCTCTAATGTTTGCTGGAACCGTTATATTCCCATGAAATAGTATTGTCTCATGCCCAGAAATATTCCAACCAGAAGATGAATCATTATACAAAGAACTTTCCCTCATTAGTATTCACTCATGATCAGAATGATTCCTCATTATCACCCATTCAAGAAGGGTAGGAGTCACTACTAAAATTTGTGTATAGTCTATCCATGATCCTCATGGACATCAACATGTATAAATGAAAACAAATCCATGAGATTCCACTCACCATGGGCCTCCTGAACTTCTTGTGTATAATTCATTTGGATCAGAGCACCGACTAAAACATTACCATTACCAGGTATATAGGAAATCTTGGAATCAAATTATTGTACCTACTCAACCAACATACATTGTATGGCATTGATATAATTCTATGTAAATATGTACTTGAGTCTTTTTGTGATCATTGAAAACCAAAAAATGCTCTCCAATAAATTATTCTATCCAATAGTATAGAGCATGAACTATAACAGCTAGCTCGAGGTCATGTGTCAAGTAATTCCACTCATACGGCTTCAACTGATGAGACATGTATGCTATGACTCACTCATCATACATAATAACGACACAAAAAACAATACATGATGCATCAAAATATAATATATCAATCATTCCTAGACCCAGTTGAATCAAAATCGGTGATGAAATCAAATGACACATAAAATTCTAAAAGGATGCTTCATAATATTCTGATCATATTAGTTTCACACCCTTTTTAGTCAGACCATTAAAATGCGATTATAGGCATGAGAAATATCAGACCAAGTGTTTGTAATATATAGATAACCCCAAGAAATTTTGTATGTCAAAGTCCTTCTTAGGATAATCCATGGAAACTAGAGCTCTCCATTTAAATAGGTCTATTGATACTCCTAACTGTTAGATGATATGACCCAGGAAGTGGACCTTGTCGATCCAAAAGTGGATGTTTTTGATTTTAGTGTAAATCTAGTTCTATATAAGTGTATTCAACGAAATAAATTGTTTTTTGGCCTGTTCTTATAAAGAACATTAATACAGTAATATTATTTCTCCAAAGAATACCATTAATGAATCATGATATGGGTGGAAAACCCAATTCATTTGATCTATAAAAATTTTTTCCACATTCGTGAGATCAAATGGAATAACCAGATAATCATAAAAACTATACCTACTTTAGAAAGACATACGACGTATGTTTGAATATCTAACATATAACTGATGATAGACTGACCTCAAAGAAGTCTTTTAAAACACCCTCACTGCTCGAAGATGTTCAAATAGGTTATCTATTAGAGGTAGTGGATACTGATTTTTAATGAAATATTGTTCATAAATTTCTAATACAAGAAAAGAATAAGGTTACCAACCACCTTATTGAATAAATGACTGGAAACCCCCAATAAGTAGTGATGGGGGTGAATAGAGGTTTTAGCCTCCAGATCCTCCCACCGTTTCTTAAACTCCTGAAGCTCCATCAGTTCTATCCCCTAATGTGGTATAGTCACTGGTGATTCTACTAGAACTAGATCAATGGTGAATTATACCACTCATACTAAAGGTATCGTAGAAAATTAATTAGGGGATACATCCCTGAAAAAATATACCGTAGGATGGAAAACAATGGGTTATAACCCCTAATCATCAAATGAAATATTTTTAATATAGGCTTTCAAACTACCCAACCTCTGATGCTCAGGTCCTAATAGGGTAGCATGCATATCCCATTCTCCCTTATGCACATACCTACCACCCTATGGATATGTAAATGTCCTCCTAAAATAATATCATACAATACAGTCATTATATGGAACTAACATGTCCATCCTGATAATTACATCAAACTCTATCATGTAGACAATGAAAAGATTCCATGCAAATAGATATCTGCCTATCTCAATGGGAGAATCCTTACAACAGTGAACACTCTCAGGTCGGATACATAATGGGGTATCAACCATCATCATGCCTCAAAAGTGTTCTATACCAAGTCCAAGTCTTTCTATGATTACATCAGATAACAAAGAAAGAGATGCACCTGTGTCATATAAAGAAGACACTAAAGTATAGAATACTAGAATAACACCTAAAAAATAGATGTTCTGACACCCTAGGCCTTAAAAAAATGTTTTATCACATTTAACTCTTCTATAAAATGGCCCAAAGTCCCAGAATTACTACCCTGAGAAGACCATCTTCACTGGTGCCAAGAATCATGTGTGCGATTACCTCTACCTTAACCAATACCGCAACCAGTGCATGCAATCATATTCCATCATCAATTCTGTCAAGATACTGCTGACCCCATATAGGAATGTGGTGTAGTTTGAGATCCCTTCTCACTTGGAAATTATGTAAACTTTATTCATAACAGATAAATATTCCCCGTATTAGTACATAATTTTCATTCTATTGGATCACATAAACACTAGGGATTCTTATGTACTGAATTCTTTCACTATTGATATATAAAAAATCTGTCCCTATGATATTCCTAACTATTTATAACACTGTGAGAAACCAAAATGTGATTTTATCATAGACTTTAAAAACCACTAGTAGGTAAAGGTATAAAACCTCCATACTTCCCCCCATCATGTTCCCTCAGATTCTACTGCGTAGTGATACCCAAGAAGACTATCTCAGAAATAGTTTTGAGTCAAAAGGATATCACCTATTATCAAATGGAGTACACATACCCATTCTTGAATTTCCATACATTTATAATATAACATGTATATGGATTAAATATGAAAGACTGTAATTCAGTAAAATGAGAAGAATACTCAATGATAGACATGGATCAATGATGAAGGTTCATATATTCCCTTTCCCAATCATCTCTAAGAGTTTTTGGAAATAAATAATCATAAAAGATCATATGTATGTACACCAATATATTATCTTGATATTGATATTACAAGTTAAAAACATCATACCATCACTTGTAAGAACTGTGACGCATATTAGTTTTGATTTTGACCCATCCAATATAGAGGCATAACCATATCCATTAAAATAGAAAGAATGGCCTCCAACTATGACCCTAGTGCATGTGGTCCACCATCCCCCATAAAGGTGTGAGAATGCCACTACTGGATCTACCTGATCAAATCTGCACTAGTCAGGGATGTTTGAGAGACATCATTCATACTTTTCATCATATGGAAGAAACCCTCTCAAAACAATTATTCAGTTTTCATATTAGAAACAACAAGTGGTGCAATATGTTGCACTATAGGAGGAATCAATGGACGCTCAGGGAGAACCACCTCTAGTGCATGATCACTACTACCTTTATATTGTACGAATCAAGGCCATTATGGTAGAATGATTCTAAAATTCCAAACGTGTGAATCATAAGAGAAAGTAATAGGTGAATGATTTATAGATAGAAAACTAGGAAAGGTACAAAAATCTCCTATTAAAATATTTAACTTCTCTTAATTCTCGAAAATCCAGGTCTTGGTGAGTAGGAAAACCATAATAGGCCATAATAAAATAAGTGACTCTAAAATACCCACTATTAATTTTGGGGTTAGGGCCAGGTCTGATATCATACGATGGATGCCCTGATGTATAGAGTGTTAGTTGGAATGTTTATTGGAAAATACACTTTATCTTGAAATTGAAATATCATTTACCAGTAATCTTTTTAAATTTCATTTAGTTTGAAATCTATTTTTTTTAATTTATATATCATGGTACTAGACCAGTAGGTCCAAAACCTATAATATGGTATAATTGGATAATTAAGGTTTCATCCCCAATTTATTTGGGAAAACACAATTTAGATTGATATAGGAACTTTAATTAATCAAATTATATTATAACTATAATAAATGTTAGCATATAAGAATATATGATAATCAGACACTAATTATATACAGTAGAAAAATTCTCACAGAAAATAGATATGGCCTGGAAGAATGCATGGAATATTTTTACAAATGTGACTATAATGATGCATGAAATGTCAAACCCTCCTTTCATCGGGAAAAGGAGAAATAAATATCATTGTAATAATACCAATAAAAGTATAATCACTTAAAATTTGAGTCACTAAATATTGAATTCACACAACCCTAACAAGAGAAAACAAAAAAAAAAGAACAACCCTTCCCATGTAATTTGGCTTTCCCCTATATGTGGGTTAACTACTCCCAGAAACCATCTCCTTACTAAATTTTATTTTCTCCTAGTATCTTATTTATACCCAAACAGTAATAAAAAAGAAAAAAAGAGTCTCTAACACCCCTTTGTAACATCTCGACCCAAATTCATTCAAACTGGGGCCCTGATCTAGTGGGTCACATGCCCTTAAGATTTCCTCCACATACACCATAATTTTCCAACCATTAATAAGGGTCTAATTTTCTATAGTGGGGAGACAATACCCCCATATCAGAGTAAAAACAGATAAAATAAATGATCATAAAATAATAGAAAGTTACACCATAACAATGGGATAATTAAACCATCATAGTAAAGGTATATATAAATAGATAGGACAATAAAAATGATTCAAAAATAATAAACTATGGAAATGTAAATATCCAAGAAACTACAATAATACCAAAATATAACAAGATGAGTAATATAAATTGATTTAATGGCATGTTGATATACAAAGGGGGGAAAAGATGACATACATATAAAATATGCTACCAAAAATACAAAAAATACAAAATGATGCTCCACTTACATCATGAGAAAATGTGCAGTCCTCTTCTAATATGCTCCATGATATAAGTAAAATTAATCAAACATCTAGTGTGGGAAATTTTATCTTATCAATGCATAAAAACAAGTAATCTACTTGGGTACCAAAGGCGGCCCGAGTAGAGTGTGAGATATAATCCTAGTAGGCCACCACTAATGATTTATCGAAATAATATAGCCTATGTATATAGAAATAGTAGTGTGCATTTATAAATAATAATAAAAAAGCTGAATAAATAAATACCATCCGAATAGGTTTCCTACATGACATTCAACTGGATCTACCTGCTTTAGCATATATTGAGAAAAGAGTCTGATCAATAACCATATATATAGTAATATACACAGATATATATAGTATAGTTATATAGTGTATACACCTATATTATCTATTAATGTGAGGATGTAAGTAGGCATAAACATGAATACTATGTGATAGTAGGACCTGGGGTGTAAGTCAAGAATCAATAATTACTCTAAAGAGCCTATGGACCCAATAAAGTGGTACATTCTCTAAATTTATTGGTGAATGTGAGATATAATGCTCAATAATCTAGATAGGTGGGGTGATACGTCATTCCCAACACCTAAAACAAGGGAACATGGAGTGTCATGCCCATCATCTATATGAAATTATAATAGTTAGAGTCATCATGATCAATACCCAATGAAATGGAGAGTGAAACATCATGCTCAACAGGTCCCTTAACCATCATTCCATATCCAATATCAATGGCCGGGCCATAATAATAATAATAATAATAATAATAATAATAGTAATAATAATAATAATAATATCATGATGGATCACCATTAGTGTATCGATAAACATTTAGTACAATTTTATAGGGGTGAAAATTTGAAATAATTTCACATTCAGAATTATCTTATTTGAGGCATGGACTTTCCACACATTCCATTATTTATAAAAAAAGAAATTAATTAATAACATCATGAAAATTCATAACCAAGTTCATGTAGAATACTTATATGTTTTCAAGGTTTACTGAACAACTATATAAAGAATGGAAGTTCCATTTCAAATCAAAGAAAAACACTTAGAAGGTGTTGTGGTCCATTAAAAAATTACTTAAGAGAGGGTATTACATTCAACACACCTAAATGTATTGATATGTTTGAGGTTAGTATCCCATAAATACACAAAAAAGATTAATGAAAGTAAAAATCATGTATATAATTATTTATAAAATAAAAACCCAATGTAAGAAAACACTCTCGAATTGATGGCATGGGACACAACAATCGATTTATAAAATAAACCTTATTTTTAGAGAAAACATCTATAAAACCTACCTTAGGTACATAGATGATTTCTCATCTATTATTGGCTTCATATTTGAATATGATAAGAATAAATTGAAGAAACAGCCTAATTACCTAAAAATAGGGTTAATGAGTTTGCACCAAAATATCACAAGAGATGGGAAGAGAAATTGAAAAAGGATGTAAGAGGATTAGAGTACTTACCAATGTGGATATAAGATGACAAATTACATTTAATTTGGTGTATGGGAGAGAAAATGAAATCAAATCATAGCAATGGGAGTGGGATAACTCTCACAACTACGGGGGGGGGGGGGGGGGTGTTCATTCGCAAGAAATGAGAAGAGAAAAATGTGTGTTAAGTTTTTAATTTCATTAAGGGAGAAGTTTAAATTTCAACCAAAAAATGGGGGAACATTATTTGGCCACATGGTTTATCCAAAATGTACACAAACCATTTTTTTCCACAGCCTATAGGGGGACACTACATGGACTTGGTGCACCGTTTTCCAAAATATGAACAAGACATTCAAATATCACTATCCATATCCCTTTGAAACATATGTGGTCATTCACCTAAACATGTATGGATGTAGAAAACCCATTTACCCCCCATACTACCTTCTAAACTTCCTCACACAATTAAGGAACCCATGATGGCTAGACGGTAAGGTTTCTCTTAGTAGTACGACCTAGTATGCTTCTTCAAATTCTGGGGCTTTGGGATCTAAAAAAGACTCAGACACCCTCATGAACTCCATGGATCCATTAAGTAACAATATAAGGTCCACATAAATTAATTTAAATTGATAAACTATGATCCATAAAATTGAGAAATGTATGGTCGTTACACTAGGTTTTCCCACTTGAGAACTTATAACATTAATTATTATTTGAGACAGATTTAACATTTTTAGAATCTAGTTTTGATTATTTTACCTGAGTTGGTGAAATATAATTCTCAATAACCAATTATGACTTAATAATAACATTAAGAGATTTATAATATTCACTATTATCTATTACAAGGGTCATTTCATCCTTAATACACACTAATTTAGTCCGTTTAATAATTTATTCTTGTTTATACATGTTCTTGTTAGATTAATTTATGACTATTTAATTCTCATTCACCAATAGTTTTAGGATGTGGATATTCTGAATATGATAATTCTCATTTATATAAAACTTATCTTCTCAATTATTTAGTTTTCATAATTACTTCTTGATAGATTTTTTTCTAATGTGTGTTTCTCTCATGGGGAACATCAAGAATAGTTTTAAACAAATAATATATATAGGTTTATTATCCTTCTTCTTAATCACTACAAAATCTATCACAATAATTTTAAGCATGCTCTGCAGATTTTTTTTCTTTCCAAGAACAATCTTCCCCAAACGTATAATTGAGGAAGAACTAGCTTTTTTTATTTACTCAACATGATTATTTTGACATATTCCATGAAATTCTATTTTTACTTAATCATATTTTTATACTATTTGTAAGATATGTATTTATATTTTTTCTATGTCTATTTATTTATTCTATTTATCATCACATTCACCATTCTTGTTTCTTCTTATCTAATTAGCTAAAGGTTGTCAAACTCTTCCACACCTAAAACATTTTAGTGGGAGTTTCCCACTATGATTGAAATTACCCCTATTAATAATATTTGATAAGAAAACCATGATTTTTTTGAATACCAACATTATTATCAACTTTTTCAGAGTTTCTAGAATAATCATACCCATTCTTCATGATATTCCAATTTTATCTAAACATAGCATTGAAATCTAACTACTCCTTTATTTTTTAAAGGCAATAGTTTTTATCATCTCGAAAAGTATAAGTGCCTCATGTAAATTATAACAATACATCTAAAAAACTTCTTCCAGAGCTGATAAAATTTGGTAAAATTGATCTAGGATATATATCATTAAATTTTTTTGACAGTATTTGAATTTTCTATCTTGTCACCAAAACCCATAATGTGACTGACTATTTCATTAAAACATGTGAAATATTCTTCAATATTAAAATATTATACAATTCTTATACCCTAGGAACCAGTACATCCGAATTATTAATAAGTTCTCTTTAAACATAATGTTACCTTCATACATTTTCTCATGTTTATACCCCACATAATCAATTATTTACAATACCATAAATTTAATATAAATATTTCTATAGTGACAATATTATCAAATTATCATCCATTATAATTATTTATAAACTTATTTTCTCAATAAATGACATAACTCTAATTTTAGAAAATAATGGAAAACTAAAAATGAATGCATTATTCACTTCCAGTCCATATGAGAGCTCATATGATAGCCTTCGATTCTTCCACCAATGAATATTATTTCCATAGAAAAAGGAAATACCACTATTATTAAAATAATTACGATTCTATATGATAATATTGAAATGATAAAAATATCAAGGTGACATAGTATTATATGATATATGTTATTGATACCATATACCATTATAAGATCACTGGGGAGGGGGGGGGGGGGGGGTTAATCAATGGTACTAAATTATTTTTCAAAATCTATATTGAATTTATCCTCTATGATCCATTAATGTTAGATTATCAGAATGAAACTGCCTTTTATACAGATATTCAAGAATAATTATGATACATGACAGACACCCAATTTTACAATGTTCAGTTCTAATGTGAGAGCCTACTCTTATCCATGTTCAACCTTTCATTGAGTCTAACATTTTATTACTAATATAATTTGTAGTGATTGAAAAATCATATCAATTTTAATGAAAGGTTCACACATATTTCATCCAAATCATTATGTGGGAATATATTATCCACTTACCACTGCTTAATTCTATGCATTATATATAATAGAACCATATATTCATTAAAAGATATTCCATAACTCCAGAAAGAATAAAAACATTACAAAATTTTTTTGATGCGTGAAAATCAAATGGATTTTATTCTTTGTGGAATTCGACATATTATAATATTTTGGAGCTATAATAGCATATCTACCACTTATTAAATAACTTTAGGGTAATCTACCTATGCATGAGATAAATCATGCATGAATATGACATCCTTCCTTCTTAGTAGAAAGAACCACGAGAAAAAAATAGATTATAATTTCTTGTCCTCCTCAAGAACATGAAGGAATATAATTTCATATTTGTTAACTTCTATCTCATTGATATATTAATGAATTAGTAGATCAATAAAAATTCTAGAAAGAATAATTTTATTTGTTAAATTTTTTATATTATAAAGTGAATTCTCATAAGATATTTCTATAATTATTATTGAAATTCCCAAAAAAGTTTTAGTGCAATTAGTTCCCTAGACAACGTCCCCAGTTTTTCTTTTTCTATAATCAATAATAAATTATTACAAATTTTTAATTTGAAATCTGTAAGAATATCACAAGACCCTTACAATTTTATTTTTGAAAAAAAACATATATTAAAATATATAAGAATATAATAATAAATATACCATTAAAAACATCCATGAAACTCATAGTAATTGAAATTACATTCACAGTTACATGGAACTATGGTAGATAAACTTCTTATGTGTCATAAATCACTTAACTCATTTGAAAACATCACACTCAGTTTGATGAAACAAACATATCATTAATCATTTTAAATTCAAATTACTATATTTTTTTTTTGATGAAGAGAAACACATGATCATAACTTTATTTTTAAAGGAATTATTTTTAAATTCTCTACATTCTTAGAGGGCATCCTTAAAGCTTAACGTTCTTACAGGGTTATCCTTTCAGCTTCACAAGCTTATATGGTTATCCCTATAGCCTAACATTATTATGTGGTTATCCTTGCGGCTCTATCAAATTTATCAATACATGGTGGATAGAATATTATTATATAATTATTCTCATGAACTCGATGAAATTATCCTTACACAGTCCCATTAAAAGTATAAATGATCCTTACAACCCTATAAATGATCCTTACACAGAATAAAAAAATGATGTTTATGGAGTTCCAATACCTTTTCTATATTTTTATTCTATAATACATTAATAATTAAATAACCTTTTATAATAATCTTCAGAAAATTCAACCAATCAAGAAAATAATCTCAAACATCTCATAAAATATTTCAATTATGTTTGATAATAAAAAAACATCATTAAAAATTCCATGGTCATATTATATCTATTTTATAAATATAATATTTTAAAACAGAGACTAAAAAATTAAATATTCCACCAGAAAGAGATATTTTTTATAATATATTATTTCTAAAAGAAAAATTTTATTTGAGGTGTTCTAAAGATATATATAAAGACTATAGAATTCTTTTATCAAATTTTGGATGAAATATGTAGCCTACTCTTAATGGGATGTTATCACCACCAGATTACCAGATTGGGAAATGAATTTGAAGGGTCTCCATCTCATTATACATGAGTAGTCATGTGACACATAAAGATCATGATGATGAATTATTTATAATATTTGAAACTCCTTTATCTTTTCATGTATACTAATTTTTATCCAACTCATCTCATGTACTTTATGTTTTGATAATCTCAAAAAACCATTCGTTTGTTATTGATGTTTTTATTTTTTATTGTGTTTATAAAATTTTATCATTATTTAAGTTCATTATACTTTTATTTATTATTTGAGGAAGTTTTAAATAAATTTTTCCTTGTTTTGAAAATCTGATATATGAGGTAATCAACACTGAGGATATTTATCTACCTTGAAAAATAAACTACATCATTGATAATAATGTAGGAATCATCTATATCAATTTAAAAAATCATAGAATCAACTATTTAAAAATAACATATATCGATGAATCTACTACATGAAAAAACATATACATTGATAAAATGGCTATGTGAATCTTCTTCATGGAGTAATCAAATACCTAAATTGGATCCCTGGAGAATTCACTTACATGGGTTCAGATGTCTATGTGATTCATTCGGCTACATAAAATTTAGATATGTGAACATGAAGGCTACATGATGAACTCAACTATGTGAATACATACTACATGATTTGGATATATGAATAATTCAACTACATGAAAAATGATGATTTAAATTAATTTAGATACATGATTACAAATCCCTAAAATTAAACTATGTGGTGATCCAAAATTGGATATTTCACTCTAAAACCTACGTATTTATTAATCCTGAAGTACATTAAGTGGAATTTAATGAGGTGTTCAATGAAATAAATATTTGAGTACCTATTTATAAAAAAACTAATTTCTAAAATGTTGCAAGTATCCAGAGAAGAAACTAGTACATTATAAGTCATCAATTTATATTATTGTTAAGGTTTTTTTGAAAAAAGTATACATGGAATTTAATTAGGACTATGTTTTATGGGATATCTTGTTTTAAAATAGTATGTGTGAATATAAAATAGTATTCAAAAAAAGAAGAAGATAATAAATAGATATGTAAGTAGAGAAACACTTACACTCTCCTCTCACTCTCTCTCTCACTTGAAGGATTTTGTGCAACTTTACTTTTATATAAGAAGGTAAAGAAGAATCATGTTATATAGATGTAATTACATAGTTCCTCCTTAAAATGTTTTAGAATTATCCCCTCCAGATACTCTCCACTCTTCTTTTTTCTCTGGTATAGCTCTTCTATTCTATCAATTTCATATTGTAACTATAAGTCTTATTTATAAACTGTCATTATCCTCTCACTTTTTTCTAGAAATGTTATGTTCTTATACTAAGTTTTGAAGGTTCCTAATAAAATAAACTTGAAGGATGTTGTTTTTAAAGCCTTTTTAGAGCCCATGAAAATCACATGGTTTTATACCAAGTCACAACTTCTTTCACTTTGTTGGGAAATACCTGGGAAAATGAATCTCACTTATAAAAATATCCAAGCTCAAGGAGATGAGAAGTAATGGAGTGTACCAAAAGATTTATTTGATTTGAACAACTATAAATATAATTTGTGTGATATTTTAATTTTTTCTTTAATTTTAACTATAATATTGTGTTAAGAAATGATTTTAACTTATTATACCTTATAGAGGACCGTTAATAAACCTTGATAATTTTAATAACCCAATTCACACCCTCTCAAGACATAGTTAATTTTTACTATGACCATTATTTTTTTATCAAAGGTAGTAATGTTTGAGTTTTTAACTGTAATGGGATGAAATATTAATATTAACATAAAAATTCTAACATGAATGATAATATAAATGGAATGTTTATAGTATGATTTCCCTACTTCAACGGAGAACATAATAACTATTGGATGGAAAAAATGATTATCTGTATAAAGAACCATGGTTTAATGTTTATTTAGAATTTTTGAACCCTTATACTCTTATTAAAGGATAAGTAGAGAAGTGGGATTCTATTGTATAATGAGAACATGATATAAACTCAAAGGTTATGAATGCTATAACAGGTGGACTTGGTTATGATAAGATCAATAGTGTTCCACAATGTGAAATAACACATTAGATGCTGACTATTATACAAGTGATGTATGAATGTACTGATAATGTAAGTCAACTCATATATAATACTACCCAACTGATCTTTTAAATGTTCATGATTTTTGGTGGTTAAATGATATCACAAATTAATGGAATGTTTATAGAGATTGTGAATAATGTTTCTTTTCATGGAGAAAAAATTCTTGAACATGACCAAGATCCGAAATTCCATAAAGAACTACAATCTAAGTAGTGTAACATTTTATTTCATTGGGAAATCTAATAATTTTAAAATTTTCAAAATAAAAAATATCATTAGTATTAAAATGAAATATGAATCTAAGATGGAAGAAGAATTTGGTGAGCATATATTGGATAAAAAATAAAATCATTCCTTGAATGTATATACTCCATAATATTATAAGAAGTGTAATGGAATATAAATTACTCAGTCATATTATGTAGATAATTTAAGTAGTTCTATTTGAGATAGTTATTTTGATCATTTTTTAAGGGAGTTGAAACTATTTTATAACAATATATGTAAATTCATGAAATTCTCCAAATATTATAGGATGTTTGAGGGAAAAATTAAAGAGGCCAGACGATATGAGCATAATAAACTTTGTAACATAAAGCCTAACTACAAACAATTTCAATATAATAAGAAATCTAAGAACATGAATTTTAAAATGGTGTCCTATTAGAATGAATCCACAAATTCCACATGGATACCATACGATTATTAATGTGGTGATACATCTTCTGGATTAGTAGCTAAAATATATAATTAAAAGGCCAACATGTGCATTATAGAAAAATACAACGAGGTAAAATCATTTTATTCTTCTTAACATGAGCCCAACTCTGAAAAAATTATATTTTGATGATTTTAATAAATAATGTATAGTTATGGAAACAAATAAGAAATCAAGAGGAAGAAAAATAAATCCATCAAGTACTCTTACAAGGTTATTGTTAATGAAAATTGGACATACATTAGAAAATTTTAGATTTGAATGTCAAGCTAGAAAATTATGTTTAGCCTTGTATTGAACATTATAACAAAATTGAAAACCTAAAAAAGTCAATGATCTTAAATATACTAAAAGCGTTTTAACTCAAATATAAAATCACTTAAATCAAATTCTAGTTAACAAGAATGTATAAAAAAATATTTTTAGTTGAAATAAAAATTAAAAAACCAAATATTTGAAAAAATTTCCCTAGTTTTAGAATTAAAAAATTCTCTAAAGTTATCTTTTTTATTCAATATGGATAATCCTAAAACTATGAAAATTGTCTAATTTTAATAAACCTATAGTTTTGTATAGTTATGAATTCTTTTATTTCAAGAATTTTTTCAAAATTTAGTGTGATAAATTTTAGATAGGAAACGAATATGTTTTACCAAATCAGTTTTTACTGACATTATAGGATCTAGAAGAATATAGGTAAAAAAATAATTTACTGTTTGATTTTTTTAGAGGTAAATACTTATAATAAAACCAATGATAAGTGTTACATAGAATTTCAATGCTAATGGAACATGTGTGTATATTTATCTAATTTTCAATCCTTTTTCAAAATTGGTGGAGGATATGTTACTTTTGGTGAAAATTAGGAAGGAAAAATAATGAGATTTGGATTAGTGGAAATATAAGCTTATCCGTCATCAAAAAATTTCTATATGTGTAAGGATTTAAGAAAAATATAATATGTGGTTAAAATATTTTTTGTGAAGGTTTTTGGGTTCATTTTTCAAATAATTTATATTTTGTTATCATTAATAAACTTATTAAATTCAAAGCATGTAGAAAAAAAGAATGACTATACATTAGATCTTAATTAATTATATTGGAAAACGATTTGTTTAAATAATAAAAACAAATAAATCATGGATTTGGAATAGAATACAGGGACATTATGATGATTATTCATTGAAAAACAATTCATAGAGAAATTTAGTATCATATTTACCTCAACTTTAATTGGACAAAGAGAAACTATGAAAAAAATGCCAAATCATCCAGCAACATGAATCTTATTTCAAATAATTCAAGAAGGAATTTTTATCTAGACCTATATAACATATGGACCTGGATTTTTTGGACCGTCTACAATAAGAAGTCTAAGGGGAAAATATTTTTTTATGTGTTAGTTTATTATTTTTTAATATTCACTTCAGTTTCCTTTCTATGTAAAAAGAGTGAATATTGTTCTTTTTTTATAATATATTATTTAATTAGTTCCAAAAAATAAGGATTCATAATTATTTATTTTATATGTGGTCATAGAGAAGAATATGAGAATCCTGGGTTCAATTATTATTGTTGAAACTTCCAATCAAATATAAAATTTCTTTCCCTCGGAAACTTCAACGGAATGGTATTATTGGAAAGATGAATAATAACTTATTATAAATTTATAAGACTATGTTAATAAAATTTTACATGCCAATTCATTGTTTGGGATGAAACTACAATTATACCATGTTATGTTATAAACAATGTTCTAATGAGGATAATTTTGAATAAAATATTCAACGAGCTATAAAACAATAGAAAGTAAAAATATGATACTTAAAAGTGATTGGCTAAAAATATTACATTGAATAAAACAAAGATAATATTGTAAAATTTGATCTAAATAATGATTAATGAACCTTTCTTGGATATTCAACCACCTTTATGGTTATAGAGTTTAAGAAAAAGATCAAATATCGATGAGGAATCAACTCATGTGAAATTTTATGAATGTTATGTTTTTCATCATAAAATGAATAATGTTAATGAGATAAGTGTTTCTTTTTAAAACATAGAACTTGAACCATTCTTGGATAATAAAAAGGATGATGATTTTGAACATGATTTTTGGTGAACCAAACCTAGAAAGGTGGATACCAAGTAATCTAAAAGTGTGTTGCGTAGATATCTTAGAACCCCAAAAAACTATCCCTTGGAAACTATTATTAGAAGATTCGACGAATGTATTATGAATAGAAGAAGTATAGAAATCCTTTTAGTGTTTTATTACTTATTATCTTAACTGAAACCTAAAACTATATATGAACTTATAATTGATGAGAGTTGTGTTTTAGCTATGCAAGAAGAGTTAATCTTGTTCAAGAGGATCAAGGTATGAAAATTATTTTATAGCCCTAAAACTACCCTATTATTTGGGAGAATGGGTCTCTAGAAATAAATAAGACGATCATGGTTTTATCACTATAAATAAGCCTATATTAAAAGCTAAGTGGTATAATACAGAAGAAGATATAGATTATTAAGATACTTTTTCAACTATAACTATATTAGAAGCCATTAGTATTATCCTAGAAAATGAATCCCACATGAATTTCAATAGAATTGAAATATTATTTTTATGTGGTTTACTTATATAGGATATTAATGTTGAACAAACACATGGTTTTGAAAATTCCTATTTTCCAAATTCTCCTTTCAAAATCATCAAATCTGTTTATAGATGTAAATAAGAAATTAAAACTTTATATGAGCATTTAAGTTCTTTTATTTTATGAAATGGATTTTTAGTTGGAGTGGAAGATCATACTATTTTTAAGAAAACTTCATATTTAGATATATTACTAGTTCAAATATATATTGATCATTTGATTATTGGTTATATAGTTTTTTTGTAATTATTTTATAATACTCATATAAAAGAAATTTTAAATGATCTTGATGGGTTGGTTAAATTAATTTAATTGTTTTCATATTAATTTAAAATACATTGGGAATGTACTAAATAAAAGTAAATACATACATGAATTAATTAAACAAATTGAATTCAAAAATGGTAATGTACATAAAACTGCCATGCGTTTTAGTGAATATAATGTTTTGGATGAAGTTGGGAAAATAGTTGACTATATGATATATAGAGGAGTGACTTGGAGTATACTGTATTTTAAATATAATAGACTATAAAATATGTTTTTAGTATGATGATGTGATATATTCCAACATACTACTAATGAATCTCATTTTAATTGTACCAAAACATTTTTAAGGTATTTTAAAAGGAATAAATTGTCATTCCTTATTTTCAAAAAAATATTTTGATTTTAATTTTGATGTGGAAAATGGTTGTTATAAAATATATATGAAGATTACCTCTTGAAAGATGTATTTTATAGGAAACTCCTTGGATTCCTGGTATAGTAAGAAACAAAAATCAATTTAATTATCCATGGATGAAGTAAAATAAGTTACTTTTGGAAGCTTTTATGCACATGTGTTGTGGACCAAACAAACCATCTTTTATTTCAGATTAAAAAAAATTCATGTTTCAATTAAATGAGAAAAGAATAGTGCTATTAATATTTATAATAATACAATTATCAATTCATGAATAAATCATATATAATTAAGACTTAATTTCATGATAGATCACTCTAAAATAGTTAATATCACTCTTGAATATATCAATACTAAGAATCAGTTAATGGATATTTTAGTAAGCCCATTACATATTAACAAATTAATTTAATAAAAAAATTATTGTTATTTAAATTTAAATTTATTTTATTTATATTATTCCTTATTATTTTAGTTATGTTTCAATTTTTTCATCAATCATTTTTCTATTAGTTTTTATTATATTATGGTAATTAATTTAATTTATTATTATTCTATAATAATAAGTTCCTAATTTAATTTTAGAAAAAAATGAAATTTCATTTAAAATAAATATTACATAATTTATTGTTTATTTTGATTCTTATTAAACCCAAAATCTAAATCAGATACATGATCCTTTTTCAAATTTGGAACTTGACTTAAAAAACAAATTTATCTAGCCCTCCAAACTATTCACCCATGTCCCTTCAGTCTTGAAGTTGAAACATGGTCTATATATCTCAAATTTATATCAACCTCAATTTGATCTTACAATAATGGGGAAGTGAAATTGATGAGATGGTGGGGGTTTTAGATCTTATAAGAATGTGAACACACGTGATGTGTTGCATCATGTTCTTAAAGGATAGTCGTGGACCTATATTGGATTAAAGAAACCAAGAGGCTACTGAAGAAAAAAATTAAGTCCAATGTTTGGGAAATAATTTTTGATTAGGGGAAATTATGGTTTCCATTTGTGGAGGAGGTTAACATGTTCATATATAATGATGAGTTCTATTTCAGTTAATTATTTGATGTGATGTATATTATTGTTAGTCGGAAATCCTAGGTAGTTTTTTTCTGAGAAAATGATTGAATTTATACACTACCCACACAAGGCTTATTTATATTTTAGCCAAAAAAATAGTTGGAATGAGTATAATTGGACATGGTGATGTTTTTATGTTTATTTTTGGGACCCTTACATTTGATAAGAATGATGTAAAATACCTAGAACTAGAATATAAATTGATGTGTATGTTTATGAAAATTGGGGTTTCCCAAAGGGATGGTGATATTGAAAAGGTGTTGTTTCTTATCATGTACCTCTTATATGTCATGATGAATAAGATCAAGCTAAATATGGGTTGTTACATGATGTGCTTCATGCACTACTGCAGCCAATATAAGGGAACATTGAATTTCTATTCCAATGGTAGTATTATCACACTAGTTTTTAAAAAGAATGATGTTGATCTCAGTAAGGGTGAAGCATACAAGTGTCACAAAAGAAATCCCCTATCTATTATTCTTTTGAAAATTTTTGGTTACAAGTAGGTTGCTATAAAAAATTTCCTTAGTAAAATTTAACATGAAATTGCTTGTCATGTGTTTATACAACCACCAATATCAATTATGGGGGATATATCAAATACATCCCCTCCTAGAGATGCAACACCTGGTGATATGATGGATTATAAAGAAGTATAAGAGTCTATTATTACCTGATATAAGCCTACAGTTCCAAAGGTCATACTAGTTGTGGAAGTAATTCAGAATCTAAGAGCCGAAGCTAATCATATTTTTGAATAAATTAATATATTTTAGTCTAATATTGATAAAATTAGTATAGATTAAGTGGAGAGTAAAGATAATTTAGAATCTAGTGTGACCTCTACTAAATTAAGAGTTAAACCTAGTGATGAGAAATTCAAGACTGATTAAATTATCATACCACCTACTTTCGTTCAAAAATATTGTGAGGGAGATGTCATTTTAGAAGAAACTATTGATATGACTCGTACTACAGTGCTTATTCCATCTCATCATCATGTATAGGTGGATTCTACTTCTATGAGAAAAATTTATAAATTCTCCGATGTGGAGAAACATATGAAGATATCCACCTCTACACTGATGACAGAGTTCGATAATATCTAGTAAGATTATGATGTGTTGAAAAAGGACCTCATGTATTATAATGAAGAAATGAAATAGCTAATAGAGAATTATTTTTTTGAAACTGATATTAAAAAATTATTTATAATGACAGTTTCCAAAAAAATGATATAGAACATCAGACTAGAATAGTTTGTTTAATTTGGTGTAAGTGTTAAAGGAAATTGAGGCTATAATAACTTAAGTGAAATATCTTAGATGAATTTCGGCTGCCAAATTCAAGATCAATGTACTGAGTGTTCCTGTAGCCTCTCATTGGGATATGGTTCATAATTTTTCTCTATTTCAATGAGATATCTTAGTAGATTATATTTATGAAATAAAATGTTTCCAAACTTATTTGAATGATAGATTTTACACTCTAAAGAGTGTAGTTGTGATTTAGTTTGAGCTCTTTAACATGTTTCAATTAACTTCCACGACATTAAATTCTGAATAATTTGGGCTAAAGATCTCAAGAATTAGTTTGATCAAGTATTTTAAGATTTTATTTCACTCTCCTCTCAAATACAATATTTATTGTGGGGAATGTTCATCCCAATGCTTATGCAAGAGTTCAAAAAGTATTTGGTAGATGAGTTTATTGAAAATTGAGATGTAGCTAAATGTATTGACCTATAGAATGAAGTGTCATTAAATGTAATGGTTCACCATATTCTGGAATCTATTAGTTATTAGATAGAAGAAAAATTATTAGTGTCCATGCATTTAGGAGATATGATTTATTATTGTTTGAAGATATCAATATAAACCATCAGCAGATGAAAACCATGATTTCTTAGATTTATGATGAAATTGAAAATTTTTATACTGACTCTTTAAGAAAGGATTATAGTTCCTCTACGTCTGAGGAATCTTTATCTATTATAGATACTCATATAGGAAGATTACTTGTAGTATATAGACCTTTTTGGAATGTTGTTCAATTACACAATACTACTACCCCTTCTCCAATATCTAAATCTCAATATAGTTCTGTCCGTTATTGTGTTAAAGGCATGAAAGAGTAAAAACAAAACTTGGGACATACATTAACATCTTTTTAAGAAAATATGATGATTATACATATATCTATGGTCTATATTCAAGAGAAAATATATTTAGAGCCTCTTATGGATTCTTATAGTTCCCACCCTACTCTCATAGTTAATACTTCTCATAGGTTCTTTTATCATCAGATGGAATCTTTTTAAGGGATACTAACCAGTGGTTGAAAAATAGTTTTATTGATACACTGAGCCCCCACTACCATTATCAATATTTGAAAATCCGTTATTATTAAGATAATTGATTTTTGTGATGATTACTTATTTTCTCTAAGAGGAAGAAGATAGCTTGTCCCATCACCATAAGGAATCTATTGTGGTTCTTGGAATAGAGTTCATGTCTTTTTTGGTCTATCCATGATTTATCAGAAATATCACACTGAAGTTGTTGCATTAGTAACCAAATAGTCTACTAAAAAAAGGAGGCACTTTTCATATCATTTCAAGAATATTCCTTTTTTTATAATGGTTCACATGATTTCAATATAGATTTCTGGAATCTTGATATGGTTATGAGAACACCTTCACAGATACCAATAGATAGATATTGTTTTGGGACATAATCCATATTTTTGTGGAGTTTGGAAGAGTAGTTATAACTCAGTTAGTTGACCCTCTATCTACCTCTACAGCCTCTCCAAACTTCAAAAACAACCACCCAAACCACCATATAATTTTGTTCCAATAAAAAAACTAGGGTCGTAATATTGATTTGTGAATATATATATTTTTTGGATTTTGAAACATTTTATTTTTGTAAATGTATTAATAATTATTAAAATACATATTCATATCTTTTCTTCAAAGATATATTTTTTCATTTAATGTTTTTTATTTAATGTTTTTCATTTATATATTTCTGTTTCAAATAGATTGTTTTCATTTAATATTTTTCATCTTTGGGAATATTTTACTTTCAAAATTTTCTAAAATTATGTTTTTCTATAATTTCTGTTTAGAATCAGTGCTAAAATAAAATAGATCATCATTCGATGAGCTATATTGAAAATGTTTTTTGTCTACTTAGGCTTCCTTTTAAATAAAAAATGGAAATAAAGTCTAATAATATGGGAGAAGTATAATAAATGGTTCAAAGAAATGATAAACAAATTTTTTTAATATATATATGTTATGCATAGTACATGAGCCTTAGCCCAATTGGTGAGGACTTCTTAAGTGCATCAAGGAGACCCAGGATCAAATCCAGGCAGAGGATAATTTTTAGGGGCACTGTAGCAGTACTGTAGTGGTACTATAGCAAGGACTGTAGTAGGCACTATTTGGCACTATAGCAGCTGGGAGTATTCCACCGTTTGGGCCTTCGGGCCACCGATTTGGTCCCTATGCCCTTTAAGGCCTTCAGGCCACCTAGGCCTTCGGGTCTGTAAGTCCTTTGGGCCACCTCATGGCCATCGGTCCACCTTTAAGTGTATATGAAAACCAAAAAACCTACTAGGAACAAGATTCAGAAGGAGGATGAGTAAGGAACTTTCACCATAGCAGAATCTAAACGGATTTCAAGAATGAGAGGGTATGACGCCTGCCATCAGGACAAGCCAGTTCATGCACAATAAAGACTAGCCGAACAACTATGAGAAGGTGGAGAGCTGATTTCACGATGAAGATGTTGGGGAGGATCAGTTCTAAGCAGTTAGTCTGGGTTGTATGTAATGTTTGACGCCTACGGGCAATAAGTTCTTCTAAGGCCTACGGGCCATGTAATGATTATGCCTATGGGCCTTGTAAGGGTTCCACCTCACCCTTTTAATGGTGGATTATCAAAAATAAATAAAAAATGAAGGCCTTCAGGCCATTGGATGGATATATGTTATACATAGCTTTTCCGGAAAAAAAACCCCTTAATCCATTTAAAAATTAAAAAAAATTTAATGGTTTTTGGGATCATCAAAATGGGAAGATTATTAGACTACTAATGTTTTAATGATATATCCAATGTGATTTATGTTTTTTAGGTACAAAAAAATCCTTGATATGTTACAAATTATTTTTTAAGTACATAATCAGATTTTATCATTATTTATTTTCACTCTATATTATTTCTACATTTATGCGATATCTTCTCAAATCTTTCTAAGTCTAGAAAACCATCTACATGTTTAAATTTACTACATGGATATTTAGATACATTGAGAACTTGGTTATGTCAATAAACTACAAGAAATAATCGCATAAATAAATTAACTACATTGAAAATCCAACTACATGAAGAGAACATATATTTATGAATTACTTACATGAGTACACAACAACATCAATGAAATTACTATTTGAATCGATTATATAGATTTATCATCTACATAAATTAAATTCATTGAAAATTTGGCAGCACGGTTTCAAAAAGTAATGTGGTTCATTTGAATAGATAAAATTTTATGATATGAACAAGAAAGATACTTAATGATTTTTGATATGTAAATAATGAATATATTGTGTTTCTAAGAGAAGAAATAAACTATGTGAACATTGACTATGTAGATTAATTTGAATATATGATTTTAAATCTATAAAATTCAGCTCTGTGGTGATCTGAAATCAGCTACACAATTCTACAACCTTTATATTTATTATAGTATGATAACATTATGTAAAATTTATTGATTTCATTGATGAATTACATAATGGATTTCTCATTTATGGAAAAAATTATTTATACAAGGCTATATGTAATGAGAGAAGAAAATATTACCAAATATTTTATTTCTCTGTACTATTGATGATGTATTTTCATGAAAAGGACATCTAGATTTTAACGTAGAGAAAATATTTAATAGGATATCTTGTTGTGAAATAGTTTATACATGCATATTCAGAAAATAATAAGATAATATATAGAGTAATAAGTAAAAAACACTTACACTCCCCACTCTTTATCACTGTCTGTCAATGTTATGTGTGCTGATTCAATATGATATGAAAAATAAATACACGATTCATGTTTTATAGATATGTATTCAAAGTTTAATATATTCATATTTTCAAACACTCTACTCGAGCTATTATTCACTCTTTTTATCTCTCTAAGAGATATATTTGTTTTTTTCAATTGTATCTTACTGCTGTAAGGATTATTTTTAAACATTAATTATTCTCTCTATCTTGTTATTAGAAGTGATATATTCTTATACTAATATTTTACGCTTCCTAATAAATGATCCTTAAATTATGGTGTTTTTTAATTCCTCTTCAGATCCTGATAAAAGCTCTTAGTTTTGTACCAAGTGAATAATTATTATTATAAGGCCCCAGCCTTAAACCTTACTTAATCTTGAGTTATTACAAGATTACACATTGAGGATCTTTTCGGGTTTAGAGTTTTAGAGAATTAGATCATAAAACTTGCATTACATTCCACATATAGACAAAGTGGTTACATAAAGATAGTATTCTTCATTCCCATCAATGGAAACACATTTAAAATAAAACATGGATTATTTCTTGACCCATCCTTGACTCTGTCATCTTATCATGTACCTTTCCCTTGACCTGTGAAAAACATTTCAAAAACTTGGGATGAGCATAAAAACTCAGTATGGGTTATAAAAAAAACATGGAAAGGAAACATGAGTTCATATATACATATGAATGAAATCATACTTTACCCATAAAACATAGGCACTTTAACATACCTCATAAAATCATGAATAAATCATAGAAATCATAAGACATAAAGGTAACTTGAGGCATTCATAACATTCTTACGTAGAGAGTAACCCTCTTGGTTACGTTTGGAATACCCATCATAATATATTCCCTAAAATCTCTTCGGAGAAACCTTAACGTTTCACTCCTTCGCGTTACCCAATGCATTGTAGAGCTATAACGGGCTCACCCTCCCTTAGTTTATCACGGAACCACCCGTCTTCATAATAATGCCCAAGAACCACAATCATATCACATAAAACATGCATAAAGGAAACATAACATTTCCACATTTCAATCACAAGATATCAATACAACACAAAAACATTGTGAAAACCATTTTCCATACCAAAATAAAAGAAAAGTAAAACATGGTATTTATTTTTCTTTTAAAAAGAAGGTATGGCTTGTAGAGGAAGCCGAAACTCAAATAACGGTCACGACGGCGGAGAAGTCGTTGTCGCCGCATACGTACGACAAAAACATTCCCTTTTGTCGTTTATTAAACGCTTCGTATAAAAAAGATTCCTTTTGAATAAACATAAAATTCAATGGGGTTTATACATCGTATAAAAGAAAGTTGTGTATAAAATAAAATATGCCTCAACGAAAGGAGATTGAGACGAAGTCCCATACCTCGTATCCGACTTGACCCGACCGTTCTTTAATCTCCTGAATAATAAACTTGAGTTAATATCTACTTGCTTATGAATCTTTTTCAAGTTCATTATTCCTTTTATACCATGTTATGAACATCATGTAATCAGTTAAGTTAATAATGTTCATTTTGTCGGTATTTGGTTCTTAAGTCAAAAATAGACTTCTTACACTTACATGTTGTTAATTTGGTCAAAGGTTCATTATATCCAGAATGGTATTCATGATGTAGATATCATATATGTCATATATATCCAGTAAATACATGCATTTATAATATTACATCACATTTAGAGGTAAGAAATGAAATGCACCATTCATGGAGACGGTAAGCCGTACGTACGCATGAACGCTACTTCCATTTCTATTTCATATTTTCTGGAATGGAATCATAATGATATAAGAGTATATTATAATTCCAGTATAATAACATATATAATATCATTAACTTTATCCTTTACACATCCCACATATGGTATTGACGAATCAAATCACTTTTAGGGGGCGGTAGTCCGCACTTCCTAAAATGAAGATATCGTGTTATCCATAATGGAAACCATAAAGCTATGCCAAAAATGAAAAATACAGAATCTTAAAGAAAACATAAACATATTATATATCATATATAAAAATAGTGACATCATAATGGCCACCCTTGAAGGTGTTAAATGAGTATTGATCAATCATCGTTTCGGGAGGCAGAATTTCGCCATCCACGGAAACCGTATGTTATTTAACCATTTGATGTAGTTGTGTGAGAGTGTAGCTCAAATAAATATTATAACAACATCCTAGTAAATTTAAGATACTGGTGTTGTTACAAAAGAAGTAAATAAAAAGAGTTTAGAGGGTTGGAGAAGCAAAATAAAACAAATGAACAAGAGAGAAAGAATTACCTTTAAAAGTGTAACTCCCTTTTGATTTGAGCCTAAAGGCTTCCTTTGAAAGGATTCTGCCCAAAGGGAATCCTCTAGGATGAGGAGAGGGATGTGGAAAGAGTAATTGGGCAGGGGTTGGCCGAGCCAAAGGCTTGAGAAGTGTGTGAAATGGGGTAGAGGTGGGGGCCTTTTATAAGAGGAGAGGAGGGGCACTTTTGGAAAGTAAAGAAATATTACTTTATTTGAAAATGTGTTTCGGTTTTAAAAGGTCTCACATTGACATAATTCGTGGCTAAGGTGATAAGGGTTCGAAATACACTCATCCAATTGGTTTTGGACATGTGTAGGTTTTAGATTTTTCATTATCTTTCCATTTTATTTAAATCGTCAAATAATGATGTCATCACTGCATCATTATTATGTCATATATAATTTAATTTATTTAATGTCTAAAAATTATAAAAAAAATACTATGATGTAGGAAATCGTTTTAGCCTTCCAATGATTATTTATAATCAAAATTTGGACTTGTATAACCCCACTCAAAAATTATTTTAGTAAAACAATTTATGTTAGTGTCATTTTTACTTTAACATTAAATAAAAAGTTATTTATGTCATTTCCAAACCAAAGTGTCTCCATGGGGTCCCCAAGTTAACCCATGGCTTGTCTTGGTCGGCCATGACACAACCAATAAGGTTGGGACATGTGTCTAGGTCAATTCCTATTATTAAAGCATTATTTATACCTTAAACTACACTAATTACCACTAACCGCGATTAAAAACATAATAAGTTACTATTCACCAAAAAATTATTTTAATCTCATTGAACCACATTTTACTTCTTAATGACAACCATGTATGTCGGATTTTCAAAATTCAATACACATTAGTGGTAAACTTTCATTTAACTGAAAAATCAGTTTGCTTGATTACTACTTAGTGGTTTCACTATTCATCAAAAATTGAAGTTTTTCAGAAAATTACCAAAAATTCACCCTAAGATATATTTGATATTATGAATTCAAAAATGAAGTCCATTTTACAAAATTCAAATCATATAAGTCACATTAATTAATTTAATAATTAATTCCCGCTGCCAGAGCAAAAAGCGTATTTTTACAAAACAATAAGTATCAAAAGATTGACACCAGTTTAAGTCTAATTTCAAAGTGAAATTGATTCCATGACCACCATTGGAATAACTGGTAAAAATATTTTCTAATTTCACTTTAAAACCAATTCAAAACATAATCTAATCATATAAATAAATTAGGTTAAAAAGCAGTATTGATGTAAAATGCAGTATTTTTCACTATTCATTAAAAAAATGAACATTGTCAAAAAAATACCAAAAATTCACACAAGGTAAATTTTGATGTCCCAATCATAAAGAATAAGTTTATTTTGACAAACATAGTTTATAAAATTGTCAAAATATAGATTCAAAAATGGTTTGCCATCAAAAGGCACTAAAATAATCTTTTAAGAATATTAGTGTATTCCATGCATAAGATTGTATTTATTTTCATTTTAAGCCTCTATAACACTATCTTAATCATTAATAGACATAGATAAAAATATCTATTATTAATTACTTACTTGGGATGTTAAATCCTTCCCCCCTTTAGAAAATTGTGTCCCCGCAATTTATTTACTTATCGAATAAATGGGGGTACTTATCCCTCATTGCATTTTCAGATTCCCATGTTGCCTCTTCAATCATGTGGTTTTTCCACAAAACCTTTACCTGATGAATCACCTTATTCCGTAACACTTGCTCCCTATGGTCAAGAATCTGGACCGGTTTTTCCTCATAAGATAGGTTCTCTTCCAGGTAAACTACCTCTGGACTCAAAACATGAGATGGATCTGGCATATACTTTCTCAACATTGAAACGTGAAAAACATTGTGTAACTGAGATAAACTCGGAGGTAAAGCCACTCGGTATGCAACTGATCCAACTCTCTCGAGAATTTCATATGGTCCAATAAACCTTGGACTCAACTTTCCTTTCTTACCAAATCTCATCATGCTTTTCCAAGGAGAAACCTTGAGAAAAACATGATCACCTACCTCGAAAGATAGACCCTTCCTCCGGTTATCCGCATAACTCTTCTGCCTGCTCTGAGTTGTTCCCATGTGTTTTCTGAATCAACTGAACTTTTTCTACCATCTATTCTACCAATTCTGGTGCCATCAACTTCCTTTCACCCACTTCATCCCAGAAAGCTGGAGTTCGACACCGCTTCCCATATAATGCCTGAAATGGTGCCATCTGTATACTGGAATGAAAACTGTTATTATATGAAAACTCAACCAAAGAAAGATGTTGGTCCCAACTTCCCTGATAATCCATAGAACAAGCTCGTAGCATATCCTCCAATGTCTGGATTGTTCGTTCTGACTGCCCATCTGATTGATGATGAAAAGCTGTACTAAAATTTAATTCAGTACCCAACGACTTCTGAAGGCCTTTCCAAAAGTTATAAGTAAACCTGGGATCACGATCCGATATAATGGAGAGAGGAACTCCATGTAACCTGACTATCTCTTTAAGATACAAACAGGAAAGTTGATCTAGGGAAAAAGTATCTCGTATATCAAGTAAATGAGCAGATTTAGTCAAGCGATCAACAATAACCCAGATTGCATTATTACCTCGAGATGTCCTCAGTAATCCCACAACAAAGTCCATGGATATGTTTTCCCATCTCCACTCTAGAACTGGTAAAGGCTGAAGTATCCCTGCCGCTCTGCTTTAACCTATTGACATGTCAAACACTTCACAGTAAAATCAGAAATATCTCTTTTCATTCCATCCCACTAGTAATACTCCCGCAGATCTCTATACATCTTAGTACTGCCAGGATGAACTGAAAACGGAGAACTATGAGCCTCACATAACAACTCATTCATCAACTGCGAATCACAAGGCACACACAATCTCCTCCCAAATCTCAAAACACAATCATTATCAATGTCGAATTCAGGCAACTTACCTTTCTGAACCAGCTCTACCTTTTTCTGCAACTCACTGTCTTGCTTCTGTGCTTGCTTGATCATCTTCCTTACAGTTACGAGCAATATGACCAGACTTACCACATCGAAAGCACTTACCAGACATGGATAAACATTCTCCAGGATGCATTTTACCACACTTCTCACAGGATTTATATTTGGTTTTCTTACCTCCTTGCTTATTTGATGAATTCTTCCCTTTTCCTGCCAACTAGACCTCTTATTCTATTGTTTGTCATAGAACACCTGATCATCGGCAAACTCCATTTCCACCTTCTCCGTACATCGAACAAGTTTTTCATAACTTTTGAACTCACGAGAAGCTAAAGCCCTTCGATAAATTGGCTTTAACCGTGAGTAAAAACGGTTTATTTTTCTATCAAGATCTCGTATGAAGTTTAGAGCATACCTTGCCAATAGAGTGAACTTTTCTTCATAAGCAGCCACTGAATCATCCTCCTACCTCAATTCTAGGAACTTTTTTTCCATCCTAAGACGAACCACCTTAGGAAAATATTTCTCAGGAAACATACCTTTGAATTTGTCCCAGTGAAGATCCTCAATCTCATCACTATCACTTATATTTTTCACCATCGACCACCACTGATCAGCTTCACCTTCAAAACGGAAAACAGCAAGACTAACCTTTTGTTGTTCTGAACACACCATGACATCAAAAATCTTCTCCAGTGCTTTAATCCACCCTTCAGCTTGCACAGGGTCAGATGATCCTCTGAATGATGGGGGATGTTGCCTCATGAAATGTTCCACCACTGACATGTTCCTCTGCGGTTGATCTGGCTGATCTCGTGCATGGATACCACCACCATTTATAGCCTGAGTCAACTGTGCCATCACTGCAAAAAACTGTTCAGTTCCGATTCCGACCATCTCAGGTTGCTGATTTGGAAGGTTATCTTCCTCCTGATGTCGTCCCAACATAGCTGCTTTGTTTCCTCTGCGGAAAACCATTCTGAACACAGAAATATCTTAGGCGAAGCAACATGGTAATCTGTAAATGCTATACCATTTCAATCATATTATAATTTTACACTTTTTTAACTCCTAAAGTTGTCTAAACCGTCCTCTGATACCAACTATAAGGCCCCAGCCTTAAACCTTACTTAATCTTGAGTTATTACAAGATTACACATTGAGGATCTTTTCGGGTTTAGAGTTTTAGATAATTAGATCATAAAACATGCATTACATTCCACATATAAACAAAGTGGTTGCATAAAGATAGTATTCTTCATTCCCATCAATGGAAACACATTTAAAATAAAACATGGATTATTTCTTGACCCATCCTTGACTCTATCATCTTATCATGTACCTATCCCTTGACCTGTGAAAAACATTTCAAAAACTTGGGATGTGCATAAAAACTCAGTATGGGTTATAAAAAAAACATGGAAAGGAAACATGAGTTCATATATACATAAGAATGAAATCATACTTTACCCATAAAACATAGGCACTTTAACATACCTCATAAAATCATGAATAAATCATAGAAATCATAAGACATAAAGGTATCTTGAGGCATTCATAACATTCTCACGTAGGGAGTAACCATCTTGGTTACCTTTGGAATACCCATCACAGTATATTCCCTAAAATCTCTTCGGATAAACCTTAACGTTTCACTCCTTCGCGTTACCCAATGCATTGGAGAGCTATAACGGGCTCACCCGCCCTTAGTTTATCATGGAACCACCCGTCTTCATAATAATTCCCAAGAACCATAATCATATCACATAAAACATGCATAAAGGAAACATAACATTTCCACATTTCAATCACAAGATATCAATACAACACAAAAACATTGTGAAAACCATTTTCCATTCTAAAATAAAATAAAAGTAAAACATGGTATTTATTTTTCTTTTAAAAAGAAGGTATGGCTTGTAGAGGAAGCCGAAACTCAAATAACGGTCACGACGGCGAAGAAGTCGTTGTCGCCGCATACGTACGACAAAAACATTCCCTTTTGTCGTTTAGTAAACGCTTCGTATAAAAAAGATTCCTTTTGAATAAACATAAAAGTCAAAGGGGTTTATACATCGTATAAAAGAAAGTTGTGTATAAAATAAAATATGCCTCAACGAAAGGAGATTGAGACGAAGTCCCATACCTCGTATCCGACTTGACCCGACCGTTCTTTAATCTCCTGAATAATAAACTTGAATTAATCTCTACTTGCTTATGAATCTTTTTCAAGTTCATTATTCCTTTTATACCATGTTATGAACATCATGTAATCAGTTAAGTTAATAATGTTCATTTTGTCGGTATTTGGTTCTTAAGTCAAAAATAGACTTCTTACACTTACATGTTGTTAATTTGGTCAAAGGTTCATTATATCCAGAATGGTATTCATGATGTAGATATCATTTATTTCATATATATCCAGTACATACATGCATTTATAATATTACATCACATTTAGAGGTAAGAAATGAAATGCACCGTTCATGGAGACGGTAAGCCGTACGTACGCATGAACGCTACTTACATTTCTATTTCATATTTTCTGGAATGGAATCATAATGATATAAGAGTATATTATAATTCCAGTATAATAACATAAATAATATCATTAACTTTATCCTTTACACATCCCACATATGGTATTAACGAATCAAATCACTTTTAGGGGGCGGTAGTCCGCACTTCCTAAAATGAAGATATCGTGTTTACCCATAATGGAAACCATAAAGGTATGCCAAAAATGAAAAATACAGAAGCTTAAAGAAAACATAAACATATTATATATCATATATAAAAATAGTGACATCATAATGGCCACCCTTGAAGGTGTTAAATGAGTATTGAACAATCATCGTTTCGGGAGGCAGAATTTCGCCATCCACGGAAACCGTATGTTCTTTAACCATTTGATGTAGTTGTGTGAGAGTGTAGCTCAAATAAATATTATAACAACATCCTAGTATATTTAAGATACTGGTGTTGTTACAAAAAGAGTAAATAAAAAGAGTTTATAGGGTTGGAGAAGCAAAATAAAACAAATGAACAAGAGAGAAAGAATTACCTTTAAAAGTGTAACTCCCTTTTGATTTGAGCCTAAAGGCTTCCTTTGAAAGGATTCTGCCGAAAGGGAATCCTCTAGGATGAGGAGAGGGATGTGGAGAGAGTAATTGGGTATGGGTTGGCCGAGCCAAAGGCTTGAGAAGTGTGTGAAATGGGGTAGAGGTGGGGGCCTTTTATAAGAGGAGAGGAGGGGCACTTTTGGAAAGTAAAGAAATATTACTTTATATGAAAATGTTTTTCGGCTTTAAAAGGTCCCACATTGATATAATTCGTGGATAAGGTGATAAGGGTTCGAAATCCACTCATCCAATTGGTTTTGGACATTTGTAGGTTTTAGATTTTTCATTATCTTTCCATTTTATTTAAATCGTCAAATAATGATGTCATCGCTGCATCATTATTATGTCATATATAATTTAATTTATTTAATGTTTAAAAATTATAAAAAAAATACTATGATGTAGGAAATCGTTTTATACTTCCAATGATTATTTATAATCAAAATTTGGACTTGTATAACCCCAGTCAAAAATTATTTTAGTAAAACAATTTATGTTAGTGTCATTTTTACTTTAACATTAAATAAAATGTTATTTATGTCATTTCCAAACCAAAGTGTCTCCATGGGGTCCCCAAGTTGACCCATGGATTGTCTTGGTCTTCCATGACACAACCAATAAGGTTGGGACATGTGTCTAGGTCAATTCCTATTATTAATGCATTATTTATACCTTAAACTACACTAATTACCACTAATCGCGATTAAAAACATAATAAGTTACTATTCACCAAAAAATTATTTTAATCTCATTGAACCACATTTTACTTCTTAATGACAACCATGTATGTCGGATTTTCAAAATTCAATACACATTAGTGGTAAACTTTCATTTAACTGAAAAATCAGTTTGCTTGATTACCACTTAGTGGTTTCACTATTCATCAAAAATTGAAGTTTTTCAGAAAATTACAAAAAATTCACCCTAAGCTATATTTGATATTCCAAATTCAAAAATTAAGTCCATTTTAAAAAATTCAAATCATATAAGTCACATTAATTAATTTAATAATTAATTCCCGCTGCCAGAGCAAAAAGCGTGTTTTTACAAAACAAAAAGTATCAAAAGATTGACACCAGTTTAAGTCTAATTTCAAAGTGAAATTGATTCCATGACCACCATTGGATTAACTGGTAAAAATATTTTCTAATTTCACTTTAAAACCAATTCAAAACATAATCTAATCATATAAATAAATTAGGTTAAAAAGCAGTTTTGATGTAAAATGCAGTATTTTTCCCTATTCATTAAAAAAATGAACATTGTCAGAAAAATACCGAAAATTCACACAAGGGAAATTTTGATGTCCCAATCATAAATAATAAGATTATTTTGACAAACATAGTTTATAAAATTGTCAAAATATAGATTCAAAAATGGTTTGCCATCAAAAGGCACTAAAACAATCTTTTAAGAATATTAGTGTATTCCATGCATAAGATTGTATTTATTTTCATTTTAAGCCTCTATAACACTATCTTAATCATTAATAGACATAGATAAAAATATCTATTATTAATTACTTACTGGGGATGTTACAATTATAGTTATTTTGGTAGTCCTTGGGAAAAGGACTAGTTCTAGTTAAAATCACCATGATCTAGAACTAAACCATTGGTGAAGCATTCTAGGGGATTTCAGTTCCCAAAACAATATTAATACTATTTTTATGATATTTTTATTTATAATTTTATTTTCAATGATTCTTTCAGTTAAAAAACCAGATCTTGTCATACCTTAAAATAGGTTGGTCTATAAACTAATACAATTTCAATATCTCAATTCATCCCCTCTTCATTCTTAGTGTAGTTTTCCTCTAACAAAAAATATTCAACTCTGCTCATGCCATCTATGTGATCCTCATATTATGTTTATTGTGGAAAAGTCAATTGGGAACAATTTTTGGGCATCATAAAATAAAATAATGTCATGGAAGAATTTGTAACATGTGCATATGTAATCATGAACACGGTACATGAAAAAATTATATAAATCATAATTGAGTGATCATAATGATATAAAACTAAACAGTAATCATAATATAACAATATGGTACCTAAAAAATCATAGTATATCTGAAGAACAAGTAAATTTATTGTTCCACGAAATACTAACATAGTAAACTACACTCACTTCCCATGTCATGTACATAATAATTTCATGATATATAAGATTTACTCAATTTGTTAGAATGATATATATTTTCCAGACCACCAGTCAAAGAAAATTAGATCTTTATATATGTGTTCCATAGGAAAAAATATTAATGTATCTATGAAAAGTTATAACATAATTAACACGTGAAAATAAAATCAATTGCATCAATTTTTAATATGGTATAAAAAATCATTCAAATAGATATATTAGAATATATCGTGAATATAAATCCTTAGAGTAAGAGATAAAATAGAACATAAGGTATTTTTAAAGGCAGAGAAGAAAATATTATGTATATATATATATAAACATTCAATGGAAAAAAATAATTATAAGGAAGTCAAAAAGTAATTTCAACAGTATTTTTATTACATTGAAATATTAAAAAAAGATATTTTTAAATGTGAATTTTAAAAGGTTATGGAAATACCTGAAAATATATATAAGAAAAAATTATTTATGAGACATCCAAAGAATAAAAAATAAGAAAATAGAAAAAGAAGAAGAATACTAATCTTTTAAAAAATGAAATATATAATAGTGAATAAATTAAGAATAATCAATTAATTAATTTTTTATTTATATGATCATGAAGAAAATATTATAATATAAAAAAATAAAAAGAGAAGTTGAATAACGCTTGGAATTTTTGATGAATTTGTATTTTTTTTAAATAAGTGTGTGTGAATGATTTTGAGTGTTATGTAAGTTGTGAATTTAATTTAGATGATTGTAGAGATAGTATTAACCTTGAAGACATGTATTAGTGATTCATAGAGATTACACATTTATGAAAACAAGAAAAATGTGAAATGTTCTGAGGATCATGATAAAGGAAATATTGAATTTTATCAAATTAGGAATTGATATGACCATCCTTTTATAATTTACTATGAAAAATATCATTTGAATGATCTTTTAAAATGATTCGTACGATATATTGAGAATAGTTCTAATGGTATTGATAATGTCATAGTAATATGGTGTTTTGAGAATATCTTGGTAATATGGTCTTATTATAGTGGAAATGATTTTACAAAGCGTTTTTCAAAATATCTATGCCAACAATAATTATAATTGTAGGAATCCTAGTTTGATTTTATTTTGAAATAATAAAATAATCCAACAGTGGTTAACAATAGAGGATAATAGCGGTGGGAATGAACTTTCATAGGTCTACATTGGGTTGAGGAGATAGCACACATGGTGGTGCATAATTGGGTCAATCCTATGTGCAGGGAGATATGAGTGGACAATAAAAATGATCCAACCCTGATGTACATGCATAGTGAAATGATGGAAACATGCCATAATTAATCAGCACCCTCCTAATGAAAAGTAAAATGTGGGACATTCCCTGTATGATGCACTCTTCACCAATTTTTAAATGGGTGTGTGTATCCAAATTAAACATTGTTTCTCTGTTTATATTCCCCCTAAACAGCATAATGGATTTTCATATGTAGAGTTCAAAATGATCATCTAGTTTTCATGTCTCATGAAATAGAAAATCAAACTCTAATCATGATCATTAAGATCATTAAGTAGTTGAAAAAATAGATTTTGTAAAATTGATTGCATAAAATGTTTGAGAACGTTCTATCAGAACATATGACATGTCTAAGGATATTATCTATATGAAAATATATGTGAACTTTCAGTATGTTAGGGATTCATGGTATGATCAGTTTGTGATAGTTAATATTATTTTAATACGTGATGAATTTTATTTACTGTGAACATGCAATGAGAATGGGATAGTAGAAGGATGGTTTGTAGAAGTAACTATGTGCGAAAAATATCTGATAGGGAACATGCAAGTAGTGTATGAAAAATATATTAAATATAAGATATTATATTTTTGTACATACTATAAAAAAGTATTTCATATATGGTGCATGAGGAGGGAACATGATGAGAAGAAGGTTCACATGCAGGTAGTATAGATTGTGATTGGACTCCATTATTTTTAGGGTTTCATGTGAATGAATAGATTAAGAAATTATATAAGATCTCATTTGATAACCATATTTTCTATAGATATAAATATTCCATAACCTCATGGTTAAATGATTGATTAATTTTATAGATATTATTATTTATAATAAATATCATTGTGCTCCAGTCCAGCTGTGACTATGATGGATGTATAGGATGAAACTATTCACAAAATGCAGTCTTTTTTATCTTTTCTTAAAGAACATTATTTTTTGAAGCTCCCTGTGTGAGGAATTAAGTCACATGTTATAAAATTAATGATTTTATATTTGAAGGTTATGTTTTATGAATATACTATGTGAATGAAGATATAATTATTTACTATCAAGATAGTTTTTCAAAGAAGATATTCCAAAAAGAAGAAGTTATAATAGTGATAATCAATAGTACATTAAAATATTTTATTTTCATGAAAACAATCTTGTGTACTAAGTATTACATGGTGAAGAGTAAACTTATTTCATAAATAAATACAATAAATTAGAGAGATATTTTTTTTCATAAAGTTTATTTTCAAAGCACTGGATTGGGATTAAGACTAACTATGTTGATTATGATTATCAAAATTTAAGATTCTTAATGAAGAACGAAAATGATATAAATTTCATCTAAAATGGAAAACGATAATGATATTTATATAATATTGTTGGAGAAATTAGGATTTGAGATTGATAATTATTTTATGGTTTGAAACATTAATATCAGGTGGTGAGAATCTATTAAGATAGTTGGACTCTAGAATTGAATATTGTGACATGATAGTGATAAAGAATTATATAAAGGGATAAAAAAATTTCAGTGTTTCCATTTATGATTTTAATATAAAATATGTGATTTGGGTATTTAACCATTCATAAGGTGTAGGATGTCACATAATGGGTGAAACATTATTATTTTTTGTTTCATAGTTGTATTAATTTCATTCAATATTTTGGTGAGGATAATTAATCATATATATTTTATTCAGATCCTAAGAGGTCAAAAGAGGTTAAATTTTAAAAAATATAACTTATGAGAAGTAAAAATTTATATAGCACCCCATTCTCAATGGTGAAACACATTCATGGGATATTTAATTAGTATCAGAGAAAACTGAGTTTCCCTATGTTATGATTCAGGAATTGCTGTAGATGGATAATTTTAAATTTGTCAAAATTTAGTGTGTACCTATATTACTTTTCAAAAAATGTCATAGTTTGAATATTTTTATGTTTCCACATATTCTTACTCTTGACCTATAACTAAAATAAATATAGAATTTTATAGAAAGAACATATAAAGGTAATGTGAACGTTAAGGGATACAAATTAAAAATTTTGAGCATAAAATTTGATCATATTAATATTTATGATGAATAAATTCATGAAGGTTACTTTATTAGATTCAATGGAAATATAAAAAATATTCATGTTTTTGGAGAAAATAAGTATGATTACACTATTTTTAAAAAGTTCATCAGAATCTTTTCATATTGGTTTAATCTTAAAGTTTCAACTTTAGAAGAAAGAGATGATATTTCCTTTCTAGAATTACATAATATTATCCTTTTTTATGAAATGGGATAATATCCATTTTTAAAAAATAAGATAAATGTTGAGATGTTTTTAAGGCGAGAAGAAAGATAAAAATGATAGATGATAAAGATGCATAAGAAATTGAATATGGGGTTAAACATAAAAATGAATATTATAAAATAATTATTTATTTTATAATAAAAATATTTACGATAATAAATATTAGGGGTGAATTTAAACAACCACTAAGGTGATACAATTTTAATTTAATTAAACACTTAATTATAAACCATCCAATGAATAAGTTTTAAGAACAAGAAAATAAATGAAAATTATGAGAAGAATAGGAAAATAAAAAAGAAAAAATATCAAAATATTCAATCAAATTTATTGTAAGAAAGAAAAATTTCATTAAAAGTAATATAATAAGTTTGATTAGAAAAGGAAAAGATATCTCCGCATTATGTAACCTATAAGAAGATGAAATTTTTTTATAGTTCATGCGGTAATGGATTTGATATGTTATGTAGTGATGATGATGCACGCTAATAAATGGAGATAAAACTGATGTTGATTTTTTTTTAAATATTTTCTAGGGAAAAACAAATATGAAGAAGGAAAATGGGAAATTAGTAAAAGAAAAATAAAACGTGGATAAGTGAAATAAAGAATTTGTTTATATTGAGGTAATATACATTTATTATATCAATAGATAAAAATTAAGAGTGTATGAGAAATATAAGATAGTGAACGAGCTTGAAGAGAAGTTTTATCTAAGAGATGAAGAATTTTTGAAGACACAATAAATGTTTCCTAATGATAAAAATTATTTTAATAAGATTAGATATGACTTCAAAAAGGTAGTTTATATTAAGTATGAATCATCACATACTAGGGAAATGAGGTTTCTAATGTAGTTATTTAATAATCTCCTAATAAATCTCAAAATAAACCTTTTACATTTAAGCATTTAGGTTCTGATTAAAATAAATACCAGTTTGGGTTTCGAATACACGGTTAAAATCTTCTTATAAATCAAATAAATATATAAATAATTCATATATTTCGTTACCCTTTTAGAAATAAAAACAATAGTGTATGGGAACACATCACTAATAATCATTATTTTATAGATATTATTAGTATGAATGATTATGATTTATAGGATAATGTTATTGTTGTGGAGTGTGTGGGAAAAAATACAACTCATTCTAGTACAACATGTCACAACTAGGTATGAGGAATGAACTAATGGGGAGACATTCAAAGAACAGGAGAATATATTATCAAATCATGGAAGCTGTGATGATGGATTTATCTTATCTTACAACACATAAATTTTTTTACTTCGTAGATTTTTTTTTAGAATATGTGATTAGGAAGGTTTATAGACATGATGAATTCATGAGTAATTTACCTGTATATATTAACTATAGTTAGAATATAAATGTAGTTTGGAAGATGAATTGAGAACAATCATGCATTATTTATGTTGCATTGAAAACTAGAAAAAAAACCAAATCATTGATACTTGATAGTAGATGATTCTCACATATGACTAGTGAAACTATAATTCTTAGAAACATTAAGAATACTAAAGGGGAGTTGTAAATTTTGGTACATATTGTTCCTTTAAAATCAAATGATTTGGATATAAAGAAATGGAAGCACAAAAGGTAAATTCTTATGGTGTATTATTTTTTAATGGTTGAATAATAATTTATTTATTGTAATTAAACTCTATAGTGATGTAAATGATGTGTTATTCAGAAAAATTAAATAATTATAAATTGTAAAAAGGATGGAATGATATTTAAACAAGGTATATAAACAAATGGTAATCTATTTAAAATTAGAGATCCAACTAATTCATATTATTTTAGTTATAAAGTAGAAAGAAATTATGGATATAAAGGATTGGTCAACATGGACCAAAATTTTTGAGTAAAATGATAAAAATAATTTTGTAATAACTCTACCAAAGATGAATATAGAATGTGATGATCTTTTTGAAACATGTCAAAAAGGTAAAATGGCTCAAGGTTCCCATATGGTAGTGGGCAATCGATATTGTTGAACACCAAACATTATTCAAATTGACTTATATGGTCCCTTAAAATATAATTCTACCAGAGGTGATCTATATTTCATTACATTCACTAATTATTATACTTGGTTGAATAATTTCTTATTTATTAAGAATATGTTAGAAGTAGTTCAAATATTTATAATATTTATAAGACAAAATGGGAATTCTATGAGACTATACATTATTAAACTACGATCGAATAATGGAAAGGAGTTTACATGTGATTATTTTGATGTTTATGTTATAAAACACGGAATAAAGAATTAATATAGAAAATATAATACTACTCAATCAAATGGTGTACTATGAAGGATGAACAAAAATCATACTTGAGATAAAAAAGTCTATGTTATCTGAATATAATATAAAAAAATATTTCTAGCAAGAAGTTTTATATAATGTTGTGCAAATATAGAACACATGTCTACTGAGGCTAATGATGTAAAAGAAACTATATGAAATTTGGTATAAGAAAAATCCGTCTGTTAAATAATTTAGAGTTTTTGTAAATACTTTCATTATAAAGTTTGATAATACTACTTTTGAAGGCATGGTTTTGATAATCCATCTTGCTGCTGCTGTGTCGAGGCCTGGTTGTGGTATATAGGCAGTGGAGGTGTCCTTGAACCCAACTGTGCTATAGGTTTTTGATCAGTTGAGAGGTAACCTTGGTGTGGATTCCCGACCTGCAACAGATGGGGCATGCCATATGCAGGTGGTTCCTATTGCTCAGGAGTATTTGACAATTCGGCTATGGATCCTAAGAATATGGGTGTCCCTGTGGCTAGCAACCGGTTTGAGATTTTGGACTCTGAGGAGTTTCCGCTGATGCTGGAGGCTCAATAGATGACTGAAAATGGTGTCTTGGAAGATGCTGCCACTAATACAAGAGGATAACTGGAAGCGGCCGTGGAGAGGGAGCCTTCTGATGATCTTAGTATTTCTCATCGTGAGAAAAACATGAAATGCCTTGTAGTGATTGATACTAATAGTCATTTTGAGACAGAAAGAGGAGAAAATAATCGTTTCCAAGAAGTAAAATCCTCTGGAAAGTGGAGGGATCTCTCAGATAGTGAAAAGCAGAACAATAATGGCACGACCCGACTCTCTTATAGCGAGATTGTCCTGGGCGAGAAGTGAAATGTGTTGGGGAATGAGAAAGTTAAAACTGATCCTCCAAGGAGGAAGCAAAGGAAAGATTACTCCTCTATGCCGAAACCGATGACTACTAGGTCCTCTTCCAGCAAGGGAAATGGTATGCAGTCCTCTGACGAGATATTATATTTGGAAAAATTAAATCTCATAAGGAAGTATTCCAAGGTTCTGGCATAATATGACAGCTCAGAGTGGGAGTTAGATACTGCAGATGAAGCAATGGATCTTGGTTATGGAGATAAGAAGGATTTTTATGATATGTTGCTAGTTTTTGTGGTTTGTGTTTCTCTTTTTGTTTACTCTTCTTTTATTTTAATAAATTTTCAGGGACTTTGTCTCTGGCTGAACCTTCCTAGTATTATAAGTGATCTTTATGTTACACTTTTGTTCTAGTTGTAGATATAAATGTTGAAATAAATGGTTTCATAGGATAGATGACTATTGTGATGTAAAAATATTTGAAAAGTAGGGAAAACCCAATATAATAGTTTTTAGAGATTTAATTTTTTTTAAAGAAAATAGTATGTTGATATCTGAGTAGTAGAATGATGAAATATCTATGAAAGTTCTACCCACTTTTTAAAATGATTCTGAGAATACTATTTATGTATATGAATCTGTTAAAAATGAGAAGAAATATAAAAACATATTAATGAAACATGTTTAAGTTGAAAATATTATTTGAAATCAACAATATCTAGTTCAAACTAGAATAAGATTGATATTTAAAGGCCATAGTTCACTTATATCATAAATTGACCCTTATATAGTTGCTGAAGTAGAAGATCATGAAGAGTGGATACCAGATATGAATGGGGAACTTGTTTATATTGAGAAGAACTCCACTCTGGAGCTTGTTTGATTCCTAAAAATAGTAATATTATTGGCAAGAAGGTAGTGTTTAGAAATAATTTGAATGAGAAAATTGGGGTATCGATAAAAAAAATATCAAATGGTGTAAAAAATTTATTATCAAATGCTAGGTGTATATGTCAAAGAATCATTTTAACCCGTATAAAGAACAGTGACTATGAAAATGTTATTAGTGTAATCCGATTAACATTACATTTTTTATCAAATGGTAGTGAAATCTTCCATTTTAAATGGTGATATTTATCAATATGTTTTTATTGAACAAACCAAGGGTTACATATTATACAATAGTGGTAACATAGTCATTAGTTTAAAGAGATAATTGTATAGGTTGAGAAAATTGCTTGGATCTTGGCATTCCATATTGGATGGTTTTCTAAGGGACATGATGTTTCAAAAATGGAAATTTGAAAATATCATTTAAGTGGGAGATTTTTCTAAATTTAATCTCAATGTTTTTTATATATAGATGAAATTATAGTTCTTGGGGAGACAAGGATTATCACAACGATAAATCTTATGAGAAGATGATGAAGAGATTTGGGATAACCATGATTGGTGGGATGAAATAATTTCTAGTATTTCATATTTAACAAAATCTATATTACATATTTACATCTTAGGAAAAATATTATTGAGGATTTTTGAAACATTATTTAATAAAATATTATAAATATTTTCAAATCAAATTCAAATTGGAACCAAATTTTGAAATGTTAATGTTAGAAGTAACATTATCTAAAAGGAATCTGTAATAATAATTAGAATCTATCTTTACCTAAAAATATAAAGTCTATATATAATTTATATAGCGACTCTATGTTAAAGGATATAGAGTGATCCAAATGAGTATCACTTTCTAGATTATAAGAGAATCATATGGTAATTAAAAGAAACACCGAGTTTGGGGGTAATATATAAAAACCATTCTAATTTAGACATGATGAGATTTATAGATATATATTGGGTATGTTATTGTATTAAAATATTATCCACATATAGTGAAACATTTTTTTTAGGGCATGACAGTGTTAAATGATATAAAAATGTGGGATTCAGTGACATTGAGAACAAATAAAAAATATTAGGTAGTTTATATAAATTATTGTACTCAAATTATATATAAGAATATGTATCTGATATATTTAAAAGTTGATGATGAGAGGACACTAAAAATTATATAGGATAACAATAGGTCAATAATTTTTTCAAAGGACCATGACTAACATTAAATATCCATGAACATTTATAATAGATATCATCTTATAAAATAAGAGGTTTAAAGTGGAGTTATTAAGTTTGAATATATAAAATTAAAATTAGATTCCAAATATACTTAAAAATAGTATGCCAAGGGAGTGGTTTTTTAATAAAGGTAGAAATTACATGCTCAGACTTTTCATATCACTTGAAGAATTATGAATGTAAGCCCCACTTTTCTTTGACTACTATTTTCAAATACGGAGAAAAATTTCACGCTTCTTTCTAAAAGGGGGATATGTACTATTTTTTATTAGTGAATCTAAAATTGTGTCTATTGTAAAAAGGGAGATAAATGTGAATAGGAGTTGATGGGGAACAAATATAATTCATTTATACACAAATTACCTATCACTATGATATGTGATTCTCTCAAAATCATTACCTTATCTTGTAGTGTGGTCTCAATGAATCTTTATATGATAAAGGATATGATTTATGATTTGGTTAGTATTGTTTAATTTGTTATGGTTGATGAAAAATCAAAAGAGGGAGATTGAAAAAATGATGGAATTTTTGATGAAGTTATAATTTCTTTCAACCATTTGTGTGAAAAAAATTTCTAGTGTTATGGATTTTTTGGATTTAATTCATATGATTGGTGATATGGTCATGATATTCTAGTAATGTTGTTATTACTCATAGTGATAACACATTTTTACAATCTGAAGAATGTAAATTATTTTGAAGAACTAAATAAAGGGGAGAAATAAATTTAGCTATATAAGAATAAATTTGACCATGCTCTAATGAATTAACCCAAATGATATCAGTTAGATATGGTTTTAATGAAGCATGTTTTATATTTTGACAAGAAAGATACAAGTATAAAGAATACCCTGTTTACAAGGACTTATTAATTGTGGAAAATAAGATATCTAGTTTTTATCAAAAGATATATACCAACTATAACCAACCAACCAAGTAGAATAGTATAAGTGTATTTAAAAAGTTTAATGGTGACCAACATTTAGTGGCCATAAAGAACTTAGTGGTGGAAAAGAACTAGTGTGGGTCGACACTGGCGTCAGGAGATAGTTCCCAGGGTAGCACATAGATGGGTCAGACCATAGTGCAGGGTGAAACAAGGGGACCATGAGAGTAAAGAGTACCAAATGAATTTTCATGGTGGCATGTTCGATTTATGGATTAATCAAGAATCTCACACCTAAGTAAAAGTATTATGTTGGACTAGACCTGTGTGAGGATATTTTCTAATAATTTCAATGGGTGTGCTCATATAAATGATACGATGTTTCTTTGTTCATCATCCTCTAACAAAGTGTCTAGAGGTTTCACATGGTGATTTAATGGTCCAACTTTAGTTGTACAAGTCACTTAAATCAGGTAATAAAACCTAATTTTAGATCATCAAGAGACTAAAATATTTCAAAAATTCAATAATGTGAAAATGTTATCATACGATGTTTGTGAACTCACTATGAAAACATGCACAATTTTAAAAGAGTCTAATGTATATAATATATAGAAAAAATAAAGTATAAAAGGTTTCTATGTGATAATAAGTTTGAGACCATGAATAATCATGAAGTATGTGATGAATTCTATAGTATTTGAACATGCATTCAGTATGTTGAGGTACAAGGATAGTTTATAGAAGTAACTGTGTTAGAAAAGTATCGAAAAATTAAGTCACATTTAATTTTTTCATTGGAGTTTAAAATGAAAGAAATTTTCAGATATACATACTATATGAATTAATAGTTTTTATAGAGTTCCTATATAGGTTACATGATTACCATAAGTTTCATATTCATGTAGTATGTTTGTGATTTTTGAACACCATTACTTCCACGGTCCCATTTTAATTAATGTCTCGCAAAATTTATTGGAACAATGACATTATAAAAAAACATACAATGCATATAAATACCCTATTAACTCATAGTTATTTGTGTGATTAAATTTCAAGAAGAGATTATTTAGAGTAATGTTGTTGGTTCTCAAGTTGAATTATGTGTATGAATGTAGTACATCAAGATATGTTTATAATGTGGAAATTTATGAATTATCACTTGAAAAACATCATCTTATGAACCTACATATATAAAGAATAAATTTTCAATGAATATAATAGATTATTTTATATGTGAAGTTGACACAAAAATAATATAATATATTTATTAAAATGGAATGCTATGTCATAAAAATGTCACAAATATGATATTTTACAATGTAATATTGAAAATAGTGAGGGGAAAAATTTCATGAAAAATATTATATTTTAATAAAAACATATTGTGTATAATGTGTTAAAAGGAGAATAATTAATAATATTTATGATAAAATAACATAATGAAAATAGAGAATCAGTTTCTTGAAGTTGTTGTTCAAAGAATAATACAGTGAGGAAGACTAAATGTGTTCAATGTGATTATAATGTGTCAATATTCATGAAAAAGTGAGAAAATTCTATTTAGTTAATATTTAATTCTTGAGGATAAATATATTTATAATTTATTGAAAAAAAACAAGTATTCAAGAGTGATCATTCATGTATTGTTTCAAAATTTTGATTCAGGTAGTGAGAGGTTATTGTTCATGTGGGACTCCAGAAAGGCATAGTGTGAATCTATACTGATGAAGGATTGTATCAAGGGATATATAAGACTATTTTATTAAAAACTTATGGTTGTTGTAGAAAATATATTATTAGGGTATCTAACCAATAAAAACAAGGATTGGGCTCTCATAGTGATGCCAATCGTTGTAAAAATGTTGTGCCCCATTTTTTTCATTTCATTCTGTTTCCAGGTGAGGACGAATGATCCTATAACATTGTATTATATCCTAATAGGAAAAAAATGTTAATTTTAAAGAATGATAAACTCTATAACATCACCATTAAATACATCATCCAATGTAGTGGGGTAGCATCTTCTTAAGTTGTTCAAATGTATATGTTATCCAAAAACCAGGACATATAAATCTTTTAAAATAATTGATATAAAAAATATTTAAAAAGGTTATAGTGTTTTATCATGTGTGAAGTATAATGTAATGGTGAAAGAGATCCCCTTACCAACATCATAATGTATAATATCAGCATCAATCAATAGAAAATGGAATGAAAAATTATTATAGATAATGGAAATGTTGTAGGATATATCTATGAAATGAGATATTTAAATAAAATAATAACATGTACATGGAAGATAATAGTCAAATTAAAGGATTAGTAAAGAATATTTCTACATACCTAAACTCTTTATTTTCATGAAAATACTTTAACTCCCTATATAATCAAATTTATTTTTTTAATTTACTATTTAAAACACTTACTTATATCTTTTTTAAATTTATATTAAGAATTTAAAATCATTTTGTACTTTTTATCAATCATTTAAAGTATATATGGTCATTGAATTTCAATTATTCCAAATGTTCCATATTTCCTTTAGTATGGTAGTACATTTCATCATTCCATGTTAATGATCTAATCTTATATATATATATATATATATATATTAAAAAAATACATGAGGGAATATAGAGTTTTTAAGACCAATATTTGATCAATGGTGAGTAAAATATAGTTTATTAAAAAACATTGAAATGATTTGTTCGGTCATAGTGACTCTATTAAATATAAAAAATTAGTTTAATAATTATATATATATATATATATTTAAAATTATATAATAATAAAAACAAAATATATTAACAATTTATTTCATTTATTTAAAGTATTTATTTTTTATTAACCCAAAGAGTTAATAATAGTGATTATAAAGTACTATCCACTTCGTTGGTGTTGATACCAACACATACATGATCTTCTTCAGAGAAAGTGATACAATTTATTTAATTGTAATATTCTTTTATATAAGTATGAAAACATTAATATTATTTTATCTTACTAAATAATTAGGTTGAATAAGGGTGTTCATGAGTAGTTAAATGAAAAATATTAAGAGTTAAACATTAACCCCTCAGATGAAGATAAATTAAACTTTCGATATTATTCATTTTGAGCTTCACGAGACTTCTTCTTATGATAAAGGGCTCCTGAAAATGAAAAATCAGGATGGAGGAGAGAGATGTTTTTCATATTTTTGAGTAAATTCAATTATAGTTTTAGTATTTAGTGTGCATAGTATTAATCCTTTTATAGTTTAAATCCAAGTGGAAATTTATTAAATATCTATTAATTAATGATTATGGAATTTTATAATGTGTCAAAAGTGGATGATTAATATAACAAACTGAGATTAAAATTCATAAATATTACATATTTTTAGATGATTATTCAATACATGACACTATGATCCATGGAAAAGATGTAAAGGTTTAGTTTCATTGGAGAATAAATACATAAAAATATTACATAGGTATATTATTCATCATCTCTCATAATATTATTCTCACTTAATATCATTCATTATATACCCTATCAAAAACCTTTATTTATAACATGGGGAAAAGAAAACATAAGAAAGGGTGAGATGATATTCTTAGTAATTGTAATCATGAGAGATATCAATAAATTATAATATGAAATAATACAATATGTATATTGGTATATGATCATGAAAATATCATAAAAATTTAATACCTAATTTTTCAAATATCATAAAAATGATTCATTACATAAAACTTTATCATTTCAGATTTCATGAATCATATGAGTGAGAAAACATCATTAATTAATCATGAGCCACAAGTTTAACTCATAATCATCTCATAAAATTTTAGAATGATCATAGATATAGAAATAATTTCATATATCAAGGTAAACTACTGAGATGATCAAATCATAGAGTATCAGGCATTACACATTTTCCACATATCATAACAAATCATACATTATAACCAGTTTCCAAAATGATATATGGAATACCTATCTATTTCCTATAGTGGATCAAGAAAACCATATTATTTCCAATAACTATCCTATGATATATAAAATTTACTCAATGAATTAGTGAGATATACAATTTTAGGTCCACCTATAACATAATTGAAACAATATATATGTGTGACATAAAATCACACATCACTAATCAAGACATCATATCATAACCCGTAGAATGAAAATGTGTTTCAAAAACATTTCCATATTTCATCATAGCACAATCCATGGAAAATTAATGCGTTTTATAAAAAATATCAATATCATTTTCATAAACTATTTAGAGAAAAAAGTAAGATGATATCATTAGATTATATTTATAGTAAACTATAATTAACATCAAAGGATATTATCAAAGATGAAAAATCCTTTAACATATCACTACAATATTTCTTGATGAAAATATAGTTTTTATTTTGAACCATTTATTTGAAATTTAATATTCCATAAATATTATAATTTTTTTTTAAAAGGAACATGGAAGCTTATAATGAAATCATCAAAACATTGAGTGGTCATGATGGTGGAAAATTATGTTCATGTCGATAATAATAATAAAAATATTACTTTTAAATTTTTGGCAAAAATTCAGAAGTGTGTGATTCACATCACTATATGAATATTATTTTTAAACCTACAACATCTGTAACAAGGTTTCAATAAACAGTTCCCTAAGATAGTTTATTATGAGGCCTCAAGCATGGCTCCCTAAATTCCAGAGGCTGCTGACTAGTAGCGAGGGACAACAATGTGATAGTGGAGAAACTATACCCTCATATTATAGTAAGAAAACAAAAAAAAATAGCTATAGATAATATATAGTAGTAAATAAATAGAGTGGGGATGTGGTAAATAAACTAAAATAGAACATGCTATAATAATAAATGAAAATGTAATGAAATACTTAAAATCTATGCCATTCATATAACATTGGTCACCCACTATGATGACCATACAGCCACATAAATAAAAAAATTAACTAAAATAAAAGTAAATATATCTAAAAATAAATATGAGCCAAACCACATACTCAGTCTCTATACAATGTTAGATTATACTAGATAGATCAGAAGTACCCACACAAGAGGATCCACTTGATCATGAATCTCGGGGCCTCAACTCTATCTACCATGCAGTCCATGCTTAATCTAAAAACAAGATATAAGGCTTATACAGACACCTAGGTTTACGTATAGGGTTGTGAATATAATATTAGTAGGACACTCCAAATTTGAACCCATAAATCTGTTTTCATAAGACCATGTTCATGAAATAATTTCATTTTAGTTGGGACATAACTAAAAAGAATAAATAAATAAAAAATGTGAAACCAAAATAGAAACTTTGCTACATGATCCTGATCAACTAGGAAATATTCTATCAAGTATATATTTATTTATTTGTGAATATATGTATAGTCCCATACCTCTATGTATAGACATAAATGTCACGACCCGACCTCGGGGCTCGTGCCGTGACTACCCCAAGCCCGCCTTCCATAGGCTAGGGGCTGGCGACTAGCACCAAGGCGTAAAATCCCGGTAAACATGGAAGGCATTGCCTTTATAAGTAACAACCACCACAGAGTCAGCAAGCGGAAAGTAACTACAAAGTGCAGAAAAGTAAAGGGGGCCGGAATACAAGCCCAAATAAAAGTACAACTGAAAAGGTAAAGAACAGCAACTGAAGAAAAGACGGCGGCCTCGTGTCGTCCACTGGAAATCCCACCTGAAGGGTGGGTACAGATAGCCTCCAGGCTCCTCGGGTCCCACGTCTGCTCCGAGCACGTCCCGCCCAGTGGTCCGCCTCCAGGTACCGTCCTGCTCCACGCCCCAACCGAGATCAGCGCTGTCCGTCGTCTGCATCCAACACAACAAGGTGCGGGCATAGCCCGTGCAGGGGTGAGTATAAACTACTCAGTAAGGACCCCGAGACCACCGAAGGTCTCCCGAAATCCACAAAGGATATAGCACAAAAAGGAAGGTGCAATCACGAAGTAACATCTGACTCGACTTAGGTATATGCCCATACATATACCTAAGTCCCCACTTCTAGCTCTGCTCACGAGCTCAAGAACAACTCAATCCACACAGGAAAGCAAGACTCAAATCCACAAAGGAGAGTAAACAGTAAATCCACATAGGATAGTTCAACACATTCCACAAAGGAGAGTAACATAAGATTCAGCTCAACCAGGTATACTTTTTCAGGTGACGTCAAAGATGATCACTGATCCATCTATGTCTTCGGACCCACGAAGGATTGATAGGTACTAACCTCGGCAATGACCCACACAGGATCGGGCCCACACAGGACCTGTAGCAATGGCTCACACAGAACCGGTAGTAAGGACCCACACAGGATCGGGCCCACACAGGACCTGTAGTACTGATCCACGTAGGATCGCTGAGTGCAGTAGTCGACGCAGTCTACTGAGGATCTCTGCACAGTCGTCGCCGCAGTCCACGAAGGATCTCTGCTCTGTCGTCGTCGCAGTCCACGAAGGATCTCTGCTCTGTCGTCGTCGCAGTCCACGGAGGATCTCTGCTCTGTCGTCGTCGCAGCCAGCACTAGGGTTCCCGCACACAGCGAGCTTGTTTAGGAGGGTCCGCTCCACGAGCCGAGAGGCTGATACATCAACTGACACGTAGTCCGAAGTTGATGTATCCAGAAGTTCCGTATCGACAACAGGATCTCAACGCAACAGACGGCGCGTCAATCGGACGCCCGGTCTGAGAGTTATTGGCATTTTCGTCCCAGGGGCCCGGTTGGTTTTTAGGGAAAAACCAACCCGACCATACTCTGCCTGTGTCCGATCCTCGGGCGGAGTATGCCAGAAGTTCCGTCTCACTTAGAGGAAACTACCACAGCTGACGGTACGTCGATCAGACGTCCGTAGCTCATGTTATGAGCGTTTCCGCTCCGAGGGCCCGGTTGGTTTCGTGTACGAACCAACCCGGCCGAACACAAAGTCTTCCGAAACCTTGAGTGTAATAAACCGAAACGACCGTATCGATCCAAGGATCGCGTAGCCGCTGACGGTTCGTCAATCGGAGGTCCCAGGCCCAAGATACGGGCAAAAGACAGAAGAGGGCCCGAAAACGGGGGTTCTGGGCCCGGGGCGACCCGGCCCGAACCACCCCTGGGTCGGCCGAACCGGGTCGACCCGACCCGGCCCGACCCGGCTAGGCCGGGTCCGGTCCGGTCTGGGCGCGGCCCGGCCGACCGGACCGGCCGGCTCGGCTTCGGCCGAGCGGCCGAAGAAAACCGCCGCGGGTTTGACCCGCGGCTTGGAGGAACGCGGCCCGCGCGGGCCCCGTGCTGGGTGGCCGGTCCGCGGAGGCGGTCCGACGGTTCGCCGCCGCCGCGGCCGAGCCGCGGCGGATTCCTCCGGCGGCGCGCCGGGCGCCGCCGCCTCCGGTGGCCTGTTTTGCCTCCCGTCTGCGCCATAGCTCCTCCCGGGGGCCGATCTTCACTGCGGGATCAACGGATCGCCCCTGCCGCACGGTTCGTCGTCGTCCGCCAAATCCGCACAACAAAAAGATCGGCGGAGGGTTGCCGGGTCTTGTTCGTTAGATCCGCACCCTCCGCGTTAGTCATGAAATCATCGGGAGGGATTAAGGAAGCCACAATTTTATCCAAAAATAAAATTGTTCAAGTTTGGTTCTTTAATTAAAAAGAATTAGATCACGGGAACGAATCACCAAGAAAATAAAATCCCTACCTCGATGTCGCCGTCTTACGTGAGGTCGTCGCGGAAGGAGGGGATCGTCGCGTCGTCGCGGAAGAGACGTTCGTCGCACCGCGGGAAAAACGTCGCGCCGACGATCTCCGGATCAAGAACAAACGGATTTAATTAATTAAATCCATTGTCATTGAAAACAAAAAGGGAGAATTAAACGATCCGTTTCTCACCTTAGTTGCCGAACGAGGATCGACCGCGGAAGAAGAGGCATCGCCGAAGAACGTCGCGGGGAGAGCTCGTCGACGTCGCAGATCACGGTGTGCGTCGTCGAATTCCGGTCGCCGGCGTTCTTCGCGTTCTTCACGTTCTTCGCGAGGAGAGTGGAGGCTCAGAGAATTCGCACAACGATAGCAATCCTCCAAAATAGACAAGTTTGTCTATTTTATTAATTTCCCAACGAACGCAAACGCGTAAGTAACGACCCATTAAATTCGTTGAATTAATTCAACGAATGAAACAGCCCATTTAATTCACGAAATAAACCTCCCAATTAAATGGTCTGTTAAGAAATTAAAGAAAACGCGTCGGTTGACTTTTTAGTTACTTTGACGGGTTTTCGCGGGCGCGTTACTTAGCGAAAGAAACGGCGGGGCTCGTGCGGGCCCCACCTCACAAATATCCTACCAAGGGGTAGGGTATTTCCGGATAGCACCCTATCCGCTTTAACTCAGCTCAAGTGGCTTTCAAGTGATTTCCAAGCGGCTTAAGTGAAATAAAATAAAGTTGTCGCACAACCTTTATTTTATTTCCGACTTAAAGCCCAAAATTTTAAAAACCACGGTTGAGCAAACGCAACTCCGGAAGAGGCGTTTCTAAGCAAATATCGGCGCTGCGATTTCATCGGTGCCCTTAGAATTCGATTCCGGGCACCGGTTCAAAAGGTAGAAAAACCCGCTCGTCCGTTCACTGAACGTACCCGAGCCAAACTTCGGAAATTGATTCCGGGCACACCGGGCCTCAGAATCAGGTGCCGTCTGAAGCTGCGCTCTTGTAAAATTCCAAAAAAAATTAAGAAAAAAAATTTCCTTGAAATTTGCAGGTCTTTACATTACTCCCACCTCAAGGATTTACGTCCCCGTAAAGATACATCAAAAACTAGGGGAACAAATGGGGGTACTGAGCACGCATCTGAGCCTCCCGCTCCCAAGTGCTCTCCTGGAGGTTCCCGTGCTGCCATCTGACGCGCACAAGAAGAATCGACCACCCACGTAGGACCCGCTCCTGTCGATCCGCGATCTCCACTGGGACCTCCGCAAAAGTCGCCCCATCGTCCACGTCCAGCTCCCCAAAGTCGATGATGTGCGTCGGATCGTGCACGTATCTTCTCAGCTGAGACACGTGGAATACGTCGTGCACCCGGTGCAACTGAGGTGGTAGAGCCAGGCGATAAGCCACCTCTCCTATCCTGCTGAGGACCTGGAAAGGCCCGATGAAGCGTGGAGACAACTTGCCGCCTCGGCCAAATCTCCGTAAACCACGTCGAGGTGAGACACGCAAAAAGACATGGTCGCCATCCTCGAACTCTAGTGGCCTCCGCCTCCTGTCAGCATATGTCTTCTGCCGGCTCTGAGCTGTCCTCATCCTCCCCTGGATGATCTGGACCTTCTCTGTCGTGGCTCGGACCATCTCTGGTCCCACGAGTGCTGACTCCCCAGGGTCTGTCCAGCACAACGGTGATCTGCAGGGTCTGCCGTACAACGCCTCGTATGGCGCCATCCCGATGGTGGAGTGGTAGCTGTTGTTTTACGCGAACTCCACCAAGGGTAGGTGGTCCTCCCAGCTGCGACCAAAGTCGAGAACACATGCACGGAGCATGTCCTCGAGTGTCTGTATGGTCCTCTCAGTCTAACCATCCGTCTGAGGGTGGAAGGCTGTGCTCAGATGGAGCCGCGTCCCGAACGCCTCCTGCAACCCCTTCCAAAGCCGGGAAGTGAAACGAGCATCTCGATTGGAGACGATAGACGATGGCACACCGTGAAGCCGTACGGTCTCCTGGACGTAAAGACGTCCCAAGCTCTCCACTGAGCCCTGCTCTCTGATGGGTAAGAAGTGTGCCGACTTGGTGAGTCGGTCGACAATCACCCAAATGGAGTCGTGACCTCTGGAAGTGCGTGGAATTCCAGTCACGATGTCCATAGATATTCCATCCCACTTCCACTCCGGGACCTCCAAGTGCTTTACCAAGCCTGCTGGTACCTGATGCTCTGCCTTCATCTGCTGGCAGGTGAGGCATCGTGAAACGAACTCTGCCACAGCTTTCTTCATGCCCGGCCACCAGTGCTGTCGTCTGAGATCCTGGTACATCTTCGCCACTCCGGGATGCACCGCCAAGGGAGAAGTGTGAAACTCTCTCAGAACCTCCTCTCGTAAAGCGACTGGTACGAAGGTATATCCTTTGAAAAGGATGTTGTTCTCTGCTCCAAGGGAGAAGCCATCAGGCGCCTGACCTGAGGATATCAGTGCACGCCAGGTCTCACAGTCAGCGTCCCCACGCTGAGCCTCTCTGACACGCTGTAGAAGTGGAGGAGAGACTGTGAGAGACTGATGAAAGGATGCTCCGTCTCTATCCACGAAGGATATCTGTAAGGAGGCTAGCTGCTCCGTCGCCTCCTCAAGTAGCTGAATGCCCGTCCTCCTGCTGAGGGCATCGGCTACCACGTTCCCCTTCCCAGGAGTATAGACTATCTCAAAGTCATAGTCCTGGAGGAACTCAAGCCATCTCCGCTGTCTCAGGTTCAGGTCCTTCTGAGAGAAGATATACCTGAGACTCTGGTGGTCAGAAAAGACTGTGAAGCGCTCTCCCATCAGATAGTGCCGCCAAGTCTTCAGAGCGAAGACCACTGCTGCTAACTCCAGGTCATGAGTGGCGTAGTTCTGCTCATGCGGCCTCAACTGACGTGATCCGTAGGCGATCACGGCCCGCTCCTGCATCAGGACGCACCCGAGTCCAGTCCCTGATGCGTCGCAGTAAACTACGTATCCAACTCCCTCCTCAGGCAACCTCAAGATAGGTGCGTTGGTCAATCTATGTCTCAGCTCCTGGAAGCTCTGCTGACATCTGTCTGACCACACAAAGGGTTTCCCCTTCTTTGTCAAGGCTGAGAGTGGTGCCGCAACTCTGGAGAAGTCTGGCACAAATCTCCGATAGTATCCGGCTAGGCCCAAGAAGCTCCGCACCTCCGTCACGCTCCTGGGTGGCTCCCAAGCTAGCACTGCCTCGATCTTCGCGGGATCCACTGCAACTCCCGCCTCAGAGATGACGTGCCCCAAGAAATGGACCTCACGTAACCAGAACTGGCACTTTGAGAGCTTGCCATAAAGCTGGTGCTCTCGGAGTGTGTCTAGCACAACTCGCAGGTGGTAGGCATGCTCCTCCTCAGTCGTCGAGTATACCAAAATGTCGTCAATGAAGACCACGACAAATCGGTCGAGGTATGGCTGGAAGATCCTGTTCATGATGCTCATGAACACTGCTGGAGCATTGGTTACGCCGAACGGCATAACCAAGAACTCATAATGGCCATACCGACACCTGAAGGCCGTCTTCTGCACGTCCTCGTCTCGAACTCTGAGCTGATGATAGCCTGACCGGAGGTCTATCTTCGAGAACCACCGCGCTCCCTTGAGCTGATCAAAGAGGTCATCAATCCGTGGAAGCGGATACTTATTCCTCACTGTCACCTGGTTCAGGCGACGATAGTCGACACACAGTTTCAAGCTCCCGTCCGACTTCTTGGCGAACAATATCGGGGAAGCCCAGGGTGAAACACTGGGTCGGATAAACCCCTTGCTCTACAAGTCCTCCAACTGTACCCGTAGCTCTCGAAGCTCGGCGGGGGCCATCCGATATGCTGGAGTAGATATCGGGGCTGTCCCGGGGTACAAGTCGATGTAAAAGTCTACCTCTCTACGAGGAGGTAGCCCTGGAACGTCGTCGGGAAAGACGTCCACGTACTAGTCCACCACTGCAGGAAAAACTGGACTCCGCACGTCCACTGCTCCTAGGATGAGGCTATCCAACTGATGAGAGATGGGCTGCACTCTCCTCCGCGGAAGTCCATCCTGTGCTGCAAAGGTTCCCTTCTCACCGGTGAAGGTAAACCTGCTCCCGTCGGTACGAACACATCGCACCTTGCGCCTAAAACAGTCGATCTGGGCATGAACCGTGGATAGCCAATCCATGCCCAAGATGACGTCGTAAGGCCTCGACGCCGCTACAAGGAGATCCCAGTCGAAGCTCTCGCCTCCTAGAGTAAGCTCACACTGCCGGCACCGGTGCGTAATTGTCGAGTCTGCTCCCGTAGGAGTCTCTAGCCGTAAGGATCGAGCCAACGGCTCAGTCGGAATCTCCGAGCTCCGAACAAGGGCAGAGGCTATGAAAGAGTGACTCGCTCCTGTGTCTATAAGTACTGCAGCAAGGGTGGAATAGACACAGATCGTACCTCGAATCATCTCTGGCATGTTGGGGTCGTAGGCCTCCATTGCCTGGAGCTGGGCCTGTCCCTTCCCGCCAGCTCCCTGTGGTCGAGGTGGCCCTCCTGGGGGTGGTGGGGGTAGAGCCTGGAAGCGTCGCCCACCACCCGATGCTCGGCCAGCTCCTCTGCCTCGTCCGCCTCCTCCCTGCGGACCGCCACGGTCGACCCTCTGCCTCTGCCTGGGTGGCCCCTCCACCGTCTGCTGCTCCTCTGGTCGGCGAGTCGGGCAGTCACGAGCCATGTGACCCTGCCCGCCGCAGGAGTAGCACTGCCTGCCTCTCGGAAGGCTGGCACTCCGCTGTGTGCCCCGCACTGCTGAGCCGGTGTCCTGAGGCCGTCTGCGTGGGGGTCTGGTCTGCCTGGACCCGAGAGTCATCCGTCGGCTACCTGCTGCCGTAGACTCAGCTACCTGCCGCCCTGCGCTAGGTCTCGCCGCTGATGAAGGCTCTGCCAGGAAGCTCTCGATCAGGAGGGATCGCTCTAGTACTCCCGCCTGGGTCGGAATGCTGAGGGAGATCAGCGACGCCCGAATCTCCTGCCGCAAGCCCTGCTCGAAGGTCCGGGCCCGGAAGAAGGGGTCCCGTACCATGTCGGTCGAGTAGCGAGATAGGTCAGTGAACCTCGTCGCGTACTGAGCGACCGTCATGCTGCCCTGGCGCAGCTGGAGAAGCTCCTGCATGCGCACCGCTCGGAGGGTGGCCGGGACGAACTCAGAGCGGAAGAGGCTCTCGATGTCCGTCCAGAGCAAGGATGCCTCATCGTGAACCTGGAGCATCAAGCTCCACCATCGTCCTGCCGCCGCCTGCAGGAGGCTTGCCACGAGAATCACCATGAGATCTGCTAGTGTCCTCACTAGCCTAAAGATCCGTACCACCGCCTCTAGCCAGTCCTCGGCGGCCTGGGGGTCCGCCTCACCGCGAAACCTGGGCGGTCGCTAGCTCTGAAACTCATGCAGTGCCCTGAGGCGACGTGCATCGTCAGCGTCTGGTACTGGTAGCATCGGTGGCTCGGCGGGTAAAGCTACCGCCGGTGCCACTGCTGGCAAAGGGCCCTGCACCGAGGCCTCGTCGCTCGGTGGGCTGCCGTCGCGCCCTACACTCGGAACCCTAGCTGGCTGTCGTCGCGGGGCCATCCTGAAAAGGAGAACAAGAGCACCACAGTCAGAACAGTATACCTGGTGAGCTGGCACAAGTAATCACAAGGAAAACTTGAGACTTTCATGAAGCAGATCAGTATACCCGGTGAGCTGACACAAGTAATCACAAAGAAAACTTGGAACACACACGCAATCAATGTTTTCATGCATTAAGTCGGAAATCAGGAGTCAGGGTCCTGCTGTACGGATACGTCGGCCGCCGCACCAACACTGGGCTCCCTGAACTGATAACCACACTCAATACACTAAACACTATTGCTTCATATAGAAAGAAAAGACGATCAGAGTCTGCGGTAGAACCGACCACCTCTGATACCAATTTGTCACGACCCGACCTCGGGGCCCGTGCCGTGACTACCCCAAGCCCGCCTTCCATATGCCAGGGGCTGGCGACTAGCACCAAGGCGTAAAATCCCGGTAAACAGGGAAGGCATTGCCTTTATAAGTAACAACCACCACAGAGTCAGCAAGCGGAAAGTAACTACAAAGTGGAGAAAAGTAAAGGGGGCCGGAATACAAGCCCAACTGAAAGTACAACTGAAAAGGTAAAGAACAGCAACTGAAGAAAAGACGGCGGCCTCGTGTCATCCACTGGAAATCCCACCTGAAGGGTGGGTACAGATAGCCTCCAGGCTCCTCGGGTCCCACGTCCGCTCCGAGCACGTCCCGCCCAGTGGTCCGCCTCTAGGTACCGTCCTGCTCCACGCCCCAACCGAGATCAGCGATGTCCGTCGTCTGCATCCAACACAACAAGGTGCGGGCATAGCCCGTGCAGGGGTGAGTATAAACTACTCAGTAAGGACCCCGAGACTCCCGAAGGTCTCCCGAAATCCACAAAGGATATAGCACAAAAAGGAAGGTGCAATCACGAAGTAACATCTGACTCGACTTAGGTATATGCCCATACATATACCTAAGTCCCCACTTCTAGCTCTACTCACGAGCTCAAGAACAACTCAATCCACACAGGAAAGCAAGACTCAAATCCACAAAGGAGAGTAAATAGTAAATCCACATAGGATAGTTCAACACATTCCACAAAGGAGAGTAACATAAGATTCAGCTCAACCAGGTATACTTTTTCAGGTGACGTCAAAGATGCTCACTGATCCATCTAAGTCGTCGGACCCACGAAGGATCGATAGGTACTAACCTCGGCAATGACCCACACAGGATCGGGCCCACACAGGACCTGTAGCAATGGATCACACAGAACCGGTAGTAAGGACCCACACAGGATCGGGCCCACACAGGACCTGTAGCACTGATCCACGTAGGATCGCTGAGTGCAGTAGTCGACGCAGTCCACTGAGGATCTCTGCACAGTCGTCGCCGCAGTCCACGAAGGATCTCTGCTCTGTCGTCGTCGCAGTCCACGGAGGATCTCTGCTCTGTCGTCGTCGCAGTCCACGGAGGATCTCTGCTATGTCGTCGTCGCAGGCAGCACTAGGGTTCCCGCACACAGCGAGCTCGTTTAGGAGGGTCCGCTCCATGAGCCGAGAGGCTGATACATCAACTGACACGTAGTCCGAAGTTGATGTATCCAAAAGTTCCGTATCGACAACAGGATCTCAACGCAACAGATGGCGCGTCAATCGGACGCCCGGTCTGAGAGTTATTGACATTTTCGTCCCAGGGGCCCGGTTGGTTTTTAGGGCAAAACCAACCCGACCGTACTCCGCCTGTGTCCGATCCTTGGGCAGAGTATGCCAAAAGTTCCGTCTCACTTAGAGGAAACTACCACAGCTGACGGTACGTCGATCGGACGTCCGTAGCTCAAGTTATGAGCGTTTCCGCTCTGAGGGCCCGGTTGGTTTCGTGTACGAACCAACCCGGCCGAACCCAAAGTCTTCCGAAACCTTGAGTGTAATAAACCGAAACGACCGTATCGATCCAAGGATCGCGTAGCCGCTGACGGTTCATCAATCGGAGGTCCCAGGCCCAAGATACGGGAAAAAGACCGAAGAGGGCCCGAAAACGGGGGTTCTGGGCCCGGGGCGACCCGACCCGAACCACCCCTGGGTCGGCCGAATCGGGTCGACCCAAACCGGGTCGACCCGACCCGGCCTGGGCGTGGCCCGGCCGACCGGACCGGCCGGCTCGGCTTCGGCCGAGCGGCCGAAGAAAACCGCCGCGGGTTTGACCTGCGGCTTGGAGGAACGCGGCCCGCGCGGGCCGCGTGCTGGGTGGCCGGACCGCGGACGCGGTCCGACGGTTCGCCGCCGCCGTGGCCGAGCCGTGGCGGATTCCTCCGGTGGCGCGCCGGGCGCCGCCACCTCCGGTCGCCGGCGCCGCCGCGCCGGCGACCCGCGCCGCCGCCGCCTTCCGCGGGCCGCCGGAGTTGCTCCGGTGGCCCGTTTTGCCTCCCGTCTGCGCCATAGCTCCTCTCGGGGGCCGATCTTCACTACGGGATCAACGGATCGCCCCTGCCGCACGGTTCGTCGTCGTCCGCCAAATCCGCACAACAAAAAGATCGGCGGAGGGTTGCCGGGTCTTGTTCGTTAGATCCGCACCCTCCGCGTTAGTCATGAAATCATCGGGAGGGATTAAGGCAGCCACAATTTTATCCAAAAATAAAATTGTTCAAGTTTGGTTCTTTAATTAAAAAGAATTAGATCACGGGAACGAATCACCATGAAAATAAAATCCCTACCTCGATGTCGCCGTCGGACGTGAGGTCGTCGCAGAAGGAGGGGATCGTCGCGTCGTCGCGGAAGAGACGTTCGTCGCACTGCGGGAAAAACGTCGCGCCGACGAACTCCGGATCTAGAACAAACGGATTTAATTAATTAAATCCGTTGTCATTGAAAACAAAAAGGGAGAATTAAACGATCCGTTTCTCACCTTAGTTGCCGAACGAGGATCGGCCGCGGAAGAAGAGGCGTCACCGAAGAACGTCGCGGGTAGAGCTCGTCGACGTTGCAGATCACGGTGTGCGTCGTCGAATTCCGGTCGCCGGCGTTCTTCGCGTTCTTCGCGTTCTTCGCGAGGAGAGTGGAGGCTCAGAAAATTCTCACAACGATAGAAATCCTCCAAAATAGACAAGTTTGTCTATTTTATTAATTTGCCAATGAACGCAAACGCGTAAGTAACGACCCATTAATTTCGTTGAATTAATTCAACGAATGAAACAGCCCATTTAATTCACGAAATAAACCGCCCAATTAAATGGTCTGTTAAGAAATTAAAGAAAACGCGCCGGTTGACTTTTCAGTTACTTTGACGGGTTTTCGCGGGCGCGTTACTTAGAGAAAGAAACGGCGGGGCTCGTGCGGGCCCCACCTCAAAAATATCCTACCAAGGGGTAGGGTATTTCCGGATAGCACCCTATCCGCTTTAACTCAGCTCAAGTGGCTTTCAAGTGACTTCCAAGCGGCTTAAGTGAAATAAAATAAAGTTGTCGCACAACCTTTATTTTATTTCCGACTTAAAGCCCAAAATTTTAAAAACCACGGTTGAGCAAACACAACTCCGGAAGAGGCGTTTCTAAGCAAATACCGGCGCTGCGATTTCATCGGTGCCCTCAGAATTCGATTCCGGGCACCGGTTCAAAAGATAGAAAAACCCGCTTGTCCGTTCACTGAACGTACCCGATCCAAACTTCGTAAATTGATTCCGGGCACACCGGGCCTCGGAATCAGGTGCTGTCTGAAGCTGCGCTCTTGTAAAATTCCAATGAAAATTAAGAAAAAAAATTTCCTTGAAATGTTCGGGTCTTTACAATAAAAATGAATATACTTGAGAAAGGTGAAAGAAATAAAATATTACAAAATTTTTCAATCCTTGGATTTGTAAACCTGATTTCCTAGACATCCTATGAATGGGATTTGAATTTGGAGTTATTCCACTCAAGTCTTATATCATTATGTGGATCTATGGTCCCATAATCATAGTAGAAAAATACCTTCTTCGGATAACACCATAAATGTCTCCAGGAAAGCTACGTCACCACAGGGGGATTATCATCCTAACCTTAGCTTCACCTGTACATGCATTAAATCATTATAAATAGAAATTATAGTGAAGTAAACATAGAAATAATATAAATGGAAACTAATTTAGACACTATGCCATTCATTCCATTAAAATACAATCCAATGTTTGAGGCCTAGGTCCCAGTCTATAGGTAGTCACAAAATTACTACTCAGATAATCTCTTCTGGGCGCACCCTTAATGTGATTTATAAAAGGAATGCCTTTCGGACCCAAGTACATGTTCGAAATCCATTAAAAAAATATAATCACTAGTGAATCCCCCAAACTATAGGGGATATACGTGGAATTTCACGAGGAGAGTGTAATCATCCATCTAATACAAGTCACATCCACGGTGAAGAGAACCATGTCCGCCACCACAATCTTGTAATAAATTAGGGATAGTGTGATCATACTTATCACTTGGGAGAGCATGATCAATAACAAGTACACATCAACAATGTATAATTCCATGTCCAACACCATGATCCAGTCTCTGATTAGAGAGGGAAGAATAATCCCTATCACTCGATAGAGTATAATATTACCTGAGTATAATCAGATTGCAGAGTGTGTAATTATACTAATCACATACCAACTAGAGGATAGAATAATCTTCCTCATCCCTCAAGAGAGTATAGTCATAAATGAGTATCATTACCGAGGACTCCATGCCAGTATATCATAATCTCAGTCTTAATAGCCAGATCATAGGAAGCACCTATAATAATCCCAATAATATAAGAATTAAAATTATATGATAAATAGAAAGGACCAAGGTTGTACCTATGGGTATACAAATAACATAATAAATAATTTGGATAAGAATTTGGATCCTAGTAAATCATGTATGGGAATCCAAAAAAATTGAACATGCAAGATCCCAAGAAGAACGTCCGAGCTTCCCAATGGGAAATAAGATTCACCTCATCAGGTTCATCTTGCACTAATCAGGTATCACCTCTGGTCATCATCATTTCATCATTAATAAACAAGTTAAAGTGTAAATGAAAGAGTGAGGGTGGGAAAATACCTAACCCACAACTACTGATCCATCCCAATGAGTTTACATGTTTAGAAAATGTTTAAGGTGACACCTACTGTAATCTAAACCACAAATAGTTGTACTATATTAGGGTCGGTTAAACATAGAGGAACCCACTGGGTCCCTCAAGTCATAACATAAGAGAGAAATCCAAAAAGTCATTCTCAAGGTATACATACAAGAGAAGGAATCATAATCAGGATCCTTGACCATGATGGTAAAAGTAGGAATCCTATACGGGAGTCTCCAAAAGTATGAAAATAGAGGAATCCTACATGTGATAATCGAACAATATATAATCCTTCTTGAGATCCTCTAAATGGTATACAAGAAAAGGAATCCTACTAGGGATTATATAAGTCAGAATTATGTGAAGGAATCCCTAAGGGGACCCTTAGAAATATGAAAAAGATAGATGCATTATAAAGACCTAGCCTTATAATGTTACTTAATCATGAATTTCAAACAAGAACATACATAATTACACATTGAAGATCTTTTCGAGATAAGAGCTTTAATTATTTAGGATACCTTACATAGATAACATACCACATTCATACAAAGAGTACTCTATTAAAAATAGTTTCCATTTTTTCAAAATATAAGACACTAAAACATAAAGAATGATTTCTTTGACAACACTCCATATCAAACATCATGAATACCTTCTTTCTCTTACCCATCCTTATATCCTATTAAAAACATTTTAAAACATGGGATGCGTATAAAAAATAGTTAGGGATATAATGATATAAATTGTTAGTCATGTGATAACTTAAAAACAAATAAAACTCATATCATAAAAACAAGAATGCATGGTATATTGTTGTTGTTTCCTTGGGACATATTTACCATATCACTCTTACATTCACCCTTATATATGGAATAACCTTTTGGTAAACTTCCATATCTGGGGTACCCAATTTATTGGAGTTCTATAATGGGGCTCACCCATCTTATCTTGAGCTATAATGGGCTCAACCCAACATATCATGAGCTATAATGGGCTCAACCCAACATATATTGAGCTATAATGGGCTCAACACAATATATCTTGAGCTATAATGGGATCAAACCAACATAAATAATGTCTATGGAACATATCATGGAAATAAATATTCATTAAATCAAGATAAATCACTCATTCCATATACAAATAAAAATACAATCCATTTGAAAATTATTAGAGACACTTTTAAAATCATTTTTAAAGGAAAGTCCCTTAAAAATAAAATTGTAGTGAGGATTAATAGAATTGAATGAAAATATGCATACAATATAAATACACATAATACTACATTATATAAAAAATATTTATCACACCAATAATCTTAATACAACATAATGGATAAAGTAGAAGTTTAACCCAAGGAATGGAAATTGGGTTAAGAATTCCCTAACCTCAGGTTCTTCTTAATTTAAATGTTATTAAACTCCCTGTATAATGGGTATAAGTGTGTTATTAATATCTTAATGAAACATTTATAACATATAATACCATAAATGATAATTTCATTAAATCATTTCACCCTTTATTTGTTATTATTTTATTCCTTGCATTATATTGGGGTGTTTTCTTTACAAGTTTTCCATGATTGGCTCATGATGGATATTATTGTCGATTGGAAGTGAAACACCAGAATTAGAATGAGAAGGTATTTAAATATTTACAGTACCATAATTTATAAAATTTATCATTTTTATGTTTTATATGATGATGATTGATATGTTAAATCATTAATGATGTTTGTCTAAATCATTTTAGTGGTTCTTTGATAATAATGACCTCATTTTGTCTTAAAAATTAAAACCATGTGTACAAAAGAATTCCAGAACCATATATGAGACATAACAGAAATATTAAAACCTAGTTTAACCATAAAAATGGTTTCATGACCAAAATTGAATGAATTAATGAAAATTGAAGTCACAATATACACGTTGTCGGTAATTCGACACATAAGAGACAATGTTTTTATTCCCTGAATAAGTGAGAGAGAAGAAGATGAATGAAGATGAATTTTGCATGAACATGAGAAAATCAAGAATATAAATTATTTATGGAGATTTAATGCATCTTTGTTAAGAGGATATGAGGAAACAATATGAAAATAAAGGAACTAAAAAAAGAGTAGTTGAGAAATCCCTTAAAACAAATTCTACAGCCTAACGTCTATGCAACAAGGTTTTAGAAATCATTAAAATAAGAGTGGACAAGAGTAACCCATCTATAAATGAATCATAAAACATAATAAATCAATAATAATATATAAATAATAAATAATACCACATAAAATATAACTTGAAAGGAAAAAAGAAAGAAATTGAGAATTTTCTTACCTTGTAGTGTAACTCCTAGAACAAAAAGGTTTAGTCCTTAGGGGCTTTAGGAAACCTTGGTAGGACTTTTAGGGAGGTAAGAAGGCCAAATATTCGTTTATGAGGATTGGGAATGACTTTAATGAAGGAATGGGTTGGTAATTATCACAAAAGTGAGGGGATATTTTAATAATTTCTAAGGGACACGTCATTAGTGGTATTTACAAAACCATGGTATTTCCATGGTATTTGCCAAAGGTATTAGACATGTGGGATAAATCAACAATTATTTTACTATACCCAAGTATACAATGTTCATTAAATCATTATTACATCATCAATGATGTCATTAATAGACAACAACTCAAAACAGTATTTTTACTATTCACAGAAAAATCAACTATATCAGAAAAGTCCCAAAAATTTACCCTCACCATTTTTATATATGTAGAATTAAAAATTGATATGCATTTTTTGAAAATAGTTTTCTAAATTTTATTAATTTAATTTTTGAATTAAATCATACTTAATTCAAAAATAAACAATTTTAAAACTAGAAATACTTTTATATCACATTGAAAAATTAACCAAGATTTTATTATCATAAAGAAATAAGAAAATAAAATATTAGTACAATTTTCAATTCCTTAAGGTCAGATTACTATTCATAAGGGTATGTTACTATTCAAAATAAAAAAACAAGTTGGTTCCATCAAACACCAAATAACATACCAAACCCAGTTATAGATGTTTTTTTTTTCAAAATTCAAAACATAGAAGCTTCATTATTATGTTTAAATGATAGTTATAAATATTGACATAAAACAAATATTAAAGAATTCAATTTATTTTTAAACCCTTGGGGTGTTACAAGAATCCTACAAGGTATTATCTTGGTAAAAACATAAGTAAGGGTATCTTATAGGTGATCCTCAAGAACAACTAATATCAAAATATCTTAGGCTGGAAGGGAAAATCTCGTAAGGTAGATGTCATCATGGGAAAAGCAATACAACGATTTGTCATAAAAGTTGGATCATGGAGAATTACTGATCAAGGTATAAAACTATCGTGGTCTGAACACCCAACCTAATATTCTAAATTCAAGTATCTCTCATAAGAGATGATTGAATTTTGTAAACAAGGGGAAGAACCTCTCCATTTAGATAAAATATTAAAACGAATCCGAGGAGTCCTTAAAATCCAAAAAGGGTTTCATCATCATGATATATGTGAAAATATTATCATAATGGACTACCCAGGGGTTCAATTATGATTGATGGACATAGAGATACGAAAAAACCCTCAAAGGGTAGCAAGGGAGGATTATGTGGTCTGTATACCCTAGTACACAACATATACCATATTGATCCCACCTGGGCATGCACACAAGATGGACTTGGAATGTATATATCCACATACAAGACATGTTTATCATGCACATGGTGTGAACCCTACACGGGGTACCTTATTATATGTCTTGAATGGGTTGTGCAAGTAATTTTCCTAGTGGTTTAACTCTACATAGTGTGCCATTCACAGGGGGTCTAATAGTGTATTGTACTTGACCATTACCCCCTACACGAGAAGTCTAGTCAGTACTCAGTTACATGTATAAGTCTGAGTATACAATGTGTATACCCCATAAATGGTTTCTACTTCATAAAATTAATCTTCCCTATTTAGGAAGAACATATGATGCTTGTTCCCTAAACCACACAATGAGTAGATAGGTTTTCCCGAAAATGAAAATATCTTTATAGCCGTGAAACCCCTATTTTCTCCCAGAAAGTAGTAGATCCACCCCACAAGGGTTGATAAAAAATTTTAATATGGGATTAAAAAATGAAAATAAATAGTCTATATCTAAATATGGAAGAAATAAAAATTTATTACCTTCGAGTGGAATTTTCAAATATTTGTATATTTCCACACTCCCCAACCAACACATGACAATATGAAATGTCCTGAGCTCCGCAGTGGTACACTTATTCCTCTTCCCCAACTTCTCCCTCTCTACCTATACTATTTTCTATCTCAATAACATGATTAAGAAGGGAATCAAGGAAAATATGTGAGAATCCAAAGGATAAAGGATGAAAGGAAATGATAAAGAATGAAAATAAAGAAAAAAAAAATGGGCATGGACCATGCCCCATCACCCAACATGAGTTTATTCCCTACATAAAAGAAACTAATCATTATAGTCTCAATAGTGGAAAAATAATATCAATATGACACTCTATTCAAAATATATGACTAGACAAACAAACACAAGAAATTAAAATTTAATTTACTAAATATTAAATAATAATTATTCCACTGAAATTTGAACAGCTTGAAAATCCCCTAAACTTCTATAATATGGTAGACACCATATTTTGGGACCAATAGATTGGTAATTAAAACTATATAAGATCTTTTGATAATGGAAAATTGCCATTTTACCCCTTACATGCATCCAAAAGAAAAACAATCATATTTATGCTCCAAATTCTCACATAGAAAAACATGAAATCTTACAATATCCCCACCATAAACCATACCATCCCTAAGAATCCTGGTTGTATGAAAAGAATCCATGTTTTCAACATGATCATTGGAATGAAAAATCTATCTTGATTATACATCAACCTGACCCATGCATTAAACATCTTTATCATACAAGGGAGACCATCAACCATTACCAATTTGGTACTCCCTACTATAGAAATACCCTTATCATCCTCAAAACAAAACCCTAAGATCAAGGGCTCAAAGAACATGCCAAAATTTTAGTGTAAATGAGAGTAACCAGCATCAAACGCCCAATAGTGCACTCCCCACACTAAGGATTAGCTTATACCTCTCCTTGAGGAAAACCTGAAAAGGTTACCTTAACCAAACCAAGAATGAAATTTAAAATAATAGAAAAGAAGTTTTGTGTAGAGACGATGCTCTCTCGACCTACACATAATTATTTCTAGGTAGATCATGATCATATCTAACTAAGATTATAATATGATTTTATACTAAGGCATGTCTATCTCATTCTAAGCCACACTTTCATCAAAATAATCTACACTTGACTTTAACCAACACCTGGCACCACTTTTATCAACAATGAGTGTCCAATTTTATACATATATAAACCATCTGAAGGCACCCCATTTTCTTTTGATGTCTCATCTACCACAGAGGGACATTCTTAATTAAACACAAATCCTATGAAACCAAGACCAAGAAATGTTTTGAAAGCATCGGTTCTCATCTCACAAATGACCACTCACAAATATAAGTTTCAAACAATACCACACACAACCAATGTATACCTTTATCATCCTACCCCTACTCTCGTGAGTCATCCAACAAAAGGATAATTTAACCATGCTACACAACAAATGAGTTTAATTATTCTATAAGATCCCTTAAAAATCCAATCCAAAATCAAGAACCTCACATGTGCCACAAATTATTCCACGACTTCCTATTACATGAATTCATCCTAGTTTTTAGTGTCTACCCACACTATAATTACATTTACAACAACAAAAAAACTTCTTAACAAGTCTATGAACCATAACAACCCTTCCCATTGAAGCTAGTCTTTATAACCCAGCTCACAAGTTTCTTCTTCAAAATATAAAGGAATTCACATTCCTATATAAAAAGACTAGATCACCTTCCGTGCATTGATCTGACAAACAAGTGTACAATCTTTCTCACTGCCAAAATAGAAATTCATAAATCTATTCTAACCATTCTCACATAGGTTTCCTTCGTATAAAATGTACATTGACCTACAATGAGATGAGTAAAAAAATAAGGGACTTTAGGTCACCCTCCTAGCACTAAAAATCAAGGTCTCACTGCTGGGTCACAAGGTCTGACCACCTTGTCCAAAAGATCAAACCTCTCTAAAGAAAGTAAAGATCAAAACAATATATGAGGGTCAATCTATCAATATGGACCACATGATCATGATCCCATCCGAGCATCATAATAAATAACTACACCATAGAGGTTACAATACCAACGTAGAATAGATATTAAAATGACACTCACCAGGAATCCATATGCAGTAATTGCCCCTTTAGGTAAAGTTCCTCAGAAATTTCATAGTACCCCTCAGAATATTTCTCAATGATCTGAATATATAAAAAATGAGTTTAGTTAAGTAAAATTTCATTTCAATATATATAGGAAAACAATATATATATTGTTACTGACAATTTGAATATCCAAAACTATGAAAAAACCTATAAGGGGTATAACACCTGGGCATCATGTGCCCTATCAACCTACTAGGGAATGTTCACCTCTCATTCATGAGAAATAATACATTAGCCTGACCAAAAAATTACTCAACATAGATCCAAAAAAATTCCCATAAGGAGGAAATATATGTACAAGTCGGCACAATTGGGTATAATTTGACCAAAAACCAATATGGAAAAACACTATATAGATTTTTATTGTAAATTTTAATAATACCCCAACTATTTTAGTAATAATGACACCCTTGATGGGCTGTATGGTGTAAATCCTATGTTACAAATATGATGCATCATATTTCTCTTTTATTTTCTGGAAAAGATTTGAATCCATCCCGATCCTCTTGCCAATGGGTAAAGAGCCAGAAATCTTCAATAAATCATAATAACCACACATATTGTGCACCACTCAAGGAGAAAATCATATAAAACTATAACATCACATATCATAATAACTATCCCATACCCCTATAAACCAATACGTTTTATGGATACAATATTGTCCACATAGTAGAATAATATCCATTATAGGTTATGAAACATTACTAATACTCCTGTCTACCATATCCTAAATTGTAATTACCTATAGAAAACATATGAAATACCACTTTACAACATCTTGGACAAGGTGGCACTAAATTGGTTCCCTGAGTTAGTTTATTATGAGGCATTAAGCTTTAATCCACATATTTCAGAGGCTACCGAATTGAATTGAGGGGATAGGGTGTGACAATGGGGCAACTATGCCCTCATGGGTAATAAAACAATAGAAATAACTATATATCATATAAAATTTAAAATAAATTATGTTTAGAATTATTAATAATATGAAATTAAACATGTTTTAATCATAAATTATGTTGTTATAAAATATCAATCAACTATTCCATATAGATAACACTGGTCACCCACTAGGCCGACCATATAGATACATGAGTACAAAAAATAACTAAAATAAAAGTACATGGATATACTACTGACATCAATCTAAACCCTATACCCAGTATTTAGAGACATTTGAAATACACCAGTCCAACTAGATGTACCGACATCAGTGGTTTTGATCGACAATGAATCTTTATGCCCCATCCCTATCTACGATGCAATCTATTCTCAACCTGAAAAAGTAGAAATAAGGTTTGTAATGACATTGAGGTGCACATATATAGGATATAATATAATATACTTTGGAAACACAAAATATGAACCTATAAATATTTTATTATTAGTGCATGCTCATTCAATATGCTCAGCATAGCCGAGACGCAAAAAAAGAATAAAGATGTCAAAAATGGGAAACCATAGTAGAACATTGAGTTCATGATCCTGATCATTTGAGAAATTTTCTATCAGGTATATTTATATTTATACATATATATATATATTTATAGTCCCATACCTATACATATATACATAAATATAAATATACCAAAGAAAGGTGATGGAAATCACATAAACCAAATGTAATCGATCCTTGGGACTATAATATCGATTATCTGGACATCCATTAAATGATAATTCAGTTGGAATATTTTCCAATCCAACCATGTATGATCATGTAAATATATGGGTTTGTAATTCCAATAGAAAATAGCTACTTCAAACTATGCTAGAAATGTCTCTAAACAAGATACGCCATTATAGAGCTATACTCATCCTATCCCTGGGTTCACCAATACTTGCACTGATAAAAGTAAATAATGATTCATGGGAAGAACATATGGAAATAATATAAATGGTAACTAATATGGACTGCATTACACCCATTAAATGTAAATCTATTCCAATGGTTGAGCCCTAGGTCTCAGTCTATATTCAGTCATGAAATCTGCGACTTGGATAATCCTAAAGGGGATCACCCTTAAGAAACCTGTAACAGGAATACACTCTAGATCCAAGTAAATCCTTAGTATACATTAACAATAATAGTATAACTAGTGCATCCTCCTAAACCTAAGGGTAATCCTAAACATTGTTTTAGGAGAGTGTAATAATCCGTCCAGTACAAGTCACATAAATGGTGAGGATTTCTATGTCCACCACCATGATCTTTTAATCGATCAGGGATAGTGTAATTATAACTTTACCTTGGGAGAGAGTAATCATCAATGAGTATAAATAAATGATGTGGAACTCCATGCCCAAAAAAATTATCTGATAACTACTCTAGGACCTCATAATCATCCCTATCACTCAAGAGAGAATAATCATCCCCAAGTATAATAAAATCTAGTAGAGAATAATTATCCTTGTCACACATTAACAAGAGGATAGTATAATCATCCTCATCACTCAAAAGAGAATAATCAGTCATGTTTATCATTACTAGGGATTTAATGTCTGTATATCATAATCTTAGGCTCAATAGTCAAATCATAGGAAGCACCTCGGGAAATAAAAATAATATATTATTCAAAGGTATATGCTCAATAACCTGGTCCTAGGTATTACCTCTGGGTAATAAAATAACAGATGAAATGAAATGGATCAAAAGTAGGGTCCAAGGAAATCATGTATGAGTATCCCATAAATGAATACAAAAGATCCCAGGAAGAAGATATAATAATACCTAAGGAAAAGAATACACATCTCTTTAGGATCATCAACCTCTATATAGGAATCAGCTCTTTTCATCATCATTGAGTCAATAATTATCATGTGGAAGTATAAATAAAAGAGTATGGGTGTTCTAATGACTTAATCGACACTACTAACATAGCACCATGGGATTAAAAGGTCTACACAGTTTCTATGGTGACACAAACTACCATCTACACCGAAACCTGACAAGGTAGATCAAGTTTGGTCAAACATTGGGGCACCCAATGGGTCCCAAAATTTATAACACAAGAGAGGAATCCTACATGGGATTATCATGTTCTACACAAAAGAGATGTCAAATTACTCAGTTTTCTTAGTAAATAAGGTAAAAGGAAGAATCCAATGAGATATACTTTAATGGAGAGAAAATAGAGGAATTCTATACATGATTTTTTCATGAAACATTTGAAAAAGGCATCCTGAACTGGACCGTCAATTTCCACATAATAAGTAGAGGCATAATACTTAGGATCCCTAGAATGATATAAATTTTAAAGGATCCTACTAAGGATTACATATGTTATAATTAAGTGAAGTCATCCCTTAGGGTACCATTAGTAAGAGGAAGAAGATATTTGTATCCTATAAGGTATACTCTAGGGAAAAACATAAACAGAGTCAACCTACATGGGATCCTTGGGAACAAAAAAACTCATGACCTATTAATATAGAAGGGAACATCTCATAAGGAAGACATCTTGAAGGTAAAATAGACCCAAGGAATTGTCAAAAAAGATGTTCATGACCCATTTCATGTCAAGGTTTCAAACTTGGTTGGTCAAAATAACCATCCCATTATTTGCATTTCTAGTCTATCTCCCTCAAGAGACGAAAAAATTGAGTAGTTGAGGAAGAACCTATATATATAGAGAAAATCAGGAAACAAATCATAGGAGTGCATAAAATACAAAATGGGGTACACAATTGTGATCTATAAAAATAGATACTTAGAATAGACTAATCATGTGTCAAATTCCGAATCATGGTAGAAAATATTTGAAAAACCCTCAAAGTGTATCAGAGGATGAGTAACCAACATGTGCACTTGAGTACAAAGTGTGTACTCTGTCGACCCCACTAAGACATGAAATCAAGCCAGACATTGGGTGTAAAAGCCCAAGTACATGACATGTTGATTATATACAAGATGTGCACCCTACACAAGGTACCTAACCATTTTCCTTTCATGTCATTGACATGTAATTGGACTATCCTTATAACTCAACATGACATTCCACCCGCATAGGGTCTTGCCGTATACTGTACACAACCATGTTCCCCTACATGGGCAGTCTGGTCAGATACATACAAACCTGGATGACTCCCAGTAAATCGATTATATACCCCATACATGGTTTATAATTAGTACTATTGATCTTCTCTGAACAGAAAAGAACACACGAAATGTATTTCCTTAACCACATATCATCTAGATGGGTTTTCCCAAATGGAAAAACACCAAATCACTCTGAAACCCCTGTTATTACCCCGAAAGTATTTGATAAACCCCAAGGGGTTATATAAAAATATAATAGGGGATTAAACCATGAAAATTATTAATTTATAGGAATTAAGGAAACAAAATAACATAACATTGGGTGGAATCTACTGAAGCGTCACCAATTTCCATGCCCCATATTCACTGCATGACGATCATACATATCCCTAGCTTTGTGACTGTAACCTTATTCATCTAATTCTCCTTATATATATCCTTATATCATTTTAAATATCTTTTGTGTGATGAAGAAGGGTCGTAGGTGGTATATATGAGAATATAGGGAAGAATGGATGAAATGAAAATTAAAATAATGAAAAGGAATAAAAAGAAAAGAAAAAGAAAAATGGGTCCCGATATGACCCCGTCACCAAACCTGAGTTTTCAAACCACCTAGAAAAAACACCCCACTGTAGACACAAATGTGGAGAAAAGATATCAATACAATTCTCTGTTCAAAACATGTGACTGAAAAAACCTGCACGAATAAATTAGTATTTAATTGATTAAATATTGAATATTAATTATTATAATGAAATTTCAACCGCTAAAAAATCCACCAAACTTCTATCCTAGGTTAAAAACATTTCACGGTAACAATTGAGTGTTAAAAATAATTATCTAAAATAATCATCATGGGGAAAATTACCATTTACCCTATACTAGCATACAAAATGAAAATTCAAATTTGTGCTGAAAATTATTGTTTGGAAAAACAAATTACATTTTAATAACTTTTTGTAACAAAAATATGACTGGTTAAAATGATTTAAATTAGTATTTAAAAATATTAAAAAGCATTTTTTAAATTATATTAAGGAAAAAATGGTCCTTGAATAAAAATATTGTCCACCTAAATTTAAAACATAGTCGATTTTCCTTAAAAAGTTTATTTCTGTATATTGAGTACATAATGTGGGGAAAATGAAAGTAAAACATGTATTATCAAAAAGAATATAGTGTAGAAGAAAAGATAAATTTATTTATCATATAAGGATAAAATAATTTCTTTAATGGAAATTCAAGCATAAATAATCTTCAAGAAAATCGAATTGTTATTGAAATCCATTAACTGAAGTCTTGTTTTAATTTGTATGTGTTAGAACCTCCTATATAATAAATATGTATTTATTATAAATGTATTCTAGAACATTACCCATATATATCATACCATATGTGACTAAATTTTTACATCTTATCACCATTTTATTAACAATTCTTTACTAAAATCTCTTTTCTCGATAATAAGTCTTTCATTTTTCATTCATGTTATGGCTCAACAGTCCTAATCCATAAACATTAATCATAGTTAAATATTAAAAAAAATTATACATGATTAAATTATCATATTAATTCATTTTATATATAATTATATTTTTCCTTAATATGTATATATAGAAAAACTAATTACCCCATTGATGAAGATGGTATGATGTACATATGCATGAAAGCTGTTACCATTTTTGAAGGATGGAATGAAAGAAAGGAAAATAATAATTCAACTTTCAATAATAATAATTATATCATATATATCATATATATTCATTAAATGTATCCTTATTACCATCCATGTGAAAGAGAATAGAAATATGAATCACATCACTTAACGGAGGTGGTAGTGCACACATACGCACACACAAGTGACATTATCATTTTCTAATTGATGAGAAGAAGGTGGATAATAGTTGTTACATAAAAAAATAACAATTAAGTATATATAATATAATTAAATCATTATATTAAGAAGGAAACTAAATATTTATATGATTTCTAATAATAAATAAAATTTAAAAGGCTCAGTTAAGAGTTATACAACTTTGTTGAGAAGTATTCTTTTCCTTTCACCTTATCATCAAAAGGATGGTATTTTTGAAATAATAGAATCTTTAATACATGTTGAATGAATTTAAAATTATATCAGGGTAGTTTTTGGTAGATATTGATGGATAATACATTATTACTAATGAATAATTAGAGGTTTCATTTTTTTAATTGAGGCATAGGAAATCTTAGAATTATATAAATTATTGAATTAATATAAATTAATTTTCATTAAAAAATAAGGAAAAATGAATTTAATTTTAATATAATATGAATAAAAATAAGAATAATATTATCCAATAAAATTTTAGAAATTATTTATTATTTTATTTTCACTTTTCTCTATGTTTTAACCCCCATTACCATTTTTGATAATTACTAAAATATCAATGTTTTTCAGTCGTTAAGGGTTAAGAATATTATCATAAAAGGAAATGTGACTCATAAATATATCATGGTTATATTTTAAACCATATCCCATTAACTTGGGATCAATATTTTATTTTTATAAAATTTACATCATTTAATAAAATATTTTTTATTATAAAATATCATTAATGTCATTTTTAGAACTATTTATCTAATTTGATTATTAATAAAACATGAAAAAATGAATTTGAATAAGAAAATATAAAATATAACTAATATGTAATATTTATCACTATTTTTTGGAATAATATAACTCACTCATTATTTTCAGTTTGAGTTTTACAAATAAGTTCCATAATTTTTGTGCAGTTTGTACAAGCATTGTATCTGTGTTGCGTAAAAAATATAGGTAATTATATTATCAATAAAAATAAAAAATTAATTACAATAAAAATAATAATTAATATTTAAAATAACCTTTTATAACTTTATATAAAGTGTTTTGATCTCATTTAAAAAATATTATTTATATTAAAATTAAGAAAGTGTCATTTCTGACTTTATCTTTACTTAATTATAATAAAGGTAAAAATCAATGTAAAATTGAAATATTAATATAATTTCATTTTATATTGTTATGGAAAAAACATACTAATCTAATGAAATAATGGAATTTTTTTTTGGAATAATTTCAGGTCTTATCACATTTCTTAACCATAAATAACCTATTTTACCATTATCTTGGTAGCAAAAATTTTTTATGGTTACTATTCATATTGAAAAAAAACAAAAGGAAAATATTTTAGAAAATTGGAACCATTGATACCAGATATTGATTAAATTTCTAAAGATTCAATTTCTAGAAGTGGAAAAAATTAATTTAAGTTAAAAACACACAATACAATGAAAAAGAGTTCTTTATAAAAATGCATTTTTATGTATAAAAATATTTTTATACCAAATTTAACCATAAAATTCAATCCTATTAACATAATTAGATTATTAATAATATAATATATATAATTTTACACTAAAAACGTTGATGAAAATGGAACATTTTGAATTATTGAAACAAAAATACAATTTTCAATAAAAAATTATTTTTTAATTTTTACTAGAAAATAATGTTTTTCATAAAAGTCTAATAAATTAACCCTATGATAATTTTGAAATAATTATTTAAAAAATGATATAATTATTATAAAAAAATTCCTAATGTTACATAAATTAATTATAATATTCTTTGACAAAAATTAATAAATCCTTTTTTAAGAAAATGTATTTCTTGAAGTATAAAATGACATTACTAAAACTTTACTACTTATATATTTAACATTAATAAATAAATATATATTGAGTTTATGATTTATATATATATTAATGGGATTAATCAAATTTATACCTACTAAATCAATGACTAGATGATAACTGTCACATTATTTAATAATATTTCAATAATATTACATGGTTTATTTAAACATGGTGTTGAGTGTAAAATAAGATAAAAATGAAATAAAATTTATTTAAATTTAGATAAATCGTACAATCTCAGTGTGTTACATTCTAAACCACATAAAAAATTATGCCTTGAAATTATACTACTTATACACAAACAATTGCGGATATCACTATTTCATCACATCCATAGGTTCCCAATTAGCTTCCTCAAATTTTTGATTCATCCAAAGTAATTTTATGACATGGGTTGTCTTGTTTCACATAAATTTATCTCTACATTACATGATTTATATCAGATATTATCTATAGGAATGATAATGACCTAGTACTATAACATCTGAGTTGTGTACATGTGAAGGATCAAATATGTAATTCTTTATGATTAATACATGTAACACATCCTGAACATGATAGATATTTCATGCGAGTTAAAATTTATAAGCTACCATCCTAGTATGACCAATAAAGTGAAAGGGATAGATATATATATGGATATGAATTCCATTCTTTTAAAATATCAAAGACATCTTCCAATTGTTTATTTATTTGAATACCATTTGACTAACTTCAAACTCTAGCTCTCCCCAATGATAATCTGTATAAATTTTTTGTTGACTCTTTGCATCCCTTATATGCTACTAAAGAGATGTAACATTATTAGTCAAATATTCATCTAGATCATATCACATTGACTTTCATTCTCCAACATTATCCCATAATTTTGAATTTATGGACAAACTAACATAGAGGTATTTCTTAGGGGCCATATGAACGCATAAATGAAAGATATTATTTTAAAAATAAATGAATATGGAAATTGTTTATCCCAACCACCATATAAATATAGGTAAAAATATGTCAAATTATCATCTAGGGTTTGAATGGGTCTCTCAAACTGACCATCTTTTAGAGAATGTTTTGATGTAGTAAATCTCATCTCAATATCCATAGTCTAATGATGAATTGTCCAGAACATCGAGGTAATCCTTAGATTCTGATTAGTACAACTTGGAGTGGTACTCCATGAAATTCCAGCACTTCCTTAATGTATATCCTTGTAATATGATCAATAGATAAATATTCTATGATGGAAATTAAGTGAGATCACTTAATAAGCTGATAAAATATAATCAAAATAACATTTCACCCTTGAGATGTTTTTGGGATTCTTATGAAGAAATCCATGGTAATGTTTTTCCATTTATATTGAGGCTTGGGTAATGGTTTTTTACATACCCTTTTTAAATTTTTCTCTAATACATAATAGTATAATATTCTAGGATCATAGATACATACTCTCTAAAATTTGGTTTCATGTTTTTCTATGAGAAATACTCTTTCAGATCTCAATAAATATATTAACTTCTAGGATGAATAGATATTGATAAACTGTGAGCTTCATATAACGACTAATTTTAAAAATTGGTATTAACCGGACTCATACTCTTTTTATAAACCATATCATTCCATAACAATAATGGTTAAAATCCATAAAATGACCCACATTCTTCTACAGAAGAACATCTTCCCTATGAGACTCTTTAATCCTTACAAGATGGATGGTTGAAAATTAATCTAAAAAAGATATGACATATCATCGTTCATTAGGATTTCAGGTTAAATATTCATCAAATCCATATATATATTGGATCTATTTCAAAAAACATCACTAATAAAATAGCACTATCTTAATTACTTAGAGCATTGACCACATATTTTCCTTCCCATGGAGATAATGTATTGATTATTCAAAATCATTAATCAATTATAACAATATTTTCTGGTATATATTTATCACTTTGTGATTGAAGATATACATACAAATTTTATGACCTATATATACTCTACACCATTCACCATAAATATAATTACTTATTATCTTTAATTCAAAAATTATCAATGGCTACTCCAAATCAAGATTTAGGTAATTTTATTAATTTATTTTTAATAAGCATGATTAATATGCTATTACCATGTAATTCTACAAGAGGATATATACAACTCCCTTATTTGATGAATCACTATATATCACAAACCCTTATCCACTATATAGTAGTGTGATAATATGTTCACTGTTCATAAATTCCTTTAGTTTCTTGAAAATCATTCCCAATTATTCTATTTCCAATCACTTAACCCCATTTTGAGTCTACATGGTGAGTGGAATAGATATTCATGAGAAATCCCTCACAAAGAATCAAGAATATTCATAAAACCTAATAAATATATAGATATCATTAACCATGGTTGGTTTAAGATATTTATATTTAACTTATTATTCTTAATGATCTTCCAAAATATCCTCACTTCAGATTATATGACCCCACAATAAATCTTTATAAAACCAAAATTCACACTTAGAAAATATTGTATATAACTTCTATTTCCTCAAGGTATTCAACACAATTCTATAAAATTCATTATACTATTCCTTAATCATTGAATATATGTGAATATAATATACAAATACTACCACAAATTGATCCAGATAATATCTAAAGACTCTATTAATTAAATTCATGAAGATAATAAGGGTATTAGAATGTCCAAATGGAGACCCTATAAAATCATAGTTTATACAGCAAGTAAAAAATACTTTCTTGGGTATATCATCATTCTTTTCCCCAAAAGGATGGTATCTAGAATGAAGTTCAACATTATAAATATATCAATATCCATTATGTTGATCAATAAAGTCATCAATATAGGTTATATTATACTTTTTTTATAGTGATATTGTTATGTTCCCAATAATCAATGAAAATATGGATTAAACCATCATTATTCAAAACAAGAAGAATAGTTTCACCCAATGGTGACACACCAGGGTGTATTAGATTCTTATAAATATTACATGGGAGTTCGTTCTTCAATTCATGTAACATAATTATGTCCAATCAATAAGAAGTATTTGAAATATGTGTAAAAAAGGTATGTGTTCTATTGAAAATTAAAACAAATGATTTGGAGGAATACTATGAAACTATTCAAGAATGAAATTAAAAATATCATACAATATATGTATCCTCAATTTTGAGTTTCTCCCCAACCATATGATATAAATAACCATCATGGATAGGAATTTAGACCCAAAATATTGAAATAATTTCCATTGGAAGTTCATATTCATACTTACCCAAATAAAAAAGTAATAGTTTCATTTAGAACATGAAATGTGAATTCCATTCCTTGGAAATTGATATTTGATCCATATAATGAAATCTAATCCATGTATATAATCAGATAAAAATAAACTACAGAAAAATAAAAAGATTTATAGAAATCACATTCCCATAAACTTCTATGAGAGGGGAACCATTGACCTGAGAGGCAACTATCGTACCAATATATGTTTTATCATATAAATGAAGATCTAATAATTATGGGGGTAATTAAATACCATTTTCTAATTAATTATATATATAATATTGGGTGTATCTATAATCAAATAATAAACTAGATGTTCTAGGGTGGATGATAAATGTACCTTTCACCAAGTCATTATCAAGACCCACTTCTACTATTGTGATTACAAGAGATTTCCCATTTTATATTATAATAATAGGTTATTGATGATGATAATTATCATAAACATTTAGATTTTTTAATTGGTTGGTGTAATTTCCATACCACATAAATTTTAATAATTTAATCATGGGTGGAGTAATAGTTTTCATCTTTTTCCCCCATTTTATCAATTGGCCTCTTCATCGGCTTTGAATTTTTACGAGATTTATAAAACAAATGTACACTTTTAAATCACCTCCCAAGTCCATTAAATAAATTCAAGGGATGTTTCTTTCCATATTATTATCTTTTATATGGATTTAATTTCTTTCCACCATGTGATGTATTTAATTTTTAATGAGATTCCATATTCCTTTACTCATTATAACAATGGGTGTGGTGGGAAAATCCAATTTCAATTATACATTAAGTGAAAATAGAATGATTACTTAATAAATAATAATGTCTCTTATGGACTATAGCTTTCTAAGAATTTGTTTTAGGCAACCAAATAATTGATCAGTTTTTATTTTTGGGTAGATTCTTATACTATAATCATACCTTACAAGTCATGTAAAATTTTCTTCATAAGTACTAATGGAGTATTAGTCCTTCTAATTAAGATAAAGTAATTCATTATCCATTTTTATATAAAATATATGGGAATTTATTATAGAAAAATGTACTCTTAAACACATCCCATTCCATGAATTCAATTTAAACATATTTTCTTGTATTCTTAATAATATTCCACTATTTTTATACATCTCCAACCAAATGATAAAAGATTAGGAATTTTTTTTATGTTTTGATCATTGGAGAATAAAAATTATATTCTCAATGGTACTAATCCATAACTCATCCACTAGTGGATCATAATATCCAATAAAATAAGGTATACATTTCTTAATGAAAGAGAAAAAAATGCATCATTCTCACATTTGATCATTTGGAAGCTCAACATGATTCATGTTCTATAAAATTTTCATGAGAATAAAAACAAGATTATGTATTCTATATACCATATAATATACTTTCTCATGTGGAAAATCAATGAATCATCCATAAATTTAATTGTTAGAATGATGTTTTAATATTCCATCCATTTTATAAAACTACGAATTAAAGTATAAGAATCATGATATAATAACATGAATTAGGTATCATATCATCATGAAATATTATTCAAAGGGTGTACAAATTATGAATCCTTCTTCTAAATATATGGACCATGAGGTTAACGTAGGATATCCTTGGTTATTACCAAATATTTATGATGTTATCCTATACATAGACTTATCGTTAGGTTTTTAAATGATGTTTTCCAACCTAAATCTCTAAAGGTTAACTAATCCTTACTTTGATACCAACTATAACAAACAGATACTTGCACACATAAATATTTCTTATTTTAAGATAAATATTCAATACATAATATTATTATAAATTCCAGAATCATATAAGTTTAGTTTATATGGATACTAGATACATTAAAAATATCATTTAGGTATATTCAACATCATCTCTCATAATTCTATTCTAACGTTATACCCTTGATGACATACCCTAATTAAAACCGCTATTCAAAATATGTGGAATAGAAACATAATAAATGGTGAGCTAAAATGATCATTAATATAAAACATGATAGATAAAAATCGATGAGCTTATGAAAGAATAAGTTTTATATAATGGTATCAGATCATAATTATAACATACAAACTACATACCCAATTTTTTAATGATCATAAATACATGTCACAGAAATAATGTTTTTCATTTCAAAATACATTAATCATAAGAGTTAGAAAAAATTATAAATAAATCATGAACCATAAGACTAGATCATAATCCAATAATAAATGTCTAGTAGCATCATTAGTATAGAAATCATTTCATATTTCAATTTCAAATAACGTAAACCTAAAATCATAGAGGACCTGGAATCAACACATGCATCCAATATCATAATGGATCATTCCTAACAATATATTTCACATAATATACCAATCATCCTTATATGTCTCCCAAAGTGTATCATGAACAACAAATTATTTCCCATAATTACTAATGAGACATACTTTAACCAATGTATTGAAGGGATATATAATTTTGGTCCCACCCATCACATAATGGAAACCATATATATATTTGTGTGTGTGTGTGTGTTTAGCAAGATCAAAAAACAATAATCAAATCATAATATCAAAATCCATAGAATGAATATAGGATTTAGAAACAATTAATCCTTCCATCATAGCATAACACGTGGATGATAAATGGGTTTCATAAAAAATATCATTTTTAAAATCATAAACCATACAAATAAACAATCATAGGATTAAATCAGTAGATCATATCTCTATTACATAATAATTAACATCAAATGATGTTATTCTAGATGAAAATTCAATTAAAATATCACTAAAATATTCTTGGAAGAAAATTCCCTTTACATTTAGAAATAAATTATTTATAATCAAAATTTTTTTAAAATATTATGGAAAAAATATTGAAACATAGTATGTAAAGTTCTTAATTAACTTTGAAAACATTTCCAATTCATTATAATAAGTAATTTTTTTTCATGTCGTATACTTTAAAACAATTATTCTTTTCACATATTTAGTAAAAAGTAAATTGTGCCACATTTGGAAAATGAAATGAAAATATTTTTAAACCTTTTTGAAAAATTCCAAAATTAGTAAAAATTAATTTATTTTTTAATCAAATATTAAAAAATATTAATGAAAACATGTTAAATAAAACATGGTCATATAACTAATAGATTCCCAATGGAATAGTAAAACATTGTCAGTTTCCCTGAAAAGAATTATTTCTACCTCGTAAGTAATTATGTTGTGAAAAATGAAATGAAAAAATGAATTATCCAAAAATATATCCACATCAGAATAATAATTAAATATATTTTTCATATAATGATTCTATTATTTCCTCAATATAAAAAAAATCCAAACTAAAATGTGATTGAGATGTAAATGCATTACCTCAAGTCTTAAATATTTTTACATTTTTTTGAGAATCCTATTTAATAAATATAGAATTATTATAATTGTATTATATAACCACAGTAATATATATTATACCATATATTATTTAAATATACCATCTTATCACCATATTACTAACAAATCTTTATTAAATGACTATTCCAAGTGATAATTGTTTCATTTTTCATGCACAGTTCGATTCAGAAGTCTTGATACCTATACGTTGATCATGGTTACTTAAAATAAATAATAAAAAATGATATAAATATCATATATACAGTTTTTTTAAATATAGAGAGATATTTTTAGATTCTAGAGATAAAAAAATGAATTACACCTTTTATAGAGATGATATACCATACATACGCATGAATGATACTTTCATTTCTCGATGGATAGAAAAAAAGAAAGGTAAATTAAAATTAAAATTTATAGAAACATTATTATATCATATAAATCATATATAGTTATAAAATTTAATTTTATTACTATTTATTCTTAACTTATGTAAAAAATGAATCACATCATTTTGTGGAAGTTATAGTCTACACGTACAGACGGGTGACATTATCATTTGGTAATTGATGGAAAGAAGGTGGTCAATGGTTGTTATATCATCATGAAAAATATTAACTAAATTTAATATACACAATTAATTATTTTATAATGGATACCATATATTTAAAATAGGTTTAAGAAGAAATAAAATTGAAAATTCTCTGTTAAGATTTAGACCTCATCATTGATAAACCATATCTAGATTACACCTTAATCCTTGTAAAGAAAATATTTTTTGAAGAAAATATTTTATTGGATATTTTTATTGAATATAAGATGATATAAGGTTATTTTTTTTTAACATATGATGCTCAATCTGTAAGGTCCCATGTTTCACTATAATGGTATTTCTCTAGTTTATGATTCAGTTTTAGTCCACCTTTCTGGTTATTAGAATGTATTTACAAGTCCTTAAGAAGTCTTGGGGGGTGTTGTAAGGGTTTGGGACATGAAGGGGGGGGGGGGGTGTTCTGGGCAGTCCGCACGTTTTGTGCAAGGTTTGGAAAATCATGCGATGGGAGACCATGCAGGAAGGGGAAATTTTCCCAGTTTCCACATGGTCTAGAAAACCATGCGAGAGAGAGGGTGAGAGGGAAGTATCAACCACACAGTTTTTATATGCTTTGGAAAACTGTGTGGGTAAACTGTGTGGCCTGGGAACTTCTAAAAATTCACAAAAATTACATTATAGGGAAAATAAGGGGAACTCATGATTTTCCTTCCTTATTCCTCATACATCCCTAGTGACACCCCTAAATTATCATAGGTCTTCCAAAGATATAATATCCCTCATCTTAGGGTCATTTATTGTGATGTCAGTTGTAGATTGAAGATCAGGGTAAGGCTAATCTCACTCTTGTTTCACTTTTGGTTTTGGGTTTGTATTTATATCTCATCCCCAGATGATGCTCTCAAACCCTACATTTTCAGTTGGATTTAGGGTAAGGATTAAATTGTTTTTTTAATTGAGATCTAAGTCTTTGATTGGGAGGGTGTTCGCCAACAAATTCAAGGTAGGTGGTCTATAAGTTACATCCCTTTGGTTTTATGGAGATTTGTGTAAGTAGGGTTTTTATTATTTCTATTTTTTGATATGTTTGAGGTGATTTTGACAGGATGTGATGTATTGAGTGTCTAGATAACATAATGAAACCATCATGATCTCATGGGATGCATGGAAGACAATTCGACCTATTTTTGGGGCCACCCATGGGGCGTGTCAATATTTCCCTTGACGTAGAGTTAGATAAGTAAGTGTGGGAAGTTTTGTGAATCATAAATCCCATGATGGATATGTTAATATGCCTGAAGAATGTTCAATTGGGATTTTATAAATAAGCATAGGTTGGGTAATGGCTTAATAATTTGTTTGGTTGGAATAAAAAAGGGTTAAATGGATTAATGGGAAAATGCTAGGGGATTGGATTTATACTTGAATATGATTTACGAAGATAGGAATGGGAAATAGGAAATGTGGATAATAGGATAGGTAATATAAATGTTAAATTTTTTCATAGATTGAGGCAATAATGTTAATTTACCATTTATTGATACTGTTGTCATGTTTTAAATGATGTTGGCTATGGTTGATTGTGGTGAATGATAAATAAGAATGTCCATTTTGCTTGGTTGAGTGGGGTATCGACATGAGGCTCTAAGACCATGTGTTGAGTTGGACCAAGGTTCTAGATCCTTCTCTATATGCATGGGTTATGTAAGGGGACAAATTTATTTTTCCCTAATAGTTTCATTCTACTCGGACTTAGGCTTTGAGGTGAGGATTATAAGCATATTATAATATGATGCCAAGTGATATGACTTGATTTTATTCCTATTTTATTGGGAATTTTGAATGTTTCAAATCCATTGAACACATGAAAGGTGTAGATTAAATCATGTAATACCAAAGTAGTGAACCCAGATTCAATGGTATTATAAATTTAAGGAACATATATTAGAATAACATAATGATCTGTTTATCTCACGGTTCATCATTTCCCACATGCATGCACTATATAATTTTGTTGGATATTTTATAGACGTCATTGGTGGTGACCTATTGAGTTTTACACACATGATGCTCGGGCCTTCATTGGGTAAAGAAGGTGTCATGCATGCAGGCCAGGACAAGGGCAAGGGCCCTATGCTAGGGTGTTCAGTTGGACGTGAGAAACGATCTGGTGAGGTTACAGACTTAGAGTCTGGACCATTTGGAATATTTTTTTGTTTTCTTTATTCTGGGGCTTTGTTCACATGACATTTTAGCATTGAATGACATAATTACTTTCATATAAGAATATACCCAGTTTTGGGAATTGGTTATTTATGCATGTAATTGATTTGTCTCATTTTTTCACCTATATAAACTATTTTTTACTATGGATTACTCTGGTAGATTGGGTATAGTATCCCCACATATCCTATTAGACCCTTGGTACTAGTCATCAACCTCTAACATATGAAGAGGTGCACTTAAGGTCATGTGGCATCCTGGCTCGGGGCACCAATTTAGTGCCTCCCAGATTAGGGTCTTTTCAAAGTTGTATCAAATGAGTTATTTTCTATTTCTAACTATTTGGAAATTGTATACAAGAGGTTAAGAAAGTGTCTGGTCTTGGTAATGATCTCGTTCTTCAGAGCAGGTAACCTATGTAAGGGGGGAAACCCAAGTCACCCGGGGAGGGGATTGTTTTTCATGCTGTATGTTGTTGTATTTGATGATATTTCACCATTGGTGATGCACTTGTTGTGTGTTTTTATGGTTTTTTGATATTTATCTTGTGGATGGAATGGTACGAGGTTGTGCATTCATGAATCATTCAAGGAACCTATATTGGTAATTGACATGCATCATGATAGGCCCACATACATAATGGGTGTGTGGGATATAATGGTTAGGATTAATAAGTTTTGTTATAAGTAATGAAAAAATTGTTCCTAATGAGATGGTATGAATGGGTAAAAAGGTAAGTGAGAATGTAATGTATTAATTTAAAAATGGTGTTTAACAGTGAAATTAAATTTGGTTAACATGTTTTAAGAGTAAATTGGGATATGAAAATGGTTTTGGATGGGTGTAATAGATAAGCCTCATAACCATGTGAATTAGGTACCGATGTTATCCATGGTCTTAGGAGAGATGGCCAAAGGTAGTGACCTAGTTGCATGTGGTATATTTTGGGTAGTGTATGCGAACTGGTTTGGTTATGAAAAGTGATGATTCTACCAATGTTTCCATTTTTTCATTTATAAAAGTGATATGGTTTCATTCTAAAGTTCATGTTTGGAATTGTGGGGAAGTTCCACCTTGAAGGCATGCACCAGTTGGGTGACATGAAGATGTTTCCAAAAATGATCCTCTTGTAATGGAGTAAGAGAATGGGGTGATACAAAGAGATATGGATGAGAAATTCCATCAGAAATTTTATAATTTTATGCAGATGATGGAATGAGACCTAGGGAGGGTTGCACTGAGTATATTTGAGCAGACCAGGGAGTTTTAGCTACAACACCCTCATAACTTTAACAGAGATGGTTGTCCAGAAGTAGCAGAGTTCTGGATAGAGTCCATCCAAACTATTCCTGACACTTTAAAGACTGTTTATTGATAATTATGTCAAGTTATAAGATTTTATGTTTATGGGTCATGAAAAACCTTGGGGGGAAATTATGTTTCGAACAGAGAATGCTGAAGAAATTATGTGGAACTATTTTTAGGAGAGGTTCCCTAATAACTTCAACCCAAAACCTTGAGGAAGGATACGGTTGAATATTTTATAAATTTGTCTTAGTAGAAAATATCGGTGATGTAATATGCTATTCGTTTCACTGATTTCAGACATATTGTTCTGAAACTGACAAAAGATGAGGCAATAGTGGTGAAATTTTTTTAGGATGGGATGAGACACGAGATCAAATCTTAGATGAATATATTTCATCTGAAAAGGTTTGGTGAAGTTATGGATCAAGCGCTTATCACAGAGGGGAACCTAAAGGGTGATTTAGGTAGTGAAATTGTTGAGCCAGCTGGGTAAGCGAGTGGTGTGGATTGTACTTGTAGGAAGCACCACGTTGGAACCTTTCGGAATGTTGAGAGCACTTAGAGTAGTCATAAGAGGCGATCAGATTAAAAGAGTGGTGACTTGGTCTTCTACTATCAGTGTGGTAGGCTGGGGCACAAGCATAACCAAGGTCCCCACCTACCAGTAGAGTTCCAACCATGCGGCAGGTTAGGCCACATACAGAGGTTCTCCAAGAACCTACAATAGTAATGAAATGATAGGGGTCATTGGAAGATTCCAAGCGTAGGTAGGGGGTTGGTTACCATATACCTGGTAGACATTTGGATCTTGATGGTTCATACTAGTAAGGGTGTTGGATGTTGAACTATGGGAAGATATCATCCATACCAATAGAGTATTGCAGTGCAGGGTTTTTAGGCTGGAGCCCAAGGTAAAGGGGAAAGTCATCTCCATGCAGTTTAGGTTACACCTGAATGTGGTGAGGCAGATAATTCTACTATTTGAAGTATGATTATTGCAGCTTCCATGCTTTCTAGTGCATTATTTGATAGATGCACTATGAATTCTTTTATTTCCTCTCATTTGGTAGTTTTTTTGGGCTTATCCGTGGAGGATACATGTGTTTTAATGTTTTGTGATACACTTCTAGGGGTGAGATTTGAAGACCTCAGGTAGTGTAAGGGTTATGATTTGGTGGTTGGTGGGTATCCTTTTCTATGCGATATGTTTTTCCTCGAAAATTTTTGTGTTTTACCTAATCATGGGGATGGATTGGTTGGAATTAAATCAATCCCACATCGACTGTTACCTACGTTTGTTAATGTTCACATCTCTCTATGGGATCACTTATGTCCTTCGTGGTGAGTGGGATAATCGAGTGGGCTATATAGGGCCGCTATGCCAACAATTGGGAGAACTCACAGCCCAGGTGGCATGAATTATGTTGGATGATGGAAAGAAGGGACATCCAGTCTTTCCTTTTGATGTGGACTACTTTTAGGATGTGTTTCATGAGTACTTTTCAGGGTTACCTCCTGAGAGGAAATTTTAGTTTATGATCGAATTTTTTCCCAGATAAGAGCTAGTTTCTAATCCACCTTAATGAATTGCACTAGAAGAGCTCCATGAAATAAAGGAATTTTAGAGTAATTGGAGAGTAAGAGTATTTTATGCCTTAGTACATCACCTTGGGGATATATTGTGTTATTTTCTAAGAAGTCCAACAGTTCCCTGAGGCTATGCATCAATTATTAGAATCTAAACCAGATGACCTTTACAAATTGGTACCATCTTCCAAGAATCAATGACTTGTTTGATCAGCTCATAGTTGCCTTAGTGTTTTCCAAGATCAACTAGAGATCATTATACAATCAGTTCAGATCGAGACCTTCTAAAATACCCGAGATAGATTTCCAATGTAGGCATGCATTGTATGATTTTTTGGTGATGCATTTTGGTTTGACCAACGCACCATCTGTGTTCATAGCCTTGATGAACAAGATATTAAACCCGTATCTGGATTAGTTTGTAGTTGTCTTCATTGATGACATCTTTGTGTACTCCAAAACTAATTACAATCATACCAAACATCTGGACATTATCTATAGTACACTAATAGATCATTGGATTTACGCCAAGCTATAAAAATTTCAGTTTTGGATTGATGAGGTCCACTTTCAAGGACAAATAATTTCTGAGTCTAGTCTGTCAGTAGATCCAGAAAAGGTACAGGTCATTGTGTTTTTAGAGAATCCCAAGAATATAACTGATATTCAGAGTTTCCTTAGTTTGGATAATTATTATAGATGGTTTATCAGATATTTCTCTTGTTTGGAAGAGCCTCCCACCGACCTAACCAAGAAGAGGGTTATATTTGATTGTTCAGAGTCTTGTGAGAATTATTTTTAGGAGAATAAAAAGAGGTTGACTACCACACTGATTTTGATCTTACCTGAACTAGGTAAGAGGTACACGATGTTCTGTGATGCATCTGGTGTGGGACTTGGGGAAGTATAGATGAAGGATGATTAGTTTGTAGCATATGGGTCATGACTGTTAAAGACACATGAAATGAATTATCCTAATAATGACCTTGAGCTATCTTTTTTGGTTCATGCCTTGATGTGTTGGAGGCACTACTTTTTTAGAGAAACTTTCAATGTGTTCACACATGATAAAAGGCTCAATTATATCTTATCTCAGTGGGATTTGTATATTAAACAATGTCGGTTGGTCGAGTACCTACAATATTTTGGTTTTGGGTTGATATAAACTAGGGAAAGGGAATAGTGTCACATATGCTATGATCTGAAAGACTCCAAACCAGGTAGTTCAGTAATTCAGTTTAGAGTGGGTGATGATGACCTTTTTTGCTGAGATGCACGTGGAGGAACATGATGGGAACAAGCAGATGAACCTTGTATCTATAATAGTTTAATATGAACGTCTAAAATGTGTTAAAGAGAGTCAATTTGTGGATCCTAGGTGTTTGGTTATGAAGGAAAGACTTAAAGGTGGGGAGTCACCTTCTGGTTGGAAAGTTGGTGCCGATGGAGTGGCATATGTTCATGGTCATGTTGTGGTTCCAATAGGTGTACATGAATAGTTAATGCATGAGTTCCATGATTCAAAGCGGGAAGTGCATCTCGGATTGACTAAGATGTACAGTGATATTCATGGGCAGTTTTAGTGACTGGGAATGAAGAAAGATGTTGTGAGCTTTCTGGCACGATGAACTAACTGTCCGCAGGTGATGGTAGAACATCATCGTCCAGGTGGGTTGTTGTAGTCATCGCCTATTCTAGAGGTGAAGAGGAATGATTTTATAATGGGCATAGTGGTGGGTATGTTGAGGATTTACTAGAAGAATAATGAAATCTGGGTGGTGGTAGATCAGCTGACCAAAATTTTTCATTTCATGTAGATTTAGAAGACCTATACAGTCTAAAAGTTGGAAGAATTGTATGTTCGAGAAATAGTATGGTTTCATGGCATGTCAAGAAACATAATTTCGGGTTATGATATGTATTTTACCTCATTCTTATGGAAGGGAATAACGAAGGAACTTGTTATAAAGGTGTTTTTGGGAATGTCTTACCACACATAGACCGAAGGGAAATCAGAACATACAATTATGGTATTATAAGTCATGTTGAGAGCATGAATTCTAGATTTCAATGGTTTGTGGGAAAACACTGGTTGTCTTTTTAGTTTATTATAAAAATAGTTTCTAAGATATATTTCAGATGGAATATTTTTAGGAACACTATGGGAGATAGTTTTGATCACATTTTTTTTGTTAGAGGTGAGGAAGTATAAGCTGTTAGGACTGAGTCATGTGTAGGAGATGTCAGATAAGGTTCATTTGATTCAAAAGCATATGAAAATAGCTTAGTGTATGAATAATTCTTATGTAAATCACCATCAGAAACCTTTTGTGTTCATGGTGGGTGATAGTGTCTTTCTTTGGGTGTCTCCAAGGTTGGGTCACCTTCGAATTTGAATGTAGGGAAAGTTGGTGCCCAGATGTGTGAGGCTATTTGAGATTGTAGAAAAGGTAGGATCCATGGAAAACCAACTAGAACTTCCAAATAGGTATAGTTGGATGCATATTTTACATGTTTCACAACTCCGAAAATATCATCCTGATCCATCTCATGCGATCAATGATGAGGATGTCGATCTTGAAGCTGATGTATTATTTGAGGAGCACCCGGTTCATATTTTTTTATCATAGTGAGAAAGTTTTGCAGGGGAAGGATTATACCCTTGGTTCGCGTTCTATGGTAGCATGGGAATATTTATGAGGAAAATTGGGCGCAGGAGTCTAATATATGGGCCCATGGGCCCAACATATTTATTAAGAAACCTGATGAGGCTCGGAAAGAGTGGCTTGGGGACACACTGTTATAAGGTGGGGAGGTTTTAGGGTCCCAAAATTCTCCTTAAAATGTATTCTCTTGTCAATGTTTAAATTTTATTCCCATTTTTTATTAATTAAATGTTTTTCTAAGTCTTTATAAAGGATCAAGGGTGTTTTGGTGGTTTAGTAAAAAAAAGGTAGAAAAGGGGGTGTTCTGGGCAGTCCACACAATTTGCGCATGGTTTGGAAAACTGTGCGAGGGGAGACCATGTGGGTAGTGGAAATCAACACGGTTTTCACACAGTCTGGTAAACCATGTGATAAAGATGGAATGTGGGAAGTAGCCACTACATGGTTTGCGCAATGTTTGGAAAACTGTGTGGGTAAATAGTATGACCTGGAAACTTCTAAAAATTTAGAGAAATGCCATTATGGGGGAAATAAAGGGAACTTGGGAATTTCCTCCCTTATTCCTCCTCCATCCCTTGTGATTCCCCAAAATATCCAAAGTATTTCAAGGACCATTCTAACTCATATTAGGGAAATTTGGAGTGATTTCAGTTGCAGATTGAAGAACCAGGTAAGGATAATATCACCCTTGTTTATCTTTTTTTAGGGTTTTTATTTCATTCCCATCCCCATATGAAACACTCAAACCCTACTTTTTCAGTGACATTTAGAGTAAAGTTTCAAGGGTTGGTTTAATTTAGATCTAAGGCATCTATTGAGGGGGAGTTCCCCAACAGATTCTAGGTAGGTGGCCTATAAGTATCATCCCTTGGGCTTTATTGAGATTTATGTATGTATGGTTTTTATTATTTCCCTCTTTTGATAAGTTCTTAGTGTATTTGAGATGATGTGAATTATTGAGTGTCTATATAACTTAATGAAACCATCATGATCTTGTGGGATTCGTGGGGGAAAATGTGACCTATTTTTGTGGCCACCAATGGGGTGTGCTGATATTTCTCGAGACATAGATTAAGCTAAGTAAGTATATGCAATTTTGCAAGAACATATAGCCCATGATGAATATGTTAATATAATTTAAGGATGTGAAATTGGGGTTTTATTAATACACATAGATTGTGTAATATCCTAAGAAGTTGTTTTTTTAGAATGGAAAAGGGTTAAATGGATTAATGGGAAAATTCATAGGGGATTAGCTTTATACATGAATATTATTAGTGAGATAGGAATCGGAAATGGGAAATTTAGATAAAGGGTTAGGTAACATAAATGTTAAATGTGTTAATAGTTTTAGGGAATAATGTTAATTTATCATTTATTGATATTGTTGAGATGTTTTAAATGATGTTGGCTATGGTTGATTATGGTGAATGATAAACAAAGATGTGCATGTGGCTATGATGAGTGGGGTATCTACTCAAGGCTCTATGACCACTGGTTGAGTTGGGAAAAGGTTCTAGATCATCCCCTAAATGTGTGGGTTAGGGAAGGGGAAAAAGTTCAATTCCCTTAATGGCTACATTCCACCTAAACTGAGGCTTCCGTGCGAGGATTATGGGATTGTTATAATCTGATTCCTAGTGAGATATGACATGATTTTATTCTCACATGCTTGGGAATATTGAATGTTCCTAATTAATTGAACACATGAAAACGGTGGATTAAATCACGAAATTCCAAAATAGGGAACCCATATTCAATGGTAGTATAAATTAAATGAAATTAGTTTCGAATAGCCTAGTGAACTGTATATCCTTACTTGTTATCATTTACAACCTTCATGCACTATCTTGTTTTGCTAAATATTTTGTAGACACCATTGGTGGTGGCCTTCTATGTTTTTCTCACACCCTTCTTAGGATGACATTGGGTACTCGGGCATATTTCATGCTTGCAGTTTAGGACAAGGTTAAGGGACATATTCTAGGGAGTTGAGTTATACATGGGACATGGCAGGGTGAGGTTCCAGACATGGATTCTAGACCATTTTGGGGATTCTACTATTTTTTTCCTTTTAGGGTTTTTTTCACTAGACAATGTAGCATGGAATGCCATATTTAATGTTTTATATGGTTGTACCCAATTTTAGGAATTGGTTATTTATGAAAGTTATTGATTGTTCTTTTTTTTGCTATTTACACTAATTTATGTTTTGGATTACTCTGGTAGGGAGGGTATAGTCTCCCCATGTATCCAATTAAATCCTCAATACTAGTTAGAAACCATTGGCATACGGGGAGGCACACTTGAGTTCATATAGTTTCCCGGCTTGAGGAACCAGTTTAGTGGCACCCGGTTTAAGGACACTACACAATCGTTGTTAATAATTGAGGAGATGATGTTCTCTTTTATAAGTGATAGGAGGGTTAGTCACGGAAAAACTTAAAATATTAATTTAATATAAAATAATTTTCCTTAAAAGATGACTCTAGATTGGTATAATTAGAATATAAATTGATAATGAGCCTTATTATTCCAATAAAATAAAATTTTAACATGTTTTGGTTATTTTTTTACCCATATCTCGTAGTTTTAACCCCCATTAACCTTTTTAAAATTACCGCGATATCAAAGATTTCTACTTTTTAGTGGTTTAGAATCTTTCCAAAAAGGAAAAGTGACTCATAAATATTCTACGTTTGATAATTGAACCATATTTAATTCACTAGGTAAAATATATAATTTTTATGAGTTTTAAATCATTTAATAAAATATTAGTTATTATATAATATCAATAATGTTATTTTTGGAATAGTTCATTTAATTTGACTTTTGAATACAACATGGTAGTAATAGAATTTGAATATTATACTTTAAAATATCCCAAAATTTTATATTTATCTATAAAATTCATGTAACACTATAAATTACCCAAAAAATAACTTTTAGAGTTTTTAAAAGCATTTACTTTATTTTTCTAATACCTGCACAAGCACTATGTTGGTGTTTCATAATCATTTAAAGTAATTATTCAATCACCAAAAAAATTAAAAATAAATTAAAATTATAAAAAAATCATTAATATTAAAAATAAGCATTTATAACTAAACAAAAGTTGTTTGCATCCCTCTAAACAATATTATATATATTAAAAGAAAGAAAGTGATATTTTTGAATTTAAATTTTTTATAAATATTATAAAGACATAAATCAAAGTTAAATGGAAAAAGTATTATTTTTTATGTTTGGATGATTATGGATGAAATAGAGTCATAAAATGAAATAAATTTTAGTGTTTTGATGAATTTAAAGCCTAATAACATTAGTTTTAACCCTAATTAACCCCCTTTACCATTACTATTATAACAAAAATTTAAAATGGTTACTATTAATATTGACCAAAAAGGGAACTATTAACCAATTTTAGGATTACTAATTATAAATACAGAATATAATCATAAATATTAAATTTTTATATGTGACATAAATTAATTAATGATAAAAACATAAAACATAACGATAAAATATTTTTTATGAAAAATTGATTTTTATGTATGAAAATTTTTTTATTCAAAATTTTACGATAAAATTGAATCCAATGACCTAAATTGGATTATTCCAATAAAATATATTAAATTTTAATTTTAAACCATTTTAAAATTAAAATGATATTTGTAATTAAATGACATTAAAATAAAATTTTCAGTACAAAAGAATATTTTTCAGTATTCTCAAGAAAATAAATCTTTTCAGAAAAGCCCAAAAATTATACCCTAAGATAATTTCGATATGATTTTCTATAAAAATATATCATTTTTTTCCAATAAAATTCATAAAATATTCATATAATGAATTATAACATTCTCTCACAAAAAGCAATAAATACCATTTTTAATGAAAAAGTATTGTTTGAAGAATATAGTGACTTTACTAATAATTGAATTCATATTTAGTAATAATAAATTAATAAAATTGTACTCAATAATATGTTTTTATATATTTTATAATTTGGGTAATCCAATTTATACCAACTAAATCAACACATAGGAGAAAACTATCACATCAAATGATAATATTTCTATAGAATAGAACAATATTTTTAAACTCTGTGTTTCATATAAAGCATGAGATCCAAGGAATAAATTTTACTTAATGATGAATATGTTATAAAATAATTACATGTTCCAAATAAAAATGGAAGCAGTATAATTTATTAATCAACTGAAAAAATGAAAATCCTAGGTGATTTTAAAAATATTTAAACATCATTTTTAATATATACCATATTTTATCATGTTTAATATTTATCGATGTACATTTTTATTCACCACAGTCACATATTATTTAGAAAAAAATTAATATTTACCCACATATAGAAATTTTAAATCCATATTCATAATACAAAATCATTTGTTAGATTGAATCCCTATATATGACAAATTTATTCATTAAATTAAAACAAATAATACATGAGAAAATATTTTTTATTCTACTATTTATTAATTATTACATTGATATTAATTGTGTATAAATATAAAAATCCTATAGTTATTATTATAATTTTAAATTCGATAATATATATAAATTTATAATTAATACTTTTTATGAAATAAAATTATAAAAAGTAACTTTTATATCATTATTAATTACATATTAATAGAATCCAAACATATAGTGATATAACCCTCAAGAAATCCACACATTTTTAAAGGATGAGATAAGAAATGGTTTTATTTTTATGAGGAAAATTTTAAAATAGAGAGATCACAATGATCACAACTAACTTGAGATTCTACAGAATGTAATTCCACTCAAAGTGCACCTATTTATTTTCATATTGTACTTAGTCAATGAAAAGTCCTAGTGATGTGGCCTCATTCTAAATCTCATATAAACTCACCTCATATGTGTGGATTTTTCTTCTGAATGTCATCACCTCTTTATTAATTTTTAAATTTTATAATGTGATTACTCTCATTTACAAACACCAAATAAATGAATAAATTATACTTGTCAGGTATAACAAGAACATAGGTACCCAATATTCAGTAATAAACCCAATAATAAATTAATTTATCCCATTGGTCAGTTTTATGAAGTGAATATATATATCCGGTGATTTAAAAAATTACTATATATGCCTATTATATATATATATATATACCCATTAATCCTTTTTATATATACTATCAAATACATCTTCCAACTACGCATCTCAACCACTTACTTCCTTCTCCCAAATATCCGTCATATATTTTATATTTTACATTCTTTATAAAGTTATTCTTGAAAGTATAATATTTTTGGGAGACCATGACGAAAATTATTTTAATTTTATATTATTTATATTTTTATATATTTATTATCCACTTATAGATCTAGAAATTATTTTCTATGTCTATATCTTATAATTCCTAATATATGGGATACAAATAATTATATAATTTTTATTGTAATATTTAACCTTAATTAATAATATATTGTTAATTTAGATTCATATTTCATGTTAAAATGTTAATCAACTATGATGAAAATGAATGTTATAGAAGAAAAATTCATACTAAAATCGGAGGTCTCACAACAACCCAAACATGCATATTTGAAAATTTCACAAAGAATAGATACATATATCAAGGAAATGGGTTTGTAAAATAAATTTAAACTAAGGTAATAGTTGTATCAAAGGCTCTAATTTCATCTACTTTTTAAGAGGTTAAATTAACCCCCACCCCATGAAATAAATTTTTGTATATTTTCTATATTTTTCTAAGAGGTGGTGTTTATATGTAGATTTTTATTTGTTTTTTTAACTAAATAGAGTGATATGTTATTATAATGAAGATGTGTAATTGAGAGTTACTAGATTAAATTATTTATTTATGAATGAGGATTTTTTAATATTATTAGATATATGGGGAACTTATCACTCCCATTGTATGAGTCATTGTTTACATACGAGATAATAAATATCTGACCTAAAATTAGAATATTTTGTATTAATGACATAGATTTATTGAAATTTAGACATATTATTTAAAAAAATATATAATATTAATGGATTAATATATGTGAAAATTAAAATTAAATATTATAAAAATGTTTAATTTATTATTTAATCTTCCTTTTTCATGCATAAATTCACTTTTTAATTAATCATTTGTGGTTAAATAAATAGTTCCTTATATGATTTCTGAATAAATATAAGAGAAATGAATAAAAAAAGAAATATATGATTTCATTTGGTTTTTTGTTAATAGAGGATAAATATTTGACATTTTTTTAAAACTATATGCAAAGGTAAAGAATATTTTATTTTTTATTTTTTATTTGGATTTTTTCAACCAATTGGCTTTGATGGATATGATTACACTATAAAAATTATGGGATACTTAATATATTTTAAACTAATATAGATAATTCATACATACTTGAGGATACTTGATGAAGGATTTTGAAAGTATATTAACGATCATGATAGAGTAATTATATATGATATGTGAGAAAGACATCTATTTTGAACATAGTTTTATCTATAGGAATTTGTAATCAAGGTGTGTGAGTAATGTTAATCAATATTTTGGATGGATACAAAGCTTGTAATTCCCAAAACACTATTATTTCATGATAATTGATTAAATACAAGAATGTTGGAAAAAATTAAAGGAGACATAATTATTGTTAGATCATATAAATTATTAAAATAAACATTATATAATGACTGTGTGCTAATTACCTAAATGATTCCTAATTTTGGGGCACTATAATACCTCATAACAACCTCATGATCCATAGAGGCTTACGAAAACATTTAGGGATGAGTTAGTCCACCTATGGGAGGTGTTTTTTCCATTTTATAAATCTATCGTAAATATACAAGGAAAACCCCTACGGAACCACTCAATACATGTATCCAAAATTCTAAAAAGGTACCACCCAAACTCTATACTCTATATACTAAAAATTTATATTCAACGATACTTTAACTTACATGGATCTTGTAGAAAAGAATCTTCACACTCCCCATAGGTTCATGTGTAGGGTGAGAGAATATCATACCAATTTGGTAGTCACTTCCCACCGCTTACTACATATTATAAACTAAAGAGTACGTAGAAAAATGTTGATGCTATATGGATAATCAAAACACATAAACATAAATCATTATAAAAGATATTCATCATAAATATACAATTTAACACTTAACTATAAATTCTATACGTGTACATATAGGAAGTAATTGCTTTGGTATTAGCCTAGAATATAATATGATCACATACAAAAATCATAGGGTGTAATAACTAACTCAAAAGTTGGAAATGGAGTCTTTAATAAATAGTGAAAGAGAACATTCATCCCATCACTTATAGAATAGTGGAAAGGGTATAATAGGGTCTATAATTTTCAAGACCATACCGTACCATTAAACATATTATTAGAATAAGGTTTACCTACTCATGATTTAAATGAAAAATATATAAATTCTAATATTTTCAATTAGACCACTTCATATTTTATAAAAAAGTCTAACTCATTAGAAAAAAATAATAACTTTATATAGAATAATTTAAAAATAATGAAATATATTTGAACTAGAACCATACTTTAAATAATATTAAACAACACAATAGTTTCATGATTATGACCTTACACAAATATATGGACACGAATAGCCCAACATGAATGACAAGAAAATTATTAAACTAATAATTAATATTACTTAAATTTAGTTAAGTGTTGCTATCTTGGTTATATATTTCATTATGTAATTTATATTTATGGTAATATATTATAATTAATTTATGTTTATTTTTTTAAACATTGGATATGACCATATACAATTTCTTTAGAATATATTTATTTCCATGTAATCTTGAATTTATGATCATATTATTAGGTTTTGATGATATGTTATGATATATATGCATATGATCACTTATATAGTGATATAACAGATCACTAATAAGATATATATTGGTCAAATGATATTCAGATTAACCCACATAAAATACACCATATTGATTATTATTTATTTTTCATTGGTGATAATTAAATTTACGTAGGATATGGATAATTATATTTGAGGATGTAAAAAAGGTTCTGTACTTGTGAGTTTTCATACTATGAAACCTATATAAATTATGTTTATTATTTTTCATATTATAAGCTAATTGGTTATGTAACCCATCATGTAGAGATATTTAAGTAAAAAAATATAGGATGTTTCCTCCCATATGACGGGTTAGAAAATCTTGGAACTCAATTGTTTTTTGAATAAGTATATTTATGGAAATTTTATGATAATTTACATTGATATAATTATATAATAATTTTCAAATTAGGAATATAGAAAGAGTGATAAGATATATGATATTTACATTATCTGTGAATCATTTTTAATCTCAATATTAAGGACTATGGAACTTTTCTGATGGACATGTGGCAGACTATATCATAACAAACCACATTGTAATTTTGGTATCTATGACATGTTGTTATATAGAATTGTTAATTTATGATTTTTAATTATATTCTTGATTAATTCCATCTTTAAATAGGTCCTTTGAGATCATATATATGATTGTTATAATTTATATTTTTTGACCAATGTAATTAGTCCAGATGGAAAAATATTTATTTTTATTATAAAAAGGATTTCTATTTTGTGAATTTAAAATATTTAATTAATGAATAATTATTTAATTAAATAGTTAATGTGGTGTTAAAATATAAATTATGTGTTATTTATATTATTAAAACAGAAAAATGGGAAAATGGAAAATATCATAAGTGATTTGGGCTTAGCCTTGGAGTAATTGGATACCAAGGCTCATTATATGTAGAAAATCAATAAATATAAATTTATAGACCATATAATTATATATATATTTTTTTGTTTTAACCAATTTTGAATCTTACTATTTTTATTACCACGTTTTTTTATATTTAAGCCACTTTTGGAGGCTATTTTATTCTACAAATATTCCTTGGATACAACTCTTTTGGGTTTTCAAGAATTTAGATTCCTTGGAGGATATTAGATACCATTATTCATATAAATATATAGGATTAGTTTTATAGTATTAATTTTATTAAGAGAATTAAAATGTTGTTCATAGTGTTCACTGGTGTTCCTCATTTGATCAAGTTCCTTAAATTTTTCTCAACCTATATGTTCATGAATGCATTCCTCTTTCCTTCTTACATCCTTTTTCTAAGAGGAGTTAATATAATCACTTGAATAGGAAAATAATATTACCATGGAATTAGTGATTGGTGATAGTGATGGATACTGAAGGATAATTTATATAATCAATTCATGTTTGATATAAATATTCATATCCTTTTATAATGTGTTTATTATATTTTTTGTTTTTCATTTACTTGTTTTTTTATTGGTTGTTTTTTCAACTGTTTACACAATTTCCCAAGTGTCAACATCAATATTAAATCCTATAATAAACATGGTATAATATATATAAATAATGGTCTATTGATTCCAAAAACATTATAAAATGAATGAAATTATCCAAAATCGTCCACATCATTCTTAAAGACACTAATAAAAACATTATTAGTTGAAATCGCATGATTATATTTAAATTCATTCACCCATGTATATTTTCCAAACAAACTCTTTTTGAGTTTGAGAAGAAGAAGGGGTGTTCTATATTAAATAATGAAACAAATTTCTTTAAGGTCTTAATAATGATTTAACACCACAAAAATAATGATTAATTCAACTTATGACCAAGGATACTAAATATTTACTCATTATTAATAAGAAATTAGAAAACCAAAATGATAAGAAATGAATAGATTAGTCTCACATAGACTCAAACCTCTTAATAGATAGACTAAATTTAATATAAATAATCATAAGTTATCACATGTCCTAGAATAATATAAATAGGGTTTTGAGTTGTTTCCATAAATAAATAATAGGAAGAGTAAGATTAAGGATATACTTAACAAAAAAATCACAAAAAATCATCTCTCGAGACTACTTAGAATTGATATAGAAAATTATTGACAGTTGTTTTTTAGGGGAAAAATAGAGGATTGGAATATCTAAAGGGAATGGGGAAAGGTAAAAAGATATATAATATCAAACCATGGGATTTTAGGGTTATAAATTTTAATAAGAAATGAAAAATATAATCTATTAAATTAATTTTCCCAAGAGTCTATTAAGGACTCGGTATATGGTCACTAGGTACCCAATGCATTTAACATAATCTATTACTCCCACCATATATTTGTAATTCCTAAACATTTTGAGACACAATGCATCTACTACAACTCTCCTCATTCTCTTCCTTATTATAATTTCCCTAGAGACCTATAACTCTAAACTTAAAATCACACCAAGTAGATAATAATAAATGTATATATAAAAATACATTACGTTTAAAAATGTTATTTATTATGACTAATAAAATCCATTCATTATTACATATAATAATATATCAAATCTAAACCCAAAAGGTTGATAGAAATATGAACTAATTACCCAAAAATGAGGGTAATTATAACCTCCCACTATTAGGATTATCATCCTCTAAAATCAACCTAATTCATTTGAAATTAAGGATACCATCATCTAAATATAATATATTGAAACTAACTTAATAATTTTTATAATAAAACTATTATATATGAAATACCATATTTAAATCCATAAATATCTTATGTAATAAGAATAATATTAGGAATTATTTAAAAAATTCCTTGTTGAATTACTATAACTAAAAATATATATGAAGGTGATAATGATAGGAATGTGAAAATAATTTATATAACCAAAATTACCATATCGACTATCCATCATGACAAACATGATTTAAATTTAACCATTTCTTAAATTTTATTCAATAATCTATATATCATTCAAATAATAAGATAGAATGATTAATTCTAGGAAATCATGGAAATGAAATAACATCAAGACATTTAACTCCACATTTCAAGTCCACTAGAATACATAACTAAATAACATTTTACAAAAGAAATGTGTTACTCAATTAAAATATTTTATTAGAATAATTGGATTGATACAGATTATATATAAGTATCTAATTATGAAAATATAACTCTTAATAGGAATGAAACTAAAACCAATCATATTATTTTTAAAATATAAATCACCTTCCAAATAAAGAAACATTGGTTAAAATAAGGTAACCATGATAAAATAGGGTTATAGTGTAAAATACATGTAATAATAAGGTTTTACAATGTCTATACATTTCATATAATAGGCATGATTATATGTTTATGTGACCTTAATGAATAAATACAAGGTATATATGGGACATATTAATTAATGGATAAACTAGTTTACATATTAACCATCCTAATAGTTTTATAAGTAATGAAAATTGATTTACACATTATTAAATAAGAAATTAAAATAATAACAATAGTTTAATTATTTTATTAACACAATAAATATAAAAAAGTATCTATATAACATACAAAGACATTGAAATATAAATCTTCTCTATGTTAATACTATGTTTGAAAGATCATTATACAGGAAACCATAAACTAAAAATATCCATGAAATATTAGATAAATAATATCAAGAAAATTTAAGAATATAAAATCCTATATTGAAAATATTTTATATTATTATAAATGAATAATAAAAAGATAAAGAAAAAAATATTCATTAATATTTTTTTAGAAAAAAAGTATTTCTTTATATTTTTTATTTTAATTTAAAATATAAAGATAAAAATTTTATAATGCTAAAATGGGAAAACTAAATAATTTTTTTATTAATACTTTTGATATTATCTTAATATTATGGAATTTTTAATATTATAAAATAGTTTATTTTTATATGAATAGTGAAAAATTATATTTTTAAGAAAACATCATTTTTTTAAAATTTATCATTATATAAGAAATATATGGAAATTAAATAAAAATTTGAATTAATAAATATTTTTTTAAGGGGTAAACTTATACATATTAATTATTATTTTGATCTTAGAAAACACATGTTTAAATCAGAGTTCCAGATGATGGGACATCCTAGATCTGGACAAGACGAGACATGGGAGTGGGAAGACAATGTACATTCTTAGTGGCCAGAGTTGTTCTCAGATAGTGTTTCTTTACCCTTGGAAGAAGAACTCAGAGGGATTGTTCTTTTAAGGGGGGAAGACTGTAAGAACCTGATTTTTCACTCTGATATGAATCATTTTATTTCTGGTCTAAATCATTACTTTGGACCTAAAATGGATTCCTAATGAGTTAGAAAAGGTTCCATGAGTGTAGGGGGATTGTTCAGATCCCGGAACCCATATTTATTGAGAAAATAGACCTTGTGAATAATTTAGAGTAAACTGTGTGGATATCCTCATGGTTTGGAAAACCGTGCAAATGGAATTTTTCTTGGATAGAGCCACATGACATGGTTGGTGTATGACCTTTCGACCAAACCATGTCAGTTCACCTTTATTTTCTAGTACCCATCCATGGGTTGTGCAAGGTTTTATTGTTTAACAAATCACTCAGGCAGATTCGTTACACATGTTTTGAAAAATAGGGCAAACAAACTGTATGCATGCTAATTTTCTAGATAAATTCGGAGTTTTTCCTTTAATAATATATTAATCCTCCTCCTTCCTCCCAACTCATAATCCAATGAGTCATTTATCCATTTTTACCAATTTGGATCTTTTTTTGGCTAATTCTAGGGATCAAAAGATCTCATTAGTCCTGCACCCTATCGAGAAAATATTCATCACGTTGGATGTAGAATGATAAGTAATCAAGTCATGTTTAGCCAATATTCTTATCATTATCTGTCGAAAGAGTTATCAAAATATGATAATTTTTGACTTTTATGAGATCTACATTGATCCGTGGAAAATCAAGGGTCAATACTAGAGGAGAAGGATCATACAAACCTAAGGTGGGTTGTCTATAAATCATCTCTAAATATCATTGATTTTGGAATGTTCATGTGGGGCCCACATATTTTGTTGGAAGCTATTTCCTTAAATGTTCATTCCATCATTATACTTGATGAAATTATATTGGTTATGCTCATTCAAAATACTTGATTAGTTGTTAGTGGTTACACCCACAACTCGATATGCCTCATGTTGAAGGATATTCCATATTGGGTATTTAGTGTTTCGACATGTTTAAGACACTGTTCAGGTGTGTCTTTACTTAACCATCCTAAAAGCGAGTCTTCCACTAATAAATTACTTGTTATTGATGAGAATTTCATTATTTCATGTACCATGCATTCTCACCACTTGACCCGCCTAACGTAAGTGCTTAAAAATGATTATTAATTGAGAAATATGAAATGGAACGTATACTAAGTATATGTCATGGCCTTAACAGATGAGTTTGAATTATGGTTACATGTTTGTAGCCCCCCATTCCATGTTAATGGGATGTAGCGGAGTGAACCACTCTAATTAAATACCCCTTAATGGGTAACTAATTCTTTATTAAATAGTTTCAACGGTACTTGGACGATCCACACTAATGGAAGACTAGGCTTGGACCAATAAATAAATGGTTTCAACTCTATTTAACCTATCCACACTAATGGAAGGAATGAATTGAGCCAAATAAATTATTACATGATTACAATATCAAATAAGAATAGACTAACTCGAACTCATCTTGGATTCTTAGAGGTGAATAACTTCTGTCTAGGGAACCCCATTCTAATTCAAGAATGAAGTTTTCTTAGGTTGATACCCACATTGACTCTGGTTTTTTTCTATTCCCCGGATTCCCGATATACTACCATAGGTTCCATTTCATTATTATAGGATACCTTTGATGCACTATTTTGATCTAGCACGGCCTAGTAGGTAACATGGTGAAATCCAATAGGGCCCATTATTTGTGCAACACCATTTTACCTTGGTCGATCACCATGGACTCGGTAGGTGTCTTATTGTGGAATTCCTTGGATTATGATCGTTGGATTACACTCTTACCCCTTATCTAGACTCTGATACTACTGTGTTAGTTTTCTGTGAGATTTACATTACATTGGATTATACCCTTGAAATCACTCACTAGATATCATTGTTGGCTTGACTTATTACGTCATGGGACTATCAAAACTTCTACTATCATAAGGTGATTTTCATGCTGGCTATGCCTCATGTGACCTATTAAGATTAAATGGTAATTACTTAATTAATGATCTGGTTATATGTTCGGATACTAGCCAACGGATGAAATAGGTACTGGGTATTTAGTTATTGTAATGGTTGATTTACTTTATATATGTATGACCGCACTTTGTTATATTCCATTAAATAGGATGGATGTTATAGACACCATTAATGGTGGCCAATCGAGATTTATCTCACACCCTCTCTGGTTTCCATTTGGTAAATAAAATAGATTTCATGGTTGTAGGTATTGACAAAGGGAATTATATAGCTTTAAAACATGATTTCATACTCCTAGGATATATCTTGATAGTAGATTACCAAGGTGGATCTTAGGAAACATGGATTATTCATTGTTTTCTTTTACTTTTTGGAACATGTTATGCTTGTTGTATTGTATCCAAATATTCCAGTTTTCAGGTGATATAGAATTACATCATCATTGTTACAATTGACACTATTTTTATTATTCTCATCTATCTATTTCATTAGTTTCTTCCACTGTTTATTTATATCATTTATATTACATCCCCAGTTTTCTATTCCTTTATATTCCTTCCTGGAATATATTATAATTTAATCCTATAGTAAGTTAGAAGATGAAAAACAATTTAAGGATTGTGTTAGTGACATTAAGAATGGTGAAAATCTATACTATGTTTAGAATATGGGCCTTTAAGCAATAGTAAAACACATGATTAGGGAACATGATCAAATGTGATGATAGTTTTATAGACCTAAAAAAGATAAAGAAAATTGAGAAATGTCATACACCATGAATTGTCATAGAAATTCATGATTTTTAAAGATAACCCGAGTAATAACGATGATTTGTGATAAATTTCACACTATTTTCAATCCAAATAAATAATCTAAAATGGAATGGGGAAAATTATGTTTTAATAAAATAATATATGGAATTCTATTAGGGTATCAAGAATAGGTAAATAAATACGCTTTTACCCACACTACCATGAAGTGGAGAAGGTTTTGTGATATATAATGATAAATCAATGAGAATCCTTGGAGTTTACACATACATAATGAAAAAATTGATAGCCTACGACAAATCATAATTGATGATAAATAATCTGAACAATAGAACATATTATTTGTAGTTATGAAATATTATCTTAACCTTGGGTATTTTTTGGAACTACCTCTATGGTGAGAACAATGAAAAAAATATATCACCTGAGTTTGAAGTATATTTTCATGTAAATAAATTTTAACATTCATAAACTATGATTGTTAGATGTGATAATAGAGATTAACTTCTCTATTAACTACCATCCTAAAAGGTTGAATATGTTTTTTTATGTTCATAATAGAAAAGAACATATTGTTGTATTAATGATGCTGATTGATAAAGAGCCTATCTTTATAGATTTAAAATTAATATACATAGAAATCATTATTTAATTGAATAAATACTAACTTTAAAAAATGATTTCATAACTACCAATACAAGAGAATATTAATAAGGAACAATGGGATGATCTAGATCTTGAAAATAATTCTGAAGTTGTATAGAAGGAGTCAATTCATGAACTCCTTATTGATAAAGATAGAATTATTTGGCTTGGAAAAAGATATTATGTTCATTCATTACATTAGATGTGTTTATGGATATTATTAAATGCAAATTATCATCTTTCTCCCTCTATACTAGATGTAACAAGATGCATTGTGATCATTTAGAGAACTTATGGGGTGAAAACATGAACAATGATATCACTGAGTACACCTCAATGTTCATGGTATATCTATATGATATATAGAGTGATATAATTACATGGGGATGATGAAACCATTTACCATATTGATATGGATATGGAAGATCATCACTACAAACTTATCACAAGTCCACTGAATAAATCCAAATGAAATAGTCAGATATTGGTTGTGGTGGATTGATTATCCAAGTATAACCATATCATCGATAATCTAGAAGATTTATCACTTAAACAAATTTAAATGATTTAAGTACGGAAGGGGTTTGGTGGCATCAGGACCACATTAAATTATATATAATCATGATACATTATTGACCACTTAATTATTGAAAATTATTCCATATGATCTAAATTTTGGAATGAATTTTATTATCACATATCACCCCTAAATTTTGTGAAATATTTAATTGGTGTTTTGAAACATGAGGGAAAGCTAAGAGATTTCTATATGGAATTTATTTTAGTATGGGATCAACATAAACAAATAGTTTAATTATCCTACTATAATTGATTCTACTTGAGAAATCAAATAGATCCATGTGAAGACTTATATGTGGATCAATGGAGAACTCTTACATGTGAGAACAGATTTGATGAGAAAAAAGCTCAATGGACTTGACCATGATCCCTATATGAAAGGGAAGTTCAAGCCATCCAAAAATATATATAAAATATACTCAAAGTTGGAATAAGAAAAACAATAAAACTACCAAAGGGTCCTGGAGTTTGAAGTTATAGAAAATGTGTTATATTCTATATCATAATAAATGAGAGTCAAGCTTCTTCGAAATAAGGGAATTCTTTTCCATATGTATATTATCCCCAAGAAAATATTTGATCTCATAAGAGTAGTGTCTTGTCGGATAACACTTGAAAAAATCCTTTCCAAATCTCATGACATTTTCCATGTATATATATTAATAAATTATATACATGGTCTATCAAATTTTATAAATATAGAGGTGGTACATCTAAAGCATGACCACACATATGAGGAACCACCAGTGATGTTCTCAGACTATAAAGATAATATAATATGTAATATAACAACTAACCCTATAAAAGGGCAGAGGATGAAAAAAAATATGTAGAGACACCATTGGATCCTAAGGAAATAATGAAATAGAAGTACCCTTATCTTTTACAAATTGATAATAAGACATAAAATTTTAAGGATGAAATTTATAAATTGGAAAATAATGTAACGAATGAATTTGATAAATGATATTGGATTCCTAAATAAGAATGTGTGATGATATATTATATAAAAATAAACACATACAACTCATAGTGAAACCAAAATAACACTATTTCATTAATTTATCTTGTAACATTAGTCAAAAAATAATCCCATTAAATTTCAAAATATTAAAATGGGATAAAAAAATCGAAAATAAAAAAAGTAAAATTGGAAAATTTGGATCATCCAAATCTATTGATTTATTTATCCCATGAATAATAGTACAAGCATGAAACAAAATACTATTAAATAAATTGAAATTTTATAAATGAAATATATAAACCCGTGATAGGGGTTGAAATGCATGATAAATGAAGTAATGGAGATATATTTGTATGAGGTAATATGAACATTGTAAATGTAATGTGACTATTAGAATAATAATTTGACCTTGGGAATAATAATTTGACCAATAATAATATATTTCTTATTATTGGAAATAATAGATAGATAATTAGAATTGTAATTTTTCCTCAAATAGTATAATTTTAAATAAATAGTAGTTATCATGAATACTTTATTAAAATCTAAATATTTTAATTTAGTATGATAAATACCAACATATAAAAAGTTCAATGAAATTATAAGCATTTATTTTAATAAATTTTATTTAAATATATTTAATAATAATCATATTTTATATGTATGAAAATGATAATTACTAATGATATGAAATTATTTTGATAAAATGAATTTCATTTTTATAATTATATCATAGAAATTATCTAATGTATATTTATGCATAATTTTTTTAAATACATTATTTGTTGGGTAATAGTGAAAGTACTATTTTTTTATAAATGGTGTTCTTTAAACTATGTTAATAATATTATAATAATTACCTCATAAATTCTTAATATTTTGAATCTACAAAGAATGAATTTAATGATAGAAATTATTTTTTAAAATTGAATAAAATTCTTTCAATACGTAAAAAGTATTTTTCATTTATTATGGATAATGTACTATTTTAAGATAATTTTTTTAATTTATATTCCAATAAAATAATGAATTAAATTATAGAAAGCCATAATATTTCTAAAATAATTTTATTTTAATGAAATATCACTCTAAATTCAAGTAATATCACTATTACATTTCATTCAAGGGAAATTATATTTTATTCAATAATGTTTTGTAATAATTCCCCTATCATCATGTATAAATACCCAATCTCCCCTTGGTAAAAAACTTATCTTACATTTTTTCAAAGAAAATAATCTTAAAATATCCTATCCCTTAATACACATATTATTCATATGTATTTTTTAGATTAATCTAACTCTAATTATTAGTGGAGTTTAATTATGTTGAAATGAAGGAAAACCGAGAAGAGGGTGTGTTTCACCATTCTTATATCTCATTTTCATCTTATTTTCCTCTTTGTATAAGTTAATTCCAAATAAATATTTTCTATGATTATTTTTTATTTGGATAAAATGTAATTAATTATTTTTACATACTATAATAATTATATTTTTTACATATTTATCTTTTACATTTCTTGACCACCTCTTTTGATATTGCCCCATCAATGGTCTATTAACTAGACCCAATGACATCACCATATCACTACTTATAAAAATTATTATTTATTCATATAATAAATTGTTTATAATATATAAAATCATTAATATAAGTATTATTATTCCTCTAGAGGAAATTATAATAATATATAAATTGAAATTATACAATATCAAAAAATTTAACCTAAAGGGGAATTTTTGAGGAAAATATGGTATCAAAATGTTTCATAATTTAAAAAGTGAATAATAGAATAAAATATAATTATTATAATTCATTAGAAGTAAAACAATGAAACATAATTCACTTTTAATTCAATTATATAATAAACCTATTTTTATTATCCATGAGTTGCAAAAGAAATAAAATAAGGTGATTTATAATAATGGGATTCTAAAACCCATCTTTTTATTTTTGGTTATCACTTATTTCACATTGTTTATATTGTTTTTTATTCTAGTATCATGAAAATTTACTTAAATACAATTTCCGCTCAATTTTTTGGGATATAAATTTTTTTACCTTGTCTAAATTATTTCTCATACAAATAAAAATATTTTTCAAGGAGACATTATTTTCCAAATAACAACATCGAATCCTATATATCTATTTCTTCTCCACCAATTAATGATGATGTATATGAAAAAATATTATTTCCATTATTAATTTGGAAAAATGGTGATTTATGAATGTATTCCTTACAAATCCTATTCGAAACCAATTCCTTTCCTTGGTTTTATTTATAAAATATGATTTATATATGATTCCATTCCACTTTAAATTAAGGATTATGACCATTTTATAATGTGATTGGTTAGAATAAAATTATATATCCCTCAAATGCATTGGTTAATGTGACATATTTCATCCGATTATGTGTATTATTCATAAACATGATGCTATATTTTTTTCACAATTATGATGTTTTTAATTATTCACATATGATAAAAATTAACATGGTGATATCTTTTTTTTCAACTATGTGTATGAATTGACCAATATTTTATGGTTTTTCATTATTATGCATATGAAAAATTCTATTCTTTTATCAAAATTTTCTATCATGATTATGATGATGATCTTACTCTTATTATATAATGATGAGTAGTTTACTCACCCATTCATTATTGATTCATGGAACTTTTTCCTCCCATGTTATTACACTCCTTTATTGTATTTTACCTCACCCTTTTCCATGATTTATATCCTCATGTGATTATATTTACTAAATAGTATGTGGGTGATTTTAGTTGGATTAAGAATAATTATTTAATAAGTGTTTACTTATATTTATATACAATTGTTGTATGGGAATATTTTCCCAAGATAATAATCTATTTTATCATGGATTTTAACACTATTATGTTTTTATCATAAAAATCAAGTAAAATTAATTTATGAAAAATTTGTGTAGATATAAATATATAGGTTTCAGGTGATGTTGGAGAACCTAAATGTCCTAAAAAACATCATTTTTGTCTTAATTAATGAGTAATCATTACATTATATAAAAAATTACATCATAAAAAACCTAATTTACAGATTACTCAAACTAATTAAGATCCATAACCAAAAGTAGAGGAACATCACTTGTAAATTTTAATTAATTTATAAATAGATATAGAACTGTATGTTGTTTAAATTCATCCATCATTGAAAATTCAATTAACTCTATCTCTTCATATAATAATTACGCCATGAAATACTAATACAGAACCCCTCCATAATTGATCAAAAAATTCCCCAAAATCTACGTACATAATCGTAATATTTCAAAGAGTTAGAATGATTGATCCCAATAGATTATGTTTTTTGTGGTCAATCATAGTAAAATTTTCATTAAAGACATAGAATTTATGGTGTTCTCTCGATACATATAAATAAGAGGTTAATATTTCAGACTCCAAATCTATATATAAATTTGTAGGTAATGAGAGGTAATCACTATATCCATTTTTACCCAAATTTTTTTTAAGGTGATGTAATTAGATAGTTACAAAGGTAGGTTTTGGGTTGATATTATTGGTAGAATCCCCATTCTAATTCCATAATTATTAGTTAACCCCATGTATAAGGTTAATAGTATTTTAAATATTATTATTATTAATATAAAATTTTCTTCACATAAGAATACATAAATTAATATTAGTTACATAATAATAACTAGACTATTATGCTCAGTCTAATTATCCTCATCAACATTTACCAAACCTTGAATAATGTCAAGTTATTTTACAAATAAATATCAATGTATTATTGGTTAATAAATATAATAGATATGTTTTTCACTAATCCATGAAAAAACATATTTGTTCTTATTATTTAATTCATGTATTATGTTGAATAAATGTTGATGAAATGTTGGTGATTAATCAATATTACATATAATAGCCCAAAATTGGCATTCCCAGATCCTGTGCTGAAATCTATAACTCTACATTCCCATATTTGATGCTGATAATTTTGACCCCAATTTTTCATCTAAAAAATAAAAAATAAAAGGTATAACATGGATAAGTTACATAACGAAGGATGTTTTAGGTTTATAGTTTTATAGAATTAAGAAAATCTTCTACATAAATAATTCACATTAATTTAAATAATTATTTCTCCCAGTTAACTCGAATTTTCGTTCTCACATTAAGAAATGATCATCATCCAAGTGAGATATATTCTATACATTAACCAATCAATATCATTCTTTAAATCTACATTAATGGAATCATGAAATGGGTGAGGTCAAATTCTTAGCAAGGGTATACATAAGAAATAATAATTGAATTTCATCAATGAGAATAAGAATAGTGTAATAGTATGATGATATAACCAAAGTGAATGAGTGATTCATAAAGGATATCATGACTATCTATAGACAGATTATCAAATATAAAAAAATAGAAAAGAATAAAAATTTTAGAATCTATAATCATGATCTATGTGATATCAATCTTGGTCATGTGAAAATTATAAACTCATAAGAAGCAATTGAAACTTTTTTAAGTAACTTGGAGGATCTCTTTCATTAAAGCCTTTATAAACCCTATCAAAACCCTTTTTATTTCAACAACCATATGAATGAATTATTATTTTATTATTACCAAATTAATAAAAGAAATATAATAGGGATCACCCTTTGTATAATCGATATCAGGATCACCCAAATTATGTTAGATTAATGGGGCTTAGACCTTCTGATAATCTATATCAGGATCAACCATGAGCTATAATGGGGCTCAATCATTCATATACGTTTTATCAGGCTCACACATTTAATATAGATCTCATGTACCATCAATACAACATTTTCTTTATGAAACTCATAGAAATCATATTTATCCATTAATAACCTGATAACCCCATAAAAAGAAATGAGTTTAATATTAATCTCTTTGAAACATTATTTACCCATATAAAAGTAATGGGTTCCAAAAAAATATCATTTCTTATGATTACCCAATTGAAATGAAATGGGCTCCATAACTATCTATTTGAAACAATGTTAACCTATGGAAAAGAAACATGTTCCATAAAACATCCCTCAAATGATAAGAATCTATCCAATGAAATAATAATGATAACATCAATAAAAAATATCCCTAGTTTATTATTAGTAATTTTTTTTAACATTAATGAAACAAAATTCCCTTAAGATATAATTAAAAAAAATTATTATAAAAACAATCTTCAAACCTTGAATGATTCTCATACCACTTTTAAATGTTTGAATAATAAGCCCCATGAATGAATAACATTTAACAAAACATTAAATAACATTATAATAAAATATTTCATGATATGATATGTTAAAGGGTCTATATATAATCCTTTTAAATGATGATAGTTGTATATAATTGCAAACATTACAAAGATAGAAAACTGTTATAAAAATTCATTACAACTTTGGTAACTTTGAAATAGTAATCTCAAGGAAATATAGATCAAAAAATGGATATGTAAAACCTCATAAATTTAGTGATAATAATCATAAGATACATTAATTATTATTATATACAACAACAAATATAAGGGGAGAATATGGAACATATCTCACATAAATAAATGTGAGATAAGATAAACCCTTACTACTTGAGTAACAATGAATTTTTAGATCCATGAAAAAATAACCTCAATTGAAAACAGTAATATCATTAAAAAAATTAAAATCATGATATAATATTTCATAGATCATTACATACACCACAACCAATTAATTAGGCACATAGTCACAAATAAGTCTGGATGGAACATATATTGAGATGAAACCCCTTAAAATTGTAGTAACATATGAATAAGAAGCCCCAAAAGTATTAATCATGAAATGAAAATTTTAAATACCATGAATGATAAATAATTCTAGATATAATATATCAAAATTTTTAGTAGATACACCACACAAAAAATAAGTATGTTGTGAAAATGAAATTTATCTCATATATGTAAAAAAGTGAGATGAAAATCCCATACAAAGATCATATCATTGGACTGAGAATAAATCAATGAAATAATTATGAGTGACAAATTTGAATCCCCAAAATAAATGTGTAAATATATCACAAAACAATTAGAGGTAATTTCACACATATACTTGGCATAACATAGGTAATTAAATAGAAGTTTTACCTGATTAATGAAAATTAAGTTATCAAATCCATTACCTGGAGTACGATATATCATGATTAAAATAAATAATAATGAATAATAATTTTATTTTAATTATTTAATTGATTCACAACCTTTTAAAAGATTATTATTAATTTAATTTCTCTTATAAAAAATTTGTATACAATTACTTAATCAATAATACTTATGTGAGATGTTTTGACTATATTTGGCTTATGTTTCATAACTGAATTTGATAGGTCAACTATGGTGGATGATGTAATTATTTAAACATATCTATAATAATAATTATGTTATTGTTATATAATTTCTACATTAATTATAATTTTAAAATCAAGAAATAAATATTGTTATTAAAAATGAACCAACGTTATGATCATGGAGACGGTATGCCATACATACACATGAGTAATGTTGCCATTTTTCAATGATCATTATAGAAAGAAGTTAAATAACTTTTATCTTTATATAACTAAAATTATATCATAATTAATTTGTTATTTAATTATATATACATTGATATATCATATTTGGGATATGGTTATGAAAAAGGAAGAATCACATCACTTCAAGGAGGTGGTACTCCACACGTCCATGAATGACGTTATCACTTTTTCTGTGTGTAAAATGGAAATAAGAAAATGATATGTTATATATAAAGATATATAAATATGTAATTTATTAATTAAATATTTCATTTATATCATATATTTCAACTAAAACCATCGTTAATAAATTCCATGTAAATCTTGAATGAATAAAATCACTTTAAGGAGGCGGTAGTCCACATATCCACAAAAAATGTTATCATATTCTCAGAAAATAGAAATCATGAAGGTATACGTTAAATAATTATAAAAAATAATAATTATAATATATATAATCAAAAAATAGTATGTAAATCATAATTTAAAACCATGATATATAGAAAAGAAAAAAATAAAGACATTATTTCTCGAGGTGGTAGTCCTCCATACCCAAGAACATTGATTTTATTAAACATTTAATGGAAGTTTCTTTGGGTGTAGTTAAAAATCCTAAAATAATATCAATATATTTAGGATATTTATGTTATTATATAATCATGGAATAATATGAATTGATGGGGTGGAGAATGAAATAAATTAAAAGTTCTCGTTGAAGAACGTAACATCTTCTTTGGGAAACTTATTTTGGTTTTCACCAAAGGACTTCCATGATTTCTATCTACCCAAAGTGAGGATTATAAAATCAGAGGAGGGATTTTGGGAACTTATATTTTAAATCTTTTGATACAACAAAATCCTTCAGAGGGTTGAAGACTGAAAGAGAGGCAATTCTATTTTACAGTGGAGGAAGAGTAGAATTTTTGTAAATACAAAACTTTAAACACTATTGGGAGGTCTCCCTTTCCTCATTTGCTTAAAAATGACAAATAATTTATTTTATAGGATGTATGGTACATGAAATATCACACCACAAAAAATAAATTCATTTTTAATCATTTTGGATCTTAAATCTTATGTTTCTCTTTTTTTATTTTGGGTTTTTATTAAGGTAACTATTTTTCTAACAAATTTAATTCATCCATTAATACTGAATAAAAGTGATAAATATTATAAAATTTGTAAAAAATATTTTAAATTATAAAAAAAATTAAAATAAAAAACCCATGTGTTTTGGAAAATAATATTAACATAATTACATGTAACTCGCAAAAATATTACTTAACTCTAACCGTGCCAACAATCTTTTTATTATTTATGGGAAATATGGTAATTATAAAAGAAAATATGTCCATAAATGTACCATATTTTATATGTATTAGAATTTTAAAATCACTTTATAGATTATATAATTATTAGTAATTTTTAATCATTCAATAAAATATCATTTATTAAAATACAACCTTAATATCAATTTTGAAATTATAAATTTAATTAAATTAAACTAATAAATAGAAAAATAAAAAATTAAAATATATGAATTTCACATAAATTAATAATGATATATTCATCTAAAAAGATATTTTAATAAAAAAATTCATTCTATCTACCTTAGATTTAATATTTTTATTATTATATATTTTATTTAATTATTATGTAATTAATCAATGTGTTCTAATTTCTTAAGACTTTATTGAGGTTATATCGCTTATAAAAATTAAATGTAAAGTATTATGTTACAAAAAAAATCATTTATAATAGAAAATAATATTTACGACCAAACTTATATAGTTTATCCCAATCCATAATTGTTTATATAAAATAAATTAAAAGTACCTATTTTTGTATTTTTCTTTTCTTAATTTATTATATGATTAAATTTTATGGAATATTACTCCTAATAACCAATATAAATCGATAATATGTTCATATGTGTTGATATACAACATAAATGGGGTGTTAGACATGCTTATAGGGCTTTTCCCCCCTTAAGATTAATGTTTGAGCACTAAGAAAATTCAGTTTTACCCTAATCACTGTAATTTATTTTTATTTATTTTGCTAATATTTTTGGTGAATTTTTTTAACATACGAGAAATTATAAATTATACTTATTTAAAATATTTAATCCATTTAAAAAAATTCTATTTAAATAAGTTGCAGAATTTCATTTAAAATTGATTCCCTAAACGGGGTGAAATAATGAGTTTTTAAATAAAACATATCAAAATATTGAAATGTTTTGATATCTAATTTCATAGTGAAATTGATTAAAATGATGAAAATTGGATTTATTAACATATAATTAAACTAATTATTGCTTAAAATAAATTTAATATATAATTTAACTATATAAATAAAATAGATTAAAATGCAGTTTTTAATTAGAATTTACTATTTTCACTATTCTTAAAAGAATGAAACATCTTAGAAAAATACCGAAAATTTACCCTAAATAAATTTTGAAATTATGATTTTAAGAGAAGTTTTTTTAAAATTATATTTATAATATTTTAAAATTTTTGATTTAAAAAAAATTTCCATTAAAAGGTTTCCAAACTGAATTCTAGAGAAATACCGATTATTTTTCTCAATCTAGGATCAATTCTCATTTTATATATATAAAACATACTCGATGAATTTAATTTTTTTAGTTAATATATTTAATATAAATTATAATATTATTTTTTTCTGAGAGGGAAAAATTTCATTTATTAAGATAAAACACATTTTTGGGAATAAAAATGATTTTTATAAAAACGTATTCTTTATATTAAATTAGTTTTTATATTAATTTTTAATTAACTTTTTACTAATGTATTAATTATGAATTTCAAATAATTATTTCTTTAAAATATTTATATTTTACATCCTACCCCGTTTAAAATGAATTTATCCCTTTAAATTCATCTTGGATATATATATATTAACATTTTTATAATGATATTGTTGAAACCCACATCATTAAAATTTATAATAACAAATATTCATAAAATGGGAAAATGGTAAAAATAAATTCCACACAATGTTAAAAATAGCTATGATTCAACAACTAGGAGACATTGGAGGGAATGAAGCAAAATCATACATGATTTTTGGGAGTTATTGAGGTCATTTATCACAAAAAGCGTATGATCAATTAAAAGTTAAGGACCTCAAAACAAAATATTTTGTTATATAGAAATGACCCCCCAGTTCATCATAATTGAGTGTAATAGGTTAAAATTTGTGGTTCAAGATCCTTATGCTATAGTTAAATTTTTTTCTTACATTATAAACTAACAGGAAAAAAGGAAATATACTAGATGAGTGGAATTTTTTGTTTTAATAAATTTTAAAAAATCATATCTTTTTATCCATATGATGAGTATTAGAGATGGATAATTAATTCATGAAGCCCTAAAATCAACATTTTAAATACCACATAATAATAAAATGATATTAAAGCTCTTATAAATATCTTTAAACTTTAAAAAAATACATAATGGTTAGAACATTATAAGATAATTCCCAAAATGAGTAACATTAAATATGATATATTAATATTAAAAATTAATACTCAAAGTTGAAACTAAATTATTCCACAAATTACAATTATTAAAATTCTATAATAATTTCATAACTATGTTTGAAACCCAAATATTAGGATTATTTCATTATATTTTCTTCCCTAATAAATCAACCGTTATTATTTAAATAAAATACCTTATGTTTCCAAAATAAGCTTAATATTTACCTAAAAAAGGATATACTGACGTGGAAATCATATAGCCCAGTTGTAAATACAAAACCCTTATTTTCATTCAGTCATCAGTTCAAGACCCACCTCCTAGATAAATGTGATAGGTTTTCACAGAGTATACTGGTTGTCCCCCATTTTTATTTAGCTCTAAAAAATAATTCCGCCCTAATAATAGTTCATTTTGATCATAGGTATTACAAATACTACATCCCAAAAAATGTCTCCAAAAAATGCATTAATCACTTTAATATCTTATCACATAAATCCTCAATGGGGTGTTTAATGATTTGAACTTACGATGATACTTAGTGATATAAAACTATGATTGTATACATAACTCTTTAGATAACCTCAAATGAACTATGCTGAAATCCAAAACAATACATTCCTTGATTTGATGTCTGTTATTGTGATTCCTGTTTTTCATCTAAAACATACAACATCAAAAGGAAAAACTGGATCACATACATACTGTAAGTCCTTTTGTGTTTATTTAACCCAAATTTTCTTTTTCAAAAAAACACTTCATCATCATATATATAAAATCTCTACCAGAGTTAACTCACTCAAAATTATTATTTAAAAATTCTAGGAAGGAAACAATGTATGTTTAGCTCAAATGCTCAGTAATAGTAAAAATAAGAATTAATAATTAAATTCCATCAATTAATATAATTGGATCATAAAGGTAAGATGTAATAATTAATATTAATGAGTGAATCATAAAGTTTCTCATGACCATAAATACCTAGATCATAAAATATGAAAACATATCAAATGAAATAGAAATCGGAATCAATAATCCTGATCCATCTGGTATTTTCCTCAATTGAGATAAAAATTAGAAACACATTAAAAAATATTGAACTCTTTTTGGTAATATGGATCATCAATTTCATTAAACCCTTTAAAAACCCCTTCCAAAACATTTTAATTGGACTAACCATATGTCTAAATTCCAATATTATCATTACCCAATGCATTGGAAATCTATAATGAGGATTACCCTTTAGGTAAGATATATCAGTATCACCTATTTTTTTTGAGCTATAATGGGGATAAATCCTTTGTATAAGCTATACCGGGTAGACCAATGAGTTATAACAGTGATCAGACCTTTGTATAAGATGTATCTGGATATCATTTTTTAGAAAATGTTCATATCCCATGAACAAAAAACAGTAATAATAAAACTCATATAAATAATAATTATTCATTTTAAATCTGATAAACCCCTGGAAAATTAATGGGTTTAACTACAACATTTTTGAAAATGATTAACCCATGTAAAATAAACAGGTACCAAAATAGTCTATTTGACACATTATTAATCCATGGAAAAAATTTGGTTTCATAATAATCTATTTGAAGAAAGCCTAACCTATGGAAAAGAAATGGGTTCCTTGACAATATCTTTGAAACAATCATAATCCTTCCAAAGTAATAAAAAGGATGGTATAATGAAAAAAATATCCCCTATGGAGGATAATTAAGAACAAGAGATTTTGACATCGATGAATATAAATTCCCTTAAATTATAATTAAAATCAATCTTGAGGAAAATAATCATTAGGAATTCAATGTGTCCCATACCACATTGAAATTTTTGAATGATTAGCCTCATAAAGAAATAAAATTTAACAAAACATTAAATTAAATTTGAATAAATAAATTCATGAAATTATATTTCAATTTTTTTGTATTTACAATATATAAAAGAAGATAGTAGTATAACAAAAAAATCACAAGGAAGGAAAACTATAACATAAATGAATTAGCACTTCGGTATCTTTGAAATTGTAAACCCCATGAAATAGATATCATAAAATGGATATGTAAAAACATATAAATTAAAAATATATTAATCCTAAAATTCATTCATGGGATATATATGAACCATAAAACAAAAATAAGTGATGAATTTTAATAAATCTCACAAAAATAAAATTTAGAGAAGAAAACCCCTTAATACTGGAGTAACATTTGAATCATTAGAATAATGATAGAATAAACTCAATTGAAACCAATGATATCATGACAGAAATTAAATTCATTATATAACATGTAATTTATCATTGTAAACAGTATACAAATTAATTAGGTGCATAATACAAAATAAACCACAATAGAATTTAAATTGAGACGAAACCATTTACAATTGTGGTAACATTCAAACCAGAATCCCCAGAAGTAATAATCATAAAATGAAACATTTAAATAAAATTAAATTAAACTAATTAATTATATAATATGTCAAAAGGGGAAGTAATTACACCATAAAAATGAAGTAATTTGTGAATTTGACATTTATCTTACAGATGTAAAAAGTGAGATGAAGATCCCTTAAAAATATCATATCATTTGATGAAGAAGAAATATATAAAATAATCATATGTTACAAATGTAACTTCATAATATCAAATAAACAATAATAAAATTAGAGGTAATTTTATTCATATAATTGGAATCATATAACCAATGAAATAGAAGTTTAACACAATGAATGAAAATTGAATTATGAAATCGATTACCTTGAGTATGATTTTTCTTTCTCCTTCAATTTCATCCTGAATAATAAATTTATGTTAATTAAATAACTTATTAAGAAAACATTCCATGTTAATTATTACTTTTATTTCACTTATATATAAGTTATATATGAGTATTTACTCAATAATTTTTATGTCGGATGATTTGACCATATTTAGATTATATGCATTACCTAACTTGGATAGGTTTACGATCATCATTGAGGTAATTATTTAAACATGTATAAAATAATAACCATGAAATAGTTATAAAAATTTCTCATAAACTATAATTTTTATATCAAATAAAAAATATAGCTAGAAAAAATGAACCAACATTACAATCATGGAGATTGTAATCCATACATACACATGAGTAACATTCCAATTTTTCAATGATCATTATGTAAATATGGTATGTAAAATTTTTACATATAGGAAGACAATTATATCATAATTAAAATATTATTTCATTATATATACTATTATATATAATTATTGTGATCCAGTGATGAAAGAGGAAGAATCACATCCCTTTGGGTAGGCGATAGTCCACAAATCCATGAATAACATTATCACATTTTCATTTTGTGAAATATAATGAAAAAATGATAAGTTATATATATAGATATATAATTATGTAATTATTATCATAGATATTTCATTAATATAATATATTTTCATTAAACCCATTCTTAATAAATTCAATGTAATTCATGAATGAATCACATCGCTTTGAGGAGGTGGTAGTCCATATGTCCACTAACAATGGAATCATATTCCCAAAAAAGGGAACAAATAAATGTACATGTTAGATAATAATTAAAGAAAAATAAATACTTCATAAATTTCATATATATCGTATAAAAAAAATATTTCCATCCTAATTCCCAACCAAGGGATATAGTAATGGAGAAACAAATGACATCATTTCATGAAGCTGTAGTCGACCATACACATGAATGGTGATTTCGACACCAATTTGATTGAAGCGTGTATAGATGTAGGTCAAACCATTAAAATAAAAAAATATAATTATATATTGAATATTAATGTTATTATAAAATCAAATATTAATAATTGAAGTGGTGGAGAAACAAATAAAAAAGTGCTTGTTGATGAATGTTACTTATTCTTCGGGTAACTCCTTTTGGTTTTCAAAAAAAGATTACCTTCATAAGATTTATGAAAAAATTAATCATATAAGATAAATCTAGGGATTTAATGTGATTATTCGGTTAGGTTTTGGACATTCAAAATGACTTTAGAGGTGTGGATAATTGCTGAGAGTGAATTTATTTTTATTATGGAGAAGGGGTGATATTCTTTTAAATGCGCAAAGTTAAATGGTATTTGGAGGTCTCCCTTACTTCATGTTCTTAAAAAAATGAAAAATAATACATTGGAGGGAAATTAAAGTCAATCTAGACTCACAAAACAAAAAAAAAATCTCATTTTTAAACATTTTAATCCTTAACTCGTATGTTTTCTTATTTGTTTCATTTTAGTTTTCGTTAATGCAACTAATTTCCTAACCAATTTAATTCATCCATTGATACTAAATTAAAGTGATAATTATTATAAAATTATAATGACTGATTTTAAATATTAAAATGATATTAAAAAATAACAATACTATGTGTGTTGGAAATTAAATTTAACTAAAGTGCATGCAACATGCCAAAATACCTCTTTAACCCTAACCGTTTGACAATGTTTTTTTAAGTGTAAATATGTTCATTTTTAAAGAAAAATTACTCCCTTAATGAAGGTTATTTGGTATTTGTTAACATATAAATATAAATTTATAGAAGAAAAGATTTAATTTTTAATCATTTGATAAAATATGATTTATTTTAAATAATATTATTGTCAGTTTTGAAATAATATGCTTAATTTAATTTGGAAAATATCTTGATAATAAATAAATTAAAATATATTAAGTTACAATATTTTTTAATAATATATTAATCTAAAAATTAATTTAATAAAAAAATCAATCTATTTACCTTACTTTTAATATTTTTATTATCATTTATTTTATATATTTTTAACTAATTAATCCATTCATTGGTGTTTTATAAACATTTAATATATTTCTATAATAGATTAAATTTAAATATAAATTATTATGATAAAAAAATTAATTAATATTTTAATATAATATTTATAACCAAACCTATAATGTTTTCCCAATCCCCATAGCTTTATAGAAAAAATGAAAGAAATGTACTTTTTTGTCTTTTTATTTTCTTAACTTTTTAAATAGGCCACTGTCATTGCCTAGTAATCCCCATAACTTATAAAAATAAATAATATGACCATATGGGTAGATATATTTTGGTTAAAGGGGTACTATAAATTTTTATTGGTCACTTTCACCCTTAAGATTAAATTTTGGCCACTATGTAAACTCATTTTTTTCTTAATCACTACAATTAATTTTAATTGATTCCAATAAAATTTTTGTTGAAAACTAATTTTACCATAATAGAAATTATAAATTAATATTATTAAATATATGGAATCAATTTTACAAATGTAAAATCATATAATTTGAATAATTTTATTTAAAATTGATCCCACAAATGGGGAAAAACAAAGGGTTTTTAATGTAAAAAATTTCAAATATTTGAAATAATTTTTTATTCAATTTAAAAATAAAATATATTCCAATGACTTAAATTATAATTATTTATGTATAATTTAACTAACTATACATTAAAATTATTTTGAAATAAAAAATTTTATATAAAAATATTAGAAAAAAATGCAGTTTTCAATTAATATTTAGTTTTTTCACTATTCATAAAAAATGGAACTTCTATTAAAAAAACAAAAAATGTACCCAAAGTAAATATTAATATTACTATTTTTAAAAAATAATATTATTTTTATTAAAAAAATTATGAATGTGTCAAAATCTTGTTTTAAAACAAGTGTGCCACTAAAAAGAGGAAAAACTAACTTTTAGATAAATACAACTTCTTATGCTGGAAATTATATTTATTCTTGTTTTAATCTTATAAAACTTATTGGATGAATTGAAAAATGTTTTATTTAATATATATAATATAAATTTCATTAATATTTTCAAATAATACAAAATAATTTTATTTATTAATAGAGAATTCATTTGTGGTAATTAAAATAGTTTTTCAGAAAAAAACATCCTTTATATTCAATTATTTTTTATATTAATTTATAATTAATTTTAAACAATTTAATTAATTATAATTTTGAAATAAGATATTAAATAATATATTTGGATGTTACATTTCATTAATATAATACCATAAAACAATAATAATATTTATTATGATATTGTAGATACAACTAGCGTGTGACCATAAATACCTTTTTCTCATTGGGAATAAGTGGAGATTCCAATAGTAAAAGAATATAATATAAATACACTTCAATGAAACAATTTAGAGTTAATATATTTTCTCAATGATAAAAAATATCATATTAGTTCACATTGTGTTATATAATCCTTTTACCATGATATCTTTATTCTAGAAGGGTGCATACTAGCGTGATCAACCAGTGTTCTTGATTTACCTTTATATAAATGATGTTTCCAAAAGAAAAACATGGTTGTAGATTTATCTAGTAGTTTTATTCCAATAAAAGGTCATAAGATATCAATTTATATCAAGGTAAGTAATGGATAAATACATTCTCACTTTATCCACTAATTCAATATAACTCACGACATAAGGAATATATCAATCTTTTCCATGAGCATATGTTGTTACAATTTTTCTAAATATATTAATGTTCAGGACATGTGATGTTTATTAATGATACTGTTATATTATAAGGAAAAATACACAATTTTTTATATAGAAACATCTAATGACACATAAAATATGAATTTTGAACCATAATGTGTATTGTCATAAAATCCCTTATTGTAGATTACCAATGGAGAACACAATGTGAAGGTGTTTCAATGACATAAGAGTCTCCTACTATAGATATCATACATCATTAGTGTCCCTTAATATAATAACATCCTCCCATCCAACATGGTTTCATGGAATACTATCACATAACCCAACATATCTAATCATAGAGGGGAAAAACAATATACTTTTTACGGGACATGTAAAATCAGGACATTATCATATACTATGTCATTCAAAGGAAAAATCATGCCATGATAACAAGATTCATTGGAATTCACGAAAATGAATACATGTAATCATCATATAAATAGATATTGTTTCTCTGGAACCAAATTAAATAAAATAAAAGGGACTTTTCTTCTAAATTTGTAAATCCTTGTTGAATTTATAGAATGCATTTTTCATTATTCAATTTATATTAGTGGTAGAAATAAATTTAGATATAAATGTGTATAGCCCAAGGAATTTTTTTATATAGATGATTTTTAATCATTGAAATGAATTTATATGGAAATAATATATACTTATGATTACTAAAAAATTAATTTGAATATTTCAAATTAAAGATGAATTGTGTTTCTTCAAGATCAAATTCAATGAATAATGAGATATTTAATTTACTTGATTTGAATAAATGAAATAAAAATGCTAAAAAGTTATTTTCTCTTACTACTCTTATAAAAATAAATATTATCAGAAAAATATCCAAAATTCACCCCAATATAACATTGAAAAGCTAATTTAAAAAAGGTTATTAACTTCATGAAATAAAAAATACAATATTTTTGAAATTGATTAAATTATTTGTGAAATAAATAAATTTAAACCATTTTTGATGACACCATATTTTTTAAGCCCAAAATGACTTTAATAAATATTTAGTACTTAATTATTAATAAATAAACAATAATTTTGTTTTGATAAAAAAATTTATCTAAATGTTTCGTAGTTTTTTTAATCCAAATTATACATGTCAGATTAACATTTATGTAATGATATATTTCTATTTATTTTATTCTCCATATTGTGTGTTATGAAATATATCAAGCACTTATAATTTATCTAAATAGAAATATATTCTAATTACTATGATCACAGTGAAAGTGGCATTACCGGGGGTTAAAAAACATATGAGGTAAAATTACCTATGTATATAAATCCTAAATAAAGGTAATATTTACACCTTATAACCTATAAGGTTTACGAATTTCCTAATTTGGCTATTTTGGCATCTGAAAAACGTGGGAAAACATTTTTATTTTGAAAAATTAAATTGCGCCACTCACCTCACTTATAAAAGGACACCCCTCCCCTATCCTTTTCACACCTCCAAAAACATTTGGATTAGAAAATAACAAAAATTACTTTAATTTCATCCATACACTTGTCCTATAATCCTTATTTTGGTCATTAATCCAACCAAGGATGAATTTGGGTGTAAACTAAAAGACATTTGAGGAAGAATAGGTAAATTCACTAACTGAGTAGTTTATTTTATTTATTCATACAAATAATTAAATTATATTTAACAATGATTATATAATAACCTAAATACATTACATATATTGAGATTTTTTTATGTTTCTTTAATAGCCTAAATAAATCCCTACTCCCATCAAATAGGATATTAAATCGTCATTCGTGTGTACATCATGCTACCACATCGTGAACCGATGTTATTTTTTTTCCACAACCACTTGTTACAGATGAAAATAATAATGAATTAAATTTTTATAAATGATATATATGATATTATAAAACCAGTATAATTATAATAACACATATATCTTCTTACCACCCAACCAATTGGAAAACAATAACATATCTCATGTTTACAATAGACTACTACACCATGAACCAATGTGATGTGTTTTTCTATTTCAATATTACCTAGATGATAACAATGATGGATTAAATTAGATAAAATATGAATTTTTAACATAATTATACCTGTAGAATAAATTTATTTTGTGAAACTTCTTAATTTCAATTACATGGGGGATAAAATAACATCGTCCGTTTGTAAGGCGGACTACCACCTAACAAATCAACATTATTTGTATTTCTATAAGGACATTCATAGAAGGTAACACAGATAAATATAATTTCATATATGTGATGTATATGAAATAAAAATTATTATATAATGTTAATATATGATTTACCGTACATTCATTTCATTCATTAAGAAAATTGAAACAACGTTCATCCCTACATATGACCTACCTTCTCAATGAACAATGTATTTTCTTTTATATCTCAATGATTTATGGATTAATAAAAATACATATAAAAAGAATATAAATTATGTTTATAATTTTTTTAACATTATGGATATGTTGGAACCATGAACAAATTAAGGATATCAAAAATACAAAATCAAATCACACACATAACAAAATAATTATTACTCAAAACAGTATTTTAATATGTAATTATTAAAAAAACGACAATAAAAAGTAATAAATAACTTATATATGGTATTGTAATTTTAATTATTGTTCCATAATATATTTATAATAAAATATTTTTTATAAAGTTTTTTATAACATGTAAAAATGATGTCGAGGCTTATGGTAAGAGATTTCTATCTCACATTTTAATTCTGTGAGACACATGCCATATTCACCACCTATTTATTTTATAAGGTCTATAAAAATAAAATTAATTAATTTTATAATTACTATCCTTAGATTTTTTTGGGATTCAAATATACTTTTTAGGATCATTATTCTTTTAATTTTCTGTTTCAAAAGATACCTAATGAAAAAATAATTTTTTTCTCAAATTGCCTTCTTTGGGACATAAGTAATGTTATATTCATATTTTCTTCTATGAGGTGCTTATACATTCCTTTTGACATGTTACATAATAAATCGTCCCATTTTTATGATATTAAATTGAAATTTTATATTATAATTCAGTGGGGAAAATAATTCATAACATACCAAAGGGTAAAAGCTGGATGTTACAATCTGATTATTTATTGAGATTATTTATTTTTACTCTTTTAATGATAAAATAATATGATATATATCTCTAAAAACTCACGAATTTTATTATCATATATTATTGTAATAATAATATACTTTTTTACATTCATTTTCATTTTATTATTAAATCCAGATTTCAAAATAATGTTTTTGATAAAAATACTATTCGTTTCTATTTTCGATCAAAATCCATTTTAATTAAGATACATGTTTTTATAAAAATATTTTTAAAAATATTTTAACATTATTATAATGATTTAGTTGTGATTTTTTTGCATTGTTTTATTGTTTTAAAATTTTATTAATGAAATATTCAAGTAAATTTTCAGACAATTCTCTTTTGGATCTTGCAAAAATGTGAAAGGAATATTCTTTTTAACATATATGGCATTAACTGAATTTCCATCTGCCACAGACACCAAATTTTTAATGATTAATTTATAGGTTTCAAAGGTTATATTAAAAGGTTTTTTAATATATTTTTGGTTTTACATTTTTTTTCAAATTGTAAATTATATTTTCTTCAAGAAGTGTTTTATATGATTTTGAATGCTTCCTTTATAGGATTCCAAGATAAATTTCAAAAAAATAGCATTTTGATTTTTTTTTGTTTTAAAAAGTGTTATTCATAGTGTGAAGGATATTTTACTAAATAAATTTTCCTAGTGATCCTTCATAATACATTTCATTCTATATTGACATTATTTGATGTCAATTTTTCTTTATTGGGGATACAATTTAATGATTCCATTATTATTATTTCTCTGGAAGTTTAATGGTTCTATTAGATAAATGTTTATGACAAAAATTTATTTTAATGGGTTATGTTGTAGGGAATTTTTGAAATATTTATGAAACCTGTTTTCTTTACATGAGATATTATTTGATGACATGATAAATGTTTTATATTATTTTAGCAGACATAAGTATTGTTTTCATTATGAATTGGGTGAGACCTATATCCCCCTCAATTTCATTGGGTAAATCATTATATACATGATATAACAATGGGAAACTAGTCAATATGTTTGATTAAATAAGGGAAATAGCTGAGTAAAAATAAACTATGGGAAATAGGTGCATCTTGATTCACTGAGGTAAATAGGTTCATCCTAATCCACAATGGGATATTACTGATAAGTCCTAATATACTATGATTATTATATTGGTAGTTAATCTTTATATATGATATGATTTTAAGTAATTATGACAGTTCTACACTTATATTACATGATAATATGGTTGATGATTTATTTATGATGTTATCTCACTATTATGGTTCATATTTGATTATATGATAATGTTTCATTCCATGATTCATATTTATGATCAATGACATGTTGGGTATGAAATTTGGATGATTATTTTATTATAAACTATCCTTATTGTTATCTTAGATTTTTATAAGATAATGGATTGATATATCATATTTTCATCCCTATTTATCATCTAAGGTCACCCTTTTCTATGTTTCCTTCAATGGGATACAATGAAAGGGTTTTATAGTGTATGACTAATATGATTTATATGTGAGCAGATCTTTATGAGAGAAGTTGAATATATTTCACTAAATAATGAGTTTTTTCTATTATCCAAATAGAATAAAAAATTATGGCAATCCTCAATGATTTTATGAAATGTATGGAATATTAATATAAGAAAATGTGATATTTATGTATGGTATGTTTGGGTCTCTATATGAAGGAATAGAAAAGCAAGGAAACTCCAGTTCTAAGTAGTGATAATGAATGATGTCATGTGTCAAGTATAATCTATATAGATATCATGGGTAAAGAAAAAATACGATAGTGAGTCTTCCATAGTGGTGATAATAAATATACATCCTCACTAATCAATGAGCTTATGTCCAGTCTCATATAGTTTAATAAAACAAGTTCTAGACACACACGCTTTCCTGGTCACATGTCTGTCGCCTGAAACACTCATGTTCTCCATAAATCCACTGGATGGGGAGTGATCATTCTAGAAAGGCATATATCTAGGTCATCTCATCTAACTACTTATGTTCCCAAGAAAATTCAAAATAGAATAGAGATATAATCCATTTATGATTATCAAAACATATATCCTTATTAAAATCAGTCATGGGATCATTCCCTCAACATTTAAATCATTGGCATATTCCCTCAAATCACATCTCACTCTCACCCCCATGTTCCCCCTATGTAAATAATCTCTTTATAAACAGCCATCGATGGGATGTATAAGAATCCAAAAAGATACATTAAAAGATTATTATGAGGGAGTCTCATCATAAAGTGCTAATTGTGATGTCAAAAATCATCAATATAATTCAAAAACATTTGTTAAATTCAACATTTCAAAAGGGTTTGAAAAACTTCTTCTTTTTACAAACCAACATGGTAATGCAAAATTTTCTTTTAAAACAATAATTTCTTTCCAAAAAACCCAATGGTTTTTATGTAAGTTTCACAATTTAAAAATGATAATGGTCAATTCAAAACATGAGTTTAAACCCTTTTTCCATATGAATAAATCTCTCAATTTAAATTACCAAATAACACCTATTTCAAAACAAGTGTAAGACCATTAAAAACTGGTTATTAGTCTTTTCACAATTGAATAATTTGAAACACAATGGAAGGAAACAAATATATTATCCCATTTCATAAAAGTCAAATAATTTCACATTATGAATCAAAACCATGCCTATTTCTTCACTATCCATAAGGTAACTATAGAAAAATAATTTATAGGTAATCAAAATATCTATATTATTGATCAATATATAACCTGATAAGAAACCCATTCCATGTACACTTTATTTCAATGCGGATAAAAGAGGATTTCAGAAGGAAATTAAACATTAAAAAATATAGAACATGTGTTTGAAAGAGGAAAATATCTATAAATTATCAAGAAACAATGAATTTTAAAATTAAGTAAAATAATAGAAACACCTACATAGAAAATATGGAATCCAACTACAATTGATCTGAGATGTGTCACATTTGATGGTGATCACCAAATGTAGGAAGATAGATCTCATGATAAGTTTCAAAATATACAATATACATAGTTAAACATCAATAATATATGATCCAATAAACCATAAGGCTAACACATATTCTATATATTCTTGGATTAATGATCCATTATAAGAGAGGAGATCAAAGTCCAAGAGAATAGAAAATTATTTTAGAGGATAATCACATTAATTATTAGTTTGAATCAATAAAAGGTGATGTTGTGAGTGCCAAAAAACCATTAGTGTGATCCAGTAAACAATATGTTTGAATTATATTTTATTAAGAGGTTTTTGTGTTTAATTAAAGGGATTTAACGAATTTTATTTGTAAATATAGGGGCATTAAATAACAGTTTCCATGGTTTTGTAGGGTTTCTACATGGTTAGTAAAAACATTGTGCCTAACCATGAACCCAATACAAACCCCCTATAAGAGATTAACACTTTATCTGATTGGTTTGAAATACCATACACTAACCATGCACCTAAACATGGATTACTAGATGAGGATTCATGGTTTGGAAACACCATTTGATATTCCGGGTGCTAACTATTTGTCCTCCAATGGATATATAAAAAAAGGATCACGTTTACCTATGAAAGGTTTAATGGTTTCCAATAACCAGGCACCAACAATGCTTTATTCCATCAACCGCCAAAATCAGAATCTTCCCATAATGATAATATAAAACAAAATTCACACTATGGGGAATGAAAACAAAAAATCAAAAGCATCTGAAAGCTAGTAATGGGATGTTACACAAAGCATCATAAAAAGTCATGAATAAGGATGAATGTGTTTTTAATGGTTTCATAAAAATTCTATATACTATACATAAAACATTTCATGGAATCATAAGTCACACCATGTGGATAATACATTTTAATAACTTATTATTTAGGATGGTATAATGGGTATTGGACCACATTATGAAATACACCATAAAAAAGTTAGTCCCTAAAGTATTTTTTTCTAGTTTTTTTTTTACACCCTGGAATCTAACATCATTCCATGGGTGTCATTTTTGGGAGAATTTTGAGGTCATATATATATGGTTTTTTGGAAATAATTTCCTTCAAAATTGAGAAATGAGAAAAATTATAAAATATAAAATAAAATACATAATATTTATCTTCCAATATGTAAGATTTATTCTTGATTAATTCACACCATGGGAAATATTGGTTACTATATAAATATTATATACACCAAGATTTCTTATAATATAGAACTGAAAATGAGAAACATAAGAAGGAGATACAACCTGTGAAGGATATTGATGCCCAAAATAACATACATAGGAAAATATTTTTACCCCATAATTGAGATATTAATTTATAATATTTTTTCCTTCTATGGGAAGGATATAAATCTACAAAATATTATGTATAGGGGTTCTCATGATTCAATAAATATGGTTTTATCCTGTTACACCATTGGTATATAATAGAATTTAATTAAATTTTGTTTCATGTGATAGAATTCATGCCATTTTAATTATTTACCTCTATTGAAGAGGTTTATGTATATTTTAGTGTTTTTTCTATTTAGATATTACCATGCTCTAATGAATAGCTTCATTTTTTTTATTAGTGAAAATTGAATCTTGATATTTTCTCCAAGAAGTATTTTTAGGTGTGTAGGTTGTTAAAGTTATAGGTTTCTATTTAAACACCACACAAAGGAATATCAGTCCATGATCAAGATTAATATGTTTAAGCTCATAGTAGAACCCTAATATTTTAATTGAACAATATTTTTGATAGCTAATACAACACACAACACCACTCATAACCAAAAAAAATAATATTATTATTTAAATTTGAATAATATTACAATGTCCTTTAATTGGAAGATGTGAATTTAAGTAATCAAATTAGAAAATATATTAAAAAATTTATTATAAAATACAAATTTATTTTTTATTGCTATGATAAAAGATAACAATTTTATGTAAATTCATTTTATGCTTAAAAAATATGATTTCATCAAAAATGGGATTTATTTTTTTTGGAGTTAATCTTGTAATTAAATTTTTTAATTTTATTAATTAAATTTGATAAATTTGATATCATTTAGGAAAACATGATATCAATAGTATATTATGGTTAAATTTTATAACCTTTATGAAAATGCGGATTTTTCTGTGGAAAGAGAAACATATAATTTTTTGTTAAACTATTATTTATTTTGATTAATAAGTCCCATGAGGATATTAATTTTATAATAACATAAAATTTATTTCAATTAGTATTAAATAATCTAAATAATTTCAAATTAATGAACTCAATACTTAATTTTGTTATATGTTTTTTCGGTTTAAAAACAATTTTTTCTTAAACCATTTTGAGTTCCTTTTAAAAATGTATATTAAAATTTATTTCATCTAGTTCTTGAATTTGAATGTAGAATGATTTATTAATTATTTTAAATAACTAATATCAAATTTATTAAATATTTCAAATTTATGGGGAAGATTAAATAGTAAATGTGGTAAATATTCTTCACCCTAATAATGATAAAATAAGTAATTATGGTCATATATAAAGTAAAATGGATTTATAATTAAATAAAACCCATAAATATTTATATTGGGTGTTTTTATATTATAATACCCCATCATATATTATTAAATATTGAATTTTTGTTCCATTTTATTTTGATAATGTTCTCTATATTATTTCAAGTAAAGGAAAATCCCAAAATTTAACTCTCTTTTGTTAAATTATTTTATCTGTTTAAATAAAGAAAAAAATATGTTATTAATGAATATTAATTATAATTTTAATCTATATTTATTTATTTATTTTGAAGATATTAATTTTTTTTGACGGTATCATAACTTATAATTCTTCTACAATTCTTCTACAATGGATTTTCAAGAATATCCAAAATCAATTTAAATTATTTTGAAAACATAAAAAATAACATTATTTTGATTATATTTGGTGTAACAAGAATTTTATGGTAACTAATAATTTATTAATTCTGGTTAATTAATTTCTAGTTGAATTTTATTCATGTCTTGGTGACTTTAATGTCAAAATATGTGAGCAGTTCTTAAAACGACATTATTGGTATTTTATAATATATAATATGTTATTAAAGTATTAAAAAACATAAAAAATATAAAATAGGATAAGGAGATGTTATATACTCTAAAATTTCTTCAATTTACCATTTTTCCGAAATTTTACATTATAAGATAATACATTAGCATTTAGTAATGGAAAATTTGTTAGAACGATTTTGGTTAAAATTTGTTAATAGATGGTTTAAACCAAATGATTCTGTTTAAAATGTCACAAAAACCTAAATTTTTTAATTTTTTTTAAATTAGACCTACATAACTCTATCACACCTATCAATTTATTAAAACAGGGTTCCACTTTCACATGAAAAAATTGAATATATTTAAATAAATTATGTAATTCTAGGTGTGGATTTTCAATTAGTATAAAAGGACACCACCTATTCTCTATTTTCAAATCTAAATCAAATAAAATATCTCAAAAAACCAATTAATTCACAATTTCTAAACATACTTTTCAAAATTAAATTTGTTTTTATCTCTTCTAAAGAACATATTATGTGTCTGTAAGATCAAATCTGAATGAGGTCTCTCAGAGGGGAGGTGATCATTTTAACTAATATCATTCATTTTACTTATTGTGTTTTCTCTTATAGGTATTTACTAACCATTATATTATAACTAATTAAATATTTAAAAAATAAAAAGATGTTATTATATTAAATTCAAATCCATATTTATCTTCATTTCTATGCATTGAGGACTGAAATCATCATTCATGCGTACATGTGGACTACCACATCTATGAAGAGGCATATTTCATTTTTCATAAAACTCTTACAATATTTGTTATTATAATGTGTATGATAAACATATACATTAAATAATTTTGATTAAATAATAATAATACATTACTTTACTTTTTACCCTTAAACCCGTTGAAAAATAATAACATGGCCTATGCATGTTTTTTTAATTCCACCACCATAAAAGTGATGTGATTTGTTTTTGACATCCATATTTCATGGGTGATTATAAAATTTATTTTATTTATTATTATTTATTTATTATTATTCTAGTTATTATGGAATAATGATAATTCATCCTCAAAATAGTTTACATTGACATAACTGAATAAGTAAGTAAACATTTAATTGTAATAAATAAATTAAATGGATTATTTGAAAGTGAATAAACATAAAATATTATATTAAAAAAATAAAAAAATTCATAACTTTATTTTATAGGAATGTAATGGTCATACATTGAAAATATGTGCTCGAGGTAAATTGTTTCATAACTCAATTCTCATTCATTAGGTTATACTTTTTCACTAATTAATACTATATGTAAGGATTATGTGTGAAAGCATCTCAAATTATAATATATTTTTATTCCACTTGTGAAATGTGGTTTCAAAATTACTACAGATTACCACCACAAGGATTAATTCTCACTTCAATAATATTATATTTGTAATGTTTTCTCATATAAAATTTTAATTATTTGAGACATGTTTTGTACTATTAACCTATATGATTTTATAAAACAAATATTCTTCCTATTGCAATTTTATATCATGAATGAATATTTTATCTTGATATTTTCTATTTTATTTAAATTCTATACTTCATTATATATTGATTCAAAATATCATAAAATTTTAAATGGTTTTTATTATATCAATATAAATTAATTTGGATATAATTCATGTTACATGACTTGTTTTATTTTATATGGTGAACATACATGTACACGATCATGATTTGACTTATTTTCTTTGAAATAATGTTTTTATAGAACCATGTTAATTTACTTAATTCAATGATTTTTCATTTCAATAATTACATGAGTAACAAGAAGAAAATATTTAAAAAGACAAAATATCATCAAAATGTGAAAATAGAAGACCATGAAGTGACTTGTAGAAAGGGATGATCATTTCTTATAATGAAAATAAATAATTATCACATAAGTTTAATAATTTAGAGGATTCAAACATATAAAATAAATATGAATTAAATACATAAAAAATTGTGAAAAATTAAAAAACTCAATTGGAACAATGAAATTATTATATCATTGAATGAAATAACACAAAAAAGACTAGAAATAATTAATGAATTATTGTTAGTAGAAATAAGGAATTAAAATTTTCATATGTTTGATTAGTCATACTTTTAGAAAGATTATTCTGTTTTACATTTTGGAGGATTCAAAATCAAATAATCAAAATCAAGGTTTAACATCTTGAGAAATATAAAAGATAATCACCATAAGGTCTTTAAATAAAAATAGAAATGAATGATTAGCTATACCTGGTCCATAAGTATTTTTTGTATAAGGACATCAATTGTATTCATCTCAAACTAGACATAATTTCAATATTTAGTGATTTGAGTGATTTAGGATAATCGAATATATACAACCCATGGGGTATATGAATTTAATAGGATGTATAAAGATCAATATGGTGAATGTTCTTTAAGATGAATTATTGTTGTTGATGGTTTATAAAACTCCATAATATTTATTATATATCGTAATTATATATGAAAAATAATGTTTCTATTCAAAATATTTGTTACATAAATAGTAAAAGATTCAATAGTTTAGATAATAAATGGGGTGAGATATTGAAATAAAAAATCTGTTAAATCAGGATATATATGTGTTAATGAGGAAAATAATGTGGTGTAAAGGACTAAAATAATTTTAATGTATCATATAGAATCCATTATAATTAATAAAAGTTTCATATGATATCATATCTTTAGGGGAACCATTGAACCACTTAGGTTACGCATAGGGGGATATTATTTGGAAAAAGGTTACAGTGCTTCGTAAGGTTTGTGACATGAGATTAGTATACCCCATAAATGACTATAAAAAATGATTCCATGACCTAAAAATATCATTATGTGATGGTAGGTAATGTTTCCAAAATATTTTTAAGTTGATTTCCATGCTCCCATATAAATACCATATGAGAAATATCCACCTATGAGATCAAATTTCTATTTTGGGCAGTGAACCCTTGGGAGAAAATAGTTAGTCTATGAGGGGAAGTAGACAATATATTTCTTATAGAGGGAGATATTTAATAGATAGTATGATTAAGAAAACGAATGTTTAGTACCTATAGATATTTAATAGATCCTTCTATTTTTTTAGGATGATACAATATAGTATCTACTAGTTACATTCTAAGGTAAATAAATTTTTTTTGAGATGAATATATAGTGAAAAAACAAGTGTTTTTCTTATTATTAAGATTATGATTTTATTATTATTAAAAGATAATGAATTATGGAAAATTAGTGATGAGTGTTCAATGGATGATTGGAATCATAATATAATGGAAAAATAATATAATGAAATATTGATATTGGATATCAATTGGTATTATTAGTATATAACAAACATGTGATATTTTTTTTTCATTTGATGCACAAACTCTTATAATTTATTTACTGTAAAATAACTTCTTTTTGTCTCAATGTTCTTGAGATCAAAAAATTATTAATGTTTAAGGATATTAATTTCAATAATTTCATGAGTTTATGGAAATTATTAACAAATAAATAAAATATTGTATTTATTAACAAATAATCTTTTTTCCCGAAAGATGTTCTAAGTACATTGGAAAAAAAATTATGAATATTTTTCAAGGATTTTAATTAAATAACTATAAAACCTTCACAAGAATACAACTAAAAGTGTATGTGGGTTGAAAATTAATTAAACAGTGAATGATGGTTGAAATAAACTCATGATGATGATGTCATTCATAAATTGGTTAGAAAAACAAAATTTTTTATTGGTGAAGGAAAGATGATAAAGTATATGTGTTTATAATTTTCTAAAGTAGAGAGTTATAACCCTATTGATTTATATTTTATAGAAAATTAGTGAAATGATCTTTATAATCATATAGATATTTATAGTTAATATATATGTGTATATTTTTTCTATAGTCTTATGGGGAGAATTTTCTCTATAAAAATTGTATGTCCTTTGAGAACTAAAAATATGTTTAACAATTTTTTAAATCAAGTGTATTTAGTGTATTGAAAATGTGGAGTGAAACTGGTTAACATATCCTTTTATCATTAGTGGTTAAAAGTATAAGAAACAATTATGTTTTATTGAAAAGATGAAATATTTTAAATTTATTGATGAATTGGTGTGAAATGAAATCCATAATATATATATTTGGAGGGTGATGAATTTTAAGAGAAATTAGAAGTGACTTTCTATGTCTTGGTGGTTTATTAATTTATGGAAGTATTGAAAAAAAATTCTAAATAGGAATATTGTCACATCGTGGATATTTTTTGTTATATTTTTAAAATTCCCTAATTAAAGAAAAAAATTTATGGTTGATATTACATAGGTTATGAAATTTGATGTTTTTAGATGTTCCCTGTTATTAAATTATACAAGATGATATATCTGTATGAATTTAGAAGTTGGGATGAAATATTATTCTTGAAAAGGTGTTCTAGATCTTATATTATTACATAGGAGATGATTTCTATTAAGAGAGGGACATCCAGAATCGATATTATACTATGGAAAATAATATCCTATGTGTGATGTTATTTTATTAAAATATTATAAAACACGAGAATCTTGGAAGTGTTTTATTGAATTTAGTAGTCTTTTTAATTAATAAAATCCTTATATTGTTCTTTATGATTTTTGAGTTATATAGTTTCCTAAAATGTGAAATAGTGTTTTTATATGTCTAGGTAAAGATAAATAAGAGGGAGTGAAATGAGTTTGGGTATTATGATATGTGATGTTCTTATTTGGTGTGTATTATTTTATAATTTTATGTTTTGAGAAGAGAATATAGTCACACTATGAACATTGGTCAATGCCATTAATTGAATGTCTAAATTTTTATAACTTTTATTTTACACTATGATATGTAATGTAATAAAAACAATACCTAAATTTACACTAATGTGAATACCTATAAGTAAGGTTCATTACATTATCAATTTTTAGGAGTAATAAAGGACACAGGATGAAACATAGTTTCTTCCATGAATAATGTATAATATATTTATCTGAATATTAGAATTTAAAGATAATAATGTAGTTAATGAAAATAATGCCATAACATTTTCAAAATTCTTTAGAATAGATCACACTTCAGTTTTTAAAACAGGTCAAGATATGTATTACTAAAATTGAAAAAAAAACACGATGTCTAAAATGTAAAAATAATACAACACATAAATTTATTATATGAGATATTTATCAGCATTAGTAGATTTTACACTAAGAAACTTTTATTCCTAACATAGATCATATGGATAACAAATAATGTCAATGGATAATATTTACTATCATGTTTTGAATTAGGATGACATGCTTTGAATTTTGGAATTTGGAGAATTACCATAGAGTATTTGACTGATCTTTCTAGATAAATAATTCAAAGTCACTGAATGTTTTTTCAGAAAACCGTTTTAAATATAAATGGTTAAGATGAATCTTTATATTGTCCAATGAATGGGTTTTAATTTAGAGGATATTGTAAGATGAGAGTTATTTATTTATTTTTAAATTTTTAAAATTTAAATTATGTTAAATGATTAGGGATCAGATTTGTATAATCTAAGATATAATAGAGAACACAAACCAGAATAATAGACAAATTGGATGAAATATGTGTTCCAAGGAAGAATAATAATAAAGACAACAATATGGTATTTGATTAATATTTTGATTAATATTATTATATTGTTATTGATTCATGTTTTGTTGAATAATAATTTAGTTTATATAAAGAAATATTTATAAAAAAGAGAGGGAAACAAAAAAGATTTTATTTATAATAACTATTTTACTTAAGTTAGTAACATTTAATATATTGGAAATAATTCCTCATATAGAATTATTTAATATTAAGAGTACTAATAGATGTTTTGTGAACATTTGTTCAAGAATAATGTTTCAACCCTTATAACAATAATTTTTTTTATTTCTTACAATGGAATTGAAATAAGGGTATAAAAAAATTTGGATAAAAATTTCTTAAATCTATTATGTAGATTCCAACTGTTATACTTACTAAAGGTGAGATGAATTCCAATAAACTATGAAGAACCCTACTTGTCGAAAAACTGATAACATATAGAGTATTTTAAAAAGTAAGAAAATGTATATACCCATATGAATCAGTGATCTATTTTCTAAATGTGTATATTAAGTGAGATGTATAGAGGGGTGAAATAAACTATACATTTTATCCCAAAAAATAATGATATTTTTTGATTTTAATTTAACTGACTCAATAATTAATGTATTATCCTTTGATGTATCCCAATGTTGGTGATCGAACTAAAATATATGTGTTAATTCAAGCTTTATACTCTAAAAATATTCATGATATTAATTGTGGATTCAATTTATAAATATAATATGATCAAGGGTTGGATACATGTTCCTTATAATAGAGGAATACTACTCGAATAGATGTATCCAATGTAAAAAAGTTCAAATCTAATAACACCCTGATTCCAAAAATCTATGGTTTTTTTAGGTTACAAAACATTTTTAATTATAATGATTACTGAATCCTTAATTCCATATAAATACATTATGAGTAGTGATTCTCTCAAAGTAAGTAACAAGTCATTTTTTATTCCTTTTATTTTTGTCATAATCTACTCCCTTTCTAAATTTCATTCTGTAGTATAATGATTTAAAACTAAAATAATTATTCATCAATAAATGTGATATAATATTTATATAACACTATTTTTTAACCCATTAACTAGTTTTGAAATTTTTTTTAATGTCATTTTTAGTACATACATGATTGATGCTAGTATGAATGACTAATATTATAAAAAAATATTAATTTATTAAGTATTTAGAAAACTTTTTTTATTGAACTATATTTCTTAAATATTGAGATTTTAACCGCACATTACGAACCATAAACATACTTTCATTAAAATTACCATTCAGATTCAAATCTATTTCAAATAAACCTATTAATCTGGTAGTGATTATAAAATCTATTCAGGGATCAATGATTAGAAACAGTACACCAAATCAAGTACAGAAAAAACAAGATAATTGACTTCCAAATATTAATTATAACAAATAATTATTAATAAATTCATTATAATTCATTATAAATTTATTCTATCATATTGAAAATAAATAAATTATGGTATGATATAGACTGATTGTAATTTTATGTTGACTATACAAGAGGTTTGAGTGAATTTGATTGAACAAGAATCCAAATTAAGAGTTTTTTTGTTTCAATTTAACTTCTTCGAGACATGATTCATATTATGCATGTATATTCATTTATATGGTATATATAATACATGGTTCAAACATGTTTTCATAATAGTGTTTTTATTAATGGTATTAATAGTTCCATTTAATGTCTTATATATTATTTTCAATGTCCATAATCATTTCCAATGATATAAGGGGTTTTTTCTGACTAAATCCCTTTTTAATGAGTCATACAATATCTTCCTTGGTGATTTTATTTAAAACATAACATGTTTTTATAATTAAATATCACGTATAATAATTTCTATATGTATGTATGGAAATTAAATATACATATCCTAATTCTATTAATTGACAAATATCATTTTTTCTAATGATACGACATGGTAAATAATAATCATCATACCATATATTTGTTGGTTGCCTTATCTATATTTTTTCTTACAACATATTTTTCATCTTAATATTTTTAATTATAAAATATTTATTATATTATATTATCAATATATTTATATTTATCTCTCTACGAAATAATATTTTATAACTATTTCAATGATTTTTTAACTAAAACTTATTCAAAATATTAAAATGGAATTAATTTTTAGTTTAAATTATTCTGTATCATCCACTCCACATGTAATTACATAAAATTAATCTTTATCAAGGATACATTATTAGATATTACATTTTAAATTATTTTTTATATTTTTTCTTATCACATTCTATAAATTTATTTTTGGAATAATGTTTAAATTTTTTATGACAATAATTAAAATGTTTTAGGAAAATCACATTTTCAATTTTAATTTAAATTCTTCTAAATCTCCAAAAAAGAAATATTTTGTGGATATATTTTTCATGATTATACATATAAAATATATAACAATATAATTCATAGAGATATTTTTTGAATCAACCAATTCAATTCTATATTTATGTTTATTAAAAACAATTTAAAAATACCATGAAACCCATTTTTATTCCATAGGATTTAATGATATTATGTATGATTTGTTCCATATGGCATAGAATATTATTTTTTGAAATTATGTTATTGGTGGGTGTGTAATTTCCTTTAAATTTAATGTGTAAATATTTTTATCTCATGAGATAATGATGTTGCGTAGTGACATGATTTCAGATACATTTGTTTATAGTGTTTTCCATTAAAATGAATGAGGTTAGCTATCTTCACAAACATGTTCAGAGTAATGATAATCATTATATATGTTCACAAGCATGTTAATAAAAATAATTTCCGTCATTTTTCTTCAAAACCTTCTGTGTGGGAATGCTTTATATTATCTATGTTCATAAATATATTTACACACATTACTATGGTTTTCAATGTTCTCATCCTTAATAATGTACACGATTGTATTTATCTATATTAGAAACCGCATTCTTAGAACTTATTGTGGTTTTAAATGTTCAAAAATTTGTGCATGTGAAGATTTTTTTCTTCCATGTTCACAATATTATGATTTTCTGTTCTTATATTTATGAAACATGACAACATGTATCTTCTATGGATCATTATTTTTGGTCTATTTTTGCAAACTCTTTTTCCATGGGATAGGTTATGAATTATTGATGATCCTTTTGATATTATATATCCCTCTATCATTCGTTATGGGTAACTCTAAGGATTTCATATTGTTTTTAATCATATATTTCTCTCATTCTCATATTTTCTTAGATTCTTACAATCTTACACATTTTAGTCATTAAAAAGTTTTTACATTAATTAACATTTAATCTCACTCCAATTTATGTTTTCCATTTCCGTATTTAATTACATATGGTGATATGTTTGAGAGGAATCTATGTTTAGATAATTTTGTGGGGAATACAAATTAAATAATGTGTGAGAAGACATTAAATAGGTAATCACCAAGGACACAAAGCCTTTCTGTTTTTTGGTTGTAATATTTATTATGAGATGTAATAAATATTCATTAAAAAAAATTAATACTTACATATTATTTCCTTATCTCATCTTAGTTAATAACAAACAGGGGTTTATTTTTTTTGGGGGGATTAGTTGACACAGTATAAAAGAATCCAACATAACAGAACAAATGTTGAACTAAAAGGGTCATAAGATATGTTGAAAATGTCATAGGGAAAATAATTTTGTAATGTTTTATTATTTAATGTAACTATTTAATATCATTTTCATAAGATATTATTGATTATTATTAATGATAATTATAAAAAATAAAAAGAAACTTGAGGTCATGATAGGTACACTCTTTATTGGATATATATTATTTAATTTTACTTTAATTCATTGTATAATATATTTCATTGTTTATAAGACTATTTATTGATATCGTCAAATATTGGATATTTAATTATTAGTGAAATCACATTGTGGGTTTATGAATGTATCAAAGGTTTTTTACTCTTTTTGATCATGTTTTATTGGAATATAATCAGTTAACGTCATGTTCTTCTTCCCATGCTACTATTTTGTATGCTCTATTGATTTTATTGGCTCACTGTATAAAGAAACCGATATAAATTTTTTTGATTGTAAAGTAAATTTCCAATTCCAAAATAAACCTATTTTGGTATATCAGTGCGAGGTTTACTCTTAAATCCTTATGGGACTTTCATGCCTAATTTGGGTAATAATAACCAATAATTATTTTAATTTTACACAAATGTATTAATATAAACTCAACATTGAGGACTTACCAATATTTAATGAATACATTGATGTTTTTCATAAATATTACTTTGTCTTACCTATAAAATGAGGTTGAATTTTCAATTGATCTCATAAATTAATATTTTTATGTATAAACGAGTCATTAAGAATAGGCCCCATTAAATAGAAAGAAAAAATTAATTATCTATAAGATAATATAGACAAGGATTTTTTATTCCCAACTACCTCACTATGGGATTCTCCAATTTTTATTTTATAGAAGAAGGATGGTTTAATGTGTCTATACATTCATTATAATGAGTATAGTATGATCACAATCATGAAACTGTATCCTCTACCTCACATTAATAATTTTTTATTAATTTTGAGAGGACAAATAATTTATGACAAATTATATTCAATAATTATACCATATATTAATGGAAAAGAGATATTTTATAGCTAATAATTGTTTGGTATCAGATATTATCACTAACAATTCATGTTTACACCAATAAGACATACAAATTTCCCATAAATATTTATGGATTTAAGGAATAACTTTTTATAATTGAACTTGAGAAATTCAAGATAGTTTTTATATATGACATTATAATAAAATCATTGATCTAATAATGGCATGAATACCATTTAAGGAATGTTCAAAAGACCATTAGAAAAGTGAAAATGTATAAAAAATACACAAAGATGGAATTCCAGATAAAAAATATCCTTCTTTGGTCATGAAATTATTTCTGTAGGTATATTTTTGGATCCATCTATGATAGAGGTAATTGAATAACGGATTATACCAATAACTATGAAAACGATCTATAGTTTTCTTTGATCAGATTTATACTATTGATGTTTTTGGAGAAGTTTTTCTTGCCAGTAAAATATAGTAATAAAGTTAACTTTTAATGGATTCAAGTCATTATTGAAAAATTAATGTGAAAAAATATCAAGGATATTAAATTAAGGTTTTACTGCATACTTATAATAAAATTGACCTATATTAGAGAAGGGTTAGTGATATAAAATTATGCATTAAATAAGGGAGTGTGATGTGTCCTCATGGAAAATGAAAATATAGAAGTGTATCCCCCAAGTCAAAGAAGTTCAATGAGAAATAATTCCAATAGATGATAAAGATAATGAATCTATAATATTTTTATCAGTATATGAAACGTAATTTGACACCAATGGATGAAAAAAATTAAAATAAAAAATATTCTTATCATGAAGGAAATGATGGGTCTCTTATTATTACCCAAGATAGGAAGGTATATATCTCATTTGTAATTATATCTAGATTCAAATATATGTTAAGAATACCCTCAAATACTTTCATAAGTGAGGAAAAAATAATTTCAAGTACATAATTTATAGAAGGGTTGGGGGGGATGTAACACCAAGAATTATGTTTTCATTTTATTTCCCAAAGAGACTAATTTTATTATTTATTATCAATAAAAACATATATGGGAACAAAATCATTTATAAATTGAATCAAATCACCAAAATTTTATTCACTTATAAAAGTGTAGTATAATAAAATTACATGAAAGTATTTATGACATACCATGGATTATTAAGAACCATTTATTATAAAATCCCCATATGAAAAATTTATATGGGAAAATAAATATAAATGATTCATATTTTCAAAACTAATAATTCCCTTATATCATTTTCACCCTTGAAAATCCATATTAATTAAAAAAACCTATAATGAGAAAAAAATATCATTAAAGTTGAAAGAATACTGTAAAATCAGAAAGGAGGTGTATAGGAACAATAAGCATGCCTTGTAAAGTAAAAATGAAATGATATTATATGATATAATGGGTGTAATTTTTTCATTGTGTCACTATTTATAAAGGGTATATTGTTATTGTGTATAATACTTGTAAACATATCAAAAAGTCTGAATTACCATTATATAGTAAATATACATTATTTTTATTTTTATTTTTTAAAATATTTATAAATTTTAATTTTAAATATGTTGTTGAAAATAAAATAAAGATTTTTAATATAATTATAAGAGACTAACTGACAAAAAAATACCATTTATTCTAATAATATTTTTTATGAATTACATGTTTTTGAAAATGTTTCACTAAGATAATGATACAAGCAACCATTAGAGAAGAAATTCAAGGAATTATTTTTGGTATAAATTTATCATATTTCGTAATAAATTATGTAACTCTAAATAATATTAATTTAAATATACATGTGTAAACAAAATTTTTTTTCCCTAAAAAAATATATTATATATTGCATTTTTTATTTAAATGTTAATGTTTTCATATTTGATCTATAAAATTTATTGAAATTTAGTTTTTCTTCTTATAAAAAATGAAATAAAATCTATGAATTCAATATTAATTTGTAAAAAAAATGAAATAATTAAAATTTAAAGTGACCTTTTTCTCTAGGAATTATTACGTATATATGTTTAATATTTTTACTTCAGTAAATTAAGCTGTTTTATATTAAAAATGATTTTATTGAAAGGATTTTTTTAGTTATATATATTTAATGTAAAATAATATATTTATTATTTTAGGACATGGAATAATAACAAATTGATTTTATGATAAAAATAAAGTTGTCAAAAATTATTATGCTTTATGCATTTTGTTTACTTTAAAAAACTTAAAATTTAATTATTTGAGGAACATTTTATTATAATTTAAGGTTTATAATTGAAAAAAATACTTTATTAGTCATGTGATGATTAATAATGGATATTAAATAATAATAAAAAGAAATAATGTTTAAAAAATTTATTTTTTGAAAAAATAATTATAAATATATATATTCTATTATTATTTAAAAAATAAATTAATAATATTTAGACAGTATATTAGATGTAAAAGAGTTGGAATTTTGAATTATAACATAAAAATTTGTTATGAGGGGTCATCTTGTAGGTTTAATTAAAAAATAATGACCATAAGAAATAATTAAATAAGATAAAAGGAGGTAATCAAGATAGAAGTTACCAAGAAAAAATAAGATGAAAAAAAATATGAAGTTATAATAGACGGAATTTTTATAGGATTGGGAAACAATAATATAATATTTACTATTATTTATATTTCTAACTCACCAAATTTCCATGTGATTCATTTTTTAACCATTACATGACTCAGGGTAACAATGAAATGTTCCCTATCTTCACCTATAAATGGATCACCTGTACACCTAATATAAACATGTTTTATTTTCATTAACCACATCATATTATTTATGGAAACTCTAGAAATTTTTTTTCATTCTCTTGGTTTTTGAGGGGTAAAATCGTAATTTTTCTTCTGAAGAGATCTCATATAATTTTTAATACTACAATTTTTGTCAAAGGATAAATTGTATTCTCAATGATATGATTTAGGTGGAATTTTGAGCCATTCCTATTTTGGAAGAATATTTAACATTTAAATTATTAAATATTATTTATTCGTGTATTTTAGGTCACTGATATTATCTATTAAGAAAATAAAATAGAAATTCTTACATAATGGTTTAGTTTTAAATGGGGGCTATCCCCTGTTGAGGCATAACTGTGTGTCTGATTCGGGGGATGAGCTCGTGCCCCATTTTATTTTTCCCCATTTCCAATTTTTTCCTTTTATTTTCTTCATTCCTCCCTTAGCTTGTGACCAAAACCAAGGGGATATCACCTTTATGGATTTTTCCAAGAGAAAAATAGTTGTTTTAGGGGAGAGATAGAAATAGAGTGATAGAGGGGGGGTGTTGTCCCAGAGCTTGGGTTTTGTCAGATCATCATACGACAATTAAAGAATGAGGATCAGATTAATGTTTCGAAAATTTTATCCTTGTGGTATGATATTTTAATATTTTCACTAAAAATCTCTATTGTGCATCTATTATTTTCTATTAATGTTTTTTTAAATTTTTGACACCACAAGATCGTTGACCAAGTTGTTTTTTGGATAATTGAGGGGTTTCAATAGGTTCATAGGGGTTTCTTGTTCAAAAATCCCATCCGTACATCACGTGGACTCATGAATACAAACTATGTGTTATTCCTATTCATGGAAGTTTATGATTTTAAAAATACAAATTGTGTACATAGTATACATGTCATGTAGTTGTACATGGACATGTAGATAAGTACCTGGGTTTAATGATTTTATGGAACTACACACCATGTACTAAGAGTACACATATTGTAGTAGTGCATGACCGTGTGGGTATGTATTTGGGAATAAGCCCCATGTGACCACTATGTGGATATGAATTAGTACATGAACAGACCCTATATATTCCATTTCTAGGTACTATTCTGCATACATATGCCATCTGTTCCTTATCCATGTATAAATACATTGCTAGGTGCACCTTTGTGAGATCAAATCATGTACTCTGACGTACATTCCAAAATTTTTTCCCTTAATTTTTTTTTCTGTTTTTGTACCCTAGAGTTAGGATTTTACATAAGTGGAGTCCATTTTGGATATTTCTATACATAAATAAAAATTTTGGACTACATTATTCATTTAAAGACCATATATATGGTGGTATAGACTAAGAGAGAGAATGTTAGGAGGATCCCTTTGAGGTTATTGTAATATACTCTTATCAGGGTTTGGATTGTGAGGTGGGTGGATTGGTTGAGTATTTTATAATTTTCTATGACCATGAATAAGTATTCTTGGTGAGTTTATTTGAGTTTATTTGGATGGATCTCAGGATCCAGGACTGAGCATTTTCTTGGGTTCTCTTTACTAACTAACATGTGAAGGGTTAGGTTTAGTCACATGTGGTCTGGACTTGTTGGAGCCTTTGGGATGGGATGACATTGTGGGATGTATAAAACATATTGGTTCTATTAAGAATGTTTTTAGATATGTATAAGGGTATTATTTGAGGAATTCCCTTTCATACATATTGTGGTCTGAGGATACCCTTGAGAGAGAGAAATTATGAGATTGTTATCTTGGAGGCTGGTTATACATTCATTTGGTTAGAATGACCTATGTATTGGTTTTTTAATAGTATCCCGTTACAAGGTGTTTTATAAGAGATGATGTTTTGGGGACCATGGTGGGTGGACCATGATATTTTGGCTTGTGATATGGATGGTTCTTGTTTCAGTAGTTATGGTTCATGTGTATTGGTGTTAGAAAACCATGGTTTTTAATCTCTTGGAGTGGAGGACTCAGGTTATTATAGTTCAAGACTAAATGAGAGGGAAGATAATTGGGATATTACTAGATTGGGAATTGACTCTAAGTATGAATCGGTTTCCCTACTCTGTTGGATGATTATTTTTAGGAGGGTCCCGAGAGATAATGGATGATCTAGATGTGTACAACCACCATAGTTTATCCTATCAACATGGCTAGAAGTTAGTGGACCATGGTAGTTGGTTCACTATTAATGGAAAATTTATGAGCCTAGATTTTATTCAATCATTCTATTAGTGATGGTTTAGTAGGTTCATTAACCCTGTTATTACTAAAGGACATCTAGAACATTATTGGATTCTCCCAAGGTCAATTAGATTTCCTAAATCTTATACAAGTTTTACAATTGGATTCCTTGAGATAGATAAATGTGATTCAATCTCTTAGAAAAATAGGATGTAATCCCAGGTTCAGTAATTCACATCTTTTTCTCAATTGGTATTTTAGAGCTAATTCATGATACGGTTAACAAAACTAATAATTTGGATGGGTGTGCCACTTCAAGTAATTTCACTTTCTTAAGAAAGAGAGAGTGAATATTTAAATTTAGTGTTAGGATAGAACTCAAGTTTATCTATTTTTCTTTTGTTAAACCCTTTTTGTTTTACTTTATTTATTTTAATTACTTTTATACCAATATTCTTTGTCAATCGTGGATGTACCAGATACATATTATATTCAAAAGTCAATATATTAGATATTTGGACCGCCATTGGGGGTTTTCTAATGAGATATATTTATCACACCCTATATGTTCACCTTATTGTAGTTATAGAACTTATATATTCATTATGGTTGATCATACTATGGTGGATCAAGTGAAGGCCCAATGCTTCTTGATCAAGTTGGATTTCTCATGTGGAGTCCCTGTATCAGGATTGATATGTTCAAAAATCATAGAGATTTGGTATGTGGTTAGGCTTAGTGTAGTAGAATATAGTGGTGTATTTATCTAATTCATTTATATTATATTTATGTGGTCTTTATATTGTGTGACTTGTGTCTTTATGTATTAAGTTTTTTATTATATATGATAAATTGCATTTATTATCATTTTTTTTCTATATTTATATATTTATGTACAATACTATTTCCAATGATGTGTATGTGTTTAGTTGATTTCAGATCATATTTCATCACGGTATGAGGGAATACTCTAACCACTTTATCCTTTGAGGGAACCTCTACTTGTTGGTAGTATCTGACATATACAGAGACATTAATGAGGCCTTGTTGTGAGATGGATTGGGAGATGGGTTTTGTTGACCGGGTCGGCTCATGAAAAAATTGCATCAGATAATATTTTTATTATTGTATTATTTATGGATTTTTTAGACATGAGGTCTAGTAATGTTTTTAAAAATATTATGAATATCATACTAGTTCATCATGAACACATGTTCTAGTATGATGTTAAAGTTACTAGGGTTATGAGATTTTTGTTCTTGTTTTTTGATTTTTCGGTTGTATGATTTTATCCTTGAGTGATGCACTTGTGTTTGTATATATTATAATTTATCATTTTTTTCACATTGCCAATTTTAAAGAGCCACATGTTCATTGATGATGATAGTTCTGTTTGATCCTCATTATATTTTTGAAACTGTGGGATTCTTCACTAAATATGGAGGTTTAATCATTTAATGTATCAGAAACACTCTATATTTTTTTTCTATATTCCTTTTTGGTGGAATTGAACTCAAATGAACTATGGGTATATTTATTTTAATGAATGGTCATGTGTATCTATTGATTCAGATATCTATTGTGGTAAAAATTATATCCCTTTATCTAGGAATGTATGGAGACCCTTGGGGGTTGATATGGTATTTGTGATTCTCAAATGGTGTAGTTGGCTCAATAAAGGAAAGGATACTAAAGATATTTTTTATTAGGTTTATGTTTCTCTATGGTTTTGGTTTCTCTAATGTTGTGGATTCCTTGAGAAGTTCTTTGGAAAGGATGAGATTTCCATGGGCTTGTGAAGTCTATTTCTGAGTGTACTCTTGCTTTCTATCACAATTAGAGTGTGAAAGTTTGGTTAAGATGTTTAGCCATGTTGGTTCTAAATGTGATTTGGGAAGTACATTGAGAGTGTCTATAGATTCTTCTAGTATTGGATGAATGCTTGAGTGGTGGGAATGTGGTGGATCTTAGAATTGATGAGATTCCTTGTTTTGTAGAGGAGGTTTGTGGGTTATTCGGGTTACATAACTGGCCTACATAAATATCATGGTTACTAGTTTTAGGCCTGATATCCTTGTATTGACAGGTTCTATCTAGTTTGAGCATAAGTGTTTGTGAGAGTGTTTTACAGAATCACTCTAGATTGGGGATCATATAGGTTGTTAGAATATTATTTTAGGATAAATCATTATAGTGTGAGGAAAGACTTGTGGTAGAGATTTTATTATATTATGTCACATATTGTGGTCCTCCTTGAAAATGTTTTTTTTACAATTTAGAATGTCATTCTCAATGACATTAGAATGGGTGGTGGTCGATTTTTCATGTTGGAATTCCCTAGAAAAAATTTTCTCCATGTCTATCCATTTAGTTTGGTAGTGGATAATTCACGGGCTATAGAGTTTGTTTTTGGGTTAAGAGGTGATGATAAGAATAATATAACTGTAGGGGAATCAGTGCAGTCATAGTTAAATGTACCATAAAATGGGAGAGTAAAGGGAATTTTAGGTCTTATTGATAGATTGTTGTGGTAGTGTTGGATAATCCAGTGTTTAGGGTTATTCATGGTAGTTAGTTTACTGATGTAGAATTTTAGGTTGATAAGCATTTATAGCGGGTAGTTTATCCTAAACTACATCGTGATGATTTGATGAAAATAGATGAAAAATATAATTTATTCTTCTTTTTATTTTTTGTGGGGGGGAATATAACTTTATCTTGTCAAGAGAACTAATAAAATTTTTATGACTACTATATTGGTAAAAAAATAAGGCATTTACCCAAGGATAGTATTTTGGTAGAATTCCAGGCCATTCAAATTTTGGTTTATTATGTAATATTTATTTAGTTAAATGTTATTTATTCACGCATGTTTTTTTGGGGATATATTTTTTTAGTATTTGATAATTTTATTGACTCATTTGTTGAGTTTGGAATATGTTATTTTCCACATCCTAGCCTATGTAGAGACTTGACTTGTAACTATCCCAAGCCCGCCTCCATAGGGAAGGGGGTGGCGACAACCGTCGATGGCAGAAAAACTGGGGGATGACTTTTCCTAAGTACATTTACACACACTCACAACAAAATTGATACTATAGTGTATATATAAAGAAGTAAAATATGAAACAATATATAAAATAAAGCATATAGGAATGGAACATTAAAATGGTACTAAAACAGTTAGATATGTTTACAGGAAAGATGGGGAAAATAAAAATCCAATAGAAAAGGGTCCCAACCAGATCAGAATATTGAGAAAGTAAAAGTATCAAGGAATCCCCCTTTCGATAACCCCAAATGCGACCAATGCATGTGGTCCAAGATCCTATATCCCTGAGCTCTTCCAAAGTTGAAATCGAACCTATCCATCATCTGAATACTCATGATACGTGTGGGAAAATCCCAAGAAGGGGTCAATATAAACATACCTATAAGGATTTCCCAAAAAGAAGGTGGATCTGTGAGAGATATAAGAGGAAAGGAAGTAAAACCTATGGAGAAAAGTACAATTAAAGAGTGAAGATCAACCCATCTAGAGAGTGATGTAAGATTATCCAATCACAAGGAGATAGAAACAGAAATAAGGTGAACTTCTCATCGAGTCTTCGCTACCTATAATAGGATAAGTGACTCAGCCAACCATGAGAAGTTAGAAATGGAATGCACATGGCATACCCCAGGCATCTTCTCCTCTCCTTGAAGGAGAGTAACCTGAACCCATGGAGTGGGATCAACAATAGGATATATATATATATATATGTGATGAATCAAAGGAAACCTAATCAGGGAATAAGGGGATCTCCATATCACAACTCGATCCAAGAAAAGATCCCTCAATAGTTTTATATGTAACCACGGTCAATGGATAGAACCCTCATGTTAGATGTGGACTACAAGTAAATGTGTATAAAACACCATAATTCGATATTATCCTCTTTGGGAATGACTATCTCACCCACTTGGTTTTAGGCCGCAACATATGGATGTGTCACAATTGGGGAAAATTGTCCTCTTACATATGAGTCCTAGGTTACACCAAAATATATATCATCACTGATTTGTGGGAAAACACCACTGCCTAGCCCCGTTGAAGAGTGATATGCTAGAGGGTAATCATTGAAGAGTTAATAGAGAACACCACTTCCTAGCCCCACTGAAGGGTGATACAGTAGAGTGTAAACACTAAAGGTTTATCAGTGAACATCACTACCCACCCCCACTAAAGGGTGATTTGCTGGAGGGTAATTCCTAAAAAGTTATCAATGAATACCATGGCCTAGCCCCGTTAAAGGGTAGTATTCGAGAGGGTAATCCCTGAAGAGTCTTCAAACACATCTTGATGAGCATCTTGTTTAGAACACCTCCATTCAGATCCCAAAATACGAAACGGATTCCATTATTGTTTTATATAAATAAAAACACATAGGTAAGGCTATTTATTTTCACAAAATGGGTATTCGGTGAAAGAAATGCTTTTCACTGCAAGAATTACGAATAATTCAAATTGTAGACCATGTTATGAACCCAAATATTAAATTTTAAAACATACCTCAAATGGTTTGTCACTAATATAGGGTCATGTTGTTATAGACAATGTGTCAAACAGATGCCCAGATTAATGTTATGGGTGTTTGAATCCTTAGAAGTGGGTCATGAGGTCAACAGACCGAATCATGGTTAGTCCGCCCCATCAACAACTGGTTAATTTATACCACACCATGGAAAGAATACACGCTGCTCAATATGAGTTGACTCAGGATATGACTTCGGTTTGACCCTCCAGGTTTGGACAAGACCCAATTGACTGACCCATCCCATTATGGCTGGGCCGAGCCCGTTAGCCCACCCAGATCCACTATGGTTGGGTAGGCCTGGGGTGTCCCGGCTCACCTATCGATACAGTTCCGACTAGCTTCCAATTGTGGTTCGGCCCAATGATATTTTCACTAGAAATATTCTTCAAGATCGTTAATGAAACATGGGGTCACACTGCACGACCCCACTTGGCCAAACATCTGGTCCATGTGGCTCACCATGTCATGGTTCCGTCGTCACTCTATAGTCCCCCGTAGAGCAACCCATCGTTGGAATCCAACACCAGTCGATGCAATTCAAGTTGATGAATCAACACTGCTCTGGTTTTCCTTTTTGTAGCCCACCATTCAGGATTTTGTCACCTAAAAAAAATCCGTCAGCAAATGGGGGACCCACATGATGAGGGCCTCAGAACATTAGCCTCTAGTCATTGATTTGTTGGTGGTTTGTTACGCCCAAAAGTTTATGGTGTCAATCCGTGAAGAACTAATGAATAATGATGTTTAAAAATTATCTATATATGTGTTCATGTCATCATCGATGATTTAACAAATTAATGATGAAGAACAAGGGAATGAAATCGATATCCCAATTTAAAACTGAAATGGAACTCAAAAACAAGATAAATCCAACCTTGAATCGGTCGCTAATCGTCGGCGACACACCCACAGCAATCCCGTATCGATCCATCGAGGTTCTATTCGAGATTTCACTTCGATTCGAAAAAGAATGATTGAGAGAGTAGGGATAAAGAGATACCGAGTGATTAGTTATAGGGAGAAGGTATTAGGGATAACCGTAATCCCAAATCCCTAATTTTATATTTATAAGAGCTCCGCTCAGTGTGGAATGTGAAATTCTCATGCACCCTCACTTATGTCACACCAAGTAAAAACAACCCATTATGAACACAATAGTGGTCTCAAATTTCCAATATGATTCCCTGTTCTAAATTTATTTTATTCGGCATGAGTGGAAAATTAATTATGTTTAATTATTTTAATAATTATTTTTCCCTGAGTGTATTTTCTATTGAAAACTCATACTAACAAAACATATGACTCTCCTAGGGTAAATATCATGCTTTAAACTCAATTGTGGCCTTAGATTTCCGATCTGACAAAACTTTTAATAGTTATCCCATTTCCTTAACATGCATAGTATAAAATATGCTTATTATTTTTGTATAATTTATTTTGGGCACACCGGGCCTTGGAATTTCATGCCATCTCATCAACCAACTCTAAAAATATATATAGAAAAATTTCAAAGTATTACAAGGTGAAAACTTGGTCTATAAATCGTTCCATACTTTAGAATTTTTATCCTTGATGAGAAATAATAGTAAAATAAGTCAGGATACTGAGCTTGCATATGGATCTCCTGCTCCTAGGAACTCTCTGGCACGTTTCTGTACTAGTACATCATGCAGACCAACGCAATGGACCTTCCTCGTATGGTTCACTCATATTGATTATCAGTTGCCATTGGGTGATCGGTAAAGGTGGATCCATCATTAATGTCCATATCACCCCATCCGGTGATGTGCATAAGATCATGCATCTATCAGCTCAGCTACGACCCATGGGAGATGTCGTGCACCATCTCTAGTTGTGGGGTTTGGGCAAGGTGGTACGAAACCTTGACAGCCCTCCACACAATCTTGAGAAACTCAATAAACCTCAGAGATAGCTTGACTCCCTGGAAAAACCTCAACATTCCCCTTCATGGGGAGAATCTCAAGAAGACATGGTCACCCAAATCGAATGTCCAAGACCTACGATGATAGTCTGTGTACTATTTATGTCTGCTCTAGGATGTTTTCATCCATTTACGAATGACCTGATCCTTTTTTTTCATGGCTCACACAAACTATGGGACAATGAGAGATGAATCAACAACCATCATCCAGTAAAATGTGACCTTTTGGTTCTTATTTACAAGGCCTCTAAAGGTTCCAGGCTCATGGTAGAGTGGTAGCTATTGTTTTGCACAAAATATACCAAAGCCAATTGATCCTCCCAGCTCTGGCCAAAATCTATCATGCAGGATCTCATTATATGCACCAAAAAATGATAGTTATCTTATTCTACCCATTGGTCTTAGGGTGAAAGGTCTTACTCATCAAAATATGGGTCCAGAAATCCACCCGCTAGACTCTCCTCAATCGTGATGCAAACCACACATCATGACTGAAGATAGTCATCGAGGATACCCCAGGAAGACAAAAATTCTTCCTTAAGTACAACTTCCAAAAAACTATCCACCAAAATTTTCTCCTTAATAGAAATGAAGTGCGCTAACTTGGTGAGTCGGTCCACTATCACCCATAAGGCATCAAGTAAATTTGTTGTCCGAGAAATACCTTTGAAGATGTCTGTGGATATATCATTCGACTTCCAATCTGGGATATTGAGATGCCTCAACAAAACCCCAAGAATCTGATGCTCTGCCTTTACCAACTGATAGGTAAGACATCATGAGATGAACTCAGCTCTGCTTCATCTAATTTCATACCACAAATGTGGCCACTAAAGATCCATGTACATCTTCCCCACACCATGGTGTACAAGAAAGGGATAATTATGGACCTCCCACATCACTTCCTCATGCATTGCAACTGGAATCACCATTCAACCCTAGAACAAGGTCTCATGATTACCTATTATATAATACTCATCAGGTGCATCACTAGTTGATATCTGGTCATGTACAACATCACAGTTAATATCTCCCAGTAGAGTTTGTTTCACAGACTCAAAGAGTGAAGGGGTCAGCACCATCGAAGAAGAAAATCCGTAACCTCCTGCTCCACCTAGGTCATTTGTAGGAATGCTAACTTCTTAGAAGCATCCTATACTAGGAATTCTAGGGAATTTCTGCTAAAGACATCTTCTATAATGTATCCCTTCTAGAGGGTATTAACTATCTCGAATTCATATACCTATAAGAACACCAATCAACATCACTACCTCATATTCATATCTCAATAGGTAACGATATTTAAGGCTCTAGTGGTCTGAGTAAACTCAAAAGTGCTCTTCCAGAAGATAGTGTATCCACATCCTCATGGTGAAGACTACTATAGCACAATCTATTTCATGAGTTGCCTAGTTCTGATTCTGGGGTCTCAACTGCCATGACCCATACACAATGACTGCATGCCATTGCATCAAGATACAACTAAGCCCATCTCTTGAGGCATCTCAATACACTTCAAACTCAACGCCCTCCTCTGGTTGTCTCATAACTATAGAACTTGCCAGCCTCTGCTTCAAATCCTCAAAGAAATTCTAGCACTTCTCCGTATAGGTAAGAAATTGTCCCTTTCACATTAAACTGGTCAAAGGCGATATAGTACTTGAGGATTATTCCACAAATATCTAGTAGTAACCATCCAAACCAATAAATCTATACACCTATAACACATTCTTGGGTCGCTCCCAAGCATGAACTATCTCGATCTTCATGGGATCAAAAATTAAACCCTCTTCCGAGATGACCTACCTTAAAAAGTGAACCTCATGTATCCAGAATTGAATCTTCCAGATCATTCCACAAAGATGATGCTCCTGATGTAAACTAATGACCATATTCAAGGGATTTATGTGACCCTCCTTTGATGGAGTGTAAATGAGTATGTATTCTATGAAGGCAAAACCAAACTGGCCCATGTATGGGTAGAACGAGGTAGTTCATAAAATCCATGTAAATAATGAGTTTATTTGTCAGACCGAATGACATCACTAGGATCTCTTAATTACAATAGTGATAATGAAAGGCCAAATTCAGAATATCAGACACACTAGCACAAAACTGATGGTAGCCATACCTAAGTTCAATCATGGAGAAACACCTCACTCCTCCCAACTAGTCGAAGAGGTCGCCAATCCTCAGTAAGTGGTACATTTTATTTATCATGGCCTGATTTAGGCGACGATAAAAAAAAAACCAAAAACTCTCTTATGAATTATTTATGAAAAGAATATGAGCATCCTAGGTGGAAACACTGGGTAAGATGAAACCATTATCTCAATGGTCCGACAATTATAAACGTAGATCTCAGAGCTCTGTGGGTGCCATCTGATATTCCATTGATGATACTGGTGCAGTACGTAGTTACAAATCAATAAAAAAAATCCAACACCCACCTTAGAGGTAATACCCGAACATCTTTGGGAAAGAGTTCTGTGTAATCCTCTATAGATGAAGGAACCTAGGTGCCTGAAGAGTCTTCAGCATCAACGGTCACACTTTATATTTGATGTAAAAATATTTCAGTCTCTTGTTCGCAACACTCGCCTACCCATCTAGGAGGCCTCATTCACCAAGAAAAGTGAAACCTATCTCACTAGTGAGCATGCATTTAACAGGCATGTAATGACACTTAATCTGGGATCGAACCATGGAAGGAAAATCCATGACCAAGATGATGTCATATGGTTCCATAGTGATGAATAATAGGTCCCAAATGAACCATTATCCACCAAAAAGAATGCTCGTACTCCCGGTAGATAAAAGATACAGAATAAGCTCTTCCTGTAGGAACCTTGAGACACATCCAATGTGATAGAAACTATATTGGAAGATCCAAATCTGGTAAAAGGAGTAAAAAGATAAAATATGGATTGGATCCTATGTTTTCTAATACTAAAGAAAGTGTAGAATCAATACACATCATACCTTGGATCATCTCATATGCTGTAGGATCATAAAAATCCATAGCTTGTAGCTTCATGCATCCCCAACCTCCAGCTCCATGAGCCTGATATGGGCCATGCGGTAATGGTGGTCGGAGGATCTCATAGCATCGTCTGCCACCAACTAATCCTTTTACTATTTCTCCTCTACCAACACTGCCTCCCTGGGGACGACCCTGGTCATGGCACTGCCTCTACCGTCACTAGTACAAAAAACATTTTAACATCTTTTTTAAGGTTTTTTCATGACATTTTTTTGTGATGTTTTTGTAGGTGTGTAAAAAATCATATTTTTTGAACATCCATTAATATTACGGACAAAAAAACTATTTTTTCCAGAGGTTTTTTATTTAATATTTTTAATAACCAATGTTAATGAGGCTCCGATGAAGGTTTTTCACATCGATTATTAAATAAAAGACATTAAAGAATCTTTAGTGAAGGTTTTTTGTGTTAGTTATTTAATAAATGAAGTCAAAAACATTTTACCACATTGAATGTTATATAACCGACATGAAAATATATGAGCCCGATGATTTTTTTCATTGCTTATTTAATAACAGATGTGAAAAATGATTTGGGATGAATGTTATTCATGAATGTTATTAAATAAATGATATAAAATACTATATACATTGTCATTTATAAAAAAATATTGAGTAAAACCATGTTCCCAAGTATATTATTTTTCTCGATTATAAAACAACATACATAAAAATCCCAAAAAATGTATTTTTAACATCAGTTATAAAATAACTAATGTGAAAACTAATTTTTGTTTAAAATAATTTATGAAACCCTTCCCCTCTACTACAAAACTAGAACTGAAACAATTAAACTAGACCATAAATAAGAAAAAATAGACTATAAACAAGAAAAACCCCCATCAATATTACACATTCAGATTTTCAACATTCAAAAATTAAAAAATTAACTAAAAACCCTAAATCCAATAAAAAAAATACAAAATACACATATATAATTACAAAATATAAAATTGCAATATTCCTTAAAAACAAACTAAAATCCATTCAAACCTATTTTCATGACCTGTCCTCTAAGGCCCATGCTGTGACCACCCCAAGTCTGCCTTCTACAGTCTAGGGGATAACGACTAGCACTGAATAGGAATATACCAAAAAGGAATGGTATTTTCCACTAAAACTATATACGTGCACAATGCCCAAGCTGTAGAAACGTAAACACTAAGTAACCCACTACTGTCAAGGAGATTACTTCTAGAAGTAAAAACAATTGAGAATTAAAAACGGGTCAAAATACAAGCCAAAAAACACAAATAATGTAAAACTAACAAGTTCCATCAGATCTAAACCTACATGAATCATAGGTGGATGGTAGATTTCTGTAACTATAGAAGTATATCTCGCCTGTCCTGTCTCACTGGCCACCACCTAGTCCCGAGCCACCAAGGTCCTTATTGAAGCATTTTATCATTATCATGAGGCACGACATGTGCAGGAGAAGCCCATGTGGGGTTCAGTTACACACTACTCAGTAGGGACCCCAAATGGAGAATTAAGGACCACAAAGAAAAACTATACAGAAAGATCACACAGAAAGACCACAAAGCAAAGTCATATCCGACAATTTATGACTCAATGTATAGAATGTAATATTTATCAGTCTTAAAGATGAAACAACTCGAACTTCTGAGGATATCATCCCTGATGAGCCACGGAGGTCTGCTTGGCTATTGGACCACTAAGGTATGCTCGGATGCTAGACCATTGGGGTCCTCTCATCTTCTAGTCCACTATGGTCCGATCATCTACTGAACCACTGAGGAATTTTCAGATGATGGAACAATGATATCTCCACAGCTATTGGACCACTGAGGTCAACTATTTTACTAGACCACTGAGGCCCACTCTTTTGTTGGACCACTGAAGTCTGCTCGTCTGATGGACCACAATGGTCCACTCATCTGTTGGGCCACTAAGGTCTGCTCGTCTGCTATACCACTGAGGTCCGCTTGTCTTCTGGAACATTGAGGTCCACTAATCTACTAAACCAAATATGTACTCTCATCATCTAGACCACTGATTTATGTTCATCTTCCCAACCACTGAGATACACTCTCCTGCTGGACTGCTATGTTATGTTTGTCTACTCAACCACTGAGTTATTCTCGTCTGCTGGACCACAGAGGTCCGCTCATCTACTTCACCATTGTGGTATGCTCGTCTACTATACCAATAAAGTATTCTCATATACTGAACCACTAAGGTACGCTCATTTTTTGACCTACTAATGTCCTGTCATCATATCCTTCGTGTCACAACCAGTTGTAGGATTCCCACACTCTAGTGCACTTGACTGTGGGAGATTCTATAACTCAAGATATCCAATGTGTTTATACTACTACAAAAACTCAATTATATTATAATAAAAAGAACTATCTCATCTCAAGTGTCCCAACACCATAGGCGATGTATCAATCAGACGCACTGTTTGAAAGATATTTGCGTTTTAGTAATCAGGGGTCGGTTGAGTCCAGGCCCGGTCCAACAATGTAGGACTGACCTGACCAACCCGGCTCGCGGGTCCTGCAAGTCCTGACACTTTTCGGCTAACCTAACCTTACTCGGTGGTATCTGGGCCGACCTAGTCCATCATGTCTCATTGGCTAGTCCCATTGGGCTATATTGGACCCAGCCCGATTCGGTCGTGGGTCCTGCCCGCTTGGCTGCCTAGCGACCCGATTATCCATTATGCTCGGTCTGGGATAGCGGGCTAGATTTTACCAACATGGATTCCCAGTGGCCCGACCCTATAATTGGCCATGATCATTGTCAGGTTGGTTCAACTCTTCCCATATGCAGCTCATCCGCGTCTCTCTCCACGTCAACCGCGGACTAGTCCATGGGTTGACTTGTCTGACACGATGCCCTGCTGGCGCTGCATATCTTCACCACAGTAAACCAAGATGGACGTAGTCTCCACCTCCTCGGCACACCACCTCCCCCTATCCCTAGTGCTGGTGACTCTTTCTACTGTCGAGGCCTTGTTGGCAAAGCCTACTGCCACCTCCATGACCAGCTGCAACTGCCATAACCTCTCACCGATGCTGCAGGACGATTCCACATTACGGTCCCATAAAGACTGAAGATATCAAATCTTAAAAATCTATTACCACACGATGAATGGGAATAATGAAAGAAGAATAGGGGGAAAGGATCTTCAAATATCAACACCCAAATAATGTCCCTGGACTTTGTTGGTTCAGAACCAGAAACGTTCTTGTTAGCAGGATCATGAGGAACAAGAAAAGGGAAATATAATAACAAAGATAGATATCCCCTTTTTACCCCACAACATTAACCCTCCTGTATGAACGATTGATCCATGTGTTAATATGTTCCTAATTTAAACTACATTCATCCTTTAAAAGAATGAATGTTGAAATGAAATTCACATATAAAAGAATCAAACCCATACCTAGGAAAATAAAGGTTGGTCGAGGATAGTCATCTGTCGTCGTTTGTTGATCTCCAGTCTTGAATCTACTATCCAAAGCATCATCACTGATTTCTGATTCTTCAACATTCTTCTTTGGAGAGGATTCCTTTTTCGTTTGTCAACGGTGATCCTCAAGAAATTTAAAGTGATTTTTATGATCCCACACTCATTCCCAATTCTTGTTATCCCATTAAATGGATAAAATGTGTCGCAACATCTCTGTTACACTGAGTTTCCGTCATTATGATGTTTCATTTAGGAAACAACATTTCTATTACATTGCATTTCAACATCCTTACGCGGCTTCATTTATGGAAAGAAACAATTTTCTAATATCTGTGTTGTAGGGATACAATTTTGAATAAAATAAAATTTTTATGTTTATTTTATTTTTCATTAAAACAATCAAAAATTAACTTTTTCTGTTGACCCAGACCAGTCGAGGTTAGGCCCTTATTAAGGAGAACATTTCATTATAAACTCAATGGTGGTCTCATATTTTTAATCTAAGTTACTATTTTTGATTTATAAGGATTTGGAAATAAAATAATTATTTTTATTTAAATTATTTAATTTACGACTACGTCCAGAAAAACCAACTTTCATATCCAGCCCCCGTAGGTCGATTTTAGGCTCCGCCCAAGGGAATAAAACCCTCTTGTTCTCAATAGTAATATCATATTTTCAATCCAAGCCACTCTTCATGAGTAATAAGTATTTGAAAAATGATCATTATTCAAATATTTTATTTATGAGAAAAAACAACATTATATTGTTGGCCCACGCCGGTCAATGTTAGGATTTACCTAAGGAAATCACACCATCATGAGCTCAATGGTGGTCTCTGATTTACAATCCGAGTAATCATTAATGAGTTATAAGGATTTGATTAATAAAATAGTATTTTTTAATTATTTTATTAAAGATTATTCCATTTTTGTATTTTCTAATTGGAGGCCCACTCCGACTAAACTTAAGTCGCGTCTAGGGTAAAACATACATCATGAACTCAATGGTGCCCTCATATTTCTAATTCAAGAACCCACTTAAATGTTATTACAATTTTTTAGAAATACTACTCACGTACGCTATTTAAAACATTACATTTATTGAAAGACCATTTCGAGCAAACCGGGCCTCAGAATCGCATGTTGTAACACCCTGAGCTTCCACGATACGCTTCTATTTCAATAATGCAATAGCTTGCATTGTATGCAATTTCGAGTTCTAACACACCGCGACTAATCAAAGTAGCCGTTATGAATAGTAATACCCACTTTTAAAATTATGGAAATCTTATATTTCAATATGGACATTATTTTTGTATTCGTAATATCAAAATTATCCTAAGTTGAATTTTTTGTAATTTTCTCAGAACTTCCATTTTTTTATGAATAGTGAAAAATACTTAAAACAACTTTTTTGATAAAAATAATTTATTGTGATAAATTATACTATTGAGTGGTTTTAAAGTATAATTAGAATATATTTTTACCATTTTATCCAATGGTGTTCATTAGAATTAATTTCACTTTGAAATTGGACACAAACAATTGTCAATCTTTTGATATATATTGTTTCTTAAAAACACGCTATTTGTTGGGAAAGCGGGAATTAATTATAAAATTAATTAATGAGACTTATATGTTTGGAATATTGTAAAATAGAAATCATTTTTGAATTCGGAATATCAATTATAGCTTAGGGTGAAATTTTGGCATTGTTCTGAAAAACATCAATTTTTTATGAATAGTAAAACCACTAAGTGGTAGTTAAAAAACAGATTTTTCGTTTAAATGAAACATTACCACTTCTGTGATTTGATTTTCAAAAATCTGACATACATGGTTGTCATTAGGATGTAAAATTTGGTTCAATGGGATTAAAATAATATTTTGGTGAATAGTAACTTTTATGTTTAATTAATCCTGATTAAAGGTAATTAGTGAAATTTAAGGTAAAAATGATATTATGAAAATATGAAAATACCGTTACAGTTGTCCTACCCCTATTGGATGAGTCATGTCCGACCAAGACAATCCATGGGTCAACTTGGGGACCCCATGGAGCCACTTTGGTAGGCAAATGACATTAAAAACCATTTATTTAATGTCAAAATAAAAAGGTCACAAACAAGAGTTGTTTTACTAAAACAATTTTTAAATGGGGTTATACAAGTGATAGTTTTGACTATAAATATTAATTAGAAATCTAATATGATTTCCTACATCATGATATTTTTTTTATAATTTTTAGACATTAAATAAATTAAATTATTTATGACACCATGATGATGCAGTGATTACCACATTAATTATTGATTTAAATAAAATGAAAAGATAATGTAAAATTCATGACATAAACTTGTCAAAAACCTATTGGATGAGTATATTTAGAACCCTTATCACCTTATCCTCGAAATATATAAGTGTGGGACCTTTATAATCCGAAAAGCATTTCATAATAATGTAACATTTCAATCTTACCAAGAGTGCCCCTTCTCTCCTCTTATAAAAGGCCCCCACCACTACCACCTTACTCACACCTTCAAAGCCTTTTGGCTCGGAAAACCTCTACCAAAATACTCTATCAAATTCACTCCCTTACTCTTAGAAGCCTCACTTTGGGAAGAAGTCTTCCCAAGGAAGCCTTTGGCTCAAATCAAAAGGAGTTACCATATTTTAAGGTAATGTCGTCTCTAATGTTGTTTTGTTTTATTTTGCTTCTCAACCCCTTAAACTCTTTTTATTCATTTATTTTGTAACAAAACCAGTATCTGAAATATACTAGGATGTTTTTAAGATAATTATTTGGTTTAAATTTACACACACCTTCGTCTAATGGTTAAAGAACATACTGTTTCTGTAGGTGGCGAAATACTGCCTCACGAAACGATGATTGTTCAATATTATTTTAACACCTCTAATGGTGGCCATTTTGATGAAACTATTTTCATATATGATATATAAATTATGTTTATGTTTTTCTTATGCTTCTTTATTTCTCATTTATGTCATACTTTATGATTTCCATTATGGGTAAACGCGATAATTTCATTTTAGGAAGTGCGGACTACCGCCCCCTCAAAGTGATTTGAATCGTTAATGCCATATGTGGGATGTGTAAAGGATAGAGTAAATGGTATTATACATTATTTTATACTGGAATTATATTATACCTTTATATAATTATAACTTCATTCCATTAAATATGAAATGGAAATGAAAGTAGCGTTCATGCGTACGTACGGCTTACCGTCTCCATTAACGGTGCATTTCATTTCTTACCTCTAAATGTTATGTAATATTATAAATGAATGTATATACTAGATATATATGATGTATATGATATATACATCATGAATATAATTAGGTATATAATGGATATTTTACCACATGAACAAAGTGTAATTATAAGAAGTTTATTTTTGACTCAAGTACCTAAGATCGACAAAATGGCCGTTATAAACTTAAATAATTACATAATGTTCATGACATGGTAATAAGTGATATAAAAGGAATAATGAACATGAAAAAGGTTCTTAAGAAGGTAGAGATTAACTCTAGTTTATTATTCATGAGATCAAATAATGGTCGAGTGAATTCAGACACGAGGTAAGGGAACTTCTTAACCCAATTTCCATTCTTTGGGTTAATCTCCTACTTTCAAATTATGCCATGATATTATTATATCCTATCTTGTATTTGTAATTTCATTATGTTTACTTATAGTGGATACACATAATATATCTATTTTATTTAGAAGATGATCTTTGTAAGGTACTTTGTCTCAATCTCCATTCATTGAGGCATATTTTGTTTTATACACAAATTTCTTTTATACGGTGTATAAACCCATTTGACTTTTACGTTTATTCAAAAGGAATCTTTTTATATGAATTGTTTTACTAAATGAAAAAAGGAATTTTTTTCTTGTCATACGTATGCGGCGACAACGACTTCTCTGCCGCCGTAACCATTACTTGAGTTTCGGCATCCTCTACAAGCCTTAACTTTTTTTAAGAGAAAAATAAATACCATGTTTTACTTTTCTTTTATTTTGGTATTGAAATGGTTTTGAAAGTGTTTTTATTATATAAATGTGTTGGATTGATATCTTGTGATTGAAATGTGGACATTTTATTTTTCCTTTATGCATGTTTTATTTGATACGATTATGTTATGGTTTATGATATTTTTAAACCTGTTCATATGAGGAATGAATTGGACTTAATAAGTGACGGGTGGAGCCCGCTATAGTTCCTCGATGCATCGGTAGGTCTCATGAGACAAACTAGTGTCTTGGAATGAGGCCTTGACAAAATATTATTTGTGGTCTTGGCACGAGGCCTTGACTACGTGGTTATGATAGTCTGGCATTATGCATTCCATCATTATGAAAGTGGTTATTGATATTGCATGGGATTATTTGATTAGTAGAATATCCACGTGAGTAAGTAAATGGCATTATTTAATTTTATTTTTTCCATATCATGCTGAAGTTTAAGTTGAAAAGGGATTTTTTTAGTTATACATTGTATTAAATGTTAATGTTTATTTATGAAAGCTTCCGCAATATTGTTATCCTTAATGAGCATCTGTGCTCACCCCTTTCAATGTTTTGATATTTTCCAGGATGTGAAGAAGTATTTTATGAATGACCTGCAGGGATTGTCAGAAGAGGATATGAGTGTGGACTATGGAGACTTTGTTATTGTAGTTTTTTAATTTATGATGTAATGTAACATTTATGAATGTATCTAGTGTTTCCAAGGCTACTAAACTAATCGGTCTTTCGAGACTTGATCTTCTGTGATCGGGCCAATGTTACGAAGTAATTCACCGACTCTGGGTAGCTGGGGTCAGGGCGTTACAGTTGGTATCAAAGGCAGTTTAGTACTAACCTTGGAAGCTAGATTTAGATAAACTCTGATTAGAGCACATAGCCCGAAGATAGAATTTGAGGATTAGTATAGAAGAACTTCCTAGAATTTTGGCATTATATAGATTTTGTGAGTTTTCCGAGCAATACATCCCTGTCTAGATACGAGTAGGTAGAGGCGGCTCTGGCACAGATGTACCTAGGGTTAAAACCCAAAAACACCGTTTTGAGCTAGACTCGAACGGGAATTGGTGCATGACAACAACCCTTGCTTCACTCTTGGTTATGACACTCCCGGGGGATATGCTTAGGATAATTATCGTTTTCTTTACAAACCACTATGAAGGGTTATGAGTATATACTTCCTCAAAGAAAACATTTTTATGATTATGGATTATATCCATAAATAGTTCAATTTATGTTAAGTATTTTATAAGTATGGAATTATGTATTTTGATTCATAATCTAATCTAGTTTAGGCCATTGTTTAGAAATGGCGCCTATTGGAAGGAATGGAAACTGTATCAATGCATGCACTCCGTGTAGGGATTTCCCTCCTGCTCAAGATAATTATTATGGAGCTGTAGATACAACTGGTGCTAATCAACTTATTACCATACTGGGACAACTCACTTAGGTTATGAATAATAACCATACTCGTATGGAGCACCCTGATCCGCAACGTGGAGGATCAATGTTAGACCTCTTCATGAGGCAGCAACCGACAACATTTAATGGGGGTACAAATCCATTAGTAGCTGAGCAATGGATAAACTCCTTAGAAAAAATATTCCATGCCTTGGGGTGTAGCGAAAGGGAGAAGGTTGTCATGTAAGTCTACCGCCTCACTGGAGATGCCGATCAATGGTGGTCGCTGATTGAAAACACAAAGGAAGATGATGAAGTATCAAATATGGAATGGAAGGAGTTCAAAGATATTTTCCTAGAAAAATACTATCCTCGCGACCATCGAGCAGATATGGAAAGACAATTTTTGAGTCTGAGACAAAAGGAGGATGAGAATGTCACCAAGTATGAGGCCAACATTACAAGGTTAGCGAGGCATGCTGCAGATTATATAAATAACCCAAGAAGTAAGATCAATCGTTTCTTTGATGGGTTAAAACCATTTCTTCGTCGAGCATTAGTATCATAATCTTTCTCAACGTACGAAGATATAGTATCGTGTTCTATCAAGACAGAAAAAGAATTCTCTAAGTCTTATGAAAACAAAGTAAAGCAAGAGAAGAAGAGAACGGTGGAACAAGAGACAAATAAAGGGAAAAAGGGAAAGAAGGATTTTCTATTATGCGATAATTGTAGGAAGAATCACCCTGGTACTTGCCTAAAGTGAATGAGAGTTTGTTACAAATGTGGAGAAAAAGGTCCCCGGGCTCGTGATTGTAATGGAAAGAAAGAGGCTATCAATGTTGAATGCTACAATTGTAGGGAAATGGGGCATTATGCAAATGAATGTACTAAGAGTCCGGGAAACATACCTCAGAGAAGGCCAAGGGATCAAGGACAATCTTATGCTATTAGTATAGTAGAAGTGGAATAATTAATGTATTGGTGCTTTTGGACTCATGGATTATATTCTGGTTATAAGGGTAATGTAATATATATAATGATTGTACTACAGTACTTGTTTTTTCATTAAGGTTTTAATATGATGAAGGTAATCATATTTTTAGTATGTGACAATAAGAGAATCATTAATTTGTTTGGGGAATCTGATAAATTGATTTTGGAATTAAGAGATCTTTTAGAGAAAGTCTGGACAGAGGTATTTGGGATAACTATAAAGGTTGGGATGGATTAAGTTGAACTTTCAATAGTATTTTTTAAGGTTAAAACATTTCTGAAGATTATTTTTGGAATATTATAATACTATAGTTTTAGGAAAAGGAAAACCTGCAGGGTTGGGCATAACCCGTCACGTCGGACAATGCTGCAGGAATCGATCCAACAACCATAGTATGACAGGACTTTATTACCTACCACTATCCTACAGGAAGTCCCTGGTTATTACAAAATATTTTTCATAATCTAAATGGAATGTGCTAATATTTATAACCTTATACAATTAGGATAAATAGAATATTTTTGAGTTATGTTACCATTTGGAGTGAAAGATGGGTTTGTGGTAAAAACATATTAAAGAATGAAAGTATACATGACAAGTATGTATATTCCCTTACGTTCTTAGTAAATCTCCTAAATAAATTCCTCAACTTTATAAAAGGTAACTTAAAACAAAAATGTTGCCGGTTAACCTTTCCAACTAGGGATTCAATGACTGTTTAACCAATCACAAGTTTGTGATTTTCTTATGGTTAACTTTCTCCTAATCATGTTTTCTACAACTCTCCATCAAACCTTGATTGTTAGTTTTTCTTCCATATCCATATTTTCATAGAATCCTAGTATGGGCTATCTCGAGTGACCTTTGTACTTATCTTTCTATCTTTTAAAGTTATATTTTTATTAACCCTATTTTAGATGTGGGTTTTCTACAAAGGTATTTTATATTTTCATCCTTTTATATTCATAGAAAAGTTTCAAATTTCGAGGACGCAATTTATTGAAGGAGGGGAGAATTTAACACCCAGAGCTTCCACGATACGCTTCTCTTTGAATAATACAGTAGCTTGCATTGTACGCAAGTTCAAGTTCTAACACACCACGACTAATCAAAGTAGCCGTTATGAATAGTAATACCCACTTTTAAAATTATGGAAATCTTATATTTCCATATGGACTTCATTTTTTTATTCGTAATATCGAAATTATCCTATGTTGAATTTTTTTTAATTTTCTGAGAACTTCTATTTTTTTTATGAATAGTGAAAAATACTTAAAAAACTTTTTTGATCAAAATAATTTATAGTGATAAATTATACTATTGAGTTGTTTTAAAGTATAATTAGAATATATTTTTACCATTTTATACAATGGTGTTCATTAGAATTAATTTCACTTTGAAATTGGACATAAACAATTGTCAATCTTTTGATATATAGTGTTTCTTAAAAACACGCTATTTATTGTGACAGTGGGAATTAATTATATAATTAATTAATGAAACTTATATTTTTGGAATTTTGTAAAATAGAAATCATTTTTTAATTCAGACTATCAATTATAGCTTAGGGTAAAATTTTGGCATTGTTCTGAAAAACTTCAATTTTTGATGAATAGTGAAACCACCAAGTGGTAGTTAAAAAACTGATTTTTCGTTTAAATGAAACATTACCACTTCTAGGATTTGATTTTCAAAATTCTGAAATACATGGTGGTCATTAGGAAGTAAAATGTGGTTCAATGGGATTAAAATAATTTTTTGGTGAATAGTAACATTTAAGTTTAATTAATCGCGATTAAAGGTAATTAGTGAAATTTAAGATAAAAATGATATTATGAAAATATGAAAATACCATTACATTTGTCATAAACCTATTTGATGAGTCATGGCCGACCACTACAATCCATGGGTCAACTTGGGGACCCCATGGATCCACTTTGGTAGGAAAATGACATTAAAAACGTTTTATTTAATGTTAAAATAAAAAGGTCACAAACAAGAGTTGTTTTACGAAAACAATTTTTAAATGGGGTTATACAAGTAATATTTTTGACTATAAATATTCATTATAAATATAAAAATATTTCCTACATCATGATATTTTTTCTATAATTTTAAGACATTAAACAAATTAAATTATTTATGACACCATGATGATGCAGTGATTACCACATTAATTAACGATTTAAATGAAATGAAACGATAATGTAAAATCCAAGGCTTACACTTGTCAAAATCCTATTGGATGAGTAGATTTGGAACCCTTATCACCTTATCCTCTAAATATATAAGTGTGGGACCTGTAGAATACGAAATAGCATTTCATAATAATGTAACATTTCAATCTTTCCAAGAGTGCCCCTTCTCTCCTCTTATAAAAGGCCCCCACCACTACCACCTTAATCACACCATCAATGCCTTTTGGCTAGGAAAAACTCTGCCCAAATACACTCTAAACTTCCCTTCCTTACTCTTAGAATCCTCACTTTTTGAATAAGTCTTCCCAAGGAAGACTTTGGCTCAAATCAAAAAGATTTACCCGATTTTAAGGTAATGTCTTCTCTAATGTTTTTTTGTTTTATTTTGATTCTACAACCCCTTAAACTCATATTATTCCTTTCCTTTGTAAAAAAACCAGTATCTAAAATATACTAGGATTTTTTTATGATAATTAATTGGTTTACACTTACACACACCTTCGTCTAATGGTTAAAGAACATACTGTTTCTGTGGGTGGCGAAATACTGCCTCACGAAACGATGATTGTTCAATATTCTTTTAACACCTCTAATGGTGGCCATTTTGATGACACTATTTTTATATATGATATATATATTATGTTTATGTTTTCCTTATTCTTCTGTATTTCTCATTTATGGCATTATTTATGATTTCCATTATGGGTAAACGCGATAATTTCATTTTAGGAAGTGCGGACTACCGCCCCCTCAAAGTGATTTGAATCGTTAATGCCATATGTGGGTTGTATAAAGGATGGAGTAAATGGTATTATACATTATATTATACTGGAATTATATTATAACATTATATAATTATAACTTCATTCCATTAAATATGAAATGGAAATGAAAGTAGCGTTCATGTGTACGTACGGCTTACCGTCTCCATGAACAGTGCATCTCATTTCTTACCTCTAAATGTTATGTAATATTATAAATGACTGTATATACTGGATATATATGATATATATGATATATAAATCATGAATATAATTATGGATATAATGGATATTTTACCACATGAACAAAGTGTAATTATAAGAAGTTTATTTTTGACTCAAGTACCTAAGATCGACAAAACGACAGTTATAAACATAAATAATTACATAATGTTCATGAAATGGTAATAAGTGATATAAAAGGAATAATGAACTTGAAAAAGTATTTTAAGAAGGTAGAGATTAACTCTAGTTTATTATTCAGGAGATCAAAGAACGGTCGAGTGAATTCGGACACGAGGTAAGGGAACTTTCTAACCCAATTTCCATTCTTTGGGTTATTCTCCTACTTTCAAATTATGTCATGATATTATTATATCCTATATTGTATTTGTAATTTAATTATGTTTACTTATAGTGAATACACATAATATATCTATTTTATTTAAAAAATGATCTTTGTAAGGTACTTTGTCTCAATCTCCATTCATTGATGCATATTTTGTTTTATACACAAATTTCATTTATACGGTGTAAAAACCCATTTGAATTTTACGTTTATTCAAAAGGAATCTTTTTATACGAAGCGTTTTACGAAACGACAAAAAGGAATGTTTTTCTTGTCATACGTATGCGGCGACAACGACTTCTCCACCACCGTAACCATTACTTGAGTTTTGGTTTCCTCTACAAGCCTTAACTTTTTTTTAAAAGAAAAATAAATACCATGTTTTACTTTTCTTTTATTTTGGTATTGAAAATGGTTTGAAAGTGTTTTTATTATATCAATGTGCTGTATTGATATCTTGTGATTGAAATGTGCACATTTTATGTTTCTTTTATGCATGTTTTATTTGATACGGTTATGTTATAAATTATGATATGTTTAAACCTGTTCATATGAGGAATGCATTGGACTTAATAAGTGACAGGCGGAGCCCGCTATAGCTCCTCGATGCATTGGTAGGTCTCATGAGACAAACTAGTGTCTTGGCATGAGGCCTTGACAAAATCTTATTTGTGTTCTTGACACGAGGCCTTGAATACGTGGTTATGATAGTCTGGCATTATGCATTCCATCATTATGAAAGTGGTTATTGATATTGCATGGGATTATTCGATTAGTAGAATATCCATGTGAGTAAGTAAATGGAATTATTTAATTTTATATTTTCCATATCATGCTGAAGTTCATGTTTAAAAAGGATTTTGTTTTAGTTATACATTTCATTAAATGTTAATGTTTATTTATGAAATCTTCCGCAATATTGTTATCCTTACTGAGCATCTGAGCTCACCCCTTCCAATGTTTTAATATTTTCCAGGATGTGAAGAAGTATTTTATGAATGACCTGCAGGGATTGTCAGAAGAGGATATGAGTGTGGACTATGGAGACTTTGTTATTGTAGTTTTTCACTTTATTTTGTAATGTAACATTTATGAATGTATCTAGTGTTTCTAAGGCTAATAAACTAATCGGTCTTTCGAGACTTGATCTTTTGTGATCATGCCAATGTTATGATGTAATGCACCGACTCTGGGTAGCTGGGGTCGGGGTGTTACACATGTTGTCTCATATCATGGTCTCAAAATAATACAATATAAAAAATTACATGGAATTACAAGTCATTATATCACTTCCCCCTTTAGGGATTTATTTCCATGTAAGACAAAATAAGGTCTAATCAAACAAAAGTGAAGGTATTGAGCACAAATATGATCCTCCCTCTGCCACGTGCTCTCCTAGATATTTCCATTCTTCCAAAAAACATGCACCCAAGGAATAGACAATCCATTAAGGGTCCTATCCTATAAATACTCTATATCTTCCATGTAATCTATGAATTTCACCCTCATTGTCAATCTACAACTTTCAGTGGTTAATGACATGAGAAGGGTCATGCGCTTATCTCCTTAGCTGGGATATGTTGAAGATATCATGTAGCCTCTCTTTGTACGATGGTAGATCCAAGCGGTACACCTCCTATCCCACTATACATAGTATCAGGAAATGTTCGATGAACATCATATTTAACATTCCATCCTGGAAAAATATCCATACCCATCATTGAACAGAGTCCCATTAGAATATGTGGTCCCACTCTTTGAATAGAAAGGGTCTTCTTCACCTATCATTATAGGACTTCTATCAGCTCTCTGATTACCTACACCTTCTCAGTGGTAGCCTGTACCATATATAGACCCATGAGTGCTGAATCCTATGGGTCTATCCAGCATAACAGTGACCTACATGGTCATTCAAACAGTGTCTCAAAATGTTCCATACTGATGGTGGAGTGGTAACTATTATTGTACGCAAACTCCACTAGTGGAAGGTGGTTCTCCCCACAATGACCAAAATAAAGAATGAAAACATGAAGCATGTCCTCCAAGGTCAATATCATCAACTCTGTCTGACCATCTATATATGGGTGGAAGGCTGTTCTCAAGTGAAGCTGAGTCCCAAATGCCTCCTACAATCCCTTACACAACAGGGATGTAAAGCGTGCATCATGATCTGAGACTATCGTATATGGGACTCCATGGAGTTGAGCTCTCTTCTGAACGTAGAATCATCCCATGTTCTTTACTGAACCATACACTCAATTGTGTAAGAATTTAGACGACTTGGTTTGTTTGTGTGTGATCACCCAGTTTCTATCATGTCCCTTGGATGTATGTGGTAATACCATCATGAATTACACTGACATCTCATACCACATCCACTCTGGTACCTCGAGAGGTTGTCTCAAACCTGCTGAAACATGGTACTCAGCCTCCACTTTCTAACAATTATGGCATCTCAAGACAAACTCTGCCACTGCCTTCATCATTTTCGGCCACCAATACTAAATTTGGAGGTCTGTACAAATCTTCACTACACCTGGATATACCTCCATAGAGGATGTATGGAACTCCCTCAACACTTTCTCTCACAATTCCATTGGTACTACGGTGCATCCTATCAAAATGATGAAGTCCCCCTCACCTTTTTATTATCAATCAGGGGCATGCCCTTTGGGCATCTGGGCCTCTGTAGTCTCACAGCTGGAATCTCTGAGTTGTGCCTCCCTGACTCTTTGTAAGTTTTGATGCGAATCTACCATAGATTTAAGAAAAATTTTCTCCTCTCTATCCATGAAGCATATTTGAAGTGAGGAAAATAGATATGAGTCCTCATTCAATAGCTGTGAACTAGATCTCTTACTGAGAGCATCTTCCACCACATTCCCCTTCCCATTATTATAAACTATCTTGAAGTCATCTTCCTGGAGGAACTCTAGCCAATGTCGACATCTCAGGTTTAGATCCTTCTGAGAAAAGATATACTTGATAATCTTGTGGTCAGAGAAGCTGATGAATTGTTGGCCAAAAAAGTAGTGTCTCTACATACTTAGTGAAAATAATACCACTACCAACTCTGGATCAGGATGCTTGTCAAACAGTGTATTAACAGTTGAAAAGCCTACGTGCACCTTTCTGTCAACGTGAAATGATGCCCCTTTCAACCAATCGATTGTGTTCATCATCCCTTTATTATTGGTTACTCATTCTCTATGACCTTTTGGTTAAAGGGGATGGTAATCCACACATGACCTCAAACACTGGGTCTTCCTTTGAACATCCTTTGTAGGTCTCCCACCAACACCCTAACATCAAGAAGCTCTGCGAAATCCATCCGATATATAGATGTTGATATCAGTTCCATAACATGGTGCAGGATGGTGCAGAAATCCATCTCCATATGGGGAGGTAATCCTAGTATCATCTTCTGGAAACATGTCCCCACACACCACCACTACTGTAGGGAACTAAAAACTCAAAACATCCAATGCTACATGGATAAGGATAGACACATGTAGCTACACACTTACCATTTACACTAGCTCCCTGATACTATTGCATGCCACATGGGGGTAGTCGTTATAACATATCAAAATGTATACCACCCCCTATTTCTCTCCCATCTGCTCTACCATGACTTCTACCCTCCAGATTAATCTATTCCTGTCACTATAGCTTCCTCAGAGGCCCACCCACCATTTCACTATCAACATGATGATCTAGACAATATCTATTGAGATGTCCCATGACATCCCATGAAAATTATTAACTCTTTATAGGATGACCTGACTAATCCAATGAGACATGAGCATTAGATCCCTTGTATCAGACCCTTCTCAGAATGTCTCACACAACCAAGTCTCTGAGACTGATGTTGTCTTCCTACATTTTCACTACTAACATCCACTGGTTGTATCTGCTCATCCAAATGACATTCAACCACAAAGGTTCTCTATATATCCCCAGCACAAGTAGGAATGGGTAGAGAAATAAAGTTGGCTTAGATGTCCTTAAACAAATATCGCTTAGTGGTTTAGGATCTCAAGCACTGGTTGTATCATATTTATCGAGTAACTGAAAAGGTCAGTATTCCATGAGTAACAATAAACTACTAACATGTCCCCCTGCCGAAGCCATAAAATCTCTTAGGCATGCATAGCCCTTATATTTCATGGCGAGATCACCTTTCTTGAGAAAGGTTATCATTATCTATCCATGGGTGAGTTACCTCATTATAAGATCAGGTAATCTAAACCCATTAATCACCCTACTGAGCCACATAGAATCCTCAGTACTAGGACTTCCACCTGACCTAATGTTTCCCTGGCTAGAGGAGAAAATAGGTCACCACCTAAAGCATGTCTTTAGCCATATTTGAGTCGAGATCACCTCAGAACCTGAGGGGTCTTTGTCACTTAAACTCGTGATATTTTCTCAGCCCGCACATCTCATTAGAAGCACCATGAGTAACATGTGCTACTATAGAGGTGGTGGTATAGCTTGGACACCATTCAGTAGTGTTGTCTCTGGTACGAACTCATGTACCCATTTCGCCAGTCCACAGATTATCCTTGGGATAGTGCGGTGGAATCATGACTAGTTGTCTATATGGAATTATCATGAATCTAAACAGGATGTACCAAGATCATTGAAGTATACTTATTGAGATGAATATGACTCAAAAATATCTTGAGAAAACATTCAGATATTCCTACAAAAAATGTTTTCATGTACCGAGTTAGAAAATATAATTTAGGCCTCTGATTTATGGATATGTCAACTACCTCACCAACATTGGATTCCCTGGACCTAAAGATGAACTCAAAATGCTTAACACTATTTCCCCAAACCAAAATCATGGAATATGGGTTCTTAAGGTAGAACTAACCTCCTCTGATACCGCTTTGTCATGATCCGTCCCATATGGACTTTATTGTGACTACCACAAGATCACATTTCATTGGCCAGGGTTCAGAGACTATCATTGAATAGGAATATCCCCAAAAGAGAATTAATTTTCTATTAAACCTATACACACTCACAATGATTAATCTGTGGAATGGTAAACACTATGTAAACCAAAACTATCCCTGAGATAACGACTAGAAGTACACTACAAACTGAAGAGTAAAAAGGAAAAAATACAAGCCCAAAACCACAAAGGAATGAAAAAATTATAAGGTTTGTCTGCTCAAACCATACTAGAAGGGTCGGTGGAGGGGATCTGTTTGAAGCCATATAAATACGTCCCATCAGTTCCATCTCACGGGGCACAACCAGGTCCTGGACCGCTATGGTCTCCATCGAAGCGTCGATCACCAGCACAAGACATAACACGTACGGCCAAATCCCACGCAGGGGTGAGTAACATAATAATAATTAGGGAACCCAAACTATAAAGTAGAGAACACAAAGCAAGACCACATAGAAAGAGCACACTACAATACCACAATGAAAAGTCAACTCACACAAGGTATAAATCAATGTATATAAAGTAAGATTTTTCAATCGTAAGGTGAAACATCTCGTACTCATGAGTAAGTCATCCCATAAAGAGCCACTAATGTGTGCTCGGATACTGGACCACCGAGGTCCGCTCGGCTACTAGACCACCGAGATCTTCTTATTTGCTGGACATCAGAGGTCTGCTCATCTTTTGTACCACTGAGGTATGCTTGTCTGATTGACCACTAAGGTCCCCTCATCTACTGGACCACTAAGGTCCACTCGTATGCTATACCGGTGATGTACAATAATCTACTACACCACTAAGTCACTCTCATATACTGGACCACTAAGGTCCACCCGTCTACGGCACAAGTGAGATATGCTCGTCTATTGAACCGCTGAGGTATCCTCTTCTGCAGGACCACTAAGGTCTGCTCGTCTATTGGAAAACTGAGTTCTACTCATCTGCTACACCAAGTAGGTGTGCCTGTTAGTTGAACCACTCAGGTACACTCGTCTTCTAGACCACTGAGGTCCGCTCTTCATATCCTCTATGTCAAAAATAGTTGTAGGATTCCCTCTATCTAGTGTGCTTGACTCTGTGATATTCTACACCTCATGCCATCTACTATATTTTTACTACAAAACAAAACTCACATAAAAAATAATAAGAGGACCATCATGTCACAAGGCTCCCAATGCCATAGGCAGCACATACATTGAACTCTCAGTTAGAAAGATATTGTATTTTTAGTAAATAAGGGTCAGTTGCATCTGGGCTCGATCCAATAAGTTTATACCGACCCGAGAAACCCATCCCATGGGTACCATTAGAAGGGAACCTTTTCGGTTGACCAAACCCAACCCGGTTCATCCTAGCCCATTGTCTAGGGCCATTGGGCCTTGCTGGACCCGGTCGAGTTCAATCGCGGGTCTAGCCCACCGGGTCGTCCAGTGACCCCATCTGACTTTGTCGGACCAGAATTGCCCCACCGAGCCCCCAAATGGCCAGTTTATCCATCAAGACTAGCCCGTGATGGTATACTAGTTCTTCTCTAACCCGATCTACCCATCAGCATAGATTATTCCATCGGCCCGGTCCACACTAGCAAGCTGGTTTTTCCCAACCGAGTCACCCATCAGACCACCTTGTTTCTAGGCAAGTTCAGCCATGCTCGGACGGGCCACAACCACTTCTGGCTGCATGTCACATGGTCCGATGAAATAGGATTCCTCCTGTGTACCCTATGTAGACCGCATGCCCTATCACCCGTGGACTGGTACGCGGGTTGACTAGACATACATGGAACCCCACTAGCGTCGCACATCTCCACGATGTGGACCATGTTGGATGCGGAATCCATCGCCTCGACGTGCCGTCGGGGCGCACCACCTCCCGTCTGCCACCAAACCCGTTGTCAACGGCTACTCCTACCTCCAAGGCTAGGGTTTCATGGCCTTCTGTCACCCCAGCTGTTGGGTTTCATGGCCTTGTGACACTTCCTCATGTCGTAGCCTCTCTCTAACGCCACTATCTTCCGCAGCCTCCTACCGCGGGCTGATGCTCCACAACGATCCCATCTGAAGCATAGATACCATCACTAGAAAATTCATTTTTCAGCGATGAATGGAAAGAATGAAAGGAGAGGATAGGGTATGGAGTCAGACATATGAACACCATAAGAATGATCTGTGTCATTTTTTGTTTGGACCAGGATACATTCTTCTTATTATGATCACGAAGAACCAAAAAGTGTGCAATAATCACCATGATTGATATCCCATTTTTATCTTGCATCATTAAACCTCACGTGTGAATGATCGATCCTCATGTTAAATTGTTCGTGAGTTAACCCAAATTTTTCTTTTAAAATAACTAATGGAGAAAATAAATTCACATAGAAAGGCATGAATTCCTTACATAGGAAAATAGTTGTTGGTCGAGGATGATTGTTTTTCATCGTTCATCGACCTCCGGTCCCAAATTCCCTCTCCAAAGTGACTTTTCACTATTTGATTTTCTAGAGTTTGTATTTGAAGAGGGTTCCTTAATAGTTTTTCAATGGTGATCCTCCAATGATTCAGAGTGATTTGAATGATCTCGCTCTCATCCCCAATTTCTGTTATCCCATTAAATAGGGAAAACACGTCACATCATTTCTGTTAAGTAGAGTCTCAACCGTTATGATATTTCATTTATGAAAAAATGTTTATGCCACTTTCAATTACAATGTTTTTATGTCTCTTTATTTATGGTAATAAATAGTCGGCTTGTCGCTGTGTTGTAGCGAAGCAATTTTGAATAAAATATACCTTTTATGTTTATTTTATTTTTCCTTAAAATGTTCAAAAATTACCTTTTCCCCTTAACTCACACCATATGAGGTTAAACCCCTCTTAAGGATCAATTCTCAATAAGAACTCAATAGTGGTTTCAGATTTTTTATCCTAGTTACCATTTCGTAGTTATGATGATTTAAAAAAAAGTATTCTTTTTCATTTAAATTATTTTATTTATGGTTACATCCCAAAAACCAACTATAACATCAGACCCACACCCACTGATCTTAGGTTATACCTATGTGAAGCAGACATTCATGAGATCAATGGTACTCATATATTTTCAATCGGTGTCAGTATTCGTGAGTTATATGGATTTGTAAATAAAATAATCTTTATTCAATTGTTTTATTTAGGGACAAAAAATACATTATACTATTGGCCCACACTAGGAAATGTTTGGATCTACCTAAAGAAATCACACCATCATGAGTTCAAAGGTGGTGTCAGAATTTTAATAAGACTCACTATTCATGAGTTATATGGATTTAAATAATAAAATAATTTTATTTAATTAATTGATTTACGATTATGCGATTTTCGTGTTTTCTCACAGCAGGCATGCACCCACTTAACATAAGTCGTGCCTAGGGTAAACCTGCCTTCTTAAACACAATAGTTCCCTCGTATTTCTGATACAGGTACTTATTTAAGAGTTATTCCACTTTTTCCATAAAACCAATCTTACGCACTATTTAAAACTTAATATTTTTCGACGGACCATTCTGGGCACACCGACCCTTAGAGTCGCATGTTGTCTCTACTCGTGGTCTTAAAAAAATTACATATAAAAAATACATGGAATTATAGGAAATTAAACATTTAAAATAATTTGACCATTCCACTTTTATGTGTTTGACCTCTTGTGCACCATAAGGTTGAGGTTCATCAAATAAATACAAATTAAACATAAATTATTTGTTATGTATAATGAATAAAACAAATGAAATATTGAGGAATAATTTATATGAAAATATAACTAGGTCCAACTACGTAACTATTCCAGTTGTAATAATTTTATACATTAATCCAAACATATAATATCTACATTCAATGACACCTTTCTGTTTATAAAAATTATTTTTAATGTAATTTTTAATTCTAAATATCATTTTTATATAATACATCCAAAATAAACTATTTATAAATGGATATTCACCTTTACTTTTACATATTTGGTATTGGCACTCTTTTTCATTGTGTATCTTTGAAAGAAATCACATCCCCTATTATAAAATAATATGAAAGAAATAAATTGAAAATTTATTAAAATATAAAAAACTATTATGAAATTAAAACATAACATTCCTATATGTTCTTTAAAATTTCGTAGACATCACCATGGATAGAACATATCCAATTAAGGGTTTTTTACCAAGGAAAAAACACCAAATATCTAATGGTCAATGATATAAATCAAAATTTAATGTTAGTGGTTTTTATGTTAAAATATTAACAAAAATTCTGACATATATGTTTCATACCTCTCAATAGAAGGAAACATCCAACACTACATAATTATATTCTGTTGAAATATTTGTGTAGTATAAAATAATTTATGTTCGTCATACAATTAATGCCCTTCAGGTGATATAAATAGTGGGTCAATCAACCCATTTACATCTATCTTCTCAATCATCTCACACATTTTATATAGATTAATAATATAAAACAAATATATGTATACATTTTCAATAAATTTAATGCTGGGAAAAATTTATGTTAAGGCCTACATGTAATATTTTTTCACCACATTGATGCCCAACTTATGTCTTGTAACAAGATCCATGATATCATTTTTCACATTCCCCACATCTATTTCACATAAAAAACACGATATTCCATTCAAAATGTATAATGACTTGTCCAAAAATTAGAATATCATAACAATCTGTCATGGATACTAGAATCTGAATATTATGTCACATCACATTGTATTTTTTGTTGGATAAACTGTATTTATTTACATTTAAAGTATCATTTTAAATAAATAGATATATATACTATCTTTCAAATGTTAATAAATATTTAATAAAAAATAAAATAAATGATATAACATACACATACCTCTATGGTAATGTGTTGAAGTAGTCTATATGGCCAAACTAAAAAGTGGACAATACTTTGTACAACTATCATCACCTCATCTATAGGTAACGAAAGTCCGACTGGTATATATATAATATCTTATACATTGACCTTGTTTTTTCTCACCTATAACTATTTATGATGAAATTTATATCCTATATAGCATATAAAGCAATGTGCAACTATATAATAGTGATGATCATCAATATACAACTCATAATAACTAGGAAGCAGTGGAGGAGGGAGTTCTAGAGTAGGATAAAAATTGGGTGTGATGTATAACGTGGTGGATAAATAATGGTGTATGTAGGGGGATGTGGATGATAAATAATGGAGCCTGTTGGTGGAGTTGGGGGAGTGGGAGCTTCTAGCAAAGGTGCAATAGGAGCATTGGTCTAAAATTGTCTTTGCATGACAGAAAAAATATAATGTAATGATACTCTGATCTTTTCCTCCATCATCACATTAATATTGTGAAGTTAGGCCTCCAAATATATTTTTTTTCATATAAACCCTCTATGTAAGAATATAAATAATATGGTAACACTTTTATTTTTGATACACCCATCTCGTATCCTCATACACGACCACGGTGTTCAGGATTTACCAATATAGAATATATAATATCATGCCTCCCATCAGGTTTAAATACCCCTAATGTGATATACTCCTCAAGATAATCTTGAATGATTTATTTGAATAATTAGGTAATTATTTGACATATATAAGGAATTTAATTGAATTAAATAAATAAAATAAAAAACATACAATCCTCTCTACTATGACCCTGGATTATTCTATAGAATATTTTCCATTATTTCCCATCTGATCCCTATTCCATTTTTAGTGTCTAGAAGGAGGGGATAGAGGGGAAACATCTTTAGATCTGGAAGACTCAGATCTATGTTTTTGTTATTTTTCAACTATCAATTGTTCGTCCAATAAAGTATATCATCTTAGAGATAAAATATGATGGTAAACATTTTTGGATTGGATATTCTGATGATATCCCGTTTATTCCAGTAAATTAAGAATAATAAATCATTAAGAAGTCATTAATAAGATCATTAATATAAGAAAAATTATAAATAAATACATTACACTTAGAAAAAATGATTCTTTTCTTCTACTTTGAGAAAATTGTTTCCACATGTAATCATCTGTAAAAGGACATATATGACATTTAATATCATACTACCTATCCCAAATAATGGAATCAGATGTGAGGGTTGATTTTAAATCCCTCCATCTCCTATCAGCCATCGATAAACATTTTATCCTGATTTATCCCATTCCAGGTATATCAATTTTCACATGATAAAGAAGAGGGAAATCATATTATACTAAAAAAATTTCAAAATTAGTCAATAAATAGAAAAATATATTACCAAAATGGTCTCCCACAACTGAGCTTGTGTTTTTTTCAACACCTCTCCAATTATTAAACAAAATGCTGACTTTGATTTTACCTTGATTTGATATAAAAATTATGATCTATTTTTCATTAGGACCTCTTGGAATATCATTCTCATAAAATTTTAAAACTATCCTCTGGTCTAGGCTACGATAACTTGATAATTTTTTTATCCATTTTCTTCCACGTTTACCAACCCCCAAAATCTTCTTTGACATTGTGTGATCACATGATGAAGATTGGGGAAAATTAATAAAATCATGTGGTTATTCCACCTCACCGGTATGATTATGATACTCATCTCGAAAAGTTTTTGGTTGATCAACCGATTCATATGTCATTATCTTTCCAATAAAATAAACTATCATTTAGTACATAAAATATACAAATTTACATATTACAATACTAATGTTAACAAAAAAGTTGGGAAACAAAAAATTAAACTAAAACATAACACATTATTATTCATATTTATTATAGTTAACTAAAAATATAAAATAGTAATGATATATAAAATTTCATGTAAATGAATGAAAACAAATACAAAATTGTTTTGGAATATTAAAAATTATTCGACCTAATAAATAAAATTTTACACATTTTTATTTAACATATTGATTTAAAATAATAGTTATTCAACAAAATCAATAAATATATAAGTTAAATAATGGTAAACATGGTTAACTAAACAAAAATAACCTAAAAACAAACATTTATTTTTATTTTTTAAATATAGTTTTAATAAAGAAAACAAATTCAATATCCACCATTTTATGAAATTAATAAAAGTAAACAAAAAATAAATATATATTATCTGTAATATTAGGAATGTACTAAGAGATTGTTTTCCCAAATTCTATCATCATGATCATTCCTTATGGAACAAAACATATCTACAACATGCTTATCATTATTATAGGTTAATATTTCCATAGAAGTAAGGATCTCACATAAATTGGCATCATCGTCATGTTGATCATCAACAACATATTTTTTTCTTATAAAACAATATACCACTATACATTGGAATGACCAAGACCAGTGAAAATTTGTTTTTCATGTGTTTCCATTATAAAAGAATCCACGATATCTTCCAATTTATTCATATTAACATGTTTCATTCAGAATTCATCTTTCTGATAATGTTGTTACTAATAAATCATTTGGAGTTAAACATAAGAGCATTAATTTTAATGTAATAAACCTCCCATATTTCTTCAACGACTCTATAATACATAGTTGATGGAGAAATTCAATTTTTGTCTTTAAAACTCAAAAAATACATTGCATCCGTGAACACCAGTACACCACTATTATGAACTGAACTTCTATTGTCCTAAGATTTCATATGAAATGAATATAAATTACTTTCAAACTTGAACCACGTTATCAAATTTAATCATGGACCACCCAATAACCATCTTAATGTTCCTGATACATCTGATCTACCAAGCACTGTCTTTTTAAACCACAAAAAAAAGTACTGTTATGCTCATTTAAAATCCAAATTTCTTTCTTCTTTGGATGAAATTGATTCAACTCATTAATATGAAAGCTTATATATTTTTGACCATTATCCTTTTTATTAAAGACGTATAAATATACCTTATTTATCTGTTCACCTGGAAATGATTTTAATTTCATGTGATGAATCCCAATTCCTTGATTATTAACTGGTTCATTGAGAGATAGAGGAAAACCAATGTGCTCCTCTATAGACATGTAGCTCATAAAAAACTCCCCACCCTCTTCAGAAATATACTTTTCTACTATCGAGGCTTTCGGTAAATATGGATTATCAACATACCCCTTCATTATCTTCATATACCTTTGAAAAGGAAACATCAAACTTAGATATTCATGTCTATAAATCATTATTTATCAAATGAGATGAACCATTTAATGAACCATTATATCAATCAAGTGTATAAAAATACATTTCCAATTATAAAATTATAGAAATTTGTTTTTTTCCAAAATATTCAATAAATCTAGACTAATCACCTTATTAAAAATTGAATTGAAAAAATAACACACCTTAATGATAGGCTTTCTAACACAAATGGGAAATATTCCATGCAATTAAGTTAGTAGAAGTTATTATATCATGAAATGAAAATCATGAGATTTCATACCTGTCAACATAAAATTATTCAAATAGAAAAACTTATTTACATTTGAAGAATAACCCTAAAACAATTTGATATCATGAAGACAATGAAAAAAATCTAATTTTCACCATCTTAGATTACGTATGATAAGCTGGGGGATGAAATTCTCATCTTTCATCAATAGTGGGTGCTAACTCCAAATTTATTCCCATTTATTGTATATCTAATCTTGAATTCAACCCATCTTTAGTCTTTACCTTAATATGTAACAATGTTCCAATCAAAAGGTCATAGATATTCTTCTACAAATGCACGACATCAGTGTTATGTTTCACATAATGATATATCTAATATGTTAGCGCGCAAAATATGGATTCTTTCCTCCAAATATGACTATAATTACCATATTTACATGCCTTTACCTATTTCATATCATGGGTTTTCACCCTCTAAAATTTCTCATCAGTGGATAATGGATTTAGAGCAATATAAATTTTTCTGAGCCATTGAATTCCTTTTTTAATCTTCCATAAGAGTGATCAATATGAAAAAATTTCATGACCCATGTATTCTATTTTCCTTCCATGATGTAATTGACAATATAAAGTCTTTTTTGTAAATTGGACACACTTTATGCTCCATAAGACTGTATCCAAGCAAATTTTCATATGCTGGGATGTTATTTATAGTGAATGTAATCAATACATGCAGTTGAAAATATTCCATTTTATAATAATAATACACTATAATACCATCCTCCCATAAGAGTTTCAAATAACCAAGTAATGGTGACAAGAAAACATCAATATCATTTTTGGGTTTCTTTGGTCCAAATATCATTAACATCAATATGAAATATTTACGCTTCAAAAAAATTTGGGATATGAGTTTTAAATTACTAATAAAACCGGCCATGAACTATGTGAGCTACTATGGGTTTGTTATGGATTCAATCCATCCATGCACAACCCATGTATACGATTTATATCTTCAATTCCCAATGTAGGATAATGCACATCAATTTTCTTCCACTATGGTTAATATGTTGGATGAATTATTTTTAGATGACATATATAATCATCAGTATTCCATGTTAACCAACTTTTCATCATGTGAATTATAAAATAATCATTTCAAATGAATAATTATTGGAATATACCAAAATAAATTGGTATGGATATATGTAATCTCTATATCAGATAGTGAATTTTATTTCAACTTATTCAGTGAGGTCCTATATTTATAAAACTCTGATAGAAATCCATATTACTTCTTAAATATTATACATTCATTCAGGCATTAATGTATTTTCTTGTATCTGAATCCCATCAAGGATAATTTTTTCTTGTCCTTAAAATGTGAATCTAAAAGATCAATGACTTTATAAAGAATGTATTTAAAATATTGTAGCATCTTTGTAAAAATCTTGTCCCTCTATCCATGCTTCACCTTCAGGTTAATGAATCATAACGATGATGATAAAACTATAAAATCCATTCAACCAGGATACAATGGATTTTATGAATCAGAATATAGACGCTCAATTGTTAGTTCTTTCTTAATTTGATCTGCTCAAACCTCAAAAATCATTTCCTCAATTTTATCTGAGTTTCCATCATGCAAATAATCATCATCAGTAGATCTGAAATTATTCATTGTTTCACCATACCAAATACAATGGATGTAACTCAGATTAAAACCATGAAAAATTTAATGATCTTTGATGTCTCTAATTTTCAAATTCTTCATATATAATGACTTCCAGAATGGATAGGAAAATGTGTATTTGTTTGTTACATTTCGTTTAGCAAAATCCAAAAAATCATCAATACATTCCTCATATTCATCACTCATTTGATTTTCCACAATCCCACTTTGTCTCATTATTACCAGTAAAAAATATTCAAATTATACATCTTGTTAAGATATGAAACTTTTATATTCATATAATTTTTTTCATAATTTGAATGTAACACATATTTTGAAATATAAAACCATTGTATGGGTATTTGTAAAATAAAATTAAAAAATCTAAACAATAATAGAAGATACGTTTAAATATAAATGATAAATCATAAAAAATATATGCATGGAAATAATTTTAAAAAATATATAGTTAGAGTGGCAATTTTAATATTTATATAAAATAAACCATCATTTGAAAGTAATAAAATTTCTAAATATAAAATAGATATATGCATATTTGAAAATTATAATGATATATTTTTTGAAAAATAATATATAATACCACTAAATTAAATTAATTTTGTCCACATTGTTTTTCATGTTACATTAATAAAAAAAAAATATTTTTGTAGTATAGAATCCTTGAATATTACATTCCAAAAAGAATATATGAGTTTTTACTAGTTTATCTAGTGGGATATGTAATACAATGTATCTATAATGAATATTGATATATATATATTAATATTTTATTTTATATAAATTCATATGAAAATTAAGAATACAGTTAGTGTTTTACCCTACTCTAAAATGATTGTTAGTTATGATAGCCATATTTACTTCCCCAATGTGTAAATTTGGTTCCATAAACTACATGAATGTCCCTTTATATATAAAAGAATATTCAAAACCATAGTGAGTGAAATTTTATTATGTTGTAAGAAAATACCAACATTGTTATAGATATCTATAAATTTCAGTATAAATTCCATCAGTATGTAAGTAATGAGACATATAATGCAATAAAATGATTATAATATATATGATATAGTCATATTTAAAATATCAATACTACATTGAATAATTTCATATATATATTTTTAATTGATGAAAAAATAAGACCATCTACCAAACTTATTTTGAGAACTTCTTAGTACCATATCCTAGATTAAGTCAATAACCTCATCTAAACTGTCCAATGCATTTATATTTTACATAGATGTTCATATAATATTCTTTTCCTATTAGATATTATGTTATTTAATAAGGTTCTGAGTAAAACACAATAGGAAACAACTAATGGATCTGAAAGACAATACCATTAAACAAAAGTTCATATATAGTAACATATGATCATATTTAAATGGTATAAAATGATAATAATATATATAATAATTAGCCACAGGTTTTACACAGGCTCCAATGTTTGAAAATTCTTAATTCATCATTGGTATCACTAAATAAATCACTTGAATACTAAATTGGCATCATATATCAATTTAAAATAATGGAAATATAAAATAGTTAAATATATGATTAATGAAATCACAAAAGGAGATATAGGGATTAAAAAAATGATAGAAATTGAAGTGTGTGAATCTTACATGAGTGTTGAGAGTCAATCAGATAAATGATCTGATTAATAAAATGACTAAAAAAGCTTTAAAAATGAGTTTGGAGGCCTCGAGATTGAAGAATCGATTGTAGGGTTTCTACGCAAGAGAGACCGAGTCGCTGCTGCCTGAAAGAAAAACAAATGAATAACTTGAAACCAGAATTAATAACAATTTTCAATGATTTATCACATCAGTTATTTATTATCTGATGTGATAAAGTGTTTTTATTACTTTTTTCATGTCGGTTATTCTATAACATACATGAAAAACCCAATTTTTTAATCAATAATATAATTACCTATGTGATAAAGCAATGAAGTTTGCTTTATCACATATGTTATTTTATAAATTATGTAAAAAATTGGCTTTATCACATAGGTTATAAATTAACCAGTGTCATAAGGTGAGACACTTTATTTTTCATGGCTTTTATTATATAACCGACTTGATAAATCAAGATAATACATTTATGACATTAGTTATAATATAACTGACACGATAAATCTATTTTTACAGCTTTACACTTAGGTTATATTTAACCAATGTAATAAATGCCTTCGTGGTAAATACTTTTTTTACTGGTGAGTGGTGGACCACCAGCTACCTACATGGGATGCTTAGCTCATCTAGTCAGGTAGTTCCATGTTATGTGACATTTGCCATCATATGCATAACATTGGCCCTATCTGGGTTGACCTGGTGTGTAGGGATACCCTACTATCATCCAGACACAGGCCCAATCCTGATCTTAGAATGAACACCTTCATAGCGGCCCTACCAACTGACAATTGATAACTACCCGGGATTTCTCTTCTCTGAAGTGACAACTGCCAGTACTAGCTTCCTGACATCCCTCCAATAGGAAACTCTCTGTCACAAGTGCCAACTCCAGCACTTTATCATAAATAGGGATGCACATAGAGACTATACTAGCACAAATATATCAGTAAAGACCCTTCTCAAACATCCATGATCAAAAGTAACTGTCACGAATCATATCTAGGGAGTAGCATGTAAAGTCAGTAAACCTAGTTGTGTATGAATTCATTATTATGTTTCCCTTATACAAGTATGAAATCTCATGAATCATGATGAAGCCCAATCATGAGGGGATGTACTACTCATGAAAAAGATTCTAGAACTGGTTCCTTAAGAGTGCTGACTCGTAGTACATCTTGGTAACTGAACTTCACTAGCACTCAGATATACTAAGAAAAAGCATGGCTTCCAAAGACACAATATGATCTGCCGGTGTCCACAAAAGCCTATAGTCGTATACCACTGACTCCATATTAGACTCAATCGCAAGGGGGTGAGGATCACCATGAAACCTCAAGTGTCTCGGGTGCTGGAACTCATGGAGCGTGGTCAGACTGCGCTCATCCTTGGACTATGCTTCCAGTACTAAGTTATTCTCTACAGTTGGAGGTGCCACAATTGGCCCAACATGATGAAGGGGTTCGCATGTTGTGTCTTGTAGTGAGGGCTCATCACTCATTAATCCACCATCACAAACCAGAGTGAGTATCTTGGATAGATTTTGTCATTGAGGCATCCTGAAAGTAATAAAGATGTACCATAGTCAAATGAGAATATATATATATATACATATATAACAAGAATAAAAAAGATAATATAAATAAAAAATTGCAGTCATATACTCAATCATATATGATGCATGTACCAAAGTTCCCTGCAACGAATGTCTTAGCTTGCTGAGTGGACAAGTGTGTGATCAGGGTCCTGATGAATGGATATGTCGGCTGCAACACCATCACTAGAATCCATGACATGAGAGACACTAATGAGACATGTCAAATCTATTTCCCTATATCCAACCAATCCTATTAAGTGTAAACATCTAAACAACATCCCAGGGAATGAACATTCTTGGATACCACCTTTTCATAACCCGAACCATGATGGGGCTCGAGCTGTAAGTTACCGAATCTCACCTCCAAAGGAAAGGGGGTGAACAAAATCATCAAAGGGGAAACTCATAGAAACTTTTTCCTTACGTACTTGTACACACACATATAGCAAAATTTATGAAATACTACAAAGGTAAAGTTGTAAATAATGAAACATGATGTAAAACAAACCATAAATGCATGGATAACATAAATGGTATAGATACAGTAAAGTAAGTTGAATGGAAAATGTGAAAAAATAAACAACCAATAGAAAAGTGTCCAAACCTAACAAGAAAATTGTGAAACTAAAATTAATAAGGAAGACATGCTCCTAAGACCGTAGCCACGACCAACACATGTGGTCCAAGTTTCTGTATTTTTCAGCTCATCCAGAGTCGAAATATGACTTGTCTATATTCTGCATAAGGCACACTACATGCAGGAAAATACCATTCAGAGTTACGTGTAAACATACACAATAGAAATTCCTAAAAGGGTAGAAATAAGTGATACTAGGGGAAATGAAGTAAAAAATATGGAAAAATTTTTAGTGAAGGAGTGAAGCTCAAACTAAAAAGAGAGTGAAGTAATCTCATCCAAACATAAGGAGATAGGAACAGAAATAAGGTGAACTTCTCATAGAGTCATTGGAACCATTAGTAGGGGGTTGACTCATCGAACAATGATAATCTAGACATAGAATTCATGTGGAATAATCAGTGCACCATTTCCTCCCTGAGAAGGAGAGTAACCAAAACCCAAGGAGTGTATACTATAACAAGATGTATATATATATATGATTTATTAAAGGAACCCAAAAAATGGAGTAAGGGGATATCCATCTCAAATATTAGTCCTATAAAAGAGTCATAAATAGTTCTTGAATTACCCACCATCAATTCTCTACAACCTCATGTCTACCATGAACTGAAAGTCAAAGGGGATCGAACACCATAACTAGATACTATACATGTTTGGCAGGTCTATCTCACCACACAGTTTTAGGCTGAGTCATAAGGATGTGTCTCAATGGTGAAGATTTCCCTTTTACTTATGAGTCAAAGGATATGAAAAAACATATATCATCACTTATTCATTAGGGAACACCACTACCCTGCCTTGCTGAAGGGTGATATGCAAGAGGGTTATCCCTAAAGAGTTATAGGAGAATGCCATTGCCTAGCTCCGCGGAAGGGTGATACACTGGAGGGTATGCCCAAAAGGGTCATCAGTGGACTCCACTGGCCAACCCCATTGAAGGGTGGTATGTTGAAGGGTATTCCCTGAAGATTCACTAGTGAAATCCACAACCTATCCTCATTGATGTGTGATTTGATGGATTGTAAGACCTAAAGAATCATCAAGCATTTCTAGATGAGAATAATGTTTGGAGCACCTCTATTCTTAACACAGAAGCTGTAACTGAGGTCACCAATGCGTTCTACATGAAAAAACATGCATGACATACTCTTTATTTTCCCAAAACGGTTAACCGATGAAAAGGGTTATTTTCACTACAATATGATCGAATGAGTCAAATTGTGGCCCAAGTCATGACCCGAAACAATAATTTCTCAAACATATATAAAAAGATATGTTTCAAAGAGTGGTTCTCAATTCCATAGACAATGTGTCTACCAGATGACCATTTTAAATGTTTTGGGTGTTTTAATCCTTAGAAGAGAGTCATGGGGCTGATGGACTGACTCATGTTCAATCCATCTACCGTGGTGGTTGACTACCGAGGCTGACCATGGGAATCCGACCGTTCGTTTTATCCTGGGACGACCCACCCTGTTTAGACCCAACCCAATTTCTCGATCCATTCCATTGTGGATGGGCCCAGTTGGTTAGCCCAGCTCGGCCTGACCCACTATGGTTTACCAACCCATGGTAGCCCAAACCCCTCATCAATAGGGGCCTGAACCACTCCTGATGGTGGTCCGGCCCATGAGCCTATTGTTGGCCGCGGTCTTCATAGTGATGTTGCTTCCTGGGGCTACACCATATAACCACACCGATCCACCACCACTCCATACATCTCTTTTGAGAATCCTACTATCAAAATCCACCATTTTTCACCGCACTGGAGGCTCTTCGATGGTCTGTTATGAATACCACTGAACACACTCTGGTACCCAAATTACGTATCTATCAGAGGATAGATGGGCCACACAATGAGGGCTTCACAGTTCCAGTGTTGGATCATCGACCAATCAATATTTTTTACACCCAGAAGTAGATGGTGAATATTAGCAAATAACAAATGAAGAACGAAGTTTAATCACAGATCGATGGTCGTTTTCATGTGACTATCAATGATTTAACAAATTAATGATGAATGAATATTCAAAGAAATAAATATTCAAATGAGAAATTGAAATATAACTTGAAAAAAAGATAAATCCTACATTTAATTGGTCTTTATTCTTCGGCAACAGGCCCACTGCACTCCCACTTCAATTCTCTGAGGTTCTAGAAGAGATTTTTGGTCAATTCAATAAAGCACATTTGGGAGAGGAGAGAGAGTGTGTGATCATAGATCGATATAGAAGGGGTTAGGGATAACCCTAATCCAAAATCTATATTTTCATATTTATAAGAGATCTTCTATTCGTGGAATCTGAAATTACAACACCCCACCACTTTATGTCACTAATAAGAAAAACACCCCATTCTATCCTCAATAGCAGTCTTGGATTTCCTAACCGATTCCCTATTGGAATGTTATTTGATTCAGTTTCTGGGGTAAAATAATGATGTTTAATTATTTTAACTAAGATTTTCCCCTTGGTGGATTTTTCCAGAGAAATCATATGCCGAAAACATTTATGTCCCACCTAGGGTAAACACCGCACTTCGGACTCAACTATGGCCTTGGATGTCTGATCCGAGATACTGTTTAAGGGTTATCTCATTTACAACACATGAATAGTAAAAAGACACATAATATTTTTATAAAACTAATTCTGAGAACACCAGGACACGAAATTTCTAACCTTCTTAGCTCTCATCTTTAGATATGTTGAATTTTTTAAAAAATATTGAATTAATACAACTACATCTATAATGTATATTTTTTATAATATGGATAAAATTATTTCAAGAATAAAGGATGGGCTCGATTCCTTTATCATTTTCTTTTCATTTTTCTACTTTTTATTTTTTCCTTTTAATTTATACTCTTCTTCCATGGAATATAATGAATTCCCAATTAGTTCACTGCTTCCATGCATTAGCCGAGAGGAAAATATAGGGAGTTGAATAGAGAGGTAGTGTGAGGCACTGTCATAGATCTTGGGATATGCCAGTTCATTATGTGGTAGCTATAGAATGAGGATCAGATTGAAGTTTCAACGATGATTACCTCAGGGTAGGCCCTTTTAAATTTTCTTTACCCCAAATAATTGTTGTCTATTATTTTATGTTTTAATTACATTTTATTGTTTTTGGGGACAACTAAGGAGATATCTTGTTTTTTTGTGATAATTTTGAATTTGGGATGTTTTTAAGGTTTTTCCCAATAAGAAATCCAGATCACGTGATTTGTGGCGCGAAGAAAACATATAAAATGATATTCTTTATTTGGAAAGGTAATGTTTTTATGTAAATTTGGTGTAATTATAATCTATTACCTATAATTCTATATGGAAATGTATCCAATTACATGGTAATATCTGGTTTCTAGAACTTCATGTCATGTACTCGAAGTACTCACCATATAGTAGTTTATATACATATGTTTGGGTAAATTAGAAGAAAATCAAATTTAAGGTTACATGGTAATATATTTTTATTTGGATATACCCCATGATTTCCCTAATCTTGCAATAGTACAAGAAAAAACCCTTGGTTTTCTGTTCCCATGTTTAAGTATATGTCCAGGTGCACATTTGAGAGTGCATTCCATATACTCGAAAGTACACACATTTTACTTTTTCATTCAAGGGGTTTATTATTTTTCCCAAGAGTTATAACTAGACATAAGTGGATTTCATTATTTTTGTTTTTCCACATTGATCATAATTTTGGGATCCTTTTTCAATTTAGTGGCCATATGGATGGTGTATTTGACTGAGAGGGAGTTTGGTGAGAGGGTTTCTTTAATGTTAATCTTTAATAATCCTCTAATGGCTTTTTTTGTGGGTGGTGAGTATCTAGTGAGGGGTTTTTTTAAATTTTTAATCACCTTAAATGAGGATACCATGTGGGTTAATTTTATATTAATTGGATGTATCATATGAGGTGGGATTGTGTGTTTTCCTAGATGACATTTGTTAACGGGAAACATGAGGGTTTGTTTCAGTCGCCTGAGGACTGGGCGTGTTGGAGAGTTAGGATAGGTATGAAATTAAGGGATGTTAGGAATGGGTGGGTTCAATTTATTGGAGTTAGAGATAGGTCAATGTGACCTATTTTAGTAATACTTATATAGGCATATTGTGTCTTCAGGTTTCCCTACTGGGAATGTGATCTAAGGGTTATGATTTGGGTGGCTGATTGTAATTCATTTTAGTTGACTGTGATAAATGTTTGGTTTTTAACGGATCTCCTTTTAGTGTGTATTGACTGTGGTGAGGTATTTTAGACCTTGAAGGGTTCCCATTACTTTATTTGTCTTTTGTTTGGTTGGTTTTTGTTTCAGTAGTTTTGGTTGGTGGTTGTGGGTGTTAACCCACCCTGGTTATTGAGATCGTATCATAGATGCTTATGGATTTTCTAATTCCTAAATGTATGGCAGTAGATAAATTTGAGATATTATTATAAAAGGAATTGACCATATGATTTATTTTATTCCTATCCTATAATTTCTAGTTACCATTAAGTGGGTTTAGGGAGCTAATGGATAATCTAGATGACTATGACCACCTAGATCAACTGATCACCTAGCTTTGGGTTAGTGGACTGTAAAGACTGGTTATCTCTTAGGTCCATGCTTATGTGTTTAAGTAATAGTCCAGTAGTATATTATTGATGCGCTGATATATTCATTTAACTGATTTGTAGAAAAATAATTTTGGGACATTGTAAGATTCTCCCAAGTCTGACATGAGTTCCCACCTCTAATTAAACTCATACCATTAGATTTCACGATATGAGTACATTATATTCTCTATATTATATTCCTAAGATGGTTTAATAGGGTTTATTTATCATGTGTTTTATTTCAATGAACGTTTGAATCTGTTTATTAACCTATAAGAATAGACTAATGTTGTGTTTGGGAAGACACATTTAGTAATTCCAATAGTGTTGGATATAGTGCGGGTATATATACTTTGGGATATTTTCTATTACATAAGGTTCATAGTTTTCCATTATATATCCTTTTATGTTTTATTTTCATTCTTTTATTTATTTTTATTCGAGTAGTCCTCATTTGGCTAGGATAGTCATGAAAAATGTTTCTTGAACATGTAATGACAACAGATTCTATGTCGATCATTAAAGGATGACCTACTAATATTTATTTCTCACCCATGTTGTGAAATTTAGTGTATTTGAGGAAATTATATACTCTTTATGGATGATATTTGGATGATGGATCGTGTGAAGAACCCATGTTATATGAACGATAGGGTTTTATCTTATAGTGTATAAAGATTGTTCTTGAGAAGTTTTGATGATATGGAAATGAGGTATGTGGTTGGGTTGGGAGTAGTAGTCAAGCCCTGTGTATTTTGGTTCTTTACTTTTATATTTTTATGTGGTCGGTCTAGTAGGAGATCAGTGTCTGTATATTTTAGTTTATTTGAGTCTATGTGTTTCAATCTATTCAATATAATTTGTTTCAGTTAGTTAGTTATTTATTTATTCCCACTCTGATTATCATGGATGTGTAGGAGTTACATTTATTTATTATAGTATTTATATTTAATCTAGGAAAATATTCTCCACATTATATCCTTTATGTACCTCATCACTATTTAGTAGCCTCTGGCATAACGGGAGGTACCCTTGAGGCTATGTTGCAATATGAATCAGTTGACGGTTTAGGTCACCCCGAGATAGTTCTTTTCATTTATCATTTAGTTTTCTAATCAATACCATCTAAAAATATCCTATACTAAAGTATTCATAAATATTTTTAATCCTTTAGTTAAGAGAATTAGGCATGGATCCTTCATTTTAAAGGAAGAGATTTGGATAAGTAGTGATTCAAGAAATGTACTTTACGAGTTATTATTTATTAATTTTATTTGATTCATGAACTCTGCTCTTAATAAATATAATTATACACTATAATTATGAAATATTAAAATCTTATTTCTTTTAAAAAATTTATATTATCATAATATTACTCTATGTTCTTTCTCATATATTTGTTATAATGGTATAATTTTTTAATTGGTTTTATAGAATACAAGAACAATGATATAACATTTACCTCATGAATGATCACCATAACATTCAAATTGGTACTATAATGTAATAATTTTGAAATTATGATATTTTTTATAATTAGTGATTCTTAATATATATATTTTTATATATATGAATATTTTTGGGAATAATTCCCTCAAAGTATCATCTATGTATTTTTTTGGTGATCTGGTTTTTTGAATAATACAGAGGAATATGAATCTGTATGGTTGATGTTGCAGAAGCAGATATTTAAGGTCATTCATTTTCCTAGTGTTTGTCCAAATGTTGACCCTCAATATCGAGATCTTTTTATGAAAACCAAATGTTTTCCACAAATGAGTTGGTGGACAATAGTTCACTAGTTTCAATGTTAAGCTATCTGAACACAAATGAGGTAAACAAAATGGAAAAGTAAAATATAAAAAAGAATATTTTTTCCATAGTAGTGCTTTGTGGACCACAAATCACACTACGTGAACTGCATTGTGAAATTGGTTTGTGGGAGGCTCATAGTTTGTGGCAGAGTCATCATTTTTTGGAGGAGGGTCATTTTGGAAATATAGGTGGTGGTTTTAGTAGTCTTAATGGGTTCCCATTTTGGGAATACACTGACAGTCATAATAGATAAAGATGATTTGAAAACTGATGAGAATAGTTCGTGTTGATGGTTGTACCACATAAAAATTTTAGGTAATTCATATTATTGGTTTTTATGGATCTATTTGACTATAGAATGACCCATAATCAGATCATTAAGCATATATATTTTAATTAGGACATATCATCACTTTGATAATAATTTGGGGAGATCTGAAGTAGTTCATGAGGAAGAATTCTGTGAAAGAGAAGATTTTCATGGGGGATAAATTTTATGAAATATAAATTTTGTAAATACTGTTCCCAAAATTTTTTTATGGGGTTTGGTCACTTGAAAAGAAAAATCATCCATGAAGCATTAATTGTTCATGGAGTTATTATCTATTTGTAATGTAGAAGCGGTCTGTAAAGGAAATGTTGTCCACAAAGCACACACAAGTTGATGTATAAGGTAATTTAAGGAGGAAGCAAGATAGTTCTTGGTGAGTACACGGAAGATTTCAGGGGGACTAAAATAGTTCAATAATGAAATTTCTGCAAAATAAAAGTATGTGGAAACATGAGACTTTAACAGAGAATCTACCTGTAGTTGAGGATGGATTGAATTTTTTTAATGAAGGGAAACACATTTCCTTATGCTTTGTGTAGATCCTTTCCAGAGTAGTGAAAAATGGTTGAGGAAAAGAAGATCCTTTCCACATGTACCGAACCATCGTAAGAGAGTTCGGGGGTGACAAATAGAATATTATCGAGCAGACCCAGAACATTATAAAGGACCTAAGTGTGGGAATAGTATATATCTACCTCAAACCTTGTAATTTGGTAGTGAGAATTAGTGAAATTGGTACATTGGAACTATTCCTTTGTATTCTATTTAGATGTATCTCACTGTGGGAGATCCATGTTAAATGACCAATAATTTTTCATGATTTAATTTATGATCATAAAGTTCTACAATAAAGAGAAAGAATATTTTTTTAACAAAATAATAAGATATGAAGGGGGTTTGTTTTAATCTATCATACCCTTATTCACCCCCACATAGGGTATTTAACCTATATTAACTAACCATTGGTATTAGAGCTAATGTTTGAACATCATTTGTTCATTTCCAGTTGGTGAAATAGAAGATGTTAATCAAAAAGGGATTCCATTATTCGATTTAAAAAAATTTCAGATATAGATGAATTTAATTCAACACTTCTTTCAATTGATGGATATTGACGTATTTATAGCTGAAATACATGATATTTATAATAGTAAAATCATTAATATTTATCAGAAGTATAAAATGGGGAATTGGATGTTGATGCTTAAATAATGAATGAATTGTGGGGATCTTTATCCAATGAAATATATACAAATGTGATATCATGTAAGTAATCATGTGATATTTTGGAAATTCTTTTAAATATTTATTAGGTGACTCAAAATTGAGAGACGAAAAACTGAAATTCCTATAGAATAAGTATTAGAATATTAGAATTTATCCTAACAAATATGTTGGTGAATTATTTGGATGGGTGAATATTAATGAGGAATACACACACGGTCATAGATTAATTATTGAAGACATAAATATTGGAATGCATATCTTGAGAGAACTAATAAATCCATTTAAAATTAAAGTTTTTGTTTTGGAAGATAAATATTTGGAAGAGTTGATGTTGGATAGATTTGAAAATACTATAAGGGGAAGAATAATGAAGTGGCATTAAAAGACATGAAGAATCTCATTATTGAAGATAGTTAGGAGGAAGACAATATGGTTGATGTTATGTCATTTATCAGATCAAATCAGTAAAGTGGAATAGGAAAATTCAAAGGGAAGCATCCACTTACATGATATTGATGTGTAATGATAGGAAATATTGTAACTAATTGTCCAAAGAGGTTTCAAAATGATGATTAAGATAATGATGAAATTCATGAGAATAATTACTAATTTAATTTGAATAGTATAAGGAGTAAAAGAAGAAATTTAATCAAAATGAAGTGTATAAATTCAAAAGAAGATGATAGTTCAGAAGAATCAGTGGTATAATAACTAGAGGACAAGATGGATCATGATGAAAATGAAATGGGGGTAGTTTTTAGAAATGAAAAAACAATTGAAGACAGTGACAATGCTGTAGTAGAAGTTGAAGGAAGAGTCGATCATCAGGTCGAATAAGATGGCACACATGAAGAAATTGAAGTTTGGAGTGAAAATACAAATAAATATAATGGGGTGGTTAATAATTCCAAAATCTATATGCATCAAAATGAAGAATAAATGTCTGATCTAGTGGATGAAATTGATGGGCATAAATATTCAATTATAGAGATCTTAAAAAATATTGTTGAGTAAAAACACAAAACTGAATAGTAGAAAATATAGATCAATAGTTTCACTAATTTTGGAAATGATCAACTTCAATGTATTGAAGAACATGAAGAGTAAATTATAATTATATGAATGAAAGAAAAATATTATGAGAAAATCTTTATTCTACCAATGAAGAATACAAAGGCTATAAAAAAGTAAAATAAAATTTATATTTTTAGTGAAATTGAAAAATGAGTGCGAGGAAAGGAAAATGATTGATCAATATGATATAATTGGTATGGGGATTGATAAAAAATAGAAAAAATAAATGGTTTATGTTAATCCATGAGCTCCCATTTCAAGGATGAATATTGATTTTGGTACATATCAAAAAAAGAAGATTGAGAGAACTGAGGGGAGAATCAGAAGTGCAATATTGCCGCACAGAAATGGAACTTTCATGAGATGTATTTATTTTTGAATAATGGGATAATAAAAAAAATGTAAATTATATAGATAATATATACCAAAGGGAGCAAGAAAAAAATAGGTGTACACATATAACTCAATATTATAATATATCATTTTATTATCACTATTTTAGTTTTGGAGGATTTGATAACATATAAAGTTATTTATTATCAGCTTTTTGATAAATGTGCATAAGAACAATGAATTTAGTCATAATAAGAAATTCAATGCATCATCAAATGATTTGAAAATAAAAAATAGGTCTGTATAATTGAGATATAAAGCTAGTTTATCAAACATCGAGGAAGATGAAGACTATCAATCTATACATAGCTTGGACCTAAAAATATAGACAAAAAAGAAGATAGTTGGACATGAAGTGGTAGAAAAGATTAATTTTAAAGCATCAGATGGCATTGGAATATAGATCATTGACATTTCATGAACCAATAATATTATATGAAATATGTAAATGATAACAAGAATTAATTATGATAATTAATTTGTTTTGAGATTTTGTAATGATGAAGGAAGAAATATTATTGGATCATGCAAAACAAAGTTTGTAGCAACAGACATGAGACATGTAGATGCCCTGGTTGTTGAAGGTCTCAGTCACAACATACTATGTGTAATATAATTATGTGATTTAGGAAACTAAATAATATTTTCCATGGAATAATGAGTCATAATGGAGAAATATGGTTCATTTTTTTGTAGGGAAAGTGTATGAAAGGGAATCCCTACCTTATATGTGGAGAAGATGATAAGTTATTTCTTTATATGGAAGAAGAAGAAATGTTTTGTCATAAATAGCATGGTCACTTGGGCCAACCATTCTAGGAAGATATAGTAAAATGTAATGTAACTCAAGAGCTCCCTAAGTTATCACTTGAGTATACTTATACATTTGATTCTTTTCAAAAAGAGAAGATCATTAGAAATATATATAAGGTGATGGAGAAAACATCAAAACAAAATTCTTGAGTTGGTGCATATTTATGTGTGAAGATATATTTCACAAAGAGATATTTATGAGATCAGATATTATGTTCTATTAATGGATGGACTTAGAAAAATGTCATGAGTTTCAATCATAACCTAAAAATTACAAGTGTTCAGTTGAATAAAAACATATCAAAGGGATGTTGAAAAAATTCTTGGTCAGAGAATATTAAATATTTGAATAGATCATGGAACAGAATTCAAAAATATCCAAGTGGTAGATTATATTGATAAATATAGGATAAGGACCCATGTTATAGTAGTGTAAACTCTAGAAAAAATGGTGTTGTTGGGAGAAGAAAAACAATTATGAACAACATGGATAAAAAAAGGTCACTAAGAAACATCTTCCATGTAATTTTTTGAAATAAGCAATGATTCCATTAGTCTACACATAAAATAGAGCATTATAATTTTCAAAAGAAGAGAATAATAAATATGATCTATGTTATAGTAATAATCCTTTGATCAATTTCTTTAGAATCATAAGAGTTAAGTATTTCATTATCTATAAGGAGAAACATAATATGTTTTAATCCTATAGAGATGTAGGGATATTTATTGGATACTTAGAGAGAAAAAAATTATATATGTGGCCGATATGGGTAGTGGAAATCAATGAAAAAACTATAGCAGATAATGATTAGTATATTAAGTAAATACAATATAAGTATCCAGATGGTATTGATGAAGGGATTAGAAGATCAGGGGATGTTCTAGTTCCGGAGACTAATTTAGAAAAAGATTAAAATAATGAAAAGTATGACTATAAACTAGTATCTTCTCAAAGATTAATGTGAAGAACCTAAATTGATAGAAAAAACTTAATTGGTGATCAATCGGCGCTAGTGAATATAAGTAGTGTAAATATTCTAAAAAATGCAATGTTTTTATCACATTTAGAGCCTAAATGATTTAAAGAAGTATATGGGGATGAAAAATGGGTCCAGGTGATGAATTAATAGATGGAACAAATTGAGAAGAATCGAACATTGGAGATTTGTTTGAGGCCAATAAATAATAATTCTATTTAGACTAAATGGATCTTCCGCATCAAGATGAATGAAGATAGTTCAATTTTTTGAATAATAGAATGACTAGTGTGTAAACGGTAATCCTAGATTGAGGTTATTGATGTTTATGAAACATTTTTACCTGTTTTAAGGAATAAAACAATCAGATTATTCATAGCCATAGTAGTGATAATAATGTTAAAGGTATTCCAGATGGATGTCATGTCTACATTTATAAACAATGTTCTAGAAGAAGAATTTTATATTGTGAAGCTAGATGGTTTTATAATTCATGAAGATGAAAACGTAGTTTTATTAATGAGGAAGCAACTATTTTGGAAGGAATAATCACCGAGACCAGGGTATTTGAATCTTGATCAGTTTTTGTAGAAACATTGATTTCAAACTTATGGAGTTGATTGAGATCTATAGGTAAACAATGACAGTAATAAATGGGTTTTGGTGCTGATATATGGTGATGACATAATATTTGGTGGATCATACGAAGGAAAGTGTATATTGTTTGTATAAATCATGAAAAGTTAGTTCAATATGTTAATTATTAGTGAACTAATGTATTTTCCTTAGATTATTATTGAGAGAAAGAAAGAAAAAAAATTCATTTCTTAATATTAAAATTCCACGGAGGTGTTGAGATAATTTGGAATAGATATTTATAATAATATTATTACTCTAATGTATATTCAGATGAAAATATAATAAGATAATAAATTAAATGTAGTTAATATCACAAAATATGTCTAAATCATTGTAAGTCTATTGTGTTTGATGATGATAAGACCTGACAATGTTTTTCCCACATTCGAAGTGGTAAGCCACCAGAAAAATACAAAATAATTACTCTTAAGTTTAGTGAAAATAATACATTAGAATATCAATGAATAATGGATTTTTCATTTATGTACAAAAAAATCTTATAAAGTGTTATTTGGATATACAGATGCAGATTGTGCCAAATCAACAGATGATAGATTCTCAATTTCAAGTGGTTCATTCTATCTTGGTTGTTTTTTTAAATTTTGAATAATAAAGAAACAAGATTTCATTTCATTGAGTACCACATAACATGAATATATTGTGTCAACTAAAGGTTGTACACAATTCTTGTGGTTGAATCAGTAGCTTGATGAAAAGGGAGTTGAAGTGAAGTCTTTGATCAGAATCCATTTTAATTATTCAAGTGATATAAAAATCAAAAAAATATAGTCCATCACTCAAGGAAAAAGTAAATTCAAATAAATTATCATTTTATTAAAGAGAAGGAATAGTAAGGGCTTGTGATGTTGATGTATGTGCCTATAGAATTACAACTTGTGCTCATTATAAAAAATTCCCTACCCAAATAATAATTTGAAAGGCATCATTTGTCTTTAAATGTTCTGTCAACTACCCGGACCTAAAAATGTTTATATGTGGGAACCACTCTCCCTTAGGTATGGTTTGTTTTACCTAATGTGATGATCAATCTTCTTTAATTTATTGTAGACCTTAATGAAGTATCCTTAGGGTTCACTGATAATGTTTGAGAATTTGTTTCTATAAAAGGGGGAAAAATAACTGATCAATATAGTAGATAAGATGATAGGGGGAGCAGTGATATTGGGGGAGTAATAAATCTTATGATGAAAAATTTGATCGATCAATGTTTATATATCACGAAAGATGCGATTTGTGATGAAAGCAGATGAGAGTTTTTCGAATGAGGTGACTCATTGATGAACATTACATGCTACTCATGTTTCTCATGACATGTATAGATCATGTGTGTATAGAGTGTGTGTTGAGTAAATCTATGATTTCTATCTTAATTGGTAGAAGAAAATTTTGGTAGAAGACAAAATAATCAATAATGATGAATGAAATTGTGAAGATTTGTAATCAAATTTAAAGGGGTAGATTGTTGAGAAAAAATCAATCATGGATTCATATTTTTGTTTTTGGGGTGATTTTATTTGTTGACAAAGAAAGATGATAGTGAATCCACATGGTTTGTGTCATAGAATCAGATATTTAAGGTGGTACTATAATAATCTTAATATTTATTTCATATTTAGATAGGATTTATTACATAAACATACACTTAATATAACCCAGATGATTGAGAGGTCTAGTGTCTTTGGGGCTTAGAAAAATTATATGACAACTTTATACACAAAATACAACATCTTTATTGAAGGAATCTTTTACATGACCACACTATTCCTTCATAGTTAACATTGCATGGGGTAACCTAAGGACATATATAAGAAAAGGGTGATCTATAAATTCCATTAAGGTAGTAAACAAGTCATAACATAAAGAATAAAATACATGTTTGGAAATAGATATATAAATGGGGAAAATGAAAAATAGGAACATAAAGGCTTGATATTGAATGATCATCATATCATGGAGATGTGAAAACAACTTAAAACACTAAATCACTAACATAAGGGGATCTGGTAAAAACCTATCCCAACATGATGGAAAAAATTCAAATAAAGGAATCAGGTAAAGCCTATAACAAAGTTATGTATCATGATACTAAACATTACCCATTTAGTTGGAGCGCTATATAATTCTAAGCACACCTGTCACTTTTATTTTATTCTCAAGATTAAGTGTGCCACATAGATCATAAAAAAATTCTATTCATTCATAATTATAATTGATTCCACTATCATGGTGTGTGTAATAAATACATTTAATTCCACAATAAAATGGTTCATGTGAATAAAAGTGAGCACCCTTTATTGGTAATGGGTACAATATTCACTACACAATGGTTTTGGAATGGAAATTTACAGTTCAATTTTGGCAGCCTAATGGGGTGACATAAAAATTAATAAAAATGGTTTATGAGAGATAAATTTATATGTAATAATATATACATGAAGTGGATAGTATGGGAATTATATAAATACCTGACCTGACAAAAATAATTTGGAAAGAGAAGGTGTAAAATAATATTGAAACTGGAAGAATGACAAGAAATGTAATAACTCTTATGAAATTTCAGCATGGTAATGGGTGTAAATGGGAGGGATTAATGATGAGAAAGAGGTACCTAATGATAAAATCATAATAAGTTAAGTATGGGGATGTGTGAAAACATAATACATAATTTTTAATTGAAAAATAAAATGGTATACCAAAATAAGGAAACATGGACAAAAATGGGAAATGAAGGAACCCTTACAAGGATGTGTGATCCTAAATGCTTGGGAGAGGCTTTAGGAGAGCTTCATGGAATATTTTGAAAACTCAAGGGAGTGGAGATCATATAGAGGATTATCTTAAAAGTGTTTTGGTGAAGAGGAATGGGTGAATGGGATGGTTTATATAGGAAAGGATGTGGAATTATTTAATATTACACAATCTTATGTATTGGAATCTATATAATTAAATATTCAAAACTACAAACCTTACCATGATTTTAAACATGGTTTTTTCCTAATATTATTGGAAAAATAATTTTATAAGGCCCTGGGAAGAATATATTATAATATTATCAATTTTTATGTGGAGGTGTGTCACAATCTAAAATAAATGAATTTAAATAATAAATATGTTATGCATTTTGAAGGATTCACTATGGAATTATAAAATAAGTAATATAACTATAAAATCACATTATTTTAATGTTAAAACATATATTTGGTTGAGTATAACTTTTTTGGTATTTATTACATCCCTAATTTGTCATTATGATGTCACAGAACACAGTATATATTTATATATTATTCAATTTTTACCCAAAAATCCAACTGTGTCAAAAAATTTGGAAAAAATCACCATTGAATAAATTCTACATCCTGATTCCAAAAATAATATTCAATTTATCTAAATAATTTTCTACATATTTTAATTTTCATTTTTAAAATGAGAATCGACATTTATTGAAAATTGGCAGGTTTTGATAAAAAAAGTTTTTAAACCATAATAAAATTTACATTTGAATCCATACGAATATATATACTAATTTATTATTAATAAAATCAATATAATAATAATATTTTATTAAAATATTTATTATTTTAAAAAATTGATTAATTCCTTAAAATAAATTCCTCAAAAATAAACAATCTATTTTATTGTATGTAAATATAACTATTATTAAACCATTTTCCTAATCATTTACAGATAAAGAACTGATATAATAATCATTTATAATAATTTTTTTATAATATTATAGTTTAATATAATAATGTATGTATTTCTCAAAAGTACCATTTTCTCCTAAAAATTAAATTATCAAATTCATCATTTTTTAAGAAAGACTATTCCAATGAAGAAATTAGTGGAATAATCCTTTATTTATCGAAATGGATTACACAATAAGTAACTAATACCTAGAAACATAACACCTTTTTGAAACCACATAATACCTAAGGGTAAGGTGTGTGATTGCGATAGACTCTTGGGGATGCTCAGATAACATTGCCCATGTGGTAATCTCTATTAACTTGAACGTCTTCCGTAGGTGATTCTGTTGAAGCATATAATGTCGAATCTTAGCTTGTTATTTTTCAAGAGTGAATCACAGTGATTCTACATCCTTCTCGAGCTCTGAAAAACGAGCATCAAACAACCTGAGTCTACTAGATGAGGACATCACCACCTTTTTCTGTGTTAAAAGTATTTTTTAAAACTCTTTATTTATACTAGTCCTGATAACATTTTTCAAGGATTTTATTATCAAAGATAAGGATACATAATTTTCATTTAAATCCAATTGGATATAATAAAAAGAAAGGATTTCATGTATTCTCTATATCCATAATAAATTTAAAATAAAGGGAATTTAATTCATAAATGATCCAGTCATTATAACCTTCCCCCTTTAAGAAATTTCACACATGATGTTTCCTTTTCCCAAATAAAATATATAATGGTAACTCTACCTCATCACTTCCTCTGGTTTCCATTTTTCTTTTTCAAATTTGTGCATTCTCTACAACACATTGTCTAGGGGCATTATATTATTTCATAGATCTTTTTCACTATGATCTATGATCATCACCAAATTCTCATAATAGGGAAGTTCAGTCTATAATTAAACCACCTATGGATTGAGTACATGAGATGGGTAAGTTATGTACTTCCTCATGAATGATAAATAGAATACACCACATACATTAGATAGGTTTGGAATGCGTTCTAGTCGATATGCCACCACTATGATGTAGTAATAGATCTCAAAAGGGTTGATGTATCATGGAATATGTCTTCCATTCTCCCCAAATCTCATAATTCTCTTGGATAGAGATATTTGGAGGAAAACCATATCTCCAAAATCAAAAATCAAGGTATCGTCGATGGTTGTAAGCATACTAATTTTGCCGAATCGGAGCATCCTTTTTGTCCTATTTGATGGTCTTAGCCTTACCTATATTTTATTCAAGAATTTATATACATAAAATTATTCACTCCCTAACATCATTTCATCATATCGGTGTTCTACACCTATTCCCATAATGTGTTTCCTATGGAGGCCTTTGGATGCTTGATTTAAAATTGTTATTATAAGATAAATCAACCAGATATAGATTTTGATCTTATTCTCCATTGATGTCTATTGAACATTATCTCAACATGTCCACAAGTGTTTGGATTTTATACTCAGATTTCCCATCGATTTTAGGATGATAAGCCATACTGAAGTTTAGTTTATTATTTAGAGCATGTTGGAGACTGTTCCAGAATATAGTGGTGAATCATGGATCTTCATCGAAAACATTCTATAGTGGTATGCCATGAAGCCTTACCACTTCTCTGTTGTTTATCCATGATAGTTAAAGCAATGAGGAATCTACTCGAATTTCATTGAAGTGTGAAGTAATTGTATGAAAATCCACCAAAACCAACATAGCATTGTTTTCTTTGAATGTTTCAGAAGTCTGGTCACAAAGTCCATGGTGATGATCTCCCATTTCCATGTTGGTACGAGTAATGGTTGCATCATCACCTAATACTTATGCCTCTTAGTCTCCACATTCTAACATACCAAGCACATTTATTTATATTCGGTGATATCTTTTTCATGTTATCCCCCCAATAATTCTCATGGGTATTTGAATACATCTTTGTGCTTCTTGAGAGAATGTAGAAATTCAAACTATGTGTATCATCCAAAAGTTATTTCATTACCTATAGTTTTTGGGGAAAACATAGTCTTAACCAAAATATAACAATTCCTTATCTATGAACATTATAATCTGAGTATTTTCTTTTTCTTATAGTTTCTACTTTATTCTGATCTCTCACATCATTTTTAGGATCCTTTAACCTTTCCAAAAGACACAATTGAGTAATCATTTGTGAAAGGATTGATGATGTCCCCTTATTAATGATTCCCATTTCCATTTTCATAAAATATAATAAGATTGGAACCTTTTAAATTATCATTAATGATAGAATAGTTGGGTCCATTTCAGTTAGAGAATCACCCACCTTGTTCTCTTTCCCAGGGTTGAAATGGATTGACCGGTTGTAATCCTTGATGAGATCTAACCATATTGGTTTGATCATGTTCGACTATTTTTGTAAGAATATAAATTTTTGACTTTTGTGATTTATATATATTTCATAATTTTCCCTAAAGAGATAATTCCACCATATTTTCAATGAAAATATTATAGATTACAACTGTATATAATGTGTGGGTTAGTTTTTCTCATTAATTTTAAACTGCCTTGAGGCATAGGTGATGACTTTGTCATTCTGCATTAACACACATCCCATAACCTTCTTCGAATAATCATTTTAGTTTACGAAAATATACTCACTTTTGGGTAGTGTGAGAACAGAGGAAGTGATGAGCCTCTTATCGAACTCGTTTAATAATTCTTCACATTCCTCATTTGAAGAAAACTAGACTCCCTTTCGAGTTGTCTTTGTAAGAGGGTTTTATAATCGTGAGAAATTTCTCACAAATCGGTGATAATATCTAGTTAACCCTAGGTTTCTATGGATATCCATCATATATGATGGACTCATCCATCCCTAAATTGCTTTTGTTTTGGAATTATCCACAGATATTCCATTTCTTGTGATGATATTTCCCAAGAATGAGACTTCCTTCAACCAGAACTCACACATGATGTACTTTTCATAGAGTTTCTCATTTCACAAGGTCTCTAGTAAATTTCTCATATTATCCTCATGCTCATCATTGGTTTTTGAGTACATTAGAATATCATAAATAGATACTACCACAAATATATCATGGTGATCTCTATATATTATATTCATCAAGCCCATTATGATTTCTGGATAATTAGATGGTCTGGAAGGAATTACTGTGAATTTATTATGCCCACACCTTGTTTGAAAATAAGTCTTGTGTATATCCTCATTCTTCACCCTTACCTCTTAATATCTCGACAAAAAATCCACTATGTATAAGTATTGTGTTCCATATATCTGATCGAAGAAGTCATCAATTCATGGAAAATGATACTTGTTATTTTTCTTGATTTCAGTGAAATCATGATAATCAATGAAAAGGTGCATTGAACTTTCCTTCAATGTGATGAAGAGGACTATTGTACCCCATAGTGAAGCACCTGGGAATATATTCCCTTTATCAAGATTCTCCTGTAGTTGTTTTTCACACGTGATTATCTACAACGGCCATTCTATATGGAGTTTGGATACTAGCTATTCCCTAGGTATAATATCAATCAATAATTAAACATCACTTATAGGAAGAAGATTAGGAAATTCCTCTTGAAACACATCCATGAATTCCATCACAATATGAAGGTATTCTGAGATGGTTCCTTCCTTAGAATAAATCATCTATGAAAGAGACATTATCTCGTTGGGATGTAATATCCACGCCTGAGATTATGGTGTTAAATTATATTCATTCTCATCTATGAACTTGTATAGAATCAGGGTTTTATTCACCATTTAGAGAGTGATTTACCTCTCATAACAATTAATATTGGAACTATATAGAGAAATACAATCCCTGAAAATAATTGCATCAAATTAAACCAAGGTAAGTATGATGAGGTTCACTAGGAAGTTCAATCCACAAATTATGATTGGGGAGGATTTATATTCATGGGATTCAATAATTCTTTCATCATCCATTTTCACCAACATCCCCACTTCCATTACTTGTGGTGATGTTTGGATTGTTCTCCTAAATATTTGGGATATAAAAGAGTGCATAGAACCATAATAAAAAAGTATGTACGGTCTACTTGAATGAATAAATAGCTTACCTATCACCACATCATTGTCTAGATTCACTTTGGAATTAGTGATTGAAAAATATCACCTTTTCTACCGTGGTGTTTGTTGGTTGCCTCTGAAAACCCTTAGCTAAGAGAACTCGTCCTCAAAGGCCCTTGGTTCTTTGCAATTACATATATAAAAATTTCATTGAGGATTGATTAGAACATTCATTTTCACTATTTTAGTAGTGGGGTTTTCTTACCGACAATCACTATCTAGGTTCTCATCCTTCCCTCACCTAAAGAATTTCTTCGTCCCATTCAGATAATTTTTATGTTCCTTTTTTCACACATTTGAAAAGGGGGATGCTGGAATTTCTTATCACCATTGGATTTATCCATAAGACAACAAAGATTAATGACCACATTCCTCTTCTTATCACCATTATTCCACTATGATTCTCAAATATCTACTTCGACATTGACTACACATCAAATAATATTCTCATAGATGTCAATGTTACGGATTGCCAGTGCTTTTTAAAGGATAGGGTTTATCCCTCCAAGGAATTGTTTAACCCTGAATTCAGGCATAATGAGAAAACCAATAGCATATCCTGAATTTTTGGTGATGTTTTCCTTGTATGCCACAACAATTTCATCATCCTTTTTCTTGAGCTCAAGAAACTATCTTTCCATCATAAGATGAAGGGTGAAAGGGAAATATTTATTGAAAGACATTTTCCAAATATCATTTCTTCCCATAGCCTCAATATCTTCTTTAGCCTTTGTATGTTTGATCAATTTCTTCCACTGATCTTCTTAACCCTCTATAAAATAATCATATATAAGAACCATCTCTTCTTCAAAACATTGAACGATTGAGAATATCTTTTCAATGGAGCAGATCTATTGTTTGAAAATTAAAAGATCAGATGATCCATTGAAATTAAGAGGCCTTTTACTCATGAATAACTCAAATAAAACTAGATCGTTCTTGGGGTGGGGGGGGGGGTGGACATTCCCCTTGACCATAATTTATATTAAAAAAATTAGTTAACTAAGAGAGTATTATTAAAAAAAATCGATTCTTTCTCCCATCATATTTGAAATCTCATTAGAATAATCATCACATTGATATTTACCTCAGTTGTTAGTCCTAGTCCTCCTATTACTTTCCATTGGATAGATGGAAATAAAAATTATGGGTAATTTTATTGAACTATTAATCATAGAATGTGTAATCAAATGAATAAAGGGATAACTTATAAATTAAATTTATTTCTTTAAATTATAAATTTCTAGGCTTCAATCTAGGTTATCAATGATATATTTATTAAAATATATTATTATAGAATTTTTTTCTTCCCCCCTTAATTATGGTTCATACTATACTTATGAATTTACCAAAACATATCCCTTGGGGGTGTTGAACCATGATTGCTACAAGGGACGTATTCGTACACCCGTTTCTATTCTAATCTATCTAAAAGTGTTGTTTTATAGATTTACCGCTAGATACATCAATGTGAGAGCCAACTCTATTTATTTGTATCTAGGCAAGGATTTACTTTCATGATTAACCACTTACTATATAATCAAAACAATACAGGGATGTTTTTTATACTTATTCTTATCCCTATGTCATTTACATTGGTTTTCTAATCCCAACCCAAAAAATAAGAAAACCTATCATTTGATACCAAGTATAACACCCCATATCATTATTTCATATTTAAACATGATATATTAATTACATATAATTTCACATAATAAAACCCATAAGATCAAGAGTTATAATATCTTTGGGGCTTAGGAAAATTACATAACAACTTAAGAAATAAAATACAACATCTTTATTAATAAATTCCTTTTCAAGGCCACAAAATTTCTCTGTAAATAACATTGCATGGGATAAACTGAGGACATACATAAGAAAAGGGTGATATATAAAGGAGGGTAAGGGAGTAAACAAGGAATAAAATGAAGAATATAACACATTTTAGGAAATATACATATCAATGTATCATAAAATAATCATTAACATAATTTTCCTGATATAGCATGATCATCATTACTTCGGAATGTGGCGACACCATAAAACACTACATCATTAACATAAAGGAATCATGTAAGACCATATCCAAAAATTATGGAAAAAATTATTATATTGAAACCAGGTAAACCCCTTTCCCAACATGATGTATAAATATACTAAAAATTACCCAATTCATTAGAAACTACATAATTCTAGGTGCACCCATCACTTACATTGAATTCTAATTCTTATTTGTGCCACATAGATCATACAAAAAAATATTCATTAATTATCATAATTTATTCCATGATAAAGGGGTGTGAAATATATACAAGTAATTTATAAATAAATAGGTATATTTTTTAAAAAAATGAACACATTTGATGCATAATAGGAATGGTATTCACTACACTATGGTTTTTGAATGGGAATTCGCATTGCAATTTCAACAGCCCAACGACGTGACATAAAAATTAATAAAAATTGTTTATGAGAGAAAAAAGTATATATATTAGAATATTTAAATGAAATGTATATTAAGGGGGTCATATAAATACATGTTCCAATACGAGGAATTTCGAAATTGGAGCGTAACATAATAAATAAACATGAAGAAAGAAGAGAAATGGAATAACTCTAACAAAATGTTGGCATGGTAACAAATGTACATGGGAGGGATTAATGAGAGATAAAGAGTTCTCTAATCATAAATAAATAATAATTTATGTATCAGGGAGGTTTGGATATATACCCAATCATTTTTAATTGAATAATTAAAGGGTATAACAATATACGGAAACCTGGATAAAAAATAAAAAGGAAGGAACCCTTAGTAGGATGTGTGATCCCAAAGGTTTGGAAGAGGTTTAATGGGAGCATGTGGGAGCATTACGAGGAATCTAGGGAATATTGATAAGATTTTGGATGAGAGAAAAAACGTTTTAGTGAATATTAATTGCTGATTTTGTGGGTTTATATTGGGAAAGAGGTGGAATTATTTAAGATTTCACAAATATAGGTTTTGAAATCTATATTATTTAATATTCAAAACCACAAATATTACCATCAGTTTTTCCTAGGGATTCTTCAAAATTGGTGTGAATAGTAATATTTTATAAGTCCATGGGCCGACAATATTAAAATATAAGCCTTTCTTAGGCGGAGGAGAGTAACATTATTAAATTAATGAACATAAAATCATAAAATATGTTATACATTTTGGGGGATTCAGTAAGGCATTTTAAAATATGTAAAATAAATATAAAACCACATTATAATAAATTTAAGACATATAACTGGTCTAATATCCCTTTTATGGTTTTATTATATTACTATTTGGGCATATGATGTCATAAAACATACAATATATTGATATATTATTTAATTTTTACCCAAAAAATGGACTATCACCAAAAATTATGAAAAATTAACTTATGGATTACATAGAAATTTTGATTCCAAAAATAATAATCATTTTTTATAAATACTTTTCTATATATTTTAATTTTAACTTTTAAAATGAGAGCACACAGTTATTGAAAATTGAAGGGTTTTGACAAAAAAGCTTTTTAAAACATAATAAAAATTACCTTTGACTTCATAAAAAATATAGAATAATTTATTATTAATAAAATTAATTTGATAATAATATTTTATAAAAATATTAATTATTTCAAAAATTCATTAATTCAATAAAATAATTTCTTTAAAAATACCCTTTCTATTTTATCATATAAAAATATATCTTTTATCAAACTGATTATCTAATAAATTAAGGATAAGGAACTGATATAGTCATCAATTGAAGGAATTATTTTTATAATATTATAGTTTAAAATAACAATTTATATATTTCTCGAGAGTAAATTTTTTACTCGAAAAATGAATTTATCAAATTCATCAATTTTTAATAATGTTTATTCCCATGAAGGAATTGATGGAATAAAACATATATTTATTTAAATGGATTATACAAAAAGTAATTAATAGCTTGTTACATAACCATTTAAAACATTTGTATAAGACCTAAGGGTATAGTGTCTGATGATGACATACTCTTGGGGCGGCTCAGATAAAATCTCATAGGTAGTAATCACTATTAACAAGAACTTCTCCCATAGGTGATTCCGTTCAATCATAACACATTGATGTTCAGCTTGGGGTTGGTCAAGAGAGAAGCCTAGTGATGCTAGCTCTTTCCTGATATTTGAAAAATAAGCTTTTTATATCCCAAGTCTACTAAATGAAGACATCACCTCTTTTTTCCGTGATGAAATGAATTTTTAAACTTATATTTATACTAGTCTTCAGATTACTATTCAACAACAATATTATCAACAGTAATGATACTTAATGGTCATATTAATAAAATTGGAAATAAAAAGAAGAAGGATTACATGTGATTTATATATCCATAAGTGATTTAAAAGAAATGTAATTTTATTCAAAAATGATTAGGTCGTTACAGGAACAGTTTCCCATTGTTTTGTAGATTTTATGGTCTCAATATGGAGTGTTTTGTTTAAGGAATATGAAGGTTTATATATAAGAGTTCAATATCTACAGTAAAACTAACTGAAATCACATTTCATAGAATTCAATGGTGGTTCTCATAATGAAAAATAAAAATCAAGAAAGTATGTGTTTTCATATTGGTGTTTTATGTGGGTTGCAAAGCACACTATGTGAATTGCATTGTGAAATTAGTTTATGGGGATTGTAGTTCGAAGGAGGATCTTTGTGGGAGGATTATCATTTGTATGAGCCTAATCTTTTTCATAATGGAGTTAAATATTTAAGTATCCAAATAGGGTTTTATTATGTGGAAGAAATCGACCACCACCAATGATAAGGGCACCATGTGGACCACATAGCACAGTTCACAGTGAAGGATTTACTACATTGATGTTTCCATTAATTTATATTTCAGGGTTTTAAGGGTTTTTTCCCCAATATATAGACCCCTAGTCAGATCATTGTGTAGATATAATTTCATTATAATCGATCATCGCTGTAGAAGAACTCGGGGATATCTGAATTAGTTCACGGTGATGAATTATGTAAATGAGAGGAGTTTTGTTGGGGAAAAATTCCATGAAAGAGAAAGTTTGTGAAGACTGTTCATGGAATGTGTTTATATAGTTCAATATTTTTCAAAAAAAATGAGTCGTGAAGAATCATTTGTTCTTGAGGGAATCAACCATCCACAAATTAGAGGCAATACATGAAAGAATGTTTGATCAATAAATAGTCATGCTATGTAGTGAAATTTAGTTTACAGAGGATGAAGGAAAATTTGAAGTGAGTATAGGGATGTTTTTGGACAGAATAAAATAGTTATCTAAATGATATTTATGAAAACTAATAGTACAAATAAAAGTGTGACTTCAATAGAGAATATACATATAGTTGAGGATGCATTCCTTATTGATAGTGAAGGGACATAAATGTCCATAATCTATGCGCGGATCCTTTCTAGAGTATTGAGCAAAGGAGGTCGAAGAATGTGATCCATTAAACTAGTAGCGAGAAATTGAATGATTGTTAGGGATTGGCCCATGGGAAAGTAGTGGGATGACCCTAAACATTGTAAAGGTAGTGGGCATGGGCATAGAAGTGATCTAGTATGATCCTTCTAATTTGACAGAGATCTATATTGGATTTGGTACATCGACACATTACCATTGTATTCTCATTGGATGTATCCCGGTGACGATGAACCCATTAAAATCATTATGCATCATTCTTGTTTTCATTTCTATTAATACATTTCTATGGGAAATATATAGAAGTGTTTTTAAACCTTTATGAAATATCTTAAAGGGATGTTGTTTTAATTTATCATTTTTATATACCCCCTCTAAGGGTATTTATTCATGTTGAACTATCAAATATTCATTAATAGAATGCAATTTTTTTAATGAATAAAAATTCAATAGACACATTAATTTGTTTATTTGTGAAATATCACTATATATATTAGAAAATAATATTTCACATTAGAAATATAGATGACAAAACTATATAAAATAAATTTCTATTCTATAGGTTATGAACATATGAGAATGGTTCATTGATTGAAAGTTTTATACTAAAGATGGTACAAACCAAATTATATTGTTACCACATGAATATTAATTTCAACAAATAATTATTAATAACAAAAAAATTATTTAAAAAAATAATTCAATCTAGGAAAATAAAAATAAATATTTTTATTATATATATGAATAATAAATCTAAATTTATTAACAATTATTTTATTTCCATTCTGACCGACTAAGATTCTATGGCTTATGGTTTTTATTTATATTTATAATAACTGAATCATGTGTCATATTATGCACCTATATTCATTTATATGATGTATATACTCTCCTCTAGAAATATTTTTGCCTAACAATATTTTTTATTAATAATATTTAAATATAAATTTTAGGTTTTCTCCATCTGTTTCATTTCAAATAATCATTACCAATGTAATAAGGGTTTTTGTTTACTAAATCGTTTCCCATCGAGTCTTGAAATTTAATAATTGAATTCATTATTCTATTATTTAATAATCTTTTATTTTTATATTTCATATTTTTTTTTCTTCTTCTATCCTTGGAAAATAAATTTGAATACCATAATCCCCTATTTTGATGGATTTTTTATTTTATACATTTACACCATTATCAATAATAAGTTCCATTCTCAATATTATGTTTTTCTTCTCTATGTTAATATTAATTACTACCATAAATTGTATCTTTTATTATGTTCAAATATAGATATGTATTTTTATATATAATAATAAACCATCACTTTATATATTTACCAAGGGAAATTTTCTAACTCTTTAATTTATTTTGGTTATATATAAATTTATGTGAAAATATGAAAAATGAATTTTTCAAATTTTTATATTTGAAATCTTCTAATCCTTATTTCATTACTAGTTACTTTGTCTTTTTGTGAAACTGTTAAAAATGATTTATGAAAAATAATTTTGGTGTTTGACTTACACTTCCTCCAATATCTATAGTGTGTCTATTTCTAATGGATTTTACTTTCAGAAACATCACTATGAATTTCTTTATGATATTATTATTTAAGTAAATAATATTTTCTTTTGATAAACATATTATTTTCCTGTTTAACTTAATGGGATTATATTTCAAAATATCATATAATACACTTCAGTTCTAGAGGATTTCATGATATGATGTATGATCTGTTTCATTTACTACACATATATATGATTTAAAATTATATGATGTGTGGGTTTGATATTTCCTTATAATATAATTATTAACGAATTATATCTCACAATACTCAAATGTTGTGCATGGACATGACTTTGGTTAGCTATATTTAAATTTTTTTTCGATATAAATGTCAATATATATATTCAGAATGTTTTTCATGGACATGATATTAGTTAAATATGCTAGCACATTTACGAAGACCAAGAATATGGATAGCTATGTTAAAAAATTTGTTTATGGAAATAATTGTAAATTTTTTTGTTTAGAATTTTGAGAATGTGAAAAAATGTAGTTAGATATTTTCAAAAAATTATCATAGTATATGATTACATTTATGAGTAAAAGAACATTTTTTATAGAAGTTATTATAGATATTTATGTTTGGTAAACCGAGAATCCCTTATAAGATTAATAAAATTTTTTATGAATATTTAAAACATCTCATGGTAATTTAAACCATTTTACTATAATGGTTTGATGACATTAGAGACTAGATAAAAAACATATTTATGGGTGGATCTTCAATATATACCATATTGTTATTTTTTTAATTGTAAACTTCTTTGACATTCTATAGTTAAAAACATTCTTCATACCCCTGGGAAATGAATCATAGGAACATTATTTCAAATTATCTTCAAGGGTAAAAATGGGTGATTTTATGTTATGTACATAAGTGAACATAAGATAAGCTAATGGGGTTGAGAATATAATAAACACAAATGAGATCATATCGAACTAATCATAAACCACAAAAAATTACATTTTAAATAATGATTTTTCTTAATACGAGACATGGGTCCTAATTGTAGACATCATCAATAATAAATAAGCTTCCAACATAAATTTGTGGCATAAAAATTGGCACACAAAATCATTTCATTGGTCATGGTTTACTTATAGCATTATCGTAGTGGATAGAGTCCCATAGTTGATTACTTTCCACCTTATTCCCTTAAACACAGAAATCATAATTCATGGCTACACTACTGGAAATTCAACACAGTGTATTTCTGGTATAACTAGTGGTTTTCATTCTAGGGACTGGACCAACCTCCCATGAACCATTTGGAATTGGTATAATCATCAATTTACCCTCCTAAGATTAGTTCAACCTCCCATATACCCTTTGGCTTCAGAGAATATCCCATGTAACATTTTTTGGAAATGAGATCTGAAACATTTTCTAATATATTGTAATGCTCTAATTAACTCATAAATCATATAAATATAAACCATTTATTTATACTCTAGTAGAATATATAGGTATTCATCATTTGGTCCAAGATTAATTAACCAAGTGAGAATAAAACCGGACACATGAAACAACAGTAAAAAATAATTATCATAATCTTGTAAGAGGAAATAATATTATGGAACCACATTATGACATAATCGGTGAAGTATATCAATATTGACCTGATATTAACATAATCAAAAAATAAATTTATAAAATCATTAAAAACATTATTTTGAATTCAAAAAAAAATTATCCTTTTCTTTTATTAACTTTTAAAAATTAAAAATAACCATAAATTGGGTATATGAATTTCTTATAAAAATCATTTTATCTTTATAATGAATTATGATAAAAAAATAATATTTATTATTTTGGAAAAATATGGTGAATAATTAAATTTTATGTATGTTATTTTCTTATCTGTTAAAATGTAAAAAAGTGAGTCTTTTGGAAAATGATTCAAAGATTCATTTTTTATATTTTTTTAAACAATCTCAAGCATAGTGTAATATATTATTTGTAAATTATTTAATATTTAATAAAAAAATTAACAAAATATTTGTAAATAACATGAATATTGAATATAAATATTCTTTTCTAAAAAATAGATTCTATTTTATATTTTAAAAAATGAATCCTTTTAGCCTATTTTTGTAATAATGAGAGAAAAATGTAAAAAATACATGAAAACTATTAAAACAAATAGTATATAACAAGATATATTTGGTTTAATATATAATAAATATATAATTTAACAATATTTAAATTGAAACACAAACAATCCTGATAAAATATGAGATTGTAACATAAACCGTTTTCTCAAGTACTATCATAATTTATGTGAATGAAAACCTAAAATACAATTAATTTATAATTATTATAACTCCATTTATGATCCATAATATTACACATATAACTATATATATTTCCCTTATAATTTCAATAAAACATTTATTAATAATTTCTCATTGAAATCATTATTATAGCGTCAACTATTCTGTTTTCCAAATATGTTTTAGTTTTGAGATTCATTTCCTTAAACTTTAGAAATGGTTTCATAATATCTATATTTCTAATAATTCTAAAAATATCATATTTTCCCCTTATATAAACTTATATAACCATAAATGTAAGGTAGTGATGAAATATGAACTATATCACTTCATATTGATGATTGTCTACACTTACACATGAGTGATATGTCATTATTCAATAGATTAAAAGGCAGTAATTTGGGTAATATTTTTTCCTTCAAATATCATAAATAATTTTTAAATATCGAATATAGTAATTAATTTCATCTAGGTATCCATCCTTGAGAGGTGGTGATGAAATATGAAATAGATCTCTTCATTGAGATGATAAATCATTCAGAAAATGAAAAATTGTTTCATTTATCATTTGAGGGGAATAAGGTAAATATGGTCATAAAATTATCCAAAAAATATTTATTTTTTTTACAAATTTCATAATATTATTACGTTTCATGATGAACTAAAGGAGGTTAAAGAAGAATACCATATGAATATTTTTGGTCAGAACACACACCTTTTTCATGGAAAATTTCCTTTAAAAACACCTTAAGCTTTCTTGAATGAGACTTTTGGGGAAAAAATCCCTATTATGTGGGGAGGTAATTTTGGAATGTATCTGGTTTAAGACTGGTTTTTTAGGGTTCTCAATTGGTTCATATATGTGGGAATATGAGATGCCCTTTTATTAGAGAGGGTAGTGGCACCCTTATAAATATTAGGAAAATAAAAATAAAATAAAATCACTCTCATGGGAAAGTGGTTCCAAAAATTAAACATATTAAATAAATATTTTAAGAGGATAATACACAAAAATCCAATTAAATTACTTATGTGGTTTATTTATATCATTATCTTTTTCCCTTTATTTTAACTCTTTGTCCCATTTTTACTATAGTGACATACCCTTTACCTAGGAAACATATATTTACAAAAAAAGCTAAAGTTAAATTATTAAAAAAAAAATATTATTAAAAGTATATAATATATTATTTAATTTTTAGTTGACTAATTCATGTAAAAATTAATTTTAATATCTGCGCATAAAATATTTTGGAACAATTTTTAGATAAAATTTATTTTGTGTATATAAAAGACTTTATTATAATTCTTTTCATTAGGAATACCATTAGTTTAAAGTTCATTTATTTTATTAAAAATGTTATTTAATATTTTTATTTAAATCATTCATCAATAGTTATTTATTTACATTTATGACATAAACAAACATTTCTTGTAGAAAAACCATTTTGTTATAAAATATCTCTTCTTTTAAGTCAAATTTGTTTTATATTTATTTATCAAAACATGATAATCAACGCATGAGTGATTAATAATTTTCATAAATGTGTTGAAAAAATATTTTTATAATACTTTATACTAAAAAATAAATTAGATTCACTTTTTAATATAACATATACAATAAAAACAAAGTTTTTATTTAAATTTTCTTTTCATAGACAAGAATTACTAGACTGACATTAAATATCATTTAAAAACTATTTCAGGTGTTCCATTAATTAGTTTTTTAGAAGAATTTTATTAATTGAAATTATCTATAAATTAATATCTTTATATTTATATTTCTAATAATTCATTATTCACATAGGATTTGTGTTTTTTGGCTAACATGCTATTGGATAAATTTAATTAATTATTGATTTATTTATTATAAAATATCTAGGTGTTACATTCTACCCCTGGTATAATAATTTAACTTAAAAAATTAAATTTCACAATAGTAATTAAATGACTATAATTCTTCCATAATACATCTTTGGGTTCCCACACATCTTCTTCAACTTTATTGTTTCACAAAAAAAACATTGAAATGTTTAGTAGTCTTGTTTTGAAATACTCTATATTTTCAATCCAGAAAATATATGTGTTTTTATTCAAAAAATAATTATGTTCTGGTATTATGACTTCTAGGTTTATTACAGGTGAAGGATCTATTATGCACTTACTCATACGATATACATAGAACACATCCTAAAATTGGGATTTGTTCAGCGGATGTCACAGACAACAAGATATATGTGTGATACAATAAAGAATGTCATAGGGTGAGATATACTTAGGTGTCAGCCAACCTATCCCTTCTAATCTCATAACCTTATTACAAGGAGATAATATTAAGAATAATTTGTCACTCACGTTGAATTATAAATATCACTAATGAATTTTAGTAAAATTTTATGTTGAGACAGAGTTTTATCAATGTGATATTGAATAGTTGTAACAACATCATCCATTTCCTTAGAAACTTTAGGTATAAATATCTTTCATTCTCCAACTTCATCTGATAATTTTCAAATCAATAAATTCATTCCATATTAGAATTAATAACTAAATATCTGAAATATAAAGTAAAATCTATTCTTTAAAAAATTTAATGAGATTATGGTGTGTATCTGAACACTCATTAATTTCTATAAAGAATACTCTCGACATATAATATAGGGTTTAAATATTTATCTTACATTGAAAATCTATACAAGGTTTATATTTAGTGATAAAAAAATTCATCATATTCATTAATTTATCAATATATTAAAAATATATCAAGGTAAACGTAAGATATTTATTAGACATGACTGAAAGTAGTACAGAATGAAGCCATACCACATGATTAATGGATATCATAAAAAGTTTTTAATATGTGAAATCTTCCCAAACAAAAATGAATTGTGATAATATCATAAATATATCACCCAAAACATAAAATTATATATTATTTTATATATATTGGGGAGTCCTATGAAGAAATACATGGTGATATTTTCCTATTTCCATATAGGTATCAGAAATGGTTTTATCATCCTCTTTGAACCTAATATTGTTCTTCTACTTTCTGACATACCAGGATCCAGGACAGAAAGACCACAATATCCAACTACATTCTCTACCATCAAAAAATTCATTTGATATCTTTGTACATATTTTTACACATTATATGGGTAATGAATGATGAGATATGTGAATCATCTAATAACTCTATTTTAAATTTTTGTATTAATTGGCCACATAATTGGTTATTGAACCCAATCATTCCACCACTATCATAGTTGAACAACAATACACTCATTACATTATTTAATAGTTATAAATATTTCTTATGTTCACCTTTAATCATTAAATAAATGGATCATTGAACATTCAGTTGAGAAAGAGAGGATTTATCTTTTTTTCAATGATTTATTAATTTATCCTACGGAAATACATATATAAAATATCTCTTTAAAAACCAATCATGGAAAATATCTAATTTTCCTTTAAACATAGAGAATCACCCACATTGTTTTCTTCCCAAGGGAGTAATTTATTGAGTAGCCATAATATTTAATTAAATCAAACCATATCTTTTTCACATATTCAAATAATTATATGTGGATTTATAATTCATTATTTTATGATTGGTATATATATCAAACATTTCACTAAAAATAAAATTCATACATATCTTTAATGATAATATTACAGCCATAATATAAAAATCATCAATAGGGTAATTATTGTCTAGAAACTACAATTAGAATGAGGCATACACACCCACCCTGTAATTAAATATGAGAATGTATCGCAGTCCCTTCATTGATTAATCATTATAGACCAAAAACCCTTTTCCAGTATAGGATTGTATGATAAATGGTTCACTAACCATCCTTATCTCCTTTTCCTTAAACATCATACCACATTCATCAATCCAAATGAAATGGATTCCCTTTATTATAAACTTGGTTAGTGGATTTGATAGATATGAGAAACTTCAAAAAAATAATCAATAGTATCCATAGAATATATAAAACTATGAATCCCAATAATCATGGTTTTTCTGATAATATATTAGATAACGTCCTTCTTTTAAGAATACACTAACATTCCCATTATTTTATTTACACGACCTTAGAGTTATAATTTCTATAAAAAGAATTAATAGTCAACAAATTCATAAAACAACTTATTATTTCTCAATATCTTTAATAGAATTAGGTAATTGCATTTATTTTATTAATTAATTTTTCATTAATGATTAGTAAAATTAATAAATATTCCCACAAATAAAATTAGGTCATTAATTTAAGACATTATTAATTAGATCCCAGAGGATAGAGGGTGAATTAATAAGTAAAAATGATATAAATTATAATTTGTAGTGTCCAAACCTTATATCAAATGTTATCTTGTGTATATACTTCCTTTTAACCCTTAACATATGATTTTTAGATCTATGAATAATGTTGGAAGAGTATTATTCTCTTCATTATTGATCAAACAAGTCATTAATATTGGGTATATGATATATGTTCTTGATATTCATCTAGTAATGTTTTCAATAATCAACGTAGAGATGCATGAATGATTTTTCTTCTTAACTAACATTATAATTTCACCCCATGGAAAATTACTTGGATTAATTAATTCCTCATCCAGATAGTTCTGGTATTTTCTACTTGAATTCAAGCTACTCAATCTATTCCATTCTATAAGGATTCATTGAAATAATCATAGATATATATATATATATATATATTATTTCTATTGAAAACTAAATCCCAATATTTATGGTATTATTATGAAAATATTCTAAAAACATATGTATATTACTGAACCATAATAATATCTTTAATTATGTGTTTCTCCCTATCCATTTGAGATAAATACAAAAAATAATATGTATAAGACCTTTGTAATGGTCTTAATATACATTAGATTTTAATTTTAATTATCACATAGATAGATGATCATAAGATTATTCAGAATTTCAAATGAGACTTCTCTTTATAATCAATTGATATTGGATCTTTGTAGATAGATCTCATCCATAACCATAATCACATCAAATTCAATTATAATATGAATGATAAGACATATTGGAATAATATTCCCGTAAACTTCTATGAGTGATTATCTATATACTTGAGAAGAAATCATCATATTATTATATTTTTTCATCAATAATTCATCTTATACTCACTGTTTTGGGGATGAGAGGTTATTATAATGTTATTAAGATAAAAATGTGCCGTTAGTGACTAAATAAAGTAATATATTTTCATTTATAGAGTGAATGAAAAGTATTCCTTTCACCACTTCATTATTGTAAAACAATTTTTAGTTGTGTTGTCATGATCTTTACCTTAATATAATTGTGTATGTGGTTATTAATGTTGATTGAAAATATTAACCCTCATATTTTCTTAATAGTAGGTATAATGTCAATACTCAATTTAATAGAATCATTTGAGTGAGGGTGGTGAGTTCAGTTGATATTTAACTCTATTTATTTCATTGAATGACCTCTTCATATCCATTCGATATTAAATTTCTCTATAGGTTTATTTTTCACAAATTAAGCATTTACCAGTCCCCATAATATAAATTCTACCACGATTCTTTCTTAAATGTTTTAATTAATTATGGTTAATTTTCATTCATGGAATAGTTTTTTTATTATAATACCAAAGATACTCCATAATTGTCTTAGTATTCCTAAAACCCCAAGATTAGTAAGATTCTATAGTATCTATTTTTACCTTTAGATTACATCATATGAATTTTTCATTATTATCAATTTTTCTTACGGAATATTATTTTTAGAGTCTTTATTATAAAACACTAAAGAATAGATTCATTTATCTTCCCTGGTTGATGAGGAATCCATTACTGTATCATTCATGTATGTTTAAATTTTCCACAAGTCTAAATATTTATCCATCATCCTTCAAATTTATTTTGAGGAATTATATTTATATTTTTGTTCTAATAGACCAGGAAATGTAATAAATGTGAAAAAGCCTATTAAACTCCTACTATTAAATAAATTTATTTTCTTAATCTTTCCTCATATTCTTACTAAGAATACTCCAATTCTCTACTTAACTTTGGAAATGATAAATAACCCAGAAAAAATTTTCATGCACATCTTATTAGGGAGAATAATATATCATTTTAGTTGTATTTATCCATTGCATGATAAATAGGGAACTATATAATTCCATAATTGAAGGTTTATTTTTCCATATGTATAACTCAATGGTATTTTTTCATCAAATTCATTATTGGAAGCTCTGGGTGATTCATGGATTGACATATTTACATAACAATATAAACTTGGTTTTTTATTCTAGACGCCATTTTGTTTTGTTTCTCATTATAAAAGTCATTAAATTTCACTTCACATTCATTGATAACCTGATTCTTTATAGTTTTAACTATTGAATAAAATTGAAAAATACCAACACAATCATCATGATTTGTTATCCAATTTGGAAATCATATAATAATAAAAATCATTCTTATGATATAAAAAACTAGGAAATATTGTTATAATTGTATGACTCATTAGTTACATCTTATATAATGATGTTTTATCATATGTTATCTTAGATATTATTATCTCATTTCTAATAACATTATAAAAACAAAAAGAAACTATACATCTATATAAATTCAGTCGACCTAGGAGTTAATATAAAAAATATTAAACCATTTTTTATGAATATTCAACAAATCATAGGATATTAAAAAAAAAATCTATATAACTATTCTCTTAGGGGAATTGATATATAAATCATCTCATTTTATTAATGACCTCAAATATATCAAACAAATTTCTCATCAAATTGTATATTTAATAGTACTTCCCATCTTAAAAGATATCTTTATAACTTATGGAAATGAAATATTAAAACGATAGATCAAATAACAAGTAATTGTAAATATAGTATATTTCAATCCATGATCATAAGTTATAACATGATATGTTTATGTGTGTGACACTGTGATCAAAATATACACAATCATAACCAAGAAATGATAAATACTAAAAACCGAGTCATGGTTTATGTATTTTTCATAATAATAGACCTACTTCATAAGTGTGTGGAATGACCAATAACCATTCATAATTCATGAGATAATATAATTACAATAATTAATATGTCTTTGACATAACATTTATTCATAAACATAAGCATATAAAATCCATTCCTTAGTCACAAATGACTACCAAGACTATCATAGGAGGTAGATTCTCATTGTTTATTGGGTAAAATATTGATTCCTATAAAAATATAAATCATGTGAATAGGATACTCACAATAAAATTAATCACATAATTGAATTAGCCTAGCTACTTATGTACCTTCTTAGGCTTTGGCCAACTACATTTATATCCTATTGGGATTAAGGTAATCAATCCTATACTGTCTAGGCATAGGCGAAACTATCGTGTACCATTAGGATTAATAATATCACTCTTACACACTTTTTTTCATGACATATAAAACATCATCCAATGCATTAGAGATCCCTAACCGACCCAAATATCTAATTATATCAATACATTTATATATATGGAACATTAATTTTTGAATATTCATCATTACAGTATAGTTTAATTAACCCATAAAAATGGGATGTATAAGACATCAGAAAAGAATAATAATTATAATTTATTTAAATAAAATAAGTGAATGGTATCATAAAATCATATTCACAATGAATCATATTAATTTTTCTTAGTATGATTTTAAAAAAATAAGAAAAAAATTCTCTGATAGTAAATATTAAATTGTAAATATTTATTAAATAACTGAAATATTTTTATAATTTAAATTTTTTTTGAAATTATAAATAAATCCTGATAATAAATAACATACATTGTGATGGAAACATTTTCTAAAGTCATAAACATTAATAATATTCTATTTTTTAGTTTTGTAAACATCCAAATGTGTTTCAAATTTAAAAAAATTGACAATATTATAATTTAATCATTCATGAAGAATATAAAATATATTGAAAAAAATAAATTTAAAAAAAATAAATGAATATAGCAACATTTATTAAACTATTTTGAAGAACTTGGATATTAAAGAGAAAGAAACTCAGCAAAAAGCAGAGAAACATGGTTAGCATTTCATAAAAACATCCTTATTTATTTTTTGTGAACTAAATAGAGAAAAATGATATTGATAATTTAAAAAGTAATTAATAACTAGAGGATATAAAATTATAGAGGGTTTAAGATATATTGAACATATAATTTTCTATAACAGAAATTGGAATAAAAACCATCCCATGAAATAGTGATATTATAGCTTAAATTATTACATTAAGTCTAAAATTTATTTATATGCACTCTAACCTCCTTTACAATAAAAATTTATTTATAATTAATCAATAATAGAACTTCAATCATAAAAATATTACTATATATCATGATTTTATAATTTAAAATCGCTATTTATTAACAAATCTCAATTAAAACCTATATTTTGGTGTCAATAGTTCTTTTTTTCACACATTTTACAATTCATTGATTTTGGTCCTTTCACATTTGTCAAGTTCTAATCATATATATAATTTCAATAATTTATTAAATAGGATATTTATTTATTGTAAAAAAATTTATAACTATCCATGTTTGGGAACTATATCAATGAATCTCACCACCTCATTGAGACGATAGCCCATACATATAGGCGAGTGAAATTTTCATTTATCAATAAATTTAAAAAATGTAATAAAAATAAGAAATTATACATGAAAAAAAATTGTTTTATATATTCTATATATATTCATTAAATCCATCTATATAAACATCCTTGATTGCTAGTTATTTGAAATGAGACTTGTCGCTACATTGATATGGTAGTTCATACTTATGCAAGGGATTCCCTTTCATTTCTCATTAATTAAAGAGAATAAATGAAATGGTTTTATAATTATTTATTAAAAAAAATTTAAACTTATTTATCTCATTATTTTGGGATGGTTATTTACAATTTGGAGGTGTTTTAAAAACACAGAAACTTGATTATGGTCGGTAAGAACATATAAATAGTCCTTATATAATTTTATCAGAAAAATCGTATAATACTTGTTGAATGGGACTTTTAAGAATCCCAAAATATATGGTACATAAGTAGGTGATTTTATATAGTATTTTTATAGAACACGGTTAAATTAAGGCACTAATTATATAATGATAAGTGATAAGTGTTGGTTCCATTTTATATGTAAGGGGATTGAAACTCTTGTAAGTATTAAGAACATTAAAATAAAATAAAGTCAATCTAATTAGAATATGGAATCAAGAAATAAAATATATGAATATGAGGTGATATATGCATAAATGAACTTATCCAATGAAATAAAAAATAATTATTAGTGATACTTGGAAGCATATCCAGTTAATTTACTAAATTTACACCATTTTATGACTACTATTATGAAGAATATTTACCAAGGTATCATATTTTTATGAAAAAAATGAAATATAAAATAAAAAAATTCGAATTTGTGATTAAAATTTTTGAATGAATATTATATGGTTTATTTTTATTTTTCCTTTGAAATAAACTATAATAACTACGTAAAAAATACAGAGATACAAACTATTAGAAAAATTACACTTTTAAAAATCAAAATGAATTTATTCTCATTCCATTCCAAGTAAAAACCAATAGATTAATGTCAATTTATTTTATTCAACATATAATCTATTATTTTAAATAAAATTATTCATTTATAGGGCCTAATATAAGTTATTCACATTAAAACAGATTTTGTAACACCCCGACCCAGTTACCCAGATTTAGTGCATTATTTTAATACATTTTCATGATTGCAAGGAATCATGTCCCAAAGGGCCAATCAGTTTAGCAGTGTAGGAAAATAGATTACATACATGAATGTTGCATTAAGTTATAAAATAAACAACAACAACAACATTGTCTCCATTGACCACATTCATATCCATAAGACTATCCATGCAGGCCGGTGATACTATACTTCTTCACATATTGGAAAAACGAAAACATAGAAAGGGGTGAGTTTAGATTCTTAGTAAGAATAAAATTATAGAGAAAACATTCATAAATAAGCATAAACATTTAAGGAAATGTATATGTCACGACCCGACCCTATCCGGGCTCGAGCCGCAACTACCCCAAGCTCGCCTCCATAGGCCAGGGGCTGGCGACCAGCGCCTAAGGCACAATAACTCGGGGAGGCCTTCGCCTAAGTACCTATACGCACACACACAAAAAACTCAATGCAACAGTGCAGATTAAAAGTAAAGACAAGAAAAGTAAAGGGAAACTGCTATATATAAACCACAATGTGCATTGAACTCTAAAAGTACAAAGTACAACCTGAAGGTAACTGAAAAAGAAAAGGGGAAAAACACGCCCCCAAATAGAAAAGGTGCCAAAACCCGGCAACAGGTAAACAAAAGAAAAACAGCCGGAAGGGGTCCCCCATCTGAGACCTCGCCACGACCACCGCACACGGTCCAAGATCCTGAACTCCTAAGCTCCACTGAAGTCACGACCAACCTGTCTGTTGCCTGCAAGGGCACACCAAGTGCGGGCAAAGCCCAAGCAGGGGTGAGTATAAAAATACTCAGTAGGATACCCCGAATGCTCGAGGGAGTAACAAAGGAGGTACCGAAGGGTGAGAAGTAGAGCGAACAGGGAGTAGAAAAGAAATACAACAGAGAGTGCAGTAAAGAGTCCATCTCAACCGAACAAGAGAAAGGAGGTAGACTCATCCAGACACAAGGATCTAGAAACGTTGAGAAGATGAACTTCTCGTCGAGTCTTCGCTACCTATGCAGGATAGTAGACTCGTCCAACCATGAGAATCTTGACATGGAAAGCACGTGGCATACCATGCTCGTCTTCGCCTCTCCAGGAAGGAGAGTAACCAAACCCAAATAGTGGGTTCTGGAACATGGTATATACATGTCCATATGCTCAAACAATAAGCCCGAAGAACGTCGTAAGGGGATCTTCGTCCCGTAGCTCAGCCCAAGAAAAGAGTCCCCAACAGTCCCAGAAGAAACTTCATCGATACCCAACATCCTGCACGTCTACCCTGAACCACAAGCCAAGGGGCTCAATCACCACACCATGACATTATCCCCTTTGGGCGGCACTGACTCGCCCGCACGGTTTTAAATCGCGTCGCAAGAACACGTCTCGGTGGGGAAAGTACCCCTCGTAATTGAGAGTTCTGGGGGAACGTCAAACCACAACTCATCACTGCCCTGCAGTCGATAGGTCTCCTCAAGTCAATCCGTCACAACACTAACCCGTAACCAGGGGTCCCGCTCTGGTAATCACGGAGGAAAGCCACATGCTAGCCTAGTCGAGAGGGATGAGTCTGGAATGTCAACTAGGTGTCCCACTGCCCAGCCCTGCTAGAGGGTAATTAGTAACCAGATATCGGGTGACCCACTGCCCAGCCCCGCTGGAGGGTAAACCCTAATACATCATCAGGCGACCCGCTGCCCAGCCCCACTAGAGGGTAAACCATAACACATCATTCGGCGACCCACTACACAGCCCCGCTGGAGGGTAAACCATAACACATCATCCGGCGACCCACTGCCCAGCCCCGCTGGAGGGTAGACCTGGAATAATTCGACATGCGACCCACTGCCCAGCCTTTCTGGAGGGTAGACCTGGAACTAGACGACGGGCGACCCACTGCCCAGCCCTGCTGGAGGGTAGACCCTAAGAAGTCATTGGGTGACCCACTGCCCAGTCTCTGCTTGAGGGTAGACCCTAAGTGCGTCGGGTGACCCACTGCCCAGCCCCGCTGGAGGGTAGACCCTAAGAGCGTCGGGTGACCCACTGCCCGGTCTCCGCTGGAGGGTAGACCATAAAAACCGATGAGTAACCCACTGCCCAGCCCCGCTGGAGGGTAAAACTCCGAACTAGTCTGGTCATATCCACTGGAGGGTACAACACTGGCCAACCAAACAAGGAGTGGGTATCGCGCATCCACCCAACTCTAGCACAACTCACCCCGAGGGGTTCGGTGCCTGTTCCATCACGAGGTGCCACTAGCACCTCTACTAGCCGATCCATCGAGAACGAAACCAGGGGGAGACCAGTCAACCCTACTGGTCAAACAAACGAGCACAAAGGGACCCTCTACGTCGTGAGAGGTCCAAGTACGCAAAGCAGAAGACAACACGCATGTGGGTCCCACACGACGTGTGGCCCCAAGTCAACCCCAACAAAGTGCATGAACGTCTCAGGTACGAACCACAAGTACCTCCAAGCGCTCTCGTATACTCCCAGAGTATATACCACGTCTCCAGCCCAAGGGCTATCGTGCACACAACACCCAACGTCAAAGCGAAGGCGTGACGTAACAACTCCACCTCAAAGGCCCAGGCACGACCAACCACGTCACCTCAAGCATTTACATCTGTCACATGGTAGTGCACGTGATCACTCGCCAAAGGTCCGCTACAAGAAAAGTAGGGCGAACCACCACTAGAGCACCTTTCATGCTTCCACATTTAACAAGATCGCGCAAGAGGCTCCATATAGACAAACAGATAACACCGTTGTAATCCTTGCGAAAAAACACGCGAGTTAGACTACTCACTCGCCCGAAATGGTCAACAGGTGAAAAAGGTACTATTCACTGTGACCAAACCGTGTGGGGCCCACCCCAAGATCCTGAAATTGAACCAACGGATCACGCCACTGTGATACCCTCGGAAAAACACATGGGATTGAGCACTCAATCGTCCAAAACGGACACCCGGTGAAAAGGTCACTATTCACCGTAGCCGGGTTGGGTGGGACCCACACCACGTCCCTGAAAAAGGTCGGGCGAACTGCACCATCGCAATGCTCTCGAAAAAGCACGTCAAATTGACTACTTACTTGCATGGAACAGGTATCCGGAGAAGAAGATGTATTCTAGCGCATCGTACACGAGCGGTGCCACGTGGGACCTGCATCCCGGTCCCGAAACTCAATGAACGGATCGCACCGTTGTGATCCTCTCGAAAAAGCACACAAGATGGACTACTCACTTGTCCAAAACAGTCACCCGGTGATAATGATGGAAAATCACCGTCGACGCCCAAACGAACCTCATGGGTCCCGCACCATTGTGCCGAATTAGGGTGGGCGGATTGCACCATTGCAATCCCCTCGTAAAAACACCCAACAACTACTTCTCGCATGCCCCGAACGGACGTCCGATGAAAAAGTCATAAAACGCTGCACGCAGCTCAAGAGACGGGTCATGGGGCCCACGCCTCAACTTCGGCCTCAACACCCGGAACTGCCCTAGTAACCTTTGCCCTTGCGCCAGGGTACCAACGCAACTGACGACACTCAAAGCGGACGTCGCATGCGTCCGCGCCGCTCAAAACAAGATTCTGGGAAAAACGCTCGTCCACTTAAAGATGCGTCACGCCTCCGAGGCCACTCGTTTCGGGAATTAAAAATTTCCGAAACCATCTCAAAACGTTCCCCACGATGCAAGGTCCGCGCAGCCACTGACAGCGCGCAAAACGGACGCCCTTAACGAACGTTACGGGCGTCGGAAATTCAAAGAGGTGGGGGGGGGGGGGGGGCACATCCTAGGCCCGGACCGGCCCGGTCCGGCCGGTCCGCCCTCAGCCCGCCCGCGGCCCGGCCGCGGGCCCGGTTTAGTCCGCCGCGGCCAGCTGGCCGCGGCCAGATCCCTCAACCGACCATTAAGGCCATTCTCCTTTCCCCAGCAGCGACCCGCGAGTTGCGGGTCGCGGTCGCGCCGCACGCGGGGTCGCGCACCCCTCGGTTCCCCCCCCCCCTCTGTCCTACGCCGACGCCGCCCGACCGACTGCTGCCTGGCAAAGCCGGCCCGCCGTCGCCCTCGCACACCCAGTCGCCACAAGCCGCCGCCCGGCTCGCCGCGCCGCCGCCTGGCATGGCCGGCCGCCGCACCTACCCGCCGGAACGCCCCACATCTCCTCCGCAAACCCACAATCTTCGGCGAATGATTGCGGGTTCCTCCGAACTCCAAAACCAAATCCGAAAGAAGTGTCAGAAAGAGAATAAAATACACTTCGCATTCATGGGATTTGTTTGATAAATCAACAGAGATTTGATACATAAATTCGGGCTCAAATTAGGTAGGGGAACAGAAAAATGCAAACGACAAAACCCTACCTCGTGGGCGTCGCCCGGAGCTTCGCCGAGATCCACCGGCACCACCGCACCCCTCCAGAGTCACCTTTCCGGAGCTCGCCTTGCCAGAGCTGCCTTGCTGGAGGTGAAGGAGGGGGAGGAGGGTTTGATGAAGTAGAATAAGAAGAAGAAGAAGGGGGGGTGTTTAAGTACAAATCACTTAAACGCCCGCCCGACAGCCCCGAACCTGAAATCCCGACAGGGTCAGGATTTAGCCTCCCTAGGCTAAAAACCACGCTCTGAGCGCAACGGCGATATCGAAATTTTATTCCGAGACCCCGTTCAAAAGTTACTAGACTTAGCGCCTAATCCCGCTAAATTATGAAAACGCCCCTGGTGCCATTTTTCACAGACGGGCCACGCCCGCAAAACTTACACCCCTCCTAGGGTAAAAAACACGCTCTGAACTCAACGATGCCCTAGATTTTCCAATCCGAGCCACTGTTTAAATGATACCCACATTTCAACATTAAACGAATTAACAGATTAATTAATTAATCCGTTTAACGTTCCAGAAGCGGGAGAGGGGTCCAAACATCCCGTGCCGACAAGTTTTATGTAGTTCCTAGGGTAAACACCCCATTCCGGACCCATCCGTACACTCGGTTCTCGGATCTGGAACTCTGTTTAGGAGCTATCCAATTTATTTAGCGTTTCCAGTGTGGACGCACCGAAAATTTAATTTTGGCCGCTCCGGGGCTCGGAATCGCACACCGTCTGAAGGCGCTGCCCTGGAATATCATCAAGAATATTCCAAAGTCTCTCTCCACAAAAACCGGGTTCTTACAGTATAAGACTAAAACAAGAGACTTTTAATCATAATCTTAAGCATAATATGGAAAATATAAAATCAGATTACATCATTTATTTATTCACATTGATATTCTACTAGTAAAATAATCACATGCAATATCAATAACCACTTTCATAATGATGGAATACATAATTCCATACTTTATAAAAACATTGTAAAGGCCTTGTGCCAAGACTAAAAATAAGATTTTGTTAAGGCCTTATGCCAAGACACAAGTTTGCCTTATGAGACCTAACGTAGCATCGAGGAGCTATAGCGGGATCCCACCACCACTTACTATGTCCAATAAATTCCTCATATGAAATGGTTTAAACATAAAATAAACATTCTTATTAAATCTAGAATATGAAATGTCAATACTTTATCCAAAAACCATGAATGGTGTAAAAACAACACATCTGCATTTAAACATATCACAAAAACATCAATACAATATGAAAGATTTATATCATAATAAATCAACTTCAAAAATATTTAAAATCAATCAATGGATGTTGACATAGATGAAAATGACTTGTAAAATTATTTGAGAGAAACATCAATTTTTCATGAAAACATTTAAAAGTAACACAATTTAAAAAGGATTACATTTAAATACTTTTTTGAATAAATGAGAATAATTTAGAAGAATAAGTGTTTAAAACGTTTGAAATTTTGTTTTAATAAAATAGTATCTTAAAAAGAATCCCTTTTAAAAAACTTTTATGAAATATGGACATGGATAATAAATATTTCCCAGTAAAAACATACCCATAAACAATCTCGAATAATAATGGGATTGAGGAATTAACCCTTACCATGAACTTTACTTTGGTCAACGGTACATTTAACCTCCGGTATAATGACCATAGTATGTTATTAAATTATACCAGATCCATATTAATATTTTTTATATCATACATGATTAATTTATGACATTATACTACCCATTTAAAAATGATTTCCATGTTAAATTAACATTTTGGGTAATAATATTTTTCATTATTGTACGTGTTTTAACTTGTTATTATTGATCGTATCATTTTGATCATGATTTAAATAATCTATAATATAAAATATGTTTTATATATAAAATATATTTCGAATATAAATATTAATAATATAGTGATATATTAAATGGGAGGCACCAATTATGGAGATGGTAGGCCGTACGTACGCATAAACGTTGTTTCCATTTTAATATCATATTGAACAGAAGTAAGTGAATAAGATTTATATAAGTACATAAATAAGTATATATATATATATATATCTTAATTAGTATTATTATTTCATATTATACATTCATGTTAATAATATATATTTTTATAATCACCATTGAACGGTGAACGTGGTAATGAATCTCATCGGGTTGTGGAGACTGTTATCCATACGTATCCACGAGTCAAAATATCATTATATTAATGGTGAAATCCTATGTAATTGGATGGTATAACATATATAAAGAATAATTAACATGTTATATTAATTATTTACATCAGTTATACTAATTATTATACACATCAAATTAATTAAGTGTTTGGATAACAAACTACACCCCGACGTGGAGATGGTAAGGTGTGCGTATGCACATTTTGTGACTTTGTCATTCATAGGATGGATAGAATAACAAATAAGGTTTTAACATATTTATAATATCATCAAATTATTTAAGAGGTAATGGAGTTATTATTTTGGTAGGGAAACAACAATGAAAGGGGAAGTGGAAGAAGAAAATAACTTGAAAGAGGGTGGTGAAATTATTACCTCTTCTTTGGGTGTTTCCTTTTGAGTAGATCAAAAGGGCATCATAGATTGGATTTAAGATCAAATTAAGGACTCTACGATGATGTGAGGGAAGTTGGGAGGATATTTGGGCAGGGTTTTTCCGATCCAAATTGCTTTGGAGGTGTGATTTTGATAGAAGGGGAAGTTCTCTTTTATAAGAGGGGTGAGGGTCACTTTAGAAAATGATTAAAATATTAATTTATTATTCAATCATTTTAGGTTTATAATGCCTCCAAATAAATTTATATCGACCCTTAGGTGGTTATGGGTCCAAATCCTATCAACCAATAGGTTTTAGATAAGTTAAGTTACCTTTTTAACCTCATCTTTTAGGTTTAATGCTTAATTAAAAAATTAATCTTTTACTACGTCTTCTTTTATTCTTACACTATATGGTTAATAAACATACTATAAACTTTTAGGAGAACCTCAAGTGGTTAATTAATGACATATATAATATTATCTAAGCCCTTTGGCCAAACAATATATTTGTAGGAATATTATATCAACCAATAATATAGTATTTTTTTTAAAACATAATTTAGGTCAAATTTGACACTATTTGGTATTTGGCTTTTTGTGAAAGTAAATAAATATTACCTAGAAAAAAATACATTAAATCAGTACTAAAATTTCATATTAACCTAGAAAATTCATTGATGAAATAAAAACTTTAAATTATTTTTATTTTAATATTTACATTACAACTTATTTTATTCTTTCATTAATAAGGTAATTACTGCATCATCCTTGTGTCATAAATAAATTTAATTAATTAATATCTACAATTTTTAAATAAAATATCATTATCTAGTAAATATTTTTGTACATATAGTGAGTATTTATTGTCAAAAGGATGACTTGTATATTCCCATTTAAAAATAATATTACTAAAAGATATATGTTTATGTCATTTTTGTCTTTACATTAAATTAATTAACATAATGTGCCATTATCACTCTCAAATGGCTCCATGGGGTCCCCAAATAGACCCAAGTATGACCATGGTCTGAAATTTATCATAAAAATTTAATAGGACACATGTTAGGGTAATTTAAAATTACTATAATATTAATTGTTTACCCTAATTTATCGGGTATACACTTTAACCATGGTAAATAAAATATTTACCGAAGTAAATATTCATAATGTGTAAAAATAAAACATTCCTATTTAAAAAATTGGGATCTCATGATTCCAAATATGGAATGCATTTTTCCAAATTCAAAACCAAGAAGTGGTAGATATTAATTTATAAATAATTCCCGTTGTTAAAACAAAAAGCGTGTTTTTAAGAAATAATAAATTTCAAATGATTGACACTTGTTTATGTCTAGTTTAAATGTGAAATTACATAAAATGACCTAAATTAAATTAAATGACAAAAATATATTCAAATTATACATTGAAAACACTCAAATTTATAATTTAACAATATAAATTATTTCGATTACAAAAGTTGTTTTTAATTAAAATTTAGTATTTTTTCACAATTCATCCAAATATGAAAGTTATCAGAAAAGTACCAAAAATTTATTCAAACTAAATTTTAATGTCCCTATTGTAAATTAGAATTTAATTTCATTAATTGTAATATATAAAATTTCAAATGTTGGTTTTAAAAAGGGTTTTCCATTAATATGTTGTAAAATTGAAATTTTTGAAAAATACTTCATTTATATGAAAATATGAATTTGTCATTATATTATTTATAAGAAAAAAATAATATGGATTCTAAAATAATTTGGATTATATAAAATTCCAAATTTAGTTAGTACTAGTCATGAACACTTTTTTTTTAACCGCTATTTTGGTAAGTCGTGGTGCATTCGAACTCGGTATTGCGTGAAGAACAAGTTATTGATTTACATTGAAGAAATTAAATTCTATAAAATATTAGGGTGTTACATTATCACATAATTCAATAAGTTTAATCCTCAAAATTGGAAATTTTTCTTTTAAAATAAATGTTTAAAAATATAAAAATACCTTTGTGGAAAACCCACATCATAAATTGGGTTAATAAAATTTAGTCTTAATAAGAGGGAAAGGGAAATGAAAAATTCACCACCAAATTATGATCTCAATTAGAAAAAAATTTCTTGAAATTAGAGACAAATAATTTGAGGAAAACATAAATATTTATAGGGTGTGATTGAGGTCATCATTCACAAACAAGTTTAAAATTGAGGGCCTCAAATCCATCAATCTATGATGATTTGAAATATCATCGGTTCAAGAAATCATAATTTATTAGGATAATTTTTTTTTGGATTTATGATCCACTACCTAATGTTTAAGAATATTAACTCATAGAATAATAGAAAAGAAATATACTTGACAGGTAGAGCTCCATCTTTTAACTAATTTCTAGAACAAACTCATCTTTCACCCTAAAAGATAATAGAACATAAAAATATTCTATTTACCATAATTGTATAGGGTTCCAAAAAATGAATTTAAAATTAATCTATAATCACATTTAAAAAAACTACATTATATAAACAAGGACATCAATTGGGCTAGTGGTAGGTGAAGAACCCTTTTCTCCCTTCAGTTGTGGGTTCATGTCTCGCAGCCTTGCCGGACGTGACAGGTCATCGCCCGACCTCCAGGTTGTCATTTTTATAACAATCCAAAAGAAATATTAAGAAGTTTTTTAACCTTAAACAACAGTATCCAATGTTTGTCTTAATTCATTCTAAAATTTGGACTTATCTAAAATACCTCTGTGCAAACTCACATTAAAAAATTTTTGAGGAAGGAAAACACAATGAAGATCCTTTTGGCCACATAATAACTTGTAAATACCTTTCTCTTGTATTCTTTTAAAACATGGTAAAACCATAAATTACTATAAAACCTTATCGATTAAATTCATGCTCCCGTATTCCTTATAGAAAACTACATATACTCTTTATATCTAAAAATGTTGTAAACACCAACAATGATGGAATATACAAATCATTAATCAGTTTAAAGATAGTTAAGAATATCCAATATAATTTATCCAAATCAAACATATATTATTCCAAAATCACTATATTAGTATCAGAAACAAATTACGGTTTATCTTTCTCCCAACCATATATTTTCCTAAAAAATCAACCCCATATTTAGTCACATATCCTGAGTCCATACAATCTCATGTCTTTAATGAAACAGTACTTCAGTACAATCCTTGTGTACACTACAATTATTATATCATGTACATAATTAATAAAATACTCAAATGACACAATACTTTAATAACAATATAAGAAATCTAATCGTTCCTCTTCATCTTCAGTATTATCATAAATTGATTATTATCCAATAGTAGCATTTGGTGTATACTCTGATGATTTGGACATTGATTCGCATAGTGTCCCAACTCTTTACAGATGGAGAATTGTACATTTGAAACCTTTTTCTAACCCTTGAAATCACATAATCAGTGTCCTTTTCTCCTATACTTTTAACAAATTCCCATTCCCTTTATGAATTTACAATGGTAATTCTTTCCACAGTTATCATATATGGGAAAATCCTTCTTTCCCCTCTTCCCTTTATCTATATTTTCATCTTCCATCCTTTTATTCTCTTACTTCGCTTCAAAGGCATAAGACTCAATGAATTCTTTACTTATCTTATTAACACATGATACCATTTTTTCAGATAATGAGAATACATGGGAGACTATTTCCCTTTTTAATGTTGGATTAATACCATGATAGATAGTATCCTTGTAAATCTTTTGATCATGCGTATTACTGGAATTCTCATTCCTCCTACTCAGTGCCATTTCTAAACAATGGCATAGACTAGGTTAGTTAATGAATCGCAATGCATAATTACAAACATATAAAATACCTAATGTAAATTGAAAAGATTATTCATATAATATATAATCCTAAAATATTTTCTTTGAAGAAGTATTTACTCTTAAATCCTTCACAATGTCTTGTAATGAAAATGTGAATTATTCTATGCATATCTCCTAGGAGTGATGTAACCAAGAGTGAAGAAATGCCCATTATTGTGTACTAGGATACCCTGGTTCATGTCTGAAACTCCTTGTCGTAGTTTTCACAATTAAGTACATCTGTTCCAGAGCCACCTCTACGTGCTCGTATACCTTTAGGAATGTATTTCTTGGAAAATACCCAAAATCACTACGTTACCAAAATTCTATGACATTCTTCTATACTAATATTCAAATTCTATATTAGGTTAATGTTATCTAATCAGAGATTATATAAATATATTTTCATGGTTGTTGCTAAACATCCTCTGATACCAACTATAATGCCCATAACCCAGCTACCAAGATTTGGTGAATTATTTTAATACATTGGCATGATTACAAGGAACCAAATCCTGAAGGACCAATTATATTAGAAGTCTTGTAAAATAGATTACATGCATGGATGTTACATTACATTATAAAGTTAAAAACAACAACAAAATTGTATCCATTGACCATATTCATATCCTTTCGACTATCCCTGCATTTCAGTCATAATATATACTTCCTTATATCCTAGGAAAAATAAAACACAGAAAGGGGTGAGCTCAGATGCTCGGTAAGGATAACAATATAGAAAAAACATACATAAATAAGCATAAAAAAATTAAGGAAATGTATAACACAAAAACAAAATCATTTTAAACTTAAAATAAAAATAATATTGAAAAGATAAAATCAAATAATTCTATTTACTTATTCACATAGATATTCTACTAGTCTAATAATAACATTCAATAACAATAACCACTTTCATAATGCTGGAATGCAAAATTCCATACTTCATAAGAACATAGTCATGGACTTGTGCCAAGACCACAAATAAGATTTTTTCAAGGCCTTATGAAAAGAAACTATTTTGTCTAATGAGACCTACTGTTGAATCGAGGAGATATAGTGGGCTCCACCCATCACTTACTAGGTCGAATGAATACCTCATATAAAAAAGTTTAAACATAACATAAACATTCATATTAAAACTAGAATAATAAATGTCAATACATTATCCAAAAACCTCGAATGGTATAAAAATAACACATCCACATTCAAACATATCACAAAACCTTCAATACAATATAGAATATTTGTATCATAATAAATCAACTTCAAACAAGTTTAAAATCTATCAATGGATGTTGACCTAGATGAAAATGATTTGTAAAATTCATTGAGAGAAATATCGATTTTTCATGAAAACATTTAAAAGTTATAGAATTTAGAAAGTAAAAAATTTAATGAAATTTTCTAATCAAAGTGTCCCATAACACTTTTAAACTACTGAATGGAATTAACATTTTAAAAACATTCATGTCCATATAAATAAATACATAAAAAACATTTTGAAAACATGGACATTAATGAGAATTATTTAAAAGAATGAATATTTAAAACATTAAAAATGATGTTTTAATAAAATAGTTCCTTAAAAGTAATCCCTTTGAAATCTTTTTTATGAATCATGGACATGGATAATAAATATTTCCCAGTAAAAACAATCTCATAAACTATCTCGAATAATAATGAGATTGAGGAATTAACCTTTAACCTGCACATTACTTTGGTCGAGGGTACATTTAACCTTCTATAAAATGACCATAGTATGTTATTAAATTATAACAGAACCATATTAATATTTATTATATCAATCATTATTCATTTATAACATTATAATACCCATTTAATAATGATTTTCATGTTAAATTAACATTTTGTGTAATAATCAACATCTTTATCATAAGTGTTTTACCTTGTTATTCTTGATCATATAATTTATATCATGATATAAATAAATCCAAAATATAAAACATTATTAATATATAAAATATATTTTGAATATAAATATTTATAATAGAGAGATATATGAAATGTAAGGCACTCTTTATGGAGGCGTTAGGCCATACATACGCATAAACGCTGTTTCCGTTTTCATATCATATTGAACGGAAGTAAGTGAATAAGATATATGTAAGTACACACACACATACACAGAGATATATATATCTTAATTATAATTATTATGTCATATATTACATACTTATTAAATATAAATATTTTTATAATCATCGTTGAATGGTGAATGTGAGAAATGAATCTCATCGCACCGTGGAGACGATAATCCGTACATATGCATGAGCGACAATATCATTATATTGATGGTTAAATCATATGTAATTGGATAATATATCATATATACAGAATCATTAACGTTTTATATTTAATATTTACATTAGTTATACTCATTATTATACCCATCCAAATAATGAGTTGTTTGAATATCAAACTACATCACGACTTGGAAACAGTAAGCTGTACGTACGCACGTACGGTGAATTTTTCATTAATAAGATGAATAGAATAAATAATATAGTTTTAGCATATTTATTATAACATCATATTATATTGGAGCTAATGGAGATATTATTTTGTTATGGAAAAAACATCGAAAGGGGAAGTGGAAGAAGAAAAGAACGTGAAAGTGGGTGGTGAAATTATTACCTTTTCTCTGGGTGTTTCTTTTTGAGTTTATAAAAAGAGATCATTAGGTTTGATTTATGATCAGAGTAAGGACTCAAGTTTGATTTGAGGGAATATGAGAGGATATTTGTGAAGTGTTTGGCTAAGAAAAAATGGATTTGGAGGTGTGATTTTAAGAAAAGGGGAAGTGCCCTTTTATGTGAGGGGTGAGGGTCACTTTAGGAAAATATTAATAGATTAATTTATTATACACCCATTTTCGGTTTATAATGCCTCCATATGAATTTATTTTGATCCTTACGTGCTTATGGGTTGAAATCCTCTCAAACTATAGGTTTTAGACAAATTTCTGTTACCATTTTAACCTTATCATTTAAATTTAACTCGTAGTTAAATAGTGAATCTTTTTCCGCATCTTCTTGTATTCATAAAATATACGTTTAATAAAAATTTTCTAAACATATTATAGAATCTCAAGTGGTTCATTAATGATAAATATAATATTATTTAATAACTTTGGCTGATCCTCAGATTTTTAGGAAAAATATATTAACCAATAATATAGTATTTGTTTAAAAACTAATTTATGTAAATTTTGACACTATTTGGTATTTGGTTTTTGTGAAAGTCAAAAAAAATTAATACTTAAAAAAATTACATTAAAAAATCCTATCAATCCATATTCTCATAGAAAATTATTCTATGGAATCAAAACTTTGAAATTATATTTATTTTAATATTTTCGATACCATTTATTTGATTATTTCATTAATAATGTAATTACTACATCATTAGGTAATAAATAAATTTAACTATTTAATGAATAAAAATTATAAATAAACATTAATTAGGTATGATATCTTTTTATTATTCTAATGAGTATTTATAGTCGAAAATATAACTTATATAACCCCATTTAAAAATTGTTTTAATAAAAGACATTTGTTTATGTCATTTTTGCCATTACTTTAAATTAATTAATATAAAGTGTCATGATCACTCTCAAGTTTCTATATGGTGTCCCAAAATCGACCCAAGGATTAAAATTGTCTAGAATATATCAAAAAATATGAACATGACACATGTTAGGGTAATTTAATATTATTGTTATATTAGTTTTTACCCTAATTTATCGCATTTACCCTTGATCCATGGTAAATAAAATATTTACAGAAGTAAATCTTCATAATGTCTAAAAATAAAAGATACATATTTAAAGTATATGGAACTATTGATTCCAAATATAGAATCCATTTTTCCAAATTCAAAACACAGATGTGGCATAAATTAAATTAAAATTAATTACCGTTGTTGAAATAGAAACCGTGTTTTTACGAAATAATAACTATCAAAATATTGACACTTGTTTATGTCCAGTTTAAATTTGAAATTACATCCAATGACCTAAATTATATTAGATAATAAAATATAGTCTAATTATACTTTAAAACCACTCAAATTTATAATTTAACACTATAAATTATTTCGATTTAAATAGTTGTTTTTAATAAAAATTTAGTATTTTGTCTCTATTCATAATAATATTAAAGTTATCAAAAATGTAACAAAATTTTATCCAAACTAAATTATTATTTTCCTTTTGTAAGGAGAAATTTAATTTCATTAAATTTAAGATATAACATTTTCAAATATTGGTTTTAAGAAGGGTTTTCCATTAAAATGTGGTAAAATTTCTATTTTGGGAAAATACATCTTTTATCTGAAAAATGAATATGTTCTTATATTATGTCTAAAAAAATGTTATATGGATTCATAAATTATATGGAGTATCTAAAATTTAAAATTCAGTTAATACCTTTCATAACCACTTTTTTTGAACGACTAGTTTGGTAAGTCGTGGTGCGCTCGAACTCAGTGTTACGTGTAGCGCAAGTTATTGAATTATTTTGAAGAAATAACATACTATGAAATATTGGGGTGTTACACATTACATTCATAAAAATAGTTTTTTTTTGATAAAATATAATGTTTTATCACCTAACTATTTTATCCTCATTTATAACCATTTGTTAAACAATTTGTAAATGATTAATCATTTTTATTAACATACAATAATAAAATTTTAATACTTTTAATACACTGAATAAAATTATATATATGTTTTTAATATAAAAACATAATAAAAATATTGTCTGTAAAAATAAAATTTCTGTAAAACCAAGAAATAATAGACAAACATTACTATTCATTTATCTACAATTTAAATGGTATCATTACATTATTTTATTACATTAATTTTATAAGTTTAATTTAAATCTAATCTAAGATAAACCATTTAATTTTTTCATAACTCTTTTTCTACTTTTATTCCATAGTATATGTGTCACATACTTTGAAACGTTAAGAATTTATTAAAAGGATATATACTTAACAAATCCCAGGGTGTTAAATTAAGTTCACAACCATGTGTGTTTATCTGATGGTGGTAATCTATGTTCCCAATATTATGATTTCCTATGATTGGTTATATTCTATATGATCATATTTTGTTCCATCACCCATGATTATTGTTCTATGTTTTAACATTTTCATAACATGATATATGTAATGAATTCATGATTTTTTAGGCTATTTATCCCTACATCATTTTATGTATGTTTTTTATTTTTCCTAGTAAATTTTTTTATATATTTCTCCCATGTCTATATTTTGTCATATTCTCTTTATCTTATAATTTAAGACACAATGATATGATTTTCAATTAGTGATTATTTGACTCCATTCCATATTATTTATCTCATTTCCCCAAGAAATTAAATAAATTTATTGGTTTATGAGTAAGTCATCTATTTATAATTTCGTGTGATATATTAAAGAAATAGAGAGGAACAATATATTTTTTATCTAATTTGAAAAAAACACCAATATATTGGGTTTTCAGTTTGTGTTATTTGATGAGGTATATATGAAATATTCACATGAAATTATATAATATTTATATATATTATACTTGAGATTTCATAGTATCTCAAAAACACTGAATTTTAATCTTCCTCTAATTTTTCATACTTATAATAATTATTGGAATTATAACACATTTAGGGATTTAATTCCACATTTCTATTATCATATTGAGATATTGTGTAAAAGTTTTAATAGACACTAATTCTTACTAAATATTTCATAAACCCCACTATGAAAAACCATTATGGAGGTGATAGGTCAGGGAATTGTAATAGAGTGATCCCCGAATGATCTTCTTATATATATATATATATATATCTTCCAAGCCTAGAGGAGAGAAAAAGTATTAGAGTAATGAGATATAAAAATGTCCTCACTCTTATGAAAAGGGTTAAACTTAATCCTACTACAATTTTTGATGCATCATGTATCATGTTAGATGGTTTTATAGAAGTTTGTGAAGTTATAAATGACCCCATTCAATAGGGAAGAACCTACCCTTGGTTTTCACTAGAGTTATTACTAAATATTTAGTTGAATTTCCAAGTCAAAGTCTATATATATTTGTGTGTAGTATTTTTTCTTGGATTATATAAATGATATTTTTAGGTGACAATTTTTTTTCTCATGGAATTTAATTCTCTCAAATTTTCCACCATCATTTCTATTGTTGTTTCATGGTTTTGATGTTTTTCAATGGATAATTCTCATTGATTTTTTATTTTATGGGCTGTAATGATATTGGGATTTTTTGGGACGAGGTATTTAATGTATCATTATCTAGGTACAAATACCAAAAATGAGGAAGTAAAATTTTATGTATCATTTCCTAATTAACCTTAGTAACCATTGAGTGGAGCGAAGTTAAAAGATACCTATTCATGGTACCCTTGGATTGAAACATTACACATATCACTGTAAATTATTTGTTGAAGCATATTGAAATCATCAAAATAGGATTGTTAGACATAATTACACTATATTCCAAATTTGGGATTCTAAATCATTAAATGGGTTTCTAGATCAAAAGGGTGTCATTGTTCTTTTAATATTATGAGGTGATTATTGTATTATTGTGAAATTTAATGTGATGAGAAGAAACACATTGAATTCAATGAATACGAGGAACTAATTAAACATCATGTTCAAATAAATATCATACAAGGGAGTGATAATATGTTATAATATTATTGGTATAATATAAGTAACCAACTCTATGTATATGAAATAGAGTTATTAAAATCATCTGCGAGCAGTTATTTGGAATTATCTTTTGATAAAAAAATACGCCATTTTATTAGGAAGAGTAAAATTATTTTAAATATTTATATGTACTTCCGTAGTTTTGAGACTTATGGGAGGCACTGTGTATAATAGTTTCATCAATTATCCTATTAACATAGTTGAAATATCACTCATTAGTGACAAAGTATTTGATGGGTATGCTAGTGTATTCTCAAATACCTCTTAGTAAGAGGGAAACCATTGAATAACTATGTAATGGGTAATACCTCTATTTCAAGGATATGTAACCTTTAGAGGAGTATCATTTCAATGATCTCGATGGTGTAGAAATCCATTGTTGTTGATTTGTTGATGGACTAGATAGGGTTGAAATCCATTTTGAATAACTTCTTATTAAATAAATGGATCACAGCCATGGTTGTTTATTTGTTGTTCACCATTGCTTAGAGAACCTCCATTTCGAAAATATATCATCTACTAAGGGAGATATCACTAATGTAAACCCAATGATGGAATTCAAATTCCATTAAATTTTTTCACATATATGACCCTTTTGGCCTAAAATATAGGGATAATATCAAGATATTTTGGATTGGTTACCACATCGAGAGCCTTAGTAGTTGTCGATTTATTGAAAAACATCATAGGGGGTACGATATAATTTTATATTAACTATTTTCATAGGGATGAAATCTATAAAAGGTACAATATGTAGGTCCTCCATATCTATAAACATGAGTGACAATGGTAGAGTCTCCTTTTCATTTTATCATTGTATTATGGTGAGGAAATCAAATTCTAGCATCATGTTCAGGGCCAACGTGATTTATAGATTATGATTCATCATGAGGAGGAACCGCATTGGTAATTCTCATCTTAATGCTGGGATTCAAATAATGGTGATGAAACTAGGGAGGAATTCTATAATTTTAAGCTTATAATTTTTCCTAAGATGGGTCTACACAACTTATTGAAATTAATGAAGATATTCTTAATTAAGTACGAGGGTTCATCGAATTGATGATTATGATCCATCCCTGAGAAACAATTAGAATATGTGAAGGATATTTGAGTGTTCTATCTATTATAGGGGTTTAAATCTTCCCCTAAACATCATTATTTTTCTTCTTTTCTCATTCTCTAATTTTTTCTATAATCCAAGATATTTGTGTCAAATATTTTTTATAAATTTTTTAAGATATTCGGTGTATTGTGGTATTAGTAACCATCGTTATCAGGATCTATGTCATAAAAAATATATGTAACAGAATTTTGATATCCCATCAGGCCATCCACATTTATACACTATTTTGTATATTCTGATCTTGGGCCTCAAAAAATATTCTCAGTGGGTTCCTATGTGATTGATAAATGGTGTAAATGGTACTAAACATGGTCGATATGATCCTTCATTAAAATCTCTTGAATAGTTGTCTAAATATAATGTAAATCATTTTATACCTCTATATGATATATATGTTAGGTGTTGACTTCTAATGGGTATAGGATATGAAAAAGGATTGATGTGGAGATAGGAAATCGCTACATCTCATTGTAATATTGGTGATAAAATGGTCTATACAGATTCAATTTTTCAAGGAACTGATGATCCCCCTTTAAAGTGGTAATTAATCCATTCTGAATATAATAATTGGATAATGATATTTAGTATTTCTCTTGGATGATATTTTGTTATATGGATCCCTAGGGGGTCTCTCAGAGTTTCCTTCACTCTAAAATTTTTTACGCATGACGGAATCCATAACATATATATATTTCTATTTGATCAGTCATAGGACATAAATACAATCACCATAACTTATTTATCAAAATACTTAAACACAAATATTACCCATGGGAATACATTATAGTTATATCCATGTATGGTATTTGGTCACACATTCTGGTTCTATTGGTTATCCATGTGTGTAAAAATGGGAATCTAGGGGTCCTAATATAGCCAATGGAAATGCTGAGCAGCTAGTAAATTGTGTTAATCACTTGTAACTATTATAAGTAACATTGTGAGAAAATAATAGAAAATTTGGTGTAAATTAGAGCCATGAAAATGGAGTAGGTTTGTGGGTTCCGTTTACAAACACACACAAATACATTATAGGCTTTTTTTCAAGACTACTATTGATGATTTGGAATTAATATGTCTTTTCTGTTAAGAATTAGTAATTCCTGTATAGTTGTATGGTGATTGGGTGCCCAAATTAGAGAGGTCACATAATAGATTTTTGGTGCCTAATATTTTATTTAAAAACCTTTTCCCTAATAATTTTATCATTATTTGAAAATTTTAACACCAAATGTGATGTCATAGATTTAGGGAAAAACATTTTTCATGTTGTTGTAAATTGAGGACATCACTATTATGGATTGGACCATGATTGGGAAACCTAAATTTGAATGTGCTAATGTTTCATTGTGAAGTGTTGTTCATGGGGATATATTTCATAATTACCACTATTTTAGTTTATGGTTTTGTTTTCCTGATGCCACTATTTAGGAACATGATTCTATATTCATGAGTATAAATTAAGGACATAATTGATCAATTCCCTCATACGATTTTCATAATTGAACTTTATATATTATAATTTTTAGGCATTGGGAATCATTTGAACTGATTAAAATTATTAATTCCTCTTTTTATGTTTATGTGTTTACTCAGATTCCATAGATAATGAAATAATTTAACAAAAATATTTCAAGGATCATTATTTTGATAACCATAGTTGTACCTTTAGAAAATTTTCAGGGCCTAGAAATACCTCCTTCAGAATTTGATACATTGAAAACCTAAAAACCCATTTTTAGGGAAAGAAATTATAATTAAAAAAAATTTAATGATATTATGAAAAATTAGGAAATAAAAATGCCACTTATTACACTATATATACAGTCATATTCTTCTTCTATAACAAACATATACACTTAATGAAATGGGTTATAGATATTTAATTATCCTACAAATTCCCTACTTGTTGTATGATAGGAAAATATTATTCATCATAAAATATTGTGCATAGAATATGTATCTAGGCTAGACTACAATATTGTGGAAATATTATAATCCTAATAGATAGGTCATAAGGAAGGATCTCTTCAGTGTGTATTAATTCCTCTAGTGTTATCAAAATATTTTGAAATATCTCACAATTTCTTGTTTTTCCAATTCAATCTATAATGTTTTCATATTTTTTTATAATACATGAGTACTATATCAACACAAAAAAATATTCAATGTATTGGTTAGAGGTGAGGTGAGTTTTTATATAATTTCAATTGTGGTTCTTCTCATAGTTTCCCATCATATTTTAAATCCCCATCAATTATATTTTGATTGGTGTAACAGCATTACCCACTACCATCCATGTTTCATCATTATATTTTTTCAACCAATAAAAAAATCCATTATATAATTCATACTATAATATTTCCTCAAAATTGTTCAAGATTACCTTAGGATATAATTAGATGAATATCCATCATGAGTGTTAACTCATCTGGGATGTGCATATCATGAAATCCCCATTGATAGATATGAATTTCCAAGATAATAAATGTTAACCAATTTTCATTAAATATTAAATTTTTATTAAATATTTACTAATTGATCTCAGTATAGGATGGTGATTTCAATGGGACCACATACTTATGAGTATTTCCTTAACAAATAGACATGGACCTATTAGGTCCATTAGAGCTGTGAGGATTTACATTACAGATTCAAGTTGTTGAGTACGACTATGAAACATGGGTTATGAGTTCATTATTTAAAAAATATGTGATATTTTCATCAAATTAGTTTTCTAATAGTTTCAAATGATTTATCAATTTACTATTCAAATTTTGAGGATATAATTAACCACATAGATATTCATCAAATTAGAACATCCCATTTGTGTTGGATTTTTATAATTTGTGTTTGATACTGTAAATTCTTGTAATGAACCTTAAATTATTCCTCACCAGGTAAAGGACCTACTGAGGTCATTAGATTAGTGATAAAGTGGAGAGATATAACACTAATTTTCTGTCACATTATGTTACTAGTTTAATATCTCTGCTTCATCTCATTGGTCAAAATTAATGGTAAAGTTATAGAGGAAATTCCCTTACCAAAAAGAACGATGTTCATAGTGATATTATTAGTCCATTATATTTGTGGTCTATTATACCTCTTGATGTTAAAATAGTAGGTTAGGGGTTCATTTAGTTTTTTTAAATATAGGTTTCCAATTCATGTTTATCATAAGTTATTTCTTCACAATATACGATACCTATTTTGTAGGGAAGGATATCAGCATTTTGATTGATTCTCAGCTAGAATATACAATAAACAAATATTAATATTAAAATATTTTACTTTATTTATCTAATATTATAGAACATCCAAGGAATACAAGACCCAAATAATATCTATAATAATTATAGTTTTTAATGGGTAGATTGCAGATCTCATTGATGGAAATGAGTTTTGAAACACTATAGTGGTTCCCTGTTCAATATTCCTTCAAACAATACATAATGTTTTTGATTTATGACCCTTGTCTCAGGGTTGTTATTAAGTTATTGGAATAACGAGGAATATTAAATACATATTTCACGGTACTTTTGGGGATCCCATAGAAAATTCTAGTGACAATCACAATAAATGATTCAATATCATTTATGTTAGATACATTTACTATGTGGATCTACATCACAACTCTATCATCAACGAACAATATGTTCTATATCAGTTTATGTGATATTTGAATGTATTGAAAAAAATAGTTCAGTATTATAGTTTAGGTAGTAATAAACATATAATTATCATATAACTATAATTTTAAATGATTACATGAAAGGCTATAAATATTTAAATTTATCTACCACATGGTATCTTAATGACAATTTTATTATAGGAATATCGGGAAGGACTGGTGAAGTGATACCCATATAATGTATATAGAGGAAAAGTTTTAGGTGATGAATGTACATCTATCATATATGGATCATAGATTTAGGCTCCAGCAGACATCACATGGGAATATGAGGATTATCCTTCTAATCATGCAAGGAAACATGAAGTATCCTTTCACTTGGATTCTTCACTAGGAATTCAAGAGCCAATGTGGTCTCTTCTTATGGACCAAGATAAAACCCAACGTGTTACAAAAAAATATTTTTATCACTATAATTACACTTTAAAAAGGATTCTCTAAGAAATATTCTCCTCACATTTCCCGATACATAAATATTAAAAACCATTCAGGTATTCAGTGTTTATCTCTTGAGGTACCATCAGTAGAAATTAGTTCCCCTTTAGAAGAAATAGTAAATGAAATTGGGCCTATAGTTGGAAAAAAGAAGTTATACATATCATGTGGCATCAATTAAGAAAATGGTAGTGTATAGCTGAGTTTAATATGGAATTTTCCCCTTAGTCTTTTAATCCCAACTAGATATGATCAAAAAGAAAAAAATATAGAATATATAACATCTAAGGATTGGGTGTAGGTGGTGATAAGTTTTGACAACCTCATACTACCATTAAGATGATATTTTTTCATTGATTAAAATTTGACATTAGATCATAAAATGTACTTGTGATAATAAATCAATTAGTTTGTGCTAAATTGTTGGCCTCTGAAAAAAATAACATTAGAGACATATACTAGAGCGATACGTTTTGAATATATTGGTGCCCAGAATGTTTATATATAACAACATAAACATTAATTTTCACCACTTAAAGAAATATTTTTAGATATGATGACCTAAATTCATATTTTATAACCATGTTATGAGATTTTTCCACATAAATATAAAACCCATTTTCATAAAAGGATTATAAAAATTATGAATGAAAATTTATCCATTAATATGTTATCGAATCTAGATGACTACTGGATGATTTGATGTAATAATCTAAAGGAATCACATCAGGAAATTTTTTTTACATTCAAAATTTATGATATATTAACTATTTGTAAATAATAATAGATCATGGATACCCATCCATATAAAGATATATATTAATTATTAAATGTGATTTTACATATGTGTTTTCCTTAAAAAATTAATCACCACATTTAATCATTTATAAAGTTGATTATTCATTTATTTCATTAATGAAACAATTATTCCTGATTTAACTCTTAAATCCATTTTGATATCTCAAAAATTCATTTGCACCCCCCCACGTAGGGTATCTATATTCTTGTGAGAATTAGAGATAATGGAACATTTTTTATATAATGAATAAAATTATCTTGGGAAGGGGGTGAAAATTTATATATAAAGGTTTTCTTATCTATATGATATACGGGCTCAAGAGACCTTGGAAAGGTAATGTGTGTTTAATCTATCAAATAGAAAAAGGATAAATTGTTTGATAGCATAGAATTATCCAATATTGTTATAGATGAATTCACTTAGACATATATTCATTGGTAATGTGAACTTATTTCATTGTTGTAAACCATGTTTGATACATTCTAAAGATGAATAGGGGAAATATCTTCATTATGTGTTAAGATAGATATTTATTGACTATTAATTTACACTTAATCTAATCACAAGAAACTGGGGATGTTCCATTTTTCTATTGGTGGGTTTAGAGGTCGATGTAATTTTGAATTATGATATAGCATTTATGAAATGGAATTTTTTTAAAAGTGGTATAGCCACCCCCAGGTAGTATACTTTTTTCCCTTTTTAGGGAATCAATCTTATCATAAAACAATTAAAATAATATTAAGAGTGTGAAAATTCACAAGAATATTTTTGGGGTTATGATATAGTGGAGACAAAGTGACGAATTAGAAATAATGATATTATAATATATTGAAAATGAATAAGTAATAATTATTTTTATTATGATCATATGGAATAACATTTATAGATAAGAGATCCGATACATTGTTTACACCATTTCAGGTTTTTAGAGTCAAAACACTTTGAATAAATGGACTCTTAACACCACCTATGAGATAAAAAATATATCAGTTCATAACAATAAAATACTAGTAAGAATATAAATTTTTGAAATGGGTCTTACTTAACATAATAATGGACGGTATTTTGGTGTCTCCAAATTAAAATACCACCTGAAACAACATATTATTTTGAAATTGGTGACATATCATCACCAGTGAGAGATGTTAATTTCCACCCAAATTTTCATCGAGTATCAATAATGATGTTTTCTATAAACATGATCATGTTAGCACTATATCTAATTATTTTGAGCTTTGTATCCATATTTGGATACTTCCAACCCACCTTTTATCCCAACAGTGCATAAATACTTCTTGAATATTTTTTTAGAACAATAGAGGTCTTGGATTCAAAAATTAGAATTAAAGAAACTCAATATGCAAAAAAACCCTACTTAATGATCAATAAGAGAATTTTGTTTTTTGAGTTCTTGTTATTATTATAAGAGTTCTGGTTTCATACCTATAAATGAACTATTTCTTTACCAACATCCATCTAAAAATACATAATTAAATAATGAACATGTGTACTGACAACGTCAAAATTATTAAAAAACATAGACCATGAATTCCTTTTCGAAACATGTAAAATAGAAACATACATGTTGTTACTAAGGAAATTCAAGTTTTAACATTCCTACTCCCCTTATAGAAAATTATTACTAATAGTGTTTCATTTTTAATTTATATAACAATTGTATTCGGGTTCCAATTGAATACCATTTCATTGAATTAGGTTGTGTGTGGGTATAACTATCATCCTAATACACCAAACCAAGAATAAATTTTTAGATAATTATGATTTAATTAAATGAGATTTAGACTATGGGACCATGTCTTAATGGGAATAGATTAGCCTGAATATTCAAAAGTGTTGAACAATCAGGAACTGGGAGATGTGAGAAAATAATGGTTAGGTTTTTTAAACATATTTGATGTCTAAGAAAAATTCATTTTTTTTTAGAATTAGTTAAACATCAACTATACTAATGTGATTTATATCTAAATAGAAAATCATACCAAGATGAATACATTGAAGAATAAATAGATAATTACTCAAATATTTATCATCCTTGAAGGATATGTCAACATGTTTTATAATCCATTTACAATTACTATGGAGTGTATAAAATTTTCCATTTTTACTCCTCCATAATGGGGATTCCATATTAAACCTATTAAATAATGAATCAGAGACCCTTCCATATATATCTTTGATATGATTCAACTGTAGTGTCCTACCTATTTATGCATCCAACGAGTACATCGTCTATATGAGTTTTGTACCCTCCTCAAACCATTGACATTCACACATCCTTACTTTAATTGATATTCCAAGATTGGCAAGTTCTCAATGTGACATCAACCCACTCCGTGAGAGTCCCATAAAAGGGAATTGGGAAAACTTTCAATATGGTTGTTAATCGATTTTGAGATTTTAATACATGATAAAACATGCATCGACATAGATATAAGTGAATTGTCAATGCGACAAATTCTTCCTACAATTGAGGGAGAATTAATTTACCAATTAGTTCACAATTTCTTCAATTTAGTGGTTTTGAATCCTCAAAATGGAAAACATGTTCCAATGATAGATCATAGATAATCTCTCTTAAAAAAACAAAACCCATATTTTTTTAATATGATTATCTATTTTCATTTATTAGAAAAAACACTTGTATAGAATAGAAAAATGGTCCACCTTTTGTTAACTCAATAAGAATAAGTGGTCAAGGATTATATATTAACTAGTCTAAATGTAAGACCCATGAGAATTGTGTATATTCCATTATGTTCCTGGACTATTTATAATGTTTTATAATGATTAATTTATAGAATTTAAGGTAATAAATTTTTTCTTAGGTCACCATTTTTTTATGTTCTGCCTCTTCCCTTTCATATTGTAAGGTCTTTAATTTTAATACAATGTTTTGGATTATTTTTAACAATCTACAACTTATATATAAATTTTTTTGGAGTTCAATATTATTAAGCATTGAATAAAAGTTTCTAGGGGTTTTTGTATTGACAAATATACCATATTGTTTTGGGAATTTAGGATCATACAAGTAATATTAAACTTTTCTTACTGTTAATGGTTATATAACTTAAACCATAACTTATATGATGTTTTATGTCATAAAACAAGGACTATAATGTCATTGGGTTTTGAGGAAATACATCATGGACTAGATGGTTTTTGGACTTTGTAATTGAATATTTTGGACTAATAGGGAGGTCTTCTATACCATTAATTAGGTATATTACCCAAAGTATATAAGTAAGATAACCCCAAGACAATGAGAACATAAAAAATGGTTGAATTTTTCACTCAAGAAGCCTGAATTAGAGGCCAAATTTTATGATATCATAGACCATGAAAATGTTAGGATGTGACCATTTCATATGACCCCATCATATATGTATAGGTTTTGATAAAGGTAATCACACAACAAAAAGTGCTAGAAAATGCTTAATAATATTATCCTATCATAATGTTACTCGAGGAAACCCTACCAAGAAATAATAAAAGGAGAACTAATATTAGAGAATGAAATTAATAGTTATTCCTGACATTGGATGTCATGAGTGTCACTACATGTCCTATTAAAATATGATTTCAGCTATAGAATGTTATAGGTTGGAGGGAAAAAAAATTCCGTAATGTATATTTAATAGAGGAAAACCGAATGTGAATTTGAAAACCCAACACTGGAATATTATGAATAATATAGTTAAAATTGAATTTTTGGTTGGGCATAAGATATTTGATTCATTGGTATTTATATATATTATGATATCATGAGTTAAGGATATACTGTACTTAAATGTTTCATGGTATCTATAATGATATATATCATGCAATAAAATAAATGGGACACCTTTTTCATCGCATTGTGTTGTTAGGGAACCCAACCAAAATTGGTGAGAGTATAAATTCAAAAATAGATTTGGGGTAGAAATATTTATGGGTCTATTAAAAAGAGATCTCATACATGGATGTGTATCATATTTTTCATCAATAAAGACACATGTAATTCCAAAGAAATGGTATTTCTATCATAGTATGGGGTTATTAAATGAATTAATCCTTGAATATGGATACAATAAACTGATCATTACATTCAGAATCTGGATAGTTTGTATGAAATTTGGGTCTTCGTAAATATACTAAATCTTATAATTTAGTGGTTTTTCATGATGGTAATTATACTTTATAGTTTTAAGGACATGTGGTAAGAAAATTACATCGAACAATTTAATGTCTTGTAGTAATTAATTTTTTTACATTCCTTTTCAATTACACTTGTTAATGATTTAGGATTCATGAAAATTTTTATCATTAAAAAGTGTGATAATTTCCATGTAGTTTATATTCATTTAAAGAGGATATGGTTTTTGTGTAGTTTATTGTCACAAGGAAAGGACATAAGTTTCATTTAGTTTAATGTCATATGACATGGACTTTTTTTGAATGAAATTTATATTAATGTGATTAAAAAATTTGAGCCACACAGTTTAGAATTATGTGACAAGGAAAATAGTTTCATGTAGTTTATAGTCATGTGATAATGATATAATTAGCGGACATTAGTCTATAAAATGTATTTATTTTTTGAATAATCACACTGGTGGAATGATTTTTATTCAAATTGTCCCTTCTGATCAGGTAGTATTTTTTTTAGAGTAAAAGATATGAATGATGCAAATCAATTAACATTTGAGGTCTGTATTTGGAGGATTAATTTAAGATAATAGTAGATAATTATGATTGAACACTTACACTCCTTAGATGAACTACTAATGTAAAATATTCGTATTAAATGCTTGAGATACTTGATTTTAACAGTCCTCCATGTTATCAAAGGTATACAATAATTTATCACCATGAATATATTAATCATTTAATCGAGTATTTGACTATTTATCTTTACTCAATGAGTTATAAAATACTATACAGAGTAAAAATATTTAGATATTAGTAATCAATACAACCTCCATTATATACATCAAGGTGCATGGAGATCCTTATGTAGGGAAGCCTATAGAAGTGTGGTAAAGAAACAATTGGATGAACGATTTCTCAGATCATGACATCGTATCCTTAGTTACCATATACCAAATGATATTTGAATTATTATTGCTAATTTACATTACTTTACATGTTAAAAATTTCATAATATATTGAGAAATTATTTGACCAGATTATATACACTGTATATTTTTTTTAATATTTATTTGATAATAATTTGATACCATTGTCCATTAATATGGTATTGTGGACTCTAAATATATATATTATATTGTATTTTTTAATATTTTTACTACATTAATTCGAAATTCATTCATAGGTGTTACTTCAAAAATGTTACACTATGATTTGAGGAATCACGTATAGAGCCGCGTACGTCCTTTACTTTAATGCTTCAACAGACTGTTTGGTGCACTGTGGATTTAATTAGTTATCAATTTTTGTAGAAATTTACAAGAACACAATAATGATGGTTGTAATGTTGTGCTAGTTTTTATTTTGTTTGAAACAGATAGACCAAAACGACCATTACATGGAGTGTCCTTTAGTGGTGCGTGATGGTGATCACCCTATGGTCCAAGACCAATAATTCTCACCACTAGTTTGGTGGAGGGTGTGGCTAGGCTATAACATTTTGTAACAAGAGGATAAGAAATGGATTGTTCCTAGGGATGATCTCCTTGTAATATACATAATCGAAACATCAATATATATATTTTTTTTGAAAAAAATAATAGGTTTGATTGCGAATAAGATTTGTAACTCTAATCTTAAAGAAGCAATGAAATTTTATTATTTAAATATTTATAATATAACATAGCCATTAAATTGGATTAAATGAATATTATTAACCAAATTATAAAATATATAATTGTTATACTCATTTATAATGTATTAATTAATTCTTTATAAATAATCACTCAAATTTTTTAGTGATGCAATTTTATTCATCCAAAATATAAATTTTCTACAAAAATTGGCTTTATCTATATTTATGAGTGATTATTACAATTTATTTTCCTAATATTTATTTTTTAAAAAATGAATTTATATTTTTATCATAGGATTATTTTTTAGAAGATTATGAAAATAGTGATTTTTCATGGAATAGTGAGAAATACATATTTTTATTGAGAAATATATTTTATTTTGATGTATTTATAAGTTTAAAATTTGTTTTGGATTATTTTTAAATTTTAATTAGTTTATTTTTATTAAAATGATTCTTATTTGTTCTTTTTAATGGATTTTAGAGTTTAATTTACTATGAAAACATTTTATCTTTTAAATAGAAATATTTCTAAAAAAAAAAATTTATTTATGTTTTATATAATTAAATTTAAATTAAATTTTAAAACATAAGTGTTTTGAATTTTGATAAATGGTTTGCATATTTAAATTTTGAGGTCAAAATTTATTAAATATTTGTTTTTTATTTTTAGGTAAACATAATAGTAAATTTAGTAACTTGGTTTGCACGAAAAATGGAAATCAGGTAATTATGGGTAGAAATGAAATCATAAGGACTAAGAAAGGACCCTAATACTTAAATATTTATTTAATGTGTAATTTTAGTCCCAAATAATTCATTTTTCAGTTATAATAATATTATATTTTATTTTGATATGATTATAACTCTAAAATATTTTATTTATAGAAAATTTAATGATGCCACACTATTGTTTTTAATACAAATTACATTTTTTATATGTGGCTATCAGGATGATATATTCTTATATGAATAATATTTTTAAATATAAAATACTTATCTTCATCATGGTAATTTATTTTTAATTTGTATTTAATAAATAATTACATTAAATTAATTCACAACATAAATTCAGTAATTATAAAATTAATGGAAAAATCATATAAACAATTTTAAAAGTTATAAAATAAATATGATTTGATAAATTTAAGGTGATTCATGATTTCTGATGAAAATGAATTATTAGGATATAATAATATACTTTTGTGTACGACAATGATGGAGGACTCCAGGTATGATGTTGGGTTTGGAATGTGGATGGGCTGTTATCAATATTGAGTTTGAATGCCTCACTGTAATCGATGCCATTAACCACAACGACGTCGGACTCCAGTCTTTTGGCCTCATCATCAGGAGAATTTTTTCTCTCCACCAATGATTTTCATTGTGCACATTCTCCTTTACCAAAAGGGAAGGAAACAATACATCCCATCAGCTGGCGGCATCAGGCCCCATCGATGCCAACCAGCTCTAGCTGGACAATATCCCTTCGTGGCTTTGCATATGTACATCTGATGATCTTTATCATTAATGATATCTGTCTTTTCTCCAAAAATTTAGTTTTGTATAATTTGAATTTTTTTCTTGATAACATTACAGTCTATAAATTAAATTGTATCAAATCTTATAAGAATAATATTTTATGGGATTAATAAAATAATAAATTATTTTAAAATCATACAAATTTTAAATAAAACCAATGGTGATAATAAATGGTCATATATATACTACCAAATTCATTTATAGTCCTTTTGGAAGAATTTTAATCTATAATATGCTTATCATATTATAATATAATGAGACATTTCAAAGGTGTCCCCCACAAAAATTATAAAACGGACGCCTTCATTCAATTTTTTACACCACTTTAAAAAATATATATTTAAATAAATATTCTTATTTATCATATTAACATCCTTATTTTAGATATTTTCATTTTATTTCTCCCAAATGACATACCCTAGGTCCCTTAAGAGAAATTATAATGGCACTCCTTCATTGTAGAGGTAATCGCCTTTACCGAATCGTTCAAATTTATTTCTTCTTTTATGAGATATTAATATGTCAAAATCATAATATAATAATATATCCATTACTATATGTATAATAATATTTTATTCTGATTAATATTAAACTGTATTACACATTTAATCTATCTTATGTAAAACGAAAGTACCTCGCAAGCATATATATGACATAACGTCTCCACGTAGTGGCATAATTCATTTTTCATTACCACTTTAATTGGATGATTATAATGATTAAAATAATTAATATATATATGATACTAATGACATGATATTTATTCTATAATATTAATATACCACCCATTTCACTACCCTATCACCATTAAGGCAGTGATACCATCATTCATGCATGTATACAACCTAACGTCTTCATGAAGCTGTACAAGTTATTTTCCATATAAAACATTAAATAATGGTTATAAAAATGAATAATTTTTATATATATTATACTTATAGAAATAATAAAATTATGTATATGATTAATATATATCCCATGTGCTTTAACCAGACCTTAAGTGAGAAAACATGAATGAAAAAAAGAAGTAGTTAACAACCAAAACAATAATAGTGATGAAATATTATTAAAGAGAAGGTTGTTAGAGGTTATATAAGGAATATATATGATATAATAAATATAAATATGATTATTTTATAAATTAATAACATTAATTAAACCATTATATACGAGGTTAATGATTATTCAACTAATGAAATGTGCAATGTATGGGACCTCTCGGAGCATTCAAATTTATTTTGGGTTACACTTTATCACTCTTTACAAAATTTATATAGTCATCAACCATATATAATTTACTACAGTCTATTAATATTTATAAATCATATATATGTATATCAATTCATCTTTCTTTTGTGGGAAATTTTATGTTCTAAATATTTCCCTTCTCAATTCCTCTAGATATGCATACCCGATTAAACGGAACATCTCTGTTTATTATCCATTTTGAAGCACACTACATATAATATTTTAATCATATAATATTTTTATATAATATCTAAATTTATTATTAAAATATATTTTACTTCATTTATGGATTTATGAAAATAATTACGCCATTATCCTATTTTAAGGATCCTTATTATTTCCCTTAAAAAATCACTTAAAGGATAAATTTATAATGTTTTCTAACAACTATTTTTAATTTTCTCACTTAATTTATACTTAATAATCATGATCTGTTATTATAATTCCTTTAATAATGAGAAATAATGATTATACTATTTTATTTATTTGACACTACTATGAAATTCATATTTGGTTTTCCATTTGACATGAGTATGAAACCCATTTATTTCTATACGTAACCCCTATAATTATTCCTTATGTTTGATTTATTTCGGTGGAACCCGTATGCATGTACATTTTTTGATTGGTGAGCCTCGATATCGGTCAAATGGATTGTGTAATGTTTTAATCTAAGGAAATGTTACATATTAGATTAGTGAGTAAACATAATCCATTACGGGACATTATCCACCCTTTTATATAGTCCAAGATTTTATCTTTGAGTAATATTTATGTCATGATATATGTTACTTCCATGTCACTATTTTTCCACGGTCATATGATTTAATTTTCTACATTATTTTCCTCCATGTGTTTATTTCAGGTCCATTCCTTTAATCTTATTTGGTTATACCATCTGAATCATGTGATATGCATCTGGTCCAAGTATATTCCATTACTAGTCTTTTTAGTGCACCCCTTGTTTCTAAGTATTCCACTAGTTATCAAATGCAGTTTTAGAATATTAAAATAATTTAGGAGATAATTATGGAAATTATGAAAAACATGTTTTTTTCAAATTTATTGATTTATATTTTTGTATCTATTCATCCTAATACTTTAGAGTTTTTTATCCTTGGTTTTTATTTATTGGATAATTATGCATAAAATCATGTGAAAATATTTATAAAATGATCGGGTTTCTTTAGATCATATCAAATGATGGTCTAGATTTATGGGTATTATGACTAGAAATATATATTAAGAATCCTTGGTATAATTATATCACCATGAATAACATATATCTAAGCATAGGGAATCATATGTTATGATATAATTATCATTTATAACCTTATCTGTCTATGTTCATAAATACCATTTTATATTCCCATTAGTTTGGTATTCAATCCCACCTAATTGTTTCTTCTTATTTTTAGATAATGAATGGGAATTAGAGAACCTGTGATAACAACCAATGTGATATGAAATGTGATGGTATCCCTTACAAGATTACAAAACTAATGGGAATGGAATCTCATATCATCATGACAATAATAGATTAACTGGAAAATGTTATTAATAATAACTTGAATCATGTGGAACACTTTCCTTATCATATGAAAGAAAACATTGTGGTAAAATATTTTATGGAAAAATTCCTTAAAAATTAAGTGGATATTATGATCCTATCATCATGGAGAAATATATTAACTCCAATAAGTAAATATTCTCTGTCCTCTAATGCTCAAAAGAAGAGAATGTCATTCTAGAAGTCTATCGTTTTGATGGGGAAGCTAGTCTATGGTGGACACTGATCCAAAACACAATATCTATAGTGATAATTTATTCTATGGAATGAGAATAACTGGATACTATATTTTCAATATATATTTTCCCCAGACTCTCCCTCTTAGTATAGAGAGGTAGCACCTTGACTAAAGAAAAACAATTATTAGTCTATCAGAGAATGCGGGAAAAACATTACAAGCCTTGTATGATATGACTATTAATTTTTCAAGAATCCTAAAATGATTGTGGATCTATTATTTTTTAGACTAAATTTGATTATAAGATAATACATTGTAATTAATGTTATTGAATGCTACGAGAAGATTTTCTATTATTACCGTGAGGTTTTATACAAATTTGGATACTCTCAGGAGCCTCATGGGATTAGAGATAAAAAGGGTAAAATAGAGATTATTATGGGACGATTGACAAATAAATCCCATAGAGTAATGAAAACCAAAAATCCTGCATGTCCAAATTCTGTTATGAAGCATCATGAGAATTGTATAAAGGGAACTAAGAGATTATTCAAATGTGGAAAAGTGTGGAATTAGGATAATATTTCTAGAAGAGATATGATGAAGACCACTAATATTGAAGAATAATGGAATGTTTAAATAAACTCTCAACCTATAGTATAGAGTTTCAAATACAATGAAAATGGTAATTATTTGAGCCAATTTCTTATAATAGGGTTTGTCAGAGACAATCAATGAATATTAATTCCAGGAAAGAAAAGAAGGGAATATGTTGTCCCTACTCCTGAGGTGGATCATATAAATGATGTATTGAATAGTCTTTTAGTTATTTATTCATGAATAGAAAATTTATTTTTTATTCTATTTCTATATATTATTTTATACAATTAACTTTATTTGAACTATTTAAATGCCTCCTCAAAATATGGATGAGTAATTTGGAAGAACAACAATTGGTGAAAGTAATTCATCAAATCTATATAACTACTCATCAATCAATTTTTCTATACTGAACCTCATAGTAAACCACATCTAACTTCCATTTTTTTAGTTTTATTCTCTATTTTTAATGGATTGAATATCTTTAGAAAAATCTAAAATCAACTATCAAGAGAGGAAGATCACTATTCACATCTTGAGGCATGCTACAATTCAAAACAAGTGAAAGGAGAATGATGAATCTTCCTCAGAATCATCAAATCTAGTGGGGTATCATTTCCTTAAAAGAAATAATATCACTCTCAATTTATTAAGGAAAATCAGTTGATTATGGTTGAATTAATTCCCATTTTGTGGGACTACATCGATGTGTTCCGTGAAGAATTACTCAGTCTTCCTCATGATTGAGACGTTGAGTTCTTAATTAAGAATATACCTAGATATCTACCCATATAAAATATTAGTTATAAGATTTAACCCATTTTTTTAATTATTGAATAAGTTTTTATTATAGAATTAGGAAAAGGATTTTATATGCATGAGTTCTTTACCGTGTGGTGTTCCGGTCCTCTTCATCAAGATGATTGATATATTAATTGACCTATTCATTGATTATCATGAGCTCAAATAATCATGATAATAATGATGTGTTCCCTTCCATGGATACATACCTTGTAAGATCAACTATGTAGGTCTATTTATTTCACTATGGTGGACCATCAGTTAGAATATCACCAAAAAAAGTTGATGAATGTAGATATTTCAAAGAACGCCTTTCATATGATGTGCTATGAGTTTATTGTGATGCCTTTCAAAATTCATAAATCTAAAAAAAAATTATGTATCAAATGAATAGTGTATTTATAGATTACTTTGATATTTTTTAGTATTATTTATAGATGATATTATGATATACTCTATGATCAAGGAGGATCATGATAGGTTTTTGAAGATTATGATAATGACATTTTCATGGGGGAAACTATATGAAAAGTATAATAAATGTGAGTTCTGGATGGGGGAAGAATCATTCATGTGGTATGTTATCATAAATAAAGGAATATCTATAGAACCATCTATGATAAGGAAAATTAAAGAGTGTCACATTCCGTCCTTTGTAATGTATATACATAGTTTCCATGACCAAAATGGTTATTACTGATTATTTTTTATTAAATTCTCATGATTAACAAACCCACTAGCCATGATTACTCCAAAGGTACTAATGATTTTTTGGACCAGTGATTGTGAATTATAATTTAAAGAGTGTAAAAAAAGGATTATCATTAAACCTATACATAAAGTACCAAAATGTGGGGAACACTTCTTGGTATACTTAAAGGAATCAAAAAAGTAATTACATTATGTACTGATGCAAAATCATAAAGTAATATCCTATGCATTGAGGGAGCTGAAATTTCATGAGAAAAAAATATCCCACACAAGATCAGGAGTTTGGGGATGGGATCTTCACATTAAAATTCCGACATCATTATCATTATAGGGGAAATTTGTGATATATACTAATCAGAAGACCCTATAATATATATTAATATGAAAGTAGTTTAGTATACTCTAACACGGATGGTTAGATTTCATCAATGATTACATCAACTCAATCCATTAACATATATGTAATGAAAATAAAGTGGATTATTCTCTATGTAGAAAGGATATCAGAACTTTATCAATGATGTAGATTGAGAAGGATCCAATCCTTCATAACTCACAAAGTTGTATATAGGAATCATAAGGGAATAAAAATAATCACTATTTATTAAATGAATTCTCAACCATACATTATAGATATAATAGGGGTGATCAATAAAATGATGTGGATATTAAAAATAAGGTTGAATATTTTAGAAATGGGAAATCCTCAAGGTTAATAATTTACGAGGAATGAGTTGTATGATTTGGGATATGATAATGTGTATAATCAAATCCGTAGATAAAATGTTGATTTTGAATGATTAACATATATTGACCTTCTACAAACACCCAGGGTGTAAAAAGATGTATCAAGATATCTTAGAGCACTATTGGTTCGAAAATTTGAAGAAGGTGGTCATAAAATATACAATAATGTTTTTGGTTTGTTAACAAGTAAAGCATGAATGAAAAAATTCTAGGGGGATGATGTAACTATTACCTGATACATAAATCGAAATGGGAAAACATAACCTTGGCCATCATAAGTGGACATCCAAATAGATCTAGATGAAATAATTTTATATGTGTTGTTGTGGATAAAATTTCAAATAAATATCAGTTTATATGAATTAGATAGGATTGTTTCTTGATCAACCTTCGAAAATATACATAAAAAAATGTGAGTCTTTCTAGACTTCCATTATTGATTGTATATGATCTAAATAAAATATTTAACTCCATATACAGGAAAGGAATCTAACATAATCTATGAACTCAGCTAAACGTTAGTATGTACTTTCACCCTCCAACAAATAACTAGTTTGAGGAGACTATTCAGAAACTAGAAGAGGATTTTAGAGAATTCAAAATGGACATCAAAATAGGATTGAAAAAAAATCTTCCACCAATCGAGTTCAATTAAAAAAATATATTCCACTAAGGAATCCAAATGGGTTCTATAAAGACCCAAAATTTCCTTGTATTCTTTTTAAATATATGGAAATTTTACGCGTCTGCAAAAATTGATGGTGCATGATTCGGTGGCATGGAGTACGCGAAATGAATTTCTGAATTTTTTTTCGGGTACGTTCAGTTAACGTATGAGTGGGTTTTGATAACTTATGAAACAGTGCATGGAATTAAAATCCAAGGGCACTGCTGAACTCACAACACCAGTATTCTCTTAATGAAACATTCACCTTTACTGTAGTAGGTCGAGGGTGAAATACTGAATTTTGTTTTTTTGTCAATGAATAAAATAAAATATAATAGTGTAACATTTAATTTTATTTTTAACTCCCATGTGGATATTGAGAGGTGGGGACCACCAGAACTAAATTTTCCATGTGAGGTTATAGAGGTGGGGACCACCAGAATTATCCTCATAAGTGGTTTATGGTGGTGGGGACCACCCGAGACTAAAACCCCCTTGAACTCCCTTCTTTCTGGGAGAAAATCCTCTTGAACTCCCCCACTTTATTTCTGCGACCACCCTTAATTAATTATACAAACTCATAAATTAATTAATTAAGAAAATTTGGAAATATTCTCAAAAATAGAATAGATAACTTGTTCTATTATGTGGCCTACTTTTCATTTTGGTTGAATTGAGAGGAAAGGGTTGGAAAGAGGAGAACATGGAAGAACACATCCTCTAACATAGAGCTCCTCCAATGAAGAATGCCTATGCATGACTTTGAATTCTCTCATCGACATCATAAATCAAATGTGGTAGGGGTTTTTATTGAATTCATGAAATTTCTCGATTAAATTCCTCAATAATATAAAGCATGGAGAAAGCGGATCAACCAAAATGACTTGATCCACGATATGTATAAAATTGTAGAGTTTTACGTTCTTGATTTAATATTTTGTTGAGCCGCTTGATACCACTATAATGCAGAGGGTACGGGCAAAACAAACATGGACCGACCCCTTACACATTCTTATTTATTGTTGTGTTCTTCGCGATGGAGGAGGAAGACAACCAAACTCGACTGGGGAATGAGAATGGAGAATTCCACCACCGCTGGCCACGATGGAAAAACGTCATCCCGTGGCCTTGCGCCACCCGTCCCCTTGCCATCGTGCGACCTCGCCCCGCCCAAAGCCTCACCATCCCACAGACCACAACCACCCATGGCATCCCTGTCCCATGGCCTCATGCCACCCATGGACTCACGCCGCCCACGTCCTAACGCCACCCACGGCCTCAACATCCCACGGCTTCACACTGCCGGTGGCCTCTCAATCCTGTGGCCTCACGCCACCCGCATCCTCACTAACCTCGTGGCCTCGTGCAGCTCCGTGGACTTTGCCACCCTGTGGGATGCTGCCCAGGCTGAGCGGCCAGGATAGGCCACCCAGTGCGGGCCGCGTTGGGTTGGGTCGGCCGACCGGGTCAGACCGGACCTGGACCAGTTTTGACCACTATATGCACTTTCGACCATATATTTTGAGCCATGCGTCCATTTTACGAACTGTAATTGGAGATGTAAACCTTGGAGAGAGATGAACGCTTTCGTATACCCCCCCACTAGAGATGTAATATGATATTATCTGGGTATGAGGATATACTCAAGATGTACTAGGATCCTGTGTGGGTTTGACGACCTACTAGAGATGTACCAGGATACTGTGTGGTTCTAAAGACGTATTAGAGATGTACTCTGATATTCTGTGGTTTTGAAAATGTACTAGAGATGTAATAAGATCCTATGTGGGTCTGATGATGTACCAGATTATGTACCGAGTGATCCTTTTTGGGTCAGCACCTAGCGATCCTGTGTGGGTCAGCACCGAGGGATCCTGTGTAGGGAAGCACCGAGTGATCCTATGTGGTTCAACACCGAGCGATCCTGTGTGGGTCAGCACCGAGCGATCCTCTGTTGGTCACCACCGAGCGATCCTATATGGGTCAGCATTGAGCGATCGTGTGTGGGTCAGCACCGAGAAATCATGTGTGGGTCAAAACCTAGAAATCCTCTGTGGGTCAGTACCGCGCGATCTTGTGTGGGTAAGAAATAGAGTCTCTTGACAGAATAATATGATCTAACATTATGACTAATCATTTTTAATTTTGTACATAAGTTATACTTGGTGTGAGCTGATTCCTTACCTTCGTGGTATTCCTTCCTTTGTGATTTAGTTGAGCTTTGGGATTTTGGGTTGGACTCTGTTTTTCTTATTGATTGAGATGGGTATACTTGATAACTTAGGTATATGTATGAAATATATCTAAGTAGGGTTTATTGTTGACTTCAGGATTTGTGGTTTATCCTTGTTTGGATTTTGGGAGACCTTGATGGTCTCTGGGGTCCCTATTGAGTATCGTTATACTCACACTTGCACAAGCTATGCCCTCACACTGTTGTGTTTGGTGCAGATGAAAGATAGTGCTGATTGAGGATAAGAGTACCAGGACTGGAGATAGCTTAGAGGGGGACGTTAGATGAGGGGAACTTTAGAGACGAACATTCCAGAGCTATACCTACCCTTCATGTAGGATTCATGGTGGATGATCCATGAGCTGCTTTTCGCCTATTAGTCATCTTGTACTTTTCAGTTTTCCTTGTACATTCCAGTTGGGATTGTATTCTAGAACCTTTTACTTAATGCACTCTCTCAATTGACTATTCGGTTTACAAGAGTTTGTATCTTGATGTGTTCTTGGTTTCATGTTATTATAGGTTACAAAGGTAATGCCTTCATAGTTTTAGGGAATATGCATTCAGTGCTATTCGCCAGCCCCTAGCCTATAAAAGGCGGGCTTGGGGTAGTCATGAAATGGGACCTAGTGGATGGGTTGTGAAAAATTTTCATCTCTCGAACCGTCAACCATGGATCCTACCTTAAGGGTAGGTACAACTCACGAATGACCATCTTTGCAGATCGCCTCGTCTAACGTCTACCTCCTAGCCACCTTAAATTTGTCTTGTATTCTTGCCCCTTTTTACTTACTATAATCACTCTATTTACTATTCAGTTTACTTGTGTTCGTATCTTGCTGTGTGCTTGGTTTTGCGTGTTATAGGTTATAAAGGAAATTCCTTCCCAGTTTTAGGGTATACGCCTTTGGTTCCAGTCGCTAGCCCATGGTCTATGGAAGGCGGGCTTGGGGTAGTCATAGAACGAGCCTTGTGGGATAGTCCATGATAAATTGTTCCCCACTTAGGTTGTTTGCATGTACTTATAGTTTATGAAGTATATTCCTTTCCAGTTTTATGGAATACGTCTTCGGTAGTAGTCTCTAGTCCTTAGCCTATGGAAGGTGGGCTTGGGGTAGTCATGGCATGGGCTCTGGGGGATGGGTCGTGACAACTTCATAATAAGACCTTCATGGGAAGATATGTAGACCACCTTAATGCTGTGATGAATTTGGTGAACATAGTCTTATGGGAACTGAAATGGTTAAATATATGGTAAAAACATTGGATACCATTCAACATCACATCATGGATAACAAATGTTGACAAAATATCTATTATGATAATCCTTGATGAGGCATAAATATTGAGGTTGGATATACGGTATTACTACACATATCACTATAGAAGAGAGTCAATAGATTTTGGAATAATGGAAAACTACCTCCCAGGAGCATCTACCCTTTTGGTATTCTTCATCACATTAGAGTTGTGGCATACCGACTAACAATATTACCAACCATGTATCAAGTACAGGATGTATTCCACATATCCATACTGAAGAAATAAAAAAACGATACCTCACATGTATTGAATTCATATTTGTAATATCTTGAAAATACATGTTGTTTATACTCACTGCTAATGTATAAATTAATTCATTATAAATAATCACACGGATGTTTTAGTAAAGTAATTTTAATCTTAAAAAATATAATTTTATAAAAAATGTGTTTTATTTATTTTTATGAGTTAATTTTTGAATAAATTAATATAATTTTTAATATTTTTTTTAGAAATTATTTTCATTTATTATCATGGGATTAATATTTAATAATTTTCCAAAAATATATATTTTTCCTAAAATAGTGAAATATACTGATTTTTTTAGAAAAAAATTTTAGTTTAATGTATTTATAATGATTAATTATGATTTGGGATATTTTTAAATGTGAATTGGATTATTTTCATTAAAAATACTAAAATTATTATTTTTAAATTGATTTTACACTTCATGTTATTATGAAAACATTTATATTTTTAAATGGGATATTTTTTGAGAAGCTGTATTTCATTTCAATTTTATAGTTTAAAGTTAATTTAAATTCTCTAACATATATCTTTTCAATTATTATAAATTTATTCCATATTATGAATTAGGAGGTATAAATTTAGTAAATATGACTCTTTTATTTCCGAACCATATGAATTTTGACTTTTAGAAGTTTGTTACCACTATAAATATAAATCGGGTAAGCAAGGGTAAAAAGAATATAAGGATAATAAAATTAAACTAAATCTTTCCCTAATATAAATTAATGCATTCCCTTCATCCCTAAGAATTATAGGGTCAATTATGTGACAATTTCTTTCCATTTTTATATGATAATATCCTTTATAATGTTGTAAATTCAATGATGTCAAACTATTGTTTTAAAAAAGAATAACATTTTTATAGGAGGTTATCCATAATATATGTTATATTGGAAATATTATTTTTAAATATAAAATATTTAGCTTTATCTTTTTTATTTATTTCTGAATTTTATAGAATAATGAATCCCCTTAAATACTTACACAATGCTGATGCGGTAATTATTTAATGAATGAATAAAATAAAGTAAATCATATTAAAATAACAAAATAAATATTAGTTGAGATACTTATTATGATACACATATTATATTTATGACCACGAAATTCAAAGGATATAATATAATAGTTTATTAAAATTTTAATTATTTCATTTATTATTGTAAATTCTACGTAATGAACATTGTCAAATGTGAAAATGATGATTTTTATAGGATAAATATTTTATTATATTATTTAAAAATCATAAACATATTACACAATCTAAAATTAGATAATATATATTCCAAAAGATCTTAATATATGTAATTATTATCTATTTGGATTTTTTTGGATCTACAATATTTTTATTATATTTTAATATTTTGAGATTTTTCAAATGTGCCTCTCACACAAATTTGAAAAGGGCACATACTCTTTCACTTATTTACACCACATTGAGGAATATAAATAAAAAATATTGTTAGTATTTATCTTATAATCATCCTTATGTATTTTATTTTGGTTTTGGCCCTTTCAAAAAACCTATCATAAGTCCCCCAAGAGAATTTAGAGAGGAGCTCCTCTGTAGAAGAGTTAATCATTTTTATAGACACTTTAAAATTTCATTATTCTACTACCTCTAAATAATATGTTATAAAAATACTAAAATAAAAAATAAAATATTCTATACATAAATTTATTTTATCATTATTATGATAAAACCATATTCAACCTATTATCAATTCTAGAAAAAAATTGAATGGATCGTGCATGCGTACATACGACATAATGTCTCCACGTAGAGGATTAATTCATTTATCATCACCACTTTACCTTTATGGTTATAATGATGGAAGAAAATTGATACATATGATAATTATAAAATTATAATAATAATATAAAATTAATATATCAATCATTTCTCATCAATTTACTACTAAGGTAATCCCACTGTCACTTGTACATACGTACAACGTACCATATCCACGAAGTTATGTGACTTATTTTACATATCCAAATTTAAATAATGGTTCTAAAAATATATGAAATAATTAAATATTATAATTATTTAATTAATTACATTTTAGAGTTTTTTAATATACATCTCATTCACATGAACCAGAGCATACACGATAAAATATGAACGAAAAAATGGAGTTAGGACCCGAAACAATGGTAATAATGAAATATTATTAACAAAATGGTGGTAAGATGTTATATAAAGACCATATATGATATAATTAATATAAAAATGTATTATATTTATATTAATAACACTATTTAATCCATTATACAAGAATTAAAATCACATTAAACTAAAATAAAACACAATATAATAGGTGTCTTTAAACCCCAATATATCCTTTGTGTTATGATTTCAATCTAATTTCCTCAATTTATATCTTAATATTTCTTATATAATTATAATGTAATCAATTAATATGTTAAAAACATTTTTATTTATCACAAATAATATTTTTTGAGGTTTAATTACATGTTATAATTGTTCCCTTATCAATTCTTCTTGATAAGAAAACCTAATTAAAAGGAACTTTTCTCTTTCTTACATATTTTTATGTACAATTCATAAAATATTTTAATCCTCCAATATATTAATAAAATATCTCAATTTATATGGAAAAAATAATGTAATTCATTTTTATGGAAATATTTATTCCTTCATACTCTTTAATGAATCTTCATTATTTTCCTTAAAACCACACATAGGAGAAATATATATAAAGTTCACTAACCACTATTTTTAATGTTTTCACTTCATATTTATTTCATTATTAATGATAAATTCTTATAATTTATTCTTAAATGTCCAATAATGATTTAAATTCATTTTTTTCATGGATACCAATATGATACACCCTTTGGTTTTGGCTTATTACATGATTTGGGAACCCATTTCATTTCTTGGGTAACTCTTACAATTATTCCATATGTTTGATTTATTTATTTGGAACACACATGCATGTAAATTTTATGGTGGGTGTTACCAGATAGATCTCCAATTCATTAAGGAATTTTTTATTCTAATATGACTTTATGTATGGGATTTGGGAGTAAAACTAATCCATTATGGTACTATTTCCACCATGAGATATAGTCTTAACATATATCCTCGAATAATGTTCATGTCATGATATTTTATTATGAAAAATAAATATTTTTCCATGATCATATGATTCCATGTTCTACACTATATTTCTCCACGTGTTTATTTAAGATTCATTCATTTTATTTTACATTGTTATGCCTTCGAAATGAAGTGTTATTCTTCATTTCCATTATTATTTTCGTAAAAGTACATTAAGATCATCCATTTTGTTTATATAATCCCCAGGTTATCATATGCTGTTGTAGGAGTTCAATGGATGTTAGAAACTCATTTATGAAATTAAAATAATTATGCTTTTTTATTTTTTCATGATTTCAGTTTCTATAAATAGTCTTCCAAATAAACTAGAATTTTTGATCCTTGGTTTGTATTTAAAGGAAAATTATTCCTAAAATCATGTGACAATATGTATAAATGTTTTAGGTTACAATTAAAATGTGGAGGAGGTTATAATAATAGTTTTGTGGTTGTAGTCTCATATATTTTAAATGCTCATTTTTTATAAAATATTTCAATGGAAATTACTCTATCCACATCATTCCTTATTTGGGAGTTTAATAAATCTATTAATTGTGTTTATTTCTTTTTTACTGATCCTTCCTCCTACCTTGAAACAATTTCAAGATTTAAAAGTCACAGAATGGGTTGTGAGTGTTTTTCTTTTCATAATGTAGTAACTTCTTATGTTTCCATTCCTCTCTAGAATTCACCTTACTAATCTAATCTCTCAAAGACTAAATATTCTCATTTTTCACAACTCGTTTCAAATAAAACAACGTTCTCTTTGTTATGGATCTAGGTATCTCTGTTCGATTATTTATCCCATGTTATTCCATGTGTTATTTTCTTCCCTTTGATTATGATATATAAAATTGTTGATTTTCATCAATGAGAGATAAATTGGACTTTCAGGTCCATGGTAATGTTTTAAAAAAATGAGGGTTTAGTTGAAAACAAATTTACACACATGATGTGAATGATAAATTTCATGAAAGATAATTTTGGAAATATAAATCATTATTCAAGAATGAAAGAGGTATGATATCTCTTTAAAAAATGTCCTCTAAACGTATGTTCTTGAAAATGATGTTTATTTTCCTAAGAAATTGATTATGAAATGTGACCTTTATTTCATGATTGTATGGATGATGTAATATAACATTGGGATGATGTTGTGGTATTGTAGAAAACTAGACAATGAGATCCCAAATGAATTTAGCTATACCTTGGAGAGGTTATCATGATGGAATGATTACGAATATGTAGGATATCTATGGTAATGAAGTTATTATATTATAGTGTTCACATTTTATGGCTAGTTTTTTTTATTTTTCTTAGTTGTGTACACTCTTGAGTTGTGATTTATCTTTTATTTCTTGGTGTATAGACTACATTTATATATATTAATAAGATCAATTCTCAACATGGTAGGGATATTAATTCATAGAGATATTTTTCATCATATTCATAATCCATTGAGATAAATATTATGATACATTTTTTTTATTAAATAGTGAATTATTTAAAAAATAAACAAAAATTGATTTTATTTGTAATTTGATTTCTTCTGAAAATGATGTAGAATTATATTTTATAAAAGAAATAATAGATTCATGTGGATATACATTTTTTTTATTCTTTTTTTATCCTACTGAGTTTTAAGCCTCACAATCAAATTTTTCTTTTAGGTATTTATTACTATGTATTTACAGGGTACACAAAAGGGAAGAGTTTCGTGAAGATGACCTATCTCCTTATTTATGTTTTGTTTCATATGGTTATAATTTTTTTGGAATATTTTTATATGGATATGGACCTATATGGTACACCGGGTTTCATCTTTATTGTCTATCAAATTGTTCATTTGGTTGTGTTATTATTCTAGGGGATTTTATCTTTGAAGTTGTGTTGTTTTTGACATGTGATTGTTAATAGATATATGTCTTTAAAATTAATATTTTTCTTTCTTATGAAATTTCTCTTTGAGGGTGAAATAATTCCCTTCTTTTATCATAAGATACAATTGTTCTCTTCATCAGTATTTGGTGGTAGATAATGTTCTTCAACCCTCATGGGATTCTATTTTAGGTGAAACTATCAGTTCCATCATTTTGTTCTTTAAAAAATTTGAATCGATGGGAAAAGTTACAATAAAATACTATGATCATGCTTATTTATTACCCTATTGTGTCTGGGAGTTTTCAATAGTTATATGGTAGGATTTCTGGATGCCTATAGGTAGTGTGAGAGTGTTGTTAGCTAGTTTACATTCAAGCCTGGCCTTGTGTTACCATGGGATTCTAGAGGTCTTCTCGAATCCTTTTCTGGAGTTTACAATTATTTTTTCATTTCAAAATAAATTCATTTGTGGTCAGGTATTTATATTTTTTTCTTGATTTCTTTACCCTTTATGTATTATAGAATATTTATCCTTCATTAATGACTTCTTTAAAGATTGGTATGGAGCTCTAGAGAGTGCCCCATGGGAGAATCCATTGTCTATCTCAATTTTAGTGGATATTGAAGTCAAAATTATACAGTCCATAGAGAATTATGCCAATGTTGAACTGGTAGGGAGGGGGACCATGATATGAAATTCAATATAATGCATCCACTAATATTTCATAGTAAAAGGGATCCTAAGAATCTGATGCATAGATTGATGGTGTTGGTAGAATTTTACAATTTCTAAAAAAGCTGGCAGACTCCAATATTTGTTTTTTCACTAATATACTTAAAGGTCAAAAAAATAAGTGGTGGGAATATATTGGGTTGGAAAACTTTCAATAAGATCTTACCTATACAAATTTTAAAAGATAGTTAATCTATAGTTCAATCATAAGACACAGAGAGTGATGAAGGAATGAGAGTTCATTTCCCTAGAGTTGGGATATATATCTATCATACAGTATGCTACATGGTTTGATGAGTTGGTATACATATCACTAGATAATGCTTCTAATGATTATCTTTATAATAGAGGTTACAAATGGTTTTGAGGACTTATATTTGGTCTATGATAATTATTTCATTCCTCACCCACCTTTTCATTAGGTTGAATAATTAATATATGGTTAAGGTGGATATATTTAGGATGAAAAGACTCTATAGAGAATCAATGATCAGAGGATATAAACATAGTTTTTTTACGAATGAAGAGGAAGTTGGGTTTTCGGTACAGAGTTTGTGGAAAAGGGTATATATAAGATGTCAGTTTAGATTTAGCCTGCTATTTAAGAGTTTGGGAGAGAGGGAAAACACACACCTAATTGTATGGAAACACTATGTATGTGTCATTTATGTAAGAAATAATCTAATATATTACATTAATTTTAATGGGAATCCAAATGGAATTTGATTTGGATAGAAATTAACTAATGTATATTAGTTGATATGTGATGTAGAAAAATGATTGATATCTCATCCTTTGTCTATGGATGATGCTCAGATTGAAAATTAAGGGTGATATGGAGCTATAAAACTAAATTCAATACTGTATACAGTTGCATCATTACATAAAGGGCCTAATACCCAAAGGGGTATATCGTGTACTAAATATTTTATAGATATATCCTTAATTTATTCTAGTGAAACCCATTTATTTATATCATATATGATTATCAATGTTTTGGGATTTCAATTAGACTATATGTTATTTGGGATGACTCAGTCCAATCCACTAAGAATGATATTGGAGAATTGTTTTAGATGTATCGAGTTTCAGTTGATGATCGATGAAAAAACATTATATTGTACAACTTTTGTCTTGATATTTAAATCCTTTACATCTTCATTTTCATGTATTGGATGATTATATAAAAATATCAGATACTATTCTATCATTTTTAGGTTTTCTTTATTTGTTCCAATGGAGTCAATCAATTCTATCAAGGTTGCGGGGATCCTATATTGGGTAGAGTTGAGCATGTTTTTCATAGTGGTGAGCTGACCTAATTATAGATATTATAAATTTACGTTGATGTTGTTGATCCACATATTAGAATAGCTATTCAAATTGTGGTGAGTGTGTATGCTAATATTTTTATAGATGAGTTATCTGGCCTACATCACTAGATGTAAGCTAATTTTTCCCTATAAATAATTTTGAGGTTACTGAAAATTTCCTTACCTTTTTAATATATACCCATATAATTGATAGAGTTAAAGGTTAGGATTGAGGATATTTATGCTAAGGAATGTATTCATCCTTACATTTCACCATGGGCATCGACAATACACATTATAGAGAAGGATAGTATTCTTTGAGTTTTGGTCGATTACTAGAAACTCAACTATGTGAAATTTGATTGAAAAATTAAATTTACTATAATTTATGGAATTCTAAATAATAACAAGGGATCCCTTTAGTTTTCAATTATTTATATTAAAATGGGGTACTATCAACTATGGGATTAAGTTTAAGATATTTGTAAAACATTATTCAGGGAAAAATATTTTAATTACGAACATGTGGTTAGGTTCTTTAGTATTAATAATGCTCCATTTGGTTTATGGGTTTTATTAATTGAATCTTCCACCAATTTTTATATTACTATGTGGTTTAATTTTTAAATGATATATTTGTTTATTTAAAATTAGAGCATGATATTGTTGAAAATCCGAATATCTTCCTTATAATTTTGAAAGATCATTTTCTACACTTAAAGTAATCAAAAAATAACTTCTATATTTAAGAGGTTAAATATATGGGATTTGTTATTTATAATAAGGACAACTCAATGGATAATGATAAGGTTTAAGAAGAGATTACAAAAGATAATTATAAAAATGTGTTTGAAATAATTGGTTTCTTTAGATTAGCTAGTTATTATAGCTATTTTTTATACTTATCATATATTTCATATCCTATGATAAATTTTACTAGTAATGTTTTAATATTTCTTTAGGGAGATCGATTCCAATGATATTTGGTGGGGTTAAAATTGAGATCGAATTTATCTCTATTATTGATTCCTTTTTAAAGGGGGATTTTTTGTGATGTTTACTATTATGGGCCATGTATCGATTTAGGCGATGTTATAATGTTGGAGATACTATTATTATCTTGTAAATATTTTTAGTTACACCCTCATCATAATAGATATCACATTCATGATCTTGACATAGTGGAAGTGATACATGGTCTTTAGATTTAGATCCACTATCTCATAAAGGAGTGGTTTACTATGTATTTGGACTATAATTGTACAATGTATATATACACCCAAAGGGATAAAAATTATAGGAAAAGATGATTGGTTGTGTACATTAAATCCATTAATATTGATATTTTATAATGCCTCAAAAAATGAATTGTTGTTATAGATTCATTGAGATTTAAATTTCATAATCATGATGTAAAGGAATCAAAAGAAGAATGGTTATTGATGATCTTGTTTTCTATGTTATGATTTAATGAAGGGAGACAAAATTAGTAGGTATTCCATGATTTCATTTGGGTTATATCACCAACGGGTTATCAGAATAGACATGGAGATGTTGAGGATGCCTAATGTTATGGTTTTAGTAGAAGTCATTATTATATGGATATCTTGAGTGAGGGATATAAAACTCTTGATAAAGTGTGTATCTTTTGAAGAAGGATGATTGTTACATTAGAACAGAGATTTGAATTAATGTGAAATGAAAATTATTTAAATTTTTCTATAAACCATAATGCTACCAAGATGTATCGTGGACTAGGATAGAAGAACCTATTATTGTAAATGGCTTTATAGATTTGAAATTTTATGTCTCAGTGCAATACTTCTTTGATAATTTATGTGAAACATCTTATAAAATTTAATTTTCTATAACAATTAGTCATTTTAGTGTCTTAATGGGTTGAAATAACCATTGACATCAAGAATGGGCTACCTCATACACATAATGGAAAGGATAAGTTTTATTTGATTATTGATAAACTAATGAATTTATGTATTTAATAATATTTAATGAGACATTGAAGAGATAATACCATCAAAACTTGTATGTGTTAGATATTATTAGTCACCATGGTGTTCAATCAGTTATCATTTAAGAAAGACCACATCACATCACATCCCAGTTTTTTAGTGGATTAAAGTTTTTGATGGACTTATAAATGTGGTTATGAAAAAAATATAATTGTTGATGGCTAACCAGTTTGAAAAATCCATAAAGATTCTAGAATACATGACTCAGTAATTCATGATCAACTTTTGTTTATCTCGGGTGAAATATCTTCCCTTAGTAAAATCATTGTATAATAATAGTTAACAAGAATAAACTATATTGGAAACTTTGGAGGCATTTTATGTGAGGCATTGTTGATAAAATCTTTTGGGGTAGAGGATATATCACAATAATTGGTTAGTTATAGTATAATTTATGATATTCTGGTAATTGACCTTTTAATCAGGAAAAGGCGAGTGATAACATAGTGTCACTAAAATTTAAATATTGATTGGTGTTGTCATCCATCATAGTTTTAGATAATTGATCTATTTTTTCTCATAGATTCGCCATAGTTGGGACACTAAATTTTTGGGACGAAACAAATGTTATCACCTCATTATTTAATATAATTTTAGATTATAAAGTGACTCAATAATTTGTTTTTTTATCATAATTTCATGCTCAATTGACTTTTAGACATGATATGATTTGTTATATCAAACTGAAGAAGTTGTATGCATGTCCTTCCGACAATATTGAGTGCGGTGTATTTAGATTAAACCTGACACCTTAGTTCATGAAAGGCCTATTAATATTCTGTAACAGCAAATTAAGTTTCTATATTTTAAGACGATCTCATTAGTTGTATTGGGGTAGAGAAAATAATGAGACGTGGATGTGGAAGACCATAATGATACAATAATATCCCTATCTCTATTTTGGGTTCATGATCTAGAATTATTCTTTTAAATATATATATTTTATCATGTTGAGAATTACCAAACACTAATATGTTGATTCTTGTATTCAACCTCATTCATCCCTATACTTTAATTTCTGGAAGTGTTGTTAGTGCATAATGGAAAACCGTTTTTTTTGTAATTTTTATATAAATGGACAAGATAAAATCATTAATGGGGGTCATAATATTTTGGCCTATTTTTATTGATAAAAGTCCATGAGAAATTATCCAGCAGTGGAAATGACCTTTTATAGTGTGTGTTGGTGGTATCCTTTTGTTCCACGACTGACAAGGCAAAACATGGGCATGATAGAAGACATTATATGCAAAATATCATTGGTTATGGGTCCAGGACATGGCCAGTGCCAGTGGCCATACTCCTTGGTGGGGATATACTTATTTGGGGGGAAATTAAAAGGTGTGGTGGTAGTGGTGTCATTAGTTCTAAATGATCATTTGTTATCCATTATTTCAAGGAGGTTTGGATAAGATATGTTTAACCTTAATTGGGGAGTTCTATGTGTCTATTAACTCAATTTCTTTCTATTCATCTAATATCTACTCCATATTAGATCTAAATATATATTTATCATTATGAGAAGTGTTATTGGAAAATTATCACCAAACAAGCAGTTGACTTGAGTGTTTCCCTTTATATTTTGATACGATCCTTATATTTCTATGCTCATGAAGTGAATAATTACAATTTTCCCTTCAATAGTTTTTAAGAAAAAAATAATCTCATTTATTGTTGAGTTCGGTTTCCCTATCTTATAGTCTATCTCATGGAATGCCTTTTATTCCTTTTTTTATTCAAATTTTGATATATGAAATGAATGATTTGAAAAATAGGATATTTGAATTGATATTTTATGTCTATGAGATTGATTTCTAAAAGAATGGTTTTTATTTAAGACCACATCAATGCATATGATGTATCTAATAATTTTCCATAAAGATGATTTTTGAAATATAAATTATTTTTGAAACATGAAAGTCATATCATATTTCTATATAATTTTTTTTATCAAAATAAAATAATGGAAACGAATAATTTTCCATGAAAAGCGATTCTAAAAATGTGAACAATATTTCTGAACCATAATGGTGACAAAATAAAACATTGGGATGACATTGTGTAATGGGTGAAACCAATTAATATGCAATCCCGATGGGTGTTTTCGACCACTAGGGGAGGTTATTAGGACTCCATGGTTTCTAATGGGTATCAATTTCAATTTATTGAGGCTTCAATACATTATAATTCACTAATTTGGGCTTGTGTTTTTTGTTTTCCTTCGTTGTGCACACAGTTTGGTTTTGATTTACCCTATATTATGTTAAGGATATATTTTATTCATATATATTTTTATTCTTATTCACCCAATTGATATGTATATTGATGATTGAAACATTTTTTTACTCATATTTTTTCCATTCCTGGAAAAATGTATTATTATAATTCTCTTTTTATTTTAATATTTCATTATTTTAAAAAAATATTAAAAGAATATTTTATACGAAAAATGATTTCATCTTGAAATGTATTATAAATTCATTTTATAAAACAAATAATATATGAATGTGGATATACATTGTATAGATTTTTATTTTTATCCATTTTTATGAATTAGTACTCCCACATTAATGATGACATTGGTTATTTGTATCCTTGCTTTTGGAATATATATAGAAAGGGAGTAGCATCATCTAGCAGATAAATCTATTTCATCTTGCCTTCTTGTTGTGGGTTAGATCAGTGGTAATGTATGGTAAAAAATATATTAATCCATGGGTTTCATCATATTCCATATTAATGGTCTATCATTCTAATCATTTATAACTTTTTATTCTTTTTATGGATTTTGTATCGGTAGTTGCATTGTTTTTTCATGTGATAATTTTTGGATTTTAATTGTGATACTCTACTATTTCTATAATAACACGTTTTAGTTTAGTGTGAAATTAATCCCATATATATTTATATGATATGAAAATTACTATTCCCAACCAATGGTGATCTATAACACACATTAGTCATTGTGGTTACCCAAATTTGGGTTATATTACTGGTTAATCTATGTTGGTCTATTAGAAATGCTCTTTGGAAAATATTTAATATAAGTATAAATAAAAAAGAATTTTATAGCTATAATTTGTTGGTAGGGACACCTGTAATACCTCACTAAAATGGGAAAAGAATATGTGTGGCATATGGAATGAAGGTACTACAAGGGTTTGTAGAATATGTTTGAATTAATATAGAGAGAAAGACACTAATTTATGAATTTCATCTTGATGTTCATGATTTGGGGTCAATTGTAGAAAAGCATTCCAATATATTGTGATTGATTATTTTATTTTTGACTTATGTCACATGTTTCTATATGGAAAAATTTAATATTATCAAGGGGTTCCCTTCCATAGATAGAATTTCTATGGACCCTAAGAATGTAATGTTGGTATAATATTTTTTTAATATAATTTATTATAGGGGAAAATTTCGACTACTATCTAGAATTTTTCAATTTTTTTCCATTTATACATATAAATATGATTTTGAAGCTAGAAAACAATTTAGATATGTCCAAATTAATACATGTTAATCTTATGGGATGAGGTCTCTACCAAATTTAGTATGGTATTGACATCATATAATTCTCTTATCTTCTAATTTAAGTGTCCAACTATTCTCTAATATGCAACTAATATTGCTATTGAATCTCAATCTGGTTTGGGAAGGGTCGGTAGAAAATTATAATGTATGTGCACATGGTAAATATGTGAATTGAATATATAATAATTGATTTGTTTAATGTGAATTTTTACACCAAATCTTGTATATAATTGGGTGAATGATGAAATTCATTATTATTTAGGGAATATTATCCACTAACTAGTTTGATAGTAAAATTTTACTAAACCAGGAAGTTGATTTAGGAGATCTTGAATTATGTATATAATTCCACTTTTGTTATCAAGGCCTATAATTTGGGTTTGTTTTTAGTTCACTCCTTTGATATTTTTTTGAATTTAGATGGTGTTTTTCATCGAGGAATTAAATTTGAAACCAAGTCTAACCCTATTCAATTGTTTTTAATCAATATTCTATGTATTGTTTCACCAAGATGTATTGAATAAATATAGATCTTGTGTCTATAGTATTTTAATGACCGATATGACATCCTAATAATGTTGTTTTAGGTTATAATGTTCTTATTTTGGTGTTGGAAGTGGTGTTTTCAGTTCCATCAGGATGTGACCTTATATTTCTAAATAAGTGATAAATACAATTTCGAACTATTTAAATAAGATGGACCACATGTCCATGCACCCTTTTATTATAGTAAGTTGGAGTATGTACTTGATCTATCCATGTAGGGTATATAGTGGACCACCCATGTTTCATGTAATGTGAAGTCTTATTTACTAAAATAATTAAGGCATTGGAGTTCACATTTATCTTATTTTACATACACATAGAACCTTTTTTTTTTGAATAGGGTAGTATATGTATATTTTTTAACTCAATATCCCTATAGAATTGAAGTGTGTGATATTCAAATCCCCGGTGATAATAAAATTGATATTAAAAAAATACTAAATATATTAACATTATGCAAGAAATTTAAAAAAAAACCAGCAATCTTCTGGGTGGAGCTCTAGATTTAATGTGTTAGATCATAATTGAATCTTGAATAAATTTTTTACCCTATTTGTGAATTGATGTTTGTTGGAACTGGATGATTGGATTATGAATTCATTAGTGGTTATGTTATGTGAATTAATTAAATATATTAATTAATTAATTAAATTAATATGCATTACCTGATTTACTATACACAATTAATGAAATTTTAATTTGATAGGGCTGGCCACATTACCATAGAATATTTTAGGGGAGGTTCAAAATTTTCTTCATTGCTATATCAAAATTATATGATGAATGGGGGTCAGATGATGGTGGATTTAGAGGTAGTGATTGAAGCTGATCTTCTCCCATGATTAAAATATTGATCATGGATATATATATATATATATATATATATATAAATTTATACTTTTTTATCTATGTCTTATTACACTTCACGTGACCGTAATGATGAACTAAATTTTTTGGATCAATTTATATTCTGTTATTCCTTGATCTCACTATAAATTCCAAAATTTTCAATCATAGGCCATGGTTGCTTATCCAGTGACATTTATTACCCTTAAATTGTGATTTCCACCATTATTCATCATGTTATACACCATTGGACTATGGGTTTGTGTTTTTACATTTATAGAGACATTTCAATCATGACTAAACCCCTTCATTTGTGGTGGTTGTGAGAACAATGATAGGGAAGGTTATTTATGAAAATATCATAATTTTTTAGTATTCGGGTGACAATTTCCCTAAATATAGTATCTGAGATAATGATTGGATATTTTTATCACACAAGACATGTTATGAACAACCAATGTTGATCATAATCTATTTTATATCCCCCAAATCCCTTGAGATACCCCCATTTATTGTATGCTACCAACCAGTGGGGAAAATATTGGAGAGGCTAGATTTGGAAGACACATGAAGATATCATGTTTATAGGAAGAAATCATATGTATGGAATGTAGTTAAAGAAAATTTGTGTTGTATTCTCACCAACAATAATGGGAAGGGTTTATGGGAAGATAATGACCACACACTGTGTATCTAGGCCAACATGCCATGTGACAGTCCCATGGTGGCTATGATGTATACTAGTTACATAGTGCCAAAAACCAATTAGAGAGGACAAACCATGTATTCTGGAAGTACATGAGAATGGTTCGGTACCCAATCATTCCAAGGTACTTGGCCAAGTATAATTTTATTGTTCAATAAACATGGAAACATACAAGAGAACACAATAAGGAACCTTGTAGCCAAGACACACCAATAAGGACCTCTTAAATTCCTTGTACAATGAAATGGAATCCAATATTTTCCTAGACTATAATATATCCAATTAGTGGGTTTTTAATACACTTCATGTGAACCCTATACATTCCATGTATCCCTTTGAGAAACTTCCACCTTGTGCATCTCCTTTAACTATACTGGGATTTTAGCACGCGAGTAGCCTATCCAAATAAATCTTCCACGTAAAATGAGATGAAATCTATTATTGTAGATTTATATATAATATGTGGAATTTTCAAAGTTTTATTCATATTTAGGTGATACTTGATGAAATAAGTGATTAGGCAGGATAATCAGAGTGAAAATAGGATTGGAAACACCCTTATTGCATCAGGATACGAATCCCCATACTCCTTGCACTAGTTTGAGTTAATCCCACATAATGAGCTAGGGAATGGATCCTTGACTTGCTAAGTGGAACCCACCCAAATAGACTATTGTTTGGGTCCTCTACCTATTATGTGGCACCCCCTATGAACATGGTTGTGGGTTTCCTACCTATTGAGTGGCACCCCTTGAAGAACTAGGGAATGTGTAACACCCCAATATTTTTTGATTTTTTTCAAAATAAAATAAATTTCTTTAATATCATGAATTATTCATAACAATGATTTAATCCTCTTCTACATGAAAAACTGGGTTATCTTGGGTTATGAATGACACCGAGTTTAAAAAAACTCGGCATATTATAATATTAAAATTTTAAATATGATTATTATAACCTAAATATTAAACATAGTGACCTAAATTTAAATTAATTTTTTAAAAAAATTATTATTATAGTGGTTTAATATAAATTAAACATTTTAATAAAAATTACTTATTTTTTAGAAATGTTGTTACATATTTAAAAAATACTACATTCTAAAGAAATTAATTTTTATGTCTTGCTATGAATAATAATAGAAATAATTTCAAAACTTTTAGAAAATTAATTTGATAAAATAAAAATGCAATTTTATATAATTATTACATAATTTATGAAGAGTTATTTTTTTTGGATTTTTCTAAATGTTTTCATTCTATGATGAATAGTGAAAAAATTCTGAATTTTAGTTTTAAAACTTCTTTTCATTAGAATTTTTGGTAATTATGTATTATATTTAAAATTGGTATTAAATTAAAAATAGATTCATTATATATCAATTATTATTATTATTTTTAATTAAAATAATATTATATTTAAAATTGATACAAAAACATGTCAAATTATGAACATTTTTCTATTTCAAAACCGAATATCTCATCATGTTTGCGTGATTAAAATAAATTAAAATATCCAAATTTGGTGAATGGAATTTGGAAAAATGGATTCAATAATTAAAATAATAAAAATTAATAAAAATTAATCTTGGTAACTCAATTTTTTACAAAAATGTATTGAAAAATAAGTAAAAATTATTTACAGAAATTAAGTTTAAAATCAACTTAATGGGGGTGAAACAATAAAAGATAAAGGTTAAAATAAACTATCTAATTTTAGAAAACCAATTGGATGACAATAATTAGATATTATTACTTAAAGGAACAAGAATCATCTCTTATTTTATCCTTTATATAAGAATGAAATAGGGGTGTAAATCATTATTCAAAAAAATTACATTTCTGCAACTCACCTCACAAATAAAAGGCCACACCTAATCCTCTTCTATCAAAACATTTAAACCACTTTAAATTTGTAAATACCTACCTAAATCACTAAAGAAATTCAATAATATCATCAAATAAACCTTATTATGGACAGAAATCTGACATAGGAAGGATTTTGGTGCAAACCTAACGAGGATAGCTAAAGAAGAGTTAACATTGTTCAATGTGTGTTTTGGTTTTATTTCTTCCTCCACACACTTAAAATATTATTAAACCATGATGATATAGTAAAATAATTATATTCTATATAATATGTTTTTTATGTTATGTTATTCTCCTACAAACACCCCCACTTCCATTCAATGGGTCACAAAATCATCATTAATGTATATGGTGGACTACCGCCCCACCAAACGATGTCCTTTGTTTTCCATTACAACCACTAATGTTTTTATAAAATGATGGATTTAATAATTTTATATGATATTTATGATATTATTATACTTCTGTAATTATTATATTACACATACATTCATACTATCTATATTATGGGAATAAGATAACGTCACTTGTGTGTACATCAGACTACAGACTTGTGAAGCGATGCGATTCATTTTAGTTTTTCATCGAATGAAATAAGTTTTAATTTAATGAACATATGTAAAAAATATGGTATAAAATGATTATTTAATGATAATATATAATTTAAATTTCTTCCTTTCATTCCAACAATAAAATTGAAAAAATGTTCACGTGTATATATGACCTACCATCTCTGTGAACGGTGTATTTCATTTTCTATTACTAAATTTTGTGAATTAATATAAATACATATATATTGAATATATATGATAATTATATCATGATAATTATTAATAATATTATGATGTAATTATAAATGCATGATAACTAAAGAAATAACAAATCAAAACATATTTTTGAAAATGATTATTACCCAAAACATAACATTAGTATGTAATATTTTAGAAATAGGAAACCAAATGTCATAAGACAATAATATTTGGTTGGATATATTTAAATATTATTATTTAATAGACTTATAATAAACATATATTTATTATATAATATTATTTAACATGTATGACGTAAGTCAAGACTTAAGGTAATGGTTTTTGGTCTCAATTTTCATTCTTGGAGACATAGGTTATATTATGATCCTATATTATTTAGAGATGAGTATATTCATTTCATTTGACATGTAATATAATTAATTTATTTACCATCACTATATTTTGAAATCCATTTTATGTTATTCCTTCATGGGGATAACAATTCAAATATACCAAAGTGGTACTGATTTTATATAAAAATCTAATAATTTATCAAGTTTGTATATATTATGATTCTGATGATAAACTCATATGATCAATATCCCAATAAACTCATGAATTTATTTATACTTTTTTATTAATTATATTATGTAGTAATATAACCATTTTAATTTCATTTTTAAAAAAATTAATTGAGAAAATGTTTTTAATAAAATCTGACTTTATTTCTCTCTTTAGTCGATAATTAGTTTTATTTCAAAATTATGTTTTCTAAAAATGTGATAAAAATGTTTTATTATTCACCAATTATTTTTAAAATATAATTTTAATCATATTTAATTTTTGTTTAATTTTTATGAAATGAATCTTATTATATTTTTCTAAAAAATTTCTATTTGTGTTTAACTCAAAATGTAAAAGGAATCATTATGTTAACATGTACAACATGATTGAAACATCCCCTGGACATGAAGTTTATTTTATTTAAAGATTAATTTATAATTTTCCAATATATTTTCAAATAAACTGATTTTAAAAATATTTTAGGTTAAAAAAGGTTTTATCAAAGTGAAAATGGTATTTTACTAAAGAAATTTTTTAAATGATTGATCAAAATAAATTTTCATCTAAATGACATCCATTGATATTAAATATTACTTTTGTGGATACGATCTATGGATAGAATTCTTATTATTTTTCTGAATTGTTAATTTTTCTGATAGAATGATATTAATGAAACACATTTATCTTCCATTTGTTATACCATGATTTTATTAATTTGAAACTATATTCTTTTTCCATATGTTATGCAATGATGAAATTACTAAATGATCATAAAACCTTTCTCTTTTTTATAGGTTATTATATGATCAAATTTTTATTAAATACATTTCACTTCTTAGCATAATATATGATGAATTATGTAAGATATTGTGGAACAAATTAATATAGTTTTCATTTTTAGATGTGTGGGACCCATATATCACTCCAATGCATTGGATATGGATTTATATCTAATGAGATATATATAATAAGAAAAGGGTTTTAACATGGTTATATAACGAACATTGTCCGCTATGGTGGTCTTGATAGTATTCATTGAATACTACGATAGGTTGGGGAGCATAAAAATACCTCTATAATATCATTGGTGGTGATACTTGACTATTATGGAAATTATTTTCTATTAATATGTTTATAATTAATTTAATCTTATGCCAATGTGATTCTCTAATGGATCTGGTTTTTTATTCCATTATGATTAATGTGTGACATTCCAAAAGTTTATGGGATAGATTCTTTTTTATTTTTTTGATGTCTTTTGTTTTTCACAAAACCAATATTATCTTTCTCTATATGAAACACCATATTATCTTTCAGTATACACAATAATAATCTTGGCTTCTGTTACATGTAAGTGAGACCTTTCTTGATATCTTACATTGTACACAATACCATGTTTCACTAAACAATGATGTATTATTAAAATGTTATTATTTAATGGGATATAAACTATACATTATGAATATTATTACAATATTTTAGAATTTTATATAACACTAACATGTATCTTCTGTATTTTATATACAAAATATCAGACAAAATTAATTTTTTAGTTAAAAGAATTATTTTTCAAAAAATGCATTTTTCCTGTTTTTTATAGTGAACCCATTTTATATTTATTTTTTAACACATATATATATTATATTTGACAAAATAAAATTATTATTTGGAACTAGACCAAAAAACATACTTTTTTGAAATTTTGGTATTTTTCTAAAAAAAAATTATATTTTAACAAGTAGTGAGAAATACTACATTTTAATTTAAAACTACATTTTCATCTAATTTATTTATATAGTTATATTATATTTTTAATTTGTTTTAATGTGTAATTGTATTATGTTTTTATCATTTAATACAATTTTAATCATTGGATTTAATTTCACATTTAAAATGGACATAAACAAATGGAAATATTTTGATATGTTTTTACTTCTTAAAAACCCGCTTTTTGGTTTTAACAACTAGAAATAATTTGAAATTAATTTATGCCAATTATGTGTTTATAATTATGAAAAATGAATTCTATATATGGAATCAGCAGTTCCAAATTATTTTAATAGGTTAATTTTATTTTTGGTCATTATGAATAATAACATTAGTAATTATTTTTATTACAATGGTTATGTAACGCCCCGAGCTTCCACAATACGCTTCACTTTCAATAATGAAAGAGCTTGCATTGTACGAAAGTTCGAGATTCTAACACACCGCGACCAATCAAAATAGCCATTATGAATAGTAATACCCACTTATTGAAATTATATATATTATATATTTCAAAATGGACATCATTTTTGTATTCAAAATATCGAAATTATCCTTAGTTGATTTTTTTGTAATTTGCGGAGAACATCCAATTTTTTATGAATAGTGAAAAATACTTAAAAAAAACATTTTTAATAAAAATAATTTATAGTGATAAATTATACTATTGATTGGTTTTAGAGTATAATTATAGTATATTTTTACCATTTCATCCAATTGTGTTCATTAGAATAAATTTCACTTTGAAATTAGACATAAACAATTGTCAATCTTATGATATATATTGTTTCTTAAAAACACACTATTTGTTGAGACAATGAGAATTAATTATAATATTAATTAATACAACTTATATGTTTGGAATTTTGTAAAATATACATCATTTTGGAATTCGGAATATCAATTTTATCTTAGGGTGAAATTTTGGCACTATTCTGAGAAACGTCAATTTTTGATGAATAGTGAAACCATTATGTGGTAGTTTAAAAAACAGATTTTTCGTTTAAATGAAACATTACCACTTCTTTGATTTGATTTTCAAAAATCATACATACATGGTTGTCATTAGGAAGTAAAATTTGGTTAAATGCGATTAAAATAATTTTTTGGTGAATAGTAACTTTTAAGTTTAATTAATCATGATTAAAGGTAATTAGTGAAATTTATGGTAAAAATGATATTATAAAAATATGAAAATACCTTTACACTTGTCCTACCCCTATTGGAATATTCATGGCCGACCAATAAAATTCATGGGTCAACTTGGGGACCCCATGGATCCACATTGGTAGGAAAATGGCATAAATAACTTTTATTTAAAGTTAAAATAAAAATGTCACAAACATAAGTTGTTTTACTAAAACAATTTTTAAATGGGGTTACACAAGTCATATGTTTTACTATAAATATTCATTATAAAGCTACAAATATTTCACGCATCATGATAGTTTTTTTATAATTTTTAGAAATTAAATAAATTAAATTATTTATGACACCATGATGATGCAGCGATTACCTCATTAATTAACGATTTTAATAAAATGAAAAGATAATGTAAAATCCAAGGCTTAAACTTGTCAAAAACCTATTGGATGAGTATATTTCTAAGCCTTATCACCTTATTCTAGAATTATATAAGTTTGGTACCTTTAAAATCCGAAAGTCATTATATAATAAAGTAACATTTCTTTACTTTCCAAGAGTTCCCCTCCTCTCCACTTATAAAAGGCCCCCACCACTACCAACTTACTGACACCTTCAAAGCCTTTTGGCTTGGCCAAACTCTGCCCAAATAATCTCTCAACTTCCCTCCCTTACTATTAGAAGCCTCACATTGGGCAGAAGTCTTCCCAAGGAAGCCTTTGGCTCAAATCAAAAAGGAGTTACACGATTTTAAGATAATGTCTTCTCTAATGTTGTTTTGTTTTATTTTGCTCCTCCAACCCCTTAAACTCTTTTTATTACTTTATTTTGTAACAATAAAAGTATATAAAATATACTAGGAAGTTTTTATGATATGTATTTTGTTTACACTTACACACAACTTCATCTAATGGTTAAAGAACATACTGTGTCTGTGGGTGGCGAAATACTGCCTCACGAAACGATGATTGTTCAATATTCTTTTAACACCTATAATGGTGTCCATTTTGATGACACTATTTTCATATATGATATATATATTATTTTTATGTTTTCCTTATTCTTCTTTATTTTTCAATTATGGCACACTTTATGATTTCTATTATGGGTAAACGCGATAATTTCATTTTAGGAAGTGCGGACTACCGCCCCCTCAAAGTGATTTGAATCGTTAATTCCATATGTGGGATGTATAAAGTATGGAGTAAATGGTATTATACATTATATTATACTAGAATTATATTATACATATATATTATTATAACTTCATTTTATTAAATATGAAATAGAAATGAATGTAGTGTTCATGCGTACGTACGGCTTACCGTCTCCATGAACGGTGCATTTCATTTCTTACCTCTAAATGTTATGTAATATTATAAATGAATGTATATACTGGATATATATGATTTATATGATATATACATAATGAATATAATTATGTATATAATGGATATTTTACCCTATGAACAAAGTGTAATTATAAGAAGTTTATTTTTGACTCAAGTACCTAAGATCGAAAAAATGACCGTTATAAACATAAATAATTACATAATGTTCATGACATGGTAATAAGTGATATAAAAGGAATAGTGAACTTGAAAACGGTTCTTATGAAGGTAGATATTAACTCTAGTTTATTATTCAGGAGGTTAAATAACGGTCAAGTCAAGTCGGACACGAGGTAAGGGAACTTCTTAAACCAATTTCTATCTTTGGGTTAATATCCTACTTTAAAATTATGTCATGATATTATTATGTCATATATTGTATTTGTACTTTATTTATGTGTACTTATATTGAATACACATAATATATCTACTTTATTTAAAAAAATGATCTTTTTAAGGGTCTTCGTCTCAATCTCCTTTCATTGAGGCATATTTTGTTTTATACACAACTTTCTTTTATACAGTGTATAAACCACTTTGACTTTTATGTTTATTCAAAAGGAATATTTTTTATTCGAAGTGTTTTACTAAATGACAAAATGGGAATGTTTTTCTTGCCGTACATATGCGGTGACAATGACTTCTCCACCACCGTGACCATTATTTGAGTTTTGGCTTCCTCTACAAGCCATAACTTTTTTTAATGAAAAATAAATACAAAGTTTTAACATTCCTTTATTTTGGTATTGAAAATGGTTTTGAAAGTGTTTTTATTATATCAATGTGTTGTATTGATATCTTGTGATTGAAATGTATAAATTTTATGTTTCCTTTATGCATGTTTTATGTGATACGATTATGTTATGGTTTATGATATGTTTAAACCTATTCATATAACGAATGAATTGGAATTAATAAGTGACAGGTGGAGCCCGCTACAGCTCCTCGATGCATCGGTAGGTCTCATGAGACAAACTAGTGTCTTGGCACGAGGCCTTGACAAAATCTTATTTGTGGTCTTAGCATGAGGCCTTGACTACGTGGTTATGATAGTCTGAAATTATGCATTCCATCATTATGAAAGTGGTTATTGATATTGCATGGGATTATTAGACTAGTAGAATATCAATGTGAGTAAGTAAATGGCATTATTTAATTTTATTTTTTCCATATCATGCTGAATTTCAAGTTTAACAAGGCTTTTATTTTAGTTATACATTTCCTTAAATGTTAATGTTTATTTGTGAAAGCTTCTGCAATATTGTTATCCTTACTGAGCATCTGGTCTCACCCCTTTCAATGTTTTAATATTTTCCAAGATGTGAAGAAGTATTTTATTAATGACCTGTAGGGATAGTCATAAGAGGATATGAGTGTGGACTATAGAGACTTTGTTACTGTAGTTTTTTCACTTTATGATGTAATGTAACATTTATGAATGTATCTAGTGTTTCCAAGGCTTCTAAACTAATCTGTCTTTCGAGACATGATCTTTTGTGATCATGCCAATGTTACACAATAATGCACCAACTCTGGGTAACTTGGATCAGGGCGTTACAATTGGTATCAGAGGCAGTTTAGTACTAACCTTGGAACCCAGATTTAGATAAACTCTGATTAGAGCACATAGCCCAAAGATAGAATTTGAGGATTATTATAGAAGAACTTCCTAGAATTTTGGTATTATAGAGATTTTGTGAGTTTTCCAAGCAATACATCCCTGTCTGGATACGAGCAGGTATAGGTGGCTCTGGAACAGATGTACCTAGGGGTAAAACCCAAAAACACCACTTTGAGCTAGAAAAGAACGGGAACTGGTGCACAACTGCGGGCCTTGCTGCACTCTTGGTTACGACACTCCCGAGGGATATTCTTAGGATAATTCTCATCATTTTTACACACCACTATGAAGGGTTATGAGTATATACTTCCTCAAAGAATTTTTTTATGATTATGGATTATATCCATAAATAGTTCAATTTATGTTACGTGTTTTACAAGTATGGAATTATGTATTTTAATTCATAAAATAATCTAGTTTATGCCATTGTTTAGAAATGTCCCATAGTGGAAGGAATGGAAACTGTATCAATGCACGCACTTCGTGTAGGTATTTCCCTCCTGCTCAAGATAATTATTGTGGATCTAGAGATACAAATGGTGCTGATCAACTTATTACCATACTGGGAAAAATCACTCAGGTTATGAATAATAACCTTACTCGTATGGAGCACCCTGATCCGCAACGTGGAGGATCAATGTAGACCGCTTCATGAGGAAACAACTGCCAACATTTAATGGGGGAACAAATCCATTAGTATCTGAGCAATGGATAAACTCCTTAGAGAAAATATTCCACCTCTTGAGGAGTAGCGAATGAGAGAAGGTTTTCATGGCAGTTTACCAGCTCACTGGAGATGTCGATCAATGGTGGTCGCTGATTCAAAACACAATGGAAGATGAAGAAGTATCAAGTATGAAATGGAGGGAGTTTAAGAAAATTTTCTTAGAAAAATACTTTCCTCGTGACCATCAAGTAGATATGGAAAGGTAATTTTTGAGTCTGAGGCAAAAGGAGGATGAGAATGTCGCAAAGTATGAGGCCAACTTTAAAAGGTTTGAAAGACATGCTGCAGATTATATATGTAACCCAAGAAGTAAGATCGATCATTTATTTGATGGGTTAAAACTGTTTCTCCATCGAGCATTAGTATCACAATCTTTCTCAACATATAAAGATAGAGTCTCGTGTACTATCAAGATAGAAAAGGATTTCATTAAATCTTATGACAATAATGTAAAGGAAGAGAAGAAGAGAACGGTGGAACAAGAGATAGATAAAGGGAAAATGGGAAAGAAGGATTTTCCATTATGTGATAATTGTGGGAAGAATCACCCTGGTACTTGCCTAAAAGGAATGGGTGTTTGTTATAAATGTGGAGAAAAAGGTCACCAGACACGTGATTGCAAGGGAAAGAAAGAGGCTATCAATGTTAAATGCTACAGTTGTAGGGAAATGGGGCATTATGCAAATGAATTTCCTAAGCATCAGGGAAACTTACCTCAGAAAAGGCCAAGGGATCAAGGACAATATTATGTTGTTACTACAGTTGAAGTAGAATAATTAATGTATTGGTGCTTTTGGACTCAAGGATTATATTCTGGTTATAATAATAATGTGATATATATATATATAAGGATTGTACTATAGTACTTGTTGTTTTCATTATGGTTTTAATATGATGAAGGTAATCATATTTTTAGTATGTGACAATAAGAGAATCTTTACTTTGTTTTGGGAATCTGATGTTACAATTGATTTCGGAATTTAGAGACCTTTTAGAGAAAGTCTGGACAGAGGTATTTTGGATAACTATAAAGGTTGGAATAGATTAAGTTGAACCTTGGATAATATTGTTTAAGGTTAAAACATTTCTGTGTATTATTTTTGGAAAATTATAATACTATAGTTTTAGGAAAAGGACAACCTGCAGGTTGGGGGATAACCCGTCGCGTCGGACAAAGTTGTAGGAATCGAACCCACAACCATAGTGCGACAGGACTTTATTACCTACCACTAGCCTACAAGAAGTATCTGTTTATTAAGAAATAGTTTTCCTAATCTAAATGGTATGTGTTAATATTTTTAACCTTGTACGATTAGGATAAATATAATATTTTTGAGTTCTATTTTCTTTTTGAGTGAAAGATGAGTTTGTAGTAGAAATTAGTTGAAGGTTGAAACTCTACTTGTCAAGCATAAATATATATATACCTATCTCTTATTCTATGAATAAAATAATTCTTAAACTTCATTAAAGGGATATTAAAACAAAAAATGTGTTATCCTAATACCTTATGTCTTGTTGAACTGATAATATTTTAAATGAATATAGATTGAAGGCTTTGAGGCCCTCAATTTTACACTTGTTTGTGATTTATGAACTCAATCACTCCCTACAAATATTTACGTTTTTCTTCCAATTATATTTCTCTAATTTTCACCAATGTTCTCATTATCGAGATCATAATTTGGTGGTGACTTTTTCATTCCCCTTTCCCTCTTATTAAGACTAAATTTTATTAACCCTATTTCCAATGTGGGTTTTCCACAAAGGTATTTTCTATATTCAACCGTTTATTTTCAAAAAATAATTTCAAATTGTGAGGATGCAATTTATTGAAGGAGGGGAGAATGTAACACCCCGAGATTCCACTATACGCTTCACTTTCAATAATGCAATAGCTTGCATTGTACGAAAGTTCGAGATTTTAACAGACCGCGACCAATCAAAATAGGCATTATGAACAGTAATACCCACTTTTTGAAATTATATATATTTTATATTTCAAAATGGAATTCATTTTTGTATTCATAATTTCAAAATTATCCTAAGTTGAATTTTTTGTAATTTTCGGAGAACATCGAATTTTTTATGAATAGTGAAAATACTTAAAAACTACTTTTTAATCAAAATAATTTATAGTGATATTTTATACTATTGATTGGTTTTAGAGTATAATTAGAATATATTTTTACCATTTCGTCCAATGGTGTTCATTAGAATAAATTTCACTTTGAAATTGGACATAAACAATTGTCAATCTTTTGATATATATTGTTTCTTAAAAACACGCTATTTGTTGAGACAGCGAGAATTAATTATAAAATTAATTAATAGAAATTATATGTTCGGAATTTTGTAAAATATACACCATTTTTGAATTCGGAATATCAATTCTAGCATAGGGTGAAATTTTGGCACTATTCTGAGAAACTTCAATTTTTGATGAATAGTGAAACCACTAAGTGGTAGTTAAAAAAACTGATTTTTCATTTAAATGAAACATTACCACTTCTGTGATTTGATTTTCAAAAATCCGACATACATGGTTGTAATTAGGAAGTAAAATGTTGTTCAATGGGATTAAAATAATTTTTTGGTGAATAGTAACTTTTAAGTTTAATTAATCGCAATTAAAGGTAATTAGTGAAATTTAAGGTAAAAATGATGTTACCAAAATATGAAAATACCTTTACCCTTGTCCTACCCCTATTGGATGAGTCATGGACGACAAAGAAAATTCATGGGTCAACTTGGGGACCCCATGGAGCCACTTTGGTTGGAAAATGACATAAATAACTTTTATTTAAAGTTAAAATAAAAATGTCACAATCATAAGTTGTTTTACTAAACCAATTTTTAATTGGGGTTACACAAGTCATATATTTGACTATAAATATTCATTAGAAATCTAAAACGATTTCATACATCATGATATTTTGTTTATAATTTTTATACATTAAATAAATTAAATTATTTATGACACCATGATGATGCAGCGATTACCTCATTAATTAACGATTTAAATAAAATGAAAAGATAATGTAAAATCCAAGGCATACACTTGTCAAAAACCTATTGTATGAGTAGATTTAGAACCCTTATCACCTAGGCCTCTAATTATATAAGTGTGGGGCCTTTAAAATCCGATACTCATTATATAATAATGTAACATTTCATTACATTCCAAGAGTGCCCCACCTCTCCACTTATAAAAGGCCCCCACCACTACCACCTTAATCACACCATCAAAGCCTTTTGGCTCGGCCAGACTCTACCCAAATACTCTATCAACTTCCCTACCTTACTCATAGAAGCCTCACTTTGTTCAGAAGTCTTCCCAAGGAAGCCTTTGGCTCAAATCAAAAAGGAGTTACATGATTTTAAGGTAATGTCTTCTCTAATGTTGTTTTGTTTTATTTTGATCCTATAACCCCTTAAACTGTTTTTATTCCTTTATTTAGTAACAACACCAGTATATAAAATATACTAGGAAGTTTTTATGACAATTATTTGGTTTACACTTACACACACCTTCATCTAATGGTTAAATAACATACTATTTCTGTGGGTGGCGAAATACTGCCTCACGAAATGATGTTTGTTCAATATTCTTTTAACACCTCTAATGCTGGCCATTTTGATGACACTATTTTCATATATGATATATATATTATTTTTATGTTTTCCTTATTCTTCTTTATTTCTCATTTATGGCATACTTTATGATTTACATTACGGGTAAACGCGATAATTTCATTTTAGGAAGTGCGGACTACCGCCCCCTCAAAGTGATTTGAATCGTTAATGCCATATGTGGGATGTATAAAGGATGGAGTAAATGTTATTATACATTATATTATACTGGAATTATATTATATCTATATATAATTATAACTTCATTTCATTAAATACGAAATTGAAATGAAAGTAGAGTTCAAGCGTACGTACGGCTTACCGTCTCCATGAACGTTGCATTTCATTTCATACCTCTAAATGTTATGTAATATTATAAATGAATGTATATAATGAATATATATGATGTATATGATATATAAATCATGAATATTATTATGGATATAATGGATTTTTTACCACATGAACAAAGTGTAATTATAAGAAGTTTATTTTTGACTCAAGTACCTAAGATCGAAAAAACGACCGTTATAAACATAAAAAATTACATAATGATCATGACATGGTCATAAGTGATATAAAAGGAATAATGAACTTGAAAAATGTTCTTAAGAAGGCAGAGATTAACTCTAGTTTATTATTCAGGAGGTTAAAGAACGGTCGAGTCAATTCGGACATGAGGTAAGGGAACTTATTAACCCAATTTCTATTCTTTGGGTTAATCTCCTACATTCAAAATATGTCATGATATTATTATGTCCTATCTTGTATTTTTACTTTATTTATGTGTACTTATAGTGTATACACATAATAGATCTACTTTATTTAAATAAATGATCTTTTTAAGGGTCTTTGTCTCAATATCCTTTCATTGAGGCATATTTTGTTTTATACACAACTTTCTTTTATATGGTGTATAAACCCCTTTGACTTTTACATTTATTCAAAAGGAATATTTTTTATTCTAAGAGTTTTACTAAATGAAAAAATTGGAATGTTTCTCTTGCCATACATATGCGGCGAAAACGACTTCTCCGCCGCCGTGACCATTATTTGAGTTTTGACTTCCTCTACAAGCCATAACTTTTTTTTAATGAAAAATAAATACAATGTTTTAACTTTCTTTTATTTTGGTATTGAAAATGGGTTTGAAAGTTTTTTTATTATATCAATGTGTTGTATTGATATCTTGTAATTGAAATGTGCAAATGTTATGTTTCTTTTATCCATGTTTTATGTGATACGATTATGTATTGGTTTATGATATGTTTAAACCTATTCATATGAGGAATGCATTGGACTTAATAATTTATGGGGGGAGCCCGCTACAGCTCCTCGATGCATCGGTAGGTCTCATGAGACAAGCTAGTGTCTTGGCACGAGGCCTTGACAAAATCTTATTTGTGGTCTTGGTACGAGGCCTTGACTACGTGGTTATGATAGTCTGGCATTATGCATTCCATCATTATGAAAGTGGTTATTGATATTTAATGGGATTATTCGACTAGTAGAATATCCATGTGAGTAAGTAAATGGAATTATTTAATTTTATTTTTTCCATATCATGATGAAGTTCATGTTTAACAAGGATTTTGTTTTAGTTATACATTGCCTTAAATGTTAATGTTTATTTATGAAAGCTTCCGCAATATTGTTATCCTTACTGAGCATCTGAGCTCACCCCTTTCAATGTTTTAATATTTTCCAGGATGTGAAGAAGTATTTTATGAATGACCTGCAGGGATAGTCCGAAGGGGATATGAGTGTGGACTATGGATACTTTGTTATTTTAGTTTTTCACTTTATGATGTAATATAACATTTATGAATGTATCTAGTGTTTCCCAGGCTACTAAACTAATCGGTCTTTCGAGACTTGATCTTTTGTGATCATGCCAATGTTAAGCAATAATGCACCGACTCTGGGTAACTGGGGTCGGGGCATTACAGGTTAAAGGTATGTCAGCTAATTATGGTAAAAATAATATTTTAAAATTAACCTTAACCCTATAAAAATCCTATTAGATGAATAAATTTTACCCTTATAATATGTGGTTCGAAAAGGAGTAAACTAATGACTACTTTTCAATGAATATGACATGAAAATAAAAAAATATTGAACATGAAAAAATGTCACACTCTCATTTAATATATGTTTATAAATTTTTATTTAGGGATTACTATAAAAAAACTAGAATATAGGTGTTAAATGGAAATATAATAGAATTAAATATATAATAAAAATTTAATTGTAATTTTTTAAGATTATATAATTATCAATAATGATGACTCAATAGTGATGCAGAAATTAATTTATTAATAGAAATATCAAATAAATGATATTAATAATATTAAAATAAATATAATTTGAGTTAATTAATGTCATCCACAAATTTTTTGGATGAATTTGACATTTTATTTATGGTTAAAAGGTGTTTTTTCGAACAAATATCCATGTTATGATATTTATCAAAATTCAACTAATGAATAGTGTCAAAATTAGCGTTGATATTTAAAAAAATAATATTCTATTAAATTATATAAAATTCATAAAAAATATAAAACTCCACCAAATAATTGGTATGATGTTAAATATGTCACCCATTTTTTTATTTATAGGTCCTTTGGAATTTTGGTGTGATTATATTAACCCTTAGTAAATAAAAAGACAAGTGTCCATAGTAATAGTTAAAGGAATTAATTAAGGGTGAATCAAAATTATAAGGTTTAAAATAAAACCAAAACATGTAAAAACATTTATTGGATGAATAAGATACAATAGTTAGCACAATATGATATGTTTTAAGTTCTTTAATGTAAAATTGAACATAAAAATAAATTATATATTATTTAAATCAAAGATAGTTTCCAAATATCACTATCTTGTATTTTAATATATTTAATGTGTTCACATAAGGACACAATCAAGATATGAATGAATAAAAATGTATATTTTTAATTAAATGAAACCATTATTATTATATAAATTTATTTTAAATTTTTATAAGTTTTATAATCAACTTAAAAGTCTCGTCAATTAAAGAAACATTTATTCAATTAATATAAAAATATAATAAATGATTTTAATAATAATAATTCTGTTCTATTTTAGATTAGTTAATGTGTATAATAAATTTTCTAGATCTATGAGATATATTATAGATGCATTAAATAATTATATTCTAATTCCCACTTTTTTTATAGTATTTTATGTCAAATTAAATGAATAGTATTAAATTAAGAAATAATAATATGTCATTTAATTATTTAATTATTAAATTATTTAAAAATCACAATAATGTTAAATAGTCAAATGGGGATAAGATATGGTCGAACACGTATTATAAATTTTATTTATAGGAAATTTGTAAATATTTAGATCTAGAATAAACTTATTATATTTTAATATTTTATGAATTTCCTAAAGTGACCCTCCTCAGTCTTATAAAAACAAATCTCCTCCCACATTTCCACATTGCTTCATGAGACTTCTAGCTCAAAAAACCCCTCCTTATTCTCCGATCAACATTCTTAGTTAACTTAGGGATGTTCGGGTTTTCCTAAAATCCCATCCCTTGTGTCATTAAAAATATATCCAAAGGAAGTCCAATGAAGAAGAGATGGTGTACAAAACCTAATCTAATGAAAAGCACAAGGTAAGGGATAATTTTGAAATATATTTTTTTTCCAAGAGTGTTTGTAAATTAGAATTTTCTTGGGATATATTTATCCACCATGTTCATGTTCTGTAAAAAATTTATCATAAATTTTTTACTATACATCTATGTATTTTGGATGTCATTTTTACCCGTTTTTTTAACTTTTACTACATGGAATGGATTGAATCTTTCATTTGTTTACCATACTAGGTACGTTTTGTCTTTTCTGAAAAAAAAAGTATAAGGAGAATGTTTTTTAACTTATATAGAATGAATGGATTTTTTGGGTTTTATGACTCCTTATTTATATGAAGCTTCCTCTACGCTATTTCATATTTTTATTCAACTAAATACTTTTGTTTTAATATTTCACAACATTTTGAGAATAGAAATTATTTTTAAGAAGAAAGGATAATTTCCTTAATAATTATGCTCATGTTCATTATCAAAATTATTTTCCATCTATGATGACATAGGGTTATGTTTATAACTATACTATAACTTTTATTTGATTGTGTTTATGATGGAATTAAGAAATCTGTTTATCATTTATGGATTATGTTAGGATGGAATGATTTTTAAGAAACCCATTATATTTCATGGGTTATTCTATGATTAATGATTTATGTTTCTGTGGATCATGTAAGAATGATATCATTATGAGATGGGTGGGACATATATCTCCTCCCAATGCATTGGTTAATGATTTATATCTAATGAGAATAGAATGACTAGATCTCCATGTAAATCCAATTCATTAATATAGTGCTATAATGGAAAGTGAATATATTTCATTAATACATGGATAGAAGGGAAAGTAAATTTAGTTCATATATGGAATTCATCCACTATGATGGTCTTGGCATCAATGTCTTGGATAATATGAAAATCAAATTATGTGCTTAATTGTTAACCATAATTCCATGTTTTATAACGATGATATTTTATAATGGTTAATGTTCCTTTATGATCTGTGCCTTATGAACATCCAAGATTAATTTCATGACTCATGATTTTGATATTTAAAAATTATGTTAATGTTTTAACATTATTATGTTTATTGTTGGTTTTATGTTCTCTATGTTTACCCTTACTAAGAATTTGAGCTCACTCACTTTTATGTTTTCATTTCCCTAGGATATAAAGAAAGGTTTTAGGTAGGAAAAGAAGGGAAGATCATAGTGGGAGATGTTGAAGATCTTCCACCATGTTAGAAGATTATGTTCCATGTTTCCAATGGCACTAAACTAATATGGTCTTGGGAGTCGGGTTTTGTCATGTAATATGAATTTTTAAAAGGAAATGTAATGTCCTTGTACATCATGACTAGGTCGTTATAGTTGGTATTAGAGCGAAGGTTTAGTTAAACTTCAGATACTAGGATATTAAAAATTTAGTGAGATCCATAGAAATATTTCTATGGTATGTCCAGGGATGTACCTAATGGTAAGTCCAACTATAGGTTATAGTCCTATAATATTGGTGATGATTATGAATAACCTAGTATTTAATCTAAGATGTTACTGATTTAATGTAGCCCAATTTTATTATGTTGTTTTCGTAGTATGATTTTTTCCTCTCACATTATTATTATTTTTATTTTAGATGATGGTTGGAACCCGACGGAATCGTGTTAATGATCAATTCACAAGGGAATGCAATGATTTTCCTCCCAAACAAACAAATGTTATGGGATATGGACAGAAAAATCTTATTTCATTACTTACAAAAGCTGTGAATCATTCTAGAATTCTAAATGAGTAAAGAAGAGAACATCATTATATTGAGTCCTTCATGAGGCAAAAAACACCTTATTTAAGTAGGTATTATAATCCACATATTGGTGAAAAATGTATTAATACCATTGAGAAGATATTTAATATCCTTCATTATTCAGAAGAAATAATAGTCAATTTGGATATTTGTCCTTTAAAAGTTGAGGAAGACCAGTGGTGGACTGTAATTGAGAATACAAGGCAGCAAGATGAAATTGAATCCATGGAATTGGACGAGTTCAAGAACATTTTTTCAAAAAGTATATCCCTCATGTTCTTTAAACAAAGATAGAAAACATGTTTCTTGAGTTTATGAAAAAGGTTGATGGATCTATTGGTACATAAGAGGTAAGTTTTACAAGACATGCAAGGTATGATTCTAGATTTATCATCCAACCTAGAAGTAATGTTAATCGATTCTTCAGTGTCTTAAAACAAAATCATAAAAGGGAATTAGCTAAATATTATTTAGTAGATTTGAAGAGATTTAACATCGTGCTATTAAGTTAAAACTAGATGTTGGTATTCTATATCCATCTCATGGTTTTTCAAGAAACAAAAAAAATGGAATTCAAGGAGAAAACTCAAAATAATGGTGAAAATAAGATAAATGTTTCTTTATACTCAATGTATGGAAATAAACCTAGGGAAGATTTTCATAAACGGATAAGAATATTTTTTAAGTGTGGAAAAGAATGTCATTGACTAGTTGAGTTCCAATGTAATGGGAAAGTGGATCCTAATGATGTGATTAGAGAAAGGAATATAGAGAATGCACCGCCCAAACATCAATTCTACAAGTGCATGGAAATGGGGCAATATGATAACCAATTCCCAAATACAAGGGTTAATAATGATAGACGTCAGCAACCTATTAAGTCGAAAGACAATGGAAAATAACACAAAACCACTATTGGGGATGTTGAGTATGAAAAAGAAGTGGTGAAATGATTATGTGTTTATGTAATGGGATTTAAAAATAGTTTTTTTGGATTTATTTTATTATATTTTGGAATATTGGAATATCTACGTATTGGTCCATTGTGGTTTTCTATAATTATATGATATCAGTAACCATAAAAAGTGATTGAGATATTTTTGGAATGAACTTGATATGCGCCTAATTATGGGATAAGAAGATAGTGAGATGTTTGATATTATTACTGAGCTCATGACTAATATAAGGACAAACTGATATCATGGTTTGAGTATATATATTTTTCGGTATTTTTGGTGTGTGGATATAGTTAATTTTGATATAACGTATGTGTTCACTGAGGTTATATAATAATTCATGTCAATACCATCTTTCAATATAATACATGAATAAAGTATTCACATTTTTGGAATGTGATAACCAAGAATTTCCAAATGAGATATGGGAGACAAAATGTTAAGTTGATTTAGATCACCTATTTTTAATGTTTTAGATTTCCAGTTTTTTTGATGAATTGTAATTTTATACAGTGATGGATGGTATTATTTATACTTCAATTGTTGTTTGTTAGATTAATGTATTATCTCACTATAGGTGGACTCGTTCATATTTCATTACAAGATCTAATCTTTTTGTGGAGACAAATGGAATGGCCTATCATTCTATTGCATATCTTCTAAATCTTCAAAAATGAAAAGTTGAAATTCATTTATTTAAAAATGAGATGGGTTGTAAATTTTTCAAGGCATGAAAAATGGTGATATTGAACCAAAATGATGTATTTATATATTTTGATGAAAAATTATTCATCTTTAAAAAATGGATCTTGAAAACCAAAAAAGTTATCCTAATAATTTATTATCTAATGAGGAAAATGGTAACTTAAATCAACACTAATTTATTGATTTTTATTAGTTAAATTTCCCTAAACCTCAGCTTCTATCACTATTCATCAGAACTTGATGGTTATATTTCTCTTCCATATCCATGTTTTCACTTCTCACATATGTTCTTCTATATGGAAACCTAGAGAAGAGTTTATTTGAGTAACTGTTATGTTTCTAACTTTCATTTTTAAAAATATGTTTTATTATTTTTTTATTATGTGGTTTTCCATGAAATATTTTTTCAAGTAGTAAATCATTTATAACCCTGATCAATTTTAAGGGACACATTCATTTTTCGGGGGGGGGGGGGGGGGTAGAATGTTACACCCTGAGATTGTTTGAGATATATTATTTTAAATTTCTTTGATGTCTTGTGTTGTACATTGCACCAATATTAGATCACGCTATACAGAACACCATCTTATCCTGTATTATATAGAACATTATTATTGTCTTTCGTTACATGTAATAGTGGCTTTCCTCGATAGCTTGCGTTGTACGTAGTACTGAGTTTCACTAAAGAACAATATATTATAAAAAAATTATTCTTTAATGGGATATAAAAAAGAAATTATGAATATTATTAACCACATATTTAATTTAATATAACATTAAAATTTATCTTATATATTTTCTAGACACGATATAAGGAAAAATTTAATTTTTCATGTAAAATAATTATTTTTTAAAAAAATGCAGTTTTTCCTCCATTTGATGGAACACCCATTTTAAATTTATTATTCAAAATTTATATATATTTTATTTGATAAAATAAAGTTATTATTTGGTAGAGTATCCTAAAAATGTTCTTTTCTTGATTTTTTCTATTGTTTTGATAAAATTCACATTTTAATGAATAGTAAAAAATACAACATTTTCATTCAAAGCTGCCATTTCATCTAATATATTTGTATAGTTATATTATCATTATATTTATTTTTAAAGTGTTATTGGTTTATGTTTTTATAATTTAAACTAATATCAGTTATTTGATGTAATTTCACATTTAAAATCTACATAACCACATAGAAATCTTTTCATAAGTTTTACTTCATAAAACCCCATTTTTTAACAAGGGAAATCAATATAAATTAATTTCTAAAAATTATGTATTTTTAATAATGAAAAATTTATTCCATATTTGGAATCATTGGGTCCAAATTATGTTAATTGGTTTCTTTTATTTTCAGGAAATATGAATAGTAGCTTTAGTAATTATTTTTATTACAATGGTTAAAGGTAAATTAGGTAATAAATGGAAAAATAATATTATAAAATTATAGTATCACCTCTTAGAATCCTATTAGATGAATAAATTATACCCTTATCATATATGGTTCGAAATGGAATCACTTAAAGGCAATATTCCTATGAATATGACATGAATATAAAAAAAATTAATTAATGTGACAAAATGTCACACTCTTAATTTATATAAGTATATTAATTTTAATTTTAGGATTACCACAGAATAAAATTGACTATAGGTAGTATATGGAATGATAATAGAATTAAATATTTCAGAAAATATTATTTATAATATTCATATATTAAATAATTATCATTAATGATGACTCAATAATGATGTAGAAATTAATTTACTAGTAGAAATATCAAATAAATGATATTAAAAATATTAAAATAAATAAAATATTGGTTAATTAATGTCATCCACTAATTTTATGGAATAATTTGTTAAAATATTTTTGATTTTAAAAAGTTTTTTTTAACATATCTCTAGGTTATGATATTTCCAAAAAAGTCAACTGTTGAATAGTGTCAAAATTGGAACTATTTATTTTTTAAATAAATAAGATATTATTAAATTATATAAAATTTATAAAAATATAAACATCGGCCAATTAATTTGGATGAAGTTAAATATGTCACAAATGGTCCATTTTTGGCGTGTTTGGTATGTTAGTGTTACTATATTAACCGTTAATAATTAAAAAGAGAAGATTCCATGGTAATAATTAAAGGAATTAATTAAGGATAAGTCAAAATTATAACATTTAAAATAAAACCAATACATGTCTAAAAAATGATTTGATGAATAAGAATAAATACTTAGCATAATATGATCTATTTTGAGTTGTTTAATGGACACTATTACATGAAAATAAATAACATATTATTTAAATCTATGATAGTTACGAAATACCAATATCTTGTTTTTTAATATCTTTTATGTGTCCACATAGTGACAAAATGAAGCTATTAACAAATATAAATGTCTATTTTTATATAAATGAAACCATTTTCATTATATAATTTTTTTTTAATTTCTAGATGTTATATAATTACCTTAAAATTCCCTTCAATTCTAAAAATATATTTATTTAGTTAACATAAAATAGAATAAATGACTTCAATAATATTATATGTGTTATATTTTATATTATTTAATGTGAATAACAAATTTCTATTATCTATATGATATATTATAGATGTGTGAAAACATTTTGTTCCAATTCCCTCTCAGTCTTGTTATATATTATGTCAAATTAAATGAATAGTATTAAATTTTTTTATAATAATATCTTATATGATTAATTTGTTTTTATATTATTTAAAAATCTAAAAATTGTTAAAATATCATAATGCGATAAGATATGGTCGAAAATGTATTATAAATTTTATTTATGGGCCATTTTTATATATTTAGATATGGTATAGTCTTATTTTTTTTAATATTTTGAGTTTTTTTAATGTTCCCATCTCCTCTCATATAAAAATGCATATCCTCCCACATTTATAGACACCTCAATGAGCCTTCTAGCCCGACCAACCACTGCCCAATTCTCCTATAAACATTTTTTGTTATGTTTTATAGGTCATGGTTTTCCAAAAATCCCACCCCTAGTGTCACTAAGAGGATATCAAAAGGAAGTCCAGTGAGAAAGAGGAGGGGATCACACCCTCATCCAACGAAAAGTACAAGGTAATGGATAATTTTGAAATATCATTTTTATATGATATTTTTTAAACATAAGTATTTATTGGGGATATATTTATCATCCTTGTCCATGTTTTCTACAAATTTATCATAAAATGTTTACAATTCTTCTATGTATATTTAATGTCACTATTTACCATTTTGTACTTCTACTACATGTTATAGAAGGAATAATTCTTTTGTTTACCATATGAGGTACTTTTTTACTTTTCTAGAAAAATTAACAGGAGAATGTTTTTTGTACTTATAGGACATGAATTGATTTTAATAGTTTCATGACACATTATTTCCATGAAACATCTTCTATAATATTTCATGTTTTTTCCAAAAAACTTCTTTCCTTATAAAATTGAATAGAATTATGAGAATAGAAACCATTTTTAAAAAGGAAAGGATATTTTCATTTGGAATTATACTCAATTGTTTTATCAATGTTACTTTCCCTCTACGATGAAATAGGTTTTTATTTCTATACTTATTATTACTTTGATTTGATTGTGTTTATGATGTAATTATGTAATATATTTATATTTTGTGGATTTTGTGATGATGGATTCATGTTTAAAAAACCCCTAATATTTTATTGTTTTTCCTGTATTGAATGATTTATGTTTCAGTGGAATATGAAAGAAGGATTTCATTATGAGATGGGTTGGACCTATATTTCTCTCCAATGCATTGTGCAAGGATTTATATCTCATGTGATAGAAATGAATGGAACCAATATTAAATATGGTTTAGTAATATAGGTCTGAAATTGGAAGTAAATCTTGTTCAGTAGTACATGGATGGAATGAAAAGTTAACTTAGTTCATTAATGGACTTCTTCCACTATGATGGTCCTGGAAGAAATTCCTTGGATACTATGGAAAACATATTATGTTCTTAATTGAGTTTCACAATTCCATGTTTTATGGCAATGATATTTTATTATATTAAATGTTTCATTATGATCTATTCCTTAAAACTGGATAGATTTATATCATGACTCTTTATTTTGATATTAAAGCATTATTTTCTTGTTTTATAAATTCTCATGTTTATGGTTTATTTAATGTTCTTCATGTTTACCGTTAATGAGCATTTGAGCTCTCCCTATTTATTTTTATTTCTACTAGATATAAATAATGGTTTTAGGTTGGAAAGAAGGGAAGATATTTTTTGGATATGTTGAAGATCATTCCCAATGTTAAAAGATTATATTCCTGGTTTCCAATGTCACTAAACTAATATGGAATTGGGCATTGGTTTGTGTCATGTATTATGTATTCTGCAAAAGAACCATAATTTCCCTATATGTCAATCTTGGTTCATTAGATGATGACTTATAAATTTACAATTTTTTATTTTTTACTTAAGATTATGATTTCAGATATTCTAGTGATGGATTTGAAATGTTATACTAATGTTATCATACATTTATGTTCATGTTAATCTCATATACCTCCCTTATTTACCCTTACTGAGAATCTGAGATAACTCTTTATTATGTTTCCTTTCCCTAGGTTATAATGAAATGTATTACGAATGATATTTCTAGAAATGGATTTAGTTGTGAAGATCACAGTGGGAGATGTTGTATTTTACCTATGGATCAGTTTTCTATGTTCCCATGTTTCTAAAAAAACTAAACTATTACCATCCATAGGTGTGTGTTTGTGTAATGTAATTAATATTAATAAAAAATTATGTAATATTTATGTCTGATAGTCCTGGGTCACTATAGTTGGTATTATAGGATAAGTTTTGGTTATCCTTGTAAACATTGAATGAGAAAAACATAGTGATATCCCAAAGTAAATTTTTAAAAATAATTTTAAGGATGATTTAATGTATAAGATAACATCCAAGAATTTGGGTTATAGATAGTGAGAGTGGTTTCCATGAAATTACATCCTTATATGGATACTACATGTTCTTGTGGTTCAAAAAAAAGAGCTACCTATATTTAATAACATCTAAAAGGTCATATTGAGGTTGACCAAATAATCACCTAGTGTATTACAACACACCTTTATGAAAACCTCGTTCGAAACTACCTAGAGATATGCTTTGTAAATTCACAAACTCTTTATAAACCATCATGATAAATATAAATATATTATGACTATGAATGACCTAGGATAAACCAAATGTCTCATATATTAATGAATGTTTCATGATTTCCGCATCGTAGATGTTATGTTATTATAAGTATGTGGTTCCTCATCACGATTGTTGTTTCTTACACTATGGTATTTGGTTTTAGTCAATAGTTAGAAGTCCAAAAAAATAAGTTAATGTTGAGCATGATGAAAATTTAAATTATTTTCCTACAAGGAATCCAAAAATTATGCGATATTTAAATAAAAATATTATTACTATGCTCCCAAATCATCATGAATCTATGAATCATAATGGACTTCCAAATGAACAAAGTATGTAGCAACTTTCTGTTGAGTCCTTTATGATCTAATTTCCTCCTTCTTTGAGTGGGTCTTTTGATCCACTAGCATATGAATAATGGTTTTGTACCATTGAAATTATATTTTCCATTCTATAATGTTTAGAGTATCAAAAATTCATATTGCATGTCTACCATCTTGATGGTGAAGAAAATCATTGGTGGAATATTATCAATAATATGTGGAAATTGGATAAAACTAACATCATGGAATGAAAATAGTTCAAGAACTTATTTTCCAATAACTAAATTACTCCATTTATTCATTCAAAGATGTTTAAGGAGTTCCTTTATCTAAAGGAAAAGTATGATGGATATATTTTTACTAATGATGAAATTTTTACAAGGCTTTCACAGTACGCTTCCAGTTCAATAATCCAACCAGAATGTAAGGTTGACATTTATATTCAGTGGCTTAATACCATGTTTTCAAAGGTGTTATCCACAACTAACATTAATATCTATCAAGATAATTTTTGATGATAAATAATGGTAAAAATGGATGTTAGAGATAAATATCAATCTTATGGTTTTGATAAGAAGAGAAAAATGGGATCCAAATAAAATTCTATTAAATATGGATATTATATGATAATCGTTCCTTTATTCTCAATGTGTAGGAATAATCATAGAGGAAATTTTATTAAGGGTAATAGTAAATATTTTATTTATATAAGGGAATATCATTGAGAAATTTATTATTTATGTTATGGGAAGAAGTTATCTAATGATTAAAATAGTGAGAAAGCTGCACAAAATGAACCACCCACAATCTTGTGATTCAGATGCAAGGAGTAGATGATTTATAGAAACCAATGAGCAAATTTGATGGTTAATTATGATGATCAAATATAGAAAATATTAATCCAAGATTCAAATGGAAATCTTACTATATCACTATTTTTTATTAGGTGTGTGTTAACGACATAGTTAAAGGTACACTTATCATCCACTCTATAACTTCTAATATCTTTTTTGAATTTAGATCTACCCATTATTTTACATATAAAGAACATTATAATGGTATGAATATTCCACCCAAATGATTTGACATAAAATTAGTTAGTAAGACCTCTAATAGTAAGATGATACCATCATAAGTCTAAGATTCCTCTCTGGTTTTCATTGGTGGGAATGTGATTCCTAAAAATCATGGAATTATTCATCATGTTGAATTTGATATTATCATGGGAATGGATTGGATTTTTCTATACAAACCCAAAATCAATTTTTGAATAATGTAAGTTATATTTTATATTCTAAACCAACCTATTATTTCATTTCAATACAACTATAAGTACAAACGTCCTACGAAGATCACATTAACTGTATTGGACATAACTAGTACTCGCTCGTGCTATTGTATGGTGCATTCAATTACTAGGTTTTTCATTTAATAAGAGATTAATATTTATAAAATTTCAGAAGAAACAATAATGTTGAAATAAAATTAATTAGAAAATAATGGTATTTTATAATGAAATAAGAGTTCTTATTATACTAAAATTTCAAAATGTACATATTATTTCATTTGAATTGTACTAAAACAATAGGAAATCATATCTTCATATAATTGATATACCATACCTCAAGGTTCCATATAAATCTCAAAAAATCATGCCAAAGCATCAAAATACCGTCGATATTGGAATGATGATAATCATAGGGAGAAAACATTGAAAAGGCATAACCTTTAAATTAATACCCACAAGATGAAATGCAAGAATGGAAAACCCAACACAATCCAATTGACGAACATCATAAATCTACAATAAGAAAAACTCAATCTACATCCACCACTTGAAAACACCATTTGGAACCACCCTATGGATATCAAGATTTATCTCCAAAATCCATATTCAAATCATCCAAACATCGTACCTGCTAAATAATATAAGAAAAAACATCACCATATATATCAAAAATCATAACTAAACACCATTTCATTTATAAATTTATAAACAAACCAATAATTCTTTCAGATTCTCTTGGTGGAGTTAAAGAGAATCACAACAATTTGAAATGAGAGGGAATTTACAGAAATATAAGGTGAGGTGTATCCAGAATCCTATAATAAACTTGGGAGAATTGAAATTATACCCAAAAAAAAGACTAACCATCTTTAGAGTAGCACACAGGATGGGCGTGATCACATAATGTAGCTCCATTTATGCATCAACTCTTCTTAAATTCCAAGATCTGCACACTGAGGAAATTCCGAATAACGAATTCTAATTTCCATGACAACAATAGTTTCATTCATTATGTAGAAACTTTAATACCTTGGGTGATATAAGTGGATATGTCTAGTAGTAATACAACATATATAGATATTATAAGGAGGGTTTGATTCCGAATCATGTGCATGTTCCTTAATAGTGGGGATGTTAACACTACTTACTGTACAATACCTAAAATAATATGTATTTCACATTTCCTGTAAGAATTTTTCTTCAATTATAGATAACATGGATCTTTTAAATGTTTCTCAACAAAAATAATCCATGTTGATCAATGTCATTCTACCATCACTATGATTTTTCATTTAGGATGGCCCATGTGGTAGATTCTTTCATAAAACATGTATGTTGACCCTCACATTATTGGTTTAGAAAAACTTTGACACTTAATTAAAATATAATAACTTCTATAATATTATGGATATGAGTCATTTATTCTGTTAAAAAACACTCACAAAAAACTCATTCTTAATGACACCACACAATGGGAAATGAAGGGAAAAATAAGAAAGAATAAAAAATAGAGTAAACATATATAAGGTAATATAGGTGGACTTGAAATGGAAGAAATTATAACCAAGGGGGGAAATGTAGTTGAATAAATGAAATAAATAATGGGAAATGAAATGAAAAAAATGATATGTTGGGTGTAATGAAAAAAATGAACAGAAAAAATAATTTCTTAACAAAACAATTATAACTTTTATAGTAGATGAATATGAAATCAGTGAAAATACATGAATGTATATTGAGCCCTAAAATATTTAATTAAACTTTAATGTGAGTAAATGAAACATATTAGTATTATAACACAACCGGTGACATGTAACAGAAGAACATAATAATAGGTACAATCATAATAATTCCACTATGAAAAGACAACTAACATATCTATCTTCAGATGCATAACAATGATATGAAGCAGAATTGTAGCCCAAAACCTCATTGTAGGCTTCACATTATACTCTTAATTTATGAAAATAAATAAAGTTGAGATATCATAACATAGGATATAATTTTTTCTAAAATGAAACATGTGTACTCATAAAATGTTAAATCTAGAAACAAACATTAGTATTTAGAAACTATATAAAGTGATAATGCAATTTAAACTTCAATATAAACTGCAACATGAAGTTATATTAAAAGAGCTATAAGAACACGAATCAAAATTGATATTGTAGTGCAACATGAACTAATATAAAGATAAATATAAAATGCAATATAAATGGAAGAATAATGTAATATAACATGTAGTTCTAGTTGTTGTTAGAATTAATCAGAAACTATAAAAGTCATGGTATTCATGAACCACTTTGTTCTTATGTATTTTAGGTTTTTTCATGTTCCATAATTTTACCAGAATAGCATTGATATAATCATGCATCAATTCTGACCAGAATGTCTTTGAAAAGGATTATAAATTAATTTATAAATTTCATTGAGATTTATACATTGTTATAATTCCTTGATTTCTAGCAGTCAAGTGTATAAGAGCACAAGATTGCTACAAAAAATGTTGATGAAAAAGGGAGAGCAATCACCTTTCTATGAATAGGTTTTAATGGATAATTTACACCAAAATAGCCCTGTCACACAAATGGAATTCTATAATAGAAAGCACTGAAGAGATAATTACATCAATTCATCCAAAAATACATAAAAATATAGAGTATGAATGATAAAAAAAAGTAAATGAGTAAAAACATTAAAACATACCAACAGGAAGACTAATATCATCACCTGAAATCAAACGCCCTAAAAAGGAAAGATATTTTTTTGAAAATAGGTCGAGAAATGAAATCAAATAAACTATTCATAAAGTAAATTTAAATAAACCATAACCAATGAGAGATTAAAAACAAATAAAAATTAGATAAACATTGAGATTAGAAATTGATATCATCAAATCGTAGACCATGGAGTGGCCACCAATGTGTAGGTTAATGGAGTTGCTAATGATGTAAGGAGTCTGCCACTAATGGCGGTCTCAAAACTGTAACACTGTACTGAATTTACAGATTAAAAATTTTTATTGATAAGATAAATGAATTAGTTAGAAACAAAAATCATGAAAAGATAACATTTAGTAGGGGGTCTTAAACCTACAACACCAATATGTCATGAAACTTATCCTTTAATAACACATTTCATACAGAAGAAATCATTTTCACAACCTGAATCTAGGAAAAAATATTAGTAATTGAACATGTTTTCCTTGAAAAAACCAAAACAACGCATACTATAAACCGAGGATGTATTTATATTGAGTAGAGTGATACATTATAGTACTCTAGCTTGAGATTTAGCTCAAAGCCAATTCATAACTCAAACTATGTCAAATATTGGTTTTCAAAATTTATATGTTATTTGATTTTTAAAACTAACAAATGAATCCCACTAGTTTAAGCACTATGATAATATATCAAACTAAAAACAAAAAACATATAAAATTTACTATATGTAGACCGAGAAGAATATTTGGCTACTGAAAATGGTGGTTTGGAGGTCGACCATGAATAAATACCTGAACATTTTGTGGGATTTCATCACCAGGGTTATTCTGCAGGAAGAGTAAGAGGAATGGATAGAATATGTTATAAGGATATAGTATAATTGTATTGTTTGTCACCAAAATAATTCAATGTAATTTATTCGAGCAAATCATCAGCTGTGATAAAAAGGAGTCGTAGGAGGAGATGAGGCAAATCGCGAGTAGCATCCCAAGTAGGAGAGGAGCGGAGTCATGAGAAGAAGGTCAACTCTGTATTTTCTATATTATAAGTAGGAGGGGACATCAATGTTCTGTGGGAACCCTAAGAGTAACATAGGTAAATAACTTGCAGAGGTGGGTATGGAAGGAGGGAACGAGAAGCAATAGATATTTTGTTACCAAAATCGCTTGAAGGAGATTATTGTAGCTCGATGCCGATAGTGTTATTCATAAACTATAGGAGGATGTCTGAGGAATAGTGAGCATGAACCCAAATAGAGGAGGAACAGAGGTGCGAGGAGGTCGTCGTTGTACTGTGGGAGTGGTAGTAGGAGGGCAGTGGGAACCCTTGAAAAGAAGAAGAGGGGATTTGTGGAGGAGGCGGGAACCCTAATATAGGGAGAGGGGTTTTGGGGAGGGAAAATGAGGAGGTAATCATGAGGGGTGAATAGTTTTCGGTTTATCCGTCGATAAATGATGAGATACTAGAGATGTGAAGCATTGTAGGATGGGAATGTTTTGAAAAAATGATGTGGGTGAATGTGATTGTGACATGTGGTAGTGGATAATACCTAAGATTAGTATATATATAGATAAAAAATGAACAGATCGAGTTGGATCAGGAAAATTAATAATGTTTTTGTTCATGGAATATATGAATAATGAAGTTAAATTTTCTACAACTTTTAGATACCTTGCATCATATTTCATCATCAGTTTCTCTACCAAATTCCTGTCACCATAAATTGAATACTTCGAGGAATCACATGTAGATAAGTCCACAACATCCTTGTTAATTTCCTAGTTAGTAATAAAATGCATAAATTGCAATGAACATTATGGTTAAATAAGTAACAGAACTTTTAAATGGGCATTGTCTCACATAAACATTAAAATGAATGGTATAAAACATCAAAATCATTGAAAACAAAGTATAAACACAAACCTAGATTTTAGTTTATACTTCCAACAAAAGTATGATTAGATCATCAATAGGTGCGTGGGGTGCTGTCCAACTTTTTCCCTACCCAGAAAACACAATATTTTCACCATAGATTTTTTTTTAAAAAATATGAGCATGTATTAATGCACACTAAAATGCAGAATAGAAAAAATGAATGTAAAAACAATCCATGTATAGTCTACAATGTGCGATCTGAAAAATATCTATAGTAAGCTTATGTTAATATGTGATATAGGTTACAACAGTATGTGTATTGTTTCACTAATCTGTAAAATCAAATCATATGTGTGGGTAGTTTTACAAACTACGGGGAAGTAATAATTCCACAACACAGCCCAAAATGTCTGAAATCATCAACAACATAGCACATACCACAGATCATTGTTGGAACCCATAGTTGTGGAAGTTTCCCACAAATCTAATGGTGGTGGGTTATCATTATAGACCTTGGATGATGAAACCATCAAAATTACACAACACCCAGCACTGAAAAGGATATTCCTGGCACATGGATTATGCATTGGAGTTAAAATATCAGTAGTCAACCAGTAGACAACTATTTTGATCCCTGTAATGTGTAATTAAAGATGAATGTGAGTATATGATATATATTATTATAAAAAAAGAAGAGGATACCTGCAATATAACAACTTAATAGTAGGGACAATCAGAATTGTGTAAGTTAATGGCACATATAATGGTTGTGTAAGTTTATTTATTTTTCATTTTATTTTTGATTATACAGAACACACTTCATGTAGGTAAGAGAAATCTAGAACTTTATAGAGTTAAATCTTCCTCACTTAATGATATTCTTTGATAGAGAAAGGGTAACCTCGATTTTAATCCATTAATGAAATCAAAATTATGATTCATGTGAGGGTAAAAAAACTCAGTGATGGGTATTATATTTTCATGTAAGAGTAAGGTTGGTTTTCTTCTACTGCATAAATGATAACATTGATTCTTGTAAGGGTAGTAAAACTCATGTAAGGGTCATTTTTGTGGCACATAAAGGTCATCTTGAGTTTCATAATGGTCAATATGAACCTACGTTAAATATATCACATCTCACCTACGGGTAACTTGGATCGCATAACTGGTAATCCCTACCTATGTATGGGTCGCCCAGATCCTGTTAGGGCATTTCTAGGATCATCTGAATGGAAACAGATTTAATACAGTAGTGATAAATCTATTAAACAGGTAAATCTGTTAAAATGGATAATAAAATTGACCCTAACATCAGTCAACATAAATTGGAAATTCATTGAATGATAAATCAGTTCACCTGTATAGATTTACAAACTTAATTTCAACAGACTACAACTGTAAACACAAATATTCTATTAATGGTTAATCTTCTCACTAATGGAGAAATTAGTTTTACTGAGAAATAAAAAAATAGTGAAATTTCCTAGAAATTTAAATATACTTAACTGGAAAATGTGTTCCCCGGGAAAACAAAAATGACGAGTGCATGATTCGATGTCAATTGCAAAATCACTTCATTGGTAAATCTATTAAATTTTAAAGCTATACTCACTTTATTTCAACATACATCAACTATAAACTTAAATATTCTAGTACTCGTAAATCAGTTCACTTGTAGAGAAATGTGTTTCACTACAAAAAAATAGTGACAATTCCTTGAAATGTAAATATGTTCAACAGAAGAAAAATATAACAATTCATAATGTGGGATAACTTTATTACATGAAATTATCATTACATAACAAAACATGGATTATATATTTTAATGTATATAAAATTCCCAGATTAATTATTTTATGATATTATCTTCTCATTAGAGTGTATTATCAAACTAAAGTATTAGTATAGACAATAGTGGAGAATTATCTTCTAAAATTCCATTTTAAACATAATGAAAACAGAATGTGTGTTCCCAAAATGGATCAGTATTGAAATAGAAACCTTTATTCAAGTTTTCCAGGTTCCATAATATGGGCATCAAATGAGACACAGCATAATGAAATCCCTAAGAGCCACATAAAATCATTTATCATAATAACGATGTTAAAAAACATCGGTGAAAAAAATTGATGTAATTAATTTCTATAAGTTAATAAAACTATAAGGAAACACAACATTCAAGTAAATAACCAAACCATGGGATATACTACATTGAGTTGATTTCATTATGTACAAATAAAACCAATAGAAAAATATTCATATATGGAAGAAAATATATTAATCACTGGAAATACAGAAATGTTGAGTATCATCCAATCTCACATATGAGAAAGCATAAAAATTCATGCTTGCAGAAGGAAATTTTATTCTGTATAAAGCAACAGCATTCGTGATAATATAATCTTAAAGGGAAATGTAATATCAATAAATGATAATGAAATATAAACTTCAATATAAACTCCAACATGAAGTTATACTGAAATAGCTATACAAACAAGAATAGAAACATCAATTTTAGTACAGCATGAACTAATATAAAGTGCAATGAAAAGTGAAATATAAAATGAAATATAGATGGATATATAAAAAATATTAAATAATATATTCCATTTTGCAAATTCAAAAATAGATTAACAGAGAAGTAGAATTTAAATTTTTATATTAAATAACTATAAACAAATAGATCCCTAAAATAACTTCAATAAAAATACAGAATGATGCAACAAAAACCATTTCATTTATGCTCTAATAAGTTAATTAATTTGTATCTAAATGGCACAAGGAGAACATAACATAATGTTAATGACCACCATTTCAACATCTATGAATCAAAAATCTGATGGATAAATTCACACAGTGATGAATAAAACACTCAAACAACTTAAAAAAAATTACAAAATGGTGTAAAAAACCCACTCATTTCTGCTCAAATAGGTTAATTAAACTGTAACTAAATGCCATGAGAAAAACTTACCATAATGTGAATGACAACCATTTCAGTATCTAGGAATAAAAAGATATATGGATAAATTGACACATGGAATAATAAAACATTTAATGAATTCTAATCTAAAAAAATAATGAATTTTAAAAACGTAACTCTATGTATAGTAGTGAGACCTCATCCAAAAATTAAACTTGTATAAATAACCATGAAGTTCAATATAGGTTACTGAAATAAAATTCTATAACAAAACTAATACATATCATTAATTTAAAAAAAATCGTAATGATTTTGGTGATATAAGGAAAACATGAGTGAATATTTGAAAAAAAACACACTGTGTGCATGGATGAATCGAGGCCCCATCCTCTTCAATCGAATACCTGAAAACTAGATTATGATGGTGGAGGAAGAGGTGGACTAATTGAATTCATGGAGCGGAGGCGGCGTAGGTGGCTGCCAAGAAAATGGAGGCAGAGGCCGAGGCAAAGGAAGCGAGGAGATTGTGGGGTGGACAGAGTAGTACGAAGTCATAGAATTTTGTGAAATGGATGAGGAGTGGAAGAAATTTTGAATCCATTGGCGGTGAGAGTCCAGGTAGTGGATGGAAGAGATGATTGATTGAAGGGATATGTGTCTGGGGAGCTTCAACTGTAGTAGAGGATTAATGAATCATGGGAGGTGTTGATGACAGGAATTTGAATGAATGGGAAGTGAAAATGGTGGTAGAATTCGACATGAAATTGTAGGGTGGTCCTGGGTGGCGAGCGTGAATTGAATCAGAGGGAGGTGTTGATGGACAGAGCTGGAATGGAGATGATGGAGTGTGGGTTGATGGAAACGAAACCTTGTATTGGGGAAAATGAATGAAGAACCTTGACTGGGGAGATGAAATTAAGATGCTGAGGAAACCCTATATTGGGAGGCTGAAGGTGGAGGATGCTATCATTAGGGAATTGTAGAATCCCTAGGTCGTGATGAGGTGAAACCCGAGCCTAAGTAGGAGAAGGAATACGACGTAGAGGTCAGGTGTAACTGGGAAAAGGAGAATGTCAGAGATGGTGGAGGACAGAATGTAGCATAACCGGGATATGGAGCTCGAAGGAGGTGCGGGTTTGCGGAGACCGTAGGTCGCGTGAGCTGAAACAAAGGCGGGAGTGGGAGCGAGTGTGGGAGCATATGTGGGATGGAGAATATGGAAGAGTATGGGAGAAAAGGAGGGTCGTGGACCCTTAGAGTGTTGAAACGTATGAAAAAATGGACTCGGATGAATGTGAGATGGACACGTGGAAGGTGGAAAAACCTATGATTAGTATATATATAGATTCCCATTCAGAAGTGCTTATTAAATCATATGGTTGTGGAGAAACTAGACATCGATGATATGCCTATATTTTGAAATTTATTTTGTTGACTATCAAGAAGAGTTACATATAATTCTACCAAAAAATGATGTTTAGTTCTCACAACAACTTATACCGGGTTCCATACCAATTTCAAAGACTCCAGATAGAATGGACTTAATTGAGTTACAGTAATTGAATAAGAAACACCAAGAAAGCCATGATAGGGGATGCATTCAGCCAATAGTGTCTCCATGGGGTGAAACTATTCATTTTAATGAAAATGATGATAGATCAATGAGACTTTACATTTTTAATTAAGAGTGTAACAAGATAAAAATTATGATAATTGATCGTATTACCTTTGTTGATGACTTTTTTGATCAATTAAATAGAGATTAATTATTTTTCTAGAATGAAAATATATCAGGATATTATAAATAATTTTTTAAGAATGGGGATATACCCAATAAAATAGTATATACACAGTATGAAAACAATGATTATATTTGGATTCCATTTAGTCTTATAAACATCCCTACTATCTTCATGGATTTAATGACTGGAGTCGTTAGAGATTACATTGATCAATTTTTTGTTTTCTTTATTAATGATATTATTATGTATTCAATGAAAAAGAAATAGTGTGAATACCACATGATAATTTAACTAATTACCCTAAATAACTATATAAAAAATTACTAAAGTGTGAATTTTGGATGAAAAATGTTTAAATTTTAGAAAACATAATCTCAAGAGAGTGTATATCAATAGATACCTCAAATACAGAGCATATTGAATGTTGGAAAAAGAAACCATGGTGAAATCAATCCATTTTTATCTTGGTTTAGCTTGATAATGACAATGATTTAGGTATAATTTCTAAAAACTACTTAATATACTCACCATGTTAAATCATATGGGAGCTATGTTCTTATAGAAAATGAATGTGAGGAAAATTTCAATGAACTAAAGATAAGATGAGGCAACTCAACTATGATTATGTTTCCCTACAGTTTAAATGGGTTTTTTATATATATTTAAGAATCCAATAATGTATTGGGATATGTTCTTGTGAATAATTTCATGTTTATAGATTATGCCTCTTGAAAATGTAATATTCATTAGAAAAATGACGCTACTCGATATTTTGAGTAAGCTATAATAATTTTATCATTAAAAAGTTGGGGTAGTTATCTTTTATAGAGATAAGTGGGATATATATACTGATCATGACATTTGAATGTATATATTCACATAAAATTAGTCGAATATGTTCCAAAAAATGTGGGTAGGGAGGATTAAATATTATGAATTCTCAATACATTACCTCCTTGGGAATGTGAAAAAGGTAGATGATTCTTTGAGTAAGAAAGATCATTCTAGATTATCCATGATGAGGATTAAAAAAATTTCAATATATATAGATTTATAAATGATGGATCCAGAAATCCAAAAGGATGTGGAAAAATATTATCCTCTTTAATTGATTGTTCAACCATCAATCCATTGAAATATTAAAGTTGAATATAAGGAATATGTTGAGCTATAAAATAATGTTATGTGTTGTTCCAAGGTTGAACCTTGATCATGATGGAATTATAAGTTTCAAGAATTGGGCATTCATTTTATTCATACTAGATTTGAAGAAGTATTTATTATAGGGATATCAGAGTTCAAAATTCATTATTCATTTCGAAAGTATGAAGATGTATAGTGATTTGAAATGTCACTTCTAGTGGGATGGAATGAAAAGATATATCCTATATTTGGTGTTGATTCAATAAGGTTTTCTTTATGAATTTTCCATTCCTTCTTGTTTTGAAAATCACAAACACACTATACATAAGAAAATATATACTTTACTTCTATAAGGAAAATTTCATTCCTTAAAGAAATTTACCCTTATTTATATTTCCTTATACATATCAATATTTTTCTTAAGTATAAAAATTGGTTTCATATCAAAAACCTCGGATTCATATAATGCTTAGATATGAAGTATTCTATTTTAGGATCCGAATTCTAGATACGAACTCTAATGAAGTTCCATTCTGAATTCTGGATACGAACTCTCATATAGTTTGATACTGAATTCTGGATACGAAATCTCATATAGTTCAACTCCGAGTTCTTGATATGAACTCTCATATTGTTTGACTCTGAATTCTGGATACGAACTTTTACTAGTTTAACTCCGAACTTTTATGACTTCAACTCTGAACTTATATCAGTTCGACTCCGAACATTTACTAGTTCGACTCTGAACTTTTATGAGTTCGACCCTGAATTCTGTAAGTTCAGATTCTGAACTCTGGTGAAACCGGACTTTGAATTTCCTTAGAAATTCAGAATCCAGATTTCTACATAATTCAGGATCCGAATTCCTATAAAACAAAATCCGAACATCGTTTTATTATAGACTCTGAATTCTATTTTGGTTAGACTCTGAACTATTATTTCATTACATTCTGAATTCTAGTTTTGCATATGCTTACACTTGTTTCATTATAAAACTATGTTGTGCTTTCAGTTACACATGTTTTGTTATAAAACAATGTCGTCCATTTTGTTTCTAGCTAACTGTTGGTTTAGTGACACGTTTACAGGTCCCTCTGAAATTTAAGGAAAATATGATCGTTGGAGGGGGGAGCCAACTATTCTAATCGAGCCTATAAATAGGTGCTCATTTGAAAGATCTCAAAACATTGACACAGATGTTGATCACTCTAGATACCACACGATGTTAAGGTGATTTCTAGAGATAGAATCTTTTCATACCTTGTGCGTACTGAACTGCTCGTTCAGATTGCTTCGTGTGACTCCGAATGTTGGTGATTACATTCGAGGACATCTGGGGATAGGAAGGAAGAGGTGCCGACTTCCTTGTAGTTCGAGGGATTCTTTGCTACGGAAGAAAGAGTTTACAACTACCTTGAAGTTGAGGGCTTGTGGGGATAGCAAGACAGAGTCTCTGATCTTCATATTGAGGGATTACCCTGGTGTGGGTAAGATAGATTTGCATGAAAGTATAAATCAAGGGACCATTATCCAAGGTTGTTGGATACCCTTCTCTTTGGGTTAAAATATTTATATATTGTTACTTGTAGTTTTACTACTCATTTTTTCGCTGCTTTTCATATTGTAAGAAATGTATAATCTTCTTATATTTCCTTACAATTGTACTCTAACTTAGTTAGATTCTATACGCTTTAAGGTAGAATCTCATATTGTAAACTTTGATTAAATTTCATTTCCGAATCCATATTTTTGGAACCTATTTTTCAGAATCACTTTTCAGATTTAAGAAAGTGCATTGTACTAGAAGTCTGTATCTTCATACTTTGTCCCAATCTTTCATTGGTGATTATAGGTGTTGTAAATTTTCTTAGTTTATCTTTGTTAAAATTAGATCTTTCTTTGTTTAAAGAAATTTTAAAGTGTACAATTCACCCCCTTCTTGTATATTGAGAATCTACATCGTTATTTCGATCCTACAATTGGTATCAAAGGATTGAAACCTCATACTCTATACAAATCTTACATTTGGTATCAGAGCCAGTCTCTGAAATACTTATACTTACATAAATTTCTTCCTTGCTCAGGTTTTCGTTGTTCTATATTTTCCTTGCTTAGGAATACTTTCCTTGAATCCAAACTTTTTTTATTAACAAGTTATTTTGTAGAAATTTTTTATTTAAGATGACAGGAATGAACGCTGGTTCCATCGACATCCTAAATCCTACAAGACCACCAATTATTGATGGTAATGATTATGAGTATTGGAGATATTGTATGAAGACATTCGTTATCAATACCGGAGTAGATAACTTTGTTATGCTTACCGGTGGATAGAAAATTCCTAATAAGGAATTTAGTGCTTTTACAAACCAAGAGAAGCATGATTATCAATTAAACTATAAGGTACACAATACTCGATTATGTTCAATCACTAGGAACATACATAGCCAAATATTTTCATGTGAAACAGCAAATTGTATATAGATGAAACTTGAAGTTACTCATTTTGGTACATCTAATGTGATTGAGACAAGAAGAGCTATTCTTAGTGCTGAATATCATGGTTTCAATTTTCCATATGGTGAACCCATTTGTAAAGTACAATAGAGGTTTATGATAATTGTGAACAGTCTAAAATTTATCGGAGAGAAAGGTTTGGATGATGAAGCTCTTGTGGATAATATTATAGATATTATGCCCAATGAGTGGAAATCAAAGAGAATAGCTATTGATGAGAATAGAAAGATAATACAAATTTCTCTTGATGAACTGTTTGGAACTCTTCTTCAACATGAAACAAGAATGAAGAGAGATGCTGACAACATCAAAAAGAAGAATGTGAATGGTACTGTTGCTTTTACTACAACATGAAATCACATGAAAGCAAAGACTCCTGAGAGAGTAACCAGATCTAAGTCTAAGAAGGTTACTATACAATATGAATCCAGTGAGAGTGATGTCTCAGAGAATGAGTTAGAAAATCTTGCTCGAAGAATGAAAAAGATAGATGGTCAATGAAATTTCCAACCCAGGTATAAGAAAAAGGAAAGGAAAGATAAGAAAGATTCAAAGGTCACATGCTATGAATGCAAGATAAGTGGACACATACGACCTGATTGTCCTTTGCTCAATAATCTCAATAAGAAAGAATGAAAAGAGAGGCATTTAGAATGGAATATAAAGAAGTATTATAAAGCTAATGCTAATAAAGTTCTGAAAGCTAATGATACTTGGAGTGCCAGTGGCAGTGAATCTTCAGATGAATCTTCTGATTATGAGTCTTCTAGATAGAAGAATCTTGGTCTTATATCCAGATTACCTATTAAAAATCATTACTTTATGGCTAAGGTACACAATACTGAATCATTGACCAATGTTTATTTAAATTCTAATGATAATAAATATTATAACTCTTCGGATGAAGAATCGTAATCTGATGAAGAAAATACTTTACCTACCTATGAAGAAGTTTCTAGGTTTTCTAGACTTCTTGAGGATCAGAATTCAAAACTCAATAAAAAACATGACAAGGATAACTCTATAAATATTATTCTTAGTAAGGAAATATCAGATCTTTCTAAAGATCTTGATAAGAAAAATGCTGATTTCATAAGTATTTCAAAAAGTCTTGAGGAATTAAATTCTGAGAAGAATAAACATTCTAAAGATCTAGAAAAGGTAATTTCTAAGAAAAGTGTTTTCGATCATAGCTCTAGTTCCAAACCTAATGATTTTGAAGATAAAAACATGGTTATTAAACTCAAATCCAAAATATTTTCCGTGAAGAAAGGTTTTCCAAACTTTACCTTAGGTAAAGAAAATTTTGATAAGATGTATTCACAAATACGTCCTTTAAGAAACAAGTCTGTATTTGGTTATACCCATGAAAAACAAACTTTTAGTAACAACTACTTTGTTCCTCAAAGTGCCCCTTTTTGTTCCATGTTTCAATGTGGTGGTCACTGGGCAAATAATTGTTCTTTAAACAAAACCCAATCTCTAGGACTTCATAAGGCTTACTTTTCTAAGAAGATGTGGGTACCCAAAATTTTGTTATCTGAAAATCTTGGATCCAAACAAGTTTAGATTCTGAAATTCTAACTCTTTTCTTGTTTTCAGGAAGATAAATGATGTACCAATAACAATACATGGTACATGGATAGTGGATGTTCCCAGCATATGACTGGTAACAAAAGATACTTTAAAAAGATTATCCAGACAAACGGAGGAAAAGTAACTTTTAGAGATAATGCTCAAGGAGAAATTGTTGGTATAGGTAATATCGTTCTTCTTGAAAAAACATTGATTTCAAATGTTTATTTGTAAAGGGTCTTAAGCAAAACCTCATTAGCATAAGCCAATTATGTGATGAAGGATACCTTGTGAATTTTAGGAATGATAAGTGCTTAGTACATAATTCCAAGGAAGAGTTTATTCTTTTTGCCCATAGGCAAGAGAATGTTTACACATTGAACATAGAAGACCTTAGGATCCAAGACTTACCTTGCCTTAGTGCAATGGAAGATCATTCTTGGTTATGGCATAGAAGACTAGGTCACTGTAACCTTAGGAACTTATGTAAACTCTCAAAGAAGAAACTAGTTAAGGATCTACTAGAGCTTAGATTCGATTCTTCTAAAGTTTTTGATCCTTTTCAATATGGCAAGAAACATAAATCTAGTTTGAAATAAATCGGTGAAGTCTCAACAACTGATTCATTACAGTTGGTGCACATGGATCTTTTTGGTCCAATACAAATTGGAAGCATTTGAGGCAAATACTATGTATTTCTTCTAGTTGATGATTAAAATAGATTTACATGGGTCTATTTTCTAGAAAAGAAGTCTGAATCTTTTTCTTATTTGAAAAGGTATAGAGCCCAAGTTTAAAATGAGAAATACCTTCCATTAAAAACTATTCATAGTGATCATGGGGGAGAATTCCAAAATTCTGATTTTGAAACTTTTTGTAGTAGAAATGGTATTACTCACAACTTCTCATCACTGAGAACTCCTCAACAAAATGGTGTAGTTGAAAGCCGAAATTCTTCAAGAGATAACTAGAACCATGTTGAGTGAATATTCTATAGCTAGGAATTTTTGGGCTGATGTTTTAAGTACTGCTTGTTATTCTATAAATCGAGTTTTGATTAGACCTTTTCTTAATAAAACTCCTTACGAGTTATGGAATGGTAGAAAACCTAGACTTTACTACTTCAAGGTTTTTGGTTGAAAGGTATTAATCCTTAATAATAAAGACAATCTAATCAACTTCACAGCAAAATATAATGAAGGAATTTTATTAGGCTACTCCACAACTTCTAAGGCTTATAGAGTTTTCAATAAAAACACTTGTACTGTTGAGTAAACAGTGCATGTAAAATTTGATGAATCAGATGCTTTGGTTTTAAACTATCCTAACCTACATCCTTAGATGTGTTTTGAAAAATGGATTATCAAATTTTGTTAGAAGATCCTTCTAATAAGTAAAATGTTTATGAAGATACTTCTGAAACATTTACCCCAGAATATTTCCTACCCTATATTGATGAAAAAGATGTACAAAACCCAAGTCAGGTGTTTCTTAAGAATCATACCAGTGATAGTATCAATGGTGATGTAAATAAACCGTTAAGGACTAGAAATTCCTTATGAAATGAAGTAGAACATCTAGCATTTCTTTCCCAATTGGAACAAAAAAGAACTGATGAAGCTTTAGATGACGATGATTGGATAAAATCCATGAAAGATGAATTAAATGAATTCAAAAGGAACAAAGTCTAGACCTTAGGTGAAAGACCTAAAGAAAATTCTGTTGTTGGAGTAATGTGGGTCTTCAGAAACAAGTGTGATGAAAATGGAGTCATTATTATAAATAAAGCTAGACTAGTTGCTAAAGGATATAATCAACAAGAGGGAATAAACTATGAAGAAACCTATGCTCCAGTAGCTAGACTTGAATCTATTTATATCTTACTTTCCTTTGCAGCATTCTTTAATTTTAAACTTTTTCAAATGGATGTGAAATGTGCTTTCCTTAATGGTTATGTTCAAGAGGATGTTTTTTTTGAACAACCTCCTGGTTTCGAATATACAAAACATCCTGATCATGTTTTTAGACTTACCAAAGCATTGTATGGCCTTAAACAAGCCCGACGAGCTTGGTATTATAGACTTACATGATTTTTGCTTCAAAATAACTATGTTAAGGGAAATGAATATCCAACCCTTTTTATAGAGAAAGATAATAAAAATGTTTTGATTGTTCAAATTTATGTTGATGACATTATATTTGGTTCAACTTAGCAATGTTTAACTGATTCCTTTGTGAATCTAATGAAATCTGAGTTCGAAATGAGTATGATGGGTGATTTAACATTTTTCCTTGGTTTTCAAATTTCTCAAAAACCAGAATGAATCTACATATCCCAACATAAGTATATTAAATATCTTCTTAAAAAGTATGGTTATGAAAACACTAAGAGTATATGTACTCTTAGTGGTACCTCCAACACACTTGATCTTGATGATGCTGGGAAACCAGTAGATCAAACATCTTTTAGAGGTATGATAGGAAGTCTACTTTACTTGACATCTAGTCGACCAGACTTGATGTTCTTAGTATGCTTATGTGCAAGATATCAATCCAATCCTAAGGAATACCATATAAAGGCAGTGAAAAGAATTTTTCGCTACTTAAAGGGAACCATGGATCTAAGACTATTTTATACTTCTTGAAATGTTTTTGTTTTAAAGAGTTTTTTAGATGCTGACATTGGTGGATGTAGAAAGGATAGAAAAGGTACATCTGGAACTTATCATTTCTTAGGAGATTCATTAGTTTCTTTGTCTTCCAAGAAGCAACATTTAGTAGCACTCTCCACTACTGAAGTTGAATATGTAGCAGCTGGAAGTTGTTGTGCTCAAGTGTTGTGGATGCAACACACACTTACAGATTATGGCTTTAGTTTTACTAAGATTAAAATTTTGTGTGATAACACAAGTGACATTTCCCTTAGTAAAAACCCTGCACATCACTCTCATGCAAAGCACATAGATATTAGGCATCACATTCCTAGGGATCACACACTTAAAGAAGATATAATTATTCATTTTATCGGAACGCAAGATCAACTTGCTGATATTTTCACAAAATATTTACCATCCTATAAATTTGAATAAATTAAACAAAATTTAGGAATGATAATCGTAAGGTAATCCTTCTTCATTAAAATCTTGTTCAACAACTCTCCTAACAGTAATAAACTCTTTTAATAGGGAGAGTACATTTTCTTGATATGTGTAACCAAATTTTTCATTTTTTTTAAAAAAGGTATTTGTAACCAAAAAATTTTATAGTCATTTTTTAAGAGCTTTTGTAACCAAAATATTTGCAATAAAAATTTCCGGAACAGAATTTTTTGGAATGGAAATTTTCGGAATTGAAAATTACAGAATGGAAATTTTCGTACTGGAGCTTTCTTAATGATGTTTTTGTACTGATATTTTTGTAATGAAGTTTTCAGATCAAATATTTTTGTAATAAAATTTTCGGAAATGAAACTTTCGTAATGATACTTTTCGTAATGAAATTTTTCGTACTCATACTTTTTGTAATGAAATTTTTCGTACTCGTACTTTTCGTAATGAAATCTTTCGTACTCAATTTTCATACTGAGAATTTTCATAATGATAATTTTTATAATTATTATTTTCTTAATGAAAATTTTTTTAATTAGAATTTTCTTAATTAAAATTTTCGTAATAAGAATTTTAGTACTCATATTTTTCGTATTGAGCTTTACGTAGCGAGTTTTCCATAGTTAGTTTTTCGTAGTAAAATTATTCATTCAAGAAGAATTTAATCTATTATGAACAAAATTTATGGCCAATCCGAATGGGATGATTTTTTTACTTATTTCTTTGTAATCATATTTTACTTGATGGTGTTTTCTGATGTGTTTTACAATTCTTTGGATTCTGGTTTTCTTAAATCTGAATTTTTTTCCTAAAACCTCAAAAGATCGGAGTCAAGTTTTCCTTGTGGTTTGTATCTCAACCGTCAGATCAAACCTCAATGTTTTCCAACCATTTGATCAACTGTGATAAATGAACAGTCGTATCAACGCCTATATAAAGGGGACCCCTGATGGTTATCGTACATCAGTTTTTCAAAGATTTCACGTCTCAAAGACCTGACTCTCTTCTTAAGGACCATTCCGATCTCAAAATCCCATTTTAAATCTTCTAGATATTTCTATTTTGAATGTATGTTGATGCTACTTACCAAGATATGTCTACGCCAAATCCAATCTCAAAATGGAAAGTCTACAGAGAAAGGCTAGTCCATCTGAACGTCTATATGTATGATTCTATCATCACCATGAATATCAAGCTGAATGGTTGGAAAGATGTATGTATACTATAGACAGTTGATCAGGATGTTGTCTATCCGGAGTTACTTGTATAATTTTATGAGTCAGAATGTTTTTATGAGGAAGATGGAAGAGAAAAGTTTTCATTCACGTCTTATGGTAAGACTTACAAACATACTTACACCAAGGTGGCAAGATTGGTGGGGATAGCGTATGAAGGAAAAGTAGAATTTTTTTCACACAAACTCCCTCATGCTCAAGGAAATTATGTTAAGGTTAAGGCCTTATAATGCATTGGACTTGCTGATGTCAAGACAACAAATGTTTCTCAACTTTCTCCTAATAATTGAATTCTTCACCTTTGGGTAAAAGGTTTTTCAGTTCCATGAATAGGTGATAAAGATACCCTGAATAAAAATGACATTTAATTCTTAGGCTTATTTTTGAATATATGTTAAATTAATCTGATGAGACATGTCCTTGTGACGATCAAGAATATCAAGGCCGAAAACTTGAGAGCTCAAATCCTTATGTACCCTACCTTATTATCAAATCTGATAGTTCAGTGTAGAGATTCATTCAAGGTTGCTTGTAAGTATAATGTTTGGAATTGTAAACTTATGTTTGTAAGTGATGATACGCTAAAAATAATAAATATGGATTTTTATGAGGAAACAGGTGAATTTTTTATCTTTCCAGAGGAAGAGGCTGAGATAGTTCGGAAAAATGTGGAGAAGGCTGAACCAGTAAAGAAATTCTCTATGAAGAGGAAGCTTATAGAAGTAGTTGGTGATGAAAAATCTCCCAAATCTAAGGAAACCCAATCAACACCTACCATGCCAAAAAAACAGAAATCTTATCCTGATGAGGTGGCAGCTAAGTAGAGGGAAGACAAAGAGAAGAGAAAAGAAGGGGATCCATAGTTCAGATTGGACCCTGGTGAGGATAAGGCCTTAAGGGAAAGAGTTGCTGATGAGTTAGAAAATCAAAATTTTTTTTTGAAGAAAACATTTTCTGAAGCTGAGATTGTTCAATCTCTTTTGAAAGCAACCGAAATAGTTTCTGAGAAAATTCCGGTTCCAGAACCTTTCCTTACCGAACCATTAATGGAAATTATAGGAAAGAACTACTTCACTCCGGAAAAATCTAAGGGTAAAGAGGTAGTTGTAGAAGTATAAAAACAAACTGTTGAAAATGTAGAGGAATAGGTTGTTGAAGAAGAAGAAGAAGGAAGTGATGATCTTGATGATTTGATCAATAAAGTAGAAGAGAATCAAGAAAAGGCTAAATCCGCAAATTTACCCACTCCGGGAAAGGCAGTTGAGAAATAAAGAAGCAAGGATGATAATAAGAAAGAGAAAGAGAAGGAAAATGTTTTATCTGATGAGGAATAATATTATGAGAAGAATTTCCTTGAAGAAGGAGAAGAAAAGGAGAAACTAGATGAAGACCAGATTTTTCAATTATTATAAAGTGAGGAAGAATCTCTAGATGATCAACCCATTCTGAAAGCTGAAAAGGGGAAGAATGTTCTGATGGATACACCAACAAAAGATATTTTCAATAATAAAGAAGGTAGTGGTTCTTCTAAAAGGAAACTGCTGCAAATTGAAGAGGAACAATATCAAAGAAATTTATCGGATTCAGAGTCATCAGAACATGGTCATGATTTTATGGTTGAATCTCTGAAAAAGCTGGTGGACACCATTCTGATATGTCCTACCATAGACTCTAGATACCAGATGATGCAGCATAGTTTGAATCAGAAATAATAATCCATATCTATGGTGATGGATAAGTGTATAAAAATTGAAGTTGATCATAGAAGTTTCCTTATTAATTATGATGCGCACAAGAAATATTGATGGAAAATAATGTTATGCTCTAAGAATGTTGAAGATAAATTAGTTGAGTATGATAATTTTTAGAATGAGGTAAAAGATGCATTTGACACCGATGATAACAAGATTACGAATCTTCCAGATGAGCTGTTCATTAGGCAAAGTTCTCAGAGTCAACAAGTGATGGAACTGAATGACATGGCTAACTCTCGTGCTCAAAATTATATAAGGGATAGTGATCTCCATATTGAGCTTGAGAAAATACTTGTAAATAAAGATGAGCTAGTAAAGATGCAGAAAGAGTCCATGAAGGATTAGACAGAAGCTTTGAAAGCTCAAGATGAAAGGATAAAAGCTTTGGAGAGGCAAGCTGAGGAGGATCAAAGAGATTTGAAGAAACTCAAAACCTTGTTAAAGAAGCTCATTCCGATGGAAAAGGAAGAAAAATAAACCCACTCCAATCTATTTTTGTATTTGTCTTTCCATGTAAAAATTTTCTCAACTCTAATGAAAATTTTCAATAGATGTATCTTGTTTTGTTATATACTAATGTTTCAGGTGCCTTATTTCTTTTCCATTCGCTTCAATTCATTTTGAAAATCACAAAGGGGGATAAGGAAAAAGAACTACTCAAAAAGAGAAAAAGAAAAATTTAAAATGGAGAAGGAAAAATTCCTAAGTGAAATACGCTTAATGTAAGGGGGAGTTCCTCATTACGAAGTTCCTCATTCCCATGAAAATGAAAAATCCATTCTATAAATTTAGAATACAATCCTTATAGTTTCAATTCCTGAGGGGGAGTTAGTTGTATTCATCATTATCCATGAACAAAGGGAGATAAGTTTTAATTTCAAAGTCTAATGAAAATTTTTAAAGTCCTAATACTCTTTTTCGTAAGGTTTTTTGTGCTTTCCAAAAAGGGGAGATTGTGGAGTCAATATTGTTTTCCTTATGACTTTTCCATTCCTTCTTGTTTTGAAAATCAAAAACACCCTATACTTAAACAAATCTATACTTTACTTCTTTAAGGACATTTTCCTTCCTTAAGGAAATTTACTCTTATCTAGATTTCCATATACATATCAATATTGTTCTTAAGTATAAAAATAGGATTCATATCAAAAACATCAGATTCATATAATGCTTAGATATGAAGTATTCTGTTTTAGGATCTGAATTTTGGATACGATCTCTAATGAAGTTCCATTCCGAATTCTGGATACGAAATCTCATATAGTTTGATACCGAATTCAGGATATGAACTCTCATATAGTTCAACTCTTAATTCTGGATACGAAATCTCGTATAGTTCGACCCAAAATTCTGGATACGAACATTTACTAGTTTGACACTGAACTTTTATGAGTTCGACTCCAAACTTTTATTAGTTCAACTCTGAACTTTTACTAGTTCGACTCTGAACTTTTCTGAGTTCGACTCCAAATTCTGTAAGTTCAGATTCTGAACTCTGGTGAAACCAGACTCCGAATTTCCTTAGAAATTCAGACTCCGGATTGCTACAGAATTCAGGTTCCAAATTCCTATACAATATAATTCGAACATCTTTTTATTATAGACTACGAATATCATTTTGGTTAGACTCCAAACTATTGTTTACTTAAATTACAAATTCTAGTTTTTCTTATTCTTACACTTGTTTCATTACAAAATAATGTTGTGCTTTCAGTTACCCATGTTTTGTTATAAAATGATGTCCTCCCTTATATTTCTAACAAACCGTTGGTTTAGTGACACATTTACAGGTCCCTCCGAAATTTAAGGAAAATATAACCATTGGAGGAGGGAGCTGTCTGTTCCAATCGAGCCTATAAATAGGAACTCATTTGAAAGAGCTCACAACATTAACATAGAAGTTGATCACTCTAGAGACCACGTGCTGTTATGGTGATTTCTAGAGAGAGAATATTTTCATGCCTTGTGCGTACTGAAATGCTCATTCAGATTTCATCGTGTGACTCTGAATGTTGGTGATTAAATTCGAGGGATTCCGGGGATAGGAAGATAGAGGTTCCAAATTCCGTGAAGTTTTAGGTCTTTCTTGCTGAGGAAGACATATGTTCAAACTACCTTGAAGCTGAGGGATTGCAGGGATATCAAGAAAAGGACTCCAATCTTCATATCAAGGGCTTACCCTGGTGTTGGTAAGACATACTTTCTTGAAATTATAAATCAAAGGACCATTATCCAAGGTTGTTGGATACCCTTCTCTTTAGGTTAAATGATTTATATCTTGTTACTTGTAGTTTTACTACTCATTTTTCCGCTACTTTTCATATTGTAAGGAAAATATAATCTTCTTATATTTCCTTACACTTGTACTCTGACTTAGTTAGATTCTATACGCTTTAAGGTAGAATCTCATATTGTAAACATTGATTTAGTTTCATTTCCAGATCCATATTTTAGGAACTGATTTTTCGGAATCACTTTTCTGATTTAAGTAAGTGCATAAAACTAGAAGTTTGTAACTTCATACATTTTCCCAATCTTTCATTGGTGATTATAGGTGTTGTGAATTTTCTTAGTTTAACTTAGTTAAAAATAGATCATTCTTTGTTTATGGAAATTTTAAAGTGTACAATTCACCCCCATCTTGTGTATTGCGCATCTACATCATTATATTGATCCTACATTTAGTATCATGGTGCTTGGTATGTTATCATTTAATGGATAAATGATAACTTTATAAGGGGATGTTACATCCATTAATCATATCAAAATAGAATTGGGAAGACATGAACATGGATTTCTATAATTGGAATCCAATTTGTTTTAATGGGAGTAATACTATATCGGTTGTAGTATATCACCATTAAAATCCACCACAATTAATCAACATTAGAGTTGAATTCTATATGGATCAAATTTCAAGGATATATATTAATGATGTAAGAGGGTTTCATGGAGTACCACATGCCATTATGTTTGATCGAGATTCAAGGTTTATCTATGAGTACTAGTGAACTATTCAACAAATTCTATATTGGGAGTTGAGTTTCATCACAGTTTATCATCTTCAAATAGATGTTCAGTCTGAGGGATCAATTCTATATGTTGAGGTTACATGAGATGACTTTCCTTGTATTTTAATGTTGCTTGGGATCAAAAACTTTTTGTTGTTGAATTTTCTTAAAAAAATATCTTTTACTAAGTATAAAGATGGATCTATTTGAATCCCACTATAATGGAAATATAGAGATCTATAATGATGTAATAAAACTTGAGAAATATTACTATTAGGACCTGATATAACTGAATGAATACAAATGAAGGTTATATCCATTCAGAAAGACAAGAACATAGCTCAATGTTGGAAGAAAATTTATACTGATATTCACCAACATGTTTTATAGTTTTAAGTTAGAGAAAAAAAAATTCTAAGAATTTTTCATGAAATAAGGTTTTGAGATTCATGATGAAAGAAAAAATGATCCCTACATAGATTTTTCCATTTTAAATCCTTGATCATATCAGGATGGTATCATATCAATTGGAACAACCACAAAACCCTTCTCAACTATAAAAAGTGTTTTAGGTATCTCTCATGAAGAATTACATACCCGTCCCTTCACATATAATGAACATCATGTTCATACCAAGGGAATAAGATCATTGTTATAAGGAATAACAGGTAGGGATTATGCTGAATGCATAAAAATTTCTATAAAATTACACTAATCACATTGAAATAATTTTTTGGTGAAACCACCTTTTTGAGGAGGCTACATGGAAACTTGGAGACATGATGAGCCATAAGTATCATCATTTTTTGTATCAAAGTGATTAATTTATGGGGAGAAATTAATTGGGGGTGAGGGGGTAGAATGAAACACCCATATTTTTTATAAATTATTATTTTTTAATTAAATAAATTTGTTTGATAGTAAGTGATACATGTGACACCATGTTAAGATTTTATAACATGTAATACTAGGTTAGCTTGCGTTACACATTAAAATGAGTTTTAACAGAACCACGATTTATTATTAATGAAGTTATTTAAAACAAAATAATATAACATAGATGTTATACGTAGAATTTGAATATAAATTACTTATTTTTTAATATAAATTACAATCATTTTTATAAAAAAATGAGTTTAGAAAAAAGAAATTATCTTTTGGTAATGTGTTTATATGTTTTGAAAATAAAAAAATCTGAAGAAAATATTTTTATGAATTTTTATTAATAACAATAAAATTAATTATTGTAACATTTAGAATATGAATTTTATAAAATGAATTTCATTTTTGAAATAATCATGTCCAAATTATCTTATAGTAAATATTTGAGGTTTTTAGAAATGTTTTATTTTTTGATGTATAGTGAAAACTTCCTAATTCTAATTGAAATATGTATTTTAATTTTAATTATTTATAATGATATTTTATATTGTAAAATTTTGATAATGTAATATAAGTTAATGTAAATATCTATTTATTCAATTTTTTGGTTTAAATTTATTTGACATAAAATTTCTATATAAAATCATTTCAAAATTTTGAACCTTTTCCCCCTTAAAAAATCTCATTTTTGTCATGTGGAATTTGGAAATATGGATTCCCCTTTTGGGATCAATATACTTTATATAATATTTTTTTATCAACTAAATTTTGACCAAAATTTATTTTAATGTTTGTAAAAATTACAATAGTTAAGGTAAAAAATGAGTTTTAATGGGTTTAGACTAAAACATTAAGGATAAAAATGACCAAATCCCTTGCACAACACCCATTTTATGGACATATTTTGACTTTATCTCTTCTAGGTTTTCGAATTTTCCCTTATAGAATATTTGATATAAGAAAACAACATGGGTGGAAAATGTTTATAAAAAAATCACATGTGTTTCACTCACCTTAGTTATAAAATACCACCCTTTGTCTTATCCTATGTACAAATAAAACCAATAGAAAAATATTCATATATGGAAGAAAATATATTAATCACTGGAAATACAGAAATGTTGAGTATCATCCAATCTCACATATGAGAAAGCATAAAAATTCATGCTTGCAGAAGGAAATTTTATTCTGTATAAAGCAACAGCATTCGTGATAATATAATCTTAAAGGGAAATGTAATATCAATAAATGATAATGAAATATAAACTTCAATATAAACTCCAACATGAAGTTATACTGAAATAGCTATACAAACAAGAATAGAAACATCAATTTTAGTACAGCATGAACTAATATAAAGTGCAATGAAAAGTGAAATATAAAATGAAATATAGATGGATATATAAAAAATATTAAATAATATATTCCATTTTGCAAATTCAAAAATAGATTAACAGAGAAGTAGAATTTAAATTTTTATATTAAATAACTATAAACAAATAGATCCCTAAAATAACTTCAATAAAAATACAGAATGATGCAACAAAAACCATTTCATTTATGCTCTAATAAGTTAATTAATTTGTATCTAAATGGCACAAGGAGAACATAACATAATGTTAATGACCACCATTTCAACATCTATGAATCAAAAATCTGATGGATAAATTCACACAGTGATGAATAAAACACTCAAACAACTTAAAAAAAATTACAAAATGGTGTAAAAAACCCACTCATTTCTGCTCAAATAGGTTAATTAAACTGTAACTAAATGCCATGAGAAAAACATACCATAATGTGAATGACAACCATTTCAGTATCTAGGAATAAAAAGATATATGGATAAATTGACACATGGAATAATAAAACATTTAATGAATTCTAATCTAAAAAAATAATGAATTTTAAAAACGTAACTCTATGTATAGTAGTGAGACCTCATCCAAAAATTAAACTTGTATAAATAACCATGAAGTTCAATATAGGTTACTGAAATAAAATTCTATAACAAAACTAATACATATCATTAATTTAAAAAAAATCGTAATGATTTTGGTGATATAAGGAAAACATGAGTGAATATTTGAAAAAAAACACACTGTGTGCATGGATGAATCGAGGCCCCATCCTCTTCAATCGAATACCTGAAAACTAGATTATGATGATGGAGGAAGAGGTGGACTAATTGAATTCATGGAGCGGAGGCGGCGTAGGTGGCTGCCAAGAAAATGGAGGCAGAGGCCGAGGCAAAGGAAGCGAGGAGATTGTGGGGTGGACAGAGTAGTACGAAGTCATAGAATTTTGTGAAATGGATGAGGAGTGGAAGAAATTTTGAATCCATTGGCGGTGAGAGTCCAGGTAGTGGATGGAAGAGATGATTGATTGAAGGGATATGTGTCTGGGGAGCTTCAACTGTAGTAGAGGATTAATGAATCATGGGAGGTGTTGATGACAGGAATTTGAATGAATGGGAAGTGAAAATGGTGGTAGAATTCGACATGAAATTGTAGGGTGGTCCTGGGTGGCGAGCGTGAATTGAATCAGAGGGAGGTGTTGATGGACAGAGCTGGAATGGAGATGATGGAGTGTGGGTTGATGGAAACGAAACCTTGTATTGGGGAAAATGAATGAAGAACCTTGACTGGGGAGATGAAATTAAGATGCTGAGGAAACCCTATATTGGGAGGCTGAAGGTGGAGGATGCTATCATTAGGGAATTGTAGAATCCCTAGGTCGTGATGAGGTGAAACCCGAGCCTAAGTAGGAGAAGGAATACGACGTAGAGGTCAGGTGTAACTGGGAAAAGGAGAATGTCAGAGATGGTGGAGGACAGAATGTAGCATAACCGGGATATGGAGCTCGAAGGAGGTGCGGGTTTGCGGAGACCGTAGGTCGCGTGAGCTGAAACAAAGGCGGGAGTGGGAGAGAGTGTGGGAGCATATGTGGGATGGAGAATATGGAAGAGTATGGGAGAAAAGGAGGGTCGTGGACCCTTAGAGTGTTGAAACGTATGAAAAAATGGACTCGGATGAATGTGAGATGGACACGTGGAAGGTGGAAAAACCTATGATTAGTATATATATAGATTCCCATTCAGAAGTGCTTATTAAATCATATGGTTGTGGAGAAACTAGACATCGATGATATGCCTATATTTTGAAATTTATTTTGTTGACTATCAAGAAGAGTTACATATAATTCTACCAAAAAATGATGTTTAGTTCTCACAACAACTTATACCGGGTTCCATACCAATTTCAAAGACTCCAGATAGAATGGACTTAATTGAGTTACAGTAATTGAATAAGAAACACCAAGAAAGCCATGATAGGGGATGCATTCAGCCAATAGTGTCTCCATGGGGTGAAACTATTCATTTTAATGAAAATGATGATAGATCAATGAGACTTTACATTTTTAATTAAGAGTGTAACAAGATAAAAATTATGATAATTGATCGTATTACCTTTGTTGATGACTTTTTTGATCAATTAAATAGAGATTAATTATTTTTCTAGAATGAAAATATATCAGGATATTATAAATAATTTTTTAAGAATGGGGATATACCCAATAAAATAGTATATACACAGTATGAAAACAATGATTATATTTGGATTCCATTTAGTCTTATAAACATCCCTACTATCTTCATGGATTTAATGACTGGAGTCGTTAGAGATTACATTGATCAATTTTTTGTTTTCTTTATTAATGATATTATTATGTATTCAATGAAAAAGAAATAGTGTGAATACCACATGATAATTTAACTAATTACCCTAAATAACTATATAAAAAATTACTAAAGTGTGAATTTTGGATGAAAAATGTTTAAATTTTAGAAAACATAATCTCAAGAGAGTGTATATCAATAGATACCTCAAATACAGAGCATATTGAATGTTGGAAAAAGAAACCATGGTGAAATCAATCCATTTTTATCTTGGTTTAGCTTGATAATGACAATGATTTAGGTATAATTTCTAAAAACTACTTAATATACTCACCATGTTAAATCATATGGGAGCTATGTTCTTATAGAAAATGAATGTGAGGAAAATTTCAATGAACTAAAGATAAGATGAGGCAACTCAACTATGATTATGTTTCCCTACAGTTTAAATGGGTTTTTTATATATATTTAAGAATCCAATAATGTATTGGGATATGTTCTTGTGAATAATTTCATGTTTATAGATTATGCCTCTTGAAAATGTAATATTCATTAGAAAAATGACGCTACTCGATATTTTGAGTAAGCTATAATAATTTTATCATTAAAAAGTTGGGGTAGTTATCTTTTATAGAGATAAGTGGGATATATATACTGATCATGACATTTGAAAGTATATATTCACATAAAATTAGTCGAATATGTTCCAAAAAATGTGGGTAGGGAGGATTAAATATTATGAATTCTCAATACATTACCTCCTTGGGAATGTGAAAAAGGTAGATGATTCTTTGAGTAAGAAAGATCATTCTAGATTATCCATGATGAGGATTAAAAAAATTTCAATATATATAGATTTATAAATGATGGATCCAGAAATCCAAAAGGATGTGGAAAAATATTATCCTCTTTAATTGATTGTTCAACCATCAATCCATTGAAATATTAAAGTTGAATATAAGGAATATGTTGAGCTATAAAATAATGTTATGTGTTGTTCCAAGGTTGAACCTTGATCATGATGGAATTATAAGTTTCAAGAATTGGGCATTCATTTTATTCATACTAGATTTGAAGAAGTATTTATTATAGGGATATCAGAGTTCAAAATTCATTATTCATTTCGAAAGTATGAAGATGTATAGTGATTTGAAATGTCACTTCTAGTGGGATGGAATGAAAAGATATATCCTATATTTGGTGTTGATTCAATAAGGTTTTCTTTATGAATTTTCCATTCCTTCTTGTTTTGAAAATCACAAACACACTATACATAAGAAAATATACACTTTACTTCTATAAGGAAAATTTCATTCCTTAAAGAAATTTACCCTTATTTATATTTCCTTATACATATCAATATTTTTCTTAAGTATAAAAATTGGTTTCATATCAAAAACCTCGGATTCATATAATGCTTAGATATGAAGTATTCTATTTTAGGATCCGAATTCTAGATACGAACTCTAATGAAGTTCCATTCTGAATTCTGGATACGAACTCTCATATAGTTTGATACTGAATTCTGGATACGAAATCTCATATAGTTCAACTCCGAGTTCTTGATATGAACTCTCATATTGTTTGACTCTGAATTCTGGATACGAACTTTTACTAGTTTAACTCCGAACTTTTATGACTTCAACTCTGAACTTATATCAGTTCGACTCCGAACATTTACTAGTTCGACTCTGAACTTTTATGAGTTCGACCCTGAATTCTGTAAGTTCAGATTCTGAACTCTGGTGAAACCGGACTTTGAATTTCCTTAGAAATTCAGAATCCAGATTTCTACATAATTCAGGATCCGAATTCCTATAAAACAAAATCCGAACATCGTTTTATTATAGACTCTGAATTCTATTTTGGTTAGACTCTGAACTATTATTTCATTACATTCTGAATTCTAGTTTTGCATATGCTTACACTTGTTTCATTATAAAACTATGTTGTGCTTTCAGTTACACATGTTTTGTTATAAAACAATGTCGTCCATTTTGTTTCTAGCTAACTGTTGGTTTAGTGACACGTTTACAGGTCCCTCTGAAATTTAAGGAAAATATGATCGTTGGAGGGGGGAGCCAACTATTCTAATCGAGCCTATAAATAGGTGCTCATTTGAAAGATCTCAAAACAATGACACAGATGTTGATCACTCTAGATACCACACGATGTTAAGGTGATTTCTAGAGATAGAATCTTTTCATACCTTGTGCGTACTGAACTGCTCGTTCAGATTGCTTCGTGTGACTCCGAATGTTGGTGATTACATTCGAGGACATCTGGGGATAGGAAGGAAGAGGTGCCGACTTCCTTGTAGTTCGAGGGATTCTTTGCTACGGAAGAAAGAGTTTACAACTACCTTGAAGTTGAGGGCTTGTGGGGATAGCAAGACAGAGTCTCTGATCTTCATATTGAGGGATTACCCTGGTGTGGGTAAGATAGATTTGCATGAAAGTATAAATCAAGGGACCATTATCCAAGGTTGTTGGATACCCTTCTCTTTGGGTTAAAATATTTATATATTGTTACTTGTAGTTTTACTACTCATTTTTTCGCTGCTTTTCATATTGTAAGAAATGTATAATCTTCTTATATTTCCTTACAATTGTACTCTAACTTAGTTAGATTCTATACGCTTTAAGGTAGAATCTCATATTGTAAACTTTGATTAAATTTCATTTCCGAATCCATATTTTTGGAACCTATTTTTCAGAATCACTTTTCAGATTTAAGAAAGTGCATTGTACTAGAAGTCTGTATCTTCATACTTTGTCCCAATCTTTCATTGGTGATTATAGGTGTTGTAAATTTTCTTAGTTTATCTTTGTTAAAATTAGATCTTTCTTTGTTTAAAGAAATTTTAAAGTGTACAATTCACCCCCTTCTTGTATATTGAGAATCTACATCGTTATTTCGATCCTACAATTGGTATCAAAGGATTGAAACCTCATACTCTATACAAATCTTACATTTGGTATCAGAGCCAGTCTCTGAAATACTTATACTTACATAAATTTCTTCCTTGCTCAGGTTTTCGTTGTTCTATATTTTCCTTGCTTAGGAATACTTTCCTTGAATCCAAACTTTTTTTATTAACAAGTTATTTTGTAGAAATTTTTTATTTAAGATGACAGGAATGAACGCTGGTTCCATCGACATCCTAAATCCTACAAGACCACCAATTATTGATGGTAATGATTATGAGTATTGGAGATATTGTATGAAGACATTCGTTATCAATACCGGAGTAGATAACTTTGTTATGCTTACCGGTGGATAGAAAATTCCTAATAAGGAATTTAGTGCTTTTACAAACCAAGAGAAGCATGATTATCAATTAAACTATAAGGTACACAATACTCGATTATGTTCAATCACTAGGAACATACATAGCCAAATATTTTCATGTGAAACAGCAAATTGTATATAGATGAAACTTGAAGTTACTCATTTTGGTACATCTAATGTGATTGAGACAAGAAGAGCTATTCTTAGTGCTGAATATCATGGTTTCAATTTTCCATATGGTGAACCCATTTGTAAAGTACAATAGAGGTTTATGATAATTGTGAACAGTCTAAAATTTATCGGAGAGAAAGGTTTGGATGATGAAGCTCTTGTGGATAATATTATAGATATTATTCCCAATGAGTGGAAATCAAAGAGAATAGCTATTGATGAGAATAGAAAGATAATACAAATTTCTCTTGATGAACTGTTTGGAACTCTTCTTCAACATGAAACAAGAATGAAGAGAGATGCTGACAACATCAAAAAGAAGAATGTGAATGGTACTGTTGCTTTTACTACAACATGAAATCACATGAAAGCAAAGACTCCTGAGAGAGTAACCAGATCTAAGTCTAAGAAGGTTACTATACAATATGAATCCAGTGAGAGTGATGTCTCAGAGAATGAGTTAGAAAATCTTGCTCGAAGAATGAAAAAGATAGATGGTCAATGAAATTTCCAACCCAGGTATAAGAAAAAGGAAAGGAAAGATAAGAAAGATTCAAAGGTCACATGCTATGAATGCAAGATAAGTGGACACATACGACCTGATTGTCCTTTGCTCAATAATCTCAATAAGAAAGAATGAAAAGAGAGGCATTTAGAATGGAATATAAAGAAGTATTATAAAGCTAATGCTAATAAAGTTCTGAAAGCTAATGATACTTGGAGTGCCAGTGGCAGTGAATCTTCAGATGAATCTTCTGATTATGAGTCTTCTAGATAGAAGAATCTTGGTCTTATATCCAGATTACCTATTAAAAATCATTACTTTATGGCTAAGGTACACAATACTGAATCATTGACCAATGTTTATTTAAATTCTAATGATAATAAATATTATAACTCTTCGGATGAAGAATCGTAATCTGATGAAGAAAATACTTTACCTACCTATGAAGAAGTTTCTAGGTTTTCTAGACTTCTTGAGGATCAGAATTCAAAACTCAATAAAAAACATGACAAGGATAACTCTATAAATATTATTCTTAGTAAGGAAATATCAGATCTTTCTAAAGATCTTGATAAGAAAAATGCTGATTTCATAAGTATTTCAAAAAGTCTTGAGGAATTAAATTCTGAGAAGAATAAACATTCTAAAGATCTAGAAAAGGTAATTTCTAAGAAAAGTGTTTTCGATCATAGCTCTAGTTCCAAACCTAATGATTTTGAAGATAAAAACATGGTTATTAAACTCAAATCCAAAATATTTTCCGTGAAGAAAGGTTTTCCAAACTTTACCTTAGGTAAAGAAAATTTTGATAAGATGTATTCACAAATACGTCCTTTAAGAAACAAGTCTGTATTTGGTTATACCCATGAAAAACAAACTTTTAGTAACAACTACTTTGTTCCTCAAAGTGCCCCTTTTTGTTCCATGTTTCAATGTGGTGGTCACTGGGCAAATAATTGTTCTTTAAACAAAACCCAATCTCTAGGACTTCATAAGGCTTACTTTTCTAAGAAGATGTGGGTACCCAAAATTTTGTTATCTGAAAATCTTGGATCCAAACAAGTTTAGATTCTGAAATTCTAACTCTTTTCTTGTTTTCAGGAAGATAAATGATGTACCAATAACAATACATGGTACATGGATAGTGGATGTTCCCAGCATATGACTGGTAACAAAAGATACTTTAAAAAGATTATCCAGACAAACGGAGGAAAAGTAACTTTTAGAGATAATGCTCAAGGAGAAATTGTTGGTATAGGTAATATCGTTCTTCTTGAAAAAACATTGATTTCAAATGTTTATTTGTAAAGGGTCTTAAGCAAAACCTCATTAGCATAAGCCAATTATGTGATGAAGGATACCTTGTGAATTTTAGGAATGATAAGTGCTTAGTACATAATTCCAAGGAAGAGTTTATTCTTTTTGCCCATAGGCAAGAGAATGTTTACACATTGAACATAGAAGACCTTAGGATCCAAGACTTACCTTGCCTTAGTGCAATGGAAGATCATTCTTGGTTATGGCATAGAAGACTAGGTCACTGTAACCTTAGGAACTTATGTAAACTCTCAAAGAAGAAACTAGTTAAGGATCTACTGGAGCTTAGATTCGATTCTTCTAAAGTTTTTGATCCTTTTCAATATGGCAAGAAACATAAATCTAGTTTGAAATAAATCGGTGAAGTCTCAACAACTGATTCATTACAGTTGGTGCACATGGATCTTTTTGGTCCAATACAAATTGGAAGCATTTGAGGCAAATACTATGTATTTCTTCTAGTTGATGATTAAAATAGATTTACATGGGTCTATTTTCTAGAAAAGAAGTCTGAATCTTTTTCTTATTTGAAAAGGTATAGAGCCCAAGTTTAAAATGAGAAATACCTTCCATTAAAAACTATTCATAGTGATCATGGGGGAGAATTCCAAAATTCTGATTTTGAAACTTTTTGTAGTAGAAATGGTATTACTCACAACTTCTCATCACTGAGAACTCCTCAACAAAATGGTGTAGTTGAAAGCCGAAATTCTTCAAGAGATAACTAGAACCATGTTGAGTGAATATTCTATAGCTAGGAATTTTTGGGCTGATGTTTTAAGTACTGCTTGTTATTCTATAAATCGAGTTTTGATTAGACCTTTTCTTAATAAAACTCCTTACGAGTTATGGAATGGTAGAAAACCTAGACTTTACTACTTCAAGGTTTTTGGTTGAAAGGTATTAATCCTTAATAATAAAGACAATCTAATCAACTTCACAGCAAAATATAATGAAGGAATTTTATTAGGCTACTCCACAACTTCTAAGGCTTATAGAGTTTTCAATAAAAACACTTGTACTGTTGAGTAAACAGTGCATGTAAAATTTGATGAATCAGATGCTTTGGTTTTAAACTATCCTAACCTACATCCTTAGATGTGTTTTCAAAAATGGATTATCAAATTTTGTTAGAAGATCCTTCTAATAAGTAAAATGTTTATGAAGATACTTCTGAAACATTTACCCCAGAATATTTCCTACCCTATATTGATGAAAAAGATGTACAAAACCCAAGTCAGGTGTTTCTTAAGAATCATACCAGTGATAGTATCAATGGTGATGTAAATAAACCGTTAAGGACTAGAAATTCCTTATGAAATGAAGTAGAACATCTAGCATTTCTTTCCCAATTGGAACAAAAAAGAACTGATGAAGCTTTAGATGACGATGATTGGATAAAATCCATGAAAGATGAATTAAATGAATTCAAAAGGAACAAAGTCTAGACCTTAGGTGAAAGACCTAAAGAAAATTCTGTTGTTGGAGTAATGTGGGTCTTCAGAAACAAGTGTGATGAAAATGGAGTCATTATTATAAATAAAGCTAGACTAGTTGCTAAAGGATATAATCAACAAGAGGGAATAAACTATGAAGAAACCTATGCTCCAGTAGCTAGACTTGAATCTATTTATATCTTACTTTCCTTTGCAGCATTCTTTAATTTTAAACTTTTTCAAATGGATGTGAAATGTGCTTTCCTTAATGGTTATGTTCAAGAGGATGTTTTTTTTGAACAACCTCCTGGTTTCGAATATACAAAACATCCTGATCATGTTTTTAGACTTACCAAAGCATTGTATGGCCTTAAACAAGCCCGACGAGCTTGGTATTATAGACTTACATGATTTTTGCTTCAAAATAACTATGTTAAGGGAAATGAATATCCAACCCTTTTTATAGAGAAAGATAATAAAAATGTTTTGATTGTTCAAATTTATGTTGATGACATTATATTTGGTTCAACTTAGCAATGTTTAACTGATTCCTTTGTGAATCTAATGAAATCTGAGTTCGAAATGAGTATGATGGGTGATTTAACATTTTTCCTTGGTTTTCAAATTTCTCAAAAACCAGAATGAATCTACATATCCCAACATAAGTATATTAAATATCTTCTTAAAAAGTATGGTTATGAAAACACTAAGAGTATATGTACTCTTAGTGGTACCTCCAACACACTTGATCTTGATGATGCTGGGAAACCAGTAGATCAAACATCTTTTAGAGGTATGATAGGAAGTCTACTTTACTTGACATCTAGTCGACCAGACTTGATGTTCTTAGTATGCTTATGTGCAAGATATCAATCCAATCCTAAGGAATACCATATAAAGGCAGTGAAAAGAATTTTTCGCTACTTAAAGGGAACCATGGATCTAAGACTATTTTATACTTCTTGAAATGTTTTTGTTTTAAAGAGTTTTTTAGATGCTGACATTGGTGGATGTAGAAAGGATAGAAAAGGTACATCTGGAACTTATCATTTCTTAGGAGATTCATTAGTTTCTTTGTCTTCCAAGAAGCAACATTTAGTAGCACTCTCCACTACTGAAGTTGAATATGTAGCAGCTGGAAGTTGTTGTGCTCAAGTGTTGTGGATGCAACACACACTTACAGATTATGGCTTTAGTTTTACTAAGATTAAAATTTTGTGTGATAACACAAGTGACATTTCCCTTAGTAAAAACCCTGCACATCACTCTCATGCAAAGCACATAGATATTAGGCATCACATTCCTAGGGATCACACACTTAAAGAAGATATAATTATTCATTTTATCGGAACGCAAGATCAACTTGCTGATATTTTCACAAAATATTTACCATCCTATAAATTTGAATAAATTAAACAAAATTTAGGAATGATAATCGTAAGGTAATCCTTCTTCATTAAAATCTTGTTCAACAACTCTCCTAACAGTAATAAACTCTTTTAATAGGGAGAGTACATTTTCTTGATATGTGTAACCAAATTTTTCATTTTTTTTAAAAAAGGTATTTGTAACCAAAAAATTTTATAGTCATTTTTTAAGAGCTTTTGTAACCAAAATATTTGCAATAAAAATTTCCGGAACAGAATTTTTTGGAATGGAAATTTTCGGAATTGAAAATTACAGAATGGAAATTTTCGTACTGGAGCTTTCTTAATGATGTTTTTGTACTGATATTTTTGTAATGAAGTTTTCAGATCAAATATTTTTGTAATAAAATTTTCGGAAATGAAACTTTCGTAATGATACTTTTCGTAATGAAATTTTTCGTACTCATACTTTTTGTAATGAAATTTTTCGTACTCGTACTTTTCGTAATGAAATCTTTCGTACTCAATTTTCATACTGAGAATTTTCATAATGATAATTTTTATAATTATTATTTTCTTAATGAAAATTTTTTTAATTAGAATTTTCTTAATTAAAATTTTCGTAATAAGAATTTTAGTACTCATATTTTTCGTATTGAGCTTTACGTAGCGAGTTTTCCATAGTTAGTTTTTCGTAGTAAAATTATTCATTCAAGAAGAATTTAATCTATTATGAACAAAATTTATGGCCAATCCGAATGGGATGATTTTTTTACTTATTTCTTTGTAATCATATTTTACTTGATGGTGTTTTCTGATGTGTTTTACAATTCTTTGGATTCTGGTTTTCTTAAATCTGAATTTTTTTCCTAAAACCTCAAAAGATCGGAGTCAAGTTTTCCTTGTGGTTTGTATCTCAACCGTCAGATCAAACCTCAATGTTTTCCAACCATTTGATCAACTGTGATAAATGAACAGTCGTATCAACGCCTATATAAAGGGGACCCCTGATGGTTATCGTACATCAGTTTTTCAAAGATTTCACGTCTCAAAGACCTGACTCTCTTCTTAAGGACCATTCCGATCTCAAAATCCCATTTTAAATCTTCTAGATATTTCTATTTTGAATGTATGTTGATGCTACTTACCAAGATATGTCTACGCCAAATCCAATCTCAAAATGGAAAGTCTACAGAGAAAGGCTAGTCCATCTGAACGTCTATATGTATGATTCTATCATCACCATGAATATCAAGCTGAATGGTTGGAAAGATGTATGTATACTATAGACAGTTGATCAGGATGTTGTCTATCCGGAGTTACTTGTATAATTTTATGAGTCAGAATTTTTTTATGAGGAAGATGGAAGAGAAAAGTTTTCATTCACGTCTTATGGTAAGACTTACAAACATACTTACACCAAGGTGGCAAGATTGGTGGGGATAGCGTATGAAGGAAAAGTAGAATTTTTTTCACACAAACTCCCTCATGCTCAAGGAAATTATGTTAAGGTTAAGGCCTTATAATGCATTGGACTTGCTGATGTCAAGACAACAAATGTTTCTCAACTTTCTCCTAATAATTGAATTCTTCACCTTTGGGTAAAAGGTTTTTCAGTTCCATGAATAGGTGATAAAGATACCCTGAATAAAAATGACATTTAATTCTTAGGCTTATTTTTGAATATATGTTAAATTAATCTGATGAGACATGTCCTTGTGACGATCAAGAATATCAAGGCCGAAAACTTGAGAGCTCAAATCCTTATGTACCCTACCTTATTATCAAATCTGATAGTTCAGTGTAGAGATTCATTCAAGGTTGCTTGTAAGTATAATGTTTGGAATTGTAAACTTATGTTTGTAAGTGATGATACGCTAAAAATAATAAATATGGATTTTTATGAGGAAACAGGTGAATTTTTTATCTTTCCAGAGGAAGAGGCTGAGATAGTTCGGAAAAATGTGGAGAAGGCTGAACCAGTAAAGAAATTCTCTATGAAGAGGAAGCTTATAGAAGTAGTTGGTGATGAAAAATCTCCCAAATCTAAGGAAACCCAATCAACACCTACCATGCCAAAAAAACAGAAATCTTATCCTGATGAGGTGGCAGCTAAGTAGAGGGAAGACAAAGAGAAGAGAAAAGAAGGGGATCCATAGTTCAGATTGGACCCTGGTGAGGATAAGGCCTTAAGGGAAAGAGTTGCTGATGAGTTAGAAAATCAAAATTTTTTTTTGAAGAAAACATTTTCTGAAGCTGAGATTGTTCAATCTCTTTTGAAAGCAACCGAAATAGTTTCTGAGAAAATTCCGGTTCCAGAACCTTTCCTTACCGAACCATTAATGGAAATTATAGGAAAGAACTACTTCACTCCGGAAAAATCTAAGGGTAAAGAGGTAGTTGTAGAAGTATAAAAACAAACTGTTGAAAATGTAGAGGAATAGGTTGTTGAAGAAGAAGAAGAAGGAAGTGATGATCTTGATGATTTGATCAATAAAGTAGAAGAGAATCAAGAAAAGGCTAAATCCGCAAATTTACCCACTCCGGGAAAGGCAGTTGAGAAATAAAGAAGCAAGGATGATAATAAGAAAGAGAAAGAGAAGGAAAATGTTTTATCTGATGAGGAATAATATTATGAGAAGAATTTCCTTGAAGAAGGAGAAGAAAAGGAGAAACTAGATGAAGACCAGATTTTTCAATTATTATAAAGTGAGGAAGAATCTCTAGATGATCAACCCATTCTGAAAGCTGAAAAGGGGAAGAATGTTCTGATGGATACACCAACAAAAGATATTTTCAATAATAAAGAAGGTAGTGGTTCTTCTAAAAGGAAACTACTGCAAATTGAATAGGAACAATATCAAAGAAATTTATCGGATTCAGAGTCATCAGAACATGGTCATGATTTTATGGTTGAATCTCTGAAAAAGCTGGTGGAAACCATTCTGATATGTCCTACCATAGACTCTAGATACCAGATGATGCAGCATAGTTTGAATCAGAAATAATAATCCATATCTATGGTGATGGATAAGTGTATAAAAATTGAAGTTGATCATAGAAGTTTCCTTATTAATTATGATGCGCACAAGAAATATTGATGGAAAATAATGTTATGCTCTAAGAATGTTGAAGATAAATTAGTTGAGTATGATAATTTTTAGAATGAGGTAAAAGATGCATTTGACACCGATGATAACAAGATTACGAATCTTCCAGATGAGCTGTTCATTAGGCAAAGTTCTCAGAGTCAACAAGTGATGGAACTGAATGACATGGCTAACTCTCGTGCTCAAAATTATATAAGGGATAGTGATCTCCATATTGAGCTTGAGAAAATACTTGTAAATAAAGATGAGCTAGTAAAGATGCAGAAAGAGTCCATGAAGGATTAGACAGAAGCTTTGAAAGCTCAAGATGAAAGGATAAAAGCTTTGGAGAGGCAAGCTGAGGAGGATCAAAGAGATTTGAAGAAACTCAAAACCTTGTTAAAGAAGCTCATTCCGATGGAAAAGGAAGAAAAATAAACCCACTCCAATCTATTTTTGTATTTGTCTTTCCATGTAAAAATTTTCTCAACTCTAATGAAAATTTTCAATAGATGTATCTTGTTTTGTTATATACTAATGTTTCAGGTGCCTTATTTCTTTTCCATTCGCTTCAATTCATTTTGAAAATCACAAAGGGGGATAAGGAAAAAGAACTACTCAAAAAGAGAAAAAGAAAAATTTAAAATGGAGAAGGAAAAATTCCTAAGTGAAATACGCTTAATGTAAGGGGGAGTTCCTCATTACGAAGTTCCTCATTCCCATGAAAATGAAAAATCCATTCTATAAATTTAGAATACAATCCTTATAGTTTCAATTCCTGAGGGGGAGTTAGTTGTATTCATCATTATCCATGAACAAAGGGAGATAAGTTTTAATTTCAAAGTCTAATGAAAATTTTTAAAGTCCTAATACTCTTTTTCGTAAGGTTTTTTGTGCTTTCCAAAAAGGGGAGATTGTGGAGTCAATATTGTTTTCCTTATGACTTTTCCATTCCTTCTTGTTTTGAAAATCAAAAACACCCTATACTTAAACAAATCTATACTTTACTTCTTTAAGGACATTTTCCTTCCTTAAGGAAATTTACTCTTATCTAGATTTCCATATACATATCAATATTGTTCTTAAGTATAAAAATAGGATTCATATCAAAAACATCAGATTCATATAATGCTTAGATATGAAGTATTCTGTTTTAGGATCTGAATTTTGGATACGATCTCTAATGAAGTTCCATTCCGAATTCTGGATACGAAATCTCATATAGTTTGATACCGAATTCAGGATATGAACTCTCATATAGTTCAACTCTTAATTCTGGATACGAAATCTCGTATAGTTCGACCCAAAATTCTGGATACGAACATTTACTAGTTTGACACTGAACTTTTATGAGTTCGACTCCAAACTTTTATTAGTTCAACTCTGAACTTTTACTAGTTCGACTCTGAACTTTTCTGAGTTCGACTCCAAATTCTGTAAGTTCAGATTCTGAACTCTGGTGAAACCAGACTCCGAATTTCCATAGAAATTCAGACTCCGGATTGCTACAGAATTCAGGTTCCAAATTCCTATACAATATAATTCGAACATCTTTTTATTATAGACTACGAATATCATTTTGGTTAGACTCCAAACTATTGTTTACTTAAATTACAAATTCTAGTTTTTCTTATTCTTACACTTGTTTCATTACAAAATAATGTTGTGCTTTCAGTTACCCATGTTTTGTTATAAAATGATGTCCTCCCTTATATTTCTAACAAACCGTTGGTTTAGTGACACATTTACAGGTCCCTCCGAAATTTAAGGAAAATATAACCATTGGAGGAGGGAGCTGTCTGTTCCAATCGAGCCTATAAATAGGAACTCATTTGAAAGAGCTCACAACATTAACATAGAAGTTGATCACTCTAGAGACCACATGCTGTTATGGTGATTTCTAGAGAGAGAATATTTTCATGCCTTGTGCGTACTGAAATGCTCATTCAGATTTCATCGTGTGACTCTGAATGTTGGTGATTAAATTCGAGGGATTCCGGGGATAGGAAGATAGAGGTTCCAAATTCCGTGAAGTTTTAGGTCTTTCTTGCTGAGGAAGACATATGTTCAAACTACCTTGAAGCTGAGGGATTGCAGGGATATCAAGAAAAGGACTCCAATCTTCATATCAAGGGCTTACCCTGGTGTGGGTAAGACATACTTTCTTGAAATTATAAATCAAAGGACCATTATCCAAGGTTGTTGGATACCCTTCTCTTTAGGTTAAATGATTTATATCTTGTTACTTGTAGTTTTACTACTCATTTTTCCGCTACTTTTCATATTGTAAGGAAAATATAATCTTCTTATATTTCCTTACACTTGTACTCTGACTTAGTTAGATTCTATACGCTTTAAGGTAGAATCTCATATTGTAAACATTGATTTAGTTTCATTTCCAGATCCATATTTTAGGAACTGATTTTTCGGAATCACTTTTCTGATTTAAGTAAGTGCATAAAACTAGAAGTTTGTAACTTCATACATTTTCCCAATCTTTCATTGGTGATTATAGGTGTTGTGAATTTTCTTAGTTTAACTTAGTTAAAAATAGATCATTCTTTGTTTATGGAAATTTTAAAGTGTACAATTCACCCCCATCTTGTGTATTGCGCATCTACATCATTATATTGATCCTACATTTAGTATCATGGTGCTTGGTATGTTATCATTTAATGGATAAATGATAACTTTATAAGGGGATGTTACATCCATTAATCATATCAAAATAGAATTGGGAAGACATGAACATGGATTTCTATAATTGGAATCCAATTTGTTTTAATGGGAGTAATACTATATCGGTTGTAGTATATCACCATTAAAATCCACCACAATTAATCAACATTAGAGTTGAATTCTATATGGATCAAATTTCAAGGATATATATTAATGATGTAAGAGGGTTTCATGGAGTACCACATGCCATTATGTTTGATCGAGATTCAAGGTTTATCTATGAGTACTAGTGAACTATTCAACAAATTCTATATTGGGAGTTGAGTTTCATCACAGTTTATCATCTTCAAATAGATGTTCAGTCTGAGGGATCAATTCTATATGTTGAGGTTACATGAGATGACTTTCCTTGTATTTTAATGTTGCTTGGGATCAAAAACTTTTTGTTGTTGAATTTTCTTAAAAAAATATCTTTTACTAAGTATAAAGATGGATCTATTTGAATCCCACTATAATGGAAATATAGAGATCTATAATGATGTAATAAAACTTGAGAAATATTACTATTAGGACCTGATATAACTGAATGAATACAAATGAAGGTTATATCCATTCAGAAAGACAAGAACATAGCTCAATGTTGGAAGAAAATTTATACTGATATTCACCAACATGTTTTATAGTTTTAAGTTAGAGAAAAAAAAATTCTAAGAATTTTTCATGAAATAAGGTTTTGAGATTCATGATGAAAGAAAAAATGATCCCTACATAGATTTTTCCATTTTAAATCCTTGATCATATCAGGATGGTATCATATCAATTGGAACAACCACAAAACCCTTCTCAACTATAAAAAGTGTTTTAGGTATCTCTCATGAAGAATTACATACCCGTCCCTTCACATATAATGAACATCATGTTCATACCAAGGGAATAAGATCATTGTTATAAGGAATAACAGGTAGGGATTATGCTGAATGCATAAAAATTTCTATAAAATTACACTAATCACATTGAAATAATTTTTTGGTGAAACCACCTTTTTGAGGAGGCTACATGGAAACTTGGAGACATGATGAGCCATAAGTATCATCATTTTTTGTATCAAAGTGATTAATTTATGGGGAGAAATTAATTGGGGGTGAGGGGGTAGAATGAAACACCCATATTTTTTATAAATTATTATTTTTTAATTAAATAAATTTGTTTGATAGTAAGTGATACATGTGACACCATGTTAAGATTTTATAACATGTAATACTAGGTTAGCTTGCGTTACACATTAAAATGAGTTTTAACAGAACCACGATTTATTATTAATGAAGTTATTTAAAACAAAATAATATAACATAGATGTTATACGTAGAATTTGAATATAAATTACTTATTTTTTAATATAAATTACAATCATTTTTATAAAAAAATGAGTTTAGAAAAAAGAAATTATCTTTTGGTAATGTGTTTATATGTTTTGAAAATAAAAAAATCTGAAGAAAATATTTTTATGAATTTTTATTAATAACAATAAAATTAATTATTGTAACATTTAGAATATGAATTTTATAAAATGAATTTCATTTTTGAAATAATCATGTCCAAATTATCTTATAGTAAATATTTGAGGTTTTTAGAAAAGTTTTATTTTTTGATGTATAGTGAAAACTTCCTAATTCTAATTGAAATATGTATTTTAATTTTAATTATTTATAATGATATTTTATATTGTAAAATTTTGATAATGTAATATAAGTTAATGTAAATATCTATTTATTCAATTTTTTGGTTTAAATTTATTTGACATAAAATTTCTATATAAAATCATTTCAAAATTTTGAACCTTTTCCCCCTTAAAAAATCTCATTTTTGTCATGTGGAATTTGGAAATATGGATTCCCCTTTTGGGATCAATATACTTTATATAATATTTTTTTATCAACTAAATTTTGACCAAAATTTATTTTAATGTTTGTAAAAATTACAATAGTTAAGGTAAAAAATGAGTTTTAATGGGTTTAGACTAAAACATTAAGGATAAAAATGACCAAATCCCTTGCACAACACCCATTTTATGGACATATTTTGACTTTATCTCTTCTAGGTTTTCGAATTTTCCCTTATAGAATATTTGATATAAGAAAACAACATGGGTGGAAAATGTTTATAAAAAAATCACATGTGTTTCACTCACCTTAGTTATAAAATACCACCCTTTGTCTTATCCTATATTCATCATTAAAACTTTTTGGTTCATAAAATAAATTAACAAATAATTTCTTATCATTCCTTATCTAATCATATATTACTTATTTTGGACATAACTCTAACCTAATAAGACTTTTGGTGCAAACCAATAGACTATACTCTAAGAATAGGTAACATTCATCAACAAGAACTTTTCTTTTGTTTCTTCATCCACATACTTCATTTATTATTAATCCATGTAGAAATAATATCCTCAGTATAATATATATAAAAATATGTTTTTATCTTAAGGTCATAAATTACAACCATATCCACTTCAATCAAATGGATAAGAAATCATCATTCGTTTGTATGGCAGAATACCTGCTTGCTAACCAATGTCATTCATTTTTCCATTACCACCTACGAAGGATAGAAATAATGATAGATTTATAATATATATATATATATTATATTAATGAAATTATTATACATATTTAATCATTATATTAAACATACCTTTATACTCTCTATATTATGGGAATACAATAACATCACTTGTGTGTAAAGTTAACTATCATCTCATAATGCGATGTGATTCGTTAACGCATTACATGGAAGCTAATAAGAATGGTTCTAATAAAAATATGTGATAAATATTATAAGAAATCCTTATGGAATCATAACATATTGTTAAATTTTCTTTCTTTGGATCCTATAATATATGGAAATAACGTTTATGCAGACATACGACCTTCCATCCACATGAAAGATGTAGTTCATTTTTCATCACTAGATATTTTTATTAATCAAAATAAATATACAACCAATATTTATTTTATTTATATATTGGTTATAATTCATAATAAGATTAAATTGAAAAAAAATTATGAGGGCCAAAAAATAACATGTCAAAACATATTCAAAAAAGAAAACCATTATTATATAAAACATAACATTAACATGGAATTGTTATGAAATGGGTAATAAAATGTAATAAGAAAATAAAATATGATATGATATTTATAAATATTATTCTATAATATATTAATAACGAAATTATATTTACTAAACATTATTTTTGAACATGTATCATAAAATTCAAGACTTATGGTATGATATTTTTGTCTTATTTTTTATTCGGTGAGTCATAAGTTATTTAATACAACAATATTCCTTAGTGAAGTGTGTATAAAACCCCTTTGAAAAATAATATCATGAATTTATTTCTCATCATTATTTTTTATGTTAAATTTTATATTATTCCTTCACAGGGATTACGATTTCGGGATACCAAAGTGGTAATGATTATTTGTTACAAACACATCGTTTATTAGTAATGTTTATGATTATGTGACTGATGATAAAATATTATAAAAAATATCTCAAAAAACATATATTTTATTATCTTATGATTATTGATGACATTTTCTACTAGTATTCAAATTTTACCACTCTTTGTACATAAAATAATAAACAAAATGTTTTAAAAAAATCATAATTTCTTTCTCTCTTCGGTTATGAATCTGATTTCTTCTGAGAATTTTTTTTTATAAAAATGTTTTAAAAAAATTATTTTTTTCACATATTATTTTTAAAATACAAATTTACCAATGTGATAATTTTTTTAAAATTTTTTGGGAAGGATTCTGTATGTCTTCTTCCTAATAGTTTTTGTTTGGCTATTACTAAAAATGTGAAATAAAGATTTGTTTCAATGTTTGTGACATGAATGAAACTTCCCCTAATCATGACCATTATTTTCAATAGATATTAATTTTAATGTATTCAATGATATTTTCATAGGATAATATTTCCATTTTTTTTATTTTTTTTCAAATAGTAAGGTTTATTTTCCTAAAGAATTTTATTAAATGGTCGAAAAAAATCACTTTCTATCTAATATAAAATCCTTTTAATTTACACATGCCTTACTGGGGATATGATTCAAGGATATGTTTATTATTATTTCTATAAATTGTATATATTTACAATCAAATTGTGTTTATAAAACACATTTCTTTTACATGGGTTATACCTTTCATAAATTATTATTAAACCTGCTTATTTTCCATAGGTTATTCTATTATGAAAATAATTAAATTAATATAAAACATGCCTATTTTATATAAGACACTATATGTTTAAATTTAAATGAATACCATTTCATTTCATTAGATATTATATAATGGATGTTTTACGATCATTGTGAATAGATATTTTTTTATGGGATGGGTGGGACCTATATCTCCCCTCTAATGCATTGGATAAAGATTAATATTTCAAGATATAGACTAGGATGTAAGAAAGAGTGAACTCAGTTCAGTAATGGAAATTTTATTCTATAATATTTATGGTAATGAACCATGACTACTATTATAGTTTTTGGAGTTAGTAAATTCCATTATAATATCCTTGGTTGTTATCCTTGACAAATATGAAAATGATTTTCTATACATATGTGTATGCCAAAAATTTATGTCTTATGAAAATGGTTTTCTCTCATTGCTCATGATATTTATTTCCCTCATGATTCACATCTTATAAACTACCAATATTTATTCCTTAATTCAAAATTATGAACTTTGATATGATGGGTATGGTTTTCAAATGTTATGATCATTTTCTCATAATGTTATGGTCATTTTATTCTTTCATATCTTCCTTTTTATCCACACTGAGCATCATGGCTCCCCATTTCTTATATTTTCTTTCCTCAGGTTAGGAAGAAATTTATTATGTATAATATGTATAATAAGGGTTCTAGTAGTGAATATTATAGTGGGATATAATTTAGTTTACGCATGGACTAGTTCTTGGTGTTCCCATATTTCAAAAGACACTAAACAATTACATTCATTAGGCCTATGTTTGTGTAATGTAATTAATATTCCTAAAAAATGAGTTAATAACTATGTTTGATAAGCATGTGTCAATATATCCTATGTCTTTTTCCTATTGAGTAAATCCCCTAGAATGAATAGATAATTGTCTTTATGCCTACTGAGTGGTACCCCATGATATAGTAGGGCATTCATCCTCTATTGGAAATTGTTCCCCTAATATTTATGACATAGTCGCAAGGTTTGGGTCCTCCATAATGCAACCTTAATTGATACATGAGATGACATACATCAGAGATGGACCCTTTGAAGACTTTGGCTAAATCATCAACCTAGTATAAACTGTGAGATAGTGATTTCCTTTATCTATCATATGGGTTTCAGTTATGTTAATATATATATATATATATATATCTGTGATTGTGTTATTGGGTTTCTATTCCTTATTAATTTGGGTTGAGATGATAACTTCTATCATATATTCCATTTCTCCCCCTTCATTATTTGTGGTGTCTAACTGTGTATGTATATACACACCCCTGTATGTGATTTTCCAACATGTGCCCAATCTTATTAAAATTATAGATAGATTTATAGCAGTTTGTATATCATAGGGATAATCAAGTGTATATATTATATATGGTGTTTGGGATTAGAGACCATTATTTAGGCTTTAACACTATTCCATTATTCTTATTGTTGTTAGTGTATGACTTCATTTCTATTTGGGGATGCATTTTCCCACTTTACACATTGGTTTTATTCTGTCGTACTCTGATGTATTCTTTATAGGATATTTCATGCATGGTTGTAAATCTATATCTTACTACACTTTTATTACTTCACTTCATTATTGCATGGAGATTTTTTGGTGGATTCATATATGTACACTAGGAAAAGGCCTCCTATTTATGTTGTTATTTCATGAACCATCTTCCCATCCCCTTTCTAATTAGAAGTGGGATAGGGATTTCATTGTCCCAGCTTTCCACTAGCTAGGATATACCATATGGGTTGGGTTTTCATAGTGTTGTCTCATTGGTGGGTCATCTATGGGTTGTAGTTAGAGTTAAACCCATAGTGATGATTTAGGTCGTAACATATGGAAATAGTGCTAAAGTGTCTCGAATGCAGATTTCATGAAAGGGAAAATTGTATTGGTGTGGTGGATTTTATATCCATTCACTAGGACTCTAAGAAAAATCTTTTTGAATTCACATACGGAGATATTAGATACATGAAATCGTGGTATATTAATCTTACATGGTGGAGTACATTGACCATCCTTCTTGATTAATATCCCCCCCCACACACACACAAAAATATATATATATATATATATATATTCACATGTTACTGTGGTAAATATTTATCAATTTGAGGATTTCACCACGAATACTTCCAACAAGGACGCTGATTTTGGAAGGTGATAACGATCTGATTAGAAATGCGGCCTCTATTCATGGGAAATGCCAAGAAATCAATCTTCCATGAGGGTAAGTAGAAACACCTTGTCCTATTGAGTAATATATTATACTAATAAAAAAGTTTGAGGATACGTGTTATCTTAGCTCACTCTGTATGTTCTAGTTCTAGATACCGCTAATGTTCTATGGTGATCCAGATTCTCAGGAAATAATTTATTAGCTTGAGATGGTGATCCAAGTCTTTAGGCTTGTTTATACCCCAACTAATTAAATGGTTTTGTTGGTAGACTATCCTTTCCATATAGAAACTGATAATTAGAGGAGTCCAATTTTGTAGACCAATAATGAGATATCAATATCATAGCCCAACTTGCAATAGAAGGTTTGTGAGGAGTAATAGCCATCATACTGGAGATCAGTTCAAATTCAGGATTTTCTAGAGCTATAGAAGGGTAATTTTATAGTTTTTGGGTATGAAACAAGGTTCAATGAAATTATGTGGTACTCCCTTGACATGTTTCAGGATGGTTAATTTCAGGAATTTATGTTTGAATAGGGTATTTATAGAGACATGTATTCTTATGTTGTTCGCCTTTTCATTCCCACCTATGTTATAGTTCTATAGTGAGTGCTAATGATAGAAATATTTTTGGATGAAGAATTCATTGCAAATAAATTTTTATGTGGGAATCAAGGGGTTGAATTGTTTGAACGTCTATAAAATTTCATTCATCATGATATCAGGATAGGGGATCATCCATTGTCTAGTATTTTTCACATGGAAATGCGGTGTAGCATTTTCATAGAGAACCATGTCATATTAGAAAATGGAGATTCAATTAAAGTGGTGGGTGTGGTCAAATGGCTTGTGATTTCCCAACCCAACTTGTGGAGGAGGGAAAGAAATTAGTTGATGAACCATATTAATAGATTAACCATCATGAACAGGGTTCTCCCAAGTGTGTCCATGGTATACCCCATAGAGGTAGAGATGGAAGTTGAGAAAGAGGTGATCCAAGAGGTGGAGAAGTTAGTGAAGAGACATACTATGATATACTTTCACCATCACCACAAGGTGGCCTATTCCACGATGAGAGAGAAAGTGGGTAAGTCCATGGGAAACACAGGCCCATAGAGGCATATGACCTGATAGCTCATGAGATGATATGAGGTACGATTTTTTATAATTATACACACTCTACAGTAATAGTATCCATAGGTGTGAATAAATCCATTTATGTCTCCCTCCTGTAAGAGCCGAATATACCTTTTGAGACTATAGTACAACATCTTTTTCAAGAGGTTATGATTGGGTGTGATTTTTAGATATCACTAGTCTACCAGCTATGAGATCTATTACATAGTGTAAATATTTTCATGTGGGAATTATTGGTTATCAAAATGAAATCTTAATACCTGAATTTTGGAATGGATGAATTGTCCATAGCCAATCCTCGATTGGATATCATCACATGAGAGTTAGATTTCTTCAGATTGATGAGAATCTATTTTTGGTGTGGTGGCTGACATATCTATATACCAAGACCCCAACTACCTTCTCATTGAAATGGTATATCAAGAATGTTTTTCACTTGTTAGGATATATAAACAAATATAGACAAACGGATTGCTAATTCAGAATATTGATGAAGATATGATGATTAATTAGGCCTTAGTTCAAGTGACATCTTATGTACTATTTTCAAAAGGAATGGAATGGAGAAAAAAGCACACCTATTGAGAAATATTTTGTATTGGTAGGGAGGGATGTTGATACACACATTCTTAGTTCACTATGTGAGTTCCAACACCAAAGGCCGCAATGGTTCTGTGGTGATCTAGACCCCCATGTCGATAAAGATTGTCTTGATAGGGATATGAGCCTTAAAAATCATTATAATTTGGCTGGTCATATGGTATAATAATAATAAATTATATTTTACTGGGCATTTGGGCATAAGGGGAGTCTATTCAAGAACATTCACAAGAGATGAGGTCCTCATGGTCTGACTTCCAGTTACATTTTCCTCAGGAGTAATTCCCCTCATGCTTGCTTCTAGTTTATCATCACGAAGTTTTCAAGTATCAGTTGGGTAGAATTATGGTCATTAAGTATGCCAATAATTTCACTAACCTTATACAGTACTCCCTTGAATTGGTTTGGTATGGTAGCTTCTAGGTTTGGAAGTTTGAGTAGGGTCTCTTCAAAGTCATACATGCCAATGTGGTACCACGAAGCATTCCCACCTTTGTTGGTGGGCTATAGAAGGAAGTAGTGATGGATGAATTTATTTACTGGTGACTCTACGTATATATATATATAGAATTTGGTGTCAAGGGGTTGATTTATTTTAATCATATAATATTAACTAATCTTGAGGATCTTGTCATAGGTTACCTCTACGTAAATAGTCTTAGACACATGGATATGGAGGAAAAGTTTTTTTTGAGGGTAGGTCTTCCCATAGAGGTGATAGGTTATTCATGTGATGGGAAATGTCAAATTAAAGGTGATTTATTTACTCTATGTGGAAAATAGGGTAGTAATATAGCATATGGACAACCACGATAGAGGCAATATCATGATCTGGGTTCTCCACAGCATGGTCAGGGAGACCCCTAGGAAGGTGGTATTAGAAGAGGAGTAAGTGGAGATTAATGGGGAGAATATTTTATATATAGTGAACCTATGAGAAACTACCATAACCACTACCACTAGGAACCCCGTGACAGGCTCATGGAGCTTGCGGTTGGGGCTCAATTAGTTGTAGGAAATAGAGCCTTATGAAATGGTTACTCATGAGATGAAATGACATACAATCTATGTTTCTTCTATAGTACTTTTAGAAATTGATTTGAGTCACTAAATCATTTAAATATACCCTACATAATATCTAGAAATCTCAATTGTTACGTTATGAGAGTATATTTATCTAGAGGTTTTTAATTGGTGTGATTCTGTGATATTGTTTATTTTTCAGTACAATGAGATAGCACATGGGGGAGAGTTTCACTTGGTAAATATTTGTCATCACGATGAAACCATGTGACATCATATTTATTATGAATTTGTTTTCCATAGATTGATCCCATATTTTCTATCATCTTTTATGGGTTAGGTTCCATTAAATATATGTGATGTGATTATTATTTATTGGTGAGAGATATATCTTACCTAGTCCAGTGGTACTTGTGTGCAGACGTTTGTAGCCCATCACCCACCATTTTGTGAGTTTATCCCATAGTGAAATAAAATCTTCAGGAAAATAGAATACTTTGATACTGGAGGGATTTATGGACGATTTGCTCGAGGATATTCTAAGACTACATCTATGAAGGGATATGGACATCTACATTGAATTTCACCTTTATATTGTACCCATATTTTCTATGTCATATTTAATGTTCCCTAAACATATTTGGGAGATGATAGTGTAGTTAGAGGATCTTCAAGATATTTATTTATTATACCCAGTGTGTCCCCATTATAATATCTTCATTTTTATATGAAAAAAAATTCATAAAGGCTATTGTAGATTTTTTTTGATTATCATTACCTACACAAAGTAACAATATAGAAAAATTAGCCATCTCTGAGGAGCTGTTTGATTAGTTGTGAGGTGCGAGTTGGTTCCTTCATATTGATCTCAGATCGGACTACCACCTATTGAGGGTTTTCAGGGATAATATATTAAAAACAATGTTCTTATATCATTATTGATATTATATATTAAGGTTAATTCCTTTTAGTGTAAAAATTCCCCAAATAAGTTTAAAACAATGATGAACTCGATATTTCCTCTATAATTGGATAAATTTTGGTTTTTCATATTGATGAAATACCTATTTACTGTATGTTGAAGTATGAGAATGCATAATATCATAGGATGGTCTTATACTATCTCTGCGAGCACTAGATTTACAATAAACTTTTTATGTTATATTTATAGATTTGTAAAAAATCACTTTTGGGGAAAGTCAGATTCGATCAATGAGTAGTTGTTGATATATTTAAGACTAATTCAATGTTTTCTTGGTTTCCACCCAATATCATGTCATATTTGTAGAGTTTTCTTGACTTAGTGGTGCAATAAAGGAGTTTCATGGAAAAATTATCAAGGATTGAATCCAATATTACATCTCTAATATGTAAATTCAATCTATTTACCTAAAAAGTGTAGTGTTAGAGAGCCTTTGAGTAGTTGAAGCTGTGGTTGACTAGTGCTCCTATGTCGAGAATATCAGAGGAGGGAATGAAGTATGTCTTGTATTACAATGCCTCTAGATCTGGGCGTAGTCTTGTGTTGATGTAGAGGTAGTAAATGATTATATATGGGTTGAGGTAGTTGAGAAGACATGAGTAGAACTTTGGGAAGATTAGTTGGGAACCATAGTCTTAAAATAAATATGTAGAGGAACCATATATTGGTAGATAATTATGTTTCTAACTCAAGAAATCAAATTATTAGGTGTATATTCCCATAAATATATCTGAACCTAAGATAAAGGAGTTTGTTGGTAATCTATCAGGACTATTCCATTGAAATATTCTATATTCATGTGAATGGTAACATGGTTGGAGATTACCTTAGTAGGAAAAATTGTTATCGTTCGAAGAAGGAGGTGTATGAGTGGTTTGAATATTTATAATTGACCCTAGTAGAGGAGAGGATAGAATATTATCTTAATGAAATTTTATTGAATCCACTACTTCTATAGAGTGTGATGGAGGCTCAATTGTGAAAATTTTTCTATGAGGTTATTTTCCATCATATATCTTTAGGATATTCACTAGATTGATTTTATGAAGAAGGGGAGAACATCATCATTTTATAGGGATTTATGTTGGTTCTATTAATGATGAAAGAGGAGGTTATATAGGATTTTAAAAAGTATCCCTTGGTTTATTATCATGATGTAGGGAAGATGTACATGGTCTCTTAATATCATTTTTGGTCTCTTAACATGAGGAATATATTAGGTGAGTTTGTCTCTCGATGCCTCACATGTCATTATGTGAAGGCTGAGAACTAGGTTCTGATAGGTTTTTTAAAAGCCTCTAGAGATCTTGGAATGAAAATGGGATTGAATATCTCAGGACTTTGTGATTTGGATAACATAGATAGTGAGAGTCTATGATGCTATTTGGGTGATTATTGACCAAATCAAAAAGACATCACACTACAATTTCATTTGGTAATTGAGATATGTACAATATTTTTTATATTTATACATATGAGAAATCCTCATAAACTATGGTGTTCAATTGATGATTGTATCTGACCATGGTGAATAGTTTATTTCATGATTATGGAGAGGAAAATAATAGAAATTCCGAAAACGATTTACAGATGTGTATGGAATTTCACACCTAGATAGATGGGTCGATTGAGTTCCTTATCATTGTGTTTTAGTATATACTGAGGACTTTTTTTGACTTTGAAATAATCTAAGAGGACCAATTTACTTTGGTAGATGTCACTTATAATAATTTATAAAACACTATGATCAGCATGTAACCTCTTGTGGCCTACGAGAGACATTTTAGGTTACCCTTGAGATGGATGTAGATTGGAAATCTGTTTCTTGTTGGGAAATAGTTGATTTAGGTAACAATGAAGAATTTTTTTGGGATCCTTGAGTATATGAGAACGTACTAGATCTAATGTAAATATTATGGTGATTGATTTCATAGTCCCGTGGATTTAAAGTTTGAAGACAATGTTTTTTCAAGAGTCACCTCATTAAGTTGACTGAGGTTGTTTATTTGGGGATTCGGGCCATTCATGATTCTATGTATATTTAATGAGGATTGATACGACATAGAAAAACCCACAAGGATGGTGTGAATGCATGAATTCTTCTATTTTTTGATGATAAGGAGATATTTTATTGATCCTATGCATGTTAATGACTCGGGTGAGATATACATTGAGGATATACCCACTTTCACAGAGTACCTAATAGAAATCCATGATTAAAAGGATGTGATCCTATTAGGGATACCATTTCCTTGGTTTGTGTGATGTGGCATTACATGAGCATGTTGGAATGATCCTTGCAGTGGGATAGTTATATGTTTGATTAGTATATCCACCTTTTTGTTTATATATTGTTATTTGGGGATGAAAAAACATAGGGAGAGGAATAATTTAGTGAAACTAGTTTTTAAATTTAAGACTTTGAAAAAATTTAATAAATATTTTTTGATCCAAAAATTGAGATAGCGTGAGATTCTCAATCCCAGCACGCTAAAAATTGAATTTATAAAAATACTAAACATATTAATATCACAAATGAATATTTTTTCCTAAATAAAGGGTAGTCTATATTTAAAGCCTCAGATAAAATATATAACACCACAGTTAAATCTATAACTTGTGGTTTAACCTAGGATCAACATAAATATGGTAGGCACTATACATTGATATTAGGATTCCATTTTTGGGTACAGTAAGTGAATTATTTAGATAAATCCTACAATTAATTAATTTAACTATAATGCCTAATTTCTACTATATATGTTTTTCTATATATATTTATATAGGTTATTTACATAACCATTTAAGCTTTTCAAGGAGGATTAAATCGTTCCTCATCATATAATTAGAATTTGATGATGAAAAAAACTGTATCGAGGTGGATTGAGAGGCAACATACATAGTGGTTCTTCTATATCAGTGAAGAACATGTTATTTTCTAATTAGAAAAATCAGTTTTGAGTTAGGGATCTTAAATTTTTGTATTCTCACTTGAATAAAATACTGATCATGTATATATATATATATATATTTATATCTTCTTATAATCTATGTGTTACTACACTTCCCATGAGTACATTGATGAATTAAATTGATTTCTTAAATTTATATTCTTTTTATACTTGATCTCACCCTAAATTCCCTTATTTAAAATTTTTGTCCATGAACTATTGACTAGTTACTTTTTCACCATTTTTATGGTGTTTTTCCCCATCATTCATTATATTCTTCACTAATGGAATATAGGGTCCTGGTATGATAATTTTGGGGAGGTTTTGATTGGAAAAATCCTCAATATTCATAGAAGATGTGCCAAAGATGATTGTTAAGGTTGTTTGATGATGTTTCATAATTCATTATTGGATGAAAGTTATTGTTTACATAGATTTGGGATCTAAGACAACAATAGGTGATGGGTAGTGCACGAGACATGCATCAAACCTCCATGGGTGATTAGAATCTAATTTCTGGCCACTGGAGGCTGGGAAATAATGGATGGAGATGACCACCACCAATTTTGGGCAGTCGACTAGTGGGTATCCTTTAAGTGAGGCTATATCTGGAATAAATATTAATATATTGAGTTTTTATGAAAAACACTGCATCATGGCATGTATTCTAAGAACATAGGATGTGTAGCCCCACTATGCTACGAAGGATAGGGTTTCAGAAAATATTAGGATCATACACGATGTGTCATGTCCTATAAAAAGTATTACCCTCACCAGGTTTCTATGTCTTGTTCTAGCTACACACAGATAAGAAACCATGTGGGGAGATAATACATGTACATTGGGAGTATATGGGCATATCATAGAACTCTGTCAAGTCCAGGTATACCGTCTGGTACATAGGATCACCCCAATGAAGAAGGTAATAACTTGTAGCACATGGGTAGGCCCCAGGTGATGGAGACATGATGTGTGGCCCCCTTTACATGTAATGTAATGTGATGTAGCATCAAAGACATTTCTATAGGATAACATGGCTTATTAGTGGAGTTTGAACACATGTTTTGTGGACGACATACACTTTGTGTACCCCTATGATAAAATTCCACCCTTCCCATCACCTTTATTTGGACATGGATTTTGGCTCAAGAGTAGACTATCTTGAGCAGCATTCCATGTAGAATGCGATTATAGACTTTGTAGTGGATTTCACAATATAAATTAGAGAATTTTTATTGCAAGTATTCATTAGGTAAATATTGATGATGACAGTGATTGAGCAAGATAATTAGAGAGAGGCAAGGGTTGGAACCCCAAATATTTCATTAGAGAGATGACCCCCAATACTCTTTTCTTTAGATTGAGTGGAACCCCTAATTGACCATGGAATGGGTCTTTTACCTTCTGAGTGGAACCCCCTAATTGAGTAGGGTTTGTGTCCTTTACCTATTGAGTAGAACCCCAAAATGTACTAGAGATTATGTTCTATAATTACTGAGTGACACCCATTTATGATATACAGTATGGGTAATCTACCTATTGAATGGCATCCCCTAATGAACCAGGTCATGGGTCCTTTACCTACTGAGTGGAGTCCCCCTAATGGATAAGGGAAGAAATCATCTACCTACTGATTATAACCCCCTTTATGGATTAGGGTGTGTCTCCTCTATTAGATATTGTGCCCTCTCGACTGTGTGGAACAATGGCCAGCTGTGGCTCCTCTACATGGTTACCTGGATGGATACATGACATATTCGGCATCAGAGATGGATCATTTAGAGCTATTAGAATAGTCATTGACATGTGATGTAGTGTCCATTTCTATCACATTTAGGTTTCTTTTTTGATCATATATATTTTTTGTTTTGTTTAATTTCTATATTTACCTATGTTGAGCTATATAATTATATCATTTCATATATTTCCACCACATCTAGTTTTGGTGAATACTAATGGGTATATATATACTCACCCCTACATTCTCCCTTTTGTCATTTGTTATGTAGATTATAGATATATCATTAATAATGTCAACGGATCATAGGAAAAATCCGGATCATATATCTTGTACAGTTCTCAGGCTTGGATATCAGGATATGCACTTTCGAATCATTCCTTTATTCTACTTTTTTTCTGGTTTAGACTCCATTTCTAGCCGAGAATGTTTTTTTATCCCTTTACACTTTTTTTATTTTATCATACTACGGTGTATTCCCTAATTGTTATTATATTATTGGTTCTATCTCAAGATGTTACAAAACCATTTTTTATTCCTCTGTACACTTACATGGATATAGTTGGGTGCATGAATACAAGTGAACATGAAAAAAGACTCCTATTTCTATTATGTATTCTTGGTGTTTTTCTTAGCCTCAGGACTATTATAGGTGAAATTGTTGTTTTTGGATCCTGAATTTCTTTCATCTAGGTGGGCCTTGGTGGGTCTGATCGTTACATTAGAGGATTCAAATACATGTTGTGCTATCATCATATTCCAAACACTGCATAACGATTGGAAACATGGTCACAATATATTTGATTGCGGATGAACCTATCATCCATGTACAATTATAATGTTCCCCAAAAAAGTGTATTTAAATTATGATTCATTTCATGTTAATATGTATATTTATTATTTTTTTGGTTGAACAAAATCACCTGATAATAATATAAAAAATACAGCGGGAATCTAAAAAATGAAGCCACAAAATCTTCCAAATTCATAATGATTTGATTGTACGAAAATTAATGATCTATAAAAGGGATGGATTAGAATACTCTTTTATCTTTATTATATATTTTGTGATCATGATAGGAAAATATACAATATGAAAATATTTTTTGAGGTCCTAAAATTTTATGTATACTATAATATGACCATTTAACTTCTTGAAATAAATTATATATCTTGAAAACTTATAACATTGATCATCTTGGATATAACTAGATTTTATTGACAAGTCCACTTCAACTTCCACTAATGAAATGTGATATAGGTCTTATCATCTAATTTATTTTCTACAACAATGATGATCTATGTAATAACGAGGTAGTGAAAAATGAATAGTATATGTAACACTATATTCATATATATATATTATAGAAATACATCACTTTTCTTATTGAAGAACATAATTTATTCATACAACTCTTAATATGGAATGTCTCTAAATATTTACAGGGGGTTATTAGTCTTTATGTTTACGCATTTATACCTGATTATGTTCATCAATTGACCTTGAGATTCCTTAAAGAGGGTGTGGAATATCCAAACACTAATAAATGAAAATAAAATATAGTAAATAAATGATATTCCCCCAAAATACCTCCTAAATAAATTTCCTTTATGTTGGCTTAATAATTAGGATTATTATTGGGGGAACTATTATTGATGGATGATGGAATTAGTTGTGTTTTCATAGAATTTACATGAATTAAAGAATAAGATCCCAAACTGTGAATGCAAGTTATATAACTCTATTATATGAAATTATATTCATTGGACTGTGAGAACTCTGTTTTTATTAGTATGATATTGTATAATGGTTGTTCTGTATGGATATCAAATCACATGATGTCAATGGATGGATTTTATCTTATCGTATTTGGTTGTTTTCTAGCCATTATTCATTTACGATTAAAGAGAATGGATTACTCTAGGGTCATTTTAATTAAAATATAAGGCTTGATTTGTTTCCTAGTTTATGATATTTCATGTCAATTAAATTTATTATATGTAATAATTTTTCATCCAAATTATCCCATTTTATTTTTTGGGTCAAATTCACCCCATTATATATGTCAACATTCTGATATTATTTAGATTAAAATGGATTTTTTACCTTTGGTAGTACCCATCATCACTGTATAACTGATCAGTAAAAAAAAGTTGAACTATAATCATGAAGAAATCCTACATTAACTTTAAGTGTAGAATTTAGGTAATGGTGATAAGAGGATGGTACAAACTCATATTAGTAAAACTAGTTTATTTTGAACAAATCATGGAAATTTGTTTCATATATTATAATGATTAATTTAGTTTATGACTCATTTAATTTGAATTTTTTATTTTTCATGATATATGATAAGGTAATTTTTTTCATTCTTTTAAATGAATTTTATTTTCTAGAATTGTATAGAAAAATATGTCACCTTGAATCCCTGTATTTGGAGGGTCTTTTACAGAATAACATTAATAATATAACTATTATCTATTAAAAATTGATTGATTGGTAAAATATATAGTTATCCTGATATATATTATAAATAGGTATGTCGCAAAACCATTACTCTATGATTTATATCCGTAGCTGTGATCATGTAATTACATTTTTTCATCCTTCTTATCCATCAAGATATATCTTGGAAGAGTCCACATTACTATCAAATACATATTGAATTTTTTGTATTTTTATGGAAAAATATAAGTAAAATTATTAAAAATAGATACCATGAATTAAGAGTTGAGATAAAAGAGTGGAAATATGGTTCAACACGTCATTTTTTATTCCAGGTTCTTAGGGATTATATTCTACTCCTAATATTTTGTAATAGTTATTGAGGGACTAAACAATACTGATAATGGAACCACCAGATCATTACAAATTATTATTATTAATGAATGGGTATAAGAGGAACATGGTCTAATGTTATTCTATGAATAAATAGTAAATTTAAAATAAAAAATTTCTTATCATTTGGATTATAATTGAATATTTTTTGGAAGGTCTTGATTCAATTAATTGTCCTTACACATCTAGTAAAATATTAAACTTCATTGGCTTAATGCAAATGAAAATATAATATCAGAAAAATTCCCTATCAGTTTTCCATTCCTTAAGTAAATCATCCTATTACATGGTGAACACTATTAAGAGAATGTTTGGAGATGTGTATTTTTTATGAATCATCTTTATCAACATATTTTATCATCAATCAATTAAAATTGATGGTTAAAAATATTGTTCTTTTTTATAGGAGTTTCCCAAATGGTGGGATAGTGTATATCCTCTTACAATTTATGGAATAAAATATATAAGAGTATGAATTGTTTTGGGAAACAATGGGGGATTCGATAACACATTGTCTTATCAGTGTATATTTCTCATATAATTGGATTGTTATGAGGTGGAGTTAAAAACAATGGGTACTGGATTAGAAAACTAGATTATTAATGGTTGATTCAATCATTCTGCGATGATGGTATGAGAATGATGGAATTAATTCCATGAAATAAATTCCTCGGACATATTTATACCATTTTTTTCAGGTCATGACAATGACCCTCTTTCATAGAATGGGTGGACGCTTTCTTGGTCATGTGTGAATTGGAATTTTCAAATACTACGCACCCTTTATTAACTATTTATTAATATAATATCATAAATATTAATCAATGTTGGATGATATAACCCAATATTCAATGATAGAGAAAATAATTGTGGATTCCTTAGAGACCTTCCATATTTTCCTTTCTGGCCTCTTGTGGTGCTATCATGATCATTTCAATCACACATATGAAAAATATAAAAACATGTTCAAATAAAATGGAATAAAATTTGTTTTCTTAGTTTTTTAATTATGATATCAATGGTCACAAAAAAAAAGATAAAAATATTGATTCATGTGACTTTGTTGTTTTCAATCACAATGGATAGTTAGTAGTGATAATTGGAACTTGAGTAGCATTAATGCTTTGAGTAGTAAATCTAGTCTTATAAAGGTGATACTATAAATTTATGTCCTCACAGGAATCTTTTTTCTAGTTTGAAGTGAAATTTTAAGATTCTACAATGAATTATGAATGGTTTTATATAGGTGTTATCCCATTGAGATAAATTTCTCAAATCCTATATGGCAATTTTTTGAGAATTACATGATTTAAACATTTTCTTTAAATTTTTTCACTAATGTGTATAAACGATAAACTCAAGTATGATACACAACCAAGGAATAAATCAATACTGTACAACATGTGAGGAAATTAGTATCGCTTTCATTTCATTCATTGTTTATGAATAAATATGTCATAGATACTCAGTTTATTCAATGCTGACCTGAACTAATAAAATAACTACAGATGGAGGTCATCCAAAATATAAATATACTCAGTTTAGAGGAAAATATGTTAATAAAAAATTATTAATGTAATGTACATCGAATTGAATCAGTGTTTTATGGCCTTATTGTGTTAATGTATTCCCAAAAAATTATACAATGTAAAGAAAAATGGGTAAGATGCTCCTATGAGTATACTACCCTATTAAATGATGACTTTTTAGTATTTTAAAATTCAGAAATATTGGGCTTGTATCAACCCATTAAGGGTAGGGATAATTTTTTTTATAATACCATTGAATTAGTTTCCTCGATTTCATTTAATCTGGACTCATATTCAATATATATTCCTTCATGTGATTTCGCACAATGTTTGGTTGTATACCATGTGTGGATTTCCAAAATCATAGTTTAATTAAACATCAAGGAAGAAATAAAAATTGGCCCACCATAAATTTTTTCAACTAGATAGGTTAGTTATTCATAAGGACAAGATGGTAGATATAACCCATCATTTTGAGTTCAATATATATTATAACATGGGATGAGCATGACTATGGTTATTTATTTGGAACAACCTGAATAGGGAATCAATAAATTTATATATTAGCATCTATAATTGTGAATATTATATTTGGATAATAATATCATGATGTTCTTTATTGATAAGAGGATGACACCATTTTCCATATCCTTATTAATGAATCATCAACCATTTGATAAAAGACTGTTTGGATGGGCTTCCTAGTCAAAAATTTTAATTTTTCACTAGGTATATAAACCTTGTACATTTCTACACTAACATTGAACCATTTATATTATAAAACAATTATCATGATTTCTATTTAATATCAATTGTGTTTTCATATATGTATATACAGTAAATATGAGATAAAATGAGGTACATGCTATAGAAATTTATTTTACATTTTCATCCACGTTGTAGGGATCACTAATGAGATCTGTGGATCATTTGAGGTTGTAATTAGCACTTTACCTTCTATTTAACTCTTGATATGATTTATTTATTTAATGAATCATATAAATCCCTACAAATAATTTCTCATATTCTATAATATGTTAATACTTATATCCTTCATATAAAGTGATTCAAAGGGAGTTATCCAAAAATATCATCAATAAATAGAAAGGAGGGTATAGAGTAGTAAATATTTAATGTGAAGCTCTCATCCTTATAAATATTTAATTCCATTAAGTTGTAGGGGTAACCAATAAGGGTTAGGATACATTTGGTTCAACTCGTGGGGTGGGAGATACTGGTTGGGAGGAAAATTACAACAAATTTTATGTTGTGGAATTCTATAATATTATTATAAATCACTTTGATCCTTGCATGCTAAGACATCTTTTAACTTATGATATTTTTTAATGTATATTCACTCTTGTATTCTCGAACCTAGATTTTGTTAAGATATTTATAGTTTTTTTTCTTATGATGAATATTCTTTTCTCTTGGTTCGAAATAAATTTCATGGTCCACTATGGGTGGGGGATCCAATATCGGTAGGTCATTCCATTTTTAAATACTCATCTTTTATTACTGTGTCGATATCTTCATGAATAAGCTAGTAAATTTTATTTATATTTATTGGTATTTTTTTATTACTTATACATGGTGTAACCCTGTGTTATAGTATGATCATTATTAACTTAGCACAAATACATGGTTTTGTAAAATTTTGCCACATTATTAGGCTCCCCGTATTCCCAATATGTGGAGGAATCATGATTAAACAGTTAAATCCTCCATGTTTCTATACTTTAGTGAAAAATACAGTACAAAATATTTTCCATGTCATTTAATTCATTTATGCGATACTTATTGTATGAAATAATTAGCTACCCTAGGGATAATAGTTTGTTCCTGAGTGAGGAGCACTTTCTTCCTATAAGACACATGGTTCCCAAGTATTGAAAGGATGTTGGTTATATTCACTATAATTTTACACAATGCCCGCTGATGTGATATAAATATATTGAGGAAAATATATTTTATTTAGTGAGTTGAATTCATATCTTTTACAAATTATATAGAAGGAGAGGTATATGCCCCTCATTGAAATTTTCAGGTAAGTAGATTGTTTGTTAAACATAGAAAAATACCTGATTGACATATCATCAAGACACATCAACCTCTACATATCATATGAATTGATTTTTTCTTGCATAGATATATTATTAAATAGATTAAAGAATAATATTTTATCATATACACTATCATCATATAAGGATATGGTTTCTGGATCATCTTTGGACTCATTTGGATTCAAGTCATTCATGATTGTAATGAATGGTAACTAATACATATTTTTTTGACTCTTTATCATATATTAAATTAATTTTCATCAAATTGGATTATAACATTAGGTGTATCACATGATATGAAGGAAAGTTTAATATATTTTTACTTTTTGATGGAAGATGTATACCAAAAGAAATCAGTTATGATCCAAAAAACTTTTTTTAAAGGAAATTAGAGTTGAGTGTGTGGGAATTTCTTTTATATAAATGTAATTACAGAGAATCTTGTTAATTGTGAAAATATGTTCTTCATGTCTATTCTATCTTATAAATTCAATTTCATGAAATTGGGCATATCATGTTTGAGGAATGATGCTACTCACAATAAATATATTGTTTAAATACTTTCAAGAATAATTATATAGTTTGGTTCCATTAATGAAGGATTTATGGTAATTATAGTATTTATAATCTCTCAATATGAAGTAATTTAATAAATTAGTTTCAAACTATTTAGGAAAGACTAAGAGATTATGCTGAATTTTTGATCCTAAAAGAAGTCTAAAGGGGTTTATACTATAGTTTAATGTCTCCAATGAAGGCTTTTGATAATATAATAGTTTCATGATTCCAAGGAAGTCATAAAATATATTATATTTTTAGGGTATTATAGGTATACATAATGGTTACTCTAGAGTGAAATTAAATTTAGGCAGGCTTAATGTGGTTAATACAATATTTTAGGGTTACCATATAATATTTAAGTGTCATATTAGAGTTCTATATATCTAAAAATGGTTTTAAATGGGTTCACGTTATTTTTTAAGGTATACCAAGAGTATTAAAGAGAATAAGAGTGTATCATGAAATTTTATAAGGATTATGAAGTATGTTTGAGTTTTGTACAGTACAAGAAGAATAAATGGATTATAATAGAGTTTTGTATTATATTTAATATATTTAAGGGTTATGATGTAGTTTTTTAGACACAATTGATGAATTAAATATGTCTAGAAAAAATTATACGGTTCACAATATGAGTTTTTATAGAGTTACATTTAAACTAATAATTTTTAATATAGATTATTTCAAGATTTAAGGTTGTCTGGGATGAGATAATGGTTAACATATAGTTTCATTTCATATAAGAAGGATAAACATGATTTATTACTAGATATTTATGATCCCATAATAATAATTAAGGGTATGCTATAGTTTTATGCCATCCATTTTTCATGAGGGTACATTTGAGTTTAATATCATCAAAGAAATATTCAAGAGGGTTTAAAGGGTGTTAACTAGCTCTTTATTAGTGAGGGGTATAATGTTTTTGTATTGTTTACCACAAGCATGGATTCCTATTTATCACCCATGAATTTAATTAGAACCCATATAGTTTAGTTCTATATAATAATTCATATCATTTATTTTATTATATTTTTATAATAACAATATTGTTTTCTTTTATGTTAATACATTAATGAATAGAGGTGTTTATTTTATGGTAATATAACCATTGCTATAATTACATTAATTTTCAGTTATGTTATTAGGACTATTTATATGAAATTGAATATCGCGATTATTTGAAATCTATGCTCATTATTATGTGAATTAGTTGGTGTTGGAATTACAAAAAATTAATACTTTATGATATCAATAATTATATGATTCACATAAATGAATGGGTTTTACACTTGATAGAAAGACAGTATGTCTCATGTTCTATGATGAAATCAGTAAGGGTGTGGAGGAAAGTGTCTTAATTTATAGCCTATGTGTATGTTTGTCCAACATGTCAATAAAAATGCGGAAGGAAGGACGTGGATACGCACTAAAAGATCAATTAAGTTAGTGAAATACTGTGGAAACACCAGATGTATAATATTGATAAGCATAGGTGTTGACTATTTTTTTGTAAAAACATTTGGAGTTCTCACAATAAATTTTACCGTCATCCATATTATTTTGGATACCAATATAGTTGTGTTACTTACATGATATTAAAATCCAATCCTATATGAATAAATTAAGTGATTTTCATTCCACAAAAAGTTATAAGTATTCTAGGCCCATGTAACATGATGTCATGTTTTTTACTTATAACCCAACATGCATTCATACCCATGTAAAATTGGGTGGTTAGTGACAAACCTTATAATAGGGACACATTATAGGAGGGAGAATTATAAAAAACCATATTTGAGGTTGAGGCATATTGATAATATTGGATAATTTTGGAAACCTACTAAAAAATAACAAGGCGAACCAAATTTCATTATATGTTGAATAAGGTTGAAACAACTCTCATAGGAGGGGTTTCTCTAATTAGTAAAAGTTCAAACACTAATAAGTGAATGATCCCCTCGGTTGTGTGTAAGGTGACACTTATACACAAAGGAATCCATTCATATTCAATTCATAAATATATGTTCCTTGTTTATGATGATATATGTTTATGTATGTTAAGGTTCTTCAAAAAGATCAAGACATGTGAATAGTTCATAGAGTTCGTGATAACATATATCCATTGTTGGGGATTTTTGGATATATACATGACCCACAATGTATCTTGTACATAAATACCTCAATTTGTTCCAAAATGGGCCTCCCAAACTATTATTATATTTGGACTATCACTAAGAGTTTCCCTCTGGGGAGTTCCTTTATGTATCAAATGAGTATTACACATTCATAAGGCTTATCCTAAATGATATATTCTTACTCTGAAAATGTGTGAAAATGTGTGGTATACACTAAAGGGTATACGTAGACTTGAAAAGTGTATTTAATTCTTCTCCTAAATGGATTAAAAAATCATATCACAAGATTATTTATATTTTGGGGGTATTCAAGGAAAATATAGGCCTCATGGACTTGGTTGATGAAGGGGGAGACATTTCACCGAGTCTAATAAGCTAACAGTGGAATCTAATGTTAATTTAACCTAAATATACATTCACTTAAATTGACATTACCGATGAAACTAATCGAGAACAAATTATTGTTGATGGAAATTGATATTGGGCGAACCATGTTTTTGGCACACAACATTATTAATTTGGATACTTAAATTTTAGGGTGCATTTCATTATTTACATCACATGAATTGGGGGTACCTTTTTTTCTTTAACATGATATCATTCATAAATACATGATTTGATTGAGATATTATTCAAGACAAAAAACATTACTATGCATGGAATTTGGTAGTTCCTTGTTATAAACGATACATCATTTGCATTGTTGGACATTAGAAGTGAAAAAAATATAGGTAATAACATCATTCACACCACCTGAATTTAGTGACTCATCTATTTATGTCAGTGTGCTAGAATGGATACATTGGAATGTTAATCAATTAAGTTAATTTTTATGGTGGATGATCACTTCGATAATTGAAATTGATTATTTAAAAAAATTATTTTCTAAAAGTATGCATAAAAGGAACAATATTATTCATTATCATCTAATCTCTCTGAAATTTAGTCTATAAGAGGGGGTAAAAAGCGATTCATAATTATTTATATTACTAGATTTTTTTAATCAACATAAAGTCCAAAATTTATAATTATTTTATAAGATATCATTTCATTATCATTTTTTAAAATAATTATTCATCCAATATGTTTAAAAAATAGATTGTGCTAAATCGTTCATTACCCAAAATGTGGAACTTAATCTATATATAAAATTTTTTATATCCTAATTTTTACTCATTCAACAAAAATTTGTGTCAATATTATATTTAGTTTCATCATTATATTTATTCATTCATCAATTATAACATTTTATACACATAGAGTAATGAATTTGGTTTTCATAGATTAGACCTTTGAATATTTCTAAGTACATATCAAGATTTTTCATTAAATACGACACATTTTTTGAGTGTATCGAGACCCCATAATTAATATATTAATAATATTAATATATTTTTATACATGAACACACATCATTTCTATTTAAATGGTTTCCCCATTATTTGGGACCTGAAATGGAAAATCTGAAACTATGGTTGATTCTAGAACATGGGGTTTACTATAGGCATTACCCAAGGTTGGCCAGCGTTAGAAATTCCGTGGGACATGACCATTATTTGTTCCTTTAGATTAAATAAATAAAATATATATTAATTTTTATTAAATGAACCAAAACCCACAAAAACTCCTTAAATTCCATGTTATGTAAAATCTCAAAGTTTAGCTGCATTACCATGGGATATTAGAGAGGACCAGTGAATCGTTCTGTGCTGGATAACCCAGATAAGAGAACAATTGAGATAAGGTCAATGATGATCTAGAGGAAGTATGTGGAAATAATGGAAATTAATCATCAGTGCTGAAGGGATTCATCAGTAACGATCAATCCATAACTTTTTTGAGTGTAGGTTACTGCAGTAGTATTGTAGAGGTACTATAGTAGTGGGGATACTGAAGATCGGTGTGTACTGTAGTGAGGACAAGGCACTAAAGCAGCAGCGGTACAGTGAAAGTACTGTAGAAGGCAGGTTACTATTCACCAAATACGCATTGGGAGAAAAATTTGGGCATGTGGGCTATGTGATGGGCTATACCCCACTAGGTCTTCGGGATATGTAATGGGTCTCCCTATACCCAGTTAAAAGTGGCCTTTTCTTTGATTTATTAATAAAATTAGGCTTCAGAACTAACTTATATATGTTATTTTTACTCATTTGTGATTTACATCACTTTAGATGAGTCTATTTTATATATTGAATTGGTGAATCCAATTTGTTTTTTATTCCATGATTTCCCTCTAATTTTTCACTTTAGGATCATCGGCTAAGATCACATATGTGGACATTACTATTCACCATTGTTCATGTAATTTCCCATCATTAATAATTACATTATTCACCCTCAGATTATAGCATGTATTTGAGAATGATCAAACCCATATATTCAAGTTGGATTCATGAATAATCGATGTATTTATTATTTGGGGATTAATCATGATGGGTTCATGGGTTAAAAGCAATGGCTAGGGGGTTCATAACTCAAAATAGTAGTGGATGTGTGACAGAATCCCTAGAGGGTTATCATATTCTAATTTACGACCACTTATGGAATAGAATATATGGATAGAGAGGTATTACATCAATTTATAAATTCAAAACAACAAGGATTTTGGATGAAATGGTGGATCATAATGATACAAGACGACCAAGCATCACTGCCAGCAGAAAAACATACTATATCGCATGTATTCTAAAAAAACACACACTGTGTAGTACCCAAGTTGTAATGATTAGGGTTTGGGTAAGGATATGTATCACATGAGATGCGTGTAAATTTAAAACTATATGACCCTTTTATGTAATTTAATAGAATGAGTTTTTATTAAATTTATTTCCAATTAATTTAATGTTTATGATTGCTTTCAGTACACGAAAGAAAATGATTTAATAAACCACGATATATTAATAATCTAGTTATTTAAACATAATCATCACAACCTAATCTATAAAAATTATGATATTAAGTAGAAAAATAATTTTAAAACATTATTTATAGTTGTTTTATATATGGAAATCATATTGAGACAAATGTAATTAAATTTTAGTAAAGACTTTATATGATTCAAAAATACCATTTTATAAAAATATGATTTTCATTGTATTTTATGAAAAACAATTATAAGATTATTTTCCCAATTTTAGAATGTTTATTTAAAAAAAATTATTTTGTAAATATAATTTTCAAAATTATTTTTGAGTGAATATTTGATAATTTTAGGAAAATATTAAATTTTCAATCAATAGTAAAAAAGAACTATTTTTTGGTAAAAATTTCCATTTCAATTAAAGACTATATAAGATATATTTTAATATAATATGGATTTAAAATTAATATTAGTTCCACTATGTGTTTATTAATCCAATTTATTTCATTCTATTTAATTTTATATTTATGTTTTACATTAAAACATTTTATACTTATAAAAACATTATCTTTTCAAAAACACTCTTATCAAATCTATGGATTTAATTTTAAATTAAAAATTTTCGTATCTATGAATATAATTAATTAAAATGGATTAAATATTTTTAATCATCATAAAAATATTATATAATAGGTTCCAAATTATTTTTATTCAATATTAATACACAAAAATAGTAAATATTTATTATGCGTTTAAGGTTAAAACGGTTTAACAAGGTGTAAAACTAAATTGATAATGGGTTAAATGACCAATAAAAATTTCATAAAATAATTTTATGGAAATATTTATACCTTATTACCTATTATGTTATATAATTTTCCATTTTATATTCTTTTCCATGTTAATAACATGGGTACACATTATTCCATGAAAAAACATCCTAGTGTGTCCCCTCCTCCACTCAAAGAATGGCACCCACTGTCCTCTCCTATTAATAATTAAAAAACCATTTTTTCTAGTATATCACAACTAATATTTCTTATTTAATTACCTTTCCACATCCTAAAGTAATATTTTTTTATTATTACTCACCTATGATGGATTATGTAATAACTAGTTGAGGTTCTCCGAAGAAGAGGTGAAATTATTAAACTTATGTTTTTGTTTTATTTATTCTTCCCAAAAAATCACATAAAATTAAATTAATCTTATAAAAAAATTATGTAACATATTTTTTTATTTAATTTAATTTCTGATATCTATGTCATAATTCATCAAATTGGAAATGAAACTGTCAATCATTTGTATATCCAACGACCACTTCACAGACCGGTGTAGTTCGTTTTCCATCACCACTCTAACTACTATATATATTGATTGATTTAATATTTATATTATATATATTATGTAATTATATTTTGATAATTTTAATATGTAATCTAACTTTTTACCTTCTAACACATTGTAAAACAAGAACATCGCCAGAGTGTACTCTGTAGTACCGCCTTAAGAACTGATGATAGGTGTTTTTCCCATTTCCATTTTATATGGATGGTAATAAAGATATATTAAATTAATGTTTATGATATTATTAATATAATTATACCTATTTAATTATGATATCATATATTACTTCCTTCTTTTTATTTCATGGGATACACGATAACATCTCTTGGGTGTTTGGAAGACTTCCACCTCATGAAGTGATCTAATTCACTTTTTACATAAATTTTAAATGAAAGTTAACGAAGATATATTTTATGAATATATGTGATATATATTAAATAATAATTATTATATAATTTATATATAAAATTTACCATTTTTCATATTTTGATAAAATGGAAATAGCGTTCATGCGTACATACGACCAACAGTGTACATGAATAATGTAATTCTTTTTCTATCTCTATCATTAATGAATTACTCTAGAAAATTTAATAATGAATATATATAATAATTATATCATTATTAAAATATTATTTTAATTTAACCATTATTAAAATTAAATTAATGATTATACAAAATCAAAACATACTAGAAAAACACAACAGTTATTACACAAAATGTGTTTTTAACAGGGAATTATTAATAAATAGGTAATATAAGATCATAAGTAAATCATATATGGTGTGATATATATAATTATGATTATATAATATATTTACAAAAAATTAAATTTTTTGTACAAGAGGTTTTAACACATTCTAAGGAAGCAAAGTCTTAAGGTTACATACTTTTGTATCTGTATGTCTTTATTGGGACAAAAGTTATTCTTAGAACATATATTCAATTATGCAATGTACATATAGACCCTTTGTCATGAAATATAACGAAATTATTTATTATTAGGATTATTTATGTTTTATTTAATTTTATTATTTTATGGGGATTATGAATCAATGGTACCAAAGTGGTAAGGGTTTTTTGTTTAAATATCATCATTTTCCGGAACTGTTTATGTTTTTGCTTCCAATAATATAATATTAAGATAATTATATAAAAAACGCATGAATTTTCTTATAATTTATTTATTTAATGATAATATATTTTTTCCAATTATTTTTATCTTTGTATGTACTAAATTGTTCAAAATAATATTTTATACAAAAATCGACTTCATTTTTCTCTTCGGTCATAAATCATTCTTCTTCCATATCCGTTTAAAAAAATGTTTAAATAAAGAATATACTACTCTTTAAATTGTATTAAATAAATTTCTATCATTTTATGTATCATTATATCATTTTATATAAAGAATATTATTTTTTTCATATAATTCTCGTTTGAATTTTATTATAAATATGAAATGAATAATTCTTTTAACATATACAAAATGAATTTAATTTTCCACTATCACGACTAATTTTTTAAAGTTATATTTATATGTTTAAAAATTTATATTAAATGAAATAGATTTCATAAATATCTTATGAAATTTTATTTATTTTCCTAAATAAATGATCCATGTGATCATTCAATGTAATATTACATCAAAGATATCATCCATTGATGTTACTTATTATTTACTAGTTATTTGATCTGATGATAAGTTTATTGTTATTTCTCTAGATGTTTTATGATTATGAACTATTGATGTTTATGAAGCCCATTTATCTTCCCTTGGTTATAAAATTAAAAAATTCTTTTAAATCCCTCTTCATTTTTGGTAGGTTATACTTTGGTGAAATGATGAAAAGATTATGAAAACAGTTTCTTTAACCCATGATATGTTATGATGAAATTTTTCGGAAACCCATTTCATTTCATGCGTCATGATATGATGACTATTTTATGACCTTATAGAGCACATATGTATTATATTATTTATGTAATGTGGTGGACATATATCTCTCTCCAATGGGTTGGGTGATGATGGATACCTCTATAGATAAACCAGACTCGATTGGGTAGTGAATCCTATTCAATAAAGAACATTGTCCACTATGATAATATTGGTAATAAACTGTGACTATTACAATAATTGTGTGTCTGAACCCATTCCACTATTGTAGTTTTGGAAATGATTTGTAACTATTGAGAAAAATACTTTATATTCTAATGTGTATGCAAAAAATATTGATATAATGACAATGTTATGATGTCATAAATCATATTCTATCATTAATTTATGATTCATGTCTTCTGAAATACCATGATTAATTGTATGACTCATGTGTATGACATATGAAATTTAGGGTGGGGTTTTATATTTTTAAGATCATTTACTCATAACAATAGGCTCAAGTTATTCTTATGTGATCATGGATAAATCCATTTTTACCCTTATAGAGAATCTGAGATCACTCATCCTTATATATAAATAAATTGTTTATGATATGTCAAGGAAGGGTTATTGTAATGGAGAACATAGTTGGAGATGATATAACTCAATTATGAACCATATTTTTATGTTTCCTTGTTTCCAAAGTCACCAGACATAAATGATTGTATTTTGGATCCTTAAGTAATATAATTAATATTAATCTATTAAAATGTAATATTTAAGAATGATAAATTTGGATATTTACAGTTGGTATCATATAAAATGTTTAGTTAACATTTACAAACAAGGATGAGAATACTCTAGTGAGATCCCTAGAGATATTTCTAATGATATTTTATGGTATATACCTATAGATAAGTATAAATATGATTCAAAGTATAAGAAATTATCATAGAATTTTTATAACGGATAGAGTGTTTTTTTTGAATGTACATCCTTATTTGGAATCTGTAAGTAGATGTGGCTCTTGAAACGAGGTCCATTGTTATAAAAAATATGAAAATCTAACATTTATTTGGATTTAATCATCACTTGGTATAAGAAAACGGGCCTTGATTCACACATAGTTTGAATCTTCTCAGGAATAAGTTTTTCAAAATATTAAAATTATTTAATAAATTTCATGACAGATTTAAATAATGACCTTCATATACCATGGTTAGGACTAATGATTCATAGATTGAAATGAAGGTTTCCAAATTTTATGTCCTAAAATTCATTTTTCATGATTATATATTTCCCCTCTATGATTATTATTTCCAAATAAATAATTTTTTAGTTCCATTCATCAGATGGGAACTAATGAATCAATATTAATAATGAGTGCATTGGAAAATGAAATTCTTGTTCTCCTAATCAACAAAATGGTATGTGGTCTATAATGAAATATCAGAATGTTATTCTCACAAATATTTCTGAAGATATGAATAATACAAAACTTACAAACATGTAAATTTGGGAACCAAATTCTATTGATTCCTTCATTAGGAATCAACCATCTTATTTTAGTGGTTCCATTGATCTACTATTTATTGATTAATAGATCAGTTCCATCAAAAAGATATTTTTTATTCTCTAGTGTTTAGATCATGAAAAAATAATTTCTCATCTCTATAATTTGGAAGGAAAATAGGATCAATGGGAGGATAATATCATGGATTTGGGTTGAAAAGAAGATATTTATTCCATATAGTTGGATTATTTTAAGGAATTTTTTATTAATAACTTATTTTTATGTATTCTATTCATGAAAATAGATATTCAATTACTTTATTTAAATTATAAGATTGAAAAATAAATTGATACCTTTTAAGAAAATTTAATAATAATACTAATAAAGGCTTCAGATATTACCATCCAACCTAATATTAAGGTTTATAAATTCTTTAATAGCTTAAAATGATTTCATAGAATGTTGTTTTCCATAAGGTACTTCAGTAGCTACAAGAAAATCATATTATATGCTATAAAAGTAGAAGTAGATATTTGGGTTACCATAAATGACATGGTTTTTATATGTAAATAATGACAAAATTTAATGGAAACATTAAAAAGTTTAGTGAAAAGATAACGATCTATCCTTCAATCTCAATGCATCGATGTAAAAAATGGAAAAAAAATCATAAGGGGACTGGTAAATGATTTATGCGTAGGAATGGTGGTCATCGAGTAATTGATTTTTGAAGTGATGGGAGGAGTTTTAGAAATGATGATAATAGGGGAAAATATCCACAAAATTCACCACAAACAATTTAGTGTTTCAAATTCATAGAGTATAGGAATTATGTTAACTAGTGACTAGAACTGATGGTTATTGATGATAATCGATACCATAATCATCATAATTTAATAGAAAAATTAAAGTCCCATGAAATAAATATTTATTATGAGAGGTGTGATAATGGTGTGGTAAAAAATACAATAACCATCCCCTCTAGAACAAATTAATTATGATAGGACTGTAAATTTTCCCACTATTTTATATTTGAAGAATTTGAGGCAGGTACAAAAGTACCAACTTCATGATTATATAGTGAGTAAATAGTGAAACCACCGAATGTCACGATGATTTCATATCAATCCTTTGATTCTACATTATCCAATGTATATATGAATTTACTTCCTTAAAATATCATGATTCTCCCATTGTTTCTATTTTATTTTATCTTAATAATGGATTGAATTGCACTATATAAGTCCCACATAAATTTTCAAGGAAGGGAATTCATAGTTGACATTCCAAACTAACATATGGTCCTCCATCACTATGATGAAAAGTATAAAATTATGATGGAGATAAAATCAATTTTATGGGGTTTATTCCCATTAAAAAGGTTTTTTAATCTCATATGGTTGGGTAGAAACTTGACATTGATGATATTTATATTGTTTCTGAATTTTTTGATGTCCTTTAAGAAGAGTTTCCTAGCATTCCTCCGAATTGGAAATTTGATTTGTCAATAAAACTCATACCTTGGGCCATTCCAATTTCAAGGAGTGCATATAGAAAGTCCAAAATTTAGTAACAGGAATTGAAGAATAAACTCCTAGAGAACCTTGACAGTGAATTCATTCGGCCATGTGTCTCACATAGGGGTGCGACCATTATTTTTTAAGAATAAATGTGGATCGATGTAGCTCTACATTTCATATTGAGATTAAAAAAGATCAAAATATAGAATAAGTATCCTTTTCACCTTATTGATGAATTTTTTCATAAACAATACATAGCTTAATACTTTTATAATATTAACCTTCACTAAAGATATCATCAATTGATTATCGTGAAGTATGATATTCTCAAGAGGACATTTTGTTCAGTGTTTGGAAATTGTGATTATATGGTGATGTCATTTTTTCAAACCAATTACCCCTATATATTCATGGATTAAATGAATAGAGGCTTTATAGTTTACATTGATCAGTTTCTGTAAGCCTTAATAAATGACGTACTCTTCTATTCAAGGGAAATTGAAGAACATTAATATCACAAGATAATTCTACTAAAACCCCTATGGAAGGAGAAACATTATGAAAAATTTTAGAAATTGAAAATTTTTGGTACATAAGAATTAATTTTTGGGTTATATAATCTCATGAGTGGTTATATATATAGATCCATCAAAGTCAGAGAATATTTATCATTGGCCAAAATAATCAATGGTGACTATGATCCAAAATATTCATGGTTTTTTTGTATATTATGAACATTTTATATAGAATTTCTCACAAATATCTAATCAACTCACTAAGTAAACATGGAATGGAGAAAAGTTCCTCAGGGCCTATTAATGCAAGGTATATATAATGGAATTAAATAAAAGATTAGTTAGAGAACATATTATTACATTACTCTATAGTGGAGAAGTATTTTTTAATCCATAATGATGCATCCTAGAATGTATTGTTATGTATTGTCATGTATAATGACATTCTTATATACTATGACTCAAGATAGTTGAAGGTTCATTCGAAATATTACCCCACTCATGATTTTCAATTAGTTGTGGTACTTTATTCATTGAAGATATAGAGGCATTATATTTATGTAGAAATGTGTAATTTATATAGTTATAAAAAATTATAATATGTATATTCACACTGAAAGAATTGAACATACATTAATTATGATGTATATCGTTGATTAATGATTAGGACTTCTCAATTAATTACAAACATTTTAATGATAAAATATGGTTATATCTTTGTGTCAAAAGGATCATACTAGCTTATCCATGAATAGGACCAAAAAAGACACAATATGTATTGATTTTCAAAGGGTAGATCTTGAAATCATGAAGAGAAAGACAAAATATCATCTATCTCAAATAAGAATTCAACTATCTATCCAAATGACGATTAATGAGGTGTAGAAGAAATACATAGAGATATAGATGAAAGTAATAAATTTCCCTAATCTTATCCTTGATAATGATTTAATGACTCGGTTCATGAACCATATATGTGATTTATCAATACCTCGCATGAAGAAGGAGTTGATAGAAGAGTATTAGAGTTATTCATTGTCTATAAATCAAAGAAGTAAAAATATATATATAGATTTGAAAGATTATTTATACAAGGATATAATTATGAGATATATCATAGACTGTTTATCTCATTTATTGGTATGTTAGAGTATTAAGAATGAGATAACATCTAAATTGATATTTCAACAATTACCCATATAAAAATGGAAATGGGAAAACATCACCATGGATTTTTTAATAAAACTCACCAAAATGTCTCAAGGGAATAATGCTATTTCGATTGTAATGGACCGCCATAACAAGATATTAAACTTCATCTCTATCATAAAATATTTCAATATTGATAAAATTTTTATAATATACATTAAAGAAGGGTTAAGGTATCATAAAGTATTATATTTAATGTTATTTGATTAAGATTTTAGGTCTACCTAGATGATAAAGGAAAGTATCTAGTAAACTATTTTTATGGAGGAGGTTTTTATCATAATGTATTATTCTTAGACATATGATTAGTATACGAGAACAATTAATAACATATATGATATTTTATGATCTGGTTCTATAGATTCTAAATGTGGTTAGGGTCAAAATATTCCTTTGGTAAATTTATCATATGATAATAACTTCCATTCTAGAATTCAGATCGATCCATATGGATAAATATATCGAAATAAGTGTATATATCTAATGTACTAGGATTAAGATGGAGAAATAAATATATTAGGACTTGAAAAAGTTGTTGAAATTTCAAATGAGGTCAGACCCATTTATTAACATATAATTACAATACAATGTTGAAAAACCCATTATGCTAAAAATCACCGATATGTTCTAGAATTTAAATTTTGTGACAAAATGTTTCTAAGAATTTATCCATCTATGAATTTTATGATATTTGGGATGAAATGGAAAATAATCCCTAGGAATATCAGTCCCTTTGAAATTCATGACTGTAACGAGATCGTATTTTATCTCATGACACTTCCACTAAATATATTTGTGGTCCATGATGTGTTACATGTATCTATCTAGAGAAGGTACACACCTGATACATCACATGTACTAAAATTATATTTTGTGCCTATAGTGAATTATCATTCATATTTGAAAAAAATGGAGATTATGTATTTTATTGATAGTGTTATATGAAACAAGACTACTCACATTCTCAAGGTTTTCTGGTGAAACCACTATTTTAATGAAGCTATGTGGGAACCTGAGGATGTAATGAGGTATAAGTATCCAATATATTTTATACAAAGGTTATGGAATTTTAAGGCTTAATTCAATTAATGTATGTTATTAAGTAATATATCTATATTTTATATGAAATTATTAAATTTTTTTTATAACAACATTACATATAACACATACTTTTGATGTACCACAATACATTACTAATATAATAATTTACAAAATAAAATTATAAAATAGCCACTATATATGGTTATATTTTTAGGAATAACTAATTTTCAAATATTATGAATAATTTGTTTATATGAAAAAAATATTATTGACAAACAACATAATATTTAGTAAATCCTTTGTATGATTCGACAATACCACGTTATCAAAAATTGATTTTTATTGATTTTATGTGATCAAATAATAAAATAAAATATTAATAATTTTATAACTTTTTCTTAAAAAAAGTAAATACATTTTTTAAATCTAGATGTAAAAATTATATTTTAGTGAATCTTTTTGAATTTTATGAAAAAATTATATTTTTCTATAAATAGTAATAAACATGGATTTGTTTTAAAATCATCTTTTTCATTTAAATATTATTCCAGATGTATTTTATTTTAATATGGTTATAATGTAAAAATATTTATATTATACATATTATTCTAATTTTCATAATTTTAAAAAAATTTATGGTGAATTTTGATATTAAAACTTTTTGATCCTTTAAAATTTTTCTTATTGGAAAAATGATTCTTCATGAGGTATATGGGTTTAATTTTAAATTATAATTTGAACAATATTTTATTTGAATTTTTATAAATTTATTAAATATTTAGAATAAATATAATAAATATTATATTATAATTCCATCTTAATTTTTGGTTAAAATCAATGACTAAACTAATAAAAAATATTTACCGCGATTAAAGTTAAACTATATTTATCGGCATAGGGGGTGATAAACTAAATATATACATGGTAAAAATAAATTAAAACATGTAAAAAAATTTATCTAAATATTTATACCTTAAAACTAAAAAGGTCTAAAAATGAACCATTTTGAGCCTTTTAGAATGTGATAAAAGTGGGTAAACTTTATTCTTGTAAAAAATTCGATGTTTATCTCCACCCTACTTATAAAGGCCCCCCAATCACTATTAAAATTCACCCATATTAAACCATTTGGTTTGTAAAATACCTTAAAATCTATTACGTAATTCCCTAGAAAATCTTATATGACCTGATTTTATTAGAAAACAAACCTATGAAATCTTTGGGTATAAACATAAAGAGGTTCTCTAAAGAGAGGTAAATTACTTAAACCTATATTTTTAGTTTATTTCATCCCAAACCTCATAATATTTATACTAAAATATGATAATAAAATAAAAAATTATATCTCATATAATTATATTTTGTATTGTTATTTTATGGACCAACATCAATATTCTCTTCCACCAAATTTGAATTGAAAATTTTTATCATGTATATAGGGGACATCTACCTCACGAACTGATGTAGTTCATTTTCCATCACCACATATCATGGAACAATAAAATTATGTATTGAATATTCAAATATTATATTTTTTATATCATTATTCTTCTAATATTATAATATTTTATCTACCTTCTTATATTCTAATATGATAGAATACAATAACATCACCCATGTGTATGACTGACTACCACCTTGTGAACCAATATAATGTTTTTTACCATTTTCTTTTTAAATTGATGGTAATAAGAAATGATTTAATAAATATATAATTTATTTTAAATTTAATAAAAACTATTTAATTATGATATCAAAAATAGTTTTTATACATTCTGTTTCATGGGAGATATGATAAGGTTACTTGTGTGTACGACAGAAAACCGCCACATGAAGTGCTGTGATATATTTTTCACATAGAATTTAAATGGATAGTGATAATGATAAATTTAAAAAATATATAATATATATATATGATATTATATAGACTCTAAAAAATTTATATATTATTAACCTCTCTTTCTATTCAACCATTGAGAAAATGGAAAAACAATTCATGTATACATATGGCATACTGTCTTCATGAACAATGTAAAATATTTTATGTATGTAACATTAATGGATTACTATAAATGATTGTTTAGAGAATATATATTATATTTATTTATTATTTAAAAATATGGAGATATTGGAACCATGTTCCAAATGAATTATTGCAATATAAAAAATCAAAACATTTCTGAAAAACAAATAATTTATTATTGGAAACATGATTTCTACAAGGAATTTTTAATAAACTGTTAAAAAAGGTCATAATTAAACAATAGGTGGTATGATATATAAAATTAAGATTTTTTAATTTATTTATAAAAAAACATATTTTTATTATATATGAGGTACAAATGTATATGAAGGATCTTGATATTTATGCTATGGGATTTGCGTCCCAATTTTTCTTCTTTCTTTCATATGTAACATTATCCACTTATCCTTGATTACTAGTAATATATATGGCCTCATTAATATGTAATATTGCGAATTTATTAATTATCTTTGTATTTTATGTTTTATTTAATATTATTCCTTCATGGGTCTTAGGATTCAATGATAACAAAGTTGTTAGGGTTTTATGATACAATATTACCATTTATCAATATCGTTTATATATATGATTCTAAAGATGAAATATTATAATAAATATATGAATTGAATAAATAATATTAACCTACTATATATATTTAATTTCAATATATATTTACCATCATTTACCTTGATTTATAAACTAAATATTAAAAAACACGTTTTAAGAGAAAATGACCTTATTTCTCTCTTCGACCAAAAATATGTTTTTTCCATATAATTTTTTTTCTAAAAAATATATTGAAAAAAGTTATTACAACATTACAATGATTTTTAAAGACACTTTTGCCTCATTTTAATTTGTTTAAAAAAATAAAAATGAGAATCCATGTCTTTTTCCGAACAATGGATCTCTAGGTTTTATTGATAATGAAAAAAGATTTTTTTACGATGTTCGGTATCCAAGGAATTTTTTGTTGTCATTACCACAAAATGTTTTAAATATTATTTTATAAGTGTTAAATAATATTTTTAAAGAAAACTATTTCAACAATATTTTCTTAATTTTTATTATTTTTCTTATGAAATGTTCTAAGTGATATTGGAAAGAAAAAATCTATCAAAGAATATTTCCTTTAATGTTAATTATTAATTTCTAGGATATAATTCAAATATACCATTATTATTCATTCTCTCAATGGTTTATTTTTATAATTAAAATATTTTTTTAAACTCGTTTTCCTTATATGGGTTATAAAATGGTAAAATCCCATTGAAAGCTGCTAATTTTTCCATGAGTTATGCTTTGTTGAAATGCCTAAATAATTATGAAACCTTTTTTCCCACAAGTTTTGTTATGAATAAAAATTTATGAATCCCATTTTTTTATTGGTTATAATATGTTTATTTATATTTTTTGTCACACCTATGATTGATTTTGATTATGTGATGGATGTGAACTACATCTTCCTCCAATAAAATGGGTAAAGATCAATATATCATGAGATAAATAGGGATGGAATGGGAGCTGAACCTTGTTTAATAAGGGGAATTATCCATTATCATAGTATTGTGAGTTAACCATGACTACAATGATTGTTCAATGTGTGAACACATTCCATTACTATATATTTTTCAATTATCTATGACTACTATAGAAGAAACTTACTATTCTTTTCTATATACCAAAAAAATATATCTTATAATGAACTTCTAGATCATTTTATATGATTTTTTTGATTTTTTTATGAACATCTGATATTTATGACATGAATTTTGTTTATATCCAATGTTGTGTAGGGTATGGATTTGAAATGTCAAGATCATGTTCTCATACCCTTATGCTAATGTTTTTATTATATTATCATTAATATCTCCCATGTTTAATATTACTGATCATATAGTATTACCACTTATTATTTTTTATTTTTTCAATATATGAATAAAGATTCTATGTTTGATATGTCTAAGAATAATTCTAGTTATATAGAATTTAGTAGAAGATGACATAGATCAATTATGAATGAGTTTTTAATGTTTTCAAGTTTAAAATGTAATAGAACAAAAGTATTATGATGTAGATCATTATGTTATGAAATTAATAACCATATATTGAAAAGAAAAATTTATATTTGAGAATTTTGGGTCATTATGTGGTGTCTTGGGTTATACTGTGACAGTACATTGACATATACACATCCAAGAACACTATCATAACAAATAGTTCATTTGAATGGATTAGTACTCAAACATGGCCATGATACATGGGCATTACCCAAAGTATATATGTGTGAAAAATTTACATAGGTAAATCTGGGTGGACACAGGATGGTCATGAGGGTATGATACATGATGTGTACCACTTATAAATGTTTTTAGAATGAAATGGCTTTCCAAACCATGTATAAGGGAGAATAATCCTAACTTATGATGTGAGGTCACATGTTGTGTGATCCCATGTACATGCTATATACATCCCCCATTCACTTATAAATTCACTATCTCCTTCTTCGGGGCTCTGATTTTGGCCCACCAGTAGCATATTCAGGGTTGTTATCTATATAGTACATGACAAAAACATTTGTTGTCGCATATGAAATATGATGTGAGGTGTTCCATGAGTGATAGTACATAATGAAATGAAATACCTATGAAAGTGATCAAGTTGGATTACTAGAGAGATTTTGGGTATAATACTCTCCATTTAAAATAGGGTGAGCGTACCCCATTCTATTTACATGGGTAGATTCGGTACTCCCCTATACTACCTCAGGGCTTGGGTCTATTATCTATAGAGTTGTACTCTCTTAACTTCGAGCTCTAGTACAAAGTGGGTCCTCCATGGGAGTGAGTGTTCCCTTGGTTTTAGAGTGAGGTTGGAAAGAGTGGACCCATCCACATAGAATATTTTGAGTTTATTCCTGATGTTGGGAGTTGGATATATATTGTTGGTGCTGAATTAAGATTCATTTTACATTGATATCTTGTAGATATGGAGATTCTTATTCTCTTACCTTTGACTTCCATTATGATCATAAGTGTGTGGTTAAATTTCACTATTGTTATAGGATTATATGAATACAATTTCATCTTTTGGTTACTCCATTTTTTGTTTTTAAGTTTTCTTACTGGGTATGTATATACTCACCCCTGCAATACATTTCCACACATTTTCCATATATTATATAGAAGATAGAAATATCAATGGATCCATTTGTATAGCATAGTAGTACATGTGTGAATTTACCCCATTCTATGTTTAGACATGGAGATCTAGAGTTTTTCTATCATCCTTTTTTTATTTTTCAAGTTAAAATTAGGTTGAGGGATCATTTCTGGTTTGGAATATATCTTGTTAATTTTTTTCATGGATTTAAATTTTTATAATTTGATTTATTCCATTGAGATTATTTGAAGAACTGGTCTAATATAATTTTTACAGTCATTAATTATCCCTGTGATCTTTTTTGCGAAGATGATTGTCTGTGTGTTTAGAGGTACATTATTCTAAGTTCTCCATTTTATGTTTGATTTATTTCAGTTCTTTTTTCATCAAATTTTCCAATTGTTGGTGGTATTTGTGTTTTAAAACCTACCTTGTGGCCATCCAGGAAATCCTCGGTGGTTTGGGTTGTTATAGAGTGGAATCATAGTTGTTTATTCTTTTGGTTAGTGGTTGGAGTTAGGCCCATGATGAGGATTGGATAAAGAATTTGGGGAAAAGTGTCAAAGTGTATTGGATGCGTATTTTAGGCTAGTGAACTTAGTATTTGTTAATGTGGGGACACATAAAATCAATAATACTCTATGTTCCTTCTTTTTATCATTCCATACCAATGCATCAGTTTCAAGGATAAAATGACACACGCATTATATAGGTTTAAGTACTTTGACTTTATATCTTGAGTCAACTCTCCAAATATATATATATATCATAATCTAATTGTTCTATGTCTTAATCAAATTCCTGATTCCCCTATAAATAAGGCTAACATGGAATCCAATACAAGAGAGTGATGATGATCAGTTTATTGAAAAGTGATTAGTTCATGGTCTATCTCATGTGGTATTTCCTCCCATTTGTATAGGATTAGTGCCACCTTATAATGATTAGTGGATTGTCTCAATACGGAAGGAATATGATTTTCATAGGAATAGTTCATTATGCGGGTTCCAATATTATATAACTCTAATGTTTCATGGTGAGATAGACCTTATGATAGCAAATGATTGTCTTGAGTCATTGATCTGAGTATTTAGAATTTTTTCAGACCCTAACTGATAGGATGGTTGTGATTTCATCCTCCCATATTCATTGAGAAATTGGGTGCCGGTTGAGTCTAATGATAAAGACACATGATGGGATTACACAAAATGGTCATAATTCTAAAACCTATTTACATATATGTATTTACATTCATTCATGTGATCTATGTATATTTAAGAGATCATTGTGCTCCATTAGGGTGATATGATGGTTTTTATATACACCTCAAATTTCATTGAACATAAGAGTTACTCCAAATATATGGTATGAGATGGATTCATTAAGGACTATATTTTTGAACATGGTCTTCATAGAGACATTCATTCCATCATAGTTATATTTTCAATTCCTACTAATGCCTGAGGTTTATAGTAGGATTTGGTGAAGAGAAATTTTTAAAAGAGGGTTTCCACATTATTGGAGATGACATAGGATATCAAGAAGTTGATTCATCTTCAAAAAATACTAGAAATACGATATCAAGAACTCAATGTTGGATGAATAATCACGCATAGGATCGAAAAATTTGTTTTTAGCATTGGGATTGAATAGAGGGTCCAGTAAGCTAGGAGAGAGTCAATTCCATTCATGCAATGAGTGATTAAACATCGATAATGATTTTTTGACCATACATTCCAATGATTGTAAGAAGATAATGGATATATCACCATGGTAGAAATAGTTCCTTGACCAGAGATCCCCTAGGCATGGTCAGGGCAACACCGTTAGAAGAAATCATTCAAGAGGAGTTGCTAGAGCTCTATAGGGAGGAGATATATGTGTAGGGTGATTCTATGATTTACATCCAAGACCGCCAATTTTTGTTCCATTATAGGTTTATGGAGATTTAAATAATTTCCATGGTCAACATGAAGTTATAAGGTGATTTAACTAGGCAACTAACAAGTTGATTCAAGGTACAATCTATGACTGTTATACAATTTATCTAGTGTGTGTACACATATAAACAATAAATTAATTGGTCTATTTAAATATTATGTAATATATAGAGCTCCCTATTGAGTAATTATTATGGTATCTCTTTCTTTAGATTCATAATGAGAGATGGTATTTTTTATAGCTTATCTACTGATAGTGTGAGAGGGAATATGGTGGAGAGAGTATATCATTGGACCTCTTAGTCATCATGATGAAATATTGTGACACAAATTTTGTTATGGACTTGTTTTCCCTGGTTTATTCCCAGATTTACTTTCATTACAAATGTGTTAGATTACTTGAGACATATTAGAAATGATTTTACTTTTTGGGTGATAGATATCTTATGTATTACTGAAAGGGTTTTATGAGATGGAATCTACAACCCAAAATCTATTAGTTTGAATTATTTTTTGTTGGTTCATTAAGAACATCAGTCATATGGATTCCATCATTATTAGAAAAATATATAGACATAATCCATGAATATATTGTAGGACTACCTATGCGATATGAGATGTAATTATATATCGTCTTAAAACCCATCACTATATTGATAGCTATTTGGCAGATCATATGACATATTTCTACCTTAAAAAGTTGGGGATGTAGATAGAGGATCATCAAGATATGGATTTCTTCAAAACAAGTGTGTCCTTCAGGGTCTGTTCATTTTTTTGTGAAATAATATGATGGGAGCATAAGGTTTTTTTATTATCATTTCCAATAGTAGGTATAAATAATTAATAAGTACCCATTTTCGGGGATATATGACATCATCAACCTTTTTAGAGGAACGATTTGGTTCTCAATGATAGATCTGAAGTATGGTTACCACCATTTGATAGTTTTATGTGATGATATTTTAAATAAAACGTTACAATGTCTCTATGAAAACGATGAGTTCTTAATGATGCCTTGGGGTGAGAATAATCCCCTCATTATATTGAATGATGTTTTAAACCATCCTCTATCTATATGAGTACTGATATATTATTATATTAATAGAATATATACTTATTTATTCAAATAAAAAAAGGTCTATGCAATGCACTTAAGTATTGTCCAAGATATACACTATGAGAACCCAGTTAATGACATTCTCTTGAAGTACCAATTTTTGATAAAAAAAGATTCATTTTTTGGGGAATTTCATATATGAGAATGGTTTAGTTATAGAACCAAAAAATATTACCACAGTTATTTCATGGGATAAACCCATGATCGGGTCGTAGGTAGGTATTTTTAGTATTTTAGAGGGGAACTACGTGAGGTTACTTATAGACCTATCAATGATTGAATACATTTTTTCACAATGACATTGTAGCAGAAGACATATACCAAGTCCAAATAGTCTCAAAAATGCTTCTAGGATTTTAGGATAGGGATGACAAGTGATCTTATGTTTAGACAATTGGAGGAGGGAATGTAGTATGAAGTTTTTTTATAACTCTAGATGTGGGATTAGTTTCATATTTATTAAGATAGAGGGAGTGATCATACATGGATCAATATAGTTGATACCCCTTCTTTAGAAATACATGCCTACCAAAAAAGAGTTGTTTTCATTGATGATATGATAGAACTATATTTGAGGAGAGTGCTTTATTTTATATTCAGATCACTATATTCTTAGGTACATATTCACAAAGTGAGATCGTAACATGACATAGAGGTGTTGGAAAAATTTTATTCATGATAATGAATTTTAGAGAGTATATAGTCTTGGGAAGGGAAACATGGTTACAAATTCTTTAAATAAAATATAACAAACATGCCTAGTATAAAAGGTGTTTTAGTAGTTGGCATCATTGTAACTAACCCTAGCAGAGGGGAGAGTTATATTTTCTATATATTAATATGTGGATAATCCTATAATTCTTTATCATTTTAGAGATTATCAATTTCGATACATTGAAAATGATGTTATACCAAAACATATTTCCTAAAAAGATTAACCAGATTTATTTTTCTAAAGTAGGGTAGCACATTATCATTTTTTATGGATGAACAGTGCTTCTAGTCACGTTAAATGAGGTGGTTAAGATGTAGTATTATGATTCCATTTTTATTTTACATACTGATGTGTAAAATATGTATAAATACCTTTATTGGTAATTTTAATGGGACGTAGTGAGGATGAGTTTTGCAGAGTTTTCCTATCAGCGATTGAAATTTCAGCAGGAAAAGGATGAGCATATGGTTTTAGAATATAATAAAAATCACATGAGATAGTATAGATATAATTAAATGAAAAATTTATATAGACATTTTTATGGGGATACCATGTATAATTATAGGCTATGATGATTTCTTGGTGGTTGTTGACCAAATCACAAAGTCTTAACACTTTATAAAAATTCAAGAGTATAGTTTGGCTATGAGTTTGGTGAATTTATTAGTGTTAGAGATCATCCAACTTGATGAGGTAACCTAGAAAATTATTTATTACCATAAAGTTTTGTCCATTTAAAAGTTTCTCAGAGGATTATAGGAGGCCTTCAAGTCCCAGTTATCGGTGAACATGGAATTTCACCCATAAAAAAGAAGTATGTACTTAGTGTACTATCCTAGTGTTGGAGGATACCCTTAGAACCTTCATGTTTAACATTAAATAGATATTTGAGGATCACATTCCATTTCTATAGTTTTCTTATATTAATAATTATCACCCCACTACCATTAATAAATCTATGGCACTGCATGTGAGACCCTTTAGCCCACCCTTGTAGAAGATTGTGATTTGTGATTCATTTCTTGTGGGACCAGATATAGTACATGTGGAAATAGGGAAGGTTCAGGAGATCAATAAGCGTAATAGGATAGCCCATATAAGAATGAAATATTACAAAGATCAATATCATAGTCTCTTAGTGTTCGATAAGGGTGACCATCTTTTCTTGAGATTATCCCCCCAATATGGATTGCAACGATTTTTACAAGGAATAAATATTCCCCAATGTTAATTAGGATAATTTTATAATGACCCAATACTATTACATATATTTTTCTATGATTTTTAACATGAATGTGATTAATTATTTGAATAATATTGTGAGGCCTATTTTATTTGGAAGACTAAACACATAATAAGATAATGTGAGGCTAAAATAAGACATATTAATTTTATTCTCCATAAAAATATCTCATTTACTTAAATGTTATGGTATATAATAGGGAATACATATGAAAAATGGGTGAGATAAGTAGCTCATTAACTAAAAAACCTGATATAGAATCATAACATGTAACTCAAAGGTAGAACATGATATCCTGGAAAAAGCACCAAGAGTATTCACATGGTTGAATATCATAAATAACATGGTAGTATAAGATCATTACATCATAATTTTTTTTGAAGAAACATATATTATGACATAAACTTGATTAATGTTTATTTCTGTAGACAATATCACATTGTGTCTACTGAATAAGTTTTTCTCCCGATTCTCATACAAGACACCACAGGAGACTAAATCATTACTAAACATATTATAGCACTATCTGGATACACACATCAAAGATATTAATGGTCTATGTGTTACAAATAATGAAAATGAATTATAATGCATCATATAATAACTACCCATGAAATTAAAATTGTTTTCACAATCTTACATCATATCATTATGAAAGGAAATTTAATAATGAAGGAATATGTGAAATGGACATAATGTATGCATTAACGCATCAATGTAATGGAGTATATAATATCTATATATGTTAGAATATATATATATATATATTTTATAATCAATCTGTAATATCAATGGTTGTTTTCATTGATGAAAATTTCTTTAAAATACTACATGTAACATATCTTGATGAAAACCACCTTCTCACATTGAAATCACTTCTTAACAATATAATAATTTATAAAATTATTATAGAAAAAATTATTCTAAAAAAACCATATATTATTATAAAGCATTACTTAAATAATTTAGTGTTCTTAATAACTGGTAATTTCATACATATCATATATGTTTAAAAATATTCCATTCACACTGTTGTAAATGGTTAAAAAGAACATAGTTTGAAAAACCATAAGAACATTTGTTTAAAAAATTTATAAAAAGTTAAAATGGGTAAATATAATATAATAAATCATTTTTAATGATAAAAATGTTATTTGAAATATTTTTATAAAACATAGATATGGAAGAAAAGGGATTTTCAACTCGAGAGAGAAATGAGTTATTCTTTTCTTAAAAATAATTTCTCAATCATTTCAAATAATAAAGGGTGGAAAATGATACTATTAGTTAAGACTTTCATGAATAACCATAGTATAATAAAATTAGATGATTTTATTAGGAAGTTATCAAATAATTTCCTATAATGTAAATTATTGTATAAATAATCCCAATTAATGTGTGATTAAAACATAAACCCGTACTACTTTGGTAACATTTAATCATAACTCCCATGAATGAAGTAAATGAATTATATCAGAAAATATCATGAATTTTTCATTAATAATGATATAATATATAGTTTATATATATATATAATATAAAATAAATTATGTTCATAAAAAATGTGTCTCGAAGAAGTAAGTTTCGAGACAAAACCCTCAACTACAGACCATACATCATTATGTATATCTTGTATATATTGTATAAAAAAAATATATAATTTATATTTTTAATTAAAATATTCCTTGTTTAATGAAATATATATAAAATATATATATTATTTATTTTAATTAAATATTTACTTGTATATTCATTTAAGTACATGTTTGGTGTTTTTGAGAATACTTACTTTATATTTTAAAAAAAAGTCTTCGGTGTGTTCACCATGGTAAAATGGGATATTTTTTATAATATATAGAATAATAAAAAGAAAATGATTTGTATGTATATATACCAATTATTATTTTAAAACCAACAAAAAATATTTTTAGGAAAAAATATTTACGTGACAATCATGAGAATGGTAGGCCGCATATATGCACAAGTAACATTTCAATTTCACAATGACCTTGATTGAAATAAGGTAACTTTTTTAACATTATAAAATTATAATTATATTATAAATGTAATACTTTTTTAAATACAGATATTTATTAAATCTATGTGATGTGTAAATTAAAAATGTATCCCATCACTTCGCGAGGCGGCAATCTGCCATGCAGATGAATGATGTCATCATTTTTCAATGGATGGTATGGTATGAAGTTATATTATATTATTATTTAGAATATTGATAAATATGTAACTAATGTCATCTATAAACATTAAATCCATCATCATGAACATCAATGTGGGAGATGGGATATAATTTCATTGGTTCACGATGTGGTTGTTTGAAATACACAGGAATAATGGTTTCTTTTCCCATTTGATGAAATAGGAGATGTATGAATATTTTGGAGACATAATAATAATATATCATTATATACTATATATTGTATTTAATATATTTTAATTGTTAATAATTAATTTAAGGAATAAATAGAAGAATTAAAATAGAATCTTGGTGAAGATGATTATATTCTCATACAAGATCCTTCATTAGATATCCTATTAGGGACCATAAATTTGTTTTTTTGAAATAAAAGAACATAAAAATGTTTAAATGAATGTTTGAGATATATTTTGGTAGTTTTTGTTGAGAAAAATGGATTTGGATACGTGTATTAGAGATGAGAGGGGTGGGGATTTATGAGGGAGGGGGAGTTGCATTTTAATAAGTACCCAAAACTATTCAATAACAGAAAGTCTCTCTCAAGAAATATGACATAGAAATTGAAAATAAAATACTTTACTATGTAAAAGTCTGAAAAAACCTTAATAACTAAAAATTAATATGTTTTAATCCTGTTAACCAAGATACCTATAAGTTTACTCACATGTACGATTTACGTTTCCTTTACCGCAGTAACTAGTTCAACATTATTTTGACATATAATTATGACAAAAAATTAAGATTAACTTATTATATAATATCAATAATTATTATTAAAAGTATTAAATTAATTTTATCATATTAAATTCAATTAAGTGGCCTAATTTAATAAAAAAATAAACCATATTGGCATGATGAAATGTTGTTTTCCCAAATATTGATTTTAATGGAAAAATTGATTTTACAATATCTCTATGACTAGTATAATTCATCATATTAATAAAAATTAATATATATAGATTTATAGTAGATATATATAATTTAAATAAATTCTTATCAGGGGTAATTTTAATTAAATAAAATAGAGACACATTATTCACTATAAAATTGTTTTAAAAAAATTCATTTTTATGTCAAAGAAAATTAAACCAAATTCTTTCATAAAGATGATTTAAATATAATTAATCTCATAAAATCCCACTAAATAATACTAATGTTACATTAAATAAAATTAATATAATAACTAATATTAAAAATTACATAATTTATTGAAATTTAATATCAGTTTTAGTAAAATTGCTTTTCCCTATTCACAGAAGAATCGGTATTTTTCCGAAAAATCGAAAAAACATCAACCTATATTAATTTCTATTTGAAAAAATAAGAAATGAAGTTCATTTAATAAAATATATTTTAATAATTTAATGAAAATTATTATAATATATTCTCATTAAAATAAATAAAAAGACATTTTTGAAGAAAACATATTTTTTATTAATAAAATCACATTACTAAAAATTGAGTTATTATTTACTAAGAATATATAAAAAATTTAAAATTGGATATTAAATTTATATATATTTTATATCTAAATTAATTATATTCAAACCCATAATTTTAATGTTTAGGTTATAATGATTAAATTTTAAAAATAATAATTTAATAGTGTATATTGGATTGTTTAATCTCATTGTTTCATGTTATATAGGCTAGTAGAGATAATGTTAATTTAAAATATTGGGGTGTTAAATTATTATACCATATTATAAATTCCATCCCTATAATTTGAGCATAATCTTAGTAATAAAGGGTTGGACATTCAATAATTCATTTGTGAAAAGACAACATCCTAAATACAGTTAATAAAACTTCCTTAAAAACGTTGTAAGGGGAAATATAAAGGTTATCCAACATAAAATAGAATGAGGTCTCCAAGTAGGAGAGCATTTTTGGGAAGTGAGAATATATACATAGGAGAAAAGTTTAAATAATTTTTGGAATATAAATATATCATTGGTCACAAGAAATTGAATCATCAAGATAAAGTTAACTAACACAAAAACATAAATAAATGATGAGTTAAATTACCATTGATTCATCAGATATAAAAGTAATATGATTTTTTTTTGTTTTAAGATCCTTGAAGTAGATTTGAGGTATTATTTTACTATTAAGATATAGAACACCATAGGATATCAATTCTTCACACACACACACAGAGATATATATATTATAAACACAATTATATCATTTGGTTGTAGTAGGATCAATTTATTTTTGACCTCTTACCCCAAGGAATGAATAACCAGTATAATTATTTTATTCTATAAAAAAAAATTCACGTTTAAAAGATAATATAATCCATAATGGAGGTACCATATTTTTTTGAAATACCTATTAAAAAAAATTGGTTAACAAAAAGTAAGATAATAATCACAATGAATATGAATATATTAATCTCCCAAATTAAATAATAAGATCAAAGGTTAAACATAGATCATTCGTTAATCAAATAACCTTATGTCCCTACTAACTTTAATAAACTCAACATGAAGGATGGTTTTAGCCTCAATGGTTTTATAATACCCTTCAAATTAAATCTAAAAATAATAATAAAATTATTCCAAAATAATTATTTATCATAAATCAAATGGTTATATACATATCTTAATCCAATAATATGTTTCCAAAAATATCATTAATCACCTCAAAATCCTAAAAATTAAAAATAATTTTTCCTATAATATGTTTCCAAAATTCATCTCAATATTTATCCACTAAATAATTTAATTAAAAATAATTCCTTAATAACTAGTAAATTGTGTAGACCAGTGGTTGGAACTTCTCCTCAGTCACTGCTAAATTGTAGTTTAAATCCCAACAATATTTTCATATGTGACGAGTTGTCGTCCAGCTAACTTATTTTCAATTTTTTAAACTATGAATAAAGTTAAAATCGTATTCATAATTATCCTCAATCATTTAATGTCCTCTATAATATAATGAACTTATTCAAAAAAAATTTGTTTATAAAATCACATTTTCTAACTTCTATGGATTCCATTCTAATTTTTTTTATAAAAAATCAACTAATTTTTATTGACTACAATTACCCCAATATCATGTACCTTTCAAAGATTATATATTATATAATCAAATAATTTTCTATAAAATATAAAATTATTATTAAATCACTTTTTGAGTTCATTAGTTCCATTGAATATATTATTTTAAATACATAAGGAAAATATACCAAAATTTTTTCCATAGTAGTTTCATGATTCTCAGTACACAAATAATATAAAAAAACAAATCAATCATTTTATTCTAAAATCCTAAAACTAACTCTTGAACCATTCAACATAAATGATTTTAATGACATTGTGAATTAGTAATTAATCATTGAATAGGATATATAATCTTATAATCACCATATTATCGACACTATGACATTGAACTATTAGTGTTACCTTAGGCCGTACTTCGTTATCCAATATATTTTCAATTGGAATCACTATTTTTTATTCATAATTAATAAACTTTTTCCTCTCATTTTTACCCCATAAATCATCATCTATACCGATTTAATAATTATTTATGGTTCCTATTCACCCAGTTTTAATATGTAAGAAATTGAATCCTATTATTTTTATGTACTTTGAAACTAAAAAATCCACAATAAATAAACCTTATCCTATTTTATGTGTAGAAAATTAAACAATGTTCCAATTGTTAATAATATTTCATGGTATCTCATTTTAATGTTCACAAGATGTAAACATCATAGCCACTTTGGATTGTAATATCATTAGTAAAACATTAAATTTATCGTCACATTGGTTTTTGATATGATTTATCTTATTTATAATCCTTAACTAAGAAGAAGAAAACAAACAATATTAGAATGTATTGATAATTAAAAAAGAAAAACTATAAATATTTATGGAATAACAGAAAAATGATAAGTATATCCTGAATTATGAGTCTCATGTTTTAAATATAAGTAATACAATTAATTCTATTATGTTTTATAACCAAACAATTTGTTCAAGTCCTTCATAATAGTTTATGAAAAATTCATGAATTTCCAAAATATAAACTCCGAGTGTGTCAAAATAGGTGCAAATATTTTTTGGTCAAATAACATGTCACAATTTAGTCAAATATCAATGTACCATTTTTAGATTTATTACCCCTAGGTACAAATGTGACAAAGATACATCAACTTTTAGAATCCCTATAGGGATGTAAATTATTGGAAGCCACTCATTCTAAACATCACCAAAATTCAAGAATAATTTCTTTTACGTATATTTTCTATTATACTTATCCATAGGGTTCTCACTATATTATACTATTATTAATACCCAAAAATTACTATTACTTACTCTAATATCATCTATAGTGACCCAATACTATTACGTATATTATTCCACAATTTGTTTACACAAAAATTTAATAATTATAACCCAAATATCAAGTTTCATAATGCCTTTACAACACTAGGTTCATAATACATAAAAGGTTTGGTGAAACAAAACATAATTATTTTAATCTCTATACTATGCTCTTGGAACCTAAGACTGCTTAGGATAACCAAGGGAATCGATTCAAATAATAAGTGATTAAAAAAATTCCAATAAGGTAATAAACAAGATAAATAATCATAATGTGGGTGTCAAAGGTATAACATTATATCATGAAAAATGAATCAAGAATGATAACATAGTATAATAACATAAATAAAATTCATAACAATATCTTGTAATCATAGGGATTTTGGATGAAACATATAACATGACATAAACATGTGTTAAGTATAACTTCTAAGATAATATTTCATGGCTGATAAAGTCCCGTAATAGATGATGTTTAGTCTCTAATCATATACACGATGCCTCAGTAGACTAATTATTTTACGAATATATTGGAGAACTATCTGGAAACACCCATCATAACATGTTCTTGATTTCTTGTACTATTTAATGGAAATTAATCAAAAGTTATAATATAATAATTACCCATGAAAAAAGGGTGGCATAATCATGCATCATATAATAATCAATGATACATTCATATAGATGGAATATGAGAAATAAATAGATGGAATATATTAACCCATCAATGTAAGGGAGTATAATAAATGTATATATGTCAATGAAATATAAAAATAATTTATTACCAATCCATAACCTAAATGGTTGTAACAATTGATGAAAATTTCATTAAAACATTAAATTGAATATTTCTTAGGAAAATAAAATTTTATCTTGTAAACAACATAATGAAAATATAAAAATTACCAAAATAATTTTGAAGTAATTTTATTTAAAAAATTCACCATGTAATATTATTAAGCAAGCTAAAATGTAATGTGTTTTCATCCAAGATTGTAATTCTGTATATGTCGTGCAAGATAAAAACATTCCTTTTACCCTATTGTAAAATGGTTAAAAATTACACATTTAGAAAAAGATAAGAATATTATCTTCAAAAAAAAATTATTAAAATTAAATGAATCATAAAACATTAGTTGATAAATCAATTTTAAAATTTTTAAATTATTCTTGAAAATATTATTAGAAAACATTGATTGGGATGAAAATGTATTTTCAACTAAATAGGGAAATGATATCATCTTTTTCATAAAAATATTTTCACAATAATTTGAAGTAACAAATAGGTTAAAATAGTGAAATTACATGAAAAATTCATGAATAAAAATTGGATAATACAATAAAAGTATTATTATAAAATGATCAAATAATATCCTACAATGAACATTCAAGCATAAAAAATTCCCTTAAAATGAGATTGAAATATAAACCATTAATATTTGGTATATTTTAAATAATAAATCCAATGAATTAATTAAATTAATTTATTACATAATATTTAATTAATAATTACGTATTGATTATATATTATGGATATTATCATTATACACACAATTTAAAATGAACATAGTTCATTAAGTTACACATGTCTCAATGATACAAGAATTGATACGAAACCATTACCAAAATTATAGACTTTTAATATATGCATTTTTCTCTTATATGATAGAATTATATCAATTATATTTATCCTTATGAAACAATTAAATTTTGTATCCCATATACTTATAAAATTCACCTCATTTATTTCAATGACATATTTAATTATTAATATATTTTTTCCACATCAGTTGTTTTTTGAGGATGCTTAGTTCATAATTTCAAAACAACATAGATGAGTTGACCATTTTCAATGGATTAATTCATCAATAATATAAAAAATAATAATAATTACATTAATATAATTTTTATTAATATATTATACTTTTAAAAATAATGATGATGTACGTTTATGAAAAAAGGGGTATGTTAGAATCGTGGAGATGGTAGGTCATACATGCATACGAGTAAAATTTTCATTTTTCAACGAACATGATTGAAAGGTGTTAAGTGTTATTTTATCATTAAAAAATAATAATTCTATTAAAAAAATATCATTTTATTTATTCAAATACAAATTTATATACTATCAATGTAATTTATAAATAAAAATGCATCAAATCACTATGTGAGGTGGTAGTCCCCCATACACATGAATTACATAATAATTTCACCAAGGATAGAATGGTAAAATAATATATTATATGTTAATTTTTATAATTTTTTAATATTTAATTAATATAATATAAAAAATTCAATCCAGCATCTTGAGCAATCGTCATAGGAGACAATATAAAACTAATTACATCAGTTCCCAAAGCGACAGTCTTCCGAAGAAATGAATTATGGTTTCATTCCCCATTTATTGATATAAGAGAAGGATAAATATCATAAACTAAAAATAATATCATCTATGTGTATATGATATACTGTTTTTTTATATTTTTATCATTATTCTATAATTAAAGGTGGAAAAGAAGATGTAAAATGAAGGAGCTCAGTGAAGGTGATTACATTTGTTTGGAAGAACCTCATTTGGATCTCATATTAATTACAATAATGATATTAAATTGTGAATAATATAAGATAAATAATGTGTTTAAATATTTTTAGGAGATTTTATGTTTCTTATGGTCAAGCCAAAGGTATTTGGTTATGTGGAAATGAGAGGTTATGGTGGGATTTTATAAGGGAGGAGGAGTGTCCTTTTTTTAAATACCTGAAATTATTCATTAATGAAAAGTCACCCTCAATAAATCATATTAAAAAATATAAAAAAATAAAAAAATTTATGATATATAATGATTAAAAATCTTATTTTTATAAAAAAACACATTTTAAAATGTTAAACCCTTTACCTCTAACGCTACTCTCTTTAACCATTTTTTACCACAGTAATAATTTTTTTTAATATTTTTCTATTCTCTAGACCCAATGATTAGGTTGAACATGTTATATGTTTTAATTTAGTTCACTTTAAAAAATTTAGTGCATTTTATGAAATTTAAATTATACAATTGGTATAATTTAATTTAAAATAAAACCTATAAGCGTGATAAAAAACTTGTTTTTCTAAAAAAATGCATTTTTAAGGGAAATATAATTTTACATTTACTATGAATACTAATCATCATCATATGAACATAATTTAATATATACATATATGTAATTTTTAAATATAATTCAAATCATTCCTCATTTGGTTTTATTTTAATTAACCAATATGTAGAAATATTATTCCACTTAAAAGAATTTTCAGAAAAATACATTTTAATCCTGAAAATTATCATTTATAAAAATATAGCATAATGATGATTTAAATGTTATTAATTTAATTAAATATAATTTATAATAATTATTTTACATGAAATTATATTAAATGAATAATATAACTTGAAAATATTGAATTTATTTAAAATGAACAAGGATTTTAAATAAATCATAATTTTTCACTTTTCACTGAAAGACCAATATTTTATGAAAAATAAAAAATTCCAACCTAAGTTAATTTTGATTTTATGAGTTACTAAAATAATTTTTTTTATCAAATAAATTTTTTAAAACATATAGGAAATTAATTATAAAATTCCCTAAAAAAATATATAGAAATTGTTTTTGAAGAAAACCTTTTTTTGAATAAAATGAATTTTTTTTAAAATTTGTCTGATATTTAATAATAATTTATCTTCAAATTTATATTCGGATAAAACTTTATATATTATTTATACATTTTATAATTGTATTTATACCTTCATGTTTAACATCTAGGTTATTATAGTCATATTTGATTAATAATAATTTAGCATTGTATTCTGATTTATTCAATGTTAATGTTTTGTGTTATATATGATGTTGAACATAATTTCCTTTTAAAATAATAGGAAGTAGCATTCTTTTCCTTTAGATAAATTTTTCGCTAATAATTTCATTATCATCTAATTAATAATGTTTTTTCATTCCAAAATTGATCTGTGGAAAACAACATCATAAAAAGGGTTACGAAAATTTTTAATTGTGGAAAAGGAAAATATGAAGGTTATCTGGAATTACACAAAACTAGGATCCCATGTAGGATAATTATTTTGTGATGTTAAAATATATTCATGGAATAAAATTTTAAATAATTTTGTGATTGATATATATCGTTGATCACAGGAATGGGCCATAGGAAAAATTTTAATGGGCTTCATGACCACTTGGATTTCGGGAGAAAATATATTATGTAACGAAGAGTCTTGTTAGGTAGTTTATCCCTTGGGGGAGGCTGTGACTATTCTGTTAGTTTTGTGTGTGTGTAGTGTGTGTGTTTGATGTAATTTTACCCCAATCACCTAATATATATATATATATTATAGGATATATTTGTATTTCATAAGAAGAATTTCTTCCTTTGGATGTGATTCAATCAATTTCATCTTCACATTTTCCTCCATCTATTTAATATCCTATATAATTTTTTATGCGTGAATCACTATAATTATCTTTTAATATATCATATGATCCATAAAAGTTTAATTATCTATTGTTACAATATTTATTAAACACAAAATTGGGTTTCACAAAGTACTATAGTACCCAAAATAAATATGAATATATCAATTTATAAAATTCACCAATAAAACCCTTGTTTTGTCCTAGATAATTCCTAAAATAATTAACATTTTTTCCCAGATAACCTCAATAACAACAACATGAATTATTTTTAAACCATAAAGGTAATATTACACCCTTAAACTTACATCTAAGAAAATATTATCATTATTAAAAAACAATAAATTATGTAAACATTAAGGTTATATACATATAAAAAGAAAATATAATGTCTTCCAAAATGTATCTAATCACCTCAAAGTCATAAAATATTAAAAAAATAGCTTATAATTTCTTTCCCAAAATCAACTAAATATTTATCCAAAATATAATTTAAGTAAAAAAAATGTCATACTAGCTGGTACTATAACGCCCAGGCCTTAAACCTTACTTAATATTGAATTAAATGAATAATTAACATTAAGGATCCTTTCAGGTTTAGAGTTTTAGAGAACTAGGACATAACTATTACATCTCAAAGGATTACAAAGTAGACACTTTTACTAAGTTTCCATAAAATAGAAACTCTTAAAAATAACCATGTCTAGTTCCATGTTTTAGATAGTATGACTTTTACTTGATCCCATCCTTAACCCTATTCCACTTTATGTCCTGTGAAAAACATTTCAAAAACAAGTGGTGAGCACAAAAAGCTCAGTAAGGGAACCACAAAGAATGAAAACTGTTATTTTTTCATAACAACAAGTAAAACATGTATTCTTTATCAAATTAATTATTTTCACCTTTGTGAAGTAGTAAAAACTCTTCACTAAATAAAAGATCAATACTTACCCTTTTTTAACCAAAAGATTACTATAAAACCCATATAAAGAACACATAACATATAAAGGTAACGTGGTAAATAAACATACTTAAATGGAATAACCATACGGTCGACATCCACACATACTTAATGGAATAGCCATACAGATGACTTCCATACCCAATGCATTTGAGGTTATAACGTAACCACCCATCCTGGTATTCACGGCACCACCCATTATATGGTTTATCACGTAACCACCCATCAAATTTCCAAGTACCATTATGAAATCATAAAAAATAAAACAAATATAATGGAAAGAAAACATTTCCACAATTTGATCACAATATATCACATAAATATATTGACATAAAAAATAAATTATAAAAACCATTTTCAAGACCAAAATACGAAAAAGATTATATGGTATATATTTCATTTTAAAAACATTACGGCTTGTTGAGAAAGCCAAAGACCAAATAATACTCGCGGCAGCAGAAAAGTTCGTTGTCACCGCGTATGTTAAAAGAAACATTCCTTTTTGTCGTTTAGTAAAATGCTTCGTAGAAAAAGATTCCTCTTGTATAAAAGTAAAAGTCAAAAGGGGTTTATACAATGTATAAAAGATAGTTGTGTATAAAACTAAATATGCCTCAATGAAAGAAGATTGAGACGAAGTCCCTTAGCTCAGGTCCGACTTGACTCGATCATTCTTTAACGTCCTGAATAATAAACTTGAGTTAATTTATACTTTCTTAAGAACCTTTTTCAAGTTCATTATTACTTTCATATCACTTATTACCATGTTATAAACATTATGTAATCCTTTAAGTTAATAATGTTTGTTTTGTCGATATTTGGTTCTTAAGTCGAAAGTGGACTTTTTACAATTACATGTTGTTCGTGTGTTCAAAGGTTAATTATATCCAGAATTATATTCATGATTTGGATAGCATATATATCATATATATCGATAATATAAATATATTTATAATATTACACAATCATTTAGAGGTAATAAATAAAATGCACCGTTCATGGAGACGGTAAGCCGTACGTACGCATGAACGCTACTTTCATTTTTATGTCATATTAATGGAATTAAAACTAAATGACAGGTATGTATATTTTAATTCCATAATTATATTCATCATTCATATGTAACATAAATAATATATAATAAATTTAAATCCATCTTTTATACTCACACATATGGCATTAACAAATCAAATCACTTTGAGGGGTCGGTAGTCCGCACTTCCTAAAATGAAGATATTGCGTATACCCATAATGGAAACCATAAAGGTATTCCATAAATGAAAAATAAATAATCTTAAGTAAAACATAAACGTATTATATATCATATATAAATATAGTAACATCTTAATGGCCACCTTTGAAGGTGTTAGAATAATATTGAACAATCATCATTTCGTGAGGTAGAAAATCGCTATAAATAGAAATAGAATGTTCTTTAACCATTATATGTAGTTGTGTGTAAGTGTAGCTAGAATTCTTCTTGTAAAACCATACTAGTATGTTGAAGATACTGGAGTTGTTAAAAAATAAATTAATAAAAAGACTTTAGGGGTTTGGAGAAGCAAAATAAAACAAAAGAACACAAGTGAAGACATTACCTTAAAAACGAGTAACTCTTTTTGATTTGAGCTCAAAGGCTTCCTTGGAAAGCCTTATGCCCAAAGTGAGGCTTCATGGAGTAAGAGATGGATGTGTAGAGGCAAAAAGATCAGAGCTTGGACGATCCAAAGGCTTTGGAGGTGTTGGTAAGGAGGTATAGGTGGGGGCCTTTTATAAGAGGAGACGGGGGGCACTCTTGGAAAGTTAAGAAAAGACACATTATTATAAAATTATTTTCGGATAAAAAGGGTCCCAAAAGTATATATTTAGAGGATAAGGTGATAATAGTTATAAATCCACCCATCCAATAGGTTTTTGACATGTTTAGGTCTTAGATTTTACATTATATTTTCATTTTATTTAAATCGTTAAATAATGAGGTAATCGCTGCATCATTATGGTGTCATAAATAATTTAATTTATTTAATGTCTAAAAATTATAAAAAAACTACCATGATGTTGGAAATATTTTTATCTTTCTAATGAATATTTATAGTCAAAACTATTACTCGTATAACCCCATTTAAAAAATTGTTTTAGTAAAACAACTCATGTTTGTGACATTTTTATTTTAACATTAAATAAAAAGATATTAATGTCATTTTCCTTCCAAAGTGGCTCCAGGGGGTCCCCAAGTTGACCCATGGATTTTCTTGGTCGGCCATGACACATCCAATAATGGTAGGACATGTGTCAAGTTCATTTCATATTATCAAAACATTATTCTTACCTTAAATTACACTAATTTCCTCTAATCGCGATTAAAAACTTGAAAATTACTATTCAACAAAAAATTATTTTAATCACATTGAACCACAGTTTAATTCCTAATGACAACCATGTATGTCGGATTTTTGAAATTCAAAACACAAAGGTGGTAAAATTTCATTTAAATGAAAAATGAGTTTTTTTAAGTTCCACTTAGTGGTTTCACTATTCATCAAAAATTGATGTTTTTCAGAAAAATACCAAAAATTCACCCTAAGCTATATTTGATATTCCGAATTCAAAAATGATGTCTATTTTACAAAAATTCAAAACATATAAGTTACATTAATTAATTTATTAATTAATTCCCACAGTCAGAGCAAACAACGTGTTTTTATAAAACTATAAGTATCAAAATATTGACACTAGTTTAAGTCCAATTTCAAAGTGAAATTAATTTCAATGACCACTATTGGATTACATGGCAAAAATATATTCTAATTTCACTTTAAAACCAATTCAAATGATATTCTAATCATATAAATAAATTATATTAAAAAGAGGTTTGGAATTAGAATACAACATTTTTCAATATTCATTAAAAAATGAACTTTATCAGAAATATACCAAAATTTTACAAAAAGTAAATTTTGATGTCCCGATTCTAAAAAAGAGTTTTATTTGGTCCAATAGAATGTATAAAAGTGGCCAAAACTATATTTAATGATGGGTTTCCATCAAAATGTGATAAGTGAACCTTTAGTGAAAATTACAGTATAAATGCCTAAAATTGAATTCTTTTCGTATTTTAAGCCTTTATCTTTTATTGGATAAATGTAAAAACATTTAAAAACAAATATAATAATATTTTAGTTATTTCTATCCATTCCCACCAATAAAACGGCTATGTGTTAAATACCATTTAAAATAATATTATTTTATTACTAGTGTGCAACGTAAGATTTCAATAAAACTCTTTGTTGCGTATCGGGTACGCTATCGAACATAGTAACCCCTTTAAAGTAAAATTAATATTTAATTCGTAAATATTAATAAATATGAAAATGATTTATTCTTTATTTACTTGGGATGTTACATCCTTCCCCCCTTTTGGGAATTGCGTCCTCGCAATTTTATTCATTTATCAAAATAAGTGGGGGGTATTTATCCCTCATAGAATTTTCAGATTCCCATGTTTCCTCTTAAACCATATGGGTTTTCCACAAAATCTTCACCTGGTGAATTACCATATTTCGCAACACTTTTTCTTTTCGGTCAAGAATCTGGACTGGTTGTTATTCATAAGAGAGATTCTCTTTCAACTGAACTACCTCTGGGATCAAAACATGAGATGGATCTGGCATATACTTTCTCAACATCGAAACATGAAAAAAATTGTGTACCTGAGATAAACTCGGAGGTAGAGCCACTCGGTAAGCAACCGATCCAACTTTCTCCAGAATTTCATATGGTCCAATGAACCTTGGACTTATCTTTCCTTTATTACCAAATCGCATCACACTTTTCCATGGAGAAACCTTGAGATAAACATGATCACCTACCTCGAAAGATAGATCCTTCCTCCGGTTATCCGCATAACTTTTCTGTCTGCTCTGAGCTATTCTCATGTGTTTCTGAATCAACTGAACATTTTCTGCCATCTCTTCTACCAATTCTGGTCCCATCAGCTTCCTTTCACTTACTTCATCCTAAAAAGCCGGAGTTCGTCACCACTTCCCATATAATGCCTCAATTGGTGTCATATGTATACTAGAATGAAAACTGTTATTATATGAAAACTCAAGCAAAGAAATATGTTGGTACCAACTTCCCTGATACTCCATTGAACGAGCTCGTATCATATCCTCCATGTTCTGAATTGTTCGTTCGGACATCCCATCTGATTGAGGATGAAAAGCTGTACTAAAATTTAATTTAGTACCCAACGACTTCTGAAGGCCTTTCCAAAAGTTAGAAGTAAACCTGGGATCACGATCAGATACAATGGAGAGGGGAACTCCATGCAACATGACTATCTCTTTAAGATAAAATCAAGAAAGTTGATCTAGAGAGAATGTATCTCGAATAGGAAGGAAATGAGAAGATTTAGTCAAGAAATGAACAATAACCCAGATTGCATTATTACCTCAAGATGTCCTCGGTAATCCCACAACAAAGTCCATGGATATGTTTTCCCATTTCCACTCTGGCACTGGTAAAGGCTGCAACATCCCTTTTAGTAACTTCCGCTCTGCTTTAACCTACTGACAAGTCAAACACTTCACAGTAAAATCAGAAATATCCCTTTTCATTCCATCCCACTAGAAATACTCTCGCAGATCTCTGTACATCTTAGTACTGCTAGGATGAACCTAAAATGGAGAACTATGACCTTCACATAACAATCCTCTCTTCAATTGTGAATCACAAGGCACACACAATCTCTTCCCAAATCTCAAAACACAATCATTATCAATGTTGAATTCAGGCAACTTACCCTTCTGAACCAGCTCTACCTTTTTTTGCAACTCACTCTCTTGCTTCTGTGCTTGCTTAATTTTGTCTTATAGAGAAGATTTCACTGATACCTGAAACAAAAAAGAAGGCCATCTTGCACCAACAACTTCTATGCCAAAGTTCATCAAATCAAAAACCAAAGGATCTCATTCCAAATGTAGCATGGTTAATGAAGCATTACTTTTTCGACTCAAAGCATCTGCCAATTTATTTTCTTTCCCTGGATGGTAATGAATTTCACAATCACAATCCTTGATTAATTCTAGCCATCTCCTCTATCTCGTGTTTAGTTCTTTCTGAGTGAATATATACTTTAAACATTTGTGATCGGTATATATTTCACACTTTACTCCATACAAATGATGCCTCCAAATTTTTTAGGCAAAAACAACAACAGATAATTCCAAGTCATGTGTAGGGTAATTTACCTCATGAGTTTTCAACTGACGTAAAGCATAAGAAATTACCCGAACATTTTGAATAAAGACACAACCAAGTCCTTTCAATGAAGAATCACTATAGATAACAAACTCACCATTCCTGGAAGGAAGTGCCAAAAGTGGAGCATTCACCAATCTTTTTTTCAACTCCTAAAAACAATCATCACATTCTTTTGTCCAGATAAACTTAACACCCTTCTGAGTTAGCTTAGTCATTGGACTAGATAATCGTGAAAATTTTCAACAAACCTTCGGTAATAACCTGCCAAACCAAGGAAACTACGGATCTCGGCTACAATTTTGGGTCATGGCCATTCTTTAACAACTTTTGTTTTAGCAGGATCAACAATTATGCCATCTTTTGAAACAATGTGACCCAGGAAAGAAATTTGTTGTAAACAAAACTCACACTTGCTAAATTTTCCATACAGTTTCTTTTCTTTTATGTTTTTCATGATAACCCTTAAATGACTTTAATGCTCTTCTTTACTTTTAGAAAACACCAAAATATCATCAATGAAAACAACCACAAACTTATCCAGGGACTCATGGAAAATTCTATTCATAAAGTCCATGAATACAACAGGTTCATTGGTTAACCCAAAAGGCATAACTACAAATTCATAATGGCCATATCTAGTACGGAACGCAGTCTTCGGAACGTCTGCTTCTCTTACTTTCAACTGATGGTACCCTGACCTCAAGTCAATCGTCAAAAAATACTGATCTCCCTAGAGATAATCAAAAAAATCATCGATATGAGGAAAAGGATACTTGTACTTAATAATAATGTTATTCAAGGCTCTATAATAAATGCAAAGTCTCATTGAACCATCTTTATTTTTAACAAACAAGACAGGAGCACCCCATGGTGAAGTGCTAGGTCGAATGAAACCTTTATCTAATAACTCATACAATTGTTTCTTTAACTCTAAAAGTTCAACTTGAGCCATTCGATAAGGGGGTTTTGAAATTTTCTTAGAATCAGGAACTAAGCCAACAATAAATTCAACTTCCCAATCATGAATAATACTAGGAAACTCTTCAGGAAAAACATCAAGAAACTCATTTACCACTGTCACATCATTAATCTGATAAGTTCCCTTATTTTCAACGATATGTGCAAGATAACATTCATTTCCATATTTTACTAGTTTCTTAACTTCCTGATATGTTATCAAAAGAACGGGTTCATTCTTGTACACAAACTGAAAATCTTTTTGAAAAGAAACAATTTTAGCTCTGCAGGGAATATTAGCATTATAAACAAAAATAGAATCTATTCCTAAAATAACATCAAACTCTACTCGAGGAAAAATAATAAGTTTTTCTGGTAGATTCTTTCCCCACACAAAGATAGGAAGGTTCTTATAATTCCTTTTTGTCTCAACGTTCCCTCCGGGTGTTTTTACCATAAGTTCAGGATTTATATCTTGAGATGGAATTTCCAATTTACTAGAAATCTTCTCAGAAATGAAAGAATGTGTAGACCCCGAATCAAACAACACATTGGAATAATATGAACAAACAAACAGTGTACCTGATACTACTTCATTTGATGGCCAAACATCTGCTGAAATAGTTGCAAAGGATTTCACCACCCCTTTCTGCTTGTAGTCTTGCTTCTTTTCCCCAGCTGAGTTCTTCATTAGACACTCATTTGCATAATGACCCATTTCATTACACTTAAAATATCTTACCGCTGTCTTTTCATTGCCTCCTTGATCATCTTCCTTACAGTTACGTGTAATATGACCAGATTTACCACACTGAAATCACATTCCAGACATGGATAAACATTCTCCAGGATGCATTTTTCCACACTTCTCACAGGATGGATATTTGGTTTTCTTACCTCCTTGATTCTTTGATGAATTCTTCCACTTTTCCTGCCAACTAGACCTCTTATTCTGTTGTTTGTCAAAGAACACCTGATCATCGGCAAAATCCATTTCCACCTTCTCCGCACATCGAACAAGTTTTTCATAACTTTTGAACTCACGGGAAGCTAAATCCCTTTGATACATTGGCTTTAACCCTGAGTAAAAAAGGTTGATTTTACTATCAAGATATCGTATGAAGTTTGGAGCATACCTTGCGAGTCGAGTGAAATTTTCTTCATAAGCAGCCACCGAATCATCCTCCTGCCTCAATTCTAGGAATTTTTTTTCAATCCTAAGACGAACCACCTTAGGAAAATATTTCTCAAGAATCATAACTTTGAATTTATCCCAGTGAAGATCATCAATCTCATCACTATCCCTAATATTTTTCACCATCGACCACCATTGATCATCTTCACCTTCAAAACGGTAAAGAGCAAGAATAACCTTTTGATGTTCTGAACACCCCATGACATCAAAAATCTTCTCCAGTGCTTTAGTCCACCCTTCAGATTGCACGGGGTCAGATGATCCTTTGAATGATGGGGGATGTTGCCTCATGAAATGGTCCACCACTAAAATGTTCCTCTGCGGTTGATCAGGCTGATCTTTGCATAGATACCACCACCATTTATAGCCTGAGTCAACTGTGACATCACTGCAAAAAACTGTTCAGTTCCAATTCCAACCTTCTCAGGTGGCTGATTTGGAAGGTTGTCTTCCTCCTGATGTCGTCCCAACATAGCTGCTTGGTTTCCTCTGCGGAAAACCATTCTGAACACAGAAATATCTTAGGTGAAGCAACATGGTAATCTTTAAATGTTATATCATTTCATTCATACCATAAAATAATTTATAATTTAACAATTTTCTAACTCCTAAAGTTGTCTAAACTGACCTTTGATACCAACTATATGGCCCCATACTAAAACCTTACTTAATATTGAATTAAATGAATAATTCAAATTGAGGATCTTTTCAGGTTTAGAGTTTTAGAGAATTAGGACATAACTATTACATCTCAAAATATTACAAAGTAGACACTTCTACTAAGTTTCCATAAAATTAAAACTCTTATAAAGAAACATCTCTGCTTCCATGTTTTAGATAGCATGACTTTTCATTGACCACATCCTTGACACTATTCCTCTTTAAGTCCTGTGAAAAACATTTCAAAAACATGGGGTGAGCATAAAAAGCCCAGTAAGGGAAACACAAAGAATGAAAACTGTTAGTTTTTCAAAACAACAAGTAAACCATATATACTTTATCAAAGTAATAATTTTCACCTTTAGGAAGTACTAAAAACACTTCACTGAATAAAAGATCAATACTTAGCCTTTTGTAACCAAAATATTACCATAAAACCCATTTAAAGAACACATAACATATGAAGGTAACTTGGGACATAAACATACTTAAATGGAATAACCATATGGTCAACTTCCACACATACTTAATAGAATAGCCATACGACCGACTTCCATACCCAATGCATTGGAGGTTATAACATAACCACCCGTCCCTGTATTCATGACACCACCTGTCATATGGATTATCACGTAACCACCCGTCAAATGTCCATGTACCATTATAAAATCATAAGACATAAAACAAATATAATGGATAGAAAAAATTTCCACACTTTGATCACAATATATCACATAAATATATTGACAAAACAAATCAATTATTAAAACCATTTTCAATAGAAAAATACATAAAATAGTATATGGTATTTATTTCATTTTAAAAACATTATGGCTTGTTGAGGAAGCCAAAGACCAGATAATACTCGCGGCGGCGGAAAAGGTCGTTGTCACCGCACACGTTAAAAGAAACATTCCTTTTTGTTGTTTAGTAAAATTCTTCATAGAAAAAGATTCCTTTTTTATAAAAGTAAAAGTCAAAGGGGTTTATACACCATATAAAAGATAGTTGTTTATAAAACGAAATATGCCTCAATGAATGGAGATTGAGATGAAGTCCCTTACCTCGGGTCCGACTTGACTCGATCATTTTTTAACATCATGAATAATAAACATGAGTTAATTTATACTTGATTAAGAACATTTTTCAAGTTCATTATTACTTTTATATCACTTATTACCATTTTATAAACATTATGTAATAATTTAAGTTAATAATTTTTTTGTCGATATTTGGTTCTTAAGTCGAATGTGGACTTCTAACAATTACATGTTGTTCGTGTGGTCAAAGGTTAATTATATCAAGAATGATATTCATGATTTCGATATCATATATATCATATATATCCAGCAAATAAATGTATTTATAATATTACATAATCATTTATAGGTAATAAATGAAATGCACCGTTCATGGAGACGCTAAGCCGTACGTACGCATGAACACTACTTTCATTTCTATGTCATATTAATGGAATTAAAACTAAATGAAAGATATGTATAATTTAATTCCAGAATTATAGTCATCATTCAGATGTAACATAAATCATATATAATTTCTTTAAATCCATCCTTTATATGTCCCACATATGGCATTAACGAATCAAATCACTTTGAGGGGGCGGTAGTCCGCACTTCCTAAAATGAAGATATCGCGTATACCCATAATGGAAACCATAAAGGTATGCCATATATGAAAAATACAAAAGCATAAGTAAAACATAAACATATTATATATCATATATAAATTTAGTGACATCTTAATGGTCACCTTTGAAGGTGTTAGAAGAATATTGAACAATCATCGTTTCGTGAGGCAGAAATTCGCCATCCACAGAAACAGTATTTCATTAACCATTAGATGTAGGTGTGCGTAAGTGTAGCTCTCATTATTCTTATAACAACATCATAATATATTGATGATACTGTATTTGTTAAAAACCAAATGAATAAAAAGAGTTTAGGGGGTTGGAGAAGCAAAATAAAACAAAAGAACACAAGTGAAGACATTACCTTAAATACGGGTATCTCTTTTTGATTTGAGCTCAAAGGCTTCCTTGAGAAGAATTCTGCCCAAAGTGAGTCTTCTAGGAGTAATAGAGGGATTTGGAGAGACAAAAATAGAAGATCTTGGACGAACCAATGGCTTGGGAGGTGTGGGTAAGGAGGTAGAGGTGGGGGCCTTTTATAAGAGGAGAGGAGGGGACTCTTGGAAAGTTAAGAAAAGATACTTTATTATAAAATGATTTTCGGATAAAAAGGGACTGAAAATTATATATTTAGAGGATAAGGTGATAGGAGTTCGAAATCCACCCATCTAATAAGATTTTGACATGTGTAGGTCTTATCTTTTACATTATCTTTTCATTTTATTTAAATCGTTCAATAATGATGTAATCGCTGCATCGTCATAGTGTCAAAAATAATTTAATTTATTTAATGTCTAAAAATTATAAAAAAAATATCATGATTTAGGAAATCTTATTATCTTTTTAATTAATATTTATAGTAACCCCATTTAATAATTTTTTTAGTAAAACAACTCATGTTTGTGACATTTTTATTTTAACAATAAATAAAAAGATATTAATGTCATTTTCCTTCCAAAGTGGCCCCATGGGGTCCCCAAGTTGACCCATGGATTATCTTGGTCGTCCATGACACATCCAATAATGGTAGGACATGTGTCAATTTCATTTAATATTATCAAAACATTATTCTTACCTTAAGTTACACTAATTACCTCTAATCGCGATTAAAAACTTAAAAGTTACTATTCACCAAAGAAATTATTTAAATCCCATTGAACCAAATTTTACTTCTTAGTGACAACCACTTATTTCAGATTTTTGAAATTCAAAACACAAAGGTGGTAAAATTTCATTTAAATGAAAAAGCAGTTTTATTTATGTACCACTAGGTGGTTTCACTATTCATCAAAAATTGAAGTTTTTCAGAAAAATACCAAAAATTCACCCTAAGCTATATTTGATATTCCGAATTCAAAAATGATGTCTATTTTACAAAAATTCAAAACATATAAGTTACATTAATTAATTTATTAATTAATTCCCACAGTCAGAGCAAACAACGTGTTTTTATAAAACAATAAGTATCAAATGTTTGACACTAGTTTAAGTCCAATTTCAAAGTAAAATTAATTCCAACGACCACTATTGGATTAAATGGTAAAAATATATTCTAATTTCACTTTAAAACCAATTCAAACTATAATATAATTATATAAGTAAATTAGATGAAAAAGAGGTTTTGAATTAAAATACCACATTTTCACTATTCATTAAAAAATGAACTTTATCCGAAAAATACCAAAAATTTACAGAAAGTAAATTTTGATGTCCCTATTCTAAAAAAAGAGTTTTATTTGGTCCAATAGAATGTATAAAAGTTACCAAAACTATATTTAATGACGGTTCTCCATCAAAAGGCGATAAGTGAACCTTTAGTGAAAATTAGGGTATAAATGCCTAAAATTGAATTCTTTTAGTATTTTAAGCCTTTATGTTTTATTTGATAAATGTAAAAACATTTAAAAACATTTATAATAATATTTTGGTTATTTATATCCATTACCTCTAATACAACGACTATGTGTTAACTACCATTTAAAATAATATTATTTTATTACTAGTGTGCAATGTAAGATTTTAATGAAACTCTTTGTTGCGTATTGGGAACACTATCGAACATAGAAACCTATTTAAAGTAATATTAATATTTAGTTCGTAAATATTAATAAATATGAAAATGATTTATTCTTTATTTACATGGGATGTTACCGGTACATCACATTGACCATTAGTATGAACTACACACTAGTATCCCTTCAGCCAATGATTTTGAAAAAAAAAACCACAAAAGTAGTGGTAAGGGAAGAGGAACTATACCTTCCTACACCCCTTTAACCAGAGTTCTCCTTTACTACTAAGGGGGTGAGAAAAAATACACTACTCATAGGGTCCATTAATTGAATAAGAATGTGAATAGTTATGGATCCACACATATTTTGTGTTTCCGGTCAAATAAACCCCATACTCTATAGAATTATGGAAAATAACCAGACATAATAGCTAAAAGTAATATACACAAAAAACATCTTAGGGTATTACTCACATTTGTGTTTTTTCATTTATTACATTCGTTAAATTTTAAATATTTGGTAAATAAATTATTTTACATCATATATTTTTTAGGGTAGTCTTTAGGAGCATAAGTCATGCCACTAGATGAATGAATAAATATCATGTTTTGTTGCCCTAATTTATTATTTTTACTAGATAAATTATAAAAATTCATAGATTGTTGATTTATAGAAATATTTTAGAACAAATAAATATTTCTATGAATATGATAATTTTAAAATCATTATTTTTTTATTCCATTTTTATTAATTTTCAATCGATTGCATATCAGTGATTATTTTCCAGTCTCTATGTAATTTTGTGTAATTTTACATTATTTTGGAAAATTATATTTTTAAATTTGGGTTTAGATGGAATTGTTTCCATGAAATTTGTTTTAAAATATATATTTATGTGTTTTATGCTAGATTCAAATCCATATCCATAAACACTAATAAAATTTACTTTTTTGTTTCATGAAGGTAATTGTAGACACTTATGACATATTCCAACCAATATAAACACAAAAAATTGTGAAAAAGTAAATTAGTTTGAGATATATGAGTTATTATTATTTCCTTATTAATATTGTGATAATCATGATATGTATTCAATAAGGTTTAGGAACTTCTCTGGTTAGAGATTTTTTTTAATTATGTTTTAAATTTTACATCAAGACTTGTTATTGCATTACAAAAATGAATTTCCAAATATGTTAATGAATCCTTAAAAGATTATTTAATAATATCAAAATTATATCTTAATATATTGTAACGAATATCTCAAGATGATGTGTGTGTGAAAAAATTCACGTGTCCTCCTTGATAAGCAAAAAATAACGGGTGATACGAGAGGTGTGTTTAATCATTATTAGAATTTGAAATAGAGTAATAAGAATGGGTCATTATCAAATATTTTCTATCATTTTTCCAATCCTATTTTGGAAAAAATATATTAGAAAAATAGAAAAATTAAAAAATTGAGATGAGATTGAATTATTTATTATATTTAATTTTCTGATTCATTAACATAAAAAAATTATATTAGATAATGATTTATTCATTACGTTAATTTTTTTATACCATCACCTTTTAAAAAAATATTAAATGAGTGGAATATAGTTGAATAAAATAATATTGTTTCATATTCACGAGTCATTCCCTAGTTACACAGAAAAGGTTATATTGGTGCCACATTTTTCAATAGAGATTTTATTAGGAATTATACATGATTTTAGAGTAATAAAAATATATGAATGAACGAATTCTATCTTTGATTTTCCCCAGTAACACATATCTAACAGAATCATCTGGAAAAGTCCTTATAATTGATTTTTTATTCTTGTATCACATTATATAGAACTATTAATATCAAAATCATATGATTCCAGATTCATTTTCAATGTATGATCAGATCTCCTTATTTAATTTCACTTGAGTGAGAGTTACATGTACTTTTATTTCACGAATGTTGTAATTCATACATGGATAAATAATTAAAGTTGATTAATAATTAATGTGGTATAGGATAATAGATGTTGAATATTTATTATAAATGATACATGATATATTATATCATGAAAAGATATTTTAATATCATCACATTTTATAATTTTTTCTACCATTGAAATTGATACATAATGATTTACTAGGAGCATTATGTTTATTTGAGAGTGGTTTTAAATTGAAACGATATTACATAAATTATTGATTTTAATTAAATGATTTTATCTTCTGGAATTTATTAATTTAATAAAATTTATAACATATTTTATTGTTTGGAATTGATATTGAGATTAATATAAAAGGAAATAATTTTTTGTTTTTTTCTTACGTAATTATTATCTTCTAAAAATTTTAGGCACAAGATATGAAATGGATTGTAGTTATTTTTTTTGCAATGATATTTACACATAAATATATGAAAAAGGATGATGAATAAGATAAATTATATATTTTTCCATAATATATAAATTCCATTCCATTGATACATATGATATACAAGGAGAGAAGCCTTTACACTGTAAGGAGAATCTCCAACCCTGCGTGACTATCCCCACTGCCATATTACATGAGTGGGATTTTATTTGATATATATATTATGAGTATGAATAATGTTGAAAAATGTAATGTTTATACACAATTAAACATCATAATTACAAAATTATATAGTAATATTTTACAACTACAGGTAAATATTGTCAGTATATAAAGGACTACATTTGAATTTAATGAATTATATATAGGATATAATAATTGAACCATCTGGGTATATCTGAAAAATAATGTCATTTCCTATGATATTTCAGACTAAAACAAATATGATGAGTTTGATATATATCTGATGTAGTATTAGTAAAATGCTCTAAATTAGTGTAAGAGATGATTGCTCACATGCGTACGAGCCAAATCCACTACAAAAATAATGAGAATCACTTCATAAGTGATGATAATATTTAAATAGTATATTTATAACATGTAATATAAATTATTTACACACATGTAATGATTTAATGTAATCATTAGGGAATGATAAATCATTGAATCTATTACTAAAAAAATATTTTTTCATATAATTTTTTATAGTTTTTATTAATCTAAAAATTAGAATTCAAGTAGTCCTAAAATATTAGATAAACATGAAATAATTAATCAAACCATGTTTAGGGATAGATTTATAATGAATAATAGAATGAGTTCAATTTTAATGTTTTCTATATAGTTTAATATTCATAAAATATAAGTAGCACATAGAATATATCACTTCAAGTATATTATTGATGAAAAACATGATGTAACCTAATTAAATGGATTATTCAATCCATTATAGAGGGTTAATTATTTGATTTATAGTAATATATGGTCTTTCAATTTCATTATAAATGTATTTTATATCATTTTCATCTAATGTAATATTTTTTTCGTTTTAAAATCTATTTGATTTCATTGTTACCCTCTAAACTGTTCCGCTAAAATTTTATAGACAATAACCAGTTAAGAATATAATTTATTCAATGAGAGGATACAATATTTTTTAGTTTTTTACATCATTAATTATTTACTTTTATTATTTTTATGGGGTCAAGTGAAGTAACTTTTGATGGGTTTGATAATTATTTCCATACTCTCTAACAAATTTATCCTATGTCTTATGTAATAAAATATTCCCTAACAAATTTATCTTAAAAAATCATTTATAATATGGACTTTTATGATTAGGATATCGAATATAATATGAAAGCAGTAGGTTTTATGGTAATCTAACCTACTATATCGAGGTGTGTTATTCATTAATTAATACTCTATTATGTTGGTATTTGGTGGATTGAATGATATTTTTAGTATACGTAATTACCAAAATATATATAATAGTGTATGGATGAGGATTAATATTAAATATATCAATTAAATTAATAATGATTGATATTTAAAATAAATGATATAATATAATTAGTTTTTTTCTTGGTTTAAATACATTACCTATAATAATTATAATTTTTCCCTTAATAATTTCAGTTTATTTTTTACATTCAAACACCAATTTTTTATTTTACATTGTATTTTAATTATAAAAAAAATTAAAAAAATTTCATGAATAGTATGTAAATGATAAAAATAACTCCTTTAGAGATGCCCCTAGTCACACACTATGTATCACTATAAGAATTATAAATTTTTTTCATAATACAAAACAAGTGTTATACAATAAAATCACAATCAAGATAAAACCATCTTATATAAATAATAAGAAAATTCTTACTTACTACTTATACAGGCCCTAATAATACACCCTAAATGTTTCCCATTGATTCTTATTTTTACCTATATATATATAATTATGATTCAAATTAATTGTACAAATATTATATATATATACCCATAATTACCCATGATATCAATTTTCATGACATAGAGACTGATTATGGGGATTATATAATTATTTTGGGGGTTTATTTTGTAGGTACCAAAAATAGTTTTTGTTATATGACCCTAAAATACAAGTAAAATGTTCTAATATATATAATAATAATATATAAAACAAGGTGGCCCGTCAGATAATCCAATAATCTATATAGAGATACCGATATATTATTTCATTAAACTACACAATATCAATCCTTACATGATGAACTTAAAACATTATAAATTTCCCCATCCAAATATTATATTAAACTAAAATTTAATCACACTTAGTTGTATATAATATATTCAGAATCATTATAAATTTTGATACTTATACCCTAGTTTTAGAACAATTATCTTATTCGTAGTCTCTCTGAACCAAGTCAAAATTAAAAAATCCACTTTTTATGGTTGACTGGATGAAATTTTTGAAATGGATTTAAACTATAAACCTAGAATATTTGGGACTAAATTAAATTTATTTTTATACTTATTAATCCTTTAACATGGTTAATATGAATATTTTTGTAACTCCTACTTTACGTTAGTTAAAACTTATACACCTTCCTATATGAATTTATGATTTTTGAAGAATTTTTATATTCCATGATGACGAGAGACTGTTTTAAAACCATTAATCTTATGAGATAATCATAAAATCTTGTATAACCATTAATTATCATAGTAAACCATAATCATGTTTGGAATAATTTAACCTTCCAATATAAAACTCAACTCTAACATAACCATTTGTTTTCCTAAAATGAAAAAATGTCAATGAAACATTTTGTGTCCCTAGAAAACACAAAACTCAAATGTAACTCCTTTAATCCATTTGGATGGAATATAATTATTAAATATTTCAATCCATCATTATAAATGAAATTAAACTCCCATATTACAATTTATCAGGAGGAAGATAATAAAACTATTGTTTAATATTTCATATTATTATATCACATTAATATATAACAAATAGTTATTTTTGAAAAATATATAAAATTATTGCACATTTGAAAAGAGTAACAAGTCACCCTAGTAATGGTTATAGAAGACGAAATAGGATCCAAATATCCAATTTCCTTAAATATCCATTAATTAATCAAATAGAACAAAAAAAACTATTCTCCACAAAAAATAATCTTTGTAAAAATTACCAGATATAAATTAGTATAAAATAGACAGATAATTAGCACAAACTTTATAAAAAATAATTATTTCATTAATCAATGATTTAATAACACATCCTGAAGGGGTGGATAAATTTTTTTTAATTATTCAATAAAAAGATTATAAGTATCTATTCAAATATGAGAGAACACTAAAGACTATTATGATAAATAAAACTAATAATATTAGTGTACATTATATAATTCCTCTTCTTCAATATGACACTCTTGGTTTTTGAGAAGAAATAAAAGACATAATACTTGATTATAGAGACCAATCCATAGCCAGGTCATAAAATATATTGAAATAAACTACAAACACAACATCTTCATATATATGAAAAAGGAAATGAATATCAAACATCATTTGAAAAGTCCATTATGTACCCATAAAACCAAAATCACAAGCACTAGTTATATCTAATGTTTTTTGTTAAAAAAACTATATAAAACACAACTCTTCCTATATCTAAAGATCATGTGGTTAGAGAAATAAATTTTTGTGGAAGGATTTGGAGAACTAGACCATGTTTAATTAAAATGGTTATTGGTTTCCATAATTTTAACATTATTTTATATATTATTTTTTATCATACATTACATACAATAAATAATAATTTTCATTAATATTTTGGATTTTCTGTTTTTGTTTTATTTTTGAATAAGAATTTTTTATAGATTTGATTCCATTAAAATTGTGTAAAATAATTTTTATTTTTAATTTTTTAAACATGTATTTTTTATATAGATTCTAAAATTTATGTTTTTAATTTTTTAATATGTTTAGATTAAATAAATAAATAAATATATAACTTATTAGTAGGAGTATTAAAAAATATCATCAATGTCCCACAATGTCATCTCATCCATGGACCCTTGATTTAGTCACATACTCATATGCCAAGAAGTGTCACCTTGGTAAGAACAAAATCAGTGCGACATATGAATAAAAAGAAATAAATTATAGGTTGTATAAGATTAAAGGGGTGACCACTTATAAATGAATGAAAATTTTTAAAGTTCATATTAGACTAAATGATGAATTGATAAAGCTATTAAGAGAAATTAAAAAAATCCAATATTACAAGTTTTAATGATATGACACACTATAAGAATAATTTTTTAAGAAAAAATAAAAAATTTCACGAGCATAAAAATGATTCAACAGCTATGTAAATGTAATCGAGGAATAATCATAATCATTCATCAACATGTTTATTTTAATGACCTGACTCGCATCCATGAAACATTGATATAACCAGGTAATCTATTTCATAAATGATATAGAATTTTAGATAAATATTCAATACATTATATGATAATATATTCCAAATAACTATAATGTATTAGTGTTCTTTCATACTATATAAATAATCAAATTATTTGATGATAGATATTTAACATATCCTACATCGTTCTCCTACCATACTATCCTTTATTGGAATTTCCTATATAAATGTTTTCTTTATAGCCAGGGGATATGAATAATAAGAAGAGGTGAGATAAAATTATTAATATGTGTAAAAATGATATATTTTGATTGGAGATCATAAGTGACAATAACAAATGATTAATGGTATAATAATACTATTAAAACATACAAGATATTACCCAATAATTTTCAAAACATATAAAAAGAATAATGGAATTAAGATTTTTCATAATAATATTAAATAGAAACAAGTGTTCAAAACCATAAATAATCAATCATGATACTCTAGGACCTATCATAATATTTATTATGGAATAAACATAAGAATAAAAAAATCATTAGTCAACTCTCACTGCTTAGACTTTAATAGTAAACGGAGTACCAGGTTTGATTATATTAAAAACACATTCCATTAAATATATAAATCATATATCATTGTTACACATTATTGAATTTATCAATAATTATTCTTAAGATAACAACTTTTTTACAATGGTGGGAAGGGGAGAGACCCCTTATATACCCTCTTAGGCTGGGGATAATCAGCTTTGTTCCCCCTTAGACTAGGGACAACATCACATGATGTTTTTTGATCCTAATAGATATGAATCATTACATAATTAATTATAAAGCTATTACAAACTGATACATCCTATAATATTAAAACTCATATAAATATATATGCCATAAAAACATAAGAATATTCCCCAATCATTCGCTACTGAACTATATTGTGAGAAAGAAATCAATTTCATGAATCATCATTATAATATCATCAATGTAAACCCCCAAGAGAAGGGTAGTGGATGGTATTACAAGATAATATCCATAGTGAAAAATATCAATTTTATAAAAAATTTAACATCGAAGAAAATTAATTTTAGAGAAGTATTTAAAATATTCATTAACAATAAGTGAAAAACTAATTTTTTAATAGTAAAATTACAATAAAAAATATCCTCTAATATTGGTATAAAATTATATGTATAAAAATTTAAATAATGTAAAGGAATATTCATGACTAAGGATATGATGGTGGGTAAATCTATTAATTCCATAAATGCTTAAAAATAATCAGTACTTACTATAGTAAAAACATAAAATCTAGTCAAATAAAAAATGATGTAAAATATTATGTTTTATAAATATTTAAAAAAATTAAAAGGTAGAAGAAATATAATTTTCCCTATAATTTAAAGTGATATATGAACAATCATAAAGAATGTTTCCAAGAATTTTTATATGGAAGAGAGATATTACCGACCAATTGAAGAGAAACAAGGTCATATTTTCATAAAATACATCATTTCAATTATTTAGAGTACCAAATATAGAAAAAATGAAATAATAATTTGTTACCCACGAAATAAATATTGGACATAAAATTATATTGGTTTTAAGAGTTAAATAACATATATTTTTTATAACTTAATTTGAATCATAAAGAATCTTTAAAAAAGTGATATTGTTACATAAACTCTTACCTCATGTCCTCAATCATTTAGTACTAACTTTTACTTTCTCTATAATTAATTTATGAACATTATAGAACTATAAAATAACCTTAATGACACCTATTTATATCGATATATTATTGCATTATAATTTCTAGTTACCCATTTATTAATAATTATTCTTCAAAATAAATAAACATGTATCAATGTCTATATTATCCATGTTTGTTTTGATTGGATGATAATGACCATTTCATATTTTTCATTATTTCATAAGCCCTATAATCAAAAAAATTCAGAAATGTGATATATTTTTATTTTATATATTTTTACAACCCCTAAATTAATGAGGTGATGAATGATTTTTTACGTCACTTAGTGGTGATGGTAGTCCATACTTACACATGAGTGATGATTTCAAATTTCAAAGGGTGGAAAAAATGATGTTGGATGATATTTTTTCAATCTATAATCTTAAATGTGGTTTAAATAATATATATAACCTTCGTTGATATGTGGTGGTGAATAATAAAACACATAACCTCATGGTTATTTTAGTCAATATATACACATGAACAATGATTTCATTTTACATTTGATGGAAACTAGATTAAAAATCATAATGCTATTATGAAAACAATTATTTAGAGTAATTAATTATATTTGATTATGTTATGATGTTTATAGAATATTCTTAATAGATTTAAGAATACAAAAACTTGAAAATGGTTTTGTGGTAACATATAGTTATTGATTCCATAATATTTATTAAAAAACCATAGGGAATCTTCAATAGTTTTTTTTGGGAATATAATAACCCCAATTAATTGTGGATATGAGTTGGGAAGATATTGGGTATGACATTTTAATAATAACTGACCTTAAAAAATAAAATAATGTTTTGTTTTTAGATAATAATACAATTTCATAAATTTTCTGGGTCTTATAGTTAATAGATTTAGATAATAAGGTCATAACTCTTATGTAATATAACAATATATTACAAAGTCTACAATCCCACTTAGTACAATTTTTTAATAATATAATACATTTAAAAATATAATCGTTTAAATTTCATTAAAAATCTACATGAATTTCATCATATAATATTAGTTGTTCTTACTAATCCTTAACTATATAAAAACATTTAAAAATGTATAATGATCACAGAAGTATTAGTAAGGGATATAAATTAAAAAATCAATTACTCTAATAAAAAACATGAAAACACATAAAATATTTACCATCTTAAAACTATTCTATGATCATATAAATTAAAAAACATATATAGTTAAAAAAATTATATTCTCAAATAGAACACTTAAAAGAAAAATAATAAAAAAATAATCCCTTATAGGTATCATAACGAATTATATTCGTAACATGGGTTAAGTCTTTTAAAAAATAAAAGGAATATAGATTAATATATAGGATAATATTTTCTGGTTGACTATATATATATATATATATATATTATTTCTGCATAGAGAGAATTAACCAATAAATTAGATGTGTATTGGGCTCACACATCATATAAGTTGTATCTGATAGACTGATCGAATAATCTATAATGGGATCACCTATTATGAAAGATTTATTGGGTTAACACATCATTTTATATAATTACCAAGTACCTTATCAGGAATTGTTTTGAGTTTACATTAATTATAATGACTTTTAAAGACCCTATTGATCCCATAATCAATGAAATTTTAGTTTCCATGAAAAAACACTGAGAATTTTTATTTTCATTGGAAAAATTATTGAAATTAAAATTTTCAAAAAAATATTAACAAGTTGTGGAAGATAAGTCTTCACTCATGTTCCATGTTAAATAAATTGAGGAGGAATGGAAGGAATACAATATGATTTTTTAGTTTTACTTCACTCTAAAAGTACAAAAAGAGATCACTAATGAATCTTTACAAGATGATAGACGTACAAAAAATTAATACAGTTTGATTTATGCTAGAGTGACAATATAGAATGCAACATTCAAAATGATCCTCCCATCATATAATATATAACATCTTAAATATTATATATACATCAATCTATGAGTTAAAAATTAACCATTCATATTTATTTATTTGATGAGGGATTAGAAGATATTGAATACATGCCCTCATCTCTAACCGATAATCTTCATGTTTGATTGATTAATGAATATAAAATTCAATATGATATGATGTATGTGGTAGTGTATTCATAGACACATATTTGAAAATTTTAATGGAAAATAAATTTACCACTAACTCTCACTATTAATAATTTACAAATTTCTCTTTTCAAATGATGGATCAATTTTATGATAACGATTAAAAAATATCAAATTGAGAGGAAACTATTTATGTACTTAATCCCATTAAACAATTATCAAATGGTGTAAATTTGGTAATATTAGCAGATATATATATATATATACTGAGTAGTCAGGATTTCAGGGTTAAATTATTATATTTGTAACAATAATTAATTTGGATATTGATTTTGAAGATAATACACATAAGTAGTGGTAGTGGAAGTGGTCTCATACCTTCTTACTCCCCATAAACCAGACTTATCCTTTACAAATAAGGGGGTGAGAAAAAAATACTCTACTTATTGGGACCTTTAATAGAAGAAGAATGTGAAGATTTATGGATCCAAAAATATTTATTGTTTCCCATCTAATAACCACCATACTCATGAGAATTATGGAATATAACAAGGTTTTGTATCTATAAGTACTATAAACACTAAACATATTAGGGCATTACTCACATTTTTATTATTTTTATTTAATACATTCATTAAATTTTAAATATTTGTTAAATACACTATTTTTTTATATTTTATATGTTATTCTTTATAATCATAAGTCAGACCACTAGATTAATGAATAAATACCGAGGTTTGTTCCATTAATATATTAGGTTTACTTGATAAATTATAAATATTCAAAAATCATTGATTTATGCAAATATTTTAAAATAAAAAAAATATGAATATGAATATGAGATTATTCGACGTTTTATTATTTTTTTCAATTTTTATGAATTTTCTATTGATTGCATATCAATGATTATTTTTAACTCTCTAAGTAATTTTGTGTAATTTTACATTATTTTCGATAAATATATTTTTTAAATGATGGTTTATTTGGAAATTTTTCTATGAAATTTGTTTTTCAATAAATTTTTTTGAGTTTTATGCCACATTCAAATCCATATCCATGAACACTAATACAATTTACTTTTTCATTCATGAATGAAATTGTAATTACTTATGAAATATTCAAACTAATACCAACACATAAATTTGAGAAACATTGAATAAGTTTGAGATATTTGAGTTATTATTATTTAATTATCAATACTATGATATTAATGATATTTTATCAATATGGTTTAGGAACTTCTATGGCTAGACAATTTTTCAATTAAGTTCCAAATTTTACTTGAACTCTTGTTATTACATTTGAAAAAAATTAATTTCTAAACAGTTTAATGAAACCATTCAAAATTACAGAAAAATATCAACATTTTCTCTTAATATATTGTAAATATATCTCAATTTAGAGTGTGGGTGAAAAAAATTTCATGTTTCCTCCTTGATAATACAGAAAAAGATAGGTCATACGAGAGGTGTCTTTTATCATAATTAGAATTTTCAATAGAGGAATGGGAATGAGTCATTATCAAATGTTTTCTATCATTATTCCAATGCCATTTTGATAAAAATATAGTAATAAAAGGGAAAAATTAAAAAAAAAGATGATATTGAATTATTTATTATATTTACGTTTACAATTCATGAACATAAAAAAATATGCTAGATCATGATCTATTCATTACATTCATTTTTTATACCATCCACCATTTAGAAAAATAAAAAAGGGGTGTAATATGGTTGAATTAATTCACTCTATTTTATGTTCATGAATCTTGCCATAGTTAAACATGAAAGGGGATGGTTGTGCCATATTTTTCAATGGGGATTATAATAAAAATTATACATTATTTTAAATGAATATCAATACCTGAGTCGATGTATTTGACATTTGATTCTCCCTAGTAACACTTTTTTAAAAACATGTCCGAGAAAAGTCCTCATAATTGATTTGGTATTCTTATATCACAGTATAGAGTATTATGAATATGAGAAGAGTTTGATTTGAGATTCATTTTAAATTTATGTTGAGAACTCCTTATTAAATTTCACTTGGGTGAGAGTTACGATATCTTTTATTTCATGTATGTTTTAATTTATAGATGGATAAATCCGTGAAGTTGATTAATCATTAATGTGGGAAAGGATAATGGATGTGGATTTCTTATTATAAATGATACATGATATATTCTATTATGAAATGACCTTGTAATATCATAACATTTTAAATTTCTTGGTGGCTTTAACATGGATATATGATGATTTACTTTCAGAAATATCTCTATTCGTGAGTGGTTATAATAGAAATGATACTACATTAAATATTTATTTTATATAAATGATTTTATCATTTTTAATTTATTAATTTAATAAAAATTATCAAATATTTAATTTATTAGGATTGATATTGGTCATTATATAAAAGATCCTAATATATATTTTTTCTTATTTTATTTTTATCTTCTGAATTTTCTGGGATAAGATATGAAATGTATTTTTGTTCTTTTCATTGTAATGGTATTTACATCTACATATAAGAACAAGGATGATGCATTAGATAAATGGTAGAGTTTTCCATAATATATAAATTCTACCTCATTGATACATATGATATACAAGTAGAGAAGCCTTTACACTATTAAGAGAATCTCTAACCATGTGTGACTATCCCCACTACCTGATTACATGAGTGTGATTTTATTTGAAATTTTAATTATGAGTATGAATAATGATGAAAATGTGAATCTTATACCCAATTAAAAATCATAATTACTGCATTATATAGGAATCTTCTTCGACTATAGATAAATATTGTGTATATATAAGGGACTACATAGGAATTAATTGATTTCTATATAAGATTCAATAAGTTAACCACTAGGCTATATATGCAATACCCATATTTCTTATAATATTTCAGATTAAACCAAATATGATGTGTTTGAAATATTTATATGATCTAGTGACAATAAAATGTTTTAAATTATTGAAGGATATGATTTCTCACATTTACACGAGCCAAATCCACTACAAATATTATGATAATAACTTCATAAGTCTTTATAATATATATATGCTCAATTTAATTTTTTTAATATTAATTATTTACACACATAGAATTATTTAATGTAATCATTATTGAATGAAATGTAATAGAATATAATTCTAAAAAACTATATTTTTTCATATCATTATATTACATATTGTATGAAACTAAATATTAAAATTCAAGTAGTCAATAAAAATTAGATAAATTTGAAGAAATGTCTCAAACCATGTTAAGGGATAGATTTATGAAGAATAATAATATGAGGTCAGTTTTAATGTTTTTACATAGTATAGTATTATTATAATATAAGTAACACATAAAATATATAATTTCAAAATTATTATTTCTGAAAAACATGATTTAACCTATTCAAATGGATTATTCAATCCCTTATAGATCTTTAATTCTATGATTTATAGTATTATATTACCTTTATACTTTCTGTATACTTTTATTATATATCATGCGTTTTTAATGTAAAATTTTTTATTTTAAGATATATTTGATTTCATTGTGATCCTCTAAATGGTTCCACTCAAATTATATTAATAGTGACCAGTTAATACTGCAATTAATCCAATTAAATGATAATTTTTTTAGTTTTTTGACATCAATAAATATTTATTTTTATTAATTTTTATGGGGATAAGTGAATAAAATTATGATGTGGTTGGTGATTATTTCCTTACTCTCTAATAACATCAACTAATGCCTTACGTCATGAAAAATCATATACTAAATTTATCTTAGAAAATACATTATAATATGGAGTTTAATGATTATGACATCTAACATAATATGAAATAAATATGGTTTTTGTTAATTTTACCAACTATATAAAGGTGTGTTATTCATTATTAATATTTTATAATTTTTATAGTTTTTGGAATTAATGATATTTGTAGTATAAATAAATACCAAAATATATATAATAGAGGATGGATGATGATTCAAATTGAATCAGTCAATGAAATTAATAATGATTGTAATTTAAAATAAACGAAATAATATAATTTGTTTTCCCCTAGGTTAACATATTTTACATATAACTATTTAAATGTTTCTATTTGTAATTTTAGTTTATTTTCTCATCCAAACACCAACTTTTTTTATTTTACATTTTTTATTAATTATTATAAATAAAATATTTAAAATAAAATTAAATGAATTGTGTGTTAATGAAAAAATAACTCCCTCAGATATGTCCCCAATCAAACACTATGTATTAGTATGAGAAATATAATTTTTTTCATGCCATAGAAAAAATTTTCTTCACTCAAAGTACGATCAACATAAAATCATATTATATAAAAACTGAGACTATTTAAACTTACTACTTATACATGCCCTAATAATACTCTCTAATATTTATCAATGTCATTAATCTTTTTACCTACATATATATAATTTTGATTCAAATTAATTGTATGAATATTATATATATATCCCCACCATTCCCCATGATGTCACTTTTCATTATATAGAGACTCATTATAAGGATTATAGAAAAATTTTGGGGGTCTATTTTGTTTTTACAAATATTGTTTTAGTTATATGACCCTAAACTACATGTCACATGTTCTATGATATATTAACATTAACTATAAAAAAAGGTGTCCCATACCATAATCTAATAAAAATTATATATATACTCTTATAGTATATATTTAAACAATATGGAATCAATCCTTATATGATGAACTTAAAACATATGAAATATTCCCATTGCAATATTATATTAAAGTAAAATTTAATCACTATTAGTTGTATATAATATTTTCAGAATCATTATAAATTTTTATATTTTTACCCTAGTTATAGGACGATAGTCTTATTACTAGTATCTCTTAACCTAGTCAAAATTAAAAAATCCAATTTTTAAGGGTGAGTCAAACAACAATTTGAAATGGATTTAAACTATGAACCAAAAATAGGTGGGACTTAATTCAATTAATTTTTATACCTATTAGTCCTTCAATAGTAGTAATATGAATATTTTTATAACTACTTCTTTACTTTAGATAATACTTATACACCTTACCATTTGAATTTCAAATTTTTGTAAGCTATTTTATATTCCATGATGATGGGAAACTATTTAAAAACCATTTATATTAAAATATAAACATAAAATCTTGTATAACCATTAATTTTCATATAAAACCTAAAACATGTTTGGAATAATTTAACTTTACAAGAGAAAAATCAAATCTTACAAAAGATATAGTCTTACTAAAATGAAAAAAATGAAATGAAACATTTTGGGTCCCTAGAAACACTAACCTCAAATCTAACCACTTTAATCCTTTTGGATGAGATAAAACATTTAAATATTCCAATATATCATTAAAAATGAAATTAAACTTCCATTTTATAATTTTTCATTAGGGATATAATCAAACTATTATTTCATATATAATATTATTTTATTAAATTAATCTATAAAAAATTATTTTTTAGGAAAATATAGAAAATAATTCCTTATGTGAAAAGAGTAACATGACCCCTAGTAAATATTATGGGATATAAAATAAGAAAAAATATCCCATTTCCTTAAATATCCCTTAATGAATCAAATAGGACAACAGAAAAACCATTTTCCACAAAAATATATTCTTTTTAAAAATCACAAGATAAATATTACCATAAAATAGTTTGATATCTAGCACAAAATTTATAGAAAACTAATTATTCCATTAATAAATGATTTAATAATACATCATGAAGGGGTGTATAAAATTACATTATTATGGTTCAATAATAGTTTTATAATTATCTACTCAAAACTGAGAACACTAATGGATACTATGATAGTGAAAACCATCAATATTGGTGTAAAGTATGTAATTACTTATCTTTAAAAAAATTCTATGTATCGCTTAGAAGAAATAAAAGGCATAACACTAGATTATGAAGACCAATCTATAGCCAGTTCATGAAATATATTGAAATAAACTATAGACCCAACAATTTCAAATATATAAAAATGGAAATGAATACCAAAAATCATATGAAATGTCAAACATGTACCCAAAAAGAAACATCAAAAGCACTAGTTATATGTAATGTTGTTTTGGAAAAAACAATATAAAACACAACCCATCATATCTCTAGAGATCATACGGTTATAAAAATGAATTTTTATGGAATATTTTTTTTATGTAGACCATGTTTTATTAAAATTGTTATTGTTTTGCATAATTTTTTTATTTTCAATATTATTTTCATATACTTTACATACAAGAACAATTAATTTTCATAAGTGTTCAGATTTATTATTTTTTGCTTTATTTTTGAATAAGATTTTTTATGGATTTTTTTCCATGTTAATCGTATTAAATGATTTTTTTTATTTTTTAAACATGATTTTATTATACTAAATTTAAAATTTTCATCTTTAATTTATTAATATGAGAAGATTTAATAAATATAATAATACATAACTTATATGTATAAGTATTAAAAATATCATCAATATCCCACAATATCATCTCATATATGAGCCCCCGATTCAGTCACATACTCATAATTCTAAAAGTGTCACATTTATAAAAAATTTAGTAGTGTGACATATGAATAAAATTAAATAAATTATAGGATGTGTAAGACTAAATGGAATAACACCTATAAAAAACAAAAATTGATAAGGGACGTGTTGGAATAAATTATGCATGGAAAAATAATTTAATATAAATTATAAAATTTAATAGGACATGATTTAATGAGATGACACACTATAAGAATAAGTCATCACAAAAAACTAATATGTTTCACTTTCATAAAAATTATTCAATGCCTATGTATGGGTAATCGATGAAGAATCACAATTCTACACAAACATGTCTATTTTAGTGACCTAACTCACATCCATGAAGAATTGATATAACTAGGTAATCAATTACATAAATAAAATATAATTTAAGATAAACATTCAATACATCATATAATTATATTTTTTCTAAATCTATAATGTATTAGTGTCCTTGTATAATATATGCATAATCAAATTATTTATTGAAATATATTTAAGATATCCCACATCGTTTTCCTAACATACTAACATTCAATGGAATTTTTTATATAAATTTTTTCTTCATAACCAGTGGATATGAATTATAAGAAGTGGTGATATAAAAACATTTTTATAGGTAAAAATTTTATATTTTTATTGAAGATCCTAGGTTACCATAATAAAACATTAATTGAATAAAAATACGATTAAAACACACTTAATTTTACCCAATAAGTTACAAAACATATAACAAGAATCCTGAGATTAATATTTTTATTAATAATATAAAAAATCCACAAGTGTTCAAAATCATCAATAACTAATCATGATCCACGAGAACATATCATAATAATGTTTATGGCATAAAGATAATAATAGAAAAAAATTTCTCTAAGCAACTCTCACTGCTGAGAAAATCATAGTAGAAAGAGTCTAATGTTTGATTGTATTAAATCAACATTAAATTAAACTTGTTGGGAAGGGGATAGACCCCCTATATACTCTCTTGGGCTTGGGCTAATCATCTTTGTACCCTCTTATGATAGGGAAAACCTCACTTGATGTTTTTTGATCCTAATAGATATAAAAAATTACTTATGGAATTATAGAGCTATAACAAACAAATTCATCTAATAATATTAAACCTCATTTAAATATATATGCCATAAAAACAGAAGAATATTCCTCATTCATTCGTCTCGTAACTATAATGTGAGAAAGAAATAGATTTCATGACTCGTCATTAAAATATAATCACCATAAACTAAAAAGAGAAGGCTGGTGGATGGTATTAAATGATAATATCCATAGCTAAAAATATCAATTTCATGAAAGTTTTAACATCGTTAAAAATTAAATTTCTAGATGTTTTTAAATTATTCATTAAAATTTAAGTCAATGTTTTATTTTCTATTGGTAAAATTTTTTAATAAAAATTCGCCTAATATTGGTACAGGATTATATTTTAAAAAAATTAAATAATATAACTTAATATTAATGACTGAGTACACAATGGTGGGTAAATCTCTTAATTTCATAAATGTTTAAAAACATTCATTACTTAGTATAGTAAAAAGAAAAAATCTTTTCATATATAAAATAAGGTAAAATATTATAATTTATTAAGTTTTAAAGAAATTAAAATGTAATATAAAAATTATTTTTTCAATAATTTAATATTATATATAATCGTTAAAAAATAATGTTTCTAAGAACTTTTATATGGAATAGATATATTCTTGACCAATTAATAAGAAACAAGGATAGATTTTCATAAAAGACATTATTTAATACATTAAGAGTACTAAAGATATAAAATTTGAAATAATACTTGGTTACCTAAGATATAACTAGAAGAAATAAGAAGATACTGGGTTTATGATATAAAGAGAAGATATTTTCTATAATTTAATTTGAATCATAAGGAATCTTTAGAATACGAGATATTGTTACATAAACTCTTAGATCAGGTCCTAAATCAATTCGTACCTACTCCAACGTTCTCTAAAATTAATTTAAGATCATTATACATCTATAAAATGACTTTAATAACCCAGTTTTTCTCACTAATTTGTATTTTTGTTTAATAAATCTATTAGAACTTATTTTTTCAGGATCCTAGGATTTTGTAGTCATTTTATATATTATTTGTAACATCCCAGGTAAATAAAGAATAAATCATTTTCATATTTATTAATATTTATGAATTAAATATTAATTTTACTTTAAAGGGTTTGCTATGTTCGATAGCATACCCGATACGCAACAAAGAGTTTCATTGAAATCTTACGTTGCACACTAGTAATAAAATAGTATTATTTTAAATGGTAGTTAACACATAGCTGTTGTATTGGCAGGAATGGATAGAAATAACTAAAATATGATTATATATGTTTTTAAATGTTTTTACATTTATCCAATAAAAGATGAAGGCTTAAAATACGAAAGGAATTAAATTTTAGGCATTTATACCCTAATTTTCACTAAAGGTTCACTTATGGCCTTTTGATGGTGAACCATCATTAAATATAGTTTTGGTCAATTTTATACATTCTATTGTACCAAATAAAACTCTTTTTTAGAAATGGGACATCAAAAATTACTTTGTGTAAATTTTTGGTATCTTTCCGATAAAGTTCATTTTTTTAATGAATAGTGAAAAATGTTGTATTTTAATTCAAAACCCCTATTTAATCTATTTTATTTATATAATTAAATTATAGTTTGAATTTGTTTTAAAGTGAAATTATAATATATTTTTACCATTTAATCCAATAGTGGTCGTTGGAATTAATTTCACTTTGAAATCAGACTTAAACTAGTGTCAATCTTTTGATACTTATTGTTTCATAAAAACACGCTATTTGCTCTAACAGCGGGAATTAATTATTAAATTAATTAATGAAACTTTTATGTTTTGAATTTTTTAAGATATACTTCAGTTTTAAATTCGGAATATCAAATATATCTTAGGGTGAATTTTTGGTATTTTTCTGAAAAACTTCAATTTTTGATGAATAGTGAAACCACTAAGTGGTACTTAAAAAAACTAATTTTCCGTTTAAATGAAATTTTACAACCTTTTTGTTTTGAATTTAAAAAATCCGACATAAATGGTTGTCATTAGGAAGTAAAATGTGGTTCAATGGGATTAAAATAATTTTTTTTGGTGAATAGTAACTTTTAAGTTTTTAATCGCGATTAGAGGTAATTAGTGTAATTTAAGGTAAGAATAATGTTTTAATAATATGAAATGAATTTTACACATGTTATAACCTTATTTTATGTGTCATGGCCGACCAATACAATCCATGGGTCAACTTGGGGACCCCATGGAGCCACATTTGAAGGAAAATGACATTAATATTTTTTTATTTAATGTTAAAATAAAAATGTCACAAACATGAGTTGTTTTACTAAAACAATTTTCAAATGGGGTTATAAAAGCCATATTTGTGACTATAAATATTCATTATAAAGATGAAAATATTTCCTACATCATGACATTTTTTTATAATTTTTAGACATTAAATAAATTAAATTATTTATGACACCACGACGATGTAGTGATTACCTCATTATATAATGATTTAAATAAAATGAAAAGATAATGTAAAATATAAGACCAAAACCTGTAAAAAACCTATTGTATGGGTTTATTTCGAACCCTTATTAACTTATCCTAGAAATAAATTTATTTGGGACCTTTCAAATCAGAAAATAATTATATAATAATGTAATATTTTATAACATTCCAAGTGTGCCCCTCCTCTCCTCTTATAAAAGGCCCTCACCTCTACCACCTTACCCACACCTCTCAAGCCTATGGTTCGGCCAAGATATGATCCTTTTGTCTCTCCACATCCCTCTATTACTCATATAAGCCTCACTTTGGGTAGAAGTCTTCCCAAAGAAGCCTTTTAGCTGAAATCTAAGAGAGTTACCCGATTTTAAGATAATGTCTTCACTTGTGTTCTTTTGTTTTATTTTTCTTCTCCAACCCCCTAAAATATTTTTATTCATTTATTTTGTAACAATTCCAGTATCTTCAATATACTAGGATGTTGTTATGAGAATAATTAGAGCTAAACTTACACACACCTCCATCTAATGGTTAAAGAACATACTGTTTCTGTGGATGGCGAATTTCTGCCTCACGAAACGATGATTGTTCAATATTCTTCTAACACATTCAAAGGTGGCCATTAAGATGTCACTATATTTATATATGATATATAATATGTTTATTATTTCCTTGATCTTCTGTATTTTTCATTTATTTCATACCTTTGTGGCATCCATTATGGGTATACGCGATATCTTTATTTTAGGAAGTGCGGACTACCGCCCCCTCAATGTGATTTGATTCATTAATTCCATATGTGAGATATATAAAAGATGGATTTAAAGTTATTATATATGATTTATGTTACATATAAATGATTAATATAATTCTGGAATTAAAATATGCTTACCTCTCATTTAGTTTTAATTCCATTAATATGACAAAGAAATGAAAGTAGGGTTCATGCGTACGTACGGCTTACCGTCTCCATGAACCGTGCATTTAATTTCTTACCTATAATTGATTATGTAATATTATAATTACATGTATATTCTGGATATATATTATATATATGATATCCAGATCATTAATATCATTATGGATATAATGAATCTTTGACCACACGAACAACATGTAATTCTATGAAGTCCACTTTTGACTTAAGAACCAAATATCGACAAAACAAACATTATTAACTTAAATGATTAAATAATTTTTATAACATGGAAATAAGTGATATAAAAGGATTAATGAACTTGAAAAAGGTTCTTAAGAAAGTAGAAATTAACTCAAGTTTATTATTCAGGACGTTAAAGAACGATCAAGTCAAGTCGGACCCGAGGTAAGGGACTTCGTCTCAATCTCCATTCATTGAGGCATATTTTGTTTTATACACAACTTCATTTTATACGGTGTATAAACCACTTATAATTTTAATTTTATTAAAAATTAATATTTTTATACGAATCGTTTTACTAAATGACAAAATGGAATGTTTCTTTTAACGTACATAGTGACAACGACCTTTTTCCGCCGCCATGAGTATTATTTGGTCATTGGCTTCCTCAAAAAGCCATGATGTTTTTTAAAATTAAATAAATACCATATAATCTTTTATGTATTTTGGTGTTGAAAATGTTTTTTATAATGGTTTTTTTATGTTAATATATTTATGTGATATATTGTAATCAAAGTGTGGGAATGTTTTCTTTCCATTATATTTGTTTTATGTCTTATGATTTTATAATGGTACTTGGACATTTGACAGGTGGTTACGTGATAAACCATATGATGGGTGGTGTTGTGAATGCTAGGACGGGTGGTTATGTTATAACCTCCAATTCATTGGGTATGGAAGTTGGCCATATGGCTATTCCATTAAGTATGTGTGGAAGTCGACCATATGGTTATTCCATTTAAGTATGTTTATGTCCCAAGTTACCTTCATATGTTATGTGTTATTTATATGGGTTTTATGGTAATATTTTGGTTACAAAAGGGTAAGTATTGATCTTTTATTCAGTGAAGAGTTTTTACTACTTCATAAAGGTGAAATGTATTACTTTGATAAAGTATACATGGTTTACTTGTTGTTTTGAAAAACTAACAGTTTTCATTCCTTGTGTTTCCCTTACTGAGCTTTTTATGCTCACCCCAAGTTTTTGATATGTTTTTCACAGGACATAAAGTGGAATAGGGTCAAGGATGGGATCAAGGAAAATTCATGCTATCTAAAACATGGAACTAGACATGTTTCTTTTTAAGATTTTTTATTTTATGGATTCTTCGTAGAAGTTTCTACTTTGTAATCTTTTGAGATGTAATAGTTATGTCCTAATTCTCTAAAACACTCAACCTGAAAAGTTCCTAAATGTTAATTATTTATTTAATTCAATATTAAGTAATGTTTAATGTCGGGACCTTATATTTTTACCTTATAATATCCAGTAACCCATTTATTAATAATGGTTTTTAAAATCAATATTCAATTATGAACAGTTCAGTTATACATGTTTGTTTCAAATGGACGATAACGAAAATTTCACATTTTTCATTATTTTATAATCTATATAATTATAAAAGTTTTAAAATTTTAATCTTTATTCATATTATATAGTTTTATAACCTATATATTAACAAGGTGATTAAATATTTCATACATCACTTAGTGGTGATGGTTGTCCATACATAACTGTGAGTGATGCTTTCATTTTTTAAAGGATGGAAAAAATGATGCTAGCTGATAATTTTTCATTCTATAATCAAAAATGTGTTTTTAATAATATATATATATATAACCGTCCTAGATCTATGTTGATGGAAAATTTAGCAAATCACCTTATAGTGATTTTAGTCTATATGTACGAATGGACAACTATTTAATTTTATCTTTATTGGAAACAAGATTTAAAATCATTATGCTTTTAAGAGATAAATAGTGTATAGTAATTATATATATTTGATTATGTTATGGTGTTTATAGAATATTTTTATGATATTTAATAAGAAAAATCCCTGAAAACGGTTTTTAGTAACATATTTTAATTGATTACATAAACTCTATTAAAAACCCATAGGGAATCATCAATAGTTTCTTTGGGAAAACAATAACCCTAAATAAATGTGGATATGAGTTTGGAAGATATTAGGGATGATATTTTAAGAATAAATTACCACAAAAAATTATATATATTTTTAGATAATAAATCAATTTCATACATTTTGAGGGTCTTATAATTAGTAGATTTAGATAATTAGGTCATAACTCTTATATAACAGATGCATATATTGAGAAGTGCACACTCCCACATAGTATATTTTTTTTTCATAACATAAAAAATTTAAAAATAAATATAATTTCGGTTTCATTAAAATTCTTCTTCATTGTAATCATAGAATATTAGTTTTTGTTGCTAATCTATAAGCCAATAAAAAACATTTAAAAATGTATAAAAAACACAAAAGTGTTAGTAAGGAATATAAATTTAAAAATATATTAGTCCAATAAAAACATGAAAACCCATAAAATATTTACCTTTTTAAAATTTTTCGATACTGAATTCAATTTAATAATATATAGATGTAAAAAAATTATTTTCCCAATGAAAAAACTAAAAACCAATAGAAAGAATGTATAAACAATTACAGTTGTTATAAATAATTATATTTATAACTTGTGTTAAGTCTTTTCAGAAATAATCGAATCCCAAATAAATATATAGGGAAATTTTGTCTGGTTAATTGTATCTATATTTGCTTTCTATATAAAGAAAATTACCGAATACATTTGAGAGCTATATTGGTGTCACCCATCATATAAGTTTTATCTGACAAACCTATCGTATAATCTATAATGGGATCATGCATTATACAAGATATATTGGGTTCACACATCATCATATATATTTACAAAGTACCCCATCATGTATTCTTTTTGACAGCACATTGATTATAATGACTTTTAAAGACTATATTTAGCCCATAATCAAATAAATATTAGCTTTCATGAAAAAATACTATAAATTTTCAATTTCATTGAAAAAAAATTAAAACAAAATCCAAATTATTGCAGAAATGAATATAGTTGATTATGATAGTAGAAAAAATTATATTATGATTCAAATAAAAGAAAATATATGATTGTGGGAAATCTTATTAGTTTAGTGATAATTAAAATAATGATTCCTTTCGCATATTTTATAAAAGAACCCAATTTGGAAAATTATAAGAAGATTCCATTTTAATCATCGTAATGAAATTAAATAGTAGTTTAAAATGAAAATTAATATTCTGTTATGTTTAAATGACAAAAAATTTTATAAATTTCAATGAAAATACATATGGAGGAAATAATATAAAATCATTAAAACAATTAAAATAATCTTTTTAAAATACAATCTTTGAAATTAAATTCTTTCTATCTTCAAACATTTATTGAATTTTGAATAATAATAATAATGTTTTATTTAATTAAATATGAAACATATTCATGATAATTCCATTATCATTATAAAATTTATTTCATTTATGACAATGAATTATTTAGTGACATAATTAGATATGTTTACATTGGGTTTTTTGTTGATGTGGGGTCCATAATACAAAAAGAAATTATGATAGGATGATCCTGGTCAAAGAGATCAGTGTCCCGTTATCTAAAAAATACAAATAATTATTCTATCATCATTATATACATTAAATAATTTTTTTGAAACATCCATGAAAGCTATAAAATAAAAAAAACCCTATCTGTTCATGGAGGTGGTAGTCCACACTTATGCATGGAGGATGCTATCATTTATCATTGGATGGACACCTAAGAAGATATATGATACCATATTTCACCATATTGATATTTATTTAATTAATGTCATATATTTTCATTAAATTAGATAATATAAGTATCATTGTTATGAGGTGAATAAAAATTAATCACATCACCATGTGGAGGTTCTAATCCGTACGTACACACAAGTAATGTTCTAATTTTTCAGAGGATTGAAATGGAGATGAAAAGGGTTATATGATAATAATAACCACATGTCAACAAATGTTAAATACTAATATTGTTATTTAAACTTTTTTGAATAATATTTTCCGATGGTAGAAGAAGAAATGATCATGAAATAGCACACTTAGGAGCTAAAATATCTCATTATATATTTACCCTTGAATTACATGTCAACCCATATAGGATTGGTATTTTTATAAGACCAAGAATTCTAGGAAGTGAGTATGTATTTTTGGGAGGGATTATATAATGGATTAACCGAAATAGTGTTATCAAAAACTTCAAATAATGGATGAGTGGTGGTGAACATTTATAAGTGTGGGTAATGTAACCCTTGGAATTAAATAAATTCTAAATTAATTAAAAAATTAATGGTCAACTGTATCCAAATTGATATTTTTATAATATTGGATAATTTATTAAACTATACCAGATACCCTAGTACCATTATACTCAACATTAAATTGACATAACCCACCGGCTATTCCCAATCCCCATAGGATGGCGAATAACATATGTCTTTTTACAAGATAAAATATGGAGCAAATTTTCCAAAAAACAACAGATAATAACAGATACATGTTACTATTCTATAAAATTCAAAGGAAGAATTTACTAAAAACAAAATATGTATAACAAAACACAAAATATTACAACATCAAGGTTTTCAAAGTTAGATAAGATAAGCTCAACACCCCAAAAGAAACATCAATCCAATATTAAATGATCAAAAACATCCACCTCCTCCAAGATCCACTTTCCCTTTTCTGAAGCCTAAATGATAGAAATATAAAAATGAATGAATAAAAAGGTATGGTGTGAGGTATAATTAGTATTAGGGTCTCACCACATATTCCATTAAAAAATTAAATAATAATAAAACAAATTAATATTTTAATTTTATATAAAAAATGTCATGGAATAACAATTTGTGTATTAGAACAAATCAGTCATTCATTTCAAAATGATTGAATAATTTAAAAATTTTATTATATGTTATTTATACATAAAATAGTTTATATAAATCTAATGGAATGAATAAAATTGTTTCATAATTAGTGACATGTATATATATATATATGAAAATAATAAAAATAATCACTATGGTCATCTTCTAGGTAGTATGATTGTTCCCAGTTATACGATCCTCACACTCTCACATTAGTGATCATAATAATAAGATTATGGAAATACCTTAGGATCAATCCAAATATGGCTCGTCAACATCCCATCGAGGACTATATATTTTTAAATAGTTTTTTAGTGTTTTATTAATCAATAAATTTGTATGGAAGAATCAAATTTCAATTCTTGTCCTAAATATACACTAACTACCCAGTATCTCATATGAAAAATTAATAAATCGAAAAATGAAAATTTTCCTAATATCAAATCAATCACCATTAAAAATATAATATCTGAATTTTATTTTCAAAATTCCAATTAACTTTTGAATTAACATGAGTTTTTTAAAAAAATTCATGTATTTTTAGCACTACAAAATTAAAATCTTTTATCAATTAAATTGACTACATTTTTGTCATAACAATTTTAAAATCAGTTAATCAATTCAATGAATTTAAAAGTACACACCAAGTTCCAATTCAATTGTAATTTTAGAGTTATCATATAATTGCATTCCAATTCAATTCACAATTCCAAAATATATCACTTTTATTTTTCACAAAATAATTAAAATCTATTAAAAATAATCAAGAATATCATGTTATAATCATATGGTCAATCTCAAACAGGACCACTTCCCTTTATTCACATAATTAAATCAACAATTGACACCCATAGTGGGATTTTTCCATGAAGGAAGATGGAAACAGAAATTAAGAAATCAGTCCTAGAACCAAGATTCAATTAAACAATTTTTAGATCCATCAACATCATTAAAATCAAGAACTCTCTAAGCTAGATAGAAAGTGGGAACGAGAGAAGACACATGAGAGGAGAAGAAATTACCTAGAGAAAATCATGTTCAATATACAATGCATTGATCTTACACGAAATGGGTATGGAGAATCCATAATCGATTATTAAGAGCCTCCACAGTAGATAAAATCTATTTACATCTAATTAGGGTTAGGCGAGGGTTTCAATAGGGGTTCATGATTTTTTTTTTCAGATTTTGGAATATAAAAGTGTCACGCGCATGGTTAGTTATAAACAGAGGCACTATTAGACAAACTATGCACCCTAACCATGAAATCTTGTAATGGGGTATATAATTACTACTATATGGGAATATGTTTTTTCAAAACACAAACCAAATATGCAGAACCCCACTGTGTAGGGATACATAGATGATTTTGGGAGGGTTTACGGTTTGGTGGAACCATGCGCCAACCATGCATAACCTAATGAGCATCCAAAAATATACAAATTTCACTTTTATAACAAATAAATAGTTCTCAACCAAATCACGATCAAATTATGTTCATGAATTAAATTTTAACAAGTAAAATTATGTTACAACCTTTGTAACATAAAAATTTCTATCGTTAGAATTCATATCAAGATGTTTCCATATCAAAAAGATGAGTCCAATACTCTCTAATTAGTCCCTTTCTCTCTAAAGAATCATGCATATCAAAACCATGCATCTATAAAATATAGATAAAATCTATCATACTATAATGATGCACAACTATATTGGAATCAAAAATCCTAAATTGATGCTCAGTCTTGGAAAGATGAGGCTCAATATCAATACAACTTCAGTTCCAAACCTGAAATGGATCATAGAAATACATCCATAGCAGATATATGTGGACCAGATTATGTATCATCATAAACTATCGGGGATGTGATAAATTTTAATACACTCTACCGAACTTATAAAAACCCCAAATGGTCCCAAAAATCAAGGAGAAAGCTTATATTACCTCACATGTCATCAATGACCAAAATGAGTTGAAAAATTCAAGAACACCAAGACACTAATTTAAATCTCTATTGGTCTATAATGACAATCCACATAATATCTATACCCACTCTATTTCATCAAAATTATTTAAAAATAATCTAAATATTTTATGATATATATTGAACCATGGTTAGTCCAACCAATGATGTTTCCACAATCAATGACTTACACAATGAATATTTATATGTCCATCCATACAAGGCCTCTAAAAATATATATTTTGATCATGGACCAATAACTATTTTTATAAACGAACTCAAGAAGTCCCAAATGGTCATCCTAAGACCAACTAAAATTGAGGATGCATGAATATGGAATATCCTAAATAATATGTATAAACCTCTCTATTTGTCCATCATTCTATGAATGAAATGACATAACAAAATGAACATATGGTCTTAGTGCCTCCTCGAGGCCACTCCCAAAGGGAGAAGTAAAATGAGGATATTTATTTGAGACTATATCTGATTGAACTGTGTATAAATGAATAATATCATTGATATAGTGGTTTATCAACTCATAAATATTAGTTATATTATGAATGAGTATAAAGTGACCTGATTTGGACAGACTATCGATCAAAACCCATATCATATTCTTATTTACCTCTTTATATATAAACCAAACAACAAAGTAAGCTGAAATATCATCCCAATTATATGTCAGCACATGATGTGTATGGGAAAAAATTGAATTTATATATTGCTCATATTTGAGATATTAAAATGTATATTAATTAGAAACAAAAATCATCATTGTCTTGTTTTATGTCTGGACACCAGAATCATCATAACATTTCATAAAATATATCAGTTTATCATCGGTGAAAATACCATTTGGAGTTATGGAAATCCCCCATTACAATATTTCTCAATAAAAAATGTATAATGTTCAGGTTTAAAAAACATAGGATTTCATACATATAGAATGGCCACTCTACACGGGTTTCCTCATAACAAATAAGAATTCCTAATTCTATGGAATTCATCATTAATTTTTTTGGAAGAATAATTTAGAGAAGGGAATATGTTTATTGAACACTAGCTATAAAGCATCTATAATTGTTTTCCTTAATCCTAAATCCAATTTAAAAAAAGGATCCCTCATGTTCCACTCTTCTAATGATTTCTCTTGGTATGCTTCAGATGTTTTTTGATCATATAATCAATGACAAAATTAGGTTTTTATGGGGAATTTTTCATATCAAAATCCAAATACATCATATACTCTACCCAGAACATTTGATGAATATTTAAATATTTTTGAGAGAAGATATAACTCCATATCATATGGTCGGAATACATGGTAATAATTTCCCTAAAAAGTTAATTCAATGAACTCTTAAGAACATGAGTCACTATTGTGGGTTCAATGTCATGGGTTTGGTAATTCTTCTCATGTGGAAAATTATGTTATGTGTCATAATATACCACATGATAAATTTTTAGAAGAAAAAACCCAAAAATAAACATGATGCATCATAGAAAACCATATAGCCATATCAAACCTTTGGTAGAGTCAATTCCATTGTCCAATTAGAAAGTCTTTTTATCTAAACAAAATAAATATGAAATTTTTCATCAAACAAAATCTGCACTACCTTCCATGTTAGGGAGGTCATTAGAGAATCAAACATTGAGAAATCAATTAAAATATAGTGATAAAACCTCACTAAACCCAAAAATAATAGAATAATAAAAATATTATGTGGATTTTCTGATTTCATAATAGATTTTACCTTCTTAGGGTAAACTAAGATGACATATTCTGACACCATGTTACCAAATAATATCACTCATTGTAACCAGAAATCTCATTTAAATAACTCGAAAAAAAGCTAGTGATCCCTCAAGAATTTAAATACTGCTCTAATATGATTCATGTGATGCTAATCATACATAGATTATTCTTGGATGTAATCCAAAAATAGAAACATGAATGCATCATGATTCCTTTAGAATATCCTATTCGTCAAATATATCAAGTATCTAGAAGAAATGGTTAGACCAAATATCAAGGAAAGGTACTCATAATGGTCATTCCTACTTTGTATGTTATTTTTATGAATGTGAGATTCTTTTATAATAATATGATGGAAACCAATTTGAAGATCCATCTTTGAGAAACACATGACCATATCGAACTCTTAAAACAGATCATAAATTTGTGGAAATTGATACTTATTCATGACCGTAAGATAGTGGAGTTTCTAGTAACACACACATTGGAAAAGTGTCCCATTAAAATTAATAGAAAAGAGAAAATTTGTTTCTCATGGTGACACACTCAGGTGTATAAATCCATTCAATAATAGATTATCTAATTTATTCTTCAAATCATTCATCTATCTGGTTCTGTATCATAAGAAGGTATGGATACTAGTTGATTATCAAGGACTAATGTAATATTAAAATTTACACCTCTTTCTGGTGGAAAACTTGTGAAATTTAACGGAAAAATATCAGGAAACTCTAAAAACTAAAGGTAGATCATCGTTCAACGATTTTTTCTCCATTTCGAACTAAAATAGTGATAATAATTTCCCCAACTTTGGGTAAAAGGTTATATCTCTACACGGCCATGTGACCCATTCTCCTTAAAAAATATGACACTCCCCATAAAGAATAGTAATGAAGAACTATTGATGATAATATTCATTTTATGAATTATTATAAATGAGATAATCAGTATAAAAAATAACATCATGAATATTCTTTTCAATAACTATAAAATTTCATGTTATATAAATCTATGAAAAAAGGTGAAATGAAGCCTGATACAAAGGACCTGAATATTTATTTTTCTATGGGGAGTGTCAATATCCATAAAATAGGAAAAAAGAATTGTACAATGATTTAGAAGGTTGACATTATGAGTTTATATAAATGAGTAACATGCACCAGTACCAAATAAAGCAATCAGTAAAAAAAACTATAATGATGGTACCTCTCACACTCACTGGACCCATATATTATTCTACATCACAATTTTCCAATATGTGAAGAATATTTTTTTGGATTCATGTTGCTAGAAACCCTTTTTGTGAATAATATGACCGGACTATTATAATTTTAGGTACTAATGAACCAATTCCACTACATAGAGAAAACAAGATATAGGAGAACATATTCATGTCACCTGAGTGTCCCCATGAACTACATATCTTGGATGCCTCAGTGGAAATATGTTTCAAATTCAAATGCTTTACACAATAGTATAAAGTTAAAGTTCCATTTATAGGCACTATATGAGGTTAATAATAACCCTTATAGTGATATCTAATATGAGACAAATAACAATTTCTTATTCCTTTGAAGGAACATCCATAATTTCCACGAAGATAAAAAGAAACTCCCATCAAACCTAATTTACAATAAATATCAATTTGAACCCCCCAAACCCTATATATAACATCATAATAATAATAAATAATCATCAAGATAAATAATAAGACATATCAGATCAAATTATTATCTCAAACCATTGAGTCTTCATCTTTTCAATTAATACAATATCATGTGTAAATTGTACACTCTTAGCAATGTTATTTCCATTTTAAATCATGGTCCTATAATCCTTCTCATGTTTTAAAAACTCCATATAATTAGCCAAAACCCTTTAATATTGATATAATTTTTTAGTTAAATGACATTAAATTCTGTACACACTCTGTATTGCACTCCAAAAATCCAATGAATAAAATCTGTATTAAATAGTATGTATGAAATGAGAAACCAAGTGCACTAGGTAATATAATATTCAGATACCTTATAATATATTTACTATTTAAAATGTATTTTACATATTTCAATCCATTCAACACCTATTTATTTATCGTTACAAGCAGGAGATAACATCTTCGATTGCATGAGTTACACACAAGGCATCGTTTTATCAATAATAATATGTTATTAAAATATAATGAGATATAAAATAGTCATTAAATTAGTTGATATGAATAGTAATATCTAAAATTTAAAAATTATTTCTTATAAAAATATAAAATGAATTAATTGGTTACAAATTAATTATAATAGAATACAAGATTCAATTGAATATAAAGTGAATATTTTTATTGAAAACAAATTTTAGGCTCAAAATTTATTTTATGCTAATAGATTAAATTAATTATAATTAGTGAGTGAAATTAATGTAAAATTTGTATTATATATTCAATAATATCATTATTTATTCTTCCATTCGGTTTGATAGACTTAATATAGGAACAAACTCAATTTCCCACATAAAAACCTACTGTTTTTTAAAGGCAATTTTCACCACTTTTAGTGGAGAACCCATTTTAAGTATTAATTTTTAAACATTATTGAATTTAATATTTCAAAATAAACTTCATCTGGGAAAGGTAAACATAATAATTTAGTGAGGTTTAATTTTTTATACTTTTATAGAACATTTAATTTTATAACTAATAGTTAAAATAGTGAATTTTAGTTCAAAACTATTTTTTCTTACATATATATTTATAAGGATAAATTATAAATTTAATTTGTTTTAATGTTTAATTATATTATAATTTTTTAAATTAATATAATTTTTTTCATTATAATAAATTTTTCTTCTAAAATTTATATAAAAAAATAGCCAATATTCATTTATTCTTATTTAAGAAACCGACATTGTTGTCCCACCGATGTGATTAAATTTAAACTAATTTCTTACAATTATGTGACTGGAATATTGAAAAATGGACTGAATATTTGGAATCCAAATAATTTTTAATGTCTAATAACACCATATTTTTTTTTGACTGAAAATAATAGTGATAGTAATTAAAATTAGTTACTATTATTTAAGAAAAAATAATCTTAATAATTGAAAAAATAACTTAAGGACCCAAATGACCAAGAAAATTTAAAAAACCCCATATTATGGACATAGATAGGACATTAAGATTCTTTTATGATGTTTTTTGGTTTTTTAATAATTTTTTTCGTAAAAACGTTGGTGCTCCAAATGACTTTTCAAAAATACCAAGTGGGTCCTTTTCCTCTTATAAAAGGCAACCTCCTCTCCTTGTTACTCACACATCTCATACAAATATAGATAGGACAAGATCTACCCATTTAGCTTCATAACATCCCCCCCTTTACCTCGAAGAAACAATTTGGGTATAAATCCATCCAAGTAATCCTTTTGGTATAAACCAAATGGAGTTAGCAGATAAAGTTGTAACATCTTCTCTAAAGCTCTTTAGCTTCATTTCTATTCTAAACCTGATAAAATCACTTAATTACATGATTATATAATAAAACAGTATCCTAGATATACTAATATATTTTTATGTAAGTATTAATACCTAAAATTATTCACACTCCCATTTAATGGTTAACAAACATACTATTTCGGTGTGTGAAGATCTACTACTTAACGAAATGATGATTGTTCATTTATTCATTACTACCTGTCATTGAGTAAATAATGATGGAAAATAATTATATATGATATTGATAATTTATTTACACTTATTTAGTCATTTTATTTCACAAACCATTAATAACTAACATATAAATTTAATACTATAACATCGTTTGAGGAAGTGTGGACTACCACACCCTCAAAGTGATGTGATTTGTTCACATGATACATGAAATTTAAAAAATATGATTATAAATAAAATTATGAGACATAATAAACATATATTAGATATTCATTATATAATTATCTCTCTGTATATATGTGTTTATATTTATATATAATTTTAGTTATTACCCTTTTACACACTTAAAACATTATAACGTTATTCGTGGATGTGTGGACTACCGCCTCCTTAACATGATGTGAATATTTTTTCATCACAAGAATTTTATAAATAAGTATATAGGATTGAATAATATTTTTTATGATATAATTATGATTATATAAAGATATATTGTGACTTATCTTCTTATCATAATAATCATTAAAAATACGGATGTTAATCTTGTGTATGCATGGCCTACTACCTCCATGCTCCTAATATTGATTAATTTTAATAAAAATATTAAATTATTAGTTATAAAAGTATAATTTATGTATAAATATGATTATTATTCCATGATTATTATTCTTGATATGTTATATAATGACCCTATTGAACATAGTTGACATAATAATGTTGTTTTTGCCACATAAATTGAATTTGGTCAAAACAACCAATGTAAACATAATTACTTTAGTAGTTGTTTAAAACATAGTAATAAGTTAAATAAATGTAATGATAAAAAGGAAAATGGATCCTAATTAAATATATAATTAACATAAGTCTATTATATATGAATTTAATGTACGATCACATGAAAAGAAAAACTATGGTATGAGATTTTGTCATTATTTACAATGTATTGAGACTTATTTGTTATTATTCCTATAGATTCTTTTATATGGTGTATATAATAAGATTTTACATGATATATATTGAATTTAATTACTCTCATGATATTATAAATTTCATTTAATTTTATTCTTTCATGAGTGTTATGATTTAAAATGTTTCAATGTGGTATGTGACACTTTGTAATGCTTTATTATTATTTTGCTCAAAAATAAAATTATTGATCTTTAAATGGTATTTCCATTCATTTAATTATATTACCACTTCTGAATAAAAATATTAATTTTCTATCATCTAGATATTCATGGCCATTTCCTACATTAGTTCCATTTTCTTCTATTTAGTACTCTATGTTTTGGGAAATGTTCTTTTAAAATACTCGAGATTGTATTTACCTTTTGTTGGAGAACTTATTTTATTCAAAAAACAATTTTTATTGAAATAAATTAAAAAAATATTACAAAAATTAATTGGTAAATAATTTTCTACTGTTTTTTCATTTAACAATTTTTTGAAGTAAAATTCTTATCTATTTCTGAAGAAGTAATTTTTATAACCATAAACCATTTAAATGAATATTATTTTAACCTTGTATTTATTGTATGAATTTACCCACCATAATTTATTTGAAGCTACCAATTCATATTTAAATGGTAAAATTATATGTAAAATATTTTCATAACTTATTTTCAAAGAAATGGTTTTCAAAAATTCATTTTAAAAAAATGATGTTTTCATCAATAATTTTTTTCAATGTTATTTTTATAATGTTTATATTAATAAAATACAAAAAAAAATTATACCACCTGGGTTATGTTGTGTTAAAACAATCTATAATATTTCTATAGATGTATTATGATTGATTTTTCCAATTATAGAATTCACATTCACTCCATTGATTAGTTATAGTCCCCATGGAACATTAAATTTCCTATGATTATTAGATATTAAATTTACCCTAAAATGAATATCATTTTTAAGGGATTTGTTTATTTTCTAAACCATATACCAATTTTTAAACAATGAATAATTGAATGTAATTTTATTATTTGGGGAAATATTGATCAATTCATATACTATATTCAGTAAATATATTTGATAAGGAATATTGTTTATTTTGTTATTAGGAATGTTTTGGAAATGAAATAAATGGGATGAGGAACATTTAAAGAAAGCCATATTTGTTGGGTACCAGATAATAAAATCTCCAAAATGTGTCAGTAGTCTAATAAGATGAATTAGTTTCAAAAAATTTATTGGTGTCTTCTCGATATGCAAAACATGATTGCGAATGGTAATTGTGGTAAGGGTTACATATTCTTAGGAAACCATGAGTCCACTAATTTTGCATTTGATTCATTTAGTGAGTATTCTCACTGATTCATTATTTATTATACTATAATTTTGTCTTATAGATCATTTTTGGTCCCCATTATTAATTTTCCTTCCCCAAGAATATAAGAACATTAGTATGAATCATATGTATGGATTTACTAGATGGATTACAGTGATCCTCAAAGTTATTTATATAGAAAATGTTTTAAAATTAGTGTATTATTTTGTAATAAATTAATCATTTAGGTAATTATTTTACCATGACTAATAAAATATCTTTCATTTTCAATTTTATTCTCTGTAATCATGCCAATGTAATAGTAGTAGACACTGGATACATGACTTCTGTGGTAGGTCACTATTTTTTGTATCAGGGGATGTTTAGTAGCAACCATTAAAACTAGATTGAGTGAAACATTATTTAGGGAAAATAACCATAATGTATAAATTGAGTATAAGTATAAAAGAACTACATATGATTTCGATAGGGTAGATATTATGTTTCCATTATATTAAATAAATTCCTGTCAGAATTCTATAAGTAGATGAACTTCTATAATTAATGTACCTAAGAGTAATAACCTAGACAAGGGGTTCTAATACTGACTCATGGTAACCTGGTACATGATAGCATGCCTTACTACATACCTGGATTGACACTCTCAGGGGATTTTCTTAGGAAAATACATCTTTTCTATATAAACAAATATTAAAAAAATTTATGTATAACGTCAATAAATATCCTAGGTTAAAACTAAGGTGTTTTTGATAGAAAATATGGTGTCGTTATTTAGATTTTCTAGATATGATATTATTGATACACATTAGACCAGAAAAGGATCTATGTGAAAATAAGTAGACGAAGTATTAATTTATTAAGGTTATATTGAAAGGAATTGTTAAAATTTTATTTAGTTATTAAACTAATTTCAATGATTTCAATAATATTTATATTTTGAATTATATTAATATTGTTATAGAATAAGTGAAACTATATATTGGGTGAGAACTGATCAAATCTAGAATGCCACGTGGGTCTTGAACCCATGACCAAATAACGATATGTGTTTAACACAAAACAATAACCTATGTAATGTCCTGTTTAATATTTACTTTTTTTAGTTGAATAATTTGATTATTAGATACCAATGAAAAGCAATTAGTGTTACTTTGTTTAGGTTTAGAGATCTATGTATTACCAATGTTATATTTGGAGAATAGTTAGAGGTAAATAGTTAGACATGTCACACATTTATGGGCCATAAGATCCTTTAGAACTGTATTTTACTGCTCTGGGATTCAAAATAAAATATTTGATGAATTTGAAATTTATCAAATCATAAAAAATGTATGAATATTTTGTTTATATAATTTTTTATATATTTCCTTATATTCCTAGGATGTAAAATAATTACTCAACATTAGGAAAATGTTAAAAAAATGTTGTCCTAATACCATAATTTTGGTATAACCGATTTTCTTCTAAATCATTAATTATTATTGGATTTTAAGCCCTAATAATTCTATTGACCATTCAATTGTTTATGATTGATGACCCGATTCACCCCTATAAATATTGAAACATTTTCCCTGAGTACATATTATCACTTTCAACTAATATTCTCAGACATAGAGACCTATCTCTATGGTAGTTCATGTGACCAATGTACATCCCATTCTCTCTTTTTTAGAATTTTTTTTAAAACCTTTCTCATAATGTGGGATTTAAATATAAAAAAGATAAAAAAATATTTCACCAACATTGAGTTTAAATTGTGAGGATGTAATTTAATTATGGTGGGGAGAATATAACACGCTGAAAATCTAGAGTACAAACCTTATATTCAGTAGCATGTATTACACCAGAAACCAACCATGTTAGGTAATATAATATCATGAAAATTTATAATATATTTACTATTTTAAAATTGACTCTATATATTTTAATGGATTCAACACCCCACTAATGTGTGTTACATGACATTGTGACTTTTATAGATTTCTTTCATTACACACAAGACTGAGTTTCTTTGAACAATAATGTATTATTATTAAATAATGAGATATAAACTAGCCATGAAATTAATAGATTTGAATAGTAATAAACAATTTATTAAAATTGTGGTTTATAAAAATATAGAATGAATTAGTTGGTTAAAAATTAAATAGAAAATAATATAAGAAGTAATTTAATATTTAGTAGTTATTTTTATAGAAAAAAAATTTTATACTCAAAAAATTGTCTTATGATAATATATTGAATTTATTATAATTATTTATTGATATTAATGTAGTATAAAAAATATATATAACGTCATTTTTTTATATTCATCTATTAAATTTCATAGACATAATATAAGAAGGGGATCTATTTTATATCTAACAACCTATAATTTTTAAAGGCATTTCTGGTGAACCCATTTTAAATCTATATTTTGATACATTAATAAATTTAATATGTAAAATTATACATCATATTTGAATGAAAAATGTAATAATTAGTTTATAGTGATTTTTTGATACTAATTGAAAATATTTTAATTTTTAATGAATAATTATATTACTAAATCATAGTTCAAAATTACATTTTCATCTAATTTATTTAAAATTGTAAATTATATTAAAATTGTTTTTAACATTTAATTATATAATATTTAAATAAATTAATTCAATTTTTGTTATTATAATAAATTTGACTTTAAAATTGATTATAAAAACATAACAATGTTTCATACGTTCTTAAAATGAAAACCCTTATTATCACCCCACCAACAGGATTAAATTTAAATTAATTTTTTCCACTTTTATGATTGGAATTTTAAAAACATGGTTTTATATTTGGAATCATCCAAATTTATAATTTCTAATAAGACCAATTTTTTATACCAAAAATATTATTGAATGAAGTTAAAATTAATTACTATTAGTAATGAAAATTTAACTTTAAAAAGGATGAATACATTAAATTTACTGACCAAATGAAATTTCTACTTTTGAAACACTACTAAAAAAACTGGCAGGGGTGGCGCTACCCTTTTTTCAGCGCTAAAAAAAGTGCTCATAAAGGGGACACCTTTATCAATGCTTTTTTAGTAGCGCTGATAATGAGGGGATTTATCAGCACTATTTCATTCAGGTGATAAATTTTAGGTTTCAAAAAAATCATGAAGAATAAAATATTGTTATATAAGTATATTTATATTGATATAAATATAATATATATATTTTTAATATTTTTTAGACACGTATAAATAGACTATTAAATTTAATATAATAGAAATTTTTTTAATATAGCTTTAAAATATTTTATAAAATATTATTAATTAATAATTTGTTAATTATTATCGATTAAAAATAATATAATAACAATTTGGAGACACAAAAAATAAAAACAATTAATAAAAGATCTAAAATAAGTTGAATATGTAACTCAAACTTCAAACAGATATAACTTTTGATCCGGGTGTCTGTTTGAGCTCTACATCATATCAAATCGAATCTTGCAATGAGCTCTACATGCTAGTGACGGAAGAAATGCTTCTGTATCATTTTTTGAAGCCAAAAAATCCCCATAAGGCCTCCAAAACTGAGTTTTTTAGTAATGATATAGTTATTTGTTAACATTCAAATAGGTATAACTTCTGATCCGAATGTCTGTTTGCCCTCTACCACATATCAAATCGAATATTGTTTCATTTTATTTAATTTGATTAGTTGTGGAGTTGAATCATGCTTATTTATTATAATTTATGATCGTTTTAACATTCTATGGATTTTCAAATACATATATATATATATATATTCGTAAATATATATGTGTCTATGTGTGTGTGTGTTTGTGTCTATGTGTGTTGTATATATGTATGTATGTATGTATTTATTTAATTTTTAACACACATAAAAAAACAGATTTCATAAATGTATTTAAAATTAATCTTATAAGTATATATTAATATACAAATAAATATACTGATAAAAAATTATAACTAAATATATATATATAAATAATTATAATTATATATTAATATATGAATGAATATATACATACTAATATCTGAATAAGTATATTTATATTAATATGAATCTATATCAATAAATGAATAAATATAACTATATATATATAAATAAATAGATATATCATTAAATAGAGAGAGAAAACAAAGCATCTTAGTTGTAACGATGTAGCCATGGAAGGGGGTTGCGGGTTTGAGTTCAGGTAGAAGTAAAGGGGTGTGCACGTCTAAGGAGGAATGGGAATAGAAGTTCATGGGAGACCTCGTAGTGCTGATAAAGGGGTGGATCAAGTTCTGTTAAAAGATCTCCCCACATTATTTAATTTTTTTTTTAATTTTTTTTAATTTGTTTTAATTTTTTTTTACTTTTATCTATGCTTTTTCAAAGCGCTGATAAAAGGGACGCCCAAATTTTTTCAATGAGCTTTACAGCGTTTTTAGCACTATTATATCCATTTTGAGCGCTGATATATGACGTATTTGTAGTAGTGTAAAACCAATTTTATAGCAATAAATCGTCCACTAGACATTCATTCATGAGTTTGGTTTGTTTTTCAGTTTTTGTTTTTCTTAGAAACATTGGTACACCTATATTTCCAAAAATTCTAAGTGAGTCCCTTTCCTCTATAAAATGTGACCACATATAACCATTACTCACAACACTAATACCATTTAGTATCTTCTAATACATTCCATTTAGCTTCCAAAAATCCATAAAATATACCTTTAACCATGAATTTGTTCAGAAAAGCCTCTAACGATTCTTTTTGGTACAAACCAAAAGAAGTTACCGAATTTAGAGGTAACATCTTGTCTGAATCTCTGTAGCCTCATTTCCATTCTCCACCTATCAAATATATTTATTCTATTATTATGTAAATAAAAGTATCTAAAATATACAATGATGTTTCTGTTTAAATATTTCACCCTACATTTACAGACACCACCATCTAATGGGTAACACACATAGAATTTATGTGTACGGTGAACTACTACCTCACAAAATGTTGATTGTTAATTTTTTATCCTTTGCAACCATTGAAGTTGGAAATTATGATGTATGTTATGATTTTATATGATATATATGATATATATTATTTATTTATACAAATTTAATAATTTTATTACGCATACCATTAATACATTCCATTTTACATTAATACGATAACATATTTAGAGAAAGTGTGGACTACATCCCCCTTAAGGAAATGTGATTCATTGAAATGATACATAGAATGTATACAAGATGATTATAATTAAAAATATGAGTCATACAAAAAATATATATTATATTCATGAAATTATGAATTTTATGGAAAAATATTTATATCATTTACTTTATTAAACATTCACACACTTAAAAAGTGGTAGCGTTATTCATGGACGTGTGGAATAAAACCTCCTCGACATGATGTGATTACTTTTTCATCACAATAATAAAAAATATAATTATATATTATTAAATAACATGGTATTTGTGATATTATTATTATTATGGAATGATATAATTCTATTTAACTTCCTTTAATAACGATCATTGAAAAATTAGAACGTTACTCATGCGTACATAGGGCCCACAATCTCCATGATGTAATGTTGAATCATTTTTCATAATCATGATTAATTATTTGTTATTAAATTATAATTTATATTTAAATTTTATAATTATTTCATGATTATTTTTCTGTTGATGTTATATAATGACCTCTTCAACCATAGTTGACCTAAAAAATTAATTTTTTTCACATAAATCGAATTTGGTCAAAACATTAGATGTAAATTTTATTATTTAATTAGTTTTATATAGAATAATTCTAAGTGAAATAAAATTAATTATAAAAATGAAATACTTCTACAAGAAAGTATATAAGTAACAGTTATTTATTATATATGAAGTTAAATGATTGTAACCTAAAAAAATCCCAAGGTAACGAATTTCGTGTCAATTTACATTATATATAGACTTATTTTTTTACTATGAACCAATTTTCATTTATACGCTATATATAATACCAATAAAATTCTACATCATTAATCTACTTAATCTCATGATATTATAACTTTCATTTAATTATAATCCTTTAGAAGTCTTATGACGTAAAATGTTTCAATATGGTATGAGAAACATCGAAATTTTTATGGATTATTTTCCTCAATAATAACATTAATTGACATTAAATGGTGTTTCTATTAGATGAAATTATATTTCCATTTTCAATAAAACCTTTCATTTTCTTTCATATTGATATTCATGATCATCTTCTTTTATTTGTACCATTTTTTCACTCTGGTTGAAAACATGTTTAAGAATTGTTATTTAAAAAAATTAACTTTGTATATTTCATTAGTTGGGGAACTTATTTACATATAGAAAACATGTTTTATTAAAAGGTTTTAATGAATGTTTTTATAATGATATGGTAAATAATTTTTTACCCTTTTATATTTTACATGTTTTATCTCAAATGTATTTTCTTGTCGCTTTTAGAAAATGAAAATTTTTTAACCATTAATGATGTTTAAAAAATATTATTTTTACATCACATGGCTTGAATGGTTTTACCAAGAAAATTTAGTTTAATTTCAAGTACACTTTTAAAAGATAAAATTGTAATGAAAATATTTTTAAAATTAATTTTCAATGAAAATTACTTTCAAAAGGTTAAAAAGAATATTTTCTAGAAAAATATTTTTATAAGACATTTTTATAATGTTTCCATTCATTAATGACAACACCATATTATTTTACTCCATTCTATTTATGTTGTATGAACACTATCATTAAAATTATTATAAATGGATTATGATTTATTTGTATAAGGAGGGTATTAAAATTCACTTCCTTTATTTCATTTAGCCCCTTAGAATATTCCATTTCCTATGATCATTTAATAATGAAATTCCCATAAATATCTGTATCATTTTTAGGGATATGATAATTGACTACACCATATACCTTTTTTATATGGTCTATACTTTACATTTTATTTTATTATTTTGGGAAACATTGATAAATACACATATATTATTCAATAGGAATATTTTATAATGAATATTACTTATTTTATATAAGAATATTTTGGACATACAACACATGGGGTGGTGAACATTTAAGGAAATACCTATAGGTTGGGGACTTGTGAATGAAAGCTCTTTAACCCATCGGTAGTCTCTTAAGTGTAATTAGTTATGAAAAATATGTTGGTTTCTACCAGTTATGGTAAAAAATATTTTGAAATGTCTTCATAGTAATGGTTCCATGTACATAGGAAACATGGTGTCAAATAATTAGTCAATTATTTCATTTAATTTCATATATTTTTCCTCCATGGTATTTTTTATCGACATATATAGGGATACATTTCATTTTTAGTTCATTGATTAAATAGATTTTGTTTTAGTTTCTTAACTTAAAATATTTATTTTTCATTGTCTAGTTATTTAAATTACATGTGTGTGCAGTTATTTACCTTTACATATTGACTTTTCTCATTGATTAATTATTGGTTATGTTACATTTTTCCATTTCTGTTAATTTGATCTCACCCTTATTATGCATTATTCCCCATGAATCTACAAATTGTTCTTGGAATGTTATGAATGGATTTATTATATGTATTAGAGTTATCCTCGATGTTATTTATTTAGAAGAAATAAATATGTTTTTATTAGTGTATTATTTTTTAATAAAAGACTCATGTATTTATCTTGTTTACCAAGACTACTAGACTGCTGTTTCTTCAAGATTTGGTATCTTATAATCATTCCCACATAATATATGCATACACCAGATATGGGCCTTCCAGGTTTGGGTCGATACACTGAGCCCTCATGTTTCTTCATCACAACCATTGAATTCTACCATATAATTCTAGGTCCCTCCATCTCAAAGGAATCACACATTACCTTAATATATTTGAGAGATCCCAAATATAAAACATAATCTCTATATTTCTCAACCAGTCCTCGTACTCTTAAAGATCATTATATCATCAAAATTTAGCTAGTTTTTATAAAATGATATATGGAGCACGTTGATAGGATTCATCGTTATGAGGTTACCCAACTAGAGCCTAAATAGAAAACGGTGGAAGTGATTATTATAAACCATGGATAAAACACATAATAGTATCAAAGAGGATATAATATTTGGGAGGATTTAAATGATGTGGTTCACCAATAACATCGTCATAGGGAATTTTCAGACATCTTTATGTTGGAAGGATACTACACAATATCTTCAAACAACATTGAACTCAAAAATTTATTCATATATACAACACACACAAGAGAATCATGGAAATTAATACCATTATATGAGAAATTGGGATTTTTTATTTCATCCATTACTAATAAAACTGATCGAAAAGACTAGAATTATTTCTTCAAGACACATTTTACAAACCACCCAGGGTAAACTAAAGCTCTCTATTATGGGAGATAAAAAATAATTCACTCGTAATTAACTTTTATATCTTGAAAATATAATACAAAATTCATATTGACATCATGGAAAAATGATCATCCTATACCTTTAATATCAATTTATACAAAACTTTCCTAGATACAATGATAATCTGATACCCGTACCAATAATGGAAAATCTTGAAGGGAATTACCGAACCCCATGTGTTTGTGACTAGCACTTGGAATTATACAAGATAAAAGAAGGAATAGATTTTCCACATAAAAATGGATATTAATATATACATGTCAGTATTCGTAACACTCAAAAGGGAGAAATTACCAAAAACCAAATATGTATAAGATAACCCAAAATAATATATTATCATAGTACAAAAAATATAGAATTTTAAACTAAACATTCAAACAAAAACATCACTTTATGCCCAAAATATCATGAACATCCACCTCCTCAACGATTTTTTCCTTTTATATAACATGGCTGATCAAAATATATAGATTCCTAGTAGAAAAGTTATTGTGGGAGCTATAATGTATAGTATGGTGCCACCACGTGGTCCATAAAATGATTCCATAACAAAATCATGCTTTTAATATTAATTAAGATATAGAATTTCATAATACATTTGAATAAATAAAACAGAACATGATTTACTTTCAAAATAAAGGGACAAAAATTCAAACATTACTTAATTTAAATTTTATATAAAATAGTTTATATAAATAAAGAGTCCAGAATAAAATTGTTTCATAACTAAAGAGTCCTCCACTATGGTGATTTTACCTTTGGTATGATAGTTCTCAGTTATAGAATCTTCACCCTCTCATATAAATTTTCATCGAAATATGGGTACATGCATCCTTTATGATCATTCTAAATAAGACTCATCAACAAACCATTAGGGATAAGATTCTCCTATGTTTGTTTTTTAGTGTTTTCATCATCAATAACAAGATAAGAAATAACCATCATAGTATTCTTTTCCCAAATAACAAACTAACTTCAAATGATCACATGTTCTCTATAAATCATTTCAGAGGGTAAATCATCACCTTTAAAATAAATCTCCATTCATAATTCAATTTCAAACTTCGTCATTTCAAAAATTCTAATTCACTTTCAAATACAAAACATAGGTTTTCATAAATTCATGAATTTTTATGAAAAAACCAATCATTGGATTTTAACACTTCAATTTAACTATTTATGTCAAAAAACTATCAAATAGTTTCGTAAATTCCAAAAAATTAAATAAACAACCCAAATTTAAATTCCATTGAAATTCTGTGGTTTTATGAAAAATTCTATCCCAATTAAAATTTCAATTCCAAGGTATATCAATTTGTTTATTTAAATTACATGAATGTTATTCCAAAACAATCCAAAAATTATATTTTTAATCATATGAAAAATTTCAAATAGAACCACATATATGTATTCAACAAATGAAATAAAAAATCAACATTCAACTCGGGATTTCCCAATCAAGAACAATAATAATAGGGAGATAGAAATAAAATAAAGAATCTAGATTCAATTAAACCTAGTCTAAATCAACCATAAACATAAAAATTTAACACTCCTTAAGAAGGATATAAATTCCAATAAGGAGAATATACATGGGAAGAGAAAAAATTTACATGTAAGAGATCTAATGTGATCCACCATGCTTAGAAATGCCAAATAACGGGCTCTGAGGATGTAGAATCAGTTAGTGAGATACTAGAAAGCCTATGAAGTTGATTTACGTTGAATTATGGTTCTAGTAGGGGTTTAAAAATGGGTTTGATATTTCATTACAATTTTTTGGAATAATAAAAAACCAATCCACATGGTTAGTTTGAAAGGGTCTCATGGTATGAACAATCGTGCACCCTTTTATTTGGGCACATGGTTTATACTAGGTGGAAACATGGTCTGTCAAAACATTAACCAACCATTTAAACCCACATTCTCTAGGGTAGAATATTTTTTACTAGGTGGGTTCACTGTTTGATGTAAGTAGGTGCTGATCGTGAACAGCCTAAAGAGCCTCCAATATTTTCCAAATTTCACCCAAAGCACCCATAAAGAAGCCCCATCCAAAGGATGATCAAAATAAGGGTCGAGGTGAACCTGAAAACTAGTAACACGATGTTAGAAATAAATATGTTTTGAGAACCTATCATCTGATAATATGTGGAAAATTTTATGTGATATTTTCATACTAACCGCTTAGTTTTATCCCCTCATTAACCAATTTAATGATTAGCACAAAATCATTGTTACTTAGGTTATAGGGGCCAAATATTTACTCTTAAAGTAAAATATTCACATAATTAGATAATGGATCATGTTATAGAGTATATCCCATTAAAAATTCCCAATATATGATTTTTGTGAATTTTAAATCATCAAATAAACTATTATTTAACAAAATATACCAATGATGTCATATTTTGGACACATCACATAGTTTCACATTAATGAAAACATTATTTTAATGGAATTAAAATATTATATTTTAACAAAACAATAATATATAAATTTTATAAAAAATTATTTAAGAAATTAATACAACCAAATTGAATAAAATGTATTGTTTTTAAAAATAATTTAACTTATTAGTCTATTACATGAACAATTATTGTGTTGGATTTCAAACACAATTATGTTAATTATTCCATCCATATAAATTTAAAATAAAATACTATGATAAATAAATTATTAAAATTTAAAATAACAATTTAGAACCAAACATTGAAACTTTTATCCATATGAATAAATGATATAGTTATTAAAAGAGAGTGTAACATTTTTTTTATTAATTACATAAAATTATATTAAGTTCATTATCAAATTAAGTTGATAATAAATTTAAAAAATTTCAATCAATATATTGTTATGTTCTATGATAACATTACAAATTAAATTTAGACAAGTATTAGTGAACTATTTAGGTCTTTTCTCATAGGTTTAATATATTTTTAGATTTTTTACCATTATATTGGTGATAAATATTTACAATGGTAACTTTCGAAAATTATTAAAAATAAAACTGATCTATTTTACATATAAAAAAATTCATTCCATATATAAATTCTTTTTTTTGAAATTAAATTTCTAAATGTTTCGTAATGCATAAAATACAATGAAACTGGTTCTAAGAAAAATTTTTATTTATGTCAATATATGAACTTATACAAATATGAGGCAGAATTTTTTTTCCTATATATTTAATTATAATACTTATAATTAGGGGAAGTTATTTTTACTTAATGATTGGAATAAACACATAATAGAAATTTTAAATTAATTTATATACTGAATGTACATGATAGTTTCAAAAAAATTGGTATTTCTTAACATTTATATTGAAATATATCATTTTAAAAAATTCCCAAAAAATTATTCCATGAAAATTTTATGTTATTATTTAAATATATGGTTTAATTTTTAAAATTATCATTCTCGAATTTATAAATTATGCATTTAATTACAACCATATAATACAAGAAAACGAATATTGTATGAGTAATTCTATATAATATTTTATTAAAAAATTAATTGTTATTCATTTAAAGAATATAACTATATTAAATCTAGTCCATGAATATTAATAAAACATGAAATTAGTTTACTATTTTATGTGATTCCACATTTATCCTCTCTTTTTTAAATTGAAACCTTCTAATTTTATTCCCTACATTAATAATATTTGATATTTTTATTTGATAGAACTTTCTAATTCCCATATTTCTTCTTCAAACATATGGGTTTCCAAAAAATATGATATGAAAAATCATATTATTTCACAACTCCTACTATCTGTAGTCAAGAATTTTATTTCTAGGTTCTCCATATGAATGGATATATTTTAAATGTACTACATTGGTGTTCAAAACAAGAGATTCAATGAGCATATATTCCCCTAGTAATGAAACACCAAAAAATTTATTAAATGGGATAAACTCGATTGAAAGTATACTCGGTACATAACAGGCCCATATTTCTCTTGAATCTCATGTGGTGAAATAAAATAGGGACATAACTCTACATTATTACCAAAACACATATCAATTTTACATGGAGATTCTTTAATAAAAACATGATATCAAACATCGAATGAATGATATGAATTATAGTTCTCCAAATAAATATTTTTTCAACTTTTAGATTCCCTTATATGTTGTTTAATCATCATTATCTTTTAATCCATCTCTTATATTATCTTTAGTAAAAAAGTAAATTTTAATGCTCCTTCATCTCAAGTAGAATTAGTCTGAGACCACTTTCTATATAATGCATCAAAACATTCCATCACAATAATAAAACTAAAACTAATATTATAGTAAAATTTAATTATGAATTATTTTGATCCTAACTTTCACTACAATCCAGTGAAAAATATTGAATTTTTTTTACAACATTTGAATCATTCAATCCGAGTTTTCATAACATTGATGATTAAATGATGTAATAAAATTTAAATCAGTAGCAAACAACATATGAAGAACATTCAAAAAAATTATAAATGAACTTGATATCACATAAAGTTACAAGGAAGATAGTAACTCTAGGTAACCAAACTATCTCATTGAGATATATTCAAGAGATATGATCAAAAAACATAGTATACCGAATAGCTAGAAATTTTGAATAATTAGTAAATCAAACATCAATAACAAAAATTACTATTTTACCATGAGATGTATATTGAAATTCAAAAATGAAATCCTTGAATATATTTTTCCATTTCCACTATAGAAATGGAAAAGGATAAAAAACACATTTCAATAATTTTTCTTTGGCTTAAACCTAGTGAAATGTAAATCATTTCATGGTAAAATGTTTCATATATATCTTCATTTTTCCCCACAATAATAATAAATGTTCATTAAAAAACACAGTATCGAGATGAACTAAATGGGATGTGTTGTTAGATTCAATAAATAATACCCTTTTAAACATAGAGATAAATGGAATAGAATACATCATTCTAAATATAAAGGCCCATTCATTTTCATTGTAAAATGTTGATAATATACCAATCATCACCAGTTCCACCTTTCATTATAAATCATTATCTTCATTCTATGATATCTTATTTTTTTCAAAAAATGAGGAATACCCTAAAACTAGAAATAAAATAGAGATTGTTTTTATACACACACTTTTTAATCCATAATTTATAAAATCATTTACCAAATGGTCATGTTTTTAATGTATCATGGTTAATGATGAATTTCTATTTCAGCTCAAGTATCATCAAAATCATTTGTTTTTCTTTGATAGTGTTGAATCTTATAATCAGATTGCATTATTAATTGAAGAGGCATTCTCTACATCATTTTATAATTTATATGATTAAATATGTAAATCATGAATTTTTGATAATTATATATCTCACACAGTACCACATATAAATTTTATTACTATATTTTTAATTTAAAAAATAAAAAAACTACTTATAGATAATGTGTTGGATAATTTAGATTATCATGTTTTAATATATATGATTCATAAAAATTGCTTGATTATTCAATATGAGAACACATCCAGTTCCTTTTAAAGAAGAATCTTAATAAATGGAAAATTAATAATTTATAGATAGAACAACCAAAATTAGATCATTTAGATATATTATTTTTAGTTCATAGAAACATTCATCATGTTATTCTATCCAAATTAATATAACTCCTTACAAAGTAATACTAGTTAGTAAGAAAGAAAAATGATAAAAAAATTTAAGAAATATCATAGAGTAACTCTTTAATCTTGGAAAAATATGAATACTTGTGAAATTATTATTCTTAGGCCACTCTTGAAACACATTAATATTAGTTGGTTCAAAATTTATTATATTATTAGAAAATCATTTCTCACAAAATGAAATCCTCTATAAAAAATCAAATTTGATAAATTTCACAATAACATAATTTCATAATGGTTTTATAAATGATCTTTATGTGTATTTTATATTCCTCATGAGTTTTAGAATTACCATGTGACCATAGGGAGAAAACACAATCTTATCCATATAGAAATGGAAAACTCTATTCATAATATCCACTAATATAACGGGTGAATTTGGTATCCCAAAAGGGAATAACCAAAAACTCATAATTCCCATATCTTGTTTTAAATGAAATATTTTTAATATTTATCCCTTTAACATAAACCGATGGTATCCTGAATTTAGTTTTATCTTAAGAAAACATTTTTTTATATGAAGATGTCACCACTTTATTAAATGGCCCATCATCGACCACAATACTGGAGAACATTTTTTCCACATGTATTTTATATCAATATAGATGATTTTTTCTCGGCGTAACTATATTAAAACACATGGTATCTTAATGAACCAAATAAATATAATTGAAATGACTCACTATAGGTTGTCTATCTATTAATACATTCTCGGAATGATCAGGATTGATTTAATTTATTTTAAAATCCATATTACCAAACATACCACATGGATAATAAATTCCAAATCCCAATAAACATTCCATGAAATTTCTTCTTCGACACATTGATCATATTGGGCTCTTACAATTAGATTTTTTTGTTTATATCATATCAATTTGCTTCCACCAAGAAATATTCTTACTCTTGTCATCGTGATGAACAACAGTGTTAGGAAAATCCATCTCAATATTCATAGCCTAAAAAACTCCTAATTTTTAAATTTATATGAGGATAATCCTCTATATAAAATATTCAAACCCATATTATAATCTATTAATTTTACTATAATTCTATATAATATAATTTAGTTCATACCTAGTTAGTAATGTTAAATTTTCATTACAAAATTCCACAAATTCCTTATAAATACCTGAGATAGAATCATAGGTTCAACCCTTTACAAATGTGTTAATGTTTTTATATAAGATACATAAATAAATACACAACATTAAATAAAACGGATGACATATTAGCAGCTTGGGTTTTGGAATATTTGAATCCAATATTACATACAAATATAAATGTACAAATTTTAATATACATTAAGAAAAGAAACCTTTGGGAAAAGCTTCCAAATTATAAATTCATCATATCACATATTCAAAACCTATAAGATTTATTTAAAATGCATTGGGTGAGGAGAAAAATTCCCTTTAAGGGGTTTTAAAACAAGACCATTAAAATTATAGAGTTGGTTTCCTATAACCAACTATTTTTACTTTGATTAAATGGATATTTATTGTATTATATATTGTTCATTGTTATACATGACTATGATGTAATAATGTCGTAGAGTATTTGTTGCATCGATAAGGTCCAGGTAGTTCCATTCTATTATGAGAACTCTGAAATGATATAAAAATTTTATTAAATACAGTTCTGTAGTTGGATGATATACAATGATGGGTCACATAGAATACAGAATGTCAGGTGAGAGTACTCGTAAACAGATAAGACTACCTCTCCTAAAGTTCGTAGATAGTAATCACCAATATAGGAGATTATGAGAACATACCCGAATGTAGGAATTCCTAGTCTTTTTTTCATTCATAAGATATTCCCATTTGTGATCATCTTTAATGATCTTTCAACTTTAATATTATCATTAATACGTGTCACAACTCTCACACTTTTATTTACTGACTAAAATCGTCACAGATACAGTTGGTAGGAAGTATGGTACATTGGGTGCGTCATGGGTGGCATGTTATTAATGAATAATTCAAGAAAGAATTTGTCCCATCCATTTATGGTTGTTGAAATCTTGGTCCTTTGATTTAAATTGAACTGTTGCACGAAATTCCATGGTCGTGGTGTAATGGTGAGTTTATTTCAGGTAGTCAAATATCATTGTACCAAGAACAAAGGTTAATGATAGTATCTTAAAACCTACTTGATGAAGTACACTAACAAAGGGAATATATTATATAGTTAGTGTTTGTATGTTTATTTTGTTTTTATGTCTTTAATTTCATTCCCTTGGGTTCTTTGACCCATTTCAAGATAGTAATCTCGGACTTTAGGAAAGCCCGTCTATTTCCAATGAGAAAGAAGCCTAGAGGGTCACACACTAATTGTTTCTTATGGTCCCGATTAAATTATATTTTAATTTAATTAATATATATTATTCTACTGATAGTGGAATAATTTTATTCATGTTAAAATGATTAAAAAATATATGTATTCACCAGATTGGGGGTAAAATATATTAATTTATTTTATTGAACATTTAATAAATATTTATTTACTAGTTTTAAAGTAAAATATTTATTTAAGATAATAAATTACTTATTTATTTTTTCAACTGTTCAATAAATTTAAGTGGATTTCAAGTGGATCAAGGAGAGTCCTATAGTAAAATAATTATTTACAAGATGATAAATAATTATTTAACTAGTTCACACAAATTAAAAACCAGTACTATTATTTTGTGATGTGGAATGTTACTTATAATTCTATTTTCGCAATTTTGCACACAATAAATAATGACATGGTATTATTGTTAATATCATGGGTTTTAATTAATGTTATGAATGTATTTAATTACTTTTATGCAATTAAATATTGTAATTGAATCTGCATGATAATAAATAGTCACATACATCTATTGTGCCATTTACTAATCTGCACACCCAGTGAATTGAGAATTGTTGTGCTAAACAATTTCTCTTTCAAATCCTCTTCCTTCCCCTCTCATGAAAGAGATAATTTCTTCAAGGCTGAAGAACAAGAAATCAACAATGAATGACACAAGACACTCTCTTTTCCATGCTAACACATGGAGAACGAGTGGTGTCGATCGGATGACATCAGAGCCCATGTGGATCACCCATAGTGGGATTTTAGTTTGGATCATTGCAAGTGCAACAATATAATATAAATGGGACCTTCCAGACAATCAACATCATCAATGAAGAATATACGGAACATCCATGTTTTCTTTTCATTATGAAATTAATAAAATTAATTATAAACATAACGTGAAAAATCCTCTCCAATGGTTTCTGGCCTTTTCCTTCTTTATATAAATCTTTGAATCTATTCTGTGGATACTGACATTCATCATTATATTGCTCACAGAATAACCATTGTTTATTTTAAATATCAATATCGGGTACTCGCCTAACCATTCTTCCATTATTCCCAGACCCTTCAAGTAGTATCATATCAGTTACATTATAGTTTATTATTATTTAAATATTTCATTCGAGATTTATGAATTTAATAATTTAGTTGTTTCAATTAATTTAAATAATTTTAAAAAACGGAATATCGAGATGTGTTCCTCTGCTTTCATATAAGGCCCTTGCCTCAAACCTTACTTAATCTTGAGTTATTACAAGATTACACATTGAGGATCTTTTCGGGTTTAGAGTTTTAGAGAATTAGATCATAAAACTTGCATTACATTCCACATATAAACAAAGTGGTTACATAAAGATAGTATTCCTCATTCCCATCAATGGAAACACATTTGAATTAAAACATGGATTCTTTTTGACACATCCTTGACCCTATCATCTTATCATGTACCTTTCCCTTGACCTGTGAAAAACATTTCAAAAACTTGGGATGAGCATAAAAACTCAGTATGGGTTATAGAAAACATGAAAAGGAAACATGAGTTCATATGTACATAAGAATGAAATCATACTTTACCCATAAAACATAGGCACTTTAACACGCCTCATAAAATCATGAATAAATCATAGAATCCATAAGACATAAAGGTAACTTGAGGCATTCATAACATTCTTACGTAGGGAGTAACCCTCTTGGTTACGTTTGGAATACCCATCACAGTATATTCCCTGAAAATCTCTTCGGAGAAACCTTAATGTTTCACTCCTTCGCGTTACCCAATGCATTGGAGAGCTATAACGGGCTCACCCGCCCTTAGTTTATCACGGAACCACCCGTTCTTCATAATAATGCCCAAGAACCTCAACATAATCGTATCACATAAAACATGCATAAAGGAAACATAAAATTTCCACCATTCAATCACAAGATATCAATACCACACATTGATATAAAAATATTATGAAAACCATTTTCAATACCAAAATAAAAGAAAAGTAAAACATGGTATTTATTTTTCTTTTAAAAAGAAGGAATGGCTTGTAGAAGAAGCCGAAACTCAAATAACGGTTACGACGGCGGAGAAGTCGTTGTCGCCGCATACGTACGACAAAAACATTCCCTTTTGTCGTTTGGTAAACGCTTCGTATAAAAAAGATTCCTTTTGAATAAACGTAAAAGTCAAAGGGGTTTATACACCGTATAAAAGAAGGTTGTGTATAAAACAAAATATGCCTCATCGAAAGGAGATTGAGACGAAATCCCATACCTCGTATCTGACTTGACCCGACCGTTCTTTAATCTCCTGAATAATAAACTTGAGTTAATCTCTACTTGATTATGAATCTTTTTCAAGTTCATTATTCCTTTTATACCATGTTATGAACATCATGTAATCAGTTAAGTTAATAATGTTCATTTTGTCGGTATTTGGTTCTTAAGTCAAAAATAGACCTCTTACACTTACGTGTTGTTAATTTGGTCAAAGATTCATTATATTCAGAATGTTATTCATGATGTAGATATCATATATGTCATATATATCCAGTACATTCATGCCTTTATAGTATTACATAATCATTTAGAGGTAAGAAATGAAATGCACCGTTCATGGAGACGGTAAGCCGTACGTACGCATGAACGCCACTTCCATTTCTATTTCATATTTCATGGAATGGATTCATAATGGTATAAGAGTATGTTATAACTCCAGTATAATAACATATATAATATCATTAACTTTATCCTTTACACATCCCACATATGGTATTAACGAATCAAATCACTTTTAGGGGGCGGTAGTCCGCACTTCCTAAAATGAAGATATCGTGTTTACCCATAATGGAAACCATAAAGTATGACCAAAATGAAGAAAAACAGAAGCTTAAGGAAAACATATACATAATATATATCATATATAAAAATAGTGACATCATAATGGCCACCTTTGAAGGTGTTAAATGAGTATTGAACAATCATCGTTTCGGGAGGCATAATTTCGCCATCCACGGAAAACGTATGTTCTTTAACCATTTGATGTAGTTGTGTGAGAGTGTAGTTCAAATAACTCTTATAACAACATCCTAGTATATTGAAGATACTGGTGTTGTTACAAAAGAAGTAAATAAAAAGAGTTTAGGGGGTTGGAGAAGCAAAATAAAACAAATGAGCATGAGAGGATGAATTACCTTAAAAAGTGTAACTCCTTTTGATTTGAGCCTAAAGGCTTCCTTTGAAAGGATTCTGCCCAAGGGGAATCCTCTAGGATGAGGAGAGGGATGTGGAGAGAGCAAATGGGCAGGGGTTGGCTGAGCCAATGGCTTGAAGAGTGTGTGGAATGAGGTAGAGGTGGGGGCCTTTTATAAGAGGAGAGGAGGGGCACTTTTGGAAAGTAAAGAAATATTAATTTATTTGAAAATGTGTTTCGGTTCTAAAAGGTCCCACATTGATAGAATTCGTGGATAAGGTGATAAGGCTTAGAAATCCACTCATCCAATTGGTTTTTGCCATATGTAGGTTTTAGATTTTACATTATCTTTCTGTTTTATTTAAATCGCCAAATAATGATGTCATCGCTGCATCATTATTATGTCATAAATACTTTAATTTATTTAATTTCTAAAAATTATAAAACAAATACTATGATATAGGAAATCTTTTTAGCTTTCCAATGACTATTTATAATCTAAATTTGGACTTGTATAACCCCACTTAAAAATTGTTTTAGTAAAACAATTTATGTTAGTGTCATTTTCACTTTAACATTAAATAAAAAGTAATTTATGTTATTTCCCAACAAAAGTGGATCCATGGGGTCCCCAAGTTAGGCCATGGCTTGTCTTGGTCGGCCATGACACAACCAATGGGGTTGGGACATGTGTCTAGGTCATTTCATATTATTAAAGTATTAATTATACCTTAAACTACACTAATTACCACTAATTGCGATTAAAAACTTAATAAGTTACTATTCACCAAAAAATTATTATAATCTCATTGAACCACATTTTACTCCTTAATGACAACCATGTATGTCGGATTTTCAAAATTCAATACACATTAGTGGTAAACTTCCATTTAACTGGAAAATCAGTTTGCTTGATTACCACTTAGTGGTTTCACTATTCATCAAAAATTGAAGTTTTTCAGAAAATTACCAAAAATTCACCCTAAGCTATATTTGACATTCTGAATTCAAAAATGAAGTCTATTTTACAAAATTCAAATCATATAAGTCACATTAATTAATTTAATAATTAATTCCCGCTGCCAGAGCAAATAGCGTGTTTTTACAAAACAATAAGTATCAAAAGATTGACACCAGTTTAAGTCTAATTTCAAAGTGAAATTGATTCCAATGACCACTATTGGATAAAATGGTAAAAATATATTCTAATTCCACTTCAAAACCAAATCAAAACATAATCTAATCATATCAATAAATTAGATTAAAAAGCAGTTTTGATGTAAAATGCAGTATTTTTCACTATTCATTAAAAAAATGAACATTGTCAGAAAAATACCAAAATTTCACACAAGGTAAATTTTGATGTCCCAATCATAAAGAATAAGTTTATTTTGACAAACATAGTTTATAAAATTGTCAAAATATAGATTCAAAAATGGTTTTCCATCACAAGGCAGTAAAACAATCTTTTAAGAATATTAGTGTATTCCATGCATAAGATTGTATTTATTTTCATTTTAAGCCTCTATAACACTATCATAATCATTAATAGACATAGATAAAAATATCTATTATTCATTACTTACTTGGGATGTTACATCCTTCCCCCCCTTTAGAAAATTGCGTCCCCGCAATTTATTTACTTATCGAATAAATGGGGGTACTTATCCCTCATTGCATTTTCAGATTCCCATGTTGCCTCTTCAATCATGTGGTTTTTCCACAAAACCTTTACCTGCTTAATCACCTTATTCCGTAACACTTGCTCCCTGTGGTCAAGAATCTGGACCGGTTGTTCCTCATAAGATAGGTTCTCTTCCAGCTGAACTACCTCTGGGCTCAAAACATGAGATGGATCTGGCATATACTTTCTCAACATCGAAACGTGAAAAACATTGTGTACCTGAGATAAAATCGGAGGTAAAGCCACTCGGTATGCAACTGATCCAACTCTTTCCAGAATTTCGTATGGTCCAATAAACCTTGGACTCAACTTTCCTTTCTTACCAAATCTCATCACACTTTTCCAAGGAGAAACCTTGAGAAAAACATGATCACCTACCTCGAAAGATAGATCCTTCCTCCGGTTATCCGCATAACTCTTCTGCCTGCTCTGAGCTGTTCTCATGTGTTTCTGAATCAGCTGAACTTTTTCTGCCATTTCATCTACCAATTCTGGTCCCATCAACTTTCTTTCACCCACATCATCCCAGAAAGCTGGAGTTCGACACCGCTTCCCATATAATGCCTGAAATGGTGCCATCTGTATACTAGAATGAAAACTGTTATTATATGAAAACTCAACCAAAGAAAGATGCTGGTCCCAACTTCCCTGATAATCCATAGAACAAGCTCGTAGCATATCCTCCAATGTCTGAATTGTTCGTTCTGACTGCCCATCTGATTGAGGATGAAAAGCTGTACTAAAATTTAATTCAGTACCCAACGACTTCTGAAGGCCTTTCCAAAAGTTAGAGGTAAACCTGGGATCACGATCTGATACAATGGAGAGGGGAACTCCATGTAACCTGACTATCTCTTTAAGATACAAACGGGAAAGTTGATCAAGAGAGAAAGTATCTCGTATAGCAAGGAAATGAGCAGATTTGGTCAAGCGATCAACAATAACCCAGATTGCATTATTACCTCGAGATGTCTTCGGTAATCCAACAACAAAGTCCATGGATATATTCTCCCATTTCCACTCTGGCACTGGTAAAGGCTGAAGCATCCCTTTCGGTAACTGCCGCTCAGCTTTAACCTGCTGACAAGTCAAACACTTCACAGTAAAATCAGCAATATCTCTTTTCATTCCATCCCACCAGTAATACTCCCGCAGATCTCTATACATCTTAGTACTGCCCGGATGAACTGAAAACGGAGAACTATGAGCTTCACATAACAACTCTCTCTTTAACTGTGAATCACAAGGCACACACAATCTCTTCCCAAATCTCAAAACACAATCATTATCAATGTTGAATTCAGGCAACTTACCTTTCTGAACCAGCTCTACCTTTTTCTGCAACTCACTGTCTTGCTTCTGTGCATGCTTGATTCTATCTAATAGAGAAGATCTCACTGATACCTGAAACAAAACAGAAGGACTTCCTGCACCAACAACTTCCATGCCAAAGTTCATCAAATCGTTAACCAAAGGATCACGTTCCAACCGCAACATTGTTAAAGAAGAATTACTTTTTCTACTCAAAGCATCAGCCACTTTATTTGCTTTCCCCGGATGGTAATGAATTGTACAATCATAATCCTTGATTAATTCTAGCCATCTCCTCTGTCTCATGTTTAACTCTTTCTGAGTGAATATATACTTTAAACTTTTGTGATCGGTATATATTTCACACTTTACCCCATACAAATGATGCCTCCAAATTTTTAAAGCAAAAACAACAGCAGCTAATTCCAAATCATGTGTAGGGTAATTTACCTCATGAGTTTTCAACTGTCGTGAAGCATAAGCAATTACCTGATCATTCTGCATTAGGACGCAACCAAGTCCTTTCAATGAAGCATCGCTGTATATAACAAAGTCACCATTCCTGGAAGGTAGTGCCAAAACTGGAGCATTCACCAATCTTCTTTTCAATTCCTGAAAACAATCATCACATTCTTTTGTCCAGATAAACTTAACACCCTTCCGAGTTAGCTTAGTCATTGGACTAGATAACCGTGAAAAATTTGTAACAAACCTTCGGTAATAGCCCGCCAAACCAAGGAAGCTACGAATCTCGGTTACATTTGTGGGTCTTGGCCATTCTTCCACAACTTTTGTTTTTGCAGGATCAACAGTTATTCCATCTTTAGAAACAATGTGCCCAAGGAAAGAAATTTGTTGCAACCAAAACTCACACTTGCTGAATTTCCCATACAATTTCTTTTCTTTTAAGGTTTGCAAGATAACCCTTAAATGTTTTTCATGCTCCTCTTTACTTTTAGAAAACACCAAAATATCATCAATGAAAACAACCACAAACTTATCCAAGAACTCATGGAAAATTCTATTTATTAAGTCCATGAATACAGCAGGTGCATTGGTTAGCCCAAAAGGCATTACTACAAATTCATAGTGGCCATATCTCGTACGGAACGCGGTCTTCGGAATATCTGCCTCCTTTACCTTCAGCTGATGGTACCCCGATCTCAAGTCAATCTTTGAAAAAAACTGAGCTCCCTGGAGCTGATCAAACAAATCATCGATATGAGGCAAAGGATATTTGTTCTTAACAGTGATATTATTCAAGGCTCTATAATCAATGCAAAGTCTCATAGAACCATCTTTCTTTTTAACAAATAAAACAGGAGCACCCCATGGTGATGTACTAGGTCTAATGAAACCCTTCTCTAATAAATCTTGCAATTGCTCGTTCAACTCTAAAAGTTCGATTTGTGCCATTCGATAAGGGGGTTTTGAAATTGGCTTAGCATCAGGAACTAAGTCAACAGTAAACTCAACTTCCCGATCTGGTATTATTCCAGGAAACTCATCAGGAAAAACATCAGGATACTCATTTACCACTGGCACATCATTAATCTGAACAGTTCCTTTATTTTCAACGACGTGTGCAAGGTAACATTCATTTCCATCTTTTACAAGTTTCTCGGCCTCTTCATATGTTATCAAAAGTAATGGTTCATTCTTGTAAACAAACTGAAAGTCTTTCTGAAAAGAAACTTCTTTAGCTCTACAGTCAATCTTAGCATGGTAAATAGAGAGCCAATCCATACCCAGGATAACATCAAACTCTACTAGAGGTAGAACAATAAGGTTTGCAAGTAGGTTCTTTCCACAGATAAGGATAGGAAGATTCTTATAAATTCTTTTTGCCTCGACACTTCCCCCAGGTGTTTTTACCAAAAGTTCAGGAGTCATTTCTTGAGATGGTATTCCCATTTTACTAGAAAAGGTTTCAGAGATGAAAGAATGTGTAGACCCCGAATCAAACAACACACTGGCATAATCTGAAAAAACAAACAAAGTACCTGATACAACTTCATTCGATGGCCCGACGTCTGCTGAAGTAGTTGCAAAGGATTTTGCCACCCCTTTCTGCTTGTAGTCTAACTGCTTCCCATCACTCAAGCTCCTTGTCGGACACTCGTTTGCATAGTGACCCATCTCATTGCACTTAAAACATTTCACTAACTGTAAATCAAATTTGTTCTTACCTTCACCTTGATCCTTTTCAGTGCAATCACGAGCCTTATGTCCCATCTTACCACATCGGTAGCACTTTCCAGAATTCAGAAGACATTCCCCAGCATGCCTTTTTCCACATTTATCACAAACCGGAAACTTAGTTTTCTTACCATCAGACTTTTTTGAAGAATTCTTACCTTTCTCCTGCCACCTCGGTCTCTTCTTCTGCTGGTTGTTATAGAACACTTGGTCATCGGCAAACTCCATTTCCACCTTCTCAGCACATCGAACAAGCTTTTCATAACTTTTAAACTCACGAGAAGCCAATGCCCTTCGATACTTTGGCTTTAATCCTGAGTAAAAACGATTGATTTTACTATCAAGGTCCCGCATAAAATTTGGAGCATACCTTGCCAATCGAGTGAACCTTTCTTCATAGGCAGCCACTGAGTCTTCCTCTTGCCTCAATTCCAAGAATTTCTTTTCCATCCTAAGTCGAACAGCCTTAGGAAAATACTTCTCAAGAAACATACCTTTGAAATCATCCCAGTCAAGAGCATCAATCTCATCGGCATCCCTGATATTTTTAACCATAGACCACCACTGATCTGCTTCACCCTCCAAACGGTAAATAGCAAGACTAACCTTTTGATTGTCTGAACACCCCATGACATAAAAAATCTTCTCCAGTGCTTTAATCCATCCTTCAGCTTGCACAGGGTCAGATGATCCTCTGAATGATGGTGGATGTTGCCTCATGAAATGTTCCACCACTGACATGTTCCTCTGCGGTTGTTCTGGCTGATCTCGTACATGGATACCACCACCATTTATCGCCTGAGTCAACTGCGCCATTACTGCAAAAAACTGTTCAGTTCCAATTCCGACCATTTCTGGATGCTGATTCGGAAGGTTATTTCCTTCTGTATTCCTTCCTAGCACAGCTTCCCAGTTTCCTCTGCGGAAAACCATTCTGAACAAACATGTCTTAGATGAAGCAACATGGTAATCTTTAAATGCTATATCATTTTGAAAAAAAATATATTTGGATAATCATTTTAATAGAATTATAACTCCTAATGTTATCTAAACCGACCTCTGATACCAACTATAAGGCCCTTGCCTCAAACCTTACTTAATCTTGAGTTATTACAAGATTACACATTGAGGATCTTTTCGGGTTTAGAGTTTTAGAGAATTAGATCATAAAACTTGCATTACATTCCACATATAAACAAAGTGGTTACATAAAGATAGTATTCCTCATTCCCATCAATGGAAACACATTTGAATTAAAACATGGATTCTTTTTGACACATCCTTGACCCTATCATCTTATCATGTACCTTTCCCTTGACCTGTGAAAAACATTTCAAAAACTTGGGATGAGCATAAAAACTCAGTATGGGTTATAGAAAACATGAAAAGGAAACATGAGTTCATATGTACATAAGAATGAAATCATACTTTACCCATAAAACATAGGCACTTTAACACGCCTCATAAAATCATGAATAAATCATAGAATCCATAAGACATAAAGGTAACTTGAGGCATTCATAACATTCTTACGTAGGGAGTAACCCTCTTGGTTACGTTTGGAATACCCATCACAGTATATTCCCTGAAAATCTCTTCGGAGAAACCTTAATGTTTCACTCCTTCGCGTTACCCAATGCATTGGAGAGCTATAACGGGCTCACCCGCCCTTAGTTTATCACGGAACCACCCGTTCTTCATAATAATGCCCAAGAACCTCAACATAATCGTATCACATAAAACATGCATAAAGGAAACATAAAATTTCCACCATTCAATCACAAGATATCAATACCACACATTGATATAAAAATATTATGAAAACCATTTTCAATACCAAAATAAAAGAAAAGTAAAACATGGTATTTATTTTTCTTTTAAAAAGAAGGAATGGCTTGTAGAAGAAGCCGAAACTCAAATAACGGTTACGACGGCGGAGAAGTCGTTGTCGCCGCATACGTACGACAAAAACATTCCCTTTTGTCGTTTGGTAAACGCTTCGTATAAAAAAGATTCCTTTTGAATAAACGTAAAAGTCAAAGGGGTTTATACACCGTATAAAAGAAGGTTGTGTATAAAACAAAATATGCCTCATCGAAAGGAGATTGAGACGAAATCTCATACCTCGTATCTGACTTGACCCGACCGTTCTTTAATCTCCTGAATAATAAACTTGAGTTAATCTCTACTTGATTATGAATCTTTTTCAAGTTCATTATTCCTTTTATACCATGTTATGAACATCATGTAATCAGTTAAGTTAATAATGTTCATTTTGTCGGTATTTGGTTCTTAAGTCAAAAATAGACCTCTTACACTTACGTGTTGTTAATTTGGTCAAAGATTCATTATATTCAGAATGTTATTCATGATGTAGATATCATATATGTCATATATATCCAGTACATTCATGCCTTTATAGTATTACATAATCATTTAGAGGTAAGAAATGAAATGCACCGTTCATGGAGACGGTAAGCCGTACGTACGCATGAACGCCACTTCCATTTCTATTTCATATTTCATGGAATGGATTCATAATGGTATAAGAGTATGTTATAACTCCAGTATAATAACATATATAATATCATTAACTTTATCCTTTACACATCCCACATATGGTATTAACGAATCAAATCACTTTTAGGGGGCGGTAGTCCGCACTTCCTAAAATGAAGATATCGTGTTTACCCATAATGGAAACCATAAAGTATGACCAAAATGAAGAAAAACAGAAGCTTAAGGAAAACATATACATAATATATATCATATATAAAAATAGTGACTTCATAATGGCCACCTTTGAAGGTGTTAAATGAGTATTGAACAATCATCGTTTCGGGAGGCATAATTTCGCCATCCACGGAAAACGTATGTTCTTTAACCATTTGATGTAGTTGTGTGAGAGTGTAGTTCAAATAACTCTTATAACAACATCCTAGTATATTGAAGATACTGGGGTTGTTACAAAAGAAGTAAATAAAAAGAGTTTAGGGGGTTGGAGAAGCAAAATAAAACAAATGAGCATGAGAGGATGAATTACCTTAAAAAGTGTAACTCCTTTTGATTTGAGCCTAAAGGCTTCCTTTGAAAGGATTCTGCCCAAGGGGAATCCTCTAGGATGAGGAGAGGGATGTGGAGAGAGTAAATGGGCAGGGGTTGGCCGAGCCAATGGCTTGAAGAGTGTGTGAAATGAGGTAGAGGTGGGGGCCTTTTATAAGAGGAGAGGAGGGGCACTTTTGGAAAGTAAAGAAATATTAATTTATTTGAAAATGTGTTTCGGTTCTAAAAGGTCCCACATTGATAGAATTCGTGGATAAGGTGATAAGGCTTAGAAATCCACTCATCCAATTGGTTTTTGCCATATGTAGGTTTTAGATTTTACATTATCTTTCTGTTTTATTTAAATCGCCAAATAATGATGTCATCGCTGCATCATTATTATGTCATAAATACTTTAATTTATTTAATTTCTAAAAATTATAAAACAAATACTATGATATAGGAAATCTTTTTAGCTTTCCAATGACTATTTATAATCTAAATTTGGACTTGTATAACCCCACTTAAAAATTGTTTTAGTAAAACAATTTATGTTAGTGTCATTTTCACTTTAACATTAAATAAAAAGTAATTTATGTTATTTCCCAACAAAAGTGGATCCATGGGGTCCCCAAGTTAGGCCATGGCTTGTCTTGGTCGGCCATGACACAACCAATGGGGTTGGGACATGTGTCTAGGTCATTTCATATTATTAAAGTATTAATTATACCTTAAACTACACTAATTACCACTAATTGCGATTAAAAACTTAATAAGTTACTATTCACCAAAAAATTATTATAATCTCATTGAACCACATTTTACTCCTTAATGACAACCATGTATGTCGGATTTTCAAAATTCAATACACATTAGTGGTAAACTTCCATTTAACTGGAAAATCAGTTTGCTTGATTACCACTTAGTGGTTTCACTATTCATCAAAAATTGAAGTTTTTCAGAAAATTACCAAAAATTCACCCTAAGCTATATTTGACATTCTGAATTCAAAAATGAAGTCTATTTTACAAAATTCAAATCATATAAGTCACATTAATTAATTTAATAATTAATTCCCGCTGCCAGAGCAAATAGCGTGTTTTTACAAAACAATAAGTATCAAAAGATTGACACCAGTTTAAGTCTAATTTCAAAGTGAAATTGATTCCAATGACCACTATTGGATAAAATGGTAAAAATATATTCTAATTCCACTTCAAAACCAAATCAAAACATAATCTAATCATATCAATAAATTAGATTAAAAAGCAGTTTTGATGTAAAATGCAGTATTTTTCACTATTCATTAAAAAAATGAACATTGTCAGAAAAATACCAAAATTTCACACAAGGTAAATTTTGATGTCCCAATCATAAAGAATAAGTTTATTTTGACAAACATAGTTTATAAAATTGTCAAAATATAGATTCAAAAATGGTTTGCCATCACAAGGCAGTAAAACAATCTTTTAAGAATATTAGTGTATTCCATGCATAAGATTGTATTTATTTTCATTTTAAGCCTCTATAACACTATCATAATCATTAATAGACATAGATAAAAATATCTATTATTCATTACTTACTTGGGATGTTACATTTCATCTATCATTAACCATACAGAAATAAATGTTTCTTTCTAATTTTGATTCAAATAAATCTGAGGATCTCATCCAGAGGAGCCACTGCTTCCTGGTCGTACAACCCCAGAAGACATGGAAAGTATTCGACAGTACACATCGTGTAGTCAAGATTTAATTCATCATACTGGTCTGCCAAACCGTTTCATGTGTTGGAGTCTTTCTGTGTATTAAATGACTCCATTTGTTGACCAAGAACACGTGGCATGAAATTTTTGGATCACATGTCATGTAGTACAATAAACATGGCATGTAGTCCCTTCCAGTTAGGGTTGGACCGTGTACCCCATACATGGCTTTCCCAGGTGGAGATTGTGTAACATGGATACTACATGATATATCTCCCACTGAATATGCCTTGTACTCCGATGATTTCTGAAGTACATCTACACGCCATTTCCCCGGGTGTGTACTTCAGATGAATGGTAAAAAATAGTATAGTCCATGTAGTTGGAGCTACACAATATATAATCATCAAAATTAATCATATTTATTAAAATTTATATTTATATTATACAAACACTTGAGACGTGTACTATGGTGTGGGTATAAATCTAAGGCACAACACATGATAGGTTATATATATATATATATGTTTTTATTCTAACATCTACTTAATGTTCATTTATACTCATTGGGTAGTTATGAATAGGAATTCACCAGGTTTCCTCCAAGGTACAAGTAATTTAAAAAGATAATTGTAAATGATTTCATTTGATTAAAGTTATGATGGATGAGAAACTCATGAAAATTCATAAAAAAGGTTTCAGGTAAAAGAACTTATTAATTAAATATGACAAATAATTTATTCGAGCATGATTTATCTTATCCAAGAATGATGTTAGAATTGAATGATAGTTTTATTTAAGCATATATATCTTTGCATGTATGGATGATCATAAGCTAGACCAAGACCTTTTTATGTGAATTGTTTCTTTTAATGATTTTTTTAAATTAAATTTTTTGGCATATGAGCCTTCTATTCATTAATATTTTGAGCATACATGACCAAGGATTATTTTCTATAAAACCCCTTTTTAACCCACACCCATATGTGAGTTAAAAAAGACTTCTCTTATATATTGAACTCCCATGATAGTGGAGGCAATACAATCTGGATCTAAGATGCGACCAACCCTAAGAGATAAAGAGGTGGACAAGTGGAAATATGTAAATATGAACCCAAAAGTTTCAAGGTGTTTCTACCCTAGTCCAGGGTTAGTTTATCAGACACTAGATAAAATAACCATTAGAAAATCTCATTATCATTCACTTTGCTTTATTTTATTTCTTCCAGATTCATGGTTTATAATTATGATGTGTTTTCATGATCACATAAATAAATAATTAAAAAATAATGAAAGATAGAACTAAATAAACATGACTTAGGCGGAAAATATTAATTCAGAAAAAGTCTTTTGTTAGTTGATTATGGGGAAAACTCAATAAAACTATGTTTTTGACTAACCCTTTTAGGGAAACTTACATTTATATAGGAATACCTTATGAACGTTTTTGGGTTGACGTAACCACATTACATCAAGGGGAGTAACAAATTCTAGAATTGGTGTAATATTGTAGGAAATAGTTGAGGAAATCCAAAGTTAGGATTTCATGATTGGGGAGTCCACTACATAGATCAAAGAGCTCCAACCCTACAGTTGGAAAATACCTTCCTACCTAAATACCATCAAATAGAATGAACAACCATTTTTGGGGTTATGCGAAGGAGAATATGGATTTCTCACCGAGAATGTCATGAAAACTGAAAATTCTATGTTCATTGGTGGGGGATATTTGGATTTCATAAAACAGTGGGAGACATAATTTATTATTTAACATAAAATGTAATCAAGTATGTAATAATTATTTTCTCTTTTATTTTTATAATAAAAAATGAAAAGCTCATCAACCCACAATCCCCATGATCAATTCGTGATAAAGACAACATCCTCACAGGTAGTAACTTTCAGGAATGGTTTTGATACCTCTCGGTTATCCTACTACATGAACATAAGTCTTACATGTTGGAGTCAGAATTACCTAGCCTTCCTGCCAAAGAGGCGAGTGATTTGAATTTCTAGGTCTATGAGAAACATAAGAACTACACGGTTGACATTCAATGTTGGATTCTATCATCAATGTCTAGTGATCACATGATGTCTCATGAAAGCATGGATGCATATAGCATGATCAATCACCTCCATGTTCTTTACCAAGATAGATAAAGAAAATAATGGTTTTAGATCTCCATGGAACACTTTTAGAGTAATCATGGAGAGGGTTTCCCAGTTGGGCCTCATGTAGTTAATCTCATTATCTACATTGAGTGCCAGGAGGTTTTAGGGTTTATAATCCCTAAATAACTGGGCGCTGATCTCATTCTCTCATCACTCCCTTAGAGCTTCTCTGGTAGTGTTGTTAATTTTAACATGAATAACATTGATAATCCTCTATCTGATCTTATTATCCTCATTCTCCAATTGGACAAAGATATGAAGCGTGAAAAGCCATATTTCCTAATGGTGAATGAGAGGAAAGGAAAGGTTAAGAGATTTAAGCTCAAAGGTTCTTGATGGATTACTAGAAAAGTAATATCAATGTTGAGGCAAGGTAATATGAGGATACTTGTTTCTCATGTGGAAATAATGGCCATCAGAAGAAGAACTGAACACATCCTAAGAAGAAAGAAGAAGCTTTAGGTGTGTTTATTTTCAAATTAAATCTATCTGTTGCAAAAAATTGAGTATTATATACTGATTTTGGTTCCCAATTATTTATACTAATATTGGAGCCAAGTAGATTTAGTAGTATTGACCATGGGAAAGAATATTTGAGTGTAGAAAAGGGAGAAGGAATTGTTGTTGTATATTTTAGGGACTACCACCTCATGTTGCCAACTAGGATGATCTTGGTATAAAAGGGTTGTAATTATGTGTCGTCTATTACTAAAACCATTATTTATATTCCAGATTAGATATATATTTTTTTTCATGTTTTTAAATGATTTTTTCTTCTTTTACCAAGATAGAATTTTTTTGGTAGGGTACATTTATACAACGGTCATTATGTGTTAGATTACACAATCCAAGTAATGGTAATTGATAACAAAGATACTTCAAATGACTCATACGACACCAAAATTTTGTATCACCTGCTAGTTCATATAAACACAATATACTTGAAAAAGTTATATGAATATGGATATTTAAATTTTTTATTCAAAAACCACTTTGCATTTTTCATGCATGTTTCAAGTAAAAATGACCAAAGCACCATTTAGTGGGAAATGTGTATGTAACATCCTAGGTAAATAAAGAATATAATATATTCATATTTACTAATATTTTTGAGTTAAATACTAATTTCACATTATTGGGGATTCTATATTGGATGGTGTACCCATCACTAAACAATGGGTTTCTCTGAAATATCTTGTTGCAAACAATGCTGAGTCATACTGAAAAAAAAATATTAAAAAATATAAATATTTTAAATGGTAGTTAACACCTAGCCATTGTAACATTAGTAATGAATATAACTAACTTCAATATGAGTTTAAATGTTTGTTATTTGTTTTTACATTTATCCAAAAAAATTACAGGCATAAAATGAGAAAAAATCCAATTTTAAGCATAAATACTCTAATAATTTTTAAATGGTCGATTTACCGAATTTGGATAAAGAACAATTTTTAAATCTATTTCCTATCACATTTTTATGTTATATTTGGTAAAATAATAGTCTTATTCAGATTTGGGTTCCCAAAATTTACATTGGATAAAATTTTGGTATTTTTATGATAATGTTCATCTTTAATGAATAGTGAGAAATAATTCATTTTAAATCAAAGATTTCTTTTAATATAATTTATTTATAGTATTATATAATATTTTTAATCGATTGTGATGTTTAAATAGATCATATTTTTACCATTTAATCTTATGATGGCCATTATAAATATTTGAGTTTTGAAATTGAACATAAAGAAGTTTCAATCTTTTGATAGTTATTATTTCATAAAAACATGCTATAGTTTTGACAATGGGAATTAAATTCAAATTAATTTATGTATATTTTGTGTTTTGAATTTGGAAAATTGATTCCATATTTAGAATCATGAGGTAGAAATTTGTTAAATAGGTTACTCTTAGTGTTTGACATTATGAATAGAAACTTCAGTAATTATTTTATTTACCATGATTAGAAGGTAAATTTAGTAAATAAGGGTAAGGAATAAAATTTTAATATTATTAAATTACACTAACATATGTTATAATCCTATTTTCTGATACATTACCGAACATGGGCATCCTTATGTTGATTTTTGTACCCCATATAGTCATATGTAAGTGAAAATGATACTTCATAAAAATTAAATTAATGTTATGGAAAATGTAACATAAACATATTTCTCTTAGTAAACCAATTTTTATAATAAGTTATATAATTTCTATTTTCAACTGAAAAGACATTATAAAGATAAATAATATTTCATAAATCATAGTATTTTATTTATTATTCTTAGACATAAAATATATAAATTTATTCATGACCAAATGATGATGTAATGGTCACCACATTAATGAACGATTTTAATAAATGAGATTATAATTATTAAAATAAAATTATTTTGGAACTTTTTATGCCATCCATGAATTTCAGAGGTAATTATAACATGAATATTTTAATTAATGATGTTTTTTCTAAAGAATATTTTGTTAATATATTTTCTAAAATTCTTGATATGAATAGTTTACAAATTGACATAAATTAGTTTTCAAAACAATTAATATTTTATTGAATTATAAAATTTACCAAAAAAAATATTTGGACAACTAACTTATATTATGTTAAAAATTTCATTAATGACCCATTTTGGGTCTCTTTGAATTTTATTGTAAATACATTAACTATATAGAATGAATATGTAAGAGGACATGGAGAAAGTTAAAAAAGTTAACAAAGGGTTAAATAAAAAAATATACTGATTAAAAAATATCTCAAACATGTCAAATTTTTTGGATGATTTTATTTCAATTTATAATCACCTTATCTTCGAATATAATGTTTTTGGACCTTTTTGAACCGAAAAAAATTTTATAATAAAATAATACTTTCAAACATTTCTAAAGAGCCCCTCCTCCCTATTATAAAAGGACACCACTTCTAACCAATTAATCACCACAATCATGCCACCTGTCACATACAAACTATGCAAAAATGAACTCACAACATTACACCTAGAAGACATAACTTAGGCATAAGGAACTTTAATAATGACTTGTGTCTCAAACCAAAGGGAGTTACCCAATTTAATGTAAACATATTTACTAAAGTTTTTTTCTATTATTTCTCTTCTCCAACCCCTAAAAACTATTTATTCAATTATTTAATTATAAAACGGTATCCTAAATATTCTATTATGTTTTAATGAGTAGGATTATAACTAAACTTCCACGCACCTTCATTTAATGGATATGAACATACTTTTTCTGTGGATGGGAAACTACTGCCTCTCGAAACGATGATTGTTCAATTATCTATTAATACCTCTTATGGTGGAAATTAAGATGAAAATTTATTTAAATGTGATATATATTATATTTTAATTGTTTCAATTATTATTTATTTTTCATTTATAGCATACCATTATGGTTACCATAAAGGTTAAATACAATAATTTCATTTTAGGAAGTGAAGAATACCCCCCCTCAAAGTGATATGACTCATTAATTTCATATGCGGAACATTTAAATGATAGAATTAATGAAATTATATATTATATTATACTGGAATTATAATATACCTATGTATCATTATATTTTCATTCCACTAAATATGAAATATAAATCAATGTAGCATTCATGTGTACGTACTGCTTGTCGTCTCCATGAACGGTGAATTTCATTTCTTATCTCCAAATGTTATATAATGTTAAAAATAAGAATATATAACGGATATATATGATATATATTATATTTCATCATGAATATAATTATGGAGATAATGTACTTTTGACCACATGAACAACATGTAATTACAAGAAGTCCCTTTTTGACTCAAGTAACAAATATCGACAAAACGACCGTAATTAACTTAAATGATTATGTCATGATTATAACATGGTAATAATTAATAAAAAAGGAATATTAAACTTTAAAGAAGTTATTAATCATGTAGAATTTGATTTAGTTTATTATTTCGGAGATAAAAGAATGAACAAGTCAAGTCGGACACGAGGTAAGGGACTTCATCTCAATGTCCTTTCAGTGAGGCATATTTTGAATTATAAAATACATTATTTTATACGGTTTATTAGCCCCTTTTAATTATCATTTCATTGAAAGAGAATCTTTTTATACATAGCATTTTACTAAATGACAAAGGGAATGTTTATTTTTTAACATATGTGGTGACAACGACCTTTCCACCACCAGGAGTGTTATTTGATACTTCGATTCCTTAAAAAGTAATAATGTTTTGTAAAAATAAAATAAATACCATATAATCTTTTAAATATTTTGGAATTGAAATTTTTTTTGATAATATATTTATTATTTCAATATCATAAACTGATATATTTTCATTTCAATGTGGAAATTTTGTCTTTCCATTATGCTTGTTCATGTGTTAGGATTATTTTATGGTTCTTGGTCAGTTTTTACACATAAGTGTGGATATATGATAAACCTATGGCATGTGAGACTAAGATAGCTCTCTAATGCATTGTGTAAAGTGATAAAGGTAAATGTTAATGTTTCTCCTATGAGATTTAGTTAATATACTGTGATGGGTATTCCAAATGTAACTCCCTGTGAAGCTATGAAAGCTACAACATATTTATGTTATAGATGCCACATGTTTCCTTTATGATTTGTGATGACTATGTGTTATTCATAAATCTTTGGATTTCGTGAGTTATGAAAAAGTGTTTATGTTTTTATGTAATTATATACTAATTTTTTTCATTCTTTATTTTATAACCCTTATTGAGATTTTTATGCTGATCCTATGTTCTTAAATTTTTTTACCTAGGATATAAGGTAGCATATGAGAAAAGAAGAATTCATGAAGATTTATATCAATAAAATAACTCTTGTTTTCTTTTAAGTATTTTTATTTTATGAAAAAATGGATACTGAGTAGAAGTGTATACATTGTAATATTTAATATATAATATAATAGTTGTGGACTAATTCTCTATAAATATAAACCTAAATAGATCCTCATTGTGAATTCTTGAATTAATTCATGATTATGTAATTTTTAAGGCTGGGGACTTATAGTTGGTATCAAAGGTCCGTTTAGACTTCATAAGGAAAAAGGGTATTGATAAATTAATATCCATAAATTATTTGTTGTTATGATTCAAATGATATATCATTTACATATTACTATATTGGTTCACCTCAGATATTTTTGTGTTCAGAATGGTTTTCCATAGAGGAAACATGACAGTTATGATGGCACATCATCAGGAGGAAAACAACTATCTAAATCAATAACATGAGATAGTCAAAATCGACACTGAACAGTTTTTTTCCATGATGAAACAATTCACTCAGGCTGTAAATGGTTGTTTTATCCATGCACAAGATCATCCAGATTAGCCATATAGGAACATGTCAGTAGTGGAGCATTTTATGAGGCAACACCCCCCGTTATTTAGAAGATCATCTTACCCTGTACTAGATGAATGGTGGATTAATGAATTGGAGAATATTTTTGATGCCATGTGGTATTAAGGCCATGATAATAATGGTATAGCTGTTTATCATTTTAATGGTGAAGTTGTTCAGTGCTGGTTTAAGGTTACAAATATCAACGACAGTGATGAGATTTATGCTCTTGATTTGGATGAATTCAATGGTATGTTACATTGGAAACATTTTATTAAGGTGGTTCGTCCTAGGATGGAAAAAAACTCCTGGAATTATGGCAGGATGATGACTTGGTGGCTACTTGTGAAGCAAAATTTACTCGACATGAAATGTGTTCTCCAAATTTCATATGAGATCATGATTGTAAAATCAATAGTCTTTACTTAGGATTAATGCCAATGTATTGAAAGGATTTTTCTTCTAATGAGGTCAAAAGTAATTAAAAACTTGTTCAATGTGTGGAGAAGGTGGAAATGGAGTTTTTTTTATGAATATGTGTTCTATGAAAAACAAAACAAATAAGTGGTTAAGGTGGTAAATGAAATTGAAGAACTCTTAAAAATTATCTGATGTTACGAAACATATGTTTACAGTTTGTGAAAATTGTGGTAAAAATATTGTCAGGTAATGTCTTTTGAATTTTATTAAGTGATACCGATGTGGTAAAATGGGACATAAGCCTTGTAATTGAACTAAAAATGTTTACGGTAATGGTAATACAAAATCTAATTTACAGTCCGTAACATGTTTTAAGTTCAATGAAATGTGTCATTATGAAAATGAGTGCCCAACTAAGAACTCAAATGAGGGAAAGCAGTTGGACTACAAGTAGAAAGGTGTGGATAAATCCTTCAGAACTACTTCGGCAGATTTTGGGCCATCGAATGAAGTAGTATTAGGTACATTTTTTGATTATTCATATTCTGCCTATGTTTTATTTGATTCAGTGTCTACACATTCATTTATTTCAGATAAACATTCTAGTAAATATGGAATTTCATCTCTATATTTGAATCCTAAACATATGGTAAAAACACCAAGAGAAAAGGTTGAGACAATAAAATTATAAGATCCTTTTTATCCTTGTGTGAGGGAATAATCTATCTAAAAACCTTATTGTTTTCCTCTAATAGAGTTGTATGTGGTTTTTGGTATGGATTGGCTTTCTGTTAATATAATAAGACTGACTTTAGAGATAATGCGTTTTCATTTCAGAAAAGAATTTAGTTTTGGTAAAAACATAAACCCTTACTTTTGATAACATATCAGGAAGCTGAGAAACTAGTAAAAGGTAGAAATGAATGTTACCATGCACATATTGTTGAAAACAAAGGAACTATTCAGATTAATTATGTTCCAATGGTAAATGAGCATCTTGATGTTTTTCCTCATGAGTTTCCTGATTTAATACCTTATCAAGATGTTGAATATAAAATTGTATTTGTTATTGATGCTAATTCAATTTCAAAACCCCCTTACCAAATGGCTGAAATTGAACATTAAGAATTATGGAATAAATTGCAATAATTATTCGATAATGCTTTTACTAGACCTAGAACATCACCATGGGGTGTTCTTGTCTCGTTTGTTTAAAATAAAGATGGTTCAATGATAATTTTCATTGATTAAAGAGAATTGAATAACATCACTTCTAAGAAATAGTGTCATTTGCCTCATATCGATGTTTTCTTTATCATATCTAAGGAGCCTAGTGTTTTTTGAAGATTAACATGAGTTCAGGGAAATATAAGTTGAAAGTAATAGAAGAATACATTCTGAAAACTATTTTTTATATTAGATATGTCTATTATTAATTTTTAGTTATGCCTTTTGGGTTAACCAATGAACCTACTATATTCATGGATCTTATGAATATAATTTTCAGTGAGTTCCTGGATACGTTTGTGGTTGTGTTTATTGATGATATTTTGGTTTATTGGAAAAGTAAATAGGAACATGAATGTAATTTAAGTTATGTCATGGAAACCTTAAAGGAAAATAAACTGTATGGGAAATTCAGAAAGTATGAGTTTTGGTTACCACAAATTTCATTCTTTGGTCACATTGTTTCAAAAAATGGAATAAATATTGATCCTACTAAAAAATGTTTTTTAGGAAAGGTCAAGACCCAATAATATAACTGAGTTCCACATTTTTCTTGGTTTGGTATGTTATTACCAGAGGGTTATTGAAAATTTTGCACGGTAATCAATCCCACTGACTAAATTAAATCTAAAAGGTGTTAAGTTCATTAGAAAAAAATAAATATTATGATTGTTTTCAGGAATTGAAAAGAAGATTGGTGAATGCTTCAGTTTTGGCACTGCCATCGAGAAATAGTAAATTTCTTATCTATATTGATGCTTCATTAAAAAGACATTGTTCTGTCCTAATGAAGAATGATCATGTAATTTCTTATGATTCACATCAGCTGAAACCTCATGAGATAAATCACCCTACACAAGAATTGGAATTAGCTATTGTTGTTTTCTATTTAAAATTTGGAGGAATCATCTGTATGGAGTAAAATTTGAAAAGTATAATGACCACAAATAATTTAGTTATATATTCATTCATAAATAATTGAACACAAGATATAAGAGATGGTAGGAATTAATCAAGGATTATGATCTCACAATTCATTACCATCTTGGATGGAAAAAAAGTGGCTGATGATTTTAGTTGAATGATTAAGTATATATTATCGATGTTACGTTGGGAATAAGATAATTTGATTAAAGATTTGTTGAACTTTGGAATAAATATTGTTGGGGTAAGAAATTCCACTGTTTTGTTTCAGGTTTCAGTGAAATCAACTCATTCATATAGAATTATGAAAGAAAGGAAGGAAGACATTGAGTTTCATAATAAGGTAGGGTTGGTTCAGAAGGGTACGTTTCCTGAATTGAACATTTATAAAGATTGGTTGTTGAGATTTGGGACGAGATTATGTGTGCCTTGTGATTCATAGTTGAAGAAAGAGTTATTATGTGAAGCTTGTAGTTCACTTTTTTTAATTCATCCCTATAGTACTAATATGTACATAGATATTCGAGAGTATTACATGGGGGATGGAATGAGAAGAGATATTATTGAATTTACTATGAATGGTTTAAATTGTCAATAATTTAAAAAAGATCGGTAGTTACAGAAAGGGATGCTTCATCCATTACCAGAGCTAGAGTTGAAAAGGGAAAATGAGTCCATGGATTTTGTAGTGGGATTACCAAAGACATCATGGGGTAATAATGAAATCTATGTTATTGATGATTGATTGACTAAATCTGCTCCTTTCCATCCTATTTTAGATACTTTTTCTCTAGGTCAACTTTCACAATTTTCTTGTGAAAGTGATAATCAAGTTGAAAACAGTTCCCTTATCTATTTTATCTGATCTTGATCCAAGTTTTACTTTTACACTTTGGAAAGGCCTTAATAAGTCATTGGGTACTGAATGAAATTTTAGTACATCTCCTCATCCACAATTAGATGGGCAGTAAGAATGAAAAATTAAGACAATGAAAGATATGTCACGTGCTAACTCCATCGATTACCCAGGAATTTGTGAATAAAATCTTTCTTGGGTTGAATATTTTTATAATAATATATTTGATTCTAGTATAATGATGGCTCAATTTGAGGAATTATATGGAATGTGATGTCGTAATACAGCTTTTTTAGATGAAGTATGTGATAGTATGTTGATGGGGACAGAATTGGTAGAAGAGATTGAAAAAAAAGTTCTGTTTATTCAGAAGAACAAGAGAACAGATCAGGGAATGCAGAAACGTTATGGAGATAATCGATGGAAGGATATATCTTTCCAGGTAGGTGATCATGTTTTTTCAATGTTTTTCATGGAAATGTGTGATTTATTTTGGTAATAAGGGAAAGATGAGTCTGAGGTCCATTGGACCCTATGAAATCCTAGGGAATGTTTGATCAGTTTCCTACAGAGTGGATTTACCTCCATGGTTATCCCAAGTATCCAATGTTATTCATTTTTTAGTATGGAGAATCTATATGCCATATCCATCGCATTTTGGGAGTCCAGGGGTAATTCAATTTGAAGAGAATATTTCTTATGAGGAGCAATTGGTCTAGATTCTTGACCAAAAAGAGAAAGTGTTACATAATAAGGTAATTTATTTGGTAAAGGTTTTGTGGAAAACCCATATAGTTGAAGAGGCTATGTGGTAATCTGAAAAATGATATAAGAAATAAATACCCCCACTTATTTGATACATGAATTGAATAGTGGGGACACAATTCCCAAAAGGGGGATGGTTATAACATCCCAGGTAAAAATAGAATATGATATTTTCATAATTATTAATATTTTTATATTAAATACTAATTTTATTTTAAAGTGGAAGCTATGTTTGATGGCGTACCTGACACACAACATTGGGTTTTTCTTAAATCTCATGTTTTACACAATACTGATTCTTACTAAAAAAAATATAATAAAAAAATATTATTTTAAATGGTAGTTAATGCATTCGAGTTTATTTAGTGGGAATGACCAAAACTAACTACATTTTTATTATACATATTTGTTAAATGTTTTTACATTTATCCAATAAAATTTATAGTCTTAAAATGAAAATGAATCCAACTTTAAGAACACAAACTCTAATATTATTTAAAGGTATGTTTATATTATTTTGACACATAAACCTTTTAAATCTAGTTTATGTCACTATTATTTTTTCTATATGCAAAATTAATATTTTTCATTAGATTTCGGACATCAAAATTTACTTTGGATGAAATTTTTGTATTTTAATGTTAATTTTCAATTTTTAATGAATAGTGAATAATACATTTTTTTAATTCAAAACTGTATTTTAATCTAATATATTTATAAGGTTAGATTATTTTTATTAATTGGTTTTAAGGTGTAATTAGATTATATTTTTACATTTAAATCAAATATTGGTCATTTGATGAAAGTTAACTTTAAAATTGAACATAAACAAGTGTCAATCCTTTGATAGTTATTATTTATGAAAAATAGGCTTTTGTTTTGACAATGAGAATTAATTTTAAATTAATTTCTACAACTTCTGTGTATTGAATTATGGAAAATGGTTTCAATATTTTTAATTAGGAAGTCCAAATTTATTGAATATGTAACTTTTAGTTTTATAATTTATGAATAATAACTTTGGTAAATATTTTATTTACCGTGGTTAGATGATAAATTTGGTAAATAAGGGAAAATTAAGTATTAAAATAATAGTAATTAATCGTAAATAATTTCCTAATCCAATTGGATGAAACATGTCCAACCACGAGTATCCTTAGGTCGATTTTGGGACCCCATTGAGCCACTTTTAAGTGAAAATGTCATAATAAAAATTAATTTAATGTTATAGAAAATGTAACAAAAACATTTATCTCTTAGTAACAATATTTTTATAATGGGTTATATAAGTGATATTTTCTACTATAAATATTAATTTGAATGATTAAAATATTTACTATGTTATGGTATTTTATTTATAATTTTTATACATCATATAAATAAACTTATTTATGACACAATGATGATGTAATGGTTACCTTATTAATGAATGATTTAAATAAATGAGATTATAATTATTAACTAAATTTATTTTGAAACTTTTTCTTCCTTACATGAATTTTAAAGATAATTAAAACTTGTTATATTTGAAATAAATAAGTTCTTTAGAAATAATCAAGTTGTTATTGATTTGTTAACACATTGATATGAATCGTTTAGAAATTGTCATAAATGAGTTTTTAAAACAATAAATATTTTATTTAATGATAAAATAGTCCAAAATATCTAAGATTAATCCAAATAACCAATATTATGTTTAATGTTTTATTAATGATCCATCTTTGGAATGTTTTCAATTTATTGTTAATATATTAACCATATAGAATGAATATATAAGTAGAGATGATAAAACTTAAATAAGATACCAATTGGTTAAATACACAATGATAATGATTAAAAAATAAACAAAACCTGTAAATTTTTATTGGATGATTTTATTCCAACATATAAGCACCTTGTCATTAAATTTAATCGTTTTTTGGACCTTTTGAAACCGAAAATAGTTTTATAATAAAATAATACATTCAAACTTTCTTGAAGAGCCCCTCCATCCTCTTATAAAAGGACACCAATTATAACCCATTACTCACACATCTCAAGACCCTTGTCTCATCCAACCTCTACCCAAATATGCTCCCAAAATCCTTGTCTTCCACCTAGAAGACTTAACTTAGGCATAATTCACTTCAACAAATCCTATTTGTTCAAACAAAAGGGAATTACTCCATTTAAAGGTAACATCTTCTCTCAAGTTTTTTCTAATATTTTACTTCTCCAACCACCTAACCTCTCTTTATTCGATTATTTTATAAAAATGGTATACTGAATATACTAAGATATTGTAATTAGGAGGATTTTAACTATACATCCACACACCTCCATCTAATGGATACGAACATTATTTTTCTGTGGACGACGAACCATTGCCTCATGAAACGATAATTATTCAATTATATCTTACCACATCTTATGGTGTCCATTAAGATGGAACTTTATTTATATGTGATATATATTATATTTATATTTTTTCAGTGCTTATTTATTTTTCATTATTTGAAAATATTTTTGGATTCCGTATTGGGTAAATACAAAAATTTTAATTTGAGGAAGTGAGGACTACCGCACCCACAAGGTGATATGAGTTGTTCATGCCATATAAGTAATGTATAAAGGATGTAATTAATGAAATTATATATGATATTAGACTGGAATAATAATATACATTTGTATTATTATTTTTTCATTCAATTATGTGAGAAATAGTATTGAAAGTAGCGTTCATTTTTAGGTACGACTTACCGTCTCCATGAGTTGTGCATTTCATTTCACATATCCAAATGTTATATACAATTAAAAATACACATATATAGAGGATATATATGATATATTTGATATAAAAATAATTAATATCATTCTGAAGATAATGTACTTTTGGCAACCTGGAAAACATTTAATTATAAGAAGTTCATTTTCAACACAGGTACCAAATATCGACCAAATGTTCGTTATTTACATAAATGATTTTGTAATGTTTATAATGTGGTAATCAGTAATATGAAAGTAATAATAAAATTTAAAAACGTTATTAATCATGTATAAATTAACTTTATATTAATATTCATGATATTAAAGAATAAACGAGTCAATTAAGACATGAGGATAGTGACTTCGTCTCAATCTTCTTTCTTTGAGGCATATTTTTATTTATACAGAACTTCTTTTTATACGGTGTATAAACCCATTTCAATTTTCATTTAATTTAAAGGAAATATTTTTTTATGTATAGTTTTACTAAATGAAAAAGTGAATGTTTCTTTTTTAACGTACACGGTGATAATGATGTTTCCGTTGTCGTGATCTTTATTTGATATTTGGATTCCTTAACATGTTGTAATGCTTTTTAAAAGGAAAAGTAATACTATATAATCTTTTAGGTATTTTTTATTGAAATTTTTTTTGATAATGGATTGATTATTTCAATATCTTTAACTAATATCTCCTGATTGTAATGTACAATCTTATCATTCCTGTATTATTGTTCATGTGTTATGATTATGTTATGGTTCATGGGAATTCTTTATGATTATGGGAGGTTATGTGATAATCCTAAGGAAGATGAGCCTGAGATAGATCCCCAATGCATTTGGTAACGTGACAAAGGTAAATTTTATTGTTTCTCCTAAGATATTTTTGGAATATACATTGATTTGAATTCCAAAAGTGACTCCCTAAGTATATGTGAATTCTACAACGTAAGTATGTTATGGATTCCACAAGTTACCTTTATGATTTCTGATTACTATGTGTTATTCATAAATCTTATTATTTCATGAGGATGGTTATTGAGCTTAGTTTTTTTATGAAATGATATACTACTGTTTGGTTTTGTTATTTTTTAACCCTTACAGAGCTTTTCAAGCTGATCCCATGTTTTTGAAATAATAGTCATAGGATATAAGGCATAGTAAGAGAAAGCAAGAATTTAGTAAGATTTATATCAAGAAAATAATTCTTCTTTTCATTTAAGAGTTTCTATTTTATGAAAAAAATGGATAATGAGTATAATTTTCTACTTTTTAATATATGAGATGTAATTTAATAGTTATGGCCAAATTCTCTAAAATAAAAAACATTAAAAGATCCTTAATGTGAATTCTTGACTTAACTCAACATTATATAATTCTTATGGCTGGGGCCTTATAGGAAAACTGCTAAAGTACTTCATGAATTGGTTCATACCGATGTGTGTGGACCATTTATAATTGAATCATGGAGAGGGTACCCATTCTAAATAACTTTTATGGATGATTTTAGAAGATATGGATATATTTAATTAATGAGGTATAAGTCCAATTCTATTGATAAGTTCAAAGAATAGATGAATGAAGTTGAGAACCAGGATGGTGAGAAGATTAAGAAATTTTGTTCAGACTTAGGTGGAAAATATCTTAATCAAGACTTCATTGATTACTTATGAATGTTTGGGATCCTATCCCAAAACACTCTTCCTAACAATCCACAATGGAATGGTGTGAGAGAAAGGAGGAACCACACCCTATTGGACATAGTGAGATGAATGATTACTCATGCAAGTCTTCCATTATCCATTTGGGGATATGCATTACAAATAGTGGAATACTTACTAAAATAAGTACCAACTAAATTGATAAATGGCATTCCATACGAGTTCTAGAGTGGAAATAAAGTCATGTTATCAGATTTATGTGTGTGGGGAAGTGATGTGTTTGTTAATTCATCTTCAGGTAACCAAATTTCACCCTGAGGAACAAAGTGTACCTTTATTGGATATCCCAAGGAAAGAAGGGAGTATTACCTATAAAACCCCTTAGAAAAAAATTGTTATAGTTTCAAGAAACTCCATATTACTTGAGAGGGAGACCATCTCCAAAAGAGATAGTGGGAGCAAGATAGAATTCGATGAAGTTGAGGCATGTGGTACACAAGAGTTGGTAGAGGTGTAGATTACACATGCCCCGTGGAATAAAGAACTATTCCAGAGACACCAGAACTGCATAAGAGTACAAGAGAGGTTAGAGAATTTGAACGATATGATTTTCTAGTTACTGTGGATGGTGACTTGTTATTAGTTGGTATACATGACCCTTTAACATACAAGGAAGTAGTAATTCACACAGATGTTTCCAAGTAGAAAGAAGCCATTAATTTTGAAATGGATTCCATGTACCAAAATGACGTTTTGATTTTTGTAGATCCTCTAGTTGATGTAAAGACTATTAGGTTCAAATGGTTATTCAAAAGAAACTGGTCATATAAGGGAATGTCAGTACCTATAAGGCATGACTAGTTTTAAAAGGGTTTAATCAACATCAAGGGATTGACTATGAATATACCTTTTCAACAGTTGAAATAATAAAATCCATCAGAATTATATTGACCATTGACACTTGGAATGACTATGAGATTTGGAAAATAGATGTCATAACATTATTTCATAACAGGAACATTCAAGAAGATTTCTACATGAAACAAACTGAAGGGTTTGTGACTCCAAAGGATTCCAATAAGGTATGAATGTGGTAGAAATCCATTTATGAATTAAAAAAAGCATCAAGGTCATGGAAAATTCATTTTTATGTGGTCATAACAAAATTTGGTTTTCTTAAGAGCAAATGTAAGCATTATTTCTACAAACAGTTTAGTGGGACTGAATTTGTTTTTCTAATAGTATATATTGATGACATATTACATCTTTGAAACGAGATACCAGTCATAAAGATTGTTAAGGTATGGATGAATCAATTCTACTCCATGGAGTACTTGGGCAAGGAAACATATATTTTTGGGATATATAAACATCATGATTGATCCAAGATATTTCTTAGCTTAAGTCAAATTGCATACATTGATACGATATTAAATATATTTAGTATAGAACAATACAAGAGGGGATTGTTTCCAGTGTCACATGGTATTCATCATTCCATGAATATGTGTCCCCAAGCACATGTGGAAATAATGATAATGGATATGACTCCATACACATCATTGATTGGGTCAGTCATGTATGACATGTCCTGTAATAGGATGGATGTCACCTATGAATTGAGTTTGTTAGGAAGATATCAAGCTGACCCAGGAGACTGCCATTGGATGGAATTCAAGACTTTACTAAAGTATCTGAGGAATACTAAGGATATGTTTCTATTTTATAGAAGATATTATGAACTAGTTATCATAGGATATGAAGTTTCTATTTTCTTGACTGATCAGGGTGACATGAAGTGATAGATGGGATACACATTCACTTTGAATAGAGGTGTGGTGAGACAGAAGAGCACAAAGTAGAGTGTGGGTGATGATTTTATAGCAGATTCTGTGTATATGGCATCTTTTGAGGAAGGTAATTAATAATATTGGATGTGACCAAAAGTTAGATACGATACCTAGCTGTAAAGATCCCATCACAATGTACTATGACAATACTGCAGCGGTGGATCTCGCAAAAGATTAAAGGTCACATTCGTAGACGAAGAAAATATTTTAGAAGTACCATATCTTGAGGTATTTTTCTTAGAGAGTTGTTGTTGTAGTGAGTAGTATTTATATGTAAGACAACATTGCATACCCCTTGACTAAAGCTTTGACTGAGCAAAAACATTATCATCATGCAAGGTCTAGCATATTGAATGTTATAGGTAGTTAGATCTAGTATAACTGGGAGTTTGTTATAGTTGGTGTCCTAGAACAAATAATTTTTTATTTGATTACATGGATATTTAATGTATAACTTATTTTTCATTGTTCTATATGACAATGATGTAATGATGTCCAAGAGTATTTGTTTCATTGATAAGGTCATGGAAGTTCCCATCTATGATGAGAACCTTTAAATGCTATAACATTATTCTTAAATATAGTTCTATGGTTGGATGATTTACTATTATGGGACACATAGAACACATACCTTCAGGTGTGAGTACTCTTAAGGAAATGAGAATTCCTCTCCTAAAGTTCACACTTATTAAATTCCATGATAAGAAATTTTTAGAACAGACCCTCCAGTATGAATTCCTCATGTTTTGGTGTCATGATATATTCGTTTCAATGAGTGTTTTTAATGACATTTAGAATTTAAAATTATCATTAATACATGTCACGACTCGAACACTTTGATTTACATGATAATACCATCACATAGACCATTGGCTTGAAGTACGGTACGTTGGGTGTGTCATGAGTATCATGTTATTAATGGATTAGTCACTAAAGAATTTCCCTTCCATTTATGTAAGTTGACATCTCATGCCTTTGATTGAAATAGATGTGTCACATGAAATTCCATTTCCATGGTGTAATGACGAGTTTATTTCAGGTATTCAAAGAATGACATATTAAGCACAACGGTTGATGACAATATCATGAATCCTACTTGATGAGATACACTAACAAATGGATTATATTACGTAGTGAGCATTTGTATGTGGATGTCATTATTGTAACATTATGTTCTTTCTCTTGGGAGCCATTGCTCATTTCTAGATAGTACTCTTAGACTTTAGGAAAGTCCACCTAATGCCAATGATAAAGAATCCAAGAGGGTAACACAGTAAGTGTTTTAGGTGGTCTCAATTAAATTCAATTTTAATTTAATTAATAAATATTATTCTAAAAAAGTGGAATAATTTTATTCAAGTTAAAATGATGGCATAAATTAAATAAATATTTACTCACCAGATTGTGGGTAAAATATATTTATTTATTTTTATAAACATTTAATTAATATTTATTTACTAGTATGTGAATAAAATATTTATTTAATAGAATAATGTTTTTATTTATTTATTTGGGTGTTTAATAAATAGATGTGGAGTTTGAGCAGACCAAGGCCGGTCTGGTAGTAAGATAATTATTTTAAAGATGATAAATAAATATTTAACTATTTGGAATAAATTAAAATAATGTTGTTAATTTATTGTGATGCGGAATATTATTTAAAATTAATTTTTGCGCAAGTTGGCACCCCATAAATAATGATACTGCATTATTGTTAATAGAATGTGTTTTATTTAAGGTTATGAATGTTGTTAATTGTTTTCATGAAATTAATTATTTTAATTGAATCCACATGTCAATAAATAAACACATACCTCTATTTTTACATGTACCGAACACCACACCCGGTGAATTGAGAATTTTTGAGCTAAAAAATTTCTCTCTCGAATCCTCTTACCACCCCTCTCAGGAACGACAGAGATTTTTCAATGATGAATAACCATTGATCAAGAAAGACTGACATAGGAAACAAGCTTCTCCATGCTAGCACCCGTTGAATGAGTGATGTTTGTCAGAGGACATTAGAGAACGTGTGGATCACCATAAGATAGATTCTAGTTTTGATCCTTGAAAGTTCAACAAGATAATCTGTAAGGGTCAATATTGAAGATCAAAATTATTAATGATGAAAATACTGAAGATACAATAATTATTTTCTTTCCGAAGTTAATTGTATTAATTATAAAATGATGACCATGATTATTTCAAAAGGTTTTGGGTCTATTCCTTATTTATCTAAATATTTTATTATATTCCATGGAGACTTGCATTCATTATCCTATTGATCCACAAATAATCATTGATCATGGTAAAAATGAAATTTGGGTAGCAACCCAACCACACTTCCACTGCACCCTGAACCGTCATAAAAAATAAATTCTTTCTATAAAACAACTCTTTTAATTACATTATATAAATAATGAAATTATAATTTCACATAACAAGTAATCATCATTTTATTAATAGATTCTAAAACATCTTTTAACGTAAACTTATGATCAAAAATTGATAAACTTATTTAAGAGTTACAGGAAAAATGTGTTATAAAAATATGCATTCACTTGAACCAAAATTAATTAATTACACCTAAAATTTAGATACTTACCATACTTAATCATTATATGAAATGAAAATGGTGCATATAAAAACATTTTCTTGAAATAATGGTTATCACTAATTTCACATAAAACAGTTTGATATATCATTCAACGCATAAATTTAATTAATGTAATGATATATAAACATTTAACCTTTGTTTTATAGTTTCAAATCTAAATATAGATCCTTATTAATAATTGATTTTCTATATAAATATATACAAAAGTATAAAACATTATACAATGTGCATTTCAAAATTTATAAATGATTAATTATTTATAAAAGATTGATTATTAACCATGGATATTCTACTATTTGAATAATAACATAGAGTTTCACTTACTAGATTCATAATGAGAAAAGGAATAATATGGGACATAATAAACATTCTATAATGGTCTCATGCCAAGACCATACATAACCATATTTTCAAGGTCATGTTCCTAGACCTATATTGTCTATTGAGACTTACAGATGCACCGAGGGGCAATATAGGCCCCACCCGACACATAATAAGTTCTATTGAATCATCATATGTCTAATAAAATTATATATTTAAATCAAAGTGTCCCATACCACTTTGATTTTATCAAAATTATTGTTAAATATGAAATATATTTATTAAACAATCCAATGTGTGTCGTATCATCTGGAAAACTTTAGTTCTTAATCCAAATATTATTATAAAAGACTCATCTCATGCTTAAATTAATAGTATTTATTTAAAAATAATCAAAAAAATAAATAATGTAATTAATTCACATTTTTAAAAAAAATAATATAATGTTTTTTCATAACAAAATAATATTATATATTAAATATATTCACATAGAAAATGATAACTTGCTTCATAATTTCAAAAAAAATGATACAGTTTATCTCATGTAGTTGTGAAACCAAATGATTCAATAAATAAATTGGTTTCTCAAAAAAAAATATGTAACTTGATTCATAATATCTCATAAAATGATCAGGTTTATCACATTTAGTTTAGAAAAAAAAGGGTTTATAAGATTGTAAATTCACTATACGTTAGTTTGGAGGTTGATAAATACCACTACTAAATAAAAGAGAAATAAAATATATGATTTTTTATTCTTAAAAACCTATGTGAGTATATATATGTATATATATATATATATATACTTATATAATTATTTTTGGTTTTTATACATAAAAATATTTCAAAATTTGTAGCCAAGAACCCTCTAATGTGAATACATCATGAAAAAGATGGCAAATAGAAGTAAATGTGATTACTTGTGTGTTGGATTATGCATATGCTCATATATATGTATATCAAATTTATAAATTTTGAAAAGTAGGTGAATATATAAGATTGTATATACAAGATTCATGGAAAACAAACCCTTACCACACACATATATATAGACTATAAATAATAAGTTCTATATTTTTATATACATATGCATATACACATATTTATAATTTTTTTTGAAAAAGATCACAACGTGGTAGTAAAATTAAAATCCTTAATTCTGTATAAAAAGATCATTTAAAAATGAAGAATCCATATCATATGTGCAATTCAGATAAAAATAAAAAACATGGTAATATATATTAATGTATATATATACATGATCACAATTTCGAATGAAAATTGTTTAAATTCCCTTGTTTCAGAAAAAAAGAGGATGGTTGTTCTAAAAACATATAGACAAAGAGAGAGATTGAAAGAAGAATTTTTCGACTGGCCTTATTTTGTTCAAAATGAGGTTTTAAAAAATAGAAGTTTCAATTTATTAGTCTGAATATACTAAATCCAATCAAACAAAAACCATAATTAGCATGAAATAGATGTTCAATAGGGTAAATTGAGAAAATAAATTTTAAAATTGTGGTAGTAAAGTGGATCTACATCAAGCATGAGGATGCTCGGTTTAAAATAATCCCACCTTTATAAATAAAACAAATTGGGAAAAATCTAAAGAAACTATGGTGAGGGAAGAAAATGGAATCATGGAAAATAGGGGATGGAGAGGGGTCGATGGCTAAAGGTTCGGATTGAGACAAGTGTGGTACCATGTGTAAGAAGATGGAAGAATAGATGGAAAACTAAGATTAATTTTCATCTAATCTGAGAGTTAATATTAAACCTTATAAAATTTAACAAAGGGTTTTATCTTATAGGACAATGGAAGGATGATATGAATCTGCTGTTACGATCAGATTAACTAGATTGATATGGAATTTAAAAAAATGAGCGGTGATGATTAGATCGTGGTTGAATTGGATGACCCTAACTAGTTTCACTATTTTAAATAGGCTAAGGGGCCCATATATAATGTTGTAAGAGCATATAGTTGACAAACACACAGTTCTGAAATCGCTTCGATGGAGGTTTGAATGGTGAACTCGTGTGGAGGGAAGGGATCTCACGCCGTAATATTTGAAGACATAGATCATGAACCACATAAAAAATTGCATACCACATAAAAAAAACAGGTTTTGGGGATTCCATTTAAGGATGAGTGTGTGGTGTCATATTTTGATGACACAAACACACATGTGGGAGTCCTTACACACGAGACTCCACCCATAGGTGTTTATCCCACCCTCTACTCAAGCCTGACCAGGCCCTATACACGAGATAGTGCACGACTTTCCTCCACTGTGCTTTCTTGGGTTCGATAGTCTACCTGAGCCTCCTTGGGCATGGGTAGGTGCCTCAATTCTGTGGTTGGCCAATTCACCTAGCAGAATTGTGGTGTCTCCATAACCTAGAGATGAATCTCCCTTTTTTAAAATTTTAAAACAAAATTACATTTTATAAATAAATATTTTTATATAGAAAAAAAATTCAGTGAAAATTATTATAAAAAATTCAAATCTATCTTCAAACATACCTTTCAAAAATAATATACACTCATGATTAATATAAATATCCATGTTACATTTAAATCATTGTATCGTTTCAAGATATTTAAAATATAAAATGCATAAAATTTTTATTTTTAAAAACTATGATATTAATTTAAAACCATAATTTCATTTATACAAAAAATATTATTTTAAAACATTTAAACAAACCCAATGGATATAAAACCCAAGAATTATTTTATAATTCCAATGGCTACTTATAATGTTCATTTTAAACTGTATAAATACCCATTCATGGTATACCAAGGATCAGGATAATTTATTTTTTTATGAGGATGGTTCTCTACATTCCCTAGACCCTGTGTATTTTTTCTATTCTTTTAACTTTTTCTTTTGTTTATTTTGGTGGATACATGGGAAAAAAGCTACTTAATCAGTCTTATTGTGATGTTGGGTGGTCTTTCATTTGTTCTATTGGGACCTATGATGACTTTTTCTTAGTAGTTGTAATACCACGTATCAGTGTAGTATATCAATCATTGAATAAAATGTTTATATTTATCTTTAGTGTATTTTAAATAAAACACACCAATAAAAATTAAATCATGAATAATAATGATAACAAATAAAATTGTTATTATTAAATTTATATTTATGTTCGGTTGGTTACATCCCCCCCCAACAAAATTGTGTCCTCGCTATTCTATTATACTCATTCACTCCCCCCAGCACCACCCTTATGACATCATCCTCTGTGTCCCTACAAAAATATATTTAAATTATTATTAATTAAATAAAACAATTTGAAATAAAAATATATAGTTTAAACATTTACTAGGTCCACCACTGTGGATAATCAGTGATGACCTCAGGTGGAATCCCCGGGAAGTTGATACTTCTTTAATTTATTTAGCTTATATATACCTCAAGTAGTTAGGATCAAACCTATGCATAAAAAACTCTGGTTTTCAGAGAGAGGCATGGGAGGTGTGGAGATTAAGGATTTTAGAATGGAATCATTCCTCATAGATTTGTCAAACTATCTTGTGACTGAAATTTTTGATCTTATAGAGTCTCCATACATAATAAATCTCATAATTTTGAACAAATAGGTTTCATAAAGGTCACCCTCTATTTCATCATCCCATAATTTTCATAAGGTTAGGTAATTCTCAGATATGGGGAAACATAAGAAGAGACATTTATGGTACATTTATCCTTTTCTATATTCAACATGTTGTGAATTTTACATATGGTGACAGACATACCTATCTCCTTGGTAGAAATGATGGATATTTGGATTTGTTGAAAACATGTAGAGGAGTTTGCAGGACAAATGTACATTCGCAAAAGGATGGTATTCTTGTGAACATGTTTTGAAAATTATGGCCTCAAGAATCTTAATAGAAAGGAAAAAGAGTTTGGTCGGTGAACCCTCGCCATCCATTTGAAAATGTAAATAAGGAATTTAATTTAATAAAACATACATAGATAAACAATTTTATTACAATTTTTGAAAGTTCACTAGGTCCTTCCTCTGATATCAACTATAAAGACCTAGCCCCGAATCTCTATTTCATCCCTTTAAAAATTCTGTAATTTTTTTATAAAATATTCTTGAATAAATACACTTCATTAAATGAAACAATGGATCTTTTACAAGCCCACATTATAGATAATTAGAATAAAATATTAAATTCAAATATAAATGTACATATTTTAATAAACATAAGTAAAAGTAATATCTAAGAAAAACTACAACATTAAAAATTCAACATCGCACATCCACTAAACCAATATTATTAATTTAAAATACTTGAGGTGAGCAAAAAAATACCATTTAAGGGGTTTTAAAACAAGACCATTAAGAAATTATGTTGTTCTGTTAAAACCTATCTTTAAAATACATTATTGAAATCATGAAATTAATATTTCTCACAAAACATGATCATGATTTTTTTGAGAGATTCAGAAACTGATTTTAAGATAAACATATGCTCAAAATTTCTAAACATGTTGAAGAGTTACTTGCATGATGGATTATAAAAATATGCATGAACATGAAAAAAATAATTGAAATTACACTTATATGTCAGATAATAATAATAATTAATAATGGTATGACATGCCATGGTTGTGGATAAAAATTTACTCATGAAATAATATATTTTCAGAATTTCACATAAAATGTTGTCATATATTATTCAACATAGATATGAAATTCTCATAATTATAGATAAGTATCTATACTTTGTTTTCTAGTTTGAAAATTAAATAATGATACTTGTTTATAAATTATTTTATATATAAATATATACATAAGTATAAAACATTATAACACATGGATTTGAAAATCTATAACTAATTAATTGTTCATATGATAATGATTCATAACCATGGTTATTCTACTAGTCGAATAATCACATGGACATTCACTTACTAGATTAATAATGAAGAAATTCCTAATTTGGGACATCCTTAACATTCTATCAAGGCCTCGCACTAATACCATTCAAAACTCTCTCGTCAAGGTCTTGTACCAAGACCATGTTTTTCTAATGTGACCGACCCAAGAAATGATGGAAAATATTGGTCTCCCACGAACACATAATCAGTCCTATAAATTCCTCATATGTATAATAAAAGTGCATCTCTTAATCAATGTTTCCCATAGAACATTGATTTTTTTGAATCATAATCATAGGTTAGATACATTCATTAAACAATCCTATATGTCCCAAACCACCATGAAAACTTTATATCGTAATCTAAATATTATCGTATAAAGATTCATCATATTCTTAAAATAAAAAATTTTATTTGTAAGCCATTAATATAATTAATAATGTAATAAATTCACATTTAATTTAAAATTTATACATGTCTATGTTTGTAACAAAATAATCTTATATAATAAATAAATTTCAGATATGAAATGATAACATGTTACATTATTTCACAAAAAATTATAATTTTTATCTCAATATGTTGAGAAAAAAATGATATAATAAATAAATAGATTTCGAACATGAAATAAATACTTTTTTCATAATTTCACATAAATTGACGAGGTTTATCTCATGGAGTAGTGAAAAAAAATAGTTTATAAAAGTTTAAATTCACTAGACGTTAGTTTGGATATTGATAAATAAAATTAATAAATAAAAGTGAAATAAAATATATACATTGTTTATTATTTAACACCTTTGAGATTATATATATACAGTTATATAAGTATGTGTGGTTTGTATACATAAAATTATTTCGAAATTTCTAAAAAAGAACCCTCCCATATGAATACACAACAAGACAAAGTTGGTAAATAAAAGTAAAGGTGTTTACTTGTGTGTAGGATTATGCATATGCTCATATATATCTATATCCCTTTTATAAATTTTGAAAAGTAGGTTAATACATATGTTCATAGAAACAGGATTCATTGAAAATAAACCCTTAACAGAAACATATATATATATATATATATATATATATACTGAAAACAATATGTTGTATATGTTTCTATATGAATGAATATAAGCATATATATACATTTTTTCGGTAAAAGATCACATCATTGAAGTAAATTTAAATCATTAATTATTTATAAATAGATCCTTGAAAAATAAAGAATGCATATCATATATGAAATTCAGATTAGTAGAAAAAATGGCTATATATATACATATATATATGTGTGTGTGTATTTAAATGATTACAATTTAAAATGAAAATAATAAAAATTCCCTTACTTGTTTCAGATATAGAAACGTCGAGTGTTTTAGGAACTGAGAGAGAGAGAGATCTTGGAAGAGGAATTTTTTGAGTGGCCTTAGTGTGTGAAAAGTGATGTTTTAAAAAAACCCAAAGTTTCAAATTATTTATCCTAATAGACAAAATACATTCAAACAAAAAATTTTATTGGTGAAAAATCAATGTAAACCAGGGATAATTGACAACGTAAATTATAAAATAGTGGCAGTGAAGTGGATATGAGTCAGCGATGGGGATGTTTCTTTTAAAATAACAACACCATTAAAAATGAAACAAATGTTTGTAAGGTAAAGGGGTCATGGAATGGGTGGAAATGGAATCATAGGAATTACATGATGGATAGAGGTGAGCAGATAGAAGGTCTAATATGGACTGGTGTTTCTCTAAGAGGAAGTAGAAGGGAGAATAGACATACGACTAGGATTAATTCTTGTCGGATCTAAGGGTTAAGATTAACCATTAAATAATTAAACAAAGGGATGTATACAGTTGGAAAATAGATGACTAGTATGAATCCAAAGATTCAATCAGATTACCTAGATTAATCTGGTGTTTGAAAAAATGATGATTGGATACGATTAGATCATGAATTAATCTTACATCCCTGAGTGGTTACCCAGTTTCAAATATATTTAGAGTCACAGATATAATTCAGTTAGATTATACGGTTGAGAAAAAAATGGTGATGAAATTGTAGTAATATGGGTTAAAATGGTAAACTAGTGTGGACAGTTAGGATATCATGCAAAATGATCAGATGACATAGATCACTTACTGTGGAAAATAACATTTTCCACAATGAAACCACACTAGTTTCTGGACTACCATACAATGCGTAGTGTGCAGTGCCATCTCATGATGACACAAACACACATGCGAGAGTCCTTACACATGGGACTCCACAAACAAGCACTTATCCCACCCTCTATTCACACCTGACCAGGCCCTATAAAAAGGATATTGTGTAGTGTGCCTCCACTATGCTCACTTGGGTTCACCCGCCTACTCAAGCCTCCTTGGGTATGGTAGATGGCTAATTTATGGGGTTTAATGGGCCCCCAAACATATTTTATGTGTTTCATTTACATAGAAATGGCACCACCTTTTTTATACAATTTTTAAATAATGGTAGATTATAGAACTAAAAATTTTTAGATAAGAAAAAAAAATAACTAATCTTAATAATACAGAACAAAATGAGTATATCATCAAGAATAAAATTCAAAAATACTAAAGAATCATACTTAATATTAATACCCATGTTTCATTTAAACCATTTTATTGTTTCAAGATATTTAAAAAATAAAACCCATATAACACTAATGATTAATTCTTATGTTATTAATTAAAAACCATAATTCAATTTATCCAGAAATATTATTTTAAAACATTTAAACACACCCAACGACTATAAAACCTAATTATTATTTTAAAACCCCAACATCCACTTATAATAGTCATTTTACACCATATAAATATATGTTCAAGGTATTCATTGGATCAAGATCATTTCTAGTTTTAAAAGGATGGTTCTCTATAGTCATTTGACTCTGCGTATTTTTTCTATTCTTATGACTATTTATTTTTTATTTTTTATGGTGGATTTATGGGATGAAGTCTACCTAATCAGTATTATTGGGATGTTGGGTGGTCATCCATTTATTCTATTGGGTATTAGGACAAGTTTTTATTGAGATGTTTTAATCCCTTATATCAATGAAGTATTTTAGTTTTGGAATAAAATAATTCTCTTTCTCTTTAGTGTCTTTGAAATCAAACACACCAATTCAGATTAATGTAAGAATAATAGTTATAATAACTGAAATTATTATTTTTACATTTATTATTATGTTCAGGGAATTACAAGCCTCCATCATTTTCATGAATTTTAAGAATTGTTTCTCAATTATGAGTCAAACTATAACATGGATATATTTCACGAGGAATAAATTCTTGACTATATCCTATTATATGTAATCACACTCTTAGTACTCCCTAGTGTTCTAAACCAGTGGAAAATATAGATCATCTTCACCCTTAATATAATAAATAAAAATAATTATCATTTTTTTGTAATGAACAACCATGTATATCAAATATATTTTTTACATTGACTGATCCTTTTATTTTTAATGGACATAAGGCTCCACTGAATCCTGGATCCTTCTATTACATAAAATTATCAACTATTGAAATATTCAGATGTGGGAAATATTATTTACTGACAATATATATTCCATAACAATTTATAGAATGTGTTAACATATCCGTCACTGTATCAAACTTCTCAATTACATTTCCATCTATTCCATGATGCTAATGTGGAAGGATAATATCCTTTTGATACCTTCTTACATTATTTTCATTATATCCTCTACAGAAAACCATTTTGAATAGAAATATATTAGATGAAATAATACGATAATCTTTAAATTTATTATCATTTCAATATAATAATATGTTATAATTTATCAAGTTTATTTTATTAATATTATCCTCACATACAATGTTATCCAAAACACTACATTGATACCATCTATAAGGATTTTACCCTATAAAACTACATAATTTTTTGTTTTTAGACATGAATTCACTTTCTTTCATTTTGATGTTCTATATAGTTTAGAATTATAATGAATTATGTTGTAACTATTAAATAAGAAAACCATATATCAAAAGTTTTACACATCCACTCAATATCAAATTTTCCCACACTATAAAAACATTTAAAATGATAAATATTTTCTTTTGATGATAAGTGCTTATAAAATTCCACAACACATATTTTTTATTTATGATCATCCTTAAACCCATGAGAAGAATTTGAAAATATTGGATGTGAAAAAAACATTCAACAAGGTATATAACGTAATGAAAACAATTAGTTTAATGAAAAACATAGAAATCCATAAAATATTAAACTTTTTCACAATATTCATTCAGTGTATCAAATATTCTAGGTCGACATGTTAATGACACTTTTTTCTGAAATAAATCATTTTAAATACATAATAAGAAAATACAATCCATTATATAAATCTTAGAGAATAATATCTATAATTCATGTTCAATCATGATAGAAAGTAAAGTATCGTACATAAATCTAAATGTGAATCCTCATTGATAAACTGAATCCTTTTAATATTTGATGGAAATAAACAATAGATAGTGCATTAGAGAGGTATATCAGGCTCACCCATCGTTTTTGTTGTACATGGGTCACCCTTCTCCACAAATAATAATAACATTCTATATCATGAATAAACTCTTTTTTATAATATCATTTTAATCATAAATCCTTTACAAAATGGATTTGACCCCATAATAAAATCACATTAAATTTTTACAAAATAGAGAAAACACCTTTCTTTTGAGAAATCATTAAAATTAATACATTTAAATATATTGTGGGAATGATTTTATATGAATAAAAACATGAATAATTTTAATGGAATCATCAATTCAATGAAGAGTAATGATAATATGAAATTATCTTCATGTCATAATATTTGAAATAATGATTCCTTTAACACATTCGGTAATAGAACGTCATTCAAGAAATGAAAATAATATTCCTTTTTAAAAATTGTAATGAAATTCAATAATCTAAGAAAATTAAATTTGATAGTACATAAATAGTAAATAATAAAATTATTTCAACATTTTAAGGTACATGGATATAGATGAAAAGAAAATAAAAATTAAAAAAAAATTAATATGGTTTTAAAGACACATATCTAAAAATAAATACCATCTAGTTCCGTGCATTTTGTAACACCATAATTATAAAATTATATTAGTTTCTTTAGTTTTTAAAAAATTATTTCATTTTTATTCATTTATCATCATCCAATTTATTTAATTAAAATTCATGTTTTATCTACATACATAATCAGTTTTGTTTACATCATAGGTTTTGAGAACATTTTAAACATAACATAAAAAAAGATTTCGTAGTAATTTTGTTCAAAAGGATCAATATTAAATTATATAAATATTTAAAATCATGATATAATTGTAATTATTATACATTAAATTAAATTTTATAACCATCCCTGAATAGTAGACATAGAAAATGAATCACATCACTTCATTGATGTTGTAATCCATATGTACGCATATATTACATTATCTTTTATCAATAGTTAGAAATGTAAGAAATTATATGATATATTATCATTAAAAAATGTAAAGTATTTATTGATTATAATATTATTAATTAAATCCATAATAATAATCATGGAAGTGAGGTGGTAATGAAAAATAAACACAATGCTTTATGGGGGTTTTAATTCTCATGTAGGCACATGCAATGTTTTTTTACTGTGTGATCTAAAATGAGCTGATAATGATTTGTACCATAATAATTACAATAATAAAGCTTCATTAATCGAGAGATACTATGTTTTTTATTTTATCATGGTTAAGTATGATCTAATGAATATTAAATAATAAATAAAAATTAAATACGTCAGTTTGGAACTATAACATTTAAAGAGATATTGTCCTCTGTATTACCCCTTAAGAATTATAGGATTTGGCTTTTGGAAAGAAAATGACCTCTAAGACATTTCTAGTTATTTTTGTAGAGATATTGGTATGTCTCAGCTAAACTATAGTGCTCAAAATGTGTGAGGAAAGGAGGAGTGTAGGTTTCCATTTAAAAGTGAGAGGAGAGACAAAATTACAATTACATAAATCAATATATTAATATAGATTAATATTCATGTTTTTGTGGAAATTAAATTAAATATTTTTAATATATGATGTGTATGCGTAAAAATACACTCCAAAAATTATATTTGGGCATGTTTAGGTTATGTTTTTCCATTATATAATTTTTAAAACCCCTATTGAACCTATCAATGATTAATGTGATATCAATTTTTGTAACATTATTTTAGTAATGAAAGTTATTCTAAATGGAGAAAATTCCCATAAGTGAAAGGAATAATGATAAGATAGAAATTATTAAACTAATTTTGATAAGGGTAATTTTTTAATTAAACATAATTCAATAAATATTATATTATATATGATAATATACAATTAAATTTATTTTTAGGACTATTGAAATTTATAATTTAATGACATAAACATAGTAATTAAATTCATATATATAAATTTAAAATGGAAGTAGTATTTTATATATATTAAAAAAATTCATGGGACATATTAATTAATAATAATTAAATTACTTTTAATGTTTTAAAAAATTATTTACATGCCTTTGGATTACATGAACAAGCACTGTATTTGGATTACGTAAGAACATATAGAAATTCAACCATTACTAAATAAAATAAAATGTAAAAATATTAAATAAATTCATTAATATTAAAATTATCATTTTATAATTGAGAATAAAGTCTTTTTATCCACATGAAAATGTTAATGGTATGAAAATAATGACAGTGATATTTTTTATTTATTAATTAATATATAATTTTTGAGATTATCAAAGTAATACAAAACTAATTTATAAAACATTTAATCTATTGTATTTTATGGTTGAAATAAAATTTTAAAACAAAATAATTACATGTATATGAAATCGTTTAAGGCCTTAACTCATAGTTTAAACCATTTTTGACTAGTTTTCCCTCAATGAAATGAATGTTTTTTCAATTGTAAGTATTCATAATGATAAAAAATCTAAAATTTCAAAAAATATGATCCTCTTAATTTGAGATAATGAATCTATTTTTAAATATTAAATTTATTTATGACAATAATTAAATTTCAACATAATTTTTTAATAAATAATGAAAAATATTTTTTCGATAAATGTATTTTCAATAAGAAAAGAGAAATTATACAAAATTCTAGTATAATTTTGTTTCATTTGAAACGAATAAGATTATTTATAATTAAATGAAACAAATAATACATTATGATAAAATCTAAAAAATAATGCAACTATAAAATTACATTATTTAATCAAAAAATTAAATATTTAAAAAAATTCATCATTGACACTTCAACTTAGAATAATTTCTTTCATGAAAATACGAAAAAATATTTAAAACCTAATATTAATTTTATGGTTAAAAAAATTAATTTCATTTTTTAATAATAAAATAAATGAAATTTATAAATTTTTCTTTGTAATAATTCTAAAATTAACTAAAAATTCTTTTAGTTTGAATAAAACTATTTCCTTTTTTATTGTAAATTTACATAATATTATCATAATGATATAATAAAATGAAATATAATTCATGAAAATTAATAAGGAATAAAATTTATGTAATATTACATGTGTTTTCATAGCATGGGAATGTTATAGTTCTCATGGGTGTGGAAAAGTGAGTGGAGGAGATACCCTTTTATAAGTGAGGGGACTCACACCCCAGTAAATATTAAAACATTAAAATATAATAAAGTATACATCATTAGAAAGAGACTCCAAAACATCTAACATTCCATGAAAATTTAAAGGATTTATATTTCCACTCATATAATGAAATTAAATATGAGTTATAGTGATTTATAAATCCTCATCACTTTATATTTACACCATTAATGAATTTTTTAAAAATAAATGCGGTTACTAATATATTTTAAAGGGTAATTTATTTTTATGACTCAAAATAACATTTAATATTAAGAAAATGTTGATATTATTAATAAAAATATATAATCCATTTTTTTAAACTAAATATATATATAATATAATATTTCATAAAATAGTTCGAATATCTGTGTAAAAAATTTGTTAAAACCATTTTTTTGAAATAAAAAATTATTTTAATAAAAAAATGTATTCACATTCAATCTCTAGTAAAATCCATTATATAGAATTTAATTTAATTTATTTTATATACTATATAAAAATTTAATTAAAAATAGTTATCAATAATGAATAATTTTATTATTAACATAAAAATGCATTGTGTGCAATGGATAATGTTTTCCTAAAAATATTTGTTTTTTGATAAATTGATTTTACCATCATTTCTAACCATTTGATAATCAATTTATGAAGAATGATTCATTTCTAAAAGGTTATAAAATATTATTTTACAATATTTTAATATTATAAATAAGTGGAATTTATATTTTAAAAATATTTAGACAACAACACAATGATTATAAGGTAAATATTTCCTTTTTCCAAAAATTACTAGACAAAAATTCCTTATCATTTAAAAAAAATAATGCATTTTATTGATTTATCATGCTTTGTAAAATTTTTCAATTTTATTAAACATTTTTTTTGGAATAATTCACTAAATTTTAGTGCTTCACGCAGTATAAGCTGTTGAGCACATCAATTTTATCAGTGATATATATATTTCCAAATATCTTGTTGTGACATTATACCACTATATTATAATTTGACCCTTGAAATTAGGTTACATGAAAATATATAAGGATACTGTTATATAATTTTATCCTTGGGTTCCCACATAGCTTCTGAAAAATTATTTTTTTGAAAAGAAACATTGACAAGATGAGTGGATTTATTCCAAAAAATTTTGTATATTCTATCAAAAATATCCAAAAAATGTTCTTTATCATGAATATCATCTATGAAATGTTCAACCTTTAAGTTTTCTACATGTGAATTATTAGGTATATAATTATTGATAAGTGATACATTGAGCACATTTTTAATATGAGATAGGTTCAATGGTTGTGACAAGAGATAAGCTAATATCCTGATACAATCATGAATCTAAAATAGGCCAATATTTCTAGGTCATAGCTTCAACTCCAATCAAGTCCTCATTACCTTCATCAAATGATTTATTCACAAGAATACCATATCACCAATATTTCATAATGTGTAATTTTAATTATCAATTGAAATATTTCTTTTAAGAAAATCCCAACATAGGAAGGTAACAGTCCCAAAATCCACTTAAATGAATAGTGAAATGCCTAAGGAAACCATCTAGGGTTCGATTGGCCCTCTTAGATTAACCATTTGTCTATGGATGATATGAAGATAAGAAATTTAACACATTATTCAATGATTATGGGAGATTTATCCATATATTATAGGTAATAATTGTATTAGGATGAGATAAAACCGAGGGGGGTTCTCTATATAGCCTTTCCTCATTTTTAATATATATCCATGATATTTGGTCATGTAATAAGTTGAATTTGATAAAAATAAGATGTGATATCTTAATGATGTTGACAAATTCAACCCAAATGTAATTATGTATTTTATATTTCATGCACAACCCCATAATGAAATCAATAGTGATGCATAACCATTTTTATTATTTTTTTACTTGTTTCATCATCCCGTTAAACTTCTAGTATTCATCCTTAACATTATCAAAATTCATGAATCATGATAAATTATTCACAATATCCCTATTCACATTGTACCACCATAAATTCTCTTTGATATATCTATATATATTTATAAACCAATGATGAATAGAGAATGATGAGCTATATGCTTCATCCAAAATATCCTTATCTAAATTAAATATTTGAGGGATAGATATTCATGTAATGAATATTATCATCCCATTATAGTTAAGTCTAAGATCTATAACAATAATTACATACTTTTAAAACCCCACATCATCATTATATTCCTCTTTATTCATAATAATAATGAATAGTTGAAAATTAATTTTATAATGATAGGATTCCCCCTTCATATGTGATCTCAATGTCTATTCATTGAAAATATATAAGTATTGGATCTCCTATTATCCTCATTAAAAAAATCTAGTATTCTATTTATAACTCATATCATCTTAAACACTTAACTCATTATAAAAATGGTAAATTATTATGTAGTTAATTTATTTATCATGTCCAAAAAAATCCTTTTCGACATGTTCAATTATTTATATAAATATATAGTTCAATATTTTATTCCCAACATATATATCACACCCTTCACCACAATGATTATTCCTCCATATTATTAATTCCAAAACTAAAACTCATGACATCAAATCACGAGTTAAGTAATTTTCATCATAAAACACCATTTTATGACACATAGCATTCCACTATATCTCTAAGATATTTTATAAGAATAATATTTTGTTTGATAGCGTATACCGAAAACAACATCGATCTTAAACTACCAGTGATATATATTATTTAAATATTAAAATTGTAACCTAACAATTAATTTAGATGATATGAATAGGATATATAGACTATAAAATTATATGGATTAAATTTTTTTAAAATAAATTCATTATTTATAAATCTTATAAAATAAAAACCAAAATAAATTGAATGTGAAAAATTATTTATGAAATTTGTTTTGCACACCGTGTGTTGTTTTCAAATTAAAATAAATTAATCAATTTTTGTGAAATATTTTGATGAAATTTATATGATTTATGTTAAATAAATTTTTTATTATTCATATAATCATTTTTATTCTTGGAAAATGTTTAAATCCATTTTTTTATTAAAAACAATATATTTTTGAAAAGAGACTTTGTCAAATTTTGTGAACTTATTTTAAAACTAATTTATACCAATTATTGAATGTTTAATTGAAATGATGTAATTTAATTTTAAATAATAATTAAAAAATTATCATAGTGTCAATTTTTGTTATTTTTTAAAGGATTAGTTATTTGATAAATAGTACAAAATACCAATTTCTGTTGAAAGCTTATTTTTCTTTTAAATCATTTACAAGTATCATTTTTTGAGAATTATATTAAATGTAATGTTAGTTCAGTTATATTAAAATTTATAAAATTATGTTAATTATAATTAAATATATGGTCAATTTTTATATAAATACATTTTATACTTTTCAAAATGTTTCCCTTAGAAAACTATTTTTTGTTGTGTCTACGGGTTTATGTTTAAATTAAATTATTACACAAATGAAAATTGAATTGGTAAAAATGAAATAAATATTTGGAATAAATATAATTCTTATTTAATATTGTTTTTTACTTAATATTTGGTTATATCTAACAATCAAAATTGGTAAAATCAATTATCATGTTTAAAGAAAAAATGCATTTACTGAGGGGTTTAAATAACATCATAAGGGATAAAATGACCTATAAACTTATCTAGTTATTATTTTATGGCCATATGTTTACCTTATACCATGTATGATTCTATAATGTTGAATTTTTTATCCTTTTATAATGTAATGAAAGAGGATATAATTTATTCTTTTAAAAAATTGAAAGTGTTTCCTCTTCCCCACTTATAAAAGGACACCCCCTATTATATTCTCTTTAAAAATCCATAACTCTATGGTTTTATAAATTAAATAAAAAATAATTTCCTTAAATCCTTAAAAATTACCTATATTCCAATATTATCATAATACCATTCTAATAAGGTATTATTTCATTTCCTAAATTGTTTCTCTGAAGAAGAGATATAGTTCTTAACTATGGGTCTTCTTTTTATTTCTTCATGTACCCCATTGAACTATTCCAAAACTATGATAATATAATAAAACCCTTATATAAAATAATGTAAAATTTTATTTTATGAATTTCTTCATATGTAACCATATCCTTTTCCATCATAATGGGAAACAAAGCCACAGATCGTATGGATGGATGGATACCACCTCAAGAACCAATGTAAACATTTTTTTCATTACCATCTCTCAAAGATGGATATGATTATTGATGTAATTATTGTAAATTATATTTATGGAATAATAAGTTATTTATATATAATTATAATATTACATATACCTTCTTTTCTTCCAATCGAATATAATATGCTACTGTTTCTCTTGTTTACTTTTTGACTACCTCTTCCCTGAAGCAATGTGATTATTTTTTCAAATTATTTGATATGGATGAAAATAAGGGTATATTTAAAATATAAATATATATATGAAATATAATATTTAATAATTATTATGAAAATGTGATCTATTACTTATATTTCTTTTTTTCATCTATAAAAAAAACCAAACTCTCATGCATAGGTACGACATACCCTCTCCATGAATAGTTTAACACATTTTGTTTTTTATATGTTTTATGGGATATCGTAAACAAATATAAAATGAATATATATTATATTTATATAATGGTAAAAATTATTGATATTATGGATCTATGATTAATGTACAAGGATACAAACTACCAATCCAATGTATATCTGATAAATGAAGTAGCTAAAACCAGGAATAATGATTTTTAAAGGAATTATAAACAAATGAGAGATAATAAGTTATAAGTAAATAATATATGGTATGGTTTATTTTAGTATTTTCATTATATATATTTATAATATATCAATATTTATTATATTGTACCTTCGATCATATAATAAGGAAAGAAGACCTCAGGTAAAAGATTCTTATCTAACTTTTACCTCCATGAGCCACAAAACATGTTCACCATCTGTATCTTTTGTTTGGGGTACATAGTTATCCTTAATATTTTATATCCTAAATATAATTATCTTAATTTTATTTAATGTTTCATTTGATATTTTTTATTTCATGGGGCATATGATTCATAATATACTAAATTTTTAGGGGTTTATTTGACAATGCTAATGTTAGTATGGATTTTTTCAATTTATGTCACGAAAAGGTAAATCATTATATATTTAAATTTTAAAACAAACAAAACTCCAACTTATATGGTTACTACTATGAATTAAATGTTTTCCTTTCCAAATCGTATGTCATCCTAAGATATTAAATGGAAATATTATGTTCAATAGAAAACAATATACAAAACATCGATCATAAACAAACAACACAATCTTTTGATATAAATGTGATGTTTATAATCTACTTTTTAAATTTCATGTTATGAAATTTTTATAGAAAATTGTGAAATATATACTGGTAATACAAATTTCTAATGAATTAGTTAATTATTTTTAAATAATCGCTCAAATTGGCTGTAATATTTTTTTTTCAGAAATAAATTTTCTTCAGAATATCAGTTTTTTAGAATTTTATGAGTGAGTATTATAATTATATTTTGTAACAATAAACAATTATTTTCATGAAATAAATTTAATATTGAAACCATAATTTAAAAATTATACTTTGGTGGAATTTTGATACATTGATAAATAGTTTAATTTTTCAGTGAATGGTAAAATTGAAATATTTTCATAAAAATGTCTTTTATTCTCCAAAAAAATACAAATTTGAAAGTAACATTATGTTTTTTATTCGATTTAATGTAACAAATTTTTTATTTAGTTATATATTATCCACATAAAATAATTTTTTTCAATTTTATTATCTATTTTAGAATAATATTATTTTTGGTCTTAAAAATGGTAGGTTTCTAAAAAGACTTAAAGCATGTTATGTTTCCCCTTTTAGTTAATTAAAATTAATCCATAATTTCAAATTTCAAAATTTAAATTTATTTATTATATTTGTGATAATATTTTTTTTATTATAATAATATTGTTTTATTCACAGAGTTAATAAATATACATCTTTTTCTTAAAAAATATACTTTTTAAACCCTCTTTTTCATCATGTTTTTATGTTTTCTTTTGGATATTAATTATATTTTTTTAATTGAATATTTTAAAATATATTCCATAGTTAAAATAATAATGTAAAAATTATTTTTTAGTGTTTTTTTAATTTTAGGCATAAAAATTTACCATGGTAAAAAAATGATTTACCACTGTATATGTAAAATAAATAAATTGGTTAAAGTTAAATGGTATAAAATTAAAATACCTAAAACTGAAAAAGTTTAATAGAAATTTGATGTTTTTATTTAAGATTAATATAATTTTATAAAATTAATTAATAATATAATTCATTAGTATCAATTCCACCCAAATGTGGATAGTTTTCAACATAAAATTATCATTATTTAATAACTTAAAACTAATCCTCCTAAAGTAGAAATACCACTCCTCCCCACCCCATTCACATTAAAAATACTCAAATATCGAAAAATATTTGTATAAAACCCTATATTAATTGGAATCTTATATCCATGTGATTCTATTATCCCCAAAATTATCATGACTCATCCCCCGGGGCCGCATTTGGACTACCCCAAACCCGCCTTCTATAGGCTAGGGGCTGGCGACTAGCACCAAAGGTGTAATTGTGTAAAACTGGGAAGGAATTTCCTTTATAAATCATAAACACACACAACCAGAGTACAAGAGGAAGGATAGAATATGTAAAAGATGTGTAAAAAGTGTACTGAAAGTAAAGGGGCCGGAAATACAAGCCCAACAGTAAAGTAAAAGGAATAGAAAAACAAGTACAACTAAAATGAAAAACAGCTGTAAGGTGTCTAGCATCTCCTGGATCGTCCTCTAGGGTTGCTACCTAAAGGGTAGGTACAGATGGCCACCATAGCACACCACGTCTATCAGACTCCACCATGTACCAATAGGTCATAAGGTCCTCCTCCGAGTACCATTCTAGTCTTTACTCTCTCCGCCTGTGTCAGTGCTGTCCGTCGTTTGCATTCAACACAACGAGGTGCGGGCATAGCCCGTGCATGGGTAAGTATAACGATACTCAGTAGGAACCCCGAGACCCTCAAGGTCTCAAAAAATCCAACAAGGATAAACCACAATGTATCATTTCAATGGATAACCATTACTTAGGTATATGACCATACATATACATATGTTATCAAGTAACCCATCTCAATCATGTGGAAAACACAATGGTTATTGAATTAGCTCAAAATAGGATTTTTATTAACGAAACCACGACTGCTGGAGAACTCCTCCTCTGTCGAGTAAAGTGGCCAAGTTGCAACTCTGAGGTGATACTCACTAACCTTAGACTGCTGAGGTACATCTCTTATCGAGTAGCATGGGTCTTCTGTCAAACTAGGTGCTCCGTCCTCTATCGGTCTGCCACCAAACTGGGAACTCCCCCTAATCGCCGTTAGAGGTACTCCTCCTGTCGAGTACTGTGGGTCTACTGCCAAACCAGGAGCTTCGTCCGCCATGGGTCTGCTGCCACACCGAGTGCTCCGTCCACTGGGCTAGTCGAATCACTCCAAGTCGAATAGGTCAAGCATTCGTCAGGTCTACAGCTACTAGGTCCCCGCACTCCGTCTGCTCATCTTCGGAAGGTTCCGCTCCAAGTGCTACTGGTTAATACTCCAAGTGTCACAAAGTCTCGGGTGGAAGTATCTCCAAGGACCGCCATGTCATATAGGTCTCAACGCAACAGACGGCGCATCAATAGGAAGCCTAGTTTGTGAGTTATTAGAATTTTAGTTTTGGGGGCCTGGATGCATTTTTGTACGAACCAACCCGACCATATCTCAACTATACCCAAAAGTCTTGTGCGGAATTCCCAAAGGGATGGCTATGTTCCAAGAATATCGGCACTGCTGACGGTTCGTCAAAAGGACGTCCAGTGCCAATGATATGGCCCAAGAAGGTAATGGCTCTGTAATGGGCCCGGGTCAGGTCCGACCCGGTCGAACCAACTCGGCCCCACCCAGATTGGGCCGACCTAGTCTGGGTCGACCCGGTCAGACTCTTTGGGTATGTCCCAGCACATTAGGCGGGTAAGACCACTATTTTTTCACCCGGTCCGCTGGACCGACCCAGCTGACCGCAAGGGCGGTTCAACCCGATTGTCACCACATAGGCGGCTTGGTAACATGGCCTGGGAGAATAGGCCGGTTCGACCAGTGACACCGCGAGGGCGCCGCATGTCAGTTCAGTAGGCCGGTTTCCAGGAGGCCAGTGGTCAAGCCGTGCGGGGCGCGGGTGGGCTGGCCGGTCACCGAGAGGCCACAGGTGCACCGGGCAGGGCGTCGGTGCGCCGGGCAGAGGGAACGGGTGCCAAGAAGGGTGTCGGGATGGCGGGTAGGGTGTCGGGGCCCCGGGAAATCCAAAATAGGGGCAACGGGCGGCGTGCGGGGGGCGCAGGGCAGCTGCGCGGGGTGCTGGGAAGCGGTGCATGGAGGAGCGTGGGACACCGGGTGTGCGCCGCAGGGGCGCGGGGCGCCGGGAGCACGCTGGTAGGGGCGTGGGGCGCCCGTGCAATGGGGTACTAGGCATCCTGCAAGGGCGTCGGGTAACATCACGGGGTGTGGCGTCACGCGGGTAGGCGATGTGGGGTGGGGCAGCGCGCAGGTAGGCAGGTAGCGCAGCAGGGCATGGGGTCGTGTGTAGCGTGGTCTTCGTTTGCCGTCTTCACTGCCTTCACCTCAGTTCCATGCCATCGTAGAATTATCACAAAAATAAAAATGGAGGGATCGGGCCATGTTGTTTTGTCCCCACCCTCCGCATTTAAAGTGGTAGCATTCAGTTCACATGAAGGAATCTCAACAATTAAAATACTTCACTTTGTATCAATCTTCATTCAATGTTGAGAAGAAGAAAAGAAAAGCATCATCATGAAACAACCCTACCTCGTTTTGTGTTCGTAGAAGAAGTTTCATGGAAAAGGCGGACGTCGATTCATCTTCTGCTGTGTTTGTCACGTTTTCCAAACTTAAGCATGTGCGTCGGAAAGCGTTCGGGGTAGAAGACCAGGGAAGAAGCATCGCAGCTTTCTTCGCGTTCTTCATTGGGGGGAAGAAGCATTCTGTGTTGGAGAGATATTTATCCAAGTTCTTCCAAGCTCCACTAAGAAGAACGTTCCAAACCAAAATAAAATAATATATTAACTATTATTTTAATGGTTTGACATTCATTCAAAAGAATTTGAATTAAAGGAATTAATTCACATAATTTATGATGGAGAGTTGGCATAATAAAAGGAGAGAGGGAAGGTGAGGATGCTCCCAAATTAATTGGCAGTTCCATGGGGTTGAAGGGGGTTAGAGAAGTTAAGGAGCTCATGTGGGCCTCACCTAAATAAAATCCTCCCAATGGAGGTTATGTGCGGGTGGGCCCCACCAACATAACCTATCGTGGGAGGTTTTGGTGTGGTGTCCCCCACCTCCAACCTCCCCTTGGAGATTTTAACCACCTAAAATAAAAATAAGCCACAAACTTATTTTTATTTAACTTTATTAAAGAACCCTAAAAACTATCTTCCACTCTCGATAAAACACAACTATGGTGAAGGTCTCACTAAGTAATCACCGATGCTGTGAGTTAAATGGTGCCCTCAGATTTCAATTCTGAACATTGGTTCAAAAGTTATAAATTCATGAACATACATTTACTGCATGTACCCGAAAAAAACATCAGAAAATTATTATAAGTCACCCGCGAATTTCACCAGTTGAGGTTAGGATCTGCCTAGGTGAAACACTCCCAAAAAACCAAGGGTGGAAATCCAGATCAACATGGCATGCGAAGCGTGGGGCGAAGTGACGATTTGTTCGGACAGAATCCAACGCTCTCAAAATTGCGCCACCGTGGGGAAAGCGTATTAGGCGGATGCACTAATCTGGCCGTGAATCACCCCAATTCTCAGACAGAACCCCTTTGACGAGGAAACTGTCGCTTCCCATCATTGCGATGGGGCATCCCGAGCTGATTCGGGGAGAATCTCACAACTGCACCACTCTACCAGAAGCCAGGCCAGACGGCCGGCGACGGGGGGGGGGGGGACTTAACGATCCCTGAGGCTGGACCCGAGTCGTGATGCCCGGGCGTTCCTACGTACTCCATCAGGCTGGAGATCAAGCCACACGTAGTTCTGAGAGTGCAGTTTAACGCCATGCAGGACGTAGAATCCCGTTTAGGGGAGATCTTAGTTTAGGGTCGTAGAGCTCGGACCATAAGGGGAGATCTTAGTTTAAGGTCTTAGAGCTCGGACCATGGGGCTAGATCTTAGTTTAAGGTCTTAGAGCTCGGACCATGGGGCTAGATCTTAGTTTAAGGTCTTAGAGCTCGGACCATTGGGCTAGATCATAGTTTAAGGTCTTAGAGCTCGGACCATGGGGCTAGATCTTAGTTTAAGGTCTTAGAGCTCGGACCATAAGGAGAGATCGTAGTTTAAGGTCTTAGAGCTCGGACCATAAGGAGAGATCTTAGTTTAAGGTCTTAGAGCTCGGACCATAACGGGAGATCTTAGTTTAAGGTCTTAGAGCTCGGACCATAAGGGGAGATCTTAGTTTAAGGTCTTAGAGCTCGGACCATAAGAGAGATCTTAGTTTAAGGTCTTAGAGCTCGGACCATAAGGGGAGATCTTAGTTTAAGGTCTTAGAACTCGGACCATAAGGGGAGATCTTAGTTTAAGGTCTTAGAGCTCAGACCATAAGGGGAGATCTTAGTTTAAGGTCTTAGAGCTCGGACCATAAGGGCCTCAAAGTACGCCACATCGTGGTCCTATCACCCGGATATGCGAAGATGCACTGAGGGATAGTGCCAAGAGTGTCGAGGTTTCGCCTGGTCAGAATGGGAGGTGGAAAATGTGAATCATGCGGCCATTCACTCAAGGACTGGGGGCACCGGGGTAACGATATGGGAGTACTGCCGACCGTGGAGGAAAAGCAGCATCAATATCGCACTAACCGTTGGTGGAATAAGGCAGCAAACGAGCATCGACCGCTCAATCGCAGGATTCATATCGATTTGCTGCCCGAGGCCATTGGGGGTACCGGCCCGAGTCGGTGGGAGAGCACTGAGGCATTGTGTCCGAACCGTTCACGGGGGCTCCACCCAGGGCGTGGATGATGGGTCCGAATGAAAGGGAGCACGAAGCCTGAAAAGTGGAAGGAACCTGACCAAGCTGAACCTGACCCTCCTGGCAATAACCAGAGTACTCTTGACACCGGTGGACCACTGCAAGGGGTCGAGGGACACGCCTTGAGGGTGACCCGAAGGCGGTGGACTCCCCAGAGAAGGGGGAATCTCTAAGAGGTGGGGGGCTGGACCCGAAGTTTCAAACATCCGGGCGTTCCTACGTATCCCAAAAGGATGGGAATCAAGCCACACGTAGTTCTTGAAGCGCGGCGCAACACAATCGGGCACCAGCGCGGGGAAGAGTTCGGGTCTGACCCTCGCACACAGAAGGAGCGGCATTTGATATTTCTTGTTTGTCCTTAAAGATGAATGGTTTTTTCTTTGTGTGGAGACATGCCTGTGATTGAGAAATCTCTGGCGTCGCCACAATAATCAAGCCACGGAAGGCATTGATGAATGGCGTGGTTATTAACCAGCGCCCAACATGAGTGTCCCCTGAGGAGGACATCACGATGCAGTGCCGTTTCTCGTCGGGCGGCCAAGACGATCACAGTTTACGGTCGTGTGGTAGGACCAGACAACACAGTTTAAGGTCGTGTGGTTTGGACCATGGAGGAACCCGCTTATTGCGGTACGGCGGCCACGGCGGAGGTGGGAACATACCCAGCCCTGCGGTCACGCACGATTCCAAGAGAAGAGTCTTGGGATCGGGGTCTGCGTATGTCCATCACCCGAGGGGCAGAGATGCTAGCCTCCAGATATACTGGGCCCAGAACGCGATTGTTCGGGCGACTCCCTCCTCCTTATGGGGACGAGGGTCCAGCTACGCATGGCCCTTAGGGAGGACATCCGCATATACCCTTGGTGCTCAGATCATGGGAGCCTCGAACAACATCATTACCCTGGTTGGTCTGCCTAACGTGTAGAGGTGTACTGGAGGTCAGTATGAAGAGAGTGTCGAGATTCCACTACAATGCACAAAGGCGGAGTGTGATGAGGGCTGCGCAACCAATGTTCAGAGCCTGAAAGAGCCGACATGGCGATCAAGGACGTTGCTGACCATATTCGCAACACAACATCCGATCGCGTCAGCCTAAGACGGGGCAAGCAAACGAGTATCAACCGCTCAATCGCAGGATTTATATCGATTCGCGGCCCAAGACCCGCCGGTAAATCGACCCGGAGCGGTAGGAGAGCACTGAGGCATCGTACCCAAACCGCTAACGAGGATCCCTTTGAGTGAAGGCTCGAACAAGAGGAAGCGCGAGACCTGACAAGCAACACAGGACTTGTCGGGATTAAATCTGACACTACGAGTCATAGACCGGAGTTCCCAAAACATGTTAACAGATCACCGGGAAGGGTCGGAGGACTCACCCTGAGAGCAACCAAAAGAGGGCAGATCCCCTTGATCAACCAAGAGACGGGGCTGGACCTGAAACACAAGCGTCCAGGCGGTACTACGTATCCCATAAGGATGGGAATCAAGCCATACGTAGTTCTTGAGAGGCAGTTTAACGTCATTCAGGACGATGAGTGGTGTGAGGTGGTCCCACACACGGGGGGAGGCGTACGGCGCGGCCAGTAGACCAACGCGAATGAGGACATAATCCACCGCTCACGCGATACGCCTCGCACAAAAAGGAGGGGAACTTGGGCCAGAGGCCCGACGCGGGATAGAGATTCCCGGGAAATGGGGCTGGGCCTGAAACATGTATGTCCAGGCGGTCCTACGTATCCCATAAGGATGGGAATCAAGCCGCACGTAGTTCTTGAAGTGCAGTTTAACGTCATGCAGGACAAGAAAAGGAGGGGGGAGCAGAAGGCATCCCTAAACGTGGGGGGCGTACAGTGTGGCGAGCAAACCGACGTGAATGAGGGCATAGCCCCGCGTTCACACCATACGCCGCACACCCGGAGGCAACTGGGCCAAGGGCCCGAGATGGGATGGAAATTCCCAAAGGATGGGGCTGGGCCTGAAACATGAATGTCCAGACGGTCCTACGTATCCCATAAGGATGGGAATCAAGCTGCACGTAGTTCTTGAGGGGCAGTTTAACGTCATGCAGGACGAATGCTGAACAGTTTAGCGTCTTGTAGCTCGGACGTGGTGTAGTTTAGCGTCATGCAGGACGAGGCACATGGCAGTTTAACGTCTTGCAGCGCGGAAGAATGCTGAACAGTTTAACATCTTGTAGCTCGGACGAATGATGCTTGGCAGTTTAACGTCTTGCCGCGCGGACGTAGTACAGTTTAACGTCATGTTGGACGAAACACTTGGCAGTGTAACGTCTTGCAGCGCGGACGATATGCTAGGCAGTTTAACGTCGTGCAGCTTGGACGTATGCAGTTTAACGTCGTGCAGGATGTGGGCACACTCAGACAAAGTACTGCTTGAGGAACCTAGCGTTGGTGGGAGGAGTGACACGCTCACCATCCATAGTCGCTAGGGAGTACGCGCCATTGGGATAGACCTTGTGGACAACAAAAGGTCCCTCCCACTTGGGCTCCAACTTGGGCGGCTTCCTGCCGGGGATCATCGGTGCTCTTAGGGCTAGCAATAGATCACCCTGTAGGAAGGAGCGGAGGCGAACCTTCTTATTGAAAGCTCGAGCCATTCTGCTTTGATGCCTCTCCAAGTTGTGCAAAGCGCGAAGTCTATCCTCATCCAGTGCTTCCAACTCGACTAGACGGGCTTCAGCAACTCTGTTCGGTGCTTGCTGGTCGTAGACCACAGTGCGCAAGGACGGCAACTGGATCTCAATGGGCAGGACGGCCTCAGCTCCATACACCAGGGAATAAGGGGTCATCTGGGTGGAATTGCGAGTCGTTGTCCGATAAGCCCAGAGGGCGTTGGGGAGCTTGTCCGGCCAACTCTTCTTGTTCTGACCAACCATCTTTTGCAGAATGTTAGAGAGGGTTTTGTTAAACGCCTCGATCTGTCCATTCGCCTGTGCATGATAGCGAGATGTATGGTTCGAGCGAATGTTATACTTGGCGTACAACTTCTTCAACTCGGCTGCTCGGAAATTGGTTCTGTTATCCGTGAGGATAGCGTGAGGCACTCCAAATCGATAGATGATGTTGGAGGTCACAAAGTCAGCGATCGAACAGGATTTGACCTCTCTGAGCGAAATCGCCTCTGCCCATTTGGAGAAGAAGTCCGTGACGGTCAGAATGAACCGGCATTGGCGAGCTGTCGCCGGCGGGTAAGGTCCCACAACGTCCAGACCCCAGACTGCAAAGGGCCAGGAATACCTAGTGGTATGGAGAGGCTCCGGCGGCCGATGCACAAAGTTCGCATGAACCTGGCACGCATGGCACCTCCTGGCATACTCGATGCAGTCATGGATCATGGAGGGCCAGAAGTATCCCAACCTCCGAATCTGGTGGGACAGCTTCGGTCCAGTCTGGTGGGCGCCACATGAACCAGCATGAACCTCTTGCATGACTCATGGGATCTCAACTCCCTGAAGGCAACGGAGGAGAACACCATCAAATCCGCGTTTGTAGAGGATCTGCTCCAGGCCAGGACTGCTCTGGAGAACAAACTGCGATGCGCGGCGTCGAACTCGCTCGCGCTCGGCCCGATCCGATGGAAGAATGCCATGTTGGAGGTACTCAACCAAAGGCGTCCTCCAATCAGGGGCTGATCCGACTGTCATATCTGGGGTACTCGGGGCTCCGGGCATAGGGGCAACCGTGGTGAGATTACTTACTAACGGGCCGCGATCTTCTTCCGGGATAACGGGAGCGATGAGCCTGCGGCGCGTCACGCGGACGATCAGGTTGTCCTGTTCAGATTCCGCAAGTGACGCAGCAAGGCTGGCCAAAGCATCTGCTCGACCGTTCTGCGACCGGGGAATATGGACAATTTCTGGCCGAGAAGGGAATCGAGCCATCAGAAGGAGGGTGCACTCCAACAATGGCGCAAGTTCCGGCTTCCTGACAACATAGTCGCCATTGATCTGCTTAACGACCAGCTCGGAGTCCCCTTTCACGCACAGACGGGGCACGTCGATCTCGAGAGCCAACTCGAGGCTGGTGATGAGGGCATGGTATTCCGCCTCATTGTTGGTACAGCCCTCTGACAACAGGAACGAGTATGGCAGCACGGCTCGCTCCGGGGTAATGAAGATGATGCCCAAGCCCACTCTGTTGAGCTTAGGATTATCGAGTCTTCTACCAGTGGGGCTCCGGGAGGCACCGTCAAAGTGCATCTGCCAGCATGGATCGGCTCGATCAACCGAGAGAATGGTCTCATCAGGAAAGCCTAGATCCAGCGGCCGATCCGCGGAGGTCGGGTGAGCTGCCAGAAATTCTGCCAATGCTTGCCCTTTGATGGCCTTCGGAGACACATACCTGATGTCGAACTGCTGGAGAATCACAGCCCACCGCTCTAGACGGCCAGTCAACATAGGTCGGCTCAGGATATATTTCAACGGGTCTACCCGAGAAACCAACTGTACCTCATGGTGCTGCAAGTAGTGCCGTAATTTCTGTACGGCAAATACGAGCGCCAGGCAGCTCTTCTCGATGGGGGAATACCTAGCTTCCGCATCGAGGAGCATGCGACTGAGGTAATAGAGGCTATTCTCCATTCCCTCATTGTTCTTCTGGGCGAGAAGGGCACCCAGGGACCGTTCCAGGGCGGTCACATAAAGGACCAGCGGCTTTCCGGATACGGGCGGCATCAGGACCGGAGGTTGAAGCAGATACTGCTTGATTTCCTCGAAAGCGGTCTGACACTCTTTATCCCATACATAGGTGGCACCTTTCTTCATGAGCCGAGAAAAGGGCTTACACTTTCCAGCCAGATTCGCGATGAATCGGCGTATATAGGCTAAGTGGCCTTGGAACCCTTGCAGTTCCCGGACGGTACCTGGGGGAGGCATTTGGCTAATCGCCCTGATTTTCTATGGGTCGATCTCAATACCCTGGTATCTTACCACAAATCCAAGGAACTTTCTGGAGGTGACCCCAAAGGCACACTTCAACGGGTTCATCTTCAGGCAGCGAGACCGGAGGAAGCCGAACACTTTCTCAAGATCTTTGAGATGGTCCTGACGCTGGCGCGATTTGACTACCAAGTCGTCGACGTAGCATTCCACCAGTATGCCGAGGATTGGCTTGAATATGCGGTGCATCGCCCGTAGATAGGTGGCACCTGCATTCTTCAGGCCGAAGGGCATGACCCGGTAGCAAAAGGTACCTTGGGGGGCCCTGAAGGCAGTGAACTCGTCATCCTCAGGGGCCATCCGGATTTGGTTGTATCCGGAGTATCCATCCATAAAGGAGAGGGCTTGGAACCCTGCCGTGGCATCAATCAACAGCTCTGTCACTGGAAGGGGAAAATCATCCTTCGGACAGTGGCGGTTGAGATCGCGGAAGTCGATGCAGACTCTGATCTGCCCGTTCTTCTTCCTGACCGGCACAATGTTGGCCAGCCATTTGGGGTACTGAACTTCCCTCACGAAGTTGGATTTGATAAGCTTGTCAACTTCGGCCTCAACCATGGCACCGTGGGACGGGTGCATCTTCCTGGGAGGCTGCTTGAACCCGCGATGGTTTGCCGGGAGACCAAGGCGGTGGACGGCTACCTGAGGATCTAGCCCCGGCATCTCGTCATAGCCCCAAGCGAACACATCGCGGTGCTGCCTGAGAAAGTCCACGTACTGCTACCGCTCCTCAGAGGGCATGGCGGCACTGACCAATGTGGGTCTTGGATCGGCCTCGGTTCCAAGGTTCACCTGTATTAACTCATCGACCGTGGCAGGGACGCCCTCCTCAAAGGCTGGGGGTGCATCTTCCACGTCCTCTCCACTCGGGGAGGGATCGTCCACGGGAGAGACTGTGTTGGAAACTGCATTGGGGCTACCAGATCCTGCTGGGCCACTAGTGCTGGCGCGGGCGGTCGCGGTCATCTCATCAGGAGACTCGCGGGCCGTCGAGACCATGGCGACGTCCAACCGGTGAATCGGGAGGACGTAAGTGTCATCCAGACTTGCCCAGGGATCACTTGCAACAGCGACAGGCTCAACCTCACCTGCCAGGATCTGCTTATCCTTGCTCTTGTAATAGTCCGCGTCCAGATAGCGGGCTTCACATGAGGCAAAAGGAGAGGCATCTCCTTGAAGCACGCGTACTCGACCATTAAGGGAGTATTTGAGGCATTGGTGGTATGAAGAGGGAACCGCCGCGTGAAGGTGGAGCCATGGCCTGCCCATCAATGCGTTGTACGCAGTGTCCTGAGAGACTACCATGAATTCGGTGTTGGAAACCAAGTCACCGAACTGGGTCTTCAAACGTATCTTGCCGACCGGGGTTTGGTCGGTGCGGTCATACCCCTGGATCCTGAGGTCGGAGGGAATCAAGTCATCCTCAGACAACCCCAATCTCCGGAGCGTCCGAGTTGGAATCAGGTTAATCCCGGACCCCGTGTCGACAAGACAGCGCCGGACTTCAAGGCCATTGAACTGGCCAGTGACATACAGCGGACTAATGTGTCCCTGTATAGGAGGGTCTTCATCCTTACCAGAGAACGAGATAACTGCCTGACATTCGGCGTCCTCGATCGTTTCGGCGTGAAAGGCCTCTACAGCCGCAACCTCTGTCTCAAACTGGAGGGGGCTCTTCAGGGCTTCAGCGAGTGCCTCGCGCGTCTCAGATGACATGCGCAGAGCCTCAAGGATGGAGAGCCTTGCTGGGATGTCGGCCAAGTGCTTGAGGACATCATACTTTTTGGCCAAGCGCGAGCCCCTGGTTGCAGGAGGTTGCTCTGCGGTTGGCGGCATGACGGGCCTTGCCGGTTGGATCGGCGGCCGACTGGTACTTGGCGCATCTCGCTGTTCACTGGCTGCAGTCCGGGAAATGGTCACCGTACTGGGGTCAGGAGGCCAGGATGGACTATTGGCAGGGTGGAGCTGGTCGCGACGCGGCTGAGGCGGTTCTGCCTGGTCCCACACCACAAACAGCGGCGGAGGCGAATCTATCATCCCCGAATGGGGGGGGGGGGGGGGGGGGCGGCGCACGTTGTGCTCGGTTTTGAGCCTGCTGCCAAGTCTCAGTGGCGTGCACGGCCTGGCTGGAGGTACCAACGGCTGTGCCCCGGCGACTCCTGCTACTGCGGTTCTTCCGACGGTGGCGACGACCGGGGACACTAGGGAGGTCCACCTGGTGTTCTTCAACGTCGGGAACCGAAAAGGGATTTACCAGCTCGACGGTGTTAACCGAAGCGTACCCAAAAATGTGGGGGGGAACCCAGGCCATCGACGTCGTGAGACGGAGTGCCCGATTTCCCTTCCCCAGCCCCTGGCGGGTAAGACTGAATGCTTGGCCGGGCAACATGCCGGTCTTCCAACACCTCTGAAAGCCATCGATCCTCATATCGAGGAGAAGAGATTCACGTCGGGTTCACCATTTTTCTGTTTCGGTGCGGATGTGCGTCGGGTTACGCTGTTCCGCCAGGACGCGTTCGCGCGTGCACCCGTCAACCCGAGGGGATGGGCACGCGGCTTGTGGTCCCGCAGTCCCGCTTTCCAAAGGCGGGCGGCATCCGTCCATTATTCAGGGGCGTCTGCTCCTTGATCGAAACTGGGATGATGGGATGTCGGCTCCTCCTTCCTTGGACGTCTCCTCGGAACTCGTCGCCTAATCCGGGTCTCCCTCATAGATTTAAGACATGCTCGTGAATCTCGTTCCCGGCGCCATATCTTCATGGACACAGGTTAATTACGCTGCTTCCGCCCGGATGCTCCAAGGAGTCTGGTCGGGGCAGCAACCTGCGGTGAGGAGGCCGGGTGGCTCTGGGTGCTGGGGGGCGTGTCGTAACACTGCGGATCTGCACGTCTGTCTTCCGTCCCTAATAGGGCTTCTCGAAGGCATGATGGCCTGGGGCATCCCGCACTGGGTGCGGGGAACTGTGTCCCCTGAGGTTTTCCTCAGCTTCCCATGTTTAACACGGGGTACGCCGCGAGTTTAACGTCCAGCGGGGACGGCATCAGACCGATCAACACGAAAAGTGGATTAGATGACAGAACCCCTTGCGGGGAACCTCCGACGATGGGGCCAGCGCATGGGCGGCTTCCCAAGTGATGTGGAGTGGAGAGAAGTGGAATGACCCCACCGGGATGTGGCGGCCCGGGTAAGGATCAGGATGGATGATGGAGTGAAGAGCTTGGACCCCGTAGGGGCTTCCTACGTACCGCGCGTTAGCACGGATCAAAGTCAACGTAGTTCGGGTATACAGTTTAACGTCATGCTGGACGTCGGCAAGCCGACTCACGAAGAGGTCGAGGCCACCGGGCGGAGGATTGAACCGAACCACCTCGCACAGGGGGAGATGGAACGGCCGGGTGGATCACAGTTTCACGTCATGCTGGACGATAAAAGGAGAAATAGAAAAAAGGGGCTGTGGGGAGGCACATTGGAGATACACACTGGCAGTCTCCCACAGGGGCGGATTCATAGGTGAATCGACGCAAGCGTGAACCCTGGAGGGGTCTACTGATGGATGAACCGACGTGAATACGACCGGGACGACCAGGTGGTGGGCTTGAACCTCTGGGAGGCTTCCTGCGTACCCTGTTTAGAAGACAGGGATCAAAGTCCACGTAGTTCATTCTGTCAGGACTTACGCACTTGAGGCAGCCCGGATGCGGCAAAACTCAGTTGGAAGGGACTTGGACCGAATGTAGGAGACACCTCGATCCCAGTGAAACCCTCTACTGGCTTCGGCAGTGGGGGAGCGCAATGGAGATACACATGTGCAGCCCCCCACAAGAAACTAGGGGTTTGTAATACCCTACCCCCGTAGGGAAAATCCGCTCCCATTAAATCGTCCCTAAAGAGGGGCAATCCCGACATCCCTGCAGAGACGAGCGGGTGGGGGCCACATCCAAACCGGGGGGGGGGGGGGACCCTGCGTGCGAGGCATGGGATCGGACGAAGCGGACGGTTTAACGTCTTGCCGGACGAAGTACAGTTTAACGTCGTGTGTTGAGGACGAAGCGGTCGGTTTAACGTCTTGCCGGACGAAGTACAGTTTAACGTCGTGTGTTGAGGACGAAGCCGTCGGTTTAACGTCTTGCCGGACGAAGTACAGTTTAACGTCGTGTGTTGAGGACGAAGGTGCTTGGCAGTTTAACGTCTTACAGCGCGGACGTGGTGCAGTTTAGCGTCATGCGGGACGAATGTGCAGTTTAGCGTCTTGCGGGACGAATGCTGTACAGTTTAACGTCTTTGTAGCTTGGACGATGAAGGCTAGGCAGTTTAGCGTCGTGCAGCTTGGACGTGTGCTGAACAGTTTAACGTCTTGTAGCTCGGACGAGGTACAGTTTAACGTCATGCAGGACGTAGAAGCTGCTGATAAGCCCGTGTCACTTCGCGCGAGCCTGGAGGGCCGCACGGGAAGACAACGCACGGTGCGGGCACCCAGGATGAAGATCATCGGGCGCCACGCAGGCGGGTACCCTCAGGGGGTCAAGGGGGGAGACCCTGGCGGATTGCGCGCAAAAGCGGAGCTTTGCGTGCAAAACAGCAGGTCGGCGCGCAAAATGGCGGGCTGGCGCGCAATCGGGCCAGCCCTTTGCGCGCGGATGATTGAGATTGCGCGCACCGGGCTTCGGACAGCTCGTGGGGGCAACGGCTCATTCTCTAACGAACAGCCACTTTGAAGAGGGGGTGCGCGCAATCGGGCTGGATTGCGCGCACCCGGGGGCAATTGCGCGCAAGAGGCTTCTTTTGCGCGCAAAGGCCTTCGGGTTAAAGATTTATTCAAAGGAAAGGAGCCAAGGGGATTGCGCGCGAAGGCGAACCCCAAGGCTCTATTGCGCGAAAGAAAGGAGGTTACCTGAAGATCGGCATTGCGCGCGGAAGAGGTTGGATTGCGCGAACGAGCGACGCTTCGGATTCTGGCAACCTTCAAAACGTCGGGGGTCGCCTTATATTTATAGGCAACCCCTGGCGCGGAATCCAGGACGCGGGCGCGAAATTCTCTTCGCGGGCGCGGAATTCCCTTCGCTGGCGCAGAATCCGGGCCCGGCGCGCAAGGGAGTCGCGGGAGCTCGGGGCGCGCAAAATTGCGCGCCGGCCCTGCCGATTGCGCGCATCCCGGAAGGATTGCGCGCCGCGACTCAACTTTGCGCGCGGGGCTCTGAAATTTCGCGCAAGTCCTCCGGGCCCTCCGGAACGTGCCTCTGACTCCAAATATCACTTCGCTTTCCGCATCCGGAGCTTCGTTTGGGAACAACGGACTTTTCCGGCGTCTACAGATACTCATTAGGGACCCTAAGACCCTCATGGACTAAAAAAATCGAACAAGGATAAACCATAATGTATGATTTCAATGGATAACCATTACTTAGGTATATTCCCCTATATATACCTAAGGTATCAAGTAACCCATCTCAATCATGAAGAAAACACAAAGGTTATTTACTTATATCAAACAAGGATTTTCATTAACTAAACCATGGATGTTGGAGAACTCCTTCTCTATCGAGTACAGTGGAACTATCCTGAATACAAGGTGATACTCATAACCTTAGACTACTGAGGTACTCCTGCTGTCGAGTACCACGGGTCTGCTGCCAAACCGGGCGCTCCATCTGATGTGGGTCTGCTGCCAAACTGGGTGCTCCCTCTAATAGCCGTCAGAGGTAATCCTACTATCGAGTACTGTGGGTCTGCTAAAAAACCATGTGCTCCGTCCTTCATGAGGTCTTCCCCAAAACCGGGCGCTCAGTCCACTGGGATGGTCGAATCACTCTGAGTCGAATCAGTCAAGCAGTCGTCAGGTCTACAACTACTAGGTCCCTGCACTCCGTCTGCTCGTCTCCTAGAGGTTCCGCTCCACGAGCTACTGGTAGATTCTCCAAGTGTCACGATGTCTCAGGAGGAAGTATCTCAAAGGACCACCATGTCATTGGGGTTTCAATGTAATAGAAAACACGTCAATCAGACGCACAGTTTGTGATTCATTATCATTTTAGTTCTGGGGGCCCGGTTGGATTCGTGTACGAACCAACCTGACCGTATCTCAACTATACCCCGAACTCATGGGGGGAATTATTAAAGGAACATCTATGCTCCAAGAATACTGGCACCGCTAATGGTTCATCAAATGGACGTCTAGTGCCAATGATATGGCCCAAGAAGGTAATGGGTCCGTAATGGGCCCAGGTCTGGTCTGACCCGATCAGACAGACTCGGACCAACCCAGACTGGGCTGCCCTGGTCTCGGTCGACCTGGTCAGACTCGCCGATTCTGACCCGACCCATTGGGTGGGTCAGCCCACTATGTTTTGACCCGGTCCGCTGGGCTCGGCCCAACGGGCCGCGAGAGAGGTTCGACCCGATTGTCACCACCTAAGTGACTCGGTAACATGTCCGGGGAGAACGGTCCAGTTCGGCCAGTGATTCCATAATGGTATAAAGGTTCTTTTATATTTTTACATGATTATCTTCAAAGATAATAAATTAAATAATATTTTTGATTTTTTTCTGATAATATATGTGATTTTTGAATGAAAAGGACTGTTTAACTTAAGAAAGTTTTTATGATTCACGTTTTCATGATTAATTTTTTTGATATGGTTCATGGAAATTTTTTATAATGATGTGTGGTTACATGATAAATCATGGAAAATAGATAAATTATTAACCCATAATGGTTGGTTTCATGATAAACCAAGCATGGGTGGTAAAATTGTTAACCAATAACGGGTGGTGTTGTTATAACCTCCAGTGAATTTTGTATTATAGAGATATAGTTTGATATTATGAGTTAATCCATTAATAAGGGTGATATGGATAATGTTTCCCCATATTAACAACATATATGTTATATTATTTATTATGATTTTATCATGAAAATTTCATAATTATAAAACGGTATGACAATGATATTTTTGAGAATATGATTGGTTTTTCAGGTTTCATATGTATGCATTTAAGAAATTATTTATGGGATTTGGTTGGACTAACAATTTTCTTTATTTTATGGTCCTTTATGAGATTTTTTTTCTCATCTCAAATTTTAATTTTTCCCAAGAATTTAGGGGTGAATAGAGAAAAAGATGGGTTATGGGGGAAAATTGTAGTGATTGGTCATGGAAAGAAACCATGATATATTTTAAAAAGTTTTTTTTAGAGAAAATGGTTAATAGGTATATATTTCTATAAATAATGAATGGTTTTACCATGTGTGAGTTATTTTTAATTTTATAAAACAATAAACCAAAAATATCCTTAGGTTTTTAATACAATAAATTATAGTTTCAAATCCCTAGAATATGTAATGTTTAAGGTCATGTCATTTCTATTGGTATTAATGAAGGATTTTTCCAACATTGGAGATTATGAAGCTCCATTATAATGTTTTATAAAGAGTAATAAATTTCATTATGGGTTTTCTAGTTTAAGTATTATTATATGTTGAAATTATTAGAAACACATTTTGTGGTTAAAATAGATAGATTTCAACGTGATTAATGATATTTTTTAAAGATTTTCTTTAAAAAGGTAATAGATATAGTATAAATAATATGAAGGATATATTATTATTGAGTTTATATGTGTATCAAATTTAAAAAGGTCCATTTTGATTTTGATAGGTAATAATGCATTTCATGTTTTTATGATGTTTTTTTCTTTAGATTATTGATCATTTATCCAGATGGAAGGAAAACAGTGATTCAAAACATTATTATCCCTTCTAGATGATTTTTTGTCTCTATTATTAGAAAATAGTATTCATATTTTTTGATACCTTTCAATGTATTCAAATATCCTTCATGAAAATATTTGAAATTTCTAAAAACTTTTATTTTCTCTAAAAAAGGCCATCACATCCTTGTCATTTTTTTCGAAATCACAACATTTTCAACTATATAGAAAATGGAAATTCCATGAAGGACATGGCCAATTAATTTCACCAATATGAGAATCATGTTAGAATATAATGGGGATATAATAAATTATTGTCTTTTATATTTATGGTATGAATTATATTATTATTTTTAAATTCGAAATCAATTTTTAGTTGATATTGACCAATCATAAAGATATAATTCAGATATTAAATTATATGAACATATTATTAAGGAATAATATGATGAATCATGTTTAATGGTTTAATAATGAAGTTGAAAGAAGGATTTCTTAATGTGGTTACTTTTCAAATTTACTATATAGTGGTGTTTTGTAAATATTTATTGAATCATGTAACATCTATGTATTATTCTACATTAGGTTTTATTTTCATAAATTTGGAAACGTTTCTTATATTTAATCGATAACCATGAAAAGTGGTTTATATGTGATAATTTTGATGGTACATGGGACCCATTATTTTACGATATTAAAAGTTTATTTGGAGAACATTTCCTTTAATATTAGTTTAAAAAAATTTAATGATATAGGATATTTCTTTTGTTTATAAATTTTTTAAATTTTAAGAAATTATGGGTTCCTAATTTTTTGGAATAAAAATGAATGGTTTGATATAACAATTTCAGTTAAATATATTATGTTTAATTTTGCGTTTTTTTTGAAATCTATATTATTTTATATGAGTTATTTTAAAATAGTTTAAGAAAAGGAAATCTGGAAAACCAAGAGAAAACTTTTCTCATATAAAAAGGCCACAAGGATAGAACCTACAACTTAAGGGTGATAAAGGTGAATCACCTAACAATGTCCTACATGAATCCTGATTAGAATGAGATTTTTTTAGTTCAATGGTCTGATCGATAAAAATAAGTCTATTTTGTAACCATATGTTTTATCCTATTGATAGACATGGTATTAAGAAAATGATTTTGTGATTAATGTTATTTTAGAATATGTTTCATATTTTAGTAACCTAATGTGATTAATGAAAACTGAATACAATGGGATTCTATTTTAGAAATAAAGTATGAATTTTATTTTAGAAAAATATATTCTTTATAGTGATTCATTTTATTTATGGAAATGATTTTTATAACGTAATGATTATAATATTATGGAAATCAAATTTTGTTATGAGAATTTAAGAGTTATTGATATTATTTAGTGATAAATATTAAATATTTCCTAGAATATTATGATATAAAATCATTCTATTTTTAGTTGGATTTATTTTTATTCTATAATATTTTTTTTAATTTTAAATAATTTAATTTTTTTAAATCTATTTCAAATATTAGGTATTCTTATTTAATTTTTGAGATTAAATTAATTTTTATCTTATAATGGTATATTATTTATAGATAAATGGATTATCTTGTTCTAACCATTTTGGTTTTCAATAATTTATAACCATTGGACAAATATATTTTTCTACATTAATGGTTTTTTTGATCTATATAAGTTTATTTTAATTCATCAGGTATGAAAAATTCATTATGAATTATCATCGTTTAGATAAATGATAAGGATGAAATTATACTTGTATGGTAAATATATTTCATTATGTTTTTATTATGAGAATTTAAGAGTGATTATCTTGTTATGGTCTGGTTTTCCATAACCATGTCCTCTATACTCACCATTAGAACTTGATAGTTATAATTCTATTCCATGGACACATTTTCACATTCCACTAATCGAAATCCAAGTTTTATATTGACCATATCATTTTCATTTACCCATTTGTATGAATAATTTTTCTTTATCCTTTTTATGATATGGGATTTCAAAAAAAGTGTTTTGAAAAGTAAAACCAATAGTTTTTTACCACGAGCGAAAAATTTTGGGAATGAAATTGTGGGGCGGGGGAGGTAAAATATTACATCCTTATATTTTAAAAAGAATAGTATATGTTGATAGCATACATTATACACAAAATTGATCATAAACAACCAACAAAATCTTTTTATTTATGTCTGACCATTATAATTTTTCCATTAAATTGGCATATATGAATAGTAATAATGAAGTTAATATTCATAATTTAAATAAATAAAGGGTATATCATTAAATATATTGGACCTTCTAATTCCAAATATGGAATCTAATTTTCAAAATTCAAAAAATAGAGTTGGAAGAAATTAATTTAAAATTATTTCCCATTGTCAAAACCATAAAACAATTTTTTATGTAGTAAAAACTATCAAAAGTATGACATGTGTTTATGTCCAATTAAAAAGTGAAATTACATCTAATGACCATAATTTTATTAAATTATAAAAACAATAATATAATTACACATTAAAAGATATTAAATTGAATATTTAACTATATAAATAAATTTGGTAAGAAGGTAGTTTTGAATTAAAATCCAATATTTTCACTATTCATTAAGAAGGAAATTTTATCAGGAAAATACCATAAGTAAGTTTTTATGTCCACCTTATAAATAAGATGGTTTTTTATATAGAAAATATAAATGTGAAAAAACTAATTTAAAAAATGGTTCTCCATAAAAGGGAAGAAAATCATCCTTTTTAAAATATTAGAGTACTTTATACATACAATTAGACTCATTCTCATTTGAAGCTTATAAAATTTATTGAAATAATGTATAAAAATTTAGAAAATATGTAAAATAATAATATAATTAATTTTTTTTATTCATTCTCTTATAATTGAAAAGCATTAACTATAATTTAAAATAATAATATTTTTGTTTTGTTATTTTTTTGTATAACTCTGTGTTGTGTGAAACGTTAGATTTCAGATAAACCTGTTGTTGTGTGTCGGGAATGCTATCGTACATAGTGTGCCATTTAAAAAAAATAATATTAAATTAAAAAATTAAATGGTATTATTCTATATATACCTCGGATGTTACATCATTCACACATTTTGGGAATTGTATCCTTTCTATTTTAAAATTTGTCCATGGAAATACCATTGAATATCCCACATTGGAAAAAGAGTCAATAAAACGGTCACATTTAATGAATGAATGATAACTACAAAGGTCACCCGATATAACAAATAATAGGATTACATTTAGGAAAGTGTGGATATGAAATAGAAACTAACCATATTGTTCTAATGGACAGTGATATCAAACATGATTAGGAGAAAGTTAACAATTAGAGTACCATAAAAATGTGATGGGTTGAACAATATTTGATTTCCCTGTAGGAATATTAAATGGAATATATTGTTTTTTATGGTCTTTTAAATAATTATGAAGAATTTATTTATGATCATCACTAATAACTTAAGGAAACATATATTCGTGTCATGTAGAGTTTAATACTTTAATAAATATCTACCAAAAACTCATCTTTTCTCCAAACGGTCAATATTCAAGATGACTTGGTCACTCCTAAAGCACTAGAATCAACTTCTAGGGAGTCACATAATCAATAAAAGATGAACTAACTATTTACCCTATATTTAATAATTACCCAGAACTAGAATTGTTTGAATAAGATTATATAATCTCCAAAATTGATAACTCTACACAATAAAAATAATACTCTTAATATCTAAAATTCAACAAACAATACCCAAATTTCAACAAATAATATTAAATAAATAGTAATCCTTAAAATTATTCAATGTAATCCAATCTATGATTGATACCCAAAATTCATAAGGACTTGATCACTTAGTCTTACATGATAAATCTTACCATTTATCTCCAAATAACATTGACTACTCTTAATGTATCATACTTGAATGTAATTAACATAATAAAATATTCTCCATTATAGGTTAATCATTTCCAAAAATAACACAAATCTACATATATAAAAAATAAATACATACATTCATTAAAAAAATTCTATGGTTTCTCCTCAAGCGTAATATCATAGTTTATATTTTCTTTAGGAATATATTATTCCCAAAAGAGTGAACGTCCTTCAAAAAAACATTTAACACTTAATCACCAAATCAATTTCCTATACTAAGGATATTAATGTGATCAAACAAAAGATCCCAAAATCAATATATTCTTAATCCATAAAATCATTTAACTAAAAATAAAAAGTCTTACTAACATGGGACTTCACGTAGGCCATTGGTAATAGATAAATCCTTATAGCACATCGGTTGTGGGTTCAATTCTCGTAGCATTTTCTGATGGAATGGGTTGTCACCCTTCTTGTGGGTTGTCCTTTTTATAAAACTATAAAATTAATAAAAAAATTCCCCAAATGAGATAAAATCTTAAAAATTAATCATAACTAAATTTAACCACATGTTTATCTGATGCCTTTCATTTTTCCCATCAAAATGTAATAAACCATAATTTCCTCAAAAACAAGGATCATATAAACCCTAAAATTTAATTATAATTATGTCTATAAAATAAAATCCAAATCTTCCTCAAATAGAATTTTCACATAACTAACCTTAGGGTTATGCATACTAGAAAAAATTCTTCTAATGTAATCCCTTCAATAAAAATCATTAATGTTTTTCAGCATCTCATCATCCATAGATCTGACATGACATTTGAATTTCTAAAATGTGGACAATATAATTATCCAGAAATCATCATGATCCATTAACTATATTTTTAAAAAATATTCTATAATACTTATATCCCACAATCAAAACAATGAATCACATCCTAAGATTAAATAATTTCAAAACATGAGACATGAAATCATCCATTCCATTCATATGTCATTTTAGGTTTTCTTATATTTAATTTGAATAGAATTAGGTATTTATAAACATATATTTTTACAATCCTGCTGATCCCATTCCTAATATTTCTTCATCATTAATCTATTTCCATAATGACCATATTTCCAACATTTAAAATATTCAATTTATATCTCACAAAGAACAAATTTCATTTTCCTAGAATCAACTGAATGCTTCCTTTTCTCGTGAAGGGTTATTCCATTATGTACTTAATTACCAATTCTGTAACATCATCCCATCCCTTTGAAATATTTTCCTAGGTGTTTCTTTCCACATCATTAACACATATGATATTGAATATGCATACCATTATTATATTTACCTAAACATCCATAGGGATTTTTTCCCACATATTTGATGCCTTTCAAAAATTTGCATGGTTGAAGTGGTCAATAATTACTCTGGACAGTTGGTTAAGAATAACTACTAGTGTTATAATTTTAGCTCCCATTTCATTCCGTTTCTTATTAAAAAAACCACCACAGTTTCCTTCACATCCATTGTTACTTTAGCGGCTACTATATCCATCCATTTAGTAAAACCAAAAATTTCAGTTTGAGTATATCAGTAAAGTAATAATATAATAACTTATGAGGAGGGTAAACACTAAGATATACTTATTCATGTCATCTTAGATTCCTTCAATTTATCTAAAATAACAATGTATATTTCTCATATTCTAAATATTTTTTTTATATAAAACATGTCACTTATCCATAAATAACACCCAAAACTATAATGTTATCTTAACCAACATATGATACCTATTGTATGTACATAGAATTAAACATTACATAATCATGATTTTTTATTAATAATTTACTATATTTCACAATGATGATATTTTTAGGTGTATTGTTTTAGATAATTAAGTCATAACTACTACATTACATCTCTAATATTACAATGTACACAATTCTACTCTATCCATTTTTTAAATACAATAAAATACCTTAAAAATAAGAATTATTTTCTTGATATAAATATTTTTGATTTCTTCTTATCTCTTACCATTCTTTATAACCTATGAAAAAATATAAATAACATGGGATGAGCCTAAAAGGCTCCGTAAGGGATATAAAATAAATAATGAAATCATTAGTCTATGAATATATACATATAAATGAAATCATACATTTTAGTCTGAAAACATAATCTCTTTTACACACCTCATGAAATTATTAGATTTATAAATAACTCACAGAAATCCCAAATGATAAAGATAACATATAGCATTCATAAAATAATTAAATTGTATCTTTCATAGAAACATAGGGATTAACATTCATGGTTATGTTTGGAAATCCCATAACAGCATATTCCCTTAATTTTATACGAGAGACCTTAACGTTTACCTATGTAACATTAAAAAATTCATTAGAGAGATATCATAGGCTCACCCTCGCATGGTTAATCACATACCAACCCATATACATATGAAATAACAATGAACAATAACATAATATTAACATATAAACCATGAATAAAAGAAAAATAACATTTCCTCATTTCAATTATAAGACATCATTTCAATATGTTGAAATATTAAATCCATTTCCAAAACCAATTAAAACATTTAATTGAGAGACATTAAAATCAAATTGTCCCATTCTGCTTTGAAAATTTTGAATGAAATTCACATTTAAAAAAATTATTTATCTTGAATTTATAAAACCCATTTTGAAAGCATGGAGAGAAAACTGAAATATTTATTAGAATCAATCATCAAAACATTAAAGAGAGGTTTTTAGTTAAAACTTCCCTTACATATTGAGAAAAAAATCAATAAGAATCAATAATGTGTATCATTAAAAATCATAAAATATCATGATAATATATTACATCCTGATATTACATGTCAAAATGGTTATATATACACTTTATAGGATAATAAAGTCACGTGATATCAAGATATGACTTAATGAGAGAAGATTGAGAAAAAGTCCCATACAAAGAACATATCATTATATTAAGGATAAATCAATGAAACAATTATTTTTGACAAAAATCCATACACCCAAAATATGTGGATTTTTATTGTAAAAAATAATTTGACATTCACACATATTATTGAAAAAACAAAACCAATGACATGGATATTTAACACAATTAATATAGATTGAGTTATGATTTAACTTACAAAGTTCATATAAATGAATGAAGTGATTATGTGTAGGAAACGTATATTCACAACAAGGGAAGTATAAATTTCAACATAAATAAATAAATAATGAATCCATATATAATCATGGAATTATATAATCAATGTTGTATGTGTAAAACCAAAAGAGTGGAATTTGTGTTTATAAATTCCATCACCTCAAATCTAACTTGTCTTGTTTGTTATTTATATTGTTGAATAGTACACATAGGTAAATTTATACATTATTGAGAAATTTTTTCATTTTTTTATTCCTTTTATATAAATAACTACCATGTTATAACAATTATATAATTACTTTAGTTCATATTGGACATTTTTTCGGTATTTGGTACTTGAGTCGAAAATGAACATTGTTTGATGTAAATTGTAAATGTGGTAAAAATTTAATCATCTCAATAACATTACTCATTACATAAGTATCATATATATTTGGTATATATGTATTTATAACATTCCACAACATTAGGTGATAATAAATGAAATTCAATGCTCATGGAGACGATATGCCGAACGTATGCATGAACACTACTTTCATTTCATTGTCATATTTAAAGTATAAAAAATAAATGATACATAGGTATTTTATAATTTCAGTTTAATATCTATTTTATATATTTCACATAAGTTTGATAACTCTATCATTTATACCTTCCATGTATGGAATGAATGAGTCATATCACATTCAGGGGGAAATAGTCCACACTTCCTCAAATGAAATTAGAGAATTTACACATTATGGAAAGCATAGATATAGGATATAAATAAAAATTAAAATCCATAGAGTTAATATAAATATTAAATATATCATATTTATTCATTCTATTCATGTATATAAATGTGGTTTAATGAATATATTGTAGAATGAATCGTATCACATCGTGTAGACAGTAGATCGTACGTACGCACAAGCAACGATATCATTAAATTAATGTTTAAAATGTATAGAATTGGATTGTATATTTATTATAATGATTAATTAAAATTTCATATTTATTTATTAAATCTGTACTAATTGTTATACACATTCAAATTACTACTTGTTTAATATTAAATTACAACACGAGGTGGAGACGGTAAGTCATACGTTTGCACAATGGTGATATTATTATTCGTAGGATAGATAGAATGAGTTATAATATTATACCATAATTATAATAATATATCTGAATTAATAATATACTTTATTCATTACTTTACTATGGAAACAACATTAGAAGAGAATGTGTAATAAGAATATAATTTTGTACGAGTTATAACGACCCATACATTACATACATTGTTTATACTTCAAAATTAAAGCATACTTATTACAACATATAACAAAACCACGAAAGGAACGTATAGGTATAGTGTCATTAGAAAGAAGGAAACATAAACAACCGGTTCATAAAGTATCTACACTGTCTCCCATTTATTTCATCATATCTATAGTCCCTTTTGGCATATCGTACTTAATAACCTTCTTCCTGACTTGGGGAATGAAAACATACAAAAGGGTGATCTCAAATGCTCAGTAAGGGTAAACAAAAGAAATATCAATCACATCTTATACATAAGCACATAACTTTTAGAAATCTTAACCTGAAAAAAAGATCATAATTTCATAACATGGGATAAATCATGGCAGTGAAATGTAATCACAATAATCATAAATTAAAACATGAAACATTGTGGCATACACACATAATCATAGAGAATCATTTCTTGTTAGTCAAGAATCATTGCCAAGACTTTCTTAGTGGAAAAAGTCCCTTCCTGAACCGAGTCACCCTCGTTTCAGTCATGTTTCACTGAACCGGTATAACCAACCGTTCCATCCATGTCTATCTCATGAGATATAAAATCATTACCCAATGAATTGGAAGGATATATAGGACCCACCCATCTCATAATGATACCATTCTTATGTGTGCCACAAAATCATAAACCATACATCATAGCATAACCCATGTAATAAAAATGGGATTATTAACATCGTGACATCATAAACCAATTCATATAAGATAAAGGAATTCATAAAAATAATTCCGTCAAAACATAATCAAATCAATGTAATAATAGGGGTAAAAACAGAACCCTTTATTATCTTAGTTGGAAAATAATTTTTATAAAACACTTGAACTCCATTCTTGAGGAAAATATCCTTTCTACTTCAAAAACACTTTTCCTTTCATAACATGTCATAAAATTATAAACTAAAAGAAGTTGATTAAAAATAAAATTTAAAACTTATAATGGAAGCTTCTTGGAAATAATGTTGTAAAAATACATTCATTCCTTATAAGTAAAAAAACATTCTTCTTGTACTTTTGTCGGAAAAGTCAAAAAGTACCTCGTACGAAAAACGACAAAAATTCCTTTCATATCTTTTACTAAAAACTCACCGATGGGTAAAATTGGATTTAAACAATTGTAGGTGTATGGAAATAACATTACATATTGAGGAAACATGGATGTGGATGATAAAATACACCCCAGTAAATACCAATGTATAAACAATCTCGGATAAAAATGAGATTGTGATATTCCCCTTACCTTAGGTCAGTTTTGCTTCGTAAGTGTCTGAACTTCCTGTATAATGATTTAAATAGTGTTATTGACTTATTCCATAATCATACGTATTTTTATGATATCATATATGGTCATATTCTTAGCTTCTTAGTAGTAATATTTCATTGCTACTTGTTATTCAGGTGTTTATAACTTTTTGTTCTTATGCGTGTCTTGTCGAATAAATTATTATTATTCTCTTTAGGTTATAGATACCTCATTTACAGAATGGTATTAGTGTAATATATATCATATTCATTCATTCAATTCATTTATATAATCATTATGAAATGAAGATCATGTAGAACGAGTCGCATCACATCGTGGAGACGGTATTCCGTACGTACGCACGAGTGAAGATATCGTTCCTATGATCGTGGAATTTTATTGGAGTGTATTTATACTATTTCAGAATCAGTATCACTTTATAATAGTCATATATAGTCATTATTTACACCATTATACCGATCCAAGTAAGGTGGTGGTGGAAAATAGATTACACCACGACGTGGAGACGGTATTCCGTACGTACGCACGCGCGGTGATTTCTTTTTCCGTAGGATGGATAGATGGTGAAATAGGGTTGTTTCATAATTATAATAACATATCAGTATATGAGAGATACTGATGTCATTACTTCATAATGAAACAACTAAATAAGAATAAGTTGAAGAAGAAATAAAGATGAAAGAATCGGTAACATACATTACCTCTTCTTTGAAGTGCTTTTTTGAGACCTTCTTTTAGGGCACTAAAATTGGTCTTTGAAGAATACCAGTACCTCTAGGATGTCTCTAGGGAAGTGGAGAGGAGGAATTGTCATGGTTTGGCCGAGATTGAAGGCTCAATGTGGTGTGAGGAAGAGGGGGAGGAGGTTCCCTTTTATAAGGGAGGAGAGGGGCACCTTTGGAATAACTAAAAATATTATTTTATTATAAAGTCAAGTTCGGTTTTAAATAGATCCAAATTGATTTATTTCAAGGATAATGTGGGTATGGGTCGAAATCCTCTCATCCAATAGAATTTAGACAAGTCAATTTTAACATTATAATTTAGATTTAACTTTAAGTTATATAATTTAACTTTTACCGTGTCTTCTTGTTTTCTTATACTATAAGGTTAACAATCTTACTATATCAATCCAAACGAACCCCAAGTAGTTTATTATTAATATATATAACCTTATCTAAGTCATTTTTCCTAACCTTAGATTTTTAGGAATAAAATAACAATTAATAATATAATATTTATTTTAAAAACTATTTTATGTCAATTTTGACACTATTTAGTAATTGATTTTTGTGAAAATCATAACAGAATGTTTAGTTAGAACCAAGTTAATTTAATCAATAATAACATGTCATATTAACCTATAAAATTAGTGTAATTCATAAAAAGTCTTGAATTACATTTTTTGGGTATTTATAACATCAATTATGTCAATATTTCATTAATAAGATAATTAATGAATCATCGTTGTGTCATAAATAAATTAAATTATTTAATGTCTAAAAATTACAAATAAAATAAAATTATGTAGTAAATCTTTTTATCTTTCTAATGAATATTTATAGTTGAATTTAGCTTATGTATGACCCCATATTAAAAATTATTTACTTATTAAACATTGATTTTTACTATTCTAACCCTTCTTTAAATAAATTAATAATAAATGTCCTTATCTAATCCAAGTGGGCCTAAATTGTCATATTTTATTCCTAAGTTTGTTTTTGGACTAATTTCACTTATCCAATAGAATTAGGACATGTGTTAGGGTAATAATAATATCATCTTTACCCTTAATTACCCTATTTACTTTTAACCGTGGTAAAAAAAGTAAAAAGTTACTATTCACCAAAAAATTATTTTCATCTCATTAAATCAAATTTTAGTCCTTGATATTAACCGTGTCTCTCGGATTTCTGAAATTCTACTCACAAAAGCGGTAAAATTATGTTTTATGAAAAAATCAGTTTTTTAACTACCACTTAGTGGTTTCACTATTCATCAAAAATTGAATGTTTTCAGAAAAATACCAAAATTTCACCCTAGGCTAATTTTGATATTCCGAATCCAAAAATGAAGTCCATTTTGAAAAATAAAATTTATAAAATTTCAAAAAGTGGTTATTACAATTCATAATGGCTAGTTTTAATAATATTTTAATAGCATATCGTTTTTTAGTGAAACTCGGTATTGCGTACAACACAAACTATCGAGGAAGGTCTCGATTTCGTGTAAAGCAAGCCAAGAAAGTGTTTTGTAGAAAAATATTCCTCTGAAGATTTATATAACATAAAAGTCTCGGGTGTTACATTCTACCAACCTTAAAATGAATTTTTCCCTCGAAATTCATCACTTTGTAACAAACAGATGAGGATACCTCTCCCTCATCATATCCTCAAGCTCCCATGTAGCTTCTTCTAATTGGTGGTTCCTCCATAAAACTTTCACCAATCGAGTGGTCTTGTTTCGTAGGAATTTTTCGCTATGATCCAGAATCCCTATCGGTTGTTCTTCATAAGAAAGATCTTGCTCCAGCGGTACAACTTCTGAGCTGAGTACATGTGAAGGATCAGGTATGTACTTTCTCAGGAGAGATACATGGAACACATCGTGTAATTGAGAGAGATTCGGTGGAAGAGCCAATCGGTAAGCTACCTTCCCGACACAATCCAGTATTTCGAAAGGACCGATATATCTAGGGCTCAACTTCCCCTTCTTTCCAAATCTCATGACCCTCTTCCAGGGAGATATTCGTAAGAACACTTTATCACCCACTTCAAACTATAGGTCTTTTCTTTGGTTGTCGGCATAACTTTTCTGTCGACTCTGAGCTTCTCTTATGTGTTGTTGAATAGATCTGACCTTTTCTGCCATTTCAACAACGAGATCAGGTCCTAATAGCTTTCTTTCCCCAACTTCATCCCAACAAGTTGGAGTCCTGCATTTCTTTCCATAGAGTGCTTCATAAGGAGACATCTGAATACTGAAGTGAAAGCTATTATTATAATAAAATTCAACCAAAGGTAGGTGTTGATCCCAACCACCTTTGAAATCCATAGATAAAGCTCTCAAAATATCTTCTAGGGTTTGAATTGTTCTCTCAGACTGACCGTCTGTCTGAGGATGATAAGCAGTGCTGAAACTCAACTCTGTATCCAGAGTATGCTGAAGACTTCGCCAGAACTTCGAGGTAAATCTCGAATCCCGATCAGATATAATAGAAAGTGGTACTCCCTGAAATCTTACCACTTCCTTTACATATATCCTGGCAAGCTGATCCAGAGAGAAATCCATTCTAATAGCAATGAAGGGTGCAGACTTTGTAAGATGATGAACTATGACCCAGATAGCATTATTGCCTTTGGATGTTTTAGGATGTCCTGTGACAAAGTCCATAGTGATGTTTTCCCATTTCCATTCGGGTATGGGTAATGGTTGTAACATGCCCTTAGACATCTATCTCTCAGCTTTAAATTGTTGACAAACCAAGCATCGAGAGACATATTCCGCAACATCTCTTTTCATGCCATCCCACCAGAAGTACTCTTTCAGGTCCCTATACATCTTCGTGCTTCCAGGATGAATAGAGAATGAAGAACTATGAGCCTCATCCAGTAGCTCCTTCTTTAATTCTGGGATGGGAGGAACACAAACCCGATTCCTAAACATTATTATCCCATCACAATCAAGGTTGAATTGAGGAACATTTCTCACCTTCTTTTGTAACTCGACATCTTCTTTCTGTGCCTCTTTAATCTTCACATGTATGGATAGTTGAACATTCATATGAGAAAGATAAGATTTTTTCCCTTCCATTATAATTTCAAGATCCATCCTTTGTAAATCCATAAATATTGGATCTTTTGTGATCCTCATCATGGATAAACTAGCATGGTCTTGTCGACTTAATGAATCTTCCACCTTGTTTGCTTTCCCAGGGTGGTAATGGATTGAGCAGTAATAATCCTAAATCAGCTCCAACCATCTTCTTTGGCACATATTCAGCTCCTTTTGTGTGAAAATATACTTTAAACTTTTATGATCAGTATAAATATCAAACCTTTCACCATAAATATAATGCCTCAAAATCGTTAATGCAAAGATTACAACAGCTAACTCCAAATCATGTGTTGGGTAATTTTGCTCATGGATTTTCAACTGTCATGACGCATAAGCTATCACCATATCATTTTGCATAAGAACACACCCCAATCCTTTCTTGGATGCATCACTATAGATCACAAACCTTTCTCCACTACAAGGCAGTGTGAGCACAGGTGCACTGGATAACCTTATTTTAAACTCCTTGAAATTCTCTTCAAATTCTTCCGTCCAGACAAACTTAACTCCTTTCCGAGTGAACTTGGTGAGTGGATTAGATAATCGTGAAAAATATTTAACAAAACGTCGATAATATCCAGCCAATCCAAGAAAACTTCAGATCTCAGTTACTGTTGTTGGTCTCGACCATCTTTCGATAACCTCTGTTTTTGCTGGATCCACATATATCCCCTCTTTTGATATTGTGTGACCCAAAAATGAAACTTTTTGAAGCCAAAATTCACACTTGGTAAATTTGGCATAAAGCTTCTCCTTTCTCAGGGTCTTCAATATAATTCTAAAGTGATCTTCATGTTCTTCCTTTCTCTATGAATAGAAAATAATATCGTCTATAAAGACTACCACAAATTGATCAAGATAGTCTCTAAAGACTCTATTCATCAGATCCATTAAGATAGCAGGGGCATTAGTAAGACCAAATGGCATCACTATAAATTCATAGTGTTCATACCTTGTATGGAATGTCGTCTTTGGTATATCCTCCCTTTTGACCCTTAATTGATGATACCCTGAACGAAGATCAATCTTGGAAAATTATTGAGCTCCGCGTAGTTGGTCAGATAAGTCATTAATGTGTGGGAGAGGATATTTCTTCCTGATAGTGATCTTGTTAAGTTCTCGATAATCAATGCAGAGTCTCATTGATCCATATTTCATCTTAACAAATAGAATAGGTTCTCCCCAAGGTGACGCACTATGGCGTATGAATCCCTTATCAAGATTCTCTTGGAGTTGCTTCTTCAATTCCTGCAAATCAATTGGGGCCATTCTATAAGGTGTCTTTGAAATAGGCAAAGCACCCGGTACGAGTTCTATTGAAAACTCAACTTCACGATTTGGTGGAAGACCTAGTAATTCCTCCGGAAAGACATCATCAAACTCCCGGACAATGGGAATATTCTTAATCGTGATTTTCTCACCAACCATTTGAGATAAATAAACTTCATTTAGTGGAATCAAGACCCATAAGATGGAATAAATTTCCACTTGAAGGTTATGTTCATTCTTGCATCGATAGACGATCATAGATTGATCTTGAATATGAAATGTGACTTCCCTTCTTTGGAAATTGATATGAGCTCCATATAAAGAATGCCAATCCATGCCAAGAATCACAACAAATTCCACTATAGGAAGGATCACATGATTTTCAGGAAGCACATTCCCACAAACTTCAATCGGAGAAGAATTATAAACTTTTGATGCGACTGTTGTGCCATTAGGTGTTGTCACAGCTAACTCAACATCTAATTGTTGAGGTAATACGGTGATACCCTTAGAAAATTCTTCAGAAATAATAGAGTGGGTGGATCCAGAATCAAATAAAACATTTTCTACTTTAGAGTGGATGGTAAGTGTACCTTTCACCACATCGTTATCGTACTCCACATTGCTGATAGAAATTGCATGTGACTTTCCTTTGTCTTTAGCCTTAAGAGTTTGTTGACGTCGACCATAATCATCAACCCTTGGATTAGGGAATTTATTGGCATAATGTATCATCTCCTTGCACTTGAAACATTGAAGTGTAGTAGGTTCATTCTGTGTATCCCTTCCTTTGTTTGTATCATTAAACATCTTCTTCCCATCATCGTGGCATTCAAATGCCCGATGACCTTCCTTTCCACATTTGAAACATTTACTTGTCCCTTTAAGACAACTCCCTTCATGTTTCTTTCCACACTTTGAGCATAAGGGAAAGCTCATCTTCTTTTTAGTGTGCTCTTTAGATTTTCCTTTGAATTCCATTTTCCTCTTCTTATCAAACCCATATGACTGATAGGTTACTCCAATCTCCATCTCGACTTTGAGAGCACATCGAACAATTTCCTCGTATCTATTGAAGTCCCTTATGGCTAACGCCCATCGAAGACTTGGTTTTAAGCCACTAAAGAATCGATCGATCTTACTCTCAGGTTGGATAATAATACCAGAAGCGTACCTTGCAAGTCTTGTAAAATTTGCTTCATAGGTACCAACAGATTCATCATCCTTTTGCTTCAGTTCAAGAAATTCTTTCTCCATCTTTGTTCGGAGAATACGAGGGAAGTACTTATTGAAAAATAAGTTCTTGAACTCATCCCATTACATGGACTCAATTTCATCACATTGCCTCGTATTCTTAATAAGATTCCACCATTGATAAGCATCTCCTTCCAAACGATACACTACTAGGATGAATTTATCATGTTCAGAACATTGATGAACTGAAAATATCTTTTCAGTAGTACTAATCCATTGTTCAGCAACTAATGGATCAGTAGACCCGCTGAAACAAGGTGGACACTGCCTCATGAAGGATTCAACAGAATGTTGCTCCTTCCTTTGCTCGTTTGGAAGTCCTGCATGATTCATAGCTTGAGAAAGTTGTGTGAGCATGGCTACAAGATTTTCATTCCAGCTCCCATAATGTTTGGTTTCTCAGGGGGACAATCATTTCATTTCCCGTCGCATTCCGCATTAACACGGTTCCTTCGGGTTCCAGCAATTAACTAAAACCAAGAAGAATAGTGTGAGCAACACTAATTATAATAGGAAAACCACATAATCAAGAATAAAATTTCACACTTAAGGTATTATGCAAGGTTATTCATGTCCATTTCTAAAACACTAAGATTGTGTTCTATGCTTAGACTTATCCTTAGGGTTCTTACTAAGGCTTTCACATCCTAGTTTCCAAAGGATGACTATACCTTTCCTCTGATACCAACTATAACGACCCATACATTACATACATTGTTAATACTTCAAAATTGAAGCATACTTATTACAACATATAACAAAACCACGAAAAGACCGTATAGGTATAGTGTCTGTAGAAACCGGGGAACCTAAACAACTAGTTCATAAAGCATCTACACTGTCTCCCATTTATTTCATACTATAGTCCCTTTTGGCATATTTAACTTAATAACCTTTTTCCTGACCTGGGGAAAGAAAACATACAAAAGGGTGAGCTCAAATACTCAGTAAGGGTAAACAAAAGAAATATCAATCACATCGTATACATAAGAACATAACTTTTGGAAATCTTAACCTGCAAAAGAGATCATAATTTCACAACATGGGATAAATCATGGCAGTGAAATGTAATCACAATAATCATAACATAATACATGAAACATTGTGGCATACACACATAATCATAGAGAATCATTTCTTGTTAGTCAACACTCATTGCCAAGACTATCTTAGTGGACAAAGTCCCTTTCTGAACCGAGTCACCCTCGTTTCAGTCCTGTTTCACTGAACCGGTATAACCTACCATTCCAGCCATGTCTATCTCATGAGATATAAAATCTTTACCCAATGCATTGGAGGGAGATATAGGTCCCACCCATCTCATAATGATACCATTCTTATTTGTGCAACAAAATCATAAACCATACATCATAGCATAACCCATGTAATAAAAATGGGATTCTTAAACATCGTGACATCATAAAACAATTCATATAAGATAAAGGAATTCATAAAAATAATTCCGTCAAAACATAATCAAATCAATGTAATAATAGGGGTAAAAACAGAACCCTTTATTATCTTAGATGGAAAATAATTTTGATAAAACACTTGAACTCCGTTCTTGAGAAAAATATCCTTTCTACTTCAAAAACACTTTTCCTTTCTTAACATGTCATACAATTATAAACTAAAAGAATTTGATTAAAAATAAAGTTGAAAACTTGTAAAGGAAGCTTCTTGGAAATAATGTTTTAAAAATCCATTCATTCCTTATAAGTTAAAAAAACATTCTTCTCGTACTTTTGTCGGAAAAGTAAAAAAGTACCTCATACGCAAAACGACAAAAGATTCCTTTCATATCTTTTACTAAAAACTCACCGAAGGGTAAAATTGGATTTAAACAATTGTAGGTGGATGTAAATAACATTTAATATTGAGGAAACATGGATGTAGATGATAAAATACACCCCAGTAAATACCAAGGTATAAACAATCTCGGATAAAAATGAGATTGTGATATTTCCCTTACCTTAGGTCCGTTTTGCTTCATAAGTGTCCGAAACTCCTGTATAATGATTTAAATAATGTTATTTACTTATTCCAGAATCATACTTATTTTTATGATATCATATATGGTCATATTCTTAGCTTCTTAGTAGTAATATTTCATTGCTACTTGTTATTCGGGTGTTTATAACTTTTTGTTCTTATGCGTGTCTTGTCGAATAAATTCTTATTCTTCTATTTAGGTTATAGATACCTCATTTCCAGAATGGTATTAGTGTAATATATATAATATTCATTCATTCAATTCATTTATAAAATCATTATGAAATGATGATCATGTAGAACGAGTCGCATCACATCGTGAAGACGGTATTCCATACGTACGCACGTGTGATGATATCATTCCTATGATTGTGGAATTGTATTGGAGTGTATGTATACTATTTCAGAATTAGTATCACTTTATTATAGTCATATATAGTCATTATTTACACCATTATACCCATCTAAGTAAGGTGGTGGTGGAAAATATATTACACCATGGCGTGGAGACGGTATTCCGTACGTACGCACGCACGGTGATTTATTTTTCCGTAGGATGGATAGATGGTGAAATAGGGTTGTTTCATACTTATAAAAACATATCAGTATATGAGTGATACTGATGTTATTAATACATAATGAAACAACTAAATAATAAGAAGTGGAAGAAGAAATAAAGACGAAAGAATCGGTAACGGACATTACCTCTTCTTTGAAGTGCTTCTTTGAGACCTTCTTTTAGGGCACTAAAATTGGTCTTTGAAGAAGACCAGGACCTCTAGGATGTCTCTAGGGAAGTGGAGAGGAGGAATTGGCAGGGTTTGGCCGAGCTTGAAGGATCAATGTGGTGTGAGGAAGAGGGGGAGGAGGTTCCCTTTTATAAGGGAGGAGATGGGCACCTTTGGAATAACTAAAAATATTATTTTATTATAAAGTCAAGTTCGGGTTTAAATAGATCCAAATTGATTTATTTCGAGGTTAAGGTGGGGATGGGTCGCAATCCTCTCATCCAATAGAATTTATACAAGTTTAGGTATCAATTTTAACCTTATCATTTAGATTTAACTTTAAGTTAGATAATTTAACTTTTACCGTGTCTTCTTGTTTTCTTATACTATAAGGTTAACAAACTTACTATATCAATCCAAACGAACCCCAAGTTGTTTATTATTAATATATTTAACCTTATCTAAGACATTTGGCCGAACCATAGATTTTTAGGAATAAAATAACAATTAATAATATAATAATTGTTTTAAAAACTATTTTATGTCAATTTTGACACTATTTAGTAATTTATTTTTGTGAAACTCATAACATAATGACTAGTTCGAACCAAGTTAATTAAATCAATACTAACATGTCATATTAACCTATAATATTAGTGTAATTCATAAAAAGTCTCTAATTACATTTATTTGGGTATTTATAACATCAATTTTGTCAATATTTTATTAATAAGATAATTACTGCATCATCGTTGTGTCATAAATAAATTAAATTATTTAATGTCTAAAAATTACAAATAAAATACCATTATGTAGGAACTATTTTTATCTTTTTAATGAATATTTATAGTCGAATTTATCTTATATTTAACCCCATATTAAAAATTATTTACTTATTAAACTTTGATTTTAACTATTTTAATCCTTCTTTAAATAAATTAATAATAAATGTCCTAATCTAATCCAAGTGGGCCTAAATGGTCATATTTTATTCCTAAGTTTGTTTTTGGTCTAATTTCACTTATCCAATAGAATTAGGACATGTTTTAGGCTAATAATAATATCATCTCTACCCTTAATTACCCTTTTTTACTTTTAACCGTGGTAAAAAAAGTAAAAAGTTACTATTCACCAAAAAATTATTTTCATCTCATTGAGCCAAATTTTACTCTTTGATATTAACCGTGTCTCTCGAATTTTCGAAATTCCACTCACAGAAGCGGTTAAATTAATTTTTATGAAAAATTCAGTTTTTTAACTACCACTTAGTGGTTTCACTATTCATCAAAAATTGAATGTTTTCAGAAAAATACCAAAATTTCACCCTAGGATAATTTCGATATTTCGAATCCAAAAATTAAGTCCATTTTGAAAAATAAAATTTATATAATTTAAAAAAGTGGTTATTACTATTCATAATGGCTAGTTTTAATAATATTTTAATAGCATATCGTTGTTTAGTGAAACTCGGTATTGCGTACGACGCAATCTATCGAGGAAGGTCGCGATTTCGTGTAAAGCAAGCCAAGAAAGTGTTGTGTAGAAAAAGATTCCTCTGAAGATTTATATAACATAAAAGTCTCAGGTGTTACACGAGTTGCTAAAAAAATACCTCCTTTTCAAGTATCTCTGTTTGATTTTTACAAAAGGTCTCTTTAGGATGGGATTATGCCCAATGTGTCACCTAGAAAAGGAAGGGAGGAAATTTGGGATCTTATTTTAGTATAATTTAGAATATCCATTGGGCTTGAGTTGTGTAAATGGGTAGATGAGGTGGCATTTTATAAGAGGGAGGTGGGGCACTTTAAGAAAATCCGGAAATAATATTTAATTATAAAATTAGATTAGAATTATGATAGTTACAAAGAGATAAATTTTGAGAATAATACTTAAATGAGTTGAAATCCTCTTAACCAATAGGTTTGAGATAAGTTTAGGTCACAAAATTACCATTATCTTTTAGCTTTAACACTTGGTTAAATACATTAACTCTTACCATGTCTTCTTGTATGTTCACAATATATGGTTACTATTGTTACAATAAAATTAATATAGTACCAAAATGGATAATTATTGACATTTATTACATTATATATGTTATTTGGACGAGTATTTTATATTTTACGACTATTATTGAATTTAATAAAATGGAAATTTTTTTAAAACACATTTATGTAAATTTTGTCACTGTTTTTAAATTGATTTTTTTTAAAGTCGCAACTACTTGATTCCTTTAATCAAAAGGTGTTAAATCATTCATAAATTTTTAGTGTAATCCAAAAAATATATATGTGAAATAAATGTAACACCCCAAGATTTTATGAAAATATTCATTTTAATTTATTAGTGTCTTGTGTTGTACGATACACCAAAAGGAGCTTGCTCAACACGCATCCTTGACTTGCCTTGCATTACACGCAATCGCGACCTTCCTCGATAGTGTGTGTAGTAAGCAATACCAAGTTTCACTAAAACAACGATATGCTATTAAAATATTATTAAAACTAGTCGTTATGAATAGTAATAATCAATTTTTGAAATTTTATAAATTTATTTTTCAAAATGGAATTCATTTTTGGATTTGGAATATCGAAATTAGCCTAGGGTGATAATTTGGTATTTTTCTGAAAACTTTAAATTTTTGATGAATAGTGAAACCACTAAGTGGTAGTTAAAAAAACTGAATTTTTCATAAAACGTAATTTTACCGCTTCTGTGAGTGGAATTTCGAAAATCCGAGAGACACGGTTAATATCAAGGACAAAAATTTGGTTCAATGAGATGAAAATAATTTTTGGTGAATAGTAAATTTTTACTTTTTTTACCACGGTTAAAAGTAAATAGGGTAATTATGGGTAAAAATGAAATTATTATTACCCTAACACATGTCCAAATTCTATTTTGCAGGTGTAATTCGACCAAAAACAACCATAGCAATAACATATGACCAGTTAGCCCCACATGGATTAGATTAGGACATTTATTATTAATTTATTTAAATAAGGGTTAAAATAGTTAAAATCAATGTTTAATAAGAAAATAATTTTTAATATGGGGTTATACATAAGATAAATTCAACTATAAATTTTAATTATAAAGCTAATAATATTTCCTACATAATGGTATTTTATTTGTAATTTTTAGACATCAAATAATTTAATTTATTTATGACACAACGATGATGCAGTAATTATCTTATTAGTGAAATATTGACATAATTGATGTTATAAATACCCAAATAAATGTAATTTGCGACTTTCTATGAATTCCACTAATTTTATAGGTTAATATGACATGTTATTATTGATTTATGTAACTTTTTTCGAACTAATAATTCTATTATGATTTTCACAAAAATCAATTACTAAATAGTGTCAAAATTGACATAAAACAGTTTTTAAAACCAATATTATATTAGTAATTGTTATTTTATTCCTAAAAATCTAAGGTTCGGCCAAATTACCTAGATAAGGCTATATATATTAATAATAAACAACTTGGGGTTCTTTTGGTTTGATATAGTAAGTTTATTAACCGTATAGTGTAAGAAAACAAGAAGACAAGGTAAAAGTTAAATTATCTAAATTAAAGTTAAATCTAAATGATAATTTTAAAATTGAGACCTAAAATTGTATAAATTATATTCTATGAGATTATTTCGACCCCTCCCCACCTTAGATTCGAAATATATCAATTTGGAGATATTTTAAACCGAACTTGACTTTATAATAAAATAATATTTTTAGTTTTCCCAAAGGTGCCCCTCTCCTCCCTTATAAAAGGGAACCTCCTCCCTCTCTTCCTCACACCACATTGAGCCTTCAATCTTGGAAAACCCCTGCCAAATTCTCTTCGCCACTTCCATAGAAACATCCTAGAGGTTATGGTCTTCTTCAAAGACCAATTTTAGTTCCCTAAGAGGAGGTCTCAAAGAGGCCTTTCAAAGAAGAGGTAATGTTCGTTACCGATTCTTTTAACTTTATTTCTTCTTCCACTTCTTCTTCTTTAGTTGTTTCATTATGATGTAATAAAATCAGTATAACCCATATACTGATATGTTATTATAAATATTAAACAACCCTATTTCACCATCTATCCATCCTATCGAAAATGAAATCACCACGCGTGCGTACGTACGGAATACCGTCTCCACGCCGTGGTGAAATCTGTTTTTCCACCAAAACATTACATGGATGGGTATAATGGTGTAAATAATGACTATATATGGTTATTATAACATCATAATGATTCTGATATATTATAACATCCAATCCAATTCTACTCAATAATTATGGGAATGATATCATCGCTCGTGTGTACGTACGGACTACCGTCTCCACGATGCGATGAGATTCATTCTCCATGTTAACCATACATGAATGATCATAAAGTACATATAATGAATAATAATGAAATATATGACATAATAATGGTACTGTATTTATGTATATATATATATATATTTATGTCATCAACTTAATTCCACTCAATTCAATAAAGAAACGAAAACACCGTTCATGCGTACGTACGGCCTACCGTCTCCATGAACGGTGTATTTCTTTTCATTTATCGATCCATTATATATATGTATTTTCTGTATATATATTATATATAAATCATGTTTTAAATTCTATATTTATGTAAACAAGATCTAAGTAATAATATGAATAATTACAAGATAAATCACGAACAACAAATGAGACGATTTTACCCAAAACTCTACTTAAACGTGAATTTACCAAAGAACGGGTAATATAAAGTCATAAGTGAACCATATATGATATAATAACAATGAATATGATTCTGTAATAAGTCAATGACATTATTTAAATCATTATACAAGAGTTTCGGACACTTACGAAGCGAATCAGACCTAAGGTAAGGGAAAATATCAAAATCTCATTTTTATTCGAGATTGTTTATACTTTGGTATTTACTGGGGTGTATTTTATCATCCACATCCATGTTTCCTCAATATGTAATGTTATTTCCATCCACCTACAATTTTGTAAAACCAATTTTACCCTTTGGTACGTTTTTAGTAAAAGATATGAAAGGAATCTTTTGTCATTTTTCGTACGAGGTACTATTTGACTTTTCCGAAAAAAGTAAGAGAAGAATGTTTTTTAACTTATCTGGCATGAATGGATTTTTAAAACATTATTTCCAAGAAGCTTCCTTTAAAAGTTTCAAGTTTATTTTTAATCAACTTCTTTTAGTTTAAAGTTGTATGACATGATATGAAAGGAAAAATGTTTTTGAAGAAGAATGGATATTTTTCTCAAGAATGGAGTTCAAGTGTTTTATCAAAATTATTTTCCATCTAAGATAATAAAGGGTTCTGTTTTTATCCCGATTATTAAATTGATTTGATTATGTTATGATTGAATTATTTTTATGAAATCCGTTATCTTATATGATTTTTTTTTGATGTCATGTTGTTTAAGAATACCATTTTTATTACATGGGTTATGCTATGATGTATGGTTTATGATTTTGTGGCACACATAAGAATGGTATCATTTTGAGATGGGTGGGACCTATATATCCCTCCAATGCATTGGGTAAAGATTTTATATCTCATGAGATAGACATGGGTGGAACGGTAGGTTATACCGGTTCAGTGAAATAGGACTGAAACGAGGAATGAACTCTGTTCAGAAAGGGACTTTGTCCACTAAGATAGTCTTGGAAATGAGTCTTGACTAACAAGAAATGATTCTCTATGATTATGTGTGTATGGCACAAAGTTTCATGTTGTAAGTTATGTTTACTGGGATTACATTTCACTGCTATGATTTATCCCATGTTATGAAATTATGATCTCTTTTGCAGGTTAATATTTCCAAAAGATATGTTCTTATGAATATGACGTGATTGATATTTCTTTTGTTTACCCTTATTGAGCACTTGAGCTCACACTTTTAGGTTTTCTTTTCCCCATGACATAAAGAAGGTTATTAAGTAATATATGCCAAAAGGGACTATAGATATGATGAAATAAATGGGAGACATTGTAGACGCTTTATGAACCAGTTGTAAGTAAATCATGATATAAGTAATAATAATGTCAAGAACAACAAGTACAAACACCTATGATAAATGAAACGATTTTACCCAAAACGCTTCTTTATCATGGAATTTACAAAAGAACGGGTAATATAATGTCATAAGTGAACCATATATGATATCATAAAAATGAATATGATTCTGTAATAAGTTAATGAAATTATTTAAATCATTATACAGGAGTTTCGGATACGTACAAAGTATATCAGACATAAGGTAAGGGAAATATCACAATCTCATTTTAATCCGAGATTGTTTATACTCTGAAATTTACTGGGGTATATTTTATCATCCACATCCATTTTTCCTCAATATGTAATATTTATATCCTTTTACAATAGTTTATATCCAATTTTACCCTTCGGTGAGTTTTTAGTAAATGAGTTGAAAGGAATCTTTTGTCATTTTTCGTACGAGGTACTTTTTGACTTTTTTGACAAAAGTACGAGAAGAATGTTTTCTTTTAACTTATATGGCATGGATGGAATTTTTAAAACATTATTTCCAAGAATATTCCCTTACAATTTTTCAAGTTTATTTTTAATCAACTTCTTTTAGTTATAATTTTATGACATGTTAAGAAAGGATAGTGTTTTTCCGCAAAAGTAATGTAATGTCTATGTACGTCAAGCTTCGGGTCTCTACAGTTGGTATTAAAGGAAAGGTATAGTCAACCTTTGGAAACTAGGATGCGAAAGTCTTAGTAAGAACCCTAAGGATAATTCTAAGCATAGAACACAATCGTAGTGTTTTAGAAATGGCCATTAATAACCTAGGATAAGACCTTAAGTGTGAAATCTTATTCTTGATTATGTGGTTTTCCTATTATAATTAGTGTTGATCACACTATTCTTCTTGGTTTTAGTCAATGGATGGAACCCGAAGGAATCGTGTTAATGCGGAATGCGACGGGCAATGCAATGATTTTCCCCCTAAGGAACCAAATATTATGGGAGTTGGAATGCAAAATCTTGTAGCCATGCTCACACAACTTTCTCAAGCTATGAATCATGCAGGACTTCCAAACGAGCAAAGGAATGGGCAACATTATCTTGAATCCTTCATGAGACAGCGTCCACCTTCTTTCAGCGGTTCTACTGATCCATTAGTTTCTAAAAAATGGATTAGTACTACTAAAAAGATATTTTCAGTTCTTCAATGTTCTGAGCATGATAAAGTCATCTTAGCAGTGTATCATTTGGAAGGTGATGCTGATCAATGGTGGAATATTATTAAGAATATGAGGCAAAGGGATGAAATTGAGTCCATGGAATGGGACGAGTTCAAGAAATTATTTTTCAATAAGTACTTCCCTCATATTCTCCGAACAAAGATGGAGAAAGAGTTTCTTGAACTGAAGAAAATGGATGATGAATCTGTTAGTATCTATGAAGCAAATTTTACAAGACTTTCAAGGTACGCTTCCGGTATTATTATCCAACCTGTGAGTAAGATCGATCGATTCTTTAGTGGCTTAAAACCATGTCTTCGAAGGGCCTTAGCCATAAAGGACTTCAATAGCTATGAGGAAATCGTTCGATGTGCTCTCAAAGTTGAGATGGAGATTGGAGTAACCCATCAGTCATATGGGTTTGATAAGAAGTGGAAAATGAAATTCAAAGAAAAATCTGAAGAGCACACTGAAAAGAAGATGAGCTTTCCCTTATGCTCAAAGTGTGGAAAGAAACATGGAGGGAGTTGTCTTAAAGGGACATGTAAATGTTTCAAATGTGGAAAGGAAGGTCATCGGGCATTTGAATGCCGCGATGATGGGAAGACGATGTCTAATGATGCAAAAAATGGAGGGATACACAGAATGAACCTAATTCACTTCAATGTTTCAAGTGCAAGGATATGGGACATTATTCCAATAAATTCCCTAATCCAAGGGTTAGTGATGATAGAAATGAGCAACCACTTAAGGCAAAGGACAAAGGGAAGTCACATGCGATCACCATTGGCGATGTTGAATATGACAACGATGTGGTGGAATGATTAAGTGTTTATCTAATGGGATTCAAAAATAATGTTGAGTATTGGAATATTTATGTATTGGTCTATTGTGGAATTCAATAATTTTATGGTACCGGTAACCATGGAAAGTGATTGAGATATTTTTGGAGAAAAGATGATATGCGCATAATGATGGGAAAACGAGAAAATGAAATATTTGACAGTATTCATGAGCTCATGATTGATATAAGGAATAAGTGATATCATGGTTTGAGTATATAGAATTTTGAGGATTTTAGTATGTGGAAAGTGTTAACTTTTAACTACATTCATGTTTTCACTAAGGATAAATGGGTATTAATGAGAACACATGATTAATGCCTTTGAATGTTTGGAATGTGACCAACAAGACATATCTTATGATATATGGGGATCAATGATGGTATTAAATCTCTGGTAATCGTTTTCACTATATTATGAGAGTGGACTATAGTATTATAGATAAGCCTAAAGATTGGAATGGACTATGTTGGAAATAAGTTAGTATTGTTTAAGGATAAATTTTTTTTCGATATTATTGATGGGATGTTATAGTAATATAGTTTTAGAAAAAGGACAACCTGCAGGATGGGTGATAGCCCATCGTGTCGGACAAGGCTGTGGGAATCGAACCCACAACCGAAGTGTGACTGGCCTTTATCGCCTACCACTGGCCTACAGGAAGTCCCTATTTAGTAGAAACTAGTTTTATTATATTAATCAGTATGATATATGAAGTATAAGTCCATTTTAGGAACCATATATGATTAATCTCACTATAGATGGACTTATGTATTTTTTGATAACTTTTCTAACCTTTTGTTTGAGACAGATGGAATGACCCATCATTCTATCACTTGATATGATAACACATCACAAATGAAAAATTCAACTTAATTTCTTTAAGAGATAAAGTGGAAATTGTCCAAAGAACGACCAACGGTGAGACTATACCAAAATCATGAAAGTATTTCTTCTAATTCCAATTTCATCAAATTTAGGGAAACGATCTTGAAAACCAAAAATGTTGTCCTAGTGCTCTTATATCTGATGAATCAGATGGTACCTTAGATCATCACAAATTTATGGCATTGTGATTTATGGATTTTTCATAGCCATGTTCCCTACCACTATCCATCAGAACATGATGGTTAGATTTCTCTTCCATATCCATATTTTCACCTATGTGGAAACCCAGTGATTAGTTTATTTTGGTAACCATTACGTTTCATACTTTTTGTTTTTAAAGATTGGTTTTCTTATTCCTTTTTACGATGTGGGTTTCTATTAAAGAAAATTTTGAATAGTAAACCATTTATAACCCCGACGAATTTCGAGGGCGAAATTCATTTTAAGGGGGGTAGAATGTAACACCCCGAGATTTTATGAAAAATATTCTTTTTAATTTCTTTAATGTCTTGTGTTGTACGCTACACCAAAAGGAGCTTGCTCAACATGCATCCTTGACTTTCCTTGCATTACACGCAATCACGACCTTCCTCGATAGCGTGTGTAGTACGCAATACCGAGTTTCACTAAAACAACGATATGCTATTAAAATATTATTAAAACTAGCAGTTATGAATAGTAATAATAAATTTTTGAAATTTTATAAATTTTATTTTTCAAAATTGACTTCATTATTGGATTCAGAATATCGAAATTAGCCTAGGGTAAAATTTTGGTATTTTTCTGAAAACTTTCAATTTTTGATAAATAGTGAAACCACTAATTGGTAGTTAAAAAAACTGAATTTTTCATAAAACGTAATTTTACCGCTTCTGTGAGTGAAATTTCAAAAATCTGAGAGACACGGTTAATATCAAGGACTAAAATGTGGTTCAATGAGATGAAAATAATTTTTGGTGAATATTAACTTTTTACTTTTTTTTACCACGGTTAAAAGTAAATAGGGTAATTAAGGGTAAAAATGATATTATTATTACCCTAACACATGTACAAATTCTATTGGACAAGTGTAATTCGACCAAAAACAACCTTAGGAATAAAATATGACCAGTTAGGCTCACATGGATTAGATTAGGACATTTATTATTAATTTATTTAAAGAAGGGTTAAAATAGTTAAAATCAAAGTTTAATAAGTAAATCATTTTTAATATGGGGTTATACATAAGATAAATTCGACTATAAATTTTCATTAGAAAGATAAAAATATTTCCTACATAATGGTATTTTATTTGTAATTTTTAGACATTAAATAAGTTAATTTATTTATGACACAACGATGATGTAGTAATTATCTTATTAGTGAAATATTGACATAATTGATGTTATAAATACCCAAATAAATGTAATTTGAGACTTTTTATGAATTAAACTCATTTATAGGTTAATAGGACAGGTTAGTATTTATTTAATTAACTTTTTTTGAATTAATAATTTTGTTATGATTTTCACAAAAATCAATTACTAAATAGTTTCAAAATTGACATAAAACAGTTTTTAAAACAAATATTATATTAGTAATTGTTATTTTATTCCTAAAAATATATGTTTCGGCCCAATGACATATATAAGGCTATATATATTAATATTAAACAACTTGGGGTTCGTTTGGCTTGATATAGTAAGTTTATTAACCTTATAGTGTAAGAAAACAAGAAGACACAGTAAAAGGTAAATTATCTAACTTAAAGATAAATCTAAATGATAAGGTTAAAATTGATACCTAAACGTGTATAAATTCTATTGGATGAGATTATTTCGACCACTCCCAACCTTATCTTCTAAATATATCAATTTGGAGCTATTTAAAACCGAACTTCACTTTATAATAAAATAATATTTTTAGTTTTCCCAAAGGTGCCCCTCTCCTCCCTTATAAAAGGGCACCTCCTCCCTCTCTTCCTCACACCACTTTGAGCCTTCAAGATCGGACAAACCCTGCCAAATTCTCTTCTCCACTTCCATAGAAACATCCTAAAGTTTCTAGTATTCTTCAAAGTCCAATTTTAGTTCCCTAAGAGGAGGTCTCAAAGAGGCGTTTCAAAGAAGAGGTAATGTTCGTTACCGATTATTTTAACTTTATTTCTCTTTCCACTTCTTCTTCTTTAGTTGTTTCATTATGAAGTAATAACATCAGTATAAACCATATAAGGATATGTTATTATAATTATGAAACAACCCTATTTCACCATCTATCCATCCTACGGAAAACGAAATCACCACGCGTGCGTACGTACAGAATACCGTCTCCACGCCGTGGTGAAATCTGTTTTTTTCCACCAAAACCGTACATGGATGGTTATAATGGTGTAAAGAATAAATATATATTGTTATTATAACATCATAATGATTCTGATATATTATACCATCCACTCCAATTCTATTCAATAAATATGGGAATGATATCATCGCTCGTGCGTACGTACGGACTACCGTCTCCACGACGCGATGAGATTCATTCTCCATGTTAACCATACATGAATGATCATAAAGTACATATAATGAATAATAATGAAATATATGAAATAATAATGATACTGGATTTATGTATATATATATATATTTATTTCATCTACTTAATTCCACTCAATTCAATAAAGAAACGAAAACATCGTTCATGCGTACGTATGGCCTACCGTCTCCATGAACGGTGTATTTCTTTTCATTTATCGATCCATTATATATATTTATATTCTGAATATATATTATATATAAATAATGTTTTAAATTCTGGATTTAAGTAATCATGGTCTATGTAATCATATGAATAATTACAAGTTAAGACATGAACGACAAATGAGACGATTTTACCTAAAACGCTACTTTAACATGAATTTACAAAATAACGGGTAATATAAAGTCATAAGTGAACCATATATGATATAATAAAAATAAATATGATTCTGTAATAAGTCAATGACATTATTTGAATCATTATATAGGAGGTTCGGACACTTACGAAGCGAATCAGACCTAAGGTAAGGGAAAATATCACAATCTCATTTTTATCCGAGATTGTTTATACTTTGGTATTTACTGGGGTGTATTTTATCATCCACATCCATGTTTACTCAATATGTAATATTATTTCCATCTACCTACAATTGTTTAAAACCAATTTTACCCTTCGGTATGTTTTTAGTAAAAGATATGAAAGGAATCTTTTGTCGTTTTTCGTACGAGGTGATTTTTGACTTTTCTGACAAAAGTACGAGAAGAATGTTTTTTTAACTTATACGGCATGAATGGATATTTAAAACATTATTTCCAAAAAGATTCCTTTAAAAGTTTTCAAGTTTATTTTTAATCAACTTCTTTTAGTTTAAAGTTGTATGACATGTTAAGAAAGGAAAAAAAATTTGAAGAAGAAAGGATATTTTCCTCAAGAATGGAGTTCAAGTGTTTCATCAAAATTATTTTCCATCTAAGATAATAAAGGGTTCTGTTTTTATCCCTATTATTACATTGATTTTATTATGTTATGATGGAATTATTTTTATGAAATCCTTTATCTTATATGAATTGTTTTATGATTTCAAGTTGTTTAAGAATGCCATTTTTATTACATGGGTTATGCTATGATGTATGGTTTATGATTTTGTGGCACACATAAGAATGGTATCATTATGAGATGGGTGGGACCTATATCTCCCTACAAGGCATTGGGTAAAGATTTTATATCTCATGAGATAGACATGGCTGGAACGGTAGGTTATACCGGTTCAGTGAAACAGGACTGAAACGAGGAATAAACTCGGTTCAGAAAGGGACTTTGTCCACTAAGATAGTCTTGGAAATGTGTCTTGACTAACAAGAAATGATTCTCTATGATTATGTGTGTATTAAAAAAAGTTTCAGGTTTTAAGTTATGATTATTGGGATTACATTTCACTACTATGATTTATCCCATGTTATGAAATTATGATCTCTTTTGCAGGTTAAGATTTCCAAAAGATATGTTCTTATGAATATGACGTGATTGATATTTCTTTTGTTTACCCTTACTGAGCACTTGAGCTCACCCTTTTATGTTTTATTTTCCCCAGGACATAAAGAAAGGATTTAGGTTTAAGAAAAAGAAGATCTTTATGGGAGATGTTGAAGATCTTTCACCACGATTAGAAGATTATATTCCGAGTTTCCAATGACACTAAACTATTACGGTCCTTGTGTGTGTGTTTTTGTTATGTACTATGTATTCCACAAAAGTAATGTAATGTCTATGTACATCAGGCTTCGGGTCTCTACAATAAAAATGTTCAAATTTAATTTAATTTAATATTTAATATATAATTTAATTTAATCATTCCTTAATAAGGTAATCACTGCATCATCGGCGCGTAAAAAATAAATTTTTCCATACAAGGTATAAAAATTATAAATAAAATATAATGATTTAAGTAATAATTCTATGTTTTCAAAGACTATTTATATTCAATGATATTAGTTATATAACCCAATATTAAAATTGGTTTGTTAAAAGATACGTGTTTATGTTATATTTCCTTTTTCGTTAAATTAAATATTATATAATGTCATTTTCACACCCATGTGTCTTCGAAATACCAATAATTCATCATAAAAATGCTCATGGTAGAAAAAATCTCAGCTGATTGGATTATAACATGGTTTAGGTTAATTTATATTATTATTATTATATTATTTTCCCCCTTATTTACCTAATTTACTATTTAACTATGGTAAATAAATATAATAACTGAAGTTATTATTAATAATTTCCCAAAAATGAGTACATATTTACATAATATGGAACTTATGATTAAAAATATGAAATCCTCTTTTTCACATTCATGACACATGACATGAATAAATTAATATAAAATTATTTCATGTTGTCAAAACCATAAATTTTTTTCTAAGAAGTAAAATCTATCAAAATATTAACATGTTCTTATATCTAATTAAAATACGAAATTACATACAATGAAAATAATTGTATTAAATGAAAAAAAATTATCGAATAAGAATTTAAAACCAATTAAATGGGAAATCATTATATATAAATAAATTAGATAGAAAGGTAATTTTGAATAAAAATCTCGTGATTTTTAATATTCATTAAAAAATGAATTTTATAAGAAAAATACCATAAGTAAATTTGGTTGTCAAGATCCTAAATAAGAATTTTATTTTACCATATTGAATATAAAATGGAAAAAACTATTTTTAAAAGGGTTCACCATCAAAATGCAATAAAAGACCTTTTAAAAATATTATAGTATTTTATTCTTAAAATTGGATTCATTCTCATTTTAGGCCTCTAAAATTATATTGATAAATGTATAACAATTTTAAAAATTTGTAAAATCATAAAATATTTTCTTTTTTCATTTATATCAATAAAATATAAATTAGTTAACTACCATTTAAAATAATAAAATAATTGTTTTATTATTTTTTGGTATAACTTAGTGTTGTGAGAAACGTAAGATTTCAGACAAAACAATTGTTGCGTGTCATGTACGTTTCCGTATATAGTGTCCACTTTGATCTAAAATTAATATTTAATTCAAAAATAAAATTTTATTATTCTTTAAAAATCTGGGATGTTAAAATATCTATAATTTTATCCATAAATGGGAAACAAAACCAACAATTATTTGTATAATGCACTACTGCCTCATGAACTAAAATAATTTTTCTTCCATCACCGATAATCACTATTAAATATAATTATTGATTAAAATTATTCATATGATACTAAAAACATAATTATAACTCTATAATTATCATATAATATATACATTCATACTTATTATTTATTTGTAATATGGTAACACGGGTCATGTGTATGGTAGACTATCACCTCAGAAAGAGATGTGATTTTATTTTCACTTTCAAAATACAAGGTATGTAATATACATATATTTAATGAAAATTTGTGATATATATTATAAAATGACTCTATAATGGTTATATATTATTTTCATTACTTCTATTAATTCCATCAAGAAAATGGAAACAATGTTAATGTCTATGTACATCATACCATCTCTAAAAACAATGTAATATATTTTTTCATTTCTATATTCATAGATTATTATAAATAAAATTGAATTGAATATATATAAATTTTATATATTTTAAAAAAATATTATGGGATTATGTTTATTGTAAAAATTTCCAAAAATAAAAAATGAAAACATACATGGAATGAATCCATTTATTACCCGAAATAAGATTTTAACAAGAAATTTTAATAAAAAGGAAATAAAAGGGCATAATTATATAATATAAAATATGATATATGTATATATAGTTCTATAAAATATTCATTATAATCCTATATTTTTTTATACTAGATGTTCGAATCTTTACGAAGGATTTCAAGAGTTAATGTGAGAGATTATTCTCTAAAGTTATATTCATTATTGCATTTGTTATGTTACGAGACAATCATATTTTTTGAGGAGTATATACATACTATTTAAAATTTAATACCAAGATTTATTTTATTCTTATGATATTGATATTTTCATTTAATTTTATTTATTCATGTGTCTTATGAATAAAAATTTACCAAACCATGTAAGGGGTTTTCGTTTCACATTTATTTTTGTTAAACACGTAGAATATTCACAACCATTTTTTTTAGAGTTGTTTATATAAAACACATTATTTTATTTTATGATTATTCATATGAATTTAATATGTATTTACATATATGTCAAATTTTATTTCATTCATATTTCATATAAATCAATAGTTACCGACGGGGTAAGGGTTTTAATGTTACAATCTCATTTTTTATTCAGATTATTAAATATTATACTTATGATGATGAAATTTTATGATTTATCACTCAATAAAATAATTAATTTTTTATACTCTTTTTATTTCATGAAGATACACGTTTCATATAATTTTACAATTTATATCCACTCACGAGTTCAAAAATAATTCTTATATGGAAAATCGACTTTATATTTATCTTCGGTCAAAACATATTTTTTCATCTATATCAATGTAATCTAGGAATATTTTATATAATTTTTTTACTGATCTCTAATGATATAATAAATACATTTTAAAAATTAATATATTTTTTCAAAACATTAAAAAGGAATCTTCTTTTTGTGTTCCGAACAAGGTACTTTTGGACTCTTTACTGAAAATGTGAAAGGGATGTTTGTTTTAAAATATTTGAAATGAAAATTATTATGATACATCATTGACACTCAATTTTTAAAAAAATACTTTATAATAGTCAAATATGTTTTTAAATAAATGTATTTTCATCATGTTTTGTGAACTTTTAGTCTTAAAAAAAGCTATTTTCAAACTAATTTTTTTTTCATCAAGAAATGATCGAAGGGATAATTCAAAATAAATTTATTTATAAGTTGAAATACATTTGTATTACTTAATATTTATTGATGATATGATCCAAAGATTTCATCCTTATTCATTCTTTGGATGGTTTATTATTATCATAGATAGATGTTTATAAAACCCATTAATCTTCTAGAAGTTCTAGTATGATGAACTGATGAGATTACTATGAAAACCATATAATTTATATAGGTTATACTATGATGGAATTTTTATGATGCCAATTTCATTTATATAGGTTGTGATATTGTTAAAGTATTATGATCATTTGGAAAACTACTGTATGGTATTTAATCTATGATGGTGGTTACATTATAAACAAGGATGGTGGTTACTTTATAAATAACAATTGTGGTTACATTATAATAATGGATGGTCATTCCATTATAACCCATGTTGAGTGGGACTTATATCCCCCTCCAACGTATTTGGAAAATATAGATATCTCATGAGAGAGAAATGAGGGTAATGGAGAGTGAACCCAATTCAATAATGAATTTTTTTCACTATAATAGTATTGATAGTAATACTTGACTATTATGATGGTTTATAGAGTGAAAAAAGTCCACTATGATAGTATTGGAATTTTTTTAGGAAATAAATTTCTAAGCTCATGTGTGTGCCACAAATCTGTGACTTATGTTTATGTTTTGCTATCATAGATCATATTCTTCCATTCCATTATTATTGATGTGTAATGAGATGAAACAATTTATATAATGGCTAATATTAATGACCTATTAAATAAAGTATAATTTTTTCAAATGATATTATCATGTTCACATACTCTTATACTATAGTTCTGTTGATATCTCCATTCTTTTCAATTACTGATCATCTATGCTCACTCATTCTTATGTTTACATTTTCCAGGTTATTCAAAAATATATTATTTATGATATATCTAAAAAGGGTTCTAGTTATGAAGTACTTAATTTAGGATTGTTTAGATAACCTAAGAAGAAGTTTTTTATGTATCTATTTTTCCAAAGTAACTATACCAATGAAATTATGGAAGAAAAATTTATTTTATGTAATGAATATTAATATATTATGACTTAATATATATATATATGTATGATAATTTTGGGACATTATAGTTTTTATTAGAGAAAGGTTGTGATCAGTATTTAGAATATAAAATTATAATACATTAGTCAGAATCAGAATGATAATTCTATGTATAGGAAATTATCCAATAATTTTATCATTGGATAGAGTGCATTGATTTTTTAAAATTACATCCCCATAAGGATAATAAAATTGGATGTGGTTTTCAAGCATTTGTACCTAGCAGTGATAACACTAAAAATAGTGAATTGATATGGAATCGATCATCAATTAGTGCATGAAAAATTTCCTTCATGAACACATAGTTAATATTTGGGGATTTATTTGAAAATTCACGAACTCTTACAAAACCTTCAGGAATGATTTATAAAATGAACAAGAATGAATGATGTTTGGTATATAGTGTCACAAATTGAAAAAACGGTTTCAGGATTTAGAAATGTTATTAATGATTTATCACTATAATCAAATATTCTTCATGGTCTAGAAAAAATTTTTGGTTTAACAAAAAGAATAAATATAGAACAAATTATTTGGCATAGGAACAAGTGAGGTGAAAGATTGATGTATATTTTTTTATATTCTTTATATAAAATAAGTTATATTGTGAAATTAATCTTGTAATTTTCAGTTATATTCCCTTATTTGATATCAAATTTTATGTGAAAACCCCAAATAGTACGATGATTGTGTCTAAAGTAAATAATTATTCTCCATTTTATGTTTGTGGGAATATTATTCATAAAAACATTATTATTCTCTATCTAGTTTAATTTGATGTTATCATAGGAATTGATTGGATTTCTATACATAAATTCAATTTCAATACATGAGGAAGGGATGTCATGTTTGATATGATAAACCAGCCTGTGATTGTATATCAGTGTAATGATAGATATGAACATTCAATGGAGATCACATCTATTGTATGGGTCATAATTCCAAATTTAAATGGGTTTTATCTTTGATGGTTGTGGATAAACTATAAATAAATAAAAATCCTATTTTATGAGTGTTCATTGATGTTTTTATGGAATATTTTCCTTGTTATACACTAAATAATAACGTTTAGTTCTTAATAGAACTAAAATATGGTTCCACATCTATTTCTGAGACCACCTATATAATGACCTTCATTGAGTTGCAATAATTGATAAATAAATCTAAGAGGATCACAAAAATGGATTAATTTTTCCAAGTGTGATGCGATGTATTGAACTAGTCATTTTTGTTAAAACGTAATGTGAATATATGTGACTATGATTTGATTATTGAGAAATAAAAAATATCACAATTAAGAACATGTATACTCTACCTTATATTAATGGCTTGTTTGACCAAATGCATAATGATCAATACATTTCATTGATTGATCTTCATTTTAGATATCATTAATTGAGGTTTATGAATAACGATATATTTAAGATGATGTTCTATATAAAAAATGGGCACTATAATATATTTTGATTCCATTTGGTTGTACCATTTACCCCTACCATATTCATTGACTTAATGAATAGATTAAGTAGATATTAACAAGATTATTTTTTATGAGTCATTATTGGAGGTATTATAATTTTTTCAACGATCTAAGAAGAGCATAAATATCACATTGTACTATTTTTTAATACAACAACAAAATAAAAAAACTATAATTTTTTTTAAAATGTGTGATTTTATGATTCAATGGGTTTCAATTCTTGGTCATATAATATGAAGATAAGGAATATTAGTTGATTCAACAAAGACATTGTAAATTTAATGTTGCAGTAGAAGAACCATGGTAATTGAGATATAATTTATTCTTTGTTTTTATGGATATTATTAATGGTTTGAGGAAAATCTATCAAAACTATATAGTCCAACAATTATGTCAACTCATAAGGGAGCCATGTTTCTGATGAATAATTAATCTGGGGAAAATTATATATAATTAATAAGAATATCTTTCAATGCACCTCTTCTTACAATACCATGAAATAGATAAAGGGTTTTAATCTATTATGGTTCACAAAGGAAGTGATTCTGATGCAACCTGATGCAGAATGAAATCATTATAACTTATGCCACATGATAATTTATGGTTCATGGGAAAAATTACCAAAGTCCTAATTTGGAGTTCCCTTTAGTAATTTTAGTTTTAAAGATATTGATGCATTTTCTATATATATAATGATTGATATATATACAAATAAAAATATTTAATGTATATATTCACATAATAGGATTTAAATATGTGCTATAGAAGATAGATTGAGGTAACTAAAGATTATGGTTTCCTTGTACATTCCCACTATAGGAAAGAAATCAAGGTGGAAAATTATTTTTTTTAATGGATCAAAATAGATTATATATGATAAGAATCATATAATATAACTTTCTAAAATTTGAAAAGGATGGATATTTAAATCTTGATAGAAGGTGAGGAATATTATCTATGCCAAATTTGAGTTCAATAATATATCTATGTGTGAATATAAGATGTATCAAAGCATGATATGGAGAAAAAAAATATGTGATATTTTCCTAGGAGTAAAATTTATTATAATGGAACAGAAATAGACAAGAACTCGGTATGTGTTGTTTCTCCACCAAATATGAAGAAAGTATTATTAAAGGAATATCATTGTTTTTTATTATCTATTCATCATTCAAGTATAATAATTTATAGAGATATAAATAAGTATTTTTTATGGGGAATAAAGAAAAATATTTTAGATTTTGTATTTTGGTGCATGGTATGTCATTAAGATAAGTTTCATACTCCTTATACTATAATTATATTACAAAAACAACACATAGAATAAGATAAATTGAAAAAAATAACAATGGATACTATCTTTGGCCTCCAGAAACATAAAAAAACTATATTTCTATATTGGTTTTTGTTGATCAATTTACAATGATAACAAAATTTATTAAAATACATGATTATTTATATCTAGATTATCATGCTAAAATTTTAATTAAGAATATTTTCTGTTTTCATGTAGCACTACATTTAATTTTATATGACTGAGATCTAATGATTACCTTGATGATCTAGATATGTCTTCACCAAGATCTCTATATGATGTTTAGTTTCCGCCCCATATATCATACTTTAATATATTTAAAATAGATTAAAACATTAAAAACATTAGGGAATCCCTAATATATATATATTTATGGATTTTAAATTTTCTTATCATTAAGAAATTTTTTCAATACATTTTTCATACAAAAATACATTTCAGTTGTGGATTCAAATGTCTCCTTTTATAGACATCTATGGAATTATTTATATAACTCAAACATGTCTGGATGTTGTTGGAGAATGAAACACATTGGTACTAGATATGGTACAAGAAATGAAATAGAAAATCTTACCCACTAATAAAAACATAATGGTAGCACAAAGGTGAAAGAAAAGTTATACTAATAATTTTCAATGTGACCTTCAATTGGATGATGGTGAGATGATGTGTCTACTAATTTCTACATGGAGGAAGTTTATGAGATTTGGAAAGAAGGGAAAACTAATTCCAAGGTATATTGGTTCTTCATAAAATATTGATCATATTAGGACTATAACATAACACTTTTTTACATCTACTAAACCTCTCTCAGGTTCACTATATGTTTCATGAAACTATCTTGAGGAAGTACATACCTGATCCATCACATGTACAAAACTCATTGGTCATATCACTGGATTATGATCATCATTATGTCAATGAAATAGTGGAGATAGTGGATCATACATATAAATTTCAACAAAATAAGACCACTCACCTCGTCAAAATTGTGTGCAAAATCCACCAATTTGAGGAAGCTATATGTGAGCCTGAGGATGTAATGATGCAAAGTTTTCCTTAGTAATTTGGTACAAAGTTGTATAATTTCAATGGAAAAATCATTTTAATGTTTTTATACTGTAATGCTACAATATTTTATGTATATTGTATATAAATATTATTAATTTCTTTGATAACTTGGGTTACACTCAACACTGGGTTTTAACGAACCCCGATATACTATTCTGGTTATTATTTAATCTTGACAGTTATAACACAACTGCTAAATATTATTATATGAATGTGAATATAATTTTTTTTAAACTAAGAATAATGGTCTTAGATAATAAAATATATTTATAAATATGTACAATTTTTAATAATTCCATTATATGCTTCTCAAATATTTTTAACCTAAAATTTAATTTTTATTTCTTCTTATGAAAAATATAATTTTTTTGAACATTTATAAAATTTATTTAAAATAGGAACATCAATTTTTGAATCCACTAGAAAAAATTATATTAGGGTTAATTTTTTTGAAATGAATATTTATTAATAGAATAGTGATATCTTGTTATTTATATTGTAAAATGATTTTTGTTTAAGTAATTTACAATGAAACATAATTTTATAGGTATTTAAAAAGTAAAATAACTATAATAAAATTATTATTAAAATAATTCATGTTACTACAATCAAATTCAAATTCACTTTTGATTTTAAAATTTCATTATTTATGAAAATTATCTCTTTCGAAAACTAGTTTTTCATCGTGTCAACTGGTTGAATTTTATTAATATTTTTTCACTAAAGTGAATTGAATTTTTAAAAATTGATTTCATATTTTTAATAATAAAAATCAATAATATATAATAAAATGAAGATAGATTTCAGTGTAAATGATTAGAAAAAATAGTAAAAATTAATTACAATAGTTATGATTAAAATAGGTATACTAAAGGCTATACTAAAAAGGTACAATGTAAAATGAGATAAAACATGGCCAAAACGAATTTTATGGCCATGTTTAACAATTATAAGGTATACTCATCAATAATGACCAATTTACTAACCTTTTTGAATGTTTAAAAAGTGTTTACACTTTTTATTTTCAGATATGCAACGTCAGTCCTTTCCCCCACATATAAATGGTTACTTCATATCCTATCATGTCCACAAATCAAAAAAAATTGTTTAATGAATACCAAAAAAATATCTTATTTAATTACCTCCTCAAATCCTATATTCCATATTTTTATTAGTAAACAAGAAGGATTTAGGTATACACATAAATAGGTTGTCCGAATAAATGGTAAACGTTTTAAAGATGTGTTTTTGTTTTATTTATTATCAAACATACTTAAAATAATATACATATATGATGATATAATCATGAATTTATATCTAATATACTTATTTTTTGTCATGTAAATTTCATAACATATATATATATATATATATCTTCTCAACCATTAAAAAGGTAAAGAATGTGTCAATTGCGCATACAATAGAGTAATACCTTGAAAAAATATGTAATTCACCTTCCATAATAGCCTGTCATAGGTAGATATAATGATGGATTATAATTTTATATATGTGATATTAATAAAATATTTATAATTATAAATTATAATATCGTATATACCTTCTTACTTACCTTTCCAGGAGATTATAATAATGTCACTTGGGTGTAAAGCGATCTACTGGCTCATAAAGCAATGTGACTTTTTTTACTTATGATTTACAAGGAAGGTAATAAGTATAAATATAAAAAAAATTATATGAATCGCATAAAATTTAATTTTTAATGTTGATATATTATTTACCATTTTTTGATTTGTAAAATGGAAATAACATTGATGAATACGTATGATCCACCATCTACATGAACGATGTAATCGATTTATTTATCTCTAAATGTTATGGATTACAATAAATTAATATGTAATGAATATATATGATATTAGTACCATTGTTAATTTTAATTAAATTATGAAATCATGATCAAATGAAATGGACTGAAAATTACAAACCAAAACATATGTGGAAAATGATGCAATTATGACCCAAAATGTGATTTTAGAAATGAAGTATTAATAAATGAGAAGTAAATGGTTATAATTAAATTATATATGGTATGATATATATGATAATTTTTTTGAATATATTTATAATAAACTATATTTATTATACATGTTGTTCAAACATGTACCAATGAAGTTGAGTCTCGAGGTAAGAGATAATTTTATCAAATTGTCTTATTTGGGACATATATTATGCTATACACATATATTCGTTTATAATGTGTATGCAGATATCTTTTTAAAAGTTAAAAAAAATTAATTTATTATGAAGATATTGAAAGTTATAATTTCAAGGGTAATTTGATTCAAAATTTACCAATGAACATTATAAATTTTCATATCACTTTTATTTAATTGAATAAAATTCAATATTCAACACCTGTTTCTTCTGTGTTTTGTATATAATACCCATGAATATTCTTTTATTATGAATTTAACAGTTACCAAAATATCCATTTAATTCCCTTATTCTATGGTTCATACAATTCAATAGTTATCAAAGTGGTAAGGGATTTATGTTACAATCACTTTGTTTATTGAGATTGTTTATGATTATTCTTAGGATGTTAAATTCATTTAATCTATATATCAAGAAAAAATAAAAATTATTCTACAATTATTATTTCATTAAAATAAATGTTTTAATTTTAATTTCCTCTATTTATAAATACTTGTACAAAAAAATCATGGGATAACCAAATTTATTTCACTCTTTGGTCAAATATAATTTTTTCCATGTCCTTGATTAATAAAAATAATATAATTTTTTCCTAATATCCAATCATTTATTAACATAATTTTTTTCCCATTTCATACTTTATAAAAAAATAATTAAAAGTAAAATCTTTTTCATTTTTTGAATGAGGAACTAATTTAATTTTTACTGAAAAATTAAAAGGAATAATAGTTTTAATGTGCATGACATGAATGAATTTTTTTTTCTAAAGTGTCCATTAAAGGTTTTAAAGAATAATTAATATGATTAAAATTTTGTTTTCAATTACTAGTGTTTTTAATATTTTTTGTGACCATTTGGTTTTATTAATGAGTATTTACAAAATGATAATTTTTCCCTCAAGAAATATTAAAATTTATCTTTCAGAATCATATTACATCTATGATGACATTATTTGATGTTACTTTAGATTTAGTGGACATACTATCCAAGAATTACATTATTGTAATATTTATGGTTGGTTTTTGATAATGGTAATGATAGTTTTATGAAACCCATTCCTTTTCCATGGAATACTCTATAACAATGTTACAATATTATTATGAAACCCATTTATTTTATAAGGGTTTTTTATATAATGATATGTTTGTGAGACTTGTTTTAATTAGTTGGGTTATGATATAATGAATTATTTTTGTTATCAATAAAAGATCATAGTTGGTTTTCAATTTTATATTGTGGTAATATTATAATAAAGAATGATTGTTCTCTAATATCCAAGGATCCCAGTTATTTTATAACCATGGATTTTGGTTACGTTGTAACCAATTACAATGATTAAGTTATAACCATGGAAGGGTGGAACCCATATCCCCCTCTAATTTACTATGTAATGAATTATATCTGAGAAACAAATGTCTATAATTAGGATTTAACCCTATTTAAAATTGTAATTCTTCCACCATGACAGTCATGAGAATGTACCATGACAATTATTATTGTTTTAGGAGTGAACCCATTCAACTCTGACAGATTTGGGAACAATCCTTGACTACAAGGGAAATTATTTTATTTGGTTGTGTATATTATAAAATATATTTCTTATGATAATGATAACCTCTCATGTATCATGTTCTTCTATTCCATTATTATGCATCCCTTATGAACTGTTATGATTTATTCCATGACACATGTTTTTAATCTATGATATGAAATGTAGGGGTTTTAATAATTATTTTCATGATCTCATACCCTTGTGCACAAATTATTTTAATATAAACCACACTTAACTTTAATGATAATATGAGATCACCCATTATTATATTACATTCCCTAGGTTTGAAAAATGTTATTTGTATCATATGTATAAGAAATGTGCTAGTTTTGAATAAAATAGTGACATATGATGCTGATCTCCTGTGAAATAGTTTTTTATGTATCAATATTTCAAAAGTCACTATACATATAGAACTATATGGTAGATCATTATATTATATAATGAATATTCATTAATTACGGTGTAATATGTATGAATGATATGTTTGGGTCGTTGTAGTTATGATTTTTGGGGCTTCTTATGGGAACCCATATGGATTTCTTGATTGGTGATGAGGTAATGGAATCATGGTGGGGTGAGGTATTGTATAAACTATTTATATTTATTCTAAAAGAATTGGTATTCTTTCATTATATTCTAAAATTGTTGTGGATGAATGGATGAAGATATTGAATACAATGATACATGTGACTCCTTAGGTATAGTTGGGTTTCTTTAAAGACATGACATATATTTATCAAATCAGTATCTGAATTTATATACCTATGGGGACTATGGGAATCCCAAAATGATCATGTTTTATAAAATTCATGGATTGTAGATGATATGACTAGGATTTATTTTCAACATAGCTGCATCTATTTGCTGGGAATTTCTATATCCTGTCAATTCTTTTTTCAACTATATTTTAATCTAAATGTTTTACATTACATGTTTATTATGTTTGTTTTTTTGATTTTTGGTTTGATATTGAATATGTTTACACTCATCCATTCAAGTATTTTTTTTCTCAATGGTTTTGTGGAAATGTAGATGAAAAAGTCATGGATATGGTCTCAATGAATATGGATATGTTGTTTCTTATTTGAAGTTAATACCTGATAATTCATGGTGATTCATGGGGAGGCATGGGGTATATGATGGTTGTCATAATGGTTTAAAAAACTAGATCGATCTTGGATTACATGATGTGTGGTGAATATTTATAGGTTTTGTGTCTATCAGATTAAATTGATTATTGAATGTATTTTTTCATTAAATATTTTTCTATATTTTTATTTTCTTGTATTTAAGGTCTCATTAATGTATTATATATATATTGATGATATTAGTGATAATTTTATGTATTGTAGTGTTCTTATTGTAGTTTGTTATCAGAAAAGGGCTTCCATATTAAATGATATCATAAATCATTTCTTGTCACTAGCCCCTGGACTATCATAGGATATTTATGGGTAGAACCCAAAACTTATAACTTGTGCGAGATGGGAACTGGTGAGGTAGGTCAACTCAAAGGTTCTGACTTCTTTATTAAGTAATTCATCACAATATGAAATTTATTCCCTCTTATTGGATTTATTTATTAAGAACTAATTTTGTGGATTTTCCCTTAGTTCGTGATTTTGGAGTTAATTAAATGTTTGTTCTAACAATCATATAATCCATTTGAATATTTGGATGATTACCAATAATAATTATAGAAGAAATACCATCCATTAGAGAAGAATAAGAATATCATGAGAATGAATACCTATTTTTTGAAATAGGATAATGAACAAATTTATAAAATATAAGAGGGATACTAAGGATATATAAATAAATTTCAAAACCAAACTCTCTCTCTCTTTCATTACTAATATAACACTGTATTGGGGAATCACGATTGATGTAAATATATTGGTGGGTTCAATAAAAAGGGGATATTTAGGAAATAAATATACCATGGATATCAAAAATTATTATATTGTTTTTTATCAAGCATTAATGAGAAGGATATGCGAGTGTTTTATGTCATGATGAACAATTTTACTACCACCCATGAAGATAAATTCCATATTTCTAAACAATAAAATAAATTTCAATAGTGGATTTTAATAAAAAGAGGGTGTCACAAAAAATTTCATACAAATAGAATTTTTTTTCATGGTGAAAGATAATTTTGTAAAAACCTATGAATTTTTATTAAAACTAATACTATTGATAATTATGTTTACTGCACACAATATTATCCTTAACAATAACTATGATATATTATAAAAAAATTATTATTTAAATAAAACTGTTATAACTTAGCCAATGATTTTTTAGTAAATAATTAATGAACAAAAATTATGTAATTTATTTTGTAATGTTTTCATTAATTAAAATCTATTGATTAATTTGTATTTTATATGAAAACAATTTAAAAAAATCACATCATATTAAAGGAGATAGTTTTTATAGAAGTGTTTTATGTCATTAAATCATTTTGATTAGAATAAATTATGTTTATGATTATATAAGATTTATTTTATTTTCATTAAATTATTTCATATTTAATACAATAAAATAACTTTTTCTTCCTTGATTCAAAATGTGTAAAATTCATTTAAAACATCAAATATTCATTTTCATTGAAATTAATTTTTCTTGGTTTTTTTCTGTGGATTTAATGACTAATTTCATTGAATATTAGAAATTATATTTCATTAAATGGAATTTATTTTTGTAATAATAATTAAAAAATTATTATCATATAATTTCTATGTACTTTTCAAAAATGATTTATTTATGAATGAATAGTGAAAATACCAATTTTCTAAAAATAATCATTTTAGTACTTTTAATCAAATTAATTTGAATGTTACATTTGGTTTGGTATTTTTCATAATTAAAATAATATTCTTCATAATAAAAGTAATTTTATTTATTCCATTGGAATAATTGATTTCATTATTTTAGGTTATAATATTCTTATTCCCAAAAAGATATATATTTTTAAAATAATTTTTCCAGTGATTCTTCAATTTATTGAATAATTAATTTTTTCCACTTTCTGAGTATATATCATAGAATTTTTTTTCCAAATTTTGAATAATAAAACATGAAATATCTTATAAGTTCTATTTCATTCTACTTAAAATCTTATAATAACCATGGGAAAATTTTATCTCCGCTATAATGAGTACAATGGGTCAAAAAGAGATAAAACAAAGGATTAATGCATAAAAATAAATCTAATAGTGTTATTTACTTGACCGAATGAAATTATTTAGACTATAATATTACTATATTTGAAAACATGTCTTATTATTTCCATTTTCAATTGATTACATTCTTTATGTTATTTTACGTAATGGATAATTACAAAATGTGACTCTCTCTAATTTAATTTATTGTCAACGAATGATATAGATTAAAATTATATATGAATTAATATAGATGATAAAATAGAATAATTATAATATGTATTTATTATAATAAATAATTTATATTTAATAAAGTCTGTATAATTACATTTTAAACTTGTACAGTGCTGCTGCAACCTATGTGCAAGTAATAGGAAAATCGGGGAAATCATTTCAGTTACATTAAAAGTAATATGTCTTGTATAAACTATGGAATTCCAATATGTCTAGAGAAATCTATAATATATATATGTGACAGTGATAGTTTTTATTTTATAATTCAATCTTTATATTCTTTCCATTAAAAACAACAGGTTTTAACAACCATGAAATTGATACTAAATTGTAAATAACGGTTAAACATTTTTTCCAAATAATATGAAATCTATTTAAATAAATTGATATCTCAATTTTATGGGATATTTTATAATCTATCATTAATTTTACATGTATCTTCTTTATCTAATTTTTATAAATATTTTCATTACCCACAAATAATGAGTTTTTTTAACATGTTTAATGTTAAAAGGCTTATGGAAGGGGTTAAAATAAGAGATAAAGTATATAAAACCCAAACAAGAATGAATATAATTTTAAATGATTCATGAATTCTCACATTTATAAATAAAAAGTTTAGAATCCATATTTTTGAACTAAATTATACTATCATTAAATTTTTTTTCAAACATATTTTTTTAACCATTACCGTACATGTCACCGTTGAGTCCTTTTACAAAGATATAAAAATAATGTCTTTCAAATTTTTTCTACATGATCAAAATTACACACCTAAAATAGATATCACTCATTATTAACTTTCACATATATTTTATTTTATTTGTAAAAAAATATGATAACTATTAGTTTCATTATTTTTAATTTAATGGTGTTTTTTTAAAAGAAGATGATATTTATTCCTAATTACATAATGATTTTATAATGTCCTTATAAAATAAACATTCAATATATGTCTACATATCTTAAATAATGTTTTGATTTAAAATAATGATACAATCTATATTCTTTATTGATGATTTATAATCACATTGTTTTATTTATATCCCAAGGAAATTTTGAAATTTTAGATTATAGTTTTTCTATAAAAAATGTTTGTTGATTATAAATGGTTTAGTTTCTAAATTATTTCATATAATCAATTAATTTTACATAATAAGTGATAAGGAGAGCATGTTTTAGCCCCTCAATTCATCAAAAAGGTTCATGAGACAAACTAGCATGGGTATTTGGTATATCAATTATTTATTTATGATATATTGGAATGAGTCCATGATGGTAATATTTTTATTTCTATCATTATTAATTTCATAATTATGAAATAATTTCGTATTATTAATGTTATTATTTATATTCTAAAGAGATATATTTAATGTGTATGTTATTGTTGGGTTTTCATGGAATAATTTTGATTTCAACTCTTATGAAAATGATCATATGAATTAAATGAATGTTCATGTTATTCTTTGGGTTAAAATATTATTTTCAAAGATTTTTTTGCTTTCTTATAGATAGTCCCATGAACTATTATTTGGAAATTCCTCTTACTTACGATATGTTTAAAAAAAATTGGGCAAAAATAAATTTCGAGTTTACGTAAGTGTTTATTTATATCTCATGATTAATTAAATAAAAAAGGTTTCAAAATTACATTGGAAACCCCATTTATTATTGGAATATCATATTTTGTTTTATTATATCAATTACTAAGATTTAATTTTCACATCTCAGATTTTATATCCATTTTCATATGAATGAATGATATATAAGGATTATAGAAAGAAATATCATTACATTATGAAGATTCATATTAAAATAAATTATTGGGAAATCAATAAAACAAGACATTAAATTTAAGAGTACACTATTGGGGTAAAAAATATGCATTTATTTGAAGTGCTCAATTTGAATTTTAAGGGGTTTACATGTAATATTGTTTTTTCTATTATTGAAAAACATTTAACCAAAAATATTTTCAATATGTACGAAAGTTCAACCATTTTTATAAATCCCATAATTATTGTGTGTTTATTTTAAGCGGTGTTATAGATAGTATGAATGAAAATTTTTCTATAAAGTTTAAAGTTTGGATGATGTTTAAAAATAAGCTATAATTATTCAATAACCATTTAAGTTAATATTTTATGTATAATTAGGGTTCTTTAATAGAATATGACATTGTTAGGGATATACTATTATTTATCCTACAACAAAGGTGGTTTATTATTATTTAATTTTATATACTCACAATAGTTGTTTTAGTTTTAGTAAATGGATTTATCTAACATGAACCATGATAAAAAGGGATGTGAAGGAGAATTTGTTGCTTGATAGAAAAAGAAACAAAATTATATTTAGGCTAGAGTAAACACACCAATAATTATCTCTAACATGACATACTGAGTTTTAATTAACAACCTATGCATATATGAGTGTTCTAAAAGACCAAAAAAGATAAAAATATTGTTTTAATATTTGTTTAGGTTATGTAGACCATGACAGTAAAAGGATTCAACATTTGATATGTCAATAATGTGTGAGTAATCACATTTTAAAATTTCACAATGTAACCAGAAGTGGTTTTACATGTGGTTATGGTGGTAATAGATAAATAATATTATATGTAAAAATGAGGGAAGGTCAATAGAGAAATCCACAATGTTTTGAAATGTATGATTTTCAATGAAATATATTATTACAATGAATAAAAAGAAAATGGACATAATATATAGATGGTATGATATATTTTAAAAAAAATTAAATTCTTAAGGAATGAAATATGATTATGTTTATATTGATGAATCCTTGGAAATCATTCTTTATTTTTTTATAATACATAATTATTAAAGAATATGATGGAAAATCATGGTCAAAGGTTTATTGAAGGATTTTGAAAGACAGTGTTGTCTACATTGAGTATATAAAGAATTATGATGAAGTGGTATTTTATTTAATCATTGATAAATATAAGGATTATAAAAATTTAAAATTCATTAATGATATTATTGAATTTTATTAAATAGATTTTTTATAGAGAAATTTATTTATTTATAATAAATTCTTGATATATATGTATCATATATTCATAACCTATGTTTTATTGAAATGTTTATTTGAATAACAATGGTTTTATGTTTTAAGGATTATGTATAATGCTATTAGGAACATTAGGATAATATGGTCATTTATGTTAATATAATTATATTTAATTCAGATATATGGGTTATTATGGTAACATATGGTTCATCATATAGATCACCATTAGATTGAAAATGATTTGGTGACTGTGTTTTTAATGTTATTATTTGGATGTTTTTCACTATATTGTGAATATTATATTATTATGGTATATAAAATATTATACCACGTGATTTGATTTCATTCAAGTAATAAATATTTTTTTGCAAAAATATATGATTTTGGTGTGGTTTGAGGGTGAATCCTATTATTTAGAGAAAATATTAAAAATATATTCATAATAAATTATTATAGAATAAACACTGTTTATGTTTATTTTTTAAAATTTTATTAAATAGGGATAAATGTGAGTTCATCTTGGAATAATATGTGATCAAATCATATCCATTTTTTCATTTTAATTATTGTCTCGTATTATGTTAATAGATTTATCGTTAGTTATCTATGATATTATTTATGTTATAGAAGGGGATATTGGAATAAGGGGGTCTCTATCATGAGCATGGTGTTCATGTGAAGATCAGATCTATGATTGGTTCAAAAGGGTATATGACTGATTCAAATTTGGATCAATTTAATTTTTTTGGGAACAATGAAATATTTCATCAATGTGAGAACTGTTAAATTTCCTCCAGTAATTATGTGGTTCGTTCGAATCTACACAAATCATAGAATAATTTTTCTAAAATTATAAAATCTACATCAACTTTGTATTTTAATAACATTGATAATCCATCACTGGGGAGAGTTATTAAAAAAAGATGAATTTCTCACATTTCTTCCGATGAAGAGGCTATTGAAGAGATAATTAACTTATAAAAATAAATGATTATTTTTCATGTTATATATCCAAAAGGGGTTAAGATGTGAGGTTTTAATGATTTTATCAATTAAATTTTTGTGGTTTGGGGTTTTATGTTTTGGTGTATGACTGCTATGGGAAGATTCTAATTTTATATCATCTTCACTTCTGATGATATGAAGAAATGTTCATTGATATTTGGTTCTATTCCACCAAAACCCTGAATTTTAAGAATACATGAATGGAATCGAAACATCCACCCCTAAATGTGAGAAACACTCACACCCATATATGGATTCTAATTTTTAGGCATAACTGGTATATTGGCACCCATGGATGTTATGGGATATTTCTTATTCAGCTTGAAACCCAATTATGGGTGATAGAAAAAATAATAGCCTAAAATTTAGACATTTTTATAGGGTATTGGTGGAAGTTGACATGATTAGGACTTAGGAGAAGGAGGCATTCTTCACCATAAGAGAAGATAGTATTAATGTAAAAATTGTGTTTGAAAGGAAGACAATGTTCTGTGGGGAATTATTGTCTTTTGTATACTTGATTCGGAATGTAATTGATCAAAAAATTTAAATGTTTTAATATCACGGGTCATGATGAAGCCTTATATCGAATGAATCAAGGTTTGGAGTAAAGGATAAGGTCAACATCCTTAATGTTGATTCCAGTGTAAGGCCCTATAATGTGAATGATACTCACTCTAATTGTATAGATCATGAATAAAATAGAAAAATGTATATACTCTAGGTGAGGTCTATTTTTTAATCCTAAAATTTTTCACATTGATAGAATGATTGAGGTGGATAATGATTCCAAGGCTCTGATTCTTCCAAAATTTAGTTATCCTCTTATTATGGCTGATAATAATGATCCATTTTTCACAGAGATGGATGTATTTGGCTCTCATTCTATAACATGTGATGGGTTAGATGCTAGAAAGTATGTTTATGGATTTGAAAATGAACAACCAGAGAATGATGTAATTTAGGGGTCAATGTTAGATAAAAAATAAGTGAAACCAGCACATGACTCTATGAATCTTGATAATGTATATTCAATTACAGATGTTGAAAATGAAAAAAACCATCTCATTTCTACTGAATCGGTTAATGTATTCATAAATTATATCTCAATTTAGTTTCATAATTTATCTGGTGAAAATGATGAGTTTCCCCTGGGGAACATTAGCGACGATTAGCGGGGCCATATACAAATTCAATAAGAATTTTAAAATCTAGTTGATGATTCTCTTAACATTTGTCTTGTTGTTCCTGATGAAAATTCACACACTGAATATTAGAAGATGTTTGGAAGGAATTCATCAGATTATATTGAGCTAATGAATGAGTCTTAGTAGATACATGATGGTGGTGATAATGTTTATATAGTTTGTAATGCTGGTGACACCATAAATTGGGGAAAATATAATATTCAATAGAATTTGGATAATTGTCTTGTATATCATTATAGTAAAGTGATTCATCATCATATTTTAGATAAGCCTTTTTCCTATGTTTCAAGTGAGTATCCTTCCAAGAGAAAGAGTGTTTGTATCATTCCCCTGGTATCACTATCTCTCCCAACAAATTCACTACACTTATTAATAGATCATATGCAGTGGAAAATGAGAATTATCCCCTTACTGTGGCATCAAATGGAACCCCAATTGGGAGGGTAAAAGTTAAAGGAAGATGTAAAAATAATCAATATTATTTAGCAAAGAAGGGTGGGCCTCCGAATAGAGGAAAAACATTAGTTTTCAAATGAGTTTCATATTTTGGAATTTCCTCGGGCATAGGAACTCTCCCATGATCATAACTATACATAATTTTATTTTGATCAATAAAACTCTCATGATTGGGATTTTAGATCCAAAATTGATATTTGAAAATATAAATGCCTTCAAATGGGATTCTCCTAGAAACTATTTTAAAAAAATTATAATCAAAATGGGGATGATCATATTTGGGTCCTCAAGTATGATAGTTTTATTCTCCTATCCTATTTTAAGTCAAAACAAGAAGTTTGAGTTAATTTTAGAGCACATTAAACTAACATCTCTTTAAATTTTATGTTGGTTTCCAATTTTTATACCAAAAAAATGGAATTATTGAAAACACAGTGAATGATCTCTGATCATGTTTTTCACAATTGGGTGATTATATGTGATTTAAAAAGTTTTCCTTGGATAGATGAGAAAATTGTTACTCGCATCAACAAATTGGCCACTTATTATTTTCTATCTTATATTGATAAATTCAATTTAGTTGAAGTCCCACTTATGGGATGTGATGATACATGAAAAAGATATGTAGTTAAAGGAAAGTAGGCAACCAGATTAGACATGTGTATTATTTAAATTAATTTAAGTAATTACACACTCATGTTTTTTGTTATATTATTCCCGGATGTCACTCTTACCATAATCTAATTGTTTTGGATCACTGTTTTATAAATATAGTTCATATCCTTTACCTTTTAAATTTAATAGAACATGGATTTTCTTTACACAGAGGTCATGAATTTTCTTAAAATTCATGGAATATTGTTTCTATTAGAATTACTCTCACTAGAAAGTCCATAAAGTTGAAAAATGTCAATAAAATGGTATGTAAATGGAGAAAATAACAACTTTACTCTTTGGATAATGACATCAAAACTGGTGAATAGTATCTTCTTCAAGCCCAAAATAACACCTAGAATAAATATTTCCCATCTAGAGAAGAGATTCAAGCTCTTTAATAAATTTATTACCTAATTTTTATTCAATAAATATTGTCTTGTAATCAATATAATGTGAAACAGTTACACTAGGGGACATAAATAGAATTTTCTTTTACTACCTTCACAACGAGAAAGTGTCCAGAGGTGGGATCACAGCTGGTGAAATAAATGGATCATTGTTCAGATCAATGATTTAGATTTCCTATGTTGTGGTTCAGTATTTTTAGGGTTTATATTCTAAAAGTGGTGAGTTTCATATTCATAACATTTATAACAATTTTGAATCCACATTTACTACTCATAAAAATAGGTTACTTTTTTATTTTACTATAGAGAATCAACATAAAGATGAAATTTTTATATTATTATGGATAGTGTGGATGGAATAGTTGGATTCTCTAATAAATTTTTTATGTTTGACTGGGAGACAATGTGTCCTAATATCATTAGTGTGGTGAGATAATTTTTTATTCATACATCTATTCCATATGGTTTAAATTATATATTTATTTCCTTAAATTCTAAAGAAACAAAATTCATCGGATATTAAGGATTTTATCCCAGTTCCAATATGGAACATTATACCCAAAATTGTTATCAATATTATTACCTCTCAATTGGGGAATATTTATATGCATTTGATCTCTTCTAAAAAATTTTATTTTTTCAGGGGATGATCTATTCAAACTTCCCTCCTTACTGCTTTGGAATGTGTTTACATTATGAAGGAGTAAACCAAGAATGAGCGCATTTCTATAAAACAGATTTATTTAATGATTATGATACAATTAAGTGGAGTATTGTTTTTCTATTATTAGAAATCATGGGTTATCTAATTATTTCATCATAGTGGTCAGTAGAATTATTTAATGTTCCAGATTATCCAATATTATTAATGGGTCACACTGAGGATACTTTCAGTTCTCAAAGGGGGTCAGACAAGGGGATCCTTTTCTGGATTTTTTTTTTCTATTTTTGAAGATAATTTGATTGTTTTTTTGAATAATATTGTGCAGGATGGTTTATATAGAATAATTAAGGTTGTAAGAGACCTTTTTTCACCCTCCCACCACCTATAAGATAATGATATTCTAATTTTTGTTTTAGATGATAATGTTATTATTTATTGCATTCACTAAATGTTCACTCATTTTGGGGAGATTTCTAGTCATGATTTAATCAAGAATAAATATTTTTGGGTTATTGGAATTGAATGATTTTATCTAAGATGAAAAGTATTTCTAGGAGGCTTCAAATGAAGAAAGAGGTCGCCCCTTAATGTATTTAGGGATTACTATGTTATTGGGTAATGTTAAAAATTGTTATATTGAAGTAATTACATATAGAATTATTGATTATATGAATTCATGGAAAGGATAGGAAATGTTTCGAGTATGGAAAATCATTCTTCTTAACTCCATGATCACATATATGTTTTTATATTCATTTTCTATCTACAAATGGACTCATTCCCTTATTAATGATAATCAAGTCTTGATTAGGATCATTTTTTAGACTGGATCCATTAATAAAAAGATGTGTATCATTATTGTTTGAAAATATTGTATTAATCCCATTAACATGGGGGCATGGGAATTAAAGACATGATAATTTTCAATGATGCTATCCTCATCAAATTTATATAGAACTTTATTACATCCAATGATATTTCTATATATTTTATTACTTATATATTTTTTACAAAGATGTAGAATGAATACTATATATATTTATCTTATTATATTTTTCCTTATCTTAGGTATGATTCTCATGAGATCCTGTATTTTTAAAATGGATGGTATATAAGGATTCTATTAATAATGTATGGAGAAAACCATGGATGTAGAGACCACTCATTCAAATGATGGTGGTTCCCCCTCTTATGTAGAATTTATCTATTGATGATGCCCATCACAACATGGATTATTAGATTTTCCACTGCTCTCAAATTCTAATGAAATTATAGAACTATTTTTATGTTGATTATGATACATTGATATGGATGAAGATATCCACATGGATATTTTCACTAAAGAGTATTATAATTATTTATGTGGTGGTATTGTCTCTACTCTATTTTGGATTAAGAGCTTCAGATGGCCTTTTATTTCACCTACCCATTTACATCTTCTTTGGAAAATTTGGAATCTAGGTTTCCCCTTAATGAACTGATACCGAAAATATGTTCTTAAACTTTCCTCTTCTAGATATGTATTCCTATAGAATTGTGAATTTTATTTACATATATTCTTTTCCTACAGATATTCATATAGGATTCGGAAGAATATTCATACATTTTTTGGTATTCATTTTAATTTGATCACTTCTGAAGACCTTATGCTCTCTATTTCATTTTATTCTAGAGTGATTAGGTTCAATCGATGTTACTCACAATGGCTACTAGTATTTTTTCATACATTTGGAAATAATGAATTTTATGGGGCATTGAGAATAAAATACCTTCTTTTCATATTGTTCTTAATTCTATTATAAGTGAAGTCCTGGAAGACTAAAAAATCATCACAGGTAAAATGAATAATGAGATGTCTAATATGATTATTACTATTAAATTTATTGGTGTTAATGGGTATAGAAAATACCTATATTTCTTAGGTCTATCATATTAATCCCATCTATCCCACATTGGTTGTATGTTTATGTGGATGGGGAGGCATTAGGTGCACCTGGACCTTCGGTATGTGGTGGTGTCTGAGACACCGATAGGGGCTTCGTTAAACACAGTTTTAATCATTACATTACAATTGGATCTTATATTAAAGCTAAATAATGGGAAATCACCAATGTTATTAGATATTCCATTCAACATGGATAGAATTGTCTCGGGGGTTAAAGAAAACACTTCCATAAAGGATCATATCATTAGTATGTGATCTTATAATTTCCCATAGATAATTCTTTCTTCCTTTATAGACTGTTTTTATCACTCTATGAAAATTCATCTGTAGGTTACACGTGCTTTTAGATAGGACTATAAAATTATTAATGCTCTTTCCTAATGAAAAGTTATGGATACTTACTCTTAATGGTCATTTTTTACTCCAATATTCTTCTCTTTCTTTGTTGATTTGGATGTGTGCAATGTTTATCATTATCATCATTTTAATCCCCTTTTTATTTCTACATATAATATTTTTTAAACAATTTTTTAGAAACAGTCCCCTCCTATGTCATGCACATGTCAGATATTTATGTTGAAAATTGGGTGTTATTTTTCGGAGGATTTGGATATCAATGTATTATTTCCTATTATTGAATATTATCTTATATTTCCTCAAACATTTTTTTTATTATTCGTTTAAACTAACATAAATAATTTTTCATCTTTCTATGGATATTTTAATCAATTACAAGATTCTTTTAAAGATTCTAGAATGAAAAAAATAACATGAATATTAATTCCATGGATTAATAAATGAGATAGTCATTGAAACTAATCTTCCCAAAAACATATGATTAATTTACAATTATGATCAGGAATGAAATCATGAATTTATATTTACATAAAATATATATAATGATTATATAGTAATTTCTAAAATCCAATGATTCTTATGTCAAAATTAAGACTCAATAATTACGGTATGATTTTAGAAACCCGATTTAATGTATGCATTTTATAGTGGTATATAAATCTATGAAATCATATATTTCCTAGTAATGACATAAACATTTCTATTTGTGATAATATATATATATATATATGATTGTATTACTATATTATGATAAATCGATTTTGATATAAATAACTATACATTTTGAGGATTTAAATTATTTAACGAGGGGATAATGTAAGACACAATTTGTTTTTCAAACTACTATGTTGAATTTTGTGTACCACATTCTGTACAAAGTGTAGAACAAAATTCTATATAATATTAAAATATTTTTATTTGAATATAACTTTAATTACCTAACAATAGGGTCGTTGGTTATGTACAAGAGTCATAGAGTTATGAAATATTTATTAAAATATTTTATGTCTATTAAATATTTCTTGGAAAATAAATTATGTTAATCACTATATTTGAATGTTATTATTAAAAAAAATAAATTTCATAAAATAAATTAATAATTCCTTAATTTTGTTTAATAGGAATGGAATTCATATAAATTCTTTATATACTTGAGCAATACATTTTCTTCCAAAATGGTTTATTTTAATTTTCAAACATGGATAATTAGATAAATTTAAAAAAATTAGAAATTTTATTTGATAAATTTGGATGGATCTGTGAATTTAAAATGTCAAAATATTCAAAATATAAATAAATAATTTTTTTGAAATGGTTTATTTTGTATGAATAGTGATAAATCTTGATTTTATAAAAACATTTATTTATTTAAATTCAACCATGTTAATTTAAATATTCATTTTTTTGGGAAAATTTTAATATTCACATAATATTCATCAATTTAAACATAATATAATTAATTACACGGGGATTGACATTATTATTAATTTTGGAATGAAAACATTTTTATACTTAACCCAAATTTTTTTAAAAACTTTTTTTCATTGTGGTTCATAAACTTATATTAAAATTAAATTATTCCACTTCTCCAAATTAAATCATAGAAAATAGACTCCATATTAGGAATCATTAAATTTAAACTATATCATAATTACCCTGTCATTTTTCATTATAATTACATGTAACCATTGTAAATGGGTATCACGATAGTAAATGGTAAATTACATGAAATGAGGGTAAAAATATGGATTAATGTATAAATATCAATCCAAAACATGAATTTAATTTTTTTATAGGTGTATTTAGTCCATCCTCATCCTAATATTGAAAATATGTATTTTTTATCTTTCATCTGATTAAAATAACTATATAATTTTATGTAATGATTAATTACATAATTTCACTCCCCCTAACTTATTATGATATCCAAATATGTATACGAATTTAAATAATATATGAAAGATTATATATGATAAAAATAATGAATAATAATATATAATTTTTATAGGTGGTTGTTTCCCTCAGATTTCGGGAATGACCTCCTTTTGATGGGAGGTTCAAACGTTCTGATTGGTTTCTAACGGGTTTGTTCGTAGAACTGGAAACATCCAATGATTCCATATCCATTCGGACCTACTTTCCAAAGGTAGGTGCTCATTAGTTTATGGACTGATGAGGTTTAGGAATTTGCATTGGTCGAGAGGATGGGAGGTCAGACTCATCACACCTTTTGAGGGGAATTATTGCCTACTCCAGGGCTCTCATTATAGATTTAAGTTATGTTCGTGAATCCTTATTACGTTACCATGTATAAAATGTGCTTTCCTTCAAATCTGACCATCAATGATAAAATATGTAGGAATTTTAGAGAATCTTTTATATGTATTCAAGGTTCTTCATCGATAGAGAATCATCTGTATTTATTAGAGATTCTTGGTCAATGGTACCCTTCGACACATTTATATAGAAGTCCCTTGGTCATTATGATGACCATGCTGGTTTTAAAGCCACTCAGTGGGACACTTGAAGTTTATTGTCTTTCAGAAGGACATGGATTATTTCAGAGTTGGGATCTAACCCACAGACAGGCTACCTACGTATCCATTGTTTAGAAAAGGAATCAGAACCCACATAGTTAGATTAAAGGAGTATGATGATTATGATTGATGGCTCAAAGAAGAATGTCATAATAACTTTTACACTCCAAGATCACGAGAGTCATGATCGGTGTGAGAAACAAGAGGTACTGGTTAAAATTAGACAATTGTTCCATAAAAGATGCAATCATAAGAAATAATGTGGGACTTGTGTATGTATGACTGCCTAGATAAATGAAGGTTAGGATTTAATTTAGGGAAGAAATCTAGGAGCAGGGTCCATAAAGATATATGTGCTTCATGGAGATTTTAAATATTCTAACATGGGGCATACTATTGAAAAAGAGGCCCAAATTAGGAGAGGACTTATGATTGGGTTTTATTTCTGAAATGAAATCCATGATCAAAGGTAAATTAGGACTGGTTAAGAGAAATTAAGACTGGGGCTTACTCCTGAAAAGGAACCCCATGTAAAGAGATTTGAAAAATTAAGGGACTTGGGGCTTACTCCTAAGGAGGATTCCCATGTTTGAGACTGGGTCTTACTCCTGAAAAGGAATCCCAGGATAAGAGAATTATTTTTGGGGCTTACTCCTAAGGAGGATGCCCATGTTTGAGGATTATGACTGGGGCTTATTCCTGAAAAGGAGGCCCATGTTAAGAGATTCTCTCATCTTAAAGGATGAGGTTGAATAAATGAAATCTCAATTTTTAGTGACATAAAGATGTATAAATCACTAGGTTTTGAGAGATATTCCACAGAATTTCTGTCGGTTAAGGAAGTAAAATCAAGAAATCATGCCATAAATGGCTTTGAAAAGTGTTTTGAAGACTGAATATTGAATAGGAATGGTGGAATGGCTTAAGAGGGGTAAAATGGGCAAGAAGGGCACCCAAAAACACAGGGGCACACAAGTCCTGGTAGGCACGCAGGTACTGCATGGGTGCGCATGTCCTGGTAGGCGCGCAGGTACTGCGTAGGCGCGCAAGTCCTGGTAGGCGCGTTGGTACTGCGTGGGCATGCAAGTCTTGGTCGCGTAGGTATGCCTGCGTGACACATGGGTTACATGAGCTATGGTTAACCAACATGGTAATACTTGAGAGAGTCTTGATTAAAGCATTTAGAATCCCCTTGAGGTTTCTCCAGAAGAGGGGCATGTATGTTCTATTGAAGGAGTAAGGCGGCACGCAAGTGTGGCCTTTTCCCTTAAGGGCAGGCCACTCAGGCGCACAAGTGTTGATGAGTTTCAACACTTATGCCTTCCTCCCCCTCTTTAGATCTTCCGTTCTAGGTAAGAAATTACCATAGAAGTGTTTTGGAAGCATTGAGAAGAGACTAGGGCGCTGGGAGCTCAAATACGAGTTTCTGGAAAAATTCCCTCTTGAATGGGGGGCCCACAGGGTCTATTTATAGGCAGGAGAAGACCCCGGGCAGTTTTCACTTAGGTCGCTCAAGTCATTTTCATGACCATCAGGCGTCATGCAAGTAGACTTGCGCGACTATGAGGGAACTTGCGCGACCTATGGGCAATGTTCTCCTTGTTCATCCCATTGTCGGTTTTTGATATTTTCTTCATAGGATGAATCAATTTAGACTAAGGTATTTCCCTTTTTCAGTCGTTTAGACTCTGTGACGGAAAGGAGCATCAAAAAAAGTCCCCCCTCAGGGTTGGATCTGGAGAGAAAAGAGGATTTGACTCTGAGGTGAGAAGAAATAAGAAATCTGGATGTTTAATGTCATACATGTCGGACTAAAAAGGCTAATGTTTATGGTCAAAATAGATTTGACCTAAATGGATTAGAATTGACTCAATTCCTTGACAAATCATCTAAAAATATTGTACCATACTCATGTATGAGGGAAAATTTGTAAACTATGACATAAGAATATTTGAATATGAGGAATGATATGAAAAAGAGATAAAAGGCATTAGAAGAAGTAGTTCCCAAGAATGAAGTTACCATTATTTAAAAAACCCGTTAGGGGGTTGAATTTTGCAGGGCCACCTATGGGCATTGGCTACAGTGTTAAATAATATAGTTTCTTTTAGCTAACAAGTCTGTTATGTAGACTGTTTATGCAAGGCCTCCTATGGGCACGTGCTGCATATTCAGGAAAAATAACTCTCAAAAATTTACTTTCCTAGTGTTAAAAGACAGTAAAAGGTTATGGAGATTCAAATTTTCCAAAGTATAGAGTTTTCTGTATGGAAAGAGGTACTTGAATATGGAGAAGATATTTCCAAACAAGATTATCGATGAACTGGATGGATATCACTCATACGAAGGCCTAACCCAAACTTAGGGAAGGAAAATATAAACCATATACATAAAGACTTTCAGATCATGACAAAGGATATGGGACAAATATGTTAAGGATGTCTATTTTTGCGGATCCCTACATACTGTCATTTAAGACAAATAAGGAGAAAAGAGGCATTCTTCCTAAGAATGAAGTTACCACTATCCGAAAAACCCGTTAGGGGGTTGAATTATGCAGGTCCACCTAAGGGAATTGGCTGCAGAGTCAGATAATAGTATCTTTTGGCTAACAAGTTTGTTATGTAGACTGTTTATGCAAGGCCACCTATGGGAACATGCTGCATAGTCAGAAAAAATAATTCTCAGAAGTTTGACATTTTTGTTACCTAGAAGTCATGAAAAGGGTTTATAATGATCTAAAAATATTAAAGGTTAGGATTATGACACATAAAGATGGGTATTGTTCAATGTATAAAAAGATAAACAGATCAATGCTAACCATAATCATGTTGAGGCTAGGTCCTGAATTGAAATGTTGGACTTCACTACGTATCCAATAAAGACGGGAATCAAGCTCATGCATAGTTCTTATACTACAGATTAACATTGCGTGGGACAAAAAGAATTAGAGATCTTAGTTTAGGGTCATAGATCTTGGACCATTTTAAGAAATACACAATGTGTGTTTTCATGGGGACTTTTCAACCAAGGGACTGAAAGTGGAATTTGGGGTTAGGCCCAAAGACTTGGGGCTAGATTCGAGGGACACTCGAATGTTCCTACGTATCCCATAAGGATGGTAATCAAGACCACGTAGTTCTAGAAATACCCTTTGTACAAATTTGGTTCATACATGTGAAGGGTGAAAGGGGACTTTAGTACAATGATGGTTTAACCCATGATAAAAGGTTTGGGTGTTGCCATGTATGCACGTAGTCTTTGAAATGAAACATGATTAAAAAAATCAATGTAAATAATAGTTCCCTCTCAGGTGAGGGCATCGAAGAGTATTGTAGTTTATTGTCATACTAGACAAAAGTGTTTTATAGTTTAACGTCGTATAACAAAGAAGGAAGTAAACCGATGTAAAGATATTGATTCTAGGGGCGGTTTCATGAATCAACATCGTATGAGATGGAGGTGAACCGATTTGAAGAGATTGGTTTTGGGATTGAACCTTGGGAGGTTGCCTACGTACCCATCCTAGAAGGCAAGGATCAAAGTCCGCGTAGTTCAATTATAGAATGAATTAATGATCAAGTTGTTATTGGGGACAACGACCTAAAAAATGATGTTGGGACTTACACATGGTTAGTACCCCAGAGAGAGTGTTATGGTCGATGTTTTCTCTAAGCTCACATGAGTCATACACAGTGTGAGAAACAAGAGGTAACAATAACCTTAACGATTCACAGTTTAATGTCATTCATGACATATAAAGATACTATGAAGTTTAAAGTCTTGCAGTTAGGAGTATTGGCACTGCACAGTTTAATTTCATGTAGCAGGGACAAAGTATAGTTTAATGTCATGTAGGACATATCAAGAACATTCTGTACAGTTTAGCGTCATGTATTTAGGACGATGTGGACAATATAGTTTAACGTCATGTTGGACGAAAGGGGGACTGTACAGTTTAATGTCATGTAGTGAGGAAAAAAGAGTACACCATTTAACATCATGTTGGACGCATTGGGGATTTTTTCCCCAGTTCAACGTCATGTTGGATGAAAAAGGGATGATATAGTTTAGAATCATGTTGGAAGAAAGTGTGAATAGTTTAAGGTCATATGCATGGACTGTGGATGGTGCAGTTTAATGTCATGCTGAACAAAAGTGTAGTTTAAGTTCATACAAGACCTTTGATGATTATGTAGTTTAACGTCTTTCCGGACGTAAGGAACTTTTATACAGTTTAGCGTCATGTAGTTAGGACATCACAGTTTACCGTCTTGTTTAGCGTAAGGGACTTTCAAATAGTTTAGGGTCATCTGCATGGACCGTTGATGATGCAGTTTAAGGTCATACTAGACCATTGATGTAGTTTAATGTTATACAGGACCTAGTTGCAGTTTGAGGTCATACTGGACCATTTAGGGAACATTTTCACTTTTTAATGTCGTGTGGGATGAAAGTAATACAAATAGTTTAAGGTTGTATGTATGGACCTTTGATGTACAGTTTAACGTCATATAGCAAGGATGAAAGAGGTACTTTGCAGTTTATACAAAATACTTCTTCAAAAATCTGGCATTGGTTGGATTAGTAATGAGTTCTCCATCCATTGAGAATAATGAATATGCTCCATTTGAGTAGACCCTATGTATTGAATAAGGTCCTTCCCATTTTGGGTCATGTTTGGGAGGTTTCTTTCCTGGTATCGTTGGAGTTCTGAGAACTAATACCAATTCTCCCTGAGTGAATGAACGAAGATGAACTTTTTTGTTAAAAGCTCGTGTTATTCGATTATGATAGACTTCCAAGTGGTGCAAAGTGCACAAACTTTTCTCATCTAACCATTCAAATTCATTCAATCGCTTTTGAGATTTTTCATCTTTAGATTATTGATCACAAATGGAAACTCTGAGCGAGGGTAGTTGAACTTAAATGGGCAAGATGGCTTCCGTTCCATATACTACTGAATATGGAGTTGACCGAGTTGCAATGCGGGTGGTAGTCTGATAAGCCCATAAAGCATGAAAGATTTTATCAGGCCATGAACTCTTATCTTTATCAACCATATTTTGCAGAATATTTGAAAGAGTCTTGTTAAAGTCTTCTATCTGGCCGTTGGCCGCTGCATGATACCGAGATGAATGGTTGGATTTGATGTTGTATTCATGATACAACTTCTTAACCTCGAATGAACAGAAATTGGTGCCATTGTCCGTCAATATGGTATGATGGACACCAAATTTGGTAACGATGTTAGCTATGATGAAGATAACAATGAATTTAGAACTGAATTCCTTGAGAGGTATTGCCTCTGCCCATTTGGAAAAGAAGTCAGTAGCAGTAAGAATGCACTTAAACTGCTTGGCCGTATCTGAAGGGTAAGGTCCCACCACATCCATTCCCCATGAGGAAATGGCCATGAGTATTTAGCTGTATGAAGCAACTCTGGTGGTTGATTAATGATGTTGGAATGTACTTGGCATGAATGAAACTTCTTTGTAAAATTGACACAATCTCGTATCATCGAAGGCCAAAAGTATCCATGCCTTAGAATCTGATCAGACAGTCTATATCCAGACTGGTGGGCACCACAGACTCCTATATGTACTTATTTCATGACATCCATTGTCTCTTCACCATCAATGCATCTGAAGAGAACTCCATCAAAACCACGTTTGTAGAGAATTTTCTCTAGGTGATCTAGGCTATCATAAAGAGTAAAATTAACCACACGTCGACAGATTTGTTCTTTCTCAGCTTGATCAGATGGAAGTGTTACATTTTGAAAGTATTCCCTGATAGGTGACATCCATCCGGTAGTATGACCATACAGTTCTGGAATGGGACAAATTTCATTAATTTCCTCTTTTCTGATTCGAACATAAGGTGAAATTGCACGACGGTGGGCAATACTGATGGTTGTCTCGTCCCGATTTGGATCTGCCAGAGTTGTGGCTATATTAGCCAATGCATCAGCTTGAGCATTTTTTGATCTTGGGACATAAGAAAATGCCGGTTCCAAAGGGAATTCCGCCATTAAATATATGATGTAATCATACAAAGGGATTAGTTATTCTTTTCTGATTGCATAATCCCCATTGACTTGTTTGATTACCAAGTCTGAATCACCTTTCACCTTTACGTGATTCACTTGTGCTTGAAGCGCTAATTCCAAGCCTACAATGAGATCTTGGTGGTCTGCTTCATTATTGGTACCACCATCCCACAATAAGAATGAATAAGGTAACACTGCCTTTTCTGGAGAAATGAGTACAATTCCTAAGCCAACTTTGTTGAATTTAGGATTATCCATTTTCCTTTCTATTGGACTTCTGGAAGCACCATCAAAATACATTTCCCATGCCTAAGGTCTTTCTTGAATATATAAGACTTCCTCATCAGGGAGTTCAATATCTAAAGATGTATCTTCCACTGAAGGGTGTTCATCCTGGAAATCATCCAGAGATTGGCCCTTTATTGCGTTTTGAGACACATACTGAATGTCAAATTGCTGAAAAATAACTTCCCACCTTGCCAGAAATCCTGTAAGCATTAGACGACTAAGGATAAATTTGAGCGGGTTATTGCGAGATACCAATTGGACCTCGTGATGTTGCAGGTAGTGTCTCAACTTCTGAACTGCAAAGATTAATTCCAGGCAGCACTTCTCAATACTTGAATACCAGGTTTCTTCTTGAAGCATGGTTCGACTGAGATAGTAGAGACTGGTTTCATTCCCAGCATCATTCTTTTGAGCAAGATAGGCACCCAATGATCACTCTAGAGCTATCACGTAGAGGATAAGTGGTCTTCCTTCAACAGGTGGCATGAGTACCGGAGGACTCAAGAGGTATTTGTTGAGAATATCAAATGATTCTTGACATTCATTAGTCCACTGGTAAGTGACTCCCTTCTTCATCAATTTGGTGAAGGGTAAACTTTTTCCTGTCAAATTGGCGATGAAACACCAAATATAGGCTAAGTGTCCTTGAAGTCCTCTTAATTCTATCAAATTTTGAAGAGGTGACATTCCAAGTATTGACTTGTTCTTCTCAGGATCGACTTCAATACCATGATGGCGTACAACAAAGCCAAGAAATTTTCCTGAGGTTACCCCAAAAGCACATTTTAAGGGTTTCATCATCAAATTTTGTTGTCGAAGCTTGTAGAATATGACTTCCAAATCATCCAAGTGATTAGAACATTGTTTGGATTTAACTACCAAATCATCTACATATCATTCAAAAAATATCCCTAAGAAGGGTTTGAAGATATGATGCATGACACACTGATAAGTTGCACCTGCATTCTTTAAGCCAAAGGGCATTACCCGGTAGCAAAACACACCCTTAGGGGCTCTGAAGACTGTAGATTTCTCGTCTTCTGGGGGAATTCAGATCTGATTATATCCAGAATATCCATCCATGAAGGAAAGTGCTTCATATCCAGCTGTTGCATCAATTAGAAGTTCTGTAATCGGTACTGGGAAATCATCATTAGGACAATGCTGATTAAGATCTCTGAAATCGATGAAAACTCTAATTTGTCTGTTCTTTTTCTTTATAGGGACAATATTAGCCAACCATTTGGGGTATTTAACTTCTCTAACGAAGTTAGCTTTGATAATCTTATCCACTTCAGCTTCAATTTTAGAAGCATATGTTGGGTGTGTTCTTCTCGCAGCTTGCATAAATCCTCGATTTTCTTCTGGTAAACCCAAATGATGAGTAGCAACATCAGGATCAAGTGCGAGCATTTCTGTATAGTTCCAAGCAAATATATCTCTATTTTTTGTTAGAAAAGATATATACATCTCTTTCTATTCAAGAGTCATGGCCGCACTGATTAAAGTGGGGCGTGGATCTTCTTTTGTACCCAGATAAATTTATCTAAGTTCATCCACAGTGGTATAGATACCCTTTTCAAATGCTGGAGGAGCATCTCTAAGATCTTCCTCTTCTTCTTCTTCATGTGTTATTTCTTCCTTTTTTACTTTCATAGTAGATGATAAAGTTGAATTCTCATGATCCGAAGAGATGTCAAAATTTGCATATCTTGAAGAATAAGCTTCTATTTCTGACCCGATTGAGGATGAAGGGTCTTCTTTGGGTAATAAAGAGGAGATGATGGATTGAGAATCGACATCATTGTTCACCTCCGATGTTTCTATAACTTCTTCTGGACTAATATGCAAATCATAGACTTGTTGGATTTCAGTAGATGAAATGAAGACGTCACTATTTGTGCTTTCATCACTACTTGGTAGATTACCAATCTATCCCATGTCGTCTGGCTCGATTGCCGTAATTGACATTATGGATCTTTCCATAAGAGTATTTTGATTTGGGTCTATCTTGTCAATTTGACTGATATTCAACACATAATCTGTACTCACATGTGTAAATGGATTTACTTGAATTTTTTCCAAACCATATAGAGCATTAACATTGGTAATCTCCTTTGTTATGGATTTCTCCCTTTGCTTCATGTGATAGAATTCCGCCTCAATGTATTGAGACTCACAAGTCTTGAACAAGGCCTTATCACCATACAATGTCCCATCTTGACCATCGAAACAATATTTGAGAAATTGATGGTATGATGAAGGGTTAGTCGCATGTTGATGTATCCAGGGTCTTCCATGTAAGATGTTGATGGCTGGGTCTTGATCAACAACCATGAAATCAGAATTAGATACAAGATCTCCAAAATGAGTTCTGAGTGTAACTTCGCCCAGTGGATCTTGTTCATTTTTATCAGATCCTTGTAACATCATAGTAGAAAAAGATAAATCGGAGTCCGTGAGTCCCAATCGACGAAGTGTATGAATGGGCATGAGGTTGACTCTTGAACCATTGTCAATGAATGCTCTTCGAACATCCACACCATTGACCTTGCCAGACAAGTAAAATGGTCTAATATGTCCACGCACAACATCATCATCATCTTCATCAGTAAAAGATATTATTGCATGGAATTATGCAGAATTATTATCTATGTGATAGACTTCACCATCAATAATTTCAGTTTCATACTCCTAAGGACTTGACAAAGCCTCGATGAGTGCTTCCTAAAGATCTTTTGACAGATTCAGAGCGTCCAAAATTGATAACTTGGCTAGAACATGGGCCAATTGTTTCAATATATCATACTTTTGATTCAGATGTCTACATTTCCCAATAGGAATATGTGGTTTAGAAGGTACCTTGGAAGAAGATGCTTTGGATATTGATGCATCTTGTATTGGGATAGGAGTTGGCAATATTACTGGTTTTGGAAGATTACACCGATTAGATATATTTACTTTATGAGAAGAAGAAGATTGAACCTTCAACCGGTCTTCCAAAATAACTGTGCCCGGACTGAATTTTCTATTGGTAGAAGAAATTGCTTGTTCTTACTGAGCTCACTGAAGAGCTATACCATGAGTTTCCGCTGCGTATACAGTTCTAGCAGGGGTAGAATTGGAATACTGGCTTCTGAAAGATCCATGTCTTCCCCTGTATCCTGAGCCCCTGGAACATCCTCTGTTTGATACAGGGAATTCAGGCTCCTTGAAATCGAAACTGCGACTGGCATATGGATATGTTAATTGAATCATATTAACAGAACCAATGATTAACTCTTCATCTGATGAAGACTCTCCCTGATTAACCTGTTTAGGCTGTGTCGTTTGGTGGGGCGGTGCCCTTGTCTTTGAAGTAGATGGAATGAAATCCCCCAAAGTCAAAGACAACTTAGGATTTGACACATACTCATCTTCTTCTGATTCTTTTTCTTTCTTTCAATCATACCGTTTATTTGAGGACTTTCCCTCAGACGAAGTGGGTTTTTCCATAACATTCATGGCAGAAGACCCAATTGGTTTCTTTAATTGTGTTCGCAAAATAGCATGAGTTCGATTGATTGTCTTTCTGACCATCCAATCATCATACTTCTGTGCATTTTTTCTTTTGACTTCTGGCCATTCATCCTCCTCCTCTGGAACTGTAGCAGTGACACATGCTACCTGGGCTGAAGAGCCTTTCAATGTGACCTGTCCCGAGTCGACCATATTTTGCAGGAGGTCTTTGAAGACAAAACACTCCTGGATGGGATGCCCCAACATTTGATGAAAAGGGCAATGATTGGGGTGGTCTTCATATCCTTTCTTTTTTTTCCTCTTGGGCATTGGCAATTGAACCAAATTGTTTTCAAGAGCCGAAATGAAATAACCAGGAACATGTTCATTTCGGAAAGAGTATGTTTTTCTCTTCATATCCTCAAATTGTTTTCGTCTTTGATCTCATTGATCATCTGGACGAAAAGGCCTTTGTTTTTGGCACTCAAACGGTGGAGCCTTTCGAGAAGATGAAGGTTTTGAGGTAGAAACCGGTACAGGTGCTTGTTTAAGCATAACTGTAGCAGTTTCTGATTTACCCATTCTCCTTCCTGGAGCTAATGGAATTACACGACATTTATCCTTATCCTGTATAAGGGAATCTTCAATCTGTTGAGCGATTGATGTAAGGTCTGGAAACCCTCCTATGTATTTTATAGGGATTAACGGCGTGCGTAATTCTTCATACAGATTTTCCACACAGATTGGAAACAATTATTCATGAGGCAGTGCTAAACTCAAGGAATATGTTAATCCCTTCCATCGAGCAATTAAATCAGAGACCCTTTCATTCTCCCTTTGCTTATAGTTTGTAAGATCGAAAACTGTTGTCTTTGGCAATGTTGAGATGAACTGAAGGAGGAATTTTTGGCGGAGATCCTCCCATCTGGTAATTGACCGGGATTGCAAACTTGTATACCAAACAAAAGTTGGTCCTTGCAAGGTTTTCACGAAGCATATGAGTTTCACTGCTTCTTGTTGTTCCGGAGTTCCCATCATGTGATCGCAACAAGACACATAATGCGTCAAATGCTGTTCAGGATCGCCTGATCCATTGAAAATAGGGAATACAGGATAACCAAAACTGGATGGATGAGAAATTGAATCTACCCATTCAGGGTAAAATTTCTTTTCTGGTTGAACTTTCTCACATTTCCCTTCCATAGTTTCTAACCGAGCTCTTAATGACTCAATAGAAGTTATTAAATTTTGAGAAACATCCGGATGAACTTGGACTTCGGTAGGTGCAATGAATGGAGCTTGGAAAGTTGTGGCGATTAGTGCTGCAACTAATGGTAGCACTACCAACTGTTGTTTCACTTGACCCATAAGATTAGACCTGTGAGGGTGTACTGATAGAGGAGGATATTTTTGATCCATCTCAGCAGATGCAACAAATTCCATTGGCTGACTAACTCCAGCATGCTTAAGAAGGATACTACTCTGAAGTAGTTCTTCATTCAACCTTCTTAATTCCTTCATTTCTTCCTCCTTTTGTGAAAACCTTTGCTATATTGAGAGCGATTGACCTTCTCTAGAGGAAAGATATGTAACCTGGTTCTTTCCCTTCCCTTTGTTGGATCCTTTTCGGAGAGGGGGAAATGGGTTACTCAAAGGATTACCTAGGTTCTGAGTAATCCTTTGACTTCGTGTACGCATGACTTCTTCATTTGTGTCGGTGTGTACATCTTCTTGACCAGGAACCTCTTCATCTGAGTCCCCTAAGTGAGCCTCATTTGGTGGATCAGCAATAACAGCATTGGTGACATTGATTGATGCATAACTCATTGCATCCCTTCTATCAGCATTTCTGTGATATTGTCTTCTTCCATTTATTTGATGAGACATTGCCTTTTTTTGATTCGATCCCTCAGGAACTTCTTGACGAACCGTAATTTGGACGGAATCTCTTGATAATTTGGCTCTTCGTTCCTCTTGAGGTTTCTTCCCCAATCGAGAAAAGACCGACTTTCTCTGAGGAGGGGATTGATGATTTGAAAAATTTCCAAGTCCAGTGGACTCGGGCTGTTCCTGCTGTTCTCGCTCAACTGCTCAAATCCTATTTGTTGATTCCGAGGGTTGGTTTAAAAGAGTCCCCAGTATGGCGAGCTGGGGTGGTTCTTGACATGATATGTCTAAGATTTTCTTGAATGTCCTCCTGGTCTTGCAAACCTTAGTCCAGAAATTAGCTGGATGCATTAACCTGTATCCGCTTTTATCACCCGGTTCAAAAGACCGTTGGATGATTTCTAACACTTCTATCACTTGGTGACATGCTTGCTCCAAACAAGAGGCCTTTTTAATATTCTCGTTTGATTGATGTAAGAGTAATTCAACAACTTGATCTCTGTATTCTTGATTTTGAGAGGAACTAGTTTAAGCCTATTCTTGGGTAAGCTTTTGATTACAAACAAAGCCCATTGACTGTGGCCGGTTATGGGCAATAACATTGAATGAGACAATTTTCGGCGGGCTTTGCTGACTGGAGAGCACCATGAAATGTAGTGCTCCATGAACACTCCATCCTCTAACACGAATACCAGATAGTGCATTGGAAATTAACTGACACAATATTCTTAGTGTACCAAGGAATGAACGTTGAAGGGCTCTCTGCTTCTTTTCAGCCTTCGGATATCGAGAGAGTGATAGGGATGCCAAATCTATCTGACGTTGTAACCCTTCTATTATCTTAAGATGGTTTTCATATCATCAAAAGATAATACTTTCTTTTTTAACTGACAAAGATTTTTCCATATGATGAGACGAATATCATGAATTTCATCTTCCGTCAACATTTCTGGAATATTATACTGAGAGTCAGCCAAAGGCCAAAACATGACTGGAACATCACCTTTCGCCAGTTGTTTTCTCATGTTCAGCATTTCCTCTTTATCATTTGATGAAGATTCTTCTACCTGATTTGACCTGAGTTGGTGTTTCCTTGTTTCTTCATTAGATTCAACAGGATTGGTAGAGAAATCATTGATCAAACTAGAAGATGCATGACATAGGGGTGGTTCAGAGAATGACCTACACCCTGGGCTATCTTCTGATTATGAAAGTATTTCACCTACTAGTGATGAATCTTCATACATGGCTGGTTTCGCATTTTCATGTGCCTCATGATAATAGGGCTTTCTCGGCACTACATTGTCCACTCGAGCATTTTCCGGGCAATGTGCATCACTACTGCAGAGAGGGATTTCGAAGCGAAATTCATCATCATGGGGAGGGCCACCATAATGGGTTAAAGCTAAAGATGAGATCTCTTGATCCTTGGTCTTATGACCACATAAAGGGTTTCTGTGGCTCTCATCTGAAGATGAAACATTGAGATTGTCCGAATTGTCATGATGCAAGCCTTCATGAGGTAGTGTCTGTTGAAGACCGTCGGAATTAATGTTCCCACTATTGGGAACTGAGGAAGTAGAATCTTGAATTCCAATAGATAATTGTCTGAGGGCTTCATGGACTCTATCATCGAGCAAGGCCTCGTTACAGATTGACACTTGATCTCTTGAATGTTCTGGGCAGGTCTTTTTCTTAGTCGCCTTCTTACTTGCCTTGGAAACCACTTGTTGATGAAAGTGGATGCTCTGAGCAGGTGTATGTGCCTAATCAGGAAAGATGGTGAGGTTAGGCTGACGATCTCCTCTCAAATCAGGTGTATGTGCCTGACATGGATGTCCGTATGATATGGGGGAGTATTCCCCACAACCCTCTTGGACTGGAACATATGTTTGTGTCTGTTCCAGAGTGAACTGTTGATGTGTCACTCCACTGGTAGGGATAGAATTATGTGTCATTCCTTGAGATGCTTCTGAACTTGTTATAATAGCCTGGCAAGCATCCAGAATATGAGCAGGGATTTGTTTATGCTCTTTCACCATTGATAGAATATGCTTGGTGACTTCAGCTGCCGGAATGGGAATATACATTCATTTCAGGCTTGGAGCAGGTGTATGTGCCTGCTCCTGTCATTTTTTTCCTGTCAGTGAATCCTAACAGTAATCAAGTATGGGGGTAGAGAGTTGAGTCTGCCTCCTATTTGTTGTTGGGGCTTTCCGACTAACTTCTCTAAATGCTACCAAGCGAGACTGTTGGTAGGCTTGATTAATACTAGCAGGAGTATGTTCCTGCTAATTGCACTTCACCAAACGTGGTTGACGAGATCCATCATATGTAGTCAGACGAGCCTACTGACTAGTTGATGATATATAAACAGGTGTATGTTCTTGCCTATAGTACTCTGCCGGAATTTCCAGGCGAGATTGGCGTGATGCTGCCAGATGATTCTGCTGGTTAGAAGAATTAAAATGGGCAGGTGTATGTGCCCTCTCATTGCTTGCCACCAAGTTAGGTTGGTGGACTTTTCCAGAGATGGAAGAGATGATATCTGCTCACTGTTAACCGGATTCCGCCTATGGTGGTTCTTCTTGCTTGCTCGGGTTCGAGGAATCTAATCCAAACTCCTGGATTCGGTACCCTCATCATGTTGAGGGCGCACTGCCGCACGAGTCTGGCAGAAATTGTTAGGGGGAGCCCTTACATAGGACTCCAGTCTGTTTGAATTAAGGCCCTGAGGGACCTACTCATTCTCCTCCCCAGAATAAGGGAGATAATGGTGATTGCATTCTGAGGATAATGACTCGAAACGGTTGTCGATGGTAGTTAGCACCGCCCGCTTCTTGATCACTGGTCATCGTTGTCCGGATGACCGATGTGAGTTGTTTACTTGGAGGTCTTGTCAGGCAGCCTCTAGAGTTGGGATGGTACCGTGTTGATGGTACTCCTTAACCAGCGCATTCGATACCCTACGTTGAAGAGGCTGAGTAGGTGATATCATCCTTAGAACAGACGATGATCTAGCAGGAGTAGTGGCAGTGGCATTTGCAGCAGCAGTATTCACAGGTGTGAACTTGAGAGCAGCCATTCTATAAATGCAGAAGATATTGGAAAATAGTGCCTCTTTGATATAATAGATGTAATCAAGATAAATTCAGCCACTACATCTTTTGGATGAGCACATTTGTCAATGAATTTTTTTGTTGGCCCTCTCATTTAGTTTTAAATAGGGGCCTAAAAAATTGGTAAAACATTATTTTAACTTGGTTAAGGATTCTCATCGGGTTCACCATTTTTGTTTCCCTCAGATTTTGGGAATGACCTCCTTTTGATGGGAGGTTCAAACATTCTGATCTGTTCCTAACAGGTTTGTTCGTAGAACCAGAAACATCCAATGATTCCACATCCATTCGGACCTACTTTCCAAAGGTAGGTTCTCATTATTTATGGACTGATGAGGTTTAGGAATTTGCATTGGTCGAGAGGATGGGAGGTCGGACTCATCAAACCTTTTTGAGGGGAATTATTGTCTACTCTGGGACTCTCTTTATAGATTTATGTTATGTTCGTGAATCCTTATTAAGTTACCAAGTATAAAACGATCTTTCCTTCAGATCTGACAATCAATGATCAAATATGAAGGAATTTTAGAGAATCTTTTATATGTATTCGAGGTTCTTCATCGATAGAGAATCACTTGTATTTATTAGAGATTCTTGGTCAATGATACCCTTCAACACATTTATATAGAATTCTCTTGGTCATTATGATGACCATGCTGGTTTTAAAGCAACTCAGTGGGGCACTTGAAGTTTATTATCATTCAGAAGTACATGTATTATTTATGAGTTGGGATCAAACACACAGATGGGCTACCTACGTATCCTTTATTTAGAAAAGGAATTAGAACCCACGTAGTTTGAGTAAAGGAGAATGATGTTTATGATTGATGGCTCAAAGAAGAATTTCATAGTCACTTTTACACTCTATGCACACGTGAGTCATGCTCAGTGTGAGAAACAAGAGGTATTGGTAAAAATTAGACAATTGTGTCATAGAAGATGAAATCATAAGAAATAATGTGATACTTATGTATGTATGACTGCCTAGATAAATTAAGGTTAGGATTTAATTTAGGGAAGAAATCCAGAAGCATGGTCCATAAAGGTATATGTGCTTCATGGAGATTTTAAAAATTCTAACATGGGGCTTACTCCTGAAAAGGAGGCCCAAATTAGGAGAGGACTTATGATTGGGTTTTATTTCAGAAAAGAAATCCCAGATCAAAGGTAAATTAGGACTGGTTAAGAGAAATTAAGACTGGGGTTTACTCCCAAAAAGGAAGCCCATGATAAGAGATTTGAAAATTTAAGGGACTTGGGGCTTACTCCTAATGAAGATACCCATGTTTGAGACTGGGGCTTACTCCTGAAAAGGAATCCCAGGTTAAGAGAATTATGGTTGGGGCTTACTCCTAATGAGGATTCCCACGTTTGAGGATTATGGCTGGGGATTATTCCGGAAATGGAGGACCAGGTTAAGATATTCTCTCATCTTAAAGGATGAGGTTGAATGAATGAAATCTCAATTTTTGGTGACATAATGATGTATAAATCACTAGGTTTGGAGAGATATTCCACATAATTCATCTTAGATGAGGAAGTCAAATCAAGAAATAATTCCATAAATGGATTTGAAGAGTGAATCTTGAATAGGAAAGGTGGAATGGCTTAAGAGGGGTGAAATGGGTAAGAATGGAACCCAAAAAGGTAGGGGCATGCAAGTCCTGGTAGGCGCGCAGGTACTGCGTGGGCGCGCAAGTCCTCGTAGGCGCGTAGGTACTGCGTGGCCATGCAAGTCCTGGTCGTGCAGGTATTCCTGCGCGACACATGGGTTACTTTCACGATGGTTAACCAGCATGGTAATACTTGAGCGACTCTTGATTAAAGCCTTTAGAATCCCCTTGAGGTTCTTCCATAAGAGGGGTGTGCAAGTTCTATTGAAGGAGTAAGGCGGCGCACAAGTGTGGCCTTTTCTATTAAGGGCTGGCCACTCAGGCGCACAAGTGTTAATGAGTTTCAACACTTAGTCCTTCCTCCCCCTCTTTATATCTTCTGTTATAGGTAAGAAATTACCTTAGAAGTGTTTTGGAAGCTTTGAGAAGAGACTAGGGAGCTGGGAGCTCAAATCCGAGTTTCTAGAAAAATTCCCTCCTAAATGGGGGGCCCACAGGGTCTATTTATAGGTAGGATAAGACCTCGGGCGGTTATCACTTAGGTCGCAAAATTCACTTGTGCGACCATCATGCGTCGCGCAAGTAGACTTGCGCAACTATGAGGGAACTTGCAGGACCTATGGGCAATGTTCTCCTTGTTCATCCCTTTGTCGATTTTTGATATTTTCTTCAAAGGATGAATCAATTTAGACTATGGTATTTCCCTTATTTAGTCGTTTAGACTCTGTGATGGAAAGGAGCGTCAACAGTGGTATAATTACATTGAATGGTTGCACAATTCTAATGAAATCGTTCTTCAAAAAATGGGATAATGGAGTAAAATATATAAATAGAATTAAATGTAACATGTTTTCTATGACCTATGGTGTATAATTAATTTCAAATATAATTAAAAATTATATGTGTTGAAGAATTATTATATGTTTGACATCTATTATTATCATTACATTATTAAATCTAGGATATGTTGATAGTTATAAAAAATTACAATAAATGACATTTAATGTTTACATATTCTTTTTATATAATTATAAAATTAAATAAAATTATTATAACTCAGTTTCATGAGAAATTTAGATGCATATAATTGAATATCCATATATGAGACACTTTATATTTTTGAAATTATTTTTATGATCCATAGATAATGAATAATTTGTTTACTCATTTATGGATAAAAGGATAAATAAGGTGGCGAAACATGGGGATCCATTTACAAAGTACACCTAAAAGTATCTATGTTTTTAGATGATTATAAATCAATCATATAGTTCTTATCATTGATGATATAGAATATTGGAACTATTTTACATGAGTTAGACACATATTATATATTTATAATTCATGTATTTACAATATTTCAATGAATATAACTTGTAAAATGTATCATCATTTTCACTAGTGGTCACACTTATTAATCTATTTAGATTAAAACAATCAATATAAATACCATCCAATCATTCCTTGATAGGTAGTTGGTTAATATTACAATGAGGGGATTGAGCTGTAATGAGGCATGTGACATATCCTCATTGGCACCAAAATCAAAACCCATGTAGTTTATTACACAGATGTAGTCTAACATTGTATAGAAAAGACATATAAAATTTATATACAGAACATAATATTCAAGATAAAATCCCTATGGTACATCCTACATATGTTGATTAAAGAGAGAATTAGAGTTTTCATAGTTCATTTGGTTTAAAAGTCCACTAGAGTATGTGGTAGAATAATCAAACCAGGAGAATGATTGGTTTCTAATGGTTGTGATGTTAGATACAAGATAATCCATACATATAAGTGGGTTCCAATCCGAGTTTGGTCTATTTAAAGGTATCCTATCTATCCTGGATATTGTAGGAATCTTATTACTCATAGATTTGTTACCTCATTGGAACCAACAACAAAGTATCTTTACTCATATAGGGGAGGTTTATATCATTACATTTATTGGAGATTATAGGATGACATTTACCTAGATGGGGGGATTCTTGACGTGAATGATAAAAATATCCCAACTCCCTAATCCCATGTGATCTATGCTCGGTGTGGGGAATAATGGATAACATGTAACCATTATCCCTTCATTAAAATGCGAGTCTTATTTATTAGTACAAACGTTAGGATGTTTATTACCAATCATGAGCCTCATAGAGCAATCTAATTTATCCTCGTTATGGAAGGAATCTATGTTTTCATAGTTCACTTGATCTGGGCATACATACTGACATTGCTCAGGGATTACATGGGATTAATATGTAGATAATATGATTATTACATCTCTAAAATTGCATCAGAACCATGTTTGTTGTGGGATACATGGGATGACAAGTAACCCATTTCATTACTTGTTAATATGATACTTCTGTGATGCGACCAGACATGGAAGATTAATATGTATCATGAACCTCTAGGAGGTGTCCGATATATCATGGTTATGAAAGGAATTAGAGTCTCTATAGTTCACATGATCAAGGTGTACAAACTGACTTTGCGCTCATATTTGGGACATATCATATTATGCTACTGATATGTGAATACACTCTGATGTTTTCCTTATGATTGGGACATATCATATTATTCTGTTGAACAGGGCCTACACATTGAGTTTCCCTTTTTTTGGTGAAAATTCTGTTATACCACTAATTGGGGATTAAACTCTGATTGGGACATATCATATTATTCTGTTGATCAGGGCCTACACATTGAGTTTCCCTTTTTTTGGTGAAAATTCTGTTATACCACTAATTGGGGATTAAACTCTAATGATTTTAAATAGTAATCAGGGTTCACACATTGAATTTTCCCTTTCCTTTATAGAGGTTTATAATGAAAATAATATGATCATTTTTGACCCATAATCCCATGTTTTCTATAATCTATGTGAGAAAATAATAAGGAAAAATGACTAGTCAGACTACTTATGGATGCATGAATTTTTTACCCAGTCATCCCTTTGAATGGTTAACATGAATCTCAAGCCTTATATTGGAGTCATACGTATTTTGATTAATGTAGGAGTCATATTTATTGTAGTTTATAAGAATGGGGGATACACACAGACATTTCCCTTTGGTCGGGGATTTCCCACTGAGGGTGGAAAATGTTATCAATCCACGAAATTCATATTTGACCTGACTTGTTTTCATGCAAGTCATGCTTCGATGGTATGCTCATAATTCCTTGATTTACTACTCAAAATGTTAGAGAGTGTCTTCTTAACATATGAAAAAATATTTTGATGAATCAGTTGACTTTTTCGAAGGACTCTGCAAATTCATGATGGAATAGAGAAATGTGGTCACATGATAAAGGATAAATTTTTCAGAGGATATCACAAGACCTCGATGGTTAGTCATGGGATACACCGCATGACATAGATAATTTTTCCAGAGGGTGTCATGGAATCAATCTTCCTTATCCAGGCTTCATCTCATGAGCCGGTTGATATACATGGAATGCATCATGAGAGAAAATGTGACTTCTCTGAAATGTTTCCACATGTTCTGGCTATCATGTCTAGATTTCATCGTGATAACTAGCCATCATATCTAGATGACATCATGAGTGCAAGGTTGGAATGATCTTGTGCTACCATGGGACAAAGAAGACATGAGTTGGTGCCTCCATTTGAATCCAGTGACACTTAATAATGACATCACATGACTTGAATAACATGTTAGGATGGTTTCTCAAGTATTAGGAATATATTTCAAGAGATTCCATTTGACTTTCTGTGACATGTATAGTGGACATTACATAACCCAACTAGCATTCAGAAGAAACATCATTATATCTCGAAAAACTATCATGGCGGTTTCACGAGTCCTTGGTGGATTACATGAAGTACATGAGGGTCAGTGTTATATCCTTTTTTCTTAAGTATCCCACCATTAGACTATGTTCTTGAATTTAAATTGATAATGAATTAGAAAAATTTACTTTTAGATTATTTAAATTCTCAATCAATCTATCATATATGGGGGATGATATTTTCATTACCCGAAAAATTCCATTTATGTGATCAATGAGTGATAAGATTAATTACCTATGCGTCTTTCATGACAACATTGGTTTTCCAATAGTAACTTGCAGGGAAGAAATAATTTCAGCTGTGAGATAAGACTCTATGAGAAATATATTATAGAGATATATCAAAAAGGAACATATTGTTATTCAGGGATTCATAAACTTGGTTCCAGTGATTACAGTAAATATTTCTTGATTGGGAACAGGGTTTATAGGCCTCTACTCTCTTGTTTTTGGTGCTTTATGTGGTGTATATAAAGAAAGTCTAGACTTGAGTAGATAAAGGGATTTAACATCACATGTTTCCCCAAGTCTCTACCATTAATCCTCACTGAGGTCGTCTATTGATTTTCAGTGACCACAAGTCCATCACATTAATTCATGTTTTTATAGGATTATTTACAAATATTGTGGAATTTTTTAAACATGTCAGCATGAAAAAGGAATTTATAATTGTCATTTTGGTATAAAAAATTCCCTTTGAAAGAACATGATGCCTATCCAATAGAATTTTCTTGACTTGAGATTATTTTTATATGTCTTAGTGTGAGACAATAATGGCTTGTTAGGGGGCCTTTGTGAGATCAGGTCAGTTTCATAGAGTCCTGGGAGACCATGTTTTGGCTGTCCTTATATTATCATAAAATTTTTATGGTCACGAGAGTCTCACACCTCCACTTTTATATCTTTCCACTGATTATTTTCCAAAGTCAGGGATTCAAGCGAGATTACATGAGTAATGTCAAATTTAAAAAAATCTACCTTTCGGTGATGCATCATGTGACCAATAAAGCTTCCATTGAGTTGAGTGAACATTTCATTGAAATTCCCATCTATTTTTCCTTAGGGGTCCAAAGGGGATGTATGATTTATCCTGAACATACCTGAGGCATCTCGTATGATGATGATTTCATGCCAGTGTTCATTCTCAACTTGAGTTACATATGTCATTTCAGTCATGCAGTGTCTTGGAGATCTATAGGGGTGTGTCATGTTATGTTTAAACTCATGAGTTTTTTCTGCCTCGAACCATTTATATCCTTTTTTTAATTACAAAGGCTCGAGGGTCTGTTTATTTTTTAATAATGTTTCAATGAAAACCATTTTTCCCATTGGTGATCAACAAAGTGAGTTTTATGGCCGTAAGTGGCCTCCACGTTTTCAATATTTTTCTCCCATTTCGATTGATTTTGATATTGTTTTTCAGGTTATCTCAAGTTGAAAAACCTTGTGACATAGGGGATCTTATATGGATGCCACCACATGACTATTGTTTGTTTGTGGTGCCTTCAAATGAGTGGAAGGTCTTTTTCAATGGGACATCATGGGATACTCTGGGTGATATGAGTTGCAAAGATTACATTTTTTTTATATAATGATGGTGACATGATCATGTATTGGTTGTAGGCTCACACGATCCATTGGTATTTGGAGAAATTTTTTTCCATTCTTTTGGTCGGGAAAACAATTCCCATATTTTTTTCCTTCCATTAAGAATTTTTAGATTTTCAATTGGTGGGCATGAACAAATTTCTCCCTAATTGTACCATCTGTAGTGGCAAGGTCTTGGTTCTGAGGAATGTAAATTCCCCACTGAGTCATTGGAATTCTTGTGGATCAGTTTCTAGAAAAGCATTTGGTCTATTAGGTGATTCTTGGTACTCCATGAAATTCCATATAAAAAATTAGTATATATCCATTAGTTTTAAAATATAATTATCCTTCAGGGAACATTATCCTTTATTCTATCACACACCCTTGTTTCAAGACAATTCCACAACACCTGGTCAAGGGACCCCACCATGATACCAACTTTTTTTAGGTATGTTCAATAAAATATCTCTTTTTGTAGTTCCCATTCGAACTGAAAACAAAACTAGATTGTGGTAATTGTTTGATATTCAGTCATTAGGGTTATTATTTTCTTAACAGTTCTACATGGTTAGATGACTCAATCATACGATCAATTTATAATCATTTGATTCATGTCATCATGTATATGTAAAATGATTATGAGTCTCCAAGGTATAATGGAATTGTTTAATTCCTAGTAGGTTTATATAGCGTACATTATCATCGAGGTTTATCCGATTTGTGAACTATTCATACGATTCTTGACTGCCATTCTAATTCATGAGATACGCATGATTGCTCTTGTTTTTTATGACTTTAATTTGAATATATTTTATATTCTCTTTATTTCACATACTCCATATACTCTCATTTATATGGTATATTTTTCGCATCGATATTACCAAAAGAATTCAAAGAAGGATGAAAAGGCATCGATAGCCCATTGTGATGCTATATTAGTGATCATGGATCCTACATGCCTATATGAAATTGGTTCACTTCAACCAAGTTTGATAAAGTTGATGGTATTAAAATTATATTAATATTATTTTTTGAAATTCCTACCCCTTTATGGGTTTAGCATCACTAAAGATTCCCCCACTCCTCTGCTGAAGTCATCATTAATACCCTTCTCATGTATTTCAATGACCCATGAATCATTTTTGGTGAAAATTTCTCAAGTTATCCACATTATCACCGAAGGGGGACATTAAAAATTCCACATACAGACATTCACGCCAACATACTTGTATGGGGTTTATGGTGGACATGATCAAAATGATCATATATATCATTCAATAATGAAAAATTCCTTATTGGATCAATATTTTAGTTAGGTTTCCAACATGGAATTCTAATGGGGATGTTGTTATGTACAGGAATATGGATAAACCTTCTAGGTTCAACAACACATTCCTTTCAAATTTTATTATTAGTTGAGGAAAATTAGAATTTATGTGGCTGTATGGATATCATAGATGTCTTCATACTACATTAAGGGCCTGAATAAAAATCAATTTAGTTGTTAGAGTCCAGATACAAAAAAATTCTACTTCACACAAGGGGAGGTAGGCATCAACCTTTGGGATGTAGAATAGATATATGGTTCACATATACTAGGTGGTATGTAGGACATGTTATTTCACCAAGGGTGTACCTGGGATGAAATAACAAGGACACCTCATCTAACATAAGAGCTCATTAAGCTAGCTGAGAATAACCTTGCAAATGAGCCATTTCATAATGTGCATATCCCTTTCATGACCTAAGAAAAATGTATCATCAAGAAGAATGGATTTGATCCAAAAGCTAAGAAGCCAAATCCACTCTTAGTAAGGATGATAACAATGCACTTGAATCTTACTCTGACGCGGTTAAATAAAAAAATTAAATAATGGAGATCAGAGTTTGTACCCAACATTGATCAATATGTTCAATTATCTAGCTTATTTTTTTTATAAAACTAATGTTATCATTTACTTCCATGAAGGAAAATGTGGATTTATTGTTTCCAAATTGATGATGGTAACCACCATGGAAAGGGGGTGAATTGGGAAGGATTTCCATAAACAACAAAAAATATGTCCCAATTTTCGCCAAATTTAGAAGGGAAACGCCCTTTATAGGATCATGGACCCTTTCCATGTATTATGGGGTTATATAGGAGCTCAAATTGGTGGTTATGAATACTTGAATATTCAGCATATCCCAAACTAGAACATTTTACCATTATTATATTGTGTTAATGGGGTAAGACCCATTATATGGAAAAATTGAGATGTTAGGGATTATGTGAGCCACTACGACTGTTTCTCATTTATAAAATATGTCCTAGTTCAAATAAGTGATATTGTTGAAAATTGTGATGCCAAACTCGAGGAATGGGCATATATGATGTAACATCATGCAAGAATTCATTCTACCCATACTGACATGTACATCATTTTTGAGTGGTATGCACTATGTCAATTCAACCACAATTTATTATGTGTCTATTCAATATGTTATTTCTTTGTTTATGTACTATATGAGGTGTATACAATGCTAGCTCAATAATTTTAGCTAATGATTACTAGGGAGGGGACTAGTGCTGACAAAAAACTTCTTCATGTAATGCTGTAATCAGTTTATATTGTGGTAATAAAATGGTTTATATTCACTCATATACTATCATAAAATTACCCAAATTGGTAAATTATGGCTTTAAACCACATTCTATTTGGGGAATTCCCAATATTGTGAAGTCATTTTTTAAAGGGTTTGTATCACTAGAATAAAACCTCAATGCATTAAAACTCATACAATTACTCAGAGAAGAAGCTTCAAATAGAACTACAACAATTGAATTTCAATATATATATATATATTGAACTATTGTTATTTTCCCCCTCACATATCATCAATTTGTTCCTTGGAAGTCATGGATGTCAGATTCCCAGATCTAGGGTATATTGGAAAAAGGATAAGCACTTTTGGAAGGCATCACCTATAATGCTGTTCTTCCTGGTATAACTTACAAAGACCAACCTTAAAGATGTATGAGCCTTATTTGGAGACCATGATTGATATTTTTGAATTGTCAATAGTCAAATAATTTTCATTCCATTGGTCCACCTACTAGTTGTCCCAATCATGTTTCTGTTTGCTGTAGAGGAATATTGTTATCCCATTGTTGAAGAAGTGGTATGTATAAACTTATTTCAATATAAATATTTTAAGGGTTAGAGTTACATTGTAATTGTATTGATATAATTTATATGTTGACACAGTGGGAGGATGATTATGATCCTTCTACCCTACTACACCCTGAATATTCTCCCCTTGGTACAATTGTGGGAGTGTAATTTTCTAGTGACTGGGGGAGAGATAAAAAAGGGACCCTGGGTCAGCAAGTTTATATGAGTGTGATGATTTTCACTTATAAATAAAAATGTTTAGATTCATCACCTTCTCTAGATAAATACTTGTAATGGTAGAAGAATAAAAATAATTGCTCTCGATCATAAGTTCATTCTCTTTCTGATTCCTCTAGTGAGTGTGGAATTTCACTCTTCATTTATTTTAGATCATTCGAGAAACACAACCATATTATTCTCAAATGTGCAGGTCACTAATGAGAACTCTTTTAGGAGAATTTATTCACATCTATGATTGTGGAAAAGTGTTTAGATAGTTCGGAAAACCGTTCACTATTAGGGCCAACCCCTCAAGAATTGGATGTGGCTGAGGTGCATATTAAATTTTGTTTGTTTGCTACTATATATGTTTCAGTGATCATATCATTTGATTCAGAATGGGTGGATTCACTTTTGAATATTTTTACATAGGTTGGTATTGTTCTATTTTGTTGGAATTTTTGGATGTGAGATTTGGATAAGGTTAATACCTTTTCAATACTGAGAATTTTTTTACTTGTGTCATATCTCTTGACATTATCTTATTTTTCCCACAGCCCTTTAGAGTGGTGAATATAAAACACCATTAGGAATATGTCTTGAAGAGCCATGAATTAGTACATTATATAAAGGAATTTAGTCCCCCCATGAGTATGGGGTTGGGGGATTAGATTTATCCACTAACATGACCACGAATGTTATGTTTCTAACATTGTTCATATCCACTAATTACCAAGTGATACCATATTTATTCATCCTACAACATAAAATCCCTTGGTACCCTTTAGTGTGGAATACACTCCCAAGAGTTTGATGCCATAGTTCAAGCTCCCTCGGGGGTTCCTATGACTTAATCAACCAATGCATAGGTATATTATCTTCAATAATCATCAATGTCTTTGAGCCCAACCATTTATTAGAGATTTCTTGTCCCAGAATATGTTCTCATTTCTAGAATTTCTATGACTAAAGTCCTGGTGTCTAGGTCATTCTACAAGTCGATTTGGATAAAAATGTGGAGGGAGGTTTTATATATTTTTATGATACAACCATGGTGGATTTGATGGATTTTTTGTTCCACTATTTTTTTATATTTCATAAAAATGTTTTTGATTTTTATTATTCCACTCTTCATGTGTAGGTTAATGAAGTAGTAATTCTGAGAGAGTATAATAGGGCCCTTGATTCAAGGGTAGAAGAAGATTATTATTCCACATCATTGAAGCAAAACTGGGAAGATATAGTGAAGGAAGCTTACCAGTGTGCAATTGAGGTGGCCACTCACTGGGATGTAGTCAATATTGGGAATGCTGAAATTGGCCATTTTAATTTTAAAATCAATAGCCTTCAGTATGAGATCTACTATATTAAAGTAGAATTATCCCAGTTTAATCATTCACTCTAGATATCTTAGAAGGATATTCTAGATAAATAGGTACTTCACTGATGTGTTAGAAATGGTGGGGCTTGAAATCATTTTCTAGGTGAAGTGGTTGCAACCTGCCATAATGGTAGAAACTGTATTTCCTAATCAACTAGACCAACATGTGATGTACATATAGTTGAGTCTTCTAGAACTTTAGGACTCATATGCGAACATTCTATAATTGAATAATAATTTTTAAAACATTCTAGTCCTTATAAATTCTGAAAATAGACTCTGGTTTGTAGGGATTTCTCATGTTTCATGATTTATCAGAAAATTTATTTTCTATCCTTTATATTTGTTGTCCAGTTTTCAATTCATTCATGATGGGAATTCCAATATTATAGTTTGATACAAATCACCAATTATACCCAGCCATTTTATAATATCACATAAACCCAAATACATGGAATTTAGTTTTGAATTTATAATAGATTCTTCTTGATACATGCTTATGAATGCCTGCCAACAAAAGATTCTCCTTAGACAATATGTTCCAACTATGATGAGATCACCTAATTTGTAGAATGATTGCTTTTGTAGGATATATATTATCTTTAGGGAGGATTATCCATGGTTATCCCTAAATCATAGTCTTAGTGAGCATATATTTATTATTTTCTATGGCCATATGGTGGGCATTTGATGCTCTTGTAGACTAAAATTATTATTGTTCATTAGTTTAGGGCATTCCAGCTCAGGACTTATATCTATTTAGTTTATGGACATTTAGGTAAGACTGTATATCACTGTAATTTTTTTCATTTCGTTCAAACCTTCTATTAATGTCCTTTAGGTGATTTCATATCATACCTTCTGTTTCTCTAGCTTAGCGTCTCAGTTGGAATATTATATTTCTTTGGTTTATAGGCTTTTAAAATGATACATCTATTGATTTTATTTAAATTATTTTATCCCAATCCTAATATTTTATTAGTTTACGGTATTTATCTCCGAACTTATATTTCTTTATTTTTGTACCTTTTTCCTCAGACCATCTATCGCTTTAGATTATGTTATTTTACCTCGTACCTTCTACCACATTTTGTTTAATGTATTTTATCTCAGACCAGATCAATGAACATGGGATATGGTGAAGACTCTCCATGAGTGACCCTAAACATACCGATGTTTTCAGATATACCTTGGCAGTGTAAGAGATCACATGGAACAAAATTCCCTTTTATGTAGAGGGGCACATTTGGTTGATGACCATAGGTGCATATGATGTTTAAATAGGAAAACATTCACAGTCATGAAAATGGTCCTTGGTGCAAATTATCATTTCAAAAGGAAATGGATGGTTTATTGGAGTAATATTGGATGAGGAAGAAATACTAGGGATGTTAGATCCACATGAATATTTGGAATTGGATGATTTAATTCATAAACTAAATGTTTGAGTCCATTAATATGAGATGGGGAAGACATGTTGGTGATGACTCCTAACACTATGAGGTGCCATGTTATATAATAGTTTTCCTAGGGCCCATAATGATTGATGCTCATTTCATGAATTTAAGAGATGTCATTGTTTGTTGGGTCATGGCATTTATGTGTTAATAAAATTGTTAAGAATAATATGACCTCCAATCCTTTCAAAGAGCCATGAATGTTTTATGAAGGGTCAAACATCTAGATGATGAGGTTGTGTATGGGAGAAAATCAATCTAAGAAGGATTCTAGAAACCTAGAGAATATTTGAACTTATATTGTAAATATGGATCCATACACCTTATCATTTCAAGTCACGAGGTGTGGTCCATCAATAGTTCAGCAAAGGGGAGACACATTCCTACACTAATAATGGACATAAAAGATGGTGACGTAGCATCAACAATGTCAAATAGACTTAGATAGTTTGTCACAATGATTGTAAATTATTTTCCAAATTGATCTACTTAATTGGTTGATATGGGAATATCATTACTGTAATGGCCCAAAATATTATGGAATGTTTGGTTCTGTCGTAGTGATATCAGTGGTAACAAGGATTAGATTTCCCTTTTTATCAGTTACACATTTTGTTGAAAACCATAGGCACATGTTCATTATCCATATGAATAAATTCATAGTAAAGAATTGTGTCCTTGAAAATGGGTATCCATTACTATGGTTGTGGAGGACTATTATGATCCAAGGAAAAGAAGTAATGAAATTAGACTCGTGGAAAGTGTTATATTTAAAAAGGGTTTGAGAAACCTAAATTTTGTGTCACCTCTAAGAAAACATATTCTCATTTTGACCAGACTTGAAAATCCATTACACTATCATTTTCCTAAACTAGGGGGTCTGGTGATCATAGATTTACTTTTACTAGGGATACAAAGTAGATCCTATGATATTTGTTTCTTATTCATTTACACTTTAATTTTTTTATAACCTATTATAATGAAGATTTTAATAAGTGAGACATGAATTTTCTATGTATTACTTTTGTGGTTTTTCTACCTGAAATGTTTTATGACTTTTTATCTTGTAGTTTAGAGTGTTTTGGATTGAACCACTATAAGATAGTGTTTAAGGATATAAAACATTGAATAATGTTAAGGTAGTTTAAGGTCATTATGCATCTAGTCCTTATATGGAGGATGATACAGAAAATCCTAATTATGATACCCACGGTCAACCATACACCATCAACTTTTTTAACAGGAGATGAAAATCTTGTAAATCATCCATTAAGGTCCTCGGGTAATGAGTAATGATTTGCGACATTAATAATGGGAGTATTATAAATCATACGGAGGTGTTGAGTTATACCATCATTATGTTAGGATCCCATAGATTGGAAATCCCAATTTTGAGAGTGATGCAGTTGGTTGATGATTATAGGAACATATAAATGAGTGATATGAATATATGTATTGTCAAGAAAAGTGACATTGATTCTTGGTATCCATTGCAAGGGGGCATGGAATGTTTTGAGTGATCTTAGGAACTCATGGAATGATGTATAACTTTATGGACTATGGTTCTTGGAATGATTAAGGAATCACCCCGTACTCTGTATGACTATGGTAAATCTCCGGTGGTTCATTGACAGGGGATGTAAAATAGATGATGGCCTACATGATTTATCTTCATATAGTTGGTATGTTTACCTTGGGGTTAAATTTTTAGCATAAAGAAAATAAAAAATGAAGTAAAAAATTATATATTATATATGATGTATGCATGATACATGTAAATAGATATGGAACATATATAGAAAAAATTTTATATGACTGAATCCACATGGAGTTGGGGTTCATATTTATGTCACCCATTATAGCTAGACCCATTATTAGAAATCCAGAAATCGATACATATTCTTTGAAAATGGTAATCAAGGAATATGTATTTCTTGAATGGGAAACACTCTAAAAGTCCAAGAAATGGGTAGAGGTGCGAATTTATTCCAATGATTTCTATGGATGGGACCAGGGTTAGAGACCCATACATCATTACATATAATATGATAATAGGAATCAGGCCTCACATAGTTCTTCCAGTATGAAATTACAATGCATGTATGACCCATACAAATAAATTAGGAATTATTATATTTTATTATGAATGTAATTGGTACGGAATAATAAGGAATCACTACATATCCCTTGATTTCAATAATAAAGTCACGGGTTTTTATTGAATGCAAGTGTTGTAGGAGAAAAATACTATCTATGAAGGAGTACTTAGCTGAGGTCTATTTGAATTTGAAATTTTATGTTACGTCAGGGACATTAAATATTTAGTTTAATGTCATGTGGGGAGGAATCATGGTATGTATTTGATGGTCTTTAATTTATGATCATGATGAGCCTATCTCAATATTGTATACCCTGTTTTTTCAGGGTAACATATACTGAAATTCTTAATATGATGTGAGTTATTCTTGGTGTGAAAAACAAGTAATGAAAAGGGTTAAACTCACTATAAAGATGATATTAAGGATTTTATTTGGTTATTTTTTGTAATGAGGTGGCCCAACCATTATATTGGAGTGATGCATCCTGATATATATCATTGAAAATGAGAATCAAGATTTAAATAGTTTCATTAAAATCCCATGCAGGTTAAAGTCATGAATAGAGGAAATTATCTATATGGTTTAATGTCTTCTGATATTTATATGGATTACCCATCATCAAGAAAAAAATTCATGTTGTTGAAGGACCTAAAACTAGATGTTCATGAGTTTATATATATCCTACAATGATAAGAATCCAAAAGTATATAGGTCTCATGGAAACGTTCAGTTTAACATAATGTGGCTAGGATAATATCTATATTGTTAATTATCTTGTGGTTAGGACAAAGGATACCATGTAGTTTGATGTTTTTTTTAGAACATAGGGGGGCTAATTAGTTTACTATCTTGCTTCAAGATCGATCTTCATATAGATTATTATCATTTAGTTAGGAAGATATCTATATATATTATCATCATCTTGCTAGGATAAAGTTTATCATTCAATTTAAAGTCTTTATGACACGAATTTTTAGAATTAATGAAAGCTGCAAAAAGTATTTTCTTAGAAATATTGAATTTTTCCGAGGTGTGACATGATCCTATTTCATGGTGTCTAATTTTTCGGCTCCATTATGATATTCCATACATATTCCATAAGGTCGTTCCCATTTGGGTTCCATTTTTTAGTGGCTTATTCCCTAGCATCATTTGGGATCTAATAGAGAACACTAGGTCACTTTAGAGAAATGAAAATATAAAAAAATTATTAATGGCTCGTACAATTTAATTTTGATGGACCTAAATGTTGTGTAATGTATGAAACCTACTCTCATCTAGGTACTCCAATTCATGCCATCGATTTTGTGATTTCACATAATCTAAGAGCTATACACAAATGGATATTTGGTGAAAAGGTAGATGAACAACTATAGGTAACACTTCTTCAGTCTCATACACCATTGAGTATGTATTTTATTTTTTTGACTTATTTGTAGTTGTATAGTAAGCATAACGAGCATAGATGAGATTTTCTATAGAGAAATTTTTATCCTGGTTCACTACCATCTCATGTATATTTGATATATTATTATTTAAGTCCTTTTTCTATCAATTTTATACTGCATTATAGAGAGATGAGTGATTGGATATGATATCTTACTTTTGGTGTAGTGTCCGGAACTCTGTAGAATAGATGTTTGTGTCATTGTAACTAAATATTATCTAAGGGACCCCAAACTTGGTTATGAAATTGGACATTATGAGGTTGATAATTTTATTCATCCCAAACACATTAAGTGGTATTTCCTAAATCCATTTGAAGAATAATTCGATAGTTTTTAGGATGTACTTGAACTACTTAGCTACGATAGGGGATATGGGCCCACAACATCCATTCCCCAAATAGAAAATGGAAATGATTATTTAGCAGTATGTAGATGTTATGGAGGTTGATGGATGAAATTTTCATGGATATGGAATGTGGAAAATTAATTTGTGTATTTAAAATAGTCATATATCATTGTTTCCCAGTATTATACCAACCTTTTTATTTGGTGGGGGCAGCCCAGTACCTGATTAGTGGGCTTCGCAAGGGCCTACATGGACCACCTTTATTATGGTTAGAATATCTCCTATAATGAATCTAAGGAGGATTCCACCCAATACTCATTCATAGCAGTTTATCGGATCACTTGAACCATAATATAGGGCAATGTTATCTACATGACACCAAATTTTTTCCCTCTAGGATCGGTCCATCAGAAGAGTCCCATTTTAGGAAAAAACAATTATGGAATCCATATATCTAGTGGTGGTCATTAGTTCATCATGATCTGGGGTGGTATTGAGCTAATTTTCTATCCTCTATATCACATATGATGATCTATTAAACCATTCTTCATTGTTTGATATGGAATATTAATCCCTCTTATTCATGGTCGACCTAGATGGTGGCTATATTATCTAATGCATTGTCCTAAGCATTTTGTGATCTGATATCCTGATGTATCATGATATCAAAATGGAATTATTTCATAAGTCCAATGATATGTCTTGTAAGAGGGATCATTTCTTCCTTTTTAATAGAATATTATCCATTGATATATTTTATCACTAGTTTAGAATATCTATTGATATTCGTGTAGGATATGTGAAGTTTTTGGGATAGTTCCAGCACATCAATGAGGGCTTGGTATTCCACATCATTGTTTGGGGAGATTTAATATAGTGAGAAAGTGTATGGAAAAATTTATATGTTTAGAGAGACAAATACAGTCCATAAATGAACCAATAGAAATTTTTTCCATATTTTTAAAGATAGAACTCCGAGTTGTATCACCAAAATACATCTCCCATGTCAGGGGAGTGTCATGGGAATGAAAAACCTCCTAATATGGATACCCTATCACCACCTATACATATTCCATGGAATGATCTTATGCATTGAAATCAACAATGGAATACCATTTTACCGAATTTTTTGATACTAATTGAATGTAATACTCCTTCAAAATAAATAAACATCAGGCCAATAATCCAGTCAGTATAGGGTGGACATTGATGTACTTGTGGTGATCGACATAAGATACTAGATGGAATTCATTATGTTATAAGTAATGCCTCATCATTTTTTATGTGAAGATGGGTGCAAGGATGTTCTTCCCAATATTATAGTATCTTGTCTTAGTACGTAACATTGTATTTTTTAGGTAGTATAGAATGCTCTCACTCCCTCAATACGTTTTATTTATAAGGAGGGTTCCCAGTGAGTGTTGTAATGTGGTTACATTAAAGAAGAGTATCTTCTCTTCCACGGGAGGCATCAAAACAAGTGGGTGATATAGATACTATTTGATACATTCAAAGGATTTATAGAAATCATATTCCCATCGATACTTGATTCCCTTCTTGAATTCCCATGTGAAGGGGATATATTTTTTGTCTATGTTGGTTATGAATCATTGAATATAAGTGAGGATCCCTTGGACCACCCTTAGGTTGTTTGAAATTTATAGGGGTAATTTTTTAAAATTGTACTAGTATTATTTGGGACAACCTCGGTGTCATGGTGGAATACCATAAATACAAGAAACATTTTTTATGTTACCCGAAATGCTTACGTTAATGGATTTATCTGTAGACTGTGATGACTTAGCTTGTCGAAAACTAATTAAAGATCCATGATGTGAGAAAATTGCTATTGGGATTTGACATCCTAGTCATTGATATAAAATTTAAATATCCTTTCCAGAAATTTCATCAAGATATGATACATTGAACATTATTATGTCACACCATCAATCCTTAATCCAAAGGGATTTACATGATAATATAAGATCCCATGTGGTGCATTGAATGTAGGGACTTCCTCATATACAGGGGAAAACATTATCTAATTTTAGAATTTATATCCATCCATGAAAGAAGGTAAGAGAAACCAGAATTCTCATTCATCAAGAGTTCTTTAATAATAGATGGGAAATCATTCTTTGGGAAATAAGGATAAATGTCTTTGATATCAATACATATCACAATCACCCCATTAATTTTCTGAGAATAAATTATTCTGGAAACCCAAATCAGGTTTTTCACTTCTTGGAAAATGTTATCATTGATTTAATTGTAAATTTATGATTCTACATTGGTTTAATGAGAAGGATGAATTTTAATGTATACTTTTTTGAAGATTCAGTGCTCATCAGGTAGGCCGAGATGGTGCATAGAAACATCTAGATACAATTTTTAAATTTCTGTATAATTTCAAGAGAACACATATTGATGTTTTTTAATAAATGATATGAGCATCTATTTATCTTTTAGGGGATGGGTGGAACTAAGCAGGGTAGGTCAGAAGTCTTCTTATGTTCCCCTATTTATCTATATTAGATCGTCTATGGTGGTGGAGACACCATACATTAAAGTGGGAGGGGATTTTCTGATATCATCCAAACCTTCTTCCAATTATGAGTCTATGGAGGCACATTTAAGATGAATCTGAAAATTTTGGGGTTTCGTAATGACTATCAGGGTTAAAAAGTCCCTTAGTAGAAGCATTATGATTGTCGAATATTAGATTTGTTGAAAATAAATGTCAATGAAAATATAATTTTAAACTGTCACAAGGTATAGATGGATCTTGGATCTCTCATACTAGGTCTATCACATGAACAAGATTTATAAGTAGCACATATTCAGTATCAAGCATACTCAAGGGGTTTACCGGGGGTTTCCCTAATCTATTAGGAGTTTCAACCTGTGTATCGCCATCCACCATTGTTTATTTGCCTCCATTTTTTTATATGCATTCTTTAACATATGTATATTTGTAGGTTCCAGATTGAGCAATATAACAATGTTTTATTCCTACCATTCCATCAGTGGGTTATTTCTAAATGATGTGGAATTTTTATGGTACCTCCATGTGGATATGGGTCCATGGTCTTCCCAGCAATAAATTGTATTTATTGTCCTACTCGATTAACATAATCTCTACTTCAGAGGTGACATCCCTAAATCGAGTTTTTAGTTTTTTTATTCACTATAGGTCATTTTTCATATTTATCATATCCTTGATTAGTCTGACTTGTGGGGGGAAATTATCCTTCTCTATATTCTAATAATCGTAGTGTTTAAATATAGATGATATTAATTGAAGATCCATTTTCAATTGGATCTCTAGAGATGTTTATATTATTCAGTCATCTAGAAACATAAATAGGTCTTATCTAACCTTAAATTACCACGTTTGAATCCTGACCTATGAAGGAGACGATGACATGACATTCCAATGCATGTTATCTATTCGATAGAACATTCCTACAACGAATTCTTTCTCAAATTTATATTGGATTTGGAGGGATTTAACATGTTCCTCTCTGAGTTCTTTGGAAAAATTTATTGTATACAGGATTGAGTGTTTTTTGGGTCTATCAACATCTTTTTCAAAATTTCATACATTTGTACTAGTGGTCTGTGGTTTCTGATATGGGTTTGGTCTTGTACATTTGGGATAGGAACTATGGAATTATAGGTACGCGAGATAGGTTCTTGTGAAATGGTTGTGGGAGAATCTACATCTAGCAATGAAATTTGTGCTATGCATCACCTTTGTCCAGGATTATAGGATAATCGAACACATGATAGGTGGTCATGAAAGACAATTGTATGTGGGTCACAATTGGATTGTAATTAGACACCTCTATTTAATTAATAGGCTCATGAATCACCATTCCATGGGTCTCAACTACAAATATTTCCTCTGTGGGGGCACAACCATAATATTTGGTCCGACCATGCCCATTTTCTCAATTGAATCCTTGGTTCTTGTTCATGCAACCTACCATCCCCTTTTTACATGTGGGGAACTCATATTTTGAGGAAACTTCATAATCATAGAATTTGTTTTCTTAATTTATCCCATTTACAATACCAATGAAGAGGAATTTTTATGATGAGGTTTTTGTTTGGTGAGGTAGTTCCCTTACTATGTATATTAAAGTGGATAAATTATCAATAGTTAGTGGATGTGTTGGATATGTATATTAAAATTCATGTCATATTTGTTATTTCTTCTAGTGTTCACACACACTTTTTGTTGTAATATTATTTATCATCTTATTAGGTGGTGGAGCTATTGGGTGTTTTGTGAAACATGGATCTCATGGTTCCATTATCTCATTCAACTTATTTTCAAAACATCTTGTTATTAAACATATCATCATGCATATTGAGGACTTCCTTTTAACTATCGCTTCATTATGATAGGAAAATTGTTATGTATGGATCCTATTAGGAGAAGTTTTCTAACACCACCTATCTATAATTTACCATTCCATGAACGATATATTTGCAGATGAAGCAATAAAGAATATTATGACCCATCCTTCTACGGATAGGTATGTAGTTGGGATGGTCGGTGCGGTCTACATCAAAATGATTTTTGGTCTCTGGTATCCTGATAATGTCACTATCTATGGATTCTTTAAAATAAATATATAATTTTTTATTTTGGATGGAGTATTCATTATTCATCAATTATTAAAATCTTAGGCAATCCTAATTTCTATATGCCTCTATCCTAGGGATATTAGGTGTTTTTCACCACTTGGTAGAAGGTGATGGGTGGGTTGGGGCATGAATGGGTGCTTGGATGAGAACTGCTACTATCTTGAGAGTGATAGCTACATATTCTTCTTTTCCTAGACTTTTACCACTATGCTAAGGGAATGTCCAGAGATTTGGATTGGGTTGGCTGAATTGAATCATCAAGATGTTGTTATATTTCTACAAACTCACCAAATCCAAATGGAGACATCATCTGGATCAGAGGTGTCTGTAACTCATCCTGAATATTTTTAGCATAGTGTTCTAGTATTTTCTCCTATGATAGGGAATAATGTGTAAATAGGTTAAAATCATATATCATTATATAAAGTTATACACCCTATAATTTATTCATTACATTCAATTTTTTTTGTTTAAGATCATTATTTTCCTCATCATGGTGTTGAAATGAAAAATGAACTGGTGAAAAAGGTCTTCCCATCAATTAATGGAATTTCCTAGTAGGATATGGTCCAATACAAACTCATTCCATGACAAAGTCTATAAAAAAGACATAATCTTAGTTGACTCATATTGACCTTGATGACCCATAACCTGCCCACATCAGGATTTTATATGTGTTCGATGATGTTTTGAATTTCATGTACCAGCAATTGCGGGGAAGGTGGGATTTTTGAAATAGGGTGGAGGAAAACTTTCATCAACCTATTCAGGATATGGATTCCTCTCTGGCTATATAGGTGCACGTCGCCCCTCTATGAATTTTATTCAAATATCTAGGGAATCAATGACATTATGTTGATCTAGGGGTAATAATGATTGAGATAACTCTAATATACAGATATCATTAGGTGGTCGATGAGGTTTCCCTACCTTCATCTACAAAAGAATCTCAATTCATCATAAGAATCAATGATTTTCTTGGAGAGGGAGAGGCTATTTCCACAATGGTGGGTAGTAACTATAATTTTTGACTTCCTCATCTCGATAGACTGGCATCCATGATCTGATCCCAATCTGATACTCAGAAGAAGATTTTGTTGGTGAATTTCCACTTTTGGGAGAGTTAAAATTCATCTATTATATAAGAAGGTATCTAGTAGGAATATTTCTACTGAGTATCACCTTGTTGAGTGGTATAATATACTATATTATACTCTCTTATTGTGAAAATTATTCCAACTTAGAGGGATCATCAACTCATCTAGATGGTGATGGGAATATAGTCACACCTTTCCATTCTCTATGGAAGTGTTCATCCACAGAGGGGGATACTCATTATTGGCGGTGACCGATTTTGTGGTCTTATCTAGTGATGTGTGTGTAGACACATTTGGTGCACCATAATCACTCTCTTATTAGGGCACATTTTATGTGTTTTGACCCTATGACATTTCATCTTGATCCACAATGTCCTTCATGTTAATATTGATAACATTCAAAGAGGCATACCGGGAAATGCTAGTAGTACCATTTCTTTGGATGTATCTTGTTTATTTTGTATTGCCTTTATCAAGGATATAATCCAAATGCGGGTCCATATGAGGCTATTTTGTATTACGACCACTATGGTGGTCAATTCCCACCACCATACACTCCTATCATATCTTTCTATGAATAGTACCATAAGGGGAGTTTTTAGTCATGTTTTCTAAACAATACCCAAAAAGTACAGGGTTTTCTTATGTTGGGAGGAACAAGTGGGAAGCCGACTGTTTATCCATCTTGTCCAACCTAGATAACATTTATTCCCTATATGGTGATGATGATGATGAAAATTTAATCCAACAATATGATGTGGGGGTTATTTGAGGCTGAAATAGGCATTGATTGATCCTTTTTTAATGATCCAATGATTCTTGTTAGGGATTTTATGACTCATGGGATATTATTAATGATATAAATTCCCATTTACTTTTGTATGATGGTGATCTAGAATCAATAAAAATTTTCATAGGGCCTTCTTAGGGGATGATGAACCTGGGGATGGTCATTGAGAAATGATTCTCCCCACCCAACAGGATGATATTGGTTTGTATATACTGTTAATGTGTTTCAAATCCACTATAAAATTGACAATCAGAGAGGTAGTGGTGGTGGTAGATATTCCCTCAGTCTAGAGAGTTGGGTTTTCTCCTTGACGACTGATATGAAAGACTCTACTACATCCAATTTGATGAATAGTAGTTTTTCTTGCCTAACAGCATAGTGAGATGAAACCCCAATGATTTAAATCATTATTTACCAGATGTTTTATGATTGATTTCAACATTGGTCTCCATGTCTGAAATTAATTCCTATTGATTTGAGGGGCCCTGTTTGATGTATTGTTTGATATCCTCTCCCATCCTTAATGATTTCAAGGCAACTTTGATGGGGGGATTATTTTGTAGTGAAAAATATGACTAAAAATTACTTATTCCTCTTATTTTTATAGAGGTTTTGAAATTAACATTAGTTGTATATGAAGGGTTATACTATTATAGGGTATAATAAAAGTATATCAATCCATAATTTCCCCATCCAAGAATACAGATGCATAATGTGGCTTCATAGACAATATTCTAAAGTCTTTTAATGTAATGACGACAGTCATTTTTCCTATTTTCCCTGTGGGTTTTCTATTATGGATCCTCATCCATGGAGATTGTTGCAATTCCTACCTAGAAATGTAATATTTTTATTTTATAAAGGTGAAACTCATATCTGTGATTAGGGATATGTCAAACCTTCAATCTTTGATGAGTAGCCCATATATTTTTTTGTAGATAAGGAAAGACATCATTTTATATATTATCTGGGATCACATCGGTAGAAGTGGTAAGGGTCTAGAACATCATGGAGAGGTTGTTTCTGGATAAAAACCTCCAAATTTCAATTTCACCCTTCTCTTCATCAGATATAAATGCCTCAATATATTCATACCATAAAAGGTGCTTCTGAAAAACATATTTTGACTAGAGTGAATTGTTGTTGGATGTTTATGGGGAACCATATATAGTTTACACTGATTATTCAAGATCTTCTCTATAAAAAGGTGTCATAGTTTTGAACATATCTTGATACATAGGTTCTTTTGAAAGGAGATTAATTCATTATACATGGGATATATCACTATGGGGATGTTTACCAAGTTGGATGTTATGTTTAGATTCCCTAAGATAAATCTTTATAGTACAACAATGAGGAATATCATAGTAATGATCATCTTATGATTTTGTTTAAGAGTTTAGGGACCATTGTGCTATTTCGAATGTGTCCTAAACAAACTCAAGGATAGTGTCATCGAATATATTTAGAATATGGGACCTAATCTTTATTATGGTTAGAATATTATTACCCATATTTTGGAATTTTATAGGGATATGACCCTATTGTGGGACTACTATAGAAAACTAAATATAACTACATGATGTTATGGGAATATGATCTGTCTTCTTAGAAGCTTTTGGAATATTCCATTGATATTTATCTTTATTTATAGGAATATCAACCTTTCCCAAGGAATTTTCCATTCTTATGTGGTGAGCCTTAGTTAGGATAGGAATATGAGACAGATCCTGAGCTATTGGGATATTCAGCTAGTCTTTCCTAAAATTGATATGATCATACCCAGAGGCATGTTCTGATCTAACTTGATGATCCCTAGTTGGAATAGGAATATTCTTGGGGTGTGAATATTCATTTCCTGAAAGAATATACTAATGGACCACTTGAATAAGAGAAGGGATATGAGCCTCCTCCTATATTTCCTTGGAATGATGATGGTTTCATTGTTCATTGGAGGAAGTATGAATACGTTGTTAACTTCCATGTTCTATTGGAACGTGTGAGATAGATTCACTAATAGGAATATGAGCCTCTCTTGAAACTTTTTCCTTTATCACATGGTTTCCCTGAACAAAAAGTGGATATATGCCCAATCATAGGAATTTGGTGTATTCCAATAGACTTCTTTGACAGAAATATGTGCATGTCCTAAGTCTTGTTCCCCTCTTATTTGGTTATCATTGCCCAGAATGATGATATATTCCTAATCGAAGGATTTTAAAATATTCCACTATACATTTCTGATAGGTATGTTCCCTTATCCCAAGCCATGTGATTATTTCACCTGGTCAGCTCTGATTGGAATGGGAGTATGATCTTAGTCTGATGCCTCATCTTTTTCCGGAATATACTGATAATCCTCCTGTATTAGAGTAAGTGTGTTGTCTTTCTATATAGAATCAAATTGTTCATTATGATCTATGTATTGTGTATTCCTGGCTATAGAGATAAGAGTATGTGTCTGGCCCTACATCTGAACAAGTGATAGAATATGTTGGTGAAGTTTATCATTCTTTTATAAACTATAATAAAATTTTAGCGAAGTGTGTGTAGGGAAATAATCCTTAAAATTGTCTAACTTCACCATATACTGGTAAATATATTCAATTTTATAGGGAATATGTTCTCAGATCTATCCTCATTGTACCATAATTGAATTTGGATGATCATCATGCACAATGGCAGGGATATGTATCCCCCAGACGTCTGCTGTGGTAATATGAAAACAGAAACGTTCCATGTTAGTAGGAATATGAGCCTACTCACTATTTACTATCGGAATATTCTGAAATTCATCATTTGTTGGAGTGGGGATATGATCCCACATGCATATATTGACCACCATAAATTTCTTGATGTCTTTTCCTTACCTCTTATGCATGGGAATTAGAGGCGGCCTTATGTCCGGTGGAACACTCAGCATGTCATTACTGGTTACTAGTGGGAAGGTTCTGGAAATGAAAATTGACATGGGTCCCCAATAGTGGAACATAAATTGGGAGGGATCCATGTTGGACTCACTATTCCACCTTCATCTGAGAATAAAACTGGATATTTTCATGCTCCATGTATAATATCCTGAAACAATTAGTTGTGGTGATGAGGGCCACTGGCTTAGTTGCATATTTTTCTGTGTGATACGGTCTTTCCTACTTCCATATATGGAGACCTTCATAGTTATATTCCTTTTTTGGGATTGTACCACATCGTTGGTACTCTAGTTCATGCATGTTCAACACCTAGCATTGGAGTTGTCATGCAGGTGAGATTTGTTTTTGATTTTCAAGGTTTGAAGCAACGAGTTATTTATCATAGTGATCACTGGATGAAGAAGGCATTTCCTCAGACCATGATTATTTATTTTAGAGAAGTATCTATATCCATATATACAAAAAGACATTTTTTCATAGATTAATGAAATATAATAGGAATAATAAGCTCAATCAGAGTAGCATGGTTAGAACAATTGTTCATTTATTCATTATCTGGCCATTTTTCTTGCATGGACGTGTCAATGTGAGGATGTAATTATATATGGGAACCCCAATTATAGAAGATCATAAATAATATTGGTGTCAAGATTATCATCGTTTTTTGTGAATTTTATAAAAAACAATGTATCGTTACATATGATTTACTAATCATTCATTTATTTTGGAGCCTCACATCGAACATATAGAAAATTTTTTATGGATTATTGTGTTAAAAAATTGATTTCTTTATAGTAACAAAATATTATTATAATTAGAAATAATCATCCCATGTTCACCATTTATATTTAATGGATGATGGGAGACCACTAGGTACATTTGGATGGACTCGTTAGCAGATTGTGGGGGCTTCATTAAATTCAGAATCACTGACTCTAGATCATTGTTTTCATAATTAATGAAATATAAAAATTATAACCGCATCAATAACTTGGTATAGACTAGATTTCCAAAGTTAGGAGGAAAATTATGGTTTTATTCCAAATTAAGCTTAGATAATCACATTGATTGATAAGTTGGGTGATCGGTCTCGTCACACCATATGGGGGGGGATTGTTTCCAACTCCAATACACTATTATAGATTAAATATATGGTCAAAAATATTTTCCTCAGCCCGATACATGACTGGTTACCCTAACTAAATTATGGTCAGTTATTTCTCCCCTTGTATAGAAGATGTGTATTTCATTCATGAATATAACTTTATGTTATCTTAGGTTTTCATCCATTTCACAAAAATGAATAGTTTATTATGTTTTAAAAATATATATCAAGGATAATTTGAATTTTTTTCCATCCTTAGAGATAGATAATATTATGATGATGATAGTAAGAAATTATGAGGATCCTATGTGTCATGGTTATTTTCAGAGTAAAAAACCACATAGTTCATTGTACCATGGTAGTTTATCAATATACCAAATGGATATATAAGTGCTCTGAGGAAGCGAATATGCAAGACTGAATCCCAAGGGGTTGACCTATGTATCCCAACTATGGAAATAATTAGAGTTTTTTTAGTTCACTTTGTTTCAAACTCCACTAGTAGATGTGGTAGAATAATTATCCCATGGGAATGATTGGGTCCAAATAGTTGAGATGTTATAGAAATGATAAGTCATATAATGAAGTGGGTTATTATTTGAGAGTGGTCCTTAGATACATGTCCTAATTATCCTAGTTACTGAAGGAATTAGGGTTCTAATAGTTCAGTTATGCCTTTGTAACCCTCCCCAAGGTAGATATCATCATGCATGGATGGTTTATATAAGTCCACTTTTCTAGGAATACATGATGATATTTTTATGGATGAGGTATACTCATGATGAGAATGTTATGTCTATTTCAACTTCTTATGCCCACATGGTCTATTCTCAATGTGATAAACAAGGGATAATAAGGACTCTGTATTTTTGCCTACAGATGATGGTCTTATGTACAAGGACAACCCTTAAGATGTTTGACATAGAGCTCATGCATGATGGGAAGCGTCATACATGTCCTTGATATGGAAGGAATCAGAGTTTTCATATTTCACATGATTGGGGCCTACACATTGATGTTTCCCTGGTCTTTGTAGGGGCTTACATTATAGATGATATGATTATTTCATCTCCCTAAGATCACATTAGCCATGTTTGTTGGGAGAAAAAAGGGTTGGAAATTTACTAATGTCATTTCTTATGGATGTGGGATTTTTGTGTTAGGACCACCCTTGGAAGATTAATGTGGAGCTCAAACATCTTGGAGGTTTCCTACATATCCTAGTTATGGAAGGAATTAGAGACTTCATAGTTCAATTTATATGATATTACACACTTATGATTCCCTTATGTTTGGGAAATATCATATTATTCCATGGATCAAGGACCACACATTTAGTTTCCCCTTATTTTTGTGACATATCATATTATTATACTTCGTAGGGATTACAATATTATGTTTCCCTTATTTTTGGGACATATCATATTACACCACCAATCAGGGATTACACAATGAGGTTTCCCAATAGTTATTGGGGTTTACATAATGATGTGTCCCTTACCTTTGTACATGATTATGATGAAAATTATATGATCATTATTGTTCTATCATCCCAAGTTATCTATGATCAATGTGGGAATTAAACAATGAAAAATGATCTGTATCACTACTGATGGATACGATAGTTATATACAGAGAAAAGTATTTGGATGGATAACATGGAGCTATGTCATCAGAGTGGAATCTTACATATCTATAATAATATAGGAATTAAAGTTCATACAGTTCATTAAAATTTTTCATACACCCTAAATTTTCCCTTTCGTATGGGCATGCACACTAAGGATGGACAATTTAATAAAGCTGCATGATGCCTTGCTAGACCAAATATGTTTTCATGCCTTTCATGCATTGATTTTCTTCTCTACATGGCTTGATGTACAGGTTGAAAAATCTATGATTGTGTGTGTGACATGTGGAATGATAATTGTATGAACTAGTTGACATTTTAAAGGGACTCGACATAATTTGGATATAATATATGAGGGTTGTATAATGATAAATGATAACTATTAGGGATGATATTTTAAGAGATGGACTGTTGGTCTTAGGATCTACCACATCTCTTGGATGCTTTTTCCCATGGGTGTCTCATGATCTAGATGTAAGATCCCATTCTGGATAATTGTATCACTGAGTGTGGGAGGGCTTGAATCAGTGATATGTTTTCTTTTATTTGTCCTTATAAAATGAAACAACCTTCACCTGTTGTTAACTATTTCATTCCCCACTGAATACAAATCAAACACACATCCATATGAAAAAAACTATTTACAATGATCACTATTAAATAAGAAGAGATAAGTCCATTGTATTGTTTGGAAACAATCCAATACCACACAATAAATTAGATAAAAATCCTCTTATGTGTAATACATTGAGTTGTATATTCCATTTCACTTATGTAGAACTTTGAAAACAATCCAATAGTGAATGTGAACCTTCTAGAAAAAATGAAGTAAGAATTAGTTTTTTGTAAAAATACATGTTACATATGATTCTTTATCAACATCCATATATGTATTATTTGAAAAATAAATCTTCAATCTATTACCCCATAACTGGTAAAAACATTGATGACTTTCATATAGAATTCAATATTTTTTATAGTCCGATATACTCAATCTAATTCTACCAGTCAGATTACAAAATATAGAAAATATATATCAATCGTAACATAGTTGATACAATTTTGTACACTTTTATCCTTAGTACATCAACCAATACGATAATCTAGTCTGATTATCTAGCTTGATATGTTGATCATCCGAATACGATTACAAGAATAAAATAATAGAAAATTGAAGAGGTTATTCTAATGAATATGATTATATACTTAATATGTTGCAGTAATATATATTCTCCTCTAACTCTAGTCTACTATACATAATCAAAAAATATCAATAAAAAAAATTCTTCACCCCCTCTCTTGAAGTGTTCAGTTCTTTGCCTTCTCTCAACTTCACCGTGAACAAAACTTCTGTCCAAAAAGAACGACCTACATTAAATAATTTATAGGTCACCCAGTGATAGTTTTAGCATGAATTTGAAATCGTTTCTCACTAAAAATAATTCTCTGAATTTTCATTCTTTCCAAAATTTCTAGTAAATCATGACTTCATCCTCACTTCTCAATTCTCCACCTTTTTATTGATTGTTGTTGAAATTTTTATTTACTTCATCTCTCTTCTGTATTTTTTCACAACCATCCGTCTGAATCTAATTTCCTCAATATCATTTGGTCATTATGATTTTCCATAACTAATGAATGTGTGAGGAAAAAAATACATGTATTATTTCATGATTTGATTAAATTTCTATCCTCCCATTATATTTTTTTTATAATTATATAGTTGAATTGGTATCAACTCAGATATGATTGTTCTTGACCCAATTGATAATGGACTTTGAAAAAAATAAAGGGCTTCATTATTTTTAGGATATGATACCCTTCCACTTAAATCTAGGAAGATTTTTTTCTTGGATTTTTTTCTAACTGAAAACCAATGCCTTAAGTTTTTCACATTTTCCACAATTCCTCCCAACCTTCAAATCTCATGCTTTTCTTTTGGTAGCACATTTGACCATATTCTTCACACTCTGTATAATATAAAATCCAATTCTAGATATGGTTACAGTTAATCACATTATGATGTATAAGAATCCTAACAAATTGTTGACTACATTTTTGATTAATCAAATATCATTATATTTTTTAATTGGATTCAATAGTTTCAATTCCATTACCGTTGGTCACGATATGAAAGATTTGACCATTGATTAATATTACTATACACCAAATAAGACTGAATGTTGTTAGAAACTCCTTTCATTTATTCTTTATGATATTATTACTTAGCCTTTAAACAAATATGGAGGAGGAAAACTCATTACGATGACCTTGAGTCTAGAAAACATCACATTCACCATGATTCTTCTTTCAAAAAAATTAGCTTGTATCCTAAATTCTTTCATGGATTTTATTACATTGAATATAATCTTTAGAATCATCTTACTTACCATGGAATGTACTATAAAATACAATTTTTTCAGTAACTATAATTAATTAAAACTTAGCCTAAATAAGATTAGAATGATTATGATCAGACTAGATACGATTATAAGAATCTATTTTGTTTTAAAAATATTCTCAATATAATTTTCATGAATTTTTATCCCCTTTCTTTAATAAATCTATAATCACACATTTCATAGAATAATTATGATTTTTGAGAACACCCAGATTAATAAATCATCATAAAATTTATTTTTGGTCATATAGACTCTGATTCTTTCACATTATGATAGTAGTTTTCATGCACAGTGAATCTGATTCTCTGAATACGATGGTTAGTCTAAACATTACCATGTACAATGTGATGTGATTTCTTTTCTTGCTAAACAACCCTTTTTATAAGTCTTCTAGGACAATTAAATGAAATAGCTAAATTAGATCATAATAAATACATTAGTCATAAAAATATACCCCTTTGTATTTTTTTGAATCAGGATTCAAAAATAACTAAACTTTGTGGAATCAACCTATGTATTACATATCAAAAATTATAAGCTTGCATAACCCAAATCAATATATGAAACAAAAATCAAGGATGGAAAAATCATGGTTTCAAAAATTAGTGATCATGAATACTATTCAACTTTATGTTAAAACATTATTTTTTCATTATCTACTTGAATTTCACTGGAATATAGATATTTGGCTTCCTATAACCACTCTAACTAATAGTTATAATAGTTCACATACCTAAAATTTTGGAATCCCATATTACCCACAATGGCCCCTTTTTACATGCTTCCATAAGAATAGATATATAAAACAATTCTACCCCTTGAAAATACTATCCAATAGTAAGATGTAGGAAGGGAAAAAGCACATACCTCGACCTTGATGACAATGGGGTTGGACTTCCATGATCGACCTAAATTTAGAAAAGGATTTCTTCTATAATGGTTATGTGAAAATGTCAGCAACTTGTTTTGAAGTAGAAACATACTCCAACATCAATTAATTCTTCTCTATATTCTCTACGACGAAATTATATTTGATATCAATATGTTTTGAATGAAAAAGTTGAACCAAAATCATAGTTATAATAATTTCACTTTGATTATAAAAAATCAAGAGCAGTGGTAACTTCACTTTAACAAGTATGTCTTCTAATTGAGTTTTTATCAAAAAAAGTTGAGTATAGGCTTGAGTGGAAGTAACATAATTAGATTCATCCATACTGAGTGTTACTGAATTCTATTTATTCAAATTTCAATTAACATAATTTCTCTATATAATAAATAATTTACCATATGTGGATCATCTATGAGAATCATTTTCTACCGAATCAGTATTCGAATACAAAAAAAAATCTACACTTTCTCAGATATAATATATATTTCTGAAATTTGTTTTTTCTTTTATAAATTTGAGAATTATTTTACTTTCAGGTCGATGTGATTATTTTGGATCAGTCTAAAATCTTTCACATAATGTCACATCATAAACAATGTATGGTCATGAGGATTTAAAATATAACAAACATAACATAATCTTTTGAAATTATTTCTTATCAACTTATTTTTCTTTTCTATATGTAGAAAATATGTTCCTCATTTAAATTTTAGGGGAATTTGGTTTTGTGATTTATATGATAAATCTCTTATGAATTTCTTTAGCATAATGTTTTTTAGAAAAAACAATTTTGTATCTTAATTTGTGAAACTAGTAACCCAAGAATATATTTCATTTCCCCTTCATGGACATCTTAAAAACATTTTAATTTCATAAAAAAAATCACCCACAAGATCTTTCTTCATTCCCAATAAAAATAATTTCATCAACATAAACAATTACAGTGAGGAGATAATCTTAAAATACATTGATGCAAATATTTCTATGAACTCTTCTTTTGTAAACCCATTTTTCATATGCAAGTATTGAATTTTTAATACTGTGCCCTTGGTGCTTGTTTTATCCCATACACTGCCTTCTTAAATCTGGAAACATAACATTCATATTTCCCAACAAAATATCCACAACTTTTTTAGTGAAATTTCTGTATCATGATTACTATTTAGAAATGTGGACTTTACATAAATTTGAAATATTTTATTAAATTATTGTGAAATAATATAAAAAAATTTTCATATTATTTTTAACTATTCCACCAAAGAAAACTTCTCATCAAAATCAACACCTTCATTTTGTGAGTAACCATTGGAGTCTAATCTTGCTCTTATTCTTATCACATACACTTCTTCATAAAACTTGTTTCAAAAAACCAAATTTGTACAAATGCATTTTTTTCAATTTTAGGAACATGTTCTATTGTCTAATTATTTATCAATCTGATCCATATCCTTATTCATGGACTGGACCCATTCTAGATACTCAAAATCTTTATTCACATCATTCTTCTCGACATTTGAATACAACTAATTATGTGTACTAGAATTTTTTTCTTCTTGTTTGAACATTTTAATGTCGATAACCAATAATATTCTTCGATTCCATTTGTTCCCTCATCCTAGGATAAAATTTTTGGGTATCTTACTCATCATTGGAAATAGTTGAGTCTTGTTATTCCTGAGTTTGGTTTCAATTATTGGTGTCCTTATCAGATTTATTTTCCTTGTTATGATTATCCACCTTATATGCATGAGTTTTTTATAAACCATTATTTTCTCAAAAACATTTATAAAAAAATAATCAACTATAATTTCTATTTATTTATTGAAACATTTTCCCCACTTTTGGTGTTTGGGTGGTAAGGGCCTAGGGGTGAGGAGAAGGTCGCGAGTTCTAGTCCTTGGTTCTGTGATTTACTGAAATATTCATTAATGTGTTGTGTTGTATAGTTGAGAATTTAATTTACATAGTTATTGAAACATATATATTCTCTTCCTTCTAGATCATATACAAAAAAATCAATATTCCCCTTTCCATTCAATCATTAAAATGTTTCCTCCATTCCCCTTTATAATGCATGGACTCATAAAAACTTTTAAATGTTTCAAAATTTAGATTTTTACAAAAAACAATTCACATATAGTCATTTCAGAACCTAGACTATAGAAACATCTGTTTGTGATGTATACATAATTACTCAGGTCTTGCCTAAAAAATTAATGAGAAAGACTATATTAAACTAATATAATTCTCCCCATTTCTACCAGACATCTATTATTTATTTTAGAAACATGATTTTATGATGAGTTTCTCTAGAAATATATTCATACTGAATTCCATGGTTTTTAAGATAACTCTCAAATTCATAATTTATGTATTCACCTCCATTATAAGTTATAAATTTATTTACTGAATACTCACATTATATCTCATATTTCCTTATAAAACTTTTAATCATTTTTAGAGCATCTAATTTATATTTCATATACATGGAATAATTAATGTGAGTAAAATCATCAATGAAAGTGATTAAATATAAATCTCCATTCATTGATAGTTTTATCATTTGCCCAAAGATATGGGAAATGAGATGTTTCATGAGTTTTTATGAAAAAATATAATCACTCATATGTCATAAATTTTTAATCCTTCCTTTCTAAAAATTGCACATGAAAAATATCTTTCTGTTGAAAAATAAATTTTTTTTTAACATTTTCTCTTTTAGATAAATTTCGCATGTTTCTATGACACATGTGTCCCAGTATTTGATTTGAAATTTTTTTTATTCCACCATGGCCATGTAATAAGACTTTTCTTCCTCACCAAATTGAAATATGTTTTCCTTTGTATGTTTATCTCTTATTTCTATCTTTATAGCCATGTAGATTTTCACCACAAATCCATATTTCCTAAAAGAAGGCTTTTTACATTCATCACACAATAATGAAACAACCACCATGTTATGTTTCTACCCGTATACATATAAATCATTCTTAGATTTCTTGGTTTCCATCCAAATAATGGCTGACCCAAAAACATTGATTTACAATGATTCCACATTTACAATTTTCACCATTCCATATTTGAATTTATTCAAATTCATAAATAATATCAAATATTAAATAAAATGAGAAGGATACCCACTTTTAAGAATCATTTATTGTTGTCATTTTATGGCGTTCAAAGAAGTATAAAAAATAAGATATTTTTCTTCTACATTCTCATTCTTCATCATTGGCATCAAATAATTGTTAAGAAACTTTTCTCTTCTAGTAAAAAATAAGACAACCCATAAAATTAATTTGATTTTAAACACATTTTTGACAAATATATTATAGAGTTTAAAACATATTTTCAATCATTACTCCGACCTTCTCAGGTATCTTCAAAACAACTTTTTGTAAATTAATTCTTTTAAGAGATTTAATCTCTTTCAAACATTTCCTTTAATAGATTGGGGAATAATATTAATTTATTTTATTGAATCAACACATATTTTACATGTGTCCGAATCCACAAAAATACTACTAGTATTGATAAAAATAGAATTTACCTCCAAAACATCCATACTGACCAGAGTTGTAAATATGTTTCTCATGAACCTTGTTGTATTTTATATCTGACCCACAAAACATTCTATTATCAATATGAGTATTCATTCCATTTTCATACATATCAGAATCATAATATTAGAAATATTTTCAAATGTATAATGTTTTGAAACATTTTCAGACTCTTTGTATTTTGAGACTTATGTATTCCCAACATTGTTTCTCTTCACTACATACATAACCTTCCTACCCATCTTCATTTTCAAAAACAATTCTAAATTTCTTATCATCTTTTTAAGGTAACTTTTTTTGAACCATAACTAGTTTCTCCTTAAAATATATTTCATCAATTTCATAGAGGGTATTTTTTAATCTTTTATTTGTCTATTCATCTTAAGATATTTTCCAGAATAAGTTCCAAATCATCTTCATTCTCATTTATCTTCACTTCCATATGCTCATTTTGATACAGTTATTCTTCAAAATATTTCTTCAGATCATCAATTTCATTTACTTCATTAACCATCCAATTAATAAAGATTCACTGATTCCTTCTGCAGAAACATTCATCTTCCTATTTATATTTTTAACCTTCAATTAATTCTCACACATTGTTTCGAAGTTTCATTCAAATGAAATTTCACTTAAGTATATTCTTGTTCGACTCAAGAAATTATGAACTCCGAAACATTCAATATATAAATAAATGTATTCACAATAACATACTCAATATAATTTTTATGTTTAGAATCACAGCCTTTTTTTCATCATTGGATAAGAAACTTCTTCATTTGGATTAGAAGAATTATATATTTTTCCATGTCTAATATTATTTTCCTTTTTTATCCCTATTTATTCCTTGACCATATTTTTCATGTTTATTATTTATCATTTTCATCTTATTTTTTTGTATAATGATAATTATTCGTAATTTTCCAAATGGCTCTATATTTAAAAAATTTCAAGGAATATTTCCATTTTTATTTACCTACACCTATTATCAAATTTTTATAAAACAAGGATCAAATATCATCAATATATTTTCATACCTTATTTTTTAAATCTGTATCATCATCTTTATCTTCGATAAGAATCTTATTCGAATTATTTTCCTTTGAAGCCTTAAAAGACATTTATTTATCAATTTTTGTTTTTTATTTCATATGATTCTATCGTATAATTTCATTAGTGGCGAGAGTGGTATGAAAATCATATAGAGGTAATGATTAGGGATATATGTCTTGTAATGAATTTTTATTCTTTAAACTTGTCAGGAATGATTTTCATGATCTTTTAAACAACCCTAGAATATTCTATCTTTTCACCGACACATACGACATTGATAAAATTTCCATTTACCTTGGTTTAAAAGTCCCCAATAAATTCAAAGTCACCAATTTTGAAATATAAATACTTTAATCTCTAGATTTTCAACATTTCCTTCTTCAATTTAGTATTGAATTTGTATATGTTTTAAAATTTATCCCATATTCATTTGGATATAGAAATTCCTTTCACCATTAAAAATTAACTTTCAGAAAGAGATGATAATAAAGAATTTTATTCCCATCCATCATTCCTAGGATTCTTCTATCACTAGATATAAGTGGAGATTTTTCATCCCTAGGAGGAAACCCATCTATTATAGCTTCTTGGACATAATTTCTAATAAATATGAGATAATCCACATTAAATAATTCCAAATATGATAATTATTTCAATAAGAAACTGAGATTCGATTACTATTCACACAATTTAGATTCTCCATCATCTTTTGTTCAAAATATCATCAATGAATAATAGAAGAAATCCTACAATTTGATACTAATTTTATGGGCCCGGTTAGGATAATTATATCACTGAGAGGGGGAATGGTGAATTATTCATATCTTTTCATTTAGGTATCTTAAGAAAATGAAACGACCTTAAACACTTGTTAATGATTTTATTCTTTCTTGAAAACAAATCAAACAAACAACCATAAGAACACAAGTATTTTCAAGGTTATCTATTCAAAAAGAATATCTACTTAATTGGTATGGTTTGTAAATAATCAAACACAACACAATAGACTATAAAACAAACCTTTTATATGTAATAAAATGATTAGGATATTCCCATTCACTCATGTATCACTTTGAAAACAATCCAATAGTGAATGTGATCTTATAGAACAAATTATGTAATAAACTTATTCTAAAACATCATGTATTACAAAAGATTCATTATAACCATCCAAAAATGTATTCTTTAAATAATCTAATCAAATTTTTACCTAGAAAAGGAATGAAATTTGAGGACATTGATATAAAATTCAATCAGATTTTCTAGTCCGATCTACCCATTCGGATCTCCTAGTCCGATTTCTCAATATGAAAAATATATCTCTATCTAAATATGGTTGAGAATATTTAAATTCCTTATTACCCAGTTTGGAAAACTAATATGATAGTCTGGTCTGATTATCCAGCCTAATATAATGATCATCAAAATACGACGACTAAAAGAAAACGATAGATAGGTTATTATGATGATCCAAGGAATACAATGATCAGATTAATACATTTCAATATTGTCTCTTATACTTTCACTCATATCCAACTAAAATTATTCATCAAAGAACAATATAGAAACATATTCTTTTCTCTCTCTATAATTCTTCAATGCTATAGCTTCTCTCCCCTTCACCATGAACAATACTTCTGTTCGAAAAGTACTACATACATTTTTCCATTTATATATGACCAAAATATTTTTTTGAATGGATTTTAAAATAGTTTCTCTCTCAAATAAATTCCAAATTTTTTATGTTTTCCTAAATTTCATGTACATCATGACTATGTTAGTACTTCTCAATCCCTTTTGTTTTATCTCTATCCTTCTCGAATCTTTGAATCACTTCATCTATTTTCTGCCTTTTTTCACAACCATCATTCTGAATCCAATTTCATGTATATGATTACTGCATTATTATTCTCCAAATCAATTGATTTTTTTAGGAAATAAATATCATTATGGATTCTTGATTAGATTATGTTGCTATCTACACATTCTGATTTTGTAATTATGATCATCAAGATGAATCTATATCAACTATGATAGGATTTTTCATGACACAATTGATAAAAGACATAAAAATATCTAGATCGTAATTAAATTCAAAACACACTACCAATTATATTCATTCTAGGAGGATTAACATAATCTAGATTTTGTTATGATTGAAAAGTAGTACTATTAGTTTGTCACATTTTCCAAAAAGCCTTATAACCTTAAAATCTATAGCTCTGACGTTGAATCAAATTCAACAACCATCATTAGAGCATTTTCAAATTGAAATATGATTCCATTTATGATTATGATTAGTATCATTAAAATTTATTTCAATCCAGATAAATGGACAATTGTATTATTTATCAATATCTATCATGATGTTTTTATTCATCTTCAAATGTTTTATTTAATTTACCATCATTCTCGATAATAATGATTCAACCTTTGATTAATATGATGGTACATTGAATAAAATTGATTAGTGCAAGTAACTCCTTTAATTTATTCATTATGATCATTATCATTACCCTTTAAACAAATATTCATTACTCAAACTCATTTGGATTACAGTAAGGCCATAAATTATGTACTTCACCAAAATTATTATTTCACAAACACTATCTCGATTCATGACCTTCTTCATGACAACAATTTAATTAATGATCACCTTTATCATCATTTAACAAATCATGTAATGTATCATAACTTATAATTTCACTAGTACCCATTATTCTTTCGAATTCATCTTGAATATGATTGGCATGATTACGATCAGTTTGGATATGAATAAGAGTATCTCTTTTCTTTTAAATTGATTCTCAATATGATTTTACAACTTTCTTCTCCCATTTATTTCATAATGACAACATAATATGTTTTACATAAGTTTATGATTTGTGGAAATAAAATATTTAAAATGCATCATCACATTTATCCTAGTTATATAGAATCTAATTCTTCCCTAATACTATGGTTCTTTTCATGCATTAAGAATCCAATTCATTGAATGAGATTGTTAGTATAAATATATCAAAATAAAACATGAGGTGATTTATTTTATTATTGAAAAAACTTTTAATATAAATACTATATTATGAAAAAAGGAAATACGTGAATAAGATAATCCTTAAAAGCTGCGTCTTAACACAATCACACTTTCCCAGTTTTCTTTTCAAGAGCTATCATCCAAATATGGGTGGCATCATAAGAGTCAATGTGGATTTCCTCGGAGGCTGAATAATTTCCTAGATATAATATCAAGAGGGAAGCATTAGTCATGATGAGAATGTACATATGAAATTGTGAGAGACACTTTGGCATGCCCAGGTGCTACCGTAAGACATAGCTGACATGATTTGGTTCCACAATATAAGTCCAGCAACACGTCAGGTAAAAATCATGAGGATTGAATGGTGATCATGAAGGGTTTCATAAGACATTTTAGGCCTGTTTTAGTGCACCATTTGTCCACTTTTTTACATGTCCATAGGACTTCACATGATAAAAATGGCATAATAAAGGAACATCATGACATCTTGATGATAAGTCCCAGCAATGCTGAATTTCATGGTTAGTTATCGTGAATCACATGAAAGTCAACGTTATATATTTTCCCATGAGTCTCCCACATATAATATCTTTTATTGGATCTATATTTTTAATGACTTATATTTATTTAGTTTTAATTTAATTTAACTATCGAGCGATCTAGAATATGTGTGGGATGATCTTCACATGTCCTTTGAAAAGTTATTTATGAAACCTATGGGTGATCACACGTAGCACCTATGAATATTTCATGATTGAATCAACTGTCTCATTAGTATATTACGCGGAGGAAAGAACACGGGTCATCAGATCAGCTGCTTTGAGAAATCCTCTCTCGCACTGAATACAAATAGGAAAACTTCTCATCCAGAGAGAGGTCATCATGGGCTTGGTGATATCAATTTTTATTTCATTCAAGGGTCAGAGATTGATTGTATTATCCACTATAGTCATTCACTAATTTTCATGACCCATATAATGAAATCCTTTGATGGACTCAGTAAAGGGATTTGATATCACACGTCTTCACAAGTCTCCCCTATGGAACTTCTCTTTGCGCATCATCAGATTTTCAGTGACTGCGAGTCCATACCATAAATTACTCTTTTATTATAATATTTTAAATTAATGCTGACTTTATGAATCTTGTAGGCATAATAAATTACTTCAATATTGTAATTTTTACATTCCCAAGTGTCTTTGCATAATTAGGGTGCTTGTCGAATGGGTTTTTCTTGATCTTATTTGAAATTTATATGTATTTACACAAGCCAATGATATCTTGTTAGGGTGCATTTCTAGGATCATGGGGAATTTATAAATAGTCTTGAGAGACCATGTTAAAAACATAATTAGCGTATTTAATGGGTTTCACTACCGTGAGAGGCTCTCACATCCTATTCCTTTTTATTTCCTTTGGTAATTTTGTAAAGTTCGTGAGTAATGCGAGATTGCACAAGTATTTTCAATAAAATATACTCTAACTTTCTATGATGCATCATGTGACCAATAAAGGCCTCATGGAGGTGCATAAGGATTTTTTGGAAAATCCCATCCATTTTTTCGTAGGAGACAAAGGGGAAGTCATATTCCTCTTGATCATACCTGAGGATTCTCGCCAGAGGAAAATGTCATTATTTTGGTCACTTGTGAGATGATGTGAACATGTTGCCAGTGTCTCGTGGTGTCTCATAGATTCTTAGGGGCACATCGCATGATGTTTAGGATCATGAGTTCCACCTCTCCCCCTTTATTTCCTTTTTTATCTTACATATTTTTGAGGGTCTCCAGAGTATTCACGAATTTTATCAAGAGAAACAATTGTTTCTATTGGTGATCCATCATGTGTGTTTTATAGACACCATATGCCCTATACTTTAGGAAAATTTCTTCCCATTGTTGATGAACATTCATTTTTTTGTTAGGAACTCGCCAATTGACATGAAACATGGTCCATGTGATCTCATACAGCTACCATCATGTTACCATTGGTGGTCCAGGGCACTTTCATAAGAGTGGAAGGAGTTTGTTGAAGGGGAATCATGAGATCTTTTGTGGGCCATTCTTTGTATAGAGATCCTTAACGTAACCTCATTACGGTCAAAATATCGTATATCCCTTAGAGGATAATGTTTTTTATTGGTATCTGGCCACTTTCTCCAACCGTTTTTTAAAACAATACCCATGTCCATGTATTTTTTACTATTTGAATATTTTATTCTACGTTGAGAGACATCAACAATAACATATAGAAAATTAAAATGAAATATACAATGAATATATAAAAACAATAATGAAATTAATATCCTTATATTATTATAATATAATATTTATCACATTACCCATTATTTTTTTTGAAAATGATAATGTTCTTCAGGCATATTTTTGTACAACCGCCTCCATAAAGCGTTCTGATTCATTTATCATACGAACCTTCCCTAGATGGTTAAATAAATGTTTTTAATTTATAAAAACACAATTTTTTCCCTAACTAATATTATTTATATGATGTAACCATAATACAATTTAAGATATTAAGTATACCGAAGTCATTTTGGACTTATCAACTAAATATATGAAAAATGTATCACATAAACAAAAATGATTTAGTGAAGAAATAAAACACGGTGACAATGGTATAATGATAATTTAATGTACCTATTAATGGTTATTAATCAATTATATAACTAATATTATTTTAGGATTTTGGAGAGAGATAATTTATAACGTTATACGTGGCATAAAATAAAATAATTTTTTAAAACATTGATTTAATGTGTTCATTTCAAATCATTTTCATTCTTGTATAGGTTTTATTAAATGTTACATGAATATTAATTTTTATAATATATATAGTTTTAATGAAAATATTTCAACTAATTTTGGATTTCATTAAAAAAATTTGACAACGTAATCTTTTTTATGCTTACCATTTTATTACTATTAAATCCTTTTATAAAAGTAAACAAAGACTGTTTAAATATTTTTTGTCACATGTCCATATTTTCAGGACATCATTATAATTAATCATTATCATTATTAATCAATATGTTTCAATTATTTATTAATAAAAATAAAATTCCTAATATTTTAGGAATTTTTTATAAAAAAATATTTTTGAAATGAATTGAATATTTCATTGAGATTTTAAGGTGACATACTACTATTTTGTTAAAGGAGATATTATATCAATTTCAAAAATATTTAAAGAATGTTATTCTTTAATATAAATATAATCTAGTGTTTCTGTTCACTTTATTTTTACAGATGGATTATGATAGTGTTTTTTTATTGATTTGAAAAAATATTTACATTTAGTATTCTATTTTACCAATATAAGTGTTTATATTTATTATATATTGTACTAATTTTCATTTATTTTAAGTGATGAATTAATTAGACACATTATGTTATTATTGGGTCCAATTAACGACCACCTTATCATTGGTAGATATAAAGAGACAAACTATATTTGGTAATATTAATATGCCTTAAATATTTATATAAGATATTTTGGAATGTAGAATTGGTTGTATAATTTTGATTTAAAACGTTAAGGATTCCATAAATATGAAATTATTAGTTATTATGTGTTTTATTATTTACATTTTCCATGAATTTATTATATTTAAGTGTTGTTAGTGAGTTTTATGGAAATATTTTAATCTTATATGAGAATCAAATGGGCCTATGATTGAAAGAAAAGTTCATGATATTCTATATTTTAAATGATATATTATATATAAATATATTATAGTTTTTTTAATGAAACAATCATTAATTTGGATATTACATTTATGAATTAAAATTAATTATTTATGGCATAAAATTGAAAAAAAATAAATTTCAATAGTAATTATATGTTTTTTTAAGATTAATGTTTGTTATGTAAGAATGGATTTTATTTTTTGGGTTCCTTAGGTTTTTAACCGACAATAAGATATCATGTATTGTTATATCCCATGATGAGCTTTTGATTTTATCATCCCCCATTTTCGAAATTATTTCAATTGGTTCAAAGGAATAATAGAAACCATAGTAAGAAATATCCCTACATAACATGGATTTTTATTAAAAGAAGAATATTTTTTTAATGAAACATGAATTTAAATATAATAATCCAATTTTGTTGGAATTAATGGGAGAAGAGTGTTAGTGTCCATTTTTTAATTTTAACAATGTAATATTTAAGAGTTTTTTTCAATATTGTATAAAAATATTAAACAAAAATATCCTAAAAATGTAAGAAAGTGATATTTATTTCATAAATCATGAAATAAATAGTTATTTATTTTAGAAGGAATTATAATAGTAACAATTATTGAATTAATATAACCAATTCAAACTATAATGGAGAAAAAGTCATTGGAATACATGGAAATAAGAATATAAAGAGTAAAACATCCTCAATGCCATGTTATTATGGAAATATGAATTATTATAGTTTTCTATTAAGGGATCAAAATAAATTAATAAAATATACAATGTATTACTTTAAAATATTATTAAATATTTTATAGTATAAAAATAATGTAAAAATGAGTTATTTTAAAACAATATTAACTACATTAGTGTGAAAAAATTATTCTAACATTATGTGAAAATTATATATTCAATCAATATTAAATTATAGTAAATTTTTTTTTAAATTAATCACTTTCATATAGTTGTGATCATAACTATTCAAATAATGTCAAAAATTATAGGAGTTATAAAAATAAATCGATTCATGGTAAAAAAATTATATAATTTAATCATTTAGAAAAAATTTATAACATGTAATTAGTAGTGTGGGTATATTATATGTAAAAAAGTCGATGGAATTGAAATCATATTTTAGAATATATTATAAATTCAATCTCAAATTTCATGAAACAATATATAGTGGATAAATACTTTTATTGAACTATTCCCCACATCCAAGAGAATTAATTAAAAATCACTATGATTGATAAAAGTGTAGTTAAATTTTCATAAATTAACCTAGAATTTGTATAGGTGTTTGAAATTCCAACTCATGAATATCGTAATTTAATATTCTGAGAGATAATTAAATACTTATTACCCAGGAAAAATTAAAATATTGTGACACTTCTATAGATATATGATAAGATGGGTAATTTTTTTGATGATTACAGCACACAAGAAAATGATAACGTGTTTCTAAAAGAGGAAAACCCCATTGAAATTACTAGGATAGATCATGAAAAAAGGAAAGTGATTATAATGCGGTCAACCTAAATAATTTACACTTTAATCTATTTTGGGAAGAAAAATTATATAAAATTATACATTAAAAAATATGAATTTGAAGAAAATGTGTAATAAAACCATGTTTTCATCACTAGGAAATGAATTAATGAAATTTAAATTTAATATATTAATATACTAACCAAGAATAATTTTATGTTGGGATGATGTAAATAATCATTGAAGAGAGATGAAAATATTTGGACCCCTTATTTAAATGATTATAAGGATTTGAGATGTGTCTTAATAGGTGAATTTATTTATTGGAATCAAATCTAATATTTATATTTCATCTAAAACTAATTTAAAATATTATAATTTAATTTTTTTTGAAGAGAATGATAAAGGAGAGAAAATTTGATGTCATGATTATAAAATGATAATTTTGGTGTAAAACTATATAATTGAAGAATTAGCATTGTAGAATACGTAAAATGATGACGAATTTTTTAATTAATGGTTTCACAATAATGTGATCTAATTAATGAATGATAGATTAAGTAATAAGGTTTGATAAAATGTTTGGAAATACATGGATAAATATTTATGTATGATTTTTAAGGGAGATAAATAAATAGAGTTGAAAGAAATTTTTTCTTTATGAAACCACTTGGGTTCTATGTCAAGAAGAAATAACAACCCGGTGACTTACGATTTTAAGAGAAAAGGAAGATGATTGTCTCAGATTATAAAATATGCACTTTATATAATGGAACCCATTATTATGACATTTTATATGATTTGTTTTATTAAATTTTTATTTAAATAATTATAAATAAACTAAATTCAGAAAGACTATATTTTTCCAAGAGCGTAATCAAAAAAATAGTGTACATCATTATTTAGAGATAAGGCCATAGACCATACAATGGAAAATAGATAAATGCAAATGAATTATTTAACTGACCATTGATTTTATTTTATGCATCACTTAAATATTTTTTTTAATCATTGGATTATTTTATAGCATGATGATACATTTAACATACACTAAAAAAATATCTGTCGGGAAAAATTTTGTAGTGTATTTTGTATTAAAAAATTCCATTCTTGTAAAAAATAAAAAATTACTCAATGAGAAAAAATTTTATACCAAATGTTTTATATTTTTTTAACATTAATGAACTATGATTTAGTAAGATAGGAATTAGATGCATCAAAACTTTTTGTTCGTTCACATTTGATTAATGTACTACTCATTGAGTGATTTATTTTTTATAAACATAATTAAATCTTATATGGTTAACCCTAAAAAGAACCGAATAAGATTTTCAAATTGTAGAACTGTTCAAAACATTGATCAAAAATATATTATCAACAAAGGTATTTCCTTATGTATTTTTTTTCATAAAATCAAAATCCATCATATATTAAGAATCTACAACTTTGTATGGAAATATTCATTTAATGAATCATGAAATAGTAAATGAATATGAATAACTCAACACCAAAATAAGGGTAAATACCTATTTCTATTATTTCTTAGTGATTATTTTTTTTCGGGAAATGAGTTGAGTGAATAGAATATAGTCTCAACCATCAATGTAATGTAAAATAATCTCTTTCATGTAGTGTCATTACAATAACCAACATTCATATTTCTCCTATTTTATTCATGACCATCAACGTAATATTTATTTTCCCTGAAATGTACTATCATTTTACAAATTTTTTTAATCACACCAACATATAATAAAATCGATATAGAGAAAATTGGTTGAACTGAATTATACCATCAATAAAATAGATCAAACCTATTTTATAATGAGGCCCAATAAACTAAAACTCAAATGACATATTTCATTAATGGGTGATGTGAAGAACATGAAATAGGGTTGGAATATTTTTATAAATTTTTTATTTCCAAAATCATTAAATTTATTTGAATACATCAAGGTGGATGTAGATAAGTGAAAGAAAAGTTTCATGATAGAGAGTAATGGTTCACCATTCTCAATATTTTGGAAATTTTATAACCTCCTTGAATTTTATAAACCAATACTAGTAGAAACCATCCATCATCAACCATTTGATTTTCAAAACATATTATTCGACATATATTCCATAAAAATTATTTAAGTGAGTGAAAAATCACTACACCCAAACCAAATATAAAGTTATCAATTACTTTTACACATATTATTTCAATGATTTTTGACATAAATTTAGGATAAATTCATAAAATATATTGAAGATGATGGTGTATTTTGAAGACATGGTACATAAACCATCAATATGAAAATAAATAAATAGTCTTTTATATTAATATCCATAAGGAGAACATAAATAACATTAAGCTCCAAAAACTGAATATGAAAATATAGGGAATACTTAAAATAAAGGTATTATCTAAAAAGAATATTAAGTGAATAATCATTCTTATAATTCATAGCATATGAGTTATAAGTCATAATATGATTATATTTATTAGAAAGCACAAGAATAATCAGTTTGAGGAATAACATAAAAAACATGGAATCATAATCTCATTGAAACATGAGAATGTGGTGAAAACCTATAATATTACATATGTTTAATTAAATTATAACTACCAATACCACACCATATGGGGGACTTAAACCCATCATATATTTGGGTCACTCCCTAATCTCATGCACAATGTCCCATGAGAAAAAAAACATTACCCAATGAATTAGATAATTACAATGATAAACCCTTAAAAATAATCCCATGATTATGTGTTTCACAAAATAAACTAATCATAATGCACAAATATAAAAAATACCAATGGAATGAATTCTGTTACATAATCTATCATCATATCAAAATAAATTAAAATTTCAAAAAGTGGAATTTAGGAAATGAACATAATTATTATATTAAACTGTTAATATGATGAATAATAATGATGTTATATATATAGAATAAATATACAAAAAAAATTAATTATTCCATAACAACAAATAGAGGGAGGAATTGAGTTTCAGAGATAATGGTCGTAACCGAATGAAAAAGGGGGGTCTAGATATATTCAATACCTTATGTTCGCAAAAAGATCCGTGCCCATCCATTTATTGTTCGAGATAATAAAATTATATTAATTAGTTAAATAACTAAGATAATATTCCACATATTAATTATTAATTATTATTTTATTATTTCCATTTATCATAATTTCATTGAGATATATGATGTAATTTTATTTTTATGAGGGTATTTGCTTCATGGTTTCAGGGGTGGATAACATATTGATAATTACGAAGGTACTTCAAAAATTGTACTATTACTAATGAAGAGAAATACAAAAATATTAATTTACTTATACAAATCTTAATGGTCCCAAATATCTTTTTATTTTATTATTTTGGGGTAGATAACTGAGTAAAAACATTAACATTACATGGTTAGTTTATTTATGTAATTTTACCAACAATCAAAAAATAGAATTTTTTTTGATTTAAATAATTATTATAACATTAATGAGCATAAAATAAGTTATATTATACTACTTGTGATCATATTTGACCATAAATTTTTTTTATAACAATCATTGATGGTGGTGAGAAAAAATGATGTGTGTGATTCACAGAGGCGGTGAACTAACCATATTGTAAAAAATGATATCATTTAAGTTAAAAAAATATTAGAGGGGAGGAGATAAATACTCAATTAAAGTAATAACGGTCTATTATATTGATAATATTTGAGTCATTAATCCATGTTTGGTTGAATTTTTTTTGGATGGCTTGATGGAAGAGAAATTAAAATAATAAGTTAATAGAATTACATTCTCCTATGGATACCTCCTCTAGGGATTCCACTTAAGGCACATTGGACTAGTATTTGGATCATACTAGAAGCACTAAGATATATAGGATAATATATGTAAATTAATATGTTATAAATTTAAAATGGTCCCTGTTTTAAAAGATGTCAAAAGTAGGGGTATAATTTATAAAGGGGAATAAAGTGGTGTTTTTGAATATTATAAACATTATATTAATATAAATAGTACTGATTCCTATGAATATATATATTAAATAGTTCATGTGAGTCTAAACTAATGATTTATTACCTTATATGTGTCATATGAAATCATATATTTATCTTATATTGTTTAATGTAAAATTTTATAATATTTGACCATCCAAAAAATTGAATATATTTAATAAAAAATAAAAAAATAACCCTTTATGGTTTTGAAATGTAGATTCTATTATTTAAATTAACTTAAGGAAAATAATTACATTAATATGAGAAAATTGTTTTTTAAATAAGCCCCTCAATAAATTTAATGTTTCTTATTTTAATGTATAGATCAACTTTCTCACTCTTTGAAAATTAAAAATGGTCTCATAAAAACATCTTATCATTATAAGAAAATTTAATATGAAATTATAAAAAATTTATAAAAATAAAATTTATTTTCAATAAGTATATTTATTATCCAAGATAAATTAATAAATTTTATTTTTTAAAAAATATAAACACAAAATTTATCATTTTTAAAACATTTATTAATTATAAAATGGTTTAAATATATCTTTTTTCGTTTTATAGGATACCAAAGTATTAAAATATATATATATGTGTGGTTACAATCCTAATGGTCTTTTTACTATTCCAAATAATCAGATAACTATTCCATTGGCTTGATTACAATTAGAATGGCCGTATTACAAGTCAAACTCTCAGATTTATAATGTTCACATACGTTCCCTTCTTTTTATTAACACCTTATAGGTCATTTAATCTTCATTCAATTATATTTTTTCTCATGTTTATATATTTTTGATTACGTGATGTCTATTTTATGAAAAACATTTATCTCTTTTCTATAATATTGTTCATTAGTTTTGTTATTATAGTTGATTTATTAGATCAAAATTTTCCAATTTTAGATATCTTATTTCATATTTTTCAGCCCATTATACTTTTTTCAATTATTATGACCGTTTTATTCTCTAAATGTAATGTTCAAAATAAGATAATAAAATAATATAGGTTTTATTATGTGGTGTTTGAGTTTTATACTATATTTTAGTATTTAACATAATTATAGGAAAGGCAATTAAATTGATATAATTTTGGGTCATTACATTCTCCACCCATTAATAAATTGTTACACAAAAATTGTATTTTACATATAATTATTATAAATGTGTGTGTATTTTTAATTCATCGATTTCACTAACTTCCATTTCACCTACATGTGCATATGGGGTTTCCATAGTTATTCAATATGTGATCGTTCTTATTATACAATATATTATAATTATTCACCTAATAAGAGAGATAATTTTATAGTTTTAACTTTTTTGAATTTGTTACTTGTGGGGGATCTGATTTCTGAATCCTTTATATGATACATGGAATATGTCATAAGCTTGAGAAAGAAGTACTTAGAGTATTAGTCGATCAAACATATCTCTAATGTGATAAAGAATCCCCATGGGGTTGATATAACATGGACATAGCTTTCCCTTCATCCCAAATCTCATGACTTACATCCATAGAGATATATAAGGGATCAATTTATCTCAAAAATTAAACATCATGTCTCATTAATGATAGTTAGTATAGAGCCTCTTTGGGATTTGAGCATCCCTAAATTTCATTTGAATGGTCCTTTCATTTTCTACCACATTCTCATAAATTTTTGGACAACAAAACATGCACTTACAAAAATTATCATATTATAAAGGGTTCCTATATTTCCTTCGATAAAGGGATTCATATGGAGTCATTTATATTCTTTAGTGTAAGGTATTATTTATGGGATCATGTCTATAGGATGATGTTGATTCATCCTCCATTAAATACCATTGATCAAGTTATCAATATATCTTCATTTGGATAGATTTTCCACTCACATATATCATTATATAAGGGGTGATAATCCGTAATAAAATTCAACATAATGTTTATATCTTAATGGAGATTTTTATTTTAAAAAAATGGAAGTAATCCTCGTATCATGAACAGATAAAATTGATAATGGTTTTCCATTCCTCCTTACCACTTTTCTCATGTATAAAAATTAATGTTGGTCGAGTGATAATTCCTATTTAATTGAAATAAAACAAATAGTATTTTTATGGATATACACTACAAACCATTTAAAAGTAATTACCTTAGGTTTAGTCAGAAGGATAGTTTCAATGTCCATAGTGTTGTTTTCTAATTTTTATGTAGGTATGGGTACTATTTGAATCATACACATATACTATTTCCTTTAATCCTTTTCCTACTAAAATAATTGACATTTTGATGTATATTCAGCTATATCCTTCTTCATATAGTCCGTCCAATAGTTTTCTTAGATCATCTATCACATTTAATAGCCTCTAATGTTTATTGGGAATATTGAACTATGTGCATAATTCAATAGCTCCTTATTTATATCAATATTTGATGGTACACATATTCATGACCTAAATATTAAAAATATGACTTCATATATTTGTAACTCTCAGTATTTACATTTTCTTATGGATCCCACCTTCTGCTATATTCCAACATCATATCTTTATGAATTCGTTATCTTATATAAGAGATATGGTTGATCAATCATTTGAGGAAGGAATGATTATTATACTTAAATTTTAATCCAAATTTCCATAATTTTTATGTTTATAAAGATTGGATATTTTTGAATTCACATCGTCGATATGTATTTTTGAGAAATTCTACTTAGTGAATATACAGCTTTATTTTATTTCTCAGGATGTTTGTGGATTAAACAATCATATTCTTTGATTATAAATAATAATCATAATTGGAAGATATTAACATTCATATGTGAAATATAAAATTTAGGCTATTATAAAATGTATATATTTCAAACTTCGCTGCATAGAGATTATACTACTCTATTTTAAATGAAAATATCACTACAGGGAAACCAAGATCGTATGTTGGTTAATTATAGACATGAACATTCAAGTACATTGATCTTTGGGATTACAAACTATCATTAATAATTATTAAAACTCTTAAATCCTTCTTTAAAGAACATATATATATCATGAAAAGATCCTAGATTGTGGGGAATTTAAGGAAAAGTTCAAAGATAAGGCTATGTTTCAATTCCATGAAGATATTTTATAATCCTCTATCTTGATGAATTTAATTCCCTTGTGAGTCATATTTTTAGAGGTTTCTAAAATCACATGATGTTTTTGAAAAATTATTATTAATACCATTCTTGTTCATTGAATCTTTGGTTCTCCAGTGATGATGCTAGTATATGTTACTCCTAAATTTACTTTTTCTTATCATGGTCCAAAAATAACTTTTGTTTTCTAATAGTATGCATCAACAGTGAAAAATACCCAATTTAGAAATCAAATTTATTATAATTATCATATATATTTTTCCATTTTCATTGTATTTAACTCTAAATGAAAATGATCATCATGTTATTCCTTTAATTTGGTGAGTATAAGAATATCATTTTTACATAAATATAAAAAAATTTATAGGTAATCTCTAAGGACTCTATTCATTATTTCAATATTGATATCAGGGAAATTAGTGAGTCTTATGTGAATAAATATGAAATTATAGTACATATACATGGTTTTAATGAATTTCATGGAAATATCTATTTTCTTCAATATTAATTAGTGATATCCCTACATATGGTCAACTTTATAGAAATAATAATCCCCTCATAGTTGATTAGAAAAGAAATATATCTATGGTGGGGATTAATTTTTCTTTATTGTGATTTTTATGCTTAAGATAATAAATTCAGAGGTGTATCGACCCATTATATTTCTTTATAAAGAGGAAATGTTTATCCCATAGTGAATCACATAGAAGTATTAAAACATTGTCCATTATATCTTTTAAATACTATTTATTTCTTCTAACCAAATGTTTTCCATTTTGTAGGTTGTATTAGATATGTTTAGGGATCCATATATAAGAGAGAATGAGAACTCAACCTCATAGTAAGGAGGAATAGAAGATATTTTTTTTAGAAAACACACTATTATAATCCATTAAAATGGGCATGTATCATTTGTTTCAAATCATTTGGGATACATATGATTTCCCATAATTTAATAAAATCCATGATTGAGAAGAATATTCTAATAGATATTCATCATCTTCTTTATAATTGTATATAATCGGAGAATGTGATGGGATTTGAAGTGACATCTCCCTTTTTAAAAGTCATATATGTTAAAATGTAACATTCATTTTTTCCCTTTTAATAAAATAAAAAATATATCATATGAAATACATAAAAATGAATAAATTTGTTCATGAGGGGGTAGTCTATATGACACATGAACGAGGGTTTTATTTCCCATATTATAGAAGAATGATATGGATATATATTGTTATATTAAAATAATAAAATATAAATTTAAGGATGATATTTCTATTTTATTTCATTGTGTTTGAGGAATATATAAAATAGATAAATGATCAAACAAAATGAAAACACATTGTTTCAAAATATGGCTCTTATGTTGAAAAACTCCGTAGGTTTATAATAAAAATTCTACGGTATTGTTTTCTAATAAAAATAATTCCTATAAGAAATTTTTATGGGTGTAAGTGATGGGTTTTCCCTATAATTGGTTATGAAAAATGACTCCTTATCTGTGAATAATAGATGATATGAGGTGCCATTTTTATAGTGTGGTTGGGAACACACATTGTGTTTTTCAGTAGATTAAAATAAAATATTTTATTATTAGAGAAAACTATCCCCAAATTGTAATTTCAGAGAATAAGTAATGAGACAGTGACAAATTATTCCAAAAAAATATAATTTAAAAAATTTTAGAGTTCATTTTAACCATTATAACTTAAGTTTGCACTCCTTTTAAACCTAGTTTAAAATTAACCATCATAATATATATATATATATATATATATTTAAAAATATTAATATTTATTAGAAGAAATAATTTTGTTTAAAATATTACCTAATATTAATTACATTGATTTCAAATATGTTTTGTTGAATTTATTTCAAATTATAATAATAGAATTGGTGAAGATTAATTTAAAATTTTTCCCAAAAACTCCCAAGGGTAGCGGTTTTCAAAAAAAAATCCGTCTCAATTATAATTTTTTTATACAAAAATAATGTTTATTTTTCAGTAAAAAGAAAAAAAGGATTATTAGTATTTTTATTTAACATATTTTATTTTGGATCCAATTTAGAAGAGAATTTTATTTTATGAATTACTAAATAAAAAATGCATTTTAAAAAATAAATCAATATTTTTCACTATTAACTAAAAAATCTATCATTACAGAAAATTATAAAAAAATTTCAGTTAAATAAATTTTTAAATATTATTTAAAAAATAAAGTTAATTTTTTTCAAATATAATATAAAAATTTTACAAAAATTAGTTATAATATTCTCTCATAAAAAAAATAAATATTAAATTTAAATAAAGCATAATTTTGAAGCATAAATTATCTTTACAAAAAAATGAGTACTTATTTTGTCCACAATAATCAATAAATTTTATTTATATTGGACATTTTTAAATATTTTTTCATCTGGTCGATATCAGTATCAATACCATCAAATTTTTCTGGAAGGATATGATTTTCAAATTTAAATAAAAATATTTAAATCATATATCTGAATTCTCTTAAATCTATATTTGTCATGTTACTAAGTCTAATAAGAACAATATTATTTTAATATCACGGTGTGTTACTTTCACCTGATATTTAATTTATTTGTCTTTATTGTATATCAAAATTATTAATAATTGGAATAAAATTTGAGAATACATTTATCAAAAGTCAACATTGGAAAAAGGTTTAACAAAACATTATTTTGAAATGAGGGAATATATAAGACAAAGGTATTATGGAATATTGGATATATTAGTTTCAAAATGGTATTTCACTATTGGGAAATTGAAATATGAATATGGAGGACCAATTAATGACCAAAGTAATGAAGGAGATGTATATAGAAAATATATCCCAAGAAGGTTAAATTATCTATTGAGCTTTAATTAACCCAAAACAATAAACAAAGGAGGTGTGAAAAAGATCATCATTTCAAACAAAAATAAGTTAATAGATAATTTCGTTTCAAGTTACTTTTTTTCTATAGTTGATTAATTCAATTACCATCCAAAATAAGAATGTAAGAGAATATTTTTACATGTCATGTAGAGTCTCATACTATAATAAAATTCCAACATAATCTCATATTTTTATCCCAAGGATGTGTATTGGTGAAAAATATTCCATACCTAATGTAGTAAAACCATCTCCTAATTTATTGAATAATTTCACAAAAGGATAAAAATATATTCCTCCTATCTATAGACATAATCCAACACCAAAATTGTTATTAACAGATAAGATAATACAAAAAAATTCATAAACATTCATAATATGAAATGTAGAATTAGTCTCTAAAGCCTCCACAATAACAAACAAAATTCAACATAACACATTACATACTAAATAATTTTTTTCAAATTAAATAAAACCAATAAACCAAAAGAAATTGAACAGATATTATTATAAAATAAATTTAAAATTTATCTTCAAATAAGAATAATCACTCAATTTGTCATAATCCCAAAAATATATATTCCGTAATCATATAATCCCAAAAATATTATTTCAATTTACATAAATTAACTTAATCTAAATAAAAAAAATATCATATATGAATTCAAAAGATAATTAAATCGTAATTACTCAAATTAAAATGAATTTTAGACAAATTATTTTTATTTGCATTAATCATTTTATCTCCCAAAATAGTGACCTTCTTAAAAAATAATTTTAATCATATTGTTACCAAATCAATTTCCAATGATGTGGTCATCTATATGGTTAGTAATATGTTCCTAGAATGAAATAACACTTTTATAACCATTAAACATAACTACATTCACCTCATAGACAATTTTTTCTCTATGGTAATCAATACATTGATACTAATTCCAATAAAATATAGCAGAATTATTCCTCAAATATAATATTAAATAAGACACATACAAATCCCAAGTGTTATATTACCATAAATATCACCCAAAATATTCTTAATCATCATAAAATTGAATCAAATAATTTTTTATTGTTTTTATGATGTTAAACTTACGATACACTGTAATTTATAAAATCATCAAGTAATCCATAACACTGATTCTAACCACACCTATAAAACACAATAATATCTAACATTATTTCAAACACTATTCTGTTACAAACTATGAAACCCCATACCATTTTCAGCATATAATTACAAGGTTTATAAAAATGGTTTCACTTTCTTAAATTTTAATAAACTTTTTAGTTTACAGTTTCATAGAACTATGAAAAAAATTCATAATAATCCCATATAAAAATTGGAAAACTATAGACAATATGAATTTTTTCCATTAAAATATGGTATTAAAATTTACACTCATGATTCATCAAAAAACACATTCTCATATTTTATGTTGAACCCTATAGTTTAAAGTTGGATCTTTATATTATTTCTAATAATCCATGGGCTGTGTCAAAGCATTCAAAAACCTAGTATGAGAACACAAAAATAATTAAAGGTGATATAAAATCGATAAAAGAAACATATTAGTCATTTTAAAATCTATGATATCATATAATATATTTTTCCTCTGACATAATAATATTTGAGTTAGAAAAATATTTTATTTTCATGTTCAAATCATCATTACTACACAAAATTTTTCATAAAATCAATTCTATGAAATCATTAACAAAATATCATAATCATATGGGTTTCATAGAATATGTTGATCCTATATTATTTCGTAATTTTTTTTAAAAAACAATATAATAATTCCTTTTAAACTAATGATAATTTTCATATATTTTGGATTAAAATGATTTCCTCAAACCTCTATTATAAAACATTTAAAATACATATAGATTATGTGGTAAAAATCATTATTTAATACTTTTAAAACCCAGACAAGAACCCTTCAAAATTTGATAAAATAGTATAATCAATATCTATCATATTCCGTTATAGAACATAATAAATACCCAGGGCATTAGAGATCTATATTGGCCTCACTGATTATCATGAGAAATATAGTGTGTCCCCATCATCATAAAAAATTTCAAAGTACTGTAAAATAATTAATGTAAATAATGAATTTATATAATCTAACTCACAATTATTTATATTTAAACATATAAGAAAATGATTTTTGGGTATTAATACATTTCCTTCCTTTAAAAACTAAAATTCCAATATATAATTCCCAGAAAAAAATTGGATGGTTTTCTTATAAATAAAACAAGGAATAATATAATGTAATCCAAACATAAAATAATAGTTATGGTGGTAGGAAATTCTATTGAAGTTATATGGTTCAAAATAGAACATTAGTTTTTCTTTTTGTATATAAATGAAAAACGTTTCGTATAAAATATCTAAAATAGATTTTTTTGAAGACAATTTAATGCAATTGAAAATAGAGATAAAATTTCCATTATAAATCATTTAATTTCATAAAACTAATTAAATAAAATAAATTTATGAATATGGAAATTTAATAAAAATATTTAGAATATAAATAATTAAAACTTTTTAAATGAGTGTTTTAAGAAAAATTGTCCTATAACATTAGTATAACTCATCACAAACAATTATTATCATCCTAAATAAGAAAAATATATAAAATATTCACATTAATTATATCATTTTTCATGTTTACTATAAAACTTGTTTGGTTATTTTCATTTTAAATACAATTATATCATTTAAGTTCTTGTTATATGTTTAGATTATATTCGAATCGTACATCGAAAATTACATTGGAAATTTGATGATGGAAAGGGAGATCATTGTTACATAATCTCCAGAATAATAATCATGATCTAATTATAATTTGAAAACATACCATGTAATATGGTTGTGGAAATTGGATTAGATTGAAATTATAGAAACTATATTACGTATACATATGCAAGAAAAAAATTCATTTTGTCAATAAACATGAGCTAATTAAAGTCAGTTTTATTTTTTCCTTACATAGCAGTTTTTATATATTAAATTGATTATTATAGGTTTTAATAACATTATATTTTCAATCAATGTGAAATAGTGATGAAAAATGAATCACATCGCTCCATGGGTGTGGCAATCCACATACACACATGAGAATCATTCCATTAGTCACTAGATAAATGGATAAGAATTTAAATAACATAATAACATTATTAAGGTATAAATATGTTATTAATATTATATATATAGACATAAATTACATCCTTATAAATATCCAAACTATGTAGTTATTAAAAAAAATACAATTGGTATGTGAGATATTGGTCTACTGTATGCACAAATGATGTTTTGGTTTACCATTTGATGAAAGAGGGAGATTGATATGGGTTATTAAATTAACAAAAAATCAAATCACTTAAGTAACATTATTTTTTATCTTTCATCGTGTTATATTAATATTTTATAGAGTTGAATAAATAAATAAACTAAAAATGATCAGATAATAACTGTACATCTTTTTTTTAAACCAGAATAGGTTTATATCCAAATATATCCTTGTATGATTTCATGGTCAAAAAAGGTCTTTATGTTATGGGAATGGATATAAAAACTGTATTTGCATCAGAATATTTTTTGAAAAAATTATCATGATGTGTGGAAAGGATTGGTTTATCAAATCCCGAACCATGAAGATGAGTTTGACCCAACACAACCTAGACAGGGTCGGTTACATGAAAAATAAATCACGTTATGTTCTTATTTGGTTGACCATGAATGAGTTGGGTCAAATATTGGGATGAAAAAATATTTCCTCAAACCAACATGATGAACTTGTTTATTAATGTAAAAACCATCCCCTCTTTTGTTACACTCTCTCCCCATCTACCCCCAACCACCTCCACATCCTCGTGATCACATCCTCCCCCAGCCCCAATCATACCTCCAACAAAAGAAAAAAAATCTACTCCACCTGATTCACCAGCTCTCCCACTCATATTCTTTCATCATGTTTTCCACATCCTCTCCCAACCTTTCTTCAATAGAAAACCCTACCCCTTAATTTCCTTATTCTCTCATCCTTTAACCACATGAAAACCATGTTATCCATTTATCCCCCTTCCTACCCTCCAAACTCTTTTGGAACAATGTTTAATTTTACCACTAATATAGTTGTATTCCTCACTTGTATCCTCCTTCGACTAGCCAATGTGAATGATTGGGAGGGTTACACCCACTTCACCTTCACTTTCTCATGGTGTAATGTGTGCGCTCTTGTGTCTATGTAAGTATATATTTATAGTTTATAATTTACTATATTATCACACTAACTTGTACTAATATCATTATATTGATAACCCATATCACTATATACCTAGTTTTGTTCTCTTATTCGGGGTGTTTTATTACCACAACATGATACTCTTGTGGTTAGGAGTATTTTGCAGACAACCGTCCTAGAAAGCTATCCATTAAGTCATCGAAGATGGTATAGAAAAGGCATTAAACCTCCAATTACCTCATGTACTCAATGTCTTATGGGTCATATCAGTAGTCACATTTATTTCATTATTTTCTATGGTAAATAGAGTTTCATCGTAGTAAACTATTTTCATAGTTAGTTTCTAGTTATTCCCTTGTAAATTGAATCTAATTATTAAAATTTTTCATTTTTTCAATGATTAGTAATTGAAATATATTTAAATTTCTTCATATGATAAATTTTGATCATTTAGTGATTATGAAGTTATTACCTCAAAATTCATTTATATTTTTTTTACATTTTCATCTCTATTATGGTTGTATTTTTGTATTTTTTTTATGGAAATTAGTATGGAATAATAAGAATGGTATATATAAAGTTTATATATGAAATAAAATGTAATTTAATTAAATCATTATATTATATTTAATGAAATATAGAAAAAAAATTATGTGTAGAGAACATAAATTCATTTTCAAGTGACTTCCTATCATTTGTTGATATTACTTTAGGAAAATTAAATTTTTTATTTTACCATTATTCAATATACATCATGTAAAAATTTATATTATTATAAAGTGTATTGAGTCAATGTAAAAATAATTTATCATGTTATTATAGTATAAAAATTGATTCAAAAAGTTTCCATTATCCTACTAATATATATATAAGCATAGAAAATATTTGAATCACCCCTATGGATCTTGTCAAAATCACAATACGTTAGGTTTCAAAAGATGACATAAATTGATTTAATAGGTGATCAATGTATAATATAATCTAAATATAACTACTAAATCGTAAAATCCTTGAAATACATATTAATAATCAATATAGTATGCAAATTAACATTCTCAAATAGGTTTTGAAAATAATATAGGTATATTTTTTATACCTTGAATGGGGTCTTTAATAATTTCATATCACTCCTTTGAAATAAATAATATAAAATGAAAATTATTATTATAAAAAAAATTCTTGTTTTCTAAAAAATTTATCCTAATATATGATTCAATTATGAAATGCAACCTATATATCTATAGAATGAAAATTAATTTTATCATTATCAATTCCTAATTCAAAGATATATATTTGAGTAGATAGATTTAGTAAGTTTTAATATACATTTCATATTATTTTAAAATGTTCTTGAACATCTATGTGATGATAATTTGTTGATTATCATCTAGATATCTTCCTATCACCCAAACGTTTTTCATTTGATAAAATTTAATTCCTCAAGATTTTTTTTGTGACAATATGTGTTTCGTTAAATATTTACGCATATCAATATCAAAATTCAATGAAGTGAATTCATAATTATCACTTATGATTTTTAGTATATTTATTGTTTATGTTATAAAATTAACATTTTCAGTCATATTTTTTTAGTGATATCCCTATATGACTTCCACATGTTGGGTATTAAATTCACAGGCTCCCCTAAATTTAATATTTATATTATATTAATAATACTTAATAAATGATTTGAAGCATACAAATTCTGTTTTTAAAATTCATCATCCAACTATTACAAGATATATCTATTTCCAAAAAGAATTTTCTTATTAAAAATATCATGAAATGAATCAAGAACTACTATTTTATTCTTTATTTAAAATATATATAGAATTTTACTGGTTAGGTATCTGGATTAACCTGAATAAACTAGACCCTGCAAAAAATGGGTTGGGTTGGGTTTGGTTTATCTACCATGCATCATGTGACCTACCCCTTAGCAGGTCATGTTGGGTTGGGTTGGATGCTTATAAATCATGTGAGAATATACAACCTAAATCATCCCAAGTACATGCCCATGAGAAGATATAATAGGGTATTTCATTTTATACATTACGGAGAAGACACAATTGATTTTTTTAAAGAAGAAATTTATAAATATATTATACAAGAAAAATGCCTCCAAAATGGACTTTATCTTATGATCTAATGGTATATGGTATATATATATGTCCATATAATAGTGTTTAGAAAATTTTATAGGTCATTTTTACCCATAAAACATAATATAAACCCTTATAAATATTAATTAACCTAAACCATGGTAATGTATTTTTAATATTTCAAATATTAATTATTACCATAAAAATATGTTTACATTATTTCAAAAATTAAGATATACTGATTACAAATACTGAATCCTATTTCCAACTTCAATTCCAATTAGTCATAGAATTTAATTTCAAATTAACCATGCACAATGTAATGATTATTTTTTCAAGAAATAAAGACATGATAATAATAAAAACTTTATATACCAAATTGAAATATAAAATTATTTGAAAAGAACAAAATAGAACAATTAATAATAAAGAGTTCATTTTTTATATAATTATACAATGAAATATATATTTTTATTTACTTTAAATAGAATAATAATTTAAAATAAAAATCATTTTTTACCAATATTCGTAGAAATATAAAACTCATAAAAAATTAATAAAACTTTTTCTATAATTATAATTTTATATGATAAATTGAAAAAATGAAGTTACTTTTTATGAAATACATTTTATAAATATTTCAGTAATATTTATAAAATTTTTCACATAATGAAAAAGAAATCACTTTGGAAGAATTTATTTTTGAATATTAAAATTTCATTACTGATAATTCATTACATATATATTATGAATTAATAAATACATTTAAACTATATGAAAAAATAAATAAAAATTATCATAATATTTATATCACTATTCATACCAAACAATTTTCTGTCTAGGTTATAATAGACACATTTAAATATTAATATTTTCATAGTTTTTCTCAATTCTCTTAAAGATCGGTGTTATATGTTCATAAATTCATAAAGAATAATATTATTTTATTATCCTGGGGTGTTATTGATTTCATACTCATTTAATATTCTAATCCCTTCAATACTCACTTTAGGAAGTATGAATATACTATATATTATGATATAGTAAAGGGAATTATTATATACATCAGTAGTTGAACATTATGATTCTACATTCATTGATGAATGTATAGGGATCTTGGGAGTCTGTTAAGTATCGATGTCTATAACGGTGTCTCCGGTTTAAAAATAGTTATTCATGCTTAGGTATTTTTATTTCTTATTCTGAATCATCAATAATTCCATATGTAATTGACCTGTTTTACATTTTTGGAGCCATTTAGATTCACATCATGAATAATATATATTTTTATTGATATAATTTATTATATTACTCTTATGACTATATAGAAAAGTTTTAACCATTCAACTGTGATTTTATGAAACCCTAGGAATTTATAGATAACCTTTGGCATCTATGGAATTTCAACTAAGATAGTGCAATTCTGGTTCCCCCAAAGCCAATGAGTTAGGAATGGGTTGTTACAATAGTTAATTTTTATGCAATACATTAAGAGATTAAAAATCAAACAATTGATTCTATATTTTCTAGATAAGTTAGTTATTATAGTTTTATAAGTTTAGAAATAAGTTATTAAAATTAATGAATCTCTTGAGAAACTTATGAGAAACTGGTTAATATAATGACAATTTAATTTTTTTCATAATTTCTCTTGGAAATAAAAATTTATTATTGGAAAATTAATTATGGAATATATATATATTTTAAATAGTTAGTAAATTTATATTTCAAAATAAAAAAATATAAAAATAAAATATATTTGGGAATCATTTAAAATTTAAACTCATGAAGAAATCTAATGATTATTTTTTAAAATAATATTAAGCTAGATATCCTTAAATATATTTTCATTATCATATTATTTATGTTATTAAATGTGAATATTCTAATGATAAATATATCTATTATAATTGGAATTAATAAACAATAGTACATGTATTCTTTAAAAGATACACATATATAAATTCAAAAGTTTCATACATAATTGAGTCCAGTATGAGACAATATTGAATTATTATCAATGAAAATAAATATTAATGTTGATGATATTGAGATAAAAAAATATTATATTTTCCCACTTATTTCATATATCATTCTTTGAATATGGGGTTTCATATTTACAAAAATTTCAATACTTTTCCAAATGAAAAATAATAAAATATCAAGGATATTATAAAAATATTCATAAAATGATAAATTATAACTCTATTCAATGTAACAAAAAAATATCCTTGGAATTTTTGGTAAATCCCAATAAATGAAATTATAATGAATCCCAATAAAAAGGAAAATATATTATGATAAAGAAAATTATGCAAAAAAATGAGACACTAAACTAAAATCGTGAAATACCTTTGTATCAATGTGATATATATCATCTTTTTCATTACTATTCTTGTCTAATAAAATTAGATGGATTCATTCATGATTTTATCTATAAAATTTGGAATGATCATAAATTATTTTGTATAAATATACTATTAATCATGATATTGGAAGATACCTAGGGGATATAATTAGGGTATGAAAATTTCTTCAAAAGACCCTCAGTAATGTGCTTTTTACACTATTAGTAAAAAACATCTATTTCTTAAGGAAAATGTGATGAAATAAGAGATAAGAAAAAAACAAGAAATTTTTACTAGGTTCACAAAAACTATGACATTATAAAGAGTATATAATGGTTATTTATCGATGTACCATAATAACCATAATGTTTTTTTAAATGTTCATATCTAGGTTAAAATCACCATTGTATACAATATTTAATGATTTGTGAACATATAACCCTTTAAACTATATTTTACAAACCATTCCATTATATTTTTTTTTAATTTTAGGCAGTGAACATATTTTATATAAAAAATAATATAACATGAATATCATATTTGATCAAAAATATTTTGTCAACATTACCATTGAAATTTTTATAAATAAAGTAATTATTTTCCTGATCATGTATTATGAGAAATTGATTTTCTCTTAAAAAATATTTATATGAATATTTGAACATGTAATTTATTTTCTTCATGAATATATTGGTCATGTAAAATCTATCATTCAGGATGTAATTTCCCAATGTCTTAAAATATATCAATTCTCATATCTCTACTTTATGTATTTTTGTCTTTTCAAGTAATAAAATTAATACCATATTTATTCCTCAAATTTAATCCCTAAAAAACTCAAATTATTCTTCCTCACACAACTATTAAAAAAAAACCAAACAAAGATCAAAACACATTATTCAATTTCCCAATTTTTTCTATTTTCAATAGATTCATGAAATGTGAAATTTTTTATGATCTTGATCATTTATTTGGGTGAAAAATATTTCTTTGATATTACATTTAGTGAAGTCTCCTTAACTGACTTCATAATCCACTAAAGAATCTATTCTATGAAAAATTGAGGGTATTTTCTACTCAAGATCATTTTCAACAATATTTGTCAACATTAATACCAAAATAACTCCATAATTTAAGCATAGGGTATTTTTAATGCAATGTCACCATATATTTTTGTTGACCACACATCAAAATCATTAAACATATTATTAAAATAATCATTCACACATTCTTGTTCAAACAAATTTCATCTAATAAAATTTAATATAACCATAAAATATTCACTTAACTAGTATGATGAGCCAAAATGACCCCAATTACATATTAAAAACAAGAGTAACATTAAAATCTTATTAACGAATCACATCATTCGAATCATCAATTAATAGAAGATTTAAAATTACACATACATCTTTACTCTAATGAGATAATAATTGAGAAATTATTACCCATATTTTAGTATTCTAAAAATTCATTCCCATGTTAATGTTTTAGTAAATATATAACATTTTCTCGAGAAATGTTCTCCTTAATGTAAAAAACCAAATGTTCTCCCCATTGATTGTTGAAAGTAGGAGGATAATTTATAACATGTGAGGGAACCTGTAATATGAATTTTATGGTGAGGGTTTCACAAAAATATATATTTAAATTCATGGATTCATCTCGACATTTAGATCCATATGATTCATCTAAAATTACAGACGGGATATGGAATTTATCATTACATATATGACATTATGACTCAGAATAACATCATCAAAATTTAAAAATATTTTATAAACATTATTATTTATGAATTTTTACCAAATATAAATGTGGTTCATCAATGAGTAATGTTGAGGAAATTTGAAAATATTGATATCATGATAATGGTCACATTAAACCCTGATAATAGAATTCTATTCAACTCCCATTACCATAAGTTCTTTCATTATCCAAAAAAATGGTGTTCAATCACTACTGATCTTAATATTATCTTGTTATGCGATGAATATTGAATGACATATTGTATCTTATTTTGAATATTAATTCATAATCATAAAATATAAAATGATCCTCTTGATGATGACATTATTTCATCAACTAATCCATCCCAATATGCATACTTATTTTACAATAACTCATAATAAGATAATTCACTATAACATGAATAAAAATGGACAATTCCTTTAATATATAGAAGTATTATCCTCCCTAAATTCATTTATTTTTTTCTTGAAATAATAATAGAATGAATCTCGTCACAAGTAGGTCCCAATTTTTTGTATATACTTTATGTTAACGACCACCTTTCCATATCAATACCTTGAAAAATCAAGCAGGTAGACTATCTCATTATCATTACCTCTGAATCATCTATTTCAATTATTGTTAGAACCTTATTGATATTTGTTAATAGGGATATAATTATCTATGGATTCTTTATATCATCTGTAACCCAAAAAAATCACTCTCTAACAATTGAAATTTCAAACCATCATTTCATGATTTCTAAAAATTATATGCATTGAACTTCAGTGAATCCAACAAAGATTATATCATCAACATATATAAGAATCATCATCCATTTATCACCCTCTTTTAAATATAGAGATTATAATTAGATATATAATGTTGAAAAATGATCTTCATTGTGTACATAAATATTTTGGAATACCATTCTCTTAAATATTGCTTTATCTGATAAGGAGACTTATAAAAAATAATTATCTTCATAGATATAAAACAAATTTTTTTTACTCAATTAAAACCCCTTCATAAAGTAATATATTAGTAAATTCTGATTATAAATCCATCTAGAAAATCATGAAATTCTATTTTATTATTATTTCAAATAATATTCTAATATTTTCCAACCTAACCATGGGGTAAAATGATTCATCTAAATTTATAACTTAATTAATATATTATCAATTTCATACAAGTTTTTAATTGTTCTAAATCACACCATGAATATTTATGTAGTTTCTTATGAAACACAATTTTTTTTGATAAAATTAATATTCACCATCCTAGATACAACATCCCATATCTAATACTTCTTAATTTGGTCATTTTATTCATTCATAAATTATCTGAAATTTTATTTTTCTAAAAGAATATTTAAAAAATTATTATTCTCCTTGGATAAGAGTTAATATTACTACTGAGAATTTAGTATAATTATATTTATAGGTGTAGCCAAATTACTGATGATATGCTACCCATAAATTTTATCCCTCATACTCATCTTGAATATAGATTTTAACCTGACATTATAATTATAATAACTTGTTTCTTCTCCAAAATCAATATCATAATCATCCCCTTCTACTCCCCATGAATTGGTTTAATCCATATCAAAATAATCTATAATTTTTTCAATATTTTCTAAATATTCTACTCATGTTCAATCATAGTGATATCTTTGCTTGGAAAAATTTATGAAATGTTGTTTTTGAAAAATATATATACCATTCAATTTCATGGGTTCTGAAGATAAATTTATTAATTTATATAATAATTGAACATATTAAATTTATTTATATTATGAATAAACCAATACTATTAAATGAATTGAAAGTATATAAATGTAAACATCCTATTATAAAACATCACATATAGATTACATTCTTCACACATGGACAATCATTCTATATTACATTTTTCAACAAATATCAATACTATATCATTATAAAACAAATGTAGTATGTGTTTTTCAATAAGATTCATTCTAATCGTATTATTGTTTATATTATTTATCCTCTAATCCATTGTATTTGGTTGATGATTTCTCAATGTTAATTCATAGTTTCTTATGAAATTATACTCAAAATAATACTCAACATGGACAATAGTGAACAATATTACACTGCCAATTTTTAATTTTCAAATCTTATCCTAGAGAAACATTTTGGGATTCCTATAATAATATTAATTTAACAGAACATATATAAAATGTTAATGATGAAGCCCATATATTTTATATTTCATTAATCATGAATAATGAGTATATAATATATCATCTCATTAATTAAATTTAGTGACATATTACCATATAAATCAACAGACACAATTTAAATAATCATATTTGAATTATTTTTATTTAGGATTGATTGACATGAATATTATAATTTTTTTAAAAACATCATATATGTTTGTACGATTATTTGATATCCTATGAATACAAGAACCTTCATTACTCGTCAATATATTTTCTATTTAATTTTTCTCAAATGTACACACTTTTTTTCCAAAACTAGTTTCCTACATCCTTATATATGAAGAAATTATAATATTGTCTATAGATAATGTAATCATTCCCACTCATGTGAATCCATTGAGTAATAACGACATCATTATATCCATATATTAAAATATTAGTTTAAAATTTCATTCATGCCCAGATTCACACAATTTATTTCTTTATAGAAATTTGAATCCATGGACATAAAAAACAAATATATATACATATCAGGTATCTTTAACTCCAATTTTATTTATAAGAGCTACTGATACTTAATCCATCATAATTTTGAAATATTATGTGACATTCCTTTTCAAATTTTATTTTAGTGAAAATATCATTTCAGATTGGAAGTACATATATTATCACAGTTCCACAAGATCAATTATTTTCACTTTGGGAAATCAATATAACCAAATTATTCTCTGATATTTTAGTTTTAATCAATGTAATTTATTTCACAGCCTATGATGATTGATATAGTTTATTATACTTTGAATATTATAGACCATTGTCATCTTCCAGGGTGGAAATTTAATTATTCATTTTCATCCCATATAATTATTCCTTGAACTGATTTTCTGAATACTTCAGGACTGTATAAGCAGATTCATACACCCCACCGTTGAAAAATATCTATAAATATATCCATATCCACCACACTAGAGAGAGTATCCATAAAATTAAAATATTTAATGGTCAATGTTAATTATTTTATTTCATTTTAATTATTCCCTTCAATACCACATAGCTCTAGAACACAAATTTTCATAAAGGATCATATTTTCAAAACAATAGTATAATATTTTCATTTTACTAATATATGTATTCTCTATAACACTATCAGTGTTTTGGTTTCATTTCATGTTTAAATTCATAGAAAAATAGACAAAACCCAAATAAAAACTAAAATTTATAGTGGGTTCTTATAGGTGGAAGACACCAAGACTATGATTTTATTATGGTTAAGACACAAACTAATTTATTTTGTTAATATATTTAGGTAAAATTAAATCCCTATAATATTAGATATATATGCATTTTCTTCATATTATTCACTTCATATTCAGTTTAATTTCATGATACCAAACTATGAGTCATGATTCCAAAACTATCTTTATATTTTCATCATAGACCAAGAATTTTATCCCCATGATCATCTATATATTTTACATGATCATTCTATATGGTAAATAAACCATAACTAAAATAATATTCCTCAATGATATTGAATGTTTCCTCAATAACCATCTCTTACTTGTCTATATTTCTTACATTTTATATTATTAATTTTTTCCATTAAAATTTGATATTTTTTCTTTCTAGTGTCACTGATTGAGATTAGTTTCACGAAAAACCCTATTAATTTTTATCATTTGTTCTCTCCAAGTATATGTCTCCTTAAAAGTGACATGTAACTATGATTTAATAGAACATATATATTATACATATTCATTAGATTCATCACTGGTCTTCCTTATTTATGACCAATCTAATATTTCCCCATGTATATATTTTTTGAGATCCCAATAGTCCTAATTTTTAGTAACTCTATTTTATTCTAATATATTCTCCATTTATTAATTTTTTTCATATTTATTAATTCATTCGTATTAGATATATAATTATAATTATTTGAGGATCTATTCAGGCTAACATCATAATCCAAATCATCATGTGGAAACGTTATGTGGCATTTTCGAGTATGATGTATAAATATTAAAATTCAAATGTATATGATTAAATGTCTCATATTTTGAAATAATTTTCTAATTTTAAGATTAATTTAAATGAATAACAATACATCCTAAATATACCATTCTTCATAATTATCCTCCACTAATGTATTCTTCATTTCCTTGGATTCCACTTACGAATATTTTTTTAACAATAATATTTTAAGTTTTCCTTATTTCATATAATAATAGAGATCATAAAATAATATATAATGTCATATTACTTGGATATTTATTCGTGATCAAAATGAAAATTAGATTGATATGAGGTGGAAATATTTTCTAAATAAGAATCATAGTGAAAATATCATAAATATTTTATCCTAGTTAGCACATGAACTTCTCAACCACATTTATAGAATCAAATAATTCATTATCAAATTTATTAGGGTGTCTCTATAGGTCCTCATACTATTCACATATATCATATTATTTACCTTCTTGTTACATTATTCCACCTCTGTGGATATTAATTATATTTTCACACATTGTGACAAAGGATTTATATGATATAACCTTTAAACGTATTTTTTGTTAAATATCACACTAATACATTGATTCCCTCTATTCTCATATCCATATCATTTTAATTTATCTTTTATAAGGCTCTATTTTCATTTATATTCCATTAATTATTTATTTTTATATATCCATTCACAAAAATTGAAGATGATTTTCCATCCAATTAATAAAATGTTGAATGTTATTTTCATCAAGGATATTAATATCCTTATGTTTTAGTATTTCTTTGACTTTTATATTGAGAATAAATCAACTAAACAAAATATTTATTTGTCCATACCACATTTTCCTCCCCAAAAAGTTAATATATTATGGATATTGAATCATAGAATGTAAATTTTAAAAAAAAACATTTAAATAGTAATGTTCTATATTTAGTAGGAACACATATCCACTCTATAATATAGATTATGTGATAATTCAAGAAATTGATGACATGAATGTTTTTTACTTGGTTCCCCAAAGATTTGATTAATCATTTTGAATACAATAATGATGTGTTGATGTGTTGATGTACTATATTTATTATGTGATCATGTGGTTTAAAATAGTTTGGTTTGAATGATTTCCCTATGTGTATAACCAATCATGATTTGAGAACAAACTACTAAATAAAATTATTTTTTCTCAATATTCCATCAGAAATTGCCCACTTTGGTTGAATCGAAATTTTTTATAACTCAAATGTTAAGTCATGACCTTATCTTCTCATCAAATTGATGACATTATCATTTACATATTCATTATTTGAAATTATATAATGGTAGATGTAAACATTTATTTTATGAAAAATATATTCACATAAATCACATTCATAAAATACTCATTCATGTAATATAATTTATACAATAAATATTATAATATTTAAAATAGTTTACATATGAAAAGAATTAATTTAAGTCTTACATGAAAATAGATAACATAACTCTGTCCTATTTTTACTTCTATTTTCTATTGGAATGATTTGTGACTCATTAATAATAAAATTTCCATCCTTCCATGAAATTGATAATTTTTTTTCATGAATACTTGATTGATGGAACTAGTATTGATGAAAACCCAGTATTTTGAAACAAAATTTTTCTAAATTCAATGTATTTTCACAAATCCTTTTTTTGATACCACTCTTGAAATTTCATGACTATTTTTCCATTTTCCATAATATTGTTGACTTGAAACTACTCTAGAGCCTTTATTTATCAATACATTGTGGTATTCTCCACTCATTAATCATTATTCTAGTTTTATAAACAAAAAACAAGAGAAATCACTAAAAATTTGACTAGATGTATTTTGTGTAAAAAATGAATCCAATTCAACAGATTGGATTAGGGAATGATGAAATGATATAGGAAGAAATATATATAAATAAATTTATATTTCGAATATCGATGTTTGGTTTTGAAGTTCTTTAAGATAAATCCACTCATGATAAATATAATTATGTTATGAAACTAGTATAGTGGCATGTTCCACATTATAAATTTTTGGAACTACTAGTAAAACTATCTGTTATGAAACACAGGTTTATTGAAATCATTATAAACTTTTAAAAATAGTACTTAAAATAATATTTTTTAGGTCTAGTTGATGAAATTAGATCCCCAATTTTTATATTTAGAGGGGATATAAAATCATAGAAAAGTATAGATGAGATTTCTCTTATAAATATATATTTTTGTGTAAATATAAAGATGTTATATAATAAGAAACCTAAAAAATATAATAAATTCAATAGAATATTATTTCATCAATATAGAATATTTCATGTAATGAATAATTACATAACATAAAATTAATGAAAATTAATTTGATATAATAAACCATAAAAAACAACATATGATTATTTTAAAATCCAATGGTTTGTAGTCTCCAAGAAATATAACACCCATTACAAACTCTATAAAATCAAAAAAAAAAATCATTAATACTATTACTGGTATTTCATGATAGATATAGGGAATCCTGAAGGAAAATTATGTTAATGATTAATGAATGAAATCAAAGTTATTAATTTTAAAATATATGTAATTTGATCCTTGGAATAGTAATATTACTCTTAGAAATTTTATGTGAACATTTTAATAGTAAACATATTATTATAATATTTATATAATTCATGTCATAGTAATGTAAAAAAAATTTAAATTTCATATAAATAGTATTTACTATAAATAAAATATGTAAGTATAAATTCTTTAGTTTCATTATACAAAAGCTTGAATTATAAAACATAATGAGTTTTTATGTGCTTATTTTTAACTGTTCCATGGGCGACATATTTCATAAAAAAATAATATTTTTTTTAATAATTAAATATAAAAAACACCACTTTATATATATATATTTTGATAAATTAATTCTATTTTATAATATACTTGTAAAAATTTTATCTGATTTATTTTTTTAATTTTTTATTTAAATTTATTTTCCGGTGAATTGTAAATACATTTCATCTAATACGTCATGAATAAAACATAGTAACATTGTAAAAATGACTAAATTAAAAATAAAAAAATATAATATAAACAAATATCATACCTTAATATCTAGATTTAAATATTAAATATCACTAAAATTACCATAACCCAAATCCAAAATGTTTATTAATTTAGTTATAATCTATATAGAAATATTATTTTATGACATTTGAAATTTTTTCCCCATAATTATTTTCCTTGACATAAATTTTATATATCACACATGATATATTAACATTTATAAACTAAACATTGAAAAACAAAAGAGGGGTGATCTAATTCATTTGGTAATGAAAACAAATATCATAACATGAAGGACAACATTTGGGAGACATAAATATCATAATAAAATTATATAATTCCATTGATGATAATCATAAAATATACTAGTGAAATAAGAGTATAATTAAGCAATCTTAATGTATGTTACATTCCATATATCAAATTCCAATAATCATATTACATGTGATCACTTTATAAATGTTTTTAATAAATAAATTATTACTAAATCATGGAAAAATAGAATTTCCATCAAAATAAATTAATATAAAAAAATTGAATAAACTTGAGGAGAAACCTTATAATTTTGAAAAATAATAAGAGTTGGAAAATCATTGGGAGAAAAAATATTATACCCAAGACTATGTAATCAATTTAATTATTTCCATTGTTTAAATATAAGAAATATCATCATGCCCAAAATTGTGTAAATGAACTCATTATGGCCACTACTAAATATCTCAAGAGATTTAGGTTTAAAGAAATGTATTTGAGCTTGATATATGACCATACCTATCCTCATCCCTACATAAGTGTATCAATCAAAACCAATCTTAAACATATGTTAATGAGCTCTTTTGAAATGAATTTATTTTCAAAAAACATGGTCCAATGAATCCATAGATATTAGAAAACCCATTTTCAAAAGAAATTATTTGATAATTATATATACAGGATGATCAAACATCATTTCATGAGAGATAAACTATGGTGAAAAAATATTTTCTAATACAAAAATGTTTTCTTAGTTCAATTTAAAAAATATTAAGAAATAATATGTGTCTATTAAATAGAAAATATTTTAGAAGGAAAACAGAATATATTTTTAAAATTTAATTATAATTTTTTCCAAATGAAAGATCCTAAAAAATAAATAAGGGTTATCCAAAAAAATGTGTAGTGGAATTTAAAATATTTTATTTTTGAAAGGATGGACAACACTTATATATTTATAAATCCCAATATTTTAAAACTGAAATCATTAAAATAATAATTAAATAGTTTATTTAAAATGGATTACTGGGGAATAAAAGAAAAAACGAAGTTAAAAAGGCGAGTTTCTTTTAGATAATGGAGAACAATGGTGTTGTTATAAATGCATATATGGAAAAAAAACACATTAAAAGTAATGTGACTAATTCATAACGATAATGAAATTTATTTAAATAATAGAATAATAAAGAAACATATATTTTGTGTGAAACATTATTTCTCCTACAAAAATCTCAAAACAAAACATAACATCGTCATAAGTTAGAATACCTTATCCTTGATATATAATAGAAATTCACGAGTGATTATAAACTAAGGAAAGAATTTTAGTCATGAGATCCCATAAAATTTTTGTAAATATTAAATAAAAACACATGAGAGGTATACGATTAAATATAACATTTAGTATCATGAAATATAAAATGATCATTAATCAATTAACTATTGGGATGTATTTACAATATTGAAAAGAAAACATGTTGTACAAGTTAAACAAGTCTTAAGGGATTAAAATTTGATACAAAAAAACCCTTAACTTGTTTCCGTAGTTATTTTAATAAAATCTATTCTTTGCTATAAAAAATATAAATAATATAATGAATAATTTTATATCTATATACATATCTAAAATTTATTTTAATTTTAATTTATAATGAAACACTCTAAAAATTAAAAAATATTAAATTAAATTCAACGTCATGTATAAGACCCAACACCAAATATAGTAAGGAACATATAAACTAAAGAAATATTTTTATATTTAATATTTTAATGTTTTAAATTCAGGAAAAACATACTTATCTTGTATCTCATGCAATAACGACTTTCCATAATAACTTTCATTTCATGTAAGACCGATTTTTACTGAATAAAAATATCTTAATAAAACATTATAATACATTACATAGCCCTTATCTTATATATTATGAATATTATTGAGTAACCAATGAAAATATATGGTCAATAATTATATAATATGAATTTCATGTTCACCAATTAGTCAGAAATGAAAATATAATCCAGTAGAATATGAAATAAATATTTTTATTTTTTTACTCCCAAAGGTGTTTATTTATTAATAAATTAAAATATTTGAATTATATAAATTAATTATACTTATAATATATTAAATAAAATAGTTTTTATACCAGTCTAACAGTTTTGATACTAATAATATCAGAAAAAATTAATTTTTATGCTCAAAATAGTATATTTCTAAAAATGATATTTTTCCACATTTAAATAGAGAATCTACTTTAAATTAAATTGTTGGAATAGTTATAAATTTAATATTTAAAAAATAATAATTTTTTATATTTTAATATAAAAATTATCTTAGGGTGAATTTTTTTATTTTTTGGAAGAGATTCATTTCTGATAATTATTTAAAAAATAGAATTTTAATGCGAAATTGATTTTTTGTATTATTTATTGATAATCATAAATTATATTATTTGTTGATTTTCATGTTTATATAGATCAATTATACATAAATTAACCTAATTTAGATAATTTTCATAAATTCCAAATTGAAATTTAATATAAGAAATTAGCTAACATTTGAACATTTGATCTTTTAAAACCTGCTTTTTTATCCCACCTATGAGATTTATTATAAATTAATTTCTTTTTATTCTATGATTAGAGTTTTTAAAAATGTACTCCTTATTCAAAATAAATCTATGAAAAGTTCATTTTATATAATTATAAATAATATTAGTGAATGCAATTAAAGTTAATTACAACTATTAAGAGAGAAATTAGTATAATAAACGATTAAACCATTATGTTAGGGGACAAAATGTCCTAGAAACTTATAAAAAATACATTATATTTTATTATTTATACCTTATAATCCATTTCATATAATATTAAACATTTTTTTCAGATTACATGGGAAAACATGTGTGGAATTCCTGTTTCAAAACATTACACTAATGCCACTCCCCCTCTATAATAAAAAGGAGCTCACCTGTCCCACTAATTCACACCTAGAAAAACCATTTTCTCATCAACAAACTGCCCAAATAATATTCCAACAACCATAAAAAAATAATATAAATCTCACCTTTGGCATAAATCCACCCAATGAATTCTTTTTTTATAAACCTAATGTAGTTACCTGAAAATCAAGTAACATTCTTCAACAGTCACTTTCATTTTATTTCTATATCAATCACCCTAAATATTTATATTAAATCATTCTATCATATCCTATGTTTAGTAAATATACCTAAATGTTTTTATATAATGGTTTTATGTACAATTACCAATATTATTATCTAATTGATAACAATCATGTTGTTTGTGTGTACGGCAGACTATCGCCTGACGAAACGAAGATTGGTCATTCATCCATTATCACCTCTTATGGTATTCATTATTATGGAAGTGAGATTTTAATATTATATTTACGATATTTTTATTTTATTAATGCTTCTTTAATTGTTTTATAATACATACCTTCATTATTTCCCTTTTTTATATACAATAACAACTTTTTAAGTCTTATAGACTACCACTCCCTCGATGTGATGTGATACATTCACACAATTCCGGTAATGTATGTTGGGAAATTTTAATTAAATTATTTAAAATATATTAAATATATTTTATAATATAATTATAATATACATATTTATATATATTCCACCTTTCATTGATTTAACAAAAAAAATAAAAAGAAGTAGTGTTTATACATACGTATGACCTAATATCTCCATGGACAATGCATTTAATTTCCTATATCCAATTTTGATTTATTATTATAAATTCATATATAATGAATATATAATAAATTTAAATCATGTTTTAAATTATTTATATGATTAAATAATGATATAATTAATAGGTACAATATGTAACAAGTAAAAATATTCTAGAAAACAAGGCATGTAACACATGAAATAGAGATAATAATGAATGGTTTTTGAAAAATAGATAAAAATATATTATAAAAAGATAATAAATTGTATTATAAATATAAATATGTTTCTGGAATTATTTAGTGAGATTTTTAAAACCATTATATAAGATGTTAAAGTATGTTCACTCAAAAGGATACGCAATGTAAATTATTTTCATCTCGTTTTTTTACATTAGTGAGATAAATGTCATATTCACCACTTGCCTATTTTGTTGGATTATATACTACTCATTTTGATCTATTATATCATTAACATGTTAATATTTATGTTATTTAGAGTTTAATTTTATCTTATTTGTTTTGTGGGGATCATAATTATAAAGCTACCTTGTAATAAGATATTTTTATCTCACTTTTAACATATGTGAGATATATGCAATATTCACTACTCACATGTTTTGTGTGGTGTATCTACTTCCCCTTTTTATATAATATACCTATATTTATTTTATATTCATGGTATTATGTGGTTTTAATTGAGTAATGTATCTAAGTGTATTTGAATAAAAAGATAGACAGTAGTCGAGAAGTTCATAAACCTATTCCTTTTCATTGGATTATATTACTTACTAATTATTATTAATATTATAATATTATGAGTGCAATAATTTTTTACAACAAATTTTTATATTTTCCCATATTTTTTGTGAATTGAAATTTGATGTATAATTTTATTATTTTCAACAATATTTTTCTCAAACATTATATCCAAGAACAATTAATATTCATTAAGAGTTCATATTTATTATTTTTGTTTTATTTTTGAATAAGATTTTTTTTATGGATTTGTTTCCCTTATAATCATGTTAAATGAGTATTTTATTTTTTAAACAAGATTTTATTATACTAAATCTAAAATTTTCATCTTTATTTTATTAATATTATAATATTATATAAATATAATAATATATAACTTATACTGAGATGTATTTAAAATATCATCAATGTCCCACAATATCATCTCATATATGAACTCCTGATTCAGTAACATACTCATAATTCTAAAAGTGTTACTTTTGTAAAAATAAAAGTAGTGCGATATATGAATAAAATTAAAAAAATTATAGGATGTATAAGATTAAATGGAAGACCATATATAAACAAACCAAAATTGTTATGGGACATGTCAGACTAAATTAAGAATGAAAAAATATTTTGTTATAAATTATAAAATTAAATAAGACATGTTTTAATGAGATGACACACTATAAGAATAATTTATGATGAAAAATTAATATGATTCACTTGAATAAAAATGAGTCAATGCCTATGTATGGGTAACCGATGAACAATCACAATTATTCACAAACATGTCTATTTAGTGACCTAACTCACATCCATAAAGAATTGATATAAATAGGTAATCAATTACATAAATAATATATAATTTCAGACAAATATTCAATACATTATATAATAATATTTTTCTTAAATCTATAATGTATTTGTGTCCTCATATACTAGATGAATAATAGAATTATTTCTTGAATGATATTTAACATATCCCACATCGTTCTGCTAACATACAAACATTCAAAGGAATTTCCTATATAAAATTTTTCTTCATAACCGGGGGATATGAATTATAAGAAATGGTGAGATAAAATTATTATTATAGGTTAAAATGTAATATTTTTATTAGAGATAATAGGTTACCATAATAAAAGATTAATGGAATTAAAATACGATTAAAACATACATGATTTTACCCAATAAGTTACAAAACATATAACAAGAATCATCAAATTAATATTTTAATTAATAATATAAAAAATACACAAGTGTTCAATATCATCAATAACTAATCATGATCCTCGATAACATGTCATAATATTGTTTATAACATAAATATAATAATAGAAACAAATTTCACTAATCAACGCTCACTACTGAGACTATCATAGTAGAAAGAGTCCCATGTTTGATTGTATTAAATCCACATTCAATTAAATATAAAAATCATATAACATGGTTAATCATTATGGAATTTATTATAAATTAATCTTCAGATAACTAGTCGTTTACCTTGTTAGGAAGGGGACAGATCCCCTATATACTCTATTGGGCTTGGGCTAATCAACTTTGTACCTTCTTAGGATAGGGAAAACCTCACTTGAATCTATTTTATCCTAATAGATAAAAACAATTACATAAGGAATTTCAAAGCTATAACAGACAGATCCATCCAATAATATTAAACATCATTTTAATATATATTCCATAAAAACATAATAATATTCTTCATTCATTCGTTATTTTACTATAATGTGAGAAATAAATCGATTTCATCAATCATCATTAAAATACGATCACCATAAACCACAAAGATAAGGATAGTGGATGGTATTAAATGATAATATCCATAGTTAAAAATATCAATTTTATGAAATTTTTAACCTCGATGAAAAATAATTTTCTATAAGTGTTTAAAATATTCATTAAAAAGTAAGTGAATGTTTTATTTTTTATTGGTAAATTTTTTTAAAAAAAGTTCTTCTAATATTGGTACAAGATTATATTTTTAAAAAATTAAATTATATAAAGTAATATTAATGATTGGGGACATAATGGTGGGTAAATCTCTTAATTCTATAAACGTTTAAAAACATTCTTTACTTAGTATAGTAAAAAAAAGAAATATTGTCATATATAAAATAATGTAAACTATTATGATTTATTAATTTTTAAATATAATAAAATGTAATAGAAAAATAAATTAAATAATATATCGATGTAAAAAAATTATTTTCATAGAGAAAAAACTAAAAAACAATAGAAATAAAATAAAAACAATTACAGTTGTCATAGATAATTATATTCATAAATTGTGTTAAATATTTTCAAAAATAACTGAGAACCAGATAAATATATAGGATAATTTTTTCTAGTAAAATGTATCTATTTTTTCTTTCTATATAGTTATAATTACCAAATACATTTGATAGTTATATTGGGGTCTTCTATCATATAAGTTGTACTTGACAAACCTATCATATAATCTATAATGGGATCACGCATGATACAAGATATATTGGGTTCACACAACATCATATATAATTACCAAGAACCCTATCATGTATTTGTTTTTCAATTCACATTGTTTATAATGACTTGTAATGACTCTATATAACCCATAATCAAATAAATATTAGTTTTCATGAAAAAATACTTAGAATTTTCCTTTTCATTGAAAAAAAATAAAACATAATCCAAAATATTGTAGAAATGAATATCATTGATTATGAAAGTAGATAAAAATTATATTAAGATTCAAATAAAATAAAATATATAATTGTGGGAAATCTTTTTAGTTTAGTGATAATTAATATAATTATTCCTTTCGTCCATTTTATAAAAGAACGTAATTTGAAAAATTATAAGAAAATTCCATTTTAAACCTCGTAATGAAAGTAAAAGGTAGTTTAAAGTGAAAACAGCAATTCCTTTATGTTTAAATAAAAACAAATTTTAAAAATTTCAATGAAAATACCTATGGAGGAAAATAATATAAAATCATTTATACATTTAAAATATTGTTTTTAAAATACAATATTTTACATTAAATTCTATCTATCTTCTCACATTTATTGAATTTTGAATAATAAAAATATTTTTTTTATTTAATTAAATATGAAATGAATTCATGATAATTCCATTATCATTGTAAAATTTATGTCATTTATGACCATAAATTATTTAGTGACATAATTAGATATTTTTACATTGGCTTTTTTGGGGATGTTGGGTCCATAATCCAAAAAACAACTGTGATAGGATGATCCTGGTCAAAGGGATCAGTGTCTCATTATCTAAAAAATATTACTAATTGTTATATAATCATTTTATACATTAAATAAATTTTTTGAAACATCCATGAAAGTTATACATGAAAATAAAACCACATCTATTCATCGAGGTGGTAGTCCACACTTACGCGTGGAGGATGTTATCATTTATCATTGGATGTACACGTAAGAAAATATATAAAACCATATTTCACCAAATTGGTATTTATTTAATTAATGTCATATATATTAATTAAATTAATAACTATAAGTATCATTTTGATGAGGTGAATAAAAATTAAACACATCACCATGTGGAGGTTTTAATCCACACACACACACAAGTGATGTTCTCATTTTTCATAGGATTGAAATGGAGATGAAAAAGGGTTGTAAGATAATAATAACAAAATATCAACATATTTAAAATTCTAATCTTGTTATTTAAACATTTTAAAATAATATTTGATGATGGTAGAATAAGAAATGATCATGAAATAGCACAATTGGGAATAAAAATATCTCATTAGATATCTACCCTTGAATTATATGTCAACACATATATGATTGGTATTTTTATAAGTCCAAGAAGTCATGGAAGTGAGTATGTATTTTTGGGAGGGATTATATCATAGATTATCCAAAATAGTGTTATAAAAAACTTCTATGAATGGAAGAGTGGCGGTGATCATTTATAAGTGTGGGGAATGTAACCCTTAGAATTAATTTAATTCTAAATTAAAAAATATATAATGATAATGTATATCCAAATTGATATTTCTATAATATTGGATAATTTATTAAAGCAACCCAGATACCCTAGTACAATTATACACAATATTACATTGACATAACCGATAAACTATTCCCAATCCCCATAGGATGGTGAATAACAGATGGCACTATACAAGACAGAATAGGGAACAAATTTTCCAAAAAACAATAGATAATAACAGTTATATATTAGTATTCTATAAAATTTGAAGGAATAATGTACTAAAAAATAGTTATAACAAAACAAAAAATATTACATAATCAAGGTATTCAAATAAATATATTACAAACTCAACACTACAATAGAATCATCAATCCAATATTAAAGGATAAAAAACATCCACCTCCTCCAAGAACCACTTTCCATTTTCTGAAACCTGAAGTTGGAAATATAAAAATGGATGAATGAATTGTTATGGTGTGAGGTATAATTACTATTAGGGTCTAACCACATGTTCAATAAATAATTACATAATAATAAACAAAACTAATATTTTAATTTTATATAAAAATGGAACGGAATAACATTTTTTGTATTAAATCAAATCATTCCTTCATTCCAAAATAATGGAATAATTTAAAAAAATGATTATATAAAATTTCTACATAAAATAGTTTATATAAATAAAATGGAATGGATAAAATAGTTTCATAATTTGCGATATATATATATATATGAAAATAATCAAAATAATTACCATGATCATCTTCCAGGTAGAATGATTGTTCCCAGTTATAGGATCCTTACACTCTCATATATGTGATCCTAGTAATATGTTTATAGAAATACCTTAGGATCAAGCCAAATATGGCTCATCAACATCCCATCGAGGATAATATATTATTAAAATGTTTTTTAGTGTTTTATTAATCAATAAATTATTATGGAATAATCATATTAAAGTTCTTGTTCTAAATATCAACTGACTACCCAGTATCTCATCTGAAAAAATTAATAAATAGAAAAAGGAAAATTTTACTAATTTCAAATCAATCACTATTAAATATATAACATCCAAATTTTCTTTTCAAAATTACAATTCACATTCAAAAAGACATGAGGTTTTCAAAAATTCATGTATTTTCAGCACTACAAAATTATAAGGTTTTATCAATTAAATTTAATAAATTTTCCGCATAACAATTTTTAAATCAATTAATCAATTTAAACAATTTAAAAATACACACCATGTTCTAATTCCATTACAATTTTGGAGTTATCATATAATTATATTCCACTTCAAATCACAATTCGAAAATATATCAATTTTTTTAATAAATTAATTAAAATATATTAAAAATAATCAAGAATATCATGTTAGAACCATATGGTTAATCTCAAACATAACCACCTACCTTTATTCACATAATAAAATCAACAATTGACACCCATAGTGGGTTTTTTCTTTGATGAAAGATGGTAACAGAGATTAAGAAATTAGTACTAGAACTAAGGTTCAATTAAACAATTTTTAGATCCATCAACATCATTATAATCTAGAACTCTCTATGTAGGATAGAAAGAGGGAGCGGGAGAAGACACATGAGAGGAGAAAAAATTACCTTCAGAAAATCATGTTCAACATACAATGCCTTTATCTTACATAAAATGTGTTTACAGAATCCATAATTGATTATTAAGAGCCTCCACAATATATGAAATCTATTTACATCTAGTTAGGGTTAGGAAAGGGTTTCAACAGGTGTTTATGATTTTTGTTTTCAATTTTTTGGAATATAAAGGTGTCACACACATGGTTAGTTGCGAACAGATGCACTGTTAGAAAAACTATGCAACCTAACCATGAACCCTTGTAATGGGGTATATAATTGCTATTATGCGAGAACATGGTTTTTCAAACCACACACAAACTATACATACCCCCACTATATAGGGATACATAGATGATTTTGGGAGGGTGTACAGTTTTGTGGAACCATGCGCCAACCATGCATAGCCTAAGAAGGATCCAATAATATACAAATTTCAGTTGTAGAACCAATAAATAATTCTCAACCAAATCATCGTCAAATGATGTTCATGAAGTAAATTTTAACCAGTAACATGATGTTACGAACTCCACAACAAAAAAACTTATATTGTTAAAATTCATATCAAGATGTTTCCATTTCAAAATGATGAGGCCACTACTCTCTCATTAGTGTATTTCTCTATAAATACTCATGTATATCAAAACCAGGAATCTATAAAACATAGATCAAATGTATCATACTATAATGATAAACAATTTTCTTAGAATCAATAATCCAAAATTGATTCTCAGTCATGGAATGATGAGGATCAGTATCAAATCAACTCCAGTTCCAAACCTGATATGGATCATAAATATATTTCCATAGATGATATACATGGACTAGATTAGGTATCAATATAAACTATCAGAGAAGTGATAAATTGAAATACACTATACCTAACTTCTAAAAACCACAAAAGGTCCTCAAAAACAAGGAGAAATCTTTCATTGCCTCGCATATCATCAATGACCTAAATGAGTTGAAAAAATTCAAGAACACCGAGACACTAATTTAATACTCTATTGTTCTATAATGACAATAAACATAATATTTATTCCCAGTATATTTCATTGAAATTATTTAAAAAAAACTAAATATTTTATGTAATGTATTAAACCATGGTTTGTCCAAACAATGATGTTTCTCCAATCAATGACTAAAACAATGAATATTTACATGTCCATCCATAAAATGCCTCTAAAAATAAATTTTGATCATTTACTGATAACTATTGTTATAAGAGAACTAAACCAGTCCCAAATGGTCATCCTAAGACCTACTAAAATTGAGGACTCATGAATGACTAATATCCTAGAGAATATGTATAAAACTCTCTATTTAGTCGTCATTCTAGGAATGGAATGCCATAAAAAATAACATATGGTCTTAGTGACTCCATGAGGCCACTCCCGTAGGGATAAGTAAAATGAGGATCTCTATTTGAGACTATTACTGATTGAACTATATAGAAATGAAAAAAATCATTGACATAGAGGTTTATCAACTCATAAAAATTAGTTGTATTATGAATGAGTATAAAGTGACCTGATTTGGCCAGCCTATTGATCAAAACCCATATCGCATTCTTATTTCCTTGTGTATATAGAAACTAAACAAAAAAGCATATTGAAATCTCATCCAAATTATATTTCATCACATGATGTGTATGGGAAAAAATTTATGGTATATAGTGCTCATATTTTTGCTATTGGAATGTATATTAATTAGAATGAAAATCATAATTGTCATATTTTATACCTGGACATCGTAATCATCATAACATGACATAAAATATATCAGTTATTCATGGGTGAAAAGACCATTTGGAGATATGGAAATCCTCAATCACAAAATTTTTCACTAGAAAATGTATAATGTTCAGGTTTCAGAAACATAAGATTCTATATATATAGAATGGACACTCAGCATGTGTCTCCTCATAATAAATAGAATTTCTAATTTTATGGAATTCATCATTAATTTTTTATAGAAGAATCATTTTGAGAAGGTAAGATGTACACTGAACACTAGACATAAATCCTCTATCATTATTTTCCATAATCCTAAATCCAATTTGGCAAAAGGATACCTCATGTTCCACTCTTTTTATGATTTCTCTTAGTATGCTTCATATGTTTTTGGATCATATCATCAAAGACAAAATTAACTTTCCATGGGTAATTTTTTACGTCAAAATCCAAATACATCATATACTCTAACCAAAACATTTGATAGAATATTTAAATATCTTTAAGAGAAGATATAACTCAATATATCCTGTTTAGAACAAATGGTAAAACATTCCCTTAATATTTAATTTAATGAACACTTAATAACATGAGTCACTATTGCGGGTTCAAGGCCATGGGCTTGGTAATTCTCCTCAGGTGGAAAATGATGTCGGGTGTCCTAATATACCACATGATCACTTTTCAGAAGAACACAACCTAGAAACAAACATGATGAATCATAGGAAACCACATATCCATATCAAGCCTTAGGTAGAGTCAATGACATTATAGAATTTGAAAGTCATTTTATCTCCATAGAAGAACTCTGAAATTTCTCATAAAAAAAACTACACTCCCTTCCATGTTAGAGAGGTCATTGGAGAATCAAACATTGAAAAATCCATTAAAATCTAGTGATAAAATCTCCCTAAACCCCAGAATCATAGAATATTAAAAATACTATGTGGTTTTTCTAATGTCATAATAGATTTTACCTTCTCAGGTTCAATAATAAATTATCCAATTGAGCCATCAAATCATTCATTTATCTAGTTCTGTATCTTAAGAAAGTATGGATACAAGTTGATTATAAAGGACTAAAGTAATATAAAAATTTACCCCTCTTTCAGGTGGAAAAGAAGCTAAATTAAGAGGAACAACATCCAGAAACACGAAAACTAGAGGTAGATCATCGATCAATGATTTCTGCACTATTTTAAACTAAAATAGTAATAATAATTTCCTCAACATTGGGTAAAAGGTTTTATCTATACACAACTGTGGGACCCAGTCTCCTCGAAAGATATGACACTCCCCATTAAGAACAGTAATGAAGAACCATTGATGATAATAATCATTTTATGTATTATTATAAATGAGATAACTAGTATAAAAATTACATCATGAAGATTCTTTTCAATAACTATAAAATTTCATGTAAAATGAATCTATGGAAAAGGGTGAAATAAAGCCTGATACTAAGGACCAGACTATTTATATTTTCAGTGTGAAGTGTCAATATCCATAAAATAAGACATAATCAGTGTATGATGATTTAGAAGGTTCACAATATGAGTTGATATAAATCAGTAACATACAACAGTACCAAATAAAGAAGTCTCTAAAAAAGAAACTATAGTGATGGTACCTCTCACGCTCGCTGGACCCATATATTCTTCTTCTTCACAATTTTCCTATATGTGAAGAATATTTTTTTGGATTCTGCTGGCTAGAAAATTTTTTGTGAATTATATGATTGGGCCATTTTAATTTGAGGTTATAATGAACCCATTCCACTCTATAAAGAAAATAACATATAGGAGAACATATTCATGTGACTTGAGTGTCCCCATGAACTGAACATATCTTGGGTGACTCAGTGGAAATCCATTTCAAATTCAAAGGATTTAAAAAATATTATAAAGTTAATGGGACATTTATAGGAACTAAATGAGGTTACGAATAACCCTTCTAGTGAGATCCACTATGAGATAAATAACACAATCTCAATCCTTTGAAGGAACTTCCATAATTTCCACGAAGAGAAAAATAAACTCCCATAAACACTGATATACCAGCCAAATCAATTTGAACCCCCAAAACCCTATATATAACATTATCACAATAAGTGATAATCACCAAGAAAACCGAATATGACATATCAGATCAAATTATTATCTCAAACCATTGAGTCATTATATTTTCATTCAATACAATATCATGTGTAAATTGTACCATCTTAGAAAATTTTTTATATATGAAATCATGGTCCTATAATCCTTCTCATTTTTTGAGATACTCCATAGAATTAGCCAAAACCATTTAATATTAATATTATTGGTTAGTTAAATGAAATTAAAGTCCGCACACTAATTGTATGAAACTCTAAAAATCTAATGTATATACTATGTATTCAATAGTGTGTACGAAATGAGAAACCAAGTTCACTAGGTAATATAATATTTAGATAATTTATAATCTATTTACTATTTAAAATTTATTCTATATATTTCAATTCATTAAAAACCTATTTATTTATCATTACGAGCAACAGAGACCATCTTAGATTACTTGCGTTACACGCAAGGCATCCTTTTATCAATAATAATATATTATTAAAATACAATGAGATATAAAATAGTCATTAAATTAGTTGACATGAATAGTGATATCGAACATATAAAAATTATTTATTATAAAAATATATAAATAATTAATTTTTTTTAAAATTAATTAGAAACAAATACAAGAAGAAATTGAATATAATGTGAATATTTTTGTTGAAAACTATTTTTAGGATCAAATTTTATTTTATGATAATATATTAAATTAATTATAATTAGTGAGTGATATAAATGTAATTTTTTTATTATATATTAAATAAAATATTTTTTTTATTCTTCAAGTAGGTTTGATTGACATAATATAAGAACAAACTTTATTTCCCACATAAAAACCAACAATTTTTTAAAGGCGATTTTCACCGCCTTTTAATTGAGAACCCCTTTTAAATATTAATTTATAAATGTTAATGAATATAATATGTCAAAATAAACTTCATCTTGGAATGTTAAACATAATAATTAGATGAGGGTTAATTTTTTATACTTTTCTAAAACATTTCATTTTATAACTAATAGTTAAAATAGTGAATTTTAGTTCAAAAATATTTATTCTTCAAATATATTTATAAGAATAAATTATAAATTTAATTGGTTTAAATGTTTAATTATATTATAAATCTCGAAATTAATACATTTTTCTTATTATAATCAATTTATATTTTAAATTTATTATAAATACATAGCATTCATTTATACATTCTTAGTTAATAAACCGACATTATTGTCCTGCCAACATGATTAAATTTAAAATAATTTTTTCCTATTATGTGACTAGAATATTGAAAAATGGAATGAATTTTTGGAATCCAAATAATTTTTAAGTTATAATAAGGCCATATTTTCTTTTGACTGAAAATACTAGTGATAGTAATTAAAATTAGTTACTATTATTTAGTAAAAAATAAACATAATAATTGAAAAACTAACTTAAGGACCAAAATGACCTAGAAAATTTTGAAAACAACATATTATGGTCACATATATGACATTAATCTTCATTTTTGATTTTTTTTTGTTTTTTAATAATTTTTTTTCGTAAAAACGTTTGGGCACCTAATGTCTTTTCAAAAATACCAAGTGAGTCCTTTTCCTCTTATAAAATAAAACCTCCTCTCCTTGTTATTCACACATCTCATACCACTATGCTTAGGCCAAGATCAAACCATTTAGCTTTCCAACATCCATCTCATTTACCTCGAAGCCACAATTTTCATATAAATCCTTCCATGTAATCCTTTTGGTATAACCAAATGAAGTTACCCGATTAAGTTGTAACATCTTCTCTCAAGCTCTTTAGTTTGATTTCTATTCTACACCCCATAAAATCACTTAATTACATGATTATATAACAAACCAGTATCATATACATACTAATATATTTTTATGTAAGTCTTAAGACCTAAACATATAAACACCCCCATTTAATGGTTAACAAAGATGTCTTTTATATGTTTGAAGAACTACTACATCAAGAAATAATGATTGTTTATTTATCATTTACTACCTTCCATCGAGTCAATTATGATGGAAAATAATTTTATACGTGTTATATATGATATTGATCATTTATTTACACTTATTTAATCATTCTATTTCACAAACCATTAATAATTTACATATTTATTTAATACCATAACATCGTTTGAAGAAGTGTGGACTACCGCACCCTCAAAGTGATGTGATTTGTTCACACGATACTTGAAATGTACAAAAGATGATTATAACTAAAATTATGAGACATAATAAACATATATTAGATATTAATTACATAATTATCTCTCTGTATATATGTATATATATATAATTTTTTTACGGTTTCACACACTTAAAACATTATAATGCTATTCGTGGACATGTGGACTACCACCTCATTGACATGATGTGAATGTTTTTTCATCACAAGAAGTATATAAATAAGTATATAGGATTGAATAATATTTTTTATGATATAATTATTATTCTATAAAGATAAATTCTGACTTATCTTCTTTTCATAATAATAATTGAAAAATGAGGATGTTACTCTTGTGTATGCATGGCCTACTGTCTCTATGATCATAATGTTGATTAATTTTCATAAGAATATTTAATTATTAGTTATTAAAGTATAATTTATGTATAAATATTATTATTATTCCATGATTATTATTCATGATATGTTATATAATGACCCCATTGAACATAGTTGACATAAAAATGTTGTTTTTGACACATAAACTGAATTTGGTCAAAACAACCAATGTAAACCTAATTGTTTTAGTAGTTGTATAAAACATAGTAATAAGTTAAATAAATTTAATGATAAAAATTAAAAAGGATACAAATTAAATATATAATTAACATAAGTCTATTATACATGAATTTAATGTACGATCACCCAAAAGGAAATATATGGTATGAGATTTTGTCTCTATTTACATTGTATTGAGACTTATGTGTTGTCATTCCTATAGGTTCTTTTATATGGTGTATATAATACCATTTCACATGATATGTATTTAATATGATTACTCTAATGATATTATAAATTTCATTTAATTTTATTCTTTCAAGAGTGTTATGATTTAAAATGTTTCAATGTGGTATGTGACTCTTTGTAATGCTTAATTACAATTTTCTCAAAAAATAACATTATTTATCTTTCAATGGTATTTCCATTCATGTAAATTATATTACCACATCTTAATAAAAATATTCATTTTTTATCCTCTGGTTATTCATGGCAATTTCATATATTAGTCCCATTTTCATTTATTTGGTAGTCAATTTTTTGGGAAATATATTATTAGAAAACCCAATATTGTATCAACCTTTAGTTGTAGAACCTAATTTATTCTAAAAACCATGTTTTATTGAAATAGATTCTAAAAATATTACAAAAATTATTGGTAAATAAATTTCTACCATTTTTTCATTTAACAATTTTTTTAAAGTAAAATTCTTATATATTTCCAAACAAACAATTTTTCTAACCATAAACCATTATAATGAGTAATATTTTTTCTTTGTATTGATTTTATGAATTTACCCACCATTATTTATTTGAAGCTACAAATTCATATTTAAATGGTAACATTGTATGAAATATATTTTCATAAGTGATTTTCAAAGAAAGGGTTTCCAAAAATTGATTTTAAAAAAATGATGTTTTCATCAATAATTTTTTAAAAGTTATTTTTATAATGTTTCTATTAATAAAATACATAAAAAATTACACCAAATGGGTTATGTTGTGTTAAAACCATCCATAATCTTTATAGGGATAGATTATGATTGATTTTTTCCAATTATAGAAATAACATTCACTCCCTTGATTAGTTATAGTTCCCTTGGAACATTAAATTTCCTTGATTATTAAACATTATATTTACCCAAAAAATAAATATCATTTTTAATTGATATGATTATTTTCTAAACCATATACCAATTTTTATAAAATTATTAATTTGAATGTAATTTTATTATTTTGATAAATTTTTATAAATTCATATACATTATTTGGTACGAATATTTGATGAGGAATATTGTTTATTTTGATATAAGGAATGTTTTGGTAATTAAATAAATGGGATGAGGACTATTTAAAGAAATCCCTATATGTTGGGTACTAGTTAATAAAATCCCTTAAATTCATCGGTATTCTAACGAGATGAATTAGTTTCACAAATTTGATTGGTTTTTTCCCAATATACTAAACATGATTGTGAAAGGTAATAATGGTAAGGGTATCATTTACCAAGGAAACATGGAGGCCACTAATATAGTATTTAATTAATTTAGTGACTATTCTAATTGATTCATTATTTTTTCTACTATAATTTTAAATAATAAATCATTTGTGGTCTCCATTATTATGTTTACTTCCCTAAGAATAAAATAACTCTTATGAAAATATGTAGTGATTTAAAAGATGGATTAGAGATATCCTTAAAGTTATTTATGTAGAAAAAAATGTTTTAATTAGTATATTATTTTGTAATAAATTACTCATTTATGCATCTATTTTACCATGACTAATAAACTCTCATTCCTTTGTGATTTGATTCTACGTAATCATGCCATTGTAATATTAGTAGACACTGGATACATGAATTCTGGGGTAGGTCACTATTGTAGGTATCCGGGGATGTTTAGTAGAACCCATTAAAACTAGATTTTGGAAAAATTATTCAGGGAACATAACCATAATGTATAAATTGAGTATAATTATAAAATAACTACCTATGATTTTGATAGGGTAGAGATTATGTGTCCATTCTAGTAAATACATCCCTGTATTAATTCTATATGTAGATGAGGTTCTATAATTAATGTACCTAAGAGTAATAACCCAAACAATGGGTTCTAAGATTGGCTAATGGTAACCTAGTACATGATAGAAAGCCTTACTACATACCTGGTTTGATAATCTTGGAGGATTTTTTTTTGGAAAATACATGTTTTCCTTACAAAAAAAATATTCTGAATTTGAATGGATAATAAAAATGCATATATAGGTTAAAACTACGGTGTTTAAGACGGGAAATATGATATCATGATTTAGAATTTCTAGATATGATATTATTGATACACATTAGACCATAGAAGGGTATATGTGAAAATTGGTAGATGGAGTATTGATTTGTTAATGTTGTATTGAAAAGAATTGTAAAAATATTATTTATTTATTAACCTAATTTCTATGATTTCCATCATATTTATATTTTGAATTATAGTAATATGGTTATATAATAGGTCAAACTATATATTGGGTGACAACCGATCAAATCCAGAAGGTAGCTGGTCTTGAACCCATGACTAAAGGATGATATGTGTTTATCACAAAATAATAACCTATGTAATGTCCGGTTTAATTTTTCCTTTTTTTAGTTGAATAATTTTATGATTAGATAGTAATGATAATGAAGTAGTGTTACTTTTTTCGGTTTAGAGAAGAATGTATTACCAATATTATATTTGGAGAATTTATAGAGATAAATAGTTAGACATGTCACACATTTATAGGCCATAAGATCCTTTAGAACAGTATTTTAGTGCTCCAGGCCTCAAAATTAATTTTTTTATGAATTATAAATTTATCAAATCACAAAAACTGGATAAAAATATTTATTTATATAATTTTTTTATATATATCCTTATATTCAATGGAAGTAAAATAATTACTCAATATTAGGGAAATATTAAAAAAATGTCGTCCGAATAACATAATTTTGGTATAACCAATTGTCTTCTAAATCTTTAATGATTATTGGATTTGAGGCCCTAAAAATTATATTGACCATTCAATTGTTTTTTTATTGATGACCTGATTCACCCCTATAAATACTGAAGCATTTCCCCTAAGTACATATTTTCACTTTCCACTAATATTATCAGACATAGAGACATAACTCTATGGTAGTTAATTTGACCATTGTACATCCCATTCTCTCCTTTTTAGATAATGTTTTTAAAACCTGTTTCATAATGCGTGATTTAAATATTAAAAAGGAAAAAAAATAATTTCACCAACATCGAGTTTAAATTGTGAGGATGTAATTTAATTATGGTGGTGAGAATATAACACACCAAAAATCTAGAGTACAAACGTTATATTGAGTATCATGTATTACACCAAAAACCACGCATGTAAGGTAAAAAAATATTAAAAAAAATTGTAATATATTTACTATTTTAAAATCGACTATATATATTTTAATATATTTAACACCCTACTAATGTGTGTTACACGACATCGCGACTTTCATCGATTTCTTTAATTACACACAAGACTGACTTTTTTTGAACAATAATGTATTATTAAAAAATAATGAGATATAAACTACCCATTAAATTAATATATATGAATAGTAATAAACAATTTATTATAATTTTGGTTTATAAAAATTTAGAATGAATTAGTTGGTTACAAATTAATTAGAAAATAATATAATAAGTAATTTAATATTAAGTGTATATTTTTATAGAAAAAAAAGTATACTCAAAAAATTATTTTACGATAATATATTAAATTAATTATAATTATTTATTGATATTAATGTAGTTTAAAAAATATATATTCCGTCATTTTTTTTATATTTATCCATTATATTTCATATACATAAGATAAGAAGAGGCTCTATTTTATACATAACAAACTATAAATTTTAAAGGCAATTCTAGTGAACACATTTTAAATCTATATTTTCAAACATTAATAAATTTAATATATAGAATTATATATAATATTTCAATAAAAAAACATAATAATTAGTTTATGGTTAGTTTTTCAAACTAATCGAAAATATTTAATTTTTTAATGGATAATTAACTTACTGAATCATAGTTCAAAATTACATTTTTTTATAATTTATTTTTAATTGTAAATTATATTAAATTTGTTTTTAACATTTCATTATATAATATTTAAATAAATTAATTCAATTTCATCCATTATAATAAATTTAACTTTAACATTGATTATAAAAACATATCAATGTTTCATACGTTTTTACTTTAAAACCCTTATTATCACCCCACCTATAGGATTAAATTTAAATTAATTTCTTTCACTTCTATGATTAGAATTTTAAAAACATGGTTTCATATTTGGAATCATCCAAATTTATAATGTCTAATAAGACCAAAAAAATTTACCAAAACCTTTATTGAATGAAATTAAAATTAATTACTATTAATAAAGAAAAAATTAATCTTTAAAAAGGATGAATCCATTAACATAATTGACCAAATTAATTTTCTACTTTTCAAACACTAAAACAAAAACTGGCAAGGGATGCACTACCATTTTATCAGGCCTAAAAAAAGCACTCATAAAGGAGAACCCTTTATCATGGCTTTTTTTAGTAGCACTGATATTGGAGGGATTTATCAGCGCTTTTTCATACAGGTGATAAATTTTATGTTAATAAAAAATCAGGAAAAATGATTTATTATTATATAAGTATATTTATATGGATATAAATATAATAAATATGATTCAAATATTTTTTAGATGTGTATAAATAGAATATTAAATTTAATATAAATGAAATTTAGTGAAAATGGCTTTAAAATATTTTATAAAATATTATTAATTAATAATTTTTTAATTATTATCGATTAAAAATCATTTAATATAAATTTTAAGACACAAAAAATTAAAACAATTAACAAAAGATCTAAAATAAGTTGAAAATGTAACTTTAAATTTAAATGGCCATAACTTTTCATCCGGGTGTCTGTTTGAGCTCTACCACATATCTAATCGAATCCTGCGATGAGATCTACACACTAGTGACTGAAGCAAAACTTTGTCACCTTTTTTGAGGCCAAAAAAGTCCTATAAGTCCTCCTAAACATAGTTTTTAATTGGGATATACTGATTTGTTAACATTTAAATAGGTATAACATCTAATCTGGATGCCCGTTATCCCTGTACCACATATCAAATCGAATATTGTTTCATTTTCTTCAATTTGACTAGTTATGGAGTTGAAGCGGGCTTCTGGATTATATGTTATGATCATTTTAACATTCTATGGATTTTCAAATACACATATATATGTATTTATTCATAAATATGTATCTGTCTCTGTGTGTATATTGTATATATGTATGTATGTATTTATTTATGTAATTAAAAACACACATAAAAAACATATTTCATAAATGTATTAAAATGAATCTTATAAGTATATATTAATATACAAAAAATTATACGGATAAAAAATTATAACTTTAAAATATATATATGAATAAATAAATATTAATATATATTAATATACGAATGAATATATATATATACTAATATATGAATAAATATATTTATATTAACATGAATCTATATCAATTTATTAATAAATATAACAATATATATATATAAATAGATAGATATATCATTAAATAGAGAAAAAATTAAATAGCTTAGTGGTAAAGGTGGAGCCACAAAAGGAAGAGGTTGCGGGTTTGAATTCGCGTATAATCAAAGGGGTGTGTACGTGTGAGAATGTTCTATAATGGAAGGGTGCGAGAGAAATCCTAGTGCTGATAAAGGGGGTGGGTCAAGCTCTATTAAAATCTCTCACCACCTTATTTAATTCTTTTTTATTTTTGTTCTTAATTTTTTTTACATTTATCAGTGCTTTTTAAATGTGCTGATAAAAGGGAGCCACATATGTTAGAACTGAGCTTTACAACGCTTTTTAGTGTTGTTAAAGACCTTTTTGAGTGCAGATATAGGCTGTTTTTGTAGTATTGAGAATCCCATTTTATAGCCATTAATCTTCCATTAACCATCCATTCATCCGTTTGGTTTGTTTTTCAGTTTTTTTCATAGAAACATTGGTACACATTTATTTCCAAAAATTCCAAGTGTGTCTTTTTCCTCTATTATAAAATGTGTCCACCTATACCCATTACTCACAACACTAAAACCATTTAGTATCCTTTAATATATTTCATTTAGCATCCAAAAATCCATAAAATATATCTTTTACCACGCATTTGTTCATAAAATCCTCTAATTAATCCTTTTTGTACAAACCAAAAGATGTTACCGGATTTAGAGGTAACTTCTTCTATAAAGCTATGTAGCCCCATTTCCATTCTCCACCCATAAAATATATTTATTACATTATTATAAAAAAATTTATCTAAAATATACTATGATGTTTCTGATTAAATATTTCATCCTATATTTACACACACCACCATATAATGGGTAACAGACATGGAATTTATTTGTACGGTGAACTAAGACCTCACAAAATGTTGATTGTTCATTTTTTTTACCTTTAAAAACATTGAAGGTGGAAATTATGATGTAATTTATGATTTTATATGACATATATGATATTTATTATTTATTTATACATCAGTAATTATTTAATTAGACATACCATTAATACATACCATTTTACATTAATACGATGACATCTTTTGAGAAAGTGTGGAATACATCACCATCAAAGAAATTTGATTCATTACAATGGTACAACGAATGTATGAAAGATGATTATAATTAAAAATATGATTTATACAAAGAATATAAATTATATTAATGAAATTATGACATTTATGGAAAAATATTTATATCATTTACATTATTAACCATTCCCATAATTAAAAATATGATTTATACAAAGAATATAAATTATTATGGAATGATATAGTTATACTTAACTTATTCCCAAAATGATCATTGAAAAATGAGAATGTTACTCATGCGTATATAGGGCCCACCATCTCCTTGATGTAATGTTGATTCATTTTTCATAATCATATTAAATTATTTGTTGTAAAATTATAATTTATTTGTAATTTTTATAATTATGTAATTATTTTATTTTTCTTTAGATGTTATATAATGACTTCTTTATCCATATTTGACCTACAAAAGTTGTTTTTGACACATAAATCGAATTTGGTCAAAATAGTAGATGTAAATTTTATTATTTAATTAGTTTTATATAGAATAGTTATAAGTGAAATATAATTAATAATAAAAATGAAATATTTCTACAATAAAGTATATAATTAACATTATTTTATTATATATGAAGTTAAATGATTTTAACCTTAAAGGAAGCCCAAGGTAAAAGATTTGGTCTCAATTTACATTCTATAGAGAATTATTTGTTGCTATGAACCAATATTCATTTATACACTTTATATAATACTAGATAAATGATATATAATAAATGTACTTAATCTCATGATATTATAACTCTCATTTAATTATATTTTTTTATAAGGCTTATGACTTAAAATGTTTCAATATGGTATGAGACACTTTGAAATGGTTAGGGATTATTTTCCTCAATAATAACTTTAATGATCTTAAAATGGTATTTATATTCGAGGAAATTATATGAACATCTTTCAATAAAACCATTAATTTTCTCTCATATTTTTTTCATGGTCATATTCTTGTATTATTACCATTTTCCCAGTCTTTGGTTGATAAAATTATTAAGAATATATTTTAAAAAAAACTAACTTTGTATCTCTCATTAGTTGGGAAACCTATTTACTTATTGAAAACATGTTTTATTAAAAGTTTTCAATATATGTTTTTAAAATGATATGGTAAATAATTTTTTACCCTTTTTTCTTTTTACCAGTTTGTTTTCAAAGGTATTTTCTTGTCACTTTCAGAAAAAGACATTTTTCTTACCATTGATGATTTTTAAAGAATGTTATTTTTAACTCACAAGGATTGAATGAATTTACCAACCATAATTTATTTTAATTTCCTTTACACATTTAAAAGGTTACTTTTCAAATAAAATATTTTTAAAAGTAATTTTCAAAGAAAACAGTTTTAAAAAATTTAAAACAGATATTCTCTTGAAGAATGATTTTAAAAGATATTTTTCTAATGTTTCAATTCATCAATGACAACAACACATTATTTTACTCCATTTAGTTTATGTTATATTAAAACTATATTTAATATTTATGTAGATGGATTATGATTTATATGTATAATGATAGTGTTCAAATTCACTTCCTTGATTTCTTTTACCCCATAGAATATTACATTTCTAATAATCATTTGACAATGAATTTCATGTAAATAACCTTATTATTTTTAGGGATATGATAATTGCCTACACCATATACCTTTTTTATATGGTCAATAATCTTCAATTTATTTTATTATTTTGGGAAACATTGATAAATACAAATATATTATTCAACAGAAATATATTATAAGGAAAATTGCTTATTTTATATAGGGAATATTTTGGACATACAAAGCATGGGTTGGGGAATGTTTAAGGAAATCCCTATAGGTTGGGGACTGGTGAATGAATGCTCCTTGACCCATCAGTAGTCTCATTATTCGAATTAGTTGTGAAAAATAGGTTGGTATCTACCAGATATGCTAAAATTTATTGTGAAATGTCTTCATAGTAATGGTTCCATGTACCTAGGAAACATGGTGTCTAATAATTAGACATTTATTTCATATAGTTTCAGTTATTATTCCTCCATGTTATTTTTTATGGACATATCTAGGGAGTCATTTCATTTTTAGTTCATTGATTAAATGGATTATTTTTTAGTTTCTTAACTTAAAATATTTATTTTTCATTGTCTAGTTATTTAAATTGCATGCGTGTTTAGTTATTTACCTTTCCATATTAACTATTCTCATTGATTCAATATTGGTTCTGCTACATTTTTCCATTTCAGATAATTTGAGCTCACCCTTACTATGAATCATTACCCATGAATCTACAAATTGTTCTTGGAATGTTATGAATGGATTTACTTTATATATTAGATTTATCCTTGATGTAATTTATTTAGAAGATAAAAACATGTTTTTATTAGTGTATTATATTTTAATGAAAGACTCATGTATGTATCTTGTTTACCAAGATGACTAGACTGCTATTTCTTCAAGATTTGGTACCTTCTAATCATGCCCATGTAATATAAGCCTACACCAGATCTGTGCCTTCTAGGTTCAGGACGATACACTGAGCACTCATGTTTCTTCACTGTAACCCTTGAATTCTACCATTTAATTCTAGGTCCCTCCATCTCAAAGGCATCTCACATTTCTTTAAAAGATTAGAGAGTTCCCAAATATCAAACAGAAGATCTATATTTATCAACCTGTCATCGTACTCATAAATATAATTAGATCATTAGAATTTAGGTAGTTCCTATAAATGATATATGGATAACGTTGATAAGATTCATCCCTATGAGGTTCCCCAACTAGTGCCTAAATATGAAAGGGTGAAAGTGATTATTATAGATCTTGGATAAAACACATAATAGTATCAAGGAGGATCCTGTATATGGGAGGATTTACATACTCTGGTTCACCAACAGCATCGTCATAAAGCATATTCACTCATCTTCTTTGGAGAAGGATACTACACAGTATCTTCAAACAGCATTGAACATATCAAAATGATATTCATATCTACAACACACACAAGAGAATCATGGAAATTAATACCATTGTATGAAAAATATGTATTTTTATTTCATCCATTACAAATAAAATTGTTGGAAAAGTCTATAATTATTTCGTCAAGACACATTTTACAGACAACACAGGGCAAACTAAATCTCTCTATGGTAGGAAATAAAAAATAATTCACTAATAATTAACTTTTATATCTTCAAAATATAATAAAAAATTCATATTTACATCATGTAAAGATGATCATCCTTTACCTTTGATACTAATTTATCCTAAACTAGCCTAGATACAATGATAATACGATACCCGTGCAAACACTGGCATATCTCGAAGGGAATTCCCGAACCCCATGTGTTTGTGACTAGCAACTAAAATATTACAAGATAAAATAAGGAATTGATTTTCCACATAACAATGGAATATAATAGATACATGCCTGTATTCATAACACTCAAAAGGGGGAAATTACCAAAAACCAAATAGGTATAAGATATCCCAAAATATTATATTATCATAGTACACAAAATATAAAATGTTAAACTAAACATCCAAATAGAAACATCCTTTTAAGCCCAAAATATCAAGAACATACACCTCCTCCAACATGTTCTTTCCCTTTTATTTGAGATGGATGATCAAAATATATAGATTCTGGAAGATAAGGTATTGTGGGTGCTGTAATGTATAGTAGGGTGCCACCAAGTGGTCCATAAAATGATTCCATAACAAAATCATGCTTCTAATATTAAATAAGATATAGAATTGCATAATCCATTTGCATAAATAAAAACCATGATTTATTTTCAAAATAATGGAAATGAAATTCAAACATGAATTAATTTAAATTTTATATATAATTGTTTATATAAAAAAAGTGTCTTGAATAAAAAAGTTTCATAACAAAAGAGTACTGCACTATTGTGGTATTCTCTTTGGTATGATAGTTATTAGTTATAGAATCATCACCATATCATATAATTTTTCATCAAAATATGGGTACAAGAATCCTTTAGGATCATGCTAAATAAGACTCATAAACAACACATTGTGGATAAGATCTGCCTGAGTTGGTTGTTTATTTTTTTCATCGTCAGTCACTAGATAATAAATAACCATCATAGTATTCTTTTCCAAAATAACCAACTAACTACCAAGGATCACATGTTCTCAATAAATCATTTCAGATGGAAAATCATATCATTTAAAATCAATCTCCATTCATAATTCAATTTCACACTTTTTCATTGCAAAATTCCAATTCACTTTCAAATCCAAAACATAGGTTTTCATAAATTTATGAATTTTAAAAAAAAACCAATCATTTGATTTTATCACATAAATTAAATTATTTATGTCAAAAAAATTATATAATCATTTCATAAATTCTAAAAATTTCATTATACACCCCAAATTATAATCCAATAGGAATTGTGGGGTTTTATGAAAAATTCCTTGCCAATTCAAATTTCAGTTCCAATGTATATCAATTTTTTTTTAATTTCATGAATGTACTACCAAAACAATCAATAAAATAAATTTTTAATCATATGGATAATTTCAAATAGAACCACATATATTTATTCACCAAAAGAAATCAAAAATTGACATCCATATCGTGATTTCCCAATAAAGAAAAATAATAATATAGAGCTAGAAATAAAACATAAAATCTAGATTCAATTAAACATAGTTTAAATCAGCCAAAAATAAGAAAATATAACAATCTTTAAGGATGATATAAATACCAATAAGGAAAATATACATGAGAAGATAACAAATTTACTTGTAGGAGATCTAATGTGATCCACCACGCTTAGATATTTCAAATGACGGGTTAAGTGGAGCTAAAATCAGTTAGTTATAGACTAGAAAGCCTATGACGTTGATTTACGTCGAATTACTGTTCTATTTGGGGCATAAAATGGGTTTGATATTTCATTACATATTTTTGGAATAATAAAATACCAATTCACATGGTTAGTTTGGAATGGTCTCATGGAAAGCCAAATCATCCACCCTTTTATTGGGGAGCATGGTTTATAATAGGTGGGAACATGGTCTGTAAAAACATGAACAAAACATTTAAACCCCCATTTTCTAGGGCATAATTTTTTTTACTGGGTGGATTTGTTGTTTGATATAAGTAGGTGCTGACCATGAACAACCTAAAGAGCCTCCAATATTTTCCAAATTTCACCCAAAGCACCCATAAACAAGCCCCAACCAAAGGATGATAAAAATCAGGGTCAAGGTGTACCTGAAAACTAGTAACATGATGTTACTAATAAATATGTTTTGAGAAATTATCATCTAATAATATGTGGAAAATTTTAGGTGATATTTTAATGCTAACCTCCTAGTTTTATCCCCTAATTACCAATTTATTGATTATCACAACATCAATGTTCTTTAGGTTATAGGACTCAACAATTTACTCTTAAAGTAAAATATTCTCATAATTGGATAATGGATCACATTATAGAGTATATCCCAATCACAATTCCAAATATATTATTTTTATGAATATTAAATCAACAAATAAACTATTATTTAACAAAATATACCATTGATGTAATTTTTTGGACACTTCACATAGTTTCACTTTAATGAAAAAAATTATTTTAATAGAATTAAAATATTAAATTATAACAAAAAATAATATCTCAATGTTATAAAAAAAATTATTTTAGAATATAATACAACAAAACTGAATAAAATGTATTTTTTAAAGAAATCATTTAACTTATTCCTAGATTAAACGAACAATCATTGTGTTGGATTTAAAAACAAGATTATGTTAATTATTCCATCCCTAAAAATATAAAATAAAATACTATGATAAATAATATTAATTAAAATTTACAATTACAATTTAGAACCAAACATTACAACTTTTATCCATATCAATAAATGATATAGTTATAAAAAGAGAGTGTACCATTTTGTTTTTATTATTTACATAAAATGATATTAAGTTCATTATCAAAGTAAGGTGATAATAAATTTATAATTTTCAATAAATATATTTTAATGTTCTATGATAACATTAAAAATCAAATTAAGACAATTATCAGATAAATATTTAGGTCTTTTCTCAAAGGTTTAATATAGTTTTAGATGTTTTAAAATTATATTAGTGATAAATATTTACTATGGTAACTATTAATAATGATCAAAAATAAAATTGACCTATTTTACATATAAAAAAAATATTCATTTCATATCAAAATTCGTTTTTATTTTTGAAATTAAATTTCTAAAAGTTGTATATTGTGTAAAATACAACGAAACTGGTTCTAAGAAAAATATGTCTTTATGTCAAGATATGAACTTATACAAATATAAGAAATAATTTTTTTCATATATAATTATTTATAATACTTATAATTAGTAGAATTTATTTTTAATTAAGGATTGAAATAATCACATAATAGAAATTTTAAATTACATTATTTACTGAATGGAAATGATAGTTTCAGAAAAATTGGTATTTCGTAACATTAATATTGAAATATATCATTTTAAAAAATTCCCAAAACATTATTCCTTGAAAATTTTATGTTATTATTTCAATATTTAGTTTATTTTTTAAAATCAAAATTCTAAAATTTTTAAATTATGGATTTAATTAAAACCATATAATACAAGAAACTGAATATTTTATGAATAATTCTATAAAATATTTTTTTGAAAAATTAATTATTATTCATATAAAGAATATCAATATATAAACTTTAGTCCATGAATATTAATAATACATGAAATTAGTTTACTATTTTATGTGATTCCACATTCATCCCCTCTTTTTTAAATTGAAACCTTCTAATTTTATTCAATACATTATCATGATTTGAAATTTTTATTTGATAAATTTTTCATATTCCCATATTTATTCTTCATACATATGGGTTTTCAAAAAACCATGATATTATAAATCACATTATTTATCAAAACCTACTATATGTATGAAAGAATTTTCATTATATGATCTTCATATGAATTAGTATATTTCAAATGCAGTACATTGGTGTTCAAAACATGAGATTCAACGAGCATATATTCCACTAGTAATGAAACACAAAACACATTATGTAAATGCGATAAACTTGAATGAAAGGATACTCAGTAAGAAAATGGCCCATATTTCTCTTGAATCTCATATGGTGAAATAAAATAAGGACATAACCTTACATTAATAACAAAAAACAAGTCAATTTAACATGGATATCCTTTAATAAAAACATGATATCATACATGAAATGAATGATTTGATAAAAAATCCTTACGTGTCTTCTATATTCCTCACGAATTTTAGTATTACCATGTCATAAAAAAAACAACCATAATCTTATCCTTATAGAAATGGAAACACAATTCATAATATCCATTAATATAACTGGTGAATTAGGTATCCAAACGGGAATAACCACATACTCATAACTATCATATATTGTTTGAAATGCCCTCTTTTTAATATTTATACCTTCAACTTCAACAGATGGTACCCTGAATTTAGTTATATCTTCAAAAAACATTTTTTTATATGAAGATGTCACCGCTTTATTAAATGGCCCATCATCAACCACAATACTGAAGAATATTTTTTCCACATGTTTTTTCTATCAATATAGTTGATTTTTTTCTCTGAGTTACTATATTCAAACACATGTTAGCATAATGAACCAAATAACTATAATTGAAATGACCCACTATAGGTTTTCTATCTATTACTCCATTCTCGGAATGAATAGGATTGATTTAACTTATTTTAAAATCCATATTACCAAACATACCACATGGATAATAAATTCCAAATCCCACTAAACATTCCATGAAATTTTTTCTACGACACATTGATCATATTGGGGTCTTACAATTATATTTTTTTGTTTTTTTCATATCAATTTATTTCTAACATGAAATATTCTTACACTTATCATCATTATGCACACATGTGTTAGGAAACTCCACTTCAATATTCATAGCATAAAAAACTCCTATTTTTTTAATTTATGTGAGGATAATTCTCTTCATAAAAAATATTCAAATCCAGCTTATAATCTATTAATTTGACTATAATTTTCCATAACATAATTTTGTGCATACCTAGTCAGTAATGTTAAATTTTCACGATAAAAATCCACAAAATCCTTAAAATACCCGAGCTGGAATCATAGGTTCAAACCTTTACAAATATGGTTATTTTTTTATATAAGATACTTAAATAAATACAGATCATTAAATAAAACAGATGACCTGTTAGCAGCCTGAGTTTTATAGAATTAGAATCTAATATTAAATAAAAATATAAATGTAAAAATTCTAATATACATTAAGAAAATTAACATTATGGAAATGCATCCAAATTATAAATTTATCATATCACATCCTCAAAACCTATAATACTTATTTAAAATGCATGGGGTGAGGAGAAAAATCCCCTTTAAGGGGTTTTTTAAAAATGACCATTAAAATTTTAGAGTTGGTTTCTTATAAACAACTACTTTTACATTGATTACATGTATATTTAATGTATTATATATTGTTCATTGTTATACATGACTATGATGTAATAATGTCCTAGAGTATTTGTAGCATTGATGAGGTCCTGGAAGTTCCCCGCTATGATGAGGACCTTGAAGTGCTATAACAATATTCTTAAATATAGTTTTGCAGTTTGATGATATACTATGATGAGACACATATAATGCAAAATGTCAGGTGAGAGTACTCGTAAGCAGATAAGACTTCCTCTCATGAAGTTCGCAGTTGGTAATCACCATGATAAGAGATTATGAGAACATACCTGATAGTAGGAATTCCTCATGTTTTTCAGTCATCCTATATTCCCATTTGTGTGCATTTTTAATGATCCTACAACTTTAATATTATCATTAACATATGTCATGACTCACACACTTGGATTTACTGACGAAACCCATCATAGAGACAGTTGGTAGGAAGTAGGGTACGTTGTGTGTGTCATGGGTGGCATGTTATTAATGCATAAGTTAAAGAATAATTTTTCCCTTCCATTTATGGTTTTTGAAATCTCGGCCCTTTGAATGAAATTGATCTATTGCATGAAATTCTATGTCCATTGTGTAATGGCGAGTTTGTTTCAGGTAGTCAAATAGCATTTTACTATGAACAAAGGTTAATGATGGTATCTTAAACCCTGCTTGATGAGGTACACAGACAAAGGGAATATAATATATAGTGAGAATTTGTATGCGGTTTTTGTTTTTGGGACTTTAATTTCATTCCCTTCGGTGCCTTGACCCATTGATGGATAGTAATCTTGGACTTTAGGAAATCCCGTCTAATGCCAACGAGAAAAAATCCTGGAGGGTTACACACTAATTATTTCTGGTGGCCCGAGCTAAATTATATTTTAATAACGTTAATATATTTTATTATAATGATAGTGGAATAATTTTATTCAATTTAAAATGATTACATAAATTAAAAAAATATTTATTCACCAGGTTGTGGGTAAAATATATTAATTGATTTTATTGCACAATTAATAAATATTTATTTACTAGTTTTAAAATAAAATATTTATTTAAGAAAATAAATTACTTATTTTTTTTTCATGTGTTCAATAAATGGAAGTGTATTTATATCCGATCAAGGCTGATCCCGTAGTAAAATAATTATCTACACGATGATAAATAATTATTTAACTAGTTCGCACAAATTAAAAAACACTACTATTATTTTGTGATGTGGAATGTTATTTATAATTATTTTTTTGAATGTTTTCACACTATAAATAATGACATGGTATTACTGTTAAGATCATGGGGTTTCATTAAGGTTATGAATGTATTTAATTACAATGAAACAGTTAAATACTTTTACTGAATCCCCATGATAATAAATAGTCACATAAATCTACTGTGCCATTTACGAATCCGCACACCCAGTGAATTGAGAATTGTTGTGATAAACAATTTCTCTCTCAAATCCTCTTCTTTCCCCTCTCATGAAAGAGATATGTATTTCATGGCCAAAGATCAAGCGATCAACAATGACTGACACAAGACACTCTCTTTTACAGGCTTACACCTAAAGAATGAGTTGTGCCGATCAGATGCCATCAGAGCACCTATGGTTCAACGCTAGTGGGATATTAGTTTGGATTATTGAAAGTGGAATAAGATAATATATAATGGTCATTCCAGAAAATAAATATCATCAATGAAGAAACTAGCAAAGATCCATGTTTTTTTTAATTAAATTAATTAAATTAATTATAAACATAACGTGAAAGATCATCTCTAAAGGTTTCATTCCTTTTCCATATTTATATAAATCATTGAATCTATTCCGTGGAAACTAGAGTTCATCATCATATTTCTCACAGAATAACCATTGATTATTGTAAAAATCAATGTTGGGAACTGGACTAACCACACAAATGTTATGCTCGAACCCTTCAACTGGTATCAGATCAGTTACATCATAGTTTATTATTATTTAAATATTTTGTTCATGATTTATGCATTTAATAATTTAGTAGTTTCAATTCATGTAAATCATTCTAGAAATCTGAATATTGAGATATGTTCCTCCACTTTCATCTCTTATTCACCTTACAAAAACAAACATTTCTTTCTAATTTTGATTCAAATAAAATCTAGGATCTCACCCAGAGGTGCCAGAGCTTCCTAGTCATACAACCCAAGAAGATAAGGCATGTATTCGGCAGTACACGTCGTGTATTCAAGATTCAATGCATCATACTAGTCCACCAAATCATGTCATGTGTTGGAGTCTTTATATGTATTAAATGACTCCATGTGTTGACTAGGAATAGATGGCATGGTATTTTTGGATTACACGTCATGTAGTCCACAAAACACGGTGTGTAGTCCCTTCTGGTTAGGGTTGGATCGTGTACCCATACATAGCTTTCCCAGCTAGAGACCGTGTAACGTGGATACAACACGACGTGTGGCCCATGGAATATTACCTGTACCCCGATGATTTTCGAAGTACATGTAACACCCCGAGATTTTATGAATTTTTTTTAATTTCATTGATGTATTGTGTTGTACGTTACACCAAAAGGAGCTTGCACTACACAAATCCTTGACTTGTCTTGCATTACACGCAATCACGACCTTCCACGATAGCCTATGTTGTATGCAATACCGAGTTTCACTAAACATCGATATGTTATATAAACTGGCCGTTATGAATTGTAATACCCACTTTTTGAAATTTTATTTTTCAAAATAGAATTCATTTTTGGATTCAGAATATCGATATTATCCTGGGGTGAATTTTTGGTATTTTTCTGAAAACATTCAATTTTTGATGAATAGTGAAAACACTAGGTTAATATTTAAAAAACAACTTTTTATTTAAATAATTATTTATTTTATTTAAATTTATTATATGTAAAAATTGATACATAATACCGTTATATGTTCAATTGAATTCATTTGAGTCATTTTATAATAATTTAAGATATATAAAAATTATATTGAACTTTTCACCGTCTTTTACACACCTCCTAAGAGAATTTGAAAAATTACATAAAACACAATTTTACCACTTTTGTGAGTAAAATTCCAAAAATCTGAGAGACACAGTTAATATGAAGGAGTAAAATGTGGTTCAATAAGATAAAAATAATTTTTGGTGAATAGTATCTTTTTATTTTATTTAACACAGTTAAAAGTAAATAGGGTAATTAAGGGTAAAAATGATATTAATATTACCCTAACACATGTCATAATTCTATTAGATAAGTGTAATTAGACCAAAAACAACCTTAGGGATAAAACATTACCCTTTAGGTCCACCTGTATTAGATTATGACATTTATTGTTATTTTATTTAGAGAAAAATTAAAATAGTTAAAATAAAAGTTTAAAAACTAAAACATTATTAATATAGGGTTGTACATAAGATAAATTCGAATATAAATATTAATTATAAATCTAAAAAGATTTCTACATAATGGTATTTTTTTTATAATTTTTAGACATTAAATAATTAAATTTATTTATGACATAATGATGAGGCAGTAATTACCTAAATAATGAAATATTAACATAATTGATGTTATAAATACCCATATTAATGTAATTTTAGACATTTTATGAAATAAAATAATTTTATAGGTTAAAATAAATGTTATTATTTATTTAATTAATTTTTTTATAACTAATCGTTCTGTTATGATTTTCACACAAATCAAGTACCAAATAGTGTCAAAATTGATATAAAATTATTTTTTAAAAAAATGTTATATTATAAATTTTTATTTTATTCCTAAAAATATATGGTTCGGAAAAATGACTTATATAAGGATATATATATTAATAATAAACCACTTGGGGTTCGTTTGGCTTGTTATAGTATGTTTATTAACAATATAGTGTAAGAAAACAAAAAGACACGGTAAAAGTTAAATTATTTAACTTAGAGTAAAATCTAAATGATAAGGATAAAATAGTAACCTAAACATGTCTAAAACCTATTGGTTGAGAGTATTTCGACCCTTACCCACATTATATTTTAAATAAATCAATTTGGAGCTATTAACAACCGAATATAACTTTATTATAAAATAATATTTTATGTTTTCCTAAGGTGCCCCTCTCCTCCCTTATAAAAAGGGCACCTCGTCCCTCTTATATTGACACCATTTGGATCCTTGAAGCTCTCCCAACCCCTGAAAATTCCTCTTATCAACCTATCTAGTTATATCATAGAGGTTTTGGTCTTCTCAAAATGCTAACTCTTGTACCATAAGAAGAGTTTCAAAGGAGGTGCGTCGAGGAAGAGGTAATCTCTTCTACCGACCCTTTCAAGTTTCTTTCTTCTTATACTTCCTCTTATTTAGTTGTTTCATTATAAATTAATAGCATAGGTATTACTTATATACTGGTATGTTATTATAAATATGAAACAACCCTATTTCATCATCTATCTATCCTACGGAAAATAAAATCACCATGCGTGCGTACGTACGGAATACCATCTCCACGTCGTGGTGTAATCTGTTTTTCCACCACCACCTTACTTGGATGGGTATAATGGTGTAAAGAATAACTTCATATGATTATTATAACATCATACTGATTCTAAGATATTATATCATTCACTCTAATTCCATTCAATAAATATGGGAACAATATCATCGCTCGTGCGTACGTACAGATTACCGTCTCCACGACGCGATGAGATTCATTTTCCATATTAACAATTCAAGAATGATTATAAAGTATATATAATAAGTAATAATGAAATATATTACATAATAATTATACTATATTAATGTTTATATATATTTATTTCATCTACTTAATTCCAATCTATTCAATAAGGAAACTAAAACAGCGTTCATGCATACGTACGACCTACCGTCTCCATGAACGGTGTATTTAATTTCATTAATCTATCTATTATATATAAATATACTGAATATATATGATATTTAAATCATGATTTAAATTCTAGAAGTAATTAAACCATGATATAAGTAATAATAATACCAAGAACAACAAGTCCAAACAAGTACGATAAAGAAAACGATTTTACACAAAACGCTTCTTTAACATGGAATTTACATAAGAACGTGTAATATAAATTCATAACTGTACCATATATGATATAATAATACTGAATATGATTATTTAATAAGTACATTACATTATTTAAATCATTATACATGAGGTTCAGATACGTACGAATCATTTCAGACCTCAGGTAAGGGATAACTTTTCCAATCTCGTTTTTATCCAAGATTGTTTATTCATAAGTATTTACTGGGGTTATATTTATCATTCATGTTCCTATTTTCTAAAAATGGTTTCATGTATTTTTAAAGTCCTTCTTACCCATTTTTTACTTTTACTACATGTATTGAAAGAATCATTCTTTTGTTTACCATCCGAGGTACTTTTTTGACTTTTCTGGCAAAGGGACGAGAAGATTTTTTTTAACTTATACGGCCTGAAAGGATTTTTATTGTTTTATAACACCTTATTTTCATGAAGGGTACTCTACAATATTTCATGAACATTTTCAAAAAAGTAATTTTCTTTTAAAATTTTATGGCATTTTGTGAACAGAATATAATTTTGAAGAAGAAATGATATTTTCTTCAAGAATTCATTTCATGTGTTTTATCAAAACCATTTTCCATATAAGATGGAATTATTTCATATGTGTATGTATCAAGTATAATTTCTATATGATTTACATGGTTTAAATTTTCTTATGATGAAATGATATCCATTTTTTTTGTATGGATTATCTTATGATGGTATGATGTTTATGAAACCCATTTTATACTTTTGGAAATGATAAATGATTTATGTTCATATTGTGGAACAAGTAAAAATGATTTCATTATGAGATGGGTGGGACCTATATCTCCCTCTAATGTAGTGGGTAATGATTTATATCTCAAGAGATAGACATGGATGGAATGGTAAGTTATTCCGCTTCAGTGATATAGGACTGGAACGAGGACTGAGCTCGATTCAGAAAGGGACATTGTCCACAAGGATGGTCTTGGGGGCAATACCTTGGCTACTATGGGAATCATATCATGTGATTAATGTTTTTCCACAATTACACGTTTTATTGAAAAGATGTTTTATCATGATTGATGTTCTATTATGACCTATGCCTTATGTACTTCCATGTTTTATGTCATTTCTCAAGATTTAGATGTTTAAATGTTATGTTCATTTTTTTATGTTCAAATGTATATGATTTGTTTTATTTTCACCATGCTTACCCTTACTGAGAATTTGAGCTCACCCTTTATATGTTTTCTATTCCCCAGGATATAAAGAAATGTTTTAGGTTAGAAAATAAAAGCAGAAGTTCATTATGGGAGTTGTTGAAGATCTTTCACCACGATTAGAAGATTATGTTCCATGTTTCCAAAGATGCTAAACTATTATGGTCATTCGGTGTTTGTTTTTGTTATGTATTAAGTATTACGCAAAAGTAATGTAATTTTCATGTACGTCAAGCTTTGGGTCTCTACAGTTGGTAACTAAGGTTCGGTTTAGTTATCCTTTTGAAACTAGGATATGAGAACTTTAATGAGATCCCTAGAGATATTTCTAAGGTATGTCTAGGGATGTCCTGAAGGATTAGTATACATATAGGTTATAGTCCTATAATTATGTTGACGATCATGAATAACCTATAGTGAACTTAAGGTGTCATAGATTAAGGAATTTTTGATAAGTTAGACATCCCATAAGTGACTTTTTCTGATTATGTGGCTCCTCGTTATTTTTACTGTTTCTTACACTATGGTTTCTAGTCTTAGTCAATTGAGGGAATGAGAAGGAATTTAGTTAACATTGATTCCAATGGAAAAATTGGTGACTATGATAAACAAAATATTGTAATTCCAGGAGAGAAAGATATTGTGATTATGCCAAATCAGTCATCTCGATACATGATTAACAAGGTGACCTTTAGTTATATTCCTAAGTCATCAAATAAGAGGAAGATGGAATTTTATGAATGTTCGCATGTTGAGGACCATAGAGAAAAAAAATTGCGATTTCTGAAGAAGGGAAGAAGTACCTTTAGGAATACCTCAAATGGAGGGGAAAATGTTATCTATGTGGAGAAAATGGTCATATAGTGACAGACTGTTATGGAGTCCAAAGTCATATCTGTGGAGAACATGGGTATTACCCAAATAAATGCCCTGATCAAGGAGCTTACTTCAAAATTAATGAAGGACTTATTTCATGGAAATCATTGAAGAGGATGGATTAAAGTGTTTATGTATTGGTATTCAAGAATAATGTTGTTGAGATACTTTTATGGTATATTGGAATATCTATGTATTGGTCCATTGTGGTTTTCCATAGTAATATGGCATCGGTAACCATGAAAAGTGATTCTATTTTTTTTTGGAAATTAGATGATATGCGCATAATGAATAATATGTTTGATAGTATTCATGAGCTCATGATTGATATATTGTCAAATTGATATCATGGTTTGAGTATATAAAATTTTTGGATTTCGGTATGTGGAAAGAGTTAACTTTTAACAGTATTCATGTTTTCAATAAGGTTCTATGATAATTCATGTTTAAAAAGAATACATGATTAAGGTATTCACATGTTTGGAATGTGACAAACAAGATATATCAGATGATATATGGGGGATAAATGATGGTATTCACATGCTCAGAAGATGACATTTCTAGTAATTGTGTTCTTTTTACTATGAGCTTAGACCAAAGTATTTTGGATAAGCCTAAAAATTGTAATGAATTATGTTGGACAAAAGTTAGTATTTTTTAAGGATATATCTTTTTCGATATTATTGATGTTATTTTTTAATAATGTAGTTTTAGAAAAAGGAAAACCTGCGGACGAGCGACAACTCGTCGCGTCGGATAGGGCTATGGGAATCGAACCCACAACCGAAGTGCGACATGCCTTTATTTCCTACCACTGGCCTACAGCAAGTCCCTGGTTAGTAGAAACTTGTTTTATTAAGAAGTATAATAGATGAAGTATAAGTCCATTTTTGGAATCATATATGATTAACCTCACCATATATGGACTTATGTATATTTGATAACTTTTTTTAACCTTTTGTTTAAGACATATGGAATGACCCATCATTTTATCACATGATCTTCTAACAATTCACGAATGAAAAATTCAACTTTATTTCTTTAAGAGATAAATTGGAAATGATTCATGGCATGAACAACAGTGAGATTATACCGAAATAAAGTAAGTATTTCTTCTAATTCCAATTCTTCAATTTTAGGGAAATCATCTTGAAAACCAAAAATGTTTTTCTAGTGCTTTTATACCCGATGAATCAGATGGTACCTTATATAATCACAAATTTATGGCTTTGTGATTATTGGATTTTTCATATCCATGTTATCTACCAATCTCTATTAGAAATTGATGGTTAGATTTCTCTCCCATATCCATATTTTCACCTATGTTCTTCTATGGGAAACCTAGTGATTAGTTAATTTGGGTAACCGTTAGGTTTCATACATTAGTTTTTAAAGATATGTTTTGTTATTACTTTTTACGATGTGGGTTTCTATTGAATCTTTCTAGTAGTAAACCATTTAAAACCCCGACAAATTTCAAGGGCGAAATTCATTTTAAGGGGGTAGAATGTAACTCCTCGAGATTTTATAAAAAATATTCTTTTTAATTTTTTTGATGTCTTGTGTTGTATGCTACATAAAAAAGAGCTTACACTACCCATATCCCTGAATTGTCTTGCATTACACGCAATCACGACCTTCCACGATAGCGTATGTTGTACGCAATACCGAGTTTCACTAAACAACGATATGTTATAATAACTGGCTGTAATGAATAGTAATACCCACTTTTTGAAATTTTATTTTTCAAAATGGACTTCATTTTTGGATTTAGAGTATCGAAATTAGCCTGGGGTGATTTTTTGGTATTTTTTCTGAAAACTTTCAATTTTTGATGAATAGTGAAAACACATGGTTACTATTTAAAAACCGAATTTTTATTTAAATAATTATTTATTTTATTTAAATTTATTTTAGGTGAAAATTGATACATAATACCTATATAAGTTCAATGTAATTAATTTGAGTCATATTATAATAAGTTTAGATATATAAAAATTTTATTGAACATTTCACCGTCTTTTACCCACATCCTAGGAGAATTTGAAAATTTACAAAAAACATAATTTTACCACTTCTATGAGAGGAATTTCGAAAATCTGAGAGAAACGGTTAATATCAAGGAGTAAAATGTAGTTCAATAAGATAAAAATAATTTTTGGTGAATAGTAACTTTTTACTTTTATTTACCACGGTTAAAAGTAAATAGGGTAATTAAGGGTAAAAATGATATTACTATTACCCTAAAACATGTCCTAATTCTATTGGATAATTTTAATTCGACCAAAAACAACCTTAGGGATAAAATATTACCCTTTACTTCCACATGGATTAGATTAGGACATTTATTCTTATTTTATTTAAAGAAGAATTAAAATAGTTAAAATAAAAGATTAAAAACTAAAACATTTTTAATATATTTTTATACATAAGATAAATTCGACGAAAAATATTCATTATAAATCTAGAAATATTTCCTATATAATGGTTTTTTATTTATAATATTTAGACACAAAATAGTTAAATTTATTTATGACACAATGATGATGCAGTAATTACCTTATTAATGAAATATTAATATAAATAATGTTATAAATACCCAAATAAATGTAATTTTATACTTTTTATGAATTAAAATAATTTTCCAGGTCAATATAACATGTTAGTATTGATTTAATTAACTTTATGCAAACTAATCATGCTGTTATGATTTTCACAAAAATCAAGTACCAAATAGTGTCAAAATTGATATAAAATAGTTTTTAATACAAATATTATATTATTAATTGTTATTTTTTTCCTAAAAATTATAAGGTTCGGACAAATGACATAGATACGAATATATATATTAATAATAGACCACTTGGGGTTCTTTTGGCTTGTTATAGTAATTTTATTAACCATGTAGTGTAAGAAAACAAAAAGACACAGTAAAAGTTAAATTATTTAACTTAGAGTTAAATATAAATGATAAGGATAATATAGTAACCTAAATGTCTCTAAAACCTATTGGTTGAGATTATTTAGACCCATACCCACCTTATATTCTAATTAAATCAATTTGGATCTATTAAAAACAGAATATGACTTTATTATAAAATAATATTTTATGTTTTTCGAAGGTGCCCCTCCCTCCCTTATAAAAAGGGCACCCCTTCCCTCTTCTCTTCACTCTATTTTCAACCTTTAAGCTCATCCAAACCCTGAAGGTTATTCTTCTCAACCTCTCTAGTTATATCATATAGGTTCTGGTCTTCTCAAATGGCCAAATCTAGTGCCCTAAGAAGAGGTTTAAAGGAGGTACGTCGAGGAAGAGGTAATCTCTTCTACTGACTCTTTCATGTTTCTTTCTTCTTCTTCTTCTTCTTCTTTAGTTGTTTCAATATAAAGTAATAAAATAAGTATTACTTATATACAGATATGTTATTATAAATATGAAATAACCATATTTCACTTTCTATCCATCCTACGGAAAATGAAATCACCGCCTGTGCGTACGTACAGAATACCGTCTCCACGCCGTGGTGTAATCTGTTTTTCCACCACCACCTTACATGGATGGGTATAATGGTGTAAAGAATAACTACATATGATTATTCTAACATCATACTGATTCTATGATATTATATCATTCAATCCAATTCCGTTAAATAAATATGGGAACGATATCATGGCTCGTGCGTACGTACGGATTACCGTCTCCACGACCCGATGATATTTATTTTACATGTTAGAAAATCAAGAATGATTTTAAATTATATATAATAAGTAATCCTGAAATATATGACATAATAATTCTACTATATTTATGTATATATATATGTATTTCATCTACTTAATTCCATTCACTTCAATAAGGAAATGAAAACAGCGTTTATGCGTACGTACGGACTATCGTCCCCATGAACGGTGTATTTCATTTCATTTATCTATTATATATATATATATACTGAATATATATGATATATAAATCATGATTTAAATTCTATAAGTAATTAAATCATGATATAAGTAATAATGATACCAAGAACAACAAGTCCAGACAAGTACGATAAATAAGACGATTTTACCCAAAAGGCTGCTTTAACATTGAATTTACAAAAGAATAGGTAATATAATGTCATAAGTGAACCATATATGATATAATAACAGTGAATATGATTATTTAATAAGTAAATGACATTATTTAAATCATTATACAGGAGGGTCGGATACGTACAAATCATATCATACCTAAGGTAAGGGATGACTTTTCCAATCTCATTTTTATCCGAGATTGGTTATTCGTAAGTATTTACTGGGGTTATATTTATCATTCATGTTTCTATTTTATAAAAATGGTTTCATGTATGTTTAATATCCTTTTTACCCATTTTTTAATTTTACTACATGTTATTTAAAGAATCTTTCTTTTTTTACCATATGAGGTACTTTTTTGAGTTTTCCGGCAAAAGTAGGAGATGAATGTTTTTATTTAACTTATACGGCATGAAAGGATTTTTACGGTTTTATAACGCCTTATTTTCATGAAGCTTACTCTACATGATTTCATGAACATTTTCAACAAAATCCTTTTCTTTTAAAATTTCATGGAATTTTGTAAAAATAAAATGATTTTGATGAAGAAAGGATATTTTCCTCAAGAATTCATTTCACGTGTTTTATCAAAACCATTTTCCATATAAGATGGAATTATTTTATATGTGTATGTTTCAAGAATAATTTCTCTATGATTTATGTAACACCCGAGACTTTTATGTTATATAAATCTTCAGAGGAATCTTTTTCTACACAACACTTGCTTGGCTCTGTTTACACGAAATCGCGACCTTCCTCGATAGCTTGCGTCGTACGCAGTACCGAGTTTCACTAAACAACGATATGCTATTAAAATATTTTTAAAACTAGCTGTTATGAATAGTAATATCCAATTTGTGAAATTTTATAAATATTATTTTTCAAGATGGACTTCATTTTTGGATTCGGAATATCGAAATTATCCTAGGGTGAAATTTTGGTATTTTTCTGAATACTTTCAATTTTTGATGAATAGTAAAACCACTAAGTGGTAGTTAAAAAACTGAATTTTTCATAAAACTTAATTTTACCACTTCTGTGAGTGGAATTTAGAAAACCTGAGAGACACGGTTAATATCGAGGACTAAAATGTGGTTCAATGAGATGAAAATAATTTTGTGGTGAATAGTAACTTTTTAGTTTTTTTACCACGGTTAAAAGTAAATAGGGTAATTAAGGGTAACGATGATTTTATTATTACCCTTAAACATGTCCTATTTCTATTGGATAAGTTAAATTCGACCAAAAACAAACTTAGGAATAAAATATGACCATTTAGGTCCACTTGGACTAGATTAGGACATTTATTATTAATTTATTTAAAGAAGGGTTAAAATAGTTAAAATCAAAGTTTAATAAGTAAATAATTTTTAATATGGGGTTATACATAAGATAAATTCTACTATAAATATTCATTATAAAGATAGAAAGATTTCCTACATAATGGTATTTTATTTGTAATTTTTAGTCATTAAATAATTTAATTTATTTATGACATAACGATGATGCAGTAATTATCTTATTAATGAAATATTGACATAATCGATGTTATAAATACCCAAATAAATGTAATTAGAGACTTTTTTTGAATTAAACTAATTTTATTGGTTAATATTACATGTTAGTATTGATTTAATTAACTTGTTTCGAACTAATCATTCTGTTATGATTTTCAAAAAAATCAATTACTAAATAGTGACAAAATTGACATAAAATAGATTTTAAAACAAATATTATATTATTAATTGTTATTTTATTCCTAAAAATATAAGGTTAGGCAAAATGACTTATAAAAAGTTATATATATTAATAATAAACAACTTGGGGTTCGTTTGGATTGATATAGTAAGTTTTTTAACCTTATAGTATAAGAAAACAAGAAGACACGGTAGAAGTAAAATTATCTAACATAAAGATAAATCTAATTGATAAGGTTAAATTTGATACCTAAACTTGTCTAAATTCTATTGGATGAGAGTATTTCGACCCATCCCCACCTTAGCCTCGAAATAAATCAGTTTGGAACTATTTAAAACAGAACTTGACTTTATAATAAAATAATATTTTTACTTATTCCAAAGGTGCCCCTCTCCTCCCTTATAAAAGGGAACCTCCTCCCCCTATTCTTCACACAAATTTGAGCCTTAAAGCTCTGCAAACCCCTGCCAATTCATCCTCTCCACTTCCCTAGAGACATCCTAGAGGTCCTGGTCTTCTTCAAAGACCAATTTTAGTTCCCTAAAAGAAGGTCTCAAAGAAGCACTTCAAAGAAGAGGTAATGTCCGTTACCGATTCTTTCATCTTTATTTCTTCTTCCACTTCTTCTTCTTTAGTTGTTTCATTATTAAGTAATAACATCAGTATAACTCATATACTGATATGTTATTATATGTATTAAACAACCCTATTTCACCATCTATCCATCCTATGGAAAAAGAAATCACCGCACGTGCGTACGTACGGAATACCGTCTCCACACCATGGTGTAATCTATTTACCACCACCACCTTACTTGGATGGGTATAATGGTGTAAATAATGACTATATATGACTATTATAAAGTGATACTGATTCTGAAATAGTATACATACACTCCAATACAATTCCACGATCATAGGAACGATATCATCACTCGTGCGTACGTACGGAATACCGTCTCCACGATGTGATGTGACTCGTTCTAAATGATATTCATTTCATAATGATTATATAAATGAATTGAATGAATGAATATGATATATATTACACTAATACCATTCTGTAAATGAGGTATCTATAACCTAAATAGAAGAATAAGAATTTATTCGACAAGACACGCATAAGAACAAAAAGTTATAAACACCCGAATAACAAGTAGCAATGAAATATTACTACTAAGAAGCTAATAATATGACCATATATGATATCATAAAAATAATTATGATTCTGCAATAAGTCAATAACATTATTTAAATCATTATACCGGAGGATCAGACACTTACGAAGCAAAACGGACCTAAGGTAAGGGAAATATCACAATCTCATTTTTATCCGAGATTGTTTATACTTTGGTATTTACTGGGGTGTATTTTATCATCCACATCCATGTTTACTCAATATGTAATGTTATTTCCATCCACCTAAAATATTTTAAATCCAATTTTACCCTTCAGTGAGTTCTTAGTAAATGATATGAAAGGAATATTTTGTCGTTTTTCGTACGATTTATTTTTTGACTTTTCCGAAAAAAGTACGAGAAGAATGTTTTTTTACTTATAAAGAATGAATGGATTTTTAAAACATTATTTCCAAGAAGCTTCCTTTACAAGTTTTCAAGTTTATTTTTAATCAACTTCTTTTAGTTTAGAATTGTATGACATTTTAAGAAAGAAAAAGTGTTTTTGAAGTAGAAAGGATATTTTCCTCAAGAATGGAGTTCAAGTGTTTTATCAAAATTGTTTTCCATCTAAGATAATAAAGGGTTCTGTTTTTACCCCTATTATTTCATTGATTTGATAATGTTTTGACGGAATTATTTTTATGAATTCCTTTATCTTATATGAATTGTTTTATGATGTCACAATGTTTAAGAATCCCATTTTTATTACATGGGTTATGCTATGATGTATGGTTTATGATTTTGTGGCACACATAAGAATGGTATCATTATGAGATGGGTGGGACCTATATCTCCCTCCAATGCATTGGGTAAAGATTTTATATCTAATGAGATAGAAATGGCTGGAACCGTAGGTTATACCAGTTCAGTGAAACAGGACTGAAACGAGGGTGACTCAGTTCAGAAAGGGTCTTTGTCCGCTAAGATAGTCTTGGAAATGAGTCTTGACTAACAAGAAATGATTCTCTATTATTATGTGTATTTTCCAAAAAGTTTCATGTTTTAAGTTATGATTATTGTTATTACATTTCACTGCCATGATTTATCCCATGTTATGAAATTATGATCTCTTTTGCAGGTTAAGATTTCCAAAAGTTATGTTCTTATGTATACGATGTGATTCATATTTCTTTTGTTTACCATTACTGAGAATTTGAGCTCACCCTTTTGTATGTTTTCTTTCCCCAGGTCAGGAAGAAGGTTATTAAGTAAGATATGCCAAAAGGGACTATAGATATGATGAAATAAATGTGAGACAGTGTAGACGCTTTATGAACCAGTTGTTTATGTTTCCCAGTTTCTAAAGACACTATACCTATACGGTCATTTTGTGGTTTTGTTATATGTTGTAATAAGTATGCTTCAATTTTGAAGTATTAACAATGTATATAAAGTATGGGTCGTTATAGTTGGTATCAGATGAAAGGTATAGTCAGCCTTTGGAAACTAGGATGTGAAAGCCTTAGTAAGAACCCTAAGGATAAGTCTAAGCATAAAACACAATCTTAGTGTTTTATAAATTTCCATGAATAACCTAGTATAAGACCTTAAGTGTGAAATTTTATTCTTGATTATGTGGTTTTCCTATTATAATTAGTGTTGCTCACACTATTCTTCTTGGTTTTAGTCAATGGCTTGAACCCGAAGGAACCGTGTTAATGCGGAATCCGACGGGCAATGCAATGATTGTCCCCCTGAGCAACCAAACGTTATGGGAGATAGAATGAGAAATCTTGTAGCCATGCTCACAAAACTTTCTCAAGCTATGAATCATGCAGGAATTCCAAACGAGCAAAGGAAGGAGAAACATTCTGTTGAATCCTTCATGAGGCAGCGTCCACCTTCTTTCAGCGGGTCTACTGATCCATTAGTTACTGAACAATGGATTAGTACTACTGAAAAGATATTTTCAGTTCTTCAATGTTCTGAATATGATAAAGTCATCATAGAACTGTATCATTTGGAAGGAGATGCTGATCAATGGTGGAATCTTATTAAGAATATGAGGCAAAGGGATGAAATTGAGTCCATGGAATGGGACGAGTTCAAGAACTTATTTTTCAATAAGTACTTTTCTCGTATTCTCCGAACAAATATAGAGAAAGAGTTTCTTGAACTGAAGACAAAGGATGATGAATCTGTTGGTAACTATGAAGCGAATTTTACATGACTTTCAAGGCACGCTTCTGGTATTATTATCCAACCTGATAGTAAGATCGATCGATTCTTTAGTGGCTTAAAACCAAGTCTTCGAAGGGAATTAGCCATAAGGGACTTCAATATCTACGAGGAAATCGTTCGATGTGCTCTCAAAGTCGAGATGGAGATTGGAGTAACCCATCAGTCATATGGGTTTGATAAGAAGAGGAAAATGGAATTCAAAGGAAAATATAAAGAGCACACTGAAAGGAAGATGAGCTTTCCCTTATGCTCAAAGTGTGGAAAGAAACATCGAGGGAGTTGTCTTAAAGGGACAAGTAAATGTTTCAAATGTGGAACGGAAAGTCATCGGGCATTTGAATGCCGTGATGATGGGAAGAAGATGTCTAATGATGCAAACAAAGTAAGGGATACACAGAATGAACCTACTACACTTCAATGTTTCAAGTGCAAGGAGATGGGACATTATGCCAATAAATGCCCTAATCCAAGGGTTGATGATGATGGTCGACATTAACAAACTCTTAAGGCTAAAGACAAAGGAAAGTCACATGCAATTTCTATCAGCGATGTGGAGTACGATAATGATGTGGTGAAAGGTACACTTACCATCCACTCTAAAGTAGCACATGTTTTATTTGATTCTGGATCCAGCCACTCTTTTTTTTCTGAATAATTTTCTAAGGGTATCCCCGTATTACCTCAACAATTAGATGTTGAGTTAGCTGTGACAACACCTAATGGCACAATAGTCGCATAAAAAGATTATAATTCTTCTCCGATTGAAGTTTGTGGGAAAGTGCTTCCTGCAAATCTTGTGATCCTTCCTATAGTGGAATTTGATGTGATTCTTGGCATGGAATGGATTTCTTTATATGTAGCTCATATCAATTTCCAAAGAAGGGAAGTCACATTTCATATTCCAGATCAATCTATGATCGTCTATCGATGCAAGGATGAACATAACCTTCCAGTGGATATTTCTTCCATATTATGGCTCTTGATTCCACTAAATGAAGGTTATTTATCTCAAATGGTTGGTGAGAAAATCACGATTAAGAATATGCCCATTGTACGGGAGTTTGATGATATCTTTCCGGAGGAATTACCGGGTCTTCCACCGAATTGTGAAGTTGAGTTTTCAATAGAATTCATACTGGGTGCTTTGCCTATTTCAAAGACACCTTATAGAATGGCCCCAATTGAGTTGCAGGAATTGAAGAAGCAACTCCAAGAGAATCTTGATAAGGGATTCATACGCCCTAGTGTGTCACCTTAGGGATCACCTATTCTATTTGTTAATAAGAAAGATGGATCAATGAGACTCTGCATTGATTATCGAGAACTTAACAAGATCACTATCAAGAACAAATATCCTCTCCCACGCATTGATGACATATTTGACCAACTATGCGGAGATCAATACTTTACCAAGATTGATCTTCGTTCTGGGTATCATCAATTAAGGGTCAAAAGGGAGGATATACCAAAGACGGATTTCCGTACAAGGTATGGACATTATGAATTTATAGTGATGCCATTTGGTCTTACTAATGCCCCTGCTATCTTCATGGATCTGATGAATAGAGTCTTTAAAGACTATCTTGATCAATTTGTGGTAGTCTTTATAGACGATATTCTTGTCTATTCAAAGAGCAAGGAAGAACATGAAGATCGCTTGAGAATTATATTGAATACCCTGAGAAAGGAGAAGCTTTATGCCAAATTTACCAAGTGTGAATTTTGGCTTCAAAACGTTGAATTTTTGGGTCACATAATGTTAAAAGAGGGGATATCTGTGGATCCAGTAAAAATAGAGGTTATAGAAAGATGGTCGAGACAGACAACAGTAACTGAGATCCGAAGTATTCTTGGTTTGGCTGGATATTATCGACGTTTTGTGAATATTTTTTGCGATTATCTAATCCACTCACCAAGTTGACTCGGAAAGGAGTTAAGTTTGTTTGGACGGAAGAATGTGAAGAGAATTTCAAAGAGTTGAAAAGAAGGTTATCCAGTGCACCTGTGCTCACACTGCCTTGTAGTGGAGAAAGGTTTGTGGTCTATAGTGATGCATCCAAGAAGGGATTGGGGTGTGTTCTTATGAAAAATGATATGGTGATAGCTTATGCCTCACGACAGTCGAAAATCCATGAGAAAAATTACCCAACACATGATTTGGAGTTAGCTGTGGTAATATTTGCATTAAAGAATTGGAGGCATTATCCTTACGGTGAAAGGTGTGATATTTATATTGATCATAAAAGTTTAAAGTATATTTTCACAAAAAAGGAGTTGAATATGCGCCAAAGAAGATGGTTGGAGCTAATTAAGGATTATGACTGCTCAATCCATTACCACCCTGGGAAAGAAAACAAGGTGGCAGATGCATTAAGTCGACAAGACCATGCTAGTTTATCCATGATGAGGATCAAAAAAGATCCAATATTTATGGATTTACAAAGGATAGATCTTGGAATTATAATGGAAGGGGAAAAATATTATCTTTCTCAAATAAATGTTCAACCATCTATACATGTGAAGATTAAAGAGGCACAGAAAGAAGATGTCGAGTTACAAAAGAAGGTGAGAAATGTTCCTGAATTCAACCTTGATCGTGATGGGATAATAAAGTTCAGGAATCGGGTTTGTGTTCCTCCCATCCCCGAATTAAAGAAGGAGCTGCTGGATGAGGCTCATAGTTCTTCATTCTCTATTCATCCTGGAAGCACGAAGATGTATAGGGACCTGAAAGAGTACTTCTAGTGGGATGGCATGAAAAGAGATGTTGTTGAATATGTCTCTCGATGCTTGGTTTGTCAACAAGTTAAAGCTGAGAGACAGAAGTCTAAGGGAATGTTAAAACCATTACCCATACCCAAATGGAAATGGGAAAACATCACTATGGACTTTCTCACAGGGCTTCCTAAAACATCCAAAGGCAATAATTCTATCTGGGTCATAGTTGATCGTCGTACAAAGTCTGCACACTTCATTGCAATTATAAAGTATTTCTCTCTGGATCAGCTTGCAGGGATATATGTAAAGGAAGTGGTAAGATTGAATGGAGTAACACTTTCTATTATATCTGATTGGGATCTGAGATTTACCTCAAAGTTCTGGCGAAGTCTTCAGCATACTCTGGATATAGAGTTGAGTTTCAGCACTGCTTATCATCCTCAGAAAGATGGTCAGTATGAGAGAACAATTCAAACCCTAGAAGATATATTGAGAGCTTGCTATATGGATTTCAAAGTTGGTTGGGATCAAGACCTACCTTTGGTGGAATTTTCTTATAATAATAGCTTTCACTCCAGTATTCAGATGTCTCCTTATGAAGCTCTCTATGGAAAGAAATGCAGGACTCCATCTTTCTGGGATGAAGTTGGGGAAAGAAATCTATTAGGACCTGATCTCGTTGATTAAATGTTAGAAAAGGTCAGATCTATTCAACAACACATAAGAGCAGCTCAGAGTCGACAGAAAAGTTATGCCGACAACCGAATAAAAGACCTAGAGTTTGAAGTGGGTGATAAAGTGTTCTTACGAATATCTCCCTAGAATAGGGTCATGAGATTTGGAATGAAGGGGAAGATGATCCCTAGATATATCGGTCCTTTCGAAATACTGGATCGTGTCGGGAAGGTAGCTTACCGATTGGAACTTCCACCGAATCTCTCTCAAGTACACGATGTGTTCCATGTATCTCTCCTGAGAAAGTACATACCTGATCCTTCACATGTACTCAGCCCAGAAGTTGTACCACTGGAGCAAGATCTTTCTTATGAAGAACAACCGATAGAGATTCTGGATCGTAGCGGAAAAGTCCTACGAAACAAGACCACTCGATTGGTGAAAGTTTTATGTAGGAACCACCAATTAGAAGAAGCTACATGGGAGCTTAAGGATATGATAAAGGAGAGGTATCCTCATCTGTTTGTTACAAAGTGATGAATTTCGAGGGAGAAATTCATTTTAAGGGGGGTAGAATGTAACACTCGAGACTTTTATGTTATATAAATCTTCAGAGGAATCTTTTTCTACACAACACTTTCTTGGCTTGCTTTACACGAAATCGTAACCTTCCTCGATAGCTTGCGTCGTACGCAATACCGAGTTCCACTAAACAACGACATGCTATTAAAATATTATTAAAACTAGCCGTTATGAATACTAATAACCACTTTATGAAATTTTATAAATTTTATTTTTCAAAATGGACATCATTTTTGGATTCGGAATATCGAAAATAGCCTAGGGTGAAATTTTGGTATTTTTCTGAAAACTTTCAATTTTTGATGAATAGTGAAACCACTAAGTGGTAGTTAAAAAACTGAATTTTTCATAAAACATAATTTTACCACTTCTGTGAGTGGAATTTAGAAAATATGAGAGACACGGTTAATATCAAGGTCTAAAATGTGGTTCAATGAGATGAAAATAATTTTTTTGTGAATAGTAACATTTTACTTTTTTTTACCACGGTTAAAAGTAAATAGGTTAATTAAGGGTAAAGATGATATTATTATTACCCTAACACATGTCCTAATTCTATTGGATAAGTGAAATTCGACCAAAAACAAACTTTGGAATAAAATATGACCATTTAGGCCCACTTGGATTAGATTAGGACATTTATTATTAATTTATTTAAAGAAGGGTTAAAATAGTTAAAATCAATGTTTAATAAGTAAATAATTTTTAATATGGGGTTATACATAAGATAAATTCTACTATAAATATTCATTAGAAAGATAAAACTATTTCCTACATAATGGTATTTTATTTGTAATTTGTAGACATTAAATAGGTTAATTTATTTATGTCACAACGATGATGCAGTAATTATCTTATTAATGAAATATTGACATAATTGATGTTATAAATACCCAAATAAATGTAATTAGAGACTTTTTATGAATTAAACTAATTTTTTAGGTTCATATGACATTTTAGTATTGATTTAATTTACTTGGTTCGAACTAATCATTCTGTTATGATTTTCACAAAAATCAATTACTAAATAGTGTCAAAATGGACATAAAATAGTATTTAAAACAAATATTATATTATTAATTGTAATTTTATTCCTAAAAATATAAGGTTCGGCAAAATGACTTAGATAAGGTTATATATATTAATAAAAAACAACTTGGGGTTCGTTTGGATTGATATAGTAAGTTTGTTAACCTTATAGTATAAGAAAACAATAAGACACGGTAAAAGTTAAATTATCTAACTTAAAATTAAATCTAAATGATAAGGTTAAAATTGATACCTAAACTTGTCTAAATTATATTTTATGAGAGGATTTATACCCATACCCACCTTATCCTCGAAATAAATCAATTTGGAGCTATTTAAAACCGAACTTGACTTTATAATAAAATAATATTTTTAGTTATTCCAAAGGTGCCCCTCTCCTCCCTTATAAAAGGGCACCTCCTCCCCCTATTCCTTGCACCACTTTGAGCCTTAAATCTCGGCCAAAACCTAAAAATTCATCCTCTCCACTTCCCTAGAGACATCCTAGAGGTCCTGGTCTTCTTCAAAGACCAATTTTAGTGCCCTAAAAGAAGGTCTCAAACAATCACTTCAAAGAAGAGGTAATGTCCGTTACCGATTCTTTCATCTTTATTTCTTCTTCCACTTATTCTTCTTTAGTTATTTCATTATGAAGTAATATCATCAGTATCACTCATATACATATATGTTATTATAAGTATGAAACAACCCTATTTCACCATCTATCCATCCTACGGAAAAAGAAATCACCGCGCGTGCGTAGGTACGGAATACCGTCTCCAAGCCGTGGTGTAATCTATTTTCCACCACCACCTTACTTGGATGGGTATAATGGTTTAAATAATGACTATATATGACTATTATAAAGTGATACAGATTCTGAAATTGTATACATACACTCCAATACAATTCCACGATCATAGGAATGATATCATCACTCGTGCGTACGTACGGAATACCGTCTCCACGATGTGATGCGACTCGTTATACATGATCTTCATTTCATAATGATTATATAAATGAATTGAATGAATGAATATGATATATATTACACTAATACCATTCTGGAAATGAGGTATATATAACCTAAAGAGAAGAATAATAATTTATTCGACAAGACACACATATGAACAAAAAGTTATAAACACCTGAATAACAAGTAGCAATGAAATATTACTACTAAGAAGCTAAGAATATGACCATATATGATATCATTAAAATATGTATGATTCTGGAATAAGTCAATAACATTATTTAAATCATTATACAGGAGGTTCGGACACTTACGAAGCAAAACGGACCTAAGGTAAGGGAAATATCAGAATCTCATTTTTATCCGAGATTGTTTATACTTTGGTATTTACTGGGGTGTATTTTATCATCCACATCAATGTTTCCTCAATATGTAATGTTGTTTCCATCCACCTACAAATTTTTAAATCCAATTTTACCCATCAGTGAGTTTTTAGTAAAATATATGAAAGGAATCTTTTGTCGTTTTTCGTACGAGGTACTTTTTGACTTTTCCGACAAAAGTACGAGAAGAATGTTTTTTTACTTTTAAGGAATGAATGGATTTTTAAAACATTATTTACAAGAATCTTCCTTTACAAGTTTTCATGTTTATTTTTAATCAACTTCTTTTAGTTTAGAATTGTATGACATGTTAAGAAAGGAAAAGTGTTTTTGAAGTAGAAAGGATATTTTCCTCAAGAATGGAGTTCAAGTGTTTTATCAAAATTATTTTCCATCTAAGATAATAAAGGGTTCTGTTTTTACCCCTATTATTACATTGATTTGATTATGTTTTGACGGAATTATTTTTATGAATTCCTTTATCTTATATGAATTTTTTTATGATGTCACGATGTTTAAGAATCCCATATTTATTACATGGGTTATGCTATGATGTATGGTTTATGATTTTGGGGAACACATAAGAATGGTATCATTGTGAGATGGGTGGGACCTATATATCCCTCCAATGCATTGGGTAATGATTTTATATCTCATGAGACAGACATGGCTGGAACTGTAGGTTATACCGGTTCAGTGAAACAGGACTGAAACGAGGGTGACTCAGTTCAGAAAGGGACTTTGTCCACTACGACAGTCTTGGAAATGAGTATTGACAAACAAAAAATGATTCTCTATGATTATGTGTGTATGCCACAAAGTTTCATGTTTTAAGTTATGATTATTGTGATTACATTTCACTACCATGATTTATCCCATGTTATGAAATTAGGATCTCTTTTGCAGGTTAAGATTTCCAAAAGTTATGTGCTTATGTATACGATGTGATTGATATTTCTTTTGTTTACCCTTACTGAGCATTTGAGCTCACCCTTTTGTATGTTTTCTTTCCCCAGGTCAGGAAGAATGTTATTAAGTAAGATATGCCAAAAGGGACTATAGATATGATGAAATAAATGGGAGACAGTGTAGACGCTTTATGAACCAGTTGTTTATGTTTCCCAGTTTCTAAAGACACTATACCTATACGGTCCTTTCGTGGTTTTGTTATATGTTGTAATAAGTATGCTTCAATTTGGAAGTATTAACAATGCATGTAAAGTATGGGTCATTATAATTTAAATGGTTTCACTTTTCTTATGATGAAATGATATCTATTTTGTTTTTTATGGATTATGTTATGATGGTATGATGTTTATGAAACCAATTATATAAATTGGGTAATGATGAATGATTTACATTCATGTTATGGCACAAGTAAGAATGATTTCATTATGAGATGGGTGGGACCTATATCTCACTCCAATTCATTGCGTAAATATTTATATCTCATGAGATAAACATGGCTGGAATGGTAAGTTAATCTGGTTGAGCGATACAGGACTGGAACAAGGAGTGAGCTTGATTCAGAAAGGAACTTTGACCACTATGATGGTCTTGGCAGGAATTTCATGGCTACTATATGAATCATATAATTTACCTAATGTTTTTCTACAATTAAAATTTTTATTTCCATGATATTTTATCATGATTGATGTTCCATTATTATCTATACCTTACGTACTACCATGTTTTATGTCATTGCTCAAGATTTCGATGTTTAAACATTATGTTCATTTTTTTATGTTCAAATTTATATGGTTTGTTTTATTTTCTCCATGCTTACCCTTCCTGAGAATTTGAGCTCACCCTTTATATGTTTTATTTTCCCTAGGATATAAATAAAATTTTTAGGTAAGAAAACAAAAGGGAAAATATTTATGGGAGATGTTGTAGATCCTTCACCATGATTAGAAGATTATGTTCCGAGTTTCCAAAGACACTAAACTATTACGGTCCATCGGTGTTTGTTTTTGTTATGTATTAGGTATTCTGAAAAATAAATGTAATGTCTATGTACGTCAAGCTTTGTGTCTCTACAGTACTTCTACATGACATGTCCCTAGGAGTATACTTTAAATGAATAGAAATAATAGTATAGGCCATGTAGTTGGAGCTACATGTTGTGTACTCATCCAAATTAAGTTGATTTATTAATATATATTTTTATATTATACAAACACTTGAGACGTGTACCATCATGTAGGCATAAATCTAATGCACAACACATGATAGGTTATATATATATATATATATATATGTTTTTAATCTAACATCAATTTAATGTTCATTTCTACTCATGGGGTAGTTATGAATAGGAATTCACCAGGTTTCCTCCAAGGTACAAGTTATGTAAAAATAATATTTTAAATGAATTCATTTGATTAATATTATGATGGATGAGAAACTCATGGAAATTCAGAATAAAGGTTTTAGATAAAAGTATTTATTAATTAAATATAACAATTAACTTATTATATCATGATTTATCTTATATAGGAATGATTAAATAATTGAATGATAGTTTTACTTATGCGTATATATCATTGCATGTATGGATGATCATGAGGTAGAAAAAGACCTTTGTATGTGAATGGTTTATTTTCATGAATTTATTTAAATTAAATTTTTTGGCCTATGAGCCTGATCTTCATTAATATGTTTGGAATACGTGCCCAAGGGTTCATTTATATAAAACCCCTTTTTACACCACAACCATATGTGCGTTAAAAAGGATTCTCTTATAGATTTACCTCCCAAGATATTGTAGGCAGTTCAAGCTGGAGTTGAGATGATACCAACCCTAAGAGATACAAAGGTGGACAAGTGGAAAGATGTAAATAAAAACCCAAAAGGTTCAAGGTGTTTCTCCCATAGGACAGGGTTAGATTATCAGCCTCCAGATAAAATAACCATTAGAAAAGCTCATGATCATTCCCTTTGCGTTATTTTATTTCTTCCAGATTCATGTTTTAACTTTATGAAGTGTTTTCATGATCACATAAATAAGTAGTTAAACAATAATAAAATATGGAACTTAATAAACATGACTTCAGTGCAAAATATTTAGTCATAAAAATCCCTTTGTTACTTGATTATGGGGAAAACTCAATAAAACTATGTTTTTGACTAAACCTTTTTGGGACACTTACATTTATACAAGAATGCGTTATGATGGTTTTTAGGTTGACTTAACCATATTACATCAACGGGAGTATCCCTTTCTTGACATGGTGTAATATTAGAGGCAACTATTGAGGAAATCTATTGTTAGGATTTCACGATTGGGGAGTCCACTCAATAGATCAAAGAGATACAAGCCCATATTTGGAAAATTCATTCCTAGCTAAATACCATAAAATATCATGAACAACCCTTTTGGGGTTATGCGAAGGAGAATATCTATTTTTCCCTTAGAATTTCATGGAAACTGGACCTTCTATGTTCATTGGTGGGGCCTATTGGATTTCATAAAATATTGGGAGACATAATTTATTATTTAAAATTAAATGTAATCAAGTAAGTAAAAATTATTTTCTCTTTAATTTTTATAATAAAAATGACATGCTCGTTAAACAACAATCCCCGCAACCATTTCATGATAAATACAACATCCTCAAGGGTAGTAACTTCTAGTAATGGTATAGATTCCTCTAGGTTATCCTACTCCATGAACAGAAGTCTTACATGTTGGAGTCATCATTACCTAATCCTCATACTAAAGAGTAGAGTGATTTGAATTTCATGGTCTATGAGAAACATAAGAACTACATGGTTTACAATCAATGATTGATTATATCATCAATGTATAGTGTGCTCATGATGTCTCATAAAAACATGGATGTGTATAGCATGATCCATCACCTCCGTGGTCTTTACCAGGATTGATAAAGACATGAATTGTTTGAGATCTCCATGGAACACTTTCAGAGAAATCATGGAGAGGGTTCCGCAGTTGGGCTACGTGTAGTTAATCTCATTAGCTACATTGAGTGCCTGGAGGTTTTTGGGTTTATAATCCCTAAATAACTGGGCACCGATTTCATTCTCTCATCACTCCCTCAGAGCTTATCCAGTAGTGTTGTTAATTTTATCATGAATAACATTTAGAAGTCTCTGTATGATCTTCTTATCCTCAGTCTCCATGTGGGAAAAGATATTAAGCGTGAAAAGCCTTCTTTCCTAATGGTGAATGAGAGGAAAAGGAAGGTTAAGAGATTTATTCCCAAAGGTTCTTTATGGACTACTAGAAAATTAAGATAAATGTGGATGAAAGGGAACATGATGCTATTTTTTATCATTTTTAAATAATGGCCATTAGAAGAAGAACTGCACACATCCTAAGAAGCATGGAGAAGCTTCAGGTGCGTTTTTTTTCAAATGAAATCTATCTGTTTCAAAAAAATTGGTATTATATACTGCATTTGATTATCACATATTTATCCAAATATAGGAACCAAGTATATTTAGGAATATTTACCAAGGGAAAGAAGATTTGAGAGTAACCAATGGAGCCAGACTTGCTGTTGTAGATGTTAGGGACTACCACCTCATGTTGACAACTGGGATATACTTGGTATAAAAGGGTTGTAATTATGTGTCATTTATTACTAAAACCAATATTTATATTCTAGATTACATATATATGGTTTTGTTTGCAGGTTTGGAAATGAATGTTTCTTCTTTTATAATGATAGAATTTGTTTTTCTAGGTTACATTTATACAACGGTCATTACGCATTGGATTACACAAACCAAGTAATTAAAATTGATAACAAAGGTAATTCACATGACTCATACCACACCAAAATTTGGCATCACTGAGAAGTTCATATAAACAAAACATACTTTACAAAGTTACATTAAGAAGGATATTTAGTTTTTTTAAACAAAAACCACTTGGCGTTTGTCATGCATGTTTTGAAGGAAAAATGACCAAAGCCCCATTTAGTGGGAAAGGTGGATGTAACATCCCATGCAAATAAAGAATGTGATATTTTCATATTTATTAATATTTTTGAGTAAAATAAAAATTTTACAATAATGGGGATTCTACATTTGATGGTGTACCTGACACTTAGTAATGGGTTTCTCTGAAATATCATGTTGCAAACAATGCTGAGTCATACTGAAAAAATATAAAAAATATTATTATTTTAAATGGTAGTTAATGCCTAACCGTTTTACTAGTAGAAATTAATAGAACTAAGTAAAATATGATTATAAATGTCTGTTATTTGTTTTTACATTTATCCAAAATAAAATTACAGGAATAAAATGACAATAAATCCAATTTTAAGCATAAATACTCTAATATTTTTAAAAAGGTCTATTTACAGCCTTTTGATAAAGAAACCCTTTTAAATTAATTTATTGTCACTTTTATATGTTCTATTTGAAAAAATAATAGTCTTGTTTATATTTGGGATCCCAAAATTTACAGTGGATAAAATTTAGGGATTTTTCTGATAATGATTATTTTTAATGAATAGTGAAAAATAATTCATTTTAAATCAAAACATCCATTTAATATGATTTATTTATAGAATTATATAACCTTTTTAATCGATTTTATTGTTTAAATAGATTATATTTTTACCATTTAATCTTTTTATGGTCATTATAAGTGATTTAATTTTGAAATTTATTATAAAGAAGTTTTAATCTTTTGATAGTTATTATTTATTAAAAACATGCTTTTTTGTTATGACAATGGGAATTAAATTTAAATTAATTTCTGTATATTTTGAGTTTTGAATTTGGAAAAATGGATTCCATATTTGGAATCTGGTGGTCAAAATTCTATAAATAGGTTACTTTTAGTTTTTTTCATTATTAATAGAAGCTTCAGTAATTATTTTATTTACCATGACTAAAAGTAAAATTTTGTAAATAAGGGTAAATAATATAATTTTAATAATATTAAATTACACTAACACATGTTCTCATCCCATTTAATGATACATTCCTGACCATGAGAATCATTAGGTAGATTTTGGGACCACTGGAGCCACATTTATGTGAAAATGAGACTTTATAAAAATTAAATTAATGTTATGGAAAATGTAACATAAACATATATCTATTAGTAAAACAAATTTTATAATAAGTTCTATAAGTTCTATTTTCGACTAAAAAGTCATTAAAAAGATAAAAATATTTCCTACATAATAGTATTCTCTTTATAATTTTTAAACATAAAATATATAAATTTATTCATGACACAATATTATGATGTAATGGTCACCACATTAATGAATGATTTAAATAAATGAGAGTTAATTATTAATCTAAAATTATCTTGGAACGTTTTATGCCATCCAAGAATTTTAGATGTAATTATAACTTGTATATTTTAATTAATAATTTTTTTTGAAAGAATCTTGTGTTAATGTATTTTCTAAAATTCTTTATATGAATAATTTATAAATTGACATAAATTAGTTTTCAAAACAATTAATATTTTACTGAATGATAAAATATTCCTAAAAATATAATATTTGTACAAATAAATTATATTATGTTAATAATGGCATTAATGACCCATTTTGGGTCTCTTGTAATTTTATTGTAATTACATTAACCATATAGATTGAATATGAATGAGGACATGGAGAAAGTTAAATAAGATAAAAAATGGTTAAATAAAAAAATATAATGATTAAAAAATATCCCAAACATGTACAATTTTTTGTATGATTTTATTTCAATTTATAATCACCTTATCTTCGAATATAATTTGTTTTGGACCTTTTGATACTGAAAATAATTTTATAATAAAATAATACTTTCAAACATTTCTAAAGAGCCCATCCTCCCTCTTATAAAAGGACACCACTTCTAACTAATTAATCACCACTATCATGCCACTTGTCACATACAAACAATGCCAACAAAATACCAACATTCCACATAGAAGACTTAACTTAGGAATAAGTCACTTCAATAATTCCTTGTGTTTCAAACCAAATGGACTTAGCCAATTGAATCGCAATATCTTCTCTAAAGTTCTTTTCTTTTATTTTCCTTCTCCAACCCCTAAACTCTATTTATTCAATTATTTAATAATATAACCTGTATCCTAAATATACTATTATTTTTTAATGAGATGTATTATAACTACACTTCCACGCACCTCTATTTAATGGATATGAACATACATTTTCTGATGACGGTGAACTACTGCCTCACGAAATGATTATTGTTAAATTATCTCTTACAGACTTTTATGATGGCCATAAAGATGAAAAATTATTTAAATGTGATATTTATTATATTTTAATTGTTTCCATGATTATTTATTTTTCATTTATAGCATAACTATATGGTTTCCATAATGATTAAATACAATAATTTCATTTTAGGAAGTGCATACTACCACCCACTAAAAGTGGTATGACTCGTTTATGCCATATGAAGAATCTAATTGATGGAATTAATGAAATTATATATTATATTTTACTGGAATTATAATATACCTATGTATCATTATGTTTTCATTCCACTAAATATGAAATAGAACTGAAAGTAGCATTCATGCATACGTACGACTTTTCGTCTCCATGAACGGTGAATTTCTTTTCTTATCTCCAAATGTTACATAATGTTATAAATAAACATATATACTGGATATATATGATATATATTTTATTTAATCATGAATATCATTATGGAGATAATCAAATTTTGACCACATGAACAACTTGTAATTACAAGAAGTTCCTTTTTGACTCAAGTACCAAATTTCGACAAAACATTTGTTATTGACATAAATGATTATGTAATGTTTATAACATGGTAATAATTAATAAAAATGTAATAATAAACTTTAAAGAGGTTATTAATAATTTAGATGTTCACTTAGTTTATTATTTAGGAGATAAAAGAATGAACGAGTCAAGTCAGACATGAGGTAAGGGACATCATCTCAATCTCCTTTCATTGAGGCATAATTTGAATTATAAAAGACATTCAATTATGAGGTGCATTAACCCCTTTTAATTTTCATTTCATTCAAAGAGAATGTTTTTATACATATATTTTTAGTAAATGACAAAGGGAATGTTTATTTTTTAACGTATTCATTGACAACGATATTTCCACCACCACGAGTGTTATTTGATATTTTGATTCCTTAACTAGCAGTAATGTTTTGTTAAAAGAAAATAAACACCATATACTCTTTTAAATATTTTTTTTATTGAAATTGGTTTTGATAATAGATTTATTATGTCAATATCATTTACTGATATCTTTTGATTTCAATGTGGAAATGTTATCTTTCCATTATTCTTGTTCATGTGTTAGGATTATTTTTTGGTTCTTGGTAATTTTTTACACATAAGGGTGGATCTGTGATAAACCTATTGCATGTGAGCCTAATATAGCTCTCTAATGCATTAAGTAACGTTAGATTGGTAAATGTTAATGTTTCTCCTATAATATTTAAGGAATATACTGTGAAGGGTATTCCAAATGTAACTCCCTATGAAGTTGTGAAAGCTACAATGTAAGTATGTTATTGATTCCACAAGTTTCCTTTATGATTTGTGATTAATATGTGTTATTCATAAAACTTAGTATTTCATGAGGTATGATAAAGAGTTTACGTTTTTTATGTAATGATACATTAATTTTGTTTTCTTTATTTTGTAACCCTTACTGATCTTTTTATGCTCAACCTACATTTTTGAAATGTTTTTTGTAGGATATAAGGTAGGGTATGAGAAAAGAAGAATTCATGAAGATTTATATGAAGAAAATAATTCTTGTTTTCTTTTAGGAATTTTTATTTTATGAAAAAATGGATACTGAGTAACAGAGTCTACATTTTAATAATTGATATATTATATAATAGTTATGGACTAATTCTCTATAAATATAATCCTAAATAGATACTCAATGTGAATTCATGAATTAAGTCAATATTATGTAATTTTTAATGTTAGGGCTTTTTTAATGGTATCAAATGTTAGTTTAGACAAGTTAAAGAGTTAGGGTATCGATAAATTAATATCCATATATTATTTTTTGTTAATATTGAAATGATATATCATTTACATATTCCTATATTTCTTTTCCGATGATATTTATCTGTTCAGAATGGTTTTACACAGAGGAAACATGATAGTTATGATGGCACGTCATCAGGGGGAAAACAACCTTTTAAATCAATAACTTAAGGTGGTCGAAATCAGAATTGAACAGTCTGTTTCCATGATGGAACAATTGACTCAAGCTGTAAATGGTGGTTGTATCCAAGTACAAGATTAGCCAGATCAGCCATAGAGGAACATGTCAGTAGTAGAGCATTTTATGAGGCAACACCCCCGTCATATAGAGGATTATCTGACCCTATGATAGCTGAAGGGTGGATTAATAAAATGGAGAAGATTTTCGATGCCATGGGGTGTTAAGACAAAGAAAATATATATATAGCCATTTATCGTTTTAATAGAGAAGCTGATCAGTGGTGGTTAAAGGTTAAAAATATCAATGATAGTATGGAGAGTGATTCTCTTGATGGGATAAATTCAAAGGTATGTTTCATTAGAAATATTTTACTATGGTGGTTCAACATAGGATGGAAAAAACAACTGGAATTAAGGTAGGATGATGACTCATTGGCTTCTTCTGAAGCAAAATTTTCTCTACATTAAAGGTATTCTCTAAATTTCATATGATATATTGATTGTAAAATAAATATTATTTACTTAGGATAAGTTCCAATGTATTGAAAGGATTTCTCTTCTCATGACTTTAAATGTTATTAAAAACATGTTCGATGAAAGGAGGAGGTGGAAATTGAGTTTTTGGATGATTAGGTGTTCCTTGAAAAAAAAATAAGATGTCGAGGTGGAAAATGAAAGTGAATAAATCTTAAAAAATGTCTGATGTTACGAAAATTAAGTTTATAGTTTGAGAAAATAGTTGTAAAAAGAATGTTGGGGAATGTCTTTTCAATTCTAGTAAGTGATACCGATGTGGTAAAATGGGACATAAGCCTCGTAATTGCACTAAAAATGATCATGGTAATGGTAATGAAAAATCTAATTTACAGTCCGTAAAATGTATTATGTTCAATGAAATGTGTCATTATGCAAATGAGTGTCCAACTATGAACTCAAATGTCGGAAAGAAGTTGGACTATAAGCAGAAACGGTTGGCGATATCCTTTAGAACATCTTTAGTAGATTTTGGGAAATCGAATGAAGTAGTATTATGTACATTTTTAGATTATTCATATAATTCCTATGTGTTGTTTGATTCAGGTTCTACACATTCATTCATTTCTGATAAATTTTCTAGTAAATTGTGATTTCCATCTCAATATTTTAATCCTGAACATATGGAAAAAACCCTGAGAGAAAATTTTGAGTCAAAAAAATTATAAGAACATTTATATTCTTGTGTGAGGAAAGAATATAGCTGAAAACCTTATTGTTTCCCTCTAGTAGAGTTTGATGTGGTTCTTGGTATTGATTGGTTTTCTGTTTATCACACTAATACTGACTGTAGATCTAAAGAGTTTTCATTTTAGAAATAATGTTTGTTTGCATACAAACATGAACCCTAACTTTTGATAACATATCATGAATATGAGAAACTATTAAAAGGTAGAAATTAATGTTACCTTGCACATATTGTTGAAAAAAAGAACTATTTAGATTAATGATGTTCTAATGGTAAATGAGTATGTTGATGTTTTTTCTTGTGAGTTTTCTTATTTAATACCTGATCAGAATACTGAATTTACTATTATCTTAGTTTTTTATTCTAATCAAATTTCAAAACCCCCTTACCAAATGGCTGAAATTAAACATTTAAAGTTAAGGAAGAAATTTCAGGATTTATTAGATAATGTTTTTAATAGTCCTAGAACATCACCATGGGGTGTCCTTGTCTTGTTTGTTTAAAATAAAGATAGTTTAATGAAACTTTTCATTGATTATAGAGAACTGAATAACATCACTGCAAATAAAAGGTATCATTGGCCTCATATCGATGTTTTGTTTTATCATATCCAAGGAGCTCTGTGTTTTTGTAAGATTAAATTGAGTTTACGGTACCATCAGTTGAAAGTAATTTAAGAAGACATTCTGAATACTGCATTACATACTAGATATGGCCATTATGAATTTGTAGTTATGCCTTTTAGGATAACCAATGAACCTAATGTTTTCATGGATCATATGAATATAATTTTCTATTAGTTCCTAGTTATGTGTTTATTCATGATATTTTGGTTTATTTGGAAAATAAAAAAAACATGAAAGTAATTTAAGGGATGTCCTGAAAACCATAAAAGAAAAGAAACTATATGGGAAATTAAGAAAGTATGAGTTTTGGTTACCACAAATTTCATTCTTTGGTCACATTGTTTCAAAAAATGGAACAACTATTGTTCCTACTAATACAAAAAAATTAGGAAAGGACATGACCCAAAAATATAACAGAGTTCCACAGTTTTCTTGGTCTAGTAGGTTATTACGATAGGGTTGTTAGAAATGATTCACTGTAATCAATCCCACTGACTAAATTAACTTGAAAAGGTGTTAGGTTTATTAGGAAAAAATAATGTGATGATTGTTTTCAGGAATTGAAAATAATATTGGTGAATGCTACAGTTTTGGCACGGCCATCTAGAGATGGTGAATTTCTTATCTACATTGAAGCTTCATTAAAAAAACTTGGTTGTTTCGTAATGAAGAATGATCAGGTAATTTCTTATGCTTCACATCAGTTTAAACCTCAAGAGATAAATCACCCTACACATGCTTTTGAATTATTTATTGTTGTTTTTTCTTTAATATTTGGTGAAATCATCAATATGGAGTAAAATGTGAAATGTATAATGACCAAAAATTTTCGAGTTATATATTCATTCATAAATAATTGAACATGAGACATAAAAGATGGAAGGAATTAATCAGGGTTTATGATTGCATAATTAATTTCCATCAAGGAAGGAAATAAAGTGGTTGATTCTTTGAGTTGAATGATTAAGGATACATTATCCATGTTCCGTTTGGAATAAGATACTTTGATTAAATATTTGTTAAACATTGGAATCAAAGTTTTTGGGGCAAGAAATTCCACTTTTTTGTTTCAGGTTTCAGTGAAATCAACTCATTCATATAGAATTATGAAAGAACGTAAGGAAGACATTGAGTTTAATAATAAGGTATAGTTGGCTCAGAAGGGTAAATTTCCTAAATTGATCATTTATAAATATTTTTTTTGATATTTGGCAAGAGATTATGTGTGCCTTGTGATTCATAGTTGAAGAATGATTCATTATGTTAAGCTCATAGTTCTCTTTTTTAGTTCTTCCCAATAGTACTAATATATACAAATATCGACGAGAGTATTACTGGGGGGATTGAATAAAATGAGATATTGTTGGCTTTACTATGAATGGTTTAAATTTTCAAAAAGATAATAAACAGTGGTAGTTACAGAAAGGTATGATTCAGCCATTACTAGTGCTAGAGTGGAAATGTGAAGATGTGTCCATAGATTTCATAGTGGGATTACCAAATACATATCGAGGTAAAAATGAAATCTAGGTTATTGCTGATCGATTAACCAAATCTCCTCCTTTCCTTCCTATTCTAGATACTTTTTCTCTAGGTCAACTTTCTCGATTGTTTGTTAAAGAGATAATCAGATTAAAAATAGTTCCCTTCTGTATTTTATCTGATCTTAATCCCAGTTTTACTTTTACCTTTTGGAAAGGGAATCATAAGTAATTAGTTACTGAATCAAATTTTAGTACATCTCTTCATCCACAATAAGATAGGTAGTCAGAATGAAAAATTCAGATAATGGAAGATATGTCACATGCGTGCTCCATCGATTATCTGGGAAGTTGGGGATAACATCTTTCTTGGGTTTAATTTCCTTTTAATAATATATTTTATTCCAATATAAAGATGGCTCAATTTGAGGAATTATATGAAAAGTGGTGTCGAACTCTATCTTTTTTTGATGAAGTAGGTGATAGAAAGTTGATGGGGCCTGAATTGGTAGAAGAGATGGCAGAAAAAGTTCCATTGATTCAGAAGAACATGAGAATAGATCAGAGCATGCAGAAACGTTATGTGGATAACTGATGTAAGGATATATCTTTCGAGGTAGGTGATCATGTCTTTTAATAGTTTTTCATGGAAATGTGTTATGCCTTTTGGTAATAAGGGAATGCAATGTCTGTGGTCTATTAGACCATATGAAATCCTAGGTAATGTTAGATCGGTTTCCGAAAGAGTGGATTTACCTCCATCTTTGTCACAGGTACCCAATGTTTTTCATGTTTTAGTGTTGAGAGAGTATATTCCAGATCCATCTCATGTTTGGAGTCCAGAGGTAGTTCAGTTCGAAGAGAATATTTCTTATAAAGAAAAACTGGTCTAGATTCTTGACCAAAATAGTATGTGTTACAGAATAAGGTAATTTATTTGATAAATGTTTTGTAGAAAACCCATATGTTTGAAGAGGATACGTGGTAATATGAAAGTTCTATGAGAGATAAATACCTCCACTTATTTGACAAGTGAATTGAATAGTGGGGACACAATTCCCAAAAGGGGGAAGGTTATAACATCCCAGGTAAATATAGAATATGACATTTTCATATTTATTAATATTTTCAATTAAATAATAATTTTAATTTAATGTGGATTCTATGTTTGATGGAATACCCGACACACTACATTGGTTTTTTCTGAAATCTCATTTTTCACACAATGCTGAGTCATACTGAAAAAAATATAATAATATAATATTATTTTAAATGGTAGATAATGCCTAGTCATTGATTGGGTTGGAATGACCAGAACTAATTTTATTTTTGTTATACATGTTTGATAAATATTTATACATTTATCCAATTAAATTTATATGCTTAAAATGAGAATAAATCCAATTTAAAGCACACATACTCTAATATTATGTAAAGGTGGATTAATAAACTTTTGATGGAGAACCCTTTTTAAATCGAATTTATGTCATTTTATTTGTTCTATATGACACAATAATATTTTTCTTTAGAATTGGGACATCAAAATATACTTTGAATGAAATTTTGGTATTATTCTGTTAATGTTAAATATTAAATGAATATTGAAAAATACATTTATTTAATTCAAAAATGTATTTTAATCTAATTTATTAATAGAGTTAGATTATATTTGTAATTGGTTTTAAAGTGAAATTAGATTATATTTGTAACGCCCTGGCCCCAGTTACCCAGAGTCGGTGCATTATTGCGTAACATTGGCATGATCACAAAATATTAAGTCTCAAAAGACCGATTAGTTTAGTTGCCTTGAAACACTAGATACATTCATAAATGTTACATTACATCATAAAGAGAAAAATCACAATAACATAGACTCCATAGTCCACACTCCTATTCCCTTCAGACTATCCCTGTATGTCAGTCTTAAAGTATTTCTTCACATCCTGGGAAAATAAAACATAGAAAGGGGTGAGATCAGATGCTCAGTAAGGGTAACAATACACTGGAATCTTTCATAAATAAACATAAAAATATAAGGCAATGTATAACTAAAACAAAAGCCTTTTAAAATTAACTTTATCATAATATGGAAAGAGTAGAATGAAATAATTCCATTTACTTACTCACATGGATATTCTATTAGTCTAATAATCACCTGCAATATCAATAACAACTTTCATAATGATGGAATGCATAATGACAGAATATTATAACCACGTAACCAAGGCCTCGTTCCAAGACTACAAATAAGATTTTTTCAAGGCCTCGTTCCAAGACACTAGTTTGTCTCATAATACCTACTGATGCATCGAGTATCTATAGAGGTCTCCACTCAATACTTATTAAGTCCAATGCATTCCTTATAGGAAAAGGTTTAAACATATTATATCCCATAACATGATCGTATCACATAAAACATGCATAAAGGAAACATAACATTTCCACATTTCAATAACGAGATATCAATACAACACAGTGATATAATAAAAACATTATCAAAACCATTTTCAATACCAAAATAAAAGAAAATTAAAACATGGTATTCATTTTTTATTTAAAAAAAGTTATGGCTTGTAGAAGAAGCCGAAACTCAAATAATGGTCATGGCAGCGGAGAAGTCATTCTCGCTACATACGTATGACAAATAAACATTCCCTTTTGTAATTTAGTAAATTGTTTCATATAAAAAAGATTCTTTTTGAATAATCTTAAAATTAAAAGGGGTTTCTACAACGTATAAAAGAAAGTTTTTTATTAAAACAAAATATGCCTCAATAAAAGAAGATTGAGATGCAGTCCCTAACAAAGATCATTTTTTAAATAAAATTAATCTATTATGTGTATTAACTATATGTACACATAAAGAAAGTACAAATACAAGATAAGACATAATAATATCATGACATAATTTTAAAGTTGGAGGTTTACCCAAAGAACGGAAATTGGGTTAAGAAGTTCCCTTACCTCATGTCCGACTTGACTCGATCGTTCTTTAATCTCCTTAATAATAAACTAGAGTTAGTTTCTACATTCATAAGAACTTTTTTCAAGTTCATTATTCCTTTAATATCACCTATTACGATGTTATGAACATTATGTAGTCATTTAAGTTAATAATGGTCATTTTGTCGATCTTTGGTACTTGAGTCAACAATAAACTTCATATAATTACTTGTTGTTCATGTGGTAAAATATACATTATCTCTATAATCATATTCATGATGTAGATATCATATATATAATATATATCCAGTAGATACATGCATTTATAATATTACATAACATTTAGAGGTAATAAATGAAATGCACCGTTTATGGAGACGGTAAGCCGTACGTATGTATGAACGCTACTTTCAATTATATTTCATATTTAATGGAATGAAATCATAATAATATAAATGTATATTATAATTCCAGTATAATATCATATATAATATCATTAAATCCATCCTTTATACATCCCACATCTGGCATTAACGATTCAAATCACTTTGAGGGGGCGGTAGTCCGTACTTCCTAAAATGAAATTATCTCGTTTACCCATAATACAAACCATAAAGGTATGCCATAAATGAAAAATACAAAAGCATAATGAAAACATAAATATAATATATATCATATATAGAAATAGTGTCATCATAATGGCCACCATGAGAGGTGTTAAAAGAATATTGAACAATCAACATTTTGTGAGGTAGTAATTCGCCACCCACAGAAACTGTATGTTTTTTAACCATTAGACGATGGTGTGTGTAAGTGTAAAAAAATCCTTCTCATAAAAACAACCAAATATATTTAAGAAACTGGTTTTTTTACAAATTAAAATAAGAAAAAGACTTTAGGGTGTTGGAGAAGAAAAATAAAACAAAACAACATAAGAGAAGACATTACCTTTAAATCGGGTAACTCTTTATGATTTGAGAAAAGGCTTCCTTGGGAAGACTTCTGCCCAAAGTGAGGCATCTAGGAGTAATAGAGGGAAGTTGAGAGAGTATTTGGGCAGAGTTTGGCCGAGCCAAATGGATTTTATAGTGTGAATAAGGTGGTAGAGGTGGGGGCCTTTCATAAGAGGAGAGTATGGTCACTCTTGGAATGTCATGAATTGTTACATTATTATGAATTAATTTTCAGATTTCAAAGTTCCCACAATTATATATTTCGAGGATAAGGTGATAAGGGTTCTAAATAATCTCATCCAATAGGTTATTGACATGTTTATGTCTTAGATTTTACCTTATATTTTCTTTTTATTTAAATTGTCATTAATGAGGTAATCGGTGAATCATCATGGTGTCATAAATAAATTTATTTATTTAATGCCTAAAAATTATAAAACAATTATAATGATGTAGGAAATCTTTTTAGATTTCCAATGAATATTTATAGTTGAATATTTAGCTTATATGACCCCATGTAATAATTATTTTAGTAAAAAAACACATGTTTGTGACAATTTTATTTTTACTTTAAATAAAAAGTTGTTAATGTCACTTTCTTACCCAAGTGGATCCATGGGGTCCCCAAATTGACCCATGGATTTTCTTGGTCGGCCATGACTCATATAATAATGGTAAGACAAGTTTAAAGGTAATTTCATATCATTATAACATTATATTTACCTTAAATTACACTAATTACCTTTAATCGCAATTAATAAAATATAAAAGTTACTATTCACAAAAAATTATTTTCATCCCATTGAACCAAAAATTACTTACTAATGACAACCATGTATGTCGGATTTTTGAAATTCAATTCACAAAAGTAGTAATGTTTCATTTAAACGAAAAAATAGTTTTTTAAATACCACTTAGTGGTTTCACTATTCATCAAAAATTGATGTTTTTCAGAAAAATACAAAAAATTCACCCTAAGCTATATTTGATATTCCTATTTCAACTAAAGTATCATTTAAACGAAAAATTAGTTTTTTTAACAACCTCTTAGTGGTTTCACTGTTCATTAAAAATTGAATTTTGTCAGAAAAATACCAAAAAATCACCCTAAGCTATATTTGATATTCCAAATTCAAAAATGATGTCTATTTCACAAAATTAAAAACATATAATTTGAATTAATAAATTTAATATTAAATTCCCGCTCTCACAAAAAATAGCATGTTTTTAAGAAACAATATATATCAAAAGTTTTACAATTTTTTATGTCCAATTTCAAAGTGAAATTAATTATAATGACCACCATTGGATAAAATGGTAATAATATATTCTAATTATACATTAAAACCACTATATAGTATAATTTATCACTATAAATTATTTTGATTAAAAAAGTTGTTTTTATGTATTTTTTCTATTCATAGAAAATTGGAAGTTCCCAGAAAATTACAAAGAAATCAACTTAGGATAATTTCGATATTCCGAATACCAAAATGAAGTCCAATTTGAAATATGAAATTTATATAATTTCAAAAAGTGGGTATTACTATTCATAATGACTACTTTGATTGGTCAGGTTGTGTTAGAATCTCAAACTTGCATACAATGCAAGCTATTGCATTATTGAAAGAGAAGCGTACCATGGAAGCTTGGGGTGTTACATTATTCCCTCCTTAAATAAATTGTGTCCTCATAATTTGAAAATGTTCTTTGAAAATAAAAGGTTGAAAATAGAAAATACCTTTGTGGAAAACCCATATCGGAAATTGGGTTAATAAAAATATAACTTTAAAAGAAAGAAAGAGAAGTACTGAGGTCACCTGGGATAGCCCATACTAGGATTCTATGAAAACATCGATTTGGAGGAGAACCAAACCATTAAGGTCTGATGGAGTGTTGTAGAAAAAAAGATTAGGAGAAAGTTAACTACAAGAAAATAACAAACTTGTGATTGGTTAAACGGTCTTTGATTCCCCAATAGGAAAAGTTAACCGACAACGTTTTTTGTTTTAAATTACCTTCCATAAAGTTGAGGAATTTATTTTGGAGATTTACTACGAATGTAAGATAATATGCATACTTGTAATGTAGACATTCATTCCTTACTAAATTTTTTACCACAAACCCATCTTTCACTCCAAAAGGTAATAGAACTCAAAAATATTCTATTTATCCTAACCGTATAGGGTTCCAAAAATAAATTTATAATTCCTCTATCAGAACTAAATAAAACTACATTATACACTCCAGGGACTTCACGTAGTCTAGTGGTGGTGATAAATCCCATTCGCACTATGGTTGTGGGTTCGATTCCCATAGCTTTGTTCGACGCAATGGGTTGTCACACGGTCTCTTGTTGTCCTTTTTATCAATATCAAAAAATAACCTTAACAATAGTATCCAATGTAAAATAAAATCCATTACAACCTTTATATTTATCCAAAATACCTATGTCCATACTTTCTCTAAAAGGACTCTAAATTCCAAAATCAATTGTAACATCAAATTCCCCAAACAAAGTAAAGATTCTCTTATTGTCACATACTAAAAATATGATTACCTTCATCATATTAAAACATTAATGAAAACAACAAGTACTGGAGTATAATCCTTATATATATCACATTATTCTTATAACCATTACATCGTTGATACAATACTCAAATGACATAAATCATTAATAACAACATAAGAACTGTTATCATTCCCCATCATCTGTGGTAGTATCATAACTTGATTATTATCCAATAGCATCATTTGGGGCATACTCCGTTGATTTGGACACTTGTTTGCGTAGTGTCCCCACTCCTTGCAGATGAAGCATTGTACATTTGAAACCTTTTTCTTACCCTTGTAGTCATGCAGTTGGTGTAATTTTTCTCTACACTTATAACAAACTCCCATTCCATTCAAGCATGTTCTAAGGTGTTTCTTCCCCCAGTTATCACATATTGGAAAATTCTTCTTTTCCCTCTTCCCTTTATCTATATTTCTTTCTTCTATATTTTTCTTCTCTTGTTTACCTTTAAATCCATAGGACTCAAAGAATTATTTTCTTATTTTATTAACAAATGATATTATTTCTTCAGATTTTGAGAACACATGGGAGACTATTTCCCTTATAAATGTTGTCTTAATACCATGTAAGATATGATCCTTCTTACTCATTGGATCATACGTATTGCTGTAGTTAACATTCCTTCTACTATGCACCATTTCTATACAATGGCATGAAATAGATCAGTTTATGAATAAAAATACATAATTCCATAATTGTAAAACATGTAACATAAATTGAACAGTTTATGGATATAATCCATAATCATAAATATGTTTTCTTTGAGTAATTATATACTTATAAACCCTTCATTATTGTTTGTAATGAAAATGAGAAATATCCAAATCATATCACCCAGGAGTGTCGTAACCAAGAGTGCAGCAAGGACTGTTGTCGTGCACCAGTTCCCGTTCAAGACTAGATCAAAGCGGTGATTTCGGGTTTTACCCTTAGGTACATCTGTGCCAGAGCCACCTCAACCTGCTCGTATCCATACAGGGATGTATTGCTCGGAAAACTCACAAAATCTCTACCATACTAAAATTCTAAGAATTTCTTATATACTAATCTTCAAAGCCTATCTTAGGTCTATGTGCTCTAATCAGTGTTTTTCTAAATCTAGATTCCATGGTTTGTACTAAATAGCCTCTGATACCAACTATAACACCCCGACCCCAGTTACCCAGAGTTGGTGCATTATAGTGTAACATTGGCATGATCACAAAAGATCAAGTCTCAAAAGACCTATTAGTTTAGTAGCCTTGGAAACACTACATACATTCATAAATGTAACATTACATCATAAAGTGAAAAATCACAATAACATAGTCTCCATAGTCCACACTCCTATCCCCTTCAGACATTCCCTATAGGTCAGTCATAAAATATTTCTTCACATCCTGGGAAAATAAAACATAGAAAGCGGTGAGCTCGGATGCTCAATAAGGGTAATAATACAGCGGAAAATTTCATAAATAAACATAAACATATAAGGAAATGTATAAATAAAACAAAAGCCATTTAAACTTGAACTTTAGCATAATATGGAAAAGGTAAAATGCAATAATTCCATTTAATTAATCACATGGATATTCTATTAGTCGAATAATCACATGCAATATCAATACCCAATTTCATAATGATGGAATGCATAATGCCAGACTATTATAACAACATAGCCAAGGCCTCATGCCAAGACTACAAATAAGATTTTTTCAAGGCCTCATGCCAAGACACTAGTTTGTCTCATGAGACCTACCGATGCAACAGAGAGCTGTAGCGGGCTCCACCCGTCACCTATTAAGTCCAATTCATTCTCTATATGAAAAGGTATAAACATATCATAAACCATAACATAATCGTATCACATAAAACATGCATAAAAGAATCATAAAATTTCCACATTTCAATCAAAATATATCAATACAACACATTGATATAATAAAAACATTATCAAAACCATTTTCAATACCAAAATAAAATAAAATTAAAACATGGTATTCAATTTTCAATTAAAAAAAGTTATGGATTTTAGTGGAAGCCGAAAGTAAAATAATGGTGACGGCGGCAGAGAAGTCGTTGTCGCCGCACACATACGATACAAAAACATTCCCTTTTTTTGTTTATTAAAACACTTCATATAAAAAACATTCCTTTTGAAAAAACGTAAAAGTAAAAGGGGTTTATACACCATATAAAAGAAAGTCTTGTATTAAAAAAAAATATTCCCCAATGAAAGTAGATTGAGACGAAGTCCCTTACAAAGATATATTTTTTTAAATAACGGGAATTGGGTTAAGAAGTTCCATTACCTCATGTCCAACTTGACTCGATCGTTCTTTAATCTCATGAATAAAAAACTAGATTTAATTTATACTTTATTAAGAAGATTTTTCAAGTTCATTATTCCTTTTATATCACTTATGACCATGTTATGAACATTATGTAGTCATTTAAGTTAATAACGGTCGTTTTGTCGATCTTTGGTACTTGAGTCAAAAATAAACTTCATATAATTACAAGTTGTTCATGTGGTAAAATATCCATTATCTCCAAAATCATATTCAAGATGTAGATATAATATATATCATATATATCCAGTATATACATTCATTTATAATATTTCATAACATTTAGATGTAAGAATAGAAATGCACTGTTCATGGAGACGGTAAGCCATACGTACGCATGAACGCTATTTTCATTTATATTTCGTATTTAATGGAATGAAATCATAATGATATAAAGGTATATTATAATTCCAGTATAATATCATATATAATATCATTAAATCCATCCTTTATACATCCCACATATGTCATTAACGATTCAAATCCCTTTGAGTGGGCGGTATTTCGCACTTCCTAAAATGAAATTATCGCATTTACCCATAATTGAAACCATAATGGTATGCCATAAATTAAAAATAAAGAAGCATAAGGAAAACATAAATATAATATATATCATATATAGAAATAGTTTCATCATCATGACCACCATGAGAGGTGTTAAAATAATATTGTACAATCATCGTTTCGTGAGGTAGTAATTCTTCACCCACAGAAACAATATGTTCTTTAACCATTAGACGAAGGTGTGTGTAAGTGTAAATAAAATGCTTCTAATAAAAACATCCAAGTATATTTAGGATACTGGTGTGGTTAAAAATTAAAATAATAAAAAGATTTTAGGGGGTTGGAGAAGCAGAATAAAACAAAACAACATAAGAGAAGACATTACCTTTAAATCGGGTAACTCTTTTTGATTTGAGCCAAAGGCTTCCATGGGAAGACTTCTTCTGAAAGTGAGGATTCTAGGAGTAAGATAGGGATTTTGAGAGAGTATTTGGGAAGAGTATGGTGGATCCAAATGGCTTTGATGGTGTGAATATGGTGGTAGAGGTGGGGGCCTTTTTTTAGAAGAGAGGAGTGGCACTCTTGGAAAGTCATGAAATGTTACATTATTATGAAGTGATTTTCGGATTTCAAATGTCCCAAAATTATATATTTCTAGGATAAGGTGATAAGGGTTCTAAATCTACACATCCAATAGATTTTTTACAAGTGTAAGTCTTATATTTTACCTTATATTTTCATTTTTTTAAAATTGCTCATTAATGAGGTAATCACGACATCATCATGGTGTTAGAAATAAATTTATTTATTTAATGACTAAAAATTATATGAAAATTTCCCTGATGTAGGAAATATTTTTATCTTTCCAAAGAATATTTATAGTCGAAATGTTAAATTATATAACCCCGTGTAATAATTGTTTTTGTAAAACAACACATGTTTTGGCAATTTTATTTTTACTTTAAATAAAAAGTTGATAATGTGATTTTCTTACCCATGTGGCTCCATGGGATCCCAAAGATGACCCATGGATTGTCTTGGTCGGCCATGACTCATCCAATAAGGGTAAGACAAGTGTATGGATAATTTCATATCATTATAACATTATATTTACCTTAAATTACAATAACTACCTTTAAATGCAATTAATAAAACTTAAAAGTGACTATTCACCAAAAATTATTTTCATCCCATTGAACCACATTTTACTTACTAATGACAACCATGTATGTCGGATTTTTGAAATTCAATTCATAGAAGTGGTAATGTTTCATTTAAACAAAAAATTAGTTTTTTAACTACCACTTAGTGGTTTCACTATTCATCAAAAAATTGAAGTTTTTCAGAAAAATACCAAAAATTCACCCTAAGCTATATTTGATATTCCTAATTCTACTAATGTTTCATTTAAACGAAGTTTTTTTTAACTACCAATTAGTGGTTTCACTATTAATCAAAAATTGATGTTTTTCAGAAAAATACCAAAAATTCACCCTAAGCTATATTTGATATTCCTAATTCACAAAATTCAAAACATATAATTTTAATTAATTAAAATAATAATTAATTCTTATTGTCACAACAAATAGTGTGTTTTTATGAAATAATATATATCAAAATATTGACAATTGTTTATATCCAATTTCAAAGTGAAATTAATTATAATGACCACCATTGGATAAAACGGTAAACATATATTCTAATTATACTTTAAAAACACTCAATAGTATAATTTTTCACTATAAATTATTTTGATTAAAAAATTTATTTTTTAGAATTTTTTCTATTCATAGAAAATTGGAAGTTCCCAGAAAAATACAAAAAATTCAACTTAGGATAATTTTGATATTCCGAATACAAAATGAAGTCCAATTTAAAATATAATATTTATATAATTTCAAAAAGTGGGTATTACTATTCATAATAGCTACTTTTATTAGTCGTAGTGTGTTAGAATCTCGAACTTGCATATAATGCAAGCTATTGCATTATTAAAAGAGAAGCGTACCGTTGAAGCTTGGGGTGTTACAATATTTTTACCATTAAATCCAATATTGGTTATTTTAATTAATTTAACTTGAAAATTGAACATAAACAAGTTTCAATCATTTGATAGTTATTATTTCTTAAAAATTGACTTTTGTTTTGACAATGTGGATTAATTGTAAATTAATTTCTAAAACTTTTGTGTTTTGAATTTGGGAAAATTTATTAAATATTTGGAATTAGGAGGTCAAAATTTTGTAAATATATAACTTTTATAATTAGACATTATTAATAGTAACTTCAGTAAATATTTTATTTACCGTCGTTAGAAGATAAATTTGGTAAATAAGGGGAAAACATTATTAAAATAATTTTAATTTACCATAAATCATTTCTTAATCTAATTGGATGATACATGTACAACCACTTATATCCTTAGGTCTATTTTGGGACCCTATTGAGCCACTTTTAAGTAAGAATGACACTATAAAAATTAATTTAATGTTATGGAAAATGTAACATAAACATATATCGATTTGTAACACTATTTTTATAATGAGTTATATAAGTTGTATTTTCTACTATAAATAGTAATTTTAAAGATAATTTTTTTTAATACTTCATGGTATTTTATTTATAATTTTTATACATCATATAAATAAATTTATTTATGACCCAATGATGATGTAATGGCTATCACATTAATGAAAGATTTAAATAAACGATATTATAATTATTAAATAAATTTATTTTGAAACTTTTTATTCCTTACATGAATTTTAAATATAATTATAAGTTGTTATATTTTAATTAAAAAAGTTCTTTAGAAATAACCAAGTTGTTATTGATTTTTTAAATCCTTCATAAGAATAGTTTATAAATTTTAATTAATGTGTTTTAAAAACAATTAACATTTTATTAAAAGTTAAAATAGTCCATAAAAACATTAATTCATCTAACTAACAAATATTAAGTTACAAATTTCATTAATGATCCATTTTTTCATTGTTTTCAATTTATTATTAATATATTAACCATCTAGAATGAATATATAAGAGGAAATGATAAAAGTTAAATAAGATAACAAAGGGTTAAATACACAACGATAATGATTAAAAAATATCCAAAACCTGTCCAATATTTATTGGATGATTTTATTTCAACTTATAAGGACCTTATAATTAAAATTAAATATTTTTTGACCTTTTGAAACCGAAAATAGTTTTAAAATAAAATAATACAATCAAACTTTCCTAAAGAGCCCCTCCACAATCTTACAAAAGGACACCACTTCGAACCCATTACTCACACCTCTCAAGACCCTTGGCTCGTCCAAACTATAACCAAATAATCTCCCAAAATCCCTATATTTAACCTAGAAGACTTAACTTAGGAATAATTCACTTCAAGAAATCCTTTTTTTTCAAACCAAAGGGAGTTACTCCATTTAAAGGTAACATCTTCTCTCAGGTACTTTTCATTTATTTTTCTTCTCCAACCCCCTAAAATCTATTTATTACATTATTTTATAAAAATGGTATAATAAATATACTATGATTTTTTTATGAGAAATATTCAAACTATACATCCCCACACCTCCATCTAATGGATACGAACATACTTTTTCTGTGGACAACGAACTATCGCCTCATGAAACGATGATTATTCAATTATCTACTACCACCTATTATGGTGTCCATTAAGGTGGAACTTAATTTATATGTGATATATATTATATTTATATTGTTTCAATTCTTGTTTATTATTCATTTATTTCATACATTTATGCTTTCCGTAATGGGTAAATACGATAATTTTAATTTGAGTTAGTGCAGACTACCACACCCACAAAGTGATATGAGTCGTTCATTCTATACATGGAATGTATAAAGGATGAAATTAATGAAATTATATATGATATTATACTGGAATCATAATATACCTATTTATTATTATGTTTTCATTCAATTAAGTAAGAAATATAATTTAAAGTAGCGATCATGTGTAGGTACGACTTACCATCTCCATGAGTGGTGCATTTCATTTCATATCTCCAAATGTTATATACAATTATAAATACACCTATATACATAATATATATGATATATATGATATCTAAATCATTAATATCATTATGAAGATAATGTACTTTTGACCACCAGAAACACTTTTAATTATTTGAACTTCATTTTTGAATCAAGTACCAAATCTTGACCAAATGACCATCACATACATAAATGATTATGTAATGTTAATAATGTGGTAATAAGTACTATAAAAGAAATAATAAAATATAAAAACGTTATCAATCATGTATAAATTAACATTAGATTAATATTCACGAGATTAAAGAACGAACGAGTCAATTAAGACATGAGGATAGTGACTTCGTCTCAATATTCTTTCATTGAGGCATATTTTTATTTATACAGAACTTCTTTTTATACGGTGTATAATCCCATTTGAATTTTAATTTAATTTAAATGAAAATTTTTTTATGTAGATTTTTACTAAACGAATAAGTGAATGTTTCTTTTTTAACGTACAAGGTGATAATGGCCTTTCCCTCACTGAGCTTTATTTGATATTTGGATTCCCTAACATGTTGTAATATTTTTTTAAAGGAAAATTAATACTATATAATCTTTTTGGTATTTTTCTATTGAAAATTGTTTTGATAATGGATTGATTATTTCAATATCTTAAACTGATATCTTGTGATTGCAATGTATAAATGTTATAATTCAATTATTCTTTTTCATGTCTTATGATTATGTTATGGTTCTTGGTAATTGTTTACGATTACGGGTGGTTCTATGATTAACCTAGGGAAGGTGAGCCCGAGATAGATCCCTAGTGCATTTGGTAATGTGACAGAGGTAAATATTAATGTGTCTCATATGATATTTATGGAATATAATTTGATCGTAATTCCAAATGTGACTCCCTAAGTTGATGTGAAAGATAAAACATAAGTATGTTATGGAAGCCACATGTTACCTTAATGATTTGTGATTACTATGTGTCATTCATAAATCTTATTATTTCGTGAGGAATGTTATAGAGCTTTGGTTTTGTATGTAATTATATACCACTATTTTCTTTCATTATTTTATAACCCTTATAGAGATTTCTAGGCTCATCCCATGTTTTTGAATTTTTATTCATTGGTTATAAGGTAGAGTAAGAGAAAGGAAGAATTGAAGATGATTTATATCAAGAAAATAATTCTTCTTTTCATTTAATAGTTTTTATTTTATGAAAAAATGGATACTGAGTAGCAGTGTCTGAATTGTAACATTTGATATGTAATGTAATAGTTGTGTCCAAATTCTCTTAAATAAAAAACATTAAGAGAACCTTAATGTGAATTCTTGACTTAACTAAACATTATGTAATGTTTATGGGTGGGGCCTTATAAGGAAAATACTAACAAACTTCTTGAATTAGTTCATTTTTATATGTGTGGACCATTTCCAATTGAATCAAGGTGAGGGTACTCATTATAAATAACTTTTAAGGATGATTTTAGAAAATATGGGGATATTTAATTAATGACGTATAAGTCCAATTCTATTTGTAAGTTCAAAGAATACATGAATGAAGTTAATAACCATGATGGTATGCAGATTAAGATACTTTGTTCAGACTTCGGTGGATAATATCCTAATCAAGACATCATTGATTACTTATGAATGTTTAGGATCATATCCCAACTCACTCCTCCTTACACTCCCCAGTGGAATGGTGTGAGGGAAAGGAGGAACCACACCCTATTGGACATGGTGAGATCAATGACGAGTCATGAAAGTATTCCATCATCCATTTGCAGATATGTTTCAGAAACAGTGGCACACATACAAAACCAGGTACCAACAAAATCAATAAATGGTATTACATACGAGTTCTAGATTTGAAATATAGTCATGTTATCGAATTTACATGTGTGGGGAAGTGATGAATTTTTCAATTCCTCGTCAGGTAACCAAATTTCACCCTGAGGAACAAAGTAGACCATTATAGGTTACCCCAATGAAACAAGGTGATAATACATATACAACCCCTCAGAAAAATTGGTTATAGGGGAAAGATATTCCAAATTACTTGAGAGGGAGCACATCTCCAAAAGAGATAGTGGGAGCAAGATGGAATTCGATGAAGGTGAGGGTCGTGGTACACAAGAGTTGGTAGTGGTGGAGATTACACAAAGTCCTATGGAATAAAAAAATGTTCCAAAGACACAAGAACTGCATAGGTGTACAAGAGAGGTTAGAGAATTAGAATGATATGATTTTCTAGTTACTGAGGATGGTGACTTGTTATAAGTTGGTAAAAATTACCCTTTAACATACAAGGAAGTAGTAAGTCACACAGATGTTTCCAAGTGGAAAGAAGCCTTGAATATTGAAATGGATTCCATGTACCAAAATTATGATTTAATTTCGGTAGATCCTCTTGTTGATGTAAAGCCTATTGGTTTAAAATAGTTATTCAAATGAAACAGGACATGGAAGGGAAAGTCAGTACTTGTAAAGAATGACATGTTTCAAAAGGGTTCAATCAGCATCAATGAATTGACAAGGAAAAAACCTTTTCCCCAGTTGAAATACTAAAATCCATTAGAATTCTATTGACCATTTCCACTAAGCATGATAAGGAGATTTGGAAAATGGATGTCAAAACATTATTTCATAATGAGAACATTCAAGAAGATATCTACATGACACAACCTAAAGGGTTTGTGACTCCAAAGGATGCCAATATGCTATGTATGTTCTATAAATTCATTTATGGATTAAAGAAAGCATCCAGGTCATGGAAAATTCATTTTGATGATGTTATAACAAAATCTTGTTTTATCAAGAGAAAATGTGAACCTTGCTTCTACAAACAGTTTACAGGGAGTGTGTTTGTTTTTCTATTAGTATATGTTGATGACATATTACTTATTTGAAATGAGATACCAGTCCTACAGATTATTAAGGTATGAATGAATCAATTATACTACTTGGAGTACATGGGAAAGTCAACACATATTTTTGGGATAAATAAACATCATGATAGATCCAAGATATAATTGGGTTTATGTCAAAGTGCATACATTGATAAGATATTAAAGAGATTTCGTATGGAACAATACAAGAGGGGATTACTTCCAGTGTCACATGGAATTCATCATTCTATGAAAATGTGTCCCCAAGAACATGTGGAAATAATGATAATGTCTAGTAGTCCATACGCATTATTGATTGGGTCAGCCATGTTTGATATGTCGTGTACTAGGATGGATGTCACCTATGCATTGAGTGTGTTAGGAAGATATCAAGATGAACCAGGAGACTGCCATTGGATGGTATTCAATATTATCCTAAAGTATCTGAGGAATACTAAGGATATGTTTCTATTTTATAGAGAAGATTAGGAACTACTTATCATAGGATATGAATATGCTAGTTTCATGACTGATCAAGATGACATGAAGTGATAGATGTGATACATATTCACTTGGAATGGAGGTGCAGTGAGCTGGAAGAGAGAAAAGTAGAATGTGGGTGAAGATTATATAGCAGATTCTAAGTATATTGTGGCTTTTGAGGAAGCTAAATAAGAATATTGGATGTGAAACTTCATCTAGAAGTTAGATATGATACTTAGTCATAAATATCCCATCACAAAGTATTGTCATAATACTACAGTGGTGGCTCTCTCAAAAGAGTCAAGGTCATATATGCAAATGGAGAAAATATTTTAGAAGTATCATATCTTGAGGTATTTTTCTTAGATAGGTTTTTTGTAGTGATTAGTATTTCTATGGAAGACAACGTGGAAGACCCCTTGACTAAAGCTTTGAATCAGTAAAAACATGATCATCGTGCGAGGTCTAGCAGACCAAAAGTTGTTGGATGTTGGATTTAGTCTATGTAGAAGTTTGTTATAGTTACTGTCCTAGAACCAACAATTTTTACTTTGATTACATGGATATTTAATGTATAACATATTTTTCATTATTCTGCATGATTATGATATAATAATGTCCTAGAGTATTTGTTGCATTGATAAGGTCGTGGAAGTTCCCCTCAATGATGAGATCCATGAAATGATATAACAATATTCATAAATATAGTTCTGCGGTTGGATGGTATACATTGATGGGACATAGAGAATACATACCGTCAGGTGTGAGTACTCTTAAGCAGTTAAGAATTACTCTCATGACATTCACACTTAGTAAATTCCAAGATAGAAAATTATGAGAACAGACCTGCTAGTAAGAATTCCTCATGTTTTGGTGTCATCAGATATTCTTATCAATGAGTGTTTGTAATGAGATTTAGAATTTAAAATTATCATTATTACAAGTCATGACTTGCACACTTTGATTTACAGGAGAATACCATCATGGAGTCCATTGGTGGGAAGTATGGTACGTTGGGTGTGTCACGAGTGTCATGTTATTAATAGATTAGTCGAGGAAAAATTTCCCTTCCATTTATGTAAGTTGACATCTGAGCCCTTTGATTTAAATAGAATTATCGCATGAAATTCCATGGACATGGTGTAATGATGTGTTTATTTCCAGTAGTCAAAGAACAACATATTAAGCACAATGGTTGATGACAGTATCATGAAACCTACTTGATGAGATACACTAACAAAGGGATTATATTACATAGTGAGTGTTTGTATGTTGATGTCATTGTTGTAACATTATGTTATTTCTCTTGGGTGCCTTGACCCATTGCTAGATAGTACTCCTGGACTATAGGAAAGCACACCTAATTCCAAAGATAATGAATTTTAGAGGTAAACACAATAATTGTTTTAGGTGATCTCAGTTAAATTCAATTTGAATTTAATTAATAAATATTATTTTCAAAAAATTGGAATAATTTTATCAAGTTAAAATTATGGCATAAATTAAATAAATATTTATTCACCGGATTGTGGGTAAAATATATATATTTATGATATTAAACATTTGATTAATATTTATTTAAAAGTATGCGAATGAAATATTTATGTAATAGAATAAAATATTTATTTATTTATTTGGGTGTTCAATAAAAGGAAGTGGAGTTTCAGAAGACCAAGACTGGTCTACTAGTAAGATAATTATTTTCAAGAGGATAAATAATTATCTAACTAGTTGGCATAAATTAAAATAATGCTGCTATTATTTTGTGATGTAGAATATTATTTAAAATTCTATTTTGCGCAAGTTGGCCCCCCATTAAAAATGATGATAAATTATTATTAATTGAATGGGTTTTGTTTAATGTTATGAATGTATTTAATTGCTGTTATGAAATTATATATTGTAACTGAATCCCCATGTCAATAAATAGCCACATACATCTATTTTTCCATGTACCAAACATCACACCGGGTGAATTGAGAATTGTTGAGCTAAACAATTTCTCTCTCGAATCCTCTTACCACCACTCTCTTGAAAGAGAGATGTTTTTCAATGCCGAAGAACCACTAATCAAGAAAGAGCAATATAGGACACTCTCTTCATCACGCTAGCACCCGTTGAATGACTGGTGTTGATCAGAGTCCATTAGAGCACGTGTGGATCACCGAAAGAGGGATTCTAGTTTTTATCCTTGAAAGTGAGACAAGATAATCTATACAGGTCATTTTGGATGATCAACATTATTAATGAAGAAATACCGAAGATCCAGGAATTATTTAATTTTGGAAATTAATTATATTAATTACAAAATGATGAGAATTATTCTGTCAAAAGGTTTCAGGTCTACTCCTTATTTATCTAAATCTTTTATTCTATTCCATGAAGACTTGAGTTCATCATTGTATTGATCCTGAAATAATCATTGATCATGGTAAAAATAAAATTTGGGTAGCATCCCAGCTACACGTCCGCTCCAACCGGAACCTTCATAAAAAATAAATTCTTTCTATATAAAACACTTTAAATTACATTATATAAATAATTAAATTAGGATTTCCCGTAACAAGTAATCATCATTTTCTTAAGAGATTCTGAAACATATTTTAGGGTAAACTTATGCTCAAAATTGATAAACTTATTTAAGGGTTAAAAGAAAAATGTATTATTTAAATATGCACGCACTTGAACCAAAATTCATGAAATTACACCTATAAGTTAGATAATTACCATACTTAATCATTATATGACATGCCAATAGTGCAGATAAAAATATACTCATGAAATAATGGTTATTAATAATTTCAAATAAAACAATGTGATATATCATTCAACGCATAAATGTAATCAATGTAATGATATATAAACATTTATCCATTGTTTTATAGTTTGAAAACTAAATATCAATCCTTATTTATAATTGATTTTATATATAATTATATACATTAGTATAAAACATTATACAGTGTTCATTTAAAAATTTATAACTGATAATTGTTTATAAGAGAGTGATTATTAACCACAACTAGTCTACTATTCGAAATATAATATGGAATTTGACATACTAGATTTATAATGAGAAAATGCATAATGTTGGACATCATAAACATTCTATCAAGGTCTCATTCCAAGACCATACATTACCATCTTGTCAAGGCTGCGTTCCAAGACCTAGTTTTCCCATTGAGACCTAAAGATGTACCGAGGGGCTATATAGGCCCCTCCCGACACATAATAAGTCATATTCAATCTTCATATGTCTAATAAAATATATATTTAAATCAAAGTGTCCCATACCAAATTTATTTGTTTGAATCCTAATTTGAGATGAAATTTATGTAGTAATCAATCAAATGTGTTCCATACCGTCTTGAAAAGTTTATATCTTTATCCAAATATTTTTATAAAATCCTCATATCATACTTAAATTAATAGTATTTATTTAAAAGTAATAAATAAAATGAATAATGTAATTAATCCAAATTTAATAAAAAAATCATATATTGTTTTCTCATCTCAAAATAATATTATATAATAAATATATTCGCATATAAAATGATAACTTGTTTCATAATTTCAAATAAAATGATACAGTTTATCTCATGAAGGTTTGAGAAAAAATGATTCAATAAATAAATAGGTTTCTAAAATAAAATTGTAACTTTATTTATTATATCTCATAAAATGATAAATTTTATCACATGTAGTTGAGAAAACAATGATTTTATAAGAGTTTAAATTCACTATAAGTTAGTTTGGAGGTGGATAAATACCACTACTAAATAAAAGAGAAATAAAATCTATAATTTGTTTATTCTTAAAAACCTATGTGAGTATATATATATATAGATATACTTGTATAAGTATGTGTGGTTTTTATACATAAAAATATATCATTATTTATAAACAAGAACCCTATAATATTAATACACCAAGAAAAAGTTGGTAAATAAATGTTTACATGTTTACTTGTGTGTTGGATTATGCATATGATCATATATATGTATATCAAATTTATAAATTTTGAAAAGTAGGTGAATACATAAGATTTTAGATACAAGTTTGATGGAAAATAAACACTTAACACACACATATATAGACTATAAATAATAAGTTATGTATTTTTATATACGTATGCATATTCACATATTTATAATTTTTTAGAAAAATATCACAACATGGTAGGAAAACTAAAAAACCTTAATTTTTTATTAAATGATCATTGAAAAATGAAGAATACATATCATATGTTCAATTCAGATAAGAAGAAAAATCATGGTAATATATATTAATGTATATATATACATGAACATAATTTTGAATGAAAATATTTTAAATTACCTTGTATCAGACCAAGAGAGGCTGAGTGTTTTAAAAACTGAGAGAGAAAGAGGGAGATTGGAAGAATAATTTTCCAAGTGGCCTTATTTTGTGCAAACTGAAGTTTTAAAAAACAGATGTTGCAATATATTAGTCTAAACAGACTAAATCCAATCAAACAAAAACCATTATTAGCTTGAAATAAACATGAAATAGGGTAAATTGAAACAATAAATTATAAAATTTTGGTAGAGAAGTGGTATATATCAAGGATGAGGATGATCAGTTTAAAATAATCCCACCTTTATATATATAAAAAATTGGGAAAAATCTAAAGAGGTTATAGTGAGGGTGGAAAATGGAATCACATAAAAGAGGGGATGGAGAGGGGTCGATGTCTAAAGGTCCGGATTGTTACTAGTGTGGTACCATGAGTAATAAGAAGGGAGAATGGATGGAAAACTAGGATTAATTTTCATCTGATCCGGGAGTTAATATTAATCCTTATAAAATTTTACAAAGGGTTTTATATCACTGGACAACGAAAGGATGATATTTATATGCAGATATGATCAGATTAACTGGAATGATATGTAATTTTAAAAAGTATGAGCGGTGACGATTTGATCGTGGCTGAATTGGACGACCCTAATTGGTTGCACTATTTTAAATAGATTTAAGGGCCCATATATAATATTGTATGATCAGATAGTTGAGAAAAACATAGAGATGAAATCACTGTGATGGAGGTTCGAACGGTGAACTGGTGTGGAGGGAAGGGATATCATGTGGTAAGATCAGAAGACATAGATCATGTACCACATAAAATACCACATTCCACATCCAAACCTAACACATTTTGGAGATTCCATATAAGGATGAGTGTGTGGTTTCATATCTCGATAAAACAAAAACACACATACGAGTCCTTACACATGAGACTCCACTCACAGGTTCTTTCCCATCCTCTGCTCACGCCTGATCTGGACCTATACACGGGCTAGTGCACGACTTGCCTCCACTATGATTTCTTGGGTTCAATGGTCTACTTGAGCCTCCTTGGGCATGGGTAGGTTCCTCTATGGTGGGGTTGACCAAGTCCCCATGCATAGATGAGGTGTATCTATATCCAGTAGATGAATCTCCCTTTTTTACAACTTTAAAACAAAATTACATTTTATAATTAAAATTTTTTAGATAGAAAAAATTTCACTAATAATTACTATAAAAACAATCAAATATATCTTTAAACATAGCATTCAAAAATACTATATACTCATAATTAATATGAATACCCATGTCACATTTAAATCATTTTATGGTTTTAAGATATTTAAAATATAAAACAAATAAAATTATAAGGTTTAATAACTATGTTATTAATTTGAAACTTTAATTTAATTGATCTAAAAAATATTATTTTAAAACATTTAAACACACCCAATGGAGATAAACCCAACAGTTATTTTAGAATGCCAATGGCTACTTATAATGTTCATTTTAAACTGTACAAATACACATTCACGGTATACTAAGGATCGTGATAATTTTTTTTAAGAAGGTTCTCTACATTCCCTAGACTCTGTGTATTTTTTATAATCTTCTCACTATTTATTTTGTTTAATTTGGTGGATTCAAGTGACAAAAGATACTTAATTGGTCTTATTGTGTTGTTCGGTGGTCTTTTATTCATTTTATTGGGTTCTATGATGAGTTTTTCTTAGTAGTTGTAATACCATGTATCAGTGTAGTATATCATTGTTTGAATAAAATGATTATTTTTATCTTTAGTGTATTTGAAATAAAACACACCAATACAAATTAAATCATGAATAATAATGATAATAAATAATATTGTTATTATTAAATTAATAATTATGTTCGGTTGGTTACATTCCCCCCCCCCTAACAAAATTGTACCCACACTGTCCTATTATACTCATTAACTCCCACTAGAACCACCCTTCTGACATCCTCTCCAATGTCCCAAAAAAATATATTAAAATTATTATTAATTAAATAACTCAATTTGAATGAAAGAAATATAATTTAATCCTTTACTAGGTCCACCACTGTGGATAATCATTGATGCCCTCAGTTGGATTCCTTGGGCAGTTTTTAGTTCCTTAATTACTTTATCCAAGATATACCTCAAGTAGTTATGATCAAACCTATAAATAAAAAACTCTGGTTTTCAGAGGGAGGCATGTGAGGTGTGGAGCTCACGGATTTTAGAATTGAATCTTTCCTTATAGATTGGACAAAGTATCTTGTGACTGAAATTTCTTATATCGTAGAGTCTCATATACATAATAAATCTCATAATTTTGAACAAATAGGTTTCATGAACGTCACCCTCCATTTCAGCATCACATAATTTTCATAAGGCAAGGAAATTCTCAGATAGGGGGAAACATGGGAGGAGACATTTATGGTACATTAATCCTTTTCTATGTTCCACATGTTGTGAATTTTGCATATGGTGATAGACATACCTATCTCCTTAGTAGAAACGATGGATATTCAGTTTGTTGAAACCTTGTAGAGGAGTTTGCAGGACAAACATACATTCGCAAAAGATTGGTATTCTTATAAACATGTTTTGAAAATTATGGCCTCAAGAAGATTAGTAATAAGGAAAAAGAGGTTAGTCGGTGAACCCTCACCATCCATTTGAAAATGTACATAAGGAATTTAATTTAATAAATCCTAAATAATTTTACAGTTTTATTATAATTTTTCAAAGTTCACTAGGTTCTTCCTCTGATATCAACTGTGAATACCCAACCCCGATTCTCGAGTTTATCCCTTTATAAATGTTGTATTTTTTTATAAAATATTCTTGAATAAATAAACATCATTAAATGAAGCAGTGGAACTTTTATAATCAAACATTGAGGATAATTAGAATACAATATTACATTCAAATAAAAATGTACACATTCTAATAAACATAAATAAAATTAACATCTATGCAAAACTACAACATTATAAATTCAACATCGCACATCCACTATACCAATATGATTAGTTTAATAAACATGATTTGAGTAAGAAAATACCATGTAAGGTGTTTTAAAACAAGACCATTAAGAAATAATTTTGTTCTGTTAAAACATATCATTAAAATACATTATTGAAATCATGAAATTAATATTTCTCACAAAATTTCATCATCATTTTTTTAGAGATTCATAAACTGATTTTAACATAAAAATTGCTCAAAATTTCTAAACTTATTGAAGAGTTTCATGCAAGATGCATTATAAAAATATGAATGAACATGAAAAAATTCATGAAATTTCACTTATTTGTCAGATAACAACAATAATAAATAATTGTATTACATGCTATGAGTGTGGATAAAAATTAACTCAGGAAATAATATTTTTTCTTAATTTCACATAAAATGATGTCATATATTATTCAACGCATAAATGAAATTTTTGTAATGATATATAAATATCTATACATTGTTTTTTAGTTTGGAAATTAAATAATGATTCTTATTTATAAATTATTTTATATATAAATATATACATATGTATAAAACATTATAACATGTGCATTTGAAAATGTATATCTGATTAATTGTTCATATGAGAATGATTCTTAACCATGGTTATTATACTAGTCGAATAATCACATGGACATTCACATACAATATTAATAATGAATAAATTCATAATACGGGTCATCCTTAACATTCTATCAAGGCATCATGCTAAGACCAGAAAAAAATATCTTGTCAAGGACTTGTACCAAGACCTTGTTTGTCTAATGTGACCAACCCATGCACTGATTGGAAATAATGGTCTCCACCCAACACATAATTAGTCCTATAAATTAATCATTTTTATAATAAAATTATTTCTCTAAATCAATGTTTCTCATCCAACATTGATTTTTTTAATCATAATCATAGGTTAGATACATTCATTAAACAATCCAATGTGTCCCAAAGAACCACGAAAACTTTAGTTCTTAATCCAAATATTATCTTAAAAAGATTCTTCTCATACTTAAAATGATAAACTTTATTTGTAAGTCATTAATGAAATTTATATTGTAATAAATACACATTTAATCAAAAATTTATACATCGTTATGTTTATACCAAAATAATATTATATAATAAATAGTTTTCAGACCTGAAATGATAACACGTATCATTATTTCACATAAAATGATAACGTTTATCTCATAAAGTTGAGAAAAAAATAATACAATAAAAAAATAGGTGTCTAACATGAAATGGAAACTTGTTTCATAATTTCACATAAATTGATAACGTTTATCTCATGTAGTTGTGCAAACAAATTGTATATAAAAGTTTAAATTCACTAGATGTTAGTTTGGGTATTGATAAATAACATTACTAAATAAAATAGAAAGAAAATATTTTGATTTTTTATTCTTAAACACCTTTGAGAGTATATATATATAGTTATATAAGTTGGTGTTGTTTTTATACATAGAATTCCTTTGAAATTTGTAAAAAAGAACCCTCCCATATGAATACATAACAAGAAAAAGTTGGTAAATAAAAGTAAAGGTGTTTACTTGTGTTTGGGATTATGAATATGCTCATATATATATCTATATATGTTTTATAATTTTTGAAAATTAGTTTAATACATATGATCATAGATACAAGATTCAGGGAAAAATACCCGTAACACAAACATATATATATATATATATACTGAAAAAATATGTTGTATATGTGTATATATGAATGTATATACATATATATATACATTTTTTTGGTAAAATATCACATCAATTAAGTAAATTTAAAACATTAATTATTTAGAAATAGATCCTTGAAAAATAAAGAATGCATATCATATATTAAATTTGGATTGGTATAAAAATTGGGTATGTGTGTGTGTGTGTGTTTAAATTATTATAATTTAAAATGAAAATAATAAAAATTCCCTTACTAGTTTTAGATATGGAAAGGCTAAGTGTTTCAGGAATAAAGAGATCAAGAGAGATCTTGGAAGAGGAATATTTTGAGTGGCCTTAGTGTGTGCAAATTGATGTTTTAATAAAACCCCAATGTTCCAAATTATTGATCTGAATATACTAAATACAATCAAAAAAATTATTAGTGAAAAATCAATGTAAAATAGGGTTAATTGACAATGTAAAATATAAAATAGTGGCAATTAAGTGGATATGAGTCAAGGATGGGGATGTTTGGTTTAAAATAAAACCCCCATTCGAAATGAAATAAATGATTCTAAGGTAAAGGGGATATGGAATGGGTGGAAAATGGAATCATAGGATTGACAGGATGGATAGAGGTGACTATATTCAAGGTCTAATAGGGATTGGTGTTGCTCCATGATAAAAAAGAAGGGAGAACGAACGTACGACTTGGAATTATTCTTTTCTGATGTAAGGGTTATGATTAAACATTATATAATTTAACAAAGGGAAGTATACGGCTGGAAAATAGATGTCCAGGATGAATCCAAAGGTTCAATTGGATGACCTAGATTGATCTGATGTTTAAAAAAACATTAGCGGCTATGATTAGATCATGACTTAATCGGACATCCTTGAGTGGTTACCTAGTTTTAAATAGGTTGAGAGTCACATGTATAATGCAGTTAGATTATACGATTAAGAAAAACGTGGTGATGAAATTGCGATAATGGGGGTAAAAATGGTAAACCGGTGTGGATAGTTTGGATATCATGCAGAATGATCAGATGACTTTGATCACGTACTGTGTAAAATCCCATTTCCACATCTAAACCACACTAGTTTCTAGACTGCGGTATAATTAATAGTGTACAGTTCCATATCATGATGACACAAACACACATGCAGGAGTCCATACACATGGGACTCCACAAATGATCACTTATCCCACCCTCTATTCACACCTGACCTGGTCCTATAAAAGGGATTGTGTACGGCGTGCCTCTACTATGCTCGCCTGGGTTCACCTGCCTACTCTATCCTCTTTGGGTAAGGTAGATTCCTAATTTATAGGGTTTACTGGGCCCCCTATCTTAGTTTATGTGTTTAGTTTTCTTAAAAATTCCACCACCCTTTCTTACAATTTTAAAATAAAGTTATATTATATAACTAAAAAATTTTAGATAAGAAAAAAATCAACTAATCTTCATAACGCGAAAAAAAAACAAATATAACTTTAAGAATAAAATTACAAAATACTAAATAGTCATGATTAATATTAATACCAATGTTAGATTTAAACCATTTTATTGTTTAATGATATTTAAAACAAAAAACCCATAGAACACTAATGTTTCATTCATATATTATCAATTTAAAACCATAATTCAATTTATCCAAAAAAATTATTTTCAAACATTTAAACAAACCCGAAGTATATAAAACCTAATTATTATTTTAAAACCCAAACATCCAGTTATAATAGTCATTTTAAACCATATAAATATATGTTCAAGGTATACTAAGAATCAAGATCATTTCTTGTTTTAAGAGGATGGTTCTCTACAGTCATTTGACTTTGTGTATTTTTTATATTCTTATGACTATTTATTTTTTCTTTTTGTGGTGGATTCAGGGGATGATGGCTACCTAATTGATATTATTTTGATGCTTAGTGGTCTTCCATTTGTTCTATTGGGTATTAGGAAATGTTTTGTTGAGATGTTTTAATCCCTTACATCAATGTAGTATTATAGTTTTGGAATAAAACAATAATTTTTCTCATTAGTGTATTTGAAATCAAACACACCAATTTAGATTAATGTAACAATACTAGTGATAATAACTAAAATTATTATTATTACATTTATAATTGTGTTCTGGGAATTACAATCCTCCTTCATTTTCATGAATTATAATAATTTTTTCTCAATTATGAGCCAAACTATCACATGGATATATTTCATGGGGAATAAATTCTCGACTATATCCTATTATATGTAATCACACTTTTATTTCTCCCTAGTATTCTTAACCAGGGGAAAATATAGATCATCTTCACCCTTAATATCATAACTAAAAATAATTAACATTTTTTTAATGAACATACATGTAAATAAAATATATTTTTTACATTAACTGATACTTTTATTTCAAAAGGACCTAAGGCTCCACCGAATCCTAGAGATTTCTATTACATAAAATTCTCAACTATTTACTTATTCAGCTCTAGGAAATATTTCTTACTGACAATATATATTCCATAATAATTTATAGAATGTGTGAACATATCCATCATTATATCAATCTTCTCAGTTACAATTCCATTTATTCCATGATGCTGATATGGAAGGATATTATCCTTTTGATACCTTCTTACATTATTTGCATTATTTCCTTTATAGAAAACCATTTTGACTAGAAATATATTAGATGAAATAATATGATAATCTTTAAATTTATTATAATTTAAATATAATAATAAGTAATAATGTATCATGTTTATTTTATTAATATTATTCTCACATCCAATGTTATCTAAAACACTACTTTTATAATGTCTATAAATATTCGACCCTATAAAACTACATAATTTTTTGTTTTGAGGCATGAATTCACTTTAAATAATTTTGATATTCTATGCAGTTTAAAATTATAATGAATTATGTTATAACTATTAAATAAGAAATCCATATATTAAAAATTTTACACATCCACTCAATATCAAATTTTCACCCACTGTAAAATCATTTAAAATGAAAAATATTTTCATTTGATGATAAGTTCTTAAAAAATTACACAACACATATTCTTTATTTATGATCATACTTAAACCCATGAAGAGAATTTAAAAATATAAGATGAAAAAAAATGTTCAACAAGGTAAATAACGTAATGAAAAACATTATTCTAATGAAAAACCTGAAAATCCATAAAATATTTAACATTTTCACATTATTCATTCAGCATATAAAATATTCTAGGTTGAAGTTTTTAAAACACTATTTAAGAAATAAATCATTTAAAATCCATAATATGAAAATAAAATCCATTATAGTAATCTTAGATATTCATATCCATAATTCATGTTCAATAATGATAGAAATAAATTAATCCTACTTAAATCTAAATGTTAATCCTCATTGATAAACTACCTCCTCTTAATATTTGAGGGAAAAAATAATACCTAATGCATTAGAGAGGTATATCAGGCTCACCCGTGGTATAATATAAATTATTCTCACCTGTTATATATGTTGTACTTGGCTCACCCTTCTCCAAAAATAATAATTATGTTCTATATCATGAATAAACTATTTTTTATAATATCATTTTAATCATAAATCCTATAAAAAGTTTTTTGAACCCATAATAGAATCACATTACATTTTTAAAAAAAGAGAGAAAAATATCTTTCTTTTGAAAAGTAATTAAAATTAAAACATTTAAATTAATTGTGGAAATGATTTTATATGAATAAAAACATGAATAATATTAAAAGAATCATCAATTCAATTTAGTGTAATGATAATATGAAATTATCTTCATGTCATAAAATTTGAAATAATGATTCCTTTAACACATTCGGTAATAGACCATCATTCAGAAAATGACAAGAATATTCCTTTTTAGACATTGTAATGAAATTTAATTATCTAAGAAAAGTAAATTAGATAGTATATAAATAGTAAATAATAACATTATTTTAACATTTTATTGTACATGGATATAGATGATAAGAAAATAACAATTAAAAACATTTTAAATATGGTTTTAAAGAAACATATCTAACAATAAATACCATCTAGTTTTGTGCATTTTGTAACACTATAATTATAAAATTATATTAGTTTCTTGAGTTATTAACAAATTATTTGATTTTAATTCATTTATCATTATCCGATTTATTAAATAAATATTAATGTTTTATCTACTTACATAATCAGTTTTTGTTACATCAGATATTTTGAGACCATATTATACATAACCTAAAAAATATTTAGTATGACAACTGTGGTCAGAAGGATCATTATTACATGATATATATAATAATAATAATATCATAATTGTCATTATTATACATTAAATAAAATTCTATAACCATCCCTGAATAGAAGACATGGAAAATGAATCACATCACTTCATGGAGGTTGTAGTCCATATGTACACATAAATGAAATTGTCTTTCATCAATAGTTGGAAAGGTAAGAAATTATATGATATATTATCCTTAAAAAATAGAAAGTATTTATTGATTATAATATATATTAATTAAATCCATAATAATTATCATGGAAGTGAGATGGTAATGAAAAAAACACAATGCTTTATGGTGGTTGTAATTGTGATGTAAGCACATGTAATGTTTTTTTACCGTATGATCTAAAATGAGATGATAATTTTATGTACCATAATAATAATAATAATAAAACTTAATTAAATAGAAGATACTGATTTTATTATTTTATCATGGTTAATTATGTTTTAATTAATATTAAATATAAACAATACAATAAAAATGTCGGATAAGAAATATAACTTTTAAAGAGATATTGTCCTCTATATTAGACCTTACGAATAATAGGATTTGAATTTTGGAAAGAAAAGGACCTCTAAGACATTTTTATTTATTTTTGTAGAGATATTGGTATGTCTCACCTAAACTATAGTGGTAAAAAATTACGAGGAAGGGAGGAGTGTAGGTTACCATTTATTAGTGAGAGGAGAGAAAAAATTATAATCACTTAAATCAATATATTAATATTGATTAATATTCATGTTTTTGTGGAAATTAATTGAAATATTTTTAATCTATGATGAGTATGAATAAAAATACTCTCATAATATTATATTTGGGCATGTTTAGGTTATGTTTTCTCATTATATATTTTTTTAAACCCCCATTAATCCTTTAAATTATTACTGTGATATCAATTTTTGTAACCTTATTATAGTAATGAAAGTTATTCTAGAAGGAGAAGATTCCCATATGTGAAAGGAATAATGATAAGATAGAAATTATTAAACTAATTTTGCTAAAAGTAATTTTTTAATTTAATATAATTCAATAAATATTATATTATATTTGATAATATAAAATTAAAGTTATTTTCAAGACTATTCAAATTTATAATTAATGACATAAATTTAGTAATTAAATTATTATATAAAAATTTAAAATGGAACTAGTATTTTATATATATTAAAAAATTTCACGGGAAAAAGTAATTAATAATAATTAAATTACTTTTAATGTTTTTAAAAATTATTTACATGACTTTTCTATTAAATGAACAAGAATTGTATTTTCATTATGTAAGAACATATGGATATTGAACCATTACTAAAAATATTAAAAATTAAAAATATTAAATAAATTAATTAATATTTAAATTATCCTTTTATAATTGAGCATAAAAACGTTTTATCCATATGAAAATGTTAATGGTATGAAAATAATGATAGGGAAATTTTTTATTTATTAATTAATATCAAATTTTCGTCATTATCAAAGGGATCGAAAAAAAATTTATAAAATTTATAATTTATTGAATCTTATGGTTGAAATAATTTTTTTTTAAAAAACACGTACAGGTATTTGAAATATTGTAAGGCCTTAACTCATAGTTTAAACCATATTTGACTAGTTTTCCCTTACTGAAATGACAAAAGTTTTCTATTGTAAGTATTCATAATGATAAAAAGGGAACAATTCAAAATATATGATCCTCTTAATTTGAGATAATGAATATATTTTCAAATATTAAATTTATTTATGTGATTAATCAAATTTCAACATATGTTTTTTCATAAATAATGAAAAAAAGTTTTTTGATAAAAGTGTTTTTAACAAGAAAAGGGAAATTATATAAAAAAATAGTATAATTTTGTTTCCTTTTAAAACTAATAAGATTCTTTATAATTAAATGAAACATATAATACGTTATGATAAAATCTAAAACATAATGCGACTATCAAATTACATTATTTAATAAAAAATTGAAATATTTAAAAATTGGCATCAATGCACTTCACCTTAGAATAATTCATTTGATGAAAATACCAAATAATATTTATAAACCAAATATTTAATTTATGGTTAAACAAATCAAATTCATTTTATAATAATAAAATAAATTAAATTTGTAAATTATTTTTTGTAATAATTCTAATATTACCTAAAAATGATTTTAGTTTGAATAAACTAATTCTTTTTTTATTATAAATATACAGAATATTATCATAATGATATAATAAAATGAATTATAATTCATGAAAATTAATAATGAATATGATTTATTTAATATTACATGTGTTATCATAGCATGGGCATGTTATGGATCTCATGGGTGTGGAAAATTGAGAGGAGGAGATACCCTTTTATAAGTGAGGGGATTCACACCCTAGTACATATTAAAACATAAAAATATAATAAAGTATACATCATTAGAAAGAGACTCCAAAACTTCTAAAATTCCATGAAAATGTAAAGAATTTCGATTTTCACTCATCTAATGAAATTAAAGATGAGGTATAGTTATTTTTAAGGCCTCATCACATTATATTTACACTATTAACAATTTTTTTACAATATATGTGGTTATAAATATTTTTTACAAGGTAATTTATTTTTATAACTAAAAATAAAATTTAATATTATGAAAATTTTGATATTATTATTAAATATATATAATACATTTTATAATATATATATATATATATATTATTATATTTCATAAAATAGTTCGAATACCTATGCACAAAATATGTTAAAACCATTTTTTTGAAATAAGAAATTTTATACTCATTAAATCTATAGTAAAATATATTATATTAAATTGAAGTTATTTTATTTTATATATTATACAAAAATTTCATTAAAAATAGTTATCAATAATGAATAACTTTTTTATTAACATAAAAATTCATTGTATTCAATGGATAATGTTTTCGTAAAAAATAAATCCTTTTATGATAATTTGAATTTATCATCATTTCAAACCATTTGATAATCAATTTATGAATGATTATTCATTTCTAAAAAGTAAGAAAATATTATTTTACAAGAATTTAATATTATAAATAAGTGGAATTAATATTTTAGAAATATTTATATAAAAAAAATGTTTGGAAGGAAAATATTTTATTTTTTTCAAAAATTACTAGACAAACATTCCTTATCATTTCAAAAAAAAATTAATGCATTTTATTGATTTGTCATGTTTTGTAAATTTTCTCAATTTTATTAAACTATGTATTTTCTTATATGGAATTATTCACTAAATTTTTGTGTTTCAGGCAACATAAGCTGTCGAGCGCATCAAATTTATCAATGATAAATATATTACAAAATATCTTGTTGTGACATTATACCCCTATATAATAATTTAACCCTTGAAATTATGTTACATAAAAAAAATAAGGATACCTTTATGTAATTTTATCCTTGGGTTCCCACATAGCTTCTGAAAAATTATTTTTTTTTGAAATGAAACATTGACAAGATGAGTGGATGAATTCCAAAACATTTTCTATATACTATAAAAAATATCCAAAAATTGTTCTTTATATTGAATATCATCCATGAATTTTTCAACCTCTAAGTTTACTACATGTGAATTATTAGGTATATAATTCTTCATAAGTGATACATATAACACATTATTAATATGAGATATCTTCAATGGTTGTGACAAGAAATAATCTAATATCCTGATACAATAATGAATCTCAAATAGGCCAATATTTCATGGTCATAGATTCTAATTCAATCAAGTCCTCATTACCTTCATCAAATGAGGGGTTCACAAGAATACCATATCACCATATTTGAAATAATGTTGTCAACAACTATTTTAACATAAATTTATTATCGACTCTGGTCTTCTAGAATGTGCTATGGAATGGGCCTAACATTTTCTACCATGTCATCATCTTAATCATAGTATAGTTGTTTTCTTTCTTTAAAATTAACATAGAATTAAATTTTTATGCACTAATTCCTATAAAGGGTTTCATAATGTGTAATTTTAATTATCAATTGAAATATATTTCTTTAAGAAAATCCAAACATAGGAAGGTAACGGTCCAAAACTGTTCTAAAATGCATAGTAAAATACATAAGGAAACCATGTAGGGTTCGAATGGCCCTATTAGATTAGCCATTTGTCTATGGATAGTATGTGATTAAAAAATTTAACTCATTATTCAATGATTATGTAAAGACCCGCAAATTTCAAGGAAATTTTTTTTCTTAATTTTCTTTGGAATTTTACAAGAGCGCAGCTTCAGACGACACCTGATTCCGAGGCCCGGTGTGCCCGGAATCAATTTCCGAAGTTTGGCTCGGGTACGTTCAGTGAACGGACGAGCGGGTCTTCCTATCTTTTGAACCGGTGCCCGGAATCGAATTCTGAGGGCACCGATGAAATCGCAGCGCCAGTATTTGCTTAGAAACGCCTCTTCCGGAGTTGCGTTTGCTCAGACGTGGTTTTTAAATTTCGGGGCTTTAAGTCATAAATAAAATAAATTTGTGCGACAACTTTATTTTATTTCACTTAAGCTGCTTGGAAGCCGCTTGGAAGCCACTTGAACTGAGTTAAAGCGGATAGGGTGCTATCCAGACATATCCTACCCCCTTGGTAGGATATTTGTGAGGTGGGGCCCGCACGAGCCCCGCCGTTTCTTTCGCTAAGTAACGCACCCGCGAAAACCCGTCAAAGTAACTGAAAAGTCAACCGACGCGTTTTCTTAAATTCTTAACAGACCATTTAATTGAGCGGTTTATTTCGTGAATTAAATGGGCTGTTTCGCTCGTTGAATTAATTCAACGAACTGATGGGTCGTTACTTACGCTTTTGCGTTTGTTGGAATGTTTATAAAATAAGACCAACCAAAAAAATCCTTGGAAAGGATTTGAGAGGATCTTTGTTTCTTCATCGCCCCGCGAAGAACGCGAAGAACGCGAAGAACGCGAAGAACGCCGGCGACCGGAATTCGACGACGCACACTGTGATCTGCGACGTCGACGAGCGCTACCCGCGACGTTCTTCGGCGAAGCCTCTTCTTCCGCGGCCGATCCTCGTTCGGCAACTAAGGTGAGAATCGGATCGTTAATTCTCCCTTTTTAATTTCAATAACAACGGATTTAATTAATTAAATCCGTTTGTTCTTGATCCGGAGATTGGCGACGCGACGCCGGATACCGCGACGACGCGACGATCTCCTTCTTCCGCGACGAGCGATTCCGCGACGACCTCTCGTCCGACGACAACGACAAGGTAAGGGTTTATTGGAATATTTTATTTTTCCCGTGTTTATTCTTTTCAAATAAAGAACCCAATCTCGGAACAATTTTAATTTATTTAAAATTGTTGATTGGTTAATTCATTTCCTCCCGATGATTTTATGACTAACGCGGAGGGTGCGGGTCTAACGAACAAGACCCGACAAACCTCCGCCGATCTTTTGTTGTGCGGATTTGGCGGACGACGACGAACCGTGCGGCAAGGGCGATCCGTTGATTCCGCAGTGAAGATCGGCCCCCGGGAGGAGCAACGGCACAGACGGGAGGCAAAACGGGCCACCATAGCAACTCCGGCGGCCCGCGGAAGGCGGCGGCGGCGCCCGGCGCGCCGCCGTGGAGGAGTTCCGCCGCGGCTGAAGCCGCGGCGGCGGCGGCCGGTTCCGCGGCCGCGTCCGCGTGACAGGCGGCCCCCCGCGGGGCCGCGTTTCCTCCAAGCCGCGGGTCAAACCCGCGGCGGCAGTTTCTTCGGCCGCTCGGCCGAAGCCGAGCCGGCCGGTCCGGTCGGCCGGGCCGCGCCCAGGCCGGACCAGACCCGGCCTAGCCGGGTCGGGCCGGGTCGCCCCGGGCCCAGAACCCCCGTTTTCGGGCCCTCTTCGGTCTTTCGCCCATATCTTGGGCCTGGGACCTCCGATTGACGAACCGTCAGCGGCTACGCGATCCTTGGATCGAGACGGTCATTTCGGTATATTACACTCAAGGTTTCGGAAGACTTTGTATTCGGCCGGGTTGGTTCGTACACGAAACCAACCGGGCCCTCGGAGCGGAAACACTCATAACTTGAGCTACGGACGTCTGATCGACGTACCGTCAGCTGTGGTAGTTTCCTCTAAGTGAGACGGAACTTTTGGCATACTCCGCCCGAGGATCGGACACAGGTGGAGTACGGTCGGTTTGGTTTTGCCCTAAAAACCAACCGGGCCCCTGGGACGAAAATGCCAATAACTCTCAGACCGGGTGTCCGATTGACGCGTCGTCTGTTGCGTTGAGATCCTGTTGTCGATACGGAACTTTTGGATACATCAACTTCGGACTACGTGTCAGTTGATGTATCAGCCTCTCGGCTCGTGGAGCGGACCCTCCTAAACGAGCTCGCTATGTGCGGGAACCCTAGCGCTGGCTGTGACTTCGACGACAGAGCAGAGATCCTCCGTGGACTGCGACGACGGCAGAGCAGAGATCCTCAGTGGACTGCGACGACGGCAGAGCAGAGATCTTCCATGGACTGCGGCGACGACTGTGCAGAGATCCTCAGTGGACTGCGTCGACTACTGCACTCAGCGATCCTACGTGGATCAGTGCTACAGGTTCTGTGTGAGCCCGATCCTATGTGGGTCCTTACTACCGGTTCTGTGTGAGCCACTGCCTACAGGTTCTGTGTGAGCCCGATCCTACGTGGGTCTTTTGCGGGGGTTAGTACCTATCGATCCTTCGTGGGTCCGACGACTTAGATGGATCAGTGATCATCTTTGACGTCATCTGAAAAAGTATACCTGGTTGAGCTGAATCTTATGTTACTCTCCTTTGTGGATTGTGTTGAACTATCCTTTGTGGATTTACTGTTTACTCTCCTTATGGATTTGAGTCTCGCTTTCCATTGTGGATTGAGTTGTTCTTGAGCTCGTGAGCAGAGCTAGAATTGGGGACTTAGGTATATGCATGGGCATATACCTAAGTCGAGTCAGATGTTACTTTGTGATTGAATCTTTCTTTTGTTCTATATCCTTTGTGGATTTCGGGAGACCTACGGGGTCTCGGGGTCCTTACTGAGTAGCTTATACTCACCCATTCACGGGCTATGCCCGCACCTTGTTGTGTTGGATGCAGACGACGGACAGCGCTGATCTCGGTTGGGGCGTGGAGCAGGACGGTACCTGGAGGCGGACCACTGGGCGGGACGTGCTCGGAGCGGACGTGGGACCCGAGGAGCCTGGAGGCTATCTGTACCCACCCTTCAGGTGGGATTGCCAGTGGACGACACGAGGCCGCCGTCTTTTCTTCAGTTGCTATTCTTTACCTTTTCAGTTGTACTTTACAGTTGGGCTTGTATTTCCGGCCCCCTTTACTTTTCTGCACTTTGTAGTTACTTTCCGCTTGCTGACTCTGTGGTGGTGGTTACTCATAAGGGCAATGCCTTCCCTGTTTACCGGGATTTTACGCCTTGGTGCTAGTCTCCAGCCCCTGGCCTATGGAAGGCGGGCTTGGGGTAGTCACGGCACAGGCCCCGAGGTCGGGTCGTGACAAATTGGTATCAGAGGTGGTCGGTTCTACCGCAGACTCTGATCGTCTTTTCTTTCTATATGAAGCAATAGTGTTTAGTGTATTGAGTGTGGTTATCAGTTCAGGGAGCCCAGTGTTGGTGCGGCGGCCGACGTATCCGTACACCAGGACCCTGACTCCTGATTTCCGACTTAATGCATGAAAACATTGATTGCGTGTGTGTTCCAAGTTTTCTTTGTGATTACTTGTGCCAGCTCACCAGGTATACTGTTCTGACTGTGGTGCTCTTGTTCTCCTTTTCAGAATGGCCCCGCGACGACAGCCAGCTAGGGTTCCGAGTGTAGGGCACGACGGCAGCCCACCGAGCGACGAGGCCTCGGTGCAGGGCCCTTTGCCAGTAGTGGCCCCGGCGGTAGCTTTACCCACCGAGCCACCGATGCTACCAGTACCAGACGCTGACGATGCACGTCGCCTCAGGGCACTGCATGAGTTTCAATGCCAGCGACCGCCCAGGTTTCGCGGTGAGGCGGACCCCCAGGCCGCCGAGGACTGGGTAGAGGCGGTGGTACGGATCTTTAGGCTAGTGAGGACACCAGCGGATCTCATGGTGATTCTCGCGGCGAGCCTCCTGCAGGCGGCGACAGGACGATGGTGGAGCTTGATGCTCCAGGTTCACGATGAGGCATCCTTGCTCTGGGCGGACTTCGAGAGCCTCTTCCGCTCTGAGTTCGTCCCGGCCACCCTCCGAGCGGTGCGCATCCAGGAGCTTCTCCAGCTGCGCCAGGGCAGCATGACAGTCGCTCAGTACGCGGCGAGGTTCACTGACCTATCTCGCTACTCGACTGACATGGTACGGGACCCCTTCTTCCGGGCCCGGACCTTCGAGCAGGGCTTGCGACAGGAGATTCGGGCGTCGCTGATCTCCCTCAGCATTCCGACCCAGGCGGGAGTGCTGGAGCAAGCCCTCCTGATCGAGAGCTTCCTGGCAGAGCCTTCTTCAGCGGCGAGACCTAGCGCAGGGCGGCAGGTAGCTGAGTCTTCGGCAGCAGGTAGCCGACGGATGACTCTCGGGTCCAGGCAGACCAGACCCCCACGCAGACGGCCTCAGGACACCGGCTCAGCAGTGCGGGGCACACAGCGGAGTGCCAACCTTCCGAGAGGCAGGATGTGCTACTCCTGTGGCGGGCAGGGTCAAATGGCTCGTGACTGCCCGACTCGCCGATCAGAGGAGCAGCAGACAGTGGAGGGGCCACCCAGGCAGAGGCAGAGGGTCGACCGTGGCGGTCCGCAGGGAGGAGGCGGACGTGGCAGAGTAGCTGGCCGAGCAGCGGGTGGTGGGCGACACTTCCAGGCTCTACACCCACCACCACCAGGAGGGCCACCTCGACCACAGGGAGCTGGCGGGCAGGGACAGGCCCAGCTCCAGGCAGTGGAGGCCTACGACCCCGACATGCCAGAGATGATTCGAGGTACGATCTGTGTCTATTACACCCTTGCTGCAGTACTTATAGACACAGGAGCGAGTCACTCTTTCATAGCCTCTGCCCTTGTTCGGAGCTCGGAGATTCCGACTGAGCCGTTGGCTCGATCCTTACGGCTAGAGACTTCTACGGGAGCAGACTCGACGATTACGCACTGGTGCCGGCAGTGTGAGCTTACTCTAGGAGGCGAGAGCTTCGGCTGGGATCTCCTTGTAGCGGCGTCGAGGCCTTACGACGTCATCTTGGGCATGGATTGGCTATCCACGGTTCATTCCCAGATCGACTGTTTTAGGCGCAAGGTGCGATGTGTTCGCACTGACGGGAGCAGGTTTACCTTCACCGGCGAGAAGGGAACCTTTGCAGCACAGGATGGACTTCCGCGGAGGAGAGTGCAGCCCATCTCTCATCAGTTGGCTAGCCTCATCCTAGGAGCAGTGGACGTGCGGAGTCCAGCTTTTCCTGCAGTGGTGGACCAGTACGTGGACGTCTTTCCCGACGACGTTCCAGGGCTACCTCCTCGTAGAGAGGTAGACTTTTACATCGACTTGTTCCCCGGGACAACCCCGATATCTACTCCAGCATATCTGATGGCCCCCGCCGAGCTTCGGGAGCTGCGGGTACAGTTGGAGGACTTGCAGAGCAAGGGGTTTATCCGACCCAGTGTTTCACCCTGGGCTTCCCCGATTTTGTTCGCCAAGAAGGCGGACGGGAGCTTGCGACTGTGTGTCGACTATCGTCGCCTGAACCAGGTGACAGTAAGGAACAAGTATCCGCTGCCACGGATTGATGACCTCTTCGATCATCTCAAGGGAGCGCGGTGGTTCTCGAAGATAGACCTCCGGTCAGGCTATCATCAGCTCAGGGTTCGAGACGAGGACGTGTAGAAGACGGCCTTGAGGTGTCGGTATGGCCATTATGAGTTCTTGGTTATGCCATTCGGCGTAACCAATGCCCCAGCAATGTTCATGAGCCTCATGAACAGGATCATCCAGCCATACCTCGACCGGTTTGTCGTGGTCTTCATTGACGACATTTTGGTATACTCGACGACTGAGGAGGAACATGCCTACCACCTGCGAGTTGTGCTAGACACACTTCGAGAGCACCAGCTTTATGGCAAGCTCTCAAAGTGCCAGTTCTGGTTACGTGAGGTCCATTTCTTGGGGCACGTCATCTCTGAGGCGGGAGTTGCAGTGGATCCCGCGAAGATCGAGGCAGTGCTAGCTTGGGAGCCACCCAGGAGCGTGACAGAGGTGCAGAGCTTCTTGGGCCTAGCCGGATACTATCGGAGATTCGTGCCAGACTTATCCAGAGTTGCGGCACCACTCTCAGCGTTGACGAAGAAGGGGAAACCCTTCGTGTGGTTAGACAGATGTCAGCAGAGCTTCTAGGAGCTGAGGCAGAGGTTGACCAGCGCACCTATCTTGAGGTTGCCTGAGGAGGGAGTTGGATACGTAGTTTACTGCGACGCATCAGGGACTGGACTCGGGTGCATCCTGATGCAGGAGCGGGCCGTGATCGCCTACGGATCACGTCAGTTGAGGCCGCATGAGCAGAACTACGCCACTCATGACCTGGAGTTAGCAGCAGTGGTCTTCGCTTTGAAGACTTGGCGGCACTATCTGATGGGCGAGCGCTTCACAGTCTTTTCTGACCACCAGAGTCTCAGGTATATCTTCTCTCAGAAGGACCTGAACCTGAGACAGTGGAGATGGCTTGAGTTCCTCCAGGACTATGACTTTGAGATAGTCTATACTCCTGGGAAGGGGAACGTGGTAGCTGATGCCCTCAGCAGGAGGACGGGCATTCAGCTACTTGAGGAGGCGACAGAGCAGCTAGCCTCCTTACAGATATCCTTCGTGGATAGAGATGGAGCAGCCTTTCTTCAGTCTCTCACAGTCTCTCCTCCACTTCTACAGCGGGTCAGAGAGGCTCAGCGTGGGGACGCTGACTGTGAGACCCGGCATGCACTGATATCCTCAGGTCAGGCGCCTGATGGTTTCTCCCTTGGAGCAGAGCATGACATCGTTTTCAGAGGACGTACCTTCGTACCAGTCGCTTTACGAGAGGAGGTGCTGAGAGAGTTTCACACTTCTCCCTTGGCGGTGCATCCCGGAGTGGCGAAGATGTACCAGGATCTCAGATGACAGCACTGGTGGCCGGGCATGAAGAAAGCTGTGGCTGAGTTCGTTTCACGATGCCTCACCTGCCAGCAGGTGAAGGCAGAGCATCAGGTACCAGCAGGCTTGGTACAGCCCTTGGAGGTCCCGGAGTGGAAGTGGGACGGCATATCTATGAACTTCGTGACTAGACTTCCACGCACTTCCAGAGGTCACGACTCCATTTGGGTGATTGTCGACCGACTCACCAAGTCGGCACACTTCTTACCCATCAGAGAGCAGGGCTCAGTGGAGAGCTTGGGACGACTTTACATCCAGAAGATCGTACGGCTTCACGGTGTGCCATCGTCTATCGTCTCCGATCGAGATGCTCGTTTCACTTCCCGGCTTTGGAAGGGGTTGCAGGAGGCGTTCGGGACGCGGCTCCATCTGAGCACAGCCTTCCACCCTCAGACGGATGGTCAGACGAAGAGGACCATACAGACACTCGAGGACATGCTCCGTGCATGTGTTCTCGACTTTGGTCGCAGCTAGGAGGACCACCTACCCTTGGTGGAGTTCGCGTAAAACAACAGCTACCACTCCACCATCGGGATGGCACCATACGAGGCGTTGTACGACAGACCCTGCAGATCACCGTTGTGCTGGACAGACCCTGGGGAGTCAGCACTCGTGGGACCAGAGATGGTCCGAGCCACGACAGAGAAGGTCCAGATCATCCAGGAGAGGATGAGGACAGCTCAGAGCCGACAGAAGTCATATGCTGACAGGAGGCGGAGGCCACTAGAGTTCGAGGATGGCGACCACGTCTTTTTGCGTGTCTCACCTCGACGTGGTTTACGGAGATTTGGCCGAGGCGGCAAGTTGTCTCCACGCTTCATCGGGCCTTTCCAGGTCCTCAGCAGGATAGGAGAGGTGGCTTATCGCCTGGCTCTACCACCTCAGTTGCACCGGGTGCACGACGTCTTTCACATGTCTCAGCTGAGGAGATACGTGCACGACCCGACGCACATCATCGACTTTGGGGAACTGGACGTGGACGATGGGGCGACTTTTGCGGAGGTCCCAGTGGAGATCGAGGATCGACAGGAGCGGGTCCTACGTGGGCGGTCGATTCCTCTTGTGCGCGTCAGATGGCAGCACGAGAACCTCCAGGAGAGCACTTGGGAGCGGGAGGCTCAGATGCGTGCTCAGTACCCCCATTTGTTCCCCTAGTTTTTGATGTATCTTTACGGGGACGTAAAGCCCTGAGGTGGGAGTAATGTAAAGACCCGCAAATTTCAAGGAAATTTTTTTTCTTAATTTTCTTTGGAATTTTAGAAGAGCGCAGCTTCAGACGGCACTTGATTCCGAGGCCCGGTGTGCCCGGAATCAATTTCCGAAGTTTGGCTCGGGTACGTTCAGTGAACGGACGAGCGGGTTTTCCTATCTTTTGAACCGGTGCCCGGAATCGAATTCTGAGGGCACCGATGAAATCGCAGTGCCGGTATTTGCTTAGAAATGCCTTTTCCGGAGTTGCGTTTGCTCAGACGTGGTTTTTAAATTTCGGGGCTTTAAGTCAGAAATAAAATAAATTTGTGCGACAACTTTATTTTATTTCACTTAAGCTGCTTGGAAGCCGCTTGGAAGCCACTTGAACTGAGTTAAAGCGGATAGGGTGCTATCCAGACATATCCTACCCCCTTGGTAGGATATTTGTGAGGTGGGGCCTGCACGAGCCCCGCCGTTTCTTTCGCTAAGTAACGCACCCGCGAAAACCCGTCAAAGTAACTGAAAAGTCAACCGACGCGTTTTCTTAAATTCTTAACAGACCATTTAATTGAGCGGTTTATTTCGTGAATTAAATGGGTTGTTTCGCTCGTTGAATTAATTCAACGAACTGATGGGTCGTTACTTACGCTTTTGCGTTTGTTGGCATGTTTATAAAATAAGACTAACCAAAAAAATCCTTGGAAAGGATTTGAGAGGATCTTTGTTTCTTCATCGCACCGCGAAGAACGCGAAGAACGCGAAGAACGCGAAGAACGCGAAGAACGCCGATGACCGGAATTCGACGACGCACACCGTGATCTGCGACGTCGATGAGCTCTACCCGCGACGTTCTTCGGCGACGCCTCTTCTTCCGCGGCCGATCCTCGTTCGGCAACTAAGGTGAGAATCAGATCGTTAATTCTCCCTTTTTAATTTCAATAACAACAGATTTAATTAATTAAATCCGTTTGTTCTTGATCCGGAGATTGGCGACGCGACGCCAGATACCGCGACGACGCGACGATCTCCTTCTTCCGCGACGAGCGATTCCGCGACGACCTCTCGTCCGACGACGACGACAAGGTAAGGGTTGATTGGAATATTTTATTTTTCCCGTGTTTATTCTTTTCAAATAAAGAACCCTATCTCGGAACAATTTTAATTTATTTAAAATTGTTGATTGGTTAATTCTTTTCCTCTCGATGATTTTATGACTAACGCGGAGGGTGCGGGTCTAACGAACAAGACCCGGCAACCCTCCGCCGATCTTTTGTTGTGCGGATTTGGCGGACGACGACGAACCGTGCGGCAAGGGCGATCCGTTGATTCCGCAGTGAAGATCGGCCCCCGGGAGGAGCAACGGCGCAGACGGGAGGCAAAACGGGCCACCGGAGCAACTCCGGCAGCCCGCGGAAGGCGGCGGCGGCGCCAGGCGCGCCGCCGTGGAGGAGTTCCGCCGCGGCTGAAGCCGCGGCGGCGGCGGCTGAAGCCGCGGCGGCGGCGGCCGGTTCCGCGGCCGCGTGGAACCGGGGAGGGACGCGGCGGCCCGGCCGCCTCCGTGTGACAGGCGGCCCCCCGCGGGGCCGCGTTTCCTCCAAGCCGCGGGTCAAACCCGCGGCGGCAGTTTCTTCGGCCGCTCGGCCGAAGCCGAGCCGGCCGGGCCGTGCCCAGGCCGGACCGGACCCGGCATAGCCGGGTCGGGCCGGGTCGGGCCGACCCGGGTCGGGCTGACCCGGTTCGGGCCGACCCGGTTCGGCCGACCCCAGGGGGGGGTTCGGGCCGGGTCGCCCCGGGCCCAGAACCCCAGGGGGGGGTTCGGGCCGGGTCGCCCCGGGCCCAGAACCCCAGGGGGGGGTTCGGGCCGGGTCGCCCCGGGCCCAGAACCCCCGTTTTCGGGCCCTCTGCGGTCTTTCGCCCATATCTTGGGCCTGGGACCTCCGATTGACGAACCGTCAGCGGCTACGCGATCCTTGGATCGAGACGGTCATTTCGGTATATTACACTCAAGGTTTCGGAAGACTTTGGGTTCGGCCGGGTTGGTTCGTACACGAAACCAACCGGGCCCTCGGAGCGGAAACGCTCATAACTTGAGCTACGGACGTCCGATCGACGTACCGTCAGCTGTGGTAGTTTCCTCTAAGTGAGACGGAACTTTTGGCATACTCCGCCCGAGGATCGGACACAGGCGGAGTACGGTCGGGTTGGTTTTTCCCTAAAAACCAACCGGGCCACTAGGACGAAAATGCCAATAACTCTCAGACCGGGCGTCCGATTGACGCGCCGTCTGTTGCGTTGAGATCCTGTTGTCGATACGGAACTTTTGGATACATCAACTTCGGACTACGTGTCTGTTGATGTATCAGCCTCTCGGCTCGTGGAGCGGACCCTCCTAAACGAGCTCGCTATGTGCGGGAACCCTAGCGCTGGCTGTGACTTCGACGATAGAGCAGAGATCCTCCGTGGACTGCGACGACGGCAGAGCAGAGATCCTCAGTGGACTGCGACGACGGCAGAGCAGAGATCCTCCATGGACTGCAGCGACGACTGTGCAGAGATCCTCAGTGGACTGCGTCGACTACTGCACTCAGCGATCCTACGTGGATCAGTGCTACAGGTTCTGTGTGAGCCCGATCCTATGTGGGTCCTTACTACCGGTTCTGTGTGAGCCACTGCCTATAGGTTCTGTGTGAGCCCGATCCTACGTGGGTCTTTTGCGGGGGTTAGTACCTATCGATCCTTCGTGGGTCCGACGACTTAGATGGATCAGTGATCATCTTTGACGTCATCTGAAAAAGTATACCTGGTTGAGCTGAATCTTATGTTACTCTCCTTTGTGGATTGTGTTGAACTATCCTTTGTGGATTTACTGTTTACTCTCCTTATGGATTTGAGTCTTGCTTTCCTTTGTGGATTGAGTTGTTCTTGAGCTCGTGAGCAGAGCTAGAATTGGGGACTTAGGTATATGCATGGGCATATACCTAAGTCGAGTCAGATGTTACTTCGTGATTGCATCTTTCTTTTGTGCTATATCCTTTGTGGATTTCGGGAGACCTACGGGGGTCTCGGGGTCCTTACTGAGTAGCTTATACTCACCCCTGCACGGGCTATGCCCGCACCTTGTTGTGTTGGATGCAGACGACGGACAGCGATGATCTCGGTTGGGGCGGGGAGCAGGACGGTACCTGGAGGCGGACCACTGGGCGGGACGTGCTCGGAGCGGACGTGGGACCCGAGGAGCCTGGAGGCTATCTGTACCCACCCTTCAGGTGGGATTGCCAGTGGACGACACGAGGCCGCCGTCTTTTCTTCAGTTGCTGTTCTTTACCTTTTCAGTTGTACTTTACAGTTGGGCTTGTATTTCCGGCCCCCTTTACTTTTCTGCACTTTGTAGTTACTTTCCGCTTGCTGACTCTGTGGTGGTGGTTACTCATAAAGGCAATGCCTTCCCTGTTTACCGGGATTTTACGCCTTGGTGCTAGTCGCCAGCCCCTGGCCTATGGAAGGCGGGCTTGGGGTAGTCACGGCACAGGCCCCGAGGTCGGGTCGTGACAGATTATGAGATATTTCTCCATACATTATTGGTAATAATTGTATTAGGATGAGATAAAACTGAGGGTGGTTCTGTAAATAGTCTTTCCTCGTTTTTAATATAAATCCAAGATAGTTGGTCATGTAATAAATTGAATCTGATCACAATATGATGTGATATATTAATAATTTGGCCGAATTCAACACAAATGTAATTATGTATTTTATATGTCAAACACAGCCCTATAATGAAATCAATTGTGATTTATTATCATTTTCATAATTTTTTTACTTGTTTCATCATCCCGTTAAACTATTATTATTAATCCTTAACATTATAAAAAATCATGAATCATGATACATTATTCACAATGTCTCTATTCACATTGTACCGTCATAAATTCTCATTGATATATCTATACATATTTATAAATCAAGGATAAATAGAGAATGATGAGCTATAGGCTTCATCCAAATATCCTTATCTAAATTAAATATTTGAGGGATAGATATTCATGTAATGAATATTATCATCCCATTATGGAAATGTCTAAACTCTGTAACAATACATACGTAATTTTAAAACCCCACATCATCCTTATATTCCACATTGTTATTAATAATAATGAATAGTTGAAAACTAATTTTATAATGATATGATTTCCCCTTTCTTATGTGATCTCAATGTCTATTCACTGATAATACATAAGTATTGGATATCCTTTTATCCTCATTATAAAAAAATATACCTTTTTATTTATAACTCATAGCATCTTAAACATTTTACTCATTACCAAAGTGGTAAAGTGTTAAGTAGTAAATTTATTTTTCATGTCCAATAAAATACTTTGGAACAAGTTCAATTATTTATATAAATATATCGTTCAATCTTTTATTCCCAACATATATATCACACCCTTCACCATAATGATTATTCCTCAATATTTTTAATTCCAAAATTAACACTCCTGACATAAAATCATGATTTAGGTAATTTTCATCATAAAACAACATTTTCATGAAAAATAATAATCCACTATATCTTTAAGATATTTTATAAGAATAATATTTTGTTTGATAGCGTATACAGAAAACAACATTGATCATAAACTACCAGAGATATATATTATTTAAATATTACAATTGTAAACAAATCATTAAGTTAGAGGATATGAATAAGAAATCTAAATTATAAAATTATATGGATTAAATTTTTTTAAAATAAAAGCATTAGTTATAAATCTATTACAAATAAGAACAAAAATAAATTTAATGTGAAAAAATATTTATGAAATTTGTTATGTGCACCGTGTGTTTTTATCAAATTAAAATAAATTAATCAATTTTTGTGAAATATTTTGATGCAATTTATATAATTTATATTGAATAATTTTTTTATTATTCATATAATATATTTTGCTCTTGGAAAATGTATAAATCTAGTTTTTTTATTAAAAACAATATATCTTTGATAAGCAACTTTATCAAATTTTTTAAACTTATTTTAAAAATAATTTCTTCAAATTTCAGAATATATAATTGAATTGATGAAATTTAATTTTAAATAATAATTAAAAAATTATCATGGTGTCGATTTTTGCTAATTATTTTTAAATATTAGTTATTTAATGAATAGTAAAAATACCAATTTTTATTGAAAGATTATTTTTCTTTTAAATCATTTAGAGGTATCATTTTTTTGAGAATTATCTTAAAAGTAATGTCAGTTTAGTTATAATAAAATTTTAAAAATTAAGGTCATTATATTTAATTATATGTTCAATTTTTATGCAAATACATTTTATGATTTTCAAAAATTTTCCTATAGAAAACTATTTTTTTGTTGTGTAAAAGGTTTTAATTTTAAATTAAATTATTCCCCAAATGAAAATTGAATTAGTTAAAATGATATAAATATATGGAAAAAAACATAATTCGTATTTAATAAAAAAATTCTTATTATTTGGTTATATCTAATAGTAAAAATAGTTATAATCAATTAACATGTTTAAAGAAAAAATGCATTTTCCGACGACTTAAAATAAAATTATAAGGGATTAAATGACATATAAACTTATCTAGTTCTTATTTTATGGCCATATGTTTATCTTATACCATGTATGTTTCTAGAATGTTGAATTTCTGATCCTTTTTTAATGTATAAAAATGAGAATACAATTTTTTCTTTTCAAAAATTGAAAGTGTGTCCTCTTCTCCACTTATAAAATGACACCACCTATTATATTCTCTTCAAAAATACATAACTCTATGGTTTTTTTTAAATTACTTAAATAAAAATTTCCATAAATCCTTAAAAATTACCTATATTCCTATATTATCAAAATACCATTCAAGTAATGTATTATTTCATTACCTAAATTGTTTCTCTAGAGAATAGATATAGTTCTTATCTATGAGTATTCATTTTATTTCTTCATGTACCCCATTAAACTATTCCAAAAGTATGATAATATAATAAAACCCATATATTAAATAAAAATTTATTTAATTATATTAATTTCACAAAATGTATCCATATCATTTTCCTTCATTATGGGAAAAAAACCACTGATAGTATGCAAGGATGAATACCACCTCAAGAACAAATGTAAATATTTTTTCCATTACCTTCTCTCGAAGATGGATATGATTATTATTCTAATTATTGTAAATTATATTTATGAAATAACTAATTGTGTATATATAATTATAATATTATATATACCTTCTTTTCTTCCAATCCATTATAATATGATATTGTTTCTCTTGTTTACGTGTTGACTACCTCTTCCACGAAGCGATGTGCTTCTATTCATATTATTTGAAATGGATGAAAATAAGTGTAGATTTAGTATATATATTATATATATATTTAGATATATAATATTTAATAATTATTATGAAAATTTTAACTATTACTTATTTTTTTGATCTATAAAAAATGAACCAAACACTCATGCATACGTACGAATTACCCTCTCCATGAATAGTTTAACACATTTTGTTTTCTATATGTTTTATGGGATATTATAAACACATATATAATGATTATATATTATTTTTATTTAATGGTAAAAATTATTGATATTATGGATCCATGATAAATATAGAAGGATAGAAACTACCAATCTAAACTATATCGGAAATATGAAGCAGCTAAAACCATGAATAACGATTTTTAAAAGGAATTATAAATAAATGAGTGATAAGAAGTTATATGTAAATAATATATGGTATGATTTATTTTATTATTTTCATGTTATATATTTATAATATATGAATATTTATTATATTGGAACTTAGAGCATATAATAAGGAAACTAGACCTCAGGTAAAAGATTATTATCACACTTTTACTTCCATGAGACATATAACATGTTCACCATCTATATCTTTTGTGCAAGGTACATAGTTACCCTTAATATTTTATATCCTGAATATAATTATCTTAATTTTATTTAATGATTCATTTTATGTTTTTTATTTCATGGGGAAAATGATTCCAAATATACTAAATTTCTAGGGGATTAGTTCACAATGCTAACATTAGTAAGGATTTTTTATGTTTATGTTTGGACAAGGTAAATAATTATATATTTAAAATTTACACCAAACATAACTCCACCTTATATGGTAATTACTGATAATTAAATGTTTTATTTTCGAAATCCTATTTCATCCTAAGATACTAAATGGAAAGACTATGTTCGATAAAATACAAGATACACAACATTGATCGTAAAAAAATAACAAAATCTTTTAATTTAAATGTGATGTTTATAATCTACTTTTTAAATTTCTTGTTATGAAAATTATTAAGAAAATTATGAAATATATACTGGTAATACTAATTACTAATGATTTTGTTAATTATTTTTAAATAATCAGTCAAATTGTCTGTAAATTTATTTTTTCCATCAGAAATAAATTTTCTTCAAAAAATCAGTTTTTTAGAATTTTTTGAGTGATTTTTATAATTATATTTTGGAAAAATAAAAAATTACTTTCATAAAATAAATTTAATTTTGGAACCCTAATATAAAAATTATACTTTGGTGGAATTTTGATACATTGTTAAATAGTTTAATTTTTCATTGAATATTAAAATTTAAATATTTTCATAAAAATGTCATTTATTCTCTAAAAAATAAACAATTTGAAAGTATGGTTATGTATTTTATTTGATTTAAAGTATCAAAATTTTTATTTAGTTATATATTATCCACTTAAAATATTTTTATTCATTTTTTTATCTATTTTAGAATAATACTTTTTTTGGTTCTAAAAATGTAATGTTTATGAAAAAAAATTAAAGCACGTTATGTTTCCAATTTTATTTAATAAAAAACAATCCCTAATTTGAAATTTTTATGTTAAATTTATTTATTATATTTATTGTAATATTTTTTTATTATCACAATATTTTTTCTATCATTCACAGAGTTAATATAAATTCTTGTTTTTCTTAAAAATTATACTTTTTTAAACCCTCTTTTTCATCTTGTTTGTAGGTTTTATTTTGGATATTAATTATAATTTTTTAATTTAATATTTTAAAATATATTCTATAGTTATAATAATATGGTAAAAATTATGTTTTTGTGTATTTTAAATTTTAGGCATAAAAATTTACCTTGGTAAAAAAAGGATTTACCACCGTATATGTAAAATAATGAAATAGTTTAATGTTAAATGGTAATAAATTAAAATAACTAAAACTGAAAAAGTTTAATAGGAATTTTATGTTTTTATTGAAGATAAATATAATTTTATAAAATTAATTAATAATATAATTCATTAGTATTAATTCCAACTAAATGGGGATAGTATTAAACATAAAATTATCATTATTTAATCACTTAAAACCACACCTCCTAAAGTAGAGATACAACTCCTCCCCAACTCATTCAACAAAAAAAGACTCGAATCTCAAAAAATATTTGAATAAAACCCTCTATTAATCAGAATCCTATATCCATGTGCTTCTATTATCCCCAAAATACTAATTCTAAGGACGTTAACATGTCCTTCATGGAGGTGATATTCAAGAGGTAAGTTTTTCAAACCACACCTCTTAATTTCATTTATTTTTCCTCCTTCTCAGAAAATCCTTCGGCCAAAAATTAATAATAAATCAATTATAATTTAATTATTATAATTTTTTATTTATATAGGAATATATTACAAATAAACATTTTATTATCACCTCTTTTTCAATGAAACAAGACCAATTTTAATTTCAGTTGATTAACCTTCTCTATGGATAATGATTATTCATTTTCTATTACAATCGTAAAATATTGTACATAAAACAATAATTATGGTAACATAAGTTTATAATAATTATATTATAACTTATATGATGTTTTAAAACAATATATATACATAAAATTAATTAAATCTAAAATAGTTTATGGTTGTCGAAAAAATGCCAAAATAAATTAAACATTTGTCAATTACATTTATAGGTAAAAAATAATATTCATACAAGATAAAAAATGATATATGGGATCATTTATACATATTGAATTTAATTAATACCATTTTATTCCCCATATATTTTAGTATTCCCATTTGAAATGTAAATTCATAATCGTAGAAAAAAATATAAACCACGACACCATGAAACAAACACACCCAGAATAATTAAAATAATGAAATATTATTGATGAACGAGTGGTAAGATGCAATTAAAAGATAATGTAAAGTATTATAAATATGAATAATTTCTATAACAAAATAATAAATTCATTTAAATAATATATAGGTGTTAATAATAAGTTTTATGGAATCCAAACCTGAGACAGGGGAATACATGACCCAACTTATATTATTTGGGTGAAACTTCTACATCTTAATTGAGTCATTCTAATTTTATGTTGGAAATGACATTTGAAAATTTTATTTTATTTTTAATTAATTTATTTGTGTTTATATTTTATTCAAACAATCTATTAATTTTATTTATTCTTACTACAGTTATATGATATTTTTATGGTATTATCATTTAAAAATTCTCTTTTTAAAGATTCCATTAAAACTCTCATTTTCTACAATATCCATGTTTTGAAAAAAATTTCCAAAATATTTTTAATGTTATATTATTTATTTTTAATTTATTTTCTAATAATGTATGATTTTTTAATGTTATTTGGAAGGATTATTTTATTTATAAACGAGGTTCATTGTATATTTTTTGACAAAATATATAATGATTGTTTTTATAACTTATATAGGATGAGATGAATTTCCCAAATCAATGATTCCATAATGGTTTGAAGCTTCCTTTAAATTTTTACATTATTATCTTCAATGAAAATATTTTTAGTTTTATTTTTGATGTTTTTCTAATAAAATATTTGATTTCAGAATGAAAAAAACTATTTCCCTTATGAATTTTTTAATGAATCATGTTTTAATGATAAATTTTAATGATATTGTTCATGGAAATTTTATATAATGATGTGTGGTTACATGATAAATCAGGGAAAATAGATAAATTATTAACCCATAAATGTTGGTTTCATGATAAACCAAGCATGGGTGGTAACATTATTAACCAATGATGGGAGTTTTTCTTATAACCTCCAATGAATTGGGTACTCTAGAGATATAGTTTGGTAGTATGAGTTAATCCATTAATAAGGGTGATATGGATAATGTTTCCCCATATTACCAACACATATGTTATACTATTAATTATGATTTTTCATGAAAATTTCATAATTATCAAAAGGTATGATAAAAATATTTTTGAGAATATGATTCCTTTTTTAGGTTAAAAATGTATGCATTTAAGGAATTTTTTTGGGATTTTGTTGGACTAAAAATTTTCTTTATTTTATGTCCCTTTGTGATATTTTTTCTCATCCCAAATTTTTTTTTCACAGGATTTATGGGTGAATAGTGACAATGATGAGTTCTATGGTAAAATTGTAAAGATTGGTCATGGAATGAAACCATGATTTATTTTAAAAAGTGTTTTTGTAGAGACAATGGTTAATATGTATATATTTCCATAAATAGTTTGTCATGGCCCATCCTCGGGGCCCGTGTCATGACTACCCAAAGCCTGCCTTCCATAGTCCAAGGGCGGGAGACTAGCACAAAAGGCGTAATCCCGATACAAGGGAAGGAATTGCCTTTTAAACGTGTAACACACACCCATTCTGAACAAAAGTAGTATAGGAAACAACTGGAAATAAACTTTATGTAAACAGAATACAAAATTATGTTCTGAAAGGAAGGGGGCCGGAAATACATGCCCAACAGTAAAGTACAACTGTAGAAAAGTAATCATCAACTACTGAGTCATCCTACAAAAATCACACCTAAAGGGTGGGTACAGATGGCCTCTTCAGCACCCCAGGTCTGTCCGTCCACTCCCTGTACGTCTCACCAAGTGGTACACCTCCGGGTACCGTTCGGCTTCACAAGTCTCTACCTAGATCAGTGTGGTCCATTTTCTGCAACCAACACAACGATGTGTGGTCCTAGCCTATGTAGGGGTGAGTATAATGATACTCAGTAGGGACCCCGAGACCCCTGAAGGTCTCTAGGAAACCACAAAGTATAAACCATAGAAGAAGGATACTATCACGACTATCAAACAACCCTACTTAGGTATATACCTATACATATACCTAATTTATAAATCTCAGTTCGACTCCAACTCTCAAGCCCATGCACAACCCAGTCCATACTGGATGTAAAGTCAATCACATCGATGATAATGATTGAAAGTCAAGACTCAGCTCACACTAGTATACATCTCTTGTATAGCGATAGAGATGATTAGATGTAGACACTGATTCAACTAAACTGTCGGACCAACACAGGATACTAGAACAGTAGATTTCGCTGCCGAACCCATGTAGGATCCCAGTACAGTAGTCATCGCTGCCGAACCCACGTAGGATCCAAGTACAGTTGTCGTTGCTATCGAACCCATGCAGGATCCCAGTACAGTAGTCTTATCTACCAAGCCCACATAGGATCCATGTATAGTAGTCATCGTAGCCGATCCCATGTAGGATCCAAGTATAGTCTTCGTCGCTGTAGAACCCACGTAGGATCCAAGTACAACAATCTTCGCAGTCACAGCTAGTTCTAGGGTTCCTGTACCCAACATGGTCGATTCCAAGAGGGTCCGCTCCTCAAGCAAAGCGGGGTCGATACATCAACTATCACTAATACCATAGTTGATGTATCCCAATGTTCTGTCTCATCATAAGGATCCCAACGTGAGAGACGAAACGTGAATCAGACACTCAGTCTGAGAGTTATTGGATTTTCTTTTCCAAGGGCCCAGTTGGAACCATGCTCATTCCAGACCCGGCCTTTTTCCAATGTTTTCCAAAACACACTAAGAGTTTTAAAAAATGACTTCTTCTTCATGAGGATCCCAGTGCCGTAGATGGTGCGTCAATCAAACACACGGACTTTATGTTATTCACATTTAAGAAACAGTCATGGCCCATCAAGCCCAGTGGGCTGGGGGGTCGACCTGACCCGATTTGGCAGGTCCGACCCGGCTGGGGGTCGGCACGGCCTGGTAGAGAACGGCCCACCCAAGGACCCAGCCCGGTGGGTCTGACCTGTTCGGGGGTTGGCCTGACCCAGTGGGGCGTGACCCACCCGCGGACCCGGCCAGGGTCATAGGCCTGTTCGGCCCACCCGGCGACACCGAGCGGCGTCGCCCTTCACTATTACCCCGCATGCAGAAGCATGCCAGTTTTATCCCGTGCGAGGGGCCCACACAACATGCCACTATTCTCCCACGTAGCGCCCTGTGATTCCACTTTTTCTTCCACCCAGCCGGTATATGGTCGGCCGGTTCGCCCGTCGAAGGGGCCCGCCTAGTGCGGGCCGTGGTTCCTCCGCAGCGCGGTGCCAAGATGTATCGTAACCTTCTGCCCGAATGGACATAGCCGGACGGTTCGTCCAGCATGCAACCTACAAAGCGAGCCGCACCTCCTTCGTGTGGTTCCTGTGGGTGTCGCGGTTCACCACCCCGGCCGGTTCTGTTCGTCTGAGCGGCCCACGGATGCTGCCTGCGGTTTCCTCCATGTGGCCGGTGCACGACCGCCACCTCCAGTCGTTGCCGCCTCCGGTCTCCACCCCCTTCGGTCACTGCAGACCAAATATACAATAACCATCAGAGGGTCGTCAGGGCGTGTTCGTTCGGCCCACGCCCTCCGTGATATGTGATAAAAAAAGGCCGAAGACAAACCAAGTTATTCAATGTAGAACAAGGTCCAATTTTATTCAAATAAAATTGGTCAAAACCCCCTACCTCGTTTGTCTTTTATAGATGATGTTTCAGGGTGGCGGCATCACTTTTTTGACATCAGGGAAGAAGGCGCCAAAGATGGCACGTCATCAGCGTTCCTTACAGGTGGCTCCCTCTCTTTTGATTTATCTGAAGTTCGAAGGAGAAGTTCTTCATTCTCCGGCGGTTCTTCATTTGAAGGATGAAGTTATCCTCTCTCTAGCCTTTCCAAAGGACTATGCCAACCCTAAAATAAATAGAGGTAATATCTATTAAACCCTTTGCAAAACAACACGTGGTTGTGTTTAATTAAATGAGGAGACTCATTTATTTAATTATTAGGATTGGTTCATATTCAAAACCTAGAGGAGGTGGAGAGTCCCAATTAATGAGGGGGGTGTCAAATTAATTAAGGGGTGTTAATGGAGAGTTTAATGGGAGTTGAGGAGAGGTGAAATGTTTAAGTTCATGTGGGCCCCACCACACATTATCCTCTCATGAGTGGTTATGTGGGGGTGTGCCTCACCTCTAACCTCCCTTTGGAGATATAAACTACCAACTAAATAAAATTTTTTATCACATAAATTTTATTTAATTTAATATGAAACCCCTAAATTAACTTCCGCTATGTATAAAATGCAAGTGCGGTAGAGATCCTCTTAAGTGAATAACGGAACTATGAGTTCATCGGTGTCCTCATATTTCAATTCCTAGCACTAGTTCAAATGATAGAAAAGCCTGCACGTATGTTTACTAAACGTACTCGAAAAAAACATGATAAATTGATTCTGAGCACATCGGGCCTCGGAATCAGGCCCTGTCAGAAAGTGCAGACTTGTAATATTTCAAATATTGTGAGAAAAAAATTTCCTTGAAATTTATGGGTCTTTACATAATGATTGGTTTTACCATGTATGATTTATTTCTAATTTTAAAAAACTATAAACCAGAAAGATCCTTATGTTTTTAATAATATAAATTTTAGTTTCAAATCCCTAGAATATGTAATGTTTAAGGTCAGGACATTTCTGTTGGTATTAATGAATGATTTTCCCAACTTTTTATATTATAAAGCTCCATTATAATGTTTTATAAGGATTTATAAATATCATTATGGGTTTTCTAGTTTAAGTATGATTATATGTTGAAATTATTAGAAACCCATTTTTTGGTTAATAATATAGATTTCAATGAGATTAATGATATTTTATAAAGATTTAATTTAAAAATGTAATTGATATAGGTATAAATAAAATGAAGGATAAATTATTATATAGTCTATATATGTATCAAATTTAAAAAGGGTCATTTTTATTTTGACACGTAATAATTCATTTCATATTTTTATGATGTTTTTTTCTTTAGATTATGGATCATTTATCAAGATGGAAGGAAACAATCATTCAAAACATTCTTATCCCTTCTTGATGATTTTCTTATCACTATTATTAGAAAATCGTATTCATATTATTTTGAAACCTTTCTATGTATTAAAATATCCTTCATGAAATTATTTGAAATTTATAAAAACATTTATTTTCTCAAAAAAAGCCATCACATCCTTGTTAATTTTTTTCAAAATCAGAACATTTACAACTATATCGAAAAGAGAAATTCCATGAAGGACATGGCCAATTAATTTCACGAAGATGGGAATCATGTTGGAATATAATGTGAATATAAAAAAATTGTTTTTTATATTTGGGGAATGAATTATTTTATTATTATCAAATTTGAAATCATTTTTTCATTAATATTGAAAAATCAGAAAGATATAATTCAAGTATTATTTTACATGAACATATTATTAAGGAATAATATGATGAATCATGTTTAATGGTTTAAGAAGGAAGTTGAATGAAAGATGTGTCAATGTGTTTACTTTTCAAATTTACTTTATAGTGGTGTTTTATAAATATTTATTAAATCATGTAACATCTTTGTATTATTCTAGACTAAGTTTTATTTTCATAAATTTGGAAAAGTTTGTTATGTTTAATCAATAATCTTGAAAAGTGGTATATATGTGATAATTTTGATGGTACATGGGACCCATTATTTTATGATATATAAAGTTTATTTGGAGAAAATTTCCATTAATATTAGTTTAAATAATTGTAAAGCTATTGTACATTTATTTTGTTTATAAAATTTCTAAATTTGAGGTAATTTTGGGTTCCTAAGTTTTAGGGAATAAAAATGAATGGTATGAGATAAAAATTGCAGTTAAATATATTATGTTTAATTTTGAGTTTTTTCTGAAATCTATATTATTTTGTATGGGTTATTTTAAAATAATTTCAGAAATGGAAATTTTGTAAACAAAGAGACAGTTTATCACATATAAAAAGGCCACAAGGATTGAACGCACATATTAAGGGAGATAAAGGTGCATCCCCTACCAATGGCCTACATGAATCCTGATTAGCATGATATTTTTATTTTTAGTTCAATGATCTAATAGATAAAAATAAGTATATTTTGTGACCATATGTTTTATCCTATTGATAGCCATGGGATTAGACAAATTATTTTTGATTAATGTTATTTTAGATGATGATTCATATTTTAGTAACCTAATGTGATTAATGAAAATTGAATAATATGGGATTCTATTTTAGAAATAAAGGATGCATTATATTTTAGAAAAATATATGCTTTATAGTGATTCATTTTATTTATGGAAATGATTATTATAAATTAATGATTATTCTATTATAGAAATTAATTTTTTTATGAGAATTTAAGAGTGATTGATATTATTTAAAGATATATATTAAATATTTCCTATAAAATTATGTGATAAAATCATTCTATTTTTTTGTGGGATTTATTTTCATTCGGTATTATTTTTGGTGTAATTTTCAATATTTTTATTTTTTGGACAATCTATTTCAAATATTAGGTATTATTATTGACTTTTTGAGATTAAATTAATTTTTATCATATAATGGTATATTATTTTTAGATAAATAAATTATCTTGTTCTAACCATTTTGGTTTTCATTAATTTATAAATATTGGAAAAATATATTTTTATACATTAATGGATTTTTTGATCTGTATATGTTTATTTTGAGGCTTTAGGATTGAAAACATTATGCTGAATTCTCATCATTTTAATAAATGATAAGGATTAAATTATACTTGTAAGGTATATATATTTCATGATGTTTTTACTCTATTTGTAAAGAGTTTATCCAAATGAATAAAATTAATTTCCAACAGAAATATTATCCATTTAATTTTCATATTGTGGAATAAATGTCCTTTAACCAATCACCGATTTATGGCTTTGTGATGGTTTGGTTTTCTATAACCATGTCCTCTATACTCACCATTATAACTTGATAGTTATAATTTTATTCCATGGAAACATTTCCACTTTCCACTAATCAAAATACTTGTTTTATAATGACAATATAATTTTTATTTACCCATTTTATGAAGAATTTTTATTTATCCTTTTTATGATGTGGGATTTCAAAAAATGTATTTTGAAAAGTAAAACCAATAGTTTTTTACCACGAGCTCAAATTTTGGGGATGAAAAGGGGGGGAGGTAGAATATAACATACTTATATTTTAAAAGGATTGTCTATATTGATAGTGTACATTATACATAAAAATCGATTATAGACAACCAATATAATCTTATTATTTAAATGTGACCATTATAATTTTCCATTAAATTGGCACACATGAATAGTAATAATGAAATTACTATTAATAATTTGAAAAAATAAAGGGTATCTCTTTAAATAATTTAGACCTTCTAATTCCAAATATGGAATCTAATTCTCAAAATTCAGAACATAACGTTGATAGAAATTAATTTAAAATTATTTCACATTGTCAAAACTATAAAACATGTTCTTAATTAGTAAAAACTTTCAAAATAATGACATGTGTTTATGTCTAATTAAAATGAGAAAATACATCTATTGAACATAATTGGATTAAATGATAAAAATAATATAATAACACACTAAAACATATTAAAATGATTATATAACTATATAAATAAATCAGGCAAGAAGGTACTTTTTAAATAAAATCCAGTATTATCACTTTTTATTTAAAAATAAATTTTATCAGAAAAATACCTTAAGTAAGTTTTTATGTCCCGCTTCTAAAGAAGATTTTTTTTCATATAGAAAATAAAAAAGTGAAAAAACTAATTTTAAAAGTGGTTCTCCATTAAAGGGCAGTAAATCAACCTTTTTAAAATATTAGAGTACTTTATATATAAAATTGGACTCATTCTCATTTGATGTTTATAAAATTCATTGAATTAATGTATAAACATTATAAATTATGTAAAATCATTATATAATCAGTTTTATCATTCCCTCTAGTTCAATAGAAAGGCGTTAACTATCATATAAAATAATAATAATATTGTTGTGTAATTTTTTTGGTATAACTCAGTGTTGTGTGCAACGTTAGATTTCGGAGAAACCTGTTGTTGTGTTTCGGGTATGCTATAGTACATAATGGTTCATTTAAAAAAATAATATTAAATTAAAAATTAAAAGGTATAACTCTATATATTCCTGGGATGTTACTTTATTTCCACATTTTGGGAATTTTATACTTACTATTTTAAAATTGGGCTTGAAAATATAATTTAAAATCCCATATCGGAAAAAGAGTCAACAAAACTATCACATTAAAAGAATGAAAGATAACTACAATGGTCACCTGGGATAACACATACTAGGAATACATTTAGGAAAAAATGGATATGGAATAGAAACTAACAATATTGTTCTGATGGAGAGTGATATCTAACATGATTATGAGAAAGTTAATAACCATAAATCCATAAAAATGTGATGGGTTTAACAGTATTTGATTTCCTAGTAGGAAAATTAAATGGAATATGTTGATCTATTATGTTCTTTTCAATAATTATGAGGAATTTATTTATGATCATTACAAAGAACATATGGAAACAAACATACTTATCATATAGTGTTTTATAATTTAATAAATATCTACCAAAAAATCATCTTTTATCCAAATGATCAATATTCATGATGACTTGGTCACTCCTAAAGAACTATAATCATCTTCTAGAAAGTCACATAATCAATAAAAGATGAATTATATATTACCCCTATATTTACAAGTTACCCAAGACTATAATGGTTTGTATAGGATTAGACAATCTCAAAAATTCATAATTCTACATAATAAAAATACTACTCTTAATCTCTAAAATTCAACATAAAACACTAAACGTTCAACAAATAAAATTCAATAAAAAGTTATCCTTCAAATTCATCAATGTAATCCAAACTAAGATTGATACCCAAAATTCATCAGGACTTGATCACATATTCTTCTATAAAAAATCTTACCATTTTTCTCCAAATAACGTCTACTACTCTTAAGTTATCATACTTAAAAGTAATTAACATAATAACATATTCTCCATGATAGGTTAATCATTTCCAAAAATATCACATATCTACATATATCCACAATAAATACATAGATTCATTCAAAATAAAATTCAATTATTTCTCCTCAAATTTAATATCATAGTATTCTATTTTCCAAAGGAAAATATTGTTCCGAAAAGAGTGAATGTCTTTCAAAATAACATTGAACCCATAATCAGCAAATCATTGTCCTATACTAATGATATCAATGTGATGAAACAAAAGATCCAAAAATCTACATATTTGTAGTCCATAAAATCATTTAACTAGAAATAAAAAGTCATATTAAATAGGGACATCACATGGGCCAGTGGATAGAGATAATTCCATGTCGCACATCGATTTTCGGTTCAATTCTCACATCATTGTATGACGCAATGGGTTGTCACCCTTCATGTGGTTTTTCATTTTTCTAAAACTATAAAATTTACAAAACATTCAAAAAATGAGAAAAAATCTTCAAAAGTTATCATAAAAACATTTAACCTCATGTATATCTGATGCCTTTCATTTTTCACATAAAAATGTAATAAAACATAATTTCATCAAAATCAAGGATCTTATAAACCCTAATGATTCATTATAATTTTATTTAAAAAATAAAAGCCATATCGTCCTCAAATAGAATTTTCACATAACAAACCTCAGGGATACACATACTAGATAAAATTCATCCAATGTAATCTCACCAATAAAAAACATTACTGTTTTTAATTATTTCATCACCCATATATCTAACATGACATTCGAACTTCTAAAACGTGGACATCATAATCATCGATAAATCTTCAGGATCTATTAAATATATTTTTAAAACATATTCTGTTATACTTATATCCCACAAACAAAATTATGAATCATGTCCTAAGATTCAATAATTTCAAAAAATGATACCTAAAATCATACATTCCTTTCATATGTCATTTTAAGTTTCGTTATATTTAATTTGAATAGCATTAGGTATTTATAAAAATATATTTTTACGATCCTACTGATCACATTACCAATATTTTATTATGATAAATCAATTTTCATAAGGACCATATTCCCAACAATTAAAATATTCAATTGATGGCTCAGAAAGAAAATATTTCCCTTTTCTAGAGTCAATTGAATTCTTCCTTTTCTTGTGGCAGGTTATTGCATTATGTACTTAATTACCACTTCTGTAACATCTTCCAATCCCTTTGAAATATTTTTTTAGGTGTTTCTTTCCACATCATTAACAAATAGGCTATTAAATATACATAAAATTATTATTATTACCTAAACATCCATATGGATTTTTCCCACATATTTTATTTCTTAGAAAAATTTCCAAGGTTAAAGTTGTCCATCATTACTCCAGATAGTTGGTTAAGAATACCCACAAGTGTTCTTATTGTAGCTCCCATTTCATTCAGTTTCATATTAAAAAAACCACCATAGTTTCTTTCACATCCATTGCTACTTTAACACCGACTAGATCCATCCATTTACTAAAACCAAAAATTTCAATGTGAGTATATCAGTAAAATCATCATATACAAACTTAAGAGGAGGGTAAAAAATAAGATACACTTATTCATATTATCCTAAACTCCTTCATCTTATCTAAAATAACTATGTATCATTATCATATTATAACTATTTTAGTTATATAAAATATATCACTTATGCATAAATAACACCCTAAACTACAAAGTTATCTAATCCAACATCTGATACATATTGTATGTACTTTGAATTAAACATTACATTATCCTGATTTTTGATCAATAATTTACTTTCTTTCACAATGAGGATATTTTTAGGTTTATTGTTTAAGAGAATTTCTCCATAACTTCTGCATTACATCTCCAATATTATAATGTAGACAATTCTAATCTATCTATTTTTTCAATACAATAAAACACATTAAACACTAGAATTATTTTCTTAATAAAAATATTATTGATTTATTCATGTCTCTTACCAATCCTTATACCCTGCGAAAAAATTTAAAAAACATGGGATTAGCCTAAAAGGGTCATTAAGGGATATAAAATAACTAACAAAATCATTCTTCTATGAATACATACAAATCAATGAAATAATACATTTTACTCCGAAAACATAAGCTCTTTTACATACCTCATGGAATTATATGATTTATAAATAACTCATAGAAATGATAAATGATAATGATAATATATGGCGTTCATAACACACTTAAGTTGTATATTTCATATCCACATATGGATTAACAGTCATAGTTATGTTTGGAAACCCCATAACAGTATATTCCATAAATTTCATACGGGAGACCGTAACATTTACCTCTGTAACATTAACCAACTCATTAGAGAGCTATCTTAGGCTCACCGTCCCATGGTTAATCACTGGATAACCCATATACATAATAAATAACCATGAACCATAACATAATAATAACACATAAACAATTCTTAAAAGAAAAACAACATTTCCTCATTTCAATCATAATATGTCATTTCAATATATTGAAATATTCAATCCATTTCCAAAACCATTTAAAACATTTAATTGAGAGTCTTTAGAATCAAAGTGTTCCATTCCACTTTTAAACTTTTGAATGAAATTTACATTTAAAAACATTCATTCTGTTTTATTTATAAAATCCATTTTGAAAACATGGACAGAAAACTGAAATATTTATTATTATAAATCATCAAAACATTAAAGAGAGGTTTTTAGATAAAAAGTCCCCTATATATTGAGAAAAACATTAATAAGAATCATTAATGTGTATCATTAAAAAAATTAAATGTCATGATAATATCGTACATCATGATATTACATGTACAAAGGGTTATATATACACTTTATAGGATAATAAAGGCCCATAATATCAAGATATGCCTCAATGAGAGAAGATTGAGAAAAAGTACCTTACAAAGATCATATCATTATATTAAGGATAAATCAATGAAATAGTTATTTTTGACAAAAATATACGCACCCAAAATATGTGGATATTTATTGTAAATAATTCAATGGGAATTCACACATATTCATGAAAAAACAAAACCACTGACATGGATATTTAACTCAATTAATAAGGATTGAGTTAAGATTTCCCTTATAAAGTTCATATAAATTAATGAAGTGATTATGTGTAGCAAAATTATATCCACAAAAAGGGAAGTGGAAATTTCAACATAAATAAATAAATATTGAATCCATACATAATCATGGAATTATATAATAAACGTTGTATGTGTAAAACCCAAAGAGTGGATATTGTGTTTAGAAATTACCTTAACTCAAATCTGACTTGTCTCATTTCTTTTTTAGATTGTTGAATAATACACATAGGTAAATTTCTAAATTCTGGAGAAAATTTGTCATTTTTATTTTTCCTTTTATATCAGTCACTAACTTGTTATAAAAATTACATAATTACTTACGTTCATATTGGTCATTTTTTCGATATTTGGTACTTGAGTTGAAAATGAACATTTTTTGATGTAAATTGTCAATGTGGAATAAATTTAATCATCTCAAGAATATTAATCATTGTATAAGTATCATATATATCTGGTATATATGTATTTATAATAGTCCACAACATTTGGAGATAATAAATGAAATTCACTATTCATAGAGACGGTAGACCGAACGTAATCATGAACATTACTTTCATTAGTTTTTAATATTTAAAGAATAAAAAATAAATGATACTTGGGTATATTATAATTTCAGTATAAAATATATTTTATATGTGTTACATATGTTCAATAACTCTATAAGTTATATGTTCCGTGTATGGAATGAATGAGTCATATCACTTTGAGGGGACAGTAGTCCACACTTCCTCAAATTAAATTATAGAATTTACACATTATTGAAAGCATAAAGCTGGGATATAAATAAAAATTAAAAAACCATAGAGTCTATATAAATATAAAATAAATCATATTCATTCATTCCATTCATGTATATAAACATGGTTTAATGAAGATCGTGTAGAATGAATCATGTCACATCGTGTAGACAGTAGATTATATGTACGCACGAGCGACGATATCATTAAATTAATGATTAAAATGTATATAATTGGATTGTATATTAATTATGAAGATTAATTACCATGTCATTTTTATTATTTAAATCACTACTAATTTTTATACCCATTTAAATTATTACTTTTTTAAAAGAAAATTATAACACGGGGTGGAGACGGTAAGTTGTACGTATGCACACATGATGATACTATTATTCATAGGATAGATAAAATGAGTTATAAGATTATACCATAATTAAAATAATATATCTGAATAAATAATATACTTGATTTATTACTTTTGTATGGAAACAACATAAAAAGAGAATGTGTAATAAGAAAATAATTTTGAACGAGGCGATAAAAAAAATCTTTTTCAAGTATCTCCCTTTGTTCTTCACAAAAGATCTCTTTAGGATGGAATTATGCCCAATGTGTCACCACTAGAAGGATTGGAGGGATTTTGGGAGCTTATTTTAGTATAATTTTGAGGATCCAATGGGCATAGTTGTGTAAATGGGTAGAGTAGGTGGCTTTTTATAAGAGGGAGGAGGGGCACGTTAAGAATGTCCTAGAATAATATTTAATTATAAAATTAGATTGGACTATAATAGTTACAAAGAGATAAATTTTGAGGATAAGATTAAAATGAGTTTAAATCCTTTCAACCAATAGGTTTTAGATAAGTTTAGGTCACAAAATCAACCTTATCTTTTATTTTTAACACTTCGTCAAATACATTAACTCTTACCATGTTTTATTGTATCTTCACAATATATGGTTACTATAATTACAAGAATATTAATATAGGACCAAAATGGATAATTAATGAATTTTTTTACATTATATAAGTTATTTGGAAGAATATTATATATTTAGGACTATTATATCATTTAATAAAATAGCATTTGTTTTATAAAAACACATTTATGTCAAATTTGTCACTATTTTTTAATTGATTTTTGTTAAAGTCGCAACTACTTAATTCCTTTGATCAAAATGAATTAACTAATTAATAAATTTTTAGTGTAATCCAAAAAATATGCAGATGAAGTCAAAATGTTCAAATTTAATTTAATTGAATATTTAAATATAATTTATTTTAATCATTCATTAATAAGGTAATCATTGCATCATGAGTGCGTAAAACATTAATTTATCCATATAATGTATAAAAATTATAAATAAAATACGATGATTTAGGAAATAATTCTATGTTTCTGAAGAATATTTATATTCAATTACAATAGATATATAACCCAATATTAAAATTGGTTTATTAAAAAATACGTGATTATGTAATATTTAATTTTTCGTTAAATTATATATTATATAATGTCATTTTCTCTCCCAGGTGTCTCCAAAACACCAAAAATTCATCTAAAAATGCTCATGGTAGAAAAAAATTCATCTGATTGGATTAGAACATGGTTTAGGGTAATTTATATTATTAAAATATTATTTTTCTCCTTATTTGTCTAATTTACAATTTATCTATGGTAAATAAATATAATAACTGAAGTTATTATTCATAATTTCCAAATAAATGAGTACTTATTGATATAATATTGACCTCATGATTAAAGCTATGAAATCATATTTTTCAAATTCATGAAACAAGACTTGAATATATTAATATAAAATTATTTCATGTTGTCAAAACCATAAAAAAAATTTCTAAGAAGTAAACTATATCAAATTATTGACATGTTCTTATATCTAATTAAAATGATAAATTACATACAATGAACATAATTGTATTAAATGATAAACAATTATCCAATAAGAATTTAAAACCAATTAAATGGGATATCTATTTATATAAATAAATTAGATAGAATTGAAATTTTGAATTAAAATCTAGTAATTTTTAATATTCACTAAAAATGAATTTTATAAGATACTTCCATAAGTAAATTTTGATGTCAAATCCTAAACAAAAATTTTATTTTAACATATAGAATATAAAATGGAAAAATATATTTTTAAAAGGTTTATCCATCAAAAGGTAATAAAACTACCTTTAAAAAATATTAGAGTATTTTATTCATAAAATTGGATTCATTCTCATTTTAAGCCTTTAAAATTAATTTGATAAATTTATAAACATTTTAAAAATATTTAAAATCATAAAATAATTAATTTTTTTCATTCCTGTCAATAAAATGGAAATTATTTAACTACCATTTAAAATAATAACATAGTTGTTTTATTATTTTTTGGTACAACTCAATTTTGTGAGAAACATAAGATTTCAGAGAAACCAATTGTTGCGTGTCATGTACCGTGTCATATATATTGTCCCCTTTGATATAAAATTAATATTTAATTCAAAAATAAAATTTTATTATTCTTCAAATATCTAGGATGTTACAAGATCCATAATTTTATCCATAAATGGTAAACAAAACTAACAATCATGTGTACAATGTGCTACCTCCTCCTGAACCGAAATAATTTTCCTTCCATCACCGATACTCACTATTGAATATAATTATGGATTAAAAGTATATATATAGTACTAAAAACATAATTATAACTCTATAATTTTGATATTATATATAAATTCCTACTTTCTATTGTTTTTTAATATTATAACATTGGTCATGTGTACGGGAGACTATCACCTCACAAAGAGATGTTATTTGATTTTCACATTCAAAATACAAGGTAGGTAATATAGATAAATTTAATGAAAACATGTGATACATATTAAAAATTACTCTATGATGGTGATATTTTATTTTCATTACTTCTATTAATTCCATCAAGAAAATGGAAATAATTTTAATGTGTGTGTACATCATACCCTCTCTACGAACGGTGAAATATATTTTTCAATTTCTAAATATTATGGATTACTATTAATAAACATGAAATGATTATATATAATGATTATATATTTAAAAACAAATTATGATGGAATTATGGTAATGGTAAAAATTTCTGAAAATACAAAACCAAAACATACATGGAATGAAACGAGTTATTACCCGAAAAAATATTTTAACAAGAAATTTTAATAAAAAGGTAATAAAAGGGCATAAGTATATAAAATAAAATATGATATATATATCTAGGGTTCTATAAAATACTTATTATAATCCTATATTTGTTATACAAGATGTTATAATGTTTATGAAGGATTTCAAGACTTAATGTGAGAGATTATTCTCCAAAATTAATTTCTTCACCATATATGTTATGTTAAGAGAAAATTATATTTTTTGAGGAATATATACAAACTATTATAAGTTTAATACCAAGAATTATTTTAATCTGTTGATATTAAAATTATCATTTAATCTTATTCATTCATGTGTCTTATGATTACAATTTTACCAAACCATATAAGGGGTTTTCATCACACATTTATTTTTGTTAGACACATGAAATATTAACCACTATTTTTTTATAGTTGTTGATATAAAAGAAATTATTTTATTTTATGATTATTCATATGAATTTTACAGGTACTTACATATATGTCAAATTTTATTTCATTCATGTGTCATATAAACCAATAGTTACCAACGAGGTAAGGGTTTTATATTAAAATATCATTTTTATTCATATTATTAAATATTATACATATAATGATGAAATTTTATTATTTATCACTCAATAAAATAATTTATTTTTTATACTCTTTTTATTTCATGAAGATACATGTTTTCATATAATTTTACAATATATATAAACTCATGAGGTCAAAAATAATTTATATATAGAAAATCGATTTTATATTTATCTTAGGTAAAAACAATTTTTTTCATCTATATCTATGTAATCTAGGAATATTTTATATAATTTTTTTACTAATATATAATTCTATATTAAATACATTTCTAAAAATGAATGTATTATTTCAAAACATTCAATAGGAATCTTTTTTTTGTGTTCCGAACAATGTACTTTTTGACTCTTTACTGAAAATATGAAAGGGATCTGTGTTATAAAATCTATGAAATGAATTTTATTATGATCCATAATTGACACTCAATGTTTTAAAAATTACTTTCTAATAATCAAATATTATTTTCAAATAAATGTATTTTCATCATGTTTTGTGAACTTTTAGTCTTAAAAAAGGTTATTTTCAATGTAAATTTTTTATTTTTATCAAGAAATGATCAAAGGGATCCTTCAAAATAAATTTATTTATAAGTTGAAATAGTTTTTTATTTTTTAATCTTTATTGGTGATATGATCCAAATATTCCATCCTTATTCATTCTTTGGATGTTTTATGATTATGATAGTGAGATATTTATGAAACCCATTCATCTTACACTAGTTCTAGTATGATGAACTGATGAGATTATTATGAAAACCATATCATTTATATGGGTTATACTATGATAGAATTTTTATGAGGCCCATTTCATTTATATGGGTTTTGATATTGAAAAACTATTATGATATTTTGGAAAACTAGTGTATGGTATTCAATCTAAGATGGTGGTTACGTTAAAACCAAGGATGGTGGTAACTTTATAAATAAGAATTGTGGTTACATTATGACAAAGGACTTTAATTTCATTATAAACCAAGATGAGTGGGACTTATATCCCCTACCAATGTATTTGGTAAATATTGGTATATCATGAGGGAGAAATGACTATAATGGAGAGTGAACCCATTTCAATAATTGATTCTTCTCACTATAATAGTATTGACAGCAATCCATGACTATTAAGATTGTTGAGGGAGTGAAAATGGTCCACTATGATAGTTTTGGAAATGTTTTTAGGAAATACATTTCTAAGCTCATGTTTATGACACAAATCTATGCCTTATGTTTATGTTATGATATCATAGAACATGTTCTTCCATTCCACTATTATTAATGTGTAATGAGTTGAAACATTTTATATAATGACGCATATTAATGACCTATAAAATAAAGGATATTTTTTTCAAATGATATTATCATGTTCTCATACTCCAATACTATAGTTGTGTTGATATGTACCTTCTTTACAATTACTGATCATCGAAGCTCACTCTTTCTTATGTTTACATTCTCCAGGTTATGAAAAAATATATTATTTATGATATGTTTAATAAGAGTTCTAGTTATGAATGAATTTATGTGAGATTATGTAGATAACATAAGAAGATTTTTTTTCTGCATCTATGTTTCAAAAGTCACTAGACTAATGAAATTATGGAAAAAATTATTTTTTGTAATTCATATTAATCTACAATGATGAAATATATATATATATATGTATTATAATATTGGGACTTTATAGTTGTTATTAGATAAAGTTTGGGTTTAATATATGAAATATAAAATAATAAAACATTTGTGAGAATCTGAAAGATAATTCTAAGTATATACAATTATCCAAAAAATTTATCAATGGATAGAGTGCGTTGTTTCTATGAAATTACATCCACATGTGGATACAAGAATTGGATGTTGTTTTGGACCATTGTACATAACAGTGATAACAATAAAAATAGTGAATTGAGATGGACTCAATCATCAATTAGTGTATGAAAATTGTCCTTGATTCACACATGGATAATATTTTGGGATTTATTTGAAAATTCAAGAACTCTTACCGAACCTTCATGAATGATTTCGAATATGAAGATGAATGCCTGATGTTTGGGCAACAATGTTACAAATTGAAAATATGGTGTCATGATTTATAAATCTTATTAATGATTGATCATTCTTATCAAATATTAATCATGGTCCAGGAAACCATTTTGGTTTAACTGACAGAATAAATATAGGACAAATTATTTGGCATATGAACAATTGTGATGAAATATTGAAGTATATTATTATATATTATTTATATAAAATCAGTTATATCATTAAATTAATCTTGTAATTTTTAGTTATATTCCTTTATTTGATTTCAAATTTAAGGTGAAAACACCAAATAGTAAGATGATTGTGTCTCATGTAAATGATTATTCTTTATTGGATGTTGGTGGGAATGTTCTTCCTAAAGACATTGTTATTATCTCTCTAGTTTAATTTGATTTTATCATTTAAATGGATTTAATTTCAATACATTAATTCAATTTCAATACATGAGGAAGGAAAATCATGTTTGATATGATAAACTAGCCTATTGTTGTATATCTGTGTAATGATAGGTATGAACTTTCAATGGAGATCACATCCATTTTATGGGTCTTTATTCCCAATTTAAATGGGTTTTATCATAGATGGTTGTAGATAAACATGAAATAAATAACAATCCTATTGTATTAGTGTATATGGATGTTTTCATGGAATATTTTCCTTATCTTCCGCTGAATAATAAATGTGAGATCTTAATAGAACTCACAGATAGTGCCACATCTATTTCTGAGACCCCCTATATAATGACCTTCATCGAGTTTCAACAATTGATAAAATAATCTAGGAGGATAAGAAAAATGGATTAATTTTTCCATGCGCGATGAAAAGTAGTGAACGAGTCATTTTTGTTAAAAATAACGGTGAATATATATGAATATGAATTGATTATCAAGAACTAATAAAGATCACAATTAAGAACATGTATACTCTACATCATATTAATGAATTTTTTGACTGAATGAAAAATGATCAATAATTTTCCTTGATTGATCTTCCTTTAAGATATCATCAATTGAGGTTTAAGAATAAGGATATATTTAAGATGATCCTCTATATAAAAAAATGGTCACTATGAGTATATTCTGATTCCATTTGTTTGTACGAGTTCCCCATACCATCTTCATAGAATTAACGAATAGATTAAGATAAGATTAACAAGATATGTTTTTAATAGTCATTATTGGTGGTATTATAATTTTTTCAATGATTGATAAAGAGCGTAAATATCACATAGTAATTTTTATGAATACACAAATAAAATAAAAACACTTAATAATTTTAAAATGTGGGATTTTATGATTAAAAGGTTTTCAATTCTTGTTCATATAATATGAAGATAAGGTATATTATTTGATTCATCAAAGAGGTTGGCAATTGAATGTCGGAGTAGACGAACCTTGGTAATTGAGTTTTGATGTATTCCGGGTCTATATAGATATTATTAAAGGTTTGAGTAGAATATATCTAAACTATATAGTCAAATAATTATGTCAACTCATAAGGGATCCATGTTTCTGATGAAGAATGAATCTGGGAAAAATTATAGGGGACTAAAAAGAATATTTCTCAATGAACCTCTAATTTCAAAACCATGGAACAGATAATGGGTTTTAATCTATTGTGGTTCACAATAGAAGATATTCAGATGCAACCTGATACAAAATTAAATCATTATAACTTATTCTATAAGATAATTTAAGGATCGTGAGAAAAATTACCCAAGTCCTAATTTAGGGTTCCCTTTAGTAATTTTAGTTTTAAAGATATTAATGCATTATCTTTATTGATAATGTTTGATATATATACCAATAAAAAATATAATGTATATATTCACATAAAAGGATTGGAATATTTTATATAGAATTTAGTATGAGGTAACTAAAGATTATGGATTCTTAGAACATTCCTAGACTAAGAAAGAAATCAAGGTGGAAGATTATTTTTGTTTAATGGATAAAACTAGATTATCTTTGATAAGGATCATATAATATAAAATATTTTTTAATTTTCAAAGGATGGATCTTGAAATCTTTATTTAAGGTGAGTAATATTATCTCTATAAAATATTAGATCAGTAATATATCTATGTGTGGATAAAAGAGGTATCATAGCATTATACGTATCAAAAAATAATAAGAGAAATTTTTCTAAGATTAAAATTTATTATAATGGAATGGAAAGGTCCACGAACTGGGTATGTGTTCTATCTACACCAAATTTGAAGAAATTATTATTAAAGTAATATCATTGTTTTTCAATATCTATTAATAATTGAAGAATAATAATTTATAGATATATAAATAATTATTTTTTTCTGGAATAATGAGAAATATTTTAGAGATTGTATCTTGGTGCATGGTATGTCATTATGATAAGGTTCAGACTTAAAATACTATAGTTATTTTACAATAATAACACATATAATAACATAAATTAAAAAAAATAACCATTGATACTATCTTTGGCCTCCCAAAACATAAAAAAAATATATTTCTATATGGGTTTTAGATGATCAAGTTACAAATATAACAAAATTTATAAACATAAAATATGATTTCAATCTAGATTAACTTGCTAAATTTTTTATTAAGGATGTTTTATGTTTTCATGAATTACTCAATTTAATTGTATCTTATTGGGATAAAAGTATTACCTTAATGTTCTAGATATGTCTTCACCATGATCTTTATATGATGTTTAGTTTCATCCCCATATGTAATCCTTTTATATATTGAAAATTTTATTAAAACAATAGAACCATTGGGTAAACCCTCATTTATAAATTTCTATGGATTTAAAATGTTGTTCTGAATAATAAATTCTTTCAGTTTATTTTTCATACAAAAGAATATTTTAGTTGATAAATCAGATTTCTCCATTTATAGACATCTATGGAATGATATATATAACTCCTACATGTCAAGATGTTTTTGGGGAATGAAACACATTGGTAATATATATGGTTTAAGAAATGAAAGAGAAAATTGTATCCATTAATACAAACAGAATGATAGCAGAAAGGTGAAAGAAAAGATATAATGATAATTTTCAATGTGACGTTTAATTGGTTGTTGGTGAGATGATGTGTCTAATAATTTCTACACGAAGGATGTTTATGAGATTTGAAAATAAGTAAAAACTAATTCCATTGTATATTGGCTCTTCATAAAATATTGATCATAATAGGAATATAACATAACCCGTTTATTACTTCTACTAAGAATCTCTTGGGTTCACAATGTGTTCCATGTAACTATCTTGAGGATGTACATACCAGATCCATAACATGTAAAAAACTCATTGGTCATATCACTGGAGTATGATCATCATTATGTAAATGTAATAGTGCAGATAATGGATCATACATATAAATAAAACAAAATAAGACCACTCACCTTGTTAAAAGAGTGTGGAAAATCCACCAATTTGAGGAAGTTATATGTGAGCTTGAGGATGTAATGATTCAAAGGTTTCCTTAGTAATTTTGTACAAAGTTGTATAATTTCAATGGAAAAAATCATTTTAAAGGTGGTAGACTATAATGCTACAATATTTTATGAATATTGTATAAAATTATTTTTAATTTCTTCGATAACTTGGGTTACACTCAACGTTGGGTTTTAACGAACCCCAATATACTATTAGAGTTATTATTTATTCTTGTAGTCATAACATAACTAATAAATATTCCTATATGAATGAGAATATATAATTTTTTAAATTTAATAATAATTTTCTTAGATAAAAGAAATATATTTATAAATATGTACAATTTTTAATAATTCTATTATATGCTTCAAAAATAATTATAACCTAAAATTTGAGTTTTATTTCTTCTTCTGAAAAAATATAATTTTTTTAACATTTTTAAATTTTATTTAAAATAGTAACATCATTTTTTGAATGCACTGGGAAAAAATATCTTAGGGTTAATTTTTTAATTTTTTTAGAAATGATTACTTATTAAAAGAATAGTTATATCTTGTTATTTATATTAAAAATGATTTTTTAAGGAATTTATAGCGAAACATAATTTTATAGGTATTTAAAAAGTAAAATTACTACAATAACATTATTATTAAAACAATTCATGTCACTATAATTAAATTCTAATTCACTTTTGATTTTAAAATTTCATTATGAATGAAAATTTTCTCTTTCTAAAACTATTTTTTCATCATGTTTACGGGTTTAATTTTATTAATAATTGTTCACTTATGTAAATTGAATTTTTAAAAATAGATTTTATATTTGTAATAATATTAATCAATAATATATAATAAAATATATATAATTTTCATTTTAAATGAATATTAAAAATAAATTACAATAGTTATGATTAAAACAGGTATACTGAAGGATATTCTAAAAAAGTACGATGCAAAATTAGCTAAAAACTTGGCCAAAAAATTTTATGGCCATGTTTAAACCTTATAAGGTATAATAATATATAATGTCCAAATTTTTTATCCTTTTTCATGTTTAATAAGTTGTTACTCTTTTTCTTTTCAAATATGTAACATGTGTCCTCTCCCCCACATATAAATGGTTACTCCCTCTCCTATCATGTCCAAAAATCAAAAGAAAAAATGTTAAATGAATACCAAAAAAAATATCTTATTTAATTACCTCCTCAAATCCTATATTCCTTATTTTTATTAGTAAAAAAGAAAGCTTTAGGTATACTCATAAATAGGATGTTCAAATAAAAGTTAAACATGTTAAAGATGTGTTTTTTTTATTATCACACCTCCTTATAATAATCTACATATATGATGATATAATAATAGATTTATATCCCATATTATTATTTTTTGTTATGTAAATTTCATAACATATATATATATATATATATTCTCAACCATTAAAAAAGAAAAGAATTTGCGTATACAATATAGTACTACCTTGTAAAAAGATGTAATTTATTTTCTATAACTGCCTATCACAGGTGGATATAATGATGGATTAGAATTTTATATATGTGATATTAAAAAAAATATTGATAATTATAATTTATAATATCATATATACCTTGTTACTTACCCTTCCTTGGTATTATGATAATGTCACTTGGGTATACTGTGAACTACTGGCTCGTGATGCGATGTGACTTGTTTTTGAAATTCGATTTACAAGGAAGGTAATAAAGATAAATATAGTAAAAAAAATTGATATGAATAACATAATATTTAATTTTTAATGTTGATATATTATTTAAAAATCTTGTAATTTGTATAATGGAAATAACATTGATGCATACGTACGATCATCCATCCACATGAACGATATAATCCATTTATTTATCTCTAAATGTTATGTGTTACAATAAATTAATATGTAATGAATATATATGATATTAGTACCATTTTTAATTTTAATTAAATTATGATATAATGATCAAATGAAATGGACTGAAAATACCAAAACAAAACATATGTGGAAAATGATGTAATTATGTCCCAAAATGTGATTTTTAGCATTGAGGTATTAATAAATGAGAAATAATTTGTTATAAGTAAATTATATATGGTATGAAATATATGATTATATTTATTGAATATATGTATAATAAACTATATTTATTATACATGTTGTTCAAACATGTACGAATGAAGTTGAGACTCGAGGTAAGAGATTATTGTATCAATTTTTTGTATTTTGGACATATGTTATGCTATGCACATATATTCATTTATAAAGTGTACGTAGATATCTTTTGACAAGTTAAATAAAATATTAATTTATTATCAAGATATTGAATGTTATTATTTCAAGGGTAATGCGATTAATAATTTACTAAAAACATTATAAATTTTCATCTCACTTTTATGTAACTGGTGAACATTCCCTATTCAACACATATTTCTTTTGTGTTTTGTATATAATATACATGAATATTTTTCTTATCATTATGAATTTAAATGTTATCAAGATATCCATTTAATTTTCTTATTCTATGGTTCATAAAATTCAATAGTTATCGAAGTGGTAAAGGATTTTTGTAAAAATCACTTTTTTATTGAGATTGTTTATGATTAAGCTTAGGATGTTGAAATCATGTAATCCATATATCAATAAACAAATAAAAATTATTCTACTAATATTATTTCATTAAAATAAATGTCATAATTTTAATTTACACTATTTATATATTCATGTATGAAAAAAAACCTAAGATAACCAAATTTATTTCACTATTTGGTCAAAATTAATTTTTTCCGTGTCCATGATTACAAAAAATAATATAATTTTTTTACTAATATTCAATCATTTATTAATGCAATTTTTTACCGTTTCATAATTTTTTAAAAACTAATTAAAATTAAAATCTTTTTCATTTTTTGAATGATGAACTAATTTAATTTTTACACAAAAATTCAAAGGAATCATATTTTTAATGTGCGTGACATGAGAGGTATTTTTTTATGAAGTGGCCCCTAAATGTTTTAATGAATAATTAATATGATTCCAATTTTATTTACAAATAATAGTATTTTTACTATTTTTTGTGACCTTTCTGTTTTTTGAATGATTATTTAATAATGATATTTTTTCTCCCTCAGGAACCATTATAATTTATCTTTCAGAATTATATTATATCTATGATGACATAATTTAATGTTACATAAGATTTAGTTGATATACGATCCAAGAATTACATAGTTATTAATTTTATTGATGGTTTATGATAATTGTAATGATAGTTTTATGAAATCCATTCTTTTTCCCTAGAATACTCTATAACAAAGTTATAATACTATTATGAAACCCATTTATTTTGATTGGGTTTTTTCTATATCTAAATGTATGTGAGACTTGTTTTAATTATTCGGGTTATAATATAATGAATTTTGTTTGGTATCATAGAAATATCATATTTTGTTTTCAATGTTGTATAGTGATTATGTCATAATCGGAAATGATAGTTATGTAATAATCAAGGATCCCTGTTATTTTATATCCATGTATTGTGGAAATGTTATAACCAATTACAATGATTACGTTATAACCAAGATGGGTGGAACCCATATCTCCCTCCAATTTATTGTGTAGTGACTTATATCTCTGAATAAATGACTATAATTAGGAGTGAACCCTATTAAATATGGTAATTTCTCCACCATGATAGTCTTGAGAGTGTACCATGAGAATTATTATTGTTTTAGGAGTGAACACATTCCAAAATAATAGTTTTGGGAATAATCCTTGACTAAAAGGGAAATGAGTTTCTTTGATTGTGTATATTAAAATATCTATTTCTAAGGATAATGATAAGATCTCATGGATCATGTTCTTTGATTCCATTATTATCCATCCCGTATGAACTGTTATGATTTATTCCATGACTCATGTTTATGATCTATGATATGCAAGGTAGGGTTTTTAATAATTATTATCATGATCTCATACCCTTGTCCACACATTATATTAATATACCCCATACATAACATAAATGATAATATGAGATCACCCATTATTATATTACTTTCCCTAGGTTTTATAAAAGGTATATCTATCATATATATAAGAAGGGTGCTAGTTTTAAAGAAAATATTGAGATATCATGTAGATCTCTTATGAAATAGTTTTTTATGTATCAATATATTTAAAGTCACTGTATATATGACTATAGGGTAGATCATTACATTATATAATGAATATTCATCAATTACGGTGTAATATATATGTATGAGAATTTTGGGTCACTATGGTTATGATTTATGGGGCTTCTTATAGGCACCCATATGGATTTCTTGATTGGTGATGAGGTAAATGAATGATGGTGGGGTGAAGTACTGTATAAAAAATATATATTTCATTTAAAAGAATTGGGATTCCTTCATTATATTCTAAAAGTGTTGTGGATGAAGGGATGAAGATATTGAATACATTGATACATGTGAATCCTCAGGTATTGTTGGGTTTCTCGAAAAACATGACATAAATATATCAAATTACTATCTGGATTTATAGACTTATGGGGACTATTGGAATCCTTAAATGATCATGTGGTATAAAATTCATGGATTTTAGATGAGATGAGTGGGATTTAATTTCATCATAGCGGCATCTATTTGTTGGGAATTTCTATATCATGTCAATTATTTTTTCAAATATATTGTCATTATTATGTTTTACCTCACATGTTTGTCCCCTATGTTTTTTTATTTTTGGTTTCATATTTCCTATTTTTACACTCATCCATTCAAGTATTTTTTTTGTCAATGGTTTTGTGGGAATGTAGATGAAAAATGCATGGATATGGTCTTAATGTATATGTTAATGTTTTTTCTTATTTAAAGTTAATACCTGATAAATCATGGTGATTCTTGGGTGGGGGGAATGGGGTATATGATGTTTGTCATGATGGTTTCAAATAGATATTGATCTATGAGTACATGATGTGTGGTGAATATTTATAGGTTTTTGTCTATCAGATTCAATTGATTATTGGATGTATTTTTCATTAGATATTTTTATATTTGGTTTTTTTCTTGTTTTTATGGTCTCAATAATGTGTTTTATATACTTTAGTTATATATATATATTGATGATGTTGGTGATAATTTTATGTATTAGAGTGTTTTTGTTATAGGATGGTATCAGACAAGGTATTCCATATTATATGATATGATAAATAATTTCTTATCACTAGCCCCTGGACTATAACAGGATATTTGGGGGTAGAACCCTAAACTTTTAACTTGTGTGAGATGTGAACTAGTGAGGTAGCTCAATTCAGTGGTTCTGACTTCATTATTAAGTAATTCATCATAATATGAAATTCATTCCCTCTTAAGTGATTTATTGATGAAGAACTAATTTTTTAGAGTTTCCCTTATTTTATGATTTTGGAGGTAAGGAAATGGTTATTCCAACAATTATATAATCTATTTGAATATTTGGTGGATTACCAATAATAATTATTGAAGAGTTACCTAGAATTTGAGAAAAATAAGAATATAATGAGAATAAATACCTATTTTTTAAATCTGATAATTAACAAATTCATAAAATATAAGAGAGATACTAAGGCTATATAAATCAATTATTAAACCACAATATATGCCTTTCATTTATAATATAACACTTGTATTGGGGACTCACACTTGATATAAATATATTGGTGGGTACAATAACTAGGGGATATTTTTGGGAATAATTATACCACGGATATCAAAAATTATTTTTTTCTTTTTTATCAAACATTAATGAGAAGGATATGGGAGGGTGATATGTCATAATTAAAAATTTTACTACCACCTATGAAGATAAATTTCATATTTCTAAATAATAAAATAAATTTCAATAGTGGATTTTAATAAAAATAGGGAGTAAGAAAAAATTTCATACAAATAAAATGTTTTCTCATGATGAAAGATAATGTTTTAACAACCTATGATTTTTTATTAAAACTAATACTATTGATAATTATATTTACGACACACAATATTATCCTTAACAACAACTATAATATATTATAAAAATATAATTATTTAAATAAAACTGTTATAACATAGCCAATGATTTTGTAGTCAAGAATGAGTGAAACAAAATTATGTCATTTATTTTGTAATATTTTCATTAATTAAAATTTGTTGATTAATTTGTATTTTATATGAAAACAGATTTAAAAAATTGCATAATATTAAATGAGATAGTTTCTATAGAAGCGTTTTAAGTCTGTAAATAATTTTCATTAGAATAAATTATGTTCAAGATTATAGAAGATTTATTTTATTTTCTTTGAATTATATCATATTTAATACAATAAAATAACTTTCTGTTACCTGATACAAAATGTGTAAAATTCATTTTAGAAATCAAATATTAATTTTCGTAGAAAATAAGTATTGTTTGTTTTTTTGTAAAGATATAATGACTAATTTTATTCAATATTAGAAATAATATTTCATTAAATGGAAATTATTTTTGTAATAATAATTTCAAAATTATTATCTTATAATTACTATTCACTTATCTAAAATGATTTAATTATGAATGAATAGTTAAAATATCGATTTTACAAAAACAATCATTTTAGTACTTTTAATTAAATTAATTTCAATTTTATATATGGATTGGAATTTTTAAAATTATAATCATATTCTTCTCACCAAAAATTATCTAATTTATTTCATTGGAATAATTGATTTCATTATTTTGTTTTATATTATTCTTATTCTGAAAAAAATATTTTTTTAAAAATATAATTTTTGTTGTTATTCTTCCACTTGTAGAATAATATATTTTTCCACTTTAAGAGTATATATCATAGAAAATTGTTTCCAAATTTTTAATAATAAAACATTAAAAAACTTAGAAGTTCCATTTCATTCTACTGTAAATCTTATAATAACCATGGAAAAATTTTATCACCACTATAATGAGTTCAGTGGGTCAAAAAGATAAAAAACAAAGGATGAATGTATAAAAATAAATATAACAGTTTTATTGACTTGAGTGAATGAAATTATTTAGACTATAATATTACTATATTTGGGAACATGGTATATTCTTTCCACTTTCAATTGATTACATTCCTTGTGTTATTTTATGTATTAGATAATTACAAAATGCGACTCCCTCTAATTTATTTTATTGTCAAAAAATGATATAGATTAAAATTATATATGAATGAATTTAGAGGATAAAATAGATAAATTATTATATTTATGTATTATAATAAACAATTTATATTTATTAAAGGTTGTATAATTACATTTTAAACTTATACAACACTACAACAAACTATGTGGAAGTAATCGAAAAATAAGCGAAATCATTTAAATTACATTAAAAGTAATATGACATTTATAAAATATGGCATTACAATATGTCTAGGGAAATATATAATGTATATGTGATAGTGATAGTTTTTATTTTATAATTCATTTTTTATATTATTTCCATTAAAACCAACAGTTGTTAACAACCATGAAATTTATAATAAATTGAAAATAATGGTTAATTTTTTTCCAAATAATTTGAAGTATATTAATATAGATTGATATATCTGTTTTATGGGAGATTTTATAATCTATAATTAATTTTACATGTATATTCTTCATCTAATTTTTAGAAATATTTTCATTACCCATAAATAATGAGTTTTTTTACCATGTTTAATGTTAAAAGGCTTGTGAAATGGGTTAAAATAATATGTAAGGACTATAAATCCCAAACATGAATGAATATAATTTTTGATTATTCATAAATGCTCACATTTATTAAATAAAAATTTATAATCAATATTTTTTAGCTACATTATACTTTCATTAAATTTGTTTTCAAACATATTTTTTTATCCATTACAATACCTATCACCTTTGAGTCCTTTTACAAAGATATAAAAATAATGTCTTTCAAAATTTTACCACATGATCAAAATTCCACACCAAAAATAGATATCACTCATTATTAATTTTCATATATATATTATTTTATTTTTAATAAAAATATGATAACTATCAGTTTTCTAATTTTTAATTTTAAGGTCTTTTTTAAAAGAATATGATATTTCTTCCTAATTACATAATGAGTTAATAATTTCATTATAAAATAAACATTCAATATATGTCAACATATCTTAAATAATGTTATGCTTTATTATGGAAATACAATAATGATACAATCTAACTTTTTTCTTGATGATTTATAATCACATTGTTCTATTTATTTCTCAAGGAAAATTTTGACATTTTATATTATAGTTTTTCTACACAAAATTTCTATTGATTATAAATGGTTTAGTTGTTAATTTATTTCATATAATGAATTGATTTTACATAACAATTGATTTGGAGAGCCTGTTTTCGCTCCTCATTTCTTCATAAGGTTTTGTGAGACAAACTAGTATAGGTATTTGGGATATCACTTATTTATTTAGGATATATTTTAATGAGTCCATGATGGTAATATTTTTATTTCTAACATTACGAATTTCATAATTATGAAATAATTTCATATTATTAATGTTATTATTTGTATTCTCAAAAGATATATTTAATGTGTATGTTATTGTTAGGTTTTCATGGAATCATTTTGATTTCAACTGTTTTGAAAATGATCTTATTAATTAAATGAATGTTCACGATATTCTTTGGGTTAAAATATTATTTTCAAGGTTTTTTAGTATTTTTATAATAGTCCCATGAAATATTATTTGGAATTGGTTCTTTCATCCTATATGTCTAAAAACAATTGGGAAAAAATAAATTTTTATCTTAAGTAAGTGTTTATTTATATCTAATGGTTAATTAAATAAAAAAGGTTAAAAAAATTCATTGGACAACCCATTTTTTATTGGAATAACATATTTTGTTTTTTTATATCACTTACTATGATTTAATTTTCACATCTCAAATTTTATAGACTTTTTTATATGAATGAATAATATATAATGATTATGGAAATAAATATCATTCCATTATGAAGATTATTATTAAAATAAATTATTGGGTAATCAATGAAACAATACACTAAATTTAAGAATACACTAATGGGGTAATAAATAGGAATTTTGTTGAAGTGTTCGATTTGAATTGTAACGGGTTTATATTTAATATTGTTTTTTCTATTATTAAAAACCATTTAAACAAAAATATTCTCAATATGTATGAAAGTTCTTCCATTTTTATAAATCCCATAATTATTGTGTGTTTATTTCAAGCAGTGTTATAGATAGTACGGAAGTTAATTTTTCTATAATGTTTAATGTTTGGATGAAGTTTCAAAATAAGCTATAATTATTCAATAACCATTAAAGTTAATATTTTATGGAGAATTGGGGTTCATGTATAGAATAATAAATTGTTAAGGATGCAATATTATTTATCCTCCTCCAAAGGTGGTTTATTATTATTTAATTTTATATACTCACAATAATTATTTTAGTTTTAGTAAATGGATTTATAGAACATGTACTGAGATAAAAAGGGATATGAAGGAAAATGTGGTGCTTGTTAGAAAAAGAAACAAAATGAGATTTAGGCTATAGTAAATATACTAAAAATTATCCCTAACAAGACATAGTAAGTTTTAATTAACAACCAAAACATAAATGAGTTTTCTAGAACATGAAATAAGATAAAAATGGTGTTTTAATATTAGTTCAGGTGATAGAGACCATGACAGTAAAAGGATTAAACATATGATATGTCAATAATGTGTGAGTAATAACATTTGTAAATTTCTTAATGTAACCAGAAGTTGTTTTACATGTGGTAATGATGGGAATAAATAAATAATATTATAATTAAAAATGAAGGAAGGTTAATAGAGAAATCAAAAAATATTTTGAAATGTATGATATTCAATGAAATATATTGTTACAATCAATAAAATTAAAATGGGAATATTATATAGATGTTATGATATATTTTAAAAAAAATTAAATACGTAATGAATAAAATATGATTATGTTGATATTGATGAATCCTAGGAAATCATTAGTTATGTTGTTATAATACATAATTATTAAAGAATATGATGGAAAATATTGGTCAACGGTTTATGAAGGATGTTGAAATAAAATGTTGTCTACATTGAGTATATAAAGAATTATTATGTAATGGTATTTTATTTAATGTTTGATAAATCTACGGATTAAAAATTTTTAAAATGCATTAACTATATTTTTGAATTTTATTATATATAATTTTTATAGAGAAATTTATTTATTTTTAATAAATTCTTGATATATATGTTACATATATTCAAAACCTATGTATTAGTGAAATAGATATTTGAATAATAATGATGTTATGTTTTTAGGGATTATGTATAATGTTATTTAGAAACATCAGGATAATATGATCATTTATGTTAATATAATTATGGTTAATTGGGATAAATGGGTTATTGTGGGAATATATGATTCATCATATAGATCACCATCAGATTGAAATAGGATTTGGTGACTATATTTTTAATGTTATTTTTTTGATGATTTTCACTATATTGGGAATATTATATTATTATGGAAAATAAAATATTATATCACATGAATTGATTTCAATCAAGTAATAAATATTTTTGTCTTTTAGGAAAAATATATGATTTTGGGGTGGTTTGAGGATGAATCATGTTAGTTAAGAGAATTATTATACATATTTTAATAATAAATTATTAAAGAATAAACATTGTTTAGGTTTATTTTTTAATTTATTTTAAATAGGGATAAATGTGAGTTCATCTTCGAATAATATGTGATAAAATCATACCCATTTATTTCATTTTAATTATTATCTCGTATTTTGTAAATATATTTATGTCTAGTAATTTATGAAATTATTTATGTTATAGAAGGGGATGGTGGACTAAGGGGGTCTCTCTCATGAGCATGGTGATCATGTGCAGATCAGATCTATGATTGGTTCAAAAGGGTATATGACTCATTCAAATTCGGTTCAATCTAATTTTTTTGTGAACAAATATATATTTCATCAATGTGAGAACAATTAAATTTCCTCAGGTAATTATGTTGTTTATTCAAATCTACAAAAATCATAGAAGATTTTTCATAAAAATTTTAAAATCTACATTGACTTGGTATTTTAGTAACATTGATAATCCATCATTGGGGAGAGTTATTAAAAAGGCTTAGTTTCTCATGTTTCTTCCGATAAAGAGGCTATTGAGTAGATAATTAACTTAAAAATATTCTTGATTATTTTTCATGTTATGTGTACAAAATGGGTTAACATGTGAGTTTTGTATTATTTTATCACTTAAATTTTTGTGGTTTTGGGTTTTAGGTATTGGTGTATGACTACTATGGGAAGAGTCCATTTTTATATCATCTTCACTTCTTATGATATGAAGAGATGTTCATGGATATTTGGTTCCATTCCACTAAAACCCAGAATTTTAAGGATACGTGAATAGAATCAAAACATCCACCACCCCAATGTGAGAAACTCTCACACCTATATATGGATTCAAATTTTTAGTCTTAACATTTTATATTGGAACCCACTGATTTTGTGGGATATTCTTTATTCGTTTTGAAACCCAATTATGGGTGATAGAAAAAATAATAATCTAAAATTTAGACATTTTTATAGTGTATTGGTGGATGTTGACATGACTATGACTTTGGAGGAGGAGGCGGTCCTCGCCATAAGAGAAGATAGTATGAATGTATAAATTGTGTTTGAAAGGAAGATAATGTTCTATATGCATTTATTGCCTTTTGAATAATTGATTCAGAATGTAATTGATCAATTTTTTTTAATTTTTTAATATCACAGGGCATGATGAAGCCTCCTATATAATGAATCAAGGTGTAAAGTAAAGGATAAGGTCAACATCCTTAATGCCGATTCTAGTGCAGGGCCCTCCAATGTTGATGATACTCTTTCTAGTTATATATATCAAGAATAAAATAGAAATGATGTATATAATCTAAGTGAGTTCCATTTTTTAATCCTAAAATTATTCACATTGTTGGATTGATTGAGGTTGAGAATGGTGCCAGGGCTCTAAATCTCCCAAAATGTAGTTATCCTATTATTATGGATGATAAAAATGATTCTTTTTTCATAGAGATGGATGTATTTAGCTATCATTCTATAAATTTTCATGCGTTGGAGGCTAGAAAGGAAGTTTATGGATTTGGAAATAAACAACCAGAGAATGATGCAATTTAGGGGTCGATGTTAGATCAAAAATTGGAGAAACCAACACATGACTATATGAATCTTGATAATGTATTGTCAATTCCAAATGTCGAAAATGAAAAACATCATCTCATATCCACTAAATCTATTAATGTATTCATAGAGTATATCTCAATTCAGTTTCATAATTTATCGGGTGAAAATGATGAGTTTCCACTAGGGAACATTAGTGATGATTAGCGGGCCCATATACGAATTCAACAAGAATTTTAGATTCTAGTTAATGATTCTCTTAGAATGTGTCTTTTTGTTCCAGATGAAAATTAAAACAGTGAACAAGAGATGATGTCTTGATGGAATTCATCAGATTATATTGAGCTAATGAATGAGTATTAGTAGATACATGACGGTGATGATAATTTTGATATAGTTTAATTTGCTGGTGACACCATAGTTTGGGAAAAAAATAATATTCAATAGAATTATGATAATTGTGTTGTATATTCTTATATTAAAGTTATTCATCATCATATTTTAGATGAGCCTTTTCTTATGTTTTATGTGGGAATGCTGCAAAGAGAAAGAGTGTTCGTATGATTCCCCTGGTATCACTATCTCTCCCAATAAATTCACTAAGCATAGTGATATATCTTGTGCAGTGGAAATGAGAATTATCCCCTTACTATGGCATCAAATGGACACCCAATTGGGAGGGGAAGAGTTAGAGGAAGTTGTATGAATAATCAATATTATTTAGAAAAGATGGGTGGGCCTCAGACTAGAGGAAAAACATCAGTTTTCAAATGAGTATCATATTTGGGAATTTCCCTGGGCTTTGGAACTCTCCCATGATCATAACTATACATAATTTTATTATAATAAAAAAATATCTCATGATTGGGATTTCAGATCCAAAATTGATATATGAAAATATGAATGCCTTCAAATTGGATTCTCTTGGTTACAATTTTTTTTAAAAATTATAATGATAATGAGACTGATCATATTTGGGTCCTCAAGTATGATAGTTTTTTATACTATTATATTTTATGTCACAACAATAAGTTTGAGTTAATTTTAGAGCGCAAAAAACTTATATCTCTTTAAATTTTATGTCAGTTTCCTATTTTTATACCAAACAAATGAAATTATAGAAAACACAGTGAATGATATCTGATCATGTTTTTCACAATTGGGAGATTATGTGTGATTAAACATTTTTCCTTGTATATATGAGAAAATTGGTACTTGCTACAATATATTGGATAATTTTTGTTTTGAATCTTATATTTATAAATTTTTTTTAGTTGATGTCCCACTTATGGGATGTGGTGATACATAAAAAATATACATAGTTACTGGAATGTAGGCAACCATATTAGACATGTGCCTTATTCAAATTGATGAAAGTAATAAAACACTCAATGTTCTGGTCCTATTATTCCCTGATGCCACTATTTCCATAATCTAATTGTTTTGGATAATTTTTTATAAATATAAGTTCATATCCTCTACCTTTTAAATTTATTAGGACATTGATTTTATTTACATGGATTTCATGATGTTTCTTCAAATTCTTGGAATATTGTTTTTATTAGAATTCCTCTCACTAGAAAGTCTATAATGTTGAAAAATGTGAAGAATTTATTTTTAAAATGGAGAAAATAACAATTTTCCTCTTTAGAGAATGACATCAACACTGTTGAATAGTATCTGCTTCAAACTCAAAATAATAGAAAGAATAAATATTTCCCCTCTATATAATATATTCTGACTCCTTAATAAATTTATTACCTAATTTTGTTTCAATATATATTGTCTTATAATTAATATAATTTTAAATAGTTAAAATATGGGACATAAATTGAATTTTCTTTTACTAACTTCATAGAGAGAAACGATCCAGAGGTGGGATCAAAGATGGTGAAATTAATGGATCATTGTTCAGCTCAATGATTTAGATTTCCTCTGTTGTGGGTCAATATTTTTAGAGTTTATATTCTAAAAGTTGTTAGTTTCATATTCATAACATTGATAACAATATTTAATTCACGTTTACTTCTTAGAAAAATAGGTTACATTATTATTTTCTTATATAGAATGTAATGATAGAATTTTCATATTAATATGGATAGTTTGGATGGACTAGTAGGATTCATTAATAATTTTTTTATGCTTGACTAGGATACAATGTGTCCTGATCTCAATAGTGTGGTAAGATAATTCTTTATTGATATATCTATTCCATATTTATTAAATTCTATTTTTATTTCCTTAATTCTAAAGAAAAAAAAATTGATATTAAGGATTTTATCCCAGTTCCAATAGGGAACATCGTACCCAATATTTTTATCAATATTATTACCTCTCAATTATGGCATATTTATATGGATTTGATCTCTTCTGAAAAAATTTATTTTTTCATTGGAAGATTTATTCAAACTTCTCTCTTTATTACTTTATATTGTGTTAATAGTATGAATGAGTAAACCAAGAATGAGCGCATTTCTATAAAGATCGATATCATTAAACATTTTGATACAATAAAGTGGAGAATTATTTTTTCTATTATTAGAAAGCCCATGCTATCATATTATTTCATCATGTTGGTCATTAAAATTATTTCATGTGCCAGAATATCCAATATTATTAATGGGTCACCCTGAAGATACTTGTAGTGCCCAAATGGGGTCAGAAAATGGGATCCTTTTTCCGGATTTGTTTTTTCTATTGTTGAGTATTTTCTGAGTATTTGTTTTGAATAATATTATGCAGGATGGTTAACATAGAATAATTAACTTTTTAAGAGTCCTTTTTTCACCCTCCCACCATCTCTAGGATAATGATATTCTAATTTTTTTAAGATGATAATGTTATTATTATTTTCATTCACAAAATGTTCACTCATTATGGGAAGATTTCTAGTCATGATTTAAGATAGAATAAATATTTTTTGGTTATGGAAATGGAATGATTTTATCTAAGAAGAATAGAATTTCTAGGAGGCTTGGAATGAGGAAAGAGGTTATACCCTTCATTTATTTAGGGATTACTATGTTATAGGGTAATGTTAAAAATTGTTATATTGACATAATTACATCTAGAAATATTGATTATATGAATGCAAGGAAGGGAATATAAATGTATCGACTACAGAAAATAATTCTTCTTGACTAAGTGATCACTTATATGTTTTTATATTCGTTTTCTATGTATAGATGGACTCAGCCTCTCATTAATGTGAATCAAGTCTTGATTAGGATCATTTTTTGGACCGGATCAATTAATAAAAAGAAGCAAATCAATTTTGGATAAAAATATTGTATTAATCCCATTAACATGAGGCCTTGGGAATTAAAGACATACTAATGTTCAATGATGCTATCCTCATCAAATTTATATGGAACTCGATGACATCCAATGATATTTCTATGTATTTCAATGCTTATATTTTCTTCCAAGGATGTAGAATGGATACTATATATATTTTTATTATTATATTTGGCTATATCTTAAGTATGATTCTCATGAGATCATTTATTTTTAAAATGGATGGTATACAAGTATTATATTAATAATGTATGGACCAAACCATGGCAATATAGATCTCTCAATGAAAGGATGTTGGTTCCTCGTCTTATGAGGAATTTATCTATTGATGATGCTCATCAAAACATAGATTTTCAAATTTTCCTCTCCTCTCATATTCTAATGAAATTATAGAACTATTGTTATATTTAGTATGATAAATTGATATGGATGAATAGATCCAGAATGATTTTTTCACTAAAGAGTATTATAAGTATATATGTGGTGGGATTGTTTCCATTATAATGTGGCTTCAGAGCTTCAGATGGCCTTTTATTTCACCTACCCTTTTACATATTCTTTGGAAAAATATATATCTTGGTTTCCCCTTAATGAACTGATCCATAAAATCGGTTCTTCCACTTTCCTCTTCCAGTTATGTCTATCTATTGGATGGTGAATCGTATGCACATCTATAAATTTCCTTCAGATTTTCATGGAGGATTTGTATTAATATTCATACATTTTTTGGTATTCATTTCATTTTTATCTCTTCTGAAGACCTTATGCTCTCTATTTCATTTTATTTATAGAGTGAGTAGGTTCTATTGATTATAATCACAATGGTTTCTCGTATTTTTTGCATTCATTTGGAAGCATGATTATTTTTGACTTTGAGAATAAAATTCATTCATATAATGTTGTTCTTATTTCTATTTATAGTGAAGTCATGGAAACCTAAAAAATCATCACAAGTAAAATGAATAATGATATGTCTAATATAATGATTATTATTAAATTTATTGGTGTTAGTGGGTATAGAAAATACCTATATTTCTTAGGTATATCAGATTTATCCCACCTATCCCCCATTGGTTGAATTTCTATATAGATGGGGAGGGTTTAGGTGCACCTGGACCTTTGGTATGTGGTGGTGTCTTAAAAAATCATAGGTGCTTTGTTAAACACAGTTTTAATCATTAAATTGCGATTAGATCATATATTAAAGCTAAATTATAGTAAATCAACAATGTTATAAGATATTCCATTCAACATGGATAACATTATCTCGGGGTTGAAGAAAACACTTCCACAATGGTTCATACCATGAATATGTGATCTAAGAAATTTGTCATGGATAATTATTCCATACTTGGTAGAGTGTATTAATATCTTTAAGAACATTCATCTGTAGGATACACATGTTTTCAGATAGGTCAATCAAATTTTTGATGCTCTTTCCAAAAGAAATGTTATGGATACTTCCTTGTAATGGTCATTTTTTACTCGAATATTCTTCTCTTTCTTTGTTTATTTGGATGCGTTCAATGTTTCTCATTATCGTCTTTTTATTCCTCTTTGTAAAGCAACATTTAATATTTTGAAACCAATTTTCTCAAAAAAATCTCCTCCTAGGTAATGAACATATTAGATATTTATGTTTAACAATGGGTGTTGTTTTTTGAGGATTTAGAGATTAATGTGGTATTTCATCATATTGAATATTACTTTATATTTCCTTAATCATTTTTTTATTATTATGTTGAACTAACATAAATAATTTTTCATCTTTTGATGGATCTTTTAATCTATTAAAAGATTATTTTATAGATTCTAGAATGAAAAAATCAACATGAATATTAATTTCATGGTTTAAGAAATTAAGTAATCATTGAAACTAATCTTCTCAGAAACATATGATGAAATTATATTTATGATCTAGAATGAAACCATGAATTTATATTTATATAAAATATATATAATGATTATATAGTAATTTCTAAAATCCAATGAGTCTTATGTCAAAAGTAACACTCAATAATTACTCTTTGATTTAAGAAACCCAATTTAATGTAGGCATTTTATAGTGGTATATAAATCTATGAAATCATATATTTCCCAGTCATGACATAGAAATATCTGTTTGTGATAATGTATATATATATATTATTTTATTACTATATTATGATAAATTTATTTTCACATAAATAATTTTAAATTGTGAGTATTTAATTTATCTACCGAGGGGATAATGTAACACCCATATATTTTATTTTCAAACTACTATGTCGAATGTTTTGTACCACATTCCATAAAAAGTGTAGAAGAAAAATTCTATATAATATTAAAATATTTTTATTTGAATATAACTTTAATAACCTAACCATAGGATCGTTGGTTATGTACAAAAGTCACCAACTTATGAAATATTTTTCTTGATGTTTACATTAATATAAATTTAACAATTAATTTCTAGAAAATAATAACTCATTTCAAAAAATTACCATATTAGAATAAAAGATAAATTTTCCAATAAAATATTTTATTTCTATTAAATATTTATTGGAAAATAAATTATGTTAATCACTATATATGAATTATATTATTAAAAAACTAAAAAAACTTTATTTAAAAAAATAAATTAGTAATTCATTAATTGTGGTTAATATGCATGTAATTCATATAAATTATTTATATACTTGAGAAATAAGTTTTCTTCCAAAATGGTTTGTTTTGAATTTTTATCATGGATAATTAGATAAATAAATAAAAAATTGAGAAGTTTTATTTGATAAAATTGGATGGATTTATGAATTTAAAATGTCAAAATATTCTGAAGATAAATAAATAATTTTTTTGAAATGGTTTATTTTGTATGAATAGTGGGAAATCCTAATTTTATAAAAACTATTATTTATTTTAATTTAACCATGGAAATTTCAATATTCATTTTTTGGGAAATTTTTTAAATTCACATAATATTCATCATTTTATACATAACATGATTAATTATGCGGGGATCAACATTATTATTTATTTTGATATTAAATCATTTTTATAGTTAATGCATGTTTTTTAAACTGTTTTTTAATGTGCTTCATAAACTTATATTGAAAATAAATTATTCCACTTCTCCGAATTAAATCATAGAAAATAGACTCTGTATTAGGAATCATTAAATTTAAATTATATCATTATATCCCATTCATTTTTATCTATAATTACATGTAACCATGGTAAATGGGTATCGCCATAGTAAATGGTAAATTACATGAAATGAGCGTAAAAATATGGAATACTATATATATATCAATCCAAAACATGACTTTAATTATTTTATGGGTGTATTTATGCCATCCTCATCCTATAATTGAAAATATGGATTTTTTAACATTCATTTGATTATAATAACTATATAATTTTACGTAAAGGTTAATTACATAATTTCACTCCATCTCACATATTATGATATCCAAAAATGTATAAGAATTGAAATAATATATGGAAGATTATATATGATGAAAATAAATAATAATAGTAAATAATTTTTTTAGGATGTATAATTACATTGAACGGTTTCACAATTTCGATGAAATCGTTATTCAAAAAATGGAATAATGGAGTAAAATATATAAATAGAATTAAATGTAACATGTTTTCTATGAACTAAGGTCAATAATTAATTTTAAATATAATTAAAAAGTATATGTGATGCAGAATTATTTTATGTTTGACATCTATTATTTTCATTACTTTATTAAATCCAGGATATGTGAACAGTTAAAAAAATTACAATAAATTACATTTAATGTTTACAAATTATTTTTAAATAATTATAAAATTATGAAAAAAATTATAATTACTAAATTGAAGGTGAAATTTATATGCATATAATAGAATATCCATATATGAGACACTTTTTATTTTTAAAATTATTTTTATGGAACTGAGATACTGAATAATTTGTTTACTCATTTAAGGCTAAAAGGGTAAATAAGGTGGAGAAACATGGGGATCCATTTAAAAAGGACACATAAAATTATCTAGGTTTTTAGATGATTATAAATCAATCATATTGTTCTGATCATTGATGATATAGAATATTTGAACTATTTTACATGAGTTAGACACATATTATATATTAATAATTCAGGTATATACAATATTTCCATGAATATCACTTTTAAAATGTATCTTTATTTTCACTATTGGTCACACTTATTAATCTATTTAGATTAAAACACTCATTATAAATACCATTTAATCATTCCTTGATAGGTATTCAGTTAATATTACAATGAGGGGATTGTGCTGTTATGTGGCATGTTACATATCCTTGTTTTCACCGAAATCAAAACCCATGTAGTTTATTAGACCCATATAGTTTAACATTTTACATAGAAGTCATATAAAAGTTCTATAAAGAACAGAATATTCATGAACAAATCCCTAGGGGACATCCCAAATATTTTGATTAAATAGATAATTATAGTTGTCATAATTCATTTGGTTTATAAGTCCACAAGAGGATGATTTAGAATAACTAAACAGTGGGAATGATTGGTTCTTATTGGTTGTGATGTTTGTTACATGAGAAGTAATACATATAAGTTGGTTTCAATTTGAGGTTGGACTATTTAATGGTATCTTATCTATCCTGAATATTGTAGGAATCAGATTAATCATAGTTTTTTACCCCATTATAACCAACAACAAAGTATGTTTACTCATGCGGGGGAGGTTTATATCATTACAGTTATTGGGGATTATAGGATGACACTTCCCTAGATGAGGGGAATTCTTGATCTGAATGATATGAATATCCCAAGTCCCAAATCCCATATGATCTATTCTAGGTGTGGGGAATAATGGATAACATGTAAAAATTATCCCATCATACAGATGCGAGTCTTATTTATTAGTACAAATGTTAAGATGTTTATTACAAAGCTCGAGCCTCATAGAGATATCCTATATATCCGTGTTATGGTAGGAATCTGAGTTTTCATAGTTCAATTGATAGGGGCATACATACCGACATTACCCTGGGATTATAGGGGATTATAGTGTAGCTAATATGATTATTACATCTCCAAAATTTCATTGGAACCATGCTTGTTGTGGGATACATGGAATGACCAGTAACCTATTTCATTACTTGTTGATATGAGACTTCTGTGATGCGACCACACATGGATGATTAATATGTATCATGAACCTCTAGGAGGTGTCTGATATATCATGGTTAAGAAAGGAATCAGAGTCTCTGTAGTTCACATGATCAAGTCTTACAAACTAAATTTGCGCTCATATTTTGGACATATCATATTATGCTACTGATCAGTGAATACACTCTGATGTTTCCCTTATGTTTGGGACATATCATATTATTTTGTTGATCAGGGCTTACACATTGAGGTGACCTTTTGTATGGTAAAAATTGTGTTAGACAACTAATTGGGGATTAAACTCTAAATTTGTCCTATAGTAATCAGGGTTTACAAATTGACTTTTCCCTTTCCATTATTGAGGTAAATAATGAAAATAATATGATCATTATTATCCCATAAGCCCATGTTATCTATGAACAATGTGAGAAACAAAGAATAAAAAATGACCAGTCAGAGTACTTATGGATTCATGACATTTTTATCGAGTCATCCCTTTGAATGGTTAACATGGATCTCAAGCCTTATAGTGGCGTCATACATATTTTTATTAATGTTGGAGTCATAGTTCTTGTAGTTTATTAGAATGGTGGATACACACCGACATTTCCCTATGGTCGGGGATTTCTCACTGAGGGTGGAAAAGGTTATCAAGCCACGAGATTCCTATTTGACCTACTTTTTTACAAGAAAGTCATGATTCTATGGTATTCTCATCATGCCTTTATTTACTACTCAAAATGTTAGAGAGTGTCTTCCTAACATATGAAAAAAATACTTTGATGAATCAATTGACTTTTCCAGGGGACTCTGTATAATGATGATGGAATATAATAATTTGGTCCCATGATAAAGGCTAAATTTTTAAGAGGATATTGCAAGACTGTGATGGTTAGTCATGGGATACACTGCATGACCTCGCTAATTTGTCCATAGAGTGCCAAATGATCTATCTTATTTATTCAGGATTCATCGCATGAGCTAGCTTATATATACAGAATGCCACATGATAGAAAATGTGACTTCTCTCAAAGGGTTCTACATGTTCTGGCTATTATGTCTAGATTGCATCATGATACCTAGCCAGTATATCTGGATGACATCTTGAGTGCCAGGTTTGAATTATCTTTTAATACCATGGGACATAGATGACATGAGTTGGTGCCTCTATATGAATCTGATGACACTTTATAATGACATCACACCACATGAATAACATGTCAGGATGGTTTCTCAAGAGTTGGGAATATTTTTGAAGGGATTCCATTTGACTTTATTAGACATGTCTAGTGGACATTCCCTTACCCAACTAGCATATAGAAGAATCATCATTAGATCTAGAAAAAATTTCATGGCGGTTTTACGAATCCTGGGTGGTTTACATGAAGCACATGAGGGTATGTGTTATATATTTTTTTTCTTATGTATCCCACCATTAGACTTTGTTCTAGAATTTATATTGATAATGAATTGGATTAATTTATTTTTAGATTATTTAAATTCTCAATCAATCTAACAGATGTGGGTGATTCTTCTTTTATGACCCGATAAATTCCATATGTGTGATAAACGAGTGATAAAATTAATTACCTATTCATAATTCATGAAAACAGTGGTTTTCCATAAGTAACTTTCATGGAGGAAATAATTTCATGTGTGAGATAATCCTCACTGAAAAATATATTATAGCGATATATGAAAAAGGCACATCTTCTCATTCAGGGATTCATCAACTTGGTCCCAGTGATTACAGTGAATATTTCTTGATTGGCCAGTTTGTTTATAGTCCTCTACTCTCTAGTGTTTGGTGCATTATGTGGTGTATATGAAGGAAGTACAGAATAGTTTAGATAAATGGATTTAACATCACATGTCTCCCCAAGTCTCTATCATGAATCCCCACTGAGGCCATCCCTTGATTTTTAGTGACCACAATTTCATCCCATTAATTATTGTTTTATAGGATTATTTACAATTAATTTGGAATTTTTGAAACATGTGATCATGAAAAAGTAATTTCCAATTGTCATTTTGGTATAAACAATTCTTTTTGAAAGAACGTGGTGCCTATCCAATGGAATTTTCTTAAATGAGATGAATTTTCTATGTCTTAGTGTGAGATAATGATGGCTTGTTATGGGGCCTTTGTTAGATCAGGTCGGTTTCTATAGAGTTTTGGGATACCATGTTTTGGGTGTCCTTATATTATCATAAAGGTTTTATTGTCACGAGAGTCTCACACCTCAACTTTTATTTCTTTCATTTCATTACTTTCCAATGGTATGGAGTTAAGACTGATTACACGAGTAATGTAAAATTAAAATACTCTACCTTCCAGTGATGCGTCACATGACAAATAAAGGTCCCATTGAGATTAGTGAACATTTTAATGAAAATCTCATATATTTTTCCTTAGGGGTCCAAAGTGGATTTTTTGATTTCTTCTGGACATACACGAGGCATCTCATATGATGGAGATTCCATACCAGTGTTCATTCTCGACATGAGGTATTGATGTCATCAGAATATTTCCATGTCTTGGAGATCTATAGGGGTGTTTCATGTGATGTTTAAAATCGTGATTGTTTTCTACCTCGGCCCCTTTATTTCCATTTTTTAATTACAAAGGCTTCAAGGTATCTTCATTTATTAATAATGTTTCAATGAAGACCATTATTCGCATTGGTGATCCATCAAGTGAGTCTTAAGGTCGTATGTGGCCTCTACCTTTTGAATATTTTCCTCCCATTTTCAATGGATTTTGATATTGTTATTCAGGTTATCTCCATTAGGAAAACCTTGTGACATAGGGGAGCTTATGTAGACGCCACCACATTACTATTGGTTTTCTAGGGTGCCTTCAAATGAGTGGAAGGTCTTTTTAAATGGAACAACGTGGGATATTCTGGGTGATATGAGTTGCACAGATAACCTTTTTGTGACCTAATGATGGTGACATGATCACGTAGCTATTGTAGGATCACACGATCTGTGGGTATTTTGAGAAATTTATTTTCCCTTCCTTTGGTATGGAAAACAATTCGCATATTTTTTTTCTTACATTATGAGTTTTTAGATTTTCATTTGGTGGGAATGAATATATTTCCCCCTAATAGCACCATCTGTAAGGACAAGGTCTTGGTTCTGAAGAATGTAAATACCCACCCGAGTCATTGGAATTTTTGTAGATTAGTTTCTAGAGAGACATTTGATCTATTTGGTGACACATTGTATTCCATGAAATTCCATATAAATAAAGTGGTATAGATCCATTCGTTTTAAAATATAATTATCCTTCAGAGCACTTTATCCTTTCTTCTATTACACTCACTTTTCACGAGACCATTCCACATGTCCTAGTCAAGGGACCCCACCATGAGCCAAACTTTTGATAGGTATGATCCATAAAATATCTCTTTTTCTAACTCTCATTTTAACTGAAACCAAACTAGATTTTGGTAATTTTTGATATTCAGTCATTAGGGTTATTATTTTCTTAATGGTTCTATATCGTTAGCTGACTCAATCATACGATCAATTTATAATCATGTGATTCATGTCATCATGTATAGCTCAAATGATTATGAGTCTCCAAGGTGTAATGGCATTGTGTAATTCCTAGTAGGTTTATATAAACTACATTATCATCGAGGGTTATGTGATTTGTGAACTCCTCATGCTATTCTTGACTGCCATTCTAACTCATGAGATGTGCATGATTTTTCTTGTTTATTATGAATTTAATTTGAATATTTTTTATATTCTCTTTATTTTACATAATCCATATACTCTAATTTATATGGTATATTTTTCTCATTGATATTCCCAAAATACTTCAAAGAAGTATGAAAAATCATCGATAGCCCATCGTGATGCTATAGTAGTGATCGTGGACCCTACATGCCTCTATGACATTAGTTCACTTCATCCATGTTTGATAAAGTTGATGGGATTAAAATTATATTAATAATCTATTTCATAATTCCTACTCCTTTATGGGTTTAGAATCACTGAAGATTCCCACACTCCTCTGTTGAAGTCATCATTAATACCCTTCTCATGTATTCTAATGACCCATGAATCCTTTTTGTGGAACATTTCTCATGTTATCCACATTATCACCCATGGGGACCATGAAAAATGACACATAATAAGATTCACTCCTATATAATTGTATGGGCCTTATGGCTCACCTGATCGAAATGACCATATATATCGTTCAATAATGAAAAATTCCTCCATGGGTCAATATTTTAATTAGGTTTCCAACATGGAATTCTGATTATGATGTTGCTATGTACTAGAATGGGGATAAACCTTCTCAGTTCAATAACACATTTCATTCATAATTGTTTATTATTTGAAGAAAATTGGAATTTATGTGGCCGTATGGATATCATAGATGTCTCCATACTACATCAAGGGCCGAAATAAAAATATATTTATTTGTTAGAGTCCAGATACACACACATTCCACCTCACACATGGTGAGGTAGGCATCATACTTTGGAATATATAATAGATATGTAGTTCATCTAGACTCGGTGGAATGTAGGACAAGTTTTTTCAAATAGGATGAACCTAGGATGTCATAACAAGGACACCTCCTCTAACAGAAGATATCATTAAGCTAGCTGAGAATGACCTTCCAAATGAGACATTTCATAAAGTGGATATCCCTTTCATGACCAAGGAAAAATGCATCATCAAGAAGACCGGATCTGATCCCAAAGCTAATATTCCAAAATCCACTCTTAGGAAGGATACTAACAGTGCACTTGACGCTTACTCTCACATGGTTGATGAAAAAAATTAGATTATGGGGATGCGAATTTGTACCCGACATGGATCAATATGTCTAATTATCTTGCTTATTTTTTAAGGAACTAATGTGGTCATTTACTTCAATGAAGGAAAAGGTGGATTTATAGTTTCCACATTGATGATGGTAACCACCATGTAAGGGGTGTTAATTGGGAAGGATTTCCTTAAAAAATAAAAACTATATCCCCATTTTCACCAAAATTACAAGGGAAACACTATTTATAGGAACATGGGCCCTTTCCATGTATTATGGGTTTATATAAGAGCTCACATGGGTGGTTATAAATACCCAAATATTCAAGATATCCCAAAATACAACATTATACCATTCTTGTAATGTGTTAATGGGGTAAGACCCATTATATTGAAAAATTGAGATGTTAGGGATTATGTGAGCCACTACGACCATTTCTCATTCATAATATATTTCATAGTTCACATAAGAGATATTGTTGAAAATGGTGAGGCCAAACTCGAGGGATGTGCATATGTGATGTAACATCATGCAGGAATGCCTTCTACCCATATTAACATGGACCTCATTCATGAGTGGTCTGAACTATATCAGTTCAACCACCATTTATTAAGTGTCTATTCAATATTTTATTGCTTTGTTTATGTTCTCTATGGGTATTAAACAATGGTAGCTCAATAATTTCTGGTAATTATTACTATAGAGGAAGCTGGTGGTGGAATAAATCATTTGTGCGTAATGCCATAGTCAGTTTATGTTGTGGTTATACAGTTGTTTATATTAACTCATATATTGTCAAAACATTATCCGAATTGGTAAATTATTGCTTTAAACCACTTACTATTTGGGGAATTCGCAATACTGTGAAGCCATTCTCTTTTAAAGGGTTTCCATCCCTTGAATAAAACCACAATGCATTAAAACTCTTACAATTACTCAGAGAAGAAGCTATAAAACAAACTACAACAAATGTATTTCCGTAGATATATATATATATATATATTGCACTATTTTTATTTTCCCCCTCACATCTCATCAATGGGTTCCTTGGAATTCATGGAACTCAGATTCCCAGCTCTGGGGTATATTCAAAAAAGGATTACCACTTTGGGAAGGCATCACCGATATTGTTTTTCATCCAAGTATGACCTACAAAGACTAGACTAAAGAGATAAAAACCTTATCTGGATACCTTGATTTATATTTGTGAAGTGTCATGAGTCAAATACTTTTCTTTCCATTGGTCCAACTACAAGTTTCCAGATCAAGTTTCTATTTGCTGTAGAGAAATAGGGTTATACCATTGTTGAGGAAGTGGTATGTCCATACTTATTTCTATATAAATATTTTTTAAGGTTTATAGTGACATTGTAATTGTATTGATATAATTTATATGTTTACACAGTTGAAGGGTGATGATGATCATTCATCCCTACCACACCCTGAATATTCTCCCCTTGGTACCATTGTGGGAGTGTAATTTTGCAGTGACTGGGGGAGAGATAAGACAGGGACCCTGGTTCAGAATGTTTAGATGACTGTGATGATTTTCACATATGAATAAAAATGTTTAGATTCACCACATTTTGTAGAGACATCCTTGGAAGGGTATAAGAATAAAAATAATTGATCTATATCATTAGGTCATTCTTTTTTTGATTCCTCTAGTGAGTGTGGAATTTCACTCTCTATTTAATTTGGAACATTCCAGAAATACATCCATATTATTCTTGAATGTGTATGTCACTAACGAGAACACTTTGAGGAGAATGTATTCACATATATGTTTGTGGTAAAGTGTTTAGATACTTCATCAAAACCTTCACTATTAGGGACCACCCCTCAAGAAGTGGATGTGGATAAGGTGCATATTCAATTGTGTTTGTTTTCTACTATATATGTTTCAGTGATCATACCATTTTATTCAGAATGGGTGGATGCACTTTTGTGGATTTTGACATAGGTTTGTATTGTTATATTTTTTTTAAAATTTATGGATGTGAGGTTTGGATAAGGATAATAAATTTTCAATACTGGGAATTTATTTACTTGTGTCATATCTCTTGACATTATCTAATTTTTCCCGCAATCCTTAATAGTGGTGAAGAGAGAACATCATTACAAAGAAGGCTTGACGATCCATGAATTTGTTCATTATATGAAGGAATTTACTCCTCCCCCAGGTATGGGGTTGGGGGTTTGGATTTATCCACTGACTCGACAAAGAAAGTCATGTTTCTGACCTTGTTCATATCCACTAATTACCAAGTGATATCATATTTATTCATCCTATAACTGAAAACCCTTTGGGCCCCTTTACTGTAGAATCTTCTCCCAAGAGTTCTATGTCATAGTTCAAGCTACCTCATGGGTTCCTATGAATTTATCAACCAATAAATTGGTAGATTATCTTCAATCATCATCAATAACTTTGATCCCAACCATTTATCATAGAGTTCTTGTCCAAGAATATGATCTCATTCCTAGAATGTATTTGAGTGAAGGCATGGTGTCTGGTTCATTCTACAAGTCTATTAGGCTGAAAATGTGGAGGGAGATTTTATCTTTTTTTTATGATACTACCATGGTGGAGTTTAGGGATTGGTTGGTCAACTATTCGTTTATATTTCTTAAACATGTTTATGATTATTTTTCATTATTCTACTCTTCTTGTACAGGTGAATGAAGTAGTATATCTGAGATAGTAGAATAGGGCCCTTGAATCGAGGGTGGAAGAAGATGGTGATTCCTCTTCATTGAAGCAGAAATAGGAAGATATAGTGAAGGAATATTACCATTATCCCATAGAGGTGGCCACTAACTGGGATTTAGTCAATGTTGGGAGAGCTCAAATTGGTCGTTTTCATTCTAAAATTAGTTTCCTTCGGTATGAGATCTACTATATTCATGTAGAATTATCCCAATTTATTCATTCACTCTAGGTATCTTAAAAGGATATTCTAGAAGAATAGGTACTTGTTTGATGTGTTAGAAAAGGTGGGGCTTGAAATCATTGTCTGGTGAAGTGATTGCAACGGGCCATAAAGGTAGAAACTGTATTTTCTAATCAACTAGACCAACATGTGATCTACCAAGAGTTTAGGCTTTCAGAACTTGAGGACTCATATAAGCATATTATAAAATGAAATAATAATTTTTAAAACATTATAGTCCTTATAAATTCTGAAGATAGACTCTGGTATGTAGGGATTCCACATGTTTCATGATTTATCAGAAAATTTATATTCTATCCTTTATATTTGATGTCAATTTTTCCTCTCATTAATGGTGGGAATTCCAATATTATAGTTTGATATAATTCACCAATGATACCCATCCATTTTATAATATCACATAATCCCAAATACTTGTAATTTAGTTTGGAATTTATAATATATTCTTCTTGAAAAATGCTCATGAATACCTGCCAACAAGAGATTCTTCTTCGAAAATGTATTCCAACTATCATTATATAAAATAATTAGTAGAATTATTTCTTTAGTAGGATATATATTTTCTTGAGGGAGGATTATCCTTGGACATCCCTAAATCATAGACTTGGTGAGCATAAATTTATTATTTTCTATGGCCATTTGGTGGGAATTTGAAGCTCTTGTAGACTAAAATTGTTGTTGTGCTTTAGTTTAGGGCATTCCATCTCAGGACTTATATCTATTTAGTTTAACGACTTTTAGGTCAGAACGTATATAAATTTACATTTTGTTTATTTAGGTTGTACCTTATATTTATGTTGTTTAGGTGATTTTATCTCATACCTTCTATTTCTCTAGCTTAGCGGATCAGTTGGAATATTATATTTCTTTGGTTTACAGGCTTTTAAAATGAAACATCTATTTCTTTTGTTTAAATTATTTTATCCAAATCCTAATATTTTATTATTTTAGGTTATTTATCTCGGAACTAGTATTTCTTTATTTTTGGGCATTTTTCCTCAAACCATCTACCGCTTTAGTTTAGGTTATTTTAGCTCAGACCTTTTACCACTTTTAGTTTAATGTATTTTATCTCAGACCTGATCAATGAACATGGGATATGATACAGACTATCCATGATTGACTCTAAACATACTGATGTGTTCAGATCTACCTTGGCAGTGTAAGTGATCACATGGATCAGAATCCCCTTTTTGAAGAGGGGCCCAAATGTTTGATGGCCATAGGTTCATGTGAAGATGAAATAGGAAAACAATCACAGTTAGGAAAAGGGTCCTTGATGTAGAGTATCATTTCCAAGTCCAATGGATGGTTTACATGAAGTAATATTAGATGAGGGAGAAATACTAGGGATGTTATATCCAACTGAATATTTGTAATTGGATGATTTAATTCATAACCTAAAAGTTTGAGTCCATGAATATGAGATAGGGAAGGCATGTTGGGGATGACTCGTAACTCTTTGAGGGGTCGTATTATATCATAGTGTTCCTAGGGCCCACAATGATTGATGCTCATTTCTTGAAAGTAAGAGATGTAATTGTTTTCTGTGTCATGGCATTTAAGTGTCAATAATATGGTCAAGAAAAATATGACCTCCAATCCATTCCAAGAACCATTAATGATTTAAGAAGGCTCAAACATCTAGATGATGAGGTTGTGTATGGGAGAAAATCAATCTAGGAAGGATTCTAGAAACCTAGATAATATTGGAACTTATATTGTAAATATGGATCCATACACCTTATTATGTCATGTCACGATGTGTGTTCCATCATTAGTTCAGCAATGGGGAGACACATTCCTACTCTATGAATGGATACAAAAGATGGTGACGTAGCATCAACGATGTTATATCCACCTAGATAGTTTGTCACATTAATTGTAAACTATTTTCCAAATTTCTCTACACAATTGTATGATATGGGAATATCATTACTGTAATGGCTGAAAATATTATTGAATGTTTGGTTATGTCATAGTGATGTTAGGGATCACATGGATTAGAATTCCCTTTTATGAGTTACGCATATTGTTGAAAACCATAGGCGCATATGGATTATCCATAACTACTAATTAATAGTAATGAAATGTTTCCTTGAAAATGGGTATCCATTAATAGGGTTGTGGAGGACTATATTGATTCAAGGCAATGAAATCATGAAATTTTATTTCTGGAATGTTTAATATTTAAAAAGGGTTTTAAAACCCTATATATTGTGTCACCGCTAAGAAAGCGTATTCTCATGGTTAGGAGACATGAAAAATCATTACACTATCTTTTTCTTAAGCAATGGGGTCCAGTGATCATAGATTTAATTTTACTAGGGATAAAAAGTAGACCCTATGAGATTTATTTCTTATTCATTTATAATTTAATTTTTTTATAACCTATTATAATGAAGATTTTGGTAAGTGAGGACATGAATTTTTCTATGTCTTCCCTTTTTGGGTATTTATCCTGAAATGTTTTATGAATTTTTCTCTATTATTTTACAATGTGTTGGATTGAACCACTATAAGATAGTTATTAAAGATATACAACATTGACCAATGTTAAGGTAGTTTATGGTCATAATGATTATTCTACTTATATAGAGGATGATACAAAATATCCTAATTATGATACCCACAGTCAACCATACAAAAAAAACTTTTTCAATGGGAGATGAAAATGTTGTAAATCATCCATCGAGGTCCTCAGGTAATGTTTAATGATATGGAACATTAATACTGGGAGTAGTTCAAATCATATGTAGGTGTTAAGTTATACCATCATTATGTCAGGATCACATATATTGGAAATCCCTATTTTGAGAGTGATGCAGTTGCCTGATGACTATAGGTGCATATAAATGAGTTATAGGAATAAATGCATTGTCAAGAAAAGGGAAATTGATGTTGGGTATCCTTTCCAGAGGGCATGGAATGTTTTGAGTGATCTTAGGAACTCATGGAATTATGTATAACTTAATGGACTTTGGATCTTGAAAAGATGATGGAATCACCGAGTACTCTGTATGAATGTGGTAAATCTTCTATGGTTCATTGTTAGGGGATGTAAAATAGATGATGGCCTAGAAGATTTATCTTCATATAGTTGGTATATTTACCATGTAGTTTAATGTTAATCATTAAGGAAATAAGAATTGAAGTGAAAAATTCTATATTATAAATGATCTATGCATGAAACGTGTAAATAGATATGGATCATATATAGGAAAAAAAATTGTGTGACTCAACCCATATGCAGTTGGGTTTCATATTTATGTCACTAGTTATAGCTAGACCCATGATTGGAAATCCAGGAATCAATACATATTATTTGAAAATGGTTATCAATGAATTTGTATTTCTTGAATGGGAAACACTCTAAAGGTCCAAGCCATTGTTAGAGGTTGGAATTTTTTCATTGATTTTTGTGGATAGGCCTAGGGTAAGAGACCCATACATCACTACATATCATATGATGACATGAATCAAACCCCACATAGTTCTTCCGGAATGAAATTCCTATGAATATATGACCTATACAAATACATTAGGAATTATTATATTTTATTATGACTAGAATTTCAGTGGAATATTAAGGAATCACTACATATCCTTTGATGTCAATAATAAAGTCACATGTTGTTCATGAATGCAAGTGTGGTAGGAGAAAAATACTATCCACTCAGGTCCATATAGGTGAGGTCCATTGGAATTTGAAATTTCATGTTACATAAGGGACGTTAACTATTTTTTTTAATGTCATTTGGCGAGGAATCATAGTATGTATTTGATGGTCTTTCATTTACGATCATGATGAACCTATCTCAATATTGTATACCCTGTTTATGCAGGGAAACCCATACTGAAATTACTATGTTTTCGTGAGCTATTCTTGGTGTGAGAAACACGTAATTAAAAGGGTTAATCTCACTATAACAATGAAATTAAGAATTTTATTAGGTTATTTTTTATAATTAGGTGGCCCAACCATGATATTATATCGATGTATCCCTATATATATCATTGAAAATTACAATCAACATATACATAGTTTTAGAAAAAACTCTTACAGTTTAAAGTCATGTATAATGGAAATTGTCTATATGGTATATTTTCTTCTGATAAATATATGGATTATGCAACATCAGGAAAAAAGTCATGTTGTTGGAGGACCTAAAACTTGAGTTTGATGAGTTTAAATATATCTTATAATGATATGAATCAAAAAATACATAGGTCTTGTGGAAACGTTCAATTTAACATCACATGGCCAAGATAATATCTATATAGATAATCATGATGTGGTTAGGACAGAGGATACAATGTAGTTTAAAGTCTTTTTGTTATAACATAGGGGTGCTAAGTGGTTTACAATCTTGATTCTAGATGAATCATCGTATAGTTTATTATCATCTTGTTAGGAAGATATCTGTATAGTGTATCATCATTTGGCTAGGATAATGTTTATCATTCAATTTAAAGTCTTTATGTCAAGAATTTTTACAATTGATGAAAGCTACAAAAATTATTTTCTAATAAATATTGAATTTTTGGGAGGTGTGACATTATCCTCATTCATGGTTTCCAATTTTTAGGATCCATTGTGATATACCATGTGTATTACATAAGATACATCCCGATTGGGTTTTATTTTTAGTGTAATATTCCATAGTATCATTTGGTATCTGATAGAGAACACTAGTTAACCTTAGAGGAATGAAAATAGAAAAAAAATTAATGGCTTGTACAATCCAATTTTGATGGACCTCCATGTTGTGTAATGTAAGAAACCTTCTCTAATCGAGCTACTCCAATTCATGCCACCGTTTTTGTGATTTCACATCATCTAATAGATTTACACAAATGGATATTTGGTGAAAAGGTAGATGAGCAACTATAGGTTACACTTATTCAGTCTCGTACACCATTGAGTATGTATTTTTTTTGATGTATGTGTGGTTGTATAGTAAGAACATCAATCATGGATGAGGTTTTCTAGAGAGAAATTTTCATCCTTGTTCACTATCATCTCCAGTATATTTTGTAGATTATAATTTAAGGCATTTTTTATCAATTTTATACTGCATTATAGAGATACAAGTGATTGGAATCGATATCTTACTTATAGTAAAATTTCCTCAACTCTGTAGAACAGATGTTTGTGTCATTGTACATAAATATTTTCTATGGGAACCCAATCCTAGTGATGATATTGGGCATTATGAGGTTGATAATTTTATTCATCCCAAATACATTGAGGGGTATTTCCTCATCCCATTTGAAGAATAATTCACTAGTTGTTAGGATGTACATGAACTACTTAGCTATGTTAGGGGATATGGTCCCATGACATCCATCCCCAAATACAAAATGGTATGGAATATTTAGCAGTATGAAGATGTTCTGGAGGTTGATGGATGACATTTTCAAGGATCTGGCTCATGGAAAGTTTCTTGGTGTATTTAAAATAGTCATATATTATTGTTTTCCAGTTTTATACCAACCTTTTTATTTGCAGGGATATCCAAGTACCTGATTAGTGGGCTTCACAAGGGCCTATATCGACCACCTCCATTATGGTGAGAATCTCTCCTTCTACAATAATTATGAGGAGGATTCCATCATTTCCACATTAATATCAGTTTATCTGATCATTTCGACCATAATATAGGTAAATGTTTTCTACATGACACCAAATTTTTTCCCTCTAGGATCAGTCCATATGAATAGTCTGATTTTAGAGCAAAAAAATTACAGAATACATCTATCTAGTGGTGGTCATTATTTCATCATGATTCGGGGTGGTATTGAGGGATTTGACTTCATCTATATCACATATGATGACCTATGAAACCATTCTTCAATGTTTGATATGGAATATTACTTCCTCTTATTCATGGTAATCCTAGATGGTGGCTACATTATCTAATGCATCAACCTAAGCATTCTATGATCTGAGAACCTGATGTAAGATGATATCTAAATAGAATTTTATTCATAAGTCCCATGACATATCTAGTAAGAGGGATCATTTATTCCTTTTTAATAGAATATTATTCATCAATCTATTTTATCATTCCTTTATAATCCCATTGGATATTCGGGTATGCTATGTGAAGTTGTAGTGAAAGTTCTAGTACAATGGTGAGGGATTCGTATTCTGTGTCATTATTTATGGAGAATTAATATAGTGAGAAAGTGTATGGAAAAATTTGTATGTTTTTAGAGAAAAATAAAATCCATAAAAAAACCAATTGAAAATTTTTCCATACTTTTACAGATAGGACACTGAGATGTATCACCAAAATACATATCCCATGTCAAGGGAGTGTCATGGGAATGGATAACCTCTTTATATGGCTACTCTATGACCACATTTATATCTTCCAGAGAATGATCGGATTCATGGAAATCAACAACATATTTCCATTTTACCGAATTTTTTGATACAATTTGAATGTAATGCTCCTTCAAAATAACTAACCATCAGTCCAAGCCTCTAGTCTATATAGGGTGGACAATGATGTACTTGAGGGGATCGAAATAAGATAATAGGTGGAATTAATTATGTTATATGTAATGCCTTATCATTTTTATGTGAATATGGTTGCAAAGATGTTCTTCCCAACATTATAGTATCTGGTCTTAGTATGTAACATTTTGTTTTTTAGGTAGTATAGAATGATCTCACTCCCTCAATACCTTTTCTATGTATGGATGGTTCCCAGTGAGTGTTTCAATGTGGATACATAAAAGAAGAGTACCCTCTCTTCCATTTGAGGCATCAAAACAAGTGGGTGATGTAGATAATATTTGATACATTCAAAGGATTTATAGAAATCATCTTCCCATCGATAATTGATTAACTTTTTGAATAACCATGTGAATGGGATAACTTTTTTGTCTATGTTGGTTATGAATCATTGAAAAAAATTGAGGTTCCCTTGGAGCCCCCTTGGTTGTTTGAGATTTATATGAGTAATGTTTTTGAATAGAACTAGTATTATGTGGAACAACCACGGTGTCATGGTGGAATACCATAAATACAAGAAAAGTTTTTTATGTTACCCCAAATGCGTACGTTAATGGATTTATCTGGAGACTGTGATGTCATAGCTTCTCAAAAACTGATTAAATATCCATGAAGTGAGCACAATGCTTTTGGGATTTTACATCCAAGTCATTGATATAACCTTCAAATATCATTTCAAGTAATTTCATCAATATATGATTCATTGAACAATATTAGGTCTCACCATCAATCCTTAATCCAAAGGGATTTATGTGATAGGATAAGATCCAATGAAGTGCTCTGAAAGTAGTGACTTCCTCATCTTTAGGGGCCAACATTATCTAAATGTATAATTAATATGCATCCATTAAGGAAGGTCATAGAAAAAATAATTTTCATTGATAAAGAGATATTTGATAATAAATTGGATATAATTCATTGAGAAATAAAAATTAATCTCTTTGATATCAACACATATCAAAATCATTCCATTACTTTTCTTAGAATAAATTATTCTGGAAACCCACATCATGTTTTTCACTTCTTGGAAAAAGTTATCATTGATCAAATTGTAAATTTATGATTCTACATTGGCGTAATGAGAAGTATAAATATTAATGGATACCTTTTCGAAGAATCAGTGCTCATTAGGTAGGCCGAGATGGTGCGTAGAAACATCTAGATTCAGTTTGGGAATTTTTATTATTTCAAGAGAACAAATATTGACGTTTTTTGGGAAATGATATGAGCATATCTTGATCTTTTTGGGGAATGGTGGAACTAAGCAGAGTAGGTCACAAGTATTCTTATGTTCCTATATTTACCTATATGAGATTGTCTATGGTGGTGGAGACCCCATCCTTCAATGTGGGAGGGGATTTTCTGATATCATCCAAAGCTTCTTCCAATTCTAAGTCCATGGAGGTACATTTAAGATGAATCTGAATATTTTTGGGTTTCTTCATCAATGTTAGGGTTATAAAGGCCCTTAGTATAAGCATTAAGATTCTTGAATATCATATTTTTTGAAAAGATATGTCATAGAAAATATAAATTTACACAGTCACTGGGTATAGAAGGAGCTTGGATCTCTCATACTAGGTCTATCACATGAACAATATTTATAAGTAGAACATAGTTAGTATCAAGAATACTCAAGGGCTTCACTTTGGGTTTCCCTAATCTATTTGGAGTTCCAGCCTGTGTATCATCATCTACCATTGATTTGTTGCCTCCATTTTTTGTAGATGCATTCTTCAACATACGTAGATTCGTAGGTTTTAAATTGAGCTATATAACTATGTTGTATTCCTACCATTCCATTAGTGGGTTATTTCTAAAATATGTGGAATTTTTATGGTACCTCTTTGTGGATATGGGTTTACGGTCTTCCCAAATATAAATTTTATTTGGTGTCTTACTCGATAAACATAAACTTCACTTCAAAGGTGAGATCCCCAAACAGAGTTTTGAGTTTTTTTATACACTATCGGTATTTTGACATGTTTATCATATCCATGAATTGTATGATATTTGTGGGAAAGTATCCTTCTATATATCCTAATAATAGTAGTGTTCAAATAGAGATGATATTAATTGAAGATCCATTTTCAATTGGATCTCTTTAGATGTTGATATTATTCAGTCATCTGGAAACATAAAGAGGTCTTCTCTAACCTTAAATTACAACCTTCGAATCCTGACCTTTGAAGGAGATGATGACATGCCATACCACTACATGTTTCTTATTCAATAGAACATTCCTACAATGAATTCTATCTAAAATTTATATTGGATTTGGAGGGATTTAAGAAGTTCCTCTCTATGTTATTTGGAAATATGTATTGCATACAGGATTAAGTTTTTTTGGGTATATCAACATCTTCTCCAAAATTTCATACATTTTTACTAGAGGTCAATGGTTTCTGATATGGGGTTGGTCTTGTACATTTGGGTTAAGAACTATGGAATTATAGGTACATGAGATAGGTTCATTGTGAAATGGTTGTGGGAGCATCTACATCTAGAAATGCAATTTGTGCTAGCCATCCCATTTGTATAGGATTATAGGATAATCGAACCCTTACTAGGTGATCAAGAAAGACAATTGTATGTGGGTCACAAATGGAAGGTTATTAGAGACCTCTAATTAATTAATAGGCTCACTGATGCACCATTCCATGGATATCAACTACATATATTTCCTCTGTGGGGGCACAACCATAATATTTGGTCTGACCATGCCCATTTTTCTATATTATCCTTGGTTCTTGTGAAAGAAGCCTAACATCACCTTTTTGTATGTGGGGAACTCATATTTTGATGTAACTTCATAATCAGATAAGTTGTTTTCCAATTTTATCACATTTACAAAACCAATGAAGAGGAATTTTTATGATGAGGTTTCTATTTGGGGAGGTAGTTCCTGTACTCTGTATATTATAGTGGATAAATTTTCAACAGTTAGGGGATGTGTTGGAGATGTATATGAAAATTCAAGTTCTATTTATTATTTCTTCTGGTAGTCACACCAACTATTTGATGTCATATTATATATTATCTTATTAGGTGGTGGAGCTATTGGGTGTTTTTGAAACTTGAATCTCATGGTGGCATTATCTCAGTGAACTTATTTTCAAAACATCTTGTTATTGAACTTATCATCATGAATATTGATGACTTCTTTCTGACCATCCCTTCATTATGATAGGAAAATGGTTATGTAGGGATCCTACTAGGAGAAGTTTTTTAACACCACCTATCAAGAATTTACCTTTCCATGAAATATGTACTTGAATATGAAGCAATAAAGTATATTATGACCCATACCTATATGGATTGGGATGTAATTAGGATAGTCGGTGCAGTCTATTTAAATTGGATTTTGGGGATTTAGTATCCTGATAATGTCACTATCTATGGATTACTTAAAATAACTGGGTAATTTTATATTTTGGATGGAATATTCATTATTCATCAATTCTTAAAATATTAGGCAATCCTTATTTTTATGTGCCTCTATCTAAGGGATATTATGTTTTTTTCACTACTTGGTAGGAGGTGATGGGTGGTTTGGGGCATGAATGGGTGCTTGGATGGGAACTGCTACTAGATTGAGAGTATCAACTACATCTTCTACTTTTCCTAGCCATTATCCACTATACTGAGGAAATTTCCCGAGATTTGGATGGGTTTTTCTGAATTGCATCATCAAGATGTTGTTCCTTTTTTACAAGCTCACCAAATCCAAATGGACACATCATCTGCATCAGAGGTGTCTATAACTCATCACAAATATTTTTAGCATAGTGTTCTTGTATTTTCTCTTATGATAGGGAATAGTGTGTAAATAGGTTAAAACCATATATCATTATATGAAGTCATACACCCTATTATTTTTTCATTACATGCAATTTTTTATGTTTAAGATCATTGTTTTCCCAATCATGTATTTGAAATGAAAAAAGAAACTGGTGAAAAAGGTCTTCCCATCAATTAATGGAATTTCATAGGAGGATGTGCTACCATACAAAATCATTCCCTGATAGAGTCTGTAAAAAACACATAATATTAATTGAATCATATTGAACTTGATGGCCCATCACCATCCCACATCAAGATTTTATGTGTGTGAGATGATGTTCTGGATTTCATGTACCATCAACTACGGAGAAGGTGGGGTTTTTGAAATAGGGTGGAGGAAAAGATTCATCCACCCATTCAGGATATAGATTCCTCTCTGGCTATACAGGTGCATGTCACCCCTCTATGATTTTTATTCAAATATCTAGGTAATAAATGAAGTTATGTAGCTCTAGGGGTACTACTATTTGAGATAAATCCCTTATAAAGATATCATTAGGTGGTTGGTGAGGTGGACCTACCTTCATCTACAAAATATTATCAATTAATCATAAGAATAAATGATTTTCTTGGATATAGAGAGGCTATTTCCAAAATGGATGGTAGTCACTATAATTTTTGACTTCTTCTTCTCTATATACTGGAATCCATGATCTGATCCCAATATGATAATCAAATGATGATTTTGTTGGTGAATTTCTTCTTTTGGGAGAGATAAAATTCATCTATTCTAGAAAAAGATATCTAGTGGGAATATTTCCACTGATAAGCACCTTGCAGAGTATTCCGATATACTATATTTTACTTTCTTATTGTGAAAATTATTCCTCCTAAGAGGGATCCTCAACTCTTATGGATGGTGATAGGGAAATAGTTCACCTTTCCCTTTCTCTATGGAAGTATTCCTCCACATAGGGGGATACTCATTATTGGCGGTGACAGATTTTGTAGCCTTATATAGTTACGTGTCTGTGTAGCCTCATTTGGTGCACAAAAATCAGCCTTCTATTAGGGTACATTTTATGTGTTTTGAGCCTATGATTTTTCATCATGATCCACAATGTTTGTCATGTTGATATTGATGGCATTCAAAGAGGCATATCGGGCAATACTGGGTATACCATTACTTTAGACGCAACATGTTTATTTTGTACTGCCTTCGTCAATGTTATAATCCAAACCCTGATCCATATTAGGCCATTTTGTATTGAGATCCCTATGGGGTTCGATTCCCACCACCATACACTCCTCTAATCTATATCTATGAATAATAACTTAATGTGAGTTTTTAGTCATGTTTTCTGAATGATCCCCAAAACATAGAGGGTTTTATTATGTTTGTAAGAACAGGTGGGAAGCCGACTATTTATCATTCTCATCTAACATGGATAACATTAATTCCCTATATGGTGATGATGATGATGAAAATTCATCCAAACATATTAGGTGGGGGTTATTCGAGGATGAAATAGGAAATGATTGATCCTTTTGTTGATGATCCAATGATTCTAGTCAGGTATTTGATGACTCTTGGGATAGGATTAATGAAATAAATTCCCCAGGATTTTGGGATTAGAGTGATCTAGAGTCAATAAAAAATTTCATAGGGCCCTCTCAGGGGATGATGAACCAGGGGATGTTCATTGCGATATGATTTGCCCTACCCAACAGGATGATATTTGTTTGTATATACTATCAATGTGTTTCAAATCCTTTATGATATTGACTATAAGATAGGTAGTTGTGGTGGTATATATTCCCTCAGTCTAGCGAGTTGGGTTTGCTTCTTGATGACTGATATGAAAGACTCTACTACATCCAATTTGATGCAGTGTAGATTTTCTTCTATAACAGCTTGGTGAGATAAAACCCCAATGATGGGAATCATTCTTTACCAGATGTTTTCGTATTGATTGAAACATTGGTCTCCATGTCTGAAATTAATTCCTATTGATTTGAGGGGCCCTATTTGATGAATTTTTGGATATCCTCTCCCATAATTAATGATTTATAGGAAACATTGATGGGGGGATTATGCTGTAGTGAAAATTATGACTGTAAATTACTCATTCCACTAATTTTTTTTGAGGTTATGAAATTAATATAAGTTTTATTTGAGGGGGTCTACTATTCTAGGGTAGAAGAAAAGTGTATCAATCCATAATTTCCCCATCTAAGAATACAGATGCATAATGTGGCTTCATAGAAAATCTTCTAAAGTGTTTTAATGTAATAGAGACTATCATGTTTCCTATTTTCCCTGTGGTTTTTCTATTATAGATCCTCATCCATGGAGATTGTGTCTATGCATACCTAGACATGTCTTATTTTGATTTGGTAAAGGTGAAACACATACATGTGATAACGCATATGTCAACCCTTCAATCGTTGATGAGTAGCCCATATATTTTGGTGTAGATAAGGAAAGAAATCATTTTATAGATTATCTAGGATCGCATCGTTATAAGTGGTATGGGGATAGAACATGATGGGTAGGTTGTTTCTGGATAACTACCTCAAAATTTCAATTTTACCCTTCTCTTCATCATAAATTAATTCCTCAATATATTAAGACTATAAAAGGTGCTTCTGAAAAACATATTCTGACTAGAGTGGAGTGTTGTTGGATGTTTCTGTGGAACCATATGCAGTTTGCAGTGATTATTCAAGAACTTCTCTATAATATGGTGTCATAGTTTTGAAGATATCTTGATACATAAGTTCTTCAGAGAAGAGATTATTTCATTATACATGGGATATATCTCTATGGCGATTTTGACCATGGTGGATGTTAGGTGTAGATTCCCTATGATACATCATTATAGTACAACAATGAGAAATATAATAGTAATGATCATATTATGATTTTTTGCAAGAGTTAGAGGACCATTGTGGTGTTTGGAATGTGTCATGAACAACCTCAAGGATAGTGTCATAGAATATATTGAGAATATGGGTCTTTATCTTTATCGTGGTAGAAATATTATTATTTAAATTTAGGAATTTTATTTGGATATGACCCTATTGTATGACTACTATCGAAACCAGATTATAACCACATGATGTTATGGGAATATGATCTATCTTCTTAGAAGATTTTGGAATATCCCATTAAAGTTTATAACTATTTAGAGGAATATCTAGCCTTCCCAAGGCATGTTCCATTCTTATGTGGTGAGCCTTAGTTAGGATAAGAATATGAGCCAGATCCATAGCTATTGGAAAATTCCTCTAGTCTTTCCTAATGTTGATATGATCCTACCCAGAGGCATGATCTGATCGAACTTGATGAACCCTAGTTGGAATAGGAATATTCATGGGGTGTGAATATGAATTCCCTGAAGTAATATACTAATAGACATCTTGAATAGGAGAATATATATGAGCCTCCTACTATATTTCCTCAGAATGATGATGGTGCCTTTGTTCATTAGAGGAAGTAAGAATACTTGCTTAACTTCCATGATCTATTGAAACGTGTGAGATAGATTCACTAACAGGAATATGAGCCTATCTTGAAACTTGTTCCTTTATCACATGGTTTACCTGACCAAAAAAGGGATATATTCCCAATCATAGGAATATGGAGTATTCCAATAGACTTCTTCAACAAGAATATGAACGTATCCTAATTCTTGTTCTCCTCTCAGTTTGTTATCATTCCCCATAATGGGGATATATGCCTGATCCAAGGATTTTAGAATATTCCACATTATATTTCCAATAGGTATGATCCCTTGTCCCAAGACATGTGATTATTTCACTAGATCAACTCCAATTGGAATGGGAGTATGATCTCAGTCTGATTCCCCATCCTTTGCTGGAATATACTGATAATCCTCCAGTATTTGAGAAAGAGTGTGGTCTTTCTATAGAGAATCCAATTGATCATTATGATCTATGTATTGAGTATTCCTAACTATAGGGATAATATTATGTGTATTTCCCTATATATGAACAAGTGATAGAATATGTTGGTGAATTTCATTATCCTTTTATAAACTATAATTAGATTTTAGCAAATTGTGTGTAGGGAAATATGCCTGAAAATTTTCTGTCTCCACCATATTCTGGTAAATTTATTCAATTGTATAGGGAATATGTTTGCACATATATCCTCATTGTACCATTATATAATGTGGATGATCATCGTGCACAAGGGTGGGGATATGTATCCCCCACTCGTCTGCTGCAGGAATATGAAAACAGACATGTTCCATGTTAGTAGGAATATGAGCCTACTCACTATTTACTATTAGAATATTCTGAAATTCATCATTAGTTGGAGTGGGGATATGATCCAACATGTATATATTGTCCACCTTCTTTTCCTGATTTCTTTTCCTTTCCTCTTATGAATGGGCATTATAGGTGGAAATATGTCAGGTAATACACTCAGCTTGTCATTGGTGGGTACTATTGGGATGGTGTTGGAAATAAAAATTGAAATGTGACCTCCATAGTGGAACATAAATTGGGAGGGATCCATATTTGACTTCCTATTCCCCCTTCATCAGAAAATAAAGCGGTATATTTTCATGCTCCATGGATAATTTCCTGAAGCAGTTAGTTGTGGTGATGAGGGCCACTGGCTTAGTTGCAGCTTTTTCTGGGTGATATGGACATTCTTATTTACATATATGGAGACCTTCATAGTTATATTCCATGTTTGGGATTGTACCACATCGTTGGTACTATAGTTCCATCTTGTTCACCACCTGGCATTGGTGTTGTTGAGCAGGTTAGATGTTTTTTATTTTCAAGGGTTTAAGCAACATGTTATTTACCATAGTGATCACTAGATGAAGAAGGCATTGCCTCAGATCATGATTATTTATTAGAGAGAAGTATCTATAGCCATATATTCAAAAAGAAAAATTCCCATAGATTAAGGAAATATAATAGGAATAATAATCTCAATCAGAGTTTAATGGATAACACAATTGTTCAATTATTCATTATCTAACCATTTTTCTTGCAAGGACGTGTCAATGTGAGGATGTAATTATTTATGGGAACCCCAGTTATAGAGAATAGTCTAAAATATTGGTGTCAATATTATCATCATTTTTTTTGTATTGTATAAAAACAGTATAGCTTTACATATGATTTACCGATCATTGATTTATTTTGGAGTCTCACATCGAACTTGTAGAAATATTGTTTTGGAATATTGTGTTAAAAATGGATTTTTGTATAGTAATACAATATTATTGTTATTAAAAATATTCATCCCATGTTCACAATTTGTTTTGAATGGATGATGGGTGTCCACTAGGTACGTTTGGATGGACTCGTTTTCAGATTGTGGGGGGTTAATTAAATTCAGAATCATTAACTCGAGATCCCAGTTGTCATATTTAATGAAAAAGAAAAATGATAAATGCATCAATAAATAGGTATAGACCTGATTTTCAATGTTAGGAGGAAAATTATGGTTTTACACACAATTAATCTTAGAGACTCCCATTGGTTTATAAGCTGGGTGATTAGTCTCCTCACACCATATGGGGGGGATTGTTTCCAACTCCAATACACTATTATAGATTAAATATATGTTCAAAATTTTTTTTTTTCATCCCGATACATGACTAGTTACCCTAACTAAATTATTTTGAGTTATGTCTCCCCTTGTATAGAATATGTGGATCTCATTCATGAATCTATCTATATGTTATCTTAGGATTTCATCCATTTTGCATCAATGGACAGTTTCTTTCATTTTAATGACATATATCAAGGATAAATTGAATTTTTTACCATCCTTGGTGGTGGATAATATTATGGCAATGGGAGTAAAAAAATATGAGGATCCTATGTGTCATTATTCCTTTCAGAATAAAAAACCACACAGATCATTATACCAAAGTTGTTTATCAATATACCACATGGATATATAAGTTCTCTGAAGAAGCGAATATGAAATCCCAAATCCCAAGGGGTTGACCTACGTATCCCAACGATGGAAAGAATTAGAGTTTTCTTAGTTCACTTTGTTTCTAAATCCACAATTAGATGTGGTAGAATAATCATCCAATGGGAATGATTGGGTCCTGAGGGTTGACATGTTAGAGAAATGATAAGTTATACACTGAAGTGGGTTCTTATTTGAGATTGGGCCTTAAGTACATGTCTTAATTATCCTGATTACAGAAGGAATTAGGGTTCTCATTGTTCATTTATGCCTTTGTGACCTTCCCCAAGGTATATATCATCATGAATGGATGGTTTATATAATTCCACTTTTTGAGGATTACATGATAATATATCCATAGATGAGGTAGAATCATGATGATAATGGTATGCCTATTACAAATGCTTATGCCCACATGGTCTATTCTCAATGTGATAAACAAGGGATAATATATACTCATTATTTTTGCATACAGATGTTGGTATTATGAACAAGGACAACCCTTAATTTGTTTAACATATATATCATGCATCAGGGGAAGCGTCATATATATCCTTGATATAGAAGGAATCCGAGTTGTCATATTTCACATGATTGGGGCTTACACATTGAGGTTTCTTTGGTCTTTGTATGGGCTTAAATTTAAGATGATATGATTATTTCATCTCCCTAAGCTCACATTATCCTTGTTTTTTGGGGGAAAATGGGTTCGAAATTTCCTAATGTCATAACTTGTGGATGTGGGATTTTTGTGTTTGGACCACCATTGAATGATTAATGTGGAGCTCGAACATCCTGGTGGTTTCCTAAATATCACATTTATAGAAGGAATTAGAGACTTCACAGTTCAATTGATATGAGATTACACAGTTATGATTCCCTTATATTTTGGAAATATCATATTATTCCATGGATCAAGAACTACACATTTAGGTTTCCCTTATTTTTGATACATATCATATTATTTTAATTCTTAGGGCTTACACAATAATGATTCCATTATTTTTGCGACATATCATATTACGCAACCAATCTGGGATTACACAATGAGGTTTCCCAATAGTTATAAAGGTTTACACAATGACATTTCCCTTACCTTTGTAGATTATTAAAATGAAACTGATATGATCATTGTGTTCCATCATCCCATGTGATCTTTTCTCAGTGTGTGAAATAATGGATGACAAATGATCTATCTCACTACATATGGATACGATACTTATATACAAAGAAAAATATTTGGATAGATAACATGGAGCTCTGTCATCAGAGAGGAATCTTACATATCTATAAGAATATAGGAATTAAAGTTCATATAGTTCATTAAAATGTATCTTACACAGTAAATTTTCCATTTGGTATGGGAAGGCACACTAAGGATGGACAATTTAATAAATCCTCGGGATGCCTTGCTAGACCAGATATGTTTTCATGACTTTCATGCATTGATTTTATTCTCGACATGACTTGATGTATTGGTCGAAAAATCGGTGATTTTATGAGTGACATGTGGAAAGATAATTGTATGAATTAGTTGACATTTTCAAGGGACTCTTCATAAATTGGATCTAATATTCAAGGGTTTCATCATGATAAATGATTACTATTAGGGAGGATATTTTAGGAGATGGAAAATTTGTCTTAGGATCTACCACATCTCATGAATGATTTCTCCCAAGGGTGTCTCATGATCTAACTATAAGATCCCATTGCGGATAATTGTCTCACGAAGTGTCAGAGGGTTTGAATCAGTGATATGTTTTCTTTTATGAATCCTTATAAAATGAAACAACCTTCACATCTTGTTAAATATTTCATTCCCTACTGAATAAAAATGAAACACACATCCATATGAACGTAACTATTTACAAGGTTTACTATTCAATAACAATACATAAGGCAATGGTATTTTTTTGAAACAATCCAACAACAGATAATAAATTAGATAAAAATCCTCTTATGTGGAATACATTAAGTTGGATATTCTATTTCACTTATGTGGCAATTTGAAAATAATCCAACAGTGCATGTGTACCTTCTAAAAAATGATGTAATAATTAGTTTTTGTAAAAATATATGTTCCGTATGATTCTTTATCTACATCCACATATGTATTATAAGAAAAATAATTTTCCAATTTATTACTCCATAACTGGTAAAAACATCGATGTCTTCAAAATTGAATTCAATATTTTTTCCTAGTCCGATATACTCAATCTGATTCTACCAGTCAGATTACAAAATATAGAAAATATATATCTATCATAACATAATTGAAACAATTGTGCACACCTTTATCCTTATTCCATTAACCAATATGGGAATATAGTCTGATTATCTAGCTTGATATGCTAATCATGCAAATATGATTACAAGCATAAAATGATAGAAAACTGAAGAGGATTTTCTAATGAATATGATGATCTACTTAATATATTGTAGTATTGTATATTCTCTGTTCACTATAGTATATAATGCATATTCAACAAATATCAATGCAAAAAATTATTCACTCCCTCTCTAGAATTGTTCAGTTCTCTACCTTATCTCAATTTCACTGTGAAAAATACTTCTGTCCGACAATTATGACGTACTTTAAATCTTTTATAGGTCACCCAGTGATTTTTTTAGCATGAATTTGAAATCATTTCTCACTAAAAATAATTCCCTGAATTTTTTTTTCTAGAATTTCTAGTGATTCATGACTTTATCCCCACTTCTCAATTCTCCACATTTTTATTGATCCTTATTGAAATTTGTATTCACTTCATCTCTCTTCTGTATTTTTTTACAACCATCAGTCTGAATATAACTTCCTCAATACTATTCTGTCATTACCATTCTCCATAACAAATGCATGTATGAGGAAATAAATATATGTATTATTTCATGATTTGATTAAATTTCTATCCTCCCATTATAATTTTTTTATAATCAGTGAGGTTATTTGGTATCAACTCAGATATGATGGTTCTTGACCCAATTGATAACGGCCTTTGAAAAAATTAGGGGCTTATTTATTTTTAGGATTTGATACCCTTCAACATCATTCTATGAAGATTTATGGCATGGATGTTTGTCTGACTGAAAACAAATACCTTTAGTTTCTCGCATTTTCCACAATTCATTCAAAACTTCAAATCTCATGATTTTATTTTGGTAGCATATTCATCGAAATTCTTCACACTCTCTCTAAAATATAATCCAATTCTAGTTATAGTTATAGTAAATCTCATTATGAAGTATGTGAACCCTAATAAATTTATGACTACATTTTTTATTAATCAAATATCATTACGTTTTTTAATTGGATAAAACAGTTTCAATTCCATTACAATTTTTCATGATAAGAATGACTAAACCAATGATTAATATTAATATACACCAAATAATATGGACCGGTGTTAGAAACTCCTTTCATTTATTCGTTATAATCATCTTACTCAACCTTTAAACAAATATGCATGATGAAAAATCCTTATGATGACCTTGAGTTAAGAAAACATCACCTTCGCCATGATTATTCTTTCAAAAACATTATCTTGTATCCTAAATTCCTTTATGGCTTTTATTACATTGAATATAATCTTTTGAATAATATTACTTACCATGGAATGTACTATAACATAAAATATTTTCAGCAACAACAATTTTTTCTAACTGAACTTAAATATTATTGGAATGATTATGATCAGACTAGATATGATTATAAGAATCTATTTTTTTCAATATATTCTCAATATTATTTTCATGAATTTTATATCCACTTTTTTTAGTAAAGAAATAATCACATATTTCATAGAAAACTTATGATTTTTGAGAACACTATGACTAATAAAGCATCATAATATTTATTTTCGGTCATACAGACTCTGATTCATTCACATTATAATTGTCATTTTCAAGAACTGTGAATTTTATTATCTGAATATGATGGTTAGTCCAAACATTACCAAGTACAATGTGATGTGATTTCTTTTCTTGTTAAACAACCTTTTATTATAAGTCATCTAGGACAATTAAATAAAATACCTAAATAAGATCATACATATTAGATTAGTCATAACATTCTACCCCTTTGTATTTTTTTTGAATCAAGATTCATAAATCACGAAAAATTGTGGCATCAAGCTATGGATTACTTATCAAAAATTCTAAGCCTGCATAACCTAACTCATTATATGAAACAAGAATCATGGATAAAAAAATTCATGCTTTCTAAAAGTGGTGATCATGAATCCTATTCAACTTTACTTCACAGCATTCTTTTTATTCTTTGGGTACCTCTTGAATTTCACTGGAATATAGATATTTGATTTACCATAACCACTCTAACTAACAATTAGAATAGTTCACATACATAAAATTTTGGAATCGCATATTACCAACAATGGACCCTTTTTACGTGCTTCCATAAGGATAGATATATAAAACAATTCTACCCCTTGAAAACACAATCCAATAGTAAGATGTGGGAAGGGAAAAAGACCATACGTCGACCTTGATGACAATGAGGTTGGACAAACATAATCGTCCTCAATTTAGAAAAATATTTCATCAGTAATGGTTTTGTGAAAATGTCAGCAACTTGTTTTGATGTCGAAACATACTCCAACATCAATTAATTCTTCTCCACATTATTTTTGATGAAATGATATATTATATCAATATGTTTTCAATTAAAATGTTGAAACATAATCATAGTGAGAATAATTTCACTTTGACTATCACAACCCAAGAGGTGTGGTAACTTAACATCAACAAGTAAGTCTTCTAATTGAGTTTTTATCAAAAAGAAGTTGAGTATAGGCTTGAGTGGATGAAACATAATTTGATTCATTCATATATAGAGTTACATAATTCTATTTATTCCTATTCCAATTAACATAATTCCTCTATATAATGAATAATTTACCAGATGTGGATCGTCTATGATAAAAAATTTCTATCCAATCAGCATTCAAATACACAAGAAAATCAGTACTTTCTCAGATATAATATATAATTCCAAATTTTTTTCCTTTTATGAATTTTAGAATTATTTTTCTTTCATGTAGATGTGATTATTTTGGATAAATATAAAATCTTTCAAATAATGTCACATCATAAATAATGTATGGTCTTGAAAATTTCAAATATAACAAACATAACAACATCTTTTAAAATTATTTATGATCAACTTATTTTCCTTTTCTATATGTTGAAAATATTTTCCTCATTGAAATTTTAGTAGAATATTGTTTTGTGATTTCCATGGTAAATATCTTATGATGTTCTTTAGAATAATTTTTTTATAAAAGAAAATTTAGTTTCTTAATTTTAGAAACTAGTAACCAAAGAATATATTTCATTTCCCCTTCATGGAAATCTCAAAAAACATTTTAATTTCATCAAAAAATCACTCACAATATTTTTCATCATTCCTAGTAAAGATAATGTCGTCAACATAAAAAATTAGAATGAGGAGATAATATTAACATACATTGATGTAAATATTTCTATGAACTCTTCCTTTCTTAAACCAATTTTTCATATGCAAGTATTCAATTTATAATTCCATGCCCTTGGTGCTTGTTTTATCCAATACACTACCTTCTGAAATCTAGAAACATAAATTACATATTTACCAACCAAATATCCATAATTTTTTAGTGAAATTTCTTTATAATGATCTCTATTTAGAAATGTGGACTTTAAATACATTTGAAATGATTTTTAATTTATTGTGAAATAATATAAATTAAAATTAAAATTATTTCTAACAATTCCTCCAAAAAAAACTTCTCATCAAAATCAACACCTTCTTTTTGTGAGTAACCTTTGGAGACTAATATTTCTTTGATTCTTATCACATCAACTTCTTCATTTACCTTGTTTCAAAAAACTAAATTTGTAAAAATGATTTTTTTTTCTATTTTAGGAACAAGTTCCCTAGTATAATTATGTATCAATCTGATCCAGCTCCTTATTCAGGGACTGGACCCATGCTAGATACTCCAAATATTTATTCACATCATTCTTCTCGACATTTGAATACAAATACATATGAATAATATCATTTTTTTTCTTCTTATTTGAACATTTTGATGTCGATCACCAATAATATTCTTTGATTCCATTTGGTTCCTCATCCTAGGATGATATTTTTGAGTATCTTACTCGTCGTTGGAAATAGTTGAGTCTGGTTATTCTTGAGCCGGATTTCAATTATTGGTATCCTCATCAGATTTTTTTCGTTGTTATGATCAACTTCCTTATATTCATCATTTTGTTTAGCAATCAATATTTTCTCAAAAAAAATTATAAAAAAATAATCAACAATTATTTCTATTTATTTGTTGAAATATTTTTCCCCACTTTTGGTGTTTGGGTGGTAATGTCTTGGGGGTGAGGAGCAGGTCATGGGGTCTAGTCCTTGGGACTGTGGTTTAATGAAATTTTTTTAATGTGTTGTGTTCTACAGTGGATTATTTAATTGACCTAGTTATTGAAACATATATATTATCTTCCTTCTTGATCATCAATAAGATAACGTCCATATTCACCTTTCCATTCAAACATTAAAATGTTTCCGCCATTCTTATTTATAATTAATGGACTTATAAGAACTATTTAATGTTTAAAAATTTAAAATTTTACAAAAATAAATTCATATATAGTCATATCTGAACATGACCTCTATAAACATCTTTTTTGAATGTATACATAGTTACTCATGTATGGCCTCTAAAACTAATGAGAAAGACTATGTTAAACTAATATAATTCCCCCTTTTCCACAAAATGAATATTATTTCTTTCAGAAAAAACATTTTTTGAGGAGTTTATTTGGAACAATATTCATGCTGAATTCCATGGTTTTTAAGATAACTCTCAAATTCATCATTTTTGTATTCACTTCCATTGTTTGTTATAAATTTAATTACTGAATATTCAGATTATATCTCATATTTCATCATAAAACTTTTAATCATTTTCAAAGCATCTAATTTATATTTCATATACATGGCATAATTAATGTGATTAAAATCATCAATGAATGTGATTAAATATAAATCTCCATTCGTTGACAGTTTTCTCATTGGCACAGAGATATTTGAAATGAGATGTTACATGATTTTTTTAAAAAAAACTATAATCACTCCTATGAACTTAATTTTTAATCATTCCTTTCTAACTAATAGAACATGAACAATATCATTTTCTTGGAAAATAAATAATTTTTTGATCATTTTTTATTTTAGATAAATTTATCATGTTTCTATGACACATGTGTCCTGCTATTTTATTTGACAATTTTTTTTCTTCCACCATGCCCATGTAATATGAGTTTTTTCCCTCAGGAAATTGAAATATGATTTCCTTTGTATGTTGATCTCTTATATCTGTCTTTCCAGCCCTGTATATTTTCAAAACAAATCCATCTTTAATTAAAGATTTTTTTTACCTTCATCACACAATTATGAAACACCCACCATGTAATGTTTCTATACATATAAATATAAATCATTATTATATTTATTTTTTTCCATCAAAATAATGGCTTACCCAAAAACATTGAATTACAATGATTCCACATTTATAATTTTCACCATTCCATATTTGAATTCATTCAAATTATTAAATAATATCAAATATTCTATCAAATGAGAAGGACAACCACTGTTAAGAATCATTTCTCATTATCATTTTATGGATTTCAAAGAAGTATAAAAAATAAGAGATATTGCTTCTTCATTTTCATTCTTCATATTAGGCTTCCAATAATTGTTAAGAAAAATTTCTCTACAGGTAAAAAAATAAGACAACCCATAGAACAATGTCCATGTTAAACACATTTTTGAAAACTATTTTATAGAGGTTAAAACCTATTTTTAATCATTACTCCAACCTTCCCTGGTATCTTCAAAACAAAAATTTCTAAATTCTTTCTTTGAAGAGATTGAATTTCCTTCAAAAATTTTCTTTAATAGATTGGGGAATAATAGTAATTTTTTTGATTTAATGGACACATAATTTTCATTTTTCTGAATCCACCACAACACTAGTAGTATTGATAAAAATAGAATTTATCTCCAAAACATCCATACTGACCAGAGTTGTAAATATCTTTCTCAAAAACCATGTTGTATTTCATATCTTACCCACCAAATTTTCTATTATCAATATGAATATTCTTTCTCTTTTCATACTTATCAGAATAATAATGTTAGATATATTTTCAAATGTATAATGTTTTGAAACATTTTTAGACTCTGTGTATTTTGAGACTTCTGTATTTCCAACATTATTCCTATTCGGCACATACATAACCTTCCTAACCATCTTCATTTTAAAAATAATTCTAAATTTCTTCTCATCTTTTGAAGGTAACATTTTTTGGACCATCTCTAGTTTCTCCATAAAATACAATTCTACACTTTCATAGAAAGTGTTTTTGAATATTTTATTTCTCTGTTCATCTTCAGATATTTTGCAGAACAACATCCAAATCTTCTCCATTCTCATTTATCTTAAATTTCACACGCCCATTTTGATATAGTTATTCTTAAAGAAATTTCTTTAGATCATCAATTTCATTTACATGATTAACCTTCCCACTAATAAAGCATCACTGATTCCTTCTATAGGAACATTCATCTTCAAACTTTTTTTTAACCTTCAATTCGTTCTCACATATTGTTTCAACTCTTCATTCAAATGAAATTTTACATGAGTGTATTCTTCTTAGAATATATTACTTATGAACTCTTAAAAATTTATTATTTAAATAAAGGTATTCTTAACAACATACTCAATATAATTTTTAGGTTTAACATCACAACATTTTTTTAATCATTGGATAAGAAACTTCTTCAATTGGATTAGAAGAATTATATATCTTTCCATGTCTAATATAATTTTCCTTTTTTATCCCTATTTATTCCCTGACTATATTGGTCTTCTTTATTCATTATTATTTTCATCTTCTTCCTTTCTATAATGTTAATTAATCGTAAAATTCCAAATGGATCTACATATAAAAAAATTCATGGAATATTTCCATTTTTATTTACCTACACCTATTATCAATTTTTTATAAAAAAAGGTATAAAGTATCATCAATATATATTAATACCTTATTTTCTAAATCAGTAACATAAGGTTTATCTACAATAACAAATTAATCCAAATTTCTTTTCATGGATGCCTTAAAAGACATTTATTTATCAAATTTTATTTTAAATTTCATATGATTCTCTCTTATCATTTAATTAGTGATGTGAGTTGTATGAAAATCATATAGAGATAATGTTTAAGGATATATGTCTTGAAAATAAATTTTTTTTCTTTAGACATGTCAGGAAGAATTTCTATGATAAATTAAACAACCCAAGAATATTCTATCTTTTCCCCAACACATACGATAGTGTTAAAAATTTCATTTACCATGGTTTAAAAGTCCCCAATAAATTCATACTCACCAATTTTGAAATATACATACTTTAATCTCTAGATTTGTAACTTTTCCTTCTTCAATTTTGAATTTAATTTGTATATGTTTTAAAATTTATCTTATATTCCATTGGATATGGAAATGACTTTCACCATTAAAAATTAACTTTCAGAAAGATATAGTAATAATGAATTTTTGTCCCTTCCATCATTCATAGGATTCTTCTATCACCAGTTTTCAGTGGAAATTTTTCATCCATAGGCGGAAACCCATCTATTATAGCTTCAAGAACATAATTTCCAATAGATATGAGATAACCAACATTCAATCATTCCAAATATGATAATTATTTCAACAGGAAACCAGGATTACATTACTATTCACAAAATTCAGATTCTCCATCATCTTTTGTTTAAAATAACAACACTGAATAATCGAAGGGAACCTACCATCTAATACCACTTTTATGGGCCTACATAGAATAATTATATCACTGAGAGGGGGAATGGGGAATTTTTTATATCTTTTATTTTATGTATCCTAAGAAAATGAAACTACCTTCAACACTTGTTAATGATTTCAATCTTTCTTGAAAACATATAAAAGACACATCCATAAGAACAGACGTATTTTCAAGGTTATCGATTAAAAAAATATCTTCATCATTGGTATGGATTAGAAACAATCCAACACCACACAGTACACAAGAAAACAATAATTTTATATTGAATAAAATGATTAGGATATTCACATTCTCTCATGTATCACTTTGAAAGCAATCCAATAGTGAATGTGATCTTATATAACAAATGATGTAATACAATTTTTCTGAAACATCATGTATTACATAAGATTCGTTATAAACATCCAAAAATGTATTCTCTAAAAAAATTAATCAAATATTTACCAAGAAACCTGAATGATATTTGAGGATATTGATATAAAATTCAATCATATTTTCTTGTTCGATCTACCCATTCAGATCTCCAAGTCTGATTGCAGAATATGAAAAATATATCTCTATCTAAATACGGTTGAGAATATTCTAAACGCATTATTCCCTAGTTTGGAAAACCAATATCACAGTCTGGTCTGATTATCCAGCCTAATACAATGATCATCGAAATATGACGACTAAAAGACAATGATAGATAACGTATTATGACAATCCAATGAATATGATGATTAGATCAATACATTTCAATATTTTCTCTTATCCTTTCACTCATATCCAACTATATATATTCCATAAAAAGTACAACATACTTTTTACCATTTATATGTGACAAAAATATTATTTTTAATGGAAATTAGAATAGTTTCTCTCTAAAAAAATTCCAATTTTTTTTTATGTTTTCCTAAATTTCATGTACATCATGACTATTTCAGTGCTTCTCAATCCCTTTTGTTTCATCTCGACCCTTCTAGAATCTTTTAAACACTTCATCTCTTTTCAGCCTTTTTCATAACCATCATTCCAAATACAATTTCATCTATATTATTACTGCATTATTATTCTCCATATAAATTGATTTTTTGAGGAAATAAATACCTTTATGGATTCATTATTAGATTATGTTTGATATCTACACATTGTGATTCTTTCATTATGATCATCAAGATGAATCAATATCAAATATGGTACACTTTTTCATGACACAGTTGATAAAAGACTTAAAAAAATCTGGATCGTATTTAAATTCAAAACACACTACAAATTATATTAATTCTAAGAGTATTTATGTCATATAGATTTTGTTATGATTGGAAAGTAGTACCTTTAGTTTGTCACATTTTCTAAAAATCCTTCTAACCATAAAATCTATAGCTCTTCCAGTAGAATCAAATTCAACAATCATCTTTAGAATTTTTTCAAATTAAAATCTGATTCCATTTATGATTAGGATCAGTATCATTAAAATTTATATCAATCTAGATAAATGGATGATTGAATTATTTATCAATATCTATCATGACGTTTTATAATCATATTCAAAAGTCTTATTTACTTTACCATCATTCTTTATACGAAATATTCATCCTTTGAGGAATATGATGGTACATTGAATAAAATAGATCAGTGTTAGAGACTCCTTTAATTTATTCATTATGATCATTATCTTAACCCTTTTAAAAAATATTCATTATTAAAACTCATTAGGATGACTGTATGGCCAGAATGTATGTACTTCACCAAAATTATTATTTCACAAACATCATCTCGATTTATTACTTCTATCATGAATATAATTGTGTTGATGATCTCCTTTATCATCATTTAACAAACCAAGGAATGTACTGCATCTTCTCATTTCTCTAGTAACCATCATTCTTTCTAACTCATCTTGAATATGATTGGCATGATTACGATCAGTTTGGATATGAATAACATTATCTCTCTTCTTTTAAATAGATTCTCAATATGATTTTCCATCTTTATTCTCCCCTTTTCTTCATAATGACAGCATAACATGTTTTACAAAATACTTATGATTTATGGAAATAAAATATTTAAAATGCATCATCGCATTTATCCTAGTCATATAGATTCTAATTCTTTCCCAATATTATGGTTCTTTTCGAGAATTAAGAGTCCAATTCATTGAATGAGATTGTTAGTATGATTTTTTTTAAAATAAAACATGAGGTGATTTATATTCTTATTGAACATCCTTTTCGTATAAATATTATATTACAAAAAAAATGAAATACGTGAATAAGATAATCCTTAAAAGATTGGTCCTAACACCAACACACTTTCCCAGTTTTATTTTCAAGAGCTATCATCCAAATATGGAGGGCATCACAAGAGTCAATGTGGCTTTCCTCGGAGGGTGCATCATGTCCTAGATATCATATCAAGAGGGAATCATGATACACGATGAGAATGTACATATGAAATTTTGAGAGACACATTGGCATGACCAGGTGCTACCGTAAGACTTATCTAACATGAGTTGGTTCCACAATATGAGTCCAGCAACACTTCATAGAAAAATCATGAGGATAGAATGGTGATCCATGAGGGTTTTATAAGACATTTTCGGCTGGTTCTGGGGCACCATTTGACTTTATTTTACATGGTCATAAGACTTCACATGAAAAAATGGCATACTGAAAGAACATCATGAGATATGGATGATAACTCCCGGTCATGTTTCATGTCTTGGTTGGTTCATGTGAAGCACATGAAGGTCATCGTTATATATATTTTTCGATAGTCTCCTACATATAATCACTATTATTAGCTCAATATTTTTAATGACTTATATATATTTACTGTTAGTTTACTTTAACTATCGTGCGATCTAGAATATGTGTGGGATGATATTCACATGTCCTTCGAAAAGTTCTTCATGAAATCTATGGGTGATCACACGTAGCTCCTATGAATATTTCATGATTGACCCAACCGTCTAATTAGTATATTACATCGAGGAAACCACATGGGTCATGTGATCAGCTACGTTGAAAAATCCTCTCTAACACTGGATGCAAATAAGAAAACTTCTCATCTAAAGAGAGGTCATCGTGGGCCTGGTGATTTCCATTTATATTTCATGCAAGGGATTGGGATTTTTAGTCTTATCCAATATATTCATTCGCCAATTTTCATGACCCAAATAATGAAATCCTTTGATGGAATCGGTAAAGGGATTTGATATCACACGTCTTCCCAAGTCTCCCCCATGGAACTTATCTATGGGAATCATCTGATTTTCAGCGACTATGAGTCCATCCCATAAATTTCAGTTTTATTGGATTATTTTAAAATAATGTGGACTTTTTGAATCTTGTAGGCATACTAAATTACTTCTATATTGTAATTTTAACATTCCCATTTATCTTTTCCTGATTCGGGTGCCTGTCGAATGGTGTTCTCTTGGTCTTAGCTGAAATATATATGTCTTTATGCAAGACAAGGATGGCTTGTCAGGGAGCCTTTATGAGATCATGGTGAATTTCTAAATAGTATTTAGAGACCATGTGGAATACATCATCAGTGCATTTCATGGGTTTCACTACATTGAAAGGCTCTCACATCCTCTTCCTTTTTATTTCCTTTCGTAATTTTTTAATTTTCTTGAGTAATGCACGATTTCACAAGTATTTTCAATGAAATATACTTCAACTTTCGATGATTCATCATGTGACCAATAAAGGTCTCATGGAGGTGAATAAATATTTTTTGGAAAATCCCATCCATTTTTTCTAAGGGGGAAAGTGGAAGTCATATGCATCTTGAACGTACCTGAGGCTTCTCACCATAGGAAAATGTCATCCTGTTGGTCATTTGTGAGATGATGTGAACATGTTGCCATAGACTTGTGGTGTCTCATATATTTCTAGGGGTACATCACATGATTTTTAGGACCATGATTTCTCCCTATTCCCCTTTATTTCATTTTTTATTTTACATATTCTTGAGGGTCTCCAAATTATTCACGAATGTTGTCAAGGGAAACCATTATTTATTTTGGTAATCCATCATGTGAGTTATATAAACACTATATGCATTCTATTTTAAGAAAATTTCTTCCCATTGTTGAAGGACATTCATAATTTTTGTTATGAACGCGCTATTTGTCGGGAAAAATGATCCAAGGGATCTCATATAGCTACTGTTGTGTGACCATTGGTTGTCTAGGGAACTTTCATAAGAGTGGAAGGAGTTTTTGAAGGCGAATAATAGGAAATTTTTTAGGCCAGTATTTTCATAGAGAGCCTTAACATGACCTCATGATAGTCAAAAAATCGTGTATCCCTTAGAGGATCTTGTGATCTATAGGTATTTGCCACCTTCTCCAACTGTTTTTTGGGAAAAAATACCCATATCCATGAATTTTTTCCATTTTGAATTTTTTATTCTACTTTGAGAGACATCAACAATATCATATAGATAATTGGAATGAAATATACAATGAATATATATAAAAAATAATGAAATTAATATCATTAATTAATTATAATATAATATTTATCAGATTACCCTTTATTTTATAGAAAATGATAATGTTCTTCAGGCATATTTTTGCACTACCGCCTCCATAAAGCGTTATGATTTATTTATCATGTGAACCTTCCTTGGATGGTTATATAAAAGTTTTTAATTTACAAAAACAAAATTTTTCAGTAACTAATATTCTTTATATTATGTAACCAAAATAAAATTTATGATATTTAACATACCGAAGTCATTTTGGACTTATGAACTAAACATTAGACAAATGTGTCACATAAACTAAAATGATTTCTAGAAAATATGAAACATGGTAACAATGGTATAATGAAATCCACGGTATATATAAAGAGAAAAACTATATTTGGTATTTGGAATTTTTCATTAACTATTTATATTTGATATCATAGAATGAGGAATTGGTTGAATGATTTTGATTTACAACATTATGGAATCCATAACTATGAAATTATTTTTTATTATGCTTATTATTATTTATACTTTCCATGAAATTATTACATTTAAATATTATTGGTGGGTTTTATAGAAATATTTTAGTCTCAAATGAAAATGAAATGGGCCTCTAATTGAAAGAAAAGTTCATGATATTCTGTATGTTAAATGATATATTATATATATAAATATTTTTTAGTTTTAGTATGAAACAATCTTTAATTTGGATATTTAATTTATGAGTTCTTATTAATTATTTATGGAATAGAATTCAAAAAAATTAAATTTCAATAGTAAGTATATATTTATTTTTAGATTAATGTTTATTATGTATGAAAGGATATTATTTTCTGGGTTCATCATATTTTTAACCGGACAATAATAAATCATGTATTGTTATATCCCATGATGAGGTTTTGATTTTATCATCCCCCATTTTCAAAATTATTTCAATAGGGTCAAAGGAATAATAGAAACCATAGTAAGGAATATCCTTATATAATAGGGATTCTTATTAAATGAATAAAATGTTTTTTGAATGAAATAAGAATTTAAATATAAAAATCCAATTTTTTTGAAAAAAATGGAAATTGAGTGTTAGTGCCATTTTTTAATTTTAACAACCTAATATTTAAGTGTTTTTTTTCAATATTGTATAAAAATATTAAAAAAATATCATAAAAATGTAAGAAAGTGATATTTATATTATAAATAATTAAATAAATAGTTATTTATTTTAGGAGGCATTATAATAGTAACAATTAGTGAATTACTATAACCAATTCAAACTATAATGGAGAACGAGTCATTGGAATACATGGAAATAATAACATAAAGAGTAAAACATCATCAATGCCATGTCATTAAAGAAATATGAATGGTTAGAATTTTTTATTAAGGGATAATAATAAATTACTAAAAGATACAATGTATTAAATTAAAATAGTATTAAATATTTTATGGTAGAAAAATCAGGTAAAAAATGAGTTATTTTAAAAACAATATTAACTACATTACTATGAAAAAATTATTCTAACATTATGTGAAAAATATATATTATGTCAATTTTAAATTCTAGAAAATATTTTTAAGAATTAATCAATTTTATATAGTTGTGATCTACACTATTCAAATAATGTCAAAAATTATAGGAGGTATAAAAATAAATAGATCCATGGTAAAAACAATTATGTAATTGAATCATTTAGAAAAAATTAATAACATGTATTTAGTAGTGTGGGTATATTCTATGTAAAAAAGTCGATGGAACTGAAATCACATTTTAGAATATATTAGAAATTCATTCTAAAATCTCAAGAAACAATATATAGTGGATAAATTCATTAACTAAACTATGCCCCACATCCATGAGAATGAATTAAAAATCACTATGATTGATAAAAGTGTAGTTAAATTTTCATAAAATACCATAGAATTTGTATAGGTGTTTGAAAATCCAACTCATGAATATCATAAATTAATCTTGTGAGAGAAAATTAAATAATTATTACCCGTTAAAAAATAAAATATTGTGATAGTTTTATAGATATACGATATGAATGAGAAATTTTTTGATGATTAGAGAACAGAAGAAAATGAGAACGTGTTTCTAAGCGAGGAAAACCCCATTGAAATTCATTGGATGGATCATGAAAAAAAGAAAACTATTATAAATTGGTTAACTAAAATAATGTACATTTTTATCTATTTTGGGAAGAACAATTATATAAAATTATACATATAGAAAAATTGAATTTCATGAAATTGTGTAATAAATCCATTAATTCATGACTAGGTAATGATTTAATGAAATTTAAATTTAATATATTAATATAATAACAAAGAATAAGTGTATATTGGGATGATTTAAATAATCATTTAAGAGAGATGAAAATATTTAGACCCCTTATTTAAATGATTATAATGAGTTGAGATGTGTCATAATAGGTGAATTTATTTGTTGGAATCAAATATAATAATTATATTTAATCTAAATCTAAATTAAAAAATTGCAATTTAATTTTTTGTGAAGATAATGGTAAATATGAGAGAAATTTATATTATGATGATAAAATTATAATTTTGGTGGAGAACTATATAATTGGAGAATTAGCATTGCAGAATATGTATAATTATGATGAATTTTTTAATTAATGGTTTCATAGTGATGTGATCTAATTTCCGAATGATAGTTTAAGTAATAAGGTTTCATACATTTTTTGGAAATACATGGATAAATATTTATGTAGTATTATTAAGGGAAATAAATAATTAGAGTTGAATGAAATTTTTTCATCATGGAACAACTTGGGTTCCATGTCAGGAAGTAATAACAACCGTGTGACCTAACATTTTTAGAGAGAAGGAAGATGACTGTCTCAGATTATAAAATATGCAATTCATATAAAGAAACCCATTATTATGAAATTTTATATGATTTTTTTATTAATTATTTTTTTAAATATTTATAAATCAAATAAATTCAGCAAGAATAAATTTTTCTAAAAGCATAATAAAAAATGTGTACATCATTATTTAGAGATATTTTCATAGACCATACAATTGAAAAGAGATACAATATAAATGATTTGTTTGACAGACCTTTAATTTTATTTGATACATCACTAATATAATTTTTTAAGTCATTGGATTATTTTATAGCATAATGATACATTTATCAGACACTAAAAACATATTTGTGTCCGAGAAAATTTTTTACTGTATTTTGTATTGAAAAATATCCATCTTGTAAAATATAAAAAAAATACTCAATATTAATTTTTTTAACAAATTGAATATATTTTTTTAACATTAATGAATTGTGATTTATTTAAATAGGAATTAGTTGCTTCAAAACTTCTGTTGGTTCAAATTGGATTAATGTACTACTCGTTGAGTGATTTAATTTAGACAAACATAATGAAATCTTAATTGGTTAACCATAAAGAACAACCAGATAATATTTTCAAACTGTAGAACTGCGCGAAACTGGGATCTAATATAGATTATCAAGAAATGTATTTCCTTAAGGTTTTGTTTTCATAAAATCACAATCCTTCAAATTTTAATAATCTATTACTATGTATTAAAATATTCCTTTAATGAATCATAAAAGAGGAAATGAATATGAATAACTCAACACCAAAATAAGAGTCAATACCCATATTTATTATTTACTCATGATTATTTGTTTCATTGAAACGAGCTGACTGAATAGACTATAGTCTCAACCATCAATGTATTGTACAAAAATCTCTTTCATGTAGTGTCATGACATTAAGCAAAATTCATATTTCTCTTATTTTATTCATGACCATCCTCATAATATTTACTATCCATGAAATGTATTGTCATGTTACAAATTTTTTTTAATCACACACTTATATAATATAATCAATAAAGATAAAATTGGTTGAACCCATTTATACCATCAATAAAATAATTTGTAACTCTGTCATCTCATATTCTATGAAATTACAATTTGGGGATAGTTTTCTCTAATAATAAAAAATTATATTTTTATCTACTCAAAAACTCAATGTGTGTTCCCAGCCACTCATTAAAAATGGCACCCTGTATCCTCTCTTATTCACAGATAATGAGTCATTTTTCATAACAAGTTATTGGAATAACCCATCACTTACACCCATAAAAATTTCTTATAAGAATTATTTTTACTAGAAAAAAATACTCAATATTATTTTTTTATAAACCTATAGTGTTTTTCAACATAAGAGCCATATTTTGAAACAAAGCGTTTTCATTTTATTTGATCATTTATCTGTTTAATATATTTCTCAAACACAATGAAATAAGAATAGAAATATCATCCATAAATTAATATTTTATAATTTTAATACAGCAACATATATCCATATCATTCTTATATCATATTGGAAATATAACCCTCATTCATATGTCATATAGAATACCCCCTCATGAACAAATTTATTCATTTTCCATCACCACCTCTCAAAGATATTTAATAAAATATATTTAATGAATATATTTTTATATATTTATTTTACTAATGGCATATTTACCACTATTTTAACATAACATATAAAAAAATTCTTACCTTTTATATCCATTTAATAATGGTAACTTTGGTCCTGTGTTTTTGTGGATTATCATCTCTATAAACTAATTTGATTTTTTATTATCACATAATAAAATATATGGTATATATAAATAAATTTAAAGTGATATTATTATATTTATTATTTAATAAACATTCATCAATGATGAAATAATAAATGATTTCTTTCAATCATTTTTTTTTAAAAAATATTATCATTAATTATGCGTATTTATGGCACATCGTCTCCATGATTGTAATGTAGTAAATATTTGTAACGATAATCAATGGTTGGTTCAAAATTATAATTGATGTATAAAGACGATAATTATATTGTTCTCATTATTTATATTATTAAATATTGGCCCCTTTTACTATAGTAAACATAGTAAAGTCATCATGGTCCAATGATCTGAATATCGTCAAAACTTCCATTGTGAAAATAATTGATTTTTAATCATATATAAATTTTTAAAAATAAAAATATAATGATTAATTGATATTAATATTTTTGTTAATAAAGTAAATAATTATATTTTGGTTATTATTTAAGAAGATAAGAACATACACGATGACTCTAACACAATGTAATGGTCACATTGTCATAAAAACTCATTTAAAATGTTTCGATGATGTATATTATAAATATGTTTCTTCAATTTCAATATTCAAAATATTATGTTGTGGGCATAATTATATGGATTTAAATGAATTATAAAAAATAGTTTATGTACCTATTTGTTTCCTTTTAAATTATTTTAAAAGAAATATTTTTATGTATTTCATAGAAAACTTTTTTATTTCATTAAAAGGGAAAAATGAATGTTACATTTTAACATATATGAATTTTAAAAAGGGAGACCTCAATTCAAATCCTAGATCATTCTCTAATTCTATAGAATTGTAAGGAAGATAATGAATCTCTATTAGAATATTCTTCCCAATCATGGATTTTATTAAATTATGAGAAGTAATAGGTATCCCAAATGATTGAGACAAATGATACGTGAACATTTTAATGGATTATCATAATGTGTTTTCTAAAAAAATATCAAGTATTCCTCTTTACTATGAGGTTGAGTTCTCATTATCTCTTATATGCAGACCTCTATCCTTATCTAGTAAAACCTACATAATGGAAAACATTTAGTTAGAAGAAATAAATTAAATTTAAAAGATATCATGGACATTGTTTTTATATTTCAATGTGATTCACTGTGGTATGAACTTTTCCTCTTCAAAAAGAAATATAATTGGCCGATAAACCTTTAAATTTTTTATCTTAAGCATAAAAAATCACAATAAAGATAAATTAATCCCCACTATAGATATATTAATTTTTTAACCAACTATGAGGGGATTACTATTTCTATAAGGTGGACTATATGTTGAGATATCACTACGTAATATTTAAGAGAGGAGATATTTCATTGAAATTCATTAAAACAATGTATATATAATATAATTTCGTATTTATCCAATAAGACTCACTAATTTCCCTAAAATCATTATGGAAATAATGAATATAGTTCTTAGAGATTACATATATTTTTTTTATATTCCGTAAAAATTATATTCTTATACTCACCAAATTAAAGGAAGAGCATGATGATCATTTTCATTTTGTGCTAAAAACAATGAAAACCGAAAATATATATGATATTTATAGTAAATGTGATTTATAAATTGGGTATGTTTCACACTTGATGTATACTATTAGAAAAAAAAATTTATTTTTAGACCATTCTAAGAAAAAGGAAATTGAGGAGTAGTATAAACCAGCATCAGTACTGGAGAACCATAGATTCAATGAAGAAGAAATGTATTGTCAATAATTTGTCAAAAACATCATGTGATTTAAGAACCCTCTAAAAAGGATGACCGATAGGGGAATCAAATTCTTCTAGATATATGATTATAAAATATCTTTATGGAATTGAAACATATCCATATCATAGAGCTTGTCCTTAAATTTCCCACAATCTAGGATCTTTTCATTATATAAAAATATTCTGTAAAGAAGGTTTTTAGAGGTGTAATAATTATTAATGATAATTTGATATCCCACATATCAATTTAATTTAATTTTCATGTGTAGAATTAACCAACACATGATCTAAATTTCCCTATATGATATTATAATTTAAAATAAAGCATTATTATCTCTATTGGGAGAAGTTTGAAATATATACTTTTAATAGTAGCCTAAATTATATATTGACAAATATGAAGATGAATATTCTCCAATTAAGATGATTATTTCTAATCAAAGAATATGACTTTTTAATCCACAACCATCCTGAGAAAACCAAATAAAGTGGTATATTCACTAAGTAGAATATCTCAGAAAACCATATCGATGATGTGAATTGAGAAATATCCAATCATCATAAACGTAAAAATTATGGAAACTGGGATAAAAATGTAAGCATAATAATCATTAGTTTCTAAAATTATTGACCATCCATCTATCCTATAGAAGATAAAGGATGCAGAATGCGATGATGTGGGAATATAGCAGAAGGTGGGATCTATATGAAAATATAAATTCTGAGAGTTACAAATATATGAAGTCGTATTTTTAATATTTAGGTCAATAATATGTTTACCATAAAATCTTGATATAAATAAGGAGCTATTTAATGATGCACATAGTTCAATATTTCCAATCTACTTTAGAGGCTAATAAATGTTCTAGATAATCTGAGAAAACTATTGGGGGACTATATGAATAAGGATATAGATGAATATACATAAAAATATCTATTATTTCAGTAGTAAAAGGATGAAATGAAATAGTGTATGTGTATGATTCAATTAGTACCCATACCTACATTAAAATTACAAAACAACACTATGGACATTGAAACTATCCTTCTGATGAAACCTAGAGTAGTTACTTTTATATGGATTGTAGTGTATATCCATAAAAGTACCATTTATTTTATTTCAATTCAATAGTAATTATCACTCGACCAACATTCATTTATATACATGAGAATAGTGGTAAAGAGGAATGGAAAACCATTATCAATTTTATATGTTCATTATATAAGGTTTACTTCTATTTTTTGAAAAAAAAATCTCCATGAACATGTAAATATTAAGTTGAATGTTATTATGGATTATCACCCCTTATTTAATGAGAAATTTGAGTGGAAAATCTATCCACATGAAGATATATTGATTACATGAATAATGTTCTTTATCGGAGGATGAATCAATATCTTCCTCTAGACAGGATCCCATAAATCATACCTTACACTATAGAATCTAAAGGACACAACATGAATCCCTTTGTTGAATATAATATTTGTAAACCTTAATAATAAGATAATTTTTGGAAGTGCATGTTTTGAGTTCCTAAAATTTATGCGAAAGTGGTAGAAAATAAAAGGACCCTTCAATTGAATATCGGGGATGCTCAAATCCCAAAGAGGATATATATTAACAATCATTAATGAGACATGATGTTTCATGTTTGAGATAAATTGATCCCTTATATATCTCTATGGATGTAAGTCATGAGATTTGGGATGATGGGAAATATATGCCCCTGGTATATCAACCCCATAGATATTCTTCATTACATTAGAGATGCATTCGATCAACTAATACTCTCAGTACTTTTTTCTCAAGCATATGACATATTCCATGTATCATATAAATGATTCACATATCAGATCCCCCACATGTAATAAATTCAAACAAGTTAAAAATGTAAAATTATCCCTTTTATTAGGTGAATAATTATAATATTCTACACAAAAAGAAAGATCACATATTTGATAACTTTGGAAAACCCATATGCACATGGAGGTGAAATGGTAGCTAGAGGAATCCATGAATTAAAAATACACACACATATTATGATAATTATATGCTAAATATAATTTTTATGTAATAATTTTTTAATGGGTGGAGATTGTAATGACCCAAAATTATATCAATTTAATTTCAATTCTTATAAATTTGTTAAATACTAAAATGTAGTATAAACTTCAAAAACCACATGATAAAACATTTATTATTTTATTATATTAATTTGAACATTACATTTTGAGAATAAAACAGTCATAATAATCGAAAATATTATAATGGGTTGAAAAATATGAAATAAGATATCTAAAATTCGAAAATTTCGATCTAATCAATCAATAATAATAACATAACTAATGAAAAATATTACAAAAAAAGATAAAATAGTTTTTTCTAAAATATACATCATGAATACAAAAATCAATAAACATGAGGAAAAATATAATTGAATGAAGAATGAATGACCTGTAATGTGTTAATAAAAATCAGTGAATGTATATGAACATTATAAATTTGAGAGTTTGACTTTTAATTCAGTCATTGGAATTGTTATCACGCCAATGGAATAGTTATCTGATTATTAGGAATAGTGAAATGACCATTAGGATTGTAACCACACATATCCATCTGTGAAATAATACTTTGGATTCCTATAAAAAGAAAATATGATATATTTAAAACATTTGACAATAAATAAATTTTTTAAAAATTATAAACTATATGTTTATATTTTTTTTAAAAATAAAATGTAATAATTTATCTTGGATAATATATATACTTATTTAAAATGAATATTATTTGTATAAGATTTTTATATATTCATATTTTATATTCTTATAATCAAAAGATGTTTTTATGAGACCATATGTAATTTTCAAATAGTGATAAAGTTGATCTATATATTAAAATTTGAAACATTAAATTTATTGAGGATATTATTAAAAAATTAATTTTCTCATATTAATATAATTATTTTTCTTAAGTAAAATTAATTAATGGAATGTACATTTCAAACCATGAAGTGTGATTTTGTTGTTTTTTCAAAATATCTTCATTTCTTATGGATGTTGAAATATTGTAAAATATTACATTAAACAATATATGATAAATATATTATTTTATAAGTCAAATATAAGGTAATAAATAATTATATCAGACTCACATGTACTATTTAATATATGTATTCATATGAATCAATGCTATTTTTATTAATATAATGTTTATAATATTCCATAAACACCACTTTATTCCCCTTTATAAATTCTACCCCTACTCTTGACAACCTCTAAAACAAGGACCATTTCAAAATTATAACAAATTAATTTCCAAATATTATCATATATATCTTAGTGTTCTAGTATGATCCAAATACTAGTCCAATGCGCCTTAAGTGGGATCCCTAGAGGAGGCATCCATAGGAGACTGCAATTCCATCAACTTATTCTTTTAATTTCTCTTCCTTCAAGCCATCCAAAACAAATTCAACCAAACATGGATTAAGGTCTCAAATATTATAAATATAACAGAACATTATTCCTTTAAATGAGTATTCATCTCCCTCCCTCTAATATGTTTTAACTTAAATGAAATCATTTTTTACAATATGGTTTGTTCACCACCTCCATGAATAACACACATCATAATTTCTCACCACCATCAGATATTGTTATAAAAATTTATTATGGTCAAATATGATCATAAGAAGTATAATATAACTTATTTCATGTTCTTTAATGTTAAAATAATTATTTAAATCAATAAAAAATCTATTTTGCGACTGTTGGTAAAATTAAATAAATAAAATAACCATGCAATGTTAATTTTTTTACTAATTTAACTATCCCAAAATAATAAAATAAAAAGATATTTTGGACCATTATGATTTTTGGAAGTAAATTAATGTTTTTAAATTATTCTACAGTAGTAATACTCTAATTTTTTAAGGACCTCTGTAATTATCAATATGTTATCCACACCAAAAACCATGAAACAAATACCCTCATAAAAACAAAATTACATCTTATATCTCAATGAAATTATGATATATGGAAATAATAAAATAATAAATAATAATTAATATATCTAATAATCTGTTAGTTATTTAACTAATTATTATATTTTTATTATCCAGAACAATAAATTTATGAGCAGGTATCTTTGGGAACATAAGGTATATAATATATATAGACCCCCCTTTTTTATTGGGTTATGACCATTATCTCTCAAACTCAATTCCTCCCACTATTTTTTTTATGGAATAATGATAATCTTTTTGTATATTTATTCTATATATATAATCATTATTATTCATTTTATTAACAGGGTAATACAATAATTATGTTTATTTCCTAAACGCTGCTTTTTGAAATTTCAATTTATTATGATATGATGAAAGATTATGTAACAGAATTCATTCCATGGGTAATTTTTTTATTTTTTTATTATGTTTAGTTTATTCTGTGAAACACATAATCATGGGATTATTTTTAAAGGATTATCATTTTAATTATCTAATTAATTGGGTAATGTTTTTTCTCATGAGACATTGTGCATCAGATTAGGGAGTGACCCAAATCTATGATGGGATTAAGTCCCACATATGGTGTGGTCTTGGAAGTTAGAATTTAATTAAACATATGTAATATTATAGGGTTTCACCACATTCTCATGTTTCTATGAGCTTATGATTCCACGTTCTTTATGTTATTCCTCGAACTGATTATTATTATTCCTTCTATTAAATATTATCATATTATGACTTACGACTCATATACTATGAATTATAAGAATGATTATTCATTTAATATTGTTTTTATGTAATCCCATTATTTTGTGTATTCCCTAAGTTGTCCTATTCTGTTTTTAGAGCTTAATGTTATTTATGTTCTCATTATGGTGATTAAATTAAAAGAATATTATTTTAGTTTTTTATTGATGGTTTATGTACAATGTCTTCAAAATACACTATCACATTCAATATATTTTTTGTATTTATCATAAATTTATGTTAAAAAACATTGTAATAATATGTGTAAAAGGAATTGATCACTTTATATTTGGTTTGGGTGTGGTGATATTTCACTCTCTTAAAGTATTTTTATTGAATACATGTTGAATAATATGTTTCTAAAATAAAATGGTTGGTGATGGATGGTTTCTAGCTGTATGGGTTTATAAAATTCAAGGAGGTTCTAAAATTTCAAAAATATTTACAATGGTGAAACATTATTATTTATCATGAAACTTTTCATTATTTCATTTATATCCACCATGATGTATTCAAATAAATTTAATGATTTTGGAAATAAAAAGTTTATAAATATATTCGACCCCTCTTTTATGTTCTTCACATTGCCTATAAAAAAATATACCATTTGATTTTTAGTTTATTGGGCCTCAATATGAAATTGGATTGATCTATTTTATTGATTGTATAATTGGGTTCAAACAATTTTCCCTTTATTTATTTTATTATATGAGGGTGTGATTAAAAAAAATTGTAACATGATAGTATATTTCATGGACAATAAATATTTTGTGGATCGTTGTGAATAATATTGGAGAAATATGAATGTTTCATCATGTCATGACACTACATGAAAGAGATTGTTTTTAAATTACATTGATGGTTGAGACTATATTCTATTTACTCTGCTCATTTCACTGAAACAAATAATCATGAGGAAATAATAGATATGGGTATTTACTCTCATTTTGGTGTTGATTTATTCATATTCATTTCCTATTTCATGATTCATTAATTGAATATTTTCATACAAAGTAATGGATTATTAAAATTTGATGGATTTTGATTTTATAAAAACAAAACATTAAGGAAATAAATTTTATGATAATCTATTTTAGATCCTTGTTTCGCACAGTTCTATAATTTGAAAATCTTATCTGGTTGTTCATTAGGGTTAACCAATTAATATTTCATTATGTTTATAAAAAATAAATCACTCAATGAGTAGTACATTAATCCAATGTGAACCAAAAAAAGTTTTTATTCATCCAATTCCTATCATACAAAATCACAATTCATTAATTTAAAAAAAATATTCAATTTGTTAAAAAAATTCTCATTGTGTATTTATTTTTATATTTTACAAGAATGCTATTTTTCAATACAAAATACACTAAAAAATTTTCTCTGACCCAATTTGTTTCTAGTTTCTGATAAATGTATCATCATGCTATAAAATAATCCAATGATTTAAAAAATTATATTACTGATGCATCAAATAAAATTAATGGTCGGTTAAACAAATCATTTACATTGGATCTCTTTTCAATTTTATGATCTATGGCCTTATCTCTAAATAATGATGTACATTATTTTTTTATTATTCTCTTAGAAAAATATAGTCCTACATAATGTAGTTTATTTATAATGATTTAAATAAAAATCTAGTACAAAAAATCATATAAAATGTCATAATAATGGGTTCCTTTATACGAAGTGCATATTTTATAATCCGAGAAATTCATATTCCTTCTCTATTAAAATATTAGGTCGCACGATTTTTATTTCATCTTGACATGGAACCCAAGTGGTTCCACAAAGAAAAAATTTCTTTCAACTATAATTATTTATTTCCCTTAAGAATCCAACATAAGTATTTATCCATGTATTTCAAACCAATGTACGACACCTTATTACTTAAACTATCATTTGTAAATTAGATCACATCATTGTGAAACCATTAATTAAAAAAGTCATCATCATTTTACGTATTCTGCAATGCTAGTCTCTAATTATATAGTTTTGCACCAGAATTTAAATTTTATCATCATCAAATCAATTTTTCTCACCTTTATCATTCTCTACAAAAAACATTAAATTAAAATTTTTTAAATTAGTTTTAGAATAAATATAATTATTAGATTTGATTCCAATAAATATATTCACCTATTAAGACACATATCAACTCATTATAATCATTTAAATAAGGGGTCCAAATATTTTCATCTCTATTCAATGATTATTTACATCATCCAAAAATGCATTTATTCTTGGTTAGTATATTAATATATTAAATTTAAATTTTATTAAATACTTACCTAGTGATGAATACATGGGTTTATTACATATTTTCCTCAAATTCAAATTTTTTATATGTATAATTTTATATAATTTTTCTTCCCAAAAATAGATAACAATGTACCTTATTTAGGTTAACCACTTTATAGTCGTTTTCTTTTTTTCATGATCCGTCCAATAAATTTCAATGGGGTTTTACTCCCTTAGAAACAAGTTCTCATTTTCTTGTGTGCTGTAATCATTAAAAAATTTCCCAATCTTATCATATATCTATAAAACTATCACAATATTTTAAATTTTCACGAGTAATAGTTATTGAATTATCTCTCACATGATTAATTGACGATATTCATGAGTTTTAGTTTCAAACACCTATACAATTTCTAGGTTATTTTATGAAAATTTAACTACACTTTTATCAATCATAGTGATTTTTAATTCATTCTCAAGGATGTAGGGCATAGTTTAATTAATGAATTTATCCATTATATATTGTTTCATGAGATTTGAGATTGAATTTATAATATATTCTAAAATTCTATTTCAGTTCCATATACGTTTTTAAATATAATATATCCACACTACTAATTACATGTTATGATTGTTTTCAAAATGATTCAATCATATAATTTTTAACCATGAATCAATTTATTTTTATACCTCATATAATTTATGACATTATTTGAATAGTGTTGATCACATCTATATAAAAGTGAATAATTCTTAAAAATATTTACTAGAATTTAATATTAATTGAATATATATTATTCATATAATGATAGAAGAAATTTTTCACACTAATGTTGTTAATATTTTTTAAAAAATAACTCATTTTTTACATGATTTTTCTACCATAAAATATTTAATATTATTTTAATTTAATAAATTGTATTTTCTAGTAATTTATTTTGATCCCTTAATTGACAACTATAATCATGCATATTTCCTTAATGACATGGCATTGAGGATGTTTTACTCTTTATGTTCTTATTTCCATGTATTCTAATGACTATTTCTCAATTATAGTTTGAATTGGTTATAGTAATTCAATAATTTTTACTATTATATTGCCTCCTGAAATAAATAACTATTTATTTCATGATTTATAATATAAATATCACTTTCTTTCATTTTTAGGATATTTTTGTTTAATATTTTTATACAATATTGAAAAAAAACTCTCAAATATTAGGTTGTTAAAATAAAAAAATGGACACTAACAATCAATTTCAATTCGTTCCAACAAAATTGGATTATTATATTTAAATTCATGTTTCATTCAAAAAACATTTTCTTATTTAAATAAGAATCCATATTATGTAAGGATATTCCTTAGTATGGTTTCTTTTATTCTTATGAACCTAATAAGATAATTTTGAAAATGGGGGATGATAAAATAAAAACCTCATCATGGGTTATAACAATACATGATTTCTTATTGTGTGGTTAAAAACATCATGAACCCAGAAAATAATATCCTTTATTAAATAATAAACATTAACCTAAAAATAAACATATACATACTATTGAAATTTAATATTTTTTAATTTTATGCCATAAATAATTACTAAGAATTCATAAATGTAATATCCAAATTAATGATTGTTTCATTAAAAAACTAGAAAATTTTTATATATAATATATCATTTAACATACAGAACATCATGAACATTACTTTCAATTAGAGGCCCATTTGATTGTCGAATGAGATTAAAATTATTCCATAAAACCCACCAATAACATTTAAATGTAATAATTTCAATGAAAATGTAAATGATAATAAGCATAATAAAAAATAATTTCATAGTTATGGATTCCTTAATGTGGTAAATCAAAGTCATACAACCAATTTATCATTTTTTTTAAAGTTTATTTTGAACTATATTAATGCTGAATTCCATGGTTTTTAAGATAACTCTCAAATTCATCATTTTTGTATTCACCGCCATTGTAAGTTATAAATTTCATTACTGAATACTCACATTATATCTCATATTTTATCATAAAACATTTAAACATTTTTAAAGCATATAAATTATATTTCATATACATGGAACAATTAATGTGAGTAAAATCATCAATACATGTGATTAAATACAAATCTCCATTCATTGAGAATTTTCTTATTAGACAAAAGATATTGTAAATGAGATGTTACGTGAGATGTTTTGAAAAAATATAATCACTCCTATGTAATAAATTTTTAACGTTTTCTTTCTAACAAATAGCACGGAACTAATAACTTTCTCTTGGAAAATAAATAATTTTTTTGAACATTTTTTGTTGTAGTTAAATTTCTCATTTTTATATTACACATGTGTCCCAGTATTTTATTTGAATTTTTTTTTCTTCTACCATTCCCATGTATAAGAGTTTTATTCCTTACCAAATTGAAATATGTTTTCCTTTGTATGTTGATCTCATATATATGTCTTTCTAGCTTGTAAATTTTCACCACAAACCCATCCTTCCTAAAAGAAAGATTTTTACCTTCATCACACAATTATGAAACACCCACCATGTTATGTTTAAACCCATATACATATAAATTATTCTAATATTTCTTCTTTTCCACCCAAATAATGGTTGAACCAAAAATTTGATTTACAATGATTCCACATTTAAAATTTTCACCATTAGATATTTTAAGTGATTTAAACTCTTAAATAATATCAAATATTCTATCAAATGATAAGGAAAACCACTATTTAGAATCATTTCGCGTTATCATTTTATAGCGTTCAAAGAAGTATCAAAAAGAAGATATTTTTCTTCTTTATTTTCATTCTTCATCTTCGACTTCCAATAATTTTTAAGAAACTTTTCCATGCCGATAAGAAAATAAGACCACCCATAGAACTATGTACATGTTAAACACATTTTTGAAAAATATTTTATAGAGGTTAACACCTATTTTCAATCATTACTCCATCCTTCTAAGGTATCTTCAAAACAACCTTCTCTAAATTAATTATTAAAAGATATTGAATCTCCACCAAACTTCTCCATTAATAAATTGGGGTATAATAGTAATGTTTTTTGATTGAAGCAACACATATTTTTCTTGTTTCTGAATCCACCACAACACTATTAGTATTGATAAAAATAGAATATACCTCAATAACATCCATACTGACCAGAGTTGTAAATATGTTTCTCAGTAAACTAGTTGTATTTCATTTCTGACCCACAAAATTTTCTGTTATCAATATTAATATTCTTTATCTTTTCATACTTATCAGAATCATAATATTAGAAATATTTTCTAATGTATAATATTTTGAAACATTTTCTGATGCTGTCTTTTTTGAGACTTCTGTATTCCAAACATTTTTTCTCTTTTTCACATACATAACCTTCCTAAACATCTTCATTTCAAAAAAATTTCTAAATTTCTTCTCCCCTTTTGAAGGTAACATTGTTTTTAACCATCACAAGTTACTCCTTAAAATATTATTCATTAGTTTCATAAGGAGTGTTTTTTAATATTTTATTTCTCTTTTCATCTTCAGATATTTTTCAGAAAAAGTTCTAACTCTTCTTCATTCTCATTTATCTTCACTTCCATATACTCATTTTTATAAAGTTATTCTTCAAGATATTTATTCAGATCAGCAATTTTATTTACATTATTAACCTTCATATTAATAAAGCACCACTGATTCCTTCTAGAGGAACATTCATCTTCCAAATTATTTTTTTAACCTTCCATTCTTTCTCACCAATTGTTTCAACTCTTCATTCAAATGAAATTTCAATTGAGTATATTATTCACCCTATCTAGTCCTTATGAACTCCTAAACATTAAATATTTCATTAAAAGTATTCTCCACAATATAATCAATATAATTTTCTGGTTTAGTATCACATCCTTTTTTTCATCATTGGATAAGAAACTTCTTCATTTGGATTAGAAGAATTATATATCTTTCCATGTCTAATATAATTTTCATTTTTTATCCCTATTTATTCCGTGACCATATTGGTCTTATTTATTCTTTATCATTTTCATCTTCTTTCTTTGTATAAAGATAATTAATTGTAAACGTCCTAATGGATATAAATTTAAAAAATTTCAAGGAATATTCCCATTTTCATTTACCTAAAAATATTATCAAGTTTTTATAAAACAAGGATAAAATATTATCAATATATCTTCATACCTTATTTTCTAAATAAGTATCATCATCTTTATCTTCGATAAGAATCTTATTCGAATTCTATTCCGTTAAAGCTTTAAAAGACATTTATTTATCAACTTTTTTTTCATTTAATATGATTCTCCCATATCATTTAATTAGTGATGAGAGTGTATGAATATCATATAGAGATAATATTTAAGGATATATGTCTTGTAATGAAAAAAAAATTCTTTGGACTTTTCAGGAAGGATTTTTATGATCTTTTAAACAACCCTAGAATATTTTATCTTTTCACCAACACATACGATAGTTCTAACATTCCATTTACCATGGTTTAAAAGTCCCCAATAAATTCATACTCACCAATTTTGAAATATACAGACTTTAATATCGAGATTTGTAGCCTTTCCTTCATTAATTTTTTTATTGAAGTTGTATATGTTTTAAAATTTATCCCATCTTCCTTTGGCTATTGAAATTCCTTTCAGAATTAAAAATTTACTTTTAGAAAGAGATGATAATAATGAATTTTTGTCCCTTCTATCATTCCCATGATTCTTCTATCACCATATATAAGTGGAAAATTTTCATCCATAAGAGGAAACCAATCTATTATAGCTTTAAGAATTAATTTCAAATAGATATGAGATATGAAACATTAAATCATTCCACATATGATAATTATTTCAACAGGAAACTGAGATTCCATTAATATTCACACAATTTAGATTCTCCATCATTTTTTGTTCAAAATAACATCAATGAATTATCGAAGGGAAACTACCATCTAATTCTAATTTTATGGGCCCAGTTAAGATACATATATCACTGAGAGGGGGAATGGTGAATTTCTGATATCTTTTCATTTAGGTATCTTATGAAAATGAACCAAACTTCTACACTTGTTAATGATTTCATTCCTTTTTAAAAACAAATCGAACACATATACATAAGAACACAAGTATTTTCAAGGTTATATATTCAAAAAGAATATATACATCATTGGTATGCTTTGAAAACAATCTATCACCACAAAATACACTAGAAACCAAAACTTCTATATGGAATAATATGATTTGGATATTCCCATTCACTCATATATCACATTGAAAACAATCCAATAGTTAATGTGATCTTATAAAACAAAATATGTAGTATAATTTTTCTGAAACAACATGTATTACATAAGATTCATTATAAACATCCAAAAATGTATTATTTAGAAAAAAATTAATCACAGTTTTACCAAGATGAAGGAATGAGTTTTGAGGACATTGATATAAAATTCAATTAGATTTCCTTGTCCGACCTACCTATTCGGATCTCCTAGTCTGATTTCTCAATATGAAAAATATATCTCTATCTAAATATGGTTTATAATATTCTAAACGCCTCATTCCCCAGTTTGGAAAACCAATATGATAGTCTGGTCTGATTATCCATCCTTATACATTGATCATCCAAATACGACGAATAAAAGACAATGATAGATAGCTTATTATTATGATCGAATTAATACAATGATCAAATTAATAAATTTCAATTTTTTATCTTATCCTTTCAATCATATCCAACTAAAACTATTCAAAAACCACAATATAAAAACATATTCGTTTCTCTCTCTATAATTCTTCAGCGCTCTACCTTCTCTCACCTTCACCATGAACAATACATCTGTTTGAAAAGTACAACATACTTTTTACCATTTATATGTGACCAAAAGATTGGTTTGAATGAAATTTAAAATAGTTTCTCTCTCAACTAAATTCCAATTTTTTTATGTTTTCCTAAATTTCATGTACATCAAGAATATTTCAGTGCTTCTCAATCCCTTTTGTTTCATCTCGATCCTTCTCGAATATTTTAATCACTTCATCTCTTTTATGCCTTTTTTCACAACAATAATTTTGAAACCAATTTTATCTATATGATTAAAGAATTATTATTCTCTATATCAATTCATTTTCTGAAGAAATAAATTCCATTATAGATTCTTGATTAGATTATGTTGTTATCTACACATTCTGATTTTGTCATTAGGATCATCAAGATGAATCAATATCAACGATGATATGATTTTTCATGACACAATTGATAAAAGACTTTGAAAAATATGTATCATAATTAAATTCAAAACAGACTACCAATTATATTCATTCTAGGAGGATTTCTGTCATCCATATTTTGTTATGATTGAAAACTAGTACCATCAGTTTGTCACATTTTCCAAGAATTCTTCTAACCTTAAACTCTATAGCTCTACTTTTGGAATCACATTCACCAATCATCTATAGAGATTTTTCAAATTTAAATCTGATTCCATTTATGATTATGATCAGTATAATTAAATTTTTTTCAATCCATACAAATAGATGATTGCATTATTTATCAATATCTATCATGACGTTTTTAATCATCTTCAAAATTTTTATTTATTTTACCATCATTCTTGATAACAATGATTCAACCTTTGATGAATATGATGGTATGTTTAATAAAATGGATCAGTGCTAGTGACTCCTTTAATTTAGTCATTATGATCATTCTCTTCATCCTTTAAACAAATATTCATTATCAAACTCATTAAGATGGCCGTAAGGCCATAATGTGTGTACTCCACCAAAATTATTATTTCACAAACATCATCTCTATTCATGACTTCCTCCATGACTATAATTACGTCGAATATCACCTTTATCATCATTTATCAAACCAAGGAATGTACTATAACTACTCATTGCTCTAGAAACCACCATTCTTTTTAACCCATCTTAAATATGAATGGAATGATTATGGTCAGTTTGGATATGAATAACCGTATCTCTTTTATTTTAAATAGATTCACAATATGATTTTCCAACTTTCTTCTCCCCTTTATTTCATAATGACAGCATAACATGTTTTACATAGTTCTTATGATTTATGAAAATAAAATATTTAAAAGTCATCATCACATTTATCATAGTCATATAGAATCCAATTCATCCCCAATACAATGGTTCTTTTCAAGAATTAAGAATACAATTCATTGAATGAGATTGTTAGTTTTAATTTCTCAAAATAAAACATGAGGTGATTTATTTTATTATTGAACAAAATTTTCTTATAAATATTATATTATGAAAAAGGAAATACGTGAATAAGAAAATCATTAAAATCTTAATCCTAACACCAGCACACATTCCCGGTTTTCTTTTCCAGAGCTGTCATCCAAATATGGATGGTATCACAAGAGTCAATGTGGCTTTCCGTGGATGGTGAATCATGTCCTAGATATCATATAGAGAGGTAATCATGACACATGATGAGAATGTACATATGAAATTGTGAGATCCACTTTGGCATGCCCAGGTGCTACTGTAAGACTTAGCTGAATTGAGTTGGTTCCACAATATGAGTCCATCAACACTTCAGATAAAAATCATGAGGATTGAATGGCAATCCCGGAGGGTTTCATAAGACATCTTAGGCTTGTTCTAGGGAACCATTTGACTTTCATTTACATTTTCATTATACTTAACATGATAAAAATGGTATACCGAAGGAACATCATGAGAACGGGATGATAAGTCCCGGCGCTGTTTCAAGTCTTGGTTGGTTCACATGAAGCACATGAAGGTCAGCGTTATATATTTTTTTCATAAGTCTCCCACATATAACCTCAATTGTTGGATCTATATTTTTAATGACTTATATTTATTTAGTGTTAGTTTACTTTAATTATCATGTGATCTAGCATATATGTGGGATGATATTCACATGTCCTTTGAAATTTTATTCATGAAATCTATGGTTGATAACACGTAGCGCCTGTGAATATTGCATGATTGACCCAAATGTATCATTGTTATATTAAATGGAGGAAATCACATGGATCATGAGATCAGCTGCTTTGAGAAATCCTCTTAATCACATGATGCTAATAACAAAACTTCTTATCTAGAGAGAGGTCATCGTGGGCCTGGTGATATCCATTTATTTTTCTTGCAAGGGTCGGGGATTTATTGTCTTATCCATTATAGTAAATCAACAATTTTTATGACTCATATAATGAAATCCTTTGATGGACTCGGTAAGGGTATTTGATATCACACTTCTTCACAAGTCTCCCCAATGGAACATCTTTATGGGCATTATTTGATTATCACCGACTACGAGTCCAACCCATAAATTCCTCTTTTATTGGATTATTTTAAATTAGTGCGGACTTTCTAAATCTTGTAGGAATAATACATTACTTCCATATTTTAATTTTCACATTCCCAAGTGTCTTTCCCTGATTAGGGTTCATGTCGAATGGTGATCTCTTGGTCATAGGTGAAATGTATATGTCTTTACGAAAGACAAGGATTTCTTTTTAGGGTTCCTTTATAATATCATGGTGAATTTTTAAATAGTCTTTAGAGACCATGTGGAATACACCATTAGCGCATTTCATGTGTTTCACTTCCATAAGAGGCTCTCAAATCTTCTTCCTTTTTATTTCATTTGGTAATTTTCTAATGTTCGTGAGAAATGCGAGATTGCACAAGTATTTTCAATGAAATATAATCTAACTTTAGATGATGCATCAAGTGACCAATATAGGTTTCATGGAGGGGCATAAGGACTTTTTGGAAAATACCATCCATTTTTTCTTAGTAGACAAAGGGGATGTCATATGCCTCTTGAACATACATGAGGCATCTCACCGTAGGAAAATGTCATTCTGTTGGTCATTTTTGAGATGACTTGAACATTTTTCCAGAGTCTTGTGGTGTCTCATAGATTTCTAGTGGCACCTCGCATGATGTTTATGACCATGAGTTCCACCACTTCTCCTTTATTTCAATTTTTATTTAACATATTCTCGAGGGTCTCCAGATTATTCATGAATGTTATCAAGGGAACCCAATATTTCTATTAGTGATCCATCATGTGAGTTTTATAGACACCATATGCCTTCTCCTTTAGGAAAATTTATTCCCATTGTTGAAGGACATTCATATTTTTTTTATTAACTCGCTAGTTGACAAGAAACATAATCCAAGGGATCTCATACAGCTACCATCATGTGACCATTGGTTGTCCATGGCACTTTCATAAGAGTGAAAGGAGTTTGTTGAGGGGGCATCATGGGATCTTTTGTAGGCTAGTCTTTTCATAGGGAGCCTTAACGTGAACTCATAATGGTCAAAAAAGCATGTATCCCTTAGAGGATCATGAGATCTATAGGTATTTGGCCACCATCTCTAGCTGTTTTTTTGGGAAAGCAATACCCATATCCATTCATTTTTTCATTTTGAATTTTTTTTCTACTTTGAGAGACATAAAAAATATCATATAGAAAATTAAAATTAAATATAAATTGAATATATAAAAATAATAATGAAATTAAAATCATTAAAGAATTATAATATAAAATTTATCACATTACCCTTCATTTCTTTTTGAAAATGATAATGTTCTTCCGGAATATTTTTGCACTATCGCCTCCATAAACCGTTCTGATTCATTTATCATGTGAACCTTACCTGGATGGTTATATAAATGTTTTTCATTTATAATAGCACAAATTTTCCCTAAAATTATACTTTATGTGATGTAATTATAATACCATTTAAGATATTCCACATACCAAAGTCATTTTGGACTTATGAACTAAACATAATAAAAATGCCTCACATAGACTAATATGATTTAGTAAAAAAATAAAACATGGTAACAATGGTATAATGGAAATTTAATGTACCTATTAATGGTTATTAATCAATTATATTACTAATATTATTTTATGATTTTAGAGATAGATAATTTATAAAGATATACATGACATAAAATAAAATATTTTTTAAAAAATTTGATTTAATGTGTTTATTTCATATCATTTTATTTCTTGTATAGGTTTTATTAAAAGTTACATGAATATTAATTTTAATAATATAGATAGTTTTAATGAAAATATTTCAATAGATTTTGGATTTCATTAAAAAAATTGATAACATGATCTTTTTTATGCTTATCATTTTATTACTATTAACTCCTTTTATAAAAGTAAAAAAAGACTGTTTAATTTTTTTATCACATGGCCATATATTTAAGACATCGTTATAATTAATTACTATCATTATTAATCAATATGTTTTAATGATTTATTAATAAAAATAAAATTCATAATATTTTGGGATTTTTTTGTAATAAAATATTTTCGAAATGAATTGAATATTTCATAAGATTTTAAAGTGACATACTAATATTTTGGTAAAGGATATTTTCTATCTATTTCAACAATATTTAAAGAAATTTATTATTTAATATGAATATATTATATTGATTATGTTAAACTTATTTTTATGGCTTGATTATGATAGTGTAGTTCTTTTTATTGATTTGAAAAAATATTTACATTTAGTATTCTATTTTACCAATATAATTGTTTATATTTATTATATATTCTACTGATTTTCATTTATTTCAAGTGATGATTTTATTGGACACAATATGTGATTATTGGGTCCAATTAATGACCATATCATATTTGGTGGATATAAAGAGACAAACTATATTTGGTATATGCCTTAACTATTTATATTATTTATCATAGAATGGGGAATTGGTTGCATGATTTTGTTTTACCACATTAAGGAATCCATAACTATTAAATTATTTGTTATTATTATTATTATTATTTACATTTTCCATGAAATTATTACATTTAAACGTTATTGGTTCTTTTTATGGAAATATTTTAATCTCATACGAAAATCAAATAGGCCTCTAATTGAAAGAAAAGTTCATGATATCTTGAATGTTAAATGATATAATATATAAAAATATTTTCTATTTCTTTAATGAAACAATCATTAATTTGGATATTACATTTATGAATTATTATTAATTATTTATGTCATAAAATTCAAAATAAAAATTCAATAGTAAGTATATGTTTATTTTTAGATTAATGTTTATTATTTAAGAAAAGATATTATTTTATGGGTTCTTCATGCTTTTTACCAGACAATAAGATATCATGTATTTTTATATCCCATGATGAGCTTTTGATTTTATCATCCCCCATTTTAAAAATTATTTCAATAGGTTTAAAGGAATAATAGAAACCATAGTAAGGAATATCATTACATAATAGGGATTCTTATTAAAAGAAGAATATTTTTTTTGAATGAAACATGAGTCTAAATATAATAATCCATTTTTTTGGAATGAATGGGAAATGTGTGTCAATGTAAATTTTTTAATTTTAACAACCTAATATTTATGTGTTTTTTACAATATTGTATAAAAAAATTAAACAAAATTATCTTAAAAATGTAAGAAAGTTATATTTATATTATAAATCTTGAAATAGAAATTAAATAATTTTAGGAGGCATTATAATAGTAGAAATTATTGAATTTTTATAACCAATTAAAACTATAATAGAGAAAGAGTCATTGGAATACATGGAAATAAGAACATAAAGAGTAAAACATTGTCAATGCCATGTTATTAAAGAAATATGAATGATTATAGTATTCTATTAAGTGATCAAAATAAATTACTAAAAGATAAAATGTATTAAATTAAAATTTTATTAAATATTTTATAGTATAAAATCATGTAAAAAATGAGTTATTTTCTAAACAATATTAACAACATTAGTGTGAAAAATTCAATCTAAATTTATGTGAAAACTATTTATTCAATAAACATTAAATTATAGTAAATATTTTTAATCATTTATCAATTTCATATATATGTGATCAACGATATTCAAATATTATAAAAATTTATAGGAGGTATAAAAATAAATTGATTCATGGTAAAAAAAATTACATTATTAAATTATTTAGAAAAAAATCATAACATGAAATTAGTAGTGTGGGTATATTCTATGTAAAAAAGTCGATCGAACTGAAATCTTATTTTATAATATATTAGAAATTCAATCTCATATCTTAAGAAACAATATATAATGGATAAATATATTAATTAAACAATCCCCCACATCTAAGAGAATGAATTAAAAATAACTATGATTGATAAAATTGTAGTTAAATTTTCATAAAATAAACTAGAATTTGTATATGTGTTTGAAACTCCAACTCATGAATATCGTCAATTAATCTTGTGAGAGATAATTCAATAATTATTACCTAGGGAAAATTAAAATATTGTGATAGTTTTATAGATATATGATAAGATGAGGAAATTTTTTGATGATTACAGCACATAAGAAAGTGAGAACTTGTTTCTAAGGGAGGAAAACCCCAATGAATTTCCTTGGATGGATTATGAAAAAAGTAAAACGATTATAAATTTTTTAACTTAAATAATTTAAATATTTATCTATTTTGGGAAGAAAAATTATATAAAATTTTACATTTAAAAAAATGTGAATTTGATGAAAATATATAATAAACTCATGTATTCATCACCAGGTAATGATTTAATGAAATTTAAATTTAATTTACTAATATACTAGCCAATAATAAGTGTATGTTTGGATGATGTAAATAATCATTGAAGAGAGATGAAAATATTTGGACCCCATATTTAAATGATTATAATGAGTTGAGATGTGTCTTAATAGGTTAATTTATTTATTAGAAGCAAATCTAATAATTATAATTAATCTAAAACTAATTTAAAAAATTGCAATTTATGTTTTGTGAAAAGAATGGAAAAGGGGAGAAAAATTGATGTCATGATGATAAAATGATAATTTCTGTTGAAACCTATATAATTAGAGATTTATCATTATAGAATACATAAAATTATGATGAATTTTTTAATTAATGGTTTGATAATGAAGTGATCTAATTTCTGAATTAAAGTTTATGTAATAAGGATTCATACATTTTTTGGAAATACATGGATAAATATTTATGTATGATTCTTAAGAAAAATAAATAATTAGAGTTGAAAGGGATTTTTTCTTTGTGGAACCACTTTGGTTCCTTGTAAATAAGAAATAACAACCATGTGACCTATGATTTTAAGAGAAAATGAAGACTACTATCTCAGATTATAAAATATGCACTTCGTATAAATGAACCCATTATTATGAAATTTTATATGATTTGTTTTATTAAATTTTTATTTATATAATTTTAAATCAACTAAATTCAGTAAGCCATTAATTTTCTAAGAGTGTAATCAAAAAAATAATGTACATCATTATTTAGAGATAAGGCCATAGACCATAAAATGGAGAAGAGATACAATTTAAATGATTTGTTTAACCAACAATTAATTTTATTTGATGCATCACTAATATAATTTTCTTAATCATTTGACTATTTTATAGAATGATGATACATTTATCAGACACCAAAAACAAAATTTTGTGAAAGAAAATTCTGTAGTGTATTTTTTATTGAAAAATAGCATTCTTGTAAAAAATAAATAAATAATCAATGAGAAATTTTTGGCATAAAAAATTGAATATATTTTTAAAAAAATAATGATTTTTGATTTAGTTAGATAGGAATTATATGCATCGAAACATCTATTGGATCACATTGGATTAATGTAATACTCATTGAGTGATTTATTTTTTATAAACATAATGAAATCTAAATTGGTTAATCCTAAAGAACAACCAGATAAAATTTTCAAATTGTAGAATAGTGCGAAACAGGGATCTAAAATTGATTATCAAGAAATTTATTTTCTTAAGGTTTTGTTTTCATTAAATCAAAATCCATCAGATATTAATTATCTATTACTTTGTTTGAAAATATTTATTTAATGAATCATAATATAGGAAATGAATATGAATAACTCAACACCAAAATAAGAGTAAATACCCATATCTATTATTTCCTCATAATTCTTTGTTTTAGTGAAATGAGGTGAGTGAATAGAATATAGTCTCAACAATCAATGTAATGTAAAATATCCTTTTCATGTAGTGTCATGACATGAACCAACATTCATATTTCTCCAAATTTATTCATGACCATCAACATAATATTTATTGTCCATGAAATGTACTATCATGTTACAAATTTTTTTAATCACACCCCCATATATTAAAATCAAAAAAGAGAAAATTGGTTGAACCCAATTATACCATTAATAAAATAGATCAAACTATTTCATAGTGAGTCCCAGTAAACTAAAAATCATATGTCATATTTCATTAATGGGTGATGTGACGAACATGAAAGAGGGGTGGAATATTTTTATAAATTATTTATTTCCCAAAATATTTAATTTATTTGAATACATCATGGTGGATGTAGATGAATGAAAGAAAAGTTTCATGATAAATAATAGTGGTTCACCATTCTCAATATTTTTGAAATTTTAGAACCTCCTTGAATTTTATAAACCCATACTGGTAGAAACCATCCATCATCAACCATTTGATTTTCAAAACATATTATTCGATATATATTCCATAAAAATCCTTTAAGTGAGTGAAAAATCACCACACTCAATGAAAATATAAAGTGATGAATTCCTTTTACACATATTATTAAAATTATTTTTAAAATATGTTTATGATAAATACAAAAACTGTATTGAAAGTGATAGTGTATTCTAAAGTCTTGGTACAAAAACCATCTTTAATAAAATAAAATAATTTTCTTTTATTTTAATCTCCATAATGAGAACATAAATTACATCAAGCTCCAAAAACAAAATAGGAAAAAATAAGTAATACATAAAATAAATGGATTATCTAAAAAGAATATTATGTGAATAATCATTCTTAAAATTCATAGTATATGAGTCATAAGTCATTATATGATAATATTTAATAGAAGGGACAAGAATAATTAGTTCAAGGAATAACATAAAGAACATGGAATCATAAGCTTGTTGAAACATGATAATGTGGTGAAAACTTATAATATTATATATGTTCTATTAAATTCTAACTTCCAAGGCCACACCAAATGGGGAACTTAATCCCATCATAGATGTGGGTCACTCCCTAATCCCATGCACAATGTCTGATGAGAAAAAAAACATTACACAATGAATTATAGTATTATAATTATAAAACCATAAAAATAATTCCATGATTATGTGCTTCACAAAATTAACTTATCATAATGCAAAAATATAAAAATTACCCATTGAATTAATTCTGATACATAATCTGTCATCATATCATAATAAATTGAAATTTCAAAAAGTGGTATTTAGTAAATGAACATAATTATTGTATTAACATATAAATAAAATAAATAATAATGATGTAATATTTATAGAATAAATATATAAAAAAATTATAATTATTCTATAACAAAAAATAGAGGGATTAATTGAGTTTGAGAGATAATGGACTTACCCAATGAAAAAGGGGGGTCTGGATATATTCGATAGTTTATGTTCCCAATGATCCATGGCAATCAATTTATTGTCCTGGATAATAAAATTATATTATTTAGTTAAATAACTAAGATAATATTATATATATTAATTATTAATTATTATTTTATTATTTCCATTTATCACAATTTCATTGAGATATAAGATGTAATTTTATTGTTAGGAGGGTATTTGTTTCATGGTCTCAGGGGTGGATAACATATTGATAATTATGAAGGTCCTTAAAAAATTGGATTATTACTAATAAATAGAAATAAAAAATAATAATTTTCTTCCACAAATATTAATGGTCCCACGTATAATTTTATTTTATTATTTTGGGATAGTTCCCTTAGTAAAAACATTAACATTAAATGGTTAGTTAATTTATGTTATTTTTCCAACAGTCAGAAAATAGATTGTTTATTGATTTAAATAATTATTATGACATTAAAGAACTTGAAATAAGATATATTATACTTATTGTTATCATATTTGACCATAATAATTTTTTATAACAATCTCTGACGGTGGTGCAAAAAATTGATGTGTGATATTCATGGAGGCGGAGAACTAACTGTATTGTAAAAAATAATTTCATTTATGTTAAAACATATTGGGGTGGAGGAGATTAATACTCAATTAAAGTAATAACATTCTGTTATGTTTATAATATTTGAGTCATTAATGCATGTTTGGTTGAATTTGTTTAGGATGTCTTGATGAAAGAGAAATTAAAAGAATAAGTTGATGGAATTACATTCCCTTATGGATGCCTCCTCTAGGGATTCCTCTTAAGGCACATTGGAATAGTTTTGGATCATACTAGATGCACTAAGATATATAGGATAATATTTTGAAATCAATTTGTTATAAATTTGAAGTCATCCTTGTTTTAGAAGTTGCCAAGAGTAGCGGTAGATTTTATAAAGGGTAATAAAGTGGTGTTTTTGAATATTATAAACATTATATAAAAATAAATTGTATAGATTCCCATGAATATATATAGTAAATAGTTCATGTGATTCTAAACTAATTATTTATTACATTATATGTGACGTATAAAATCATATATTTATCTTATATTATTTAATGTAATATTTTATAATATTTCACCATCCATAAAAAAATGAAGATATTTAATAAAAAAACAACAAAATCACCCATCATGGTTTTGAAATTCAGATTCCATTAATTAAATTCACATAAGGAAAATAGTTATATGAATAAGAGAACATTTTTTTTAAACAAGCTCCTCAAGAAATTTAATGTTGCTAATTTTAATATATAGATCAACTTTCTCACTCTTTGAAAATTACATATGATCTCATAGAAACATATTGTCATTATAAAAAAATTTCATATGAATTTATAAAAAAATTATAAAAATAATATTTATTTTAAATAAGTGTTTTTATTATCCAAGATAAATTTATACATTTTATATTAAAAAATATATAAACACATAATTTATCATTTTTAAAATATTTATTTATTGTAAAATGTTTTAAATATATCATATTTTCATTTTATAGGATACCAAAGTATTATTTTACAGATGGATATGTGTGGTTACAATCCTAATGAACATTTTACTATTCCAAAGAATCAGATAACAATTTTATTGGCGGGATTACAATTCCAATGACCAGATTACAAGTCAAACTCTCATGTTTATAATGTTCATATACGTTCCCTTATTTTTATTAACACCTTATAAGTCATTCAATCATCATTCAATTATATTTTTCTCATATTTATATATTTTTGTTTCCAAGATGTATATGTTTTGAAAAATATTTTATCTATTTTCTATAATATTTTTAAATAGTTATGTTATTATATTTGATTGATTAGATCAAAATTTTCAGATTTTAGGTATCAGATTTCATATTTTTCAACCCATTATAATATTTTAAATTATTATAACCGTTTTACTCTATAAATGTAATTTTCAAATTAATATAACAAAATAATATATGTTTTATCATGTGGTGATTGTGGTTTGTACTAAATTTTAGTATTTAACATAATTATAGGAATATAAATTAAATTGATATAATTTTGGGTCATTACATTCTCCACCCATTAAAAAATTATTACAAAAAATTTTATTTTACATATATTTATTATAATATGTTTGTGTATTTTTAATTCATGGATTCCTCTAGCTTTCATTTCACCTCCATGTGCATATGGTTTTTCCATAGTTATCCAATATGTGATATTTCTTATTTTAAAGAATATTATAATTATTCACCTAATAGGATAGATAATTTTATAGTTTTAAATTCTTTGAATTTATTACATGTGGGGGATCTGATATGTGAATCCTTTATATGATACATGTAATATGTCATTATCTTGATAAAGGAGTACTGAGAGTATTAGTCGATCGAACACATCATTAATGTGATCAAGATTCTCTATGGGGTTGATATACCTAGGACATAGCTTTCCCTTCATCCCAAATCGCATGACTTACATCCATAGGAATATATAAGGGATCAATTTACTCAAACATGAAACATCATTTCTCATTAATGATTGTTAATATAGATCTTATTTCAGATTTGAGCATCCCTGATTTTTATTTGAATGGTTCTTTCATTTTCTACCACTTTCTCGTAAATTTTAGGACCTCAAAACATGCACTTCCAAAAATTATCATTTTATAAAGGGTTCCTTTATTTCTTTGGATTATGGGATTTATATAGAGTGATTTAAATTCTTTAGTGTATGGTGTGGTTTTTGGGAACATGTCTAGAAGAAGATATTGATTCTTCCTCCATTAAAGACAATTGATCTTGTTATCAATATATCTTCATGTGGATAGATTTTTCACTCATATTTCTCATTAGATAAGGGGTGATGATCCATAATAAAATTCAACTTAATGTTTATATCTTTATAGAGATTTTTCTTAAAAATGGAAGTAAACCTCATATCTTGAACAGATAAAATTGTTAATGGTTTTCTATTCCTCCTAAACACATTTCTCATGTATATTAATGATTGTTGGTTGAGGGAGAATTCCTATTTAATTGAAATAAAATAAATAGTATTTTTATTGATATACACTACCAACCATTTAAAAGTAATTACTATAGGTTTATTCATAAGGATAGTTTAAATGTCCATAATATTGTTTTTTCATTTTTATGTAGGTATGGGTAGTAGTTAAATCATACACATATACTATTTCCTTTCACCATTTTCCCATTAAAATAATATATGTTTTGATGTATATTCCGCTATATCCTTCTTCATATAGTCCCTCCAATAGTTTTCTCAGATTATCTAGCACATTTATTTTCCTCTAAAGTATATTTGGAATATTTAACTATGTGAATCATTCAATAGATCCTTATTTATATCAAGATTTGATGGTATAAAAATTCATAACTGGAATATTAAAAATATAACTTCATATATTTTCATTTCTAAGTACTTACATTTTCTTATAGATCCCACCTTCTACTATATTCCCACATCATCTCTTTCTACATCCTTTATCTTCTATAGAGGGTATTGTTGATATATCATTTGAGGAAGGAATGGTTATTATACTTACATTTTATTCCCAATTTCATTAATTTTTTTGTTTATGAAGATTGGATATTTCTAAATTCACATCGTCGATATGGTTTCCTGAGCTATTCTATATAGGGAATATACCACTTTATTTTATTTTTCAGGATGGTTGAGGATTAAACAATCATATTATTTGATTAGAAATAATTATCATCATTGGAGAATATTAATCTTCATATGTGTCAATATATAAATTAGGATATTATAAAAAGTATATATTTAAATCTTCACGACATAGAGATAATACTGATATATTTTAAATGAAAATATCACTATAGAGAAATCTAGATCATGAATTGCTGAATTATAAACATGAAAATTCAAGTACACTTGTAGAGACCCGAAGCTTGACGTACATGGAAATTACATTACTTTTGAAGAATGCATAGTACATAACAAAAAAACACACACAAGGATCGTAATAGTTTAGTGTCTTTGGAAACTCAGAATATAATCTTCTAAACATGGTGAAAGATCTTCAACATCTCCCATAAAGATCTTCTTTTTTTACCTAAAACCATTCTTTATATCCTGGGGAAAAGAAAACATAAAAGGGTGAGCTCAAATGCTCAGTAAGGGTAAACAAAATAAATATCAATCACATCATATTCATAAGAACATAACATTTTGGAAATCTTATCCTGCAAAAGAGAGCATAATTTCATAACATGGGATAAATCATAGTAGTGAAAAGAAATCCCAATAATCATAACTTAAGACATGAAACTTTGTGTCATACACACATAATCATAGATAATCATATCTTATTAGTCAAGACTCATTTCCAAGACTATCATAGTGGACAATGTCCCTTTCTGAACCGAGTCACCCTCGTTTCAGTCCTGTTTCACTGAACCGGTATAACCTACCGTTCCAGCCATGTCTATCTCATGAGATATAAAATCTTTACCCAATGCATTGGAGGGAGATATAGGTCCCACCCATCTCATAATGAAACCATTATTATGTGTGCCACAAAATCTTAAAACATACATCATTTCATAACCCATGTAATAAAAATGGGAATCTTAAACATCGTAACATCATAAAACAATTCATATAAGATAAAAGAATTCATAAAAATAATTCCATCACAACATAATCAAATCAATGTAATAATAGGTATACAAAAAGAACCATTTATTATCTTGGATGGAAAATAAGTTTGATAAAACACTTGAACTCCATTCTTGAGGAAAATATCCTTTCCTCTTCAAAAGCACTTTTCCTTTCTTAACTTGTCATAAAATTATAACTAAAAGAAGTTTATTAAAAATAAAATTGAAAAATTATAAGGAAAGATTCTTGGAAATAATTTTTTAAAAATACATTCATGTCGTATAAGTTAAAAGAAAACATTCTTCTCGTGCTTTTGTCGGAAAAGTCAAAAAATACCTCGTACGAAAAATGACAAAAGATTCCTTTCATATCTTTTACTAAAAACTCACTGAAGGGTAAAATTGGATTTAAACAATTGTAGATGGATGGAAATAATTGTACATATTGAGGAAACATGGATGTGGATGATAAGATACACCCTAGTAAATACCAAAGTATAAACAATCTCGGATAAAAATGAGATTGTGATATTTCCCCTACCTTAGGTCTGATTTGCTTCGTAAGTGTCCGAACCTCCTCTTCTTTGAAGCGCCTTTTTGAGACCTCCTCTTAGGGCAATAAAATTTGTCTTTGAGGAAGACCAGAACCTCTAGGATGTTTCTAGGGAAGTGTAGAAGAGAATTTGACAGGGGTTGGCCGAGCTTGAAGGCTCAAAGTTGTGTGAGGAAGAGAGGGAGGAGGTGCCCTTTTATAAGGGAGGAGAGGGGCACCTTTGGAATTCTTAAAAATATTAATTTATAATAAATCTAACCCCACTTAAAAACCTCCAAAAATGACTCATATTCTATGATTAGATGAGATAGGGTTGTAATATCATCAACCAATCAAATTTAGACATGTTTGGATCTTATTTTAGACCTTATCATTTTGATTTATCCTTATTTAATCTATTTAAGTTTATTTGTGGTAATAAAATTATAAATTTTAAATTATAACAAATAATTACTTATTTGTTGTGAATTTTCCATAATTTTTTACTTTATAACATTATAGACCATATAAATTTAAATTTATAATTTTTTTAAATATTTTTGTGATTTTTAAACAACTTTATAATATGTTATTTTTATAAAATAACAATAGTGTCAATTTTGACACTATTCATTTATTTGAATTTAAATAAAATATATACAGAATATATGTTCAAAATAAAATCTTTAATATATTAATAAAAGGTCATATGTATCTATAAAATTAGTGGATCACATTAAATAGTTCATATAATATTTATTTTATTATTTTTTAAAACCATTTATTTGGTTTATCTCTTAATAAAATAATTACTACATCATTTTTGTATAATTATTTAATATACTTATTTGTTGCATAAAAATTTAAAATAAAATCCTATGATGAATATAAATATATTACCTTTCACAAAAATACTTTTACTATAATTTATCATCTTAAAATCACAATATTTAAACTGTTATATTTATTAAATTATGAAGGTGACAACTTTGGCATCATTTAAAATAAAATAATATAAGTGTCATAATTGCTTGTATAAGACTCTAAATGGTCAAATATTAGACCATTGGATGATTATAGTTTCAATTTACATGACCAATAAGTTTTGGTCAGGGTTTTGTGCCTTTTATGGTCACTGTTAGTTTAATAAAAACTATATTCTTGATTTTTCACTAGATAAATAATTTCTGTATCACTATTGTGTCACATTTAATGATAACTATTTAATCCCAAAAAATTCTAAATAAATTCTCATGATGTAGATAATTTTGTTAGCTTTCTGGATACTATTCATGTTCGAAGTTTTATGATGTTTATTACTAAGTTAAAATTATTATACTTATAAGATTTAAGAAAGTGACATGTTGTCACTTTCATTGGTTTTAATAATAATTAAATTATTTTCATGGTCAAAAGTCCATAAAATGAATCTAATCCGACCCTTAGTTAATATGGGTTTTCTTTTAGACATCAAATATAATTTTGGCATGTGTTATGGTAATTTTATAATATTATATTTACCCTTAATTACCCGATATACCTTTAACTATGGTAAATAAAATTTACCGTAGTTACTATTCATAATTCCCAAAAATAAAAAGTAGCCTATTAACATAATTTGGACCCACTGATTCCAATTATGGAATGAATTTTTTAAAATTCAATACACATAAGTTGCAGAAATTAAATTAAAATTAATCCAGTTGTCAAATAAAAACGGGTTTTTCTTTGAAACATTGCAAAAGATTGAATTGATTTAACCTACGAATTCAAGGTAAAATCAATGATAATGACATAAATTATATTAAATGGTAAAAATATATTCTATTTATACTTTAAAACCATTCAATATTATAATTTAACCACATAAGATATTATGATGAAAAAAGTTGTTTTTAATTAAAATATAGCATGTTTTTACTATTCATTAAAATATGAAAGTTATCAGAAAAATATCAAAACATTATCTAATGTAAATTTTTACACCCTGATTCAAAAGAAGAATTTTATTTTTTCAAATTGAACATATAAACATGTCAAAAACTAGATTTAAAGTGGGTGCGCCATCAAAAGGCGGCAAAACTGCATTTTTTTAAAAATACTTATTTTACCTGAGAAATTTATTTTGTTCTTATACCATGTTCTAGAAAATGTGTAAGATGAATAATAATGTTATAAAATTCAAAATTTAGTTAATACTATTCATAACGTCTAGTTCATGACAATATTATAATAATATATCATTGTTTATTAAAACCCGGTATTGCTTACAACACACGCTATCGGGGAAGGTCGTGAATGCGTGTAATGCAAGCCAAGTCAGGGTTGCATGTTGTGAAAGAATCCATCGTTGTTTCTTATAACAGAATCCATCCATATTTCATTTATAAATTTAATATATATACATACTCAATGTTGCGTAGAATAACTATTATCAAAATTGTGTGTAACACGGTCCAAGAATAGTGTTTCGTATACTGCAAGCTAATACTGTGTTGTGTATAGTGCAAGGTAATATTGGTGTAGAATACAACACAAGACATTAATGAAATTAAAATAATATTTTTCATAAAATCTCGGGGTGTTACATTCTACCCCCCTTAAAATGAATTTCACCCTCGAAATTCATCGGGGTTATAAATGGTTTACTATTTGAAAGTTTCTTTGATAGAAACCCACATCGTAAAAAGGAATACCAAAACTTATCTTTAAAAACTAAAGTATAAAACGTAATGGTTACCCAAGTTAACTAATCACTGGGTATCCACATAGGATAACATAGGTGAAAATATGGACATGGAAGAGAAATATAACTGTCATGTTCTGATGGAGAGTGGTAGAGGACATGGCTATGAAGAAGCCAACAATCACAAAGTCATAAATTTGTGATGATCTAGGGTACCATATGATTCATCGGATATAAGATCACTAGGAAAACATTTTTGGTTTCCAATATCATTTCCCTAAAGTTGAAAATTTTTAATTAGAAGAAATACTTACCTGATTTTGGTACAATCTCACTGTTGTTCCTGCTTTGAATAGTTTCAACTTCATCTGTTAAAGAAATGAAGTGTTAAAAGATCATGTGATAGAATGATGGGACATTCCATCTGTTTCAAACAAAAGGTTAGAAATAGTTATCAAATATTCATAAGTCCGTATTTTGTGAGGTTGAACTTATACTTCATGTATCATACCTCTTAATAAAATAAAACTAGTTTATACTAACCAGGGACTTCCTGTAGGCCAGCGGTAGGCGATAAAGGCCAGTCGCACTTCGGTTGTAGGTTCGATTCCCACAGACTTGTCTGACGCGATGGGCTTTCGCCCGTCTTGCAGGTTGTTCTTTTTCTAAAACTACATTACTATAACATCCCATCAATAATATCAAAAAAAAAGTTCTATCCTTAAACAATACTAACTTATGTCCAACATAATCCATTCCAATCTTTAGGATTATCTAAAATACTTCGGTCCACTCTCATAACATAGTGAAAACGATTACCAGAGATTTAATACCATCGTTGATCCCCATATATCGTAATACTGCATTCCTATCTTGTTGGTCACATTCCAATCATTCGAAGGCCTTAATCATGTATTCCATTGAACCTTAGTGAAAACATGAATGCAGTTAAAAGTTAACACTTTCCACAAAACAAAATCCTGAATATTCTTTATAATCAAACCATGATATCACTTAGTCCTTATATCAATCACGAGCTCATGAATACTGTCAAACATTTCATTTTCTCTTTATCACTTCATTATGCGCATATCATCCACTTTCCAAAAAATATCTGAGTAACCTTACATTGTTACTCATAACATTCATCATAAACTTTCAAAACATAAGGAAAGACAATAGTGTAACAATACTTAGATGTATTTTTATTCTATAGTACAACATTAAACTTGATAATCATGTAATCATTCCTCTACCTTCTTAAACCATTGACCGAGCTTCAACAATTCTTTCATTTCACATTTCATTTGTAGTCTCTTCATCATCATCAACAAAAATACTACCCATACGACCATATCGATTCTCTTCACGAGACATTCCCTTATGGAATTGGTTTGCATAATGCTCGTACATTCCACATTTAAAACATTTAACCATTGTTGATGTCGTAGCAATACCATTAACCTCATCAATGGTGTTAACTGAAAATTTTCCATTGCACTTACTGGCTTTGTGTCCTTCTTTTCCACACCCAAAGCATCTTCTAGTTCCTTTGAAACATTCTCCTTGATGCCTCTTCCCACATGATTTACATATGGGAAATTGAACTTTCTTTCCTCTATGATCATCCTGAAACTCCATCTTTCTCTTATTAGCTGAGTCAGGAAAATTACCAAATTTTACTTTATTGATCATATTATGAGATTACTGATTCGGCCTAATAATGATGTTTGGACCTCCAAATCCCATTTAATTTGGTTTCTCATGAAGAATATCATTCTATTTTCCATCATATCCTCCATTATCGTGAATCATCTTGTTTCCAGCCATTTTCTAAAACCCAAAAAGAATAGTGTGAGAGGAAAAAATCATAATAAAGGGGGAGTAACTTCAATATATAACATCATTGGTTTAATCTAATATCGTTACCATAGTTCTAGGACTATATCCTATACGTATACTTATCCTTAGGGACATCCCTAGACATACCTTAGAAATATCTCTGGGGATCTCACTAACGTTTTCACATCCATTTTCCAAAGGTTGACTAAACCTTTCCTCTAATACCAATTGTAGAGACCCGAAGCTTGACGTACATGGACATTACATTACTTTTGTGGAATACTTAGTACATAACAAAAACACACACACAAGGATCGTAATAGTTTAGTGTCTTTGGAAACTCGGAATATAATCTTCTAAACGTGGTGAAAGATCTTCAACATCTCCCATAAAGATCTTCCTTTTTTTTTACCTAAAAACATTATTTATATTCTGGGGAAAAGAAAACAAAAAAGGGTGAGCTCAAATGCTAAGTAAGGGTAAACAAAAGAAATATCAATCACATCATATTTATAAGAACATAACATTTTGGAAATCTTAACCTGCAAAAGAGAGCACAATTTCATAACATTGGATAAATCATAGTAGTGAAATGAAATCCCAATAATCATAACTTAAAACATGAAACTTTGTGGCATACACACATAATCATAGAGAATCATATCTTAGTAGTCAAGACTCATTTCCAAGATTATCTTAGTGGACAAAGTCCCTTTCTAAACCGAGCCACCCTCGTTTCAATCCTGTTTCACTAAACCGGTATAACCTACCGTTCCAGCCATGTATATCTCATGAGATATAAAATCTTTACCCAATGCATTGGAAGGAGATATAGTTCCCACCCATCTCATAATGAAACCATTCTTATGTGTGCCACAAAATCTTAAAACATACATCATTTCATAACCCATGTAATAAAAATGGGAATCTTAAACATCGTGACATCATAAAAAAATTCATATAAGATAAAAGAATTCATAAAAATAATTTCGTCACAACATAATCAAATCAATGTAATAATAGGTATAAAAACAGAACCCTTTATTATCTTGGATGGAAAATAATTTTGATATAACACTTGAACTCCATTCTTGAGGAAAATATCCTTTCTTCTTCAAAAACACTTTTCCTTTCTTAACATGTCATAAAATTATAATTAAAAGAAGTTGATTAAAAATAAACTTGAAATCTTATAAGGAAAGCTTCTTGGAAACAATGTTTTAAAAATACATTCATGTCGTATAAGTTAAAATAAAACATTCTTCTCGTGATTTTGTCGGAAAAGTCAAAAAATACCTCGTACGAAAAACGACAAAAGATTCCTTTCATATCTTTTACTAAAAACTCACCGAAGGGTAAAATTGGATTTAAACAATTGTAGGTGGATGGAAATAATTGTACATATTGAGGAAACATGGATGTGGATGATAAAATACACCCCATTAAATACCAAAGTATAAACAATCTCAGATAAAAATGAGATTGTGATATTTCCCTTACCTTAGGTCCGATTTGCTTCGTAAGTGTCCGAACCTCCTCTTCTTTGAAGCGCCTTTTTGAGACCTCCTCTTAGGGCACTAAAATTGGTCTTTGAGGAAGACCAGAACCTCTAGTATGTTTCTAGGGAAGTGGATAAGAGAATTTGGCAGGTTTTGGCCGAGCTTGAAGGCTCAAAGTTGTGTGAGGAAGAGAGGGAGGAGGTGCCCTTTTATAAGGGAGGAGAGGGGCACCTTTGGAATTCTTAAAAATATTAATTTATAATAAATCTAACCCCACTTAAAACCCTCCAAAAATGACTCATATTCGAATATTATATGAGATAGGGTTGTAATCTCATCAACCAATCAAATTTAGACATGTTTGGATCTTATTTTAGACCTTATCATTTTGATTTATCCTTATTTAATCTATTTAAAATTATTTGTGGTAATAAAATTCTAATTTTTATATTATAACAAATAATTACTTATTTGTTGTGATTTTTCCATAATTGTTTACTTTATAACATTATAGACCATATAAATTTAAATTTATAACTTTTTTAAATATTTTTGTGATTTTTAAACAATTTTATAATTTGTTATTTTTATAAAATAACAATAGTGTCAATTTTGACACTATTCATTTATTTGAATTTAAATAAAATATATACAGAAGATATGTTCAAACTAAAAGCATTAATATATTAATAAAAAGTCATATGTATCTAAAAAATTAGTGGATAACATTAAATAGTTCATATAATATTTAGTTTTTTATTTTTAAAACCATTTATTTGGTTTATCTCTTAATAAAATAATTACTACATCATTTTTGTATAATTATTTAATATATTTATTTGTTGCATAAAAATTTAAAATAAAATACTATGATGAAGATAAATATATTACCTTTCACAATAATTCTATTAATCGAATTTATCATCTTAAAATCACAATATTTAAATTGTTATATTTATTAAATTATGAAGGTGAAAACTTTGACATCATTTAAAATAAAATAATATAAGTGTCATAATTGCTTGTATAAGACTCTAAATGGTCAAATATTATACCATTGGATGATTATAGTTTCAATTTACTTGACCAATAAGTTTTGGTCAGGTTTTTGTGTCTTTTATGGTCACTATTAGTTTAATAAAAACTATATTCTTGATTTTTCACTAGATAAATAATTTCTGCATCACTATTGTGTCACAATTAATGATAACTATTTAATCCCAAAAAATTGTAAATAAATTCTCATGATGTAGATAATTTTGTTAGATTTATGTATACTATTCATGTTCGAATATTTATGATGTTTATCACTAATTTAAAATTATTATACTTATAAGATTTAAGAAAGTGACATGTTGTCACTTTCTTTGGTTTTAATAATAATTAAATTATTTTCATGGTCAAAAGTACATAAAATGAATCTAATCCGACCCTTAGTTGATATGGGTTTACTTTTAGCCATCAAATAGAATTTTGGCATGTGTTAGGGTAATTTTATAATATTATATTTACCCTTAATTACTCGATTTACCTTTAACTATGGTAAATAAAATTTACCATAGTTACTATTCAGAATTCCCAAAAATAAAAATTTGCCTATTAACATAATTTGGACCCACTGATTCCAAATATGGAATCTATTTTTTTAAATTCAATACACATAAGTTTCAGAAATTAAATTAAAATTAATCCCTTTGTCGAATAAAAACGGTTTTTTCTTTAAAACATTGCAAAAGATTGAATTGATTTAACCTACGAATTCAAGGTAAAATCAATGATAATGACATACATTATATTAAATGGTAAAAATATATTCTATTTATACTTTAAAACCATTAAATATTATAATTTAACCACATAAGATATTATGATGAAAAAAGTTGTTTTTAATTAAAATATAGCATGTTTTTAATATTCATTAAAATATGAAAGTTATCGGAAAAATATCAAAACTTTATCTAATGTAAATTTTTACATCCTGATTCAAAAGAAGAATTTTATTTTTTCAAATTGAACATATAAACATGGCAAAAACTAGATTTAAAGTGGGTGCGCCATCAAAAGGCGGCAAAACTGCATTTTTTTAAAAATACTTATTTTACCTGAAAATTTTATTTTGTTCTTATACCATGTTCTAGAAAATGTGTAAGATGAATAATAATGTTATAAAATTAAAAATTTAGTTAATACTATTCATAACGGAAAGTTCATTACAATATTATAATAATATATCATTGTTTATTAAAACCCGGTATTGCGTACAACACACGCTATCGAGGAAGGTCGCGATTTCGTGTAATGCAAGCCAAGTCAGGGTTGGGTGTTGTGAAAGAATACTTTGTTGTTTCATATAACAGAATCCAACCATATTTCATTTATACATTTAATATATATATATATACTCAATGTTGCGTAGAATAACTATTATCAAAATTGTGTGCGACACGGTCCAAGAATAGTGTTGCGTATACTGCAAGCTAATACGGTGTTGCGTATAGCGCAAGGTAATCATGGTGTAGAATACAGCACAAGACATTAATGAAATTAAAATAATATTTTTCATAAAATCTCGGGGTGTTACAACACTGATCTGTGGGATATCAAAGTATCATTAATAATTATTACACCTCTCAAAAACTTCTTTAACGAATATATTTATACCATGAAAAGATCCTATATTGTGGGAAATTTAAGGAGAAGTTCAATTATAAGGCTATGTTTCAATTCCATGAAGATATGTTATAATCATCAATCTATAAGAATTTTATTCCCTTCCGAGTCATCTTTTATAGTGGTTTCTAAAATCACATGATGTTTCTGACAAATTATTGTTAATAAATTTCTTGTTCATTGAAACTATGGTTCTCCAGTACTGATGCTGGTATATGCTACTCATCAATTTCCTTTTTCTTAGAATGGTCAAAAATAACTTTTGTTTTCTAATAATATGCATCAAGAGTTAAAAATACCCAATTTAGAAATCAAATTTACTATAATTATCATATATATTTTTCATTTTCATTGTATTTAGCAGAAAATGAAAATGATCATCATGCTCTTCTGTTAATTTGGTGAGTATAAGAATATCATTTTTACATAATATAAAAAATTTAGAGGTAATCTCTTTGGAATATATTCATTATTTCCATAAATATTTCAGGGAAATTAGTGAGCCTTATGGGAATAAACTCGAAATTATAGTATATATACTTGGTTTTAATGAATTTATTGGAAATATCTTCTTTCTTCAATAATAATTAGTGATATCCCAACATATGGTCCACCTTATAGAAATAATAATTTTAACGACCCAAAGTTTTCCAATGGAAATTCCCTTCTTATAATTATGTTATCAAATCACATGAAAACACAATATAATGAACTAATAAGCGCTAAGTGACCTTTAAACAAAAGTTTTTCCCTTCTGTGTTTTGAATTTCAAAAATCCGATATACACGGTTGTGTTCAGAATTATTTTTGGAGTCTAATGAAACAAAAATATTTTTTGGTGAATAGTGACATACCCTTATGAATAGTAATATGACCCTTATGAATAGTAAATTATCCAACATTAGATTAAACTTACACATGAGTAATTAAATATAATTTAGACATCTTAGAAAGTGACAATTTGACCTTAGTAAACATTTTGGTATTTTGTAAGTCAGACAAAATTAATTATAATTTATTATTTAATTTAAAATAAAATTTATTTTCTTAAAATGTTGTCATAAATTAACAAATCATTATATTATTGTTTTTATATAATTTTATAAGACCCAAATTAATTTTTGATAGCACTATAAATTCAGTTTTTATTTTAAAAACTGTTTTTTAAGTAAATTATGATTTTAATTAAATATTAAATTAATAATATTTTGAAAATTATTTTTGAAATATAAACTCCAATTTTGGATTATATATGTTAAAAATGTTTGGGGTAAATTTTTGGTATTTTTCTCAAATACTTGATTTTTTGGTGATTTGTAAAATACATTAATTTACTATATAAATACACTATAATTAAAACCCACTATTCCTGACATCACAAGTGATTAAAGCAGCCAAATCCCGAACTCACATGCCTTATTTACTATTTTGGTTCATTGAATACTCACTATTATTTTTCTTATAGTAAATTAATAAACTAATGAATTTTATATTAAGGAAACCCCTCTCCCCTCCACTATAAAAACAACCCTTAACACTCTCATTCCCTCACACCTCTCAAGCTCCATGCCTCCTCTAAACTCTGCCAAAACTTCCTCCCTAGCTACTATCCAATATACAGGAGAAGCTGGTCTCATTAAAATACCAATCCTAATGTCCTTAAGGAGAATTTCAAGAGGGGGATTTAAGAGGTTATTTCTCTCCCTCTTCTCCTTTAATTTCCTTTCATGTTCATGTTCATTTATTGAGATCTCCCCACCTATATTCATCTAAATTGTATTGAACCTCCAATATTATAAATATACTGGAATGTTATGATGCTAATGGGATATTATATCATCCAACCACTTTTCCCTCTTCCTTTTATTTCATTAAAGAGAACGTTGTTCGTGAGGTGTTAATTTTTCACCTTCAAGAATGACATGCTCTCTTCTCCCATTTCTACCTTCAGATCTGGACATCAAACCATTTTTATGGTTGGACCAGAACATGTTATATGTATTGTCTCTTATTTAATGTTCTGTAACTAACTTATGATAATAGTGCTCATGATAATATAATACAAGTTCATTATGATTAAAATATCGCTCTGATTAACCCAGACAATCATCATTTAATTATTATCTAATGATTCATCCACATGGATCGAATATAATTCATTAAAAGATCATAAAAACTCCTATAATATCATTAATAACATGTAATATCAGTTCTATATGTTTACCCATGTTCTACCCAAACTTCTATTTAAGAATACAAGTGAACCACTCAAGAAAACCATAAAAATGAACATTCCCAAATAATGTTTTTAAACTCTTTAACTCATCCAACGGCACATAAAATTACTTAATGAAACCATAATTAAACATATTAATGTACACAAGGTCCTGGATTTCTAATTAATTAATATAATTTCATTGTATAGGACATTAAAGAAAAATAAGCATTCAGGTAAAAGGTAAGGGGAAATTCTCGAACCCAAATTTAGTTCTTTGGGTTCTCCCTCTTTCACTCCATTTTTGATATGGTTACTCCTATAAAATATTTTTTTCATCAATGTATTTCCTTTTTTGGGATATAAATTTTTACCAATATTTTTTATATCAAACAAAATGTTTTCCAAAGGAACTCTTCTTTCAAGAACACACCTTTTAATTTTCATTCAATATTTATGGTTCTTTTATCAAGTATGTTATTCCCCCTTTCTTTTGGAAACCAATTGTTTATGAAGGCATTCTTATGAGATGAAACCCATTACTTTTCATGGGATATTTATGTTCATTTATGCTATATGTTCATTATGTCACACATGATAAATGATAATGTTATGATGTGACAGGTGCGCTCGGAATTATATAGCGCAATATGAATTTTTAAATGTGATGGGTGCGCCTGGAATTATACAGTGCTCCAATGCATTGGGTAAAGTGATGAATCTCATGAGTAAATGTGAAATGATGTGTGAACAATATTCTAGCTTGGTTCACAAGTATGTGTGTTAGTTAACCACTAAGACATGATGCTTTATTTTTATGCATTACCACATTTCAAGTCTTATATTAATGATTCCTCTCATGATCACGATCTTTTTACCATGTTATGATTATACTCAACCCATGATATATTGTTCTTATATATCCTCTTACTAGGATTCTAGCTCACCCCTTTTGATGTATATCCTTAGTTGGATACATTTACTACGGAGAGGACAAGTTCCAATAAGAAGATAGAGAAGAAGAAATTAAATAAATGTTTATGCTTGATGTTGTAATTGTTACGCACAGTCCTAGTTTTCCCAAGAAACTAAACCATTAGATCCTCTATGTGTAATACTATTATGTTGTTTATCTTTAAAATGATGTAATAGTTATTTAATAAAAGTTAGGGTCATTATAGTTGTCTCAAAGGAAAGGTTTAGTTAATTTGAGAGTTAGGATTAATGAGCCCTAGAGAAAACCTCTAACATGTGACTGAGTACAAAAATACTCACAAGAATATTTACATATGGATCCCATATGTTATGATTTTAGTATAAATTGTTTAAATGAATATCGTATTCATGAATTGTTTGCTTGTTTTTTGTTCTAACCTTTTCTGTTTTAGAAAATGGTCGGAACTCAGAGAAATCAGGTGAACAACTACTGCGAGGGAAAATGCAACGATTTCCCGAAAGACATCCCCAATGATTTGGGAGGTGGAGTTGAAAACATCAGGGAAATGTTTTCCCATTTATCCCTGGTTATGAACAATAACCATAATAATGGGGAACTTCCTCCTTCACCAAAGAGGGAGAAAATGGATTTTGAATGTTTTATGTGGCAACTACCACCGACGTTTTGTGGATCTTTCGATTCACTAGTTGCGGAATAGTGGGTCAACTCCATGGAGAAGATCTTTTCAATTATTCACTGTTCTGAGATGGAGGTGGTGACCCTAGAAATTTATTTTCTAAATGGAGAAGCAGATCAATGGTGGGATTTGATTAAGAACACAAAACCAAAGGAGGAAATTGAAGAGATGGAATGGGAAGAATTTAAGATAATGTTTCTTAAAAATTATTTCCCAAGAACACTTCACCTGATGATTGAGAGAGAATTAACAGAGCTCAATCAAAATGAATTAGAATCTGTCACATCCTGTGAAGTGAATTTCACAAGGCTTGTAAGGTATGATTCAGGTTTTTCTATCAAAAATGATATCAAAAGTGATAGATTCGTCACTGGATTAAAACCACACCTTCTAACGGCTCTTTCAATTCGGGACTTTGGGATATATGAAGATGTTGTTCTATGTGCTCTCAAAGTGGAGATGGTGCTTGGAGAATGGTCTCATGGATATGATGATAAGAAATGGAAGATTGAGTTTCAAGTCGAAGGATCTAATGGCAAAAGTTGAAAGAAAACTCAACGACCCACATGCTAAAAATATGGGATGTTGAACCATGGGGACTACCTCAAAGGAAAGGGGAAATGCTTCAAGTGTGGGAATGAAGGACACCATGCTCAAGATTGTCAAAAAGACATGAAAATAAAGGATAATATAGCCAATTAAAGGAGATAACCACTCATGGTTCAATGCTACAATTGTAGGGATCTGGGGCACTATGTAAACAAGTTCACTAAACCTCGAGCTCTTGATGGTAATCAGCATTAGTGGCCACCAAAGCCAAAGGGAAAAGAGAAGGCTTATGACATCACTAATGTGGAGGTGGAGCATGATAATAAAGTCGTACAAGGTACACTTCCTATTCATTCATGAATGGAAAAATTATTATTTTATTCTTGTTCTACGCATTCATTTATATCTTGAAAGTTTTCTAGAACTATAGAATCGAAGCCCTGAAACCATGAAGTAGATATATCTATAAAAACACCAAGTGGTGCAATCATTGCAACCCATGTTTTTGACTCCTCTCCTCTTTGCGTACGTGGAAAGATTCTTCCAGAAAATATCATAATACTTACCTTGGTGGAATTTGACGTTATAATGGGAATGGATTTGATCTCGTTATATAGGGAACATATCAACTATCAGGAAAATGAAAGATCTTTACATATTACAAACCATACCATGCTCTTTTACAAATTCAAGGAAGATCATGAATCTCCTATGAAAAATCCTTCAATGGTGTTGGTGTCGATTCCCTATGAAAGAACATACCTCGCCCAAATGGTTGAGTTGAAGGAAAGTTCCAACCTTGAGGAAATTCCCATCGTAAGGTAATATGACGATGTAATCCCTGAGGAGTTACCCAGAATTCCCCAAATCGTGGTGTTGATTTCTCAATTGAACCCATACTCGGAGCTACTCCTATCTCGAAGTGTCCCTATAGGATCCCTCCTATCGAACTGGAGGAGTTAAAGAAGCAGTTTCAAGAGCATCTGGACAATGGGTTCATACGCCCAAGTGCATCACCTTGGGGTGGACCAGTTCTCTTTGTGACGAACAAGGATGGAACAATGCGGTTGTGTATCGATTATCTGAAACTCAACAAGATCACCATAATGAACATGTATCCTCTCCCTAGGATTCATGACTTATTCGACCAGTTTAGAAGAGATAAATACCTTTCAAAGGTGGATCTTTGTTCTGGATATCATTCGGTAAAGGTGAAGATGAAAGATATTCAGAAGACTACCTTCCATACTAGGTATGGGAACTATGAGTTTTTGGTGATTACCTTCAGTCTTACTAATTCCCCTGAAATCTTGATGGATTTGATGAATAAAGTCTTTAGACATTACCTAGACAAATTTGTGGTCGTGTTTGTTGATGATATTCTCATCTACTTCAAGAGAAAGGAGGAACATGAAGAACATCTAAGACTTGTGTTGGCGACATTAAGAAAGGAGAAGTTGTACGAAAAGTTCAAAAAGATTGAATTTTGGATGAAGAAAGTCACATTCTTGGGACATGTGATCACAAGTGAGGGAATTTTTATCGATCCTTCGAAAACAAATGCGATTGAGGAATGGAACATTCCCTCTAGTGCCACAGAAATCCATAGTTTTCATGGACTAGCAGGATAGTACCAACATTTTGTGAGAAACATCTCACGATTGTCAAGCCTACTAACTAAGTTAACAAGGAAATGGGTAAAGTATTTCTGGATGGAAGAATGTGTTGGAAGCTTCAATGAGGTAAAGATATGGCTGATCACTGCACATGTACTCACACTACCGAAAAGTGGAGAATGTTTTGTGATATACAGTGATGCTTTAAAGAAATTCTTGGGTTTTTTACTCATTCAAAATGATAATGTGATAGCATAAACCTGAATATAGTTTAAGATCCATGACCAGAACTATCCGACGCATGATATAGAGCTTGCAGCCGTGATTTTTTCCATGAAAATCTAGCGACACTACCTTTCTGGCAAGAAGTGTGACATATACACCAACCAAAAGAGCCTAAAGTATATATTCACACAAAAGGAGCTCAACATGAGTCAAAGGAGATGGTTAGAGCTAATAAAGGATTATGATTTCTATATTCACTATCATCCTAGAAAGGAGAATAAGGTAGCTGATGCACTAAATATAAAAGAACCTGCTACTCAATCAATGCTGCGGATTGAGAAAGATCATATCTCCTTGGATATTAAAACAATGGATTTGGAAATCATAAGGGAAGGGGATACATCCAACCTTTCCCAAAGGATTGTCCAACTATTCATCTAAGAGAATATTAAGGAAGCACAAAGGGATAACGTGGAGATAAAAAAGAGGGTGAATGCAGTAATGGAAGGGTAGCTGCAATAGTTCCATATCAATGATGATAGTGTGATTTGGTTTGGAATGCGGATTTTTGTGCCTTCATCACCCGGGATAAAGAAGTAGATATTGGAAAATGCACATAGCTCAACATTTTCTATCCATCATAGGAGTACCAAGATGTACCAGGATCTCTGAGAAGACTTATGGTGGGATAACATGAAGAAGGATATTGCGGAATAAATATCAATGTTCTTGTTATATCCACAAGTTAAAGTTGAGAGACAAAAGTCCAATGGTTTTATGCAGTAATTGCCTATACCCAAGTGGAAATGGGAAAATGTTACTATGGACTATGTCATGGGTCTCCCAAAGACGTCAATGGGAAATAATGTGATATGGGTTTTGGTTGACCAACTTACTAAGACTGCCCATTTTATCGCTATTCGGGAAGACCGTTCACTTGAAAAACTTGCAAAGATATATGTAAAGGATGTGGTGAGACTGCACAGTGTTGTACTCTCAATTGTCCCTGACCGCGATCCAAGGTTCACATCTAAATTTTGGCGGAGCCTTCAACATGATTTGAGTGCTGATTTAAATTTCAGCATGACCTATCACCCCCAAACTGATGACCAGTCTGAAAGAACTATTCAGACGCTTGAATATATGCTAAGAGCCACCTCTCTAGAATTCAAAGGTGGATGAGATCAGCATCTCCAACTGGTTGAGTTCTCATACAACAATAGATTCCACTCGAGTATTCAGATGGCACCATATGAAGCTCTGTATGGAAATCAATGTATAACTCCAACATGTTGGTATGAAGTTGAAGAAAGAAAGCTACTAGGACAAGATCTTGTTCGAGAGATGACATAGAAGGTTCAATTCATCACAAAACACATCAAAGCTGCTCAAAATCTACAAAAGAGCTATGATGACAACCGTCGAAGGGACTTGGAGTTCATCGTTGGAGATAACATCTTCCTTCGAATATCTCCATGGAAGAGAGTTATGCGATTCGGGAAGAAAGGGAAGGTAATCCCAAGGTATATTGGCCCCTTTAAGAGCCTTGACCGCATAGGGTTCGTGGCCTATTGTCTTGCACTTCCACTGAATATTGCTCACGTTCATGATGTGTTTCACGTATCACTCTTGAGGAAGTACATACTGGACCCCTCACATGTACTAAACTCAGAGGTGGTACAGCCTGAAGGTGATCTTTCATATGAGGAGAAGTTGGTAATGATTCTTGATCGAAGTGATAATGTTCTACATAACAAGACACCCCATCTTGTCAAAGTGTTTTGGAGAAACCATAATTTTGAGGAAGCACTTGGGAACCAAAAGAGGAAATGAAGGAGAAGTACCCTCACCTATTTATGTAAAGTGGAATTTCAGGGGCGAAATTTCTTAAGGGGGGAAGAATGTAAGGACCAAAAGTTTTTCAATAGAAATTCCCTTGTTGTAATTATGTCATAAAATCCCATGAAAAAACAACATAATGAACAACTAAGTGCTAAGTTACCTTTAACCATAATTTTTTCACTTTTTTGTTTTGAATTACGAAAATATGACACAAACGGTTGTATTCAAGATGATTTTTGGAGTCTAATGAAACAAAAATAAATTTTGTTAAATTGTAACCTACCCTTATGAATAGTAACATACACTTTTGAATATTAATATGAACCTTATGAATACTAAATTATCAAACATAATAGTAACCCTCCCCATGAATAATTTAATGAAATTTAGACATCTTATAAAGTGACAATTTGACCATAGTAAACATTTTGGTATTTTGTAAGTCATAAATAATTAATTATAATTAATTAATTAATTTCAAAGTAAATTTATTTTCTTAAAATGTCTTCATAAATTAACAAAAAATTGTCTAATAGTTTTTAGATAATTGTATAGGACCATACATAATTTTTGAAAGCACTATAAATTGTGTTTTAATTTTAAAAATTGTTTTTAATTAAATTATGATTTTAATTAAATATTAAATTACTAATATTTAATTTTTTTTTAAAAAAATGGAAATCATTTTTGGATTCTACACATTGAAAAATGGATGGAGGTAAATTTATGGGATTTTTCTGAAATACTTGAATTTGGGGAGAATAGTAAAATACATTAATTTTCAGTATAAATACATTATAATTAAAATAGACTATTCATGAAATCACAGGTTATTTAAGAAAACAAATCCAGAAATCACATGCCATATTTACTATTCTTGGTCATTGAATACTCCTTATTATTTGTCTTAGAGGAAGTTAATAAACTAATGAATTTTAAATTAAGGAAACCCCTCTCCCCTCAACTATAAAAAACACCCTTCACACCCTCATTCCCTCACACTTCTCAGGCTCCAATACTTCTCTAATCTATACCCAAACATCCTTTCTAGCCCCTCTCCCACATCCAAGAGATTCCGATATCATCAAAAGACCAATACAAGCTTCCTTAAGGAGAATCTCAAGAGGAGGATTTAGGAGGTAATTTTTCTCCCTCTTCTCCTTTAATTTCCTTTCAAGTTGAAGTTCATTTCTTGATGTCTACCAACGAATTTCATCTAAACTGTTTTTTAAATCTGATATTATTCATATTCTATAATGTTATGATGCTAATGGGATATTATATCTTCCAACCCCCTTTCCCTCTTCCTTTTATTTTATTAAAGAGAACATTGTTCGTGAGGTATTGATTTTTCACCTTCAAGAACTACATGCTTTTTTATTCCATTTCTACCTTCAGATATGGTCCTGAAAAAATTTTTATGGTTTAACCAGAAAATTGTATATGTTTTATCTCCAATTTATTGTTCTGGAACAAACTTATGACCATACTGCTAGGGATAAAATCAGACAAGTTCATTATGATCGAAAAAGTTCTCTAATTAACCCAAACAACCACCATTTAATTCTTATCAAATGATTCGTCCACATGGATCTAATATAATTCATTACAAGATAATACAAACACTTGTAATATCATTAATAACATGTAAAATCACTTCTGGAGGTTTACCCATGTTCTACCCAAAATCTAATTTAAGAATACAAGTGAACCACTCATTAAAACAATTAAAACAATCATTCCCAAATAATGTTTTTAAAATCTATAACTCATCCAAATGAACATAAAATCACTTAATGAAACCATAATAAACCGTATTAATGTAAAAAAGGTCTAGGATTTCTAATTAATGAATATAATTACATTTTACATGACATTAAAGAGAAGTAATCACTCAGGTACAAGATAAGGGGAATTCTCGAACCCAAATTTCGTTCTTCGGGTTCTCCCTCCTTTACTTCATTTTTGATATGGTTACTCCTGGAAAATCATTTTTTCATCATTTCATTTCATTTTCTGTCATATAAATGTTTACCACTATTGTTTATGTCAAAAAATGTTTTCCCAAATAATTCTTCATTCAAGAACACACCTTTTACTTCTCATCCAAGATTTACGGATCTTATATCAAGTATGTTATTCCCCTTTTATTTTGGGAACCCATAGTTTATGAATGTGTTCTTATGAGATGATACACATTAGTTTTAATGGGTTATTTATGTTCATTTATTCAATATGTTCATTGTGTCATGCATGATAAATGATAATTTTATGATATGACGGGTGCGCCCAGAATTATATAGCACAATATGAATGTTTAAATGTGATGGGTGCGCCCAGAATTACACAGCGCTACAATGCATTGGGTAAAGTGATTAATATCATTTGAAAATCTGAAATTATGTGTGAACAAGATTCTATCTTGGTTAACAATTATGTGCAGTAGTTAACAACTAAGACATGATGTTTCATTTTAATGCATTGCCAAATTTCAAGTCTTATATTTATGATTCCCATCGTGTTCATGATATTTTCCCCATGTTATGATTATTCTCACCCCATGCTATATTTTTCTTATCTAACATCTTACTGGGCTTCTAGATCACCCATTTTTATGTATATCCTCAGTTTACTACATGTACTAAGGAGAGGAGAAGAGCCAATAAGAAGCTAGAGAAGAAGAAATTAAATAAATGTTTATGCTTGACGTTGTAATTGTTACGTACGATACTAGTTTTCCCAAGACACTAAATCTTTGGATCCTCTATGTGTAATACTATTATGTTTTTTATCATTAATATGATGTAATAGTTATGTAATAAAAGGTAGGGTCGTTATAATTGGTATCAGCATAAAGGATTAGTTAATTTGGTAGTTAGGATTAGTGATCCCTAAAGAAAACCTATAGCATGAGACAAAGTAAAAAAATGCACACAAGAATATTTACAAAGGGATACCATATGTTATTATTTTACTACAAATTGTTTAAATGAATATGGTATTCATGAATTTTTTACTTATGTTTTGTTCTAACCTTTTCTATTTTAGAAAATGGTGGGAACTAGGAGAAATTTGGCCAACAACTTGTGCAAGGGCCAATGCAATGATTTCCCGAACGACATCCCCAATGATTTGGGAGGTGGAGTTCAAAACATCATGGAGATGCTTAACCAATTATCTCATGTTATGAACAATAACAATAATAATAGGGAAATCCTCCTACAACAAAGTGGGAGCAACTTGCTATCAAATATTTTATGCAGCAACGACCACCGATGTTTTGTGGATCTTCTAATCCACAAGTTGTAGAATGATGGGTCTACTCCATGGAGAAGATCTTTTCTGTTCTTCACTGTTCTAAGATAGAGAAGGTGACCCTAGAATTTTATCTTCTAAACAGTTAAGCTGATCAATGGTGGGATTTTATTAAGAACACCAAGCCAAAGGAGGAAATTGAAGAGATGGAATGGGAAGAGTTTAAGATCATGTTTCTTAACAAGTATTTCCCAAGAACTCTTCACATGAAGATGGAGAGAGAATTCATAGAGATGCTGAAAAACAACGATAATCTATCACATCCTATGAAGTTAATTTCACACGTCTTTCAAGGTAGGATTCAGGTTTTTCTATAAAAAATGATATCAAAATTGACAGATTCATTAGTTGATTAAAACCACACATTCTAAAGGCTCTTTCAATATGAGACTTTGGGAGTTATGAAGAAGTTTTTGGATGTGATCTCAATGTAGAGATGGAGTTTGGAGAATGGTCTCATGGATATTGGGATAAGAAACGAATGATGGAGTTTCAAGCTGGAGGATCTAATCAAAAAAGTGGGAAGAAAACTCAATGACCCACATGCCAAAAATGTGGGAAGTTGCACCATGGGAACTACCTCAAAGGGATGGCGAAATGCATCAAGTGTGGGAAAGAAGGACACCATGCTCAAGAGTGTTGAAAAGACAAGAAAAGAAAGGAAAATGTAGCCGATGAATGGATAGAACCACTCATGGTTCAATGCTGCAACTGTAGGGAGCTTGGGAACTATGTAAACCAGTGCACTAAACCTCGAGCTCTTGAGGGTAATTAGAGTTAGTAGCCATCAAAGACAAATGAACAACAGAAGTCTTATGATATCACTACTGTGGAGGTGGATCAAGATAATGAAGTCGTACAAGGTACACATCCCATTCACTCATGAATGAAAAAAGTCATATTTTATTCTTGTTCTATGAATTCCTTTATATCTTTGAAATTTTCTAGAACTATAGAATCGAATCCCCGAAACCTTGAAGTAGATATAACTGTAAAAACACCACATGGTGAAATCATTGAAACCCAAGTTTTTGACTCCTCCCCTGTTGGCTTATGTGGGAATATTCTTCTAGAAATTCTTGAAATACTTCACTTGGTGAAATTTGACGTTATAATGGGAATGGATTGGATCTCGTTATATAGAGCACATATCAACTGTCGGGAAAATGAAATATCTTTTCACATTACAAACCATCCCATGATCCCTTAAAAATTCAAGGAAGATCATGAATATCCTATGAAAAAACCTTCAATGGTGTGGGTGTTTATTCCCTATAAAGAAGCATACCTCACCCAAATGGTTGATTTGAAGGAATGTTCCAACCTTGAGGAAATTCCCATCGTAAGGTAATACGGCGATCTATTTCCCGAAGAGTTACCTGGAAATCCCCTGGATAGTGAGGTTGATTTCTCAATTGAACTCATACTCGGATATACTCCTATCTCGAAGTGTCCATATAATATGGATCCTATCAAACTGGAGGTGTTAAATAAGCAGTTGCAAGAACATCTGGACAATGGGTTTATACACCCTAGTGCATCACCTTGGGGTGCACTAGTTCTCTTTGTGAATAAGAAGGATAGAACAATGCTGCTGTGAATCAATTATCTGGAACTTAACAAGATCACCATAAATAACGAGTATCCTCTCCAAAAGATTGATGACTTGTTCGACTAGTTTAGAAGAGATGAATACTTCTCGAAGGTGTATCTTTATTCTGGATATCATCATGTAAAGGTGAAGAAAGAAGATATTCAGAAGACTACCTTCCGTACCAGGTGTGTGCACTATTTGTTTTTTGTGATACCCTTTGGACTTACTAATGACCCTGCAATATTCATGGATTTGGTGAATAGAGTCTTTTTACATTACCTCAACAAATTTTTGGTAGTGTTCATTGATGATATTATCATCTACTCAATGAGAAAGGAGGTTCATAAAGACCATCATAGACTTTTGTTGGAGACATTAAGAAAGGGGAATTTGTACGCCAAGTTCATCAACGGTGTCTTTTGGATGAATCAAGTCACGTTCTTGGGATAGGTGGTCACAAGTGAGGGAAATTCTGTGGATCCTTCAAAAACAAAGGCGATTAAAGAATGGCCCAGGCCCTCTAGTGTCATAGAAATCCATTGTTTTCTTGGATTATCTGGGTACTACCAACGTTTTGTGAGAAACTTCTCACGATTTTCAAGCATGCTAACTAAGTTAACAATGAAAGGGGTAAAGTATGTCTGGACGGAAGAATGTGAGGGATGCTTCAAGGAGGTAAAGAGAAGGCTGATCACTGCACCTGTACTCACACTACTGAAAATTTGAGAAAGTTTTTTGATATATAGTGATTCTTTAAAGAAAGTCTTGGGTTGTGTACTCATGTAAAATGATAATGTGATAGCATACGCCTCAAGATAGTTGAAGATCCATGAGCAGAACTACCCGACACATGATATAGAGCTGGCAGCCATGATTTTTTCCTCGAAAATATAGCAGCACTACCTTTATGGTGAGTAGTGTGACATATACACCGACCACAAGAGCCTAAAGTATATATTCACACAAAAGGAGCTCAACATGCGTCAAATGAGATGGTTAGAGTTAATCAAGGATTATTATTGTTCTATTCACTATCATCCTGGAAAGGCCAATAAGGTAGCTGATGCACTAAGAAGAAAAGAACCTGCTAATCTATCCATGATTCAAATTTAGAATGTCCATATCTCCTTGGATATTCAAAGTTTGGATTTGGAAATCATAAGAGAAGGGGATACATCCAACCTTTCCCAAATGATTGAGCAAACATCCATCCAAGTGAAGATTAAAGAAACCCAAAGGGATGATATGGAGATACAAAAGATGGTGAATGCAGTAATTAAAGGGAAGCTGCAATAGTTCCATATCGATGATGATGGTGTGATTTGGTTTGGAACGCATCTTTGTGTGACTTCATCACCGAGGATAAAGAAGGAGATATTGGACAATGCAGAAAGATCAACATTCTCTATCCATCCTGGGAGTACCATGATATACCGTGATCTCCGAGAACACTTCTGGTGGGATAACATGAAGAATGAGATTGCAGAATATATATCAAGGTGCTTGGTATGTCAGAAATTTAATGCTGAGTGACAAAAGTCCAAAGGAATGATGCAGCCATTGCCTATACCCATGTAGAAATGGGAAAATGTTACTGTGGATTTTCTCATCGGTCTCCTGAAGACGTCAAATGGAAAGAATGTGATAAGGTTTGTGGTTGACTGACTCACCAAGACTACCCATTTTATCCCTATTCGGGAAGAACTCTCACTTGAACAACATGCAATGATATATGTGAAGGAAGTGGTGAGACTGCACGGTGTTCTACTCTCAATTGTCCTTAACCGCGATCCAAGGTTCACATCTAAATTATGTAAGAGCCTTCAACATGCTTTGAGTACTGAATTAAATTTCAGTATGGACTATCACCCCCACACTGATGGCAAGTCTGAAAGAACTATTCAGACGCTTGAAAATATGCTAAGATCCTGCTCTCTATAATTCAAAGGTGGATGAGATCAGCATCTCCCACTGGTTGAGTTCTCATACAACAATAGCTTCCACTCGAGTATTCAGATGGCACTATATGAAGCTCTGTATGGAAATTGATGTAGAACTCCAACTTGTTGGGATGAAGTTAGAGAATGAAAGCTACTAGGACCCGATCTTGTTCAATAGATGATAAAGAAGGTTCAAGTCATCCAGAAACACATCAAAGCTGCTCAAAATCGAAAAAAGATCTATGCTGACAACCGTCTAAGGGACATGGAGTTCATCGATGGAGATAAAGTCTTCCTTCAAATATCTCCATGGGAGAGAGTCATGCGATTCGGGAATAAATGGAGGCTAATCCCAAGGTATATTGGCCCCTTTGAGATCCTTGACCGCATAAGAGACGTGGCATATCATCTTGCACTTCCACCAAATATGGCTCAATTTCATGATGTTTTTCACGTATCACTCTTGAGGAAGTACATAACGGACCCCTCACATGTACTAAACTCAGAGGTGGTACAGCCTGAAGGTGATCTTTCATATGAGCAGAAGCCAGTAAAGATTCTAGATCGAAGAGATAAGGTTCTACATAACAAGAAAACCCATCTGGTTAAAGTGTTGTGGAGAAACCATAAGTTTGATGAAGCAACTTGGGAACCAGAAGAGGCAATGAAGGATAAGTACCCTCACCTGTTTTTGTAAAGTGAAATTTCAGGGGTGAAATTTGTTAAGGGGGGAGATTGTAAAGACCCAAAGTTTTTCATTGGAAATTCACTTATAATAATTATGTCATTAAATCACATGAAAACACAACATAATGAACTTCTAAGTGCTAAGTGACCATTAAACATAATTTTGTCACTTTTGTGTTTTGAATTTCGAAAATCTGACATACAAGGTTGTGTTCAAGATGATTTTTAGAGTATAATGAACCCAAAAAAATTGGTGAATAGTAACCTACCCTTATGAATAGTAACATACAATTATGAATAGTAATGTAAATTTTATGAATACTATATTATCCAACATACGAGAAACCATACCCATGAATAATTAAATAAAATTTATATATAATAGAAAGTGATAATTGGACCTTAGTAAACGTTTTGGTATTTTGCAAGTCATAAATAATTAATTATAATTAATTAATTAATTTAAAATAAAATATATTTTATTAAAATCTGTTTATAAATTTACAAATCACTGTCTTATAGTTTTTAGATAATTATATAAGACCATACATAATTTTTGAAAGCCCTATAAAATGAGTTTTAATTTTAAAAACTGTTTTTTATGTAAAATATGATTTTAATTAAATATTAAATTACTAATATTTTGAAAATTATTTTTGAAAATTTAACTTCATTTTTGGATTCTACATGTCAAAAAAAGGATAGGGTAAATTTTTGGTATTTTTATGAAATACTTGAATTTTTGGTGAATAGTAAAATACATTAATTTACCGTATAAATATATTATAATTAAAACACACTATTCATGACATGACAAGTGATGTAAGATGCCAAATCCCTAAATCACAAGCCATATTTACTATTCTTGGTTATTTAATACTCCATATTCTTTGTCTTAGAGAAAATTAATAAACTAATGAATTTTATATTAAGGAAAACCCTCTACCCTCCACTATAAAAACAACCCTTCACACCGTCATTACCTCACACCTCTCAATCATCTAACCTTCTCTAAACTCTGCGCAAACAAATTCCCTAGACCCCATCCCACGTCCAGGAGCTTCTGGTCTCATCAAAAGGGCAATCCTAGCTTCCTTAAGGAGAATCTCAATAGGAGGATTTAGGAGGTAATTTATCTCCCTCTTCTCCTTTAATTTCCATTCATGTTCATGTTCATTTTTTGATCACTCCCCACCTATATTCATCTAAATTTTATTGTAACTCATGTATTATACATATAATGTAATTTTATGATTCTAATTGTATATTATATCATCCAACCCCCTTTCCCTCTTTCTTTTTTTATTAAAGAGAACGTTGTTCGTGAGGTGTTAATTTTTCACCTTCTAGAACGACATGATTTCTTATTCCATTTCTACTTTCAGATCTGGTCATGAAACCATTTTTATGGTTGAAAAAGAACATTTTATATGTGTTATATCCTATTTAATGTTCTGGAACTAACTTATGATCATAGTTATAGTGATAAAATAAGACAAGTTCAATATGATCGAAAAATCGCTCAAATTATCCCAAACAACCACCATTTAATTCTTATCTAATGATTCATCCAAATGGACCTAATATAATTCATTAAAATATAATCCAAAATCATGTAATATCATTATTAACATGTAATATCAGTACTATAGGTTTACCCATTTTCTACCCAAACTTCAAATTAAGAATACAAGTGAACCACTCAAGAAAACAATAAAAACAATCTTTCCCAAATAATGTTTTTAAACTCTATTACTCATCCAAAGGAAAATAAAATCTCTTAACAAAACCATAATGAACCATATTAATGTAAAAAAGGTCATGTATTTCTAATTAATGAATATAATTTCATTTTATAGGACATTAAAGAGAAGGAATCATTCGGGTACAAGATAAGGGGAAATTCTCGAACCCAAATTTCGTTCTTCAGGGTCTCCCTCTTTCACTCCATTTTTTATATGGTTACTCATAGAAAATCATTTTTTCATAATTTTATTTCCTTTTATATGATATACATGTTTACCACTATTGTTTATGTCAAAAAAATGTTTTCCAAAAGAACTCCTCTTTCTAGAACACACCTTTTACTTCTCATTCAATATTTACAGTTCTTATATCAAGTATGTCATCCCCCCTTTATTTTGGGAACCCATAGTTTATGAATGTGTTCTTATGAGATGAAACCAATTACCTTTCATGGGTTATTTATATTCATTTATGCTATATGTTCATTATGGCAGGCATGATAAATGATAATGTTATGCTGTGACGGGTGTGCTCGGAATTATATAGCACAATATGAATGTTTAAATGTGACGGGTGCGCCCGGGATTATACAGCGCTCCAATGCATTGAGTAAAGTGATTAATCTCATGATTAAATGTGAAATGATGTGTGAATAATATGCTAGCTTTGTTCACAAGTATTTGTGGCAGTTAATAACTAATACATGATGTTTCATTTCTATTCATTACCACATTTCATGTCATATATTTATGATTCATATCATGTTCATGATCTTTTTTCCATGTTATGATTATGCTCACCACATGCTATATTGTTATTATCTATCCTCTTACTGGGATTCTAGATCACCCCTTTTGATGTACAACCTCAAGTGGACAGATTTACTAAGGATATTACAAGATCCAATAAGATATTAGAGAAGAAGAAATTAAATAAATGTTTATTCTTGATGTTGTAATTGTTATGTATGGTCCTAGTGTTTTCAAGACACTAAACCTCTGGATCCTCTATGTGTAATACTATTATGTTATTAATATTTAAAATGATGTAATATTAATGTAATAAAAGGTAGGGTCGCTATAGTTGGTATCTGAGGGAAGGTTTAGTTAATTTGGTAGTTAGGATTAGTGAACCCTAGAGAAAACCTCTATCATGATACTAAGTACAAAAATGCACATAAGAATATTTACATAGGGATCCCATATTTTATGATTTAAGTATAAATTATTTAAATGAATATATTATTCATGAATTGTTTACTTATGTTTTGTTCTAACCTTTTCTATTTTAGAAAATGGTGGGAACCATGAGAAATCAGGCCAACAACTCATGTGGGGGCCAATGCAAGGATTTCCCGAACGACATCCCCAATGATTTGGGAGGTGAAGTTAAAAACATCATGGTGATGCTTAAAAAATTATCTCAGGTTATAAACAATAACTATAATAATTGGGAATATTTTCCTTCACCAAAGAGGGAGAAACTGTGTAACGACCCAAAGTTTCATTAATGGAAAATCCCTCTTGATCCAGTTAAATGTCTCTTTATAAAATAATGTTTTTTAAGCTGTAAACTTATTTGGTTTTATGATAAGAGTTGTGACTATTACTTTTATAGCCATTGAATAGTGATCACAAGATTAGTATAAATATTAGGCTTTAACGAACCCAATTTTTACTCAGACAAAAGAAGTGATGGCCTCATCTACTAGAGTTGCCCCATACGAATCCCATTTGTCGGAGCTCAGAAAAGAGGTGGTGTATTTTGGCTTTGCCCTTGACCAAGCCCAAGCTGAGCATCGTTATGTCAAGCTCGAACGTGACCATCTACAGGAAAAGTGTAAGATGATTGAAATTACCACTCGAGCGATGTTATCCGAGCCGCCCCAAGAGTCTGTCACCATTGCACACCTTACCCTTAGGTCTTATGTGGCTGTTTTAAGGGGTTATGTAACAAATAGGTAGTACTATGTTCTTGTAAATTATTTTTGTAAATAATAATGAATATAATTTCTAGTCAATTTTGATACATTGTAAATAGTTTTTAAAGTACAAATGGTGTTTTTAGTTATTATTTAATTAAGAAATCTATTTTATAATTAGAGGATTTTTTAATTAAATAATATTTTAATAATATAATAATATTATTACTAATTAATTTTTATTAAATATAAATGATCTTATAATTTTATGAATGTAATTAAAATTTTTATTAAGGTTGGAATGCCATTTCTGTCAAAACCCGTGAATTTTCGATAAATGTCGGTATTTATTTTAAAAGTCAAAATTAAAATTTTCTAGAAAATTATTTAGATAAAATAAATGTTATTTTTTGAATCAGGATGTCGAAATTATCCAACAGTGAATTTTTCATAATTTTCTGAGACAGTCAAATTTTTGGGTAAAATTTAAATACCATTTAAATATATAATGTGTTTTATGACATCATAATGACCCAATGGTGATGTAATAAAATACCATAATCCTTATGTTCGGCCAATATATGCTTTATCATTAAAATAATGAGGTTTTGGGTTTGTTTCACATACTTTTCAAAGAATTAGTGAACCCCTCAAGACATATTCAACACTTTTCCTTTTTAAATTAATTTTCATGGGAGTGTGACTCACCTCCACATAAGCAACCCTAATATATTAATATGTTCGGACCTTGGACATGTAAAATATTGTTTTCCTCTTTCCTTTTCCCGAAACCATGGTCAAATACCATTGGATGGTTTGTGGTTTGGATTATTTTAATATAAGGGGTCCCAAACATAAATAATAAAGAATTCTCTCACATTTCCTATATAAACCCACACAAGCTCCCAATTCCTCCTCACTAAAATCCATTGGAGTTAGACAAACCTCTGCCCTACTATCTATATAATCCTCCCAAGGTTCCCCAAGCTCCCATGAAGCCTCTCACAATCCTCTCTCTAGCCTTTGGAAGCACACTTCCAAGTAAGGGTTTTTTCTTCCTTTCTCATTTTTGTCAATTTTCATTAAGTTGTTTTCTGCTTTTAATTTCAATTATGAATGTTGGGGTATGGTTTCTCACCTCCCCCATACTTCCCTATTATTTTTTCAATGATGGGATACCCCTTTCTCTCTCATTAAATGCCTCCCATGTACACCCGTTACTGTGCCGAAATTCCGAAAGGAACTTCTCTCTCTTCATTTACATTCAAGCAATACTTTTGTATCATGAATCTAAATTCCATTTCAATTATTAGGACATGTATCTATATGACCTCTTTACTGTTCATTACATGTAAATATGATTAGGAACCCCTTTCTCTCTCATCAACCTTTTTTTATGAATTCTTATGTCACACCATTACGCTGCCGAAATCGCACAGATTTTCTAAGCCAATGTCATTGTGTAGTGGATACCATGCTCATGTCTCCATCAAGGGTATTCACCTATATGCACATTTACTTATTGATTTTAACGTTTCATGTATGAATTCCACATTCCTTTATCATGGAATAAATGATTATGTTTTATGAATCCATGTTTTATGATCCATGTGGCACACTTATGCATGAAATGAAATGTTTAAGAATGGTGGACCCTTATAGCGCTCCAATGCATTGGGTAATGTATAGTATCATGATACATCAAGTGCAATGAGTGTTGACTCATGCTAATTCAAGTGCAACGAGGGTTTACTCGTGCTTCATGTGCAATGAGGGTTTACTCATGCTCCATGTGCAATGAGCCTTGGCTCATGCTAATTCAATGTTAATTGTTGTTGCCACATTTCCAAGTTATGATTATCATGCTTTATCATGCCGTTATGTTCATGTTTCTATTATGATCTATTTACATGCCTATTTCATAACATTTATTGTACTCCTCATGTTATTCCATGTGTACTCCCTTACTGGGCTTTATAGCTCACCCTTTTCTTATGCATGACCTCAGGTTATCCCGTGCAATGCTAAGTACGAGGGAATGTAGTGTTCATGTAAAAGAAGTATTCAATAGAGATGTTGTATTTATTGTTTTATGTGTTATGTAATGATCCTAATCCCCAAATACACTAAACCTCTCTATCTTCTTTGTTGTATCAAGTGAAGTTTTATGTATTAAATCATGTATAAGTTGTAATAAAAGCAGGGTTGTCATAGTTGGTATCAGAGGATAGGTTTAGTTATTTTTGGGATTTGGAAACCCTAGTAAATCATTAGATACAAGACTAGTCATAATAAAAACATCGCTATGTTTTGGTAAATTCTAATTGAGTGGTTTATAAAACAAATACATCTCTGTCTGTATACGATCAAGTAGTGGGGGCTCTGGCACAAATGTATCCTAGGGGTAAAACCCAAAAACACCGCTTTGAGCTAGACTCGAACGGGAACTGATGCACGACAACGGGCCTTGCTGCACTCTTGGTTACGACACTCCTGGGGGATATGTTTTGATAAATTCAGAAGCTTAGTATGAACCCTTATTAAGGGAATTTAAAAAAAATACCTAAGAATATTTGTTAGAATGTAGATCATGAAAATCCAAGATTGAAGCTTATAGACTCATGAGTTAAGGAATAAAAGTTTATTTATAAGTCATCAACTATTGTCTTTGGATTACTCTTTATGTGTTATTCCTAACTTTCCTTTTATTCCAACCAATGGCTGGTAATAGGAGGACTCGGGCTAACAACCATTGTGAAGATCAGTGTGATGATAGTACTAATGAGATTCCCAATCCAATGGGAGCGGGAATCGTGAACTTTGTCACACTTCTCTCTCATATAACTCATGTTTTGAATAGAAACATGGGTCAAGAAGAATGTTCAACCCCCCCTAGGAAAGAACAAGTCACTATTGAGAGATTCATGAGACAAAGGCCTCCTACTTTTAGTGGATCATCCAATCCCACGATCACTGAACAATGGATCAACTCCATTGAAAAGATATTCTCCATCCTCCAATGTTATGAACAAGAGAAGGTTCTCCTGGAGGCTTATCGTATGGAGGGTGAAGCTGATCAATGGTGGACATTGATCAAAAATACGAAGCCTGAGGAGGAGATCGAGGCTTTGGAATGGAAGGAATTCTGGAAGATGTTTTTCGATAAATATTTTCCGCGCACCCTTCGTCTTAAGATGGAAAGGGACTTTCTTTCCCTCAATCAAAAAGATGAATAATCTGTGGGAGCATACGAAGAAAAATTCACAAGGCTTGCACGATACGCTTCCAGCTTTGTCGTTACCCCCGTATGCAAGGTTGACTGCGTTTTTGGTTGGATGAATCCTAGCTTGCAGAAAGCATTAGCGATCCATGACTTCGACAGCTATGAGGAAATTGTCTAATGGTCCCTCAAGGTTGAAATGGAGATCGGAGAATCACAGGGTTATCATGGGTACAAGAAGCGTAAGGTGGAATTCAATGTTGTTGGTCTTATGGATAAATCCAACGGTGCTAAGAAGTTCCAGAACCCCCCTAGCCAAATGTGCGGAAAGAAGAACCCTGGAAATTTCCATAAAGGGACGAGAAAATGCTTCAGGTGTGGAAGAGAAGGGCACCTAGCTATTAACTGTCGGCAAGAAGGACCCGCGGCTGCGACAGAGGAGAGGAACACTCCGTTCGAATATAAACGAATTGTTCAATGCTATAAATGCAACGAACCGGGTCATTTTGGAAATCAGTTCCATGATCCAAGGATTATCAGAGGCAACCAAAAACCTCCAAGACCGCAAGGAAGAGCTTTTTCCATCACCTCTGCCGAATTGAACCCCGACAATGAAGTGGTGATAGGTAAGCTAGTTATTCATTAAAGAATAGCGAACTTACTTTTTGATTCAGTTTCTACGCATTCTTTAATATCTCGAAAGTTTAGTAGAACAATACCAACACCACCACAAATCATGGAAGTAAAGATGTCGGTGAGTACGGTAAATGGGGCAATCATTGCATCCCATGAATATAAGTCCTCCCCTATTATAATCTGTGGATTGAATTTACCAGAGAACCTCTTCATACTCCCTTTAGTGGAATTTGATGCAATTATTGGCATGGATTGGCTTTCCTTATATAGAGCCAACATAAATTGTCAGGAGAGGAAAATCAAACTCCATATGGAGAATCGACCCCCGATTCTTTTCAAGTTTCTGGAGGAAGATGAATCTCCTTTAGCTCCATCATCTCAAGCATGGATATTACTGCCCTATGAACACACGTATCTGGCTGAGATGATTGAGTCCATGGAAGAATCCATCCCTGAAGAAATTCCTATTGTGAGGTAATTCACTAAAGTGTTTCCCGAGGAACTGCCTGGTCTTCCTCCAAGAAGAGATGTTGAGTTCTCAATTGAACTAATACCTGGGGTGCTACCAATATCCAAGACTCCATATAGATTGGATGTTGTTGAGCTTGAAAAACTGAAGAAACAACTACATGAGAATCTGGATAAAGGGTTTATACGCCCAAGTGATTCACTATGGGGTGTACCAGTCCTCTTCGTCAAGAAGAAGGATGGGTCAATGCGGATTTTCATCGATTATCATGAACTTAACAAAATCAAGATAAAGAACAAGTATCCACTCCCAAGAGTTGATGACTTCTTCGATCAGTTGTGTGGAGCACAATAATTCTCCAAGGTGGACTTGCGGTCGGGACATTATCAAGTAAGGGTGAAGAAGGAAGATGTCCCCAAGACTGCTTTTCGTACAAGATACGGGGACTATGAATTCATAGTAATGCCTTTCAGACTCACCAATGCTCCAGCAATCTTCATGGACTTGATGAATAGAGTATTTAGAGATTACCTTGACAAATATGTGGTAGTCTTTATAGATGATATTCTAATATACTCCAAAACCAAGGAGGACCATGAGGAGCATTTAAGAACTGTACTGGAGACATTGTGCAAGGAGAAGCTCTATGAAAAGTACATAAAGTGTGAGTTCTGGTTGAAGGAAGTCTCATTCTTGGGCCATATCATCACAAGCAATGGGATATCTATGGAGCCCACTAAAACAGATGCAATTGAGGGATGGACGAGGCCAACATCGGTAACGGATATCTGTAGCTTCTTGGGGATAGCTGGATATTATCGACGATTTGTGAGAAATTTATCACGATTTTCAAACCCCCTTACCAAGCTAACTCAAAAGGGAGTAAAGTTTTCTTGGAGTAAAAAATGCGAAGAAATATTCAAGGAGTTGAAAAGGAGGCTTATCACTGCACCCGTGCTCACTTTACGCACAAGTGGGGTGCTTTTTGTGGTATTCGGTGATGCTTCAAAGACAGTATTAGGCTGTGTGATGATGCATAATGATAAAGTGATATCCTATGCCTCAAGGCAGTTGAAAATATATGAGCAAAACTATCCAACACATGATCTGGAGTTGGCGGCTGTGATCATTGCCTTGAAAATCTAGCGGCATTATCTATATGGAGAGAAATGTGAGATATATACTGACCACAAGAGTCGTAAATATATATTCACACAGAAAGAGCTTAATATGCGCCAGAGAAAATGCATAGAGCTCATCAAGGATTATGACTGTTCAATACATTACCACCCTAGGAAAGCGAACAAGGTGGCAGATTCCCTATGTAGAAAGGATCCGACGATTCTATCAATGATGAGAATTGAGAAGGATCCAATATTCTTAGACTTGATGAAGATGGATGTGGGAATCATAAATAAGGGAACATCATCAATCCTTTCACAAATGATTGCTCAACCATATCTTTTGGAAAGGTTAAAGGATGCTCAAAAGGATGATGTGGGAATTCAAGAAAAATTAGAAGCTATCAAAAAGGGGAAATCCTCGGAGTTTAATGTTAATGAAGAAGGAATTGTGTGGTTTGTGAAAAGACTATTTGTTCTATCAAGTCCGGAGCTGAAGAAGGAACTTTTGGATGATGCACATAGTTCAAATTTCTCTATTCACCCAAAGAGCACAAAGATGTATCGAGATCGCCGATAAAACTTTTGGTGGGATAATATGAAGAAGTAGATCGCCGAATATACATCAAAGTGCCTGGTGTGTCAGCAAGTGAAGGCATAGAGGTAGAAGTCTAAGGGGATGATGCAACCATTTCCCATACCAGAATGGAAATGGAAAAACATCACCATGGACATTGTCACCGGACTTCCAAGGACATCCAAAGGCAACAATGCAATCTGGCTTGTTGTGGACCGTCTTACAAAGACTGGAAACTTCATTGATATTTGAGAGGATTTCTCTTTGGATCAACTGGCACGGATATATATCAGGGAAGTGGTATGGTTTCATGGAGTACCACTATCTATTTTGTCTGACCGTGATCCAAGATTCACCTCTATGTTTTGGAAGAGTCTTCAACATGCTCTTAATATTGTACTGAACTTCAGTACGGCCTATCATCCTCAAACTGATGGCCAATCCGAGTGGAATATCCAAAAACTTGAGGATATGTTGAGAGAATTCTCAATGGAATTTAAAGGAGGATGGGATCAACATCTTCCTCTGGTTGAGTTCTCTTATAATAACAGTTTATACTCGAGCATCTAAATGGAACCACATGAAGTCCTTTATAGGAAAAGGTGCAGAACACAGGCATGTTGGGATGAGGTCGGTGAACGTAAGCTGCATAGACCAAAAATGGTTGAGGAAATGGTGGAGAAGGTGAAAACCATTCTGCAGCATATCAAGGCAGCCCAGAGTCGACAGAAGATTTATGCAGATAATCATCGATGAGACCTTGAATTTAATGTTGGAGACATGGTGTTTCTACGCATATCTCCGTGGAAGAAGGTCATGAGGTTTGGAAAGAAATGGAAGTTAAGTCCAAGGTAAATCGGCCCCTTCGAGGTTCCTGATCATGTTGGGGTTGTGGCCTATCGACTAGCACTTCCACCTACTATGGAAAAGGTGCATGATGTCTTTCATGTATCCCTCTTAAGGAATTACATAGTAGACCCTTCACATGTACTCTCTTCCGAGGTGGTACAATAGGAAGATGATCTTTCTTATGAGGAGCCACCAGTGAAGATCTTATATCGTAGAGAAAAAGTTCTACGAAATAAGACAATGCCCCTTGTCAAGGTATTGTAGAGAAACCAAAAGTTTGAAGAAGCGACTTGGGAGTCGGAGGGTGTGATGAAGCTGAGTTACCCACATTTGTTTTAGTGTGGGAAAAGGAAAATTTCAAGGGCGAAATTTCTTAAGGGGGGAATACTGTAACGACCCAAAGATTCATTAATGGAAAATCCCTCTTGATCAAGTTAAATGTCTCTTTATAAAAAATGTTTTTATAAGATGTCAACTTCTTTGGTTTTATGATAAGAGTTGTGACCGTTACTTTTATAGCCATTGAATAGTGATCACATGATTAGTATAAATATAAGGCTTTAACGAACCCAATTTTTACTCAAACAAAAGAAGTGATGGCCTCATCCAGTAGAATTGCCCCATACGAAGCGCATTTGTCGGAGCTCGGAAAAGATTTTGCGTCTTTGGGCATCCCCCTTGACTAAGCCCAAGCTGATCTTCATTATGTCAATCTCGAACGTGACCGTCTACGGTAAAAGTGTAAGTTGATTGAAATTACCACTCGAGCGATGTTATCCGAGCCGCCCCAACAGTCTCTCACCATTGCACACCTTCCCCTTAGGTCTTATGTGGCTGTTTTAAGGGGTTTTGTACAAATAATTAGAACTATGTTCATGTAAATTATTTTTTTATATAATAATGAATATAATTTCTAGTCATTTTTGATACATTGTAAATAGTTTTTAATTTACAAATGGTGTTTTTAGTTATTATTTAATTAAGAAATCTATTTTATAATTAAGGGATTTTTGAATTAAATAATATTTTAATAATATAATAATATTATTATATAATTAATTTTTATTAAATATAAATGATCTTATAATTTTATGAATGCATTTAAAATTTTTATTAAGGTTTGAAAGCCATTTCGGTCAAAACCCGTGAATTTTCGATAAATGTCGGTTTCTATTTTAAAAGTGAAAATTCACATTTTTAGAAAATTATTTAGATAAAATAAATCTTATTTTTGGAATCAGGACATTGAAATTCTCCAACGGTGAATTTTTCATAATTTTCCGAGACAGTCAAATATTTGGGTAAAATTTAAATACCATTTAAATATATAATGTGTTTTATGACATCATAATGACACAATGGTGATGTAATAAAATACCAGAATCCTTATTTTCAGCAAATATATGTTTTATCATTAAAATAATGAGGTTTTGGGTTTTTTTGACATACTTTTCAAAGAATTAATGAACCCCTCAAGACATATTCAACACTTTGCCTATTTAAATTAATTTTCATTGGAGTATGACTCACCTCCACATAAGAAACCCTAATATTTTAATAATTTCGGACCTTGTCCTTGTAAAATATTGTTTTCCTATTTCCTTTTCCCGAAACCATGGGCAAATACCATGGGTTGGTTTGTGGTTTGGATTATTTTAATATAAGGGGTCCCAAACCTAAATAATAAAGAATTCTCTCACCTTTCCTATATAAACCCACCCAAGCTCCCAATTCCTCCTCCCTAAAATCCATTTTAGTTATTCCAACCTCTAACCTAATCTCTCTAGAATACTCCCAAGGTGCCCCAAGCTCCCATGAAGCCTCTCACAAGCCTCTCTCTAGCCTTTGGAAGCACACTTCCAAGTAAGGGTTTTTTCTTCCTTTCTCATTTTTGTCAATTTTTTTAAGTTGTTTTGCACTTTTAATTTCAATTATGAATGTTGGGGTATGGTTTATCACCTCCTCAATAATGCCCTATTATTTTTTGAATGATGGGAGACCCATTTCTATCTCATTAAATGCCTCCCATGTACACCCGTTACTATGCCGAAATTCTGAAAGGAACTTCTCTCTCTTCTTTTACATTCAAGCAATACTTTTGTATCATGAATATAAATTTCATTTCAATTGTTGGGAAATGTATCTATATGACCTCCATACTATTCATTACATTTAAATATTATGAGGAACCCCTTTCTCTCTCATCAACCTTTTTTTATGAATTCTTATGTCACACCATTACACTGCTGAAATCGCACTGATTTTCTAAGCCACTGTCATTGTGTAGTGGATACCATGTCAATGTATCCATGAAGGGTATTCACCTTTATGCACATTTACTTATTGATTGTAAAGTTTCATGTATCAATTCCACATTCCTTTATTGTGGAATAAATTATTATGTTTTATGAATCAATGTTTTATGATCCATGTGGCACACTTATGCATGAAATGAAATGTTTAAGAAGGGTGCGCCCATATAGCGCTCCAATGCATTGGGTAAGGTGTAGTATCATGATACGTCAAGTGCAATGAGTGTTGACTCATGCTAATTAAAGTGCAACAAGGTTTTACTCGTGCTTGATGTGCAATGAGGGTTTACTCATGCTCCATGTGAAATGAGCCTTGGCTCATGCTAATTCAATGTTATGTGTTGTTGCCACATTTCCATGTTATGATTATCATGCTTTATCATGCATTTATGTTAATGTTTCTCTTATGGTCTATTGAAATTCCTATTTCCTAACATTTATTGTACTCCTCATGTTATTCCATGTGTACTCCCTTACTGGGCTTTATAGCTCACCCTTCTCTTATGCATGTCTTCAGGTTATCCCATGCAGTGCTAAGTACGAGGGAATGTAGTGGTCATGTAAAGGATGTTTAAAATAAATATGTTGTATTTCATGTTTTAAATTTTATGTAATGATCCTAAGCCCCAAAGAAACTAAACCTGTCGATATTCTTTGTTGTATCAAGTGACGTTTTATGTATTAAATCATGTATAAGTTTTAATAAAAGCAGGGTTGTCATAAACTGGAAATCGAATGTTTTATTCGGCAACGACCACCAACATTTTGTGGATCTTCTGATCCAACAGTTGCAGAAAGGGGTCAACTCCATGGGGAAGATCATTTTTGTTCTTCACTATTTTGAGATGAAGAAGGTGTCCCTTGAAATTTATTGTCTAGGCGGAGAAGCCGATCAATGGTGGGATTTGATTAAGAACACCACACCAAGGGAAGAAATTGAAGAGATGGAATGGGAATACATTTAGATAATTATTTTTTAACAAGTATTTCCCAAGAACGCTTCGCAAAAAGTTAAAGATAGAATTCATAGAGCTCAAGAATAAAGGAGGAAAATATGTCACAAAATATGAAGCGAATTTCAAAATTATTGTAAGGTACGCTTCAGGTTTTGTTAGCAAAAATGATATAAAAATTGGTAGATTATTTAGTGCATTAAAACCACACCTTCAAATAGATCTTGTAATTCAAGACTTTTAGAGTTATGAAGAAGTTTTTCTATGTGCTATCAACGTGTAGATGTATTTTGGAGAATGGTCCCATGGATATGGGTATAAGAACCGAAAGATGGAGTTTCAAGTATGAGGATCCAATGAAAAAAGTGGGAAGAAAACTCAGCGACCCACATGCCAAAAATGTGGGAAGTTTCACCATGGGAACTGCATCAAAGGGAAAAGGAAATTCTTCAAGTGTGGGAAAGAAAGGCACCATGCTCAAGACTGTCAAAAATACACAAAAATAAAAGATAATTTAGCCGATGAATGGAGGGAACCACTCATTGATCAATGCTACAACTATAGGGAGCTATGGCACTATGCAAACCAGTGCACTAAACCTCGAGCTCTCGAGGGTAATAAACGTCAGAATCCACCGAAGCCAAAGGAACAAGGGAAGGCTTATAAAATCACTATTGTGGAGGTGGAGCATGATAATGAAGTCGTATAAGGTACACTTCCTATTCAATCAATAATAGAAAAAAGCGTTATTTGATTCTGGTTCTACGCATTCCCTTATATCTTTCAAGTTTTCTAGAACTATAGAATCAAAGCTTCAAAACATTCAAGTAAAGATATCTGTAAAAACACCAAGTGGTGAAATCATTAAAAACCATGTTTTTGACTACTCTCTGGTTGGTGTATGTGGAAATATTTTTCAGGAAAATCTCGTAATACATCCCATGGTGGAATTTGACGCTATAATGGGAATGGATTGGATCTCATTATATAGAGCACATATTAACTGTCATGAAAATAAAATATCTTTTTATATTCTGAACCATCCCTTTCTCCTCTACAAATGAAAGGAAGATCATGAATCTACTATGAAAAATCCTTTAATGGTGTTGGTTTTGATTCTCTATGAAGAATCATACCTAGCTCAAATTGTTGAGTTGAAGGAATGTGCCAGCCTTGAGGAAATGCCCATCGTAAGGGAATGCAACGATGTATTTCCCAAAGAGTTACCCAGAATTCCCCTGGATCGTGAGGCTGAGTTCTTAATAAAAATCATACCTGGAGCTACTCCTATCTCGAAGTGTCCCTATAGGATGGATCGTATCGAACTAGAGGAGTTAAATAAGCAATTGAAAAAGCATCTGGAAAATGGGTTCATACACCCTAGTGCATCACCATGGGGTGCACTAGTGCTCTTTGTGAAGAAAATGGGTGGAAAAATGCGGCTGTGTATCGATTATCAAGAACTCAACAAGATCACCATAAAGAACAAGTATCCTCTCCCTAGGATTGATGAATTTTTCAACCAGGTAAGAGGAGCTCAATAATTCTCAAAGGTGGATCTTCGTTCTAGATATCATCATGTAAAGGTGAAGAAGGATGATATTCAGAAGAGTTCTTTATGAACATGGTATGGGAACTATGAGTTTTTGGTGAAGCCCTTCGGCCTTACTAATGTCCCTAAAATCATCATGGATTTGATGAATAATGTTTTCAGACATTACCTCAAAAAAAATTTGGTAGTGTTTATTGATGATATTATCATCTACTCCAAGAGCAAAGAGGAACATCAAGAACATCTAAGACTTGTGTTGGTGACAATAAGAAAGGAGAAGCTGTATGCCAGGTTCAGAAAGTACTACTTTTGGATGAATCAAGTCACTTTCTTGGGACATTTGATCACAAGTGAGGTAATTTCATTGGATCCTTCTAAAACAAAGGCAATTGAGGAATGGCCAATGCCCTCTAGTGTCACAAAAATCCGTAGTTTTCTTGGATTAGCTGGGTACTACCGACGTTTTGTGAGAAATTTCTCATGATTGTCAACCCTGCTAACTATGTTAACAAGGAAAGGGGTAATGTATGTCTTGACAGAATAATGTGAGTGAAGCTTCAAGGAGCTAAAGAGAAGGATGATCAATACACCTGTACTCACACTACCAAAAATTGGAGAATGTTTTGTGATATACAGTTATGCTTAAAATTAAGTCTTTGGTTGTGTACTCATGAAAAATGGTAATGTGATAGCTTACGCCTCAAGATAGTTGAAGATCAATGAGTATAACTACCCGACGCATGATCTAAAGCAGGAATCTTTGATTTTTTCCTTGAAAATATGGTTGTACTACATTTATGGCAAGAAGTGTGACATATACACAGACCACAACAGCATAATGTTTATATTCACACAAATGGAGCTCAACATGCATCAAATGATATGGTTAGATCTAATCAAGGATTATGATTTCTCTATTCATTATCATCCTAGAATGGTGAACAAGGTAGATAATGCACTAAGCAGAAAAAAAACCTGCTACTATATCCATCCTGTGGATTGAGAAGGGACATATCTTCTTGGATGTGCAAAGAATGGATTTGGAAATCATAAGGGTAGGGGATACATCCTACCTTTTCCAAATGATTGCACAACCATCCATACAATAGAAGATTAAGGAAGCACAAAGGGCTGATGTGGATATACAAAAGAGGGTGAATGTAGTAAAGGAAGGAATGCTGCAAGAGTTCTATATCGACTATGATGGTGTGATTCTGTTCAGAACGTAGCTTTGTGTGCCTTTATCACCCAGAATAAAGAAGGAGGTTTTGGAAAATGCACATAGCTCAACATTCTATATCCATCCTTTGAGTACCAAGACGTACCATGATCTCCGAGAAAACTTCTTGTGGGATAACATGAAGAAGGAGATTGTAGAATATATATCAAGGTGCTTGGTATGTCAGCAAGTTAATGCTGAGCAACAAAAGTCCAAAGGTATGATGCATCCATTGCCTATACCCATGTGGAAATGGGAAAATGTTACTATGTACTTTTTCATGGGTCTCCCAAAAGAGTTAAAGAGAAATAATGGGATATGTGTTGTAGTTTACCAACTCACCAAGACTGCCCATTTTATCGCTATTCGGGAAGAACTCTCACTTGAACAACTTTCAAAGATATATGTGAAGGAAGTGGTGAGACTTCACAGTGTTCCACTATCAATTGTCTCTGACCATGATCCAAGGTTCACATCTAATTTCTGGAGGAGCCTTCAACATGCTTTGAGTACTGAATTAAATTTCAACATGGCCTATCACCGAAAAACTGATGGCTAGTCTGAAAGAACTATTAAGATGCTTGAAGATATAATAAGAGCCTTCTCTCTAGAATTCAATGGTGGATGGGATTAGTATCTCCCACTGGTTGAGTTCTCATACAAAGACAGCTTCCACTCGAGTATTCAGATGGCTCCATATGAATCTCAGTATGGAACACGGTGTAGAACTCCAACATGTTGGGATGAATATGGAGGAAGAAATCTACTTGGACCCGATCTTGTTCAAGAGATGACTTAGATGGTTCAAGTCATCTAGAAACACATCAAAGATTCTCAAAGTCGGAAAAGGAGCTATGATGACAACCGTCGAAGGGACTTGTAGTTCAACATTGGAGATAAAGACTACCGTTGTATATCTCGATGGAGGAGAGTCATGCGATTCTGGAAGAAAGGGAAGCTAAGCCCGAGGTATATTGGCCACTTTGAGATCCTTGGCCGCATAAGATCCATGGGAAATCCTCTTGAACTTACACCGAATATGGATCAAGTTCCTGATGTGTTTCACGTCTCACTTCTAAGGAATTACATACCAGACCCCTCACATGTACTAAACTGAGAGGTGGTATAGCTGGAAGGTGATCTTTCATATGAGGAGAAGCCGGTAAATATTCTGGATCGAAGAGATAAGATTCTACACAAGAAGACAACCCATATTGTCAAAGTGTTTTGGAGAAACCATTAGTTTGAGGAAGAAACTTGGGAACCAGAAGAGACAATGAAGGAGAAGTACCCTCACCTGTTTGTGTAAATTGAAATTTCAGGGGAGAAATTTTTTAAGGGGGGAAGAATGTAACGACCCAAGGTTTTTCAATTGAAATTCCCTTCGTATAATTATGTCATAAAATCTCATGAAATCACAACATAATGAACTACTAAGTGCTAAGTGACATTTAAACATATGTTTTTCACTTCTGTGTTTTGAATTTCGAAAATCCAACATACACGGTTGTGTTTAAGATGATTTTTAGAGTCTAATGAAACAAAAATAATTTTTGGTGAAGAGTAACCTACCCTTATGAATAGTAACATACCCTTATGAATAGTAATATGAACCTTATGAATGGTAAATTATCCAACATAAGAGTAACCTTACCCATGAATAATTAAATAAAATTTAGACATCTTAGAAAGTGACAGTTTGACCTTAGTAATCATTTTTTTATTTTGTAAGTCATAAATAAATAATTATAATAAATTAATCAATTTAAAAGAAAATTTATTTTCTTAAAATCTGTTCATAAATTAAAACATCCTTGTCTTATAGTTTTTAGATAATTTTATAAGACCCAGTGTAATTTTTGAAAGCACTATAAAATCAGTTTTAATTTTAAAAACTAGTTTTTTAAGTAAATGATGATTTTAATTAAATATTAAATTAATAATATTTAAAAAATTATTTTTAAAAAAGGAACATCATTTTTGAATTCTACACTTCAAAAAATGGTTGGGGTAAATTTTTGGGATTCTTCTGAAATACTTGAATTTTTGGTGAATAGTAAAATACATTAATTTACCGTATAAATACATTATAATAAAAACCCACTATTCATGACATCACAAGTTATCTAAGAAGCCAAATAATGAAATAAAATAAATATTTACTATTTTTGGTCATTTAATACTCATTATTCTTTGTCTTAATGGAAATTAATAAACTAATGAATTTTGTATTAAGGAAACCCCTCTACCCTCCATTATAAAAACCACCCTTCACACCCTCACTCCCTCACACCTCTCCAGATCCAAACCTTCTCTAAAATATAGAAAATCATCCTTATTATCCCCTCTCCCACGTCCATGATCTACTGGTCTCATCAAACGACCAATCTTAGCTTCTTTAAGGAGAATCTCAAGAGGAGGATTTAAGAGGTAATTTCTCTCCCTCTTCTCCTTTAATTTCCTTTCAAGTTCAACTTCATTTATTGATCTCTCCCTACCTATATTAATCTAAATTGTATTGTAACTCCAGTATTATACAGATACTATAATTTTATTATGATAATGGGATATTATATCATCCAACCCCCTTTCCCTCTTCCTTTTATCTTATTAAAGAGAACGTTGTCTGTAAGGTGTTAATTTTTCACCTTCAAGAACTACATGCTTTCTTCTACCATTTCATCCTTTAGATCTGGTCATGAAACCATTTTTGTGGTTGAACCAGAACATGTTATACGTGTTATCTCCTATTTAATGTTTTGGAACTAACTTATGACCATAATTCTAGTGATAAAATAAAACATGTTCATTATGGTTGAAAAATCGCTCTAAATAACCCAAACAATCATAATTTAAATATTATCTAATGATTAATCTACATGGGTATAATATAATTCATTAAAAGAGAATACATACTACTGTAATATAATTAATAACATGTAATAACATTTCTGTATGTTTACACATGTTCTACCCACACATTAATTTAAGAATACAAATGAACCCCGCAAGAAAACCATAAAAACAATCATTCCCAAATAATGTTTTTAAACTCTATAACTCATCCAAAGTCACATAAAATCACTTAATGAAACCATAATGAATCATATTAATGTAAAAAAGGTCATGGATCTTGAATTAGTGAATATAATGTCATTTTATAGGACATTAAAGTGATGGAAGAATTCAGGTACAAGGTAAGGGAAATTCTCGAACCCAAATTTCATTCTTTGGGTTCTCCCTCTTTCACTCCATTTTTGATATGGTTCCTCCTAGAAAAACATTTTTTCATCATTGAATTTCCTTTTCTGAGATATACATTTTTACGACTATTGTTTATTTCAAAAAAATTATTTCCAAAATAACTCTTCCTTCAAGAACACACCTTTTACTTCTCATTCATGATTTACAGTTCTTGTATCAAGTATGTTATTACCACTTTCTTTTGGGAACCCATAATTTATGAATATGTTCTTATGAGATGAAACCCATTACATTTCATGGGATATTTATGTTCATTAATGATATATGTTCATTGTGTCATTTATGATAAATGATAATGTTTTGATGTGTTGGGTGCACTCAGAATTATATAACGCAATATGATTGTTTAAATGTGACGGGTGCAGCTGGAATTATACAGTGCTCCAATGAATTGGTTAAAGTGATCAATATAATGAGTAAATTTGAAATTATGTGTGTACATTATGATATCTTGGTTCACAAGAATGTGTGGTAGTTAACCACAGAGACATGAAGTTTCATTTTTATGCATTGGCACATTTCATGTCTTATATTTATGATTCCTCTAATGTTCATGATATTTTTGCCATGTTATGATTATGCTCACCCCATGCTATATTTTTCTTATCTATCCTCTTACTGGGATTTTATCTCACCCCTTTTTATGTATATCCTTAGGTGGATACATGTACTAAGTAGAGGAGAAGAGCCAATAAGAAGCTAGAGAAGATGAAGTTAAATAAATGTTTATTCTTGATGTTGTAATTGTTATGTACGGTCCTAGTTTTCCCAAGACAATAAACCTTTGGATCCTTTATGTGTAATACTATTACATTGTTTATATTTAAAATGACGTAATAGTAATTTAATAAAATGTAGTGTTTCTATAATAATCCCATCATAGTTGATTAAAAAAGTAATATATCTATGGTGGGATTAATTTTTCTTTATTTGTGATTTTTTATGCTTAAGATAATAAATGTATAGGTGTAGAAACCAATTATATTTCTTTATGAAGAGGAAAAGTTCATCCCAAAGTGAGTCACATAGAATTATAAGAACATTTTCCATGATATCTTTTAAATTATTTTTATTTCTTCTAACTAAATGTTTTTCATTATGTAGGATGTATAAGAAATGGGTAGAGGTCCACATATAAGAGGGAATGAGAACTAAACCACATAGTAAAGAGGAATAATTGATATTTTTTTAGAAAACACATTATTATAATCCATGAAAATGTGCATGCATCATTTATCTTAATCATTTGGGATACATATGATTTCTTATAATTTAATAAAATCCATGATTGAGAAGAATATTCTAATAGAGATTCATCATCCTCCTTATAATTTTATAGAATCAGAGAATGATATGGGATTTGAAGTAAAGTATCTGTTTTTAAAAGTCAGATATGTTAAAATTTAATATTCATTTTTTCCATTTAATGAAATAAAAAATGTTTCATATGAAATACATAAAAACGTGTTTTTTGAAAACATTTAAAAGAAAATAAAATGGGACATAAATTGTTGTTTTTAATTTATTTATATCCATATAATTATACCCACAATGTAATATTTTGAATATTGAAATTGAAGAAAAATATTTATAATATTCATCTTCGAAACATTTTAAATGAGTTTTTATGACAATGTAATCATTACATTTAGTTAGAGTCATCGTGTATATTCTTATCTTCCTAAATATTAACCAAAATATAATTATTTAATTTATTAAAAAAAATATTAACATTTATTAATCAGTAATTTTTATTTTTTAAAATTCTATATATGATTAAAAATCAATTATTTTCACAACGGATGTTTTGACGATATACAGATCATAGGTACACAATGACTTTACTAATTTTACTATAGTAAAAGGGGATATTATTCAAAAATATAAATAATGATAATGATATAATTATCATCTTTATATATCAATTATAATTTTGAAACCAACCATTGATTTTGGTTATGAGTATTAACTACATTACAATTCTGGAGACGATATACCATAAATATGCATAATTAATGATAATATTTTTCAATGAAAATGATTGAAAGAATGTATGTATTATTTTATCATTGATGAATGTTAATTAAATAATAAATATAATATTATCACTTTAAATTTATTTATATATAACATACATTTGATTTTGTGTTGAATAAAATCAAATTAGTTCATGGAGATGACAATCCACACAAACACACGACCAAAGTTATCATTATTCAATGGATATAAATGGTAAGTATTTAGTTGATATATTATATTTAAATAGTGTTAAATAGTCAATTAATATAATAAATATTTATAGATATATTCATTAAATATATTGTCTTAAACATCCATGAGAGGTGGTGATGGAAAATGAATAAATTTTGTCATGAGGGGGAAGTATCTATGACACACGAATGAGGGTTTTATTTCCCATAAGATATAATAATGATATGGATATATGTTGTTATATTAAAATAATAAAATATAAATTTATGGATGATATTTCTATTTTTATTTCATTGTGTTTTAGGTATATATTAAATAGATAAATGATCAAACAAAATGAAAACACATTGTTTCGAAATATGGCTCTTATGTTGAAAAACTCATTAGGTTTATAAAAAATAATCTCTGGTATTGTTTTCTAAAAAAAATAACTCCTATAAGAAATTTTTATGGGTGTAAGTGATGGGTACTTCCTATAATTGGCTATGAAAAATTACTCCTTATCTATGAATAATAGAGGACACGAGGCTCCATTTTTAATGTGTGGTTGGGAACACACATTGAGTTTTTGAGTAGGTTAAAATATAAAATTTTATTATTAGAGAAAACTAGCCCCAAATTGTAATTTCATAGAATAAGATATGACACAGAGACAAATTATTCCCAAAAAATATAATTTAGAAAATTTTAGAGGTCATTTTAACTATTATCACTTAAGTTTACACTCCTTGTAAACCCATTTTAACCTTAACCACGGTAATATATATATTAATATACATATAATACTATTTATTAGAATAAATAATTATGTTTAAAATATTACCTAATATTAATTACAATTATTCCAAATATTGTTTGTTGAATTTATTTCAAATTAGATTAAAATAATTGGTAAAGATTAATTTAAAATTTATCCTGAAAACCCCAGGGAAAACGGTTTTCTAAAAACAATTCCTCCTTAATTATATGTTTTTAAACAAAAATAATGAATATTTCTTAGTTAAAAGAAATCAAAGGATTATTAGTATTTTTTAATATTATTTTATTTTGGGTCCATTTTAGAACATAGTTTTATATTATTAAGTACTGAATCAAAAATGAATTTTTAAAATAATTAATATTTATCACTATTCACTAAAAAATCTAACATTACAGAAAATTATAATAAATTTCCTCTTAAATAAATTTTTAAATTAGATATAAAAATTAAAATTAATTTTTTCAAATATAATATATAAATTTTACAGAAATTAATTAGAATATAATCTCATAAAAAATAAACATTAATTTTACATAAAGCATAATCTTGAAGCAAAAATTGTCTTTACTGAAAATTGAGTACTTATTTAGTGCACAATAATCAATAAATTTTAATTATATAGAACATTTTAAAAAAAAATTCATTTAGTCAATATCACTATTCATACGATCAAATTTTACTAGAAGGATATAATTGTCAAATATAAATAATAATATTTAAATCATATATCCGAATTCTCTTAAATGAACATTTACTATGTTACTAGGCCTAATGGGAATAATATTATTTTAAAATAATGGACTGTTACATTCCCCTGATATTTAATTTATTTGTCATTATTTTATATCAAAATTGATAATAATTTTATTAAAATTTAAGAATACATTTATCAAAAATCAACTTTGGAAAAAGGGTTAACAAAACATTATTTCGAAATGAGGGAATATAAAGGACAAAGGTATTAAGGAATTATAGATATATAGGTTTCAAAAATGTATTTCACTAGTGGAAAATGGAAATATGTATATAGAGGACAAATTAATGACCAAAATAATGATGGATAGGTATATAGAAAATATATCCCAAGAAGGTTAATTATCTATTGAAATTTAATTAACCCAAAATAATAAACCAAGGAGGTGTGATAAATATCATCATTTTAGACAAAAGTAAGTTAATAGATATTTTTTTCTCAGGATCCTTTTTTCTGTAGTTGAGTAATTCAATTACAATCCAAAATACAAAGGTAAAGATTATTTTTACATGTCATGTAGAGTCTCATACTATATTAAAATTCCAACATAATCTCATATTTTTATCCCAATGACTTGTATTGGTGAATAATATTCCATACCTAAAGTAGTAAAAGCATCTTTTAATTGATTGAATAATTTCACAAAAGGATAAAAATATTCCTCTTATCTATATACATCAACCAACACCAAAATAGTTAATAATAGATAAGATAATACAAAAAATTTTTAACAATTGATAATAAGAAATATAGAATTAGTCACTAAAGCCTCATAAATAACCACCAAAATTCTACATAATAGATTACATAATAACTAATTTTTTTAAAATTAACTAAACCCTATAAACCAAATGAAATTGATCAGATATTATTCTATGATAAAGTTAAAATTTATCTTCAAATAACAATAATAACTCAATATTTCATATACCCAAAAATCTATATTCCATATTCATATAATCCGAAAAATATGATTGAAATTTCCATATATTAACTTAATCGAAATAAAAATAATAATATCATATATTAATTCAAAAGATAAATAAACCATAATGACTCAAATTAAAAATCATTTTAGCCAATTTATTTTCATTTTAATTAATAATTTTATCTCCCAAAATAGTGACCTTCTTCAAAAATAATTTAAATCAAATTATTTCCAAATCAGTTTGAAATGATGTGGTCATCTATATGGTTAATATAATGCTCCTAGAATGAAATAACTCTTTTATAGCAATTAAACATAACTACATTCACCTCAAAGACAATTTTTTCTCTAAGGTAATCAATGCATTTATACTTATTCCTATAATATATAGTATAATTATTCCTCAAATAAAATATTTAATAAGACACATAAAAATCAGAAGTGTTACATTACCATAAATATCCCCCAAAATATTCTTAATCATCATAAAATTAAATCACATAATTTTTTAAAATTCTTTTGGATGTTAAACTTATGATAAACCTTAATTTATAAAACCATCATGTTATCCATAACACTGATGTTAGCCTCACCTATAAAACACAATAATATCTAACATTATTTCAAACACTATTATGATACAAACAATGAAACCCCATACCATTTTTAGCGTATAATTACATGATTTATAAAAATGGATTCACATTCTTAAATTTTAAGAAACATTTCAGTTTACGGTTTCATATATTTATGAAAAAAATTCAAAACTATCCCTTATAAAATGTGGATAACTATATCCAACATCAATTTTTTCCATTAAAATATGAAGGTAATATTTACACTCATGATTCATCAAAAACACATACCCATATTTTATTTTGAACTATATAGTATAAAGTTGGATCTTTATATTATTCCTAATCATACAAGGGCAGTGTGAAAGCATTCAAAAACATAGTATGAGAACAAAAAACCCATTACAGGTGAAATAAAATCGATAAAAGAAACATAATAGTCAATTAAAATCTATGATATCATATAATATATTTTTCCATTGACCTAATAATATTTGAGTTCAACAAATATTTTATTTTCATGTCCAATTCAACATTAAAACAATTTTTTTATAAAATCAATTCTATGAAATCATTAACAAAATATCATAATCATGAGGGTTTCATAGAAAAAGTAAATATATGATTTTTTTCCTAAATTTTTTTAAAAAATTATATAATAATTCCTTTCAAACTAATGATAATTTTTATATCTTTTAGAATAAAATGATTTCCTCGAACCTCCATTATAAAACATTTAAAATACATATATATTATGTGGTAAAACATCATTATTTAATTCTTTTAAATCCTAGTCAATAACCCTTAAAAGTTGATAAACCAGTACAATCAATATCTATCATATTCCATTATAAAATATAATCATTACCCAGTGCAATAGAGAGATATATTGGCCTCACAAGTTATCACGAGCAATATAGGGTAGCCCCATCATCATAAAAAATTTCAAACTAAAATAACAGAAGGAAAAAAATCAGGAATTTACATAATCAAACTCAAAATTCTATATATTTAAACACATAATAAAATTAAGTTCGGGTATTAATTCATATGTTTCCTTTAAAACCTATAATTCCAAAAAATATAATTCCCAGAAAAAATGTTTGGAGGGTTTTCCTATAAATAAAACATGGGATATTATAATGTACACCAATCATAAAATAATAGTGATGGTGGTAGGAAATTCTATTGAGGTGATATGGTCTAAAATAGAACATTAGTTTTTCTTTTTGTATAAAAAGTAAAAACTTTTCGTATAAAACATCTAAAAAATATTTTTTTAAGACTATTTAATATAAAAGAAAATAGACATAAAATTTCCTTTATAAATCATTTAGTTTCATAAAACTAATTACCTAAAATAAATTTATGAATATTGAAATTTATTAAAAATATTTAGAATAAAAATAATAAAAATATTTAAATTTAGTGTTTTAAGAAACAATTTCCCATAACATTAGTATAACTCATCACAAACATTTTATAGCTTCCTAAATATTAAAATTATGTAAAATATTTACATTAATTATATCATTTTTCATGTTTACTATACAACATGTTTTGTTTATTTTCATTTTATATAAAATTATATCATTTAAGTTCTTTTTATATGTTTAGATTATATTCGAATCATACATCAAAAATTACATTGGTAAGTTGATGACAAAAAGAGAGATCGTTGTTACACAATCTCCAGGATAATAATCATAAAATAATTATAATGTTAAAACATACCATGAAAGATGGTTGTGGAAATTAGATTACATTACAATTATAGAAACTATATTAAGTATACATATTCATGAATAAAATTTCATTTTGTCAATAAACATGAGTTAATTAAGGTAAGTATTATTTTATCCTTACATAAAAATTGTTATGTATTAAATTTATTATTATATGTTTGAATAACTTTATATATTCAATCAATGTTATGTGGTGATGAAAAGTGAATCGCATCGCTCCAGGGGTCTGGCAATCCACATATACACATGATAATCATTCCATTGGTCACTATATAGAAGGATAAGAATTTAAATAAACTAATAACATTATAGAGTTATAAATATGTTATTAATGTCATATATATATACCTATATTAAATCATTATAAATATCTAAAAGTTATATTTATTTAAATCAAATTACATCAGTATGTGAGATATTGGTCTATTGTACAGACAAACGATGGTTTGGTTTACCATTTGATGAAATAGGGATATTGATATGGGTTATTAAATTAACAAAAAATCATATCAGTATAAGTAACATTATTCATTAGAGATTCATCGTGTTTTTTAAATATTTTATAGAGGTAAAGAAATAAATAAACTAAAAATGCTCAGATAATAATTGTACATATTTATTTGACAAAAAGAATAGGTTTATACAAAAATACTTCCTTGTATGATTTCATGTTCAAACCATGGTCCCTAGGTAATGGGAATGGATAAAAAAAGGGTATTTTCATCAAAATAGTTTTTAAAAATATTATCATGATGTGTGGATAGTATTGGTTTATCAAAAACCAACACATGTAGATAATTTTGACCCAACAGAACCTAGTTGGGGCGGGTTACATGGAAAAAATCATGTTATGTTCTCATTGGGTTGACCATGAATGGGTTGGGTCAAATATTGGGATGCAAAAATATTTCCCCAAACCAACATGATGGACCCGTTGATTAATGAACAAAATATCCCCTCTTCGGTTACACTCTCTCCCCATCTACCCCAGCCACCTCCACATCCTCGTGCTCACCTCCTCCTCCAAGCCCCAATCATCCCTCCCCCACCAGAAGAAAAATCTTCTCCCACTGATTCACCAGCTCTCCCACTCATATTCTCTTATCATGTTTTCCACATCCTCCCCCAACCTTTCTTCAATAAAAAACCCTACCCCTTAATTTTTCTTATTCTCTCATCCTTCTACCACTTGAAAACCCAAAAATCCATTTATCCCTCTTCCTACCCACCCAACTCTTTTATAACATTGGTTAATTTCACCACTAATATAGTTGTATTCCTCACTTGTATCCTCCTTGGACTAGCCAATGTGAATGATTGGGAGAGTCACACCCACTTCACCTCCACCTGCTCATGGTGTCATGTGTGCGCTCTTGTGTCAATGTAAGTAGATCTTTATTGTTTATAATATTCTCTATTTTCACACTACCTTGTACTAATATCATTATGTTGATAACCCCTATCACTTAAAACCTTGTTTTGTTTACATATCAGGGGTGTTTCATTACCACAATCGGATACTCTGTGGTTGGAAGTATTTTGCAGACAACCATCCTTGCATGCTATCCATTAAGTCACCAAAGGTGGTACAGAAAAAAGGTTTAAACCTCCAATTACCCCATGGACTCAATGTCTTATGGGTCTTATCAGTAGTCACATTTATTTCATTATTTTCGATGGTAAATATAATTTCATCCTACTAAACTATTTTCATAGATAGTTTTTAGTTATTCCCATATAAATTGAATCCAATTATTAAAATTTTCCCTTTTTTCAGTGATTAATAGTTGAAATATATTTAAATTTTGTTATATGTTAATTTCTGTTCATTTAGTGATTATGTAGTTATTACCACAAAATTCATTTATATTTTTCTTGCATTTTGATCACTACTATGGTTGTAGTTTTTATTTTTTTATGGAAATTAGTATGGCACAATAAGAATTGTATATGTACACTTTATATATGAAATAAAATGTTATTTAATGAAATCAATATATTATCTTGAATGTAATATAGAAAAAAAATTATGTATGGGGAATATAAATTCATTTTCAAGTGACTACCTATCTTCTGTTGATATTCCTTCGGGTAAATTATATTTTTGATTTTACCATTATTCAATATACATCATGTAAAAATTTTCGTTATCATAATGTGTACAGAGTCAATGTAAAATTAATTTATCATGTTATTATAGTATAAAAATTGATTCATAAAGGTTCCATTATCCTACTAATATATATATATATATAAGAATGGAAAATATTGGAATCACCCCTATTGATCATGTCAAAATCACAATACATTAGGTTCAAAAAGAAGCCATAAATAGATTTATTAGGTGATCAATGTAAAATATCATCTAAATATAACTACTGAATGGTAAAATCCTTTGAATATATCTTAATAATAAACATAGGATTCACATTACCATTATCAGAGAGGTTATGAAAATAATATAGGTATATTTTTCTTACCATAAATGGGGTATTTAATAATTTCACACCATTCCTCTGAAATACATAATATAGAGTGAAAATTATTATTATAAAAAATTAATTAGTGGTTTTTTAAAAATTATATCCTAATATATGATTCAATTATGAAATGAAACCTATATATCCATTTTGTGAAGCTTAAATAAATGTGTAGGACTTGAAATATTTGTAATTTTGTTTTATCAAACTGTAGAATAAAAATTAATTTTAACATTATAAATTCTTAATTCCAAGATATATATTTGAGTAGATAGATTTATAAAATTTTAATAAAAATTTTATATTGTTTTAAAATTTTCTTGAACATCTATGTAATTATAATGTGTTTTTTATCATCTAGATATCTTCATAACTCCCAAATGTATTTTGTTGGAATAAAATTTTATTCTTCAAGAATTTGTTGAAACATTATGCGTTTTGTTAAATATTTATGCAGATCAATAAAAAAATTCAATGAAGTGAATACATAATGATGAATTGAATCAAGAAATACTATTTTTCAAATTCATCATCCAACTATTACAAGATATATCTATTTCCAAAAGGAATTTTCTTAATAAAAATATCATGAATTGAATAAAGAACTACTATTTTTTTCTTTATTTAAAAAATATATATAATTTTAGTGGTTATGTATATGGATTAACCTAATAGACTAGACCCATCCCACAACGGGTTGGATTTGGATTGGTCTATAAACCATGAATCATATGACCTGACCCTCAACAGTTCATGTTGGGTTGGGTCAGATGCTTATAAAGCATGTTAGCATACCCAACCTAAATCATCCTAAGGACATTCTGAGGAGAAGATATAATATGGGTTTTAATTTTCTATGTTGGGGATAAAACACAATTTATTTTTATAAATAAGGAAATTTATAAATATCTTACACAAGAAAAATGCCTCCAAAATGGACTATATCATATGATCTGATGGGATATGGTATATATATGTCCATATAATAGTGTTTATAAAATTTTATAGGTCATTTTTACCCATAAAACATAATATAACCCCTTATAAATTTTCATTTACCTGAACCATGGTAATGTATTTTTAATATTTCAAATATTCATTATTACCATTAAATTATGTTTACATTATTTCCAAAATTTATATATACTGATTACAAATACTGAATCCTTTTTCCAACTTCAATTCCAATTAGACATAGAATTTAATTTAAAATTAATCATGCAAAATTTTATGAATTTTTTTTCTAGAAACAAAGACATGATAAGTATAAAAATTCTATATACCAAAGTGAATTATAAAATTAATTAAAAAGACCATAATTGAACTGTTAATAATAAAGTGTTCATTTATTAAACAATTATACAATGAAATATATATTTTTATTTACTTTAAACAGACTGACGATTTAAAATAAATTTTTTTTTTCAATATTCATTGAAATATAAAACTCATAAAAAATAATAAAAAATTACGATTATTAAAATTTTATATGATAAATAGAAAAATGAAATTAATTTTTTTCAAATACATTTTATAAATATTTCAGTATTATTTATAAAATTTTTCACATAATGAAATAGAAATCACTTTGGAAGGATTTTTTTGAATCATAAAATTCAATTACTTATAATTCTTTATATATATATATATTATGAATTAATAAATTCATTTCAACTATATGAAAAAATTATAACAAATTATCATAATATTTATATCACTATTCATACCAAAAAATTTAGTGGCTACGTTATAATAGACACTTTTAAATAATAATATTTTCATAGTTTTTCTCACTTCTCTTAAAGATCGGTGTTACATGATCATATTTTCATCAAGCATAATATTATTTTATTATCATGGGGCGTTATTTATTTCATACTAATTTACTATTCTAATCCATCAATACACACTTTGTGACATATGAATATACAATTTGTTATGATATATGAAAGGGAATTATTATATACATCAGTAGTGGAACATTATGATTCTACCTTCATTGATGAATGTATAGGGATATTGGGAGGCTGTTAAGTATTGATGTCTATAACGGTGTCTTCGGTTTAAAAATATTTATTCATGTTTAGGTATTGTTATTTCTTATTTTGGATCATCTATAATTCCAAATCTAATTGACATGTTTTACATTTTTTGGAGCCGTTTGGTTTCACATCTTGAATCAAATATAGATTTGTTGATATAATTTATAATATGACTCTTTTTACTATATGGAAAAGTTTTAACCATTTACCAGTGATTTTTTAAAACCCTAGGAATTTATAGATATCCTTTGGCATCTATGGAATTTCAACTAAGATAGTGTAATTCTGGTTCCCCCAAAGCCAATGAGTTATGAATGAGATTTTACAATATGTAATTTGTATTCAATACTTTAAGAGATTAAAAATCAAACAATTGATTCCATATTTTATAGATGAGTTAGCTAATATATTTTTATATGCTTAGAAATAATTTATTAAATGTTATGAATATCTTGAATATCTTATGTGAAAATGGTTAATAGAATGAAAATTTAATTTTTTTAGTTTTTCGTGGAAATAATAATTTATTATTGAAAAATGAATTATAGAATATTTTTAATGTAAATAGTCAATAAATTTATATTTCAAAATAAAAAAAATATAAAAAGTAAAATATATTTGGGAATCAGTTAAAATTTAAACTCATGAAGCTATCTAATGATTATTTTTTAAATGAATATTAATCTAAATATCCATAAATATATTTTCATTATAATATTATATATATTATTAAAAGTCAATATGATGATGATAAATATATCCATTATAATTGAAATTAAGAAAAAATAGTACATGTATTCACCAAAATATACACATATATAAATTCAAAATTTTCATAGATAATTGAGTCCACTATGAGACAATATTCAATTATTATTAATGAAAATAAATATTAATGGGTAAGATATTGAAATAAAAAATCTTATATTTTCCCACTTATTTCATATATCATTAATTAAATATGGGGATTCATATTTACAAAAATATCAATACTTTTCTAAATGAATAACTATAAAATATTATCGATATTATAAACATATTTTATAAAATGATAAATTATAACTCAATTCAATGCAAGAAAAAAAATATCGTTGCATTTTTTAGTAAATCCCAATAAATGAAATTCTAATGAATCCTAATAAAAATGAAAATGTATTATGATAAAAAAAAGTACGCAAAAAACTGAGACACTAAACAAAAATCCCATAATACCTTAGTATCAACGTGATACATATCATCTTTTTCATTACCCTTCTTTTCTAGTGAAATAATATGGTATCATTCATGATTTTATCTATAAAATTTTCAATGATCATAAATTATTTTGAATAAATATAATATTAATCATGATATAGGTAAATATATAGGGGATATAATTAGGGTATGGAAATTTCATCAAAATACCCTCAGTAAAGTCCTTGTTACACCGTTAGTAAAAAAACCTCTCATTCCCATGGAAAATGTGATGAAATAAAAGATATGAATAAAACACAAAATTTTTACTTGGTTTACACAAACTATAATATTACAAGGAGTATATGATGGGTATTTTTCAATGTATCAGAATAGCTAAGCCTACTGTTTTTTTAAATGTCATAGCTAGGTCGCAATCACCCTTGTATACAAACATTGAAGATTTGAGAACATAGAACCCTTTAAACTTAATATTACAAACCATTCCATTATAATTTTTATTTTGATTTTAGGGGGAGATAATATTTTGTATAAAAAATAATAAATCATGAATATAATATTTCATCAAAAATATTTTGCCCACATTACCATTGAAATTGTTGTAAATACATTAATTATTTTCCTGATCATGTATTATGAGAAATTGATATTGTCATAAAACATATTTACATGAATATTTGAGCATGTAATTTATTTTCTGCATGAATCCATTGGTCATGTAAAATCAATCATTCATGAAGTAAATTCCCAATGTCTTAAAATAAATCAATTGTCATATCTCTACTCTATATATTTTTGTCTTTTCATGTAATGAAATTAGTACCATATTTATTCCTGAAATCTAAACCTTAAAAACCTAAAATAATTCTTCCTCAGATAAATATTAAATAAAAATCCAAAAATGATCAAAAACCATGTTTCAATTTCCCAATTTTTTCTATTTTCAATAGATTCATGAAATATGAAATTTTCTATGAGCCCAAACATGTATTTGGGTGAAAAATATTTCTTTTATATTACATTCAGTGCAATCTCTTTAACTGACTTCATAATCCACTAAATAATTTATTCTATGAATAATTAAGGGTATTTTCTACTCAAGATCATTTTCAACACTATTTATAAACATTAATACTAAAATAACTCTATAATTTAATCATTGGGAATTTTTAATGCAATGTCACCATTTTTTTTTGTTGACCACACATCAGTATCATTAAACATAATATTAAAATAATCATTCACAAATTCTTGTTTAAACAAATTTCATCTACTAAAATTTAAAATAACGATAAAATCCTCACTTAACAAGTATTATAATCCAAAATGACCCAATTACATATGAGAAACAATAAAAACATTAAAATCTTATTGATGAATCACGTCATTCGAATCATAAATTAATGGAAGATTTAAAATTATACATACATCTTTACTCTGATGAGATAATAATCGAAAACTTATTACCCATGTTTTAGTATTCTAAAAATTCATTCCCCCATTAATGTTTTAGGAAATATATAACATTTTCTCAAGAAATGTTTTCCTTATTGTAAATAACCTAATGTTCACCCCATTGATTGTAGAAAGTAGAATGATAATATATAACATGTGAGGGAACCTATAATATGAATTTTATGGTGAGGGTTTTACAAAAATAGATATATAAATTAATGAATTCATTGAGAAATTTAGATCCATATGATTCATTTAAAAGTTTACATCAAAATGGAATTTATCATTACATATATGACTTTAAGATTCATAATATCATCATCAAAATTCAGAAATCCTTGATCAACATTATCATTTAGGAATATTTACTAAATATTAATGTGGTTCATTAATGAGTAATGGTGGGGAAATTTGAAAATATTGATATCATAGGAATGGTCACATTTAACCATGATAATAGACTTCTATTCAACTCCCATAACCATAAGTTCTTTCATTATCAAGAAAAATATTGTTCAATCATTATTGATCTTAACAATATCTTGTAATGTGATACATAGTGAATGGAATATAGTTTCTTATTTTGAATATTAATTCAAAATCCTAAAAAATAAAAGGAACATGTTGATGCTGACATTACTTTATCTACTAATCCATCTCAATATGAATACATATTTTCTAATTACTCATACTGAGATACTTCAATATAACATGAATAAAAAAATATAATTCGTTTTGATATAGAGGATTATTATCCTCCCCAAATTCATTTATTTTTTCATGAAATTATAATAGAATCATTATCTCCACAATGAGGTCCAAATGTTTTGTATATACATTATGTTAATGACCATCTTTCCATATCAATACCTGGAAAAATCAACCAGGTTGATTATATCAATATCATTACCTTGGAATCATCTATTTAAATTTTTTTAGAAACCTATTGATATTTATTTATAGGGATATAATTTCCTATGAATTATTTATATGATATGTAACCAAAAAAACTAACTCTCTAACAATTTACATTTCCAACCATCATTTGATGATTTATAAAAATTATTGGCATTGATCTTCAATGAATATAGCAACGATTATGTCATCAACTTATACAAGAATCATCATCCATTTATCACCCACCTTTTAATATTGATATTATGATCAGATAAATAATTTTTCAAAATGATCTTCATTGTGTATATAAATATTTTGGAATACCATTCTCTTGAGGATTACTTTATATGATAAGGAAACTTATCAAAACGAATTATCTTCATAGATGTGAAACAAAATTTTTTACTCAATTAAGACCCCTTCATGAAGTAATCAATTAAAAATTTTGATTATACATCCATTTAGAAAATCATGAAATTCTATTAAATTATTATTTCAAATAATAATCTAATATTTTCAAACCTAACCATGGGGTAAAATTATTCATCTACGTTGATAAATTAATTACTATATTATCACCTTCACACAAGTTTTTAATTATTCTAAATCACCCCAAGAATATTTATGTAGTTTGTTAAGAAAAACAATTTTTTTATAAAAATAATATTTACCATCCCAGAAACAACTTCTTATATATGATAATTCTTAATTTAGTAATTTTATTCATTTATAAATTCTCTCACATTTTATTTTTTTTTAAATTCTCTTCAAAATAATTATTATTTTTTTAGATAAGAGTTATGATTTATACTGGGAATTTAGTATAATAATTTTTAAAGGTGTAGCCAAATTACTAATGATATTCTACACATCAATTTTATACCTCATACTCAGCATCAATATAGATTTAAACCTGACTTTATATTTATAATAACTCGTTTTTTTGCCAAAATCAATTTCATAATCATCCCCTTCGACTCCCCGGGAGTTGGTTAACTCCATGTTAAATTAATGTTGAATGGTTTCAATATTTTTCCAAATATTCTACTCATGTTCAATCGTAGTGATATCTTTGCTTGGAAAAATTTATGATATCTTTTTTTAAACATATATATACATTTCAATTTCATGGGTTCTGAAGATAAATTTATTAATTTATATAATAATTGAACATATTAAATTTATTTATATTATGAAGAAATCAATACTCTCCAATGACTTGAAAGTTAATCGATGACAACTTCTTATTATAAAACATCACCAATATATTATTTTATTCACCCATGAACGATGATTCTATATTACATTTTTCAACTATTATTAATACTATATCATAATAAAACAAATGTAGTATGTGTTTTTCAAAAAAATAATTCTAATCGTATTAATTTTTATATTATTTATCCAATAATCCAATGTATTTTGTTGACGATTTCTCAATGTTGATTCATAGTTTCTTATGAAATTCTAATCAAGATAATACTCAACTTGGATAATAGTGAACAATATTACACTGCGAGTTTTAAATTTTAGAATCTTATCCTAGAGAAGCATTTTGGGATTACTACAGTAATATTTAATTTAACAGAACAAATATAAAATGTTAATGAAGAAGACCATCAATTTTATATTTCATTAATCCTGAATAATAAGTATATAGTATATCATCTCATTAATTTAATTTAGTGAAATCTTCCCATATACATCAACATACACAATTTAATGAATCATTTTTGAATTATTTTCTTTTAGGATTGATTGATATGAATATAATAATTTTTTAAAAACATAATATCTGTTTATACGATTATTTGATATACCATGAATACAAGAACCTTCATTATTTGTCAATATATTTTCTTTTTAATTTGGCTCAAATGTAAACACTTTTTCCCCAAAACTAGTTTCCTACTTCCCTATATATGAAGAACATATAATATTTTCTATAGATAATGTAATCATTACCATTCATGTCAATCCCTTGAGTCATAACAACATCATTATATCTATATATTAAACTGGTATTTTTAAATTTATAGCATGCATGGATTCACACAATTAATTTCATTATAGAAATTTAAATACATGAACCTAAAAAACAAATACAAATACATATCATGTATCTTTTACTCCAATTTTATTTATAAGAGCTATTGATACTTAAGCCTTCATTATTTTAAAATATGATGACACATTCCTTTTCAAATTTTATTTTAGTGAAAATATCATGTCAAATGGGAAGTAAATCTATTATCATAATTCCACAAGATCAATTAATTTCATTCTGGGAAATCTATAAAACCATATTCTTCTTTGATATTTTATTTTTAATAAATTTAATTGATTTCAAAACCTATGATGATTGATATAGTTTATTCTCCTTTTAATATCATAGACCGTTGTAATCTTCTAGGGTGGAAATTTAATTTTTCATTTTCATCCCATATAATGATTCCTTGAACTAATTTTCTAAGTACTTTAGGACTCTATAGGCACATTCCTACACCTCACCGCTGAAACATTACTAGACATATATATGTATCCACAACACCAAAGAGAGTATCCATCAATGTAAAACATTGAATGGTGAATGGTAATTATTTTATTTCATTTTAATTATTATCTTCAAAACCCCATGGATCTAGAACACAAATTTCCATAAAGAACCATATTTTCAAAACAATAATATACTATTTTATTTTTACTAATATATGTATTTTATATATCAATATTATTGTTTTGGATTCTTTTCATGTTTAAATTCATAGACAAATAGAAAAACCGAAATAAAACCTAAAATTTATAGTTGGTTATTATAGGTGGAATACACCAAGATTATCATTTTCTTATGGTTAAGACCCATAATAGTTTATTTTATTTATATTTTTAGGGAAAATTATATCATGATCATATTATATATATATATATGCATTTTATTTATCTTCTTCACTTCATATTCAATTTAATTTCAAGATACCAAACTATGAGTCATGATTCCAAAATTATCTTTATATTTTCAACATAGACCAGAAATTTCAACCCCATGATCATCGATATATTTTACATGATCATTATATATGACAAGTAAAACATAAATAAAATAATATTCCTCAATGATATTGACCTTTTACTAAATAAACATATCTTACTTTAATATATTTTTTACATTTTATATTATTAATTTTTTCTGTTAAAATTTGATATTTTTTCTTCCTAGTGTCGCTGATTGTGTTTAGTTCCACGAAAAACCCTATTAATTTTCATCATTTTTTCTCTCTAAGTATATGTCTCCTTAAATATAACATGTAACTAAGATTTAATAGAACATATATATTATACATATTCTTTAGCTTCATCACTATTCTTCCATATTTATGACCAATCTATTATTTCCCTACGTATATATTTTTTGAGATCACAATAGTCCTCATTTTTATTAACTCTAATTTTTTCTAATATATTCTCCATTTATTAATTTTTTTCTTATTTATTAATTAATCCATAATACATATATAATTATAATTATTTGACGATCTATTCATGCTAACATCATAATCTTAATCATCACATGGAAACGTTATGTGGCACTTTAGAATATGATGTCCAAACATTAAACATCAAATGCATATGATTAAATGCCTCATTTTTTGAATTCATTTTCCAATTTTAAGATTAATTTAAATGAATAAAAATACATCCTGAACCTCTAATTCTTCATGAGTATCCTCCACTGATGTGTTCTTCATTTCCTTGGATTCCACATCTGAATATTTTTTTGACAATAATATTTTATTTTTTCCACATTTCATATAAAACTAGAGATCATAAAATAATATATAATTTCATCTATAATGGATATTTTTTCATGATCACAATGAAAATTAGATTGAGATCAGGTTGAAATATTTTCTAAATAAGCATTATAGTAAACATATCATAAATATTTTATCCATGTCTACACGTGTACTTCTCAACCGTATTTATGTAATCAAATAATACATTATAAAATTTATTTTGTTGTCTCCATAGGTCCTCATACTATTCACCAATATCATATTATTTATCGTCATGTTCCATTGATCCACCATTGTGGATATTAATTATAGTTTCACACATTGTGACTAAGGATTTATATGATATAATCTTTTAAGATATTTTTTTGTTAAATATCCCTCTAAAACATGGATTCCATCTTTTCAAATATCTATATCATTATGATTTATCTTTTATATGGCTCTATAGTGATATATATTCCATTAATTATTTATTTTTATATATCCATTCATAAACATTGAAAATTATTTTCCATCCAATTAATAAAATGTTGAATATTATTTTTATAAAGGATATTAATATCCTTATGTTTTTGTATTTATTTAACTTTTATATTGAGAATAATCCCACTAAACTAAATATTTATATGCTGATACCACATTTTTTCCAAAAAAAGTAAATAAATTATTGAGATTGAATAATAGAATGTCAATTTGTTCAAAAAAAACACATTATAATAGCCATGTTCTAAATTTAGTAGGAACACATGTCTACTCTATAATATATATTATGTGATAATTCATGAAAATGGGGACATAAATGTTTCTTACTTTGTTCCCCAAAGATTTGATTAATCATTTTGAATACAATAATGATGTGTTGATGTGTTTATGTACTATATTCATTATGTGATCATGGGGTTTAAAATAGTTTGGTTTGAATGATTTCCCTATGTGTATAACCAATCATGATTTGAGAACAAACTACTCAATCAAATTATTCATTCTCAATATTCATTCAGTAATTTCCCACTTTTGTTGAATCCATGTTTTTTAAAACTCAAATGTTATGTCATGACATTATATTCTCATGAAATTGATGACAATATCATTAACATATAAATTATTTGAATGTATATAATGGTATATATAAACCATTATTTTATTAAACTTATATTCACATAAATCATATTCATAAAATACTCATTTAAGTAATATAATTTATACAATAAACATTTGAATAATTAAAATAGTTTCCATATGAAATGAATTCATTTATATCATACATGAAAATAGAAAACATAACTATGTATTATTTTTCCATCTATTTTTTATTGGAATGATTAGTGACTTATTAAAAATAAAATTCCCATCTTTCTATGTAATTGATAATTTTTCTTCACGAATCCTTGATTTATGGAACTACTATCAATGAAAACCTAGTATTTTGAAACAGATTTTTTTTAATTTCAATTTATTTTAATAACTCCTTTTTCTGAGACCACTCTTGTAATAACATGAATATTATTCCATTTTCCTTAATATGAGTGACTTCAAACTATGCTAGAGAATTTATTCATCAATACATCATGGTATTCTCCAGTCAGTAATCATTAATCTAGTTTTAGAAACAAAAAACAAGAAAAATAACTAAAAAGTCAACTAAAAGTATTTTGTGTAAAAAAATGTATCGAATTCAACAGATTGGTTTAGGGAAGGATGGAATGATATAAGATGAAATATATATAAAAACATTGATATTTTTTATATCGATGCTTGGGTTTGATGTTCTATAAGATAAAGCCAATCATGATAAATATAATTATGCTATGAAACTCGTATAGTGACATGTTCCAAATTATTAATTTTTGGTACTAGTAGTAAAACTAAATGTCACGAAACTCAGATTGATTGAATTCATGATAAAATTTTAAATATAGTACTTAAAATAATATTTTTGAGGTCTATTTGATGATATTAGAGCCCATATTTTTATACTTAGAGTGGATATAAAATCATAGACAATTATAGATGAGATTTCCCATATAAATATTTATTTTTGAGCAATTATAAAGATGGTATATAATAAAAAACCTAAAAAATATAATAAATTCAATACAATATTATTTCATTATTATAGAATATTTCATTTTATGAATAATTGCATAAAATAAAATTAATGAAAATTAATACGATATAATAAACCATAGTAAACAACATTTGATTATTTGAAAATTCAATGGTTTTTAGTCTCCAAGATATATCTAACCCATTATGAACTCTATAAATTTAAAAAAAATGATTAATAATGTTACTGGTATTTCATGATAGATATAAGGAATCCTGAAGGAAAATTAAATTAATGATTATTGAATGAAATTAATGTTATTAGTTTTAAACTTATATGTAATTTGATCCTTGGAATAGTAATATAACTATTATAATTTTTATATGAATATTTTAATAGTAAACATACCATTATAATATTTATATGAATCATTTCATAGAAATGTAAAAAAAATTAAAATTTCATATTAAAAATATTTACTATAAATAAAACATGTAAATATAAATTCCTTAGTTTCATTATATGAACTCTTGAATTATAAAACATAGCGAGTTTAGATGTTATTATTTTTAATAGTTACATGGGTGGCATATTTCATTAAAAACTATAATATTTATATTAATAATTAAATATATAAAATAACACTTTTTATATATATTTTTGGATAAATAAATTCTATTTTAAAATCTACTTATAATAATTTTATATGATTTATTTTTATAATTTTTATAATTTTTTATTAAAATTTATTATCCGGAGAATTGTAAATACATTTATTCTAATACACCATGATTAAAATATAGGAACATTGTAAAGATGACTAAATTAAAATGGAAAAATATATAATATAAACAAAAATAATACATTAATATCTAGATTTAAATAATTAATATCACTAACAATAACATAACCCAAGATAAAAAATGTATATTATATTAGATATAAGCTATGTAGAAGGCTTATTTTATGACATGTGAAAATTTTTCCCCATAATTATTTTCCTATACAAAAAATTTATAAATCACACATGATATATTATTATTTATAAACTAAATATTGAAACACAAATGCACGGTGATCTCAGACATTTGGTAATAAAAACAGATATCATAACATGAAGGACAACATTAGAGAGACATAAATATCATAATAAAATTATATAAGTCTTTTGATCGTAGTCATAAAATATGTTAGGGAAATAATAATATCTTCAAGGAATCTTAATGTATGTCACATGCCCAATATCACATTACAATAATCATATAACATGTCATCATTTTATAAAAGTTTTTAACAAGTAAAATATTACTCAATCGTGGAAAAATATAATATTTTTCATATTAAATTAATATAAAAAATTTGAATAAACATGATGAAAAACATTATAATTTGGAACATCAATAAGAATTGTAAAACAAATGGATAAAACACATTATACCCAATCCTATGTAAGAAATTTAATTATTTCCATTATTGAAATATAAGAAATCTCATCATGACCAAAATTGTGTAAACAAACTCATTATAGCCACTACTAATTATCTCAGGAGATTTAGGTTTAAATAAACTTATTTCAGCTTGATATATGACTACACCAATCCTCGTCCCTACATAAGTGTTTCAATAAAAACCAATCATAAACATATATTAATGAGCTCTTGTAAAATCAATGGATTTTCAGAAAACATGGTCCAATGAAGCCATATATATCATAAACCCCTTTTTGAAAAGAAATTATATGATAATTATATATACAGGATGATCAAAACATCACTTCATAAGAGATAAACTATAACAAAAAAATATAGTCTAAAATAAAAAAGTTTTCACATTACAAGTTAAACATTATTATGAAATAAAATGTGTCAATTAAATTAAAAGTATATGAGAAGTAAAACATTGTATATTTTTAAAATTTAATTATAATGTTTTTCAAATGGAAGATCCAAAAAACGAAATAAGGGTTAATAAAAATATGTGTATTGGAATTTGAAATATATTATTTTTTAATGGATGAATAAAACTTAAATATATTTATAAATCCCAACATTTTAAAATTGAAATAAGTAAAATAGTAATTAAATAGTCGATTTAAAATGGATTACCGAGGAATAAAAATTATATATAATTAAAAAAGTGAATTTCTATTAGAGAATTGAGAAAATTGGTGTTATTAAAAATTCATATATGTATGAAAAAACCCATTAAAAGTAATGTGATTATTCTTAATGATAATGAAATTAACTAAAATAAAATAATAATAATGAAACATGGATTTAGTGTGAAACATTATTTCTCCTAAAAAAATCTCAAAACAAAACATAACATCGTTATATATTAGAATACCTTATCCTTGAAATATAATATAAATTCACGAGTGATTACAAACCAAGGAAATAATTTGAGTCATGAAATCCCCATTTTAAATATTTAATAAAAACAAAATGAGAGGTATATAATTAAATATAACATTTATTATCATGAAATATTAAATAATAATGAATCAATTAACTATTGGGATTTATTTATGCTATTGAAAAGAAAACATGTTGTACAGGTTAAAAAGTCTCAAGGGATTAAAATTTGGTAAAAAACCCTTACCTTGTTTCGATAGTTAGTTTAATGAAATATATTATTTGATATAAAAAATAGAAATATTATAATTAATAATTTTATAACTATATAAATGTATAAAATTATTTTTAATTTCGATTTATAATGAAACACTCTGAAAATTAAAGAATATTAAATTAAATTCAATGGAATTTATGAAACCAAACACCAAATATAGTATGGAACATATACTCTAAATAATCTATGTCATATTTAATATTTTAATGTTTTAAATTCATGAAAAACATAATTAGCTAGTATCTCATGCAATAACAACTTTCCTCAATAACTTGCATTTGACATATGACCGATTTTTACTGAACAAAAATATATTAATAAAACATTATAAAACATTACACATCCATTATATTATAGAATATCAATAGTATTGTCTAACCAATAAAAATATATGGTCTATAATTATATAATATGAATTTCTTGTTCACCAATTAATCCCAAATGAAAATATAAACCAATAGAATGAAAAATAATTATTTTTATTTTTTTCTCCCAAAGGTGTTTCATTATTTATAATTTAAAATATACGAATGATGTCAATTAATTATATTTTTAATATATCAAATAAAATATTTTTTATACTAATCTAATAGTCTTGAAAATAATAATATAAGAATAAATTAATTTTTATGCTCAGGAATAGTATTTTTCGACTAATGAAAATTTTCCACATTTTAATAGAGAATCTATTTTAAAGTAATTTTTTGGAACCATTAAAAATTTAATATTTAAAAATAATAATTTTTGGGATTTTAATATCAAAAATATCTTAGGGGTATTTTTTTGATTTTTTTGTAGAGATTCATTTTTGATAATAATTGAAAAAAATGAATTTTAATGCCAAACTGATTTTTACTATTATTTATTTATAATCATAAATTATATTATTTATTGGTTTTCAAGTTTATTTAGATCAATTATAAATATATTAACCTAAATTAGTTCATTTTAATAAATTTCAATTTGATATTTGATATAAAAACATAGCAAAGATTTGAACAATTGATCTTTTAAAACATGCATTGTTATCTCGCCTATGGGATTTATTATAAATTAATTTCTTCTTATTCCATTATTGAAGTTTTTAAAAATTTATTCCTTATTCAGAATCATAATAATTTTTTATCTATGAAATGTTAAAGATATATTTTTATAAGTAATATTAGTTAATGCAATTAAAATTAATTTCAACGAGTAATAGAGAAATCAGTATAATAAGGGATTAAACCATTATATTAAGGACCAAAATGTCCTAGAAACTTGTAAAAAATACATTATATTTTATTATTTATACCTTATAATACATTTCATATAATATTAAGCATTTTTATTTACCCATTACATGGGAAAACATGCATGGAATTCCCTTTTCAAAACATTACACGATGTCCACTCCCCCTCTACAATAAAAAGGCACTCACGAGTCCCACTAATTCACATCTCGCAAAAAGAATTTCTCATAAAAAACCAGCCAGAATAATATTCCAATAGCCATAACAAAATAATATAATTATAACCTTTAGAATTAATCCACCCAATGTATCCTTTTGGTATAAACCTAAATTGGTTTCCTGTGAATAATACAACATTCTTCAACAATCACTTTCATTTTATTTCCATATCCATCTCCCTTAATATTCCTATTACATTATTATATAATATCCTAAGTATGTTAAATATATGTAAATTTTTATATATAATGGTTTTATTTACCATTACACATATTATTATCTAATGGATAAAAATCTTATTGTTTGTGTGTAAGGAAGACTATCGCCTCACGAAACGATGATTGATTATTCATCCATTATCACCTCTCATGGTATTCATTATTATGGAAATGAGATTTTAATATTATATTTAATATATTTCTATTTTTTTAATGCTTCTTTAATTGTTTTTGTAATACATAACTTCATTCTTTCCCTTTTTTATATGCAATAACATCATTTGAAGTCCTATAGACTACCGCTCCGTTGATACGATGTGATACGTTCACACAATTCATGGAATGTATGATGGGTAATTTTAATTAAAATATAATAAATTTTTAAATATGTTATATAATATAACTATAATATACATATTTATATATCTTCTACATTTCATTGATTTAACCCAAAAAATAAATGGAAGCAGCATTTATACGTACGCAATACCTAACATCTCCATGGAAAATGTATTTCATTTCATATATCCAATTTTTTTTATTATAAATTCACATATAATGAATATATAATAAATTTAAATCTTGTTTAGAATTCATTTGATGATTAAATAATGATATAATTAATAGGGACAACAAGTAACAAGTCAAAATATTCAAAAAAACAATGCAATTAACACCTAAAATAGTGAAAATAATGAATCATTTTTAAAAAAATCATAAAAATAATTTATAAAAAGATAATAAATAATATTATAAATATAAATTTGTTTTTGGAATGATTTATTGAATCATTTAAAACCATTATATATGAGGTTTAAGGATGTTCACTCAAAAGGAAACAGAATGTAAATGATTTTCATCTCGTTTTTTTACATTTGTTAGATAAATGTCATATTCACCACATACCTCTTTTGTGGGGTATATATAATACTCATTCTGAATTTTTATTTCATTAATATGTCAATATTTATGTTATTTATAGTTTCATTTTAACTTAATTTTTTTATGGGGATCATAATTCAAAATCTACCACGTAGTAAGATATTTTCATCTCACTTTTAACATATGTGAGATATATGTAATATTCCCTACTCACATGTTTTGTGTGGTGTATCTACATCCACTTTTTATGTATTATATCAAGAATTATTTTATATTTATGGCATTTTTTGGTTTAAATTGAGATATTTATCTAAGGGTATTTGAATAAAAAGATACCCGGTGGTAGAGAAGTTCATAAACCTATTCATTTTCATTGGGTTATATACTTACTAATTATTATTAATATTCTAATATTATGAGTGTAATAAATTTTTACTATATATTTTTATATTTCCCATATTTAATTTGTATTTAAATTTCACGTACATTTTATATTCATTAATTTATTCTCACATTAATGTTATGGTCTTTTCAAGTGATTACTTCACAATTAAAGGTTGTTCCATATTGTTTACTCTTGAATTTCAATTTGACAAAACTATTTTATAATTTTTTAATAAATACATTAATTTTTTTCTCATATTGTTATTGACAATCTTTTTTACTTAATATTACCAATTATAAACTCATGGGTACATAAAATGTTTTAGAAAGTGTTTATAAGAAAACATGACTTAATTTCCCTCTTTAGTTATAAAAAATGATTTATTTTAAAAAACTCATTTTCTAAAAAAGTTTTCAAAAATATTTTTATCTTTTTAAAAATATTGGTTAAATAAATTTCACATTATTTTATTTTACAATTTTTTTCAAATGAGTCTTTTCTCCTCTTTCTGAACAACAATTTTTTCTAAACATTTAACTGTGCAAAAGGAATGTCGTTTTACCTTATATGACATTTACAAATTTAACCACCATCATTTATTCAAATATTAATTTAAATGATTTAAATCTTAAATTTTATAAAAAAAATTATGAATATTTATTTTCAAATAAATTATTTTTAATTTTTTTTCCAAAAAATATATTTTCATTAATAATTTTATAAAAGGATATTATTACAATATTTCTATTCATTAGTGTCAAGAACCCTTTATTTTTAGTCCACTTGGTATATTTTATATTGATAAAATCCTTATTATTCCTCTAGATGGTTTAGGATTCATTTGTCCAAGGATAATATTTTTTCACTTCATTGATTCCTTTGATAGTCTATTTTAAATATTTAATTTCCTAAAAACATTCGATATTTAATTTCCACTAGTTATACATATCATTTATTATGAATGTTTTATTTTCAAAACTAGATATAATTTTTCATACAATGGTTACATAATTTTCTATTTGATTATTTATGGAAATATTGTTAAATATTTATTTTTTATTCAATATGGATATTTGATAAGGAATATTGTTTATTAATTAAATCTATTACAGGACATGATGAATTCATTATAAATGTAGTGATGGGTGGGAAATTTACATCACATAGCCCCTTGATGAACTAAAAGTTTCTCCTGAGACTAATTAGTTTCACCAATTAAATTGGATTCTACATATAGTTATAAACTGTCTGGAGGACAGATATTGACAATAGAGGTTTTCATGTGTCTAAGACTTGAAATTTGATAAGTTATAATTTCCTTAATTTTGATTCAATATTTATTATCCATGATATTTTCATTATGATAAAATCTATATATGAATTTCATTCTATGTTTATTATTTAAATGGAATGTGTTTTCAGTTATTTTCCAATACGTATTTTTATCCACTTCCATATCTTTTTATTGATTGCATGAAATGTTTCTTTAGTTATTAACATTCTTTATTGACTATTATCATTGATTTATTATTTCTTACTATATACATGACCCTTAATGATCATTTAATATCACCCTTATTTCATTTCACTCCCCAGGATTCCATGATATGTACTAAGAATGGTATTCAAGGGTAAAATTGATGGAATAATGTAATCCTTAAAATAAAAAAAATGTTTTGTAATTAGTGAAGTAATTTTTTATACAAGACACTGTGATATATATCTAGTTTAACATAACTACTAACCTATAATGTCCTTCAAGATTTGATAAACTATAATCGTGCTAATGTATTGGTACTAGACACTGACTGGAAGCATTCATTGTTTTGGTCCTTACTTTTGATATCAGAGGATGCTTCGGACGAACATTGGGAAATAGATTTAGGAAAAATATAGACTATAGGAAATAACCCCAAGGTAGATTTTGGGTATATGAATTGAAGAAAATCAAATATTTTTATAAGGTAGAGATTATTTTGGTATTCCTAGAGATACATCCTTCTCTTGGTACAACAAGTTAATGTTATTCTGCCATGATTTACCTAGGGGTAACAACTCTGAAAAACATTTTCAGGAATAACTATAGTATAACCTAGTACATGAAAATTATCATTACTATGAACCTAGTTTAACTCTTTTGGGGGATATTCTTGGTGTAATTCATATTTTCTTTACAAAACATTATGATGTATTTGAATAGATAATTAAAATGAATGACCCATGTTGTACCTTAGATTAAGGATGTAACTCTGTTGAAATAAAATGGATAATGTATTTATGTATTTATGATGCATTCATTGCCATAGTTAAAAATATTTAATGGTTAAATTTCAAGGTTGTCAATCATTTTTTGGAAATTATTTTAATATGGTCTTTGAAAAATTACATAGTCTATTCTTGGTGAAAACCCATCAAATATGACAAGACTGGGGTGATTTAACCCATGAATAAGGATGATAATGGTTTCACACATACCACTAGCCAATATGATAACATATTTAATATTTAATTGATATAAGATAAAAGTTTTTAGAAATAAATTCTGATTATTGACTTGTATTATAACTTTTAGGCTTAGATATTAAACAATTTTCCATATTGCTTTTCGAATATTGTTAAGGACAAATGTAATGGTTTTTTATGGGTATTATGATCTTAAAAAGGTAAATTATATTTCATCTTGAATATAGAAAAATCATATTTTAGTATATACATTTCATTGATTAATGGATGAGTTATATTTTTATATAATAACTTCCAAAATTTGAAATTGTTCATATAAAAATGAAAACTATCTTGTAAATATATTTTCTTATATTCATGGTCGATAAAATTATTCCTCAACATTAAGAAATGTAACTTAAAACAAAAATATTTTACTAATATATGAAAAAAATTTGTAGTGATGTTCTTTTAATAGTTACAAATTTATGTATGTGAGGCCCTCAAAATTCCATTTATCATTCAATTATTTGTGATTTATGACCTAAATCACTCCCTAAGAATATTTAGGCTCTTCCACTATGTCCATATTCTCACCTTCCATTATTATTCTCTTAATTAGATAATTATATATATATTATTATATATGTCCTTTGTACTTATAAAACTCTATTATGAAGAGAAGATATTATTAGATCTTCTCATGATGTGGGATTTCAATTATATAGTTTTTAAATTTCGAACACATTATTTCCATGATTGAGGTTAAATTGTGAGGACATAATTTTATTATAGAGGGAAAATATAACACCCCATAAATTCCCAAAGATTATCTTTTATTTGATAGTGTGTATGACATGAAACAAAAAACATATAAATGAATATATCTTATAGATAATTTATGATATATTTAATATTTTATTTCTTGAAATTCATGCAATAGTGAGCTAGCTTTCATCACACGTGACAACGACATTCTTCGATTACTTTCATTAAACGGAAGCTTGTGTTTTAACGAAAAACATTATATTAATAAAATATTAGAGATATTCTAGTTATAAATTATTTGTTATGAATATTAATAACTTATTTACGAAAATATTTTTTATATTAAAATATAATACGAATTTATTGGTTACCAATTAATAAGAAATTAAAATACAAATGAATTCAATATAAAATAAATATTTTTATTTTTATGATCCCAAGGACGTTTTGTCTTAAAAATTGAAATAAATTACAATTAGTAAATTATATTAATGAAATATATATTTCATATATTAAAAAAAAATTATATTCACCCAACCGTTTTTATAAGAAGATGATAAGAATAAATCATGTTTTATGATTAAATATTCTATTTTTTTTAAAAAGGAAATTTTACCTCCTTTTAATAGAGAACATATTTTAGATAATATTTTTGGAACATTTATAAATTTTAAATGTCACATAAAAAATAATTTTTAAAATATAAACATTAAAATTATCTTATGGTGAAATTTTTTTAATTTTCTTCAACGATTTATTTTTGAATAAATATAGAAAAACATAGAATTTTAATTCAAAACTACATTTTATTATAATTTATAAATAAAATTAAATTATATTTTTTATTGGATTTATAGTTCAGTTATATTAATAATAAATGAAATAATACAATTTAAGTCGTTTTAATGGATATAAAATTGATATTTGATATAAAACACTGAAATCTATTAAATATTTCACTTTAAGAACCCTATTTCTTGTCTCATCTACAAGATTAATTTTTAAATAATTTCTGCCACATCTGAGATCAGAATATGAAAAAATGAAATCAAAATTTTGAATTAGAATATTTTATAATTTCTAATAATGTAAACTTATTTATTAACCTGAAATAATAGTGTTGGGAATTAAAATCAATTATATCCATTGAGAGAAAAATTATCTTAACAAGGGACTTAACATTAATCATAAGGGTTAAATTACCTTGAAACGTGTCTAAAATCAATTTTTTATTCTTATTTACACCATATACCACCTTTTAAATAATTTTTACTACAATTGGATCCAATTTAGATGGGGAGATGTGGGAGGAATTCCATTTTAAACATTTCACAAGAATGCCACTCTTACTCCAGTACAAAAAGGAACTAACCCATCCCACTTATTAACATATCTAATGCCGTATTTCTCATCAAAAAATAAAACCCTAATACTAGAAGCCGCACCTAGGGAGGATTTATAACCATGTAAGTATTTTGGTATAAAAAAGCATGAGATACATGAAAATGTTGTAATATTCTCCCTAGATCACATTAAATTGATTTTCTAATCCATCCCTAAACTCTTATAATTACATGATTGTATAATAATATAGGTATCATAAATATTATAAAATGATTTTATTATAATATTTATACCTACAATTTCATACTCTCCCAAATAATTGGACATGGGCATGTTGTTCATGTCTTTGTTGGATTGCCGCCTCACCAAACGATGATGATTATTTCTTCCTCTATCACCTCTCATGTTATCCATTATGATTGGAATGATAATTTTATATGATATTTATAATTTTTTAATAATTATTTAATTTTTATATAACACTATACTTCATTATTTCAATTTTTGTAAATATGATAACATCCTTTGTGAACGTTTGGACTACTGCCTCCTCAAATCGATGTGATACACTTACACTATACATGAAATGTATTAAAGATTATTTTAATAAAAACACATGATATAAACTTAATGTATTGTATAATGTAATTATAATATGAATATATATATACATATCATTTATTTCTCTTTATTTTAAAAATAACAAAATAAGTAGTGTATATGTCTACATACGACCTACCATCTCCATGAACGCTGCATTTCATTCCCTATATCAAAATTTTATGTATTATTATAAATAAGTAAATATATATAATATATATGATTTAAATATTAATTTTAATTATTTAAGAGATGTAATAATGATATAATTAATATGGAAACCAGTAGCATGGAAAAAACATACTAGAAAAACAAAGAATGTGACACCTGAAATAATTAAAATAATGGATGGTTTTTAAAAAAGATTAATAAGATATTATAAGAAGATCATAACTGATATTATAAATATAATTTTGTCTATTTTATAAATTAGTGACATGTTAAAAAAAATTACCTGAATTTAATGGATGTTCACTTATAAGGAAATTCAATGTAAGATATATTCATCTCACTTTTTACATCTCTGAGATAAATGTCTTATTTACCACTTACTTTTATTCTTTGGGATATATAATTAAAATTTTAAAACATTATGTCATGAATATATTTATATTTAGGGTAATTATAGTTTTATGTGATGATATTTATTTCATTGGGATTATAATTCAAAAGATACCAAGTAATACAAGATTTTTAACTCACTTTTTACATATTTGAGATAAATGTCATATTCACCACTTAATTATTTTTCTTATGAATCTAATATCAATTATTAAATATTATATTAGGAATTGTTGTGTCTTCATGATATTTTGAGGTTGTATATGAATTATTTCTTCTAATGGGGTTGGAATTAAAATTTATGAAGTGGTAAATAATTTCATAAACTGATTCTTTTTTGTTGGGTTATATTAGATCATCGTTGTCATTAATAATATAAAATTTCTTGTTTAATAACGTTTTAATATATATATTTTTTATTTAAAATTAATTTATGTTGTTTTACATTTGAAAAAATTATTCTATTTATTTATTTATTCTCACATCAACATCGTGGTATTTTAAAAAGTGTACTTTACAATCTCATTTGATTCAAGATTATTTACACATGAATTTTGATTAGATGAAATTCATGAATCACTGACTTATAAATAATTTTGTCTTGTTCTCATGTGGTTATTGATGATCTTTTCCCAGTAATATTATCATTTTGTCACGCTTTGGTTGTTCAAAATTTTTAGAATGATTTTTATGAAAACCTGACATTATTTCCCTCTATATCACGAGAACCTATATTCTTATAAAAACCATATTTATGAAATGTTTTTTAATTTTATTTCCTTTATAAAATTATTTTTTAATTTAGTTTTTCCCTTTTTTTATTTTACAAATTTTCTAAAATGAATCTTCTTGTCTCTTTCCAAAAACTTAAATTTTATATCCATTTTAACTTGAAAAATGAATTTTCATTTTACCATGTACGACATGTATAAATTTACACACCATCATTTAAAAGATTAAAATTTTTATTAAAAAACGTTATTGAAAAGTGATTTCATAATAGAAGATTTTTTAAATTCCTTTCAAAATAAATATGATATTTTATTAAAAAAGTTTGTAGAAGATAGTTTTATAATATTTATATTCATAAGGGACAAAAATAGTTTATTTTTACATAAATTTTGTTAAGTTGTGTTGATACCATCTTTATTACTCTTCTAGATAGTTTATGATTTAATTTCCTAAGAATATTATTAACATACACTTCCTGGATTCCATTGATAGTCTACCTTAAATATTTATTTTCCTATGATCATTAGTCTTTTATTTTTAAATAATTATCTTTATAAATTTTCCTAATTTTTTTTGCCTAAAAAATATATTATTTATACATAAAATGTTTAATTTGATAGTTACTTGATAATCATTGGAAATATTGACAAATCTGTACTCATTATTAAATAAAATTATTTGATAAGGAAAACTGTTTATTAATTAAATCGATTACTCGATATGATGACTACTTTAGGCATGCAATGATGGGTGGGGCACAAAAATTATACATCCCGTCAGAACATCTAAAGGATATCATGTGACAAATTAGTTGTGAAAATGAAATAGGTTTATAAAAATAGTTTTAAACTATCTTGAAGATATATCTTAACTGTAATAGTTTTCATGTGTCTGAGACCAGACATCTGATAACTAATAATTTCATTAATTTCTATTTAGTATTTATTAACCATGATATTTTTTATTATAACAATGTATATAGATGAATTTCATTCTCTGTTTATAAATAAAAGGTATTTTTTCAGTTATTCTCATTTCCATATTTTTTACACACTTACATCTCAATTAAGTGATTATATAGAATGTATCTTCAGTTATTTAATTTCTATTGACTATTCTCATTGATTCATTATTTCATTTACTATACATTACCCTTACATAGTATTTTATCCCAACCCTATTTTGTTTTATTCTATAGGGCTTTATGAAGAGTAAAAATAATGACATGCATGGATATAGTAGATATAATAATGTTATCCTCAAAATAAAAAAAATTGTATGGTAGTTTTGGTGTTCAGTTGTAATACATGATTCATGCATGTATCTATTTAACCAATACTACTAAATTATTCTGTCCATCAGGTTTCAATTCCATTTAAACATGAAAATTTAATGGTTGTAAACACAATATCTGGGATTTTTTGGGTCATATCACTACACATAATCATTATCAACATGTATGTTAGTGTTTCCATTTTTTTAATTTGAGTGTTTATAGTATTTACATTTTCAGTAGTTCCATAGAAGAATTATTGTTATTAGTTATTCTTCCAAATACAATATTTCCAATTTATTTAAATTTATTATAAAAAAAGACTTACAATTATTTATTATATTTTAATTTATATTAACGTGTGTTGTTTTATATATCATAAAATATGAAATCTAAAATGAAATATTTTTATTGATTTTTTACCTTAAAAGGTTTTTTTATAAATAATGAGTTAAATATTGATTTATCATTTCCCCAAAAAATCATTATTTAAATATTCATATTTTATTATAATATTATAATGTTTTCATTATCATCCATTATATTATTTCTTATTTTTTTCATGTATGTTTTAAACCAACTTAAATATATATATAAACAATGATTATCGATGATTATGAGGTTACATTATTTTACTATAATTACCCAAGTATCATAATGATTACATTTTTCATTTATTAATGCAATTTTTGAGAATTATAAATGATATATAAGATGAATTAACCTATAATACAATATTACATAATATTATTTATTGATTTTCTATTTAATACACTTATTTTAAACGATATTATTTACGATAATTATTAATTGATCATATCTTTAATTAATTATCCAATTATTCATAAAATAAACATATTTATATCATCAATATCATATTTATCCTTTAATAAAATCATTTTCATACCTAATAAGATGATACAGTGCGGAAATGAATATGGATATCAATCAACCTAGGGAGTTGGTTACTGACATATAAGAAAATATAGTGATTTACTTTATTATAGTTTAAATAGGTATATTAATATATTTTACCATTTAAAAATATAAAATATTTACTAAATATAGTAATTATATACTACATTCCCTATTAAAACAACCCATTTATTATGGTGAAGGATAATATAAAGAATTTTGTCATGGATATGGTAGTATACAAAAAACATGATTCACATTTTTAATTTTTATAATGTAGAATAAGTGAAAATTAATTACTTATAAAATAATTGTAATTACATAATACTCTATTAATGGAACTTATGTTATCATTCATTGATAGTTAACTAAAATTTTAGGAAGAATAAAATCATAGAATGATATAGAAAATTGAAAGAGATGATAGAAACTTAAACCTAACATAATGTGTTATAACATTTTAAAATGGGTTTAAGCCTTTTATGGATGCTATTTTGATATGAAACATTCATCATTGAGGTTTATAGGGACTTTTATGAGTGGTAATCATGAATTTTTTCATTCTAATAAGATGTTTTTGTGTGAAAAAATGACAAAATGAGTTGGCCTTTTATATTTTTAATGGATTGAATTTTTTTTGAATAACTAAAACATTTTAATAATGGGTTTTCACTGTCCTTGAATGTGGCACCAAAATTTAAAAAAATGGATAAATGGGAGCTATAGTTGTGAAACTCCTCCATCATTCGAATATAAACATTTTTAACATTTTATTCCCTTTATCTCAAAGGATACTGACATTTACTATTTTAATTTTACCATGATATCTATTTTTTAACATTATAATTTATAATTTTAGCACAAAATTTTACTTATTATACAATTTGAATATATGGATTCAAATTTTTTATTCCAATTTATCTGATTCATTTTTTCAATGTGGTAAAATTAAATTTTATAATAATAAATTTACAATGTATTAAAAATATTCAATTGATAAATAGAGTTTAAATTGAAACTTACAAAATCTATATTTTTAAATTAAAAATAACTTTTTTTCGATTTAAAAATATAGTTATAAATTAAATATTATTTATTTAAAATGTTATCATAAATTTATTCATTAAAATTATATACTCATAAATTCTTAAATTCTTTTTATTTTTAAAAATATTATTTTACTATATATAATTAAAAATGATATTTTAGAAAAATATGAAACATTAATTGTATTATAATTTTTGCAAGAAAAATAAAAAATAATGTTATGTTTTTCAAATTAAAATCATATAATTTATATTTTTAATTTTTAATTTTAAACCGAAAATGTAGTGAACCCCATTTTTATAGAAATTTGAAATTGGTTATATTATTGTATTTTTCAAAACATATAATTAATATTATGTTTAAATAACATTTTATTATTAAATGAGTGTAAATATTATTCAATGAAAAAAATTCCACGTTTTAAATAGTCTATTTTTAATGAAAAAAGTGAATTTAGATTGAATTAATTTTCAAAAAAAATAATGAAATTTGGGATATGTCGATACCTGTAAATATTTTATTACATTTCCATATAATCTTAATTTCTACTTACCAAACCCTTTATTACGTCCATGTAATAAATAAGATTATGATAAGTTTTATTTTTAGTATTAGGTTATGATTAATCTAACAAGGATTTTTTGGAAATATATAAATGATTTAACTTCTTCCATACATGGTTTGACTCTGACCATAATTACTCAAATTTGGTTTGGCATTGGTCAAGGAAATCAATAGTCAAGATGCATTTCTTACACATTGGAATAAATAGTCATTATAGTGTGGACATGTACTTCTAGAATCAATTTCATTTTACTTTATTTATTGTCATTATAATATGGATTCATAAATTCAAAACAGTTTTATTATTGAATATGTTTTATAAACCATATCAATTATTCTAAGTATATCATGGTTTATGGTTTTGTTTGGTTTTCTATATGAAACAAAAAATTAACAAAATTTATATCTATATATAATATATAGTGAAATCTCATATCGTTTAACTAATATGGAATATAATTATTATATCCATGATCTTTGATTAAATGAGTGAAGTAATTTAATTTATTACAATATTGTAAGATTATTATTGAAAAGGGTAATATAAAATGTTTTAAAAGATATAAAATTCCATTATAATTCAATTGTATAATTTAAAATTATAATTTTTAAAATTAACAAAATTTGACATTAAATTTTTTTAAAAATACATCTAGTCCAATAATATTTATATTTTATAATATAACCTCTATTACATGTCACAATATTTAGATTACATTTTAATAAATATTTTAATAAAATGATATCCCCTTTAACGGATAAATAACACCTCTAATAACCCCTAGAAAACATCTTCTGAATGTAATATTACTTCTAAATATTTATCAAATTTCATTATCAAAAGAAAATTTGAACCATAAATACATTGTAGTGTTGTCAAACTCCATTCTCTTGTAGACTTAGTTCTGTATCAAAACCAAAAACAATAATAAACATCTAACATTTTTCTCAATTTTATTTTACTTATTATGCTTACCTATTTTCTGTTTATTTATATACCTTACTAATTAATTTAATTGAATCAAATATAATATTTTATTTTTTACTTTTATGCCTTTTATTTATTAATTTTGTTTATAATAAATATATGATCTCTCTACCAATTCTTTATATATTTGTTTAATGTAACATTTTATTCACACACGTCAATATTTTCATCCCTTTAATTATCACCACCTTCATGGATATCTAGAATAAAAAATATAATAAATAGATATATTTAATTTTATGAATTTCTATGATTTTAGTTTAAATTTAAATCGTATATAAAAAATAATGATGAAAAATAATAAAATTAAAAATAATATAGTAATTAAAAGAAACATTACATCAATATTTTATTCATTAACATATACATAGTAAATAAAGTATAAAGGTTATAATTGTTTTGGAATAAAATAAATGAAAGTTATATAGTGATTGATACATATTTTAATTTGTATAAATCCTGTATATAGTCTATATACATATGAAAAAACAATACTTGACCAGAGTCTATATTCTCAAAGACTCTCCTTGATTTATCTTATATATAACATTATCTATTATATACAAAGATATTTTATTCATAAGGGAAACCCAGTGGTATTCAAAATGATTTTTTATTTAATTTTTTAGGAAATTTTATGTTAATTTTTTGGATTTTTAGCATCACTATTATTATTATTATAGTTTCATGGGATAATATCATGTTTTTGATTGATAAATGTTTCACTTTATTATTGTAAGAATGATTACGAGAATATTATGATGTGTTGAGTTGGAGAAAAATTACATAGCCCTCTAATAAATTGTGTAATTATTTATATCTTATGTAATTATGGTGTGTTGTAGTGGCCCAAACCTCCCCAATCCATTACTCTGTCAAAATATAGTGTTTGTGGTGTTTTGGAGAGTCATAGTGACTCGTCTCAAGAGTTTTCCATAAATCCAGTTTTCCAATGGTAGGTTGAATTGGTAGGTGGCATTGGTAGGTGGAATCAGTTGGTGGTGTCGATAGGTGTCATTATTATGTGACATGTGTAGGTTGAATTTGTAGGGGCATCAGTGGGTCGCGTCGGTGACTCACGTCAGGAACTCACATAGGTTAATCATGTCGGAATGTCACATTTTTGGGTCGCATTAGTGACTCATGTTGGTGAATTGCCTTAGTAGGTCACATCAGCAAGTATTGTCGATGAATCACATCACTGAATCATTTTGGTAGGTCGTATCGATGGGTCACATCGGTGACTCACCAAATATTGATTCACTTTCATCAGTTAGTCAAAATATCAGTTTTCCCAATTTTCCTAGATCCCCCAATCTAACATTTCATTTCACAAAAATGTGTTTAAAACCATGTTTAAGTGATTTTGGTGTCACTTCAAAGGATATAAATTATATATTTATATTCCCAGCACTCCTAAGTCATTTAACCAGTTAAAGCGCAAGGTTATGATTGTGATCTGTATTTAATGGCATTTGAAACCGTTACATTCCGTTGATATAGTATTTTTCACTTTTTTAAAAGATAACATCATCTCTTCCTTCACCCATTCCATTTTCTCTTCGTACACCCATTTCCTTTCTTCCCTATGTAGTCGTGTGTTGTGTTGTGGCCTTCAGATTCAGTTTTCCCCTGATGTCTTTCCTACTACTTGAGCACCCCCTATTATATCGCAAGGAGAAGTTCCCAACCAATTGTTGTTCCATATAAGGATTTGTTCATCTAATTTTATTATGTACCATTTTGGTTTGGTATATTTATGTCTTTTGGTGGATACTGTAGACTACAGAAAAAATGAAGATAAAAATATGGAAGAGAAGATGAGTATGAGGATCATTTTTTATCTATTTTCTTTGATCAATGTTGTGAATTGTATTACATATATGCCTTCGGAAAATCATGGTCTCTAGTGGTCACTAGTTGCGTTTCTTTTTTGTTGATATCCTTTTGAATGTCCATGCACATATGAAATTGATTAAAAATGTAAACATGATTTAATAAAATGGCTTCTATTGGTTCAAAGATTTTCTGTGATCACCCATAAACTATCAAAGCAGTATTCATGAATGATGATTTTCTAAATCTAAATACACCTTGATGTACTTGGTGTGGTTGTGTGCTATGTGTAGTGCTATTATATTTTGTGTCTTTTGTAGGTCATGTGGTGATGTGGCTAGGAGCGTGGATGTGGGTATGATGTGGTACGTGTGGTGTAATGAAATTTCATGTTGATAGAATTATTTATTATGGAATGGATGAGTGGTGATGTGCAGTAGGACAAAAACCTGGTTTTGTTTTTTTCATGTTGTTGGTTGTGACTTGTATATGCAATAAGGTTGTGGATGATCGTGTGGGGGGGGAGATGGTTTTTTATTCATGGTGTATAGATTCTTTTATGCAGCAAGGTTGTCGAGAATGGTTGTGAAAAGATTTTTAGCTAGGATTGGTTGTATGTTTGGGGATTTCTATTTTGATAGGATGAATATAGTAGGATAACATTGATGAATTATGGTTGTAGTGGTGGTGTGGGTAATTATCTTAGTGTTTCTTTATGTCTTTATTTGGTGGGTTTTCTTCTTACATGTTGTACTTAGTAGTTTGTTGGGTAGGGATAGAGGGAATCCTATTTTTTCTTATTGAAGAATGGAAATTAGTTAAATTTGATGGCTGGGGTTATGATTGAGTTGTGGCCTATTGGGGGTGAAATTTATTTATCAAAATATGATGTTACAATTTATAGTGTTAATAAATGAATATTAAGGTAGTATCAGAGTTGGAAGAATCATAAGCTGGTTGGATGTTTGATTGATAACACATAGGATGGGCTGACTGTTTGATACCTATATATATACTTGTACTTTCTTTGGATTTCTATATGCACCCCACCCTAGTTGGGAACAATTTTCCCAACACCCCTATTGTTAAGGGGGATGGTATCTATCTTTAAAATCATGGTTGAAGGATGGATGGACGGCTGCCTTCTCTCTCCATCTCCCACTTCTTGGTGATTCTAGATCAAGACTCTTCGAGCAGGTTGTGGTCCGTGAGGCACAAGTGTGTGCGGGTGAGTTGTGATTCCCATGAGTCTTCAATATGTGGTGTGGTTTGTTGGATACGTGTCTATAGGTGGTGTAAGATATAGTTGTGAGGACTAGTTGTGTGCAGGTGGGATGTAATGTGATATATGGCCTAGGTGTGTGTGGGTGGGTTGAGACGTGGTTCTTTCAAAAGAGTTGGGAGTTCCTAGATGTTTTCTATTAGGGTGTGACAGTGGCTAATCATTTTATAAGTTGTATGGGGTACGCTATCATCATTTTCATAACTATATTACTTTACATGACTTGCATTATTTGGTGAGTGTAGCTTGGTGAAATTTTCGGATGGATAATATACCTTGAAAAGTGCTTTGGGGTTTTGTTGTTTTCTCATGGGGCATTAATATGTCTCCCCCTCTTGTGAACAAGAGACTTTAGCATTTACTTCTTAGTATACATATATTCTCACCCAAAATATGTGAAACTATTTATGTTTTTCCAAGAGTATTTCATGTACTGTTATGTGTGTTACTAGCTCAGACTTTTGGAAAGTTATTGTATTGCTAATTAGATTTTACTTCTTATGGGTGTTTTCATTGGAGACTCATTCTTTTGTATCAGTTAAATTTTAAACATTCATGTGGTAGAGATTTTGGATTTCTTTTATATATATATATATATATATATTGTGTCTTGGAGTTTTTATGAGGTTGATACATCTTATACACTATTCTTGGTTACTATAAAAAGCGTAATGCCTCCCATTTTTTGAGTTTTCTATTCCCTTGGTGTTGGTCGCCACCCCAGGGCCTACTATAGGTGAGACTAGGGGTTTCATTATCTATCTTTCATTGTTTACATCCTAAGAGGGACATCTATAGAGGGAGGGGTTAATGACAGAATGGTATTAGTGGTTTATATCTATGAAATAAGATAGAGTTTTCAGTTAGGAATAGTGAGGATTGAATTGATTGGTAGGGAAACAGTGTTAGGTGACCATGGTGTGTGACATAGGGTAGGGAAGAACGGCTAGGAATCTGGATTTTAAGGACCCTGTGATTTAATGAAATGACTCTGAGCTATCCAAATGACAATGTGATGTTACATTGTTTCCATGGTAGAGTCCCTATGAAATGTACATGCATCTTGATGAATTCTGTTCTATTTGAATAGGTTGTTTCATGGATTTTATACAAATAAATAGTTAAAATGAAACATATAAAAAATTCATAATACTCGAGCTTTTGAGTTCCTTGTTATTTTTCAGCTATTGAACCCTATTATCATCCACGGGTGCTGTAGGTATTGGAGGCTTAGTAGGTTGATCTGACTGATACGTAGATTTTTTTGATGTAGATAAGAAAGAAAAATAGTGGAATAGAACATCACATGATTTTTGGCGGCGGACCATGGGAATGTATGATGCTAGGGGCACAAGCATGGAGGCATAGAGCTAGATCGTGGATCTGGAGATCACATTTAGCCTGATTTAAGTTCTGATTAAGTATTGGGTTCCATTGGTCTTCAGTAATATGAGGGGAGCTTCACGTTAGTGGTGGAAGTTTTACCTGGGGAGAGAAAGTAGGCTTATGTTTTTTACGTTGATTTTGAGAAGGATTTCTCGGAAGAATTTCGTTCGTTGACCATTAAGGCTGAGAATTGACAAGCAATACTCTCCCTCCAGTATGGGAGTGTGTTAGTACAAGAGTTGGGGATGAAATTAAAAGATCCCCTTCACTTCACTAAGGATCACTTTTCGGATAAGGATCCTCGGGAGAGACACTTAGAAGGGAATCATCATCCTTCTCTCCAGTACGTAGTTACTCCCTCCAACATGTCGACATACCTAGAGGTCCAATAAGAGGTGGTGGTATTTAACATAATTAACTCATAAAGAGTTACATCATGAGATGGAATCTAGCAAGGTTTCATCTAAAGGAAAGGATACCAGTGGATGGTCTCATCTACAAGGGTCTTTTAAGGTTTCAACTATCTGGTAATCGTCCTCAGCAGTTTCCATTTTAACCACCTGTTCATCATGCCTACACTACAGTTCTGGGGCTTTTTTGTTTTATATATGGAGTTAATGGTCACCATATGAGTTAGTTCTTGATATTCATTCATTCTCAGTGTAGTGAAGGTGGGTGGGTTCAGTGCCCTCCCCAGTAGTAGTTGTCATCCAGGCCATTTTAGCAGTAATGACCACAGACACCTACTCCACCAAGGGGAGATGGAGCAGGTGGATGCTGATATTACGGAGTTCCTCAACGTCCTCGAATTGGGCATGGTCAAGGAGTTGTTTATCAGTAGATGAAAAACGATGTTGGGCGTGGTTAGTTACAGACAACCAAAGAAGTAGTTCTAGAATTTTCAGAGATCATTTGAGCTACGATTAGGTACTTCTGTACTCTTTCCTATCTTCTATATGATTCTGGAGCTTCACACCCATTCGTTTAACCTGCTCCATCCCATGCTGTAGGACTAGACATAGATGGTCTTTCAATTCTGATTTTGTTAAGTACCCATGTAGTAGTCTAGATCAGTTTGGTTGATGTTTTCAAGGGATGTAGACTGATGATAGGGCCACATCAGAATATCGAGTACCTCATTTTTCTAAAGATTCATCCGTATGGTTTTATCCATGGAAATAAATGGTTATTTTTAGGGCTTGTTATTATCAAATTATTCTGTAAAAAATTATGTTTTTCAGATGTGGATGGATAGTGTGTATCAATCATTGTGTAGAAATATTTCTATGGGAAGCCAACCTATAGAGAATCTTCTTTCCTTGATGGCTAAACTTCTAGTGGAACCAGTGGATACTGAGATAGAGGAGCTTTCTAGTGTTTTGGGGGATTTATTGGATGTCTTCCTTGAAGAGGTTGTAACTATACCCCCTCATGGAGATGTTGAGTTTTGTATATACTTACATCCTAGTGCTTCTCTAATTTTGATGGATCCCTATCTTATTACACCTTTGGGGCTTTGGAAGCTGTGGATTCAGATTGACGACTTGATGAAGAAGGGCTTCGTCTGGCCTAGTGTGTCATTGTTCGTTGCTTCAGTCTTGTTTGAACAAATGGTGGATGGAGGTATGAGGTTGTTCATAGAATATCATAGGTATAATTAGGCAATGATCATGTAACATCACCCTCTCCCAAGAATAGATGATCTTTTCCACAAGCCGAGGGGGGAAAGTTGGTTATCTATGAATTATTTTCTATATGGGTATCGCCAACTAGGGGTGAAAGATGTCGATATCCCAAATACCACTTTTAGGTGCAGGTATGGGATTGTAGAGATCATGGTTATACCGTTCAGTGTTATGAATGCAGGAGTCATGTTCGTGGAACTCATGTACTCCATATTTTGTGAGTTCTTGGATGGGTCCATCATCGTATTACTCTATGACAACCTGATCTCGTCAAAGTCTGAGGGGGAGCATACTAAGAATCTCAGTACTCTCTTTGAGGTCCTTTAATGCCACTATATCTATGGGATGTTTTTCAAGTTCATGTTTTTGTCACATGAGTTAAACCTCCATGGATTTGTGGTGTCTCATCAATGTGTATAAGTGGACCCATGATTAGTTGAGGAAATTTGTTCTTGGGAAGTACCCTAGAATGCTGTATTGGATAACCATTTTCTCATTCTGGTAGGATATTATCAGATATTTTAACCTGATTTCTCTCGAGTAGTCATTTTTTTAAAATCCTCGACCTAAAAATACTATGCCTTTGTGGGGAGTGACTACTTTCATTCTGCATTAGGCTATTTGAAGGTGAAGTTGATCAATGATCTGTTGCATCATTTTCTAGATATAGGGGTGATGTTTGTGATGTTTGTGATTCTTTCCATATGGTGTTGGGATATGTGAAGATACAATAGTAGGGAGTGATCTCTTATGGGTCTAGGCAGTTATGTCCCCTAAGCATTACTATTCCACCCATGATCTGGATTTAGTAATGACCATGTTCGCGCTAATGTATTGGGGAAAATACCTCATTGGGGATCACATTTTGGTCTTCAGAAATAACAATATCATAAAATATATCTTTTCCCAGGGAGATATTATCACTTGATAATGGTTATGGATGGAGGTTCACACAGATTAAGAAATTAAGATATCCTACACCTAAAGAAAAGGGAACATCTGGGCCGATGTAATGATAAGGATGTCGTAGAGAGAAGTTTTTCAAGGATCTGAAAATTCATAGAAGGTGCTGGAGGATCTAGATGACATGAACATAGATAGTGGATTGGATGGTTGGATAGGTTGTATATTTTAGATGATAGTGTAATCATTGCCGATGTAGTTGGTGAAGGAGTCTCAATATGGAGACTCTGAGGCAGAGGTGATGTGTGATCACGTTAAATTGGGTGATTCCTAGGAGGGATGGATAGAGGATGCTCAAAATCAAATGTTGTTTCATGGGAGGGTTTTTGTTCCTGTGGAAATTCCTGAGGGATTAATATGTTAGTTTCAAAGAACACCCAAATCAGTATACCTAGAAGTTTCAAAGATGTATGACACTTTGGGGATATAGTTTCTTGTGGCTTGAGATAAAGAATGCAATAGTGTGGGTTGTGGAAAATTTCTTAGTGTTCCAATAGGTGAAGGTGGAGGACCATGTTCCTGGTGGTTTGTTACACCCCTTAAGGTCCTTGTGTGGAGGTTGTGTAAAATAATGATGCATTTTATCATGGGGAATCCAAGGCTCAGAGAGGCTACTGTGGTATCTTTGTAGTAGCCGATTGACTGACAAAATTAGCACACATCAGGGAAATTAAGGATTCAGGAACAATGTATGCGTTACCCAAGAGGTGTATGGATGTGGTGGTATGAATACATAGAGTTCTGAGGTCTATTGTCTCATAATGATACAATCTATACCTCATGAGTCTGAAAGGGATTGTAACAATGCCTTCCACAATCAGATAGATGTGCATATAGAGTAGACCATCCAGATGTTGGATGAAATGTTTTGATCATGCATCATGGACATTGGTTTGTCTTGCATATGAAATTTTTCCATGGTTGAATTCTATTACAATAGTAGCCATATCTCTTCCATTTTCATGGACCCTTTTGAAGATATTTATGAAAATCTCTTATGTTCACCTTTGTGCTGGACAGAGGCTTGGGAGACAGCTATTCAAGGTCCTGAGGTGGTGCAGACCATGACAGTGATGGTCCATCTTGTTCATTAGATAATGAAGGAAACACAAGACCAACAGAATCTGTATGCTGAATAGAGTATGAGGCCCTTATATTTCATTGATTAGGATCATATATTCTAGAAGTATTCCCTTTTGTGTTGGAAACGATGGTCCAGTAGTGGGAGTAATCTTTCTATGTTGATCATTGGACTCTTTAAGGTGTTAGGGTGAGTTGGGGAGGTGGAACGCCAGTTAGCACTACCAACATAGTTGGAGATGATCAATGATATATTTCATGTCTCTCAGATTCGTTGGTATCATCACAATTAATCCCATGTAATTTAATGGAGATAGTTGGATGTTGAGAATGACATGATGTTCTTGGAGCTACTAGTAGAGATCAATGATCATCGATATAAGGTGCTACATGGATGATACATTCCTTTGGTTCATGTTTTTTGTAGGTATGGTGGTCTTTATGGGAGTACATTTATGTGATAAGTGATGATGTGTTTCTAGTACCCAGAGTAGTTATAAATTTTTCATTGTTTTTTTCATTTTTAATGTAATGCATTAACCTTATTTTTATTTAGGTGATTTATTTTCTAGTTTCTTAATGTGTGATAAAGACGTAAAATTTGAAAAGGGGAGGACTTTATTCCTAATTTACACACATAAAATTTTATGTGATTAAACCCATGTGGGTGAATTATTTTCACCATGAACGTATAATATCTTTACATGGAAGAAGAAATTCCTTGATTCATATTTCCTAACAGTGTGGATTTTAGTGGCTCTATGGTGTGTATAATGGTTAGTAAAGGAAGTAGATGATGGAACATGTGTTCTTGGAAATTGTTTTTCACTCCAACTTCCAAACAACACAAGGTGTTTTACCATTTATCTTTTATGAAATAAGTAGTTTTCAGGTTTAACAGGAACCTTCTGAGGTATCTCATAGGGTTTTTGTTCAGAACCATCTTTTCATTTTGGGTTGGATTTTAATTACCAAAAGATATAATATTTTAATAGGTATTTTATGCAATGTTCTGGACCTCCTTGATCTATTACATTGTGAAAATATGGTGGTTGTGGTCTATATGGGATTCATGGTGACTAATTTCAGATTTTTTCCAAAAATCTATTTTTTCTAATGGTTTCTAGTCTCGGTTGGTGAAATCAGTCAGTGGAATTCGTAGGTGGGGTTAGTAGGTGGAATTGGTAGGTAGTTTCAGTATGTGGCATAAGTAGGTGGCTTAGGTTTGTGGTGTCAGTAGGTGGAATCAGTAGGTTCCATCAGTGGGTCGCTTGGGTAACTCTCATTAGGGACTCACGTCATTGAATCGTGTCAGTAGGTTGCATGAGCGTGTCTCTTTAGTGGATCATATAGGTAGGTCGCATTGGTGGGTCATGTCGATGACTCATGTCAGTAACTCGTGTTAGTGACTTGTATCAGTGACGCATGTCGATAGGTCCTATCGTTGGGTTGCTTCAGTGACTACCCCAATGATGACTCACTTACATCAGTTTATCAAAATCTTAGTTTTCCAAGTTTTTCCAGTTCCTTCCCTCTAACAATTTATTTAATGAAAAATGATCTTAAAACTATATTAAAATGTTTTTAGGCCATTTCAAAATATATAAAATATATCTTTAAATTTTCAATGCTCTCAAATCTTTTAACCAGTCAATGAATTTTGTTTGGATATTAATTCATCGTTAATGGACTTCGAAACCATTTCCTTCCATTGATATAGTATGTGGCCTTTTCCAAATCTGATATACACTATTCGTCAAAAATTTCTATTTTCTATTGGTACGCCATGATCCATTAATCCTTCTGTATTAGTGTGTTGTTATGTGGCCTTCAAATCTATTTTTACCTTGGAGTCTTTCATGCACCACGGACATCCCCCATTTTAGTGTATGGAGCAGTTGCTGGGCAAATATTTTTCCAGGTAGGGATTAATTCATCTCAGTTTTATTTTGTATCATACGGGGTGTGTATAATGATGTATTCTTGTGAAAATGGAAGAATCCAAACATAATTAATATAAATGAATGGATGGGGAGATGATTATTAATATCATTTTTATCTGATATCGTTGATCCATGATTTCAATTGCATTTGCTATATTCCTTCTCAAAGTCATGGTTATTGGTGGTCTCAAGTTGTGAAATTTTTTTTACCTCCTTTTGAATGAACATATGCATGTTAAATTGATAAACCAGGTACATATATTTAAATAAAAATTATTCTAGAGGAATAAAATTTTCCTATTATTACAACTAAATTATCAAAGCGAAATTGATGAAAGATTGTTTGCTAAATCTGAATAAACCTTACTCTATTTGGTGTTCATGTGTGTTGTGAGTGGATCTGTTCTATATTGTGACACATGTAGGTCATGTGGTGTTGTGGCTATGAGCATATCAATGTGTATAATGTTGTACATGTGGTTTAATGGATTTTCATGTTTGGAGATTGATTGATTTTGGAAAGGAAGAGTGGTGATGTGCAGTGGGACTACAACATGATTTTGTTTTGTTTTTTGTTATTGGGTATGATTTTTATAGGTAGTTAGTATATTGATGTTTTGTTGAGGGAGATGGGTTTTTAAATCCATGTTGAGTATGATGTGTTTATACAGCGGGGCTACCTAGAATTCTTGTTATATGAGGTGTTGCTAGGTATTTCTGTATATTGGTGGTTTTCTTTGTAGAGAGGATGAATTAGGGTGGATGATATTGAAGAATGATGGTGGTAGTGGTGGTATGGAAAATTCACCCAGAGTTTATTCCTGTTTTTCATTGGTTGTGTTGATCCTTACATGTTATAATTAGTAGATTCATGGATATGGATAAAATTAAAAAATAGTATCCTTAATATACAATGATAATTGTTGAAAATACATGGCTGGAGGTATTTTTGAGTTGTGGATTTTTTTATAGAAATTTCATTTATCAACTACTTAATTAGCTATTTGTGGTGTTTAAAAATGCATTTATAGGTATTAGTAGAGTTGTCGGTATAATAGGGTTGTTGGTTGTTTGATTGAGAACCCATAGGTTTGTATGAATGTTTAATACCCATATATGTACTTGTTTTTACTAGTGATTTATATACTCAACCCACCCTTGTTGAGAACCATATGTTGAACACATGCATTTTTACTCGGGAGGATGTCTTTCCCAATCATCTCGGTGGGAGGACGTATGTCTGGCCACCCACTCTTCCATGCTCCCTCTTCTAGGCGATGATAATCCAAGGTACTTTGGGCATGTTATGTTTTGTGAGGCCCATGTGTGTGTGGGTGAGTTGTTCATCCCAGGTGTCTTCAGTATATGATGTGGTTTGTGGACTAGGTGTCTATTGGATGGGTATGATATATTTTTGTGGACCAGGTTTATTTGTGTGGGACATGATGTGGTATGTGGCCCAGGTGTGTGTGGGCAGGTTGTGACTTGGTTCATTCAGAATAGGTGGGCACGCCATGACATTTTCTATTTGGGTGTGAGAGCATCGAATCAATTAGAAATTGGTGTGGGGTACCCTATCATTTATGGTATTACTCTATTACATTACATGAATTTTTTTAGTTGAGTTTACTTTGGTGAGATTATGGGATGGATAATATAACATGTAAGGTAATTGTTTTCCTATTTTATCATGGGGGAAATAGTATGTCTCCCCCACTTGTGTGTGAGAAATTATGGATTTCTCTAATGAGTAAAATAGTATGCTCACCATACTTATATAAAAATAGTCTTTGGTTTCGGGGATGCTTTTGTAGACCATTATGTTCCATACTTGGTTGGGCATTGGGAGAAATACCTTATCAAAGCGTAGATTTGTACTTTTTTTATTTATATTGGTGTCTCTATCTTTTGTATCTGTTACATTTTAAGCATTCGTGTGGAATTAATTTTGGTTTTACTTTTTTTATATCTATAATATATTAGAGTTTTATTAGGATTGATAAAAATTATCTTCAGATCTTTGTTACAAAAAAAGGTTAATCCCTTCAATATTTTGAGCCTTATGTACCCTTTTCGTTGGTTTTAACCCTTGGCTCTACTGAAGACAAAACTCAGGTGTCATTATCACTCTTCCTTCATTTTCATCCCAAGAGGGGAATCTTTAGAGGGAGGGGTTCATGATATACGTGAATGTACTTATATCTTTTCTCTCATTATATATAGCTAATTTGGTACATGTATGTTCTATATAAACATGATGGTCGAATTTTTCACATTATACATGTTGGAATTTTATAGAAAGATTATGATATTTTCTTATTATAGAAATTCCACATTCCAATACATCAACATATGAATATAATGATTATGATTCTATGAAATTTACATGATAATGAATTTTATTCTCACCAATGTACTAATATTTATTTCTATCTCCTTCCCCCACATTATTACACCACCACCCAGATTTTGTATCTCCCATTCATTGATTTATGTTATTTGATGAATATATATATTAAGAGGATTATAAAATCCACATGATGTATGATGTGGTATGATTTACAAAATTATTACTATTTTATATATATTCACGTCTTTTATAAAAAAAATTACCTTGAAAATGATCCTATATATTTTGGGAGTTGTATTATTATAATAAGAATTATGTAATAATCATGTTTCAAATATGGAAATCACTACATGGGAAGAAATTTTGGGCTAGAATTAAGAATGTATATTTTAAAAAATAATTATTTTATATGTCATGATCAACAACCACATATATTTTCTTAGTACTTTATCTAAATTAATTTTTAATTTTATACTTCACATCCATCTTCCATTCATCCACATTGAATTTCCTCTTTAAATCCCCATCCTCAATCTCTATAGCCTTGTGATTAGATTTTATTTTATTTCTAGATATTTATAAAGTCATGTCTGTTTATTCACATAGAAATGTTCAATGTTTTCTATATATGTTTCTTTGTTGGTTATTTAGGTTTTATTTCCATTACAATGAGATTATTTGTTTGATTTATAGTTTTTTGTGAAAATTTTGGTGTAACATTATCTTACTAAATGAAGGAAGAAATTTCAATGATTTGGGCTCGTATTATTTTTCTTCTAGGTCATGAAGAAGTAGGCTAGGTCCTCTATTGAGAATCATGTTTCCAACATTAACCCTAATTCCCATTATATGTAATGTAATAAAGTAATAAAAATAAATTTCCACCAAATGTGGATGTTTTTATTCCCTATCAAAAACAATATATAAATAGGGTAGATTTGAAAATAAATTGCCTCATATAATCAATTTCTACCCTTTACTCTTAATTGATTGAATATGAAAAAGTAGTAATAATTCAATTTTATATGGTTGTAGTTCAATAATTAGGCACCACACACAAAATTCTAACTATATAACAACTCCATGTTTATCCCTTTTAGGTATCCATGATGTTTTAACAACATCCTAAATGAATCTTTTGAAAATGTCATTCAATTATGAATAAATACATTTCTATATATCAATAAATAAATTTTCATTACCCATCAAGACCTTTAAATTGATAAAATTTGATTTCCCATTTGTAAAATGTATAAAAATTATATATTCCTTAAATGAAAGATATATCATGAAATATATCACAACCATATATATGAATTTTATAATTTAGAATTTAAATACCCCTAATAAATTAATATCAGAAATAGAATCATATGTCATGGAATATAAAACTCTATTATAATTTCCTTCTAAGACTCCATATATAAATACATGACAATGACATTATTAATGTTCTTTAGTTTAACCCTCATTGAAAACTCTTACTCAATTTTATCAAAAATAAAGGAATTCCAAAGTTTACCAGTCTTGATTATTAATATATCTTGAAACCTACGTTCCTTAAAATCTAATTCATTTATAAATATTAAATAGTTATTCAAAATGGTTCATATATTAATGAATATATCGTCTCTTTCATAGTGGATGATGAAAATGAAGGGTCTTGATATTTGATTAATGGTTATTATCTTGAGAAATGTTAAAGGGTTTGGGGTGGTGGGAAGGTAGCTTCGTTGGATCGCATTCATTCAATAGAGAGTTGATGAGTAGTTTGGTTATTGGTAGGGCCTAAAGTATTATAGAAATAATTAATATTATGTAAAAAATTAATGTACATAGTGATGGTCATGAACCATAATGATATAAATTGCATGTTATATCCATAAATGAATATTATGGGCCCTCATTTTAATTGGATGTATTATGGGCACGTTTTTCAATGCCCCTATACCAAACTGTATCCCATTATTTCATATACTACATCAAATCACCATATATATTAGTGAAATATTGACCCTTCTGAATGGATGAGAACAATAACCACCCAATATAGGGATGGGCACCAGATATGGTCATAACATATACATAGGTTCCCGAGATGGGGTTTTCTATCAAAGACTCAATGAAATTTAAAATATATAAACAGAGAAATAAAGGGATATTTAAATAAATACATGATAAAGATAATTATATTTGGATCAATCATCATCCATAAATATCCATGGGTTAATTTAAAATAAATTCATATATGAATGAGATAAAAAAAAGGGTACCTGGGTCATCAAAGTGTTTCATAAATATAACCCATGTCTAGGAAAAATTCAACCATGTAATATTACAGACGAAGAGAAAGAATTATTTTTAAGGCTTATCTATTAATGAAGGATGAAATTACATAGAACTAAAGTCCTACAAGTCGAAACCAACCATCCTCATCACCTAAAGAATAACATAGGTGTACACATAACTATGTAACCTAATATAGTGAATAATAATTATTTCAACATATTGGATTATTATAACCGTTTAACATTCAATCTATATTGTATAATAAATAATACGAAATCTTCTTTAATTTCTAATCCATGGCCTCATAATGTACATGAATTTTTAATTTGTGGTATTCAAATAGCCTTTATAATCATGTGTTCATTTGATAATAGGAAATCTGACATCCTTTAATATATCTCTCACTGGTGTTATTCCACTAATCCAGGATCTTAAGAGTCATATCATTCATGTGTAACATTGATAATGAGTAATACTAAAATTGATGAAATCTGTGAAATAATTTATACTCACTTTTTAAAAAAAATGATATATTTTAATAAATTTGATATCAAATCTGTGTGTGTCCTTCATAACGTCATTTATTTTGTTATTCAATATTAAAACACATATTTAAAAAATTTATGATCCCAATGAAAAAACATTTCATGGAATTTATTATATAGAAAACATATTTCTATGATATTATACTAAATTTTTAATTTGATTTTTTAAGAATTCCTTCATTACAGAATAATTCCTATATTAGAGAAAAAATATTCTTGACTAGATGAATTATTTCTATTGATTTCAACATCATGATGACTGGATATTAGTTTTAGGATCACGCAGAAAAAATTGTTAAATTTCATATTAAGATTCTCCCTAGATAGATATAATTACCACCATCCTTATCTAGATGATTTTTGTATAATTTATGATACATATAAATGACAGTCTACGAGGTGCCCTAGAAGAATCCTAATAATTTATTCTTCTTCAAAGCTACATATCTCTAATTCCCCCAAAAATAAAAATGGATTATTTATTTTAATAATTCATCCATATATAAAAACATAATTGGATATCCCATTAATGGAAACCAATAATTATTTCCAACAAGTAGGTTTATATTATTTCCATATACATTGTATATGAGACTGAAAATTAAAGAACAATATTATAGTAGATACATTTCCTACTAAACATTGTATAATTCCACTAATAATATTATGGTGGATATTGGTTACCACATGTACTAGCTCCTCACAGTGATAAAAAAACCAAGACTATGTAGTTTCTAGGTATAGTGATATATTAAAATCATTGGAGATACAACATATAATACACACCATAATGTCCATACCTATAATAAAGATGTGTTTTATCATATATTTATTTCTTATGAAAATGTATTTTTTGAAATCCTTGGATGTCAAACCCATGATACCAATTTTATAGGTCATACCTATTACTAAATCTAATTGGAATATGGGAATTCCCTCTTTTGAAAATATATAAATAATAAAAAATTGTGGTCCTATTTATTTCATTCATAAAACATCATTGGTGGTCCACCCCAACATACCTCCTATGATGGTCCACTAAGAATTACTATATTTAATTAATCTAATTTTCATCCATTTATAACTTTTGTACAAAATTATATCTCTTATTGAAATGTTACTATATAAACAAATCATGCTTCATAAAAAACCTCATTATATAGAAATTTTTCCTAAAAATAAACAAATAACCAAAGAAAAAAATATTCTTTCATTTCTACACTAAATAATTTTAGCAAGGTATAGCAAATATATATTCCAATTGATTTTTATTGTATTTTTTAGAAATAATTGTTATTATCATAATATGAAAATATATAGTTCACTAAGTAGTAGAATGATTCTAATAAAACGTGCCAAATGTTTTTAATAGAAAATACATGTATCCATTTTTTGAAAAATTTTAAATCATATTATGATAATCTTAAGACGTGAGGGGAAAATTAAATTCTAAATATTTGACATAATAATTGGTATTCCATCAATGATTTTAATTTAAAACACATGATTTAAAAGTAGAAAAATAGATGAAAAATGAAACAATTTTTAACCCATTCCTATATCATTAATGTGATCATAAAATCTATAATATAATAGGGGAATATCTAATTGGATTTATTTAATATTCGCAAGACACTATTTAAAATAATAATGAAATACTTAACTCATTTATCAATCAATGGTCAGATAGAATCCAGATCATTTTCTTTCATACCACAAGAACTTTAGTAAGGTCATCATCACAAATTATTCTACAATGTAACTCTCATGATTCAATCTAATGAAAATATTAAAATCATAGTAAAATAATCCTATTAAACAAGACCTTTTATGGACTATGGATGAATAAAACTCATATGGAATCGTAAAAAAATTATTTTACATTAGCATTCAAATCAATTTAAATATTATTCAATTATAATGTGACCTTAACTCAAAAAAAAAGTATTTTTTAATATTGGTGAGAATCACTAAAAAGAAGTGTCAAAATATACATCATATCTATCATATATAACGTAAACAATCTTGATAAGTAAGAATAGTAAATATTATTGTTGAAATATCATATGGGTGATCCCATACCATTAGGCTAGGTGATTTTGTAACCCCACCACCATCAATGGAATCATCAATCATTTAGTGTGATATCTATTTAAATCATGCATATTATCTAGAAAAATAATTATTATTGAGGTCATGTGAAACTATTGAAAAAAATCCATAACTATATCCATAGAAAGTTTGTGAATTAGACACTAGTGGGGACCATTGTTAATGGTGATTAGAAGAGATTGAAAATGAATCACTTATCATTTGAAATCACCCACTTTTTCTCAATGGAAGTTTTTAATTTTGAAATAACATAATTTAAATAGATTAAATTCTAAAATATCAAAAAATAAGAAAACAATATGGATTATTACATGTAGCATGTAGTTCATTTCATGGATAATGAGACCATGTATTATCTCATATGTATATTATGACTATATTCATATCCTTTTAATTTCATAAATACGCTTTATTTTTTATATCCCAATAAATATCATATGGAATTTTGATTTAAATTAACATTAATAGGAGGATATATAAAAATAGAATAAATGATTCATGGAGTTTCATGTTTAAGTGGTATGGAACAAACACTGAATAAAATATAATAATTTAGGGTCTCCTTCAAAAATTTCAACTCAAACTACTTATTGATCTAATAATGAATATAGAGGAAATGATATGGATACATTAACAATGTTTAATCCAACCAACGGTGTTGGGGGAATTTAACTAGTAAAAATAATTTTTTAATTGGACCAAAAATATATAATATTAAATATATTTATCAAAAAATTAATAGTGGAAATACACTTACTGAGAATGAATTTCTATATTATTCTTTACCCACTTTATCTTACCCTCGTCAAAATGTGTTAATCATTCAACACATAAACATATGATCAACACACCCCATATACCAGAGACCACACAGTCTTACAAAATTAATTAAATTTTATATTGATTTCAAGATGATTCCCCTAAATTCCAAACATCAGTCACATACATAGTAAATTCACATATTATAGTATCAAATAAGACTTCTAATAAAATTATTAAAATATTAACTATTATTGTGAGTATATTTATTAGATTCTTTTACCCCTTGGTTGTATTCCATTTATGATCATTGTGAACAAATATTATAGAATAAGATTCATTATCATAATATGGTGGATGAGATGTCTCCCCAACATAATACATGAATCCTAATTTTCTATAAATTTAGTTGTATATGATATATAGAGGAAAACATTACTCATTTTTTACTTAGTGTGGCCAAATTTTATGAACATTGGATCTTATGAAAGTAACTAATGTTATATTTTTTATATAGTCCCTATAAGTTCCTATATTTATCATTTAAAATAACATAAAAAATATATACACCTCTAGTTATCCATGACATTTTTGAAAATTTCATTGTCTACATAGGTCTACCTTGAGAGAACAATTTTATTGATTTCTCTATTAAAAAATAGTGTTTAAATGAGGAAGTGGAATAATTTATTTATATATAAAATATTCTAGAAAATTATTTAGAAATTAAATTCAAACAATAAGAAATAACAAAAAATTTATTAAATAATTTAAAAGATGAGGTGAAACCCATTTTCATTTAACAAACGTATCATAGAATATTTTTAGTGTTTCCTGAGACAAATAAATGTTTTAGAAAATTGATTTAGGTGAAAAAAATGAAATAACATTAAACACCATCATTATAAACTATTTTTTTATGGAAATTAATGTCTCCATGGGTCTTTATATCTTACCTATAATCTCATGGGTTTCACACCCATTTATTTGGAGGATAGAAACCACCCATCCCAAAAGAACATTCTTGTGAGGAATAATTATATTAAGACTCTATCAATGTCAAATAACTTGTAAAACCTCATTAAAATAAAGAATATATATATATGAAATAATTTAACTAACCAACCATAAGTGATGAGGTCTCTACTATTAAGGATGATATGTTTAAGGTTATCCCTATATTTTAGTTATTATCCCTACTACAATCAGATATGGTATAAAAATGAAGAATGATTAAACCAGTACTCCTAGACCCACCAATTCTACACATACATCCATTCAACTAGTGTATCATTTAACTAATATAAATATGACTAGTGGATGCACAAGAGAATCAATATGATTTTTACCCACCAATTCTCCACTTTCACCCATTTGACTAGTGGATCCTTTTGCTAATAGAAATTCTCCCTGACGAGTAGATTTTTTAGTGAAATATATTCATTCAAATCTATAGGAAATGATTACACATCTGATTATATTAACATGAGGTCTATCTTAGAGTAAACCCTCTATAATATTTCTAATGCTCAAAATATGATTCATGATCAAAATAATCAATCACTATATAAAATATATTATATACCAAAATATATGTTTATGGACCATCATATTTATAAATAAAATGTCTATATTTGGATTAATTAAATGAATAATTACAAATAAATAACAAAGGGAAGAGCTTATTCTATTTCATTATATCTTATAATATTTATAATATATTTAATAACCATTATGACTGATAATATATATGTTTAACAGTTACCATATTATTAGTACAAATATAGTGTTTTAACTAATAAAATTGAAACACAAAAAGGAATTGATAGCCTCCAGTTGTAGGATTGTACCCTAAAAAGCCCATTTATCTGATATTATGAGGGATATAACATCATTGTGGTTTCGCTTGACCAATTCAGCTTCACGATCAAAAACCTGAAGAATGGGAGAAACCTTTTTTTGGAGAAATTCAAGTTCATCAATATCTCATCCCAAACCATGTATGTAGAACCACCACATGAATGTCTCACCATTGTGCATCTTACCCATAACTAATTTTCGGACATATGAATGGGATATGTCTCCACACCCTAATTTTATAAATTTAAGTATTTTTAATAGTATAATTTTTATATTTACTTATATTTAATATATTTTTTTCTAAAATAAATATGAAATAGAATTTTTAATAAATATTTAATTTAATTTATGAAAATTATTTTGATGAATTAATGGATATTTGAAATAAATTATATATTAATAAAATATTTTTAGTAAATATTTTTTTAAATATAAATTATCATATAATTTTTATGAAGAAAAATTTAAATTTTATAAAGGTTCGAGGACTCTTATTTTAAAAAACTAAGAATTCTCAGTAAACATTTATTGTTATTTTGAAAATAAAAAATTCAAATATTTATAAAATTATTTGGAGTAAATAAAAAATATTATTTTAAATCATAACATCATAATTATAAAATAGTGATTTTCATTATTTTTTGAGTCAATCCACTTTTTGGGTAAAAATTTAATAACATATAAATAGATAGTGTACATTATGACTTCATTATGATCAAAAAATAATTTAATAAACACTATAAATAATTTAAAACCCAAATATATGTATTCATTATAAAATAATTTAATATTATTTTTATTTATTTATTTTAGTTATGAATCCTATAAAGACAATAACATTATATAGGGTTTTAAAATCATTTATTCATCAACTAGACAAACCTCCACATCATGAAGGCTATTAATATAATAAGTTCATCCCATGGTCTAATAAAAAAATTATGTCCACCACTATATACTATAATCATTTAGAAAACCCCATTGGAAGGTTTTTCTTATTTAGTTGTTTAGTTATATGGACTTGTAATGCATGTCATTGAGAAATAATAAAGTATAGGCAAATCAATTCCTATATAAAACCACCCAATATACAATTTCAATACACAAAAAACCTTATATCAATTTAATAATATAACTTCACCTTTCTAGAGTCGTCTCATGGTTCCCAAAGCTCTCATGTAGATCCTCCCAATCATTTTTAATCTCCCTCTTAGGGTAAGGGACCCTATCCATTTCATATTTATCCAAGTGTCAGCAATATCTTATTTTTTATCTTCAATTAATATTAGTGTGGTATGTTCTCCATAATACACATAATATAAATATTATCTCAAAATTATGAGAAACCCATTTCACTCTCATTAATATCTTCCATGAAAATTTATATTCCCTATTATGCATCAGAAATGTCACCATGATTCTCCATGCCAAACAATTGTTTGGTGATATTTTTTCCCATTTCCCATCTAGGGTGTTCAATGAAATGAGAATAAAAATATTTTTTGGGGATATATATATATAATTATTCCAATGTACTTAATTTCAGTATAAATTGTGATAATAAATTAATCCATGTTTTATGGTCTTTGTTACACACTTAAGAATGAAAATTAAATAAAAATGACGGGTGCACTCAGAATTATATTATGATCTAATGCATTAAGTAACTTTTAGTCTCATTAGATGTCATGAAAGGGATTGTGAAGTTAAACTAATGCATAATGGTTAATTTTTTCTCATGATTATATGGTAGTTAGCCTTTACCTATGATTATAATGAATTGTTATAAATTTTTTCTACATTTCTTATCTTCCCATTATGATTGTGAAGCTATATCATGATTCATTGTTATTATTTATGATTCTCACTCCAATTATTCCCCATTTTTATTTCTATTAACTAACATGTTTTTATTTCATCATATTATTTCAATTTGTATTCCCATGTTGGGATTTATATCTCCCCACTTTATTCTGTATGTCTTAGGGTTATCCCATGCAGTTTTAAGTATGAAGGAATAATATGAGAATGTTAAAGAAGATTCAATAAATACTATGTATAATAGTTAAAAATAATCATACCTAATTTTCTTTATATTCTAATTAATTTCCATAAATAAAAGGAATCGAGATAAAAATAAGGTGAATGGAATTTTGATTACTGTCCAAATGAGATGGAAAACATGATGGGAGGAAGAATAACAATAATTATTTTGACATTCTATCAACTGAATTGGGTTCTGAATATAACTCTCCATGAGGTGGAGTGAAATATCCCCCTTAAGAAATAAAAAGTTAAAACTGATAACTTTATCTGACAAAAGGCCACAGGCTTTCAATGTATCATTTGAACCCTAAAACATGGAATAATGGATTAAATCCATTGGAAATATTTTTTCAATACATCATCTTTTTGAGAAATAGAAGTTTATACTGAACATTTATCATATGGAGGGATAATATAATTGGTTGTAGACATTGATAAACAAATTTGATGCATGATTATGATATAGAAGTGATGTGGTGGAAGTAATTTCATAAAATTATTTTAAATAATATTTTCCTGGAACTCTCTAACTTAAAATGGAAATGACATTCCATTACCTCAAGAAGAATATTGACTAATCTTTCTGGGCATATGAGGAAAACATCACTATGCATTCCTAATACATCTTCTGATTTTTCATTACCCCCAATAAATGGTTGACCACTTCTTTGGTGGGATAAAACAATTTCAATGTAAATACCATATGATCTGAGACATTGAAAACAATGAAAAAATTTTATAATGTGCACTAAATGTCAAAATGGTAATCGGGGAATATAAAAGGAATCATGGGGATAATAGAAAAATAGTGGAGTTTAATTTTGGAGGACTCATAGAGAAATATAGCGTGATATGATATTTCAACATCCCACTTATCAAAAGTTTGAAAATAAGAACACAGAATATTGCCTAAGGGGGATGAGAAAATGCTTTTTGTATTGGAATAAAGGACACCTATATAACGATTTATGAAATATAAAACACATTAATGCAATGGAATAATAGAATGATATTGTAAACCCTCAGTGCATTGTTAATTACTTCAACTATTAGGAACCATAACACATTGCAAACCAATGTACATAGAAAAGGTTTTTTTGATACAACCAACAACCTCCAAGGTATAATGGAAAAGAGTTTCCCAATACAAACCACTATGGTGGATCCAGAAAATGATGTCGTGACATGTATACATGTTATTTATTTCAATAATAAAGAACATACATTTATTATAGTTCTATTCATTCCTTCATATCATACATTTTTAGTAATACAATTCAAACACCACTATAAATCATGGTGGTCTAATTATCAGTGAAAATGGTAAATCAGGGAATTATTGTGTTCCAGTTATATAACTCTTCCACTATCAAAATTAAAAATATAAACCTTCTAGAAATCCTTTTGATACTCCCTTCAGATGAATTTGAAGCAATTATTTGGCATGGATTGTCTTTCCTTATATATATCGAATATAAATTTCCCTGATAAGGTAATCACTCTTTGAATTGTGAATTTTCCCATTATTATATACATTTTTAAGGGGGAGGATGAATCTTCTTTGTCAGAAAAAAATTAATCATGGATATTATTTCCATATAAGAAATCGTATATTGATTAAATGATTGATACTAAGGAATGGATCATCCTTGAAGACAATCCAATTTATGGGGAATACGATTATGTGTTTCCAAAAAAAATTATGGTCTTCATCTTAGTCGAGAGGTTGAATTTTCAATTGATATTATTCCCAGGTAATTACCATTATCCATGACACTATATATAATAGATTTTCTGAAACATTAAGAGATTAAGAAAAAACTATAGTAGAATCTGGATAATGTTTTCATATTAGCAAGTACTTTACCATGGGTTGAAGGACTCCTCTTCAATAAGAATAAGGATATAATATTTCTGTTTTGCATTGATTATCATGATCTCAACAAGATCATGATCAAGAACCTTTTCCCTCTACCAAATATTGATGACTTGTTTGATCAGCTACATGTAGCACAATACTTCTCCAATTTGTATCTTTGGTTGGGATTTTATTTAGTAAGAATAAAAAATGCAGATATACCCAAGACCACATTATATTCAATGTATGGGATCTATGAGTTAATAATATTTCCATTCAAACTCATAAATTCTCTATAAATCTTCATGGGAAGGATCAATAGTGTATTTAAATATTACTTTAAAGAACATTTTTCAGTCATTATAGATGATATTATAATATACTTCAAAATCATGGATGATCATGATGAGTATATGAGAACAAAGTTAAAACCCATTTTAAAGAATAATATTTATGAAATGTATAAAAAATGTTAGTTTGGATAAAATAAGTGTCGTTAATGGTGAATATTATTACATAAAATAAGATATATGTGGACCCTTAAATGATATAATCAATTGATGTATGGTTGAATCAAAAATATGTGACAAAATTATATACATTCAATAGATTATATGGGAATTTTCCTCAATTTTCGAGAAATTTATCATGATTGTAAAACACTGTAACAAAGCTAAAATGGAAGGGTGTGTAGTTTTATTTGGAAATATGACTGTGAAGATATATTCATGTATATGAAAAGATCCCTATCACTTCACTAGTACTCACAATAACCATAGGTGGATAACTTTTAATTTATTAAGAGTTTCGTAAAATAAGAGAATGGGTTCAGTGTTAATGAAAAAATAAAATGTGATAGCCTATTCTTCAAGACAATTGATTTTTCTTGAATACAACTTCCCAATACCTGATTTGGAGTTATCGATATGATATATTCTTTGAAAATCTGGAAGCATTATTTCTTTTGGGAGAAGTGTGAAATATATACGGATCACAAAATATTCATGTATACACTCACATAGAAAAAGATGAATATGTTATAATGAATATTTCTAGAGCTGATTAATGACTACAACTACAAAATCCACTATAATTTTGGTCAAGAAGGTGAAGTATAATATGAACTATGTAGAAATGATCAAGAAATATTTTCATGTAAAATAATTGATAAGTATAATATCTTCTTATATTTGAAAAGAGCGGACATGGTAATAATAAAGGAAGGAACACCATCAATACTTTCAGAAATTATCTCACAATAATATTGTTTAGATAAGATAAAGGATTATCTAATAGATTTTGTGGGAATTCAGAATAATTTGGAACCAATATGAAAAGGTAAATCCATAGATTTCAATGGTAATGAATAAGGGGTTGTAATATTTTTGTAATTACTATGTTTAACATCTAAATTATTACATAAAAAGGATATGTTTGATGATTCATGTTGTTATACTTTCATCATCCATTCAGGAAGAACAAATATGTATCGAGATCTCATAGAGCACTATTGGTGGGAAAATATGAATATGTAGATCACATAATATATTTTAATATTTCTTTTATGTCACCAAGTGAAGACAGAAAGTAAAAAATGCAAGAGAAAGATACAACCATTACCCATACCTATATGGAAAATGGATAACATCACTATGATAATTTTCACTGGTCTTCTAAAGACATCAATATTAAATAATTTTTTATAGGTGGTGGTGGATAGTATTATAATGAATTTTCACTTAATATAATGGTGATATGTCATATAACATGATCAATATATAAGGATATACATTAACGAATTAGTGAGGTATCATGGAATTCAACTATTGAATGTATCTGAATGAGAAACAATGATTACCCCAAATATATAAAATAGTCTACAACACTTTCCAAATACTTACTTGAACATCAGTAAAGATTATAATCCACAAATTTATGGCTAATCTAAGAATATTGTCTAGACACTATAGGACATGTTGAGACGAAGATAAGTTGCAAAAAAGGTAGATGGGATCAACATCACCTTCTCATTGAGTACTCATATCGTAAAATTTACCCATAAATAATCCAAATTGCTCCCTATGATGCCCATTATGGGATGAAGTGCAGAAAACCAACATGGTGGGATGAATTTGGAAAACAAAAACTGCCAGGTCATGAAAAGGATAATCAAATAGTGGAAATGTTCAAGACCATTCATTATCACTTCTAGATTATCTGAGAAAAAAATAACTATGATTACAATAATAGATGAGACATATATTTTGGGTTTAAAGATAAGGTATTCCTCCACATATCACCATATAATAAATTCATGATATTTGGGAAGAAGTTAAAGGTTAGTCTATGATACATCAGTCCTGTTGAGATCCTTGATCACATGGGAGTGTGGGATAGTAAACTATAACTCCCACCAGTGCTATCTCATGTACATTTTTTGTTCCACATATAACTCATGACAAATTACATACCAAAACTCTCACATAAACTCAATCCAAATGTGTTGCCATTAGATTATGATCTCTCAAATGTGGAGCAGTTGGTGAAGATGATAGATCATAGAGACAATGTTCTATTGGATAATATAATGTACATGCTCAAAGTGTTAGGAAGAGACCTCATGTTTGATGTAGTTTCATAGGAACCCGAGGGTATGATGATATTCAGTTATCCACATTGTATTTAGTGTGTGAAATGAAAATTTATGGGGATAAATTTATGAAGGAGTAAACTTGTAATGGCTCGAACTTGTATAAATAAAACTATCATTATGATTTAATTAAATACATTAATATATGTATATCTGTATAAGATATATGAACTTATTTGAATTAATTATATCTGATTATATTTAACTAATGTTAAGTATCATTACCTTTGATGATAAATCTTTTTAAAAGTGATCACTTGATTATTATAAATATTTGGTTTAAAAAAAGTCATGTTGAAAAAGGAAGTGATTGTCTCAACTAGTACTGTGGTACCATATGAATCCCATTTATCATAGATTACATGGGAGATATAAACACTGGTATTTTCCATTGACCAATCCAATGTTTAGATCCAATAACTTAAGCAAATAGAATACTATTTACGAGTGACATTCACGATCATTGAGATCAAATCCCAAACCACATATACTGAAACACCACATAATAGTATCATTGTCTCACACCTTAACCTTATAGAGATTATTTTGCATTTTAAAAGGATGTTTATCAAGGACTTAATTTTATGAATGTTTATATTTTCAATAGAATAGTGGTAATATTTACTTCTACTTTATAAATTTTCTTTTTTTCAATAAAACCGAAAGTATATTTCTAATTAATGTTAAATTTCAATTAAGAAATTTATTTTAATTAATAAATATATTTTTTAAGTATATAATATTTTAAAAATATATTATTATTAAATAAATTTTCTAAAATATAAATGATAATATTATTTTTATTAATAAAAATGTGATTTCTAAAAATATTTGAAATTTGTTATTGTAAAAAAATACTTTCTCAATAAAGGTCTAATTTTATTTTAAAAGTAATAAATTTATATATTTAGAAAATTATTTGGATAAAATAAATAATATTTTTGGAATCCAAATTTTGAAATTATCCAATTGTGAAATTTTCATATTTTTCAGACAGATTCAAATTTTTGGGTTCCAATTTAATACGATATAAATATACGGTGTGTATTATGACATAATGACAACCAAAAATTATGTAATAAATATTTTATAGAGGATAAATGACCAATATATATTTTAAATTCAATATTGTGTAATATTAAGTTTATTTCATTAAATTTATAAAACCATTATGAATCTACTTAAATGAATATTATATTTTAAGGATTTAAAGTCCTTTAATTGTAAAAATAAATCGCATAAACATCTGTAAGGGTGTTATTTTAATAATTTTTTACCATGGCCTAATAAAATAATTAAACCCAAAATATTTGGTATAATTTATTGGAGAAAAAATGTATTCTTTTTTGGTTTCATTTATATTATTATATAGTGTCCAAAACATATTTTTGAGAAATGATAAAGAATTTCCTAGTCATTTCCTATATAAACACACAAAAAATCTCATTTCTCATTACAATAAAACCTTTGAGCATGTCCTTACTTGACTTCCCCTCTATAGATTCCTCCTAAGGTTCCCCCATTCTATCAATAAGCAATTCCCAAGAATTTGGATAACCTTATCAATGTAATGGATCCTCTCCTTCTACCATTTATTTAGGTTTTTCATCATACTATGTCTTTAATCTCTAATTAATTATGATGGTATGTGTTATTGCATTACCACAGAACTATCCTTTTTATTTATAAATAATTTTAGACCACTTATAGTCTCATTAAACCCTTCAATGAACATTTATATTCTCCCGTTATACTGTAAAAATTTAGCCACGATTTTCTAAGACAAACAATCATGTAGTGATTACTCATACCCATTTCTTATCAAGGTTTTTCAACTTCATTCACATATACTTATCTTATTGGGGACATACATGTATGTATTCCACACTTTTTTATAGTGGAATAAAATGTGATTATAAATGAATACGTGATTTATTATCTATGTGGCACACATAAGAATGAGTATTAAATTAATGTGACTAGTGCATCCTAAATTATATAGTGCTACAATGTACTTGGTAATGTTTTTGTCTAATGATATTTCTTTCATGAAATTATGTAGTGAACCTAATCTATCACTGGACATTTTCTATCATTATGTCTTGTTATTTAGCCAAGAAATATGTTTATGATGAAGTGTTTTATTAGGATTTCACATTACCCATGTTGCATTCATGATTATCATGTAATATCATACCATATTTTTTATGTTTTTTATTCTCACTCCTTTTATGAATGATTTATATTTCAATTTGGTAACATTTTTACATTATTCACATTCTTCCATGTTCATTACCTTACTTCGCTTAATATATCACCCCTTTATTAATGTTTGTTCTCACTTTATCACATGTAGAATTATGTATGATGGAATAATATTAGCATGTTATGGAAACATAAAATAATTTTTATGTGTTCCCTATTTTATATTATTATCTAATGTGCCTAATTACAAAATACATAAGATTAATTAATATTCTAGGTTCTATTATGTATAATATTATGAAATAATTCATGAATTAATGTATAATAAATAGAATGGTCGTCATAATATAAATATATATTTTTTTCCATGAATCATAATTTCAGATGATCTCTATCTTTATAAAGTACTCCTTAAATCCAAAATTTTATCTCTTTCAGTTTGATATGTTTTCTAGACCAATGCAACTACCAAAAGGATATATCACACCAAGATTTAATCTAGTAATTATTATATAGTAATTTCTTATATATTGACGGATTGTGATATATCCATACAAGGAAGCATATGATAATTATTTATCTATGGAAAACATTATAATTTCAATACTCAATTTTCATGGGTGTACTTTAGTTCCCAGATTAACCTCATCCCCACACAAACTCTCTTCTATTTGGGATACAAGTAATTGGTCATTTTCCTTTTTAATATGAAAATGAAAGTCTCTAATAAAAGAAAACAAAAATACCAATGAATGATCATAAGGAAGAAATATATTGGATACTCCATCATTAATTCTTAATTTATGGCTGTGCACAAGGAAACCACCTTTAATTCATTCAATGATTCATTTTCTATAAATTTAAATATTATAGTAAATAAATTCATACCATCATTTCATAAAGTATTCTATAGGGAAGAAATTTGGGGTAATTTAAAATGCAAATTACCCTTTTGATTCAAAAAATCTTCCATATTTCTATGTTGAAAAATATAAATTAGATGTAAGAATCATTACAACTCATAAATTTATATGAGTGTCCCCCATCAACCTCGATAATAATTTTATAGAATGATTAATAATTTTAATCATTATTAATTAAGAAAGAAGTAATTTTTATGAAATCATAGAGACATACTACTTAATTGAACGTATCCTATGACTATTTTAGGGAGTTAAAATCCAAAGAGTAAGAGTTTAATTACATATTAAAAATTAATGAAATTAATACAATCTACAATTTCAAACTAAAATTATATCTATATAATGAAACAATGAAGTGAAAAATTTAATATGTATTAAGTTTAATATAAATGTTATTAAATTAGTAAAATATAGAGGATAGAGAATGTATAATATATATTCAATATATTCATATTTATATGAGAATAATTCAATACATAAATATAAAGATATAGTAAATCCAATATGATAAAAAGTTCAGATAAATAATATGAGGTGCCACTATGTATATACCCCAAAATAGTGAGATATGATTTATTATAACTTCCCTCAGTTTTAAAGAATACCTAGGAACAAAATTAAATTAGTATAAATTAAAATATAATAACCAACTACCCTTGGTTTTAATAAAAACACAATAATCACCATTCCTCAGTTAAAGTGGAAACTAAAACACCAAATTTAGAAGGATGGATTATATTAAATTATTTTTTGGAACAAATTTCTCACAATAAGTTTATACTATAATTATAAAAGGATGAAAACAATTTAAGAGTATGAGAGATAAAGACAATAGTGATAACCATTGAGATATATAAATAGTGATTGAATATCTTAGATGAGGGTTTGTAGAATGAATGATATTTGAAAACTATTCAATAATAGAGTTGTTAAATACATGGATTATTGAGATTCAAGAACCTAATATCCTTCAAATGGGATTTAGTAGTCTATTGATCCATTTAAAAAGGAATATTTCCATTTTATAAAAATATTAACTATATCATTAGTTTTTCTACATTTTTAATAGAATCCAATTTACCCCCATTGAATTATAAATCATTCATCACCCTTTGAAACAAAATTCTACCCCTTGGAGATTTTTAGATACGAAACATGAAAATTATAAGTGACGATTTAAAAAATTGATAATATCATAAAATGAAAAACAATTAACACATCAAATAATATCATTCTTATAGGTTTATCAAGAACATAAAAACCCAATATTGTATAATAAGTCTTGTAAAATAGAAATTATAAATTAAACATTAAACATTGAGGATAACATATTCTCAAACTATAAAGGAATTACATTAAAAAAGTAAATATTAATAATTTAAAAAGAATAAAATATTTTTAAATTGAAAATAAAATTTATTTTGAAAAATAATGGAATAAAATAATTGTCTTAATTCGAAATAGATAACATATTTTTTTGAAAATAATATTTATATAATTAAAAAAATAGAAAAATAAAATTTTAAAAGGAATAATATCCTAGTTTAAGAATAAAAAAATAATTTTTAAGAGAGGTAGACAGATGATGGCTACACAATCACAACGTTTTTTAACACTAGAACTCTTTCCTTGGTAGCACTCATTATATGAACTTCACTATAGCTTTTCCCCTTTTCTTAATGGTGGTGGATCCTATAGTGATGTTATTTCTTTTTTCAATACATCCTTTAAGACAATATTTTCTTTAATCTTGTACATATCAACAACCTCCCTGTATATATCTACAATTTAATCTTTGGCTCAATATCAACAATGGAATTGGTGGTTTTTCATATTCTATATAGTTCTTTTTTGTTCTAATCTATGATTTTCGATTCAGACCAGCATCTATAATGGAGTTTTTCATCAGTGTTGGAATGAGATTCTCATGTGTTCTAGTGGTGAATAGTTTTCATGGGACGTTTTTGTAATGGTATTCGATAGTAGGAATGTCTAGATTTCATTAGATTTCATCGCATTTACATATTTTAATTTGGTGGGGATATCTATGTGTGATAATTTCGCAAGATCCTTCTCTAGATCTAGTTCGATTGTCCTCACTACGTTACAAGGTGAAGGATATGGTGTGCTAATCCTATGGAACTAATGATGTGTTGATGGTTCAAGTATTTATTCATGGTGTGGTGATTGGAGACAGTGGATAATGGTTTTTTTGTGGTGATGATCAGTTATATCTTAATTTAATTCTTTATTGGTTGGTTTTCTTATATTTGTTTCAATAGAATTCTATGACAGTTCTTGGGACTACTAGATTGTCGGGTTCCTTATGTGTTTAAAATAATTTTCTTCAATCTTGTTTCATTTGGTTGTGGTATTTTTTTAGGTGTCTCGTGATGGATGAACATTATAGAGGGATGGCTGTGATGACACCCATATTCATCCATCCATCCTCTTGTTGGGTGGATGGGAACTCTTCCATTGAAAATTTCCCCATATTTTTCAATCTATTTTTTGCTGCATTAGGTTAAAAAAGTTGTGGCTTCCTCATTTATTTGTCAGTTTGGTGGGTCAAAATAGATATAGGTTTGATAAAATCTATCATCTGGACCTCACCCAACTATTACATTTGGGTTTTAGGTGTTCTAAACCACATTGTGTGGACCATCAATATAAGGCCCCAGCCTTAAACCTTACTTAATCTTGAGTTATTACAAGATTACACATTGAGGATCTTTTCAGGTTTAGAGTTTTAGAGAATTAGATCTTGAAACATGCATTACATTCCACCTTTAAACAAAGTGGTTACATAAAAGACAGGATTCATTCTTCCCAACAACGGAAACATATTTAAAATAAAACATGGATTCTTTCTTGACACATCCTTGACTCTATCATCTTATCATGTACCTTTACCGTGACCTGTGAAAAACATTTCAAAAACATGGGATGAGCATAAAAATCTCATTAAGGGTTATAAAAATATGGAAAGGAAACATGAGTTCATATATACATAAGAATGAAATCATACTTTACCCATAAAACAAAGTCACTTTCATACCTCATCAAACCATGAATAAATCCTAGAAATCATAAGAAAAAAAGGTAACTTGAGGCATTCATAACATTCTTACGTAGGGAGTAACCCTCTTGGTTACGTTTGGAATACCCATCACAGTATATTCCCTAAATCTCTTCAGAGAAACCTTAACGTTTCACTCCTTCGCGTTACCCAATGCATTGGAGAGCTATATCGGGCTCACATGCACTTAGTTTATCACGGAACCACCCGTTTTCATAACAATGCCCAAGAACCATAACATAAATGTATCACATAAAACATTCATAAAGGAAACATAACATTTCCACATTTCAATCACAATATAACATTTTAGTATATTGAAATAATGAATCCATTCAAAAAGAAACCATTTCCAAAACCATTTAAAACATTTAATAAAAATTTTTTTGAATCAAAGTGTCCAATACAAACTTGAAGCTTAAAATTTTAAACCATTAATATCCATATAAATAAATCCTTAAAACCATTTTGAAAACATGGATATTAATAAGAACAAATAATTAAAACATTTAAAACGATATTTTGGTTAAATGGGTTTTACCAAAATTAGAGACACTTGAATACAATAATTGAGGAATAACATTTAGTCAGAACTTTATAATATCATGAGAATAAATGGATTCATGATATAATACTCAAAAGGACAGTATATACACCATATAAGAGTGAATTGGTTCATAACAACAATGAACCCTCAATAGAAATGTCAAATGTGATGAAATCCCTTATAAAAAAGGTATCCTTAAATTAAGGACAAATCAATCTCAAAAATATGTGTGAAAAATATAAATACACCCAATATAAGTGGATATTAAGTGTAAAACAATAAAAGGTCATTCACACATATTCAATGGATGACATATTCAATGACTACATGTTGAACCCAAAGAAATCGAAATTGGGTTAAAAAGTTCCCTTGACAGCCTAACGGCATCACATCAAAATGAGTTGATGAGAGATAAAAAGTGTATCTCATCACTTGGACATATAATTTACATCAATAAGGATATATGAGAACATATCCCAACATAACAATATGTAAATTAAAAGACCCAACAAAAGAAGTCTTTTAAAAAAGAGGAGGGTGAAAGGTTCCCTTACCGACTTGGGTATCTTTCAAAACATACACCCCATGAAAGAAAGACAATAGATCATTGATGTAAATACTCATAAACGAAAGTATATTACTCAAAGAGTATTATAATGGGCATTAAATACAACACTCCATGGAATTGTGGCAAATGTAGCATAAATCTCACGTGAATAAAAGTGAGATGAAAAATACCTTACGAAAACTCGGCAGCCTAACGGCGCCACATAAAACTTCTGAATATGGATTGATGAGATCAAATAGGGTATCTCATAACATTACAATAAAATGTACAGCAAGATTAATAAAAAAGAACATCCCCCAACATTACAAAGAGGAGCTTAAAAGAAGTTACACAAAGGAGAGTATTTAAAAAGAAAGAGAGAGGATAGATCTCTTACGAATGTTCGGCAGCCTAACAGCGCCACTCAAAACATCCAAAATGGATTGATGAGAGATAATAGGGTCTCTCGTAACATGAAAATAAAAATTACAGTAAGTGTAATATAAAAGATCATCCCAATAACAAGAAAGATAATCTTTAAAAGGAATGACATAAAAGTGTGTACTTAAAAAGATTGAGAGGAGTAGGATCCCTTACCTCGGGTCCGACTTGACTCGATCGTTCTTTAATCTCCTGAATAATAAACTTGAGTTAATTTCTACTTCCTTAAGAACCTTTTTCAAGTTAATTATTCCTTTTATATCACTTATTACCATGTCATAAACATTATGTAATCATTTATGTTAATAATATTTGTTTTGCCGATATTTGGTTCTTAAGTCAAAAGTGGACTTCTTACAATTACATGTTGTTCGTGTGGCCAAATGTTTATTATATCCAGAATTGTATTCATGATGTAGATATCATATATGTCATATATATCCAGTACATGCATGCATTTATAACATTACATAATCATTTAGAGGTAAGAAATGAAATGCACCGTTCATGGAGACAGTAAGCCGTACGGACGCATGAACGCTACTTTCATTTCTATTTCATATTTTATAGAATGGAATAAAAATGATATAAAGGTATTTAATAATTCCAGTATAATATAATATATAATATCATAGTTCCATCCTTTATACGTCCCACATATGGTATTTAACGAATCAAATCACTTTGAGGGGGCAGTAGTCCGCACTCCCTTAAATGAAGATATCGCGTATACCCATAATGGAAGCCATAAAGGTAAGACACAAATGAAAAATACAGAAGCCTAAGTAAAACATTAACATATTATATATCATATATAAAAATAGTGACATCATAATGGCCACCTTTGAATGTGTTAAATGAGTATTGAACAATCATCGTTTCAGGAGGCAGAATTTCTCCATCCACAGAAACCGTATGTCCTTTAACCATTTGATGTAGTTGTGTGAGAGTGTATCTCGAATAAATCTTATAACAACATCCTAGTATATTTAAGATACTGGTGTTGTTACAAAAAAAATAAATAAAAAGAGTTTATGGGGTTGGAGAATCAAAATAAAACAAATGAACATGAGAGAATGAATTACCATTAAAAGTGTAACTCCTTTTGATTTGAGCCTAAAGGCATCCTTTGAAAGGATTCTTCCCAAAAGGAATCCTCTAGGATGAGGATAGGGATGTGGAGAGAGTAAATGTGCAGGGTTAGGATGAGACAAAGGATTTAGGAGTGTGTGAAATGAGGTAGAGGTGGGGGCCTTTTATAAGAGGAGAAGAGGGGCACTTTTTGAAAGTAAGAAATATTACTTTATTTGAAAATGTGTTTCGGGTTAAAAAGGTCCCACATTGATATAATTAGTGGATAAGGTGTTAAGGGTTAGAAATCCACCCATCCAATAAGTTTTAGACATGTGTAGTTCATATATTATACATTATCATTCCATTTTATTTAAATCGTTAAATAATGAGGTCATCGTTGCATCATCATGATGTCATAAATAATTTAATTTATTTAGTGTCTAAAAATTATAAAAAAAATTACTATGATGTAGGAAATCTTTTTATCTTTCCAATTACTATTTATAATCAAAAATATGATCTTTATAACCCCATGTAAAAATTTTTTTTGTAAAACATATCATATTTGTGTCATTTTTACTTTTACATTAAATAAAAAGTTATTTATGTCATTTCCCAACCAAAGTAGCTCCATGGGGTCCTCAAGTTGACCCATGGCTTTTCTTGGTCTTCCATGACACAACCAATGAGGGTAGGCCATGTATCAAGCTCATATTATTTTATTAAAGCATTATTTTTACCGTAAACTACATTAATTACCACTAATCGCGATTAAAAACGTAATAAGTTACTATTCACCAAAAAATTATTTTTATCCCATTGAACCAAATTTTACTTCTTAATGAAAACCATGTATGTCGGATTTTTGAAATTCAAAACACAAAGATGGCAAAATTTCATTTAAATGGAAAAATCAGTTTTTATAAGTACCACTTAGTGGTTTCACTATTCATCAAAAATTGAAGTTTTTCAGAAAAATCCCAAAAATTCACCATAAGCTATATTTGATATTCCGAATTAAAAAATGAAGTCTATTTTACAAAATTCAAAATATATAAGTCAGATTAATTAATTTAATAATTAATTCCCATTGTCAGAGCAAATAGCGTGTTTTTATGAAACCATAAGTATCAAAAGATTGACACTGGTTTAAGTCTCATTTCAAAGTGAAATTAATTCCAACGACCACTATTGGATTTAATGGTAAAAATATATTCTAATTTAACTTTAAAACCAATTAAAAATATAATCTAATCATATAAATAAATTAGATTAAAAAGAGTTTTTGAATTAAAATACAACATTTTACATTATTCATTAAAAAAATGAACTTTATCGGAAAGATACCAAAAATTTACACAAAGTAAATTTTGTTGTCCCGATTCTTAATAATAGTTTTATTTAGACCAAAATAATGTTTAAGAGTGAAAAAGACTATATTTAATGATGTTTCAACATCAATAGGTGATAAGTGAACCTTTAGTGAAAACTAGGGCATATGCGCCTAAAATTGAATTCTTTCCGTATTTTAAGCCTCTATCCTTTATTGGATAAATGTAAAAACATTTAAAAACATATATAATCATATTTTAGTTATTTATATCCATTCCCGCCATTACAATGGCTACATGTTAACTACCATTTAAAATAATATTATTTTATTATTAGAGTGCAACGTAAGATTTCCAAGAAACTCGTTGTTGCGTATTGGGTACGCCATCGAGCATAGCATCCCCTTTAAAGTAATATTAATGTTTGATTCACAAATATGGGTAAATATAAAGATGTCATATTCTTTATTTACCTGGGGTGTTACATCCTTCCCCCCTTTTGGGAATTGCGTCCTCGCAATTTTAAAATTGGGTTTCGAAACATCCTTGAAAGTCCCACATCGGAACAAGAGTCGGTAAAACAATCACTTTAAAATAAAGAAAGATAAGTACAAAGGTCACCCAAGTTAACCCATAATAGGACTCCGTGTAGGAAAACATGGACATGGAAGAAAAAGAAAAGGGTCATGTTCTGATGGAGAGAGATAGAAAACATGTTTAGGAGAAAGTTAACCATGAGAAAAGCACAAACTTGTGATGGGTTAAACGGTATTTGATTCCCCAGTAGGAAAAGTTAATAGAAAACGTTTTTGTTTTAAGATACTTTTTATTGAGAAATTTATTCATAAGGAAACATAATCACTTATCATGTTGACTTTCAACTTTTACTAGATTCCTTAATCAAACTCATATTTTTTTCCAAAAGACGAGTATTTAGGGAGACTTGTTCCCATTAAGAGTACTATAATCAACTTCTAGAGAATCACCTAATCCAAAAAAGAGAACTATACAATTCCCATGTCTTCAAACCTTAACAAAAACTAAAACCGAAAATGATACTACAAGATCAGATAATCCAGAAAAGGATAACCCTTTAAAAAGAAAATCTATGCGTAATCTCCAAAATTTGTCCAATAAAACCCAAAGTTCCACGAAGACCATTAGATAAACAATTTTTCCATAAAATTATTCAAAGTAAACCAATATAATATTGAAACCCAAATATTTGAAGGATTTAGTCACATAGTCTTCCAAGTTAAATCGTAACATTTATCTCCAAACAACATCAGTTGCTCCTAAAGTCTCGTATTGAAAAGTAATTAACCTAATCACATATCCTCGATGATAGGTTAATCATTTTCATAAATAACCCAAAATCAACTTACTCTTAATTCATAAAATCATATAACTAAAAAGAATCAGTCAAACTAACCAGGGACTTCACGTAGTACAGTGGTAGGCGATAAATACCAGTTGAACTTTGATTGTGGGTTCGATTCCCGCAGCTTTGTCCGACGTGACGGGTAGTCACATGGTCTACGTGTTGTCCTTTTTCCAAAACTATATAATTCTTAAAACATTCCCCAAAATGAGATAAAAACTTCAAAAATAATCATAACATATTTTAACCTCAAGTTTATCTCATTCCTTTCATTTTCCATCATATCATAGAGTAACCCATAATTACCTAAAAAGTAAGGATCATATAAACCCTAATGGTTACCTTAAAAATTATTACTTGAATTTCCACATCGAGTTGGCCATCTCGTACATGATGCACTAGAGAACTCACCAAGGTTCAAGTGGTTGATCATGACTCCTTGATGTTTGGTTTAGAACAACCATGATTTTCCTCATTGAATCCTCCATTTTATCTAGTCTCTTAATTACAGTTTCCTTCAAACCTGTTGTCTCTTTGGTGCCTTCTAGATCCATCCATTCACTAGAAACAGAAATGTAAGTGTGAGTATATCAACAAAACCATCATGTACTAATGAGGAAGGTAAACACTAAGATACACTTACTCATTTACTTTATCTAAAACTAGGACTCTTTCTGAAATCCTAACCATTATGGTAATGTCACTTATGCTAAAAGAATAACCTCTAAAGTTATCTAAACCGACCATTGATACCAACTATAAGGCCCCAGCCTTAAACCTTACTTAATCTTGAGTTATTACAAGATTACACATTGAGGATCTTTTCAGGTTTAGAGTTTTATAGAATTAGATCTTGAAACTTGCATTACATTCCACCTTTAAACAAAGTGGTTACATAAAAGACAGGATTCATTCTTCCCAACAACGGAAACATATTTAAAATAAAACTTGGATTCTTTCTTGACACATCCTTGACTCTATAATCTTATCATGTACCTTTCCCGTGACCTGTGAAAAACATTTCAAAAACTTGGGATAAGCATAAAAAGCTCAGTAAGGGTTATAAAAATATGGAAAGGAAACATGAGTTCATATATACATAAGAATGAAATCATACTTTACCCATAAAACAAAGGCACTTTCATACCTCATCAAACCATGAATAAATCATAGAAATCATAAGACAAAAAGGTAACTTGAGGAATTCATAACATTCTTACGTAGGGAGTAACCCTCTTGGTTACGTTTGGAATACCCATCACAGTATATTCCCTAAATCTCTTCGGAGAAACCTTAACATTTCACTCCTTCGCGTTACCCAATGCATTGGAGAGCTATATCGGGCTCACCCGCCCTTAGTTTATCCCGGAACCACCCGTTTTCATAACAATGCCCAAGAACCAGAACATAAATGTATCACATAAAACATGAACAAAGGAAACATAACATTTCCACATTTCAATCATAATATAACATTTTAGTATATTGAAATAATGAATCCATTCAAAAAGAAACCATTTCCAAAACCATTTAAAATATTTAATAAAGATATTTTTGATTCAAAGTGTCCCATACCACCTTGAAACATAAAATTTTAAACCATTAATATCCATATAAATAAATCCATAAAACCATTTTGAAAACATGGATATTAATAAGAACAAAAAATTAAAACATTTAAAATGATATTTTGGTTAAAGGGGTTTTACCAAAATTAGAGACACTTGAATACAATAATTGAGGAATAACATTTAGTCAGACCTTTATAATATCATGAGAGTAAATGGATTCATGATATAATACTCCAAAGGACAGTATATACACCATATAAGAGTGAATTGGTGCATAACAACAATGAACCCTCAATAGAAATGTCAAATGTGATGAAATCCCTTATAAAGAAGGTATCCTTAAATTACGGACAAATCAATCTCAAAAATAGGTGTGAAAAATATAAATACACCCAATATAAGTGGATATTAAGTGTAAAACAATAAAAGGTCATTCACACATATTCAATGGATGACATATTCAATGACTACATGTTGAACCCAAAGAAATCGAAATTGGGTTAAAAAAGTTCCCTTGACAGCATAACGACATCACATCAAAATGAGCTGATGAGAGATAAAAAGTGTATCTCATCACTTGGACATAAAATTTACATCAATAAGGATATATGAGAACATATCCCAACATAACAATATGTAAATTAAAAGACCCAACAAAAGAAGTCTTTTAAAAAAGAGGAGGGTGAAAGGTTCCCTTACCGACTTTGGTATCTTTCAAAACATACACCCCATGAAAGAAGGACAATAGATCATTGATGTAAATACTCATAAACGAAAGTATATTACTCAAAGAGTTGAATAATGGTAAGTACATACACCACTCAATGGAATTGTGGCAAATGTAGAATAAATCTCACGTGAATAAAATTGAGATGAAAAATCCCTTACGAAAACTCGGCAGCCTTACGACGCCACATAAAACATCCGAATATGGATTGATGAGATCAAATAGGGTATCTCATCACATTAAAATAAAATTTATATCAATAGTAATATAAAAGAACATCCCCCAACATTACAAAGAGGAGCTTAAAAGAAGTGACATAAATGAGAGTACTTAAAAAGAAAGAGAGAGGTTAGATCTCTTACGAAAGTTCGACAGCCTAACGGCGCCACTCAAAACTTCCAAAATGTATTGATGAGAGAGAATAGGGTCTCTCATCACATGAACATAAAAATTACAGTATGTTTAATATAAAAGATCATCCCAATAACAAGAAATATGAGCTTTAAATGGAATGACATAAAAGTGTGTACTTAAAAAGAAAGAGAGGAGTAGGATCCCTTACCTCGGGTCTGACTTGACTCAATCGTTCTTTAATCTCCTGAATAATAAACTTGAGTTAATTTCTACTTCCTTAAGAACCTTTTTCATGTTCATTATTCCTTTTATATCACTTATTACCATGTCATAAACATTATGTAATCATTTATGTTAATAATATTTGTTTTGCCGATATTTGGTTCTTAAGTCGAAAGTGGACTTCTTACAATTACATGTTGTTCGTGTGGCCAAATGTTTATTATATACAGAATTGTATTCATGATGTAGATATAATATATTTTATATATATCCATTACATGAATTCATTTATAACATTACATAATCATTTAGAGGTACGAAATGAAATGCATCGTTCATGGAGACGGTAAGCCGTACGTACGCATGAACGCTACTTTCATTTCTATTTCGTATTTTATAGAATGGAATAAAAATTATATAAAGGTATATTATAATTCCAGTATAATATCATATATAATATCATAGTTCCATCCTTTATACGTCCCACATATGGTATTTAACGAATCAAATCACTTTGAGGGGGCGGAAGTCCTCACTCCCTTAAATGAAGATATCGCGTATACCCATAATGGAAGCCATAAAGGTAAGACACAAATGAAAAATACATAAGCATAAGTAAAAAATAAACATATTATATATCATATATAAATATAGTGACATCATAATGGCCACCTTTGATGGTGTTAAATGAGTATTGAACAATCATCGTTTCGGGAGGCAGAATTTCGCCATCCACGGAAACCTTATGTTCTTTTACCATTTGATGTAGTTGTGTGAGAGTGTAGCTCAAATAAATATTATAACAACATCCTAGTATATTGAATATACTGGTGTTGTTACAAAATAAATAAATAAAAAGAGTTTATGGGGTTGGAGAAGCAAAATAAAACAAATGAACATGAGTGAATGAATTACATTTAAAAGTGTTACTCCTTTTGATTTGAGCCTAAAGGCTTCCTTTGAAAGGATTCTGCCCAAAAGGAATCCTCTAGGATGAGTATAGGGATGTGGAGAGAGTAAATGGGCAGGGTTTGGCCGAGCCAAAGGCTTGAGGAGTGTGTGAAATGTGGTAGAGTTGGGGGCCTTTTATAAGAGGAGAGGAGGGGCACTTTTGGAAAGTAAAAAATATTACTTTATTTGAAAATGTGTTTCGGTTTCAAAAGGTCCCACATTGATATAATTCATGGATAAGGTGTTAAGGGTTCGAAATCCACCCATCCAATAAGTTTTTGACATGTGTAGTTGATAGATTTTACATTATATTTCCATTTTATTTAAATCGTTAAATAATGAGGTCATCGCTGCATCATCATGATGTCATAAATAATTTAATTTATTTAGTGTCTAAAAATTATAAAAAAAATACTATGATGTATGAAATTTTTTTAGATTTCCAATGACTATTTGTAATCAAAAATCTGATCTTTATAACCCCATGTAAAAATTGTTTTCGTAAAACATATCATGTTTGTGTCATTTTTACTTTTACATTAAATAAAAAGTTATTTATGTCATTTCCCAACCAAAGTAGCTCCATGGGGTCCTCAAGTTGACCCATGGCTTTTCTTGGTCGTCCATGACACAACCAATGAGGGTAGGACATGTGTCATGCTCATCTTATTTTATTAAAGCATTATTTTTACCTTAAACTACACTAATTACCACTAATCGCGATTAAAAACTTAATAAGTTACTATTCACCAAAAAATTATTTTTATCCCATTGAACCACATTTTACTTCTTAATGACAACCATGTATGTCGGATTTTTGAAATTCAAAACACAAATATGGCAAAATTTCATTTAAACGGAAAAATCAGTTTTTATAAGTACCACTTAGTGGTTTCACTATTCATCAAAAATTGTAGTTTTTCAGAAAAATCCCAAAAATTCACCATAAGCTATATTTGATATTACGAATTCAAAAATGAAGTCTATTTTACAAAATTCAAAACATATAATTTATATTAATTAATTTAATAATTAATTCTCGTTGTCAGAGCAAATAGCGTGTTTTTATGAAACCATAAGTATCAAAAGATTGACACTGGTTTAAGTCTCATTTCAAAGTGAAATTAATTCCAATGACCACTATTGGATTTAATGGTAAAAATATATTCTAATTTTACTTTAAAACCAATTCAAAATATTATCTAATCATATATATAAATTATATTAAAAAGAGGTTTTGAATTAAAATACAACAATTTACACTATTCATTTAAAAAAATGAACTTTATCGGAAAGATACCAAAAATTTACACAAAGTAAATTTTTTTGTCCCGATTCTTAATAAGAGATTTATTTAGTCCAAAAGAATGTTTAAGAGTGAAAAAAACTATATTTAATGATGTTTCAACATCAATAGGTGATAAGTGAACCTTTAGTTAAAACTAGGGCATATGCGCCTAAAATTGAATTATTTCCGTATTTTAAGCCTCTATCCTTTATTGGATAAATGTAAAAACATTTAAAAACATATATAATCATATTTTAGTTATTTCTATCTATTCCCATCATTACAACGGCTACATGTTAACTACCATTTAAAATAATATTATTTTATTATTACAATGCAACGTAAGATTCCCAAGAAACTCGTTGTTGCGTATTGGGTACGCCATCGAGCATAGCATCCCCTTTAAAATAATATTAATGTTTGATTCACAAATATGGGTAAATATAAAGATGTCATATTCTTTATTTACCTGGGGTGTTACAATCAATGTATAACTTCTTGATAGGGGTGACACATTTTATTAAATTGACTCATATGTTGCGTTGTATACAAGAGAGGTTCATGAGACTTTTTATAATACTTTCATAGACATTTTCTTCCCTTTAATTATTTAAGACCATAATACGACCATAATGTATGGTTTTTTAAATGAAATTATTTCACTATATTGTATATGGGTTCCCTATTTACCCATTTTTCAAAAGGGGTTTCATTTGTTTTTTAAAATAAAGATAGAATTCCCTAATCATATTTAAAAAATGAGATGCAGAGAGAGTGGATGTAACAACCCGAGATTTTATGAGAATTATTATTTTTAATTTCATTGATATATTGTGTTGTACGCTACACCAAGATTATTTTTCACTATACACAACACCGTATTAGCTTGCAGAATATGCAACACTATTCTTGGATTGTGTTACACACAATTTCAAGTTCGTTTTGTATAAATTATTCTATGCAACATTAAGTATAGAGTATATTTAATGTATAAATGAAATATGGTTGTATTTTGTTATACGCAACAACAAAGGAGTCTTGCACTACACACCACCCTGACATGGCATTCATTACATGCAATCGTGACCTTCCTCGATAGCGTGTGCAGTACGCAATACAGGGTTTCACTAAACAACGATTTATTGTTATAATATTAATATTAACTAGCCTTTATAAATAGTATTAACAACATTTTGAATTTTATAACATTATTATTACTCTCACATATTTTCTAGAACATGATATGAGAACAAAATAAACTTTTCTGGTAAAATAAGTATTTTTAAAAAAAATGCAGTTTCGTCGCCTTTTGATGGTGCACCCACATTAAATATTGCTTTTGACATGTCTACAAGTTAAATTTGAAAAAAATAAAATTATTCTTTGGAATTAAGACATAAAAATTTAATTTGGATAAATTTTTCATATTATTCTGATAACTTTCATATTTTCATGAATAGTAAAAACACACTATATTTTAATTAAGAACAACTTTTTTCATCACAATAATTTATATGGATAGATTATCTTTTTAATTAGATTTAAAGTGTAATTAGAATATATTTTTACCATTTAATCCAATGTTGGACATTGGAATTAATTTCACTTTGAAATTGGACATAGACAAGTGATGATCTTTTGATAGTTATTGTTTCTTAAAAACACGCTATCTGTTTTGATAACAGGAATTAATTTTAAAATTAACTAATTCCACATCTATTTTTTGAATTTGAAAAAATAGACATCATTTCTGAATTCGGAATATCATATATGGCTTAGGCTGAATTGTTGGTATTTTTCTGAAAAACTACAGTTTTTTATGAATACTGAAAACACTGAGTTTTTGAAAAAAACAAACTTTTTATTTAAATAATAGTTTATTTTATTTAAATTTATTTTAGGTCAAAATAGATAAATAATACTTATATAAGTTCAATTAAATTTATTTGAATCATTTTATAATAATTTTACATTTATAGAAAATTGTATTGAACTTTTCACCATCTTTTACCCACCTCTTATAAGCTTTTGCAATTGTTCACAAAACATAATTCTACCGCTTCTGTGAGTTGAATTAAGAAAATCAAAAATATTAGGATAATATCAAGGAGTAAAATGAGGTTCAATTACATAAAAATAAATTTTTATGAATAGTAACTTTTAACTTTTATTTACCAGGGTTAAAGGTAAATAGGGTAATTCAAGGTTAAAAGAATATTATAATAATTCAAAATTACCTTAACACTTATCCAATCCTTATTGGATGAGAAATGGAAGACTATTGGCATCCTTGTGTCGATTTTGGGACCCCATGGAGCCACTTATGAAAGAAAATGACACATTAGATTAATTGATTTAATGTAAAGAGAAAATTGGAATTAACAAGAATCCTTTAGTAATTAATTTTTATAAGGGCATATATAAATTATATTTTAGACTATAAATATTCATGGGAAATCAAAAACTATTTCCTACATGTTGGTATTTTTTTTATAATTTTTAGAAATCAAATAAATTAAATTATTTATGACACAATAATGATGCAGTATTTACCTCATTAATAAATGATTTAAATAAATAAGATTATAATGATTAAAATATCATCCAAAACCTGTCCAATTACTATTTGATGATTTTATTTTGAATATTAGTCATCTTATCTTCAACATTAATTTGTTTTTACCTCTTGAAACCGAAAATAAGTTTATAATAAAATAATGTTTTCACACTTTCCTAAAGAGCCCCTCCACTCCCTTATAAAAGGAGACCACTTCTATGCAATTCCTCACACCTCTCAAGCATATTGGCTCATACAAACTCTTCCCAAATAAGCTTCCTACATCCCTCTCCTCACCCTATAATCCTTAAATTAGGCATAAGACATTCCAAGAAGTCCTTTTGGTTCAATCCAAAGGAAGTTACCCAAATTAATGGTAATATTTTCTCTTAAGTTGTTTTCTTTTATTCTAATTATACAACCCCTAAACACATTTTAATCCATTTTTTTTGACAACACCAGTACCTTAAAAGTACTAGGATGTTGTTATGTGAGTTATTAGAACTATACTTACACACACCTCCATCTAATTGATTAAGAACATAATGTTTCTGTGATGGAAAACTAACACCTCACGAAACAATGATTGTTCGATTTTCTCCTACCGCATCTCATGGTGTCCATTATGATGGCACTGTATTTATATATGATATATATTATGTTTATGATTTCCTGATGATTCTTTACTTCCCAATTATATCAAGACTTTATGGGTTCCATAGTTGGTAAATATTATAATCTCATTTGAGGAAGTGCGGACTACCGCCCCACAAAGTGATGTGATTCGTTAATGCCTTATGTGGGATGTATAAAGGATGGAGTTAATAATATTATATATCATATTATACTGGAATTATAATATACCCATTTATCATTATGTTTTAATTACATTAAAATAATAAATTGAAATGAAAGTAGCGTTCGTGCTTACGTACGGTTTACTGTCTTCATGAACGGTGCATTTCATTTATTACCTCCATATGTTGTGTACAATTATAAATACATGAATATGATAGATATATAATGAATATATATGATATATAAATCATGATTTACATTCTTAAAGTAATTAAATCATGATATAAGTAATAATAGCATCAAGAACAACAAGTCCAAACACGTACGATAAATAAGATGATTTTACCCAAAACGTTGCTTTAACATGGGATTTACAAATGAACGGGTAATATAAAGTCATAAGTGAACCATATATGATATCATAAAAATGAATATAATTCTGTAATAAGTCAATGACATTATTTAAATAATTATACTGGAGGTTCGGATATGTATGAAGAATATCAGACCTAAGGTAAGGGTTAACCTTTCCAATCTCGTTCTTATTCAAGATGGTTTATTCGTAAGTATTTGTTGGTGTTATTGTAATAATCCAAATCCATGTTTTCTAATATTGTTTTTATGTATGTTTAATTTCCTTTTTACCCATTTTTTCTTTTACTACATGGTATGTAAGGAATCTTTCTTTTGTTTACGTTACAAGGTACTTTTTTGACTTTTCTGACAAAAGAACGAGGAGAATGTTTTTTAACTTATACGGCATGAAAGGATTTTTAAGGTTTTATAATGCCTTATTTACATGAATAATCCTCCAAAATAATTCATATATATTTTCAAAAAAAAATCTCTTTCTTTTAAAATTGCATGACGTTTTGTGAAAATAAATTGATTTTTAAGAAGAAAGGATATTTTCCTCAAGAATTCATTTCATGTGTTTTATCAAATCCAGTTACCATCTAAGATGACATTATTTAATATGTATATGTTTCAAGTATAATGTCTCTATTATTTACATGGTTTCACTTTTATTATGATGAAATATCCATTTTTTATATGTATTATGTGATAATGGGATGATGTTTATGAAACCCATTTTATTATTTGGGTTATGATGAATGTTTTATATTTTTTTGTGGCACAAGTAAGAATTATTTCATTATGAGATAGTTGGGACCTATATCTCCCTCCAATGAATTGGGTAAATATTTATATCTCATGAGATAGACATGGCTGGAATGATAAGTTAATCTGGTTCAGTAATACAGGACTGTAATGATGAGTGAACTCGATCAGAAAGGGACTTTGTCCACTAAGATGGTCTTGGCAGCAATGCCTTGGATACTATGGAAATCATAACATGTGCTTAATGTTTTTAAAAAATTAAATGTTCTATTCCCATGCTATTTTATCATGATTAATGTTTCCTTATGATCTATAGCTTATGTACTTCCATGTTTTATGTCATTTCTCAAGATTTGGATGTTTAAACATTATGTTCATGTTTTTAATTTCAAATGTATATGATTTGTTTTATTTTATCCATGCTTACCCTTACTAAGAATTTGAGATCACCCTTTATATGTTTTCTTTTCCCTAGGATTTAAATAATGGTTTTAGGTATGAAAACCAAAAGGGGAAGATCTTTATGGGAGATTTTGATGATCTTTTACCACGATTAGAAGATTATTTTTCCGAGTCTCCTAAGACACTAAACTATTACGGTCTTTGTTTGTTTGTTTTTGTTATGTATTATGTATTTCGCAAAAGTAATGTAATGTCTATGTACATCATGCTTCAGGCCACTATAGTGGGGATAATTATGAAAATATTTATGCTACTAAAAAACAAATTACCATTTAGATAATCTGAAAAATATAATAAAAGGATAAAATAAAATATCCCCCTCAACTGGGGTATTTAAAAATGTGCTAAAAGTGGTAAGATTTTACCCATTAGTTAAATTTTTGAGACACCATTTATAAAAATAATACACCATATGTTATGAAAATGATGGTTATTGGTGAGTCATATTAAAACTCAAAATCAAATAAATTTTTTAACCATGGGGTCTGACATTATTATCATTAAAATAGATGAAAATAAAAACAAATTTAGTTAAATAAATATTAGCCAATAAGTATTGAGATATTAAAACATTTTTGGATATTTATTTTAGAAATATTGGAATAATTTTTAATTGATATTCTTATTCTATATCATTCATTTTTTTAATAGAGTTCATAAATAAGATGCTAACATTTTGATTGTATTTTGATATCATATTTGAGACACACATTTTTAAATGTTTTAATTTTGGGGGGATCATATAATATTTTGCAAACAAAAAACATGATTTTTTATTTTAACACATTGACAACCAATGATAATGTTAATATTTTGTTCATATATAATGAATTTATATAGAGGACTTTTTATATTCTTTATTTCATATTTTAAAATTTAACCATCTAGTTAATTTTAAATTTTTTTAAAATAAATCATATATATAATTTTAAACAATATACCATGTCCTTTGGAAGATATTATTTTTATTAAGTGTCTTCTTATAATTCATATCATGTTACTCGTATAATGAATAACCTTTAAAATCAATATTCAAGTAAATAACAATCATATTTTAGATATTTTTAGCTAAGGGGGATTGAATTTCTAGTACATGTAAAAGAAAAATAAAAAATATATGGAATGTGAGACATTAGATAACTAAACACTTCACCTTCCTTGTGATATATCTTGAGGCTATTAAGTCTTGTATCACATGAAGAGAATGATTCCATGTTGTTATAATTAGATCGCCATGTTTATATTTTATGAGATTTCATACCATTATTTTTATATTTAATATTTATTTTTTAGATTGGAAAATCATTCCTAATATTTAAATTTTTTTACATTAATTTTAAATAAAAATAAGCACTATAGATTTTTTTTTTGGAAAATCAATATTATATCTTTTTCTATAATGTTTTGATTACCTTGTTTAATTTTTTCAAGTTTCCTTCATAATTAGTTTCAATTTCATATTAGACAAATCAGATTTCATTAACTTCAATATTATAATTGGATTCCTTTGATTCTTTCTCTTATTTTACATATTGTGTTTTCATAGAAACATCATATGTCATTATGCAGCCAATGATTTCATTGAGAAGCATATACTTTATGTTGTCCAGTTCATGGATCTCCATCACTATGGGTGCCCTTAAACTAGGTAAACAACATATAATTTTTATGTATGTGTATCAATAGATATATATTAACCTGTAGACATTAACTAATTGTAAATTTTATTGATGTTTGTAAATATAGTTGAAATGGGTTCATTAGGATGCATACAAAATCATTAAAATTCCTTATAAAACATATATAATTTATTATCTTAAATATTGTTAGTTCAATAACATATTACTTCTAATAATCTATAGATTCTATGTGAAGTTTTATAAATATATATTAAATTGAATTAATATTTATTCAAACCATAATGTAATGGATTTGTAGATTTTACACTTATTTAAAATGATGTAATGTCTTGAGGTGTCCATTATTCAACTAATTATTTTGTAGGTTTATAACCATGAATAATTATATTCTAAATAGATTATCCAATACATAAAAAAATTAACATCTTTGTTTTCTAATAAGTGCTATTGTACGAATTAATGAAAATTAAATGAGTACAACAGGTAGATTCCATTTTAAAAACAAAATTTAAAACTAATTAATTTTGAAAAAAAAACATAATGAAATTCAAATATGAATTCAATTTTTGAAAATAATATTTTTTGAAAAGAAATAATTAAACCATCTTTTTGGAAAAATATTAAATGGTCTTCTTTGATCGAAGATTATGGTTGGAAAAGAAATGAAAAGAAGGGGTGGTTAATAACCTATCCTATATTTAATTTATAATTGGAACATGGATATTCAAAATAAAATGATTTCAGAATGATGAAAGAGTAATGTGATGAATTCGATACAAATTAATGTTAATGTCAATTTAGAAATGCAACTAATCATAGTGAATAGAAAACGTAATTTATGAACAAGATATGTCACAAAATTGGGATCATAAAATATGTAAATATATAAATATAGAACAAATAATATTTTAAGGAGTTGAAATATAGAACATGATGTTCCACTATATAACCAGCCCTAAATTAGTAAGATATGTATTATTATACCTTTATGTTGTTTTAATAGAATCTATAGAAAAAACATCACTTGGTTTTAACAAAAAAACCTAGGAACCACCATTTTTTGTTATAAATGGAAATGTATATCTAGAAAACAATAGTTTTTATGAAATCCTAAGAAGAAAATGTATGAGTTAAGAAGAAAAGAGTTTACTTTAACAGAATATATCCTTTAAAATCATTTTATTTTATCTCTTTTAATGGATTTTTATAATTTTAGTTGTATATTTTGAGACAATTGTGAGAGACATTGTTATTTAAAAATGAATATTGGATATTTCAGAGGAGGTATTGGAGAAAATAATAGAATCATAATTTATTTTAATGAACTATTTTTTCACATAGATTATTAAGATACAATCCCCCGAGGTCTCTATTATTAATATTAAAAAGATTTGGTCACCTTCTAAAAATCTCGTGGTCTATCAAGAATAGAGATGACCATATTCAGTTTTTTTAATAATAATTAAATGCATTGTATGATTTCCTATATTAATTCCACTCAAAAAAATATCCTTCATATGGTATTTTATTGGACATGTGTTAATTCCTTTACTTATAAAAATAGTTCTGAGTATTAGGTACACCTCCACCAGCTAATTATCATACCACTAGAATCTAGTTGATGGGCTTCTTAAGAATTGGGGAGAAATTGAATTTACCACTAACTAGATGGTGGGGATCCATTAATAGACCAGTGGGTCTTGTCCAGATTAGAAGACCTTGCACCAGGGAACCAGAGGGTCAATACCATACACTTATGATTCATCCCCATCTTTATTACCTCACCTTCAAGAATGGGACATTCTACATCCTTCAAAGAATATATAATAATATTCTATCCACCATAAATGACTTCAAAAAGTCCCTTAAGATTCATCAAAGATAAATAATGTAACCTCTAATACATTATAAGAGATATAAAAAATCATCAATGATAAATATGATGTCCATTAACCCCTAGAACATACACATTCTATAAAGGTGTATAGTTCTAATGGAAATCATGATATTCATAAATATTGTTCCGAAACATAGAGGTGGATTCATCTTATATCTCTAATATTAATGATGGATATGTTCATGGGGATTCCCTAAATACAACTAAATATAAGGACTTTACAATTTATAAAATATTTAAATACATGAATCAGGGTATTAACGAATACTCAAATACCATGTTGATAAATGTATTAATGGTACTGGAGATACAAGATAAATATATTAAATTCTTCATAAAATATTTGGATTTATTCATTTAATATTAAATAAGATTTTTGGATTAGAAAACAATGTCATTTTTCATACCCCTGGCTTGGGAACCTACCATAGTGGTCATAAATTATGGAGGAAGAGGATGTATAAATTTTATAGTGCTATGGTAGTTGATATAGTTAATAAATTAATAATGTTAAATTCCATTCGAGAAGGTATATACCGAATATTATCCCAAAAATTTTCCCCCTAATAATAAAAATATATAAATTAGAGTAATCAATGATATTAGGGAATTAATACATAATTTCTAAATGTATGGATTCCTTATACCATTTATATAATTGATTATTGATGTATCACCTAGAATTAATGTCATATAAGTCAGTAAAAATATTTATGATATAATTAACTATCAATGGATTAGGAAGATGAAGAGGATGCTACCAAAAGGAACCCTAACAGATTTACTGCTGTATAGTGATTTTTTTGGCATCTAAAATATAATATTTACTTATCAATGAGTGATGCGCAAAATATATAATACATTTACTGTTAATAATAATATATTTATTTTCTAAAAAAAATTTATAAATAAATCATTAATCACAACCATATCTCTTGTTTAGAGGGTTTTTTGTCCATGATCTTTTAAAAAAAGATAAAAATTAACTCACTTATGTATTCATTTACATTAATTTATTGAAAAAAATTTGATTATTATTTTTTAATTTTTTGTAATAAAGAAAATCCTAAAAAATTGAATTCAATTCTTCAAGAGGTCCCTTTTAAAAAATATATTAATAATTTAATGGATTATATAGAATAATATCATAGGAGGGGTGTTCTATTATGAACCTTATAGTAATTTTTATACCCTTAAAAAGTTTATGAGTATGGAGCCATGTTACTAAATGGATATATATGATAAAAATGTATTTTATATCCTCAAATTGTAATTATATATTTTGTTTTCTTTTTTGTAGGATACACTACTGATTATTAACATGGATATTTAAGAATGATATCTTTATAATCATATATCAATGAAGAATGGTACATGTATATATTAATCAATCTTATTTCAACAACAAAATGTTTTAATATTTGAATATATATATATCAGAGTTGATAAGAGATTACTTTTTTTGATCTTTGGGAGTTAATTCTTGTTCATTATATACTGAATCATGATGTCTATATAATCCACTAAATTTATCTATTTAAATAAATTTATGAACATATAATATTCACTATGATATTATTTATATAAGTTATTATGCTATATTAGCGAGAAATATATTTTGTTTCTCAAAAGATGAAAAAAGAGAATTAATTTTTTAATTTATTATATGTACAACCCTACCTAGAGTGAACTCCTTTAGATATGAGACTCATAGATAATTTGATTTTCTATATACATGAATGTTCTAAATCTTGGGAAATGTACATTGATGGTGCCTTTTAGAGAAAAATTGGAAAAATTATGGAATATTGAAAATGGAAATGAGTAAGTGGGAGAACATATTACTAACATCGAAATTTTTTTATCTATCAATCAAGAAAAAATAAATTCAATCTAATATAAATAATAATATGTTTAGTGATTAAGAAACATTTATTTAATTAGTGGATAAAACATTTTTTCTCTCTACACAACTAATACATTTATTCCAATATATATAAATAAAATGGACTAGATGGAATTAAAAAATTAACAGTGTACAAATTATAAAAATGATTTACAATAATAGTAATATTCTTGATAGATAAGATAATAAGAAATTAAATGTAAAATATAAAAGAGTATTGAAATTATAGTGGATGAAATTAAAAAAATATTTAGTAATACCTAATGATACATATGTTTTGATAGACAATGAAAAACATAATACATGTGAAATAAACATATAGAAAAATATTTATAAAATAACAAATGAAATGGGAACATGAATATAGAACTACACATCACCATATTCTACAATAATATGAATATTTGCAAAGAGGAACACAAGGAATAGTAGAAAAATATAAAAACCATTATCCAATACAGTTAGATTAAAATTCACATCGATTTATCTTAGAGAATAAATAAATTTCGATAATTTTTTTATATTTATAATATTTTACATTGATGGGGGTGACACACAGGGATGGTATAGAATCATAGATTCACTCTTGATGAGTGAACATAAGTAACATGAGTTTTTTCAACTAACCAATACTAGCATATTACACATGGATCTAATTGTGTCTTGGTGAAATACTAAACATATATTGATCGACATAAACTTCTATTTTGTACTTATTATATTTATACTTCTTTAATATAAATTTTTTAAAACTAATTATTTGTGTGGATATGGTTTCGAATAAATGAAACACATAATATTGATACCATAAAAATCATATAAAACACTATCATTAGATATAAAAATATAATTTATAATTTCAATATTGTATTTTAGAATGTATAAACCACGATGAAATAAATAGTATATCGAAATTGTTTTAGCAAATACATAGTAGTAAATAGTAGTCACCATACTAAATCTACACCAGTGAATGGACCTTCTATTTTTGCCTGGTTAATCCAATATGAGAATTATCATTAAGATTTCCATAGTGGAAATTAATCACAATATCTTCAAATGTCACCATGATATAAATAACACTACATTTATTGTGATCGTATGATAAATACCATTCATTAAATGAGTATCCTTAACAAGAACAAATATTTCATTCTCAAGAAGTAGTGTCACACAGTCAAAAAATACTTTTGAAATATAATTATCTCATACATATACCTCTAATGAAGAGTCAAATGAAATAGAACAATAACATAATTTTTTCCTCTAAATATTCTATGTTTTGAATGAAATCACGAATCCTATTCCTATTCAATCTCTTCAAGATATATAGAAACATTTTCATCAATATATGTGGAACGATATTTATATTTGATCCATAAACATGAAGTGAATATATATCTCTGTATGAATGAAATATCTCTAACAAAAACTCACAAACAATAAAATAAATACCCCTATGAGAAAAAACCCATTAGATCAAGAATATAAAATTTATATAAAATAATAATTTTGTAATTTATTATTGTTGATATAAACATAAGAAATATTATCTATATTAGAAAGAATAATGAGAGTTTTAAAAAATATTACTCTCTAGGATATCATATGTGAGTATATAATCTTAAAAACCATAGAAAAAAGTATTCACATGGTAGAAGTAGAAATGAAAGTATTTGAATTTTTAGAGTTCTATATTGTTGTTTCTGAAAGATTATGCTAGCTTCATCTCCTTGTCAAGAGGCTATTCCCAAAATTGATTCCTTTGAACTAGGAGTGAAAACAAATTGTTGGCCTTAAAAAATCTAATGTCTACTTCACAATAAAAGTTTCTACACTAAAAAATTTCATATATAATGATAATATTGGAAAAGTTACATTAAGTGGAATATTGGAAAAAATTATTTATGTTCCAATCCATTTATGTTTTATTCAAAATTAATTACAATACATCCATGAAAACTATGGTTATACATTTCATAAAATTATGGAACAAATATATTTTGGTATCAAATTTCCAATTATACATGATTGAACATTATCATTAAAAAATATATATCTAGAATATATATCATTAAATATTTTTAGGAAAAACCATATTAACATAATTCAAACTATAAAAATTCAATTCTTCAAATACTACTACCTTCCATGTATAAGGAAACACTCAAACTTATTCACCAAGATCCTCAAACAACCTAAAAAAGAATGATAACCAAAATTTTACATATAATAATGGATAATATTATTATATTAAATTATATTTGTGAATTAAATTGAGTTATAACTTATCCTAAAAATTGTCCTCTTTCTCATATTTGAAAAATCATCTTTTACGACTATAAGAATTCATGGAATTTTAGAATAAACTTATTAAAAATATAGAAAAAAATATTTTGATTAAAAAAACATATATATTAAAATGAAAAATTTAAAATTTAGATTCCACAATTATATAAAAATATATATAAATTACTTCCCTCCAAAAAGAATTTTTTAGGAGAAACATTAATTTTCTATTTTAATGTTTGATCAAATATCATTTTGTTCAATGGAATTGAAAAGAAATAATTGATTTTATAAATTATATACAAACCATCATATATATAAAAAAATTATTAATACCTTCATATTTTGTTGAACCATAAATTATTCTAATAATTATATTATATAATCACACACTTTATGTTATATGATTTAAAATTTCATGGAAATATATAAATTTCAAATAATAAACATTACGCTTCATCAATAAATTTAAAATGAAAAATAAAAACATTGCTCATCATTCGAACAAACCTATATTTTATTATATATTTATATTTTATAAATTTGAATTTTTTGTTATCATTTTTTATATGAAACACTAAGTAGAAATCAATTATGATGTAATATTCATTTATTATTATTTAATATGACAATTATGACATATGAAATTGGCTGGAAAGAATGAATAAGAGTAAATAAATTTTGAAAAATTATTTTTTAAACTTGTAAGAATGTTTTTTTTCTATTTATTATTTGGTTATAAGAAATAATATAATTTAAAATAAAAAAGTGATGGTTTTATGAAAACCAACATTTTTAATTAGTGATGTTTGTATTATTTTAATACTTTATATTAATGATTATTTATGAATGTTTTTAATGAAACATTTTAATATTATAGTAAATAAATTATTTTAACATCTATATTATAATTTTAAAAATTTCACTGGATGAAGGTAAACTAAATTTTATGCATAAAAATTTATTATTCATAAAATGAATTTTTTTTCATTTTTACAAAATATTTGAAAATGAATATCTGACACTTATAAAATTTTAATCATTAAAAATTTATTACATATTTTTAATCATAAAAATTAATATAATATAATAATATTAAATTTATTTTTTTAACAATTAATAATAATAATCATAAAACTTAATTGATACGGTAATGGTTGAAACATGTTCATATGTGGTAAAACAATTATATAAAGTTGAAAATATAATAAAAAAATAGTTAATTTTAATATTTTAGTAATTTATGAATATTATATTTTTATATTCCAATCATTTATAATTTTTCATCCACTTTACATCAATATGAATTTTGAATATCTTAATATTTTGATAATTTCGTAGTGTTTCCTCTCCGTCCAATATAAAAGTATACAAACTATTCAACATTCGAAAAACAAAATATTTCTTATATATAATTATATACATATCGTGATACATTAAAAACATACCTTGATTCATGAAAGTGTTCATTTTTTGATCAGAATAGCACTATCTCAAGGAATAATGTATTTTCCAAATGATGTTTCTCAACGAATACATATAACTCTTAAAAAAGAAATTTCAATTTTATTTCTTCTTAAAACATATTTAAATATTTGGTAACAACTATAAATTTGAATTTCTATATATTAAATAATATTGAATAATAATTACTATGATTAATTAATTATTCTCCACCTATTTTCTATCAATTTTTAAAATAAAATATTACGGATGCATATGTATTGACTACTACATCAATAAAGCGATATAATTCATTTTGTATAACCATAATTCATGGAATGTTATTATGATATATTTTATGTTAATATAATATATTGGTGAAATAATTTTACTTTTATAAATAGAAAATCATATCTACCTTCTTACAGTTCCATATGTTGAAAAATGATATTGTCGCTCATGAATTTGTATGGACTACCACCTACACGAAGTAATGTAATTTGTTTTTTATTTCTTATTTACATGGATGGTAGAGAATGATATATCTAATCAATATTTAATATTTTAATGATATAATAATTATTCTATAAAGTATAATTATAATTTACCATTATTTTATTTAATCTATAGAAAATTGAAAACATTGCATGTGTGTACGCACTGACTGCCATCTCCACGACGTGATGTAATTAATTTTTCACCAAAACGTTTTTTGAATATAAAATTAATTGAATATAATTAGTTAATATGTAACTTATTTCATGATAATTTTATTTGATTTTATGAAACCATGACTAATGTATAAGTATCAAAAACTTCAAACAATAACATTCATGGAAATGACAGTAGTTTTCACCAAAATGATCACTTTAATGATTAAATTTTTTATAAATGGATAATTGGAATTTATAAAAGAATTATAAACATTATATTCTGTCAAAATATGGTTTTTTATGAAATTCATAATCTAAAATTTTTTAGGTGATTTAACACAAATTGTGAAATCTGGTTCTTGAGGTAAGGGTTTTTATTGCAATCATGTTTATTTTTCAGGATTTTCTATGCTAAATTTCCAATGAGTAAAATTATATGGATATTATCCATAATATATATATATATATATATTCTTATACTATATTTATGTATGGTTTTTTATTTATTTTTAATATTTTTCATTCTTTGGTACTTAAGATGATCCTAAAATTCCTTTTAATAAATAGTCAATGTCACTTCCTCTTTTTCTCATCGATCATTTTATTACATATAAATGTTGTTCAAGATTTTCAGTGGATTTTTATAATTATAAATGAAATGATTAAAAATATTATTTTTCAATACCCTAAAATTTATTTATTGTTCATTAAAACCAATCACTCTAATATTATTTAAACAAGTCATTTTAGACATTTTAAAACAGTATGAATGGATTGTTTTTATTTTTAATATAAAACATGAATAAAATTTCCCCCATCATTAACATTCAATGGTTTGATGAAAACGTTTACATGTTTCAATTTTATTTTTCCTAGAATACTATTTTCATAATATTCTATGAAAGTTTAGTTAAACTTTAATACCAATGAAATGTTATTTTTTGATGCCATCAAAGAATGTTTTGAATGATATTTTAATGTCATTTATAATTTTTTTCAAAATTATGTACGGGTTTTTACTCTTGAATAGGGATATAAAATTATGATCTCATCTAGTATACATATCTTAAATAATTATGATTATTATTTTTTAATGGTGATGAAATGAAACATGTTCAATTCCTACAGGTAAATTAGGTTATGCTGAAATCTATGTAAATCTCATTTTTTCAAGGGTTACGCTATGGTAATGTGATTAAATTGTTGTGAAACCAATATTATTTCACCAATTAATGATATGATGATGATTTTAAGTCCCGTTGGTATATTTATATAATTTTTTATTATGTGATTGGTGGACATAAAATTCGATAGCGCACCAAGGAAACATTTAATAATGATGGAGTTTTAAATATCCTATGAGATAATGACGTCAAACAAACTCCTATGAGAATATGTTTTTAAATATATAGAACCTTCTACTAAAATAACATGGGAAATGACAAGTAAGAAATTCCATTAATGGACTTTGTCCTCAATTATATTTTTTGAATTGGAACTTCATTAGGAAAATGATTTCTTATTCTTATGTGTAGGCTAAAAACACATGTATTATGCTTATGGAATGTTCTTATGAATCGTGATATATTATTGATAATTCCAAACACATAATATTTAATTCTTTTTTATAAAAAATCATTATTCCTTGATTTTTATTAATGATATTTTATTATTTTGGTATGATTTTCCTAAGTTATATCATATTCGCATACCCTTATTCTTATTTGATGCTCACTTAAAATAATTTATTTATTTCATTTAGTTTACCCTTATTTAGAATCAAAGGTCACTCATTATTATATTTTATTTATCTAGGTTATAAAGAATTGTTTTATATAAAGTATTCCTTAGATGTGTAGTATATGATAAGAACATTATAGGATATGATGAAAATATTTCAGAAAATATGATGATTATTTATCTAATATCAATGGAATGAAAACATTTAAGGATATACAGAATGTATTGTTGAATGATATATTGAATACTCATCTAAATTAATGTAATATATTTGTATAAAATACTCAGGAAATATCATATTATATTATATGATGGATTAAATATTTTAAAATACTAAGAATAAATAACATTATGGGAAAAATATGGGATGTGTCTTAGTATTGGCTAACATACTAATGTCTTGTTAATATATATATTGTGTGATTTTCATAGAAAAATGAACTTTTTTGCATATTAGAATATGGATATTACTATGTAACATATGTATCTAGAGGTAGAAGCTCCAAATAGAGTGTATTGGGTATTAAATTAATCATCAAAAACACATGATGAGTAGTCCTAAGACTAAATACCATTATTAACACTCTCAAGGGATATTGTATGGTCAATTCATATTTTTTTATAAACTATTGTGATGGATGTTAATAGAATAAATCCATGGATAAACTAATCTAATCCAATTCTACCATAGATAGGAAAAATTTATCATGATTTAGGCATCATATGAATTATTTTTCATGAATATATATCTACTCACTATTATTATTATATATAAAAATATGGTTTTTGATCATATTCAATAGATAAACCTAGGTGGAATCAGTTTATCAAAGAATAAAATGGGAAGTGATGTGGCTAAATTGATGTAGAACCAAATAAAATAAGTTACATGGAGAGAAATATTTTTGGTATCTCACCCAAATCTCTCATGTTGTGAATTGTAATAGTAATCAAGATGACAATTCAAATTTACAAAAGGATGAAATACTACACAATTAATTTTTCTATATAGAAAAGTACTCCTCCCAATAGTTGTTATAATAATCCACATATTTATGAGAAATGGATTAACACCACTAATATGATATTTTCTTTTCATGGGTATTTATAATAAGAAAATGTTTACATGTTAGTATATCTATTAGAAGTAAAACATGATTAGTAGTGGAAGGTGATAAATCATAATGATAAACTATGAAATATACACAATTAAAATGGAAGGGTTTAAGAAGGTATCTTTTAATATAAATGTTTCCAAAACACATAACCTGAAAATAGTAAAGGGGATATATAGAAGTAAATCCAAAATATGAAAAATATATATTTTACTATGTAGAAAATTACACCAGACATGCATGGTATGCTTTAAGTTTTTTCAAATATCTTAAGGTAAAATTTGGCTTCTTCACTAGTTTTTTAAAACTATGTTCCCAAAATTAATTTTCTATAATATAAATTAATAACTATGAATAAATTGTTATATTTGTGATAAATATGTAATTGGTAATTATTAGTACATTATATTCCCATGATTTTTGGGATAAAAAGTGATATATAGAATTTCAATGAAAATTTATTAAAAAACATATGGCTGAAAGAAAATTATTCTTTATTCATGTTATAAGTTGGGAAGTAATCACATAGGAGTACTAATCATAGGGTATTGTACATTTCAATTTGTCTAAAATAATCCCATCAGGAAAAATAATATAAAAGTTATGTGAAGAGGACAAGCATTGAACGGAATAGTAAAAAATAGCAACCAAATGCTCCTCCCACACTACAACACTTTAATTACATGAATTATGTACGTTAAACCAATATTTACATGAATATGAGGATTAATGGTGATAATTTAAATTGTAATCCTCTAAATAATACAGTCAATGTGAAATAACATGTGGTTACAACTGCTGAAGTGAGTCATGATAAAGAAGTGGTGAAAGGTACCATGCTCATCAACTCATGAACTAAAAATGATTCTTTTGATCTTGGATCTTCAACACATTTATATCTACAGAACATCCAATGTGTATCGTGTAAAAACAAAAAACGACAAAGTTTTGTGTTATCATTAAAAACTACTAATGGTAAAATTATCACATGTCATGTCTATAGATTCATGTTGATTGAAATGTGTGGGCATTTTCCACCTGTAAATATTTTGATTCTCAATATAGTTGAATTTTATGTGATTTTTGAATTTCATTGACTCTTTCTAAATGGATCCATTATAAATTAACTATTAGAGTTTTTCACAGTAGATATTTAAAATAAATATAGGATTTTCATTCAGTGTTAGGTAAAATATTCCCTCCAAATACAAGATACATTAATTTTACGAGTCCTACTAGCAATTATTGTGGGTAATTTATCTTAAATGGTAGGGTATAAATTAAAAATATAATATATAACTATTTTTATGGTTTGTGATGATATATTTCTAAATGAATATCCTATTCATCCACTAAACAATGTTTTTTATTTTTAATATAAATCATTTCTAGTGATAATTATATTTCAAGTATAATATATAAAATTTTCCTAATTGGGTTATAGTAATTAAAGATGAAACAATACGGAAATCTTAAAAATGGATTTATACACCCTTGTGTGTCACTATAGTGTGTGTTGATCTTTTTTTAATAAGAAATATATTCCATTGCATCTTTTAAATCGCTATAGAGAAATTAAATAGACCACTATAGTGAATAAGTTTCTTATACTCCATGTTGATGATCCATTTATTGAATTACACAGACATCTATATTTTTCATATATTTATCATTGAAATGGATATTATAATTTGAGTGTCAAGAAGGAAGATATAACCAGGAAATAATTATATATCAGGTGTTTTCATTATTAATGTATAGTAATTCCATTTTGAATTCACTAATGATCAAATTATTTTCCTGGATTTAACAAATAGTGTCTTCATATATTAAATTTTTAATTCTTCTGGTAATCCTTATATATTATATTCATATATATATACTAAGGTGAGGTTTTATAAGTAGATCTATTAGTGATAGAAGTCATTGATAAATGACCCAAATCAACCACAAATATCCATGATCTGTATTCCTCTTGAGATGGTAGGATATTACAAATGATTTTTTATAGATATTTAACATATATATAATCTATTAACCATGTTTAATGAAAAGGTATCCATGATCTTTTAGATAAATGAATGTGATGAAAATTTTCGATGATCGAAAATAACACTTGGCAAGAAGTCCTTTAATAACACTAATTTTAGAAAATATATTATTTTATATTAATAGATTTATTAATTAATTAATTTTTATTATTCATTATATAGAATCATATAGTAACATATTATGCCTCACAGTAGCTGAAATTTAATGAGAGAAATTACCCAAATAATTATTATGAGTTAGCAGTTATAATTATATCAATTAAAATATAGAGGGATTTCATTTATGATAAGTTTTCTAATACATAAACTAATACTAAAATATTTTTGTATATATTCATATGTAAATGAATGAATATTCAATAAAATATTTTCTTAGAGTTTATTAGTTGTTATGAATAATCAATACATAGCCACCCTAGGTAGGAGAACATGGTTTTTGATGCTATGAATTAGAACGAATGATTTTGACATCATTGAGAATGTGAAGATTTTATTTATTAATAAACCTATGTACAATAATTATATTGATATATTATATTATTTTATGCATAAAAAATGAAACCAATTTGTGAAACCAAAAAAAATGAAACAAAAAAATAACCAACAGTCCAAAAAAACTAGGACAAAATATGAAAGTGATAAAATTTTGTGTGCTGAAGTGAAATGATGACAATGTAAAAGGAAATGAGGTAGAGTCATTGATTTTTGGGGAAATTGGATTGTTTGAGAATTTAATATATTACTTATCATTCTAGTAATAATCTTATAGGTTTAGAAGTAGATGATAAGGATGTGTTTTCTATAAACTTTTCTTTAGGACAGTAATGTCTATCAACAACTCAAGTAGAATGAAAACCCCAACTTATAAAATAAGGATCTACATATTTTTACAATTTAATAAGATTTTTTGATGTTAAAGAGGCATATATATTTTATACTCTTCACCCAACAATACATTAAATATGTAAGAAATGATAGTAAATAATAATTAAATCTATATAGGACACTGGACTAAAATGAAACATTATTATCTTCCTTAAAAACTCATTCCAATATGACATTATAAAGATAAGAAGAAAATAATTTTAAACCAAATAAAAAAATAAAACTCAATATTGATCGATAAATATATAGATATAGATGGATGAAATTGATAATAGATAAAATAAATAATAACAAACACATATAAGAAGTAAAATTTTCCTGAATCATTAAAATATATTGAACTCATTCCATTCAAGTTCGCCAAAAAAATATTTAGTTACATATAATTGGAGAAAAAGTAATAATATAATTAAATAAATACATTGATTTGTAGTAATAATAAAATAATAAATAATATAGAGAGATTAATATTTATATTATTGTCGATTCTATATCAATTTTGAGCTTCTTCCAATTCACTATTATTATTCTCCTTTATACAAGTGTTCCTTTTATTTCTCTACAATTTTTCTGTAATAATAAATTACTTTATAATTTTTATTTATATTGAATCATAAAAATGAAATCTATAACACACAAATGTTATTTTTTCATAGTCAAAATAATCAAATATGCTGAACTTCTATAAAATTCACTGTTACATTATTAGTACTCTGTCGACAAACTTCACCCACTTTCATAAGAAATTAAAAACTCCAGTCGAAAACCTTGATTTCATGAAATAATTAGGATAAATTTTTTAATATTTATATACATTGTAAACTCCAATAATATTTCCTATGTCTAATAATTTAAACAATTATTTAAACTTTATAATTACCTAATCAAAACATAGAGCCCATTATTGGTAGAAAATACATTACAATGCTCGATCTTCATTTTCTCAACACATAAGCAGCTAATCATCATGATAGACATATTTATAGTGATTTGACCAAATGTGGAACACCCTTTGTTCATTGAAAATGTGTCATAAAACTCTACCATATTATAATCTACAATCATCATTGAACATGAACAAAGGTATTGGTCAATATTAATCCTTGTTGGAGTAAAACCAATTAATCAACATTTATTGGCATATATCATGATTTATAAGAGTAATTTATCAAAATATTGGTGTTTGGGATTTAATTTTCAACTACTGAAAAAAATATTAAATATAATATTTCGCCTCATTGTAAAAAATAACACTTTTAAACATAATAACACTCCATCAACATATTATTCTATAACAAAATCATGGAATTAAACAAACATATTGAAAATTCATTAACGCTATATAATCCATTGAAACTAGTTGAGTTCAGATTCATCAAAATTTATTTTCAACATGAAAAAAACTAGTTTAAAAAATAGTTTTTTCTAATTGTATCATATCTTATAATTCATCTTGAATGGTCTATACTCTTACAAAATATAACTCCCCTTAGTTAAAAATATTTATATGATTCATAAAGTAATAGAATATTCATATTATTTGAAATTCTATCTCAGATCTCTTCTTGATGTGTGAAAACATTATATTTATCAAGGAGAATTCACCACATAAGTGGTCTAACCTTTCTTCATCATCAGACCTCCAACTTCTTCATATACATCACCTATCATTATCAACACTAGTATTATCCGAGAATTGATACTCAAACACTCTTCAGTGGTCCCTCAATTTCTAATTTCAAAATGAAATAATCATATCTCATATTAAAACTATTATTTTTGGTGTTTTATATCGTAGATGAAGAACATATACCGGAAAACACAAGCTCAGACTCAGTTTCATATTATTCGATTGAGTCATGGTTAGTGTGGCTATTTTTTTTTGAATCATGACTCGATAACTTGATTTTGGTATGTGATGTGTAATGCCTTGGGTAGATAAATGTGTAAATGAGTTTATAGTGGAGATTCATATTTATTGGTACTATTATTAAAGTTTTTGGATTTGTGAACTGAAAATGATGAATTTTGTACATGAAATTAATTTGTAAATGGCGCAATAAATGGTTCTAAAATTCCCCTATGTGGCATACTTTATATTTGGATATATCGTTTATGCCCCTAAAAAAAGCTTTGCAGATATTGAAGGAACTACATACACATCACTTGGAAAAAAGGTCTTTGTGGTGTAATAGAAAAACGGATATGTCACCACTATTATAATGAATAACTATAATAGATATTAAATTAAAAATTAATCAATAAAAATTATTAAAATTTAAATTGTTAATTAATATATAATATAAATTTATATAAATAAATTCAAACTCATAATTTTTGGAATACATTAAAGGACTTGTCAATAAAATAAATATTTCTAAAATTGGAAATTGATTAATAACTTTAAGAGGTAATTAATTCACCAAAATTATAAAACACTAGATTAATAATTAAATGGTAAAATTTTTAAAATTATTTTACGATATTTGATTAAAAGTAATATTATATTAATTAATTATTTTATTCATACTAAAACTAAATTAGGAAATTAATTTAAATACATAAAATATAATGAAAACAAAGGTACTGAGTAAAAAATAATATATTTAATATAAATTTAAGATTTAAATAAAACCAACTCATAGGAAGAAAAAAATTCACATAATCATAGAAAAACTGATTTTAAAATGAATTTTATAAATATAATATTTAATTTACCAATTTAAATAGAACATATAATAAACCTAATAATAAGATAAATTAGAGTTAAAAACCTAATCAATTTCAAAAAATAGGTGGGCTAAATTGTAAGAAATTTGTGCCACATAAAATTCCCCAACACCTAATTAATTTCATAGTTAGATAAAATATTTTGTCACATTTAATTGTATGAAATAAATATAAAAAAAATGGAATTCCATGATGAATTCAGTTCCATAAAAGTTTTCCCTCATAGATTATTTCAAGTTGTTAAATATGAATTCCCTCTCAAATTATATTTATTATTTGAATGTTTAGTTACTATTTTTTTCAAAATTATTTAAATATAAAATTTTAAATATAATTTAAAATGTTCTAATTTTGATCAAAATGAAAATCCAAGGTTCCCTTTACCTTCATTAGAATGGAATCATAGAATTTTTTAAGCCATAATATATAAATATCCATTTATATGGGGTAGAGTAAAAATTCATAAGTGAAATAAATAACTAATTAACTATTTTGAAGAATAATGAATGAAAATAATTAATTAATGAGTTCTAAATTATATTTCATAATTCATTTGGGTGAAAATCAAAATAGTTAAATACAAATTAAAAATATAAACATAAATGACTATTTTAAAACATTGTAATATGATATTTCCAAAATTAATTTCATTTTAAAGGGAACGACAAATGATTTACCTAATTAAAAACAAGCTTATTTATTGATTATACTCCTCAATGTGGTATCACAACTTAAAAATTTGAAAAAAATATTCACCAACTGAATATTCCAAAATGATACCTAAAAAATAATTTTTTTATAGATTTGGATATTTTTATTAGATCTCAATGAAAAATAGCTTAACACATTGTAAGAACCATCCATTAATCTGAAATCCAATCAATTTCCACATTATTTTATGGAAATATTAGAGAAACAATTTGGAAAATAAATAATCAAAAATATTTTCAATTCAGTAGTTTAAAGAGTAAATTTTTAGGTTCAAAATATTGATAAAAAAATTTCTCCAAAAAAACAATCACTTAGAAAAAATTCATAGCATAACAAAATTATTCATATGAGTTACAACATAAAAAATAATAAATATTAACAAATATTTTTCATGATAATTTTATTCTACACATTGAATTTTATAAAATGTGATCATTAAAGAACGAATATGAACATGTAATGACAGGATTTCAAATTCAATGAAATTAAAATATATGTAATTCCCCATAGGTTTTACATTAATAATTCATTATTTTATAAAAAATAAATATTAACTCTATAATAATTTATTACACTCAAGATGAATGAAAAAATTGATTTTAAATAAATATATAATGAAATGTAAAATTTGAAATTTAAATCCTTCAGAAAATAGTCATAACACTTAAATTTTAATAAAATTAAAATCCAATTTCATTAAATTGAGTGAGGCCCTCTTGTTAAAAAATTATAATATCCTAGAATATGGAAAATATACACATTGATTTCTATAATTTCATGTTCAATAAAAATAACAAAATAGAAGATTTTTAATGAAGTTTATAATAGTTTTCTTCTAGAAAAGTGTTCATTCATTGAATATACACACCATATATATTCGAAGAATGTACCATAAATATATATAAAATAAAACTATGCCCATTTATTCAAATTCATTAAGATGGGGCTATGTAACAAGTGGTATTTTAGTGAAAAAAGGATTTCACAACATAATTGAGATGAATAATGTTATTCAATGAAAATTTAAACAATAGTAAAACATCAGGTATTTAATTTTATTTAGTGCTAAATTTAATGTATTAATATATAATTAATCCAATAAGTTATTATATTTATGAAAATTAAATTTTTATGATGCGGTTTGGGTTTTCAATTATTTGATTGTTGTCATAAATTTTAATTGTTCTCTCAATGACTTTGACACTCCATCATCTAGAAAAAAACGTCCCTAATACACCAAGGGTTTACAATAATTCCTTCTACCCGTATAGGCTACGAGGATAAGTACATACATTAGTGAATGTATGATAGAAATAAGAAATCTAAAATTATTTGAAAAATAGATAACTTCACTTCCAAACAGAACCCGAAAAAATAAAGGATTTATCAATCAAGATTTAGGATTAATAGTTGATATAACCATCCCACTATTAACCTCAGAATATAGACTATAAATAATATACCATGATAAGCCAAATAATGATTCATTTATATAACCAATTAAATTTTAGAAGATATAAATAAAAATTAAATAATTACTATTTTGGAATAAATAAGTATTAGAATATGGATAAATAGTTATTTAAGATTTTCCACAGCTAACAACATTCGTAGATTATTCCTAATTTTTGTTGTAGAGGAAACTCCCCATGTTTTTCTTATAATTATTTTTTCCCAATGGTAGGAAAATAATTATCATATAGCATATATTTATGGGAAAATAATTGTTGTCTAGTTATGGAAAACATCCTTGGTTCCCACTATCATCAGTTGAAACAGGGAAGAGTGACTCATATTTAGTTATTACTAGATTAATACTCACCCATAATTTTTTCAATGAATTGAAACACTCACTTTAGTAGAATAAGTAAATAAAATAGACTCCCAGTTTTCAGGATGAAGGTAATTGGAATGCATTTCCATTTTTGAAATAGGATATGGATGAGAAAATTGGAAATAAATATAAGAAACTCTATAAAGCACATTTTTTTGTGTTGGTGGACCAGTTCATGGACATTAATAGTGAAATTTACTATTTTACACTCTTGTTTCTATATCATTTAAAACACAATTTTGTTCTCAAATTCGATAAAATTTTATTTAAAATAATTTTAAATGGATTCACAAATCAAATCATCAAAGGGATGGTGATTTTACCTACCTAAATACAATCTAATCACATCCACATCTAAATAAATCAATATAAAACTAACCACAATAGGTGAGTATATAGAAACATGGAACTTCACTGGATTAAAACTTGACATAAGGGATATTTTACCATTTGAAGCGTCAACAATAACCCCTACTATGAAATAAAATGGTAATACTAAAATGAATTGAACGTTGTTTTCAAATTCCATTTGAATAATAATGTTAGTGGACCCAATTATTTTCCTCCGATCGACTAATATTTTTTATCCATCACCGCATAAGGAAATAAAATGACATGTCAATAGGATTAAAAAAACATATCGATTTCAATTATATTTTCTAAAAGAATTTTAATAAGGTTTAGGTAATAATGCTAATGATAAATCCTAGTTCAGAAATTAACTTAACATCCTCACTCAGTCTAAATGAATAACTTATGAAAACTTAATTTTGGGTTTTTAGTTTTGATGGAATATTTTTCTGATTAATAGAAATATAGTCAACATTAAAATTTATTATTAGACACTCATCTCATCCATGTTATTTTCCAAAAAAATATTATTAAAATTATACTTGGATATAACTTTTTTAAAGACTCCACTATGTTCATATTAATATTACATATTCTAACAATTTGATGAAATTTCATGTAATATGTATTTTGTGTAAAAGGGATCGGAGTGGTATAATTTTTTAAGATTTCTTGATTAATCAATTAATTCATGAACCTAACCTTTTTATTTATTTATTTAATAAGTTCCGACAAAATAAATTTTATGTCCCACTTGAATGGTTGAAATTTTTTTATAATGGAAACTACTATCCAAGATATCCAAATTTTGTGTTTTTCATGTTTTCGTTTTTAGGTCCATCTAAAAAATATTATTCAAATTCATTACGCTCCTTACCAACATGATATCATGTTTTTGTACTTTTTATTGTATTTATATCTATAAAATTATCCTTGGTATTCATTATTATTGTTATTATTATCTTTCTATTATATCATCCACTTAATTCCCTAGTGTGTCGACTCACTTTTTACTAAAGTTTATGGATTCAAGAATTTATTTATTCCCTATCCAAATCATGTCTATATTCATGGGAGTCTAAATCAGAACATTGATAATAAAGTATTAATATTAACTATTGAAAAATCCCCCTAACATACACTATATAATTTAAGGATTCAATATAGAATTTATTTTAAAATGATGGTCCATACAATTTCAGTTAACTATACAAAAATATTATTTCAAAAACACCTTGGTCTTTCATAATAAGTTTGGAATATTTTGTGATCCATTATTTTACTAATTTTAAAATGGATTATTTAATGTTTTATTACTAGATTTATATTTTAAAATTATCTATCTCTCTTTAGGATTCCTAATGTGATCAATATTATGACATCAATTTTGAAAATGAAATTTCATCTCTAAGTGAGAACTCTGCACCTTAAGATAATTATAATTAATTATATTTTCGTCATATTTAGTTTCAACCTTGAATATTGTTTTCATTCTTGTGGATACATGTTTGGAATTTTATGAATGTACATAAAAAAACAATTTTGGTCATCAATTGAAATTTTTAAGAAATCACCTCCATAATATTGATCCATAATATTTTCATTGTATGGTGTGAGACTATTATTGAATATGTATATCAAGAGATGAGAAGAAAGTTCATGATTGGGAAATTTTCATAAAAGTACCATAAAATAGTTACCATGTCTCATATAAAGTCTTTACCCATTATAAATGAATGAGGTTATATTATGTGTCACATTGGTTTAACTGATTATAGTATAAAAAATGGTATCAAAAGTGGTGAAATGGTGGTCCCATGTGTCAAATATTTCATCACCTAATTTTAGGGACCGTATCATAGCCTTATTTATAAAAAAATGGGAACATTATCAATGTGATCTTCTCCCCACAAATCCCATGCCAAGGTCATTATTAAACAGTACAATATAAATCATTAATGAATTAAATATAATCCTAATTTGGATGACCACTAAAGAAGGGTAACATAAAATTGAAAATTGTTTAATCTCATAATTTCAAGACCTTTGTGATAACCATATGATATAAAGACAGTTTTTAATAGTGTGTAGATTTAATTTCCTAATATTATCCTCTCAAAATTATTGTTCATATATTGAGGTTTAAAATACATTTAATTTTTCATTTATAGAAAAATAAATTACCAATTGTGGATTTTCTGTTTCATCTTTAATCTTATTATGAGTGAATAAAATGGATGTTTATTTAAAAGATTTCTTTATTAATTTCAAAAATTTACCTCTTACATTGTGTGTATATGAATTCAGTTTGAAATGAATCATAGAAAACAAAAATTAGTGATAAAGAATTTTTTTTAATAATTATTTTACATAGATTTATTTAATGATTTATCTTTTTGTTGTTTTTGTTGTTTTTTATGGCCACACACGCCCTCCATATGAATGGTTGGAAAATTTGATCACTTAATTGTTGAAAATGTGACCCATTTAATTATTTTTACAAATAATAAATACTACTAGAGAAGTAAGTAAGATTTTTATATATATATATAGAAAATAGGTAATTAATGTTCAACCAAAACAAAAAAAAATAAAAATAAAATAAACATTAACTATAAAATAAGGTGAAAATATAGAAGAGGGAAAACAATGTATGCAGAAGATAGATGATGAAAATAAATCTACAAAAAAATAGAAAATAAGAGATCAAGAGAAATTGGATCTATTTTTATGGTAAAATATCACTTCTCATGCTAAGAATACAAATAGTGGTGATTAATATGATGTTAATGATCTCTTTTCCAGTGAATTCTCTTAAGGACAAGTATGTCTGTCTAGTACTCAAGAAGAAGGATAGACTCTTATTATGGAATAAATAACTAGAAACTTTTCCAATTGAACAATTTCAGATAAATTTATTGAGGGATATAAATTTCACACACCTAACCAATCAATATATGGTGCAAGGCATAAATTACTCCATATAATAATAGAAACAATATAGTATAATATATGAAAATGACATGTTATATCATTACATTAAAATGATATTTAATCTGTTGTTTTAATAATAATTATAAACTGAATTAAAATTTCATAAAAATATTAAAAATAACTTAATCCTATGAAAAATTACAAGATAATAATGAAATTAATAACAAATAAATTAATGATTAACAAATAACTCTTATAAATATAGAAATCAAGAATGATAGAAAAAGAATCAAATAAATAAAATCAAATTCCCATAATATTGTTTAGTTACACATGATAGAAAAATAACAAAAATGAAATTAATGAAATAAATTGTAGATATGGATGACTAGAAGAATAAAGAATATAGAGAGAAAAATATTATCTATTGATAGTTATTTACTCTCTACATTGAGATTCTTCGGGTTTATAAATAGTGTTATACTACACTATAGTCTTCCTCTTCTCTCTTCAAAAAGCAGTATCTCCTAAAACATTTCTTTACAACTATGATTTATATTTTTTTATTCATGACCATCAAAAAATAAATATGTTTTTTCATAATCAAAACAATAAAATATCCCTTACTAGTTTATCATAGTCACTATGGAGATAGAAATAATCTATTAACAACATCAATTGAAATTCATAGGAAATTAAATGCTCATACTAACAACCTATACATCATAACATTATTAACATGCAATATAAAATTTACATAAACAATAGATATGTTAGAAAATTGGCCTCAATCACAACCTTCCATAAATTAAAAAAACTTCTTCAAGAACCGATCAATCCCAATCCACTATCTTTGGTGGAACAAACATCACATAGATGAGACATCATTTTCTCAACTCAAAATCAGTTATTCATCACCATTGAGGTATTTTTAAGGACACACTTTAACTCAAAAATCTCTTTGGTAGTCAATTAAAAATCATAAATCATGATTACTATTTATTTATTCTATTATCATTGGACATGTTCAAAGTTTCTAATAATCTATCACAGACATTACATTTTGATCAATGTCTCATCATTCAATGCTATGGTTCATTTTTTAGAGGGGGATATTACAAAACACACGGTGTTAATGAATTAATAGTTGAAATTACAAAACACTCATGAACGAAATATGCCACTTCATATTAAAAAAATCCTATAGATAAAAGAATACTATATCAAAATATTCATCTAGAAAGTTAGGATGGAATTATTAAAATTTCTCATCAATGGATTAGCTCAACACAATTCATTCTTAATTATTTGATCTAAAAACATATAAATTTGTTTTCATTTTCAAAAAAATCAAATTAGGAAAGAGAAATCAGCATCTATGAATGTATCATATCGTCAAAATAATCATAAATGGTTGGTACTACTGCACATTATAAATCTCATCATCTTTTGAGATCAAATCGGTTTGAGATTTCATGATTGATTTATCTTCCTCAACACTTATTCTTGGATCACTCTTGATATTATGAAAGCATAGTTTCACCGAGTAGAACACACCATATATGAGGTCAAACTGGTACATCATCCTAAAACCTACCTCTTCTTCATCAAACCCACCTCACATTCTTGAATTTGATTTTGGCATTACATCGATACTTGAACTCTATTAATAAATTTCTCATTTTCCATTTTCATGTTGGAAACATAATATATGAGATTCCAATTTCTTAGTTTTTTATTCTTGCATCTCTAATAAAAAACAAATCTTGAACTATACAAACATGGACTCAGTTTTAGATTCATCTACGGAGTCTTAGTTGGAATGGGTTCTTCCCTTAAAGAAGTGTGTCTCGGTAGCTCGATTCGGATATATGAGGACTAATGGATATGGTGGATAAATGAGTATATTTGATTCTTAGAAATGCTAAATATATATGGATATTAATGTAGAATAATTATACTATCTTAAATGAAAATAATAGTTCCTTATGTGAAAGTAATTTTAAAATGGCTATGTGGATGGTTCTGCAATTCCCCTACATAGTAGACTCCAAATATGGCTATGCACTTTTTTCCCATAGAAAAATGGATATGTAGCTTTTGGGGGAATTACCCATGTAGAACCTAAAATAAACTCACAATGTGGTATAACATAGAAAGGGCTACATCATTACTGCTATAAAAAAGGGTTATAAAATATTACATATGAAATATTAATAAATTAAACTAATTCATATTTAATTTCATTGTAAATTTATATTAGAACTGAAAAAAATTAATTCCAAACTCATACTTTTGTAAAACAATTAAAATTAAAAAAATTGAAATAAATACGCTTAAAATAATTGACTATTTAAATAATAAACAAAATAATGAAATTATATAAAATAAAATGTATTTGAACTGCAATTTAATGTTAAAAATTATTAAATTACATAAAAAATAAAACTATATGATATATACAATTAAATAAATTTGATATTAATGAAAAATAAAATGGGAAATGAATTTAAATACATAGAACACCAAGAAAACTAAGATCCTGAATAAAAATAATATATTTAAAATAAATTTTAGAGTTAAATAAATCAAACTCAAAGGTGAAAATATAACCATTTAAAGAAAAAAAATATTTAAACAAAGAATTTATAAATTTATTGTTTAATCAACCCATTGAAAAAAACATTTAATTAATTTAATAAAAACATGAATTAAAATTAAATCAAAAAAATCCCTTATAGAGGGTGTGATAAAATGTAATGTATTAATACATCATTAATATATATGCTGGTTTTTCCATCAAATGTATTCATAGAGATACAATATTAATGTATTTTTGAAATATGGATAATGAAATAATTATTAATGTTAAAATTTCATATCTTTTTCATACAAACATTCAAACATCCATCTATGTGAAAATTAAAGAGTGCTAGAAGGTGGATGTGGAATGTCAAAACAAGGTCATCATATTTCCTAATTTAGAGAATGATTGTGATAGAATGATAAGGTTCAGTAACTGAGTCATCAATATTAAAGGAGTTTTAGGAATAAGATCATATTTCATCATTCTCTATTCATCCCAGATGTTTGAATATGTATAAAAAAACATAAATAGTTATTTTGGTGGGAAAACATGGAAAGATATATTATTGAGTGTGTATCTTGATTATTTTTATGTTAGTATGTTATGTTTTATAGAGATATATCTAAGGGTATTTTAGAAGAAGTGGTAATACTATAATGGAAATAGTAAAACAGTACCATAGATTTCACTGTTTGAGTCCCAAAAAAATATTAGAATAACGCTATTTAGGTTATATTCATCTTCCTGATGAAATAAAACTATTTTATAACTCTCTAAGAAGATTTATTTATTTTCATCATTCTTGGATTTTCATTAATGAATTGGTATTTTTGTAAGTAGTACAACTATTTTATCTAATTTAGATCCAATATTAACATTTATGTTTCAGATAGAAATTTAGCAAGATCGAGAAATATAGTTGAGTTTCATAATTGCTTATCATTTTCATATAGTAGGTCAGTTTAGAGGACCCTTAATACTCTATAAGGCATGGTTATATATTTTTCTATGAATTTCAATGGTTCTTGGTATAAAATTTTTCATTTGATTGAATTTAAAAATAAGATTATTTTTAATTGAAAAAAAGATATGGCTCTTTATGAATCCATATATGGAATGAATTTTAGAAATATAATGTAATAGGATAAATTTGGAGAGGGAAATCAATTGGGACCAAAACAAGATGTGAAAATGGTAGTTAAGTTTATATTTATTCAACAACACATCAAGGTAGATCACATTCAATAAAAAATGTCTACAACAAAATTTTAGTGAGATATAGTTTTTAGAGTCAATGATAAGGTATTCCTATGAATATATTCATAATATAAAATAATGATATTTAGAAATAATGACATGTTGAGACCCATATAAAATTTTCAAATAGAAATTATTGATCAGTTAGAATGGTATATTATTACTTGGTGATCACATAAAATATTTCTCAAGTTCATTGTTTGTTCCATATATCACTTTTATGGATATAAATACATGATTCTTCACATGTATAGAATTCATTGTTCATTCTGTTAGAGTGTGATCTTTCATATAAGGAAAAATGGGTGTTTATTTGAGATTTAAAATAAAATGTGATTCTAAATAAGAAAACCTATATGTTCAATGTTTTTTCGAGAGGCTATGAAGTTTTTAAAGCTATGTGACATCACAAAGATGTTATGATATTAAAGTCACTGAAATTGTTTGTACAAAATTGAAAATATGTATAGATTGAAATTATTATAAGTGGGTTGAATGTAATAACCTATGATTTTATGATATATTTCTATTTAATAAATTTTATGTGTTCTATATCTATCTTCACCTGAGACAATTAGTTTAAATTAAACACTATATAATATTTGTTTATAATTATATATTTTGATTATTATCATCTACTCATTAGATTGGAGGTTATGACTAAAAATTTCTATATTATGAAATATATTTTTAACATATTTCAAAAATTAAATAATTCATTCTGAATTTGTTATAAATAATAATAAAATAATTTAAAAGTAAAAATGTTTTTTTTTTGAAAAAAATGATTTTATACATGTAGTGGTTTTTTTATTAATAAATTGAATTAATCAATATTAATGTGAAATTTTAATTATTTTTTATATATTCAATAAAATATTTCATAATTCATATAATATTATTTAAATAGCATTAAATTATGTTAAACTCAATTTTATAGGTAAAAATAAATTTTTATAAAAATGGTTTTGTTTCATTTTGCACAGTTGTCTTAAAATGAATAAATTCCATATATAGATATTAAATAATTAAAAACTGATTTAGTATTTTTAATAAATATAATTAAAATTATATAATTAGGTCAAAATATTTTTGAGTTATAATTAATTGGAGAGAAATTATAAAATCGTTACCATGGTTAAGGTAAAACAGGTTTACAAAAGGAATGAACCTAACAAATATATTTTAGAATATCATAATACACACACCTTAAGTCTTTAAGATGATGGAAGATATAAAAATCAACTACTTATCTTAATTTTCTTTACCATTTTTCATCTACATAACTTAAATAAAAAATTAATATATATTAATCATTTATGAAATTCTACATATGTTTTGCCCATCCCTTAAAAAAGTACACCACCCCTCCTCTCTTTATGAAAAATTATGAGCCTTATGGATAATATATTAACAAACATAATATATTCTATAAATCCCCCCACATATCCTTTTAGTCTTTTTTGACCATAATAATATACTATAAATTGTTGATGTGTAAACAGAACGTTGATACTCAATGATGATATATTACTCTTGATCGATGAATTTTAGTTTTATTTAATCTTCTGCATCAACTAAATGTATGGTTTCCTTTCATAAATAATTATTTTTTTAACATAAATATAATTAATTGTCATTAGGATGATGGATCAACCATTTTCCTCCTCATTTCCATAAAATGGTAAATAAATGTATTGTTCATGCGTACGTGTGAACTACCACCTAAATATAGTAATAACATTCATTTTACATCACTATAAAGCAAAGATGCATATAGATTTACTGATTATATATTATATATAAGAAATAATTATTGTCCCTTAATTTTAAGATCATATATATCATTTTATGTGTCTGTCCATGGGAAAATGATAACATCTCTTTTGTGTATATATAGAATACCACCTCTTTGTCGTGGTGTAATACATTTTTGATTTCATCATTAATTAATGAAAATAAGGATTCATTAAATGAATATATATTATTTTATAGTTATAATAATTTTTGATAAATTTTGAATTATAATTTACCTATATTTTTTCCATCCAATGAAAACTGAAAACATCACCTATTTGTACGCGCATGCTACCATCTCTATGAAGAGATGTATTTATTCATTAAAAGGTAAAATTGATATGTTTTAAGAAGAATGACCTTTTTTATAATGAAATTAAAAATAAGGGTACAAATTTAATATATAAAATAATAATTAATAATATGTTTTATATGAAGATGGTTATAATATATATGTAAAAAATATATTTATTTATTAGTACATTTAATACATGCGAATTAGGAAAGTTTTTAAGGTGTGTGATTTATATTACAATGTCATATTATTTTTGAATTATATATGATAAATTTATATACAGATAAATTATACAGATCATCACCTTTTAGAACCGTATGTTTTCTTATTCTATGTTTATTTATAGAGTTTTTATGTTTTAGTAACATTTTTTTATTTTAAAACATAAAATGATCATGAAATTGTTTTTAATAATAGTCAATATTGGTTCTACTTTGATCATAAAATTTTTTCATCTATATCCATGATTTAAAAATGTAATGTGTAATTTTTTTTACAATTGAATGTTTTATGAAATTAGTATTCACCCCCTTTGACTATATTTTCAAATATAAAAAACTAAATACATCAAAAAAAATTAGAATGAGTATTTTTTAAAATTTTGTAATTGTATGTAAGGAATGTTTAAATTTAATATATATGACATTAAAATATTTTCCCAACATTATTTCAGTTATTTTATTTTAATATTCCATTATATGTTTCCTTCAAAATCATCTTGTGCAAGTATCTTCTCAATATTTTGGGAACATTTCTTAAACAAATTTTATCAATATAAATGGATATTTTTTCTTGTTTGGAATTAAAAGTTCTAATAATATTTTAAAAGAAATTTTAATATATGTAAATATAATTTAAGGATTAATATTCTTCATGATGAATATTATGCTATGATTTTATCCCTTTTCTTTGGATTCCTTATGATAATGTTCATTTAATGAAAATCCCATGAAGCATGTTTCATAATTACATGTTAATAATGTTATATTAATACATTTTTTAAACACATTTATTTTCCATGGGTTGTGCTATGAAAAATTGATGAAATTTTTATGAAATAGATTTATTTTCCATTTGTAATTATACAAGGATATAAATAATTTATTTAATAATGGGAATCATATATGTATGAATTATCTAGAAGAAAAATGTGGGATCAAAATTACATTTCCCTCAAATTAATTAGGTAATGAGGATGGGGTTGTAAATATCATAAGAGATGAGGATGTTAATAAAATCTTATTTGTTTATAGATTTTACTACAATAAGAAAATACTAAGTTAATTTTTGAAATGATCGTGTTTTTATTTCTATTATAGGACATTATGCAAGATTATGGTATTGGGATTGAACAAAGACTAAGAAAATGATTTTATATATATATATTTGTATGCTACATACTTTGGAATTTTAATTGTAAAATGTTATGGAGAATCATGATTGAGTATTTTATATTTTAAATATTCATCTCTAATGTATTTTTTTATAAAAATATTATGATATGGTTTATTATTAATAATCATTAATTGGTTGGGTATTATTTTCATAATATAAGATCATGTTATAATTCGATAACTATTATCATTTATTAACATTAATAATAATTTATACCTAATATGATTACCCTTACAAATAATTTTCCCACACATTTTTAGATTTATTTTCTACATGATATATTAAATGGTTTAACATAGTTTATGAATTTTATTTATACTTTTCAGTAGAACAGTGTTAAAGATATTGAATATATTTCAGTAAATAATATTATTATATATCTTTTCTCCATAATACAAAACCATTAACGTTCTCAGGCACGCATTGTTATGAGATGTATTGAATGTAAACATACAATTATATTTTATTGATGTATTAAATGGTTGGTTCCCTGTAATAAAGGGATTAAATGTTTATTTACAAGATGGATCAAAATAAAAAAGTATTGACTTTTATTCGGTAAATGAAATCTAGAAGTTGTTTAAAACTTTTAAATGGAATTATATAACACTAAATTGATTTTTTTTAATATAAAAATCATAAAAATTGTTATATGAAAGTTTATTTGGAGTGAAAAAATGTTAGACCACATTTTTTTATGATATATATTTTTTATATAAATTCAATTTCTTCGATATATTGTGTTACACACAACAAAAATGTTTTAACGAACCACTGTATACTACATATTATATATATATATATATATATATTCTTATAACATATCCATTAACCAAGTCATTTTTTATAGTAATAATCCTATTTTGAATATTAATTATGTTGTTTATATATAATGAAAAATTATTAAGAAAACATAACTATTTTTTTGGTAATTTATATATACTCCGAACATACATTTTTTTCAGTAAATAAGTTTTTTGTAATTTGTGAAAAAAATTTAAAATAAAAACTTCGCAATTAAAGAATTTTTTTAAAAAATTAATTTAATTATCTGAAATGACATGTCAAATTCATCACATATTTAATTTTTTATATTTCCCAGAAAAGATTAATTTTTTGATGAATAGCTAAAATAAGTTTTTTATTGAAAAACAAATTTTTTATATTTATTTATTATGGTTTTATTTTTTTAAAAAAATCTGTAAAAATTAATATAAAATCAATTTCATTATCATTAATAAAATTTAGGTCATTGGATCAATTTTTTAATATATTATGATTTTGAAATGTCTTAATTTTTTTTAAAAAATCACTCGAGATAAATATTTTTGGTTGCATCTATGGGATTAATCATTAATTAAATCCATCCCCTTCTATGTCGTGGATCAGATAAAATGGTTTCTCTATATTTTATATTCATAATTTATGTTATTTAATATATTCAAATTATTTTCTTGTCATAAATATTAATAAAGACAATAAAATTTAATTATCGTTACTTTGGTTAAAATACTGGTTAGCGCCTTACATGCACTTGTGTGAGAATTAATTTTACAAAAACATATAATATTTATATAGTAAATAGGATTTCAAATTTTGAATAGTTGGGTCCAAATTAACAAACAATTCTCACTTTTATTTTACTCTTGAAGTATTAATTAGTTTGGTATATAAAAAGATACAAGTCACCATGGTTAAAAAGATGAATGTTAAAACTAAGTAATATTAGGCTAAGGAATAATATGATGAAAGATTTTTATTTGTGGTATGGATTTAACATATAATCACTACACTCAATAATTTATATATTTTATAGGCACTTGGGGGGATCATGACTTCCCATTATAGAGTATATTTCGGTAATAACAAAAATTCCATTCCTCTTACAGTATAATTGGCCACCCACTCCTCTCACTTATCCACACATCATAATCCATTTTTATTGACAAAAATAATTCCACAATACCAACAAATAATTATAATACATTTTATTTTGATTCTTTTGGTCCAAAAATAACAACCCTATGGTCCTTAATAAGATATCCAAATGGCGTTGTTCTAAGAGAAGGTGATTGTCTTCACTAAAGTCTTTATTCTTTTGTTTTTCTCTTAGGAAATAAATGTAATATTAATTAATCTATAATATAATATTTTTATAAAAAATACTGATATTTTATTATATTAATTTAATAACATATATCTATCTACTCATCCATGAGATGGAATACAAAACCATCAATCACGTGTATAGTGCATCACCGAATCGCGAACCAAGGTAATTAGTTTTCCATCATAACCTATCTCATCTATATATAACGGGATATTAAATTATTATATATTATTTTTGTGACTCTATTATATTGTTGGAATTATAATATCACATATCCAATCATAATTTTCCATTCTGTTGGAAATCAAGATCTTCCTTCTAGTGTATGGTGGACCACCGCCTTGTGAAGCAATGTGATTCATCATACACATAATATTTAAATAAAAGTTAATATGGGAAGGTTTATTGAAAATATTAAATATATGTGAGAAAACATTATTCTAAAAAATTCATATATTATTTACCATTCTTTCATTTCACCCACTAGGGAAAGGTAAATAGAATTCATGAGAACATATGATGTGCATTCTCCCGGAACGGTGTGATACATTGCTTTTATCTAGCATAATTGGATCACTAAAAATACATATTTAATGCTTATATATGATATTTATATAATGTTTTAAATTATATACATGATGAATCCATGATCAATGTAATAATACCTAATATACCCAATCAAAATACACATGAAAAACCAAGAATTTATTACCCAAAACATGATTTTAATAAGGAATTGTCAAAATTGTTAATAAAAGTTCAAATGTATTTTAAATATAATATTATATATGTGAGTTTGGTTCTTTAATAGTTTTATAAGAAAAGAATATTTATTAAATAGGTTGTTTTAATGTGTGTAAAATATATTGAGACTTAATGTTATGGATTTTTTTTAATTTATTTTTATTGGGACATACATTATGTTATACACTTATCTTTTTTTATGATGTCTATATACAAACACATTGATGTGAAATATCTTGAATTTATTCATTCTAATGATATTTTATGTTTCATTTAATGTTATTATTTAATCATATTTATGAATCATTGTAACCAATGTTATATAGGTTTTATGATATAATATTATAATTTATTAAGATTGCATAGGTTTATGATTCCAATGATAAAATATTATGATACACATTTAAAGGAACTCATGAATTTTATTCTCCCCTTTTTTTCCAAAAGTTAAATTTTACCTTTAGTTTTCATATCATTATGTAAAAAATAGTTTATAAGATTGTATTTAACAGAATGAACCATTATTTATATCTTATATCTAAAATCAATTTTATTTTATATAAATGTTTTAAAAGAAATATTTTTAATGAATATTTTAAATAATATCCTATGTTTTTTATGAAACTTTTACTATTTTTTACTTTTTACAAAAACATTAAATAGAATATTGATGTTATATTCTAATGAATAATTGTTTGGATTTTACAAAAAAAATTTATTGGAATCTTTGTATTAACATGTATGACATGAATGAAATTTCCATTATCATAACCACACAATGTATTAAAGATTCATTTAGATGAATCAATAAGTATTTTTAATTATATGTTTTTCAAAAATACTTTATGGTTTTTTAGTTTTAAAAATCTTGTTTCAAATAATTTTTATTTTATTCCGAAAATTTTATAAGTGATATATAATAATCATTTTACATCTAATATGACATAAATTGTTGTTACTTATTATTTTTTGGGGATATGATAGAAGGATACCATTCAAATTATTTATCTGGTTGGGTTTTGTTTATGATAACAGGATTTTAATGAAAATTATTTCTCTCACATAGGTTATACCATGATAAAACTTTTATGAAATCCACTTATTTTTCATTGGGTTATAGTTAGATGAAATGATAAAATGATTAAGATACCTATTTCTTTACCACAGTTTATGTTATGATAAAATTTTAATGAAACCCTATTATTTTTTTGGTGTTATGAAATGTTTAATATTTTAAGTCCTTTTTGAACATTTATGTATTATTTTCATTATTTTATCAGGGGTACCTAAATCTCTTTCTGATGCATCATGTAAATATTGATATACCATGAGATAAATGAGAATAGAATGGGGAATGTCTGCAATTATGAAAGGGACATTGTCCACTATGATATTCTTGGTACTGAAATAATATTACTACAATGCTTTGTTTAGTGTACCCATTCCTCTATTATATTTTTGGATTTTTTTTGATAATATGTAAATTGATTTCTATTATTATGTGAATTCCATAAATATATATCTTATTCCAATGTTATGATCTCATGATTCATATACTTATTTTCCACTATGATTCATGTATTATTAACCTCCTTGATTTATTATATGACTCATGCTTATGATCTATGATAAGGATTTATTCATTTTAAAATGTTAATAACATGTTCTAATAACATTATACTCACATTAATCTTATTTGATCATTGATATCTCACCTTTTACACTTATTGGGCATCACATATCACCTTTTATTTTGTTTATGAGACATCCCAGACCTGGGTGCCACTCAATATTTCCCTGAGCCTGGTGGGACATATGGCCTCAAGCACATCTCCCCAATAGACAAAGGTTGTCAACTAGAAATGAGGTCCTTGGGTGTGTCCATGGGGAGACCATGCCCTCTTTACCAAAGTACCACATCACAATATTTAATTGTATAATAGCAAAAGAAATATATCTGATGGAACAACGAGAACATATATAAAAAACCAAAAAATAATAATCAATAAAAAACTATAGAATAAATCATATATAAAAATTTGATAATTTATTCCATGTATTTTAAATTTTGTAAAACATGGAAAAAAATTGTATGAATGAGTACTATAGAATAAAGTAAAAAAGGGAAAAATATATCCCAGCATCTTGTGCTCCTGCCCGAGAATCTTCCACTAGCTCCATCCAAAGTCATTCCAAATGGAACACATCCGTAAGAGGATGATTCCACTTCTGTACACCTATAAGCATGTAAGCTGCTTGAGTGCCATTAGAGTCTTGGATAGGGTAGGAGATAAATCTCAATTGGCCAGCACCAATGACATTTATAAATATTTAGTTTGTGTATATAACATAGAACATTGTTGATATAGTAATGTAGAGTATTAATAAACACTATAAATTGGTTAGTTCTTGTTCCTAATGGAAACTAAGATTACATTACTTACGTTAGCCCATTCTAGAATTACCCTGAAAATGTATCAATGGATGCAATGCCTAGTATCAAATTTTTATAGGACATGATGCCTGGTATCATAGTGGTGAAGTAGATTCCATGAACAATATCATAGAATGGGGACACCATTCCTGGTATCACAACAGCAAGGGACGACATCCCTACTATCACATTTATATGGGAAACCATGCAAAGTATCATGTATAGGGTGACCATTCGCAGTATTAAATTATGGGTCACCATTCCCAGTATCATAAGGGAACCCATACCCATATAGTGTCACAAGGGATTCCATGCATTTATAACATTTATATATATCAATGATGCCACACCATGATTTCCAATTCCATTCTTTGTTTAAAATAATCTATTAGTTCTTAGTTTTCTCCTGGTTTCTAGGTGTTATGGGTTTGAATTTGGTGTCTCATGTGTTCTCGATCAATTTAATTTTTCTTGTAATTCTTGGATGGTAATTTGAATTCCCTTTTTTAAAGCTATTTTATAATGATGTGGTGTATTTTAATTAAAATTGTGACACTCCTAGTGGCATATTTTCTAGGGTATGTTTATTGGGGTAGTTTTTTCATGATTTGGGCCAAACCGTGAGCACATTAGTAGATTTATAATAAAAATGTGTTTCATTTATAACTCCTTAGTTTTTAAACATTTTTTACCCATTAAACTTCGCACATGGAATCCCATGAACTATTCAATATACCATATCCATTTGGACACACTCTCATAAACTTGGTTGATTTGGGTATTTTATTTTGGTACTAGGCCAACATATGGGCCCCTTTCCAGACTTATGGAAAATATATTATTTCATTTACATCTCAATCATTTTTATAACATTTTTCAGTCATTACATCACTCACTCAATCCCTAACACCCCAAGAACACCCCCATCTTCCATTTACCTCTATGAAGAAAATATTCATCTAGATTATGGATAATTTCCTCAAGGATTATCAAATCATCCAAACATTAAATGAAAATTTGTTTCTATAATAAATAATACATTTTATTACAATTTTCCATAATTTTAGTCCCCTATTTACCTCTTTAGCCTCATTCAAACATACCTTCTTATTTTGGCTACTGGGAGATTCAAGTAATGGTGCATTTGGGAAGATTGCTTCAATGTTTATCGAGGAAGTGAATTCCTATCTTGTTCCTTCAATCTCTTTAGGTATTCTCCCCTCCATTTGGAGGTTACAAAATTCTAGAAACTAGGTATTTGTAAATAGAGTTTCATTTTGGTTTTCTTTGTCTGATATTGTGTATTTAGGTATGTTTAATCTCTTGTGGTGAGGAGGTGGTGTGGTTGATGTTTCTCAAAAATATTGGGGTGTTTAGACATATTAGGTAAGTTATTTCATGGGTAATCATTATTTGATGAGTAATCATGATTTATTTACTAATATAACATGTTACCCATTTGTTTTTTTGTGGTGTGAATCTGTTTTTGATGGATTTGGTTGTGTTTTTAATTTTAATGTTTCATTTTTTGTTTTTAGTGGTGTGTTTTTCTTGTGTAACTCCTTTGATATCATTTGGTGTCCTTTTATAACAAATAATAATAGTGTATTAAATAATTATTGGGATTCCAAATAATGTTTGGTAGGGTTTGGACTGATTTTGTCCTTGAAAGTGGTTTTTTCTATGGGTTTTAAGTGAAAAGCATTGTTATTAATCATAGAAGTGTTTTATGGAAATTTTAAATAGTTTATTGAGTTATAAAAACTATTCAAAATATGATTATGTACTATTTTTGTTTGAGTATCTTATTAAAATTGGTTTTTTAAAGTTATAATCACAGTTGGTGATGTTAAATACTTTGAGAACATTTTATGAATTGTTTAAATGTTTTATTAAATTGTAAAAATAGTGTGAAACATGATTACGAGTTGTTTTGTGTGAGTATGATGTTAAAATGAATTTGAATATAAATTGAGTGTAATGTGACTTTCTTTTGGTATGTTTATTTTGTACGTGTTCTTGTAAAATTGAACATTCATGTGAAAATGGTATTTTTTGCGAAGTGAAACTTGATTATGGAAAAAGAGTGAAACACATATATCTAGGTGGGAAGATGTGTACTACTATTCTAGTTATCCGGAGTGGTTTCATCCATGTTTAAAATAGAATTTTTGACAATGAAAACACTAAATACACTATTATGATGATTTTAGGGACCTCTAGGATAAGGTTATGTTCTATAGTAGTGGATCGTGCATGAGAACATATATTTATTATTGTTACTAATCACTAAGATACGGGGTATCTAGGGACCATAGCTAGCTACTGCCTTTTGTTGTTCCCGTGACTAGTTAGAATTAAATATATGATAGTCACCGTCATTATATGGTGTGTTTGGATGGAATTTTCATTATCCTTTTCATTTTATATAAAAATTTTCATTCGTTAAACAAACCCCCTTGAACACTATTTTCATTTAATGTTTTATTCATTAGAAAATTGTTGCTACCTTATTTGTTTATGATAACATTAAAGATTTGTATCATATAATGTTTATCGCATTGAATATTTTGGGTGGAATACTATTATGATTAGGCCCACTGTAACACCCCATGTAAATAATGAATATTATATTTTCATATTTATCCATATTTGTGAATAAAATATTAATATTACTTTAAAGGTAATGCTATGCTCGATGGAGTATCCAATACGCAACAACGAGTTTCTTTGAAATTAAACGTTTCAGTCTAATAATAAAATAATATTATTTTAAATTCTAGATAATTCCAACCTGTTCTAAGGGTGGGAATGAGCAGAACTAACTACAAAATGATTATATATTTTTGTCAAATATTTTTACTTTTATCCAATAAATGTTAGAGGCTTAAAATTCAAATGAATCCAATTTTAAGCATAACTCTTCTAATATTCTTCAAAAGGTCAATTAACCGCCTTTTGATGGAGAACCCTTTTTAAATATACTTTTTATAGTTTTATATATTGTATTTGGCAAAATAAAATCCTTCTTTAGAATCTGGACAGAAAAATTTAGTTTTTGTAAATTTTTGTTATTTTTCTGATAAAGATCATTTTTAGTGAAAATGTTGCATTTTAATTCAAAACCTCCTTTTAATATGATTTATTTATATGGATAGAATATATTTTTAATAGAGATTAAAGTTTATTTAGAATATATTTTTACCATTTAATCCAATGGTGGTTATTTGAATTAATTTCATATTGAAATTGGACTTAAACTAGTGTTAATCTTTTAATAGGTATTGTTTCTTAAAATCACGCTATTTGTTTTGACAGCGGGAAATAATTATTAAATTAATTAATGAAACTTATATGTTTTGAATTTTCTAAAACGGACATCATTTTTGAATTCAGAATATCAAATTTATCTTAGGGGGAATTTTTGGTATTTTTTTGAAAAACATCAATTTTTGATGAATAGTGAAACCACTATGTAGTAGTTAATAAAATTGATTTTTCATTTAAATAAAACTTTACCACTTATTTGATTTTATTTTCAAAAATACAACATACATGGTTGTCATTAGGAAGTAAAATTTGGTTCAATGATATTAAAATAATTTTTTTGGTGAATAGTGACTTTTATGTTTTATTAATCGCGATTAAAGGTAATTAGTGTAATTTGAGGTAAAGATAATATTATAATAATATGAAAGGAACTTGAAAAATGTCCTACCATTATTTTATGAGTCATTTCAGACCATGAAAATCCATGGGTCAACTTGGGGACCCCATGAAGCCACTTTGGTTGGAAAATGACATTAATAACTTTTTATTTAAAGTTAAAATTAAAATGTCACAAACATGTATTGTTTTACTAAAACAATTATTACATGGGGTTATACAAGTAATATTTTTTACTATAAATATTCATTAGAAAGATAAAAATATTTCATACATCATGATATTTTTTTATAATTATTAGACATTAAATAAATTAATTCATTTATGACACCGTGATGATGTAGTGTTTACCTCATAAATGAATGATTTAAATAAAATGATAAGATAGGGTAAAATAGAAGTCTTAAACTTGTCAAAAACCTATTGGATGGGTGTATTTCGAACCCTTATCACCTTATCTTAGAAATATATCCTTTTGGGACCTTTAAAATCTGAATAGCATTTTCTAATAAAGTAATATTTTATAACTTTCCAAGAGTGCCCCTCCTCTTCTCTTATAAAAGGCCCCCACCTCTACCACCTTACCCACACCTCTCAATCCTTTGGATTGCTCAAAACCTTCTCATTTCATCTCTCCACATCCATCTTTTCGTCATTGAAGCCTCACCTATGGCAGAATTCTCTTCAAGAAACCCTTTTGGCTAAACCAAGAGGAGTTACCCGATTTAAAGGTAATGTTTCACTTGTGTTCTTTTGTTATATTTTGCTTCTCTAAACCCATAAACTATTTTTATTCCTTTATTTGGTAACAAAAACAGTATCTACAATATAATATTATGTTTTTATGCAATGTATTTGAGCTACACATGCACACACCTCCATCAAATGGTTAAAGAACATATTGTTTCTGTGGATGTCGAATTACTGCCTCACAAAATGATGATTGTTCAATCTTCTCTTAACACATTTCATGGTGGCCATTATGATGTCACTATATTCTATATATGATATATATGGTATTTATGTTTTCCATATTCTTCTATATTTTATATTTAAAACATACCATTATGCTTTTCATGTTGTGCAAATGTGATAATTTCATACGAGGAAGTGTCGACTACCGCCACCTCAAGTGATGTGACCCGTTCATGCAATACATGGAATGTATAAAGAATGAAATTAATGAACTTATGTGGCATATATAACATATATATTATATTGTAATTATAATATATATCTCTCTCAATTATTTTTAATTCCATTAATATGACAAATAAATGAAAGTAGTGTTCATGCGTATGTACAGCCTACCGTCTCCATGAACGGTTCATTTCGTTTCATTTTATCTCTAAATGTTATGAAATAGTATAAAATGAATATGTACTGGATATATATGATATTTAAACCATTAATACTATTCTGGAGATTATTTACTTATAACTACATGGACAATCATTTCCAAACAAGTTCATTTTTGACTCATGTACCAAACATCGGCGAAAACGTCTGATATGAACTCACATTATTAGCCAATTATTATAACATTATAATATGTGATATGAACTGAATAATAATCTTTAAATTAGGACCTTAATCAATTATAAATTGACCAAATTTTTTTATTCGGTAATATAAAGAAATGAACAAGACAAGTCGGACATGAGGTAAGAGATCCGACCTCTCTCTTTATTTTCAAGTACCCTCTTTTATGTCATTTCATTTATGATCCATATTCTTATGTTGGAGGATATTATTTAATATTCACCATAATGTAATTTGTATTTTCGTATGATGAGATACCCCCTATTACTCTCATCAATTCATTTTATGAGTTTTTATGTGGCACCGTTAGGCTGTCGAATTTTCGTAAGGGATCCTACCTCTCTCTTTCTTTTTATGTACTCTCCGTTATGTCATTTCTTTTAATATCATCTTTATTATCTTTTGGAATGTTATTTTACATTCCTAATTCTGTAAATTTTATGTGTATATTATGAGAGACCCTATTTGATCTCATGAATCCATTTTTGGATGTTTTAAGTGGTGCTGTTAGGCTGCCGAGTTTATGTAAGGGATTTTTCATCTCACTTTTATTGTTGTGAGATTTATGCTACATTTTCTACCATTTCCTTTGATTGGTGAATGTATTTCCCATTATTATACTCTTTGTGTAATATAATTTCTTTTATTAGTATTTACATCAATGTTTTATGGTCCTTCTTTTATGGGGAGTACGTTTCCAAAGTTACCCAAGTCAGTAAGGGAACCTTTCACCCTCCCCTTTTTAAAAGACTTCTTTTGTTATGTCTTTTAATTTACATCTTATTTTGTTGGGATATGTTATTCTATATCCATATTGATGTAAAATTTATTTCCAAGTGATGAGATAAATTTTTTGTCTCACCAAATCATATTTTGAATTTTAAGGTGACGTCATTAGGCTGTCGAATATTACCAACGGAACTTCTTAACCCAATTTTGATTTCTTTCGGTTCAACTTGTAGTTATTGAATATGTCATCCTATGAATATGTGTGCATGACCTCTGGTTTTTTACACTTAGTATCCACTTATATTGGGTGTATTTACATTTTTCACACATAATTATGAGATTGATTTATCCTTAATTTAAGGATACCTTCTTTATAGAGGATTTCATCTCAATTTACATTTCCATTGAGATTTAATTTTTGATATGCATCAATTCCCTCTTATATGGTTTATATACTGTCCTTTGACGTCTTATATCATGAATCCCTTTATTCTCATGATATTATAATGTTCTGATTAAATTTTATTTCTCAATTATTGTATTCAAGTGTCTCTCATTTTGTTAAAAACCCTTTAACTAAAATATCATTTTAGATGTTTAAATGATTTATTCTTATAAAAATTTCAAAATTAATATCCATGTTTTAAAAAAGATTTTAAGGATTTAGTTATATGGATATTAATGGTTTAAAATTTTAGAATCTTCAAAGTGGTGTGGGACACTTTCATTCAAAAATCACTTTATTAAATGTTTTAAATGGTTTTGAAAATGCTTTTTTGAATGGATTCATTATTTCAATATCTTAAAATGTAATATTGTTATTGAAATGTGGGAATGTTATCTTTCCTTTATTCTTAAGTTATGTGATATGATTATGTTATGGTTCTTTGGCATTTTTTATGAAGACGGGTGGTTCCGTGATAAACTAAGGGTGGGTGAGGCCGATATAGCTCTCCAATGCATTAGGTAACGCGTAGGAGTTAAACGTTAAGGTTTCTCCGAAGAGATTTATGGCATATACTATGATGGGTATTCCAAACATAACCATTAGGGTTACTCCATATGTAAGAATGTTATGAATGCCTCAATTTACCTTTATGTCTTATGATTTCTATGAGTTATTCGTAAATATTATGATTTAATGAGGTATGTTAAATTGCTTATGTTTTATTAGTAAAGTATGATTTCATTCATTCTTATGTATAAATGGACGAATGTTTTCTTTCTGCATTTTTATAACCATTACTGAGATTTTTATGCTCATCCCATGTTTTTTTGAAATGTTTTTCACAGGACATAAAGATGAATAGTGTCAAGGATGGGATCAAGGAAATGTCAGGCTGTCTAAAACAAGGAACTAGACATGACTCTTGTGTTCAAGAGTTATTATTTTGTAAAAAAATGGTAGCTGAGTAGATGTGTCTACTTTGTAATCTTTGAGATGTAAAAGTTATTTCTTAATTCTCTAAAACTCTAAACCTGAAAAGATTATCAATGTGAATTATTCATTTAATTCAATAATAAGTAATGTTTAAGGTCGGTTTCACATAGTTGGTATCAGAGGTCAGTTTAGATAACTTTAGAGGTTCGGGTATTCTTTAAGCATAAGTGACATTACCATAATGGCTATGATTTCAGAAAGAGTCAAAGTTTTTAGATAATGTGAATGAGTAAGTGTATCTTAGTATTTAACTTCCTCATTAGTACATGATGATTTTGTTGATATACTCACACTGAAATTTTATGGTTTTAGTAAATGGATGGATCTATCAGGCACCAAAGTTACAATGGGTTTGAAGGAAACTGTGGTGATTTTCTGATTAAGAGACTGGATGAAATGGGGGATTCAATGAGAAATCTCATGGTTATTCGAAACCAACTATTAGGAGTCATGATTAACCACTTGAACCTTGGTGACTTCTCTAATGCATCATGTACAAGATAACCAACTCGATGTGAAATTTTATGTAATATTTGTAATGGTAACCATTAAGGTTTATATGATCCTTCCTTTTGAGGTAATTATGGGTTACTATATGTTATGATGGAATATGAACGACATGAGACAAACTTGTGGTTAAATTATGTTATGGCTATTTTTTAAGATTTTATCGCTTTTTGGGGAATGTTATAAGAATTATGTAGTTTTGGAAAAAGGAAAACACATAGACTGTGTGACAACCTGTCGCGTCTGACGAAGCTGTGGGAATCGAACCCACAACCAAAGTGTGACTGGTATTTATTGCCTACCACTGGACTACGTAAAGGCCCTGGTTAGTTTGACTAATTATTTTAAGTTAGATGATCTTATGAATCTATAATAAGTTGATTTCGGGTTGCCTATGGAAATTATTAACCTATCATGGAGGATATGTATTTAGGTTAATTACTTTTCAGTATGAGACTTTAAGAGTAAGTTATGTTATTTGGAGATAAAAGTTAAGGTTTATCGTGGAAGACTATGTGATTAAATCTTTCAGAGATTTGGGTTTCATTCTTATTTTTGATTACTTTAATGAATTTTATGGATAGATGTTTATTCAAAAGTATTTGATGAACTTTGGGTATTGTTTGAAAAATTTTGGGGATTGTGAATAATTTATTTTTATAAAGGACTATCCTTTTTGGGTATTATCTGATATCATACTAACCTTTTTAGTTTTAGTTTTGGTTAAGGTCTAAGAACATGGGAAGTATATAGTTCTCTTTTGTGGATTAGGTGATTCTCTAGAAGTTTATTATAGCTCTCTTAATGTGAACAAGTCATCCTAAATACTCGTCTTTTGGAAAAAAATATGAGTTCGTGTAAGAAATATAGTAAAAGTTGAAAGTCAACATGAAAAGTAAGTATGTTTCCTTATGTTTTAGTTATGCTTAGAAATAAATTCATCAATGAAAAGTAACTTAAAACAAAAGGTTGACTATTAATTTTTCCTACTGGGGAATCAAATACCGTTTAACCCATCAAAAGTTTGTGATTTTCATGGGCTTAACTTTCTCCTAAACATGTTTTTATCACTCTCCATCAGAACATGGCCATTTTTTTTCTCCTCCATGTCCATGTTTTACTACATGGAATCCTAGTATGGGTTAACTCAGGTTACCTTTTTACTTCTCTTTCTTTATTTTAAAGTGATATTTTTACTGACTCTTGTTCCAATGTGGGATTTTCAATGAAGTTTCCAAGCCCAATTTTAAAATTACGAGGATGCAATTCCCAAAAGGGGGAAAGGATGTAACACCCCAGGTAAATAAATAATATGTCACTTTTATATTTATCCATATTTTTTAATAAAATATTAGTATTACTTTAAAGGGAACGCTATGCTCGATGGCGTGTCTAATACGCAACAACGAGTTTCTTTGAAATCTTACGTTGCACTCTAATAATAAAATAATATTATTTTAAATGGTAGTTAATGCCTAGCTGTTGTAATGGCGGGAATGAACAAAACAAAATACAAAATTATTATATATGTTTGTCAAATATTTTAACTTTTATCCAATAAATTTTAGAGAATTAAAATTCAAATGAATCCAATTTTAAGCATAAATCTTCTAATATTCTTCAAAAAGTTGATTAACCGCCTTTTGATAAAGAACCCTTTTTAAATATACTTTTTACGATTTTATATGTAGTATCTGACAAAATAAAATCTTTCTTTAGAATCTGGACATCAAAATTTACTTTGTGTAAATTTTTGTTATTTTTCTGATAAAGATCATTTATAGTGAAAATGTTGCATTTTAATTCAAAACCTCTTTTTAATCTGATTTATTTATATGGATAGATTATATTATTAATTGATATTAAAGTTTATTTAGAATATATTTTTACCATTTAATCCAATGGTGGTCATTGGAATTAATTTCACTTTGAAATTGGACTTAAACTAGTGTTAATCTTTTAATAGATATTGTTTCTTAAAACACGCTATTTGTTTTGACAGCGGGAATTAATTTTTAAATTAATTAATGAAACATATATGTATTGAATTTTTTAAAATAGAAAAAAAAATTAATTCAGAATATCAAATATAGCTTAGGGTCAATTTTGGTATTTTTCTAAAAAACGTCAATTTTTGATGATTTGTGAAACCACTAAGTGGTAGTTAAAAAAACTGATTTTTCGTTTAAATGAAACATTACCACTTCTGTGATTTTATTTTCAAAAATCTGACATACATGGTTGTCATTATGATGTAAAATGTGGTTCGATGAGATTAAAATAATTTTTTGGTGAATAGTAACTTTTAAGTTTTATTAATCACGATTAAAGGTAATTAGTCTAATTTAAGGTAAAGATAATGTTATAATAATTTTAATTGACCTTGACACATGTCTTGACCTTATTGGATGAGTCATGGCCGACCAAGAAAATCCATGGGTCGACTTGGGGACCCCATGGAGCCACTTTGTTTGGAAAATGACATTAATAACGTTTTATTTAAAGTTAAAATTAAAATGTCACAAACATGTATTATTTTACTAAAACTATTTTTACATGGAGATACAAAAGTCATATTTTTTACTATAAAAATTCACTATAAAGATAAAAATAATTGCTACATCATGATATTTTTTTTATAATTTTTAGAAATTAAATAAATTAATTATGTTATGACACCATGATGATGCAGTGTTTACCTCATAAATGTACGATTTCAATAAAATGAGAAGATAGGGTACAATATAAGTCTAAAACTTGTCACAAAACTATTTGATGGGTGTATTTAGAAACCTTATCACCTTATCCTAGAAATATATCATTTTTGGACCTTTAAATTCTGAATATCATTTTATAATAAATTAATATTTTATAACTTCCCAAGAGTGCCCCTCCTCTTCTCTTATAAAAGGCCCCGACCTCTACAACCTTACACACACATCTCAATCCTTTTCATCAGCAAACCCCTGAAATTTTAATCTCTCCACATCCCTCTATTCATCATTTAAGCCTCACCTTTGGCAGAAGTCTCTTCAAGAAACCCTTTTGGTTCAAACCAATAGGACTTACCCGATTTAAAGGTAATGTCTTCACTTGTGTTATTTTGTTTTATTTTGCATCTCTAAACCCATAAACTCTTTTTATACCTTTATTTTGTAACAAAAATAGTATCTTAAATATACTATGATTTTTTTATGTGATATATTCTAGCTACACTTACAGACACCTCCGTCTAATGGTAAAAGAACATACTGTTTCTGTGGATGGCGAATTACTGCCTCACAAAATGATGATTGTTCAATCTTCTCATAACACCATTAATGGTAGCTATTATGATGTCACTATATTTTATATATGATATATATGGTATTTATGTTTTCCATATACTTCTGTATTTTATATTTAAATCATACCTTTATGCTTTTCATGTTTTGAAAATGTGATAATTTCATACGAGAAAGTGTGGAATACCGCCCCCTCAAGTGATGTGACTCGTTCATGCAATACATGGAATGTATAAAGAATTAAATTAATGAACTTTTGTGACCTATAAAACATATATATTTTACTTTAATTATAATATATATATATCTCTCAATTATTTTTTAATTCCATTAATATGACAAAGAAATGAAAGTAGCTCTCATGCGTACGTATGGCCTACCGTCTCCAAGAACGGTGCATTTCATTTCATTTTATCTCAAAATGTAATGTAATAGTACAAAATTAATATTTAATGGATATATATGGTATTTAAATCATTAATACTATTCTGGATATGATTTACTTATAACTACATGGACAATCATTTTCAAACAAGTTCATTTTTGACTCATGTACCAAACATCAACAAAAACGTCTGATATGAACACACATTATTAACCAATTATTATAACATTATCATATGTGATATGAAATGAATAGTAATATTTAAAGGAGGGCCTTAAGAAATTATAAATTGACCAATGTTTATTATTCTGGAATATAAAGAAATGAACAAGACAAGTCAGACTTGAGGTAAGGGATTCGACCTCTCTCTTTCATTTAAAGTACCCTCTTTTATGTCATTTCATTTATGCTCCATGTTCTTATGTTGGAGGATATTATTTAATATTAACCATACTATAATTTTTATTTTAATATTATGAGATACCCCCTCTTACTCTCATCAATTCATTTTAAGAATTTTTTTGTGGCGCCATTAGGTTGCCGAATTTTCGTAAGGGATCCTACCTCTCTCTTCCTTTTTAAGTACTCTCCTTTATGTCATATATTTTAACCACATAATTATTATGTTTGGGAATGTTATTTTACATTAATAATTCTGTAATTTTTGTGTTCATATTATGATAGACCCTATTTTATCTCATAAATCCATTTTTGGATGTTTTAAGTGGCGTTGTTAGGCTGCTCTGTTTTTGTAAGTGATTTCTCATCTCACATTTATTCATGTGAGATTTATGCTACATTTTCCACCATTTCCTTTGAGTGGTGTATGTACTTACCATTATTATACTCTTTTTGAAATATAATTTCGTTTATTAGTATTTACATCAACTTTGTACAGTCCTTCTTTCACGGGGTGTACGTTTCAAAAGTTACCCAAGTCGGTAAGGGAACCTTTAACCCTCCTCTTTTTAAAAGACTTCTTTTGTTATGTCTTTTAATTTTCATCTTATTATGTTGGGATATGTTATTCTATATCCTTATTGATGTACAATTTATTTCTAAGTGATTAGATACTCTTTTTGTCTTATCAACTCATTTTATGAATTTTAAGGTGACGTCGTTAGGCCGTCGAATTTTACCAAAGGAACATTATAACCCAATTTTGATTTCTTTGGGTTCAACTTTTAGTTATTGAATATGTCATCCTATGAATATGTGTGCATTAACTCTGGTTGTTTTACACTTAATATCCACTTATATTGGGTGTATTTATATTTTTCACACATAATTATGAGATTGATTTATCCTTGATTTAAGGATACCTTCTTTATAGGGGATTTCATCTCAATTTACATTTCCATTGAGATTTTATTTTTGATATACACCAATTCCATCTGATAAGGTGTATATACTGTCCTTTGACATATTATTTCATGAATCCCTTTATTCTCATGATATTATAATGTTCTGATTAAATTTTATTCCTCAATTATTGTATTCAAGTGTCTCTCATTTTCTTAAAAACCCTTTAACTAAAATATCTTTTTAAGTGTTTAAATGATATATTCGTATAAATATTTCTAATTAATATCCATGTTTTAAAAATGGTTTTAAGGATTTAATTTTATGGATATTAATGGTTTCAAATTTTAAAATCTTCAATGTGGTGTGCGAAGCATTGATTCGAAAATATCTTTATTAAATGTTTTAAATGGTTTTTAGAATGGATACATTATTTCAATATCTTAAAATGTTATATTGATATTGTAATGTGGGAATGTTATCTTTACTTCATGCTTAATTTATGTACTATTATTATGTTATAGTTCTTGGGCATTGATTATGAAGACAGGTGGTTCCGTGATAAACTAAGTGTGGGTGAGCCAGATATAGCTCTCCAATGCATTGGGTATCGCAAAGGAGTTAAACGTTAATGTTTCTCCAAAGAGATTTAGGGAATATACTTTGATGGGTATTTCAAACGTAACCATGACGGTTACTCCCTACGTAAGAATATTTTGAAAGCCTCAAGTTACCTTTATGTCTTATTATTTCTATGAGTTATTCGTAAATCTTATGATTTCATGAGGTATGTTAAATTGATTATGATTTATGACTAAAGTATGATTTCATTGATTCTTATGTATAAATGAAATAATGTTTTATTTCTGTATTGTTATAACCCTTACTGAGCTTTTTATGCTCATCCCAAGTATTTTTGAAATTTTTTTCACATGACATAAAGATGAATAGGGTCAAGGATGGGATCAGTGAAATTTCAGGCTGTCTAAAACAAGGAACTAGACATGACTCTTGTGTTCAAGAGTTTTTATTTTGTGAAAAAATGGAAGCTGAGTAGATGTGTCTACTTTGTGATCATTGAGATGTAATAGTTATTTCATAATTTTCTATAACTCTAAACCTGAAAAGATCCTCAATGTGAATTATTCATTTAATTCAATAATAAGTAATGTTTAAGGTCGGGTTCTTATACACACACCCAACATTAATTCTTGTGTGTATGTATACTTTTTAATCTTTGTCGCATGTATGGAAAAAGTTTTAGAGTTGGTGGTTCAGGTTGTTAGCTTTCATTCATGGATCGGTGTTGTAGAGAAAGATTGGTGATGAATGACCATTACTATGTGGTTTCCCAGGAGTTATTTATTATTCCACTTTTTAGTTATGTCGCACATTATATTTATCTAAAAACATGTATTTATTTTATGAATTTTATTTAAGGTTTTTTTGCATTAAATTTTCTAATTTAGTTTATTTGTTGTTTTTTGTTGTTTAATTCTTCTAAATTCAAGTAAATTTTTTCCAAACACTTTTTTATGATACATGGGAACTTGTATCAGCATTTTGGGATAAAAAATTATCCTCAGTATTTTCCAAAAACTTGGTTGAGCATCAAATTTATTGAAACCTAATATAGTTCGTTACAAAATGGTTTCAAGGAAAGTTCTCTTTTTTGGGTCATGAACTTTTGTAAAGTGTCTCAGTTGATAATTTCTAGGTTTGTCAGAATTTTTTGTTATGATTATAAGTATGGTTCCTAGCAAGAAGACCTCACCATTGGCATAAATCCACCCATTGGATCCTTTTCGTATATACCAAAAGTAGTCTCCTAAAAATAAAGTAACATTCGTCAAAAATCACTTTCATTTTATTTCCATATCCATCACCCCAAATATTTCTATTACATTATTATATAATATCCTAAGTATAGTTAATATAAACAAATGTTGTTATATAATGTTTTTGTGTACAATTACACATATTTTTATCTAATGGATAACAATCTTGTCGTTTGTGTGTATGGAAGACTACCGCCTCACAAAATGACGATTGGTCATTAATCCATTATCACCTCTCATGTTATTCATTATTATGGAAATGAGATTTTAATATTATATTTAGTATATTTATATTGTATTAATGCTTCTTTAATTTTTTTATAATACATGGCTTTATTTTTCCCTTTTTTTACATACTATATTATCTTTTGAATACTATGGACTACCACTCCCGTGATGTGATGTGATATGTTCACACGATTCATGGAATGTATGAAGGATAATTATAATTAAATTATTTGAAATATTTAAAATATATTTTATAATATAATTATAAAATACATATTTATATATCTTCTAATTTTCATTGATTTAACACAAAAAAATAAAAGGAAGCAGCGTTTATACGTACATATGGCCTAGAATCTCAATGGACAATGCATTTAATTTCTTATATCCAATTTCTATTGATTATTATAAATACATATATAATGAAAATATAATAAATTTCAATAATTTTTTAAATTCATTAAATGATTAAATAATGATATAATTAATAGAGACAATAAGTAACATGTCAAAATATTCGGAAAAAAACAAGGCAATTAGCAGCTGAAATAGTGAAAATAATAAATGGTTTTTAAAAAATACATAAAAATATATTATAAGAAGATAATAAATTGTATTATAAATATAAATATGTTTCTGGAATGATTTAGTAAAACGTTTAAAACCATTATATAGGAGGTTAAAGGATATTCACTCAAAAGGAAACGTAATGTAAATGATTTTAATCTCATTTTTTTATATTAGTGGGATAAATGTAATATTCACCACATACCTCTTTTTTGGGGTGTATATACTACTCATTTTGATTTATTATATCTTTAATATACCAATATTTATGTTATTTGGAGTTTCATTTTATCTTATTTGTTTTATAGGGATCATAATTCAAAAGCTACCATGAAGTAACATATTTTCATCTCACTTTTAACATATGTGAGATATTTGTAATATTCCCTACTCAAATGATTTGTGTGGTTTATCTTCATCACATTTTTATGTATTATATCACAATTTATTTTATATTAATTGTATTTTGTGGTTTTAATTGAGTTATGTATCTAAGGGTATTTGAGTAAAAAGATACCCAGCGGTAAAGAAGTTCATAAACCTATTCATTTTCATTGGGTTATATTACATACTAATTATTATTAATATTCTAATATTATGAGTGTAACAAATTTTTACTATATATTTTTATATTTTCCCATATTTTATGTGGATTAAAATTTCATGCACATATTATATTCATTAATTTATTCTCACATCAACTTTATTGTCTTTTAAAGGGATTACATCATAATCACATTTTGTTCCAGATTGTTTACATGTGAATTTACATTAGATAAAACTATTTAATAATTGTTTAACAAATACATTAATTTTCTTCTCAAGTGGTTATTGAAGAACTTTATCATTTAATAGTACCAATTTTATACTCATTGGTACATAAAATGTTTTAAAAAGTGTTTATAAAAAAACATGACTTCATTTACCTATTTAGTTGGAAAACAAGATTTCTTCTAAATAAGGTATTTTCTAAAAAAATCAATAATGTTTCTAACCCTCTAAAAATATTTTTTAAAAAATTTAACATTATTTTATTTTACCAATTTTTTCAAAGGAGTATTTTTACCTCTTTATGAACAAGGAATTTATCTAAACATTTTACAATGCTAAATGAATGTTGTTTTACATCATATGAAATTTACAGATTTACCCACCATCATTTATTCAAATATTAATTTAAATTATTTAAATTTTAAATTTTAATAACAAAAAATATTAATATTTATTTTCAAATAAATTATTTTTAATTTTTTCCCAAAAAATATATTTCATTAATAATTTTATTAAAGGATTCTATTTTATAATATTTCCATTAATTAGTGTCAAGAACCCTTTATTTTTAGTCTACTTGGGATATTTTATATTTATAAAACCTTATTATTCCTCTAGATAGTTTAGGATTCATTTGATGAAGGATATTATTTTTTTCACTTCTATGATTCCATTGATAGTCTGTTTTAAATATTTAATTTCCTAAAAACATTAGAAATTTTATTTCCCCTCGTTATCCATATCATTTAATACGAATATTTTATTACCAAAACTAGATATAACATTACATACAATGGTTTCATCATTGTTTATTTGATTATTTAGGTAAATATTGATAAATATGTATTTTTTATTCAATATGTATATTTGATAAGGAATATTGTTTATTAATTAAATTGATTACAAGACATGATGAATTAATTATACATGTAGTGATGGGTAGGAAATGAAATTCACATAGGACCTTGATGCATCAAAAGGTTCTCATGAGACTAATTAGTTTCAAAAACTAAATAGGTTTCTATATATAGTTTTAAACTGTCTAGAGGGCAGATATTGAAAATAGAGGTTTTCATGTGTATAAGAAATGACATTTGATAAATTAGCATTTCATTCATTTTGATTAAATATTTTATATCCATAATATTTTAATTATGTTAAAATCTATATATGAATTTTATTCTACGTTTTTTATTCAAATGGAATGTGTTTTTAGTTATTTTACAATACATATTTTTATCCACTTCCATGACTTTTTACTGATTTCATATAATTTTTCTTAAGTTATTAGATTTCTTTAATGACAATTCTCATTGATTTATTATTTATTACTCAATACATGACCCTTACTGATCATTTAAGATCACCCTTATTTAATTTCATTCACCAGGATTCCATGATATGTACTAAGAATGATATTAAAGCGTATAATTGATTGAATAATGTAATGCTTAAAAGATAAAAATAATTTTTTAATTTGTGAAGTATTTTTTAATAGAAGACACTACTATATATCTAGTATAACATAACTACTAACCATTTATGTCTGTCAAGAGTTGATTCATTATAATAATGATGATGTAATGGTAGTAGAAACCGACTACAAGAATTCATTTTTTTGTTCCTCACTGTTGTTATCATAGGAAGATTAGTACCAACATTGGGATATAGATTTAGTAAAAATATAAACTATAGAAAATAACCCCATGGTAGATTTTGGATATAAGAATAGTAGAAGACCATATATTTTTTAAGTTAGAGATTATTTGGGTATTCCTAACGATACATCCTTGTCTGGGTACTACAAGATAATGTTATTCAAGCATAATGTACCTTGGGGTAAAAACTCTAAAAAACATTGTTGGGCCTAACTCGAGTATAACCTGATACACGACAATGAGCTTTACTATAAACCTAGTTTAACACTTTTGGGGGATATGCTTAGTGTAATTTATATTTTCTTAACCAAACATTATGATGTATTTGAATAGATAATGACAATGAATGACTTATGTTAAACCTTAGATTAAGGAAATACATATGTTGAAATAAAATGGATAATGTATTTATGTATCAAGGATGTATTCACTAACATAGTTGAAAAGATATTTAATGATTACAATTCATGGTTGTCCATCATTTTTTAGAAATTATTTTATTATGGTCTTTGAAAAAGTACAAAGTCTATTCTGGGTGAAAACCCATCAAATATGGAAAGACTGGGGTGATTTAACCCATTACTAAAGGATGATAATGGTTTCATACATACCACTCACCTATGTGATAACGTATTTAATATTTCATTGATTTTGGAAAAAACTTTTCATGAATAAATATTGATTATTGACTAGTACTATCACTTTTAGGCATAGATGTTAATAAATTTGCCATATTGGTTTTGGAATATAATTAGAGATAAATGTAATGTTTTTTTTATGGATCTTGTGATATTTAAAAATTAAATGTTAGTTCTTTTTAAATATAGAAAAATTTCATTTTATGATATCCATTTCATTGAGTAAGGGATGAGTTATAATTTTATCGAATCACTACCAAAATTTTAAATTGTTCATATGAAAATAAAAAGTATCAAGTAAATATATTTTCATATATTTTTGGTTGATAAAAGTATTCCTCAACATTAATAAATGTATCTAAAATTAACAATATTTTATTAATACATTAAATTTTATTGAAATGATGTTCTATTAATCATCATGAATTTATGTATGTGAGGCCCTCAAAATAACATATATCATTCAATTATTTGTGATTGATGACTTTAATCACTCCATAGAAATATTTAGGCTTTTCCTCTAAGTCCATATTCTCAACTTCCATTATTGTTCTCTTAATTAGATAATTGGTTATATATTAATCCATATGTCTTTTGTACTTATCAAACTCTCTTATTAACAAAATATATTATTAGATCTTCACATGATGTGGGATTTCAATAATATAGTCTTTAAATTTCCAACCCTATATTTCCATGATTGAGGTTAAATTAGAAGGACATTATTTTTTTATAGGAAGAAAATATAACACCCTATAAATTCCCAAAGAGTAACTTTTATTTGATAGTGTGTACGACATGAAACAACAAACATAGAAATGAATATATCTTATATATACAATATGATATATTTAATATTTTAATTCTTGAAATTCATGTAATATTGAGCTATCTTTCATTACATTCAACAACAACTTTCTTCGAGGACTTGAATTAAATGGATGATTGTGTTCTACCGAAAAAAATATATTAATAAAATATTAGAGATATCCTAGTTGTCAAATTATGGATTACAAATATTAATAACTTCTTTATGAAAATATTTTTCTATATTAAAATATAATACAGATTCATTGGTAAAGAATTAATCAGAAATTAAAATATAAATGAAATGAATATAAAATAAATAATTTTTTTATGATACCAAAGTTGTTTTGTCTTACAAAATGAATTAAATTACAATTAATAAATTATATTAATTAAATATGTATTTCTTATATTAAACATAATATTTTTTATATTATTCCAATAGTGTTTATAAGATTATGATAATAATAAATCATGTTTTATGATTAAACATTGTATTTTTTTGAAATGAAATTTTTACCGCCTTTTAATGGAGAACATATTTTAAATAAACATTTTTGGAACATTTATAAATTTTAAATGTAACAATAAACAAAACTTTTAAAATAATAACATTAAAATAATCTTATGGCGAAATTGTTATATTTTTCTTCATATTTTTATTTTTTTATAAATATAGAAAAACAGAGAATTATAATTCAAAACTACATTTTATTATAATTTATAAGTAAGATTAAATTATATTTTTTTATTGGATTTATATTTAGGTTATATTAATAATACATTAAATAATACAATTTAATTCTTTTTAATCGACATCAAATTTAAATTTGACATTAAACATGGAAATCTATTAAATATTTCACTTTAAGATACCTCTTTCTTGTCTCGTCTACAAGATTAATTTTAAATTTATTCTTGCCACTTCTATGCTCAGAATTGAAAAAAATGGATTCAATATTTTGAATTAGAATATTTTATAATTTTTAATAAGATCAATTTTTTATTGACCAAAAATAATATTGATGGGAATTAAATTTAATTACATCAATTGAGAGAAATATTATCTTAACAAGGGATTAAACCATAATCATAATGGTAAAATTACCAAGAAACGTATCTAAAATCCATATTGTATTCTTATTTATACAATATAACACATTTTTTGTAATTTTGACTATAATTGGATCCAATGCATATGGGGAGAACGTGTGAGGAATGCCATTTTAAACATTTTACAAGAATTCCACTTCTACTTTAGTACAAAAAGAAACTCACCCATCCCACTTATTCACATATATAACACCATATTTCTCATCAAAAAATAAAACCATAATACTAGAAGCCTCACATAGGTAGGATATACACCAATGTAAGTCTTTTTGTATAATAATCACAATTTTCATGAAAATGAAGTAATATTATCCAAGGATCACATTAAATTTATTTTCTAATCCATCCCAAAAATATTCTTATTACATGATTATAAAATATTATATGTATCCTAAATATAATTAGATGTTTTTATTATAATTCTTATTCCTAAAATTACTTAAACTTCCAAATAATTGGACATGAACATGTTATTCATGTGATTGTTGGACTACTGCCTCACCAAACGGTGATTATTCATTCCTGTTCTATCACCTCTCATGGTATCTACTATGATTGGAATGATAATTTTATATTATATTGTTGTTGTATTAATAATTATGAAATTTTTATATTACACAAAACTTTATTATGTCATTTTTGTAAATATGATAACATCATTTGTGGATGTGTGGACTACTGCCTCCTCAAAGCGATGTGATACATTTACACTATACATGGAATGTATTAAAGATTATTTTAATAAAATCATGTTACATAAATTAAATTCATTAGATAATTTAATTATAGAATGTGTATATATATACATATCATTTATTTCTCTTTATTTTAAAAATAAAAAAGGATGTAGTTTATATGTGTACATACGACCTACCATCCCCATGAACAGTGCATTTCATTTCCTATATCAAAATTTTAGGGATTATTATAAATATATATATATATAATATATGATTTTAGTATTTATTTTAATACTTTAAGAAATGTAATAATGATATAATTAATATGGAAACAAGTAACATGGAAAAAACATACTCAATAAACAAGAAATTTCACACTTATAACAATAAAAATAATGAACGGTTATTAAAAAAATAGTAATATGATATTTTATGAAGACCATATATGATATTATAAATATAATTTTGGTTATTTTATATTCTAGTGACATGTTAAAAAAAATTTACCGGATTTTAATGGATTTCACCTTGAAGGAAATACAAGGTAAGATATTTTCATCTCACTTTTTACATCTTTGAGATAAAGGTCTTATTTACCACATACATGTATTTTGTGGGATATATAATTAAAATTTTAATAAATTGTGTCTTTCATATATTTAAAATCATGGTAATTATAGTTTTATGTGAAGATATTTACTTATTGGGATTATAATTTTAAAGTTACCATGTAATAAGGGGGTTTTATCTCACTTTTTACATCTGCGAGATAAATGCCATATTCACCACTTAATTATTTCTATCGTGTATCTACTACGAATTCTGACATATTATATTTGGAATTATTTCATATTAATGATATTTTGAGGTTTTATATGAATTAATTCTTCTATTGGGGTTGGAATTAAAATATACCAAGTGGTAAATAATTTCATAAACCGATTCCTTTTCATTGAGTTATATTACTTCATAGTTTTCATTAATAATATATGATTACATTTTTAATAACTTTTTACTATATATTTTTGTATTTACCATTATTTTATGTTGATTTAAATTTGAAAAACATATTATATTCATTTATTTATTCTCATAGAAACATTGTGATCTTTTCAAACGTTTACTTCACAATCTCATTTTATTCTAGATTATTTACACTTGAATTTACATTAGATGAAATTCCTGAATCATTGATTTATAAATCAGTTTTTTTATTCTCATATGGTTATTCATGATCTTTTTCCAGTAATAGTACCATTTTTCCACCCTTTGGTTCTTCAAATGTTTCATAATTTTTTTTAAGAAAACATGGAATTATTTCCCTCAATATTTATAGAACCTATATTCGTCTAAAAATCGTATTTATGAAAATGTTTTTAATTTTTTATCCTTTATAAAATTATTTATAAATTTTTTTTTTACATTTTTTTTATTTTACAAATTTTCTAAAATTAATCATCTTGTCTCTATCCAAACACGATAGTTTTCTATTCATTTTAACATGAAAAATGATTTATCATTTTACCATGTACGACATGTATAGATTTACCCACCAACATTTAAATGATTAAAATGTTAATTAAAAAAACTTTATAGAAAATTAATTTTAAATTAGAAGATTTTTTGAATTCCTTTCAAAATAAATATGATATTTTCCTAAAAATGTTTTTAAAACATAGATTTATAATATTTATATTCATAATTGAAAACAATAGTTTATTTTTACATAAATTTTGTTAAGATTTGTTGATACCATCCTTATTCATCTTCTAGATGGTTTATAATTCAATTTTCTAAGAATATTATTAACATCCACTTCCGAGATTCGATTTATAGTCCACTTGAAATATTCATTTTCCTATGATCATTAGTCCTTGAATTTCACATAATTATCTTTATAAATTTTCATAGATATTTTATTTTTAATAACTTATATTATTTATACATACAATGTTTAATTTTATAGTTACTTGATAATCTAGGGAAATATTGATAAATCTGTACTCATTATTCAATAAAAATATTTCATAAGGAATATAGTTTATTATTTAAATCGATTACTCTATATGAAGACTACTTTATTCATGCATTGATGGGTGGAACACTAACATTATATAGCCCCTCAATACATTAATAGGACCTCATGAGACAAATTAGTTGTGAAAATGAAATAGGTTTCTAACAATAGCTTTAAACTATCTTGAAGATGTATCTTGACTGTAATAGTTTTTATGTGTCTAAGACCAGACATATGATAATTAATCATTTCCTTAATTCATATTTAGTATTTATTAATCATGATATTATTGTTATTACAATTTATATGGGTGAATTTCATTCTCTGTTTATTATTTAAAAGTATTTTTTCGATTATTCTCATTTCCATAATTTTTACACTCTCCCATCTCAATTAATTGATTACATAGAATGTGTCTTTAGTTATTTCATTTCTATTGACTATTCTCATTGATTCATTATTCAATCTACTATACATGACCCTTACTTAGTATTTTTTCGCAACCGTATTTTTTTTTATTCCATATGGTTCCATAATGTGTAAAAATATTGATATGCATGGATATTGTAGTTATAATAATGTTATACTCAAAAGAAAAAAAACATTATGGTAATTTTGGTATTCATTTATAATAAATGAATCATGTATGTATCTATTTAACAAAAAATACTAAATTATTCAGTCCATCATGTTTCGATTACTTTTAATCATGCAAATTTAATACTTATAGACACATGATCTGGCCTTCATAGGGTCATATCACTATATGTAATAATTATTTACATGTTTGTTATTTTTTCCGTATTTTTTTTTCATTTTCAGTGTTTATAGTTTTTTCATTTGCAGTAGTTCCAGATAAAAAATTTTGGTATTCGTTATTCTTCAAAATACAAAATTTCTAATTTATCTAAGTTTTATATAACGAATGACTTACAAATATATTTTATTATTAAATTTATATTAATGTGTACCTTTTTATATATCAAAAAATATTAAATATAAAATGAAATATTTTTAGTGATTACTAACCTTCAAAGGTAGTTTTATAAATAATGAGTTAAATATTGATTTATAATTTCCCAAAAAATCATTATTTATATATTTATATTATGTTATAATAGTAGTTTTTTTCATTATCATCCATTATATAATTTCATATCATTTTTCAAGTATGTTTTTAAACCGACCTAAATATAAATAAACCATGATTATCGATGATTATGAGGTGAAATAGTTGTAATATAATTACCCATGTATCATAATTATAACATTTTGTGTCTATTAATTCAATTTTTTAGATTTATAAATGATATAAAAGGTGAGTTAACATATAATAAAAGATAACATAATATGATTTATTGATTTTCTCCTTAGTACACTTGTTTTGAATGATATAATTTACGATAATTATTAGTTGATCATATCTTTAATTAATTATCCAATTATTCATAAAATAAGCATATTTATATCATCAATATCATATTTATCCTTTAATAAAATCATTTTCATACCTAATAATATGAGACCGTGATGAAATGAATATGGATATCAATCGGCCTATGGAGGTGGTGACTGACATGTATGAAAAGATGGTGATTTACTTTATTATAGAATTAATATAAATATTACTATATTTTACCATTTAAAAATATCAAATATTTACTCAATATAGAAATTATATACTATATTCGTTATTAAAACAACCCATTTATTATGGTGAAGGAGAATATAAAGCATTGTGTCGTGGATATGGTAGTATTCAAAACACATGATTCACATTTTTGAATTTCTTAATTTAGAATAAGTGAATAGTAATTTCTTATAAAATCATTGTAATTACATAATACTATATTAATGACACAAATGTTATCATTATATGATAATTAAATGAAATTTTAGGAAGAATAAAATCAGAAAATGAAATAGAAAATTGAAAGAGAGGATAGAAACTTAAACCTAACATAATGTATTATAAAATTTTAAAATGGGTTTAATCCTTTTAGAGATGGTATTTTGATAAAATAAACTTATTTAATTGAGGTTTATAGGGTCTTTTATGAGAGGTCTTCCTGAATTTTTTCTTTCTAATAAGTGGTTTTTGTGTGCGGAAATGACAAAAGGAGTTGTATTTTTATATTTGTAATGGAGGGATATATTTTTGAATACCTAAAGCATTTTAATAATGGGATGTCACTTTCCTAGAATGTAACACCAAAATTTAAAAATAAATGGCTAAATTGGAGATATTGTTGTGAAACTCCTCCATCATTCAAATATAAATTTCTTTCAAATTTTATTCCCTTTATCTCAAAGGTTACTGACATTTAATATTTTAATTTTACAACGATATATTTTTTTTAACATTATAATTTATAATTTGAGCACAAAATTTTACTTATTATACAACTTGAATATAAGGATTCAAATTTTGTAATCCAATTTCTCTGATTCAATTTTTACGTGGTAAAATTAAATTTTATATTACTAAATTTATAATGTATTAAAAATATTCATTTGATAAATATAGTTTAAATTGAAACTTAGAAAATCTCTATTTTTTTAATAAACATAATTTTTTGGATTTAAAAATATTGTTATAAAATAAATATTATTTATTTAAAAAGTTATCATAAAATTCTTCATCAAAATTATATAATCATAAATTCAAAAATTTGCGTTATTTGTAAAAATATAATTTTACTATATTTACATAAAAACTATATTTTATAAAATTATGAAAAATTTATTGTATGATAATATGTGAAAGACAAATAAAAAATTATTTTATGTTTTTCAAATTAACATCCTATAATTTTTATAATAAATTTTTAATTTTAATCATAAAATGTAGCGAACACTATTTTTATAGAAAATGGAAATTGGTTATATAAATGTTTTATTGTAAATTTATAATTAATATTATTTTTAAATAACATTTTATTGTTCAATGAATGTAAATATTATTCCTTGAATAAAAACCCAAGTTCTAAATAGTTTATTTTTTATGAAAAAAGTGAATTTAGAACGAATGGATTTTCAAAAAATAATTAAATTTGGGATATGTCTATACCTATAAATATTTTATTACATTTAGATATATTCCAAATTTCTACATACCAAACCCTTTATGATATCCATGTAATAAATAAGAATATGATAATATTTCTTTTTTGTATTAGGTTATTATTAATCTAACAAGGATTTTGTGGAAATATATAAATTATTTCACTTATCCTATACATGGTTTCCCTTCGACCATAATTACTCAAATTTGTTCTATCATTGGTCAAGGAAATCAATAGTGAAGAGGCATCTCTTCTACATTTGAACAAATAGTCATTATAGTGTGTACATGTACTTCTAGAATCCATTTCATTTTACTTTTTTTATTGTCATTCTAATATGGATACATAAATTCAAACAATTTATATTATTGGATATGTTTTATAAACCATATCTAATATTCCGAATATATCATGGTTTATGGTTTAGTTTGGTTTTCTATGTGAAACACAAAATTAACAAAATTTATATCTATATATAATATATAGTGAAATATCATGTCGTTTAACTAATTCGAAATAAAATTATTATATCCATGTTTGATATATTAAATTAGTTAAATAATTTAATTTATTAAAATAATTTAAGTTTATGATCCAAAAATTATATATCAAATGTTTTGAAAGATATAAAAGTCCATTAAAATTCAATTGTTTAATTTTAATTTTTAATTTTTAAAATTAATAAAATTAGATATTAAATGTTCTAAAAAATAATTTCTAGTCAAATAATATTTATATTCTCTAATAAAACCTCTATTACATTTTACAATCTTTAAATTATCTTTTATTCAATATTTTAATGAAATGATACCCCCCCCCCTTTCACAGATAAATAACTCCACTAATAACCCCTAGAAAACAACATCTGAATATAATATTACTTCTAAATATCTATCTAATTACATTATACAAAGATCATTTGATCCATAAATACATTGTAATGTTGTAAAAATACATTCCCTAGAGGCCTTAGTTCAGTATCAAAACTATAAACATTAATAAATAAGTAACATTGTCATCAATTTTCATTTATTTTTTATGCTTACATATTTTATATTTATTTATATACCTAACTAAATCATTTAATTGTATCATATATAATATTTTAATGTTATTTTTTATGTCTTTTATTTATTAATTTTGTTTAGAATAAATATATGATCTCTCTACTAGTTCTTTTTATATATTATTAATGTAACATTTTATTCCTATACGACAATATTTTTATCCCTTTAATTATCACAAACTTCATGTATATCTATAATAAAAAATATTTTAAGTAGATATATTTAATTTTTTGGATTTATATGATTTTAGTTTAAATTTTAATCCTATATAAAAAATAATGATGAAAAATAATAATATTGAAAAAAAATATGGTAATAAAAAGAAGCATTACATCAATGTTTTCTTCTTTAACTTATACATAGTAAATAAAGTATAATAATTATAATTTTTTTGGAATAAAATAAATGAAAGAAAAATATTGATTCATTCCTCTTTTTAATATGTATAATTTGAGTACATAGTCTATATACATGTGATAAAACAATAATTTACCAGATTTTATATTCTCAAAGACTCTCAACGGTTTATCTCATATATAACATTATCTATTATGTACATTGATATTTTATTCATTTTGGAAACCCATGAGTATTCAAAATTATGTTTTATTTTCATGTTTTAGGAAATTTTATGTTCATTGATTTATAGTTTTAGCATCAGTATGATTACTATTATAGTTTCATGGGATTATATCATGTTTTTGATTGATAAATGGTTCACTTTGTTGTTGTCAGAATGATTATGAGAATATTATGATGTGATGAGTTGGAGAAAAATTACATATCCCTCTAATAAATTGCTTAATTTTTTATATCTTATGTTATTATGGTGTGTTGTAATGGCCCAAACCTCCCTAGTCCTATACATTTTCAAAATATAGTGTTTGAGGTGTTTTTTGGAGTATAGTGACTTATTTCAAGAGTTTTCCATAAATCCAGTTTTCCAATGTTAGGTAGCATTGGTAGTTGGCCTCGTTATGTGGCATCAGTAGGAGGTGTCGGTAGGTATCGTTAGTAGGTGGAATGTGTTGGTGGAATTGGTATGTGGCATTAGTGGGTCGCGTCGATGACTCAGGTCAGGAACTCGCATCGGTTACTCACATCGGTAGGTCACATTTGTGGGTCGCTTCAGTTACTCATGTTGGTGAATTGTGTTAGTAGGTCACATAGGTGGGTAATGTCGATGACTCATATCAGTGACTCAGGTTGGTAGGTCACATCAACAGGTTACATCAGTGACTCACCCAATAGTGATTCACTTCCACTGGTTTTCCAAAATCTCAGTTTTCCCAATTTTTCTTGTTCCCCCACACTAACATTTCATTTAACATAAAAAAATGTGTTTAAAACCATGTTTATGTTATTTTGGTGTCGTTTCAAAGGGTATAAAATATATCTTTATTTCCTAACACTCCTAAGGAATTTAACATGTTAATGTGCATGTTCTTGATTGTGATCCATATTTAATGGCATTTAAAACTATTACTATCCTTTTATATAGTATCTTATATTTTTTAAAGTTTAGATCTTCTCTTCCTTGAACCATTCCATTTTCTCTTTGTACACCCATTTCCTTTCTTCCTTATAGAGTCGTCTGTGGCCTTCAGATTTAGTTTTCCCTTTATGTTTTTCCTACTACTCATGCACCCCCCATTATATCACAAGGATAAGTTGCCAACCGAATATTGTTCCATGTAGTGATTTCTTCATCTAATTTTGTTATGTATCATTCATGTTGGGTATATTGATGTCTTCTAGTGAATACAACGGAATACAGACATAATGAGGATAAATTTATTGAAGGAAAGATGAGTATTAGGATCATTTTTTATCTATTTTCTTTGATCAATGTTGTGAATTGTATAGGATATATGCCTTCTAAAAATCATGCCCACTGGTGGTCTCTAGTTTCATTTTTTATCTCCTTTTGAATTTCCATGTACATGTGAAATTGATTACCCATGTAAACATGGTTAAATAAATAGGATTATATACATTCTATATTTTTCTATGATCACCCCTAAATTATCGAAGTAATATTCATGAATGACAATTTTCAAAATTTGAATACGACTTGATGTAGTTGGTGTGGTTGTGTGCTATGTGTATAGATATTCTATATTGTGTCTTTTTTAGGTCGTGTGGGGATATGGATAGGATCATGGATGTGGTTATGGAGTGGTACATGTGGTGTAGTGAAATCTCATGTTGAGAGATTGATTGATTATGGAATGGATGAGTGGTGATGTACAGTGGGACAAAAACCTGGTTTTAATTTGTTCATTTTTCTAGGTGGGATTTATCTATGCAAGAGGGTTATAGATGATCATGTGGGGGAGATGGTTTTTTTGGTCATGGTTTGTATGATGCTTTTATGCAGTAAGGCTGCCAAGAATGGTTGTGAAAATATTTGATTCTATGTTTGGTTGAATGCTTGGGGATTTTTTTGATAGGATGAATTTTGTGGGATAACATTGAAGAATGATGGTGGTAGTGGCGGTGTGGGAAATTATCTTGATGTTTCTTTTTGTCTTTCTTTGGAGGTGTTGGTCCTTACGTTCTTTACTTAGTAGTTGGTTTGGTAGGGATATAAGGAATAAATTGTGTTCATATTGAAGAATGGGAATTGGTTAAATATTTTGGTTGCGCTTATGTTTGAGTTGTGGCCTATTGGGGGTGAATTTTATTTATCAAAATATGAATTAACAATTTTTTGTGTTAATAAATGAATTTATAGGTATTATAAAAGTTGGAATAATCATAAGCTGTTTGGATGTTTGATTGATAACCCATAAGTTGGGATTCTTGTTTGATACCTATATATATACTTGTACATTCTTTTGATTTCTATATGCACCGCAAACTAGTTGGGAACCATTTTCATAAAACCCCCATTGGTACGGGGGATGGTATCTATCTTAAAAATCATGGTGGAAGGATGGATAGACCGCCGCCCTCTCTCTCCTTCTCCCACTTATTGATGATTATAGCCCAAGACTATTCTAGCAGGTTGTGGTTCATGAGGCACAAGTGTGTGCAGGAGAGTTGTGCTTCCGATGTGTCTTCATGATGTGGTGTGGTTTGTTGGCTACATGTCTATGAGTGGTGTAAGATATAGTTGTGAGGCCTAGGTTTTTTCAGTTGGGATGTTATGTGGTATGTTCCCTAGGTGTGTGTGGGTAGGTTGAGACGTGTTTCTTTTAGAACAGTTGGGAGTGCCAGGACATTTGCTGTTAGGGTGTTAGATTGGATAATCAGTGGAAAAGTTGTGCGGGTACCCTATCATCATTGTTATAACTATATTACTTTATATCATTGAATTATTTTGTGGGTGTACCTTGGTGATATTTTCGGATGGAAATTATACCTTGAAAATAGCTTTGGGGTTTTGTTGTTTTTTCATGGGTCATTAATAAGTCTCCCCTATTGTGAATAAGAGACATTGGATTTTCCTACGAAGTATACATATATTCTCACCCAACATATATGAAACTATATTTAGGTTTCCTGAAGGATTTCATGGACTGTGTTGGATGTTACTACCTCAGACATTTGGACAACTATTGTATCACCACTTACCTTTTTTCTTTGGTGTATTTTCATTGGAGACTCATTCTTTTGTATCAGTTAAATGTTAAAAATTCATGTGGGATTGATTTTTCATTTCATTTATATATATATATTTTGTCTTGTATTTGTTATGAGTTTGATACATCTTATATGTAATTACTGGTTACTATAAAAAGCAAAATTCGTCCCATTTTTTGATTTTTCTGTTCCATTGATGTTGGTCGCCACCCCAAGGCCTACTGGAGTTGAGACTTGGGGTGTCATTATCTATCTTTCTTTGTTTCCATCTTATGAGAAAAAGCTTTCGAGGGATGGGTTAATGATAGAATGGTATCAGTGGTTTATGGATATGCAATAGGATGGAGTTTTCATTTATGCACAATGAGTATTTCATTGATTAGTAGGGAAAATTTTTTAAGTGACCATGTTGTGTGACATAAGCCAAGGAAGAATGGCTAGGAATGTGGATTTTTAGGACCCCTTGTTTTGATGAAATGACTCTGAGCTTACCAAATGACCATGTGATGTTACATTATTTCCATGGTAGAGTCCCAAAGAAAGGTACATGCATCATGATGAATTGTCTTCTAGTTTGAATTGGCAGTTTCATGGAATTTATACAAATTACAAGTTAAAATGAATCTTAGAAAAAAATCATAATACTCAAACTATGGAGTTCCTTGTTATTTTTTATCTATGGAACCCTATCATCGTCCATTGGTGGTTTTGGTAGTGGAGGCTCAGTAGGTCGATTCGATTGATCAGCGGAGGGTTGATGCAGATGAGGACGAAAACTAGTGGAAGACAACATCACATGATTTCTAACGGAAGACCATGGGAAAGTAAGATTGTAGTGTCACAGACATGGAGGCATAGAGCTAGATCAGGGAAAATGAGATCATATTTTTCTTCATGCATGTTCTGATAAAGTACTGGGTTCCATTGGTGTTCATTAATATGAGGGGAGCTTCACGTTAGTGGGGGAAGTTCTACCTTGGGAGAGAAAGTAGGCTTATGTTTTGTAGTTTTATTTTGAGAAGTATTTCTGGGAATAATTTCATTCATCGACCATAAAGTATGAGAAGCGATAGGGGATACTCTCCCTTTAGTTGGGGAGTACGTCAGTACATGAGTTGGGGATGAAATTAAAGTATCCTCTTCAATTCACTGAGGATCACTTTTTGGAGAAGGATCCTCAGGTGAGACTCTTTCAGGGGGAACTTCGTCGTTCTCTCTAGTACGTAGTTACTCCATCCCACAAGTCAACATAGCTAGAGGTCCAATAAAAGGTGGAGGTATTTAATTTAACTCACTCATAAAGTGGTATACCATGAGATAGAATCCAGCAAGGTTTCATCGAAGGGAAAGGATACCGGTGGATGGTCACAGGTACTAGTGCCTTTTGATGTTTCAACCATCTGGTACTCTACCTCAACTGTTTCGATTTCAACCATATGTTCATCATGCCCACCCTATAATCCAGGGGCTTGTGTATTTTTTTAGCGACCCATAGTTTTCAATGGAGAATTCCCTTCTTATATTTATGTCCTAAAAACACAAAATAATGAACTACTAAGTGATAAGTGACCTTTAAACATAATTTTGTCACCCCTATGTTTGAAATTTTTAAAATCCAACACACATGGTTGTGTTCAATATAGTTTTTGGAGTCTAATGAAACAAAAATAATTTTTGGTGAATAGTAACCTACCCTTATGAATATTAAATAATAGGAACATTAACTATGGATAATAAAATAATATTTAGACATCAGAAAGTGGTAATTTGACCTTAGTAAACATTTTTGGTATTTTATAAGTCATAAATAAATAATTATTTAATTAATTTAAAAGAATATTTATTCCCCTGAAATATATTCATAAAGTACGTAATCAATGTTTAATAGTTATTAGATAATTTTATAAGACCCTACGTAATTTTTGAAAGAACCATAAAATCAGTTTTAATCTTAAAAACTGTTTTCTTATGTAAATTATGATTTTATTTAAATATTAAATTAATAATATTTAGAAATTTATTTTTGAAAAATGAACTTCATTTTTGGATTCTACACGTCGAAAAATAGTTGGGGTAAATTTTTGGGATTTTTCTGAGATACTTGAATTTTTGATGAATAATGGAATCCGATAATTCACAATAAAAGCTAAATAATGTATCAATTGAGTCATCGATGATGTTCTGCTGATTTAAGCACACTTTTCTCGGGATTACATTATAAAATTACTATTATTTGTCATCCAAGACTCACTATTCCTTGTATTTGGTGAAATTAATAAACTAATCAATTTTATATTAAGGAAACCCCTCTCCCCTCCACTATAAAATCCACCTTTCACTCCCTCTTTTCCTCACACCTCTCAAGCTCCAATAATTCTCTAAACTCTGCCAAAACACATTCCCTAGCACCTCCCCCACGTCCAAAAGCTTCCGGTCTCATCAAAAGACCAAGCTTTGGCCCTTAAGGAGGTTCTCAAGAGGAAGATTCTAGAGGTAATTTCCCTCCCTCTTCTCCTTTAATTTCCTTTCAAGTTCAAGTTCTTTTATTGATCTCTCCCTACCTATATTCATCCAAATTGTTCTTTAAATCTAGTATTATAAATATATTGTAATATTATCAATCTAATGGTATATTATATCACCCCATACCCTTTCCCTCTTCCTTTTATTTTATTAAAGAGAACGTTGTTCACGTGGTGATAATTTATCACATTCAAAAACATCATGCTCTCTTCTTTCATTTCTACATTCAATCTGGTCATGAAACCATTTTTATGGTTGAACCAGAATAGTTTATATGTATTATGCTCTATTTTAGGTTCTGGAAATAACCTATGGCCATATTAATAAGTGACAAGTTAAAATGAGTTCGTTGTGATCCAAAAAACCGCTCAAATTAACCCAAATAATCTTCATTTAATTCATATCTAATGATTCGTCCAAATGGATATAATATAACTAATTATAAAATCATTCAAGATTTTGTAATATCATTAATAACATGTATTATCAGTTCTGGATGTTTACCCATGATCTACCCAAACATCAATTTAAGAATACAAGTGGACCGCTTAAGAAAACCATAAAAACAAACATCCCCGAACAATGTTTTTAACTCTATAAGTCATCCAAAGGAACATAATATAACATAATAAAACCAGAATGAACCTTATTAATTTACACATGGTTCTGGATTTCTAATTAATTAATATAATGTCATTATACAGGACAATAAAGAGAAGGAGGCATTCGAGTACAAGGTAAGGGGAAATCTCGACCCCAATTTTCTTCCTTCAGGTTCTCCCTCTTTCACTCCATTTTGATATGGTTACTCCTCAAAGATCATTTGTTCGTCATTTCCTTTACTTTTCTGGGATATACATTTTTGTCACTGGTTTTTATGTCCATCAAAAGTTTTTCCAAAAGAACTCTTCTTTCAAGATCTCAACTTTTACCTCTCATTCAAGGTTGTTGGTTCTTATATCAAGTATGTTGTTCCCTCTTTCTTTTGGGAACCCAAATCTTATGAATGTGTTATTATGAGATGAAACCCATTCCTTTCCATGGGTTATTTATGTACATGTTTGACATGTGTTCTATGTGGCAATCATGATAATGATAATGTTATGATGTGACGGGTGCGCCCAGAATTATATAGCGCTCCATTGCATTGGGTAATGTGATGAATCTCATGAGTAAATGTGAAATGATGTGTGAACATGATGCTAGATTTGTTCACAAGTATGTGTGGTAGTTAACCACTAAGACATGTTGTTTCATTTTTATGCATTTCCACATTTCAAGTTTATTATTTATGCTCCTCTCATGTTCATGATCTTTTTCCTATGTCATGATTATGCTCACCCCATGATATATTGTAATTATATATCCTCTTACTATACTTTTAGCTCACCCCTTTTGATGTATATCCTCAGGTGGCTACATGTACTAAGGAGAGGACAAGTTCCACTAAGAAGCTAGTGAAGAAGAAATTGAATAAATGTTTATGGTTGATGTTGTATTTGTTGTCCTAGTTTGCCCAAGACACTAAAACTCTGGATCCTCCATGTGTAATACTATTATGTTGTTTATCTTTGAAATGATTTAATAGTAAAGTAAGAAAAGGTCGGGTCGCTATAGTTGGTATCAGAGGAATGGTTTAGTTAATTTGGGGATTAGGATTAGTGAACCCTAGAGAAAACCTACAACATGAGAATAAGTACAAATATGCACACAAGGATATTTACCTAGGGATCCCATATGTTATGTTTTTGGTATAATAGTTTAAATGAATAGTTTATTCATGAATTGTTTCCTTATTTTTTGTTCTAACCTTTTCTATTTTAGAAAATGGTGGGAACTAGGAGAAATCAGGCCAAAAAATCTTGCGAGGACCAATGCAACGATTGCCCAAACAACATCCCCAATGATTTGGGAGGTGGAGTTCAGAACATAATGGCGATGCTTACCCAAATATCTTGGGTTCTGAATAATAACCATAATAATGGGGAACATCCTCCTTCACCAAAGAGGGAGAAACTAGCTATCGAATGTTTTATGCGGCAACGACCACCGACGTTTTTTGGATCTTCTGATCCACTAGTTGCGGAACAATGGGTCAACTCCATGGAGAAGATCATTTCTGTTCTTCACTGTTCCGAGACGGAGAAGATAACTCTAGCTGTTTATCGTCTAGATGGATAAGCCGATCAATGGTGGGCTTTGATTAAGAACAACAAGCCAAGGGAGGAAATTGAAGAGATGGAATGGGAAGACTTTAAGATAATGTTTCTTAATAAGTACTTCCCAAGAACTCTTCGCACGAAGATGGAGAGAGAATTCATAGAGCTCAAGCAAAAAGAAGGAGAATCTGTCACAACCTATGAAGAAAATTTCACAAGGCTCACAAGGTATGCTTCAGGTTTTGTTATCAACAATTATAGCAAAATTGATTGATTCTTTAGTGGATTAAAACCACATCTTCGAAAGGCTCTTGCAATTCGAGACTTTGGGAGTTATGAGGAAGTTTTTCGGTGTGCTTTCATAGTGGAGATGGAGTTTGGAGAATGTTCCCATGGATATGGTGATAAGAAAAGAAATGTGGAGTTTCAAGCTGGTGGATCTAGTGATAAAGATGGGAAGAAAACACAACGACCCACATGCCAAAAATGTGGGAAGTTGCACCATGGGAACTGCCTCAAAGGTACGGAGAAATGATTTAAGTGTGCGAAGGAAGGACACCAAGCTCACGAGTGTCGAAAATACATGAAAAGGAAGGATAATGTAGCTGATTAAAGGAGAGAACCACTCATGGTTCAATGCTACAACTGTAGGGAGCTAGGTCACTATTCAAACTAGTTCACTAAACCTCGAGCTCTCGAGGGTAATCAGCGCTAGCAACCACCAAAGCCAAAGGAACAAGGGAAGGCTTATGCCATCACTACTGCGGAGGTGGATCAGGATAATGAAGTCGTACAAGGTACACTTCCTATTCACTCAAGAATGGAAGAAGTCTTATTTGATTCTGGTTCTACGCATTCATTTATATCTTGCATGTTTTCTAGAACTATAGAATAAAATCCCCAAAACCTTGAAGTAGAGATATTTGTAAAAACACAAAGTGGTGCAATTATTTCAACCCAAGTGTTTGATTATTCTCCTGTTGACGTATGTGGGGAGATTCTTCCGGAAAATCTCATAATACTTCCCTTGGTGGAATTCGACGCAATAATGGGAATGGATTGGCTCTCGTTATATAGATCACATATCAACTGCCGCGAAAAGGAAATATATTTTCATATTCCGAACCATCCCATGCTCCTCTAGAAATGAAAGGAAGATCATGAATTTCCATTGAAAGAACCTTCAATGGTGTAAGTGATGATTCCCTATGAAGAAGCATACCTCGGCCAAATGTTTGAGTCAAAGGAAAGTGCCAACCTTGAGTAAATGCCCATCGTGAGGGAATAAAGTGATGTATTTCCCGAAGAGTTACCCGGAATTCCCCCGGATCGTGAGGTAGAGTTCTCAATTGAACTCATACCCGGAGCTACTCCTATCTCGAAGTGCCCCTATCGGATGGATCCTATCGAATTGGAGGAGTTAAAGAAGCAACTACAAGAGCATCTAGACAAAGGGTTCATACGCCCTAGTGCATCACCTTGGGGTGCGCCAGTGCTCTTTGTAAAAAAGAATGATGGAACCATGCGGCTGTGTAATGATTATCGGGAACTCAACCAGATCACCATAAAGAACAAGTATTCTCTCCCAAGGATTGATGACTTGTTCGACCAGTTATTAGGAGCTCAATACTTCTCAAAGGTGGATCTTCGTTCTGGATATCGTCAAGTAAAGGTGAAGAAGGAAGATATTTAGAAGACTGCCTTCCGTACAAGGTATGGGCACTATGAGTTTTTGGTGATTCCCTTCAGACTTACTAATGCCCCTGCAATCATCATGGATTTGATGAATAGAGTCTTTAGACATTACCTCGACAAGTTTTTGGTAGTTTTTATTGATGATATTCTCATCTACTCCAAGAGCAAGGAGGAACATGAAGAACATTTAAGACTTGTGTTGGCAACATTGAGAATGGAAAAGTTTTACACGAAGTTCAGAAAGTGTGACTTTTGGATGAATCAAGTCACATTATTGGGACATGTGATCACACACGAGGGAATTTCTGTGGACCCTTCAAAGACAAAGGCGATTGAAGAATGGCCCAAGCCCTCTAGTGTCTCAAAAATTCACAGTATTCTTGGATTAGCTGGGTACTATCGACGTTTTGTGAGAAACTTCTCACGATTGTCAAGCCCGCTAACTAAGTTAACAAGGAAAGGGGTAAAGTATGTCTGGATAGATGAATGTGAGGGAAGCTTCAAGGAGCTAAAGAGAAGGTTGATCATTGCACCTGTACTCACACTACCGAAAAGTGGAGAATGTTTTGTGATATACAGTGATGCTTCAAAAAAAGGCTTGGGTTGTGTACTCATGAAATATAATAATGTGATAGCCTACGCCTCATGATAGTTGAAGATCCATGAGCAGAACTACCAGACGCATGATCTAGAGCTGGAAGCCGTGATTTTTCCTTGAAAATCTTGCGGCACTAACTTTATTGTGAGAAGTGTGACATATACACCGACCACAAGAGCCTAAAGTATATATTCACACAAAAGGAGCTCAACATGAGTCAAAGGATATGGTTATAGCTAATCAAGGATTACGATTGCTCTATTCACTATCATCCTGGGAATGCGAACAGGGTAGTTAATGCTCTAAGTAGAAAAGAACCTGATACTCTATCCATGTTGAGGATTGAGAAAGACCTTATCTTCTTGGATATGCAAAGGATGGATTTGGGAATCGTAAGGGCATGGGATACATCCTACCTTTCCCAAATGATTGTGCAACCATCCATCCAACAGAAGATTAAGGAAGCACAAAGGGATGATGTGGAGATACAAAAGAGGGTGAATGAAGAAAAGGAAGGGAAGCTTCAAGAGTTCCATATCGACGATGATGGTGTGATTCAGTTTGGAACGCAGCTTTGTGTGCCTTCATCACCCGGGATAAATAAGGATCTATTGGATAATGCACATGGCTCAACTTTATCTATCCATCCTGGAAGTACCAAGATGTATCGTGATCTCCGAGAACACTTCTGGGGGGATAACATGAATAAGGAGATTGTGGAATATATATCAAGGTGCTTGGTGTGTCAGCAAGTTAAAGCTGAGCGGAAAAAGTCCAAAGGTATGATGCAGCCATTGCCAATACCCATGTGGAAATGGGAAAATGTTACTATGGAATTTTTCACGGGTCTCTCGAAAACGTCAATAGGAAATAATACGATATAGGTTTTGGTTGATCGACTCACCAAGACTGCCCATTTTATCTCTATTTGGGAAGACCTCTCACTTGAACAACTTGCAAGGATATATGTGAAGGAAGTAGTGAGATTGCACGGTGTTCCACTCTCGATTGTCTCTGACCGTGATCCAAGGTTCACATCTAAATTCTGGAGGAGTCTTCAACATGCTTTGAGTACTGAATTAAATTTCAGCACGGCCTATCACCCCCAAACCGATGGCCAGTCTGAAAGAACTATTCAGACGCTCGAAGATATGGTAAGAGCCTTCTCTCTTGAATTCAAAGGTGGTTTTTATCAGCATCTCCCATTGGTTGAATTCTAATACAACAATAGCTTCCACTCGAGTATTCAGACGGCTCTGTATGAATCTCATTATGGGAAGTGATGTAGAACTCCAACCTGTTGGGATGAAGTTTGAGAACGAAAGCTACTTGGTCCCGATCTTGTTCAAGAGAAGTTAGAGAAGGTTCAAGTCATCTAGAAACACATCAAAGCTACTCAAAGTCGGCAAAATAGCTATACTGACAACCGTCGAAGGAACTTGGAGTTCGACATTGGAGATAAAGTCTTCCTTCGAATATCTCCATGGAAGAGGGTCATGAGATTTGGGAAGAAAGGGAAGCTAAGCCCATGGTACATTGTCCCCTTTGAGATCCTTGATCGTATAGGAGTCCTGGCCTATCGTCTGGCACTTCCACCGAATATGGCTCAAGTTCATGATGTGTTTCACGTATCACTACTGAGGAAGTACATACCAGACCCCTCACGTGTACTAAACTCAGAGGTGGCACAGCTGGAGGATGATCTCTCCTATGAGGAGAAGCCGGTAAAAATTTTGGACCGAAGTGATAAGGTTCTACGCAACAAGACAACCCGCCTTGTCAAAGTGTTGTGGAGGAACCATAAGTTTGAGGAAGCAACATGGGAACTAGAAGAGGCAATGAAGGAGAAGTACCCACACCTGTTTGTGTAAAGTGAAATTTCAGGGGCGAAATTTCTTAAGGGGGGAAGAATGTAACGACCCAATGTTTTCGATGGAAAATTCCCTTCTTATATTTATGTCCTAAAAACACAAAATAATGAACTAATAAGTGATAAGTGACCTTTAAACATAATTTTGTCACCCCTTTGTTCGGAATTTCGAAAATCCAACACACACGGTTGTGTTCAAGATAGTTTTCGGAGTCTAATGAAACAAAAATAATTTTTGGTGAATAGTAACCTACCCTTATGAATAGTAAATAAGAGGAACATTAACTATGAATAATAAAATAAAATTTAGACGTCATAGAAAGTGGTAATTTGACCTTAGTAAACATTTTTGGTATTTTATAAGTCATAATTAATTAATTAATTAATTAATATAAAAGAATATTTATTCCCCTGAAATGTATTCATAAAGTATTGAATCAATGTCTAATAGTTTTTACATAATTTTATAAGACCCTACGTAATTTTTTAAAGAACTATAAAATCAGTTTCAATCTTAAAAACTGTTTTTTAAGTAAATTATGATTTTATTTAAATTTTAAATTAATAATATTTTGAAAATTATTTTTGAAAAATGGACTTCATTTTTGGATTCTACACGTCGAAAAATAGTTGGGGTAAATGTTTGGTATTTTTCTGAGATACTTGAATTTTTGATGAATAGTGGAATCTGATAATTCACAATAAAAGCTAAATAATGTATTAATTGATTCATCGATGATGTTCTGCTGATGTAAGCACACTTGTCTCGGGATTACATTATAAAATTACTATTATTGGTCATCCAAGACTCACTATTCCATGTATTTGGTGAAATTAATAAACTTATCAATTTTATATTAAGGAAACCCCTCTCCCCTCCACTATAAAAGCCACCCTTCACTCCCTCTTTTCCTCACACCTCTCAAGCTCCAAGACTTCTCTAAAATCTGCCAAAACACCTTCCCTAGAACCTCCCCGACGTCCAAAAGCTTCTGGTCTCATCAAAAGTCCAAGCTTATTCCATTAAGGAGGTTCTCAAGAGGAAGATTCTAGAGGTAATTTCCCTCCCTCTTCTCCTTTAATTTCCTTTCAAGTTCAAGTTCCTTTCTTGATCTCTCCCTACCTATCTTCATCCAAATTGTTCTGAAAATCCAGTATTATACATATAATGTAATCTTATGATTCTAATGGTATATTATATTAACCCATACCCTTTCCATCTTCCTTTTATTTTATTAAAGAGAATGTTGTTCATGTGGTGATAATTTATCACCTTCAAAAACAACATGCTCTCTTCATCCATTTCTACCTTCAATCTGGTCATGAAACCATTTTTATGGTAGAAACAGAATATTTTATATGTATTATGCTCTATTTTAAGTTCTGGAAATAACCTATGGCCATATTACTATGTGAAAAGTTAAAACGAGTTCGTTGTGATGCAAAAACCGCTCAAATTAACCCAAATAATCATCATTTAATTCTTATCTAATGATTCATCCACATGGATCTAATATAAATCATTATAAAATCATTCAAGCTTCTGTAATATCATTAATAACATGTAGTTTCAATTCTGTTTTGCTACCCATGATCTACCCAAACATCAATTTAAGAATACAAGTGGACCGCTTAAGAAAACCATAAAAACGAACATCCCCGAACAATGTTTTTAACTCTATAAGTCATCCAAAGGAACATAATATAACATAATGAAACCAGAATGAACCCTATTAATTTGCACATGGTTCTGGATTTCTAATTAATGAATATAATATCATTATACAGGACATTAAAGAGAAGGAGGCATTCGAGTACAAGGTAAGGGGAAATCTCGAACCCAATTTTCTTCCTTCGGGTTCTCCCTCTTTCACTCCATTTTGATATGGTTACTCCTCGAAGATCATTTTTTCATATTTTCCTTTAGTTTTATGCGATATACATGTTTGTCACTATTTTTTATGTCCATCAAAATGTTTTCCAAAATAACTCTTCTTTCAAGATCTCACCTTTTACCTCCCATTCAAGGTTGTTGGTTCTTATATCAAGTATGTTGTTCCCTCTTTCTTTTGGGAACCCAAAGCTTATGAATGTGTTATTATGATATGAAACCCATACATTTCCATGGGTTATTTATGTACATGTTTTACATGTGTTCTATGTGGAAATCATGATAATGATAATGTTATGATGTGACGGGTGCGCCCGGAATTATATAGTGCAATATGAATGTTTAAATGTGACGGGTGCGCCTGGAATTATATAGAGCTTCAATGCATTGGGTAAAGTGATGAATCTCATGAGTAAATGTGAAATGATTTGTGAACATGATGCTAGCTTTTTTCACAAGTATGTGTGGTAGTTAAACACTAATACATGATGTTTCATTTTTATGCATTGCCACATTTCAAGTTTATTATTTATGCTCCTCTCATGTTCATGATCTTTTTCCTATGTCATGATTATGATCACCCCATGATATATTGTTCTTATATATCCTCTTAATGGTCTTTTAGATCACCCCTTTTGATGTATATCCTCAGGTGGCTACATGTACTAAGGAGAGGACAAGTGCCACTAAGAAGTTAGTGAAGATGAAATTGAATAAATGTTTATGGTTGATGTTGTATTTGTTGTCCTAATTTTCCCAAGACACTAAACCTCTGGATCCTCCATGTGTAATACTATTATGTTTTTTATCTTTGAAATGATGTAATAGTAAAGTAAGAAAAGGCTGGGTCGCTATAATTCTATATATGGAGTTCTTGGTAACCATATGAGTTAGTTCTCGACGGCCATTCATGGTTAGTATAGTGAAGGTTGGTGGGTTTAGTGTTGTCCCCAGCAGTAGTGGTCGACCATGCCATTTCAGCACCAACAACCACAGGCTGCTACTCCACCGAGGGGAGATGGAGCAGGTGGATGCTGATATTAGGGAGTTCCTCAAGGTCCTTGAATTGGGCATGGTCGAGGAGGTGTTCGTCAGTAGAGGGGAAACAATGTTGGGCATGGTCAGTTACACACCACAATGGTAGGAGTTCTAGAATTTCTCAAGGTCATTTGATGTATGATTATCTATTTTCATACTCATGTGTGTCCTGTATTTGATTTCATAGATTAACACTCATTCGTTTAACCTGCTCCATCCCATGCTATAGGACTAGAAATAGAGGGTCATTCTATTCTGTTGGTGTTATGTTTCCCAGTAGAAGGCCAGGTCAGTTTGGTTGATGTTTTCTAGGGATGTATACTGATCATAGAGACACATCATTCCATCGAGGACCTCTATCACCTAATGATTCATCCATACAATGTTATCCATGTAAATGAATGGTTATATTTAGGGAATGCTATTATCAAATTCTTCCATAATAAAGTCATGTTTTCGGATGTGGATGGACAATGTCTCTCTTTTATTGGGGATAAATTTTTATTTATGGGAAGCCAATGTGTATTGAATTATCTTTCCATGATGGATATGCTTCTAGTGGAACCAGTGGATACTGAGATTGAGGAGCTTCCCAATGTTGTTGGGGATTAATTGGATGTCCTCCCGGAATATTTTTTAACTCTACGCCCTCGAGGTGATGTTGTTTTTTGAATATACATAGAGCCCAATGATTTTATAAATTTGATGGCTTCCTATCATATGACACATTCTGAGCTTTGGAAATTTTGGATTTAGATTGATGACATGATGAAGAATGGATTTATCTGGCCTATTGTGTCATTATGTGGTGCTTCAGTACAATTTAAAGAAAATGTGGATGGTGGTATGAGGTTGTTCATAGACTACAATAGGTAGAATTAGGAAAAGATCAGGTAACATTACCCTCTCCCAATAATAAATGATCTTTTCCACCAGCCGAGGGGAGAAACTAAGTTATCTAAGAATTATTTTCTGTATGGGTATCACCAGCTGGGGATGAAAGAAGTCAATATCCCAAATACAACTTTTAGGTTCAGGTATGGGACTATAGAGATCATGGTTATACCATTCAGTGTTATGATTGCAGTAGTCATGTTCATGAAACTCATGAACTCTACAATTCATGAGCTCTTGGATAGGTTCATCCTTGTATTCCTCAATGACAACCTGATCTACTCAAAGTTAGAGGAGGATCATAGTGAGAATCTCAAGACTCTCTTAGAGGTCCTTTTATGCCAATATATCTATGGGAATTTTCCCAAGTGCATTTCTTGGTCACATGAGGTACACCTCCATAGATATGTGGTGTCTTATCGATGTGTATATGTGGACCCATCATCAGTTGAGGCGATTTGTTATTGGGAACTACCATAGAATGTTGTAGAGGTAAACCATTTTCTCAGTTTGGTAAGATATTATCAGATATTTTTACCTGATTTCTCTCAAGTAGAAGTTTTTTTGAATTCCATGACATAAAAATATCGTGACTTTGTAGGGAGTGAATACTACCATTCTGTATTAGGCTATTTGAAGGGAAAGTTGATCAGTGATCTTTTGAATTTGTTTCTAGAGTAAGGGTTTATGTCTGAGATGTTTGTGATTCTTCTCATATGGTGTTGGGATATATGAGGATTCAATAGAAGGGAGTGATCTTTTATGGGTCTCAGAAATTATGTCCCTTAAACATTACCATTCCACCCATGATATGGATTTAGTAACGGCCATGTTCGCGCTGAAGTTGTGGGGAAAATACCTCATTGGGGATCACATTGTGGTCATCAGAAATCACAATATCATGAAATATATCTTTTCCCAGGGAGATATAATCACTTGAAAATGGATATGGATGGAGATTCACACAGATTAAGACATTGATATATCTTAAACCTCAAGAAAATGGAACATCATGGCCAATTCAATGAGAAGGATGTCATAGAGAGAAGTTATTCAGGAATCTGAAAATGCATTGAAGTTGCTATAGGATCTAGACTCCATGCACTTAGATGAAGAAAAGGATGGTGGGGTATGTTGTCTATTTTAGATGATTGTGAAATCATTGTCGATGCAGCAGGTGAAGGAGTCTCAATAGGGAGACTTGGAGGCAGAGGTGATGTGTGATCACGTTAAATAGGGTGATTCTCAAGAAGAATGGATGGAAGATGGTGAAAATAATATATTTTTTCGTGGGAGGGTTTTTGTTCTTGTGGAAATGCCCAAGGGATTAATCTGTGAGTTTCAAAGAACACCCATAGCGGTACACCTAAGAGTTTCAAAGATGTATGACATCTTGAGGATGTAGTTTCTTATGTCTTGGGATGAAGCATGCAACGGTGGGGTTTGTGTAAATTTCTTAATGTGTCAATAGGTGAAGGAAGAGGACCATGTTACTAGTGGGTTTTTGCACCCCTTTATGTACCTGAGTGGAAGTGAAGTAAAATCATGATGGATTTCGTCATGGGGAAACCTAGGGCTCAGAGAGGCTATTGTGGTATCTTGGTAGTAGTGGATTGACTAACAAAATTAGCACACATCAAGGAAATTAATGATTTAGGCACATTGTCTGCCTTGTACAAGAGGTGTATGGATGTGGTGGTATGAATAAATGGAGTTCTGAGGTCTATTGTCTCATAATGGGACACACTATACCTCACGAGACAAGAGGGGATTGAAGCCTGATTTTGGAACTCAGTTACACCTTAACACTTCCTTCCACTATCAGACAGATGTGCAGATATATTAGAACATCCAGATGTTGGATGAATTGATTTCATCATGCATCATGAATATTGGTTTGTATTGCATATTAAATTTTTCCATGGTTTAATTCTCTTATAATAATAGCTATATCTCTTCCATTTTCATGGACCCTTGTGATTATTTTTATTAAAATCTATTTTTTTTCACCTTTGTGTTGGACAGAGAATTAGGAGACGGCTATTTTTGGTCATGAGGTGGTGCAGACCATGACAAAGACTGTCCACCTTGTTCATGAGAGATTGAAGGAAATAAAAGACCGGAAGAATTTGTATGCGGAATAGAGTAGGAGGCCCTTATATTTCAAGGATGCGGAACATGTATTCTAGAATGTTTCCCCTCAGTGTTGGAAATGATGGTTTAGTAAAGGGAGTAAGATTTCTACAAGGTTATTTTGACTCTTTAAGGAGTTGGGGTGAGTTGTGTAGGTGGAATACTAGTTAGAACTACCAACATAGTTGGAGAGGATCTATGAAATCTTTCATGTCTCTCAGCTTCGTTGGTATATTCCCAATTAATCCCACGTAATTTAATGGGGAGAGTTGGATGTCGAAAATGACATGTTGTACATAGATCTACTAGTACAGATCTATGATCATCGAGATAAGGTGCTACGTGGATGATCAATTCCTTTAGTTCATGTGTTTGGGGGGGGGGGGCATTGTGGCCAAGAGGAGAGTACATTTAAGTTATAAGTGATGATGTGTTTCTAGTACCTATAGTAGTTATGACTTTTTCATTGTTTTTTTCATTTGTAATGTAATGCAGGAACCTTATTTTCATTTAGATGATTTATTTTTTAGTTACATAATGTGTGATAATGTCCTAACATGTGAAATGGGATGGAATTGATTCCTAATCGATACACATAAATTGATATGTGATTAAACCCATGAGGGTATGTTATTGTTATCCTGAATGGATAGTATCTTGACATGGAAGAGGGAATTATCTGATTCATATTTCCAGACAGTGTGGATTTTAGTGGTTATATGTTGTGCCTTATGGTCATTCAAGGTAGTAGATGATGGAACATGTGTTCTTGGATGTTGTTTTTTCACTCCAACATCCAAAAAACACAGGGTGGTTTACCATTGAACAATGATGAAATAAGTAGTTTTCAGGTGTAGCGGGAACCTTGTCAGGTATCTCACGGGTTGGTTGTTTAGACTCCACTTTTAATTTTTGATTGGTTTGGAATTACCAAGAGAAATAATAGTTTAAGAGGTATTTGATGTAGTGGTCTGGACCTCCTCGGTCTATTACTTCGTGAAAATATGGTGGTTGTGGTATATATGGGATTCATGGTGACTATTTTCAAAAGTTTTAAAAACATTCATTTTTCCAATGGTTTCTGGTCTTTGTAGGTGGAATTAGTGTGTGGAGTTGCTATGTGGGGTTAGTATGTGGAATTGGTAGGCAGTGTTGGTAGGTGGCATCAGTTGGTGGCATCAGTAGGTGGTGTTAGTAGGTGGCATCAGTAGGTTCTATTGGTGGGTCACATCGGTGACTCCCATCATGGATTCACATCATTGACTCGCATCAGTGGGTTGCATGAGTGGGTCTCTTTGGTGGCTCATGTAGGTAGGTCTCATTATTGGGTCGCATCGGTGACTCATATATGTAACTCGTGTTAGTGACTTGTATCAGTGACTCATTTCGATGGGTCCTATCGTTGGGTCGCATCAGTGACTCAGCCAATGATGACTCACTTACATCAGTTTATCAAATTTTACGTTTTCCCACTTTTTCTAGTTCCTCCACTATAACATTTTATTTAATGAAAAATGAGCTTAAAACCATGTTTAACTATTTTTTAGGCCATTTGAAAAGATATAAAATATATCATTGAATTTATAATGCTCCCAAATCTTTTAACCAGTCATAGAATGCAGTTTGGATAGTAATTCAGCTTTAATGGACTTTAAAACCATTTCCTTCCATTGATATAGTATCTGGACTTTTCCAAATATGATATAAAGTATTCTTCAAAAATTTCTATTATCTATTGGTACATCCTGATCCATTCATCATCATGGATTAGTGTGTTGTTATGTGTCCTTTAAATCCATTTATCCCTTGGAGTCTTTCATGATACACATGCATCACCCTTCTTAGTGTAAGAAGCAGTTTCTAGTTGGCTTGTATTCTAGGTGGGGATTCCTTCATCTCAGTTTTATTATGTATCATTCGGGGTGTGTATAATGATGTCTTCAGTTGAATACGGTAGAATGTAAATATCATTAATACAAATTAAGTGTGGTAAATATGATTATTAAGATCATTTTTTATCTGATAACTTTGAAACATTAATTCAATTGTATTGGTTATATTCCTTCTTAGAATCATGGTCATTGGTGGTCTCTAGTTGCGAAGATTGATTTTTACCTCTTTTTGAATGACCATATGCATGTTAAATTGATAAATCAAGTATATGTAGTTAAATAAAAATGATTCTAGAGGATCAAAATTGTTATATGATGACCACTAAATTATCAAAGCGGAATTGCTGAAAGATTGTTTTCTAAATCTGAATACACCTTACACTATTTGGTTTCCATGTATGTTGTGAGTAGATATGTTATATATTGTGACAGATGAAGGTAATGTGGTGTTGTGGTGGGGATCATGGCTATGATTATAATGTTTTACATGTGGTGTAATGAATTTTCATTTTTGGAGATTGATTGATTATGGAATGGAAGAGTGGTGTCGTGTAGTGGGAATATAACATGATTTTGTTTTGTTTATGTTATTGGGTATGATTTTTCTATGTACATAGTCTATTTATGGTTTTGTTTAGGGAGATGGGTTTTTGTGGCCATGTTGAGTATAATGTGTTTATAAAGCGGGGATACCGAGAATTGTTGTGATAAGAGGTGTTTCTAGGTATTGTTGTAAGTTGGGTGTTTTCTTTTGTAGAGAGGATGAATTAGGGTGGATGATATTGAATAATGATGTTGGTAGTGGTGGTATGGGAAATTCAGCCTGAGTTTATTCATTTTTTTCATTTGTTATTTTGATCCTTACGTGTTGTACATAGTATATTCCCAGGTAGGGATCGAATTAATAAGAAGATTCCTTAATAAACAATGATAATTAGTGAAAATACATGGTTGGGTTTTTTATTAGTTGTGGAATTTTTTGGAGAAATTTCTTTGATCAACTACTTAATTATCTATTTCTGGTGTAAATAAATTCAGTTATAGGTAGTAGTAGAGTTGTCAGGGTAATAGGGTGGTTGGTTATTTGATTGAGAACCCATAGGTTTGGATGAATGTTTAATACCTATATATTTACTTGTTTTTACCTATTATTTCAATACACAACCCGCCCTTGATGAGAACCATATGTTTAACACACACATTTTTAAAGGGGAGGATGTCTTTCTGAAACATCTCAGTGGAAGGATGGATGGCTTACCACCAACTCTTCCCTGCTCCCCCTTCTAGGAGATAATAACCCAAGGCCCTTCGGGCATGTTATGTTTTGGGAGGCCCATGTGTGTGTGGGTGAGGTGTTATTCCCAGTTGTCTTCAAGATATGGTGTGGTTTGTGGCCTATGTGTCTATTGGATGTGTATGATATATTTTTTGTGGAATGGGTGTGTTTCAGTGGGATTTGATGTGGTATGTGGCCCAAGTGTGTGTGGGTAGGTTGCGACGTGGTTCATTCGGAATAGTTGTGAGTGGAATAACATTTTCTATTTGGGTGTGAGAGCAACGAATCAGTTAGAAAGTTGTGTGTGGTACCCTATCATTGATGTGATTACTCTGTTACATTACATGACTTTTTTTTATGATAGTTTACCTTTGTGAGATTATGGGATGAATAATATAACTTGTTTGGTAATTTTGTTTTTTTTTTGTTCTTTCATAGGGGAAATAGTATGTCTCCCCCACTTGTGCGTGAGAGGTTTTGGATTTTATTACTGAGTACAATTGTATGCTCAAACTACATATATAAAACTAGTCTTAGGTTTGCATGATGATTTTTTGGAACATGATGTTCCCTACTAGCTCGAGCATTGGGAAAACTACCTTATCACTACGTAGCTTTGTTCTCTTTGGTATTTATATTTTTGTCTCTTTATTTTATATCTGTTACATTTTAATCATTCATTTGGGATTAATTTTGGTTTTCCTTTATATATATATATACTATATTGTAGTTGTTCTATGGTTGATAAATCTTATCTCCGGATCATGGTTACAAGAAAAAGGGTAATTCGTATTACTTTTTGAGCCTTATATACCATTTGTGTTGGTATTAACCCTAGGCCCTTATGGAGACAAGATTTGGGGTTCATTATCTCTCTACCTTCACTATCATCCCAAGAGGGGAATATTTGGAGGGAGGTGTTCATGACATGAGTGAACATAATTATATCTTTTCTCTCATTCTATGTAGCAAATTTTGTACATTTATGTTCTATATAAACATGATGGTAGTATTTTTTACATTATAAATGTGGGAATTTTATAGAATGATTATGATGATTTATTATTATAGAAATTTCTCATTCCAATACATCAATATATGAAATAATTTTTATGACTCTATGAAATTGACATGATAATTAATTTTATCCTAACCAATGTACTAATATTGATTCCTATCTCTTCCCCCCCCCCCATATTGTTACTCCCCTCACCGGGATTTTGTATCTCCCTTTCATTGATTTAAGTTATTTTATGAATATATATACATATTTAGAGGATTATAAAATTCACATGATGTACTATGAGGTATGATTTAAAAATTGATTAATGTTTTATATATATATTCACATCTTAAATAAAAAAAATTACCTTGAAAATGATCCTATAGATTTTGGGATTTGTATTATTATAATAAGAATTATGTAATAATCATGTTACAAATAGGAAAGTCACTATATTGGATGAAATTTTGGGCTAGCATTAGGAATCTATATTTTAAAAAATAATTATTTTATAAGTGATGATCAACAACCACATATATTTTCTATGTACTATATATAAATTAAATTTTTATTTTATACTTTACTTCCATCTTCCATTCACCCATTTCCCATTTCCTCCATAAATCCCCATCCTCAATCTTTATAGTCTTGTGCTTAGATTTTATTTTAATTTTAGATATTTCTAAAATTATTTGAGTTTTTTCACATAATAATGTTTAAAGGTTTATATATGTGTTTCATGGTAGGTTATTTATGTGTTAGTTCCTCCACAATGAAATTATTTGTTTTTTTGTATATTTGTGTGCAAATTTGTTTGTAACATGAACTTACTGAATGAGGGAAAAAATTTCAATGATGTGGGTTCTTATTATTTTTCTTCATTTTCATGGAGAATTAGGCTAGCTTCTCTATTGAGAAACATGTTTCAAACGTCAACCCTAATTTCCAACATTTGTAATTTTAAATTGTAAAACAACTAAATTTACACCAAATGTGGTTTTTTGATGCCCTATCAATAACCATATATAAATTGGCTATATTTAAAAATAAATTTCCTCCTATAATCAATTCCTCCCCTCTACTCTTCATGGATTGAATATGAAAAAGTAGTAATAATTCCATTTTATATAGATGTAGTTTTAGAGTTAGGAACCATACACAAATGTCTAACTATATAATTACTCCATGTTTATCCCTTTTGGAAATCCAAGATGTTTTAACAACATTCTTAATGATTCTCTTGAAAATATCATTTAATTATGAATACCATAATTTCTATATATCAATTAATAAATTTTCATTACCCATCAAGAATTTTTAATTGATAAAATTTTATTTCACATTTTAATAAATTATAAACATTATATATTCCTTAAATGAAATATATATCATGAAATATATCACAACAATATATATGAATTTTATAATGTATCATTTAAATCCCCATAATAAATTAATATAAAAAATATTAACATATGTCATGGAATATAAAACTCAAATATAATTCCCTATGAGCCTCCTTATATAAATACACAATAATAACATAATTATTGTTCATTATTTTATCCCTCATTAAAAACTCTAGTAAAATTTTATCAAAAATAAAGCAATTCAAAAGTTTACTAGTCCCGATTATTAATATAGCTTGAAACCTATGACCCTTCAAATCTAATTCCATTATAAATATTAAAAAGTGATTCAAAATGGTTTATATATTAATGAATATATCATCTCCTTCATGGTGGATGATGAAAATTATGGGTCTTGATGTTTGTTTAATGATTATTGTCTTGAAAGTGGTAAAGGGTTTGGGGTGGTGTGAAGGTAGCTTGATTGGATCTCGTTCATTCAACAGAGAGTTGAAGAGTAGTTTTTTTTTGGTAGGGCCCAAAGTATTATAGAATTCATTAATATTATGTAAAATATTTATGTACATAGTGATTCTCATGAACAATAATGAGATAAATAGCATGTTATAAACATAAATGAATAATATGGGCCCTCATTTCAATTGGATGGCTTATGGGAACGTTGGTCAATGCCCCTATGCTAAAATTCATCCCATTCTTTCATCTACTACACCAACTCACACTATATATTACTGAAATCATTCCCCTTTTTAATGGATGAGAACAATAACCACCCACAATAGGGATGGGCACCCGAGATGGTCATAACATATACAGAGGTTCCCGATATGGGGTTTTCTATCAAAGACACCGTGAATTTTAAAATACATAAATAGAGAAATAAAGGGATATTTAAATAAATACATGATAAAGATAATTATATATGGATAAATCATCATACATAAATATCTATTGGTTAATTTCAAATAAAATCATACATGAAAGAGATAAAAAACAAGGGTACCTGGGTCATCAAAGTGTTTCATAAATATAACCCCTATCAAGGAAAAATTCAACCACGTAATATTACATACTAAGAGAAAGAATTATTTTCATGATTTATCCATTAATGAAGGATGATATTCAATAGAACTAAATCCCTATGAGTCTAATCATACCATCCTCATCACCTAAGGGATAACATAGGTGTCCAAAATAACTATGTACCCTACCATAGTAAATAATAATTGTTTCACCATAGTGGATTGTTATAACCTTTTAACACTCATTACCCAAGGTATAATACATAATACGAAATATCATATAATATCTAATCCATGTCCTCATAATGTACATGAATTGGAAATTTCCAATATTCAAATATATTTTATAATCATGTGTTCATTTGATAATAAGAAATCTGACATACTTTAATATATCTCTCGCTAGTATTATTCCACTAATCAATAACGCTAAGAGTCATATCATTCATGTGTAACATTGATAATGAGTCATATTAAAATTGATGAAACTTGTGACATAATTTATACATAGTTATTTAAAATTAATGAGATATTTTAAAAATTGTGTTATCATATCTCTGTATGTCCTTTATAACTTCAATTATTTTTTTTCCCATATTAAACCATAGATTAAAACAAAATCATGATCCCAACACAAAACCTTTTCATGGAATTTATTATATAGAAAAAAATTTCTATGACATTATACTAAAATTTTAATTTCATTTTTATGATTTCATTCATAATAGAATAATTCCTATATTAGATAAGAATTATTCATCACTAGAGGAATTATTTTTATTAAGTACAACATCATGATGATTGGATAGTAGTTTGAGGATCACATTGAAAAAAATATTAAATATCATATTAAGCTTCTCCCTAGAGAGATATATTTATCACTATCTTTATCTAGATTATTTTTAGAGAATTTATGTTACATATAAATGATTGTCCCAGAGGCGCCCTAGAAGAATCCTACTAATTTCGTCTTCTTCAAAGCAACATATCTCTAATTCCCTCAAAAATAAAAATGGATGTTGTATTTAAATATATCATTCATAAATAAAAACATAATGGATATCCCATTAAGGGAAACTGATAAATATTTCCAACAAGTAGGTTTATATGATTTCCATATACATTGTATATGAGACTAACAATTAAAGACCAATATTATAATTGATAACATGCCTGCAAAAAATTGTATACTACCACTAATAAAATTGAGGGGGATATTGGTTACCACATGTACTATCTTCTCACCAGTGATAGATAAAAACCAAGACAATGAAGTTTATAGGAATAGTGATATATTAAAAACATTGGAGATACAACTTATAATACCCACCATAATGTTCATACCTAGATTAATGTTATGTTTTATCATATATTTATTTCTTATAGAAATGTATTTTTTGAAAACATTGGATGTGAAACCCATGGTATATATTTTATAGGTCCTACAAATTGCTAAATCTAATTAGAACATGGGTATTCCTTCTATTGAAATATATATAAATCAAAAAAATGGTGGTCCTCTTTATATCATTCATAAAACATCATTGGTGATTCATCCCAACATACCTCCAATGATGGTCCACCAAAAATTACTTTATTTTATTTATCTAATTTTCACCCATTTATAACTGTTGTACAAAATTATATATCTTATTAAAATATTATTACATAAAAAAACTCATGATTTATAAAAAACCTCATTATACAGAAATTTTTATTTATAATAAACTAATAACCAATGAAAAAAGTCATCATTTTTTCCTACACTAAGTCATTTTAGAAAATTAGAGCCAATATATATTCCAACTTATTTTAGTTAGGAATTTTTTTAGAATTAATAGTTATTAATATAATTGTAAAATAAATAGTTTACTAAGTAGTAGAATGATTCCAATATCACATGCCAAATGATATTAATAGAAAAAATAAGTATCACTATTTTTAAATTTTTTAAATCATATTATGATAATCCTAAGACATAAGGGGAAAAGTAAATTCGAAATATTTGACATAATTATTGGAATACCATCAATGATTTTAATTTAAAACACATGATTTCAAAATATAAAAATTGATAAAAAAATGAGTAAATTTTTAACCCATTCCTATATCATAAATGTCATCATAAAATCTATTATATAATAGAGGAATATCTAATTATAATTTCATGAATATTCTCAAGAGACTATTTAAAATAAATATTAAATACACAAATAATTTATCAATCAATAGTTAAATAGAATACAGATCATTTTATTTCATCCCACATTATGTTTAGAAAGGTCATCATCACAAATTATCCTACAATGTAATTGTTGTGAATTAATTACAAAAAATTGAAAATATTAGTAAAATAATCATATTAAATGAGAACTTTTATGGACTATGTATGATGAAATTTCATATGGAATTATATAAAAAATAATTTTACATTAGGTTTCCAACCAATTAAAATATGATTCAATTAAAATGTGACCTCAAATCAAAAATGATTCTTTTTTAATATTGGATAGAATCACTAAAAAGAACTGTCGAAATATATAGCATATCTATAAAATATAATGTATACAATATTGATAAGTAATGAGAGTAAATATTATTGTTGAAATATCCTATGGGTGATCTCATACCATTAGACTAGGTGATTTTGTAACCCCAACTCCATCAATTCTATAATCAATTATTTTGAGTGATACCTATTTCAATCATGCATATGATCTAAAAAAATAGTATTATTGAGGTCATGGAAAACTATGGAAAATAATACATAACTATATCCATTGACATTCTGTGAATTAGACACTAGTGTGGACCACTGTCAATGGTGATTAGAGGAGATTTCAAATGAATCACCTATCATTTGAAATCACCCACTTTATCTCAATGTAAATGTTTACTTGTGAGATAACATCATTTAAACTGATAGAATCTAAAATATCATAAAATAAGAAAAAAATAGCGATTATTACTTGAACCATGAAGTTCATTTCACGGATGAATAAATCATGTATTTTTTCATATGTAGATTATGACTCTATTCATGTCCTTTAAATTTCATCAATAAGATTTATTTCTGATATCCCACCAAATATCAAAGAGAAATGTGATATAAATTAACATGAATAGGAGGAAGCATAAAAGTAGAATATAGTATTCATAGAGCTTCATAATTAAGTGTTTTGGAACTAATAATGAATAAAATATAATTATTTAGGGTCTCCTTTTGAAATTTCATTTCAAACTACATATTGATATAATGATGAATATATAGGTAATAATATGGATACATTAATAATTTTCACTCCGACCAATGGTGTTGGGGACATTTAACTAGTAAAATTAATTTTTTAATTGTTCCCAACATATATAATATTTATTAAATTTATCAAAAAATTAACAGTGGAAATAAACATACTGAGAATGTATTTCTAGATGATTTTTACCTACTTATCTTACCCTCATAAAAATGTGCTGATCATTCAACACATGAACATATGATCAAACCATCCAATATACCCAAGACCACATAATCCTGTAAAATTAAGTAAATTTTATATTGATTACCAGATGATTCCCCTAAAATTCCAGCATCTGTCAGATAATTAGAAAATTAACATATTATAGTATCAAATATGTCATCTAATAAAAATATTAAAACATTAATCATTATTCAGATTATTGGTATTGGATTCTATTAACCCTTGGTTGTAGTCTATTTATGATCATTAATAACAAATATAATAGAATTGGATTCAATATCATAATAGGGTGGATGATATGTCTCCCCAACATAATACATGAATCCCAATTTTTTATTAATGTTGTTGTATATGATATATAGAGGAAAACATTACTCATTTTTTTACCTATTGTGGCCAAATGTTATGAACATTTGATCTAAAGTAAGTAACTAATGTAATATGTTTAATATAGTCTCTATAATGTACAATATTTAACATTTGAAATGACATAAAAAATAGATACATCTCCATTTATCCATGACATTTTTTAAAATTTCATTCTCTACACAGGTCCACCGTGAGAGAAAAAATATTAATGATTTCACTATTTGAAAATAGTTTTTGAATGAGATAGTATAATAATTTATTGATATATCCAATATTCTAGAAAATATTTTAGACATTAAATTTACACAAAAATAAATAATTGAAATTTTAATAAGCAATTTAAAAGATGAGGTGAAACCCATTTTTATTTAACAAACGTATCATAGAATATTTTTACTATTTCCTGAGACAAAAACATGTTTTAGAAGATTGAATTAGGTGAAATGGAATGAAATAACATTAAACACCATCATCATAAACATATTTTTCTGGGAAATACGTGTCTCTATGGGTCCCCAATCTTACCTATAATCGCATAAGTTTCAGACCTATATAAATGGGAGGATAAAAACCACCCATCCCAAAAGAACATTCTTACGAGAATGAATTATATAAAGACTATATCAATGTCAAATAACTTGTAAAACATCATTACACTAAATAATATATATATATATATATATATATAATTTAACTAACAAATCATCATATATGAGGTCTCTACTGTTAAAGAATATATGCTTAAGGTTAGACCTGTATTTTAGTAATTTTCCCTACTACAATAATATATGATATAAAAATGAAGAATGATTAAACCAAAGCTCCCTGACCCACCAATTATACACATAAATCAATTCAACTAGTGTATCATTTAACTAATTTAAATCTGACAAGTGGATGCACAAGAGAATCAATATGATTTTGTACCCACTATTTCTCTACATACACCCATTCGTACTGTGGATCATTTTGATAATATAAATTCTCCATGACGAGCTGGTTTTTTAGTGAAATAGATTCATTCAAATCTATAATAATTCATTACACATCTCATTCTATTAACATGAGGTCCATCTTATAGAAAACCCTCTATAATATTTATAAATCTCAAAATAGGATTCATGATAAAAATAATCAATCATTATTGGAAAAATATTATATACCAAAACATATGTTGATAGACCTTAACATTTATAAATAAAATATATATTTATTGTTTAATTAAATTAATAATTAAATATATATATATGTATATCATAGGAAATTGATTATTTTATTTCATTATATTCTAATATATTTAGAATATATTTAATAACCATTATGACTGATAATATATATGTTTAGCAGTGACCATATGATTAGTACAAATATAGTGTTTTAACTAATAAAATTGAAACAGAAAAAGGAATCGATGGCCTCTAGTTGTAGGATTGTACCATAAAATCCCATTTATCAAATATTATGGGAGAGATAACATCATTGTGGTTTCCCATGAACAATTTTACTTCACGATCCAAAACCTAAAGAATGAGAGAAACCTTTTATTTTGGAGAAATTCAAGTTAATCAATATCTCAACCCAAACCATGTATGTCGAACCACCACATGAATGTCTCACCATTGTGTACCTTACCCATAAGTAATTTTCTGACATATAAATCGGATATGTCTCAAGACCCAAATTTTATAAATATAAATATTTTTCATAGAATATTTTTTATATTTACTTCTACTTAACAATTTTTTTTATAAAATAAATAAGAAAAGAAATTTTTAATTAATTTGTAACTTCAATTATGGAAATTATTTTGATGAATTAATGTATATTTGAAATAGATAATATTTTTATATAATATTATTAATAAATAATATTGTCAATATAAATTATTATATAATTTTTATGAAGAAAAAGTTAACTTTTTTAATGTTTTGAGGCCTGTTATTTGAAAAAACTAACAATTCTCAGTAAATATTGATTGTTATTTTAAAACTAAAAAAATAAAATATGTATCAAATTATTTGGAGGAAATAAATAATATTTTTTGGAATCATAATGTCAAAATTATAAAAGAGTTATTTTTCATAATTTTTTGAGGCAATAAACATTTTGGGTAAAAATTTAATAACATATAAATATATATTGTACATTATGACACCATTATGACCCAAAAATGATTTAATGAATACTCTAAATCATATAAAAATAAAAATATATGTAATCCCTAAAAAATAATTTAATATTATGTTTATTTTATTTATTTTATAAATCCATTATGAATCCTTCCATGACTATAACAATTTATAAGGTTTTAAAATCATTTCATTATAAAATAGACTTACATCCAAATCATGAAGGTTATTAATATAATAATTTCATCCCATGGGCTAAAAAAATAATTATATCAACCCCTATATACTATAATCCATGGGAAAACCCCATGGTAAGGTTTTTTTATTTATTTATTTGTTTATATAGACTCCAATGCATGTGTTTGAGAAATAATAAAGAATAGGAAAATAAATTCTTATATAAAATCACCCAGTCTACCATTTCTCTCCACACAAAAAATTATATACATTTGATAATATATCTTCCCATTACTAGGGTCATCTCAAGGTTCCCAAATCTCTAAAGTAGATCCTCTCAATCTTTTGGAATCACCCTCTCTAGGTAAGGGACATTATCCTTCTTATATATATCGATGTTTCATCATTATATTATTTTTTATCTTAAATTAATAATAATGTGTTATGTTCTCCATAATTCAAATAATATAAATATTATTTCCAAATGAGGATAAACCCATTTAACTCTCATTAATACCTTCCATGAACATTTATATTCTCCGTTATTCTGTAGAAATTTCACCATGATTTTCTATGCCAAACAATTTTTTACTGAATATTTTTTACCATTTCCCATCTAGGGTGATCAATGAAATGAGAATAAAAGTATTTATTGGGGATATCAATATAATTATTCCAATTTACATAACTTTAGTTTGAATTGTGATAATAATTTATTCCATTTGTTCTGGTCTTTGTTACACACTTATGAATGAGAATGAAATGAAAATAATGGGTGCACTCAGAATAATATTAAAATCCTATGCATTAGGTAATTATCAGTCTCATGAGATGTTAGGAAATGGATTTTTGGAGTTAACCTAATGCATAATGGTACATTTTTCTCATGATTATATGGTAGTTATCATTTAACTATTTTTATATTTCATTGTTTTAAATTTTTTCCACATTTCCCATGTTTCCTTTATTATAATGAAGCTATATCATTCCTCATAATTACTATTTATGATTCTTACTCCATTTATTCCCCATTTTTATTCATATTATCTAACATGTTTTTATTTGTTCATACTATTTCAATTTTTATTCCCTTTTTGGGATTTATATCTCACCAAATTCTTATGTATGTATTAGGGTTATCCCATGTAGTTATAAGTATCAAGGAATAATATGAGAAAGTTAAAAAAGTTTCCAAAAATATTACACATTACCTATTTAATGTTGTTATGTAATGTACTTAATTCTCAGAGATACAAGAAATCTCAATATTCTAGCTTGTATTATGTGAAATATTATGTAATAAATCATGAATTTATATAAAATGATGAGTAGGATCATCATAGATGGTATAAAACGAAATTATTTGATATTTATGGGATTGTGACTAGAAAACTATAGTGAATGGCTTAGAGATATAAATATGTATAAGAAAAATTCCATAATAATTAAAAACTATTTATTAAATGGTTTATCAATAAAATACCACCATTTATGGATACTATAAGTGTATTGGGCTCTAACATAGATGTACATAGGGGTATAACATGAAAACACCACATTGAGATATACTCGACTGGGAAAGGGTGAACGTAAATGTTCCTTGATGCATACATGATTTAAAAAACATCGATATATGCATTGGTAAGTTCAAAAGATCATTATGGTCCATTATTATGGAAAAAATTACCATAATAATATATGTTAGGAAACAAGTCAGGGATAACATATATCGATGCCTATAAATTCATCTGTTTTGAAATATATGTCATTTATAAGTTATCCCATTAATTTAATTTAGTTAATTTTTTTGTGTTTAATAGTGAAAAATAATCATCCTTAATTTTCTTTCTATTCTAACTAATTTCCATAAATAGTAGGAATAATGTAAAAAAATAACATGAATGAAATATTGATGACGAGTCAAATGAGATGGCCAACATGATAGGAGGAGGAATAACAATTATTATGTTCACACACTCTCAACTAAATTGGGTTCTGAATATGATCCTTGATGAGGTGGAGTGAAATATCCCCCTTAAGAAATAAAAAGTTAAAACTGATAACTTTAAGTGACAAAAGGCCTCAAGATTTTAATGGATCATTTGAACCCTAAAACATGGAACAATGGATCAACTCCATTGAGAAGATTTTTTCAATACATCAATGTTTTGAGAAATAGAAGGTTATACTGAACATTTATCATATGGAAGGAGAATATAATTGGATGTGGACATTGATAAAGAAATATGATGCATGAGGATGATATCAAAGCGATGTGGTGGAAGTTATTCCATAAAATGATTTTGACTAATATTTTCCTCACACACTCTATCTTAAAATAGAAACATATATTTATTTCCTCTAGAAGAATATTGAAAAATCTATCTAGGAATAAGATAAAAACATCACTAGACTTGGCCAATACACCTTTATATTTTTCATTACCCATAAATGAAAGGTTGACCACTTCTTTGGTGGGATAAAAATAAGTCAATATAAATACAATGTGATCTGAGACTTTGAAAACTATGAGGAGATATTACAATCTGTACTAAATTTAAAAATAGAAATTGAGGAATATGAAGTGTATCATGGGGATAATAAAAAAATAGTAGAGTTTAATTATAGAGGCCTCATAGAGAAATATAGTAGTGATATGATATTTCAACATCCCACTTCTCAAAAGTGAGAAAATAAGAACATAGAATATTGCCTAATGGGGGTGAGAAAAAGCTTTATGTTTGGGAAGAAAGGACACCTATATAATGATTTCAGACATATGAAACACATTAATGAGATGGAATAATTGAATGATATAGTAAACCCTCGGTCTATTCTTAATTATTTCAACTATAAGGAACCACAAAACTTTGCAAACCAATGCACACAGAAAAGGGTTTTTTGATATAACCAACAAACTCCAAGGTAGTATGGGAAAGAGTTTCCCAATCCAAACCACACAAGTGGATCTAGAAAATGATTTGGAGATGGGTATACATGTTATTGATTTTAATAATACAGAACATACATTTTGTTTATAGTTCTATTCTTTCCTTCATATCATACATGTTTAGTTTTACAATTCAAACACCACCATGATTCATGGTGGTATAATTATCAGGGAAAATGGTAAATGTGCAAATTTTTGTGTCCCAGTCATAAAACACTTCCACTATGAAAATTTGTGATCTAAACCTTCTAGAAATTCTTTTGAAACTCTTTTCAGTTGAATTTGAATAAATTCATTCACATGGATTGTCTTTCATTATATATAGACAAAATAAATTTACTTTATAAGGTAATCACTCCTTGAATTGAGAATTTTCCCCTAATTATATACATTTTCAAGGGGGCGGGTGAATCTTATTTTTCAAAAACAAATTAATCATGTATATTATTTCCATATGAGAAATCATATGTTTATTAAATGATTGATTCTAAAGAATGGATCATTATTGATGATAATCCAATTTAGGGGGAATACGATTATGTGTTTCCCAAATAATTTTATGGTCTCTATCTTATTCAAGAGGTTTAATTTAAATAGATATCATTCCTAGGTAATTACTATTATCTAAGACAATATATATTAGATTGTTTGGAACATTAAGAGCTTAAGAAAAAACTACAGTAAAAATGGATAAAGTTTTCATATTACCAAGTACTTCACCATGGGGTGAAGGACTCCTCTTCAATAAGAATAAGGATATATCAATGTGGATTTTCATTGAATATCATGATCTTAATAAAATCATGATCAAGAACATTTTCCCTCTTCCAATGATTGATGACTTTTTTGATCAGTTACATGGATCACAATACTTCTCCAATTTTTATATTTGGTTAGGATTTTATTTAGTAAGGATAAATAATGTAGATAAACCCAAGACCACATTATATTCAATGTATGGGAACTATGAGTTGATAATATTTCCATTCAAACTCATAAATACTCTATAAATCTTCATGGTCTTGATTAATAGTGTATTTAGATATTACATTAAAAACATTTTGTAGTCTTTATAGATGATATTATAATGTACTTCAAAATCATGGATGATCATGACGAGTATATGAGAACAATGGTAAAACCATATTAATGAATAATATTTATGAAATGTAGAAAAAAAAGTGAGTTTGGTTAAAATAAGTGTCATAAATGTTGTATATTATTATATAAAATGAGATATATATAGACTCTTAAATGATAGAATCAATTGAAGGACGGTCTAATCCAACATATGGGATGGAATTATACACATTAAATGGATTATATGGCTGTTGTCATGAATTTTTGAGAAATTTATCGTTATTGTAAAACCCTATAACCAAGCTAAAATAAAAGGGTGTATGGTTTTTTTTTTGGAATGACGATTGTGAAGATAAATTCATGGATATGAAAACAGGCCTATCAATTTACTGGTACTCACATTACCCACAGGTATATAACTCATAATTATATTAAGAGATGTGTAAAATAAGATAATGGGTGGTGTTTTAATGAAAAAATAAACTGTGATATCCAATTATTCAAGAAAATTGAATTTTCTTGAATAAAACTACCAAATATGGGAATTGGAGTTAGCAGTATGATATATTCTCTGAAATTCTGAAAGCATTATCTCTTTGGGGAGAAGTGTTAAATATATACGGATCACAAAATATTCATATATATATTCACATAGAAAAAGATGAATATGTTCTAATGAATATTTATAGAGCTGATTAATGACTACAGCTAAAAAATACACGATATTTTTAGTTACAAAAGTGAAGTAGAATATGCACTAAGTAAAAATGATCAAGAAATATTTTCATTGATAAGAATTTATAATTATAATATCTTCATTTATTTGAAAAATTTGGACATGGAAATCATAAAGGAAAGAACACCATCAATCCTTTCAGAAATTATTTCACAATAATACCTTTTAGATAACATAAAGGATTATCAAATAGATGTGGGAATTCTGAATAATTTACTACCAATAATAAAAGTTAAATCCATGGAATTAAATGGTATTGAAGAATGGTTTGTAATATTTTTTTAATTACTATGTTTAACATATAAAAACATCATTAAAAAGGATATGTTTGATGATTCATGTTTTTATACTTTCATCATCCATTCAGGATGAAAAAAGATGTATTGAGATCTCTTAGTGCACTATTGGTTGGAAAATATGAAGATGTTGATCACATAATATATTTTAATATATCATTTATGTCACAAAGTGAAGATAGAAAGTACAAAATGAAAGGGTAATATGAAACCATTACCCATACCGATATGAAAAATGTATAGCATCACCCTGAGCATTTTCACCAGTCTTCTAAAGACATCAAGATGAAATAATTATTCATAGGTGGTAGTGGATAGTATTAAAATTAATTATCACTTAATATAAAGTTGATATGTCATCTCACATGATCAATATTGAAGGATATACATTAAATAATTAGTTAGGCATCATGGAATTCAAATATTGATTGTATCTAATTGAGAAAAAATGTTTACCTCAAATTTGTAGAGGAGTCTCAAACACTCTCCAAATACTTACATCAACTATTGTAAGGATTATAGTCCAAAAATTAGTGGCTAATCTATGAATACTGTCTATACACTGAAATACATATTTAGACAAAGAGAAATTGACAAAAAAAATGTAGATGTCATCAACATCATCCTCGCATTAAGTACTCATACAACAATAGTTCTCAATCAAGAATCCAAATCGCTCCCTATGATTCCCTTTATGGGAAGAAGTGCAGAAAACCTACAAGGTGGGATGAATTTGGAAAACACAAACTTCTAGGTCAGGAAAAGGATAATTAAATGGTGGAAATGTTCAAGACCATTCATTATCACTTCTGGTTTCTCTGAGAAAAAAAAATAACTATGATGAAAACAATCAATGAGACCTAGATTTTGGGTTTAGAGAAAAAGTATTCCTCGACATATCATCATAGAAAAAATTCATGATATTTGGGAATAAGGTAATGGTTAGTCTAAGATACATCATTCCATTTGAGATCCTTGATCACATGGGAATGCGGGATAGTCAACTATAACTCCCACCTGTATTATCTCATGTACGTGATGTGTTCCACCTATCACTCATGATGAATTACATATCAAAAACCTCACATAAACTCAATACAAAGGTGTTACCATTAGAGAATGATCTCTCAAACATGGAGAAGATGGTGAAGATCATAGATCATAGAGACAACGTCCTATTGGATAAGATAATTCACATGCTCAAAGTGTTATAAAGAAACATTATGTTTGAAGTAGTGTCATAGGAACCCGATGGTGTGATGAGATTCAATTATTTACATTGGTTTTAGTGTGTGAAATGAAAATTTATTGTGAGAAATTTCTGAAGGGAGTAGACTTGTAATGACTTGAACTTTTATAAATAAAATTATCCTTGTGATTTAATTAAATAAATTAATACATGCATATCTATAAAAGAGATATGAACTTGTTTGAATTAATTATATCTGATTATATTTAAATAACTTTAAGAATAATTACCTTTGATAATAAATCTTTTAAAATATGGCCACTTGATTAGTATAAATATTTGGTTTAAAAAGTGATATAGAAAAAAAAAGTGATTGCCTCAACCAGTAATGTGGTACCATATGAATCCCATTTATCAGGGATTCTGAGGGATATATAAACATGGGTATTTTCCCTTATCCAATTCAATGTTCAGATCCAATAACATAAGCAAATAGAATACTATTTACGAGCATCCTTCATGATCATCAAGATTAAATCAAAAACCATGTATGCTGAAACACCACATTAAAGTATCAATGTCTCACACCTTAACTGTAGAGAAATTATTTGGCATGTTAAAAGGATGCTTATCAGGTCCTAAATTTTATAAATGTTTATATTTTTAATAGAATATATATAATATTTACATATACAATATAAATTTTCATTTTTCAATAAAACTAAAAGTGTATTTGTAATTAATATTCAATTTCTTTTAAGAAATTTATTTTGATGAATAAAAATATTTTTTAAGTAAATAATAATTTAATAAAATATAATTATCATATAACTTTTCTAAAATATAAATGATAATATAATTTTTATGAATACAAATGTGATTTTTATAAATGTTTTAAATATATTATTGTAAAAATAATTATTTGTCAATAAAAGTCTAATTTTATTTTAAAATTATAAAATTCATATATTTAAAAAAAATTGTAAAATAAGTATTATTTTTGGAATCCACACTTTAAAATTATCCTATTGTGAAATTTTCATATTTTTCTGACATTTTCAAATTTTTTAGTACAAATTTAATTCAATATAAATATACAGTGTTTATTATGACATTATGATGATAAAAATTATGTAATAAATTTTTATAGGGGATAAACGACCAAATATATGTTTTAAATTCAATATAATGTAATATTAATTTTATTTGATTAATTTTATCAAGCCATTATGAATCCACCTAAACCAATATTTTATTTTAAGGATTTAAAGTCATTTAATTATAAAAATAAATCTCATACACATCTGTAAGGGTATTATTTTAATAATATTGCACCATGACCTAATAAAATAATTAAACCCAAAATATTTGGCATAAATCATTGGAAAAACATTGTGTTATTTTTTTTGTTTTAGTTATATTATTATATAATGTCCAAAACATATTATTGAAAAATGAAAAAGAATTGCCCATTCATTTCTTAAATAAACACACACAACATCTCATTTCTCCTCACAATAAAACCATTGAGCATGTCCTTACATGACTACCCCTCTTTAGAGTCCTCTTTAGTTTCCCCCATTCTGTCAATAAGTTATTCCCAAGCATTTGGATAACCCTCTCATGGTAATGGATCATATCATTCTACCTTTTATTTGGGTTTATTCATCACACTATGTCTGTAATCATTCATTATTTATGATGGTATATGTTATAACATAACCACATAACTATCTATTTTATTTATAAATAATCTGAGACCCCTTTTAGTCTCATTAAACCCTTCCATGAAAATTTATATTCACCTGTTATACTGTAAAAATTTAACCACGGTTTTCCAAGCCAAGAAATTGTATAGTGAATACTCATACCCATTTCCTATCAAGAGTTTTCACCTTCATGCACATATACTTATTTTATTGGGGACATACAAGAATGTATTACACACTTTTTAATAGTGGAATAAAATTTGATGATAAATGAATCCATGTTTTATGATCTATGTGGAACACATTAGAATGAGTATTAAATGAATGTGACTAGTGTGACCTAAATTATATAGTGCTACAATGCACATGGTAATGTTTTAGTCTAAAGATATTTCATTCAAGAAATTATGTAGTGAACCTAATGTATCATGAGACATTTTCTATCATTACTTCTTGTTATTTATCCTAAAAATATGTTTATGATGAAGTGTTTTATTTGGATTCCACATTACCCATGTTTCCTTTATGATTATTATGTAATATCATGCCTTATTTTTCATTTTTTTATTCTCACTCCTTTTATGACAGATTGATATTTATATTTGGTAACATTTTTTACTTTATTCATATTATTCAATGTTTATTCCCTAATTGGTCTTTATATCTCACCTCTTTCTTATGTATGTTCCCACTTCATCCCATGCAGAATTATGTATGAAGGAATAATATGAGCATGTTAAGAAAACATTAAATAATGTTTATGTATTCCCTATTTTAAGTTATTATCTAATGTACCTAATTACAAAATACACAAGATTAATCAATATTATGGGTTGTATTATGTCTAATATTATGAAATAAATCTTGAATTAATGTATAATAAAGATAATGGTCATCATAATATATATTTATATACATATAATTTTTCCATGAATAATAATTTTAAAGGTTATCAAACTTTATAAAGTACTCCTAAAATCCAACATTTTATCTCATTAAGTTCCATAAGTTTTCAAGACAAAAGCAACTGACACTAGGATATATCACACCAAGATTGAATCTAGTAAATTTTATATAGTCCTTTCTTATATATTGACTCATTGGGATACAACCATAAAAGGAAACATATGATAATTATATATTTATGGAAAAAATTATAATTTCAATATTCAATTTTCATGGGTGGACTTTATCTCCTAGATTAAACTTATCCCCACAAAAACCCTCCACTATTTGGAATACAAGGAAGAAGGAATCTTCATTTGTAATATGAAAATACAAGTCTTTGATAAGAGAAAATAAAAAAACTATGAATGATTATGAGAAATATATTGGACACTCCATATTTCATTATTAATTCATTTATGTTCACAAGAGAACCACAATTAATTCATTCAATGTTGCATTTTCTATAAATTGAAATATTATAGTAAAAAATTCATACCATCATTTCATAAATTATTCTATTGGTGGAAAATTTGGGGTAATTTGAAGAGAAAATTACCCTTTTAATTCATCAATGAATCCATATTTCAATGTTTAAAATTATAAATTAGAAGTAAGAATCATTAAAACTCATAAAGTTTTATAAGTAAATACCATCAACCTCAAGAATATGTTTATATAATGATTAATAATATGTATCATTATTAATGAAGCAAGAAGTAATTTTTAGGAAATCATTCAGATATGCGATTTAATTGAAGGGATCCTATGACTATTTTATGGAGTTGAAATCAAAATAGTTGGAGTTTAATTACATATTAAAAATTAATGAAATTAATACAAACTACAAATTCAAACTAAAATGATATCTATATAATGAAACAATGAAGTGAAAATTTTAATATGTATTAATTTTAATATCAATGTTATTAAATAAATAAAATTATAGGATAGATAATGTATGAAAAATATTCAACTTATTCATATTTATATCAGAATATTTTAATACCTAAATATAAAGAGAGAATAAATCCAATATGATAATGATTTCAGAAATAGACCATGAGGTGTCCCTATCTATCTACCCCAAAATTTGTGACATATGTTTTATTATAACTCCCCTCTATTTTAAAGAATTCCTAAAAAAAATTAAATTAGTTTATATTAAAACATAATAACCAACTACCCTTGATTGTATCAAAAACAAAAGAATGACAATTCCTCTGTAAAAATGGAAACTAAAACATGAAATATAGAAGGATGGATGATATTGAATGATTTTTTGGAACGGGTTCCTCATAATACTTCTATAATATAATTTTAAAAGGATGAATACAATTTGAGAGTATGAGAGATAGAGACAATGGTAAGAACTATTGAGATAGAGAAATTATTATTGAATATATTAGATGAGGGTTTGTAGAATGAATGTTATTTGAAAATTATTCAATAATTGAGTTTTTCAATAAACAGATTATTGAGATCCAAGAACCTAATATTCTTCAAATGGGTTTTAATAGTCTACTGAGCCTTTTACAAATGAATATTTCCATTTTCTATAAAAGTTAACTATATCATTGGTTCCTCCAACTTTTTAATATAATCGAATTTACCCCCTTTGAATTATAAATCATTCAATGTCCTTTAAATGAAAATTATACCCCTTGGGGATTTTTATAAATGAAACATGAAAATTATAAGTGGTGATTTAAAAAAATGACAATAGCACAAAAGGAAAAACAATTAACACATCAAATACTAACATTTATATGGGTTTATCAAGAACATAAACACCCAATATTATATAATAAGTCATGTAAAATAGAAAATATAAATTAAATATTAAAAATTGAGGATAACATATTCTCAAACTATAAGGAATTACATTAAAAAAATAAATACTAAGAATTTAAAAAGAAAAGAATATGTTAAAATTGAAAATAATATTTATTTTGAAAAATAATGGAATAAAATAATTGAATTAATTTGAAATAGATAAAATATTTTTTTTGGAAATAATATGTATATAATTAAAACATAATAAAATAAAATTTTAAAAGGAAGAATATTCGAGTATAAGAATAATAAACTAATTTTTAAGTGAGGTAGAGAGATGGTGGCTACGTAATCACCCTATTTTTTTAACTCTATAACTCTTTCTTTGATAGCTCTCATTCTCTGAACATCACTATAGCTTCTCCACTTTTCTTGATGGTGGTGGATCCTCTAGTGATGTTATGTCTTTTTTCAATCCTTCCTTTCAGACTATATTTTTTTAATATTTTACACATCAACAACCTCCCTATGTATATCTACATATTAAATTTGGCTCAATATCAACATTTGAATTGGTGGTTATTCTTATTTGAGATAGTTATTTTTTGTTCTGGTCTATGATTTTTGATTCAGATCAGCATCTATAATAGAGTTTGTCATCATTTTTGGCATCAGATACTCATGTGTTCTCGTGGTCAATGGTTTCATGGGAGGTGTTTGTAATGATAGTCTATATTAGGAATTTATATATCTCATTAGATTTCATCTCATTTAGCTATTTTAATTTTGTGGAGATATCTATGTGTGATACATTCACATCACCCTTCTCTAGATCGAGTTTGATTGTCCTCGCTATGTTGCATGGTGAAAGATAGGGTATTCTAATCTGATGGAACTAATGATGTGGTACTGGTTCAAGGAGTTATTCATTGCATGGTTCATGTAGATAGTGGAAAATGGTGTTGGTGTTGGTGGTGAGCAGTTATATCATAATTGAATTCATGGTTGGTTGTTTTTAACAGATGTGTTACATTATAATTCTATAACAGTTGTTGGGACTACTAGATTTTATGTTTTCTTATGTGTTTTAAATAATTTTCTCCTATCTTGTTTCATTTGGTTGTAGTATTTTTTAGCTGTCTCGTGATGGATAAAAAAGATGGACGGATGGGTGTGATGACAAACATATTCATCCATCTATCCTCATGTTGGATGGATGGGAACTCTTCCATTGAAAATTTCCCCATATTTTTCAATACATTTTTTCTGAATTAGGTTAAGAAAGTTGTGGGTTCCTCATTTATTTTTCAGTTGGGTGGATCAAAATATATATAGGTGTGATAAAACCTATCATCTGGCACTAAACCAACTATTCCATGTGGGTCGGAGGAGTTCTATACCACATTGTGTGGACCATCAATGTATAAATTCTTGGTAGGGGTGACAAATTTTCTTAAATTTACCCATTTGTTGTGTTGTATACAAGATAGGTAGATGAGACTTTTTCTTATACTTTCCAGGACATTTTCATCCCTTGTAGTATTTAGGTCCTTGATAGGACCATCATGTCAATTTTATTAAAGGAAAGTATTAAACTATGTCACGTATGGGTTCTCTATTTACACAATTTTCAAAGTGGGTTTCATTTGTTTATTTAAACAAAAAGGGCCTTCCCTCAACATATTTTCAAAATGAGAGGGAGAGAGAGTGAAGATATTGATGAATATATTTATGAGACCAAAAAACAATTTACCATATAGATAATCTGAATAAAAAATATAATTAAAAGGAAAAAATATAAGCTCCCACTCAATTGTGGTATTTAACAATGAGCTAAAAGTTTAAATATTTAACCAATTAGTTTAATTTTTGAATCACCATTTTTATTAATAATACACCATATGATATGACAGTGATGCTTATTGGTGATTCCTATTAAAAATCAAAATCAAGTGCATTTTTTAATGATGGGGTATTTTATTATTATCATTAAAATATATGAGAATCAAAACAAATTTCTTTAAATAAAAATTGGAAAATAAGTATTGATATATCAAAAAAAAATTGGAGATTTATATAAAAATATTTGATGAATTTTTAATTGATATTTTTATTCTATATAATTATTTTTTTGTAATATAATTCATAAATAAGATACTGACATTTTAATTGTAATTTTATAACATATTTGAGATATTCCTTTTAAAAAGTGTTATTTTTTGGGCGGATTATATAATATTATAAAAAAACATGATTATTTATTTTAACACGTTGAGAACCAATGATAATGTAAATATTTTTTTTCACCTATAGTGAATTTATATTGAGGGATTTTGATATCCTTGATTTCATATTTTAAAATTTAAACATTTAGTTAATTTTTAAAATTTTAAAATAAATCATATATATCATTTTTAAGAAGATACCCTTTCCTTTTGAAGAAATTATTTTTTTATTATGTGTTTTCTTATAATTCATATCATGTTACTCATATAAAGAATAACATTTAAAAAAAATATTCATGTAAATAACAATCATATTTTATATAGTTTTAGCTAAGGGGGATTAAATATGAAGTATATGTAAAAGAAAAATAAAAATTATATGAAAAGTGAAACATTGGATAACTAAACTCTTCACCTTCTTCGTGATATACCGTGAGGCTATTATATCTTATATCACATGATGGGGATGATTCCATGTTGTTAAAACTAGATCACCAAGTTTATATTTTATGAGATTTTATAGCATTATTTTTATATTTAATATTTATTTTGTAGATTGGAAAGTCATTCATAATATTTCTATTTTTGTTACATTAAATTAAAGTTAAATGATGCACTACAGAATTATATTTCTTTTTTTTTGAAAATAAATATTATATATTCTTCCCGATGAGTTTGTTTACCTGTTTGAATGATTTTCAAGTTCACGTGTATCATTAGATTCAAACTCATATTAGACAACTCATATTTCATTAAATTCAATATCATAATTTAATTCAGTTGATTATTTCTCTTCTGTTACATATTGTCTTTTCGTAAATACATCATATGTCATTATGCATCCAATTAGTTCTTTGAGAAGAATATCTTTGGGTTGCTGAGTTCAGGGATCTCCATCACTATGGATTCTCATAAACTAGGTAAACAACATATGATTTTTATGTATGTATATATATATATATGAACCTGTAGACTTTAACATATTGTAAATTTTAGTGATGCTTGTAAATATAGTTGAAATGTATTCCTTAAGATTCATAAAAATTCATTAAAATTCTTTCTAAATCATATCCAATTTATTATCTTTAATATTTTTAGTTCAATAATAAGTTACTTCTAATAGTCTATAGATTTTATGTGATGTTTTATAAGTATATATTCAATTAAATTAATATTGATTCAAACCATCATGTAATGAATTTTTAGATTTTACACTAATTTTAGGTGATGTAATGTCTTGGGTGTCAATTATTCTACCAATTATTTTTTTAGTGTTATAACAATGATTAATCATATTCTAAATAGAATATCCAATAAATAAAAATTATTATCTTGGTTTTCCAATATGAGTAATTGTAGGAATTAAAGAAAATTAAATGAGTATAATTGGTAGATTCCATTTTAAAAACATAAAATAAAACTAATTAATTTAGAGAAAAAAACATATTGAAATTCTAATATAAAAAACAATTTTTGAAAATAATAGTTTTCGAAAAATAATATTTAATCCATCATTTTGGGAAAAAATTTAAAGGACTTTTTTGACCCTAGATTAGTGTTAGACAAGAAGTGGAAAGAGGTGGGGGGGTTAATAGGCTATCCTAAATTTAATTGTTAATTAGAACATGGGTATTCAAAATAAAATGATTTCAGAATGATGAAACAATAATGTGATGAATTCAATACAAATTAATGTTAAAATCAATTTTATCAAGTCCACTAATCATAGTGGATATAAAATAGATTTTGATTATGCACAAGATATGTAACAAAATTGGGATCATGACATATGTAAAGATATTAAGATAGTGCAAATAATATTTTAAGGAGATCAGCAATAGAACATGAAGTTACACAATATATCCAGCCATAAATTAGTAAGACATGTATTATTATACCTTCAAGTGGTTTTGATAGAATATATAGAAACAAAATCACATTGTTTTGACAAGAAACCCATGAACCAACATTCCATGTTTTAAATGGAAACCTATAACTAAAAATCTATGGTTTTTATGAAAACCTAATAAGAAAATATAGAATGTAGGAAGAAAAGAGTTGACTCTCACTGAATATATCCTTTTAAATATTTATCTTTTATCTCTTTTAAAAAAATTTCATAATTTTTGTTGTATATTTTGAGAAATTTTTGAGAGCATTTGATATTGACAAATGAATATTGGATATTTTAAAGGAGGTGTTGAATAAAATAATAGATTCATCATTGATTTGACTGATCTATTTTTTCACACAGATTATTATGATCCAATCCCACAAGGTCTCCATTTTTAATATTAAAAAGAGTTTTTCACCTTCTAAAAGTCCCCAGGTCCATAAAGAATACATATGACCCCAATTTTTTATTTTAACAATAATTAAATTCATTGTATGAATGCCTATTTTAATTACAATCAATATAAAATATCCTCTATATGGTATTTTATTGGACACGTGTTAATAATTTTACTTATAGAAATAGTACTGAGTATTATGTACACCTCCACCAGAATGTTGTCATACCACTGGAAGCTAGTCGATGGGATTCTTGAGAATTGGGGAGAAATTGAATTTACCCTCAACTAGATGGTGGGGATCCATTAATAAACCAGTGGGTCTTCTCTAGAGTAGAAGACCATACACCAGGGAACCAGCTGGTTGATACCCTAAACAAATGATTTGCCCCCATATTTATTACCTAACCTTCAGAAATGGGCCCATATTTTTCCTTTAAAGAATATATAATGATCATCTATCCTCCATCCATGACTTCTAAAATACCATTAAGATTCATCCAAGATAAATAATGTCACCTCAAAAACTTCATAAGTGATATAAGAAATCATCAATTATAAATATGATATACACTAACCCCATAGAACCCACACATTCTACAAAGGTATATAGTTCTAATGGAAATATTGATATTTATAAATATTGTTCTGAAACATAGAGGTGGAATCATCCAAAATTTCTAATATTAATGATGGATATGATCTTGGGGACTCCCGAAATACAAAAAAAATATAGGGGCTTTACAATTTAAAAAATATATAAATACCTGAATTAGTGTATTAAGGAATACCCAAATCCCATGTTGATAAATGTATGAATGGAACTGGAGATACAAGCTAAATATATCAAATTCTTCATACGATACTGATATTTATTCATATAATAATAAATAATATTTTTGGATTATTTAACAAAGTCATTTTTCATACCCCTAGCTTGGGAACCTACCATAGTGGTTATAAATTATAGAGGAAGAGAATTCATCAATTTTATAGTGCTGTGTTATTTGTTATGGTTAATAAATTAATAATGTTAAATTCCATTCGAGAAGGTATATACCCTAATATTATCCCCAAAATTATCCCCACTAAGAATACAAATATTTAAATTAGAGTCATCAATTTTATTAGGGACATAATACATAATTTCTAAAAGTATGTATTCATTATCCCATTTATATAAATTTTTATTGATGTATCACCTAGAATTAATGTCATATAACTTAGGAAAAATATTCAAGATATAATTAACTATAAATGGATTAGGAATATGAGGAGGACACTACCAAAGGAAACCCTAATGGTTTTACTACTGTATAGTTATTTTTTGGAATTTAAAATATAATATTCACTTATCAATGAGTGATGCGCCAAATATATAATTCCTTTACTGGTAATACTACTCTTTTTATTTCTAAATGTAAATTTATAAATCAATCATTAATGAAAACTATATCACCTGTTTAGAGGTTTTTTATCCATGATCTTATCAAAAAAGATAAAAAATAACTCACTTATGTATTCATTTACATTAACTTCTAGAAAAAAATGTGGTGTGTAGTTTTTCATATTTTTTGTAATAAAGTAAATCCTAAAAATAGATTTCAATACTTCAAGAGGTCCCTTTTAAAAAAATATTTAGAATTTAATGGATTATATGTAAGAATATCATAGGTTCAATGTTCTATTATAAACCTTATAGTAATATTTACACCCTTCCAACGTTGATGAGAATGGATCCAAGTTACTAAATGAATATATATGATCAAAATTTATTTTATATTCTCAAATTGTAATTGTCTATTATGTTTCCATTTTTATAGGATACACTACTAATTATTAAGATGGATATTTAAGACTGATATCTTTATGATCATACATCAATGAAGAATGATATGTGTATATATTAATCAATTATTATTTCAACAACAAAATGTCATAATCTATGAATATATATATCACAATTGATAAGAGATTACTTTTTTTATCATTGATTATTAATTGTCGTTCATTATATATTGAATCATGATGTTCATATAATCAGTTACATTAATCTATTTGAATAAAATTTCAAACATATAATATTCACAAGGGGTTATTTATATAGGTTGATTTGCTCTATTATCTTGAAATATTTTTTTTTCTCAATAGATGAAACAAATGAATTAATTTTTAAATTTATTATATGTACAACTCTACCCAGAGTGAACTCCTTCTGATATGACACTCATAGATAATTTGATTTTCTATATACATGAATCGTCTAAATCATGGGAAATGTACATTGATGGTGCTTCTTAGAGTAAAATTGGATAAATTATGGAATATTGAAAATGAAAATGAGTAGGCGGGACAACTTATTACTAACATATAAATTTATTTATCTATCATTCGCAAAAAAAATTAAATTCAATCTAAAATCAATATTCATATGTTTCATGATTAAGAAAATTAAAACACTAAAAATCCAATGCTGTATATACTACTACCTTTCATGTATAAGGAATCCCTCCAAATTATTCACTAAGATCCTCAAACAACCTGAAAAATAATGATTACCAAATTTTACATATAATAATAGATAACATTATTATATTAAAATTTAAACTATAAAAATCCAATTCTGCATATACTTCTACCTTCCATGTATAGGGAAGTACTCTTAATTATTAACTAAGATCCTAAAACAACCTGAAAAAGAATGATTACCAAAATTATACAAATAATAATGTATAATATTATTATATTGAAATTTATATGTGAATTAAATTGAGTTATAACTGATCCTAAAAATTGTCCTCTTTCACATATTTGAAAAATCAACTTTTACGGATATAAGAATTCAATGAATTTCATATGAATCTTATTACAAATATAGAAAAAATATTTGTGATTTAAAATATCTTTCATATTAAAATAAAAGTTTAAAAATTAAAATTCTACTTTTATATTAAAAATAATATATAAATTACCGCCCTCCTAAAAGATTTTGGTTAGAGGAAAATTAATTTTATATTTTAATGTGTTGATCAAATATTATTTTTATCATTATAATTAAAAAGAAATAATTACTTTTATAAATTATATACAAACAATCTGTTATCCAAAAAAATTATTAATACCTCTAAATTGTGTTGAACCATAAATTTTACTAATAATTAAATTATATAATGACATACATTATGTTATATGATTTAAAATTTCATAGAAATATATAAATTTTAAAAAATAAACATTATCCTTCATCAATAAATTTAAAATGAAAAATAAAAACATAGTTCAACATTATAACAGGCCTAAAGTTTATTATATATTTATATTTTATAAATCTGATGTGTTTTTTATAATTTTTTACAAGAAACACTGAGTAGAAACGAATTATGATATACTATTCAATTATTATTTTTTTAATATGACAATTATCACATATGCATTTGTTTAGAAAGTATGAATAACACTAAATAAAATATGGAAAATTATTTTATAAGCTGTTATGATTTTTTTCCTATTTATTATTTGGATATAAATAATATAATCATTAAAATTATAAAAGTGACGTTTTTATGAAAACATTATATTTTTATTAGTTATGTATGTATTATTTTAATACATTATATTAATAACTATTTATGAATGTTTTCAATGAAAAATTTTAATATTATACTAAATAAATTATTTTAACATTTAAATAATAATTTTTAATTTTCATTTGATGAAGGTAAACTAAATTTTATGTATACAATTTATTATTCTTAAAATAATTTTGTTTCATTTTCCCCACATATTTTAAAATGAATGTCTGACACTTATAGAATTTTAATCATTAAAAATGTATTACATAATTTTAATCATAAAAATTAATATAATATAATAATGTTAAGTTTATTTTTTTTACAATGAATAGTAATAATAGTAAAACTTAATTGGTACGGTAATGGTTGAAACATGTTTATAGGGGTTTAACAAATTATATAAAGTTAAAAATATCAAAAAAAATTAGTTAATTTTAATTTTTTTTCAGATTATAAAGATAATATTTCTATATTGCATTGAATTATATTTTTGTGTCCACTTTACTTCAATATGAATTTTGAATATTTTAATATTTGGATTATTTATTTGAGTTTCCTCTCCATCCCCATAAAATTATACCAACTACCATAAATTCTAAAAACATAAGTTTTTATATATATCATTATATACTTACCACGATACATTAAAAACAAACCGTGATTCATAAAAGTGTTGATTTTTTGATCAAAATACCACCCTCTCAAAGAATAATGTTTTTTCAAATGATGTTTCTCAATGAATACATATGACCCTAAACCAAGAAATTTCAATTTTATTTCATCTTAAAATTTATCTAAATATATGGTAACCACTATAAAATTTGTATTTAAATAAATAAAATGACATTAAATAATTATTATTATGATGAATGAATTATTTTACACCTTCCTTCTATAAAATTTTAAAATAAAATATTGTGGATACGTATTTATTGACTAATACATCAACAAAGCGATATGATTCATTTTCCATAACAATAATTCAAGTCATGTTATCATGATGGATTTTATGTTAATATCATTGATTTATGAGATAATTTTTCTTATATAAATATAATATCATATCTACCTTCTTACACTTCCATATGTTGAAAAATGATATTGGTGCTCATGTATTTGTATGGACTGCCACATATTCGAAGTATTGTAATTCTTTTTTATATCTTATTTAAATGGATGATTAAAAAGAATAGATTTAAAGAATATTTAATTTTTTAATGATATAATAATTATTCTATAATGTATAATTATAATTTAGCTTTATTTTATTTAATCTATAGAAAATTGAAAACATTGCATGTGTGTACGTATTAACTGCCATCTCCATGACATGATGTAATTCAATTTTCACCAAGATGTTTTTTGAATAGAAATTAAATTAAATATAATTAGTACTTATGTAAATTTTTTCATGATAATTATTTCTAATATAATGATTCCATGACCAACTTATAAGTATTAAAAATGTCAAACTATAACATTCATGGAAAAAATTCCAGTTTTCACCAAAATGATCATATTAATGAATATATTTTTAATAAATGGATAATTTTATTTTTTTTAATTTAATTATAAAAATTATATTCTGTTAGAATATAGTTTTTTATGAAAATTTATAATATATATTTTTTAGGTGATTTAATTTATATTGGGAAAGCTTGTTCTTGAGGTAATGTGTTTTTATTGCAATCATATTTCCTTTCAGGATTGCCCATGAAAAATTTCCAATGAGGAAAATTATATGGATCATATCCATAAAAAAATATATATTTTTTTTATAATATATTTGTGTAGGTTTTTTATTTATTAGTAATATTTTCAAGTCATAGGTACTTAAAATGATCATGAAATTGTTTTAAAAAAATAGTCAATGTCACTTCCTCTTTTTTTCATCGATCATTTTCTTACACATAAATGTTGGTGAAAATTTTCAATGAATGCTTATAATTATAAATGAAATATACAAATATATAAATTTTCAATACCTTTTGAAATTATTTATTTTGGATTAAATGGAATCACTCTAATTTTAATTTGAACAAGTCATTTTTTGACATTTTAAAATAGTATGAATGGATTTTGTTTATTTTTAATATAAAACATGAATATAATTTACCCCTATCAATACCATTAACAAGATTGATGAAATTGTTTACATGATTCAATTGTATTTTCCATGGAATACAATTTTCATAATATTTTATGAAATTTTAGTTAAACTTTAATACAAATGAAATGTTATTTTTTGATGCCATCAAAGAAAGGTTTGAATGATATTTTAATGTTGTTTTTAATTTATTTTAAAATTCATTATGGGTTTCTACTCTAAACTGGGGATATAAAATTATGATCTCATCCACTTTTCATATCTGAAATAATTATGATTATGATTATTTAATGGTTATTAAATGAAATATGTTCTATTCTTACAGGTAAATTAGGTTGTGATAAAATCTATATAAATCTCATTTTTTTCATGGGTTAGGCTTTGGTGAATTGATGAAATTGTTCTGAAACCAATATTATTTCACCAAGTCATGACATGATGATGATTTTATGTCCCGCTGGTGTAAGTATATAGGTTTTTACTATGTGATTGGTGGACATAAAATTAGATAGCACACCAAGGAAATGGGTAATGATGATGGAGTTTTAAATATCTTATGAGATAATGATGTCAAACAAACTCCTATGAGATTATGTTGTTAAATATATTGAAACATCTACTAAAATAACGTGGGAAATTACAAGTAAGCAATTCCTTTATTTGACTTTGTCCTCGATTATATTTTTTGGATTGGACCTTCATTAAGAAAATGATTTCATATTATTATTTGTGGGCTAAAAACATATGTATAATGCTTATGGCATGTTCTTATGAATCGTGATTAATTATTGATAATTCCAAATACATAATATTTATGACTTTTTTTATAAAAAATCATTATTCCTTGATTTTTATTAATGATATTTTATTATTTTGGTATGATTTTCCTATGTTATATCATATTAACATAATAATATTCTTATTTGATGATAACTTAAAATAATTGATTTATTTCATTTAGTTAACCCATATTCAGAATCCAAGGTCACTCTTTCTTATATTTTATTTAATTAGGTTATAAAGAATTTTTTTATATAAATTATTCCTTAGAAGTTTTTTATATGATAATAACATTATAGGATATGATGAAAGTATTTCAAAAAATATGATGATTATTTATCTAATCTCAAAAAAAAGAAAACATTTAAGGATATAAAGAATATATTATTGGATGAAATATTGAATACTCATCTAAATTGATGTAATATTTTTGTATAAAATACTCATGAAACCTCAGATTATATAATATAATGGATCAATTAGTTTTAGATACTAAGAATAAATAACATTATGGAAAACCTATTGGAAGTGACTTAGTATTGGGTAACTTACTAATGTTTTTTAATGTATATATTGTGTGATTTTCATAGAAAATTGAACTTTTTTTCATTCTAGAATATGGTTATTACTATATAACATAATTATTAAGAGTTAGAAACTTAAAATAGAGTGTATTGGGTGTTAAATCAATCTTCTAAAACACATGATGAGTGGTCCTAAGACTAAGTACCATTATTGACACTCTTGAGGGATATTTTATGGTTAAGTCATATTTTTTTATAAACCATTATGATGGATGTGAAGAGAATAAATCCATGAATAATAAATTTAAACCAATTATGTCATAGATTAAAAATATTTTATCATGATTTAGGAATCATATGAATTATTTTTCATGATTATATGTCTACTAACTATTATTATTATAGATAAAAATATGGTTTTTGATCATATTCAATAGATAAACCTAGGTGGAATCAAGTTATCACTTAATGCAAAGGGAAGTGAAATGGTTGACTTGATGTGTAACCAAATAAAATTAGTTATGTGGAGAGAAATATTTTTGGTATCTCACCCAACTCTCTCATGATATGAATAATAACATTAATCATGATGACAATTGAAATTTACAAAGGATAGAATATTACACAATTTATTTTTCTATATTGAAAAGTAGTCCTCCCAATAGTGGTTATAATAATCCACATATTTATGAGATATGGATTAATAATACTTATATGATATTTTGTATTCCTAGGTGCTTCTAATAATAATGTTTTTACCTATTAGTATATCTTTTATAAGGAAATCATGATTAGTTGTGGATGGTGACAAATCATAATGATAAAAAATTCAATATAGTCTATTAAAATGGAAGAGTTTAAGAAGTTATATTTTAATAGGAATGTTCCCAAAACACTTCACATGAAAATATGAAAGGGAATATATAGAATTAAATCCAAAATATGAAAAATATATGTTTACCTATATAGGAAATTTCACCCACCATGCATGGTATACATTCAGTTTTGTCATAGAGCTTAAGGTAAAATTTGGCTGCTTAACTAGTGTCTTAAAAATATGATTCCAAAATTAATTTTCTAAATTATACATTAATATCTATGAATAAATTGTTATATTTGTGATAAATATGTAATAATAAATAATTGGTACAATATATTCTCATGATTTTTAGGATAAAAGGTGAAATATATAATTTCAATGAAATTTTATTAAAAAAATATGGCCAAATGAGAATTATTCATTATTCATGTTATAAGTGAAGAATTAATCATGTAGGAATATTTATTATAGGTTATTTTACATCTCAATGTGTTTAAAATAATTCCATCAAGAAAAATAATATATAAGTTATGTGAAGTGGACAACCATTTAAAGGAATAATAAAAAATATCAAAAAAATGCTCCACTCAAACTACAATAAGTTAATTACAAGGATTATGTACATTATACCAATAATTACTTGAAAATTAGGGTCAATGGTGATAAATTTAATTGTAATCATCTTATTCACAGAGGCAATGGGAAGGAACGTGTGATTACAACTACTAAAGTAGGTCATGATAATGAAGTGTTGAAAGGTACCATTCTCATCAAATCATGAACTAAAAATGATTCTTTTGATTCTGGATCTACAACATATTAATATTTAAAAAATTACCAAAGGGTATCATGTAAAAAAAGGATTAAATGTTGTGTTATCATTAAAAACTAATAATGGTAAAATTATCACATGTCATGTCAATAACTTCATTTTGATTGAAATGTGTGGGCATTCTCAACTTGTAAATATTTTGATTTTCAATATAGTTGTTTTTATGTGATTTTTGGATTTCATTGATTCATTATAAATGTATCCATTATCAATTAACTTAGATAGGATGTCACATTTGATATTTAAAATCAATATAGGATTTTCATTCAATGTTAGGTAAAATATGCCCTCCAAATAGAAGATACATTAATTTTACGAGTCCTACCGGAAATTCATGTGGGTGACATATCTTAAATGGTAGGGTATAAAATCAACATATATTATATAACTATTTTTCAGGATTGTGCGGATATATTTCCTAATGAATTTCCTAGTCATCCACTAAACAATGTTTTTTATTTTTAATATAAATATTTTCTAGTGCAAATTATATTTCAAGAACAATATATATATTTTTTTTAATTGGGTTTTAGTGATTATATATGAAACTATAGGGGGGTATTAAAATTTTATTTATACACCCTTGTTCATTACTATAGGTTGTGTTGATCATTTTTTAATCAGAAATATAGTCCAGTGCATCTTTTAAGTCGTTATAGAGAAAATAAATAAACCACTATAAAGAATATGTATCTTATACCCCATGTTGATAATAAATTTATTGAATTACAAGGAGATATATATTTTTAAAATATTTATCATCGAAATGGATATTATAATTTCAGTGTCAAGAAGGAATATATAACCACGAAAGACCAATATATTAGGTTTTTTCATTATGAATGTGTAGTGATTCCATTTGTAATGAACAAATGCTCAAATTATTTTCCTAGATTTAACAAATAGAGTCTTTGTATATTAAATTTGTAATTTTTCTAGTAATCGTTATAAATTATATTCACATATATATATTCAATGTTCAAGGAAGGAAAGGAATAACATTTATGTATTGTGTTGTGGTTACTGAGGAAGTATATGATGTGTAATAATTATAAAAAGTATAAATTTTTGGTATACTAGGATTCGTTATTGGTTCATCTAAACTGATGTGAGGTTATATAAGTGGATCCATCGGTGATAGAATTCATTGATAGATGTCCCAAATCAACCAAAAATAACCAATATCCATATTCCTTTTGAGATGGTAGGATATTATAGATGATATTTATAGATATTAAACATATATATAATCCATTAACCATGTTTATTGAAAAGGTATCCATTATCCTTCAGATAGATGAATCTGACAAAAAAATTTGATGATAAGAAATGACAGTCATCCAGAAAACCATTAATAACCCTAATATTGGAGGAGATAATATTTTATATTTATGGATTTTTCAAAAAATGGATTTTTATGATTCATTATATAGAATGATATAGTAACATATTATACCTCACAGTAGTTGAAATTCTATGAGATAAATTACCCAAATAATTATTATGAGTTAGCAGTTATAATTGTTTCACTTAAAATATAGAGGTATTTCATTTATGATAAGTGTTCTAATACATAATATAATACTAAAATATTGTATTATATATTCATATGTAAATAGATGAATATTCAACCAAATAAGTTCTGAGATTTGATTAGTGATTATGAATAATCAATACACCACCACCCTAGGAAGGAGAACAAGGTTGTTGATGCTGTGAATTAGAACGACTGCTTTTTACATCATTGAAAATGTGAAAATTTAAATTATTTATAAACATATGTGTATAATTATAGTGACATATAATATTATTTTATAAATAAATAAAGAATGAAATTTTTTAAACAAAAAAATAAATGAAAAAAATAACCAATAGTTAATAAAACTATGACAAAAGATAAAAGAGATAAAATTTTGTGTGCTGAAGTGAAATGAAGAAAATGAGAAAGGAAATGTGGTAGAGTCATTTATTTATGGGGAAATTGGATTGTTTGAGAATTTAATATATACATTACCATTCTAGTAATAAACTCATAGGTGACAAAGTACATGATAAGGATGTGTTTTCTAGTCACTTTTCTTGAGGACAATAATGTCTATCAATAACTCAAGTTGAATAAAATACACTTATAATTAAATAAGGATCTACATAATTTTTCAATTTAATAAGTTTTATATATGCTAATGAGGTATATAAATTTTCTACTCTTCACCCAAAAATACATGACCTATCTAAGTCATGATCGTAACGAATAATTAAATCTATATTGGACACTAGAATAAAATGAAATATTGTGATCTCCATTAAAAACTCATTCCAATATGAAAATATGAAGAAAAAAAGATAGTAAATTTAAACCACATAAAAAGATTAAACGGTATATTCAAAGTTAAATATATATATATATATATGGATTAAATTGATAATAGATAAAATAAATAATAACAGAAACATCTATAAAGTAAAATTTTCATGAATCATTAGAATATATTGAACTCAACCCATTCTAATTCCCCTATAAAATATTTTGTTACATATAATTGGAGAAAAAATAATAATATAATTATATAAATACATTTATTATGAGAAATAATATAATTATAAATAATATAGAGAGATTAATATTTCTATTAGAGTCGATTTTATATCAATTTTGAGCTTCTTCCAATTCATTATTATTATTCTACTTTATTCTAGTATGAATATTATTTCACTATAATTTGATTCTATTCAAAAATTAATTCATAATTATTATATATTGTGACTCATAAAATAGAAATCTATAACTCAGAAAAGTAATTTTTTCATAGTCAAAAAAATGGAATACAGCTGAACAACTATAAAATTCACAGTTAAATTATTAGTACTATGTCAACAAACTTCACCCACTTTCGTGAGAAAATTAAATACTTCAGTCAAAAAACATGATTGCAGGAAATCATTAGTATAAATTTTTTAATATTTATATACATTGTAAAGTCCAATAATATTTCCGTTGTATAATAATTTAAACAATTAAGTAAACTTTATAATGACCTAATCAAACCATAGATCCCATTATTGGTTGAAAATACATGACGCTGCATGATCCCTATTTTTCTCAACACACCAGCTTATTATCATCAATATTGGCATATTTATAGTGACTTGACCAAATGTGGAACACACATTGTTCATTGAAAATCAATCATAAAACTCTACCATATTCAAATTTATTGTCATCATTGAACATGTCTAAAGGCATTTGTCAACTTCATACTCATTGGAATTCAATAAATTAATAAACTTTCATGGGCATAGATCATAATTTATAATGGAAATTTATCAAAATATGGGTGTCTGTGATTTAATATTCAAGTACCAAAAACAATATTAAATATAATATTTCTCCTCACTGTAAAAAAATAACTCTTTTAAACATAATAACACTCAACCAAAAAATTCTTCTAGAACTCAATCATGGAATTAAAAAATCATATTCCAAATTAATTAACACTATTTATTTCATTCAAATTCATTGAGTTTATATTAATCTCAATTTATTTTCAACATTGAAAAAAAACTAGTTAAAATTAGTATTTTCTGAATGTATCATATTTTATAATTCATCTTGAATGGTTTAGAATCTTACAAAATATAACTCCCTTTATTTGAATGTATTGATATGATTCATAGAGTAATGGAATATTAATATTCTTTGAAATTCTATCTCATATCTCTTCTTGATGATTTAAAACATTATATTCATCAAGGAGAATTCATCATATAAGGGGCTTAACTTGTTCATCATCTACATACTTCCAACTTCTTCATCGACATCACCTATCACTATCAACACTAGTTTTATCCGAGAATTGATGCTCGAACTCTCTTCAGTGGTCCCTCAATTTCTAATTTCACAATGAAATAATCATATCTCATATTCAAACTAGTAGTTTCAGTGCGTCATATCAATGATGAAAAACATATACCCAACAACACCATCTCAGACTCAGTTTCATATTATTAAGTTGAGTATTGGTTAGTGTGGTTTTTTTCTTTTTAAAGCTTTAATGGATAAAATAATTTCAGTATGTGATGAGTAATTACTTGGGTAGATAAATGTGTAAATGAGATTATATGGGAGATTCATAGTCATTGGTACTATTATTGAAGTATTTCGCTTTGTGAACTAAAAATGATAAATTTAGTACATGAAAGTAATTTGCAAATAGCTACATATGTGGTTCTAAAATTCCCCAATGTGGCATACTATATATTTGGATATATGGATTATGCCCTTAAAAATAGCTTTGCAGATACTGAAGAAACTACCTACACATCACTTGAAAAAAAGGAGTTAATGGTGTAAAAGAAAAATTGTTATGTCGTCACTACTACAATGAATAACTATAAAAGTAATTAAATTAAAATTAATGAATGAAAATTATTAAACTTTAATTAGTTAATAAATATATATTATATATTTATATAAATAAATTCAAACTCATAATTTTGGGAATACATTAAATGACTTGTGACTAAAATAACTATATCTAAAATAGGAAATTGATTATCAAATTTAAAATGTAAATAATTCACCAAAATTATAACACAATAAATTAATAATTTAATGACAAAAAAATTTTAAATTATTTGAAGATAATATATTAAAATATATATTATATTAATTAATTATTTTATTAATAATAAAACTAAATTGGGTAATTAATTTCAATACATAAAACATAATGAAAAAATCGATACTGAGTAAAAAATTGTATATTTAAAATAAAATTAAGAATTAAATAAAACAAACACATAGGTTGAAGAAAATTCACATAAACATAGAAAAACTTATTTTAACATGAAGTGTATAAATATAATATTTAATCAACTGATTTAAATAGAATATATAATAAAACTAATAAAAACATAATTAGAGTTAAAAACCTAATAAATCTCAAAAAATAGGTGTGGAAAACTGTAATGAATTTAAGCCACATAAAATTACCCAACACTTAATGAATTTCATAGATAAATGAAATATTTTGTAACACTAAATTGTATGAAATAAATCTCAAAATAAAAAAATGGAGTTCCATGAAAAATTCAGTTCCTTGAATTGTTTCCATTATAGATAATTTCAAGTTATAAAATACGAATTCCCTCTCAAATTATTTTTATTATTTTAAAATTCAGTTATTATTTTTTTCAAAATTATTTAAATATTAAATTTTAAAGATAATTTAAAAGGCTGCAATTTTCTACAAAATAAAAATCCAAAGTTCCATTTACCATTATAATAATAGAATCATAGAATTTTTGAATGCATAATATATAAACTTATATTCATATTGGGTAGAGTAAAAATTCTTTAGTAAAATAAATAACTAATTAAATATTTTGAAGAATAATGAATAAAAATAATGAAATAATGAGTTCTAAATTTTATTTCATAATTCATTTGGCTGAAAATCAAAATTGTTTAATACAAATTAAAAATATCAACGTGAATGACTATTGTAAAACATTGTAATATGATATTTTCAAAATTAATTTCATTTAATAGGGAATGAAAAATGAATTACCTAATTAAATCCAAGCGGATTTAATGATTATCCTCCTCAATGTGTTATCACAACCTAAAAATTTGAGAAAAATTTCCACCATGTGAATATTCAAAAATGATACTTAAAATATAATTTTTTTGTAGTTTTGGATATTTTTGTAACATCTCAATGAATAATAGCTCAAAAAATTGTAAGAACCATCCACAAAACTGAAATCCAAACAATTTTCACATTATTTCATGGCAATATTTGAGAATCAATTTTGAAAATAAATAAACAAAAATATTTTCAATTCATTAGTTTAATAATTAATTTTTGAGGTTCAAAATATTGATAAAAAATTTCTCCAAAAAAACAAGCACCCAGAAAAAATTCACTACATACCAAAATTATTCGTATGATTTACAACATAAAAATTTATGATTCACATAATTTTTTAGTGATAATTTTAGTCTACACATTGAATTTCAAAAAATGTGATCATTAAAGAACTAATATTAACATGTGATGAACAGTTTACAAATTAAATGAAATAAAATTGAGGTGATTCCCAATAGGTTTTACATTGATAATTCAATATTTTATATAACATAAATATTAACTCTATAATAATTTATTACACTCAAGATGAAAAAAATTGATATTAAATAAATATTTAATGAAATTTAAAATTTGAAATTTGAATCCTTTAGAATACAGTCGTAACACTTGAATTTTGATAAAATTAAAATCCCATTTCATTAAATTGAGTGAGGCCCTCTTGTTAAAAACTTTTAATATCCTTGTATGTGGAAAATATAAAAATTGATTACAATAATTTGATGTTCAATAAAAATTACAAAATTGAGAATATTTTAGGATGTTAATTCTAAATTTCTTCTAGAAAATACTTCTTTTATTGAATATGCACACTATACATCTTCATATAATGTACCAAAAAGTATATAATAAGTAAAACTATGCCCATTTTTTCAAATTCTTTAAAATGGGGCTATGTAACAAGTGGTATTTTAGTGAAAAAAGTATTTCCCAACATAATTGAAAAGAATAATGTTATTCAAAAAATATTTAAACAATAGTAAAAAATCAGTTATTAAATCCAATTTAGTGCTAAATATAATTTATTCATATTTAATTAATCCAATATGTTATTCTATCTATGAACATTAAATTTTTATTACTCGGTTTTGGTTGTCAATTCTTGGATTTTTGTCAAAAGTTTTGATTTTTCTCTCAATGATTTTGACACAACATCATCTAGAAAAAAACATCCCTAATACACCAAGGTTTTATAATAATTCCTTATACAAGCATAGGCTTTAAGGATAAGTATCTAAATTAGTGAATGTAGGATATAAATAAGAAATCTATAATTATTGGCATAATGGATAACTTCACTTCCAAAAAAATCACCAAAAAATAAAGGATTTATCAATCCAGATTTAGGATTTAAAGTTGATGTAACCATCACACTGTTAATCTCAGAATAGAGACTATAAATAATATCCCATGATAAACCAAATAATGATTCATTTATATAATAAATTAAATTATATAAGATATAAATAAAAATTTCATCATTACTGTTTTGGAATAAATAAAGATCAGAATATGTATAATTAGTTTTTAAAGATTTTCCACTACAAATAATATTCTTGGATTATTCATGATTTTTTTAGAAGAAACTTTTCATGTTCTATTTATAATTATTTATTCCATATGGAATGAAAGTATTTATCAAATATCATATATTTGTTGGAAAATAATTGTTGTCTATTCCTAGACAACATCCTTTGTTCCCACTGTCATCAGTCTTAACAACAAAGAGTGGGTCATTTTTAGTTACTACTAGACTAGTACTCACCCATAATATTTCCATAGAATTGAAACACTCACTGTTAGGGCTCGTCCTTCGGGGCCCGTATCGTGACTACCCCAAGACCGCCTTCCATAGGCCAGGGGATGGCGACTAGCACCAAAGGCATAAATCAATAAACTGGGAAGCCATTGACTTTATAATAGTAAACAAAAATATCATTGTACACAATTGGAAGCAAAACACTAAGTAAAACTCTATATAAAAGAAGTGCTGGAAAGTAAAAGAGGCATGAAATACAATCCCAATAGGAATGTATAAGTACAACTGAAAATCAAGTGAAACTGAAGAAAAGTAAAGCATCTACGAGGTTGTCCTCCGAGGTTCCTACCTGAAGGGTTGGTACATATGGCCTTCTCAGCACTCCCATCCATCCCTCTCCTCCGTGTACCGTTACACTGAGTGGTCCACCTCCGGGTAATGTCCAGTCCTTCTGCTCTCTGCCTCAGTCAGTGTTGTCTATTGTCTGCAAACAACACAACGAGGTGTGGGCATCACCCGTCCAGGAGTGAGTATAACAATACTCAGTAGGGACCTCAAGACCCTCAATGTCTCAGAAAATCAAACAAGTACAAACAAAAAAGTATGAAATCAATGGATATCCATTACTTAGGTATATGTCCATACATATACCTATGTTTTCTAGTGACCCATCTTAGTCATGAGGAAAACACAGAAGTCAAAGACTCAGCTCAAACCAGGATTTTCAGTATCGAAACCATGGATACTAGAGAACTCCTCCTTTTCCAAGTACTAGGGGCCTGTCGTGACACAAAGGCATTTCTCACTAACCGTGGAATACTGAGGTACTCCTCCTGTCGAGTACGGTGGGTCTGCTGTCAACTACCAGGCGCTCCTCCGTTGTGGGTCTGCCGCTAACTACTAGGCACTCCCCCTAATAGCCTAAAGATGTAATCCTACTATCGAGTACCAGGAGTCTGCCTCCAACTAAGAGGTGCTCCTTCGTCGTGGGCCTGCCACCAACTATCAGGCGCTCCACACTGGGCTAGTTGAATCACTCTGAGTCGAATCGGTGAAGTAGTCATCAGGTCTGCCGGCTACTAGGTCTCCATACATTGACTGCTCGTCACTGGAATGATCCATTCTAGAAGCTACTGTGCAATACTCCAACTATCGTGAAGTTCCATGAAAATTATCTCAATGGTCCGCCACGTCATAGGGGTCTCAACGCAACAGATGGCATGTCAATCAGACACCTGGTCTGTTAGTTATTATTCTTTTAGTCCTAGTGGCCTAGTTGGATTTGTGTACCATCCAACCTGACTGTAACACAAAAATACCCCGAACTCCAGTGGGGTATTCTCCAAGGGACTGTCTCACATTGAGATTACCAGTGCTGCGGACGGTTCGTCAAATGGACGTCTGCTTCCAAAGATAAGGCCAAAGAAAGAAAAGGGTCGGTAGTGGGTGGGAGTACAGTTCGACCCAGTCTGGGTCAACCCAAAAAGTTATACCCGGTCCACTGGGCCCATACCAGTGGACTGCAGGGGAGGTTTGGCCCGTGTTCAAGGCATGTTCGGCCCGGAGCGTTGGGAGGGTGCGGCCCGACACGGCTTGGCCCGGAGGGCGCGGCTGGGACAGTTCTGCCAGGGCACCGTGAGGGGGATGGCACACCGGCTTGACCGAGTGGCCGTGAGGGAGATGGGATGTCGCGGGGGCATCGAGCAGGCTGCGGAAAGTACCGCGGGTACTGGGCAGGGAACGGTAGGGCACCGGGCAGAGCCCGGGGGGAACCGGGCAGACAGCGGTAGGGGTTGGGGGTGCCGGGCAGGCAACGGTCGGGGCCGAGCAGGCCGTTGGGGTCACGCGGGGTGCATGGGAAGACCGCTGTCTGGGGAAGAGCAGGCCGCAAGGTGTTGGGCAGCGTGCGGGGCAGTGCCAGGCATGGTGCCGGTGGGTTCGGGCAGGCCGCGGGGGGAATGCGGGGTTCCCGTAGGCCATGGGTAGCGCAGCCTTTGTCATCGCCGCATTTTTCACCTCATCATAGTTACATCGCCATGCCGAAGGAACGTCACAAAAAGGTTCAGCAGAGGGAGTCGGGACATGTTAGTTGTCCTTCACCCTCCGCTTTTAGGGGTGATAACAATTGTTCAACAAAGAGAAATGAAGCTAAACTTCAATCATTTATTACATCGCATCGATTCTTTTCAACGAAGAGGATAAATGAAAAGGATAGCACCAACCTGAAGTAACCCCTACCTTTCTCGATGTTTGTCAATGTTGGCGTGATAATATGGCCACCGGTCTGTGGTAGATGAACATGTCTCACGTTGATGGAGTATGAGTAAGAAGGTCGGATGAGGTCATTCTTCATAGTTGAAGGCATCCCTCATTGGCGTTCTTCATCGGGAGAGCGTTCTTCACTAGAAGAGCGTTCTTCATTGGAGAGCATTATTCATCCTTTGTTGGGTGATTTTCTCCTAGGTTCCTTTTCTCAAGTTCCACCAAAATGAATATACCAACAAAATAATAGATTGAAATATCCTATTAATTTTGTTGGCACAATATTCGAATTGGACTCATTAATTTGGTATGCTCCCCAAAAATAATGTAGAGAATTGGCACAATTAATTAAAGGGGTGTTGTCTCCATAAAGGTGAAGAGGCCCTCCCTCATTAATGAGGGAGAGTTTAGAAGTTATACTCTCCTCCCATTAATAGGGGTCGGGTGGTCCCAACCCCTATTATTGAAATGAGAGGTTATGGTCTCGGGTGGTCCCCACATCATGACCTCTAGCGGGAGGTTATGTTCAGGTGGGCCCCATCACTATAACCTCTCATGGGAGGTTAAGGTTTGGTAGGCCCACCTCAAACCTCCACCTGAATAATTTAACCACTCAATCTCCACATGGAGGATAAAATAAAATAAATTGTTAGCTCACATTATTTTATAATTTTTTTTGAAACAAAAAAAGTAACTTTTATTCTTGACCAACTGTCATCGAGAATAAAGACATCTTAAGAGAATACTGGCTCTACGAGTTCAACAGTGCCCTTGAATTTCAGTTCTGAGCACCGGTTCAACAGTTATAAAAACCATCTCATATGTTTACTGAACGCACCCAAACATAACTTCATAAATAGATTCCTGGCACACTGGGCCTCGGAATCATGCGCCATTAGTTTTCATGGACTCGTAAATATCCCATATATTCATGAAAAAAAAAATCCACGGAATTTCTGGGTCTTTACATTCTCCCCGCATCAGGGATTTACTTCCCCGTAAGATACAACTCAAACTATGGGATGAAATGAGGGTACTGAGCACGCATCTGAGCCTCTTGCTCCCATGTGCTCTACTGGAGGATGTCGTGTTTCCAGTGTACACGCACTAGAGGTATCGACCATCCATGTAGGACCTGCTCCAATCGATCCTCAATCTCCACTGGAACCTCCGTAAACGTCGCCCCATCGTCGACGTCCAACTCTCCATGGTCGATTATGTTGGACGGGTCATGCACATATCTCCTCAGTAGAGATACGTGGAAGACGTCATGCACCCGGTGCAACTGAGGTGGAAGTGATAAGTGGTAAGCCACCTCACCTAATCTGCTGAGGACCTGGAAAGGTCCGATGAATCTTGGAGATAACTTACCGCCTCAGACAAATCATCATAGACCTTGTCGAGGTGAGACCCATAGAAATATGTGGTCTGAATCCTCGAACTATAGAGGTCTCTGTCTCCTATCAGCTTATGACTTCTGTCTGCTTTGTGCTATCTTAATCTGCTTCTAGTTGATCTTCAGATTCACTATAGTAGCTCATACGATCTTGGGTCCCACTAGTGCTAACTCCTCAGGGTCAGTCCAGCACAAGGGTGATCTGCAAGGTCCATCGTACAAGGCCTCAAAAGGTGTCATACTTATGGTGGAGTGATAGCTATTATTGTAAGAAAACTCCACCAAAGGGAAGTGATCCTCCCAACTGCGACCAAAGTCAGGGACACATGAATTTATCATGTCGTCGAGGAGTTGAATGGTCCACTTAGTCTGACCATCTATCCAATGATGGAAGGTGGTGGTCAAGAAAAGCTCTGTCCTGAAAGCCTCCTACAACCCCTTCCATCACTGGTATGTAAACCGTGTGTCACGTTTGGAGAAAATAGAGGAAGTTAGTCCATGTATTCGCACAATATCATGCACATAGAGGAATACCAAGCTCTGTAATGAACAATTCACTCTGATCGGTAAGAAGTGGGCCGACTTGGTGATTTAATCGATGATCACCCAAATCAAATCATGACCCCTGGATGTACGTGGAAGACCCGTCCCGTAGTAATTGTATATCCCATCCCAGGTCCACTATAGGACCACTAAATGTTGTACCAAGCCTGCTGGTACCTAGTGCTCCGCCTTCACTTGCTGACATGTGAGGCATCGAGAGACAAACTTCACTACCACCTTCTTCATACCTGGCTACTAATTATATCGTTGGAGGTCATGTTACATCTTCGCCACTCTTGGATATACCACTAAAGAAGAAGTGTGTATCTCCATCAACACTTCCTCCTGAAGTGACATTGGTACCATGGTACATCCTATGAAGAAGATGGTGTGCTCCCCACCTTTAGAAAATCCATCAGCTGCCTGCCCTGTGGATATATGAGCACGTCGTGCCTTGTAGTCAGCATCCCCATGATTTGACCCCCTGACCCACTGAAGAAGTGGGGGAGTGACCATAAGAGACTGAAGTAATGCTTCTCCATCTCTATCCACAAAGGATGTCTGTAAAGTATCCAGCTACTCTATCGCCTGTCCTAGTAGCTTTATACCTGTTCTCCTGCTTAGAAAATCTACTACAACCTTCCCATTTTCATGATTATAGACTATCTCGAAGACATAGTTCTAGAATAACTAAATCCAATGTCGTTGTCTCATGTTCGGGTCCTTCTGAGAGAAGATATACCAGAGACGCTTGTGATTATAGTACATGGTAAAACACTAACCCATCATATAGTGTCACCGCATATTCAAGGTGAAGACCATTACTACTAACTCCATGTCATGGGTAGCGTAGTTCTTCTCATGTTGTCTCAGCTGTAGAGAACCATAAATGATCACTTCTTGCTCCTACATTAGGACACACATGATTCTGGTCCCTGATGTGTCGTAGTAAACTATGTACCCTCAGCCTTCCTCTGGAAGCCTCAATATAGGGGCACTAGTTAGCCTCTGCCTCAGCTTCTGAAAGCTCTGATGGCATCTCTTGGACCACAGAAAGGGTTGACCCTTCTTCGTCAAGGCTAATAGTGGATCTACAACTCTAGAGAAGTATGGTACAAAACTCCGATAGTGTCCAGCCAAACCAAGGAAACTCTGAACCTCTGTCACACTTCTGGGTGGTTCCCAAGCAAGTACCCCCCCCCCCAATCGTCGCTGGATCCACTACAACTCCATCCTCCGAGATTATGTGTCCTAATAAGTGAATCACTCAAATATAAAACAAGAACTTCAACAGTTTTCCATAAAGATGGGGCTCTCGGAGTGTGTCCAGTACTACCTGCAAATGGAAGGCATGCTCCCCCTTAGTAGTCGAGTAGATCAGAATTCCATCGATAAAGACTACAACAAAGCGATTGAGGTAAAGATGGAAAATCCTATTCATGATACTCATGAACACAGCTGGAGTATTGGATAAGGCGAGGGGACTAACCAAGAACTCGTTGTGGTTGTACTGACACTTGAAGGTCATCTTCTGCACATCCTCATCTCGAACATTAAGCTGGTGATAGCATGATCTGATGTCTATCTTCGAGAACCACCGTGCTCCCTTCACCTGATCAAATAGGTCATCAAATCTCGAGAGTGGGTACTTGTTCTTCAAGGCCACCTGGTTCAGGCGACGGTAGTTGAAATAGAGCCTCAAGCTCTCATCCGCCTTCCTGGCGAATAGAATCAGGGATGCCCAAGGAGAAACACTAGGCTGGATGAATCCCTTCCCCTGCAAGTCCTAACTATACCCTCATCTCGTGAAACACATCGGGAGCCATCCGATATGCTAGAGTATATATCAGTGTCGTCTCAGGGTATAGGTCAATATAGAAGTCCACCTCTCTATAAGGAAGTAGTCCTGGAACATCGTCAGGGAAAACATCAGTGTACTATTCCACCACTAAAGGATAAGTAGGACTCTCCGCATCATCTTCTCTGGAGGTAAGGCAAGACAACGGGTGAGTGATCGGTTTCACACTTCTCCTAGTCAGTCAATCCTGTGCTGCAAAGGTTCTCTTCTCTCTGGTGAAGGTAAACCTGGTCCCATCCGTGCGAAAATACTACACTTTTTTCTTAATACAGTCGATCTGAGCATGGACTGTAGACAACCAGTCCATACCCAATATGAAGTTGTAAGGCATCGATGCTAGTACTAGGAGATCCCAGCCGAATCTATCACCTCCTAGAGCAAGATCGTACTGCCAGCACCAGGGTGTATCGTCGAATCAGCTCCCGTAAGAGTCTTTATCCATAAGGATCAAACTAACTACTCCTTCGGAATATCCATGCTTCAAATGAGCAATGTGTAAATAAAAGAGTGACTGGAACCTGTGTCTATATAAACTAATGTTAAGGTGGAATAGATATAAATAGTACCTCAAATCATCTCTGGAGAACTATGATCATAAGCCACATCTTCCTGGAGCTGAGCTCTCCCCTGTCCTCCTGCTCCCTACGGTTGGGGTGGACCACCTGGTGGTGCTGGTGGTAACACCTCATATCATCGTCCACCGCCAATTGCACGTCCAGTTCCTCTTCCACATCCACCTCCTCTATGAAGACCGCCTCGATTAAACCTATGCCTCTGCCTGGGAGGTCCCTAAACTGTCATTTGATCATCAGAAAGGTAGGTCGGATAGTCACGAGCCATGTGAACAAGCCCGCCACATGAGTAACATTGTACGCTCCTGGCATGGATGGCTTTGTCTCCACTCCGGGTTCCCCGCACAACTGATCCTGATTCATGTAGTCATCCACCTGTTGGTCTCGTCCTCTTGGACCTCTATGACATCTGTCTATAGCCAGCTATAGAAGACTCCATGGTGTGTCGACTAGTGGTGGGTCTCACTGCTGGAGACTGCTCAGAAAGGAAACTCTCAACATGGAGGGGTCTCTCTATCACCCCCGTCTAGGTCAAGATTCTAAGTGAGATCATTGGAGCTCTGATCTATCGCTAGAGTCCCTGCTCAATGGTTTGGGCCCTGAAGAATTTATCTCATACCATATCTGTGGTGTAGCGTCCAAGGTCATTGAACCTTGCTGAGTACTGTGCTACTATCATGCTACCTTGCTATAGATGTAGTAGCTCCTCTATCCACACCGCTCAAAGGGTGGCTGGAAAAAACTCTACCCGGAACAGGCTCTCGAAGTATGCCTAGAGTAGAGTGGCCTCGTCATGCACTTGGAATATCAGGCTCCACCATCTGCATGTTGCTTCCTGGAGGAGGCTGGCAGAAAGGATCACCATGAAGTGGGATAGTGTCCCAACCAGTATAAAGACTCTCATCATAGCCTCCGTACATCCTCAGCCACATGTGGGTCTATCACACCCCTGAACATGGGTGGCCTCTGGTGCTGGAACTCATGAAATGCGCTCAAGTAGAGTGCATTGTCTGCTGCTGGGGTTGGTGGCATCGGTGGACCAACGGGGAGTAGTACCACAGGTGCCTCCGTTGGTAAATGGCCCTGCACCGAGGCCTCATCGCTCGGTGGGATGTCAATATGTATGACTCTCAGGGCTCTAACTAGTCGTTTGAGGGGAGGCATCCTGAAAGAAATAGATGTGAAATGGTCAAAAGATTATACCTGGTGAGCTAACCTGTTGTAGCTGACGTAACAAAAACTTTTGGAAACACGCACACAATTAGTGTTTTCGTGCACTAAGTCAAAAATCAGTATTCAGGGACATAGTGTATGGATACGTCGGCCTCCCACACCAATACTAGACTCCCTGAATTGAAAACCACTCTTAGTACCCTTAAAACTATTGCTTCGCAAAAAAGAAAGATCAGAGTTCTATGTTCTATGGTAGAATCGACTCCTCTGATAACAATTTGTCATGACCTGTCTCCCGGGGCCCGTATCCTGACTACCCCAAACCCACCTTCCACAGGCCAGGGGCTGGCGACTAGCACCAAAGGCGTTAATCCCTAAACAGGGAAGGCATTGCCTTTATAACTATAAACAAACAAACCAGTGTACACAACTGGAAGAAAAACACTAAGTAAAATTGTATGCAAAAGATGTGCAGGAAAGTAAAAGGGGCAGGAAATATAAGCCAAATAGAAAAGTACAAGTACAACTAAAAAGAAAGTACAACTGAAGAAAAGTAAAGTAGCTACTGGGTCGTCCTCTGGGGTTCCTACCTGAAGGGTAGTTACAGATGGCCTCCTTAGTACTCATGTCCATCTGTCTCTTTTGTGTACCGTCACACCGAGTGCTCCACCTCCGGGTTCCGTCCAGTCCTTCTACTCTCTGCCTCAGTCAGCACTGTTCGACATTTGTAACCAACACAACGAGGTGTGGGAATAGCCCGTGTAAGGGTGAGTATAACGATACTCAGTAGGGACCCCGAGAGCCTCATGCTCTCACAAAATCCAACAAGGATAAGCCACAATGTCTGAAATCCATGGATAACCATTACATAAGTATATTCCCATACATATACCTAAGTTATCTAGTGACCCATATCAATAATGAGGAAAACACAAAATTCAAAGACTGATCTCAAACCAGGATTTTCATTAAGGAATCCACGGCTACGGGAGAACTCCTCCTCTGTCGAGTATAGTGGGCCTATCACAACACCAAGGATCTTCTCACTAAACTTGGACTTCAAAGGTACTCCTATTGTCGAGTACTTCAGGTCTGCTGACAACTACCAGGATCTCCTAGTTGTGGGTCTACCACCAACTATCAGGCACTACCTATAATTGCGTGAAGAGGTACTTCTCCTGTCGAGTACCGCAGGTCTGCCACCAACAACTAGGCAGTCCTCTACTATAGGTATGCCGCCAACTACTAGGTGCTTCCCACTGGGCTAGTCAAGTCACTTCGAGTCGAATTGGTCAAGAAGTCATCAGGTCTGCCAGCTACTTGGTCTCCGGCCTCTGACTAATCGTCACTAGAAGGATATATTCCATGAGCTACTGGGCAATACTCCAACTATCGTGAAGGTCAATGAAGAAGTATCTCAAATGTCTGCCACGTCTTAGGGGTCTCAACGCAATAGACAGCGCGTCAATCCGACACCCGGTCTGTTATTTATTAGCCTTTTAGTCATGGGGGCACAGTTGGATTCATGTACAATCGAACCTGGCGGTATCTAAAAAATACCCTGAACTCCAGTGGGGTATTCTCAATGAAACCATCTATCATTGAGATTACCAGCACCGCTGTCGGTTTGTCAAACAGAAATATGATGATAGAGATATTTCCAATGCAAGAAAAGAGTCAGTAGTGGGCCGGAGTCTGGTCCAACCGAGTCAGACCGACTCTGCCCCACCCAGTCTGGGCCGACCCGGTCTGGGTTAGCCCAGACAGACCCATTGGGTCTGACCCGACCTATTGGGAAGGTTATCCCACTAAGTTCAACCTGGTCCCCTAGGCCCGACGCACGTACTGCAGGGGTGGTTCGACCAGGGCTCGGGGCCAGTTCGGCCTAGATCGTTGTGAGGGTGCGGCCCGACACAGCTTGGCCTGAAGGGCGTGGTTGGGCCGGTTCATCCAGGGCACCATGAGTGGGGTCGGGACACCGGCTCGGCCGGGTGGCTGCACGGGATCCGGGACGCTGCGGGGGAGCCAGGAAAGGCGTGGCAGGGCACCGGGGTCACCGGGCCAGTCACGGCAGGGGCCAGGGGAGTCGGGTAGGGCACGTCAGGGTGCTGGGGGCACCGAGCAGGGCACGTCAGGGCGCCGGGGGTACCGGGTAGGGTGTGGAAGGGTGCCCAGGCTGTCGAACAGGCCGCGGTAGGGGCCAGGGGTGCCGAGTCGGCCGCAGTAGGGGCCGGGCAGGCAGTTGGCGGCATGCGGGGCACACGGGAAGACCGCCGGTAGGGGCCGGGCAGGCCGTGGGGCGCCGGGCAGCATGCGGGGCAGTGCGCGGTGGCTCCTGGAAGGGATCCTGTGGGGTTAGTCAGGCCGCTGGGGGCGCACGGTTAGCGCACGGGGTTCGTGAAGTCCGCGGGTAGCGCAGTCTTTGTCGTCGCCACCTTTGTCACCTCGTCTTAGTTACGTCGTCATGCAGAAGGAATGTCACAAAAAGGATTGGTGGAGGGATTCAGGCCTTGATAGTTGGCCCGCACCCTCCACATTTAGGTGTGATCAAAATTTTTCAACAAATATGAAGGAAGTTGAACTTCAATAATTTAATAATTTGCATCAATTATTTTCAATGAAGAGGAGAAAAGAAAAGGAAAGAACCAACATGCAATAACCCCCCTACCTTGCTCGATGTTTTTCAACGTTGGTGCGAGAAGACGGTCGTCGATCCGTTGTAGATAAACATGTCCCCCATCAAAGAAGACTGAGGAAGAAGGTCGGAGGAGGTATTTCTTCATAGTCGAAGGGTTATCTCATCGGCATTCTTCGTCGGGAGAGCGTTCTTCGCTAGAAAAGTGTTCATTGTTGGAGAGAGGTCTTCATTCTTCATTGGGAGCTTCTCTCCCAAGCTCCTCTTCTCATAATCCACCAAAATGAATATGCCAACAAACTAATCGATTTAAATATCCTATTAAATTTGTTTGAACAATATTCTAATTCAACTCATTAATTTGGTAGGATCCCCTTAATTAATGTGGAGAATTGGCACAATTAATTAAAGGATAGTTGGCTCCATAAAGGTGAAGAGGCTCTCCCTCATTAATTTGGGAGAGTTGAGTGGTTATACTCTCCACCCATTAATAGGGGTGTGGTGGTCCCCACCACTATTATTGAAATAAGAGGTTATGTTCTCGGGTTGTCCCCACGTCGTAACCTCTCGTGGGAGGTTATGTTCAGGTGGGACCCATCACCATAACCTATCATGGGAGGTTATGGTGTGGTGGCCCCACCTCCAACCTCCACTTGGAGAATTTAACCACCCAATCTCCACATGGCGGATAAAATAAAATAAATTGTTAGCTCACTTTATTTTAAAAATTTTTTATAAAAAGCCAAAAACAATAACTTTTATTCTTGGCCAATTAATGTCGAGGTGAAAGTCCTCATAAGAGAATACTAACACTATGAGTTCAACGGTGCTCTCGGATTTCAGTTCCGAACACCGGTTCCAAAGATATAAAAACCCGCTCATACATTTTCTGAACGTACCCGAAGAAAACTTCGGAAATTGATTCCTGGCACACCAGGCCTCATTATCATGCGTTGTCAGTTTTCGTGGACTCGTAAAAATCCCATGTATTAAAGAAAAAAAATTCCACCAAATTTTCGAGTCTTTATACTCACTTTAGTAGAATAAGTAAATAAAATAGACTCTCACTTTTTAGAATGAAGGGTAATTGAATGTATTTAAATTTTTTAAACAATATATGGATGAGAACTTTCGAAATAAATATAAGAAACCCTATAAACATAATTTTTTTGTGTTGGTTGACCAATTCATGGAATTGAATAGTGAAATTCCCAATTTTACACTCTTGTTTTCCTATAATTTGAAACACAATTTTGGTATAAAATTCGATAAAATTTGATTTAAAATAATTATTAATGGATTCATTAATCAATCATCAATGGGGTGGTGATTTTACCTTCTGAAATACCATATAATCACTTTCATATCTAAATAAATTAATATAAAACTAATCAAAATAGGTGATTCTATAGAATCATGGAACTTCACTAGATTATAACTATACATAAGGTTTAATTTACCAATTGAAGCATCAATAATAACTCATAATATGGAATAAAATGGTAATAATAAAATTATTTGAACATTGTTTTCAAATTCCATTTCAAGAATAGTGATGTTAGTGTACACGGTTAGTTTCCTCACATCGACTAATATATTATCCATCGCTGCATAGGGAAAAAAATGACATGTCAATAGGATTAAAAAACATATTGATTTCAGTTCTTTTTTCTAAAATATTTTTGATAAGGTTTAGGGAATAATTTTAATGCTAAAACCTAATTCAAAAATGAAAAGAAAATCCTCTCTACCTATAAATGAATAGATTATGAAAATTGAATTTTGGGTTTTTTAGTTTTGATGGATTATTTTTCTGATTAATGGAATTATACTCGACATTAAAATTTATTATTGAACACTCATATCATCCCTCTTATTTTCCAAAAAAAATATTATTATAATTTATAATACTATATAACTTCATTTAAATACTCCACAATGTTCATATTAACATTAATTATTCTAACAATTTGTTGAAATTTAAGGTAATATGGATTTTATTGAAAAGGGATGGGAGTGGTATAATTATTCCGTATTTCTTGTTTACTTAATTAATTCATGAACCTAACCTTTCTATTTTTTTATTTAATAAGTTCCCAAATCATTTTTTTCCGACTAGAATATTTGAAAATTTTTTATAATAGACACCACTATCCATGATTTCCTAATTTTTTGGTTTTCATGTTTTAGTTTTTAGGATAATTTTACAGTTATTTTTCAAATTCATTACACTATTTACATACATGATATCGTGTTTTAGTACATTTTTTTGTATTTATAGACATAAATTCTCATTGGTATTCCTCATTATTTCTATTATTATCTTTCCATTCAATCAGCCTCTTAATTCCCTAGTGTGTCGACTCAATTTTTACTAAAGGTTATGGATTCTAGAATTTGTTTATTCTCTATACAAATAATGTCTAGATTCATTGGATTATAAATCAAAATTTTGATAATCAAGTATTAATATTAACTATTGAAATATCCCCATAACATACACTTTATAATATAAGGATTCAATATTGAATTTATTTTAAAATGATGGTCCTGACAGTTTCGGCTAACTGTGGAAAAATATTATTTCAAAAACACTTTGGTCTTTCATGATAATTTTGGAATATTTTTTATCCATTATCTTACTAATTTGGAAATGGATTATTTAATGTTTTATTTATAGATAAATAGTTTCATATTCTTTATCTCTGTTTAGGATTCCAAACGTGATCAATATTACTATATCAATTTAGAAAATGAAATTACATCTCACATTGAGAACACTTCACCTTAAGATAATTTTAATTAATTATAGTTTCATTATATTTAGTTTCAACCACAAAAGTTGTTCTTGTTCTTGGGGTTATATGTTTTTAATTTTTTAAATATACATTAAAAATACTATTTTGGTCATTTATTGTCATGTCAGATAAATCACCTCCATAATATTTATCCATAAGATTTTTATTGTATGGTGTAAGACCATTATTGAATATATATATATATATATATATATCATGATATGAGAATAATGTTCATGATTGGGACATTGTTATAGAAGTACCATTAATACATACCATGTCTCATAAAAAATCTTTCCCCATCAGGGATGAAAGAGGTTATATTATGTGTAACATTGGTTTAATTTATTATAGTATTAATCATGGTATCAAATGTTGTGAAATGTCGGTCCCAAGTGTCAAATATTTCCTCTCCTAATTTTAGGGACCATATCATAGCCTTATTTATAAAAAAATGGGAACATTATAAACGTAATATTCTCCCCACAAAGATCATGCCAAGGTAGTTGTTAAACCATACAATATAAATCATTATTGAATTAAATATAATCCTAATTTGGATTACCACTAAAGGAGGGTAATGTAAAATAAAGAATTGTTTTATCTAATAATTTCAATTCCTATGTAATAGCAATATGATATATAGACTTCTTTTAATAGTTGGTATATGGAATTACCCAATATTATGCTCTCAACATTATTGTTCATATACTGAGGTTTAAACTACATTTAAATTTCCTTTATATCCAATTAAATTTCCAGTTTTGGATTTTCCATTTAATCTTTAATCATATTATGAATGAATAAAGTGGTTGTTTATTTAATAAATATTTTCATTAGATTCAAAAAATTTCCTCTTACCTTGTGTTAATGTGAACTCAGTTTAAAATTAATCAACGAAAAGAAAAATCACTGAAAAGGTATTTTTTAATAATTTTTTTACATAGATTTATATTAAGATTTAAAATTTTGTTGTTTTTTTGTTTTTTTTCGGCCACACACGCCCTACCTATGAATGGTGGGAAAATTTGATCACTTAATATTTGAGAATTTAACCCAATTAGTGGTTCTTAAAAATTATAAAAACAAGTATAGAAGTTAGTAACAGTCTCATATATATAGATAAGAGATAATAAATATTCAACAAAAACCCAAAAAAAGGAAAAGAAAAAGAAAAAACAAACATTAATGATTAAATAAGCTGACATTATAGAAGAGAAAAAACTATCTATGTAGAAGATATATGATGAAAAAGAATCAATAAAAAAGGTTGAAAATATGATTTCAAGTGAAATTGGATTTTTGATGGTAAAATATCACTTCTCATGCTAAGAATAATAATAGAGGTGATTAATATCATGTTAATGATGTGTTTTCCAGTGAATTATCTCAAGGACCAGCATGTTTCTCTAGTACTCAAGAAGAGGGATAAAATCTTATTAAGTAATAAATAACTACAATCACTTCCAATTGAACAATTTTAGATAATGTTATTTAGGCATAGATATTTCATACACCTAACCTATCAATATATTATTCAGGGAATAAATTATTCCCAATAAGAATAGAAACAATACAGTACAATATATGGAAATGACATGTTATATCATTCCAGTAAAACTATATTTAATTATTTTTTTCAAATATAATTTTAAACTGATTTTAAATTTCCTAAAAACATTAAAAACTAAATTACTCCTATGAAATTTCAGAAGATAATGATGAAATTAATAACAAATAAATTAAGCATTAACAAAAAATTCTTATAAATATAAAAATTATGAATGATGGAAAAAGAATCAACTAAATAAAATCAAATTCCCATAAAATTTTTTAGTTACACATGATCGAAAAATAACATAAATGAAATTAATGAAATAAATTCTAGATGTGGATTACTAGAAGAATATAGAATATAGAAAGAGAAATATTATCCGTTGATATTTACTTACTGTTTACTTTTAGCTTCTTCTGGTATAAAAATTTGGTTCTACTACACTATAGTCTTCCTCTTCTCTCTTTGAAATTCAGTATCTCCTAGAAAAATTCTTTACAATTATGATTTATATATTTTCACTCATGACCATCATACAATAAATATGTTTTTTCATAATCAAAACAATAAAATATCTCTTACTATTCTATCATATTCACTATGTAGTTAGAATTAATCTATTAACAACCTATACTGAAATTCATAGGAAATTAAATGCTCATATTAACAACCCTTCCATCATAACATTATCAAAATGCAATATAAAATTTCCCTAAACACTAGATATGTCAGACAATGGGTCTCACTCACATCCTTCCATCAATTAAGAAAAACTTCTTCAAGACCCGATCAATCCCAATCCTCTATCATTGGTGGAACAAACATCACATAGCTGAGCCATAATTTTCTCAACTCAAAATTAGTTATTCATCACCATTGAGATATTTTCAAGGGCACACATTATCTCAAAAATCTCTTTGGTAGTCAATTAAAAATCATAAATAATGATTAATTTTTATTTATTATATTATCATTGGACATATTCAAAGTTGCTAATAGTATATCATCCGTATTAGATTTTGATCAATGTCTCATCATTAGAAGCTATGGTTTATTCTTTTGAGGGGGTTATTACCAAACAAATGGTGTTAGTGAATTAATAATTGAGATTAAAAAATAGTCATGAACGAAATACACATCTTCATATTAAAAAAACTCATATAGATAAAAGAAAACTCTATCAAATAGTTCATCTTGAACATTACCATGGAATTAATAAAATTTCTCTTTAATGGATTAGCTCAATGCAATTCATTAATAATTATTTGATCTAAAAAACAAATAAATTTGTTTTCAATTTCAAAAATAAAATTAGGAAAGAGAAATCATCATCTATGAATGTATCTTATCTTCAAAATAATCATAAATAGTTGGGACTATTCCGCATTATAAATCTCATCATTTTGTGATATCAAATTAGTTTGAGATCTTCTGATTGATTTAATATCCTCAACAATTTGTCTTTGTAGGGTCGTGAAAAATCCACAAAGTAGATTATTCCCAAATCCCCCAAAAGAATTGGAGGAAAATAATAAAAGAGGAGACACAAAGGACCGGTCCGCGAACTGGTCCATAGAAGCACAATGCGGCCAGACGCCGCAAGGCACCCCCTCCGCGAACCATTTTCGTTCGCGAAATGGAGGCGAAGAGGATCTGAGGTCGCAAGGTAGGATGGACGCCAGTCCGGTTCAACATCACAAACTGCCCCAACCCCGGACCGCGTCGACCAGTTCAAGACGCACCCGTTGTCGTTTGCGGAATTGAGGCAGAACCCTCCGCAGCCGCGGAGCACCCCCTGATGTTTCCTCATGGAGGAGGGGAGCGATCAATACCCACCGAGAATCACAGATTGACCAAGTCTGTTGTGAACTAGGTATTTGGTTATGGGCCCCGCAAAAGGTGTCGCATGGCCACAGATACATTCCTTTCCCCACTCTATAAAAAGAGACCAAGGGGGAAAGAAGAGAAGGATTGGAGAACTAGAATCGGATTCGAAGGGAGAGGAGATCGGTTGAAGGATGGCTTTGGATTTCGCAAATAGTGAAATTCCCATCCACAAACTACAGTATGTATATGAATTAAGAAGGAATTGGAAAACACATAATAATTTGGTGTACTGTGAAACTAAAATAACAAAAAAAGGAGAACTGCGAACCATACCCCCTCCGCAGAAGACTTCCCTACGGACAAGGGAGTTTATGACCCTTTTCCCATCCATCGTACCGCGTATCACCCTCCCCGGCGGGCGAAGCGCTGACCGACGAGCCTCCGATTTTCGTTTCCCTTGGCCATCGATTCCCGCCTGGAATCCTCCGCGAACCACCCTGGTTCGTAGATTGAACCCAAAGCTGCAAACCACCCTGGTTCCCGGATTGAACCCGAAGCCGCGAACCACCCTGGTTCACAGAATGAACTCGAAGCCGTGAACCACCCTAGTTCACGGGACGTCGATCAGTCTGGGGACCACCCTGGCTTGCGGACGTCTTCTCTAGCTGTGTGGAACTTCGCCATGTGAAGGGAGCCTCCACCCATACCTCTCGGTGGCCCGCCAAATACTTAAGTGTTCTCATTTCCAGAGCCATGTAAAATCCTTTCGATCGAGCCAGATCCTCCGCAACTCCCTCATTGTCTTATTCATCGGCCATGAGCCGAGGCCTCCGCCAGATCCACCGGATCTATGTAGTTTATCTTTTAGGTGAACTCGTGCGCCATTTTGAGGTCACATACCCACGTTAAACAGGGGCAAAGGGGTTTCCTGGACCCTTGAGCAGATTCCCGAAGCATTCGTGGGTTCACATTCCCACGGTAATGTGGAGTCTGAGATTGGGAATCCCTTTTTCTGCCCCTCCACTTATTGAGGGTTCCTCAAAGATGGTAAAATACCCATCGGAAGGAAGCCCTCGTGCAATTCAAGAGAGGAGACAGGAACAAGAGCTCCCCCTTTCCCCCTCCCGCTGGGCTTTTTCACCTAGGGCGTCCATCTCAGAGTAAGCCCCGAACTTTTGAGCCTCCTCAGAGTGTAAGCCCCAATTCATCGCCCTGGACCGCCTTCATGCATAAGCCCCACTCTGCTTCTCACAGACGCACCTTTCATAACGTGATCGTCTGGTCCATGTTGCCTCTTGTTTCTCACACCAAGAATGACTCATGTGGGATTAGAGTAATCATTGACCATGACATCCTATTATGGGTCTCCTCAAAGTGTAAGCCGCAACCCAACATTCTGGTCTTCCCCATAGCGTAAGCCCCAAGCTAACGCGAACTACGGGGACTTTGAAACATGTCAAGGCATGGTACGTAGGAATCCTCCACGAGGTTCAAGCCCACCATTCGGTAGTTTCTTCACGTCGAGTTCCACCCTCATCCAGCATGACATTAAACTGTTTATGCGAACTACGTGGACTTTGATCCCTGTCTCCTAGACAGGGTACATAGGAAGCCCCCATGAGGATCAATCCCACCACCCATCGGACCACTTGGTCTCTCTCTTCATGTCTGTTCCCCGACACCTATCTGAACTACGCGGACATTGATCCCTGCTTCCTAAGCAGGGTATGTAGGAAGCCTCCCTAAGGTTCAATCCCAACCGTCGGTCGATCAAATCATTTCCACGTCAGTTCATTGCACCACTCCTAGTGCCTCCTCAAGCGAGTTCCAACCCTTTGGGGTCATTAATCCAACAAGGGATGGTAAACCTCAGGCAAAAATGATTCTGAACCCCTGCGTCCAGTTGATTGTTACCCACTAAGGTTAAATCCATGGATACTATGCTTGGGTATATAATAATGATTCGCAAACAGATGAATACATCTTAAATCTATAAGAGAGTCCCATAATAGGAAATAATTTCCCCCAAAAGGGTGCGATGAGCCCGACTTCCAAACCTCTCGACTAATGTGAGTTCTTAAAAGTCTCTAGTCAGACCATCCGGCATATGCCTGCCTTTGGAAAGCAGGTCCATCAATCATTTGATAGAGAGCCGTTTGGTGTTTCGTGGCTGAAAACCAAGAACGAATCAAAAAAAGGTGAACCCGACATGAATCTTTAACCAAACTTGACAGATTCAACCTAATCTCACCCAGTACCCCCTTATGCTCCAAAGGAGGGCCAAGCGAGGTCATTAATTACGCATGGGATTATGAGATGTTGCTTTGACGGGTTTTCTTCTTGTATTTTCTAAATATTTTTGCAAGGTACTACTTTTAGAATTCCCTTTAATCCAATGGAATCCCAAAGGAACTCACAAGTGTGCACTTCCAGCTTCGCAATGACGAGACATCCTCACCTACGGAGGACCCCGTCACCCACCCAACGTCTTCAGCATTGGGTCTCGGACGCGCTGATCCAAGAGTACCACGTGAATGGTACTCTCCCAGCGGTGGAGGTGGCCATGCACACCCTCCAATCCATCAACGTTCTCTGGTGGTCAGCCCAGCAATGACTACAAAGGCGGACCCAGACTTCCCATGTTGCGGTCTCTAACCATTTTGGGAGTCTATCCCCAGAACGGGACAATTCGTACCTCCATTATCTTAGGGGGGCAGATGAGGTCGACGTTGAGGACTTCATCCCTGTCGAACGAGGGTTCCGCTCTCAGGCCCCCACCGGCAGACGTCATCGCGGTCACGCCACGACCCGATATCCTCGCGTCGACGAGGATGTCTCCCTGAGGAATCAGTCCCATGCTCTCCGAGCTCCGGCCCCTCAGACCGCCAGACATGGGCAGCAGACGTACTTTTGGGGACTGGTCATCACCCTGGTCCTTGAGGAGGAGCTCCGCTGCTGAGCCACGGAGACGTACCACGAACAATCACCTACACATGTTCGCTCCTCCCAAGCCCGCCATCCAGACATGGAGGCATCATACATGTCGGTGCACATCCCTGTCGATCCCCATCAGGCATGTCACTCAAGTAGGATGGAACTTACCCGGCAGGCACCTCTCCCTGACCAGGGTCGTGAAGCCCACAAGCTCGACACGGTGGAGACCCGGCACCTGCAGGACTAGCTCCTGGAAGTTTCTTCAGACACCCGCCATCCTGATATGGTGGCGATCAACAAAGCCCTCCACCTAGATTTGGCGGAAAAAAATAGGTGGGAACGTCTTCCCGCCAACAAAGGCCACCGACTCGATACGGTGGGAGATCAATATATACAGGGCTAGCTCCCTGCAGATGCAAGTGAATCCCGCCACCCTGATGTGGTGGCAAACGGAGAGAGAAACTGGTGTATCCCGGTACAGGGGCAGATTCGTTCACCTGCCCCGACACTGGAGAATCGTCAGTACCCACTGACCACTAGAGGACCGGAGCAGGATATTCCTACTTGGATACCGGAATGGGCCTTCATACCCTTTCCATCCAAAGATATCTCTGTACATATCCGGGCAATGATGGAGGAGCAGGTATCAATCCCAGATCATATCTTGCAGACTTGCCACCATGTAATTGCATCGGCAGAAACAGCAAGGACTCGAGCCTGTGATCCCCTCTCCCAAAATGTGGCGACTCATCTAAGAGACGAGATAGCCACCCCAGAGTAGATCTGCATCCCTACTTCGGCCCAAGAGGGTCGCCGGCTATATTCCGCGATGCAAGGGAAACCGGATCGAGAAGCTTCACTCGTTCCAACTAGGGGACACTCGTCCATCACGGTGGATGCTCCAGAGCAGACATATATCCCTGCTAAAAGTCAAGACGTTCGTCGGCGTATCTCGGCAACATTTCGGGACCCAATTAGACAGGGACCCAAAGATGATGGTCATTGTCAACAGCAGACGGTCCCCACTTCTTACAAAAGAGTGCCCCAAACGCGCTGAAGGCAGCCGGAAAATAAAGAGCGGGTTCATGACTCCACTCTGCTGGAATATGGGGTTCCCAAAGCCACTAAGCACACATCAAAGGCTCAAAACCCTGCCCACCCATTACCATATTATGGGAGTGGCAGTAGCAGTTGCGAAGTTCCTCCCTGCAATGTCACTACCAGCAGCTCTGAAGGTCCTCCCCAGAGCACCTGTGGAGGCCTCCCCCGCAGGAATATAATGATTTGTCATGAGAGCTTCTCTCTTGATGTGAGTCATAGAAAAACTCCATGTGACCATAAGATCAAGCAGCAAGATGGTTCTCCACTTGTTGCGGTCCTCCCTGGGGTATACACTGCAATCACTCTCCAAGCAGTGGGACCACAGATTATGATGGTATTCCTCACTATCATAATCGCAACTACGGAGGCCCTCCCCATAGTGATGTCTCCTCACGACAAGAAGGTCCTCTCGTTGTCGTGGCCTGCCCTAAAGGTCCTCCCTAGGGGTTACGCTGCAACAGAACACCACGTATCCAGGCATCAGGTCACTGTGGTAGTCCTCGCCACCCTAATAATGGAGGTCCTCCCCATAGAGACGTCGAGCAATGAGAAGGTCCTCCCTTCGTTGAGGTACAATCTGGAGGCCCTCCCCAGGATGTATACCGCAGAAATTCTCACTGCGGCAGTAGTAATGGTAGTCCTTTCCATTTCCACAACTATTATGGTAGTCCCCACCACCACGGACGCCATTGCGAAGGTCCTCCCCGCAATGGCCCCAAGCGACAAGAAGGTCCTCCCCTTGTCACATCGTGTCCTGAAGTTCCTCCCCAGGATGCGCGTCGAACGTCAATCCATGATGGTCTTCCTCACCATAATTGCAGTTGTTGCGAAGGTCCTCCCCGTGACAACACTACGCAGCCAGAAGGTCCTCCCCTTACTGCAACAGGCCTTGGAGGTCCTCTCGAGGGTGTTCACTGCAAAAGTCCACTATGAAGTGAGGCATCAATCAATAATGGTATTCCTCGCCATTACAGTCGTCATTGCAAAGGTCCTCCCCGCGACGACACATTATATCGACAGGAAGGTCCTCCTTCTGCCGAATCATGCACTGAAAAGCCCTCGTATGACGAGACACTTAGAAGGACGTAATCGAACATAACAGATTCCCAGCTTGTCACTAAAGGTGCCCTTCTTCGATCCGGAGACGGCCCGGGGCCGCTTTCATCTTCTAAACCACCTCGTAATCACTTACATAATGATTCAGCACCTACCGGTCCTACATCCTTTGATCACACTAGCAGTGAGCGCCTCATTTGGGCTGACCAGGTAGAAGAATCGCAGGCAGGGGAGTATGCCTATATGCTGCACCTATAGAAATGACTGTCCCGGAAAGATATACCAGTCATGTTTTGGCCCATGGCCATCTCTCAGTTCGACATACCCAGAGAGTTGTCCGAAGAATGCATGCACGGCATCCGCCATAATATTTGGATGACCCTCCGCTGGCTAAAGACAAGATTCCTGCCCTATGACGTGTATGTAGACCATGTAAAGATCATAGGGGACCTCCTGCGTCACATTGACCTAGAGGACCTTTCCTCAACGCGACAACAACACCCCGAGAGGCGCAAAGGGAATATAGAGGTAGCTTGCCTCCGCGCACTGCACCAAATGCACCACCTCATCAGTGACACTCCAGCAGGAGTCCATATCAGGGGCTGGGGGGAACACGGAGCCCTGCATTTCACTCCGCTCCCCACCCAGAAGAACCCATTAGGTATGGTGTCTTTCAATGTCATCACATCGAGACGGAAATCGGGTGGACCCCCTATTCAGGAGAGGCAACAGACCCAACCACATCGGACCTCGAGTAAGTCCAAGAAGCAACAGGCCTGGTGGGAACGAGCCATTCAAAAACTATTGAATCAGGCCACCGAGAGCATACAGCAGGCCTCTCGCATAAGAGATTCCAATCAATGATCTCTGTCTGCCTCCCTAGAAGGGATGGATCCACAGGAGGATTCGACACCAGATCCGGATAACCCCTGATGGGGGCACGCGAGATCAGGCAGGTCGTGATAGTCGCAGCCACTGCCGAAATCTAGGCTCAACCCCAGCCTGCAGGGCTAGGGGGATTTTTAACAACAAATACCCCCATAAGACCAATAAAACTGGGAAGAGACTCAACGTCTAGGGAATGGAGCCAGCCCTAGCCCTCAGGGCTGGGGGCATTATTACCCCCTCAACAACAACCTCCCCCACGAGATTTGGTATTCTCTCATATAGGGAGGACAATTAAAAGAGGAGGATCCCATCATATCCCATCATATGAATCATCATCCCCTATGAGAGGAAGGTGCACCGTGAGGTCGCATCAAAGAACTCTCCGTGTCACCCTTCACCGAGAAGCCCGAAGGAAATCCTAGGTCATGAAAGGGAAGGCCAACCGAAGACGTGGGAGATCCTCCTCCTATTTTGAAGATGACTTCCAATACACCCCGAAATATGCATTCATCAATGCCATAGAGGCTAGCCTCACGGGTGGCACTGGGGAAAATGAAAATCTGGACGGATCGGGAGACGACAGTTCCGATCAGGCTGTGACTCACAACGAACCCCCAGGTGTGCACACCCGGAACCAGAGGGCCGCATTAAATATGGTCGCCCCTTCAGCTAACCTCCCTCTGCCTTCCCTTTGAGCATCAAACAAGTATAAGAATAAAGGGATGATTACCCTTAACCCACCCCCTTCTCTCGATAAAAACAAGCAACTCACGATCGAAGAGAGGTTCGCTCGACATGAAGAAGAGCTAAAAGAATTGAGGCGACTTAATGCCGATATACTCCAGAGGAACCGCTTTATTGAAAGTGCGTCCCAAGAAGAGCCACATCATGCACTCCCAGCAAGTGCACCTCAAAGGCTAAGGCTTTCCCCAACAAACGAAGCACGATCAGGGCTCCTGCCCAATGAGGTGCATGGTCCGTCCAACTACCTAAACGTGGATGATGAATACCATGATTTTCCTCTGCTTAAGAGACAACCGGAGAAAGTACACCCGAACCCTCCGAGGGTACCTCGGATGGAATATACACCCTTGGTTCCGGCCAATACGAATCCTCAGGCAATTCCTCGGGCTATGCTTGCCCAGGATCGGGCCCAACAGGATGTCAACCAGGGACTCACCAATACCATCGAGGCACTCACGGCTCGATTGGAAGCGATTGAAGGTCGACGCGCTCCGATACAGCAGGAGAGGAAACCCTACCTAGACTAGGTGACCAACACACCACCTCCACCCAATTTTCGGAGCCCTGTATTCCCCATCTTCAATGGATTAGGTGATCCAGAGCAGAATTTGATGCACTATGCGTCTTATTGCGACCCTATGATGGGGACTCCAGAACAATAAGAAGTAGTGAAACTCAGATGCTTCGTACGGACCTTGCAAGGATCCACCTTCGTCTGGTATACGAGTCTACCGGCCCAGTCGATAAAGAGCTGGGAGGACCTCCAGCAGTAGGTCCTCTTCCACTTCAGCTAAACATTGCCTAAAACAATGGTCAGCGATCTCATGAACTGCAAGCAGAGGGAGAATGAGAGGGTCTCAGATTTCATCTCCAGATGGAAGTTTCTGACCTATTCTTTGAACAGGCCAATGACTCAAGATGAGATGATAGCCATATGCATCGATAATCTTTGAGATGAGATGCGAACACCGCTCATACCAGTGGAGTGCACCACTGACTTTCGCCATCTCTCGGCCATTGCGCAGAGAATTGAGGACTCCCTTCAGCAGACTAATTCAAAGTCCCAAATAGCCTCACAGGCTCCAGTGAAGAGAGATCCTAGAGCTGAAGCGTCCACCATCACACTCAATCCGACCCCTATGCCCACTCTACCGCTCCGGCCTCCACTGAATCGTCAAGGGCCCCCTGCATATCAGCGGCTGACCCTACCTAAACAGGACGATCAGAGAGGAACGAAGCGGAACCAGTTTGAGGAACGAAGATAAAAAGTATATTCATTCCAAGATGATCAATTCCACGACTACTTCATCGCTTCCATGAACTGCAACATACTCCACCTCCTGTAGCCGAGGAGACCTGAAGAAGTTGACCGCGATGATAGGCCGGATTACTGCCCTTACCATCAGAGGTTGGGGCATAGTATCCGAGAGTGATTCATCTTCAAAGACCTCTTGCAGAGAATGGAAGACTCAGGACAAGTCGAGCTGCGACCACCCTCAGCACATGTGGCATGTATCTCTACCACCGACTCCGACAAGGAGGAGGGGTGGAAGAAAGTATCCAGTAAGCAGGGGCAGAAATTTGACAACTGGATGACTCGGAAGACTATCAACTGAGCCTAGGGCATACTCCGAGTTCAGCTACAGCAGCTGGTGTTGCCACTACCAGCCCCTGGAGTAGAAAATCCAACCACATCGGCTTCACAACCATCCACAAGCCGGTCATCCATGAGGATTTAAAGGAGAAAACAATAACAAGAGGGGAAGTCCGTGATGGGGCCAAAGTTAGTCTAGACCCTTGATAATTTCATTCCCTCGAATCAGGCACAACGGGCACCGACCCACCAAACGACATCATCAAAGAAAACCGACCAGGTTGACCTGTCAGAGGATGAGGAGATGATCTTTGGTTCTATCAACTCCATCCATCTAATGGAATCATTCCCTACCGAAGGGTATGATTACAAACCCTAGTTTCCTATACGAGGAGCTAGGAGGAGGAATCGCAGAGGTAGGGGATACCGGGGGAGGCACAGCCGCGGCTAAAACCAACCCTACGGTTGGACCCCGGCCCAGACCGTCAATACCACAGAATCCCGTGGGAGAGCCCTTCAGTGGACTTAGCAGGAGAGGGAATGCCCATCCACCGCCACAAGCAGCAACTCTGGCCCTGTTGTTCTACGATACCCACCAGAGTAGGAGCAAGTGTCTGGTCGCCTAGTGCGCACAAACAGACCAGCCAGGCCAAGTCCTCAAAACGCAGGAACACCATCGACATCCATCCCCGCGTCCGGTCCCTCGTCGTCGAATGCTCCATCTCCCAAAGCACCCGCTAAGACTCTCCCACCAATAGAGAAGCGTCGACCGATAGAGAAAAAATATGACATCCTAAAGCATCTGGCGTCAGTACCAACCAAGTTCTCAATCCTGTATTCCCTTATTTTTTCAGCCGACCTCAGGGAGGTGCTTATAAAAGCTTTGATCAGCCCCCAGGAATGCCATGTCGAGGTAGCTGCCACCGAGATTTACCAGAAGGAGACTGGTCTGACTGAATGCAATGCGGTGATTTCCTTCACCAATCAGGATAAAGATTCCATCATACAGGGACACATCATACCACTATATGTGTCCAGCACACTGAATGGTATTGATATCCGAAATGTCTTTATAGACAATGGCTATGGAGTTCACCTCCTTCCCCTACGGACACTCCGTAAGTTGGTCTACGGTGAGGACGATCTAATTACCTCACCCACAACTTTGTTAGGTTACGACAAGAGTGAGCAGAAACCAATGGGATAGATTAAGCTAAAAACCCATTTTGGTGACCTGGTATCCTACACAGAATTCCTGGTGGTCCGACAGAGCATGGCATTCAATTCCTTCCTGGGAAGGCCATGGCCCCATAAGCACATGACCGTTCCTTCATCCTACCACCAGTGTATCAAGTACTGCATCAACAAAAAATGAGTTACGTTTCATGCCGACAAGGCCCCTTTCGAGCTATCTGAGTCACATTACATCAACGCCAGGTTTTATGAGCAAAAGAAGAAGAAGCCTTTGGTCGATGGCGTTGACTTGATCCCCGCTCTAAATGGCCTGGAAATGGTCCCTAATGACCCCCTCAGGTAGCTTGGCATAGATTATGTCCTTACCATCAACCATGTTGAGAGTAAAAGTTTGAGTCTGGACACACACTCAGATGTCCTCATGACTTCAGCCATGATGGTCGAGCGCGACAACGCGAGAACGTCTACCAACCCTCAATTTGGGGACGAGTACTCAAGAATGGATTCCCATGATGCCTCTCCCTCAGACCCACTAATGCTCAGACCGGAAACTCTCTCCTCGCTAGATCAAGAAGGTGAGGACTTGGGAGAAGAAGAGGGGGAAGATCTCAGGGTTGTACCTCCTCCATTTGAGGAAGGTATCTCCACCACTATGTACGAGCTCAGGGAAATAAACCGGGGTACCAAAGAAGACCTGAATCCCACCCTCATTAGCACGACCATGTCTCTCAAGGAACACGAGGTATATACCTCCTTCCAAAGGAAGCATCGGTATTTCTTTGCATGGAATTACACAGAAATTACAGGACTCGATCTCGAGGTAGCGACACATCACCTCGGTCTTCCAGAAGACCACCGGGGCTACAAACTGTCCACTAGAAGGACACACCCCTCACAAGCTGCCAAGATAGAGGCTGCAGTCGATAAGATCATTAATGCAGGCTTCATTAGGGAAGTCCAGCACCCCATTTGGTTGGCCAAAATTGTCTCTATCAAGAAAAAGAACGAGCAAATCCGCATATGCATTGACTTTAGAGACCTTAATCGGCATTGTCTGAAAGATGACTTCCCGGTTCCAATCACCGAGTTGTTAATTGACGTGACGACCGGGTATGAGGATCTATCCTTCATGGACGACTATTGCATATATCATCGAATCAGGATGGCCCGAGAAGACACGGAAGCCACTGCCTTTAGGGCCCCTCAAGGGGTATTCTGTTACAGGGTCATGCCCTTTGGTCTCAAGAATGTTGGCTCCACGTACCAGCATTCCATGCATCAGATCTTTAAGTTGTTCCTGGGGAAATTCGTTGAATGTTACGTGGATGACCTATTATTCAAGTCCATATAGCGCTCGGATCACCTGTCAGACCTTGATACAGTCTTTAACAAGCTCCGATAGCATAGCTTGAAGATGAACCCCTTGAAATGCGCCTTTTGGATTACCTTGGGGAAGTTCCTTGGCTTCTTCATACGCCTTCGCGGCATCGAAGTCGACCTTGAGAAGACGAAGGCCATCCTGAGCCTGCCACCCCCTCGAAATTTCAGTAAGTTGAGGGGGTTCCATGTACACCTAACCTATTTTAGGCGGTTCATAACTAACTTGGTAGTCAAATGTTTTCCCTTCACCAGGTTGATGAAGAAGGGGGTCATGTACCAATGGACGAATGACTACCAAGAGGCGTTCAACAACTTGAAGAAGTACCTATTAATCCCACTGGTTCTCATGCCCCCAGTCTAAGGAAGGCCTCTCATTCTATATGTAACGACCCTAAAATGTTCATTAGGAGCCTTCCTCCCAAAGAAGAACGACGTCGGCAGTGAAAATAGTCTCTATTACCTCAGTCGAACCATGATTGATGCTGAGACTCGATAATCAAATATCGAGGAGAGCTATCTGGCCTTGGTCTTCACGGTTCAAAAGCTTCATCATTATCTGCAGCATCATGAAGTCCATTTGATCTTGAGGATTAACCCCCTCAATTATATCATCATTCGCCCGATGCTAACTGGACGCCTATCCCGATGGGCGGTCATCCTACAGCAATTCGACATCTGGTTCGTGCCTCAAAAAGCCATCAAGGGCCAAGCACTAGAAAACTTTCTGGAAGAGCACCCATCAATAGGGACCACTGCACCGGACGCTGAATTACCTGATGAAGAATCTTCTCAGTTCAAGAGGAGGTTCTAGCATGGGAAATGTACTTTGACGGCACGTCCCGAAGCCCCACTGGGAAGAGGATGGAGGATCCCCGATTCAACAAAGTGGGTCTGGGGATAATAATTGTGTCCCCAGAAAAGGTAGTTTTTTCATATTCCTTCCCCCTTTCATAGGGATGTACGAACAATGAAGTGGAATATCAATCCCTCATTGCAGGCCTGGAACTCGCACTCCAGGCACAAGTACATCACCTTAAGTTAAAAGGTGACTCAGAGCTGGTCATCAAGAAAGTCAATGGTGACAATGCTATTTAAAAGGAGGAACTGATCCCCTTGTTTGACCATGTCTAAGGGTTAATGGCCGAGTTTTCTACAGAACAAGCATTAACCTATATTACCCAGTCCCAGAATTCTCAGGCTGATGCATTATCCAATGCAGCCACAACCCTAGCCGACCCAGACTAGGATGAAACGGTTATCAGTATTGCTCACCGTCAAATGGTATTTCCATTTGTTCAAGCTAAGACGGAAGAGATCCACGAAGTTAGTCCTATCCCTGAGCCATATGCTCTTGCTACTGGCTGGATGACCCACGTCATGAACTACATTCAACGGGGAGAGCTTCCATTAGACAGGGTTGAACGAGAGAAAATACAGAGAAGGGAAATCAATTTTGTCCTATATAGCGTCACATGTCAGCAAGAGGTCCTCTATAAACGAGGACTCGATATAGTGCTCCTTAGATGCATTGAAGGAGAAGAAACTGTCGCCGTCATGACTAAAGTACATGTAGGATATGTGTATCACATCAACCAGGGACCAAGCTTTCCCATCAGGTTCGAAGGCTTGGGTACTACTGGCCCACAGTGGCATGAGACTGCGATCATTTTACCGTAAAATTCCACTCATGCCATATCTATGCCAACTTCATACACCAGCCCTCAGATTTTCTTCGCCAAGATAAGTACTCCTGGTTGTTTTACATCTGGGGGATGGACATCATGGGACCATATCCTCCTGCCACGGCCAAACAGCTGAAGTATATCCTCACGGAGACCGACTTCTTTTCCAAATTGGCAAAAGCCATACCCCTCAAGGAAGACAGGGCAAGAAATATTTTCAGCTTCGTGAAGACCAATATCATCACCAGATTTGGTGTCCCTCATAACATACTGATGGAAAACAGCACCAATTTCTGCTCTACTGAGTTGGAAAAGTTATACCATGATTATGGTATCAATTCTATCCACTCATCCCGCTACCATGCAGTGGCCAACAGACAGATAGATGCTTTCAACAAGACCATGTCCAACATCCTCCATAAAATGGTGGACAAAGACAAGAAGTCATGTCCAGATAAACTTCTCCATGAATTGTGGGATTATCAAACCACAACCCACATCCCTACTCGGTCTACCCCGTACTCATTAGTGTACGGCACGGAGGTGTTCCTGCCCATTGAACTCCAACTTCCCTCACTCTGTATTTCCATCTGTGATCGATTATCCGACGATGAGTAGTCAGAAAAGCAGTTAGGTTATTTGGAACAATTAGATGAGAAGCGGCTTCACACTCTGCACCCCCTGGAAGTGTACCAGAACCGGATCGGATGAGCCTTCAACAAAAAGGTCTACCTCCGGTCATTCTTGGAAGGAGAATTAGTGATGGTCCTCCGAACCCCAATGGTACTTGGCAAGAAGCATCCAAAGCTAGAGCCCAAGTGGGAGGGACCATATGTTATACACAAGGTCTACTCCAATGGAACATACTCCCTGATCTCCATGGATGGGAAATTCACTACAGCTCCATCCAATGTGAGATTTCTGAAGAAGTATTTCGCATAGAGACCAAGAATTATTCACGTCCTCACCGCATGAAGTTAAACTGCATGGAGTACTTTCTCACCACATGACATTAAACTGCATGGAGTTCATCCTTACCACACGATGATAAACTGCACGGATGAAGAAAAAAATGAGATGTACACATCGTCTGAGCTATATGACGTTAAACTGACAAGCACCTCATCCTCACCGAATGATGTTAAACTGCAAAGAATCTAATAATTCCCCCTCATCCTAACTGCAAGACGTTAAATTGTACGAACCACATCTTCACTGCATGACGTTATACTGCACGGATTTTAGAGAACTACATATGGCTTGATTCCTGCCGTCACAAGATACGTAGTGACACCGGGATTCCCTATCCTGGCCTACCCACTTCAAAAAAAAAATTCCCCCTTTCCCCCGTGTACGGGCCAGACCGACACGGGGTGTATCATCTTTACAGAGAACTATGTGACGCTTGATTCCTACCCTCGCAGGATACGTAGCGACGCCAGGATTCTCTATCCTGGCCTTGCCACTTCAAAAAAATTCCCTTTCCCCCATGTACGGACCAGACCTCCACATGGTGTATCATCTTTACAGAGAAATACATATGGATTGATTCCTGCCCTCGCAGGATGCGTAGTGACGCCATAATTCCACACCCTGGCCCAGCAACCTCAAAAAGAAAAATAAAAGTGCCCATTCCCCCGTGTACGGACCAGACTGGCGCGGGGTGTATTCAGATCCTCACTGCATGACGTTAAACTCCATGGAATTCGTCCTTACCATACGACGATAAACTACACAGGATGAAGAAGAATTAAGAATGCCCCTCCCCCATGTATGGACCAAACCTGCACTGGATGTGCTCATCGTCCTAACCATATGATGATTAAACTGTATGGATTTCGTCCTCACCGCGTGATGTTAAACTGTGCGGATTCCAGAAAACTATGTACGGCTTGATTCCTGCCCTCACAAGATATGTACCGATGTCGGTATTCCCTATCCTGGACCAGCCACTTCAAAATGAAGAATGCCTCCTTTCCCCCATATAGACCAGACTGACACGGGGTGTATATCTTCGTCCTTACCACAGGCCATTAAACTACACAGACAATGATTTTAAAAATGCCCCTTCCCCCGTGTACAAACCAGACCTGCACAGGGTGTATATCTCCATCCTTACAGCATGATGGTATACTGCACGGATGTTGTCCCCACCGCATGACGTTAAACTGTGCATACCCCTTTTTTCCTTTCATGTCGGGTCACCTTTGTCTTTACCGCATGACGTTAAACTACATGGATTTTTTCCTCACCGCATGCCGTCAAACTGCATGAACATCGTCGTGACCCACCCATGACACGTGGCGATACGAGATGGAGATAATCCTTGCACATTTGGATACATCCTTTCTATACATCAGTCTCCACAACCCGAATAATTATGGATCTTCAAAACCACTCATGGCCATCAGAAGTGGAAAGTAATTAACCCATGGACACCTTTGTACGACTATGCATACCATGCCCTCAGCGGCTCTACATATTGATATCCCCTAGCCCATCTACCAAAGGCACGATTTCCACAGGCAACACTATTCCTAGATCCGTAGGCATACCAACCTCAAATCCCCCAGACCATAACTCCTGATCCAGAAGTTTATGGCGAATTGGTTTACAAGTTCATTCCCCTTTTCACATTCGGGTGTTTCCATGGTTTCCCTATCTAGCTAGCCAGTGTGTCCGCCAGTGGTTCATATAACGACCTCCATCAACAAACATCAAGCCAGAACTAGGCTACATTGACTCAGCGGACAATTGTGGTGAAGATGCTTCTTGTATACCCTAACACCATTATCCCCACATGCCGAACTTTGCACTGAGAGCAATCACGAATTATCATAATCATTCATGGCCATCAGAAGTAGAATGTTATTGACCTGGGGACACCTTTGTAGGACTATTCATACCATGCCCTCAGCGGCTCTGCATAATGATTTACCCTGACACATCCATCAATGGAATGGTTTCCTCGGGCGGTACTTCTCCAAGCTCTGTACGCCTACCAGCCTCAGAGCCCTCACATCGTACCTCCTAATCATGGAAAGCTCAAAGTTGCAGTTTACGACCTTCATCCCCCGCCCTGTTTTAAGTATATCAGAAAATGTTGACACATTTATCCTTCGAGTGACTGTAGAAATAGTCACCCAACGGTCCGAGCTCTATGATCGATAAACTAGGAGTACCTCGTCCTCACCACACGACGTTAAACTGCATGGAGTGAATGCATACCCCGCGAACAAGACAAATCAGTGCAGGGGGGCTCTTTGAAACTCAACAGGAAACCAGGGACGGATATCCTCAATGTGTCCAGACATTCCCCTACCAAATGACAATCTTCGTGGCCCGGAAAACTGCGGATCCTCATAACCACTCATGGACATCGGAAGTGGAATGTTATTAACCTGTGCACACCATTGTACGACTATAAATACCATGCCCTCAGCATATCTGCATAATGGTAGCCCATGGCTCGTCCATCAAATGCTATATTTTCACAGGCGGTACTTCTCCCAGCTCTGTACGCTTACCGGCCTCAGAGCCCCCATATCTCCTTTCCTTATCCAAGAATCCCCAGAACCATGATTTACACCATAAACCCCCTCCCATGTCTAGGGAATGTTGAGGTATTCAAGCCCAGTTATATTATGATGAAGAGAAGCCTTCACAATAATGCCCCCATCCTAGCCGTATGACGTTAAAATGCACGACAACCCTTTCGTCTTTACCACATGGCGCCGAACTGCATGGAAGCTGTCCTCACCGCATGATGTTAAACTACACGGAAACCTTTAATAATTCTCCTTGTCCTTACCGCATGACGTTAAACTGCATGGTCAAACCCATCATGGGTTCAGTAAGAAATAGAGGCTTTTCTCTGTCTTGTAGTGCACGGGTCAGACCTGCACGAACCACCGCCTCACACCAGCGTGAGAAATAATTACGTCACATATTCTCAGGAAGTTTAGTCTATCTATTTCCCCCGTATTCAGGCACCCGCTCATCATAAACAATACTCTTTACTCAGAAAAAGCCGAACTCTCATAAGCCACCCCTGGTGGTTGAAAATCTCAACTTCCCTGATGTTGCTCGGCTATCGGAAGTGGATAGTCTTTTACTTAAGGACACCTTTTTACAAAGATGCATACCATGCCCTCAACGGCTCTGCATATTGATTTCCCATGGCCCATCTACCAAAGGCAATATTTCATTAGGTGATGATTCTCTTCGTACGCCTCTTGGCCTCTGAGCCCCCATTTCTATCCCGGGATTCCGAAACCCTCCGAGCTATAGATTACCAACATCTTTCATAATCCTACTTGAATGCGGCGAAATGTCTTTGATGAGACCACCGAGAACCAGGAGAGGTTGTTCCATTTCAGATAATGTCCCAGCTGCATGACTTTAAACTACGTCAAGCCTCAACCATCCCTTACGCTAACTAAACGTGTAAGGGGGTGGTCTCCGGACCACGCTCCTGATTAGTACAGACGTTCCCAAAACCCTTTCTGATGTTACACTCCCCTTCTGAGCCACCCCTGGTGGTTTTCATTTCTTTCCATGCCACCCACCTTGGTTTCCATAAGCCTGAATTCCACGAAGTCCCCTGTCCATCAGAATTGGATATGTCTTTGACTTAAGGACACCTTTGTATGACTATGCATAACATTCCCTTAGTGGCTCTGCATATTGATTGACCCTGGCCAGTCTACCAAAGTCGTGTTTTCCTTAAGCAATGCTCTTCCTGCCTCTGTACACCGACACGGCTCCCGTTCCTTGAGACATGCCATGCATGCCGCTCAAATCCACATATGTTTCACCCCACGTGTGTCTGAAGGGTATTAAGACATCTTTTAATCATTTGAACCCCATTGGGTCCCTTTCCCCACCATATTTGGTCAAAGCTGTTTGACCTAAAACATCAATAATGATAGTCTTGTCGGTGGGACTTCAAACCGCTCATAGAAGAAAGAGGCACAAAGCCTGTTAGGCTGAAAACTCGAAAAGGGAGACCTAAGAAAAATTTGGGTTATACCCACTGGGTCCACATTAATGGGCCCAAGAAAAATCATGGCATTAAAAGAAGAAAAATACAAAAAGTTTATAGGGTTTTCCTATAAAACTCTAGAAATAGTTAGACTACGCTCGCTAGACCCCATGGTCCAGGAAAAAGTTAGAGCTCGATTTATTTTTAGTCTTGGACTCTGATTATTCTATGTTCAGGGAATTAACATATGCGGAAATCATACCAAATAGTTTCTATCACAGGAAAAGGGTACATGGGCGCTAAAGAGAAATGATTCTGTATTCCATAACTAAGTGGGTAAGAAGGACATATACAATCCGAATCCTCCTCTAGTGCGAAAGGTGATTACATGAGTTTTTCGGCAGATTCACAAAGCTGTATTAGGCATTGGTGAGAATCCTCGATTGTCTAAGAGAGATTGTGTAGTAAGGTCGTCTCAGCCTCTACGCCAGCCCGCAATTCTTCTACCTCCTGAGCCACCTTAGTGCTTTCCCTTATTTCCTCCTCTATTCACCGCTCCCCTTCTCCGATCACGGCGGTGACGTTGGCCTCTTCCTGCTTCAGCCACTGTATCTCATTTCACAGTTCCTCTAGGTGAGAACGCTGCTCAATAACTTCTCTCTAAAGCCCTGCGACGACCCCGGCATGGTCATGGGCCTCTTCTAGGAAGATTTTTCGAGTCACGGAAAGGTAGGATTCAGATTGGGTAGCAGAAAGGTGAGATTAGAAATCTACTAGCCTCTCCCAATCAGCTACTGCATTCATGACTATTTCATAAACACCATGATAGTCAAGGCCATCAAATCCCAGAAACAAAAACAAATTGTGTAGCCTTGGTAATTTGGTCGGCATCATGACAAGGGTCGTTTGAGAGATCAGTCTCCAGATTTTCTCCCAAGCCCTTTGGTTAGCAGGTCGATGTCTTGATAGGACTTGTTGATCGGGCTCCGAGTCACTCTTAGACAAGGACACATATTCAGGGATGAACGTCACCAAGGAGGGACCCGAGGCAGCCTCATCCGCAAACCCTGGCACTGTGGCAGCTTCGCCCACGACTGGGGACACAATTGTCAGCGCCATAGGTTGTGGTCCTGAAGCCCAAGAGTCAATAAGGCAGATGAGCACCCCTAATTAGAAAAGGGAAGAAAAAAAAAGAGAGTCAGTGGTAGGAGACCGAGGAACATACTCTTAATCAGCGAGGTATCGGCATCCGCAAGCTTTTCACTGCCACGACAACCACTCGAAGAGGATGCCACATCTTCGATATAGAAGGGAATCCGGGGATCCCCCAGAGGGTTCCATGGCCTGAGGCCAAGCCTAAGGCCCACAGTTTCCAAAGACGTCCCCAAGTGTTCTCTTACGGAGACCAACCTCGAAGAAACCACTCCCTCGGTAAACAAGATAATGGCCCGCTCCTGGTTTCCAGCAACCAGATTAATGGAAGGTTCTCCCTCCGTCAGCATAGGATTCGTTGAGCCTGGGTTGGTTGGCTCCATCAGATCTGGAGCCCCCTCAGTGATCGTGGGCACCCCGTTGTCCTCTTCAATTTAAAAGGTTATTTTATTAGTAAGGGTCTCGAATACCAGCGGTTCTTCCTCTCTCATATCTCTGACTAATAAACGTGGGAGTAATGTTTCCATATTGTCGGCCCCTCCGGCATGGCTCCCCATCTCGTCATTCCTAGGCGTGGTTGCATGTGATTCCGCAGACGGCAAGGAGGTGGAAGGTAGAACCACTTGGGCAGCCACAGCCAGATCCCCGAGTGGTCCTGCACCATACGTCAAACAGTTAACGACTGACGAAGTCTAAGAATGGAAGTTAACGAATGAAAAAACGGGAAGTCATGATTACCCGACGTTCCCTGTTTGAGTTGTTCCAATAAATTGGAGGCCTATTTCCATATCTGGATCTACCCAAGGGACAGTTCGCCCAGAATTCTGGAAGTAATGGGAGGAGGAATGACCCTGTATGAGTTTGCAATGGTCACCTCTATGATCTCAGCTGTGCAAGGGGATCCTTCCTCAGTGGACCCTGTGGTCGAAAGTGCATGCTCCCCAACTATAGTAGCACGGGGGGGTATAATCTGGATAAGGAATCACCCCCTGATATTCTTCGGCACCGTTTATAAAAGGAAGAAACCATAGAACCTCCACAATAAATGAGGGAAAATTCAGGATCGGCGAGCAGAGAAACCTCTTCCTCAGGGTCGGACAATTCATGATGTCTAATCATCATAGACACCCGAATGCTTTCATAGAGACGATTCCGGAGTGAATGAATGTACACATCCATCTCCTTTAATGAGGCGACTATTTCATCTAAATCCTCTTCCAACTGCAAGTGGGGTGGAGAGAAGATCGTCCCGATTCCCGGAAGTTTAAGAGGTCCTGTTTGAAGAAACACCCAAACTTCTTCGTCCGAACCACTGACCCTCAGGTCATCCCAAATCCTCCAAGACTCTGGGAATGCGGCCATGGCATGAATCGCCGACTGGGGAGGATCAAACTGAGAAGGTTGGGTGACGGTAGAAGTTGGTAAAGGCACCAATGGTCGTGTTTGCATTTCGGATCCTGCCACCGCCCTAGAACTTTCTGGGGATAACTGTGGATGGGACCTCATGAGAAGGGAGGGGAATTCCCTTGCTTCAGCTGTGACCAGGAGATCATCGAAATCGTCGCCCCCTGAAGAGTGGTCACTGCCTTCTTCCTCCTCATCATTTATTGGGTGCAGCATGTCCTGGACACAATGTGTCAATACCGCATAACCCTAGCGTGCGTGAATATAAACCTCAAGGTCCTGGAGATATCGAACGGCCCTCTCGGGATCCGCGATGTAGAGAGTGTCAGCAGGAGCAGATATGTAGCCCAGCCCGTCAAAAGATACCTCCGATTCTTGAAGATACTACCATAGAAGACGGGGTTACTGGCTATGAAAGGCTGACTAGGATTTGAATTCATCCCATTGGGCCCTAGTCGTCGGAAAGGCCGCATCAGTGGGAATAACTACCCCCTCCGGGCAGCCTCGAGGGCATGAGATGATAAACCCATGCCTGTTAAAATCTTCCCCGGAAGCACAGGACCAGTCGGGTGACGAAGGATCTTGCCCAGCCTAGTTGGAGCACCATCCTCATTTCACTTCCTTTTGACCTTTGATGGTTTGGTACTTTAGATGGTGGGCACCAATGTCCCTAACTGGCCATTTGGGTACAATTGTACCCATGAATCAGTATAATTCTTGGATAAGAAAGGCATGGCATCCGCGAGCGTGGGAGTCATAACCACATAGCCGGTATCCTCCCGGGAAAACATTAACCATAGTTGTCTGGCTGCCATCAAATGACGGTTCTCACAGGCACCATTAAGTGCGGGGGGACACTGTGCTTGGACGCAACCAAATTGATGCCCAAATCGGCAAGGCGCGTACCCCTTGTAGATCAGTTCTCCACTGATACGAGCCACAAAAATACCCTCTCATCGGGAGAGGAGGTAGCCCCACTAGCTAAACTCTTCTGTTATGGTGTTCGTAATTGTGCCATCCGAGGAAGAAAACGGATGAAAAATGAAAAAGTCATAATTCGAAATTCGACTTGATAGCAGACGCATGTTTGAAATTGTCTGTTGGCTATCCTTATCTTAGGTCGCCCAATCATCGAACATAACCCCACTGGTCAGTTGGAAGTACGGCCAGAATGTGCTGCCCGAAATCTGAATAGGGTTGATGAAGGTGTAGCAGTTCTTGATGTGTACTCTTAAACATCCCCAGAGTATTTGGAAAGCTCTGGCCGCTCGGTTTGGCCGATTCCTGTCATTAATGTTACCGAGCAACAGGTAAATCCTGGCCAATACTGGGACAGCTAGGTTGATAACATTACCGGAAGCCAAATGTTCCGCCATGACAAAAGTAGTGACCCGCATGCCACCAACCTCACGCACGGGTAATAACAAGCCACTTAAGAACATGGCCAGAAAAGCTGTTAGGCGGAGCAATCGATTGACATTCAGAATAAGCTCCTAGCCCCTGGCGTGAAAATCACCTTTCTCCAAAGTCATACATTAGCTGCCCCCTTTCTTACGGGACTCCATCGTAGGGAAAGTCATGGGGCTGCTGGGGAGATCCGCGGATTCGTCGGATTTATTCTTCTCACAAAAGTTGTGACCCATTCATGGTATGAGACGAGCTGTTTCGGAGACGTATCCCTTGAGTGCTTCCATGCCTGGTTAATGAGCTGCTTCACTAGGGGGCAGTCCTCTCTTCATTCTCCCACACAGAGGGAGGAGGCAAGAACTCATCATACATACTCCCAATGATGGGGACCCCCGAAATTAGAAAGATGTCCCACAGGCTAATGCCCACTTCCCCGTAGACCAGATGGAAATTGTTGGTGTCTGGGCTCCAACGACTCATAAGTTTCATGGAGATGGAGGGAGGACAGTGGGTATAGGTTTGGGACACCCAAGCAGCTTCATACAAGCCCACGGCTCACAACTCTTCCCCAAATTCTATGCAGCTCTGATGGACCCAGAAGGGCCACCCCCAATCCAATGACTTAAATGCTCCTCCCGGCCGGAGATCCCGATTCGCCGGCCAGCCATGTTGGTCACATAACATGGAGCTGCAGGCAATACTCTGATAATAGTGGAGTGTTCTTTCTTGTTGACGTGGTCCCCCTGTCAGAGATACTGGAAGGTGATTCAACATAGATCCAACAGTTGTACCCCTCAAGGCAGGCCGCCCGCTGGTAGGTATCACGAACTGGGGAATAGTGGCGGTTAATATCCATGCCTCAGGATTGTTGTCACGGGAGGGCTCAAAAATTGGGGTATCGGACAATAAACTGAACCCATAGGTAGGAAAGCTGTTAGAGAAAGGATATTCCTGCTGTGATTTGGAGAGCCGGTCGGTGAGGAAAGAAGACGGTAGGGAGTGATGGACTCCATCTTGAATAGCCAGCCATGTCCTTCAGGCGTTGATCAGTTGTTGCGAGGGGCTCTACAGCAGGCCTCACTGTAGAATAAGGGGGAACCATATTTTCTCCCTGCACAATGAGAGAAGTCAGTCTGGAATAAAAATCTTGACAGGAATAACCAAAATGAATGATTAAGGGGCCTTCACAACCAAATCCACAAGGAGGACTTGGAGGATGGTTCGTGATGACATCATTCCGCGAACTAGCCCTTCACGAAATCAGTCCGCGAAGCCCTGGTCCGCAGAGCGTTGGCCAGGAAAGTGCGAACCAAGTCACTCCATGGAAATTATATCCCGAGTTTATTCGGAAGATTCAGATACTTTTTAAAATTCAAGATATGTTTATTCTGTGGAGAATCGAACCCACGAAGCAAGTTCCTCCGCAACTCTTCATCATGTACTTTTTAATTAATTAAGAGTAATTGTTCACGGTTGGAAAGTTGGTTCACGGATGAAGGTGAACGCGAAGAAAAAATGGTTAGCGGAAGTTGCTTCCGGTTCGCAGACGAGGCATTTTGCGAAGGAGAAAACACACGGAGATGAAGGAGCTCTGGTTTCACGAAGAATTCGGTAAAGTACAAGTGAGGGCTCCCCGTATTTATAGGCATGGTCCCCTACCGGGTCCACCTTTCTTCCGCAAACCATCTCATTTTCAGGACCTCTTTGCATCAGAATGGCCTCCTCTTCATACCGATCAGACCCCATTCTGATAGGGGGCATTTGTAGGGTCCTGAAAAATCCACACAGGAGATTTTTCCCAAATCCCCAAAAAGAATTGGGGGTAAATAATCAAAGAGGAGACACAAAGGACCGGTCTGCGAACCGTTCCATGGAAGCACAACGCGGCCAGACGCCGTGAGGCACCCCCTCCGCAAACCATTATCGTTCGCGAAATGGAGGCGGAGAGGCTCTGCGGTCGCAAGGCATGATGGACGCCAGTCCGGTTCACCATCATGAACCACCCCAACCATGGACCGCATCGACCGGTTCAAGACACACCTGCTGTCATTCGCAGAATGGAGGTGAAACCCTCCGCAGCCGCAGAACACCCCCTGAGTTCTCCTCACGAAGGATTGGAGCGATCAATACCCACCACGAATCGCGGATTGACCAAGTCAGCTGTGAACCAGGTATTTGGTTATGGGCCTCTACAAAAGGTGCCGCATGGCCACAGATACATTCATTTCCCAACTCTATAAAAGGAGACAAATGGGGAAAGAAGAGAAGGATCAGAGAACTAGAATTGGATTCGAAGGAATAGGAGATCCGTTGAAGGAAGGCTTCAGATTTTGCAAACAGCAAAATTTCCAACTGCGAACTACAACAGGTATATGAATTAAGAAGGAATTAGAAAATGCATAATAATTTGGTGAACTGTGAACCTAAAATAACAAAAAATGAGAACCACGAACCATACCCCTTCCGCAGATGACTTCCCCGCGGACCATAGTGTTTATGACTCTTTTCGCATCCACCGTACCGCGTAGCACCCTCCCCTGCGGGTGAAGCCCCGACCAATGAGCATCCGATCGGCACTGCCCTTGGCCGCCGATGCCTACCTAGAATCCTCCGTGAACCACCCTGGTTCTCGGATTGAACCCGAATATGCAAACCACCCTGGTTCAGGGATTGAACCCGAAGCCACAAACCACCCTGGTTCACGGATTGAACCCGAAGCCACGAACCACCCTGGTTCGCGGGATGAAGATCAGTCTGCAGACCACCGTGGTTCGCGAACAGCTTCTCCAGCCACATGGCACTTCCCCACGAGAAGGACGCCTCCACCCATACCTCTTAGTGTCCCGCCAAATACTTCGGTGTTCTCATTTCTAGGGCCAGGTAAAATCCTTCCGATCCATCCAGATCCTCCGCTACTCCCTCGTTGGATTATTCATCGGGAGTCGAGGCCTCTGCCAGAGCCACTGGATCTGTGTGCTATAAATTTCAAGTGCACCATCACGCCATTTGGAGTTCACTTACCCACGGTAAACAGGGGCAAAGGGGTTTCCCCGACCCTTGAGCAGATTCCCAAAGTATTCTTGGTTTCACATTCCCACGATAATGTGGAGTCTGAGATCGGGAATCCCTTTTCTGCCCCTCCACTTGTTGAGGGTTCCTCGAAGATGGTAAAATACCAATCAGAAGGAATCCCTCGTGCACTGCAAGAAAGGATACAGAAACAGGAGGACCCCCTTTCCCTCTCCCGCTGGGATTTATTGCCCTGGGAATCCATCTCGGAGTAAGCCCTGACCTTCTGGTCCTCTTCAGAGTGTAATCCCCAATTCATCTCCCTAGGATGCCTTCATGCGTAAGCCCCAACCGCTTCTCAGGGACGCACTTTTCGCGACGTGATAGTCCGGTCCCTGCTGCCTCTTGTTTCTCAAACTGAGCATGACTCATATGGGCATAGAGTAAGCATCGACCATGACATCCTCTTATGGGCCTCTTCAGAGTGTAAGCCCCAACCCATCATTCTGGGCTGCCCCAGAGCATAAGCCCCATGCCAAAGCAAACTACGGGGACTTTGATCCATGTTAAGGTACGGTACGTAGGAATCCTCCACGAGGTTCAAGCCCACCACTCGGTCATTTCTTCACCTCAAGTTCCACCATCATCCATCATGGAGTTAAACTGTTTATGCGAACTACGTGGACTTTGATCCCTGTCTCCTAGACAGGGTACGTAGGAAGCCTCCATGAGGTTCAAGCCCACCACCCATCGGACCACCTGGTCTCTCTCTTCATGTCGATTCCCCGAAACCTATCTGAACTATAGGGACATTGATCCCTGCTTCCTAAGCAGGGTACGTAGGAAGCCTCCCTGGGGTTCAATCCCAACAGCCGGTCGATCTGATCATCTCCACGTCAGTTGATTGCACTGCTCCTAGTGCCGCCTCTAGTGACTTCAAACCCATCGGGGTCATTAATCCAACAAGGGATGGTAATCCTCGGGCATAAATGATTCCGAACCCCTGCATCTAGTTGATCGTTTCACACGAAGGTTAAATCCATGGATACTATGTTTGGGTATAAACCAAAGATTCATGAACATATGAATACGTCTTAAATCTATAAGAGAGTTCCAGAACATGCAATAATTCCCCCAAAAATGGTGCGATGTGCCCGACTTCCCATCCTCTCGACCAATGTGAGTTCTTAAGAGTTGCTGGTCAGACCATCCGGCGGACACCTGCCTTTGGAAAGCAGGTCCATCAATAATTAGATACGGATCCGTTGGGCATTTCGTGACTGAAAACCAAGAACGAGACAGTCTTGGATCACTCTTGATGTTATGAAACCTTAGTTTCACCGAGTGAAACCCACCATAGAAGAGGTCAAACTGGTACATCATCCTAAAACCACCATCTTCTTCATCAAACCCACCTCAAAATCTTGAATTTTATTTTTTCATTACATCAATGCTCGAACTCTATTAATAAATTTCTCATTTTCCATTTTCATGTTGGACTCCTAAGATATGATATTCAAATTTCGTAGTATTGGATTCATACATCTTGGATTAAAAAAAATCTCAAAATGTACATGTGTGGAATCAGTTTTAGATTCTTCAACGGAGTATCAGTTAGATTGGGTTCTTCCCTTGAACAAGCATGCATCAGTAACTCAATTCTCATATATGATGACTAAGGGATCTGGTGGAAAAACAAGTACATTGGATTCTTGGGAATGCTCATATATATGGATACTAATGTAGAATAATTATACTATCTTTAATGGAAATAATATTTTGTTATGTGAAAGTAATTTTAAAATGTCTACGTGGATGGTTCTATAATTCCCCTACATGGTAGACTCCAAATATGGCTATGCCCTTTTTTCCCATGAAATTGGTTATGTAGCTTCTAGGGGAATTGCCTACGTAGAACCTAAAAGAAACTTGTTATGTGGTGTAACATAGAAATGGCTATATAATTACTACTATAAAAAATGGTTATAAAATTTTAAATATGAAATATTAATCAATGAAAATAATTTTAATTTCATTTGATTGTTAATTTATAACATAATTGAAACAAATGAATTCAAAACTCGTACTTTTGTAAAACAATTAAAAATTTAAAAATTTAAATAAATACACATAAAATAATTAACTATTTAAATAATAAACAAAATAATGAAATGATATAAAATAAAATGTATTTGAACTCCAATTTAATGTTCAAAATTATTTAATTAATTAAAAAATAAAATAAAATGATATATCCAATTAGTTAAATTTTATATTAATAAAAAATAAACTGGGAAATGATTTTTACTACATAAAACACAAGGAAAACCTAGATGCAGAATAAAAATAATATATTTAAAATAAACATTAGATCTAAATAAATCAAACTCAAAGGTGAAAAATTAACCATTTAAACAAAAAGAAATTATTTAAAGAACGAATTTATAAATTTATTTTTTAATCAACCCATTGAAACAACACTTTTCATTAACCGAATGAAAACATAAATTAAAATTAAAATACAAAAAATACCTTATAACAGATGTGATAAAATGTAACGAATTAAAACATCATCAATATATGTACTTTTCTTTCCATTAAATGTATTTGAAGAGATACAATATTAATGTATTTTTAAAATATGGATCTTGAAATAATGATTAAAGTTACAATTTTATATCTTTTTCATACAAACGTTCAATTATCCATACATGTGAAAAATAAAGAGTGCCAGAATGTGGATGTGTAATTACAATAGAAGGTCATCATATTTCATAATTTTGATAATGATTGTGATTTAATGATAAGGATCAGTAACTGAGTATTCAATATTATAGGATTTTTAGGAAGAAGATCATATTTCATCATTCTCTCTTTATCCCAGAAATTTGAATATGTATATAAAACATAAATGGTTATTTTGGTTGGATAACATGGCGAGATATATTATTGAGTGTTTATCATTATGCTTGGTATGTTAGTATGTTATGTTTTATAGACATATTTCTAATTGTATTATTGAAGAAGTGGTCATACTAGAATGGAAATAGTAAGACAATACCATTGATTTCACCTTTTTAGTCCAAAAAATATTTAAGAATAACACTATTTAGGTTATCTTCATCCTCCTGATGAAATCAACACATTTTATAGCTCTCGAAGAAGATTTATATATTTTCCTCATTCTGGGATTTTCATTAAAGAATTGGTATATTTTTAAGGAGTATAGTTATTTTATCTAATTTAGATCCAATATTTACATTCTTGTTTCATATAGGAATTTAACAGGATCCAAGAAATATAGTTGAGTTTCAGAATTGATTGGCATTCTCATATAGTAGGTCAGTCTAAGAGGACCCTTAATACTCTATAAGGGATGGTTATATATTTCTCTTTAGATTTTAATGGTTCTTGGGATAAAAGTTTTCATTTGATAGAATTTAAAAACAACAATATTTTTAATTTAATAATAGATATGGCTTTTTATGAATCTGTATATGGAAGGAAGTTCATAAATATAATGTACTGGGATGAATTTGGTGAAGGAAATTAATTGAGACCAAAACTAGATGTGAAAATTGTAGATATGTTTATAGCTATTAAACAACACATCAAGGTAGATCATGTTCAATAATGAATTGTATACGACAAACTTTTACTGAGATATAGTGGTTGGAGTCAGTGATACGGTTTTCCTATGAATATATTCATAATATAAAGTAATGAGATTTAGAAATAATGACATGTTGAGCCCCATATAAATTTTTCAAATTGAAATTCTCGATCATTTATAATGGTATCTAATTTCGTGGTGATCGCCTAAAATATTTCACATGTTTGTGGTTTGTTCCATAAATATCTCTTGGGGATGTAAATACACGATCCTTCACATGTATAGAATTCAGAGTTCAATACATTAGAGTATGATCCTTCATATAAGGAACAATGTGTGTTGATTCTAGATTTAAAATAAAATGTTCTTTAAATAAAAAAACCTATATGTTCAATGTTATTTCATGAGGCCAGGAATTTTTTGAAGTTATGTGACATCACGAAGTTGTTATGATATCCAAGTGTTAGAAATTTTTTATACGAAATTGAAAATATTTATAGATTGAAATTACTATAAGTGGTTTGAATGTAATAACCTATGATTTTTTTGATATATTTCTATTTAATAAAATTGACGTCTTCTAAATCTATCTTTACCTGAGACAATTACTTTAAATGAAACACTATATAATATTGGTTTATAATTATATATTTTGATTATTATCTCTACTCATTAGATTGGAGGGTATGAATAGGAATTTCTATAATATGAAATATTATTTTTTACATATTTCAAAAATTAAATCATTCATTGTGAATTTGTTATAAATAATACTAAAATAATTTGAAAGTAGAAAAGAGTTTTTTTTTGAAAAAACAATTCCTTAATACTTGTAGTGATTTTCGTCTTAAAAAATTTACTTACTAAATATTAATATATTATTTTAATGAATTATTTATATATTCAATAAAATATTTCATAATTCATATAATATTATTCACATAGCATTAATTTAAGGTAATCTCAATTATATACTTAAAAATAAATTTTTTGTAAAAAAGGTTTTGTTTCATTTTTCACAGTTGTATTATAATTAATTAATACCATATATAGAAATTAAATATGGTAAAAATGATTTATTATTTTTAATCAATATAATTAATTTTATATAATTAGGTTAAAATATTTTTTAGTTATAAGTAATTGGGGAGAAATTAAAAACTCGCTACCATGGTGAAGGTAAAACAGGTTTACTAAGGGGAGAACCTAAAAGATATAGTTTAAAATATCATAAAACACATACATTATGTCTTTAATATGATGAAAGATTTAAAAATTAACTATTTATCTCATATTTTTTACCATTTTTGATCCACTTAACTAAATTAACAAATTAAAATATATTAATCTTTTTAAAAATTCTATATATGTTTTGTGACTCCCTTAAAAAAACACCACCCCTCTTCTCTTTCTGACACATGTTGATCATTATAGATCATATAGTACCAAACATAATATATTCTAAAAAACACCACACAAATCCTTTAGGTATTTTTTGACCATAATACTATACTATTAATGCTTTATGTGTAAACAGAAGGTTGTTTCTCAATAATGATATATAAATATTGATCGATGCCTTTTAGTTTTATTTATTCTTCTATATCAACTAAATATATGATTTTCTTTCAAAACTTATTATATTATTATCATAAATATAATTTATTGTCATTAGGATGATGGATCAACCATTTTCCAACTCATTTACATCAATTGGTAAATATATGTATTGTTCATGAGTATGTGTGGACTACCACATTAATATAGTAATAGAATTCATTTTAGATCACTATAATGCATGGATGAATGTATATTTAATGATTATATATGATATATAATAAATAATTATTCCCCTTAATTTTAAAATCATATATATATTATTATGTGTCTATCCATGGGAAAATGATAACATCTCTTTTCCGTATATATAGAATACCACCTCTATGTAGCAGTGTGATACATTTTTTATTTCATCATTCATTGATGAAAATAATGACTAATAAAATGAATATATATTATTTTATATATATAATAATTTCTAATAAAATATGAATTATAATTTACATATATTTTTTCCATCCAATGAAAACTGAAAACCTTATGTGTTTGTACGTACATGCTGCAATCTCTACGAAGAGATGTATTTATTAATTAAAAGGTAAAATGGACCTGTTTTAAGAAGAATGATATTTTTAATAGATAAATTATCAATAGGTATAAAATTTTAATATATAAATGAAATATTAATAGTATGTTATATATGAATATGGTTATAATATTTATGTACAAAAATATTTAATTATTAGTATATTTAATACATGTGAATAAAGATAGCTTTTACGGTAAGTGATTTATATTACAATGTTATTTTATTTATTGATTATATATGATAAATTTATGTATACTTAAATTATATAGATCATCTCATTTTAGAACCGTATGTTTTATTCTTCTATGATTATTTCTATAGTTTTTATGTTTTAGTAACATTTTCTTATTCTGGAACTTAGATTGATCAAGAAAATGTTTTCAATAATAGTCAACATTGTTTCTACTTTGATCATATAATTATTTTATCCATATTCATGATATAAAAGGTAATGTATAATTTTGTTTTAAAAATTAATGTTATATAAAATAAATATTTACCCCCTTTGACTATATTTTCAAATTTTGAAAACTAAATACATCCAAAACATTTTAAAATGAGTATTTTTTTGTAAAGATTAAATGTATGTAAGTAATTTTTTAATTTAAGATATATGAAATTGAAATATTTTCCCACCATTATTTTGGTTATTTTAATCTAATATTCTATTATATTTTTCCTTGAAAATCATATTGTACAATTATGTTCTAAATATTCTGTGAATATTTCTAAAAAAATGTAAGAAAAATAAATAGATATTTTTTCATGTTTTGAAAGAACAGTTGTAATAATATTTTAATAGAAATTTTCATATATATAAATATCATTTAAGGATTAATATTCTTCAAGAGGTATATTATGTTATAATTTTATCTATTTTTTTTTGTTTCCTTATGATAAAGATGATTTAATGAAAATTCATTGAATAATTTTTTATCATTACATGTTGATAATGTTATATTAAAACCTTTTTTAAAGACATTTATTTTCCATGGTATGTGCTATGATAAAATGATAAAATGTTTATGAAATAGATTTATTTTCCATTTTTAATTATACAAGGATTTGAAAAATTTAATTAACATTGGGAATCATATATGTATGAATTATCAATAAGTGAAAGGTGGGAACAGAATTACATTTCCCTCAAATGAATTGGGTAATGAAGATGGGGTTGTAAATATTGTAAGAGAAGAGGATGTAAATAAAATTATATTAGTTTATAGAGTTTACTAGATTTAAGAATATCTAATGTTAAATTTTGAAATGATCGAGTTTTAATTTCTATTATAGGATGTTATCTAAAATTGTAGTATTGGGATTGAAGAGATACTAAGGAAATTATTTTATATACTCATTTGTATGCCACATACTTATGTATTGTAATTGAAAAATGTTATTGGGAATCATGATGGATTATTTATAATTTTAAATATTCATCACTAATATATATTTTTAAGAAATTATGATATGATTTATTTTTAATAAACCTTAATTGGTGGGGTGTGATTTTCATAAGATAAAATCATGTTATAATTCCATAATTATTATCATATGTTAACATTTAATAATAATTGATACCTAAAATTTTAACCCTTAATAATAATATTCCCACCCATTATTAGATTTATTTTCCACATGATATTTTGAAAGGTTTTATGTTGTGTATGGATTTTATTTGTACATTTCAGTAGAACAGTGTTGGAGATATTGAATATATTTCAATAAATAATATGATTATGTATCTTTTCTCCAAGATTCAAAATTCTTATAGTTCTCATGCATGTATTGTTATGATATATATTGAATGTAAACATAAAATTATGGATTATGGATGTATGAAATGGTTGTTTCACCTCAATATTGGGCTTAAATGTTAATTTCCATGATGGATTAAAATAAAAAAAAGTGTTAAATTTTATTCATTAAATTAAATCTAGAAGAATATTAAAATTTTTAAATGGAATTATAAAAAACCCCATGGATGCATTTTTAAAGATAAATAATATAAAAATTATTATATGAAATTTCACATGGAGTGAAAAATGTTAGACCACAATTATTTATGATATATATATTTTAAATAAATTTAATTTCCTCGGTAGATTTTGTAACACAGAACACCAATGTTTTAACAAACCACTATGTAGTGTAAACTTTTTTATTTTTTATATATTGTCATAAAATATCCATTATGCATGTCATTATTAATAGTAATGATCAGATTTTGAATATTAATTATGTTGTTTATATAAAATTTAAAAATATTTATAACATAAAACTATTTTTTGGTAATGTCTATATGCTCCGAAAATACTTTTTCCTTAATAAAATATTTTTTTGTATTTTTTGAAAAATTATTAAAATAAAAAATTCCCACATCAATAATTTTTTTGGAAAAAATAAATTTAATTTTCTGAAATGACATGTTAAATTTATCACATATTTAATTTTTTATATTTTTCCAAAAAGATTAATTTTATGATGAATATTGAAAATATGTTTTTATTGAAAAAAAATATTTTTATTTTGAATTATTATGGTTTCATTTTAAAGAAAATGGGTAAACATTAATATAAAATCAATTACATTATATTTAATAAAATTTAGGTCATTGGATGAATTTGTTAATATATTCTGATTTTGAAATGTCTTAAACATTTCAAGAAAATCACTCGAGATAATTATTTTTTGGTGGCATCTATGGGATTAATTGTTAATTAATTCCTTCCACTTCTTTGTCTTGGATCTAATTAAATGGTTTCTAAATATTTTATTTTCAAAATTTATGTCATATAACATATTTAAATTATTTTCTTTTCATAAATGTTAATAATGTCAATAAAAATTAATTATCGTGATTATGGTTAAAATAGTGGTTTGCACATTACATGCACTTTTGTTAGAATTAATTTTACAGAAACATATAATATTTATTTAGTAAATTGGATTTCATATTTCGTATAATTGGATCTAAATTATCATATAATTCTCACGTTTATTTTACTCTTGAAGGATTAATTACTTTTGTATATAAAAAGATACAAGTCATCGTGGTTAAAAAGATGAATGTTAAAATTAATTAAAATTATGCTATGGAATAAGATGATTAAATATTTTTATTTCTATTGGAGGTATGGAATTAACATATAATCACTACACTCAATTATTTATATATTTTATAGGCACTTGGGTGGATCATGACTTCCCATTATTGAGTTGTTTAGGGTTTCAACAAAAATTCCACACCTCTTACATTATAATTGGCTACCTACTCCTATCACTTATTCACACCATAATCCATTTGGATCGAAAAAAATACCAAATACGAACCAAAAATTATAATACATGTTATATAGATTTTTTCCCCTAAAATACCAACCCTATGGTCCTTAATAAGATATCCAAAATGGGTTTTTCTATGCGAAGGATATTGTCTTCACTAAAATCTGTGATTTTTTTTCTTCTATTAGAAAATCAATTAATGTTATACTAATTAAACCATAATATGATAACTATATAAAATATACTGAGATTTAATAATATTCATTTAATAACATATATATATCTCCTCATCCATGAAATGGAATACAAAACCATCAATCATTTGAACAATGCATCACTGCATCACGAACCAATGTAATTAATTTTCCTTTAAAACCTATCTTATCTATATATAATGTGATATTCAATTATTATATCTTATTTATATGACTCTATTATATTTTTTGAATTATCATATCAGATAGCCAATCGTAATTTTCCATTCTGTTGAAAATGGAGAACTTCCTTCCGGTGTATGGTGGACCACCGCCTCGTGAAGCAATGTGATTCGTCATACACTTAATCATTAAATACAAGGTTATATGGACAGGTTTATTGAAAATATTTAATATATGTGAGAAAAAATTATTCTAAAAAATTAATATATTATTTACCATTCTTTCATTTCACCCACCATGGAAAGGTAAATAGAATTCATGTGTACATATGACGTGCCTTCTCTATGAACGGTGTGATACATTGATTGAATCTAACATAATTGGATCACTAAAAATACATATTTAATTCTTATATATGATATTTATATCATGTTTTAAATTATAGACATGATGGATCCATGATCATTGTAATATTACCAAATATACCCAATAAAAACATACAGGAAAAACAATGAATTTATTACCCGAACGTGATTTTAATAAGGAATTGTCCAAATGGTTAATTAAAGTTAAAAATTATTCATAATATAATATGATAAATACGAGTTTGGTTATTTAATAGTTATATAAAAAATATATATTTATTATATAGATGTTCTAATGTCTATAATGGATATTAATACTTAAGGTAATGGTTTTTTTCTAAATTTATCTTCATTGGATCATACATTATGTTATACACCTATATTTTTTTATGATGTCTCTATATAGACTCTTTGACATGAAATATCTTGAATTTATTCATTCTCATGATATTTTATGTTTCATATAATGTTATTGTTTGATGGTACTTATGATTCATTGTTACCAATGTTCTACCAGTTTTTCGATACAATATGATAATTTATTAAGATTGTATTTGTTTATGATTACAATGATGAAATATTATGATACACATTTCATGAAACTCTTGAATTTTATTATCCTATCTATTTGTCAGGAGGATACATTTTCCCTTTAATTTTCATCTCATTATGTAAAAAATAGTTTAAAAGAATGTATTTAAGAGAATAAAACTTTATTTGTATATTCGATTTAAAATCATTTTTCTTTTATATCCATGTTGTAAAAAATATTTTTAATGAAACTTTTAAATAATATCCTATGGTTTTACTAAAATTTTTACTTTTTACAAAAACATTAAATATAATATTTATGATATATTTTATAGAATTATTTTTTGGATTTTATAAAAAAATGTGATTGGAATTTTTGTATTAATATGTACAACATGAATAAAATTTTTATTGTCATAACCACACAATGTTTTAAAGATTCATTTATATAAATCGATAATTTTTTTCAAATAATTTTTTAAGAAATATTTTATTATTTATTATTTTTAAAACTTTTGTTTCAAATAATGTTTCTTTTCCATAGGAAATTTTATATTTGATATATAATCATAATTTTACATCTAATATCACATAAAATGTTGTTACTTATTATTTTTTGGGGATATGATAAAAAAAGGATACCATTCAAATTGTTTATCTAGATGGTTTATGTTTGTGATACCATGATGTTTATGAAAATTATTTCACTTACATAGGTTATACCATGATAAAACATTTATGAAATCCACTTATTTTTTCTTGGGTTATGGTTAGATGAAATGATAAAATTATTAAGATACCTATTTCTTTTCTACAGTTTATGTTATGATAAAATGTTTATAAAACCCTATTCATTTTGGGGGTTTTGAAATGTTCAATTATTTAAGCCCTTTTGGAACATTTATGTATTATTTTAATTATTTTATTTGGGGTACCTAAATATATTTCTGATGCATCATGTAAATATTGATATACCATGAGATAAATGGGAATCGAATGGGGATTGTATGCAATTTTGTAAGGAACATTGTCCACTATGATATTCTTGGTAGTGAACCAATATTACTACAATCTTTTGGTGAGTGTACCCATTCCTCTATTATATTTTTGGAATTTATTTTAATAATAAAGAAATTCATTTATATTATTATGTGGATTCTATAAATCTATATTTTATTGCAATGTTATGATCTCATAGTTCATATACTTTTTTCCCACTATTATTCATGTATTATTAAACTCCATGATTTATTCTATGACTCGTTATTATGATCTATGATTTGGATTGATTGGTTTTAAAATGTCAATAACATGTTCTAATATCATTTTAATCATTTTAATCTTATTTGCTCATTGATATCTCGCATTTTACCCTTATTGGGAATCACAACTCACCCTTTATTTTTTTATGTGTTGTCCCAGACCTGGGTGCCACTCAATGTTTCCCTGAGCCTAGTGGTACATATAGCCTCAATCACATCTCCCCAAAAGGAAATGGTTGTTAACTAGAAATGAGGTCCTTGGTTGTGTCCATGGGGAGACCATGCCCTCTTTACCAGAGTATCACATCACAACTTTTAATTGAATAATAGGAAAATAAATATATCAGATTGAAAAACTAGAACATATATCCAAACCAGACCATAATAATCAACAAAAAACAATAGAATTAATCATATATATAAATTTTATTATGTTTTCCATTTATTAAAAAAGTAGTAAAACTTGAAAAATAGCAATAAAGAGTACAAGAGAATAAAGTAAAAAATGGAAAAATATATCCCGACATCTTGTGCTCATGCCGGAGAATCTACCACTAGCTCCCCCCAAAGTCATGCCAAATGGAACAAATCCATAAGAGGATTATTCCACTTATGTAAACATATAAGCATATAGTATGATTGAGTTCCATCAACATCTTGGATAGGGTAGGAGATAAATATCAATTGGCCCCCCACCAACGACATTTATAAATATCTTATTGGTGTATATATCATGGAAGCTTGTTGATCTAATAATGTAGAGTATTAATAAAAACATTATATTGGTCAGTTCTGGTTTCTAATTGTAATTAAGATTACATAACCTACATTATCCCATTCTAGAACTACCCTGAAAATGTATCAATGGATGAAATGCCTAGTATCAAATTTTTATGTGCCATGATTCCTAGTATCATAGTGGTGAAAGAGAAGCCATGAACAATATCATATAATGGGGACACCATTCCCAGTATGACAAGAGTAAGGGATGATATCAATACAATCCCATTTATATGGGAAATCATGCTAGGTATCATGTATAGAGTCACCATTCCCATTATTACACTATAAGGAACCATTCCCAGTGTCACAAGGGAACTCATGCCCTTATAGTGTCACAAGGTATTCCAAGAATGTATCACATTTAAATATATCAATGATTCCAAACATTGATTTTCAATTTCAGTCTTTGTTTCAAATATTCTTTTGGTTCTTAGTATTCTCTTGGTTTCTGGGTGTTTTGGATTTTAATTTGGTTTCTTAGGTGTTCTTGATATATGTAATTAGTCTTGTAATTCTATGATGGTATTTGGAATTAACTATTTTTAAAGCTAATTTATAAGTATGTGGTTTATTTTAATTGAAATTTTGACACACCTAGTGGCAACTTTTCTGGGGTATGTTTATTGGGGTGGTTTCTTCAATATTTGGGCCAAACTCTGAGCCCAATTACAAATTTATAATAATTTTTTTCTTTTATAACTCCTTCATTTTTAAACATTTTTTACCCATTAAACTTCACACATGGCATCCCATGAATTATTCAATCCACCATATCCATTTGGACACCCTCTCATTAACGTGGTGTATTTGGGTAATTTATTTAGCTACTAGGCCAACCCGTGGGCCCATTTCCTGATTTAGGGAAATATATTACTTCATTTACATCTAAATCATATTTATAAAAATTTTCAGTCATTACACCACTCAATCATTCCCTAAAACCCCAGGACCACCCCCATCTTCCATTTCCATCCATGGAGAAAATATTCATCTGGATTAGGTAGAATTTCTTCAAGGATTATCAAATCATCCAAATATGAAAAGGAAACTTTTTTCTCACAAATAACAAAATTTATTACAATTTTTCCCAATTTGAGTCCCCACTTTACCTCCTCTTCCTTTTTCAAACATACCTTCTAATTTTTGCTACTTGGAGATTCAAATAATGGTGGATATGGGGGGATTGCTTCACTGTTTCTTAGGGAAGTTAATTATTCTATTGTTTTTTCCATATCTTTATAGATTATCTCCTCCTTCTGGATGTTACAAATTTCTAGAAACTAGGTATGTGAACCTACATTTTGATTTTTGTTTTCATTGTCTGATATTGTGGATTAGGTTTTTTTCACTCCCTTGTGGTGCGGTAGTGGTACTGTTGAAGTTTCTCACAAATATTAGGGTGTTTATGCATAATTTTTATGTTATTTCCTATTTAATCTTTCATTTATGAGTAATCATGATTTATTAACTAATATAACATGTTCCCCATTTGTTTTTTGTGGTGTAAAATCTGTTTTTGATGGATTTGGTTGAGTTTTTAATTTTAATGTTTCCTTTTTTTTGTAATGGTGTTTTTTTGTGTAACTCTTGTGATATCCTTTGGTTCCCTTTTATGACATATTAAAATGGAGTATTAAATCATTCTTGGGATTCCAAATAATTCTTGGTAGGGTTTTGGTCTAATTTTAACCTTGATATAGGGTTTTTCTATGGGTTTTATGTGAAAAACATTGTTATAATTATTAGAAGAGTTTTATGAAAATTTTAAATGGCTTATTGAGTTATAAAAATTGTTCAAAAGATGGTTATGTACTATTTTTGTGGTATTACCATATTAAAATGGGTTTTTTAATGTTATAATAATGGTTGGTGATGTCAAATACTTTGAGAACATTTTATGAATTGTTTAAATGTTTTATTAAATTCTAAAAAGGGTGTGAAACATGTTTATGAGTTGTTTTGTGTGAGCCTGATGTTAAAATGAATTTGAATATAAATAGAATATTATGTGACATGCTTATGGTATGTTTAGTGTCTGTGTGTGTGTGTGTTTTGGAAATGTTTTTTTCAAGTTAAAATGGTATTTTTTGAGAAGTGGATGTTGATTGTGAAAAAAGAGCGAAACACATGTATCTAGGTGGGTGGATGTGTACTATTATGCTAGTTATCCAGAGTGGTTTCATCCATGTTTCACATAGAAATTTTGTGAATGAAAACACTAAATAAACTATTATTATGATTTTAGGGACTACTAGTAAAAGGTTATATTCTATACTAGTGGATTGTGCATGAGAACATATATTTATTATTGTTACAAATCACTATGATAAGGGTTATTTGGGGATCATAGCTAGCTAATGCCTTTGGTTATTCTCGTGACTAGTTAGTATTAAATATATGATACTCACTATCGGTATATGGTTTGTTTGGATTGAATGTTCAGTATAATTTTAATTTTATTAAAAAAATTCATTCCTAAAATAAACCCCATTGAAAACTGTTTTCATTTACTGTTTCATTCATTAGAAAATTGTTGCTACCTTATTTGTTTTTAAATAATAAAAGCTTGTTATCATATAATGTTTATCACATTGAATATTTTCGGTAGAATACTATTAAGATTATTCCCACACCCTACATTTACCCATGAGTGTATATAGAGTTTGTAATCTTTGTCGTAGGTATGGAAAATGTTTTAGTGTCGGTGGTTCAGGTTGTTAGAATTCATTCTTGGATCGGTGCTGTGGAGAAATCATGGTGATGAATGACCCTTATCATGTGGTTTCCAATGATTTATTTATTCATATAATTTTGAGTCATTTCCCACTTTATATTTATCTAAAACAATGTATTTACTTTCTGAATTTTATTAAAGGTTTGTTTGCATTAAATATTATGATTTAGTTTACTTATTGTTTTTTGTGTTTTAATGCTTCTAAATTCAAGTAAATTGTTCCCAAAAACTTTTTTAATGATACCTGGGAACTTGTATCTACCCATTGGGATTATGAATTATCCTCAGTAATTTCCACATACTGGGTTGAGCATCAGTTTGATTGAGACCAGATATGGTTCGTGAAAAATTGTATCAAGGGAAGTTCATATTTTTTGGTCATGTTCTTTTGTAAAGAGTCTTGGTCGATCATTTATAGGATTTTCAGAATTTGTTGTTATGATTATAACTAAGGTTCCAAGCAAGAAAACCTCATGTCAGGACTTCAGTTACTAGGGTATGTCGAGTTTCATCTTAGACTTTTGGTTCTTGTGTTGGTTTTCTATTTTGGAAATAATATGGAAGTTAGGTCAATATACTTAGTGATCTCATTGGTCCAATAATTCCTTATAGATCTGGGAATATTTTCTGATAACACTCTCCTTACGAGTGGTGTGACTGGTTTATGTCCACCAACTATACATCTGAGTCAATCATCGACACTATTTTTCCATTGATTCTTTCTGCATTTATATGGGATTTGGAAAATCATTCTGGAAATATATTGTTTGAAAATTTAGGAAACTATATATTAAAATTGAAATGGGTTTGAGTAAATGGTTTTCAGTTTATTGTAAGTGTATTTTAAAAATATAAACATTTGTTTTAATGAAATTAATTGTTGGTTTTGTGTATGTTATGTTAATAAAGATTTTGGAAATCTATTTTAAATGGAATTTTAATGTGGGAATTGTGTGATTATAATAGGGATTGAAAATGAGTTTTTGGAATAGTTTTGAATGAGGTTTTAAAAAGATAGATTTTCCTAAAATAATATTATTTTAAGAAGATATTTTATTTTTATAATCATAAATTATGGATTCACAAACTCGATGGTTTGGAAAACAAGGTTGATTTTAAAATGGGTTTTGAAATTCTTTTTAAGTGGAATGAAATGTTTTGGTTTTGAAAAGTGTAAAGAACATTGTTTTGATCCTTTTTGTTAACATTGGTCACAATATTCCTAGGTTATTTTTATGTCAAATTGGATGATATCCTAAGTTTGCATGAGGTGGGTGCCTATGGTGGCCCAAAAACATTCATGTGTGCGGCCCATGAGATACCATTGGTGAATGTGTTAACTGTCAACCCCATTTGCATTCAAATAAATGAAGTATTTTATAAATTTTATGTTTTAATAACCCATGTTTGGGATGGGGTTTCTTTTGTTTTCTTTCAAATGTTGTCATGGTTTGTATGGAGTTTGATATCCCCACTAGTTTGAATGATGTTTTGAGTTTCCTTCCATCGGTAAGTTGTGTTGAAGTGTTGATCGGTGTCCTGTTGTGAGAAATGTTTTAAGAATACCTTTTGGTTTCTCCCATCATGTGTTCAACATAGTTTTGTGGTAATTTTTTTACCAAAATACCAGATTGTTTGGGTCCTTGTATTTTCTTGATGGCTAGGGTACACCCCCATAGAGAGTCAATGCATGATTGAAGTGCAGCCACATGTCGTTCATCATTGGAAAGCCCTCCATTTGATCAATGTTTGGACTCTCTTCTTGGGTTTTAGGATTGATTCAACCCCTATTTCTTTTTAGTTATATGTATTATCATTTATCGTGAGATTTTTTGAAGAAGGATGAAACAAACCTTGGTTCCCTATGTTTCCTAAATCAATAAAGGTGAAGTTTTACAATATTGTGTCTATTGGTTCTATTTAGAATTTATGAATGGGAATCCTTATGATGATGGAAAAATAAGCATAGGGTTGTTACTGTGGAATGTTTTATTAATGGTACCTTGGGTATTTCATCATTCTAGTGGATTAAATAGTATATGTTAGTCACCAGTGTGGAAAATCTGGTCGTTCGGGGACGTAATCATCACTTTCGGTAATATCATGTTACTTGGAACTCTATTTATGGCTTGAATCCTAGAAATGACTTTGTCACTTGAAAGGGTCATGTTTGGTGGTGTCTTGTTGTGTTGGGATTTATTTTTAGTTAAAAGTTGGATGTTGTGGAACTTTTTTAGGGATAATTCTAGCGTGAAAGTGTGTTTCTATTCTGAGAATTTTTATTGCCTTGTTCAACGTGAATCTATCTTCTATGTGTTTTCCTTATAATGTTTCATTTTAAGGGTGAAATAGATGATGCATGTGCATTTTTCATTTCCATGTTTGGGTAATGGAGAGTTTTTGGATATAGTGATTTATTTACAGTGTTATGATCATTATCTCATGAATGCGGTGCAACATATGTGACATAAGGACTTCAGCTATAGGACTCAGAGTAAAAATTTTCAATTAGTTGTGAAATAGAAAATGGGTGTAAGATATCTTGGTTCAACTTTTATATATAATGTTGTAGGTAGAGATATATTGAGGTATCTATGTGGTTGGTCTCATTTCTAGTGGTCCCATGTGGCAGAAACAAACACGGGGACCCTATCCCTCAAGGTTATAAACTGTGTTGGTGGAGAAGTCCATCCATTGGTATAAGGAGGCGAGGTGGTTTTGTTTTCTCAAACCTAGTTCCTGAACTCTTCTGTCTAAAAATATTTTTATGGTTTTTCACTTCTGTGTATCATTGTAGGATTGTTTAAATCTTGGTTTTTTTTGGACTCATCTGAGGATGGTAATGTTCACCGGAGTGATATACAACTCAGTATCTCTATTGGTTTGGAGTTTCATTGATTGACACCCACATTCTGTGGGTATTGGGTCTGATGGGTTTATTTTCATGTCGGCCCATTCTAGTTAGTTAATATGGTTGGTTATTATGGTGGGGAAACCCACGTTGGGTCTCATATATATAATATTTGAATAAGTCTAATGTTATTTTGTCTATTATGGCAGTGATTCCATTCAGGCCACCCCCTATTGGTGTCTTGGTTTATTCTAGAAAAATCTAGTTGGCCCTTATGGTTAAGAGTGTAATGTCCTGGAATTACATCTAGTGTACTATAATTGATACCTATCAGGGGACTCCATGGGCGGATACACCCCCTGTGCGGGACACAACACCATCCCTAGTGGTAGCCATTTCCTCATGAATCCCTTGGGTGGAGAGCCATGCTTCGTCCACCACTCACATGTGAGAGTTCCCAAGGATCGGATACATTCCTTCCTCCTTTTCCTCTAATACCAATTGTAGAGACCTAAATCTTGACTTAAATGGAAATTACATTACTTTTTTGTAATACATAATACATAACAAAAACATACACAGAAGGACTGTAATAGTTTAGTGTCTTTGGAAACATGGAATATAATATTCTAATCGTGGTGAAAGATATTAAACATCTCCCATAAAGATCTTCCCCTTTTGTTTTCTAACCTAAAAAATTTCTTTATATCCTGGGGAAAAGAAAACATATAAAGGGTGATCTCAAATTCTCGGTAAGGGTAAACCTAGAGAACATAAAACAATCCATAAACATTTTAATGCAAAAACATGAGCATACAATCTATGCATCAAACTCTTAAAAAAAGACATAAATCGTGGAAGTATGTGAGGCATATATCATAAGAGAACATAAATAATGATAAAATAGCATGGGAAGAAAACATGTAATTGTGTAAAACCATTAAGCACATGATATGATTTCCATAGTAGCCAAGGCATTGCTGCCAAGACCATCTTAGTGGACAAAGTCCCTTTCGGAATCGAGTACACTCCTCGTTCTAGTCCTGTAACACTGAACTGGATTAACTTACCATTACATCCATGTCTATATCATGAGATATAAATCTTTACCAATTGAATTGGAGGGAGAAATAGGTCCCACCCATCTCATAATGAAATCATTCTTATGTGTGCCACAAAATAAACATAAATCATTCATCATAACCCACAGAATAAAATGGGTTTCATAAACATCATCCAATCATAACCTAATCCATATAAAAAAATGGATATCATTTCATCATAAGAAAAATCAAACCATGTAAATAATATAGACATTATCCTTGAAACATTAACATGCTTAATAATGTCATCTTAGATGGAAAATAGTTTTCATAAAACATTTGAAATGAATTCTTGAGGAAAATATCCTTTCTTCTGCAAAATAATTTTATTTTCATAAAATGCCTCACAATTTTAAAAGAAAATGATTTTATTGAAAATAAATATGAAATCTTGTAGAGTAAGATTTATGATGAAAAGTACTTATGAAACCATAAAAATCTTTTCATGCCATATAAGATAAAAAAACATTTTTCTCATACTTTTGCCCGAAAAGTCAAAAAAGTACCTCGTAACGTAAACAAAAGAAAGATTCCTTACATACCATCTAGTAAAAGTAAAAAATGGGTAAAAAGGACTTTAAAAATATATGAAATTATGTTTTTAGAAAATAGGGACATGGATGGTAAATATAACCCCAGTAAAAACTTACGTATAAACAATCTTGGATAAAAATGAGAATGGAAAAGTTATCCCTTACCTTAGGCCCGATATGCTTTGTATGTATCTGAACCTACTTTATAATAATTTAAGTAATGTCATTGACTTATTAAATAATAATATTCATTTTTATGATATCATATATGGTTCACTTATGACTTTATATTACAGGTCTTTTGTAAATTCCATGTTAAAGAAGCGTTTTGGGTAAAATTGTTTCATTTATCATACGTGTTTTGACTTGTTGTTCTGGATATTATTACTTATATCCTAATTTACTTAATTTCAGAATGTAAAAAATGATTTTTATATATAATATATTTTCATAATATAAATATATATATATTATAGATCGATAAATAGAATGAAATACAGCGTTCATGGAGACGGTAGGTCGTATGTACGCATGAACGCTGTTTTCGTTTCCTTATTGATTTTAATGGAATTAAGTAGATGACATAAATATATATATACATAAATCTACTATCATTATTATGTCATATATTTCATTATAATTAATTATATATACTTTATAATCATTCATGAATGGTTAATATGGAGAATGAATCTCATCGCGTCGTGGAGACGGTAGTCCGTACGTACGCACGAGCGATGATATCCTTCTGATGATCGTGGAATTATATTGAAGTGTATGTATACTATTTCAGAATCAATATCACTGTACAAAAATCATATATATTTATTCTCTACACCATTATCCCCATCCATGTAAGGTTGTGGTGGAAAAAAAATTACACCACGGCGTGGAGACAATATTCCGTATGTACGCACGCGTGGGGATTTCATTTTTCGTAGGATGGATATAAGGTGAAATAGGGTTGTTTAATATTTATAATAACATATCAGTATATAAGTAATACTGATGTTATTATTTTATAAGGATACAACTAATGAAAAAGATGTATAAGAAGAAAGAAACTTGAGAAAATCGGAAGAAGAGATTACCTCTTCTTCGATGCACCACCTTTAAGCTTACTCTATAGAAAGTAGAGTTGGTCTTTTGAGAAGACCAAAACCTCCAGAATATTTCTATGGAAGTGGAGAAGATAAATGGTCTGGGGTTGGCCAAGCTTAAAGGCTCCAAAGGGTGTGAAGAGAAGATGGAAGTGGTGCCCTTTCTATAAGGGAGGAGAGGGGCACCTTAGGAAAACATAAAATATTATTTTATAAAAAAGTCATATTCGGTTTTTAATAGCTCAAAATTGATTTATTTAGAATATAAGGTGGGTCTGAGTCGAAATTATCTCAGAAAATAGGTTTTATACATTTTTAGGTTACTATTGTATCCTTATAAGTTAGATTTAACTCTATGTTAAATAATTTAACTTTTACCGTGACTTTTTGTTTGTTTACACTATATGGTTAATAAATATACTATAACAATCCAAAAAAACCCCAAGTGGTTCATTATTAATATAAATATCCTTATATAAGTTGTTTGGCAGATCCATACATTTTTAAGAATAAAATAACAATTAATAATATAATATTTGTTTTAAACACTATTTTATGTCAATTTTGACACTATTTGGTACTTGATTTTTTTGAAAATCATAACAGCATGATTAGTTCAAAAAATGTTAATTAAAAAAATAAAAACATGTCATATTAAACTATAAAATTTTTGGTATTCATAAAATGTTTCAAATTACATTTATTTGGGTATTTATAACATCAATTATGTCAATATTTCATTAATAAGGCAATTACTGTATCATCATTGTGTCATAAATAAATTAATTTATTTAATGTATAAAAATTAGAAATAAACTTCCATTATATAGAAAGATTTTTACCTTTATAATTAATATTTATAGTCGAATTTATCTTATGGATAACCCTATATTAAAAAAAATTTAGTTATTAAACATTGAATTTAACTATTTTAACTATTCTTTAAATAAAATAATAATAAGTGTCCTAATATAATCCAAGTGGACCTAAATGGTCATATTTTATTCCTAAGGTTTTTTTTTGGTCGAATTAAACTTATCCAATAGAATTAGGACATGTGTTAGGGTAATAATAATATCATTTTTACCCTTAATTAACTAATTTACATTTGCCGTGGAAAATAAAAGTAAAAAGTTACTAATCACCAAAAATTATTTTCATCTCATTGAACCACATTTTAGTCCTTGGTATAAACTGTGTGTCTCAGATTTTTGAAATTTCCCTCACAGAAGCAGTAAAATTATGTTTTATGTGAATTTCCAAATTCTCCTAGGAGGTGGGTAAAAGGCGATGAAAAGTTCAATAAATTTTTATATATCTAAAATTATTATAAAATGACTCTAATGAATTTAATTGAACTTATATAGATATTATGTATAAATTTTTACATAAAAATTTAAATAAAATAAATAATTATTTAATTAAAAAGTCGGTTTTTAAATAGTAACCTAGTGTTTTCACTATTCATCAAAAATTGAAGGTTTTTAGAAAAATACCAAAAATTCACCCTAGGCTTATTTTGATTTTCCGAATCCAAAATGGAAGTCCATTTTGAAAGATAAAATTTATAAAATTCCAAAAAGTGTGTATTACTATTCATAATGGCTAGTTTATATAATATATTAATAGTATATCTTTGTTTAGTTAAACTAGGTATTGCATACAACACACGCTATCGTGGAAGGTCTCGATTGCGTGTAATGTAAGCCAAGTCAGGTTTGCGTGTTGTGAAAGACTCCTTCACTATTTTGTATAAAATAATACAACCATATTTCATTTATAAATAGAATATATATATATATAAACACACTCAATGTTGCGTAGAATGACTACTATCAAACGAACATGAAATTTTGTGTAACACAATCCAAGAATAGTGTTACGTATACTTCAAGCTAATACGGTCTTGCGTATAGCGCAAGATATTCTTGGTTAGCGTACAACACAAGACATCAATGAAATTAAAAATAATAATCCTCATAAAATCTCGGGTTGTTACAAGGAGTCTGTTCGGGTGTCCAAATATCAGTGAATTAGTTATGTCATTTGTTTTGTCATGGTGGTGGGTAGTCTTCTTTAGATCAATCTGACCACAAATATCATTCTTCGGTAAACATTGGGGTTGGATCACGACCATTATGTTTTTTGAAGTATCTACATAGTAACATTGACTATTTTAGGATAATAGTGTAAATCATGGTTTATGAGAATATTCCTTCTTTTTTTGGATCAAATGGAGGTGTTATGGCCATTTAGAGGTTGGAAAAACATGGCAAGAGAGTCCATCTTGGTCAATCAGTTGGGTATTGTTTTTCATTTGGCATTGTTCCAGATTTCTAGGGGTCAAAATAATTATGGTGGGGAAAATTTTCACCGTCAGATTTTTAATTCTATTCTTTGATAAGTATATTATTTTATTTCATAGTTTACTATTGGTTTCTGGGTGTTCCGGTTTTGAATTTGGTGTCTTGGGTGTTCTTGATCTATGACATTAGTCATCTAAGTCTTTGATGGTATTTAGACATGTATTTTTTAAAGGGATAAAATAAGGATGAGATCTCTTGGAGTTGAATTTGAGACACTCCTATTGGATCCTTTTGGAGGGTATGTTAATTAGGGTGGTTTCATCAAGATTTAGGCAAAACCATGAGCCCATATCCATATTTAAAATAAAATTTTGTTTCTTTTATAAATCCTTAGTTTTTAACATTCTTCACCCATTCCACTTCCCACAAGGCCTTCCCTGACCTGTTAAAACCACCATATCCATTTGTACTCCCTTAATAACTAATAATCGTGGTGTATTTGGGCCATTTATTCAAGCATTGGGCTAACCCATGAGCCAATTTCCAAATATAAGGAAATAATTTATTTATTTTATATCTCATCCATTTTTAAATTTTTTTTTGTCATTCCACCTAAAAATCAAGACCACAAACAGTAGACACATACCTAGGTTGCATTTTCCCATTTTGGTGGTCATCCTCATCAGGGATTAGGGAGAATTCCCTTAAGGTTTCTCAAATCATCTTGATTTGAAAAGGATCTTTCTTTCTTTCATAAATCATTTTTATTATACTCTTTCCCCCATTTCAGTCCCTACATGACCTCCTCATCCTTATTTACACCTACCATCCAATTTTGGCTATTTAGAAATTCAAATATTAGTGTATTTGGGGGGACTTATTCAATGATTATCAAGTAAGTGAAATATTCTCTTGTTTCATCCATTTATTTAGGGTTTATTCCCTCCTTGAAGTTCCAAATATCCAGGAACTAGATATTATTATGTAGTTATTTAATTTGGTTTTGATGGTCCAATATTGTGGATATAGGATTGTTTTCACTCACTTGGGGTGGGGTAGTGGTGCAGTTGATGTTTCACATAATGATATTTGGGTTTTGATATCTTCATTAGGTGATTCAATGTGTAATAATTATATTATGAGTTAGACTACTTGATTTAAAAACATCAAATGTTCCACCTTTGTTCTGTGTAATAAAAAAATTATTTTTGATCGAATTGGTTGACTGTTTAATTTTAAAGATTCATTTTTTCTTGAAATGGTGTGTTTTTCTTATGTATCATTTTTGGTATAATATGGGGTTGTTTTATAACATATGAAAATTGATTATAAATGTGTATTGGGATTCCAAATATGGTTTGTTAGTGATTTGGGGTAAATTTGGCCTTGAAAGAGGGTTTTTAATAAGTTTTATGTGAAAAACACTGTTATACTTTTTGGAAGTGTTTTATGATATTTTTAAATGGTTTATTTAGTCCTAAAATCTGTGGAAAATAGGGTTTATATACTATTTTGGTGGGAGTATGCAATTAAAATGTTTTTTTGAAAGGTAAAATTCCGAATCGTTATTTCAAATTATTTAATAACATTTTATGAATTATTGAAATGTTTTATTAAATTGTAAGAATGATGTGAAACAAGTTTATATGATATTTTGTGTGATCATTGTTTAAATGAATTTTAATGTGAATGGAGTGTTATGTGACATGCTTGGGGGATATTTGGTGTTTTTGTATTCTAGAAATGTAATTTTTCTTTTCAAATACTATTTTATGAGATGTGGAAGATGATTGAGTAGAAATTGAGGAACTCAGGTATCTATGAGGATGGACGTGTACTAGTATGCTAGTGATCCGGAGTTGTTTCATCCATGTTTCACATAAAAATTTTGACGATTAAAACACTAACTAAAAAATTATGAAGATGTTGGGTCCCACTAGGTTATGAGAATGTTCCCTACTATTGGATTATGAATGAGAATGTATATTTATTATGGTTTCTTTTCACTGACATATGAGGTACCTAGGGATCATAGCTAGCTAGTGCCTAGGGGTGTTCTTGTGACTTTTTCTCATTTATAATATGATACTCACTGTAGGTATAAGGTGTGTTTGGAAGGAAAATCCTATAGTTTTTTCATTTCATTTTAAAGTATTCATTTATTAAAATACCACCTTGAAATCTGTTTTCATTTAAAGTTGCATCTTTTAGAATGTAGTTGCCACCTTTTTTATTTATGAAAACATGAAGTATTTTTATCTTATAAATTTTTTCACATGGAATATTTTGGGTGTAATTATATTGGGATTTTTCGCATTCCCTACATACAACCATGGGTGTGTGTAGACTTGGTAATATTTTTTATAGGTATGGACAAAGCTTTTAGTGTCGGTGGTCTGAGTTGTTAGATTACATTCATGGCTAAATGTTGTGATGAACACTTGGGGATGATGAACCCTTACTATGTGGTGGGACTTGAGATTTTTTTATGATAATTTTGAGTTTTTCCCCTCTTGGTATTTTTCTAAAACCATGTAATTCAGTTTTGAATTTTATTAAATGATTCTTTGTATTAAATTTTCAGATTCAATTTATTTATGGTTTTTGGTATTTTAGTGCATTAAAATTCATGTAAATCATTCCCAAACAGTTTTTTATGATAACCAAGCACTTGTTCCAGCCCATTAGGATAGAGAATTCTCCTTGGACCTTTCCACAAACTGGTTTGGGCATCGGTTTGATGGCGACTAGATATGGTTCATGACAAAAGAAATGCATGTGTTATATAACATTAATATAGGGGTCACCATGACCATTCATTAAAAATCCAAAGGTTCATAATTCCCAATAATTGTTACTATTAAGGTCCATCATGCATTATCATTGATAAATAATAGTTGTCTTTAATAAGATCCAATGTATAATCCGTTTTTCATTTACATTTAATAATGAAAAGGGAATAACCAATTTCAATTTAATTTTGTGGTTTGGTCTAACCCCACAAATCCAATAAATTCAATTCAATACCTGAAAATGGAGGTACGCATGATGTACCAAATCCTTGATCCATGAAAAATTTATGATATCATCATTTATAACATAAATCCAAACACCACGGCATGTGATAAGAATATATACTCCAAGAATACAATTAGGTATATATGAGGACACCATTAATGGATGCATCAATCAAAGGTAGTAGAGATCGATATGATTTTTCCCTTACAAATATTTAGGTTCCATGATAGGAAATAAATATATGGATGATATAATTTAGGTAAAATTCATGGTGAACCCCTTTTAGGAGATGATGATAGAAATTATGAAAAAAAAACATGAGGAATAAATTATCAGCCACCCACCTTCTAGTCACACAATAAGAGAGGATGATATTATATATATAAATTGTCATGAATTGGTTCAAATAGACATACATGAGTAGATAATGTGGGAGTTTCAAACCTCTGTTTGGGTAGTGCACCCCTTTTTTTATATAATGCCACATCCTTAAAGAAAACATATTGTAGAGTTAAGTCAGAAAATTGACCTTATTTCACATTGAGGATTTTTTCAACTTTAGAGTTTTTGATAATTAGGATATAATGTTTACATTAAATCTCAAATAATAATAAGTATACACTTCTACACTATCCAATTTTTAACAATAATAAAACTCCTAAAAAAGAAATATTTTATTACTAAAAATCATCATGAATTCTTCATTTCTACTACCCTTACTTATAAATTGTGATAAACATTTTAAAACATTCGGTGAGTATAAGATGATTAGAATGGGATATTACATAAGGAATAAAACTATTATTCCATGAATATTTAAATCACATGAAAACATTTTCACAAAATCATATTTTTCTCTTTTAAAATATAACCTCTTTAACATAACTTATAAAATCATAATATTTTTAAATAAACTCATAAAAATCAAAAATAATAAATTTAACTTGTGGAATTCATAACATACTTACATTGTAGCTTTCATAGCTACATAGGGAGTAACCTTCAAGGATACATTTTGAAAACCCATCACAGTATATTCAATAAATCTCTTAGGAAAAACATTATCATTTTCCACCATCACGTTGCCCAAAGTATTGGAGAGCAATCACAGGCTCACCCAACATAGGTTTATCATGAAACTACCCTAATTTGGTTTATCACATAAAAAACCATCAAATGTACAATTTCTATTATTTAATAATAACACCAAAAACATTGAAATTATCATCATTTCTCTCATCAATCACATGAAATAAATTAATGATATTGATCTATTAAATTTATTTTCCAAATAGCTTAAAACAATTAATAAAGTGATTTTTGAATCAAAGGCTCCCATACCACTTTGAATATTTTAAAAATAATTAAAATTTTAATGTCCGTATAAATCAATCAATCAAACTATTTTTAAATCATGGACATAAATTAGAATGATTTAAAATAATAACTCTTTAAAATATTTAAATTGATTTATTAGTTAATGCATCATGTAACAATTTCTAAACACTTGAATAATAATAATTTAAGAATAAAATAAAATGAAACATTAAATATCACTAGAATATATAAATTCATTATATAAAATGTCAATAGGGTTATATATACAACTAATATGATAATAATGGTGAACAATATCAACATATGTTGCGATAAAATGAGATTGAGACATAGTCCCTTACAAAGATGGTATCATTTGATAAAGAAAAATCAATGAAATAAACATGTGTGACAAAAATACATAAGCCCAATATAATTGGACTATCAATGTAAAACAATATGAGGTCATTAGCACAGATTTATTTTAATAAAACCAAAGACATGGATTTTTAACTCAATGAATGGAGACTGGGTTAAGATTTCCCTTACAATTTTCATATCAATGACATAAGAATTTATAAATTGGGTTATTATGTGTACCAATAGTATATCCATACAAAAAGAAGTTATAATTACCACATAAATATATAAAAATTTATACCACACTTAATCTTGGGATAATATAATCAACGAAGTGTGCGTAAAACCCAATGAGTGGAAATTGATTTTAAAATTTCCCTTACAAAGATCATTTTGTTTAAAAAATAGTTTCATTAATAATATTCAATATAAGTACACATAAATAAAGTATAAATAAAAGATAATATATCAAAATTTATTTATCACAAAATCATTGAACAACATAATTAATAAATAGAATATCAATCCCAAGAATGGAAATTGAGTTAAGATGTTCCCTTACAAATATTTGGTAGCCTAATGGCGTCACTTAAAAATTAAGATAATGAGTTGATGAGAGATAAAAGGGTATCTCATCACTTGGACATAAAATAGATAGAAATTAGTATATATTATAAAATATCCCTAAATAATTAATGACAATTAAAATATATAACATAAAAGAAGTCATTGAATAAAATAGGATGGTTGAAGGTTCCCTAACCTTGAATCTGACATGTCTCTTTCATTTTTTAATTTCCTGTATAATAAAATTAGGTTAATTTATAAATTTTTCTGATTATTTAAAAAAATTATTAATTTTATATCACTAATTACCATGTTATAGTAAATAGTAAATTATTTTTAGTTCATATGGGATGTTTTGTCTATGTTTGGTACTTTAGTAAAAAATGATCTACTTTTGACTAAAATTGACTTTGTAGTCATAAGTCCACCATCTCGAGAATGATAATTATTATTTATATATCATATATATCAATTATATATGTATTTATAATATTCCATAAGATTTGTATATAGGAAATTAAATGCACTATCAATGGAGATAGTATGTCGTACACATGCATGAACGCTAGTTCCATTTTTTTTATACAATGGAATAAAAACTAAATGATACATATGATTTTTATTATTAAAATATAATATATATGTTATATATGGTACATATATTCATTAATTTCATCCATTATATATTCCATGTTTGGCATGAATGTGTCATATCACATTGAGGGGGCAGTAGTTTGCACGTCCTCAAATAAAATTATCATATTTACACATTATGGAAAGAAAAAAGCTATGATGTAAATAAAAATTATGGAAGCATTGAAAATTTTTAAATATAATAAATAAAATATATAAATATCGGACCATCATAATGTCCACCATGAGATGTGGTAGGAGAAAATTTTACATTTATCATTTCGTGAGGCATCAGTTCTTCATACACAGAAATAGTATGTTCATATCTATCAGACGGAGGTGTGTGTAAGTGTACTGTGATTAGCTCTCATAGAAACATACTAGTATATTTAAGATACTAGTTTTTCTATTAAATCTAAAATTAATAAGAGAATAGGGAGTGAAGAAGGAAAATAAAATAAAAGAACATGAGAAAATACGTTACCTCTAAATTGGGTAACATGTTTTAATTTGAGCCAAAAGGCTTTCTTGAATTACCCTCTACCCATGTTAAGCATTAAATGAGGGAAGGAGAGATTATTGGGGTTTATTTGAGTATATTTTGGGTGAGAAAATGTGCTTTAATGGTGTGAGTAAGTGGGTAGATTTGGTGGCGTTTTATAAGAGGGATGAGGGGCACTTTAGGAATGTCTTGAGATATTAATTTATTATAAATTCTATTTCAATTAAAAATGGTCCAAAAATAATTTAATTTAATGTTAATATAATTTTGGTTCTAAAAAGGCCATATAATAATTTTTTGACAATTTTTTAATTTTATTTATCCTTATATTTTTAGATTAACCCTTAATTTACCCTTTTTAATCATACAATGATATCATGTTATTTACATGTTTTGGGTATATATAATTATCATATCATGTAAAAAGTCCCAAAAAAGTAATTTATTACATATTTAGACTTATATTAACCATTTATTTGAAAAATAGATTATTATTATTTAAATATCACTTAATAAACTATTTTATATTTTATGTTATGAATTATTTCAATATTGGTCTCTATTCATACATGAATTTTTTATAAATTCATAAAAACCTGATTCCGTAAAAAAATAATTTAATCAATACTAACATGTCATATTAACCTATATAATTCATGGATGACAATTATTATGTCAGATAATACTTATTATAATATTAATAATATCAATTATTTGAATACTTTATTAATGAAGCAATCATTTCATCGTCATTTCGTCATAATTAAATTAATTTATTTTAGGTCTGAAAATTATATATAAATTATCTTGATGTATGAAATATTTTTATCTTTATAATTACTAATTATATTCTAATATATCAATAATATTACTCCATATAAATTTTTTTTTAGTAAGAAGATGCATGTTTATGTTATATTTCTCTTTACTTTTAATTAATTATTATAACATGTCATTATCTCTCCCATGTGGATCCTGGCAGTCCTAAAATACACTAAAGGATTCCCATGGTCTAGAAAATTAAATAAAATAGGACTTTGACAAGTTTTAGGGTAGTTTAGTATTATTATAAAATTATTTTGTACCCAAATATATCGGATTTACCCTTTAACAATGGAAAATAAAATAATTACTGAAGTTACTATTCAAAATGTCCAAAAATAAAATATTCTTATTTAAATAATTTTAAACATGTGATTCAAAATATAGAATCCATATTTCCCAATTCAAAAAATATAATTATCATAAATTTATTTATTATTAATTCCTTTTCTCAAAACCAAAAAGTGGGTTTTTAAGAATTAAAAACTCTCAAAAGATTGAAATGTGTATACATATAATTTAAAAGTGAAATTAAATAAAATTACTGAAATTGTGTTTGATTATAAAAATATATTTCAATTAAACTTTAAAACAAATTAAATATAAAATATAACTATTTAAATATATTAGGTGAAATAGGATGTTTGCATTAAAATGCAGTTATTTTCACTATTTTTAAAAATATGAATTTTATCAGAAAAATTCCAAAATTTCATCCAATGTAAATTTTTATATCCCTATTATATATAATAAGTTTTTTTTTCAAATATAACATATTAAAGTGACAAATACTATATTTAAAATGGGTTTTCCATCAAAAGGTTGTAAAAAACATTTTTAGAAAAATACTTCTTTTATTTGAAAATTTGATTTCGTTCTTATATCATATATAAAATACATATAAGATAAATTTAAAACTTTAAATTTAATATATAACATATATTTTTCACTAAATAAAAATCCATATACATTGATATTATTTTATAAATAAAATTATTCTCTTTTATATAGGTTTTCATAAAAATACATCCTTTGTTTTCAATTTGTTTTTATATTAATTTTTAATAAATTTGGTAAAAAATGAATCAATATTTAAACATGTATAAACCATAATTAAAAATTTATTTTATACTATTCATACTCATCATTCCAATGTATAGGAATTATATACGATTTAAAATACTAATATTATTATTTTGTGGTATAACTCAAAGTTATGTACAACGTATGTTTTTTGAGAAACTCGTTATTGTGTGTTTAGTAAACTATTAGAAAAAGCATCATATTTAAATAAAAATTAATATCTTATTCATAAATATTAATAGATATAAAAAATTATTATTCTATAAATAACTTGGTCATTACATCATTCCCCCTTTTTGGAAATTTTTTCATTGCAATTTTCTAATTATTCAAGAAAACATCATTGAAAAACCCACATGAGAAAAAGAATTAATAAAACTATCACTTAAAAAATAGAGTAAAAACGTCACCTAATGTAACACATACAAGGAATAAATTTAGGATAATATGTATATTGAATAATTACAAACACTCATAGAGTAATATAGAGTCATGGAGAACCTGATCATGGAAAGATAACCACAAAAATAACATAAAATTATTGTTGGGTAAAAGTATGTTGCTAAAAGAAAGAGTATAACATTTTTTCTTCAATATACTTTATATAGAGATGAATATTTTTATTACTACCTACTTTAATATCATTATAGAATATAATTACTTTCAAATTAGTGTTTTATCCTTTAGTCAAATTTTCCCACGAGTCGTCTTTTTCTCAAAATGATGAGTTATTCAAGATATCATGGTCACACCTGAAGCTCCTGAATCAAATTCAATAGAATCAAATAATCCAAAAAATATTAACTATATATTTCTCTTTCCATTATACATGATCCAAAACCAGAAATGGTTAGTACAAGATCAGATTATCCCTGGAAAACAATAATCTTTTATAAAAAGAAATAATACTCCTAATTTCCAAAATTATACAATCAATACCAAAAGTTCAACAAGAATAATTCAATAAAACATTTTCCATAAAAATCATCAAAATAAACAAAACTAATATAGAACCCCATAATTCAAAAGGATTTGATCTCATAGTCTTCAATGATAAATCATAGCATTTATCTCCAAATAACATCAACTAATCTTAAATTCCCATTCTAAAAATTAATTAACCAAATAGAATATTCTCCATGAAAGGTTAATAATTTCTATAACTAACAATAATATATATATGTTTATAATAAAATCATAAATTCTTCCAAACTAAAATTCAACCATTACCCCTCAAATAAAATCACAATGTATACTATTTTCCATAAGAAAATTTTTTCTCCCAAAAGACTGAACGTCTTCCAAAAAATCATTTATCACATAATCACAAAATCATTTTCCTATACTAAGGATATCAATTTGATAAAACATAAGTTAACAAATTGAACTTATTCTTGATCCATTAAATCATCTACTAAAAATAATAAATCATAATAAACAGGGACCTAATGTCGGAATGTGGTAGGTGATTCACCCTTGTTACCCTTCAGTTGTATGTTCAAATATTATTGCCTTGTTGGTCACGACGGATTGTCACCCATCTCATTGGTTGGACCATTTATAATAATAAAAAATAACTCTACAATATTTTAACCTTAATGGTTGTGTTATACCTACCATTTTCATCCCAAATCATAATGAACTCAACATCTAAATTCACGAATTATTATATATATTGACATATTTTTTATTTCAAATCAATAGGATAAAATAAAACTATACCCTAATGAAATAACATCATACCATGATCATTGTGTCCACCTAAAGTCATCGTCATCTTATTCATGTAAATATAAGGTCTATAAATTTCAAAAATGATTTGGAGATCCTTAATAATAATTTTATTCCTTTATCAAAATACACTTTGTAAAACTGTGGTCATATGGGTCTTCATATAATTTTTTTTGGAAAATAATCATTTATGACATATAATTTCAAAACATGTGATGAAACATGATTTTTATCAAACAGTCGGACATAGTTTGAGTTTTAACTTTCAATAAATGGTCATTTTAAAATACCATAAGTATGTGATGAATGACTATATTTTAAAATAAAAGATAAATAGTTCACACATGGGTCTTCTTCTTCAGCACCTTTTTTAAAAATCATAATATGCTTCAAATTCTGTTGATAAGGTAATATATTTGAAAAATCCACTATAATTTATACATTTTTTGAAAATAATAGAATATTGAGAAAACTAGATGTGATTAAATACAACCCATGATCTATGATGGAATCAAGTTATAGTAGAGGTGTTTGATATTTTAAACAACTTCTTACTAGTGAGATGTTTGCTAAAAAATGTTTCACAATCATCTGAACATGACATTGAAATAATTATTGCAGGAATGTCATTAGAAATATATAGGAATTGTTTTTTAGATCCCACACCTTCCATTTGTAACCAACTTTACATGATATGAAAATGTTATAAAACAAGTATTTAACTAAAATAATTAACATAGAGACTATCCATGTGTTTAATGAAAACTCATAGTCCCTAAAGTTGTCTAAACCTTTCCTCTGATACCAACTATAAGTCCCTACCCATAAACAAAACTAATTCTAGAGTTAAGTAAATAATTTGAATTTATTTCACATTAAGGATCTTTTCATTTTTGTTGTTGTAGATATTTAAGAAATAGTATTTATATTACATATCAACTACTACAATGTAGACACTTTTACTCTATATAATTTTTCACAAAATATAACTCAATTAAAAAAGAATTATTTTCTTGAGAAATATCTTGATAATTTATTATTTTATTTTTTAATTCCTTATACCGTATAAAAAACATTTCAAAAATATTTGATGAGAATAAGAATCTCCATAAGGGATATAAAATAAGGAATAAATCCATTAACCCATGAATATTTAAAACCCATGAAAACATTTTCAACAAATCATAATTTTCACCCTAAAAACATAAACTCTTTATCTTAACTTATGAAACCATAAAATTCTTAAATAAACTCATAGAAATCAGAAATCATATTGGTTACTTGTGGAATTTATAACAAACATACATTGTAGATTTCAGAAAAACAAAGCGAGTATAATTCATTATTAAATTTGGAATACCCATCACAATATATTCCCAAAATCCTGAAGGAGAAAATTTATCGTTTACCTCTGTCACATTACCCAATGCAATAGAGAGTTATCACGGGCTCGCCCACCCAATGTTTATCATGGAAAAACCTATATTTAGGTTATCATATAACCACCAATAAAATTTACAAGTACAATTATATAATCATAACACAAAAAAGATTGAAATTATCATCATTTCCCACATCAATCAAATGAAATCAATTCAAGATATTGAAATACTCAATCCAATACCAAAAACATTTAAAACATTTTATAAAGTGGTTTTTGAATCAAAGTGTTTATACCACTTTGAAATTTTCTTACGGAATTAAAATTTAGAAACATTGATGTATTTATAAATAAATCCATAAAACCATTTTGGAAACATGGAAATCAATGAGAATGATTTAGAAAAATAATTCTTTGAAACATTTAAAATGATGATTTAGATTAGGAGTCTTGTAATACTTGATAAATAATAGAATAAAAACATTAAAAAATAAAATTAAATGAAACATTAAATATCATGAGAATATATATATTCATGATATAAAATATCAAAAGGGTTGTATATACACCATTTAAGAATGTAATGGTTCACATTATCGTGATACACCTCAATGAATATATACCAAGACATAGTCCCTTATAAATATTATATAATTAGATTAAGGAGATATAAATGGCATAAATATATGTTACAAATATAAATACACCCAAATAATTGGATAGTCAGTGTAAAACAATCATAGGCAATTCACACATATTCTTGAAAAAACAAGACAAATTACATGGAATTTTAACTGAATGAATGAATATTGGGTTATGATTTCCCTTACAATGTTCATATAAATGAGGTAAGAATTTTTTAATGGTGTGAATTTATGTAGTAATAGTATATCTATACAAATAGAATTTTAAATTACAACATAAATAAATTAATATTAATCCCACAGATAATCTTGGCATAATATAATAAACAAAATGTGTATAAAATCCAATGAGTGTAAATTGAGTATAGAAAATCCCTTATTAAGATAATTTTTTTAAAAAAATTGATTGATTATTTATATATACTATAAATACACATAAATAAAGTATAAATATAGGATAATATATGAAAATTAATTTTTCACATAATCATAGAACAACATAATCTACAAGTAGAAGATCAACCCAAAGAATTGAAATTGAGTTAAGAAGTTTCCTTACAAAAATTCGAGAGCCTAACTATGTCACTTAACAATTAAAAATTTGATATGATGAGAGAGAAAAGCATATTTCATCACTTGGACATAAAATTGAAAGAACTAATGATATATAATCACATGTCCCAACACAAGAAAATTGAAATTAAAATACATAATAGAAAATAAGTCATTGACTAAAAGAGGAAGGTGAATGGTTCCCTTACCTTGAATCCATCTTATTCTGTTCATTATTTATTTTCATTAATAACAAACATTGGTTAATTTTTACTTTTTTTAAACCATTTATAATGATTTTTATGAATTTAATATCACTTATTACCATGTTATAACAATTAGTTAATTATTAGAATTCATATTGGACTTTTTGTCGATGTTCGGTACTTTAGTAAAAAATATACATGTTTTATTAAAATTTCCTATGTGTTCATAAGTACATCATCAAAATAATGATATTTATGATTTTAATATCATATATATCTATTATGTATGTATTTATAATAGTCCATTAAATTTTTATATAATAAATTAAATGCACCATTCATGGATAATGTAAGTCGTACGAATGCATGAACGCTACTTCCATTTCATTATCATATTTAAAGGAATGAAAAACTAAATGATACATAGGTATGTTATAATTCCATTATAATAAATATGTTATATATTATACATAAGGACATTAATTTACTATTTTATATGCTCCATGTATGGAATGAAAGAGACATATAACTTTGAGTGGGTGGTAGTCAACACATTCTGAAATGAAATTCTCATATTTACAAATTATGGAAGCCTAAAGGTATATTGTAAAGAAAAATTATATAATAATAGAGAAAATATAAATATGATATATACCATATATAAGTAAATTTATATCATAATTTCCTCTATGAGAGGTGGATGTCGAAAATTTGAAAATTATCATTTCGTGAGGCAGTAGTTCATCGTACCAAAAAATAGTATGTCTGTATCCATTAGATAGAGGTGTATGTAAGTGTTGTTATAATAATTCTCATAACATTATTATAGTATATTTAGGATGATGGTGTTGTTATGAAATAAAATAATGAAAATATCATAGGGAGTTGATAAGTAAATTAATGGAAAGGAACTTGAGGGAAGACGTTACCTCTAAATCATGTAACTTAATTTTATTTGAGGCAAATAGATTTATTGAATTTCTTTCTGGGGAATTTAAGGATTATATGAGGTATTGTGGGATTTTGGTAGTTTATTTGACCATAATTTGGTTTAGAAAAGGTTCTTGATAGGTGTGAGTAAGTGGGTAGAGGTGGTGTTATTTATAAGAGGAGGAGGGGCACTTTAGAAATATTTTGAAATATTAATTTATAATAAAAATAAATTTTGAATAAAAATCATCAAAAACAGATTTAATATTAGTATAAGAGGATTTTAGTTAGAATACAAATCATCTTATAACTTTTTGAGATGTTTTGAATCTTTCATTATTCTTATCTTTTTTGTTTAACCCTTATGATACCTTTTTTAATCTTAATGTGTTATAAAGTTATTTACAATTTGTGGGATAATTTGATTACCATATCAGGTCAAAAAACAACAAAAATATAATTTAGTCTTATATGTACTTTTAGTCATAATTTTTTTAAAATATTGGATTTTTTATAATTTAAATTCATTTAATAAACTATTTTATATTTTTAGTTATGAATTATGTCAATTTTTGTCACTATTCATACTTGACATTTTTAAAAATTCATAACAACATGCTTCCTTTGAAAAAGCATTTAATAAATCTTAATATGTCATATTTACATATATAATTCGTGGATAAAATTAATTATGCCAAATAATATTTATGTTAAAATTTATAATAACATCTATTTGAATCTTTTGTTAATTAAGCAATCACTGCATTATCATTATGTCATTAATAAATATATTTATTTAATTTCTAACAAATTAAAAATAAAATATCATTATATAGGACATATTTATATCTTTCTAATGATTATTTATAGTGGAAGATATCACTTATATTACCCCATATAAAAAAATTTTAAGAAGAAGATACATGTTTATGTTATTTTTCTCTTTAACTTAAATTATTTATTATAAATATTATTATCACTCCAAATTAGATCCACGGGGTTTTAAAATAGAACTATGGAAGAACATGGTCGGAAATATCTCATAAAATAGAATTTGGAAATGTTTTATGGTACTTTATATTTTTATAATATTATTATTTATCATTATTTACTAGATTTACACTTTAACCATGGTAAAAATAATAATTACTGATGTTACAAATGATAATGTCCAAAAATAAAAGGTACTTATTTTAAAAATTTGTAACATCTGATTCCATACCGGCAATCCATTTTGCCATATTCAAAACACATAATTCTTAGAAATTAATTTAAAATTAGTTCTTGTTGTCAAAACCAAAATGCTGGTTTATAAAAATAAAAACTATCAAAAGATTAACGTGTGTTTTTTCCAATTTAATTGTAAAATTAATTCCAAAGGAAAAAAGTTGGGTTAAATTAAAAAACAATATACTAATTACACTTTAAAACCAATTAAAAATATAACGTATCTATAAAAATAAATTAGAATAAAAATCATTTTTAAATTAAAATGTTGTATTTTCCACTATTCATAAAAATATGAATTTTATCAAGAAAATAACTAAATTTCATCGTAAGTAATTTTTGTGTCTCTATTATATATAATATGTTTACTTTGTTAAATAAAAATATAAAAGTGACAATTAATAGATTTTAAAAACGGTTCTCCATCATAAGGTGGTAAAACATCATTTTTTAGAAAAATGATTCTTTTATCCAACAAATTGAATTTGTTCTAATGTCATATCTTGAAAACATATATGATGAATCTAAAAAAATTACGATTAATATATAAGATAAATTTTTAATTAAATAAAAACCCATAAATATGGATATGATTTTATAAAAATAATTATTCACTTTTAAATAGGTTTTCATAAAAACGCATCGTTTGTATTCAATTGGTTTTTATTTTAATTTCTAATAAATTTGGTTACCAATAAATAATTATTTAAACATGTTTAATATATAATTTTCAATTAAGTTGACACTATTTATTGTCATCATTCCAACTACTAGGCTTTAACCACCATTTAAAATAATAAAATTATGACTTTTTGATATAACTCAAAGTTGTGTGCAACGTATGTTTTTGGAGAAACTTGTTTTTTCTTGTCGAGTACGATATCAGAAAAAAGAATCCTCTTTATATTAAAATTTATATATTATTCATAAAAATTAATAAATATGAAAAATTCTTATTCTATAAATACCTAGTTCGTTATAGTTACCAAGATATACATTCACTTGTGCCCTCAGTACTAGTGACCGGGTACGAAAACAATGGTAGATGTTTTTGTTATGAGGTGTTCCAAATATTAGTAGGTTAAGAGAAAAATTATAAACTAGAATTTTTTTTATAGAATTTACTTATTAATAAATGTATGTGAGATGACGTCCTGATGGATTTCATGACCGGTTTACTATTGTCGTCCCATGGTAATACTGTTTTGTGTGTATATTTTGATAGGACCATGAATTTTTCTCATTTCCTTATGATTATGGAGACATTATATATAGATGATCTTGGGAATTTATATATCTATGAGGTAATACAACTTCATGGGTTCATGAGTACTACCATTTCAGATAGGTATTCCTTGTTTATATATCATTTCTAGTAAAATTTATAGAGGGAATTTCGAATATAGGTTGTTTTGAGAAAAAAATATGACCCTCAAACTGATGGCCCATTAGAGAGTATAGTACAGATGCTTGAGGATATGTTGTGAGCGGGATTTATTGATATGGGGGATCTTGAGAGATGCATATACACATAGTTTTGTTTTCCTACAATAACAGTTATTACGATGCTACACATATAAAAACCAATTATGCTCTGTATGGTAAGACATACTGATAAACCATGTGCTTCTTAGAGAGAGGTATTGAATCTTTGCAGGTATAGTGTGTCATTAATGAGAGTTATTATCTTTTCTAGATGATTAATAATTGGATGGATACTACACCGTCTCGATAAGAATCATATGTTGATCACTACTGAAAACCTCTAGAGTTTGAATCCATGGATTAGACATTTTCTAACATCTCACCAGGACAATGACAAAGAAGAATCATGAGACATGTTATGATTTTAATGTTATATGTTAGGCTATTATATAATCTGTAGCGAGTGTTGCGAGTATCCTATCAGTTGTTAGTACATCAAAGGTATCACACCATAGATGACATCTTTTATAAATCTCATATATTCCATTATCATTCAGACTCGTCCAATGTTCTGTAGCCTGATGAGGTGGATATATTGGTTCATGCATCATTTGAGTATAATCAAATTCATATCATAGAGAGGAAAACATAGGTACTCTGAGGTTGGTCAGTTCCTCTAGTATGGAAGTATCGATACAACAATAGTTTATTGGATGAGTCATTCGAGTGGGAGGATGGCGTACATACAAAGTTGTCAGAATTATTCATGGATGACACTTAACCACCCCTGAGATGGAAATTTAGGGATGAATTGATTTATGGGGGAATAATGTAAGATCCCAAGTTTTTTATGAGTAAAGTATCATTTTTTTATTTTATATTCTTAATTATAGACTAACATAAATGAACATTGAAGTCATCAGAGTTTTGTGGGTGTTCGGGGATTATCGGAATCCAAGAACACATCTCCAGTTGAAAAATAGTAGTGCCATAGGATTAGGAGAAACAATGTGACCCAAGACACATAATATTAGAAAATCATTCATGTCATGACAGTGGGACGGGAGAGCCTTAATAGTTTGAGGAATCCGTGTGGATTTAGACACAATCCCATATGGGAGAAAATTTATTTTATAGAAGTGATTTTATTGAATGGTTTGTCTATGTTTTCAAATCATGAAAAATTTTCAGAAAGGTGACCCCATTTTATAATAATGGGTTCATGGTTGGAAACCGTTTTTTCAACTGTGCGGCATAATGTTATTGGGTGAAATTTAAAAATTACCCTTAAAAATTAGTAAAACATAAAATATATTTCATTATTCATTGGATTAAATAAACATGGGTATCACCTCATTGAAATCAAAAGGATTTTATTTTCAATATTTTAACTTTCTGAACATATAATCAATCATCTACGATCATGTTGTATCTATATCAGTGTGAAATCAGTTCTTTTTATTATTTTCTTCATTAGTCCTACTATTGGATTATCTATTTAGGTGGAAGATAATTTTATATATTTTTAGGGGTTTCATCCATTATTCATTTTTATTTTGATATAAGTTAAATCATAAGATGATAATGAATGATAAATATAATAAGGGGCTAATATATTTGTTTTATAACTTTCCCAAGTGGTTTGGTTCATTAGAGTTGTGGTCGTCATTTTCCCGTCCTCCATACATTCTAATGTGACCAAAAAAATTAATTGAAATATTTATTTGAATGAAATAGAACAGGTTAGGAATTCCATTTAGTTCCATTGATATGTATTGGAGGTTTTTTCACCAATGAAGGATACCCATGGGGTTTTCCATGTGAATTACCTTTTCTAATGACTTCTTAAACCACCTATGTCTTGAGGTTGGGATTTCCTAGTTAGACGAAGACTGTTAATAATTAAAATAAATTGAATTTTTTGATTATGATATTTTCATCCTCCTTTTATATTTATAATGATGATTATTTATTTAATTTATTGGTTATCATTTTTTTATGTGTGGGAAAAATAATTGAATTTGATTTAATGTGGATTGATATATGACTGTGTATACTCATATAAATTGATTGTTGCTAATTTTATGGATGAAATTAGATGAAATTAATGGTGGTGGAATACTTGGGGGTATACCTTGGATCATGATTATATTATATTCCATGTATTTTTATCATATGGGTATCAAACATGGTAGTGGATTCATTAGATATAGATTTATCAATGGGTATTTATTTAATGGGATAATGTGGACTCTACTACCCCTTGAATACAATTTTTTGGGCTCGAAGTTCACATGGTCAGTAGAAATACTCCATGGACCCATATTTTAGTCAAATTGAGATTAAATTAAGATTCTCCTACGACTCAAAAAATATTCATTGGTCTTATATACCTAAGATCCATCCCTTCATGGTATAACACATCAAATGTATGGTGTGACCATGGGGAATGTGACCTGATTGGTTATATGGGATGGACTTGATAAATGTGACACTTATAGTATTATGGTGTTTCAATGGTGATTTTGATATTATGATTATATTTAAATGTCATGGGTGATATGATATGAAGTGTATATAGTAAATACTAGGTGTTTAATTCCTTAATCTTATTGATGCCTTGTTATAGGATCTCAACCAATGTTTTGCTGGGAGCCTTCATGGGATATACAGTATCACTAGTTTTTAATATATATGACATGGAAACTTTACTTCTTATTACTTATTACCTATGATATATATTTCACTCTAATTAGTTTATGTTTCTCTTCTAGGATTTATACAGACCATTGGGTGATTACACACTGGGATTGTATCTCACACCATGTTTGGTCATCAGTTGGGTACCAAAAAAACTGTATGGATGTAGGTAGAGATCATGGAAATCACTATTAGTTTGATGATTGAATTTGTGCCAGGACTAGGGGAAGGGGAGTATAGGAGTGAGCCGAGGATTGTGATACTATTCAAAGATAGCGATTTTTGGCCTTTTCATATTTCGTTTTGTGTCTTATATATCTTTCATGTATAACAATTTTGAACTTATTTTAGACACATTTCATCATCATCATTTTATATTTGACTACTTCTAGAATTGATATATATATATATATATCTTTTGGATTTTATATATGGTCTTGTTGATTTAATGCCTTTCCTACTGTTTTTTAGGATTAAAACCTATGTGTTAGACTCTTATAAGAGGGAATATTCTCCTAACAAACATTCTATTGGACCTCACAGATATTCATCATCCTATTGAATTTGGGGGGATGTGCGTGAGGAAATGTGGCCAACCGGGTTCGGGGCTCCATTCAGTGCTTCTAGGTATAACAAATTATAGTTTACATACACATTGATTTGAAAAAAATTATACATATAAAATTTATAATAATATTTCTATTTATGGAGAACGTAGTGGAATATGATGTAGCTCACTTATGAACCAGTTTTTTATGTATCCATGTTTCCAAAGACACTAGATCTAAACAATTTCAGAATGGATCATTAAGTTATATAATTAATATTAATATATTAAGTTAAAATATCAATGTATTAGAAGCTTCACGCTTGAAAAAAAAACATAATCACTCACTTACATTAGAAATTCATCCTTAAATATATTGAAATACAATTCATGGAGTATACAACCCATTCACCAAAATAGTTCATCTCAAAAAAATTTATACTACCCCCATAGTTTTTTTCATCATTATCCCTAATGTTGAGTCAAGTGATTTTGAATGAAATAATCTAACAAGGATCAGGATGATTTATAATTCCATTTTCAAATAGGTCATAAATGTTTTCTATTACCATCTAAAAATATCATTTAATCATTGCAGTCTATATTTAAATAAATATTCATTTTTAAAATTTTAGATTCTACACCGATTATAAGTACTAAATATCATAATAAATATTCGTAATCACTTATAAATAAAATTTCATGATAGAAATGAACATGTTTTAAATAGAATAACAAAATATTTTTGGCCTCAGAAAAGTTGGAAAAACGTTTTTATATAGGCATGTTAATTAGATATTTCATTAATATATATATTAGTGGTGATATGAAATTATAAATTTAATGAAAAAAGGGATTTGGGGACACATCCCATGTTCATTCCTTATTAAGGGTATAAAACAACATAAATCCATGACTTTTATTAATATCAAATAAGATACATCCATTTATTTTCAAAAAAGAAAATAAAAATATCATTACCATATATAATAATAGAAAATTAAGCATGAGATTTTACATGAAGTGGATAAAACACCATCATAATTATATATATTTTCCATTATATATATGAAATGTGATCAATTGTTGAGTGGATTCAATTGAGTCATGAATCCAAACAGGTTACTTATTCTATTCTCCACCTACTACTAGAAAAATTGAAATAAAACACAACAAAAATTTTATAAATAAACTAATGGAATTCATATTTTTCATTGGAATGTGAAGATATACTTTTCTGAATCAAAAAATAACTATGATCAACTTACAATTATAACTAAAATATTAAATATTTATAAAAAAATTTCAAAATATAGAAGCATATTTACATTTGTGTTTTCTTCAAAATCCTCAATTTTTTCAACACTAATATTGTTTTCTAATAACAATTTATTTTAATTTCATAATTATGACGCATATATTCATTTATAATAAATTCAATACATATCATATATTTGAAAACCCTTTTAATCATCTAACATTTGAAATGTAATTATAGTTGAAAAGGGAGGATTTATTTTAATATTCACCAATGTCAATAATTTATTCATTAACATTTCTAAATGATACCAAATATTCACATACTATTTCATTAAATATATAAAAATAAATATTTGAAGAAAAAATATCATCCATAATGCATTAGATTCATTTATTTTATATTGTAATTCAAATATTTAAAAAAATTAGTTTTTTAAATTATTTCAAAATTACAGAGGTATTTTTTATTTAGAAGGATGAGTTTACAATACAATATATTTTAATAATTCATATTAAATGTTAAATTATTTGTTCAAAAAGAATTTTAAAATGAAAATTTATGATCTATAATTTTAAATCAAATTTTATAATTTAAATTATTACTTTGTATAAACAAATAGATTGTTGATTTTAATTTTAAGGACTAATATTTAGATACTATTGGACCATCAATGTTAGATAAAAAATAAAATAAAAAAATTTATTCTGAACATTTATTTTTATTACACGCATTTTGAATTTCACAATTAAATATATTTTAATATATTATTTCAACTATAATAACTTTTTCCAATATAGATTATCACTTTTAGATGTATATTATATTGATTTTATAATGTTTGTTTCAAAAAAATTGTCCTTTTATTTACCAAAAATATGAACAAAAAATATATTCATTTTTATATAATCTTTATTATCTTCACAGTTATACACATAAGGGATCTCCAAAGTGCTATTGAAAATTTTACCTAAAATATCCTTATTCACTTTAGAAAATTCAACTATAGTATGAAATATCATTACTGAAAATAATTTTTTTTAAAGGATATTGTCATATAATTCAACACAAGATATTTTTATAAATTGTAAAATTTTATTAAGTTTAATCTATTATAAATCATCATTTATCATCTCAATGTTTTAAAATGGATATTTAATGAATCTAATTAACCAAATAAGTGGTTAAACCTACAAGCTCATCTTTACATACAGAATTGGTTCATCAAACATGGAGCAAGATTCTAGTTTTTACGATTTGGTTATGGGTATATACTCTTACCCATACATATAATACTCAGAAAAATATGTATGAATATAATTATGATACTCATCTATATTCAAAGTTACCATGTTTTCATTATTGTTTTTGAATCAAATATATGTTGTCAAATATAACACTACTGAAATCAATTATTGTAAAATCCAATCGTCTTTGGTGGCATGGAATTTAATTATTTCATCCAAATAAGGATCTTTATAATCATTTATTTCAATGGAAAATATAATAAAAAAACATTAAAAGTAATCCAATATCAATAAATAAAATATTTAATTGTTATGAAAAATCATAGAATGTTTATTAAATCATGTAATAACATTAAATAGCTAAATCAAAATTGATAATATACCAAGTTTTCTGAATTATTATTATAACATAGTGAATAAATTATTGTAGTTAATAGTTAATGGATGTTTAATTGAATTTTTTTTATAGTATTATAATTATTTCTTTTATAATTTTATGAGAAACAATGAAATGTATAATCTAAATTTCTGAAAATGATTAAAACCTAAACAATGATCATTTATTGGATTCATTTCAATGTTCCTAAACACTTAAATCACTATATTGGTTTAATTTAGACCAAAATCATCAATTATTCTCCTAATAACTATTGTTTCTATTGTTAGAATGTTTATTATTTAATAATATTCAATATTATAATATAAAAAATGTAGCCCGGAGATTTTATATAAATGTGAATACATATAAAAAATGAATATGAATATAAATTAAAGTTGATGAAAAAATCAGGGAATTTAAAATATCATAATTATCACAATATCTTGAAATCATTAAATTATTTCATTTAAATGTGACCATTTCTGTAATTCTCTAAAATATATATCCCATCATCATAATGAAACCATATAACTCAATAAATAATTAATAAGTACATATAGAAATCTTTGTATGTGAACTAATTTATAAGAGATATGACTTATTCATCTATAACAATCCAAATATATTAAATCAATAAAAATTGAATGTGCTCAATCCTCATTATCATAAAAAGAATATCTAAATAGTGTATAATTATTATTTATACTCTCTACTCAAATACTAAATTTTTTCCATCATATATGAATATAATTTATGTGGTTGAAGAAAAATGATAATATAGTGAGGATAAAATATTTCCTAAATAACAATAATCAGTATAGTCTGCATAGTTCTATTTAAGAGTAATTAAAACAAGAAGATAATTTTTTTTAATTTTATGGGTGAAATTACAAATAGATTGAGCTAGATAGTACAGATTTTTTTTCTTCTAGCATAGAGAAGTTGATTCACAAAGAGGTTGAATACAACACATCATTATTGAAGAATTAGAAAAATTTAATGAACATGAATATTTAAATTGAAATCCCCTTGACTGGAATAGATTGAATTGAAAAATAGACGATCACCACCATGAATAAAGAAAAAAACATCGAGAATGTTATCCCAAAGAGTGGAAAGATAATTCACATAGTTATCTATAAATTCATTAAAATATTTAGAAAAATAATTTTAAAATTTTCATTTACTCAAAACCCATGTATAAAATGTATATGTTCTATAGGATCTACTTCACTCTTGATGAGTGTAAATAGGATTCATAATATCTTTATTCTAATAACATTGTTTTCTTGTATATGTTTCTAGTTATCCATGAGTTCAGATTAACTAATATATAGAGTAATCAAAACATACACTCAACATGTATACATAATATATATTGAATATATGAACATTACTAAAATAAAAAACATTTTTATCAAGGAACTAATCTTAAAAAATATCCCACACCACATACTATATCAGCTCTAATCACATAAAATAGTATCCATTACATGAGAACAATTATTATCCCTGACCTTAATCTAATATATTATCATCTATGGGTTATCATCGTATGAATATAATTTCAAAAATTAAAATATATCAACATTCATGTGAACCCTGATGAAGGTTCCAAAATTAAACCATGAGTGATAATTTTATTTGATGAAACTAAATTCTATTTGATAGATGGTCATTTTAGAATACATAGTGAACATAGATCCCTATATATATGAACATTTAATGTATATGAATAACATTACGAATTATTTGAATAAATGAGATATTCAAAAATTTGAATATATATAGTTAATAGTATCTTATATATTAATAAAAAATGTAGTGAACCACCAACCGTTGTTCAATACAAACTATCTTGTATATCAAAAAATGAACTACAATGAGAGCCACCCAAGAAATATTTATCCCTAAATTACTTTTCTTGATAAATAGTTTTATGAATATTCTTAACCAACCATCCCCAATTAAATATTTTCATGATCTATAGAAACCTGCGGCCGATTTAACATGTATAGATCTCTATAATAGACACTTGGATTGAAATTGAATCTCAATATATATTAAAATACAATATAAAACCCTAATAAACCACAGTTTAACTCAATATGATATACGTTTAGTGAGATAACCTCTCATGTCAATATCTCTTTGATATATAATAAAAACGAATATATAATGATATCGGGTTATGAACATAATACCAAACAAGATTAACACTAAATGTAAAGGGTTATGAGAAATCATAAACTCAAAGGAAGCTAAAGTGAGCCTATAATCCACTCCAAATCCTGAAAATATCTTCCCATTGTACAAGAATCTATCAATAACTCTAGTTCCTTAGAAGACACCCATTTGGTTGGGCTTGAATTTGTCTTGTAGTATCCCATAGTCAAATAATTCATCATAGCTATATATTTATGAACCATCATAAAAAATCATTTCCTGGTAAAATTCAACATCAAGTTCACTTTAATATTTCCTAAATTCAAATAAATAAAATATAATAGAAAAATAAAATATGGTTATTTTGTTGAATATTATATACAATCACTGAATTAAAATTTCAGTTATGTATTATCATAAATCAATTCTAATAAATCCAAGAAACTTAACAACCTAAATCTCATAAACTTGCAATATATATATCTCTGGATAAATTTACACCTTCAATGCGAGTATCCATTTTCCTTCTAAAATATGTATCTAGAATATTAAAATCCATAAAATATTATAATTAAATAACATAAAAACCATTGAAAATGAAATAATTTTACTCTCAATGACATATGACTAATAAATAAAAATAATTAGGATTGATTCCCCATTATTAAAAAACACAAACATAATAGTTAAATTCATTTATAAATATGATTTAATATATAAAAATAGTTTCATCAACATGTTGTATTGAATTTTTTATTTGGGTTAATATTTTATGTCATTTTATGTTTTTTAAAATATGTGAAAAATTAAGTAGTTTTTTAAAATTGGTCAAGATATCATATGATGTTTTTTGAAATAGTCGGTAATAATCAATGTGTAAGATCAAGGATCAATCCATGGGAAAATTTGAAAAAAAATATTATTACATATAAGGGTACTTAGTGTTGAGTAGATTGTATTTGAAATAATGTGAATTTTCTATATGTGAGGGTAGAAACACTCCATATGAGATAAGTTTTAGTTATATACTGAAAACATAGAAAAAACAAAAACTTTTAAATATGAATGGGTCATCCAAACGACTAACATATAATGTATAAAATTAATGAATGGAATTAAAAACATAAGAATTCATTATCAAATGTAATGTAATATTTTCATGTTGTGAAATGTTTTCCATTCTATGAAAACGTACATAAATTTTTTACTAGATCTAGTTATTTGGAGACTTCTACTCCATGGAATAAAAATATACCGCAACAGGTGTTGTTATAGTGAATAGTTTTAACAGGTTATGAAGTGTAGTATTTAATAATTTATAGAAAAATTCAATGATTTTTTGAACCATGCTGATTAGTATAGGACTACAAAATTAAGGTTTAATGGTGTTTTCAAAAATAAATAATAACAAAACTATGACGTTCTATATTAGATTATGATAAAACATGTAACATAAGTTAAAACAAATCAATCACACCATGATATTGTAGATCAGTCATAATTTCATAAATATATAGAATTCAAAACATACTAGTGATTCATAACTTAATCAACTATTTGGATTGTTTTTAACCTACTTCAACAAACTAAATAGAGTTTAACATTGGATTTTAGATGGAAAAAATAAAGTGTATGGATGAATTAGTTAAATATGTGTATTTTTTGATATCTGAATTTTTAATATGATTCTTTAAAAATTCAAGGTATATGCTTTAATCTATTTTAAAAATGAATAGGATAATTAAATATAGAGAACGAATGGAGGATATTAGGAAGAAATTATGGTGTGTGAACATATTATGGAATTTATTGAATATATATTATTGATGAGTGATGTTTTATTGAATTGAATTCTATTGAATATCTGAATAGGTAGTGAAGCTTTAATGTGAATTTCAGTGATGCTCAGGATGCAAAGATTATGGATTTACGGTGAATACAACTTGGCAGTTGGATTTTAAATTTTTAAATAGTAAAAATTATGTGTATAAAAATTGGATGATATTATCTTTTATGAAATTAAATTGAGAATTAGTGAGTAGAAGATTAGAAGAGGCAGTTGATTTTGAATTATTTGTAATTTTTATTAATTATTATAATATCTATATTTAGGAGTAATTACTAGTTTTCATATCTATGTAACATTGATATGTACTCCAGGGATGATTCCTAGTATTTTTGAACAATTTAAAATATTTTTGGCCTTGTTTTTTTATATTATTCTATTTAGATTTCCATACATGTGATCATTATTAGTGATTTAATGTACATTTTAAAACATAAAGACAATATATTGTTAATCCTAAAATAAAAAATTAATTTAAATCTACCAAATTCACAACATTTATGATAATGTATATTACTGAATTAGGTAACAACATGTTGAGAACCCACATGAAATCTACATAGATAAGTGGGAACTATTTAGAAAGTGAAAGAGAAAATTTCTAAATAAATAGTAAATAAATCAAAGAGCCGATATCCAAATCCTTACATCCATTAATATTATATTTAAATAATACATTGATAATTAATACTATTTTGGGATTTTTTGGTAGTAGAAATTTCACGATCAGTGAATAATTTAATAGAACATGACATGACATTGAAATAATAAAAAGATTGTAAATATTCATAGTATTCAAGTGACAGAGATAGTGATTGGAATACTAAACTCTAATGATTCATGGGATGTTTTGTTAAATGTAATTATTGTGTGTTTTATCATATAACGGTGAATCTAATCAGTAGATAGAAAACTCAATGGTTATGGATTAGGAAGGTGTTTCGTGTTAGAAGAATATTTGACTTAATTTCTTCTCATATAACCTTTGATGATAAGATAGTTGATACATGATAAAATCATATCTATTTAAATCATATTTAGGGAACATAATTTTGGTTATTTGGTTTCTCAAATATATTGGAGTCTATATTGTAAAACAAATTCTGAATTTTTCATCATGTTATTTAGTATACGGAATTTTTTTTCTAGTTCTTTTGTAATTATTAAATTTTATATATTTTTGATAAAATGAATCCAACATATTTCTTATATGAATTTATACAAATTAACTGAATCAATTATTTAAACATGATTTATTTGGATTCAATTATCATAAAATTCTATTTATTCTGAAACATGTGATACATAAGCTTGTGATTGTGAAAAATATTTCAAAACCTACCAAACATTTAGAAAAAAATTTGCAAAATGTGAAGGGTTAATATATTTCTAATTGGAAACATAAGGACATTTTTCATATATATTTATTAATAATACCATAATATTAATTTTGAGTCCTTAAAATAATATATTTATAACATAGTCTCTAATGTAAAATTAATTCAAATGTTGTTTGTGCATGGACACGGTACTATGTTGTTTCATCCACTTATTATCTTTCATTAATATGAGAGTATTGGCGCTTTATAATGATGAATTAATAGAAAATAATTGACATAATCTACCTAAATGTAGTGTATGGAGATAATCGTTACTATTATGTATCGAATGCGAGATTATCTGCCACATATGATTAAAAACACTAAAAATTAATCCCAGCTTCAAACATATGTGAAGTGCCCATATTAGTCGATGTATTTGTGAACTGGGTTCTGATATGAATTAGTGATACTAAATTTTATAAATTTAAAATTAGAAAATAGCATATGTCTTCTATTAGAGCATTAAACCACTCTTTTTCAATTATCATCTTAAGTCGTATTAAATCAAGTCCATGAACTACAAACCACAAAATGATTGTCAAAAGGAATTCAAATAGTGTGGGTGACTACATCATGTTGATTTTAGGTTATAATCCATGACAAAGACATCTAAAATATTTATGTGAATACACGTGAAGTGTGGGGTTCTTTTATTACATATGAATGGTTCATTAAAAATATTCATGATAATGGTAGTATTCAACCATTTGTATTTTTATTATGACAGATTTTGGAATGGACATTGTGATTTTTGACAAATAATGTTATTTATTAATTATTATATAACTATTATATTTACATGATCTTCTAAAAATCTATCAATGCATCAACATCATAGTGTAAAATATTCTTACTCAATTGTGATTTCATTGTGTTCCATAACCAGATCAATAGTTTTATATGTATGTTTTCATTTCTCCAAACAATTTCATAATTTCTAGTTTATGCATGAGACCCTAAAACCAAATGAATACCTTATTTTTTATCAATATAATGTATATTAATTTTTATATAGAATATTGCACTTATATAAGAAATATAATCAAAAAACACTTTTAAGAACATATTGATCTCCTTATATATTTATTTCTGTGATACATAAGAAAAGAATAACAAATATTATTGGAAAAGAATCATCTTCTGTAAATTTTAAATCTTCAACAATTCACAGGAATATACTTTACTTTTTTAATTTTTCTAAAATTAATTATTGTGCAATATAATTTACACTACTAGATATAATATAATTTTAATATCTTCAGAAATTATTTTAATGAGGTACCAAAAAATATTGTATCCATGTTTATCTACAAAATCCATGTGAAATAATATTTTCAATTTAATCATCATGGTGTGTCCTTACATAAAAACATTCACCCCATGATACAACTAGATACCAAAATATATAGCAAAAAATGACTGCATATTCAGCCTTTCACAACATTAGAGTTTCATTTTGATCTCAACAACTCATTAGTGACCTCTTCGGTCTCTATCTAGAATCACAATACAATTTTTTTATTGTGATATTTAATATATTCCAGATACAAAATAAATCAATTAGTCTATCATCATGAACCTACATTTAAAAAATGATATATTAGTTCAAATTTAATTTTTTCTAGAACATTTAGATCATATGTTAGATATATAATTTATTAACATTGAAGTTTTTCCCAGGATCTATAATTATTTATCAGATTGCATGACTTTATTAATATGAACATTAATCTACGATATTCTGAAAAAATTACTTCATATCTTCAAATATGTTGGGTGACATTTTCAAAAAAATTAGGCTTCTTGAAAATCCTAATACATAAAATACAATTGGGATATAAAGAGTTCTCCACAAATAAAAATATAAATAAATAGAAAATATTATGTGCATATCCCATATTATTCATCTTTTTAATCTATTTAATAAATAAATACATACATATATAGGTTAGTCAATTTTATTTCTAAATATTTACATTTGTAGAATACTATAAACATAACAATTAGAAATCCATTTGGATGACATGCCTTATGAGAATTTTCTGTTCCATAGTAGAATCTTATTTTAATGACCCAAACATTTATTAATAATATTTCCACTTGATCTAATTAATTTTTTTAGTATATAAAATTGTTATATAAAATATGATCTTTATTGGTTTAATGCTATTGTATTTAATAATATTGTTAATAATTTTTCCCATTTCAAATATAGATGTTGAACAGGGATCAAATGATTAGTTGATATATAGAGCTTTAACAAATCCAATTTACTCAGAAAAAGGATGTTATGGCCTCATGTAGTAGAATTTCTCCAAACAAATCCCTTTTTCAGAGCTCAAAAAGAATGTGAAATCATGGGGATTCACTTTTGACCAAGCCCAAGTCATTCTTCAACACATTAATCTTCAATTGAAACGCCTACGGGAGAAGTGGATGTTAATAGAGATTACCACCTGAGCGATGTTATCTAAGCCTCCCAAGAGTATGTCACCATCACACATTTTAACCTTAGGACTTATGAAGGTGTTATAAGGGGTTTTGTATCAAGACTCTAGCACTATGATTATGTGTAATATTGTTTATAGAATAAATAATATACAATCATTTTATTACTGTTACTTTGTAAATAGTTTTTAATGCAAAAATAGTATTTTTAAGTTAATATTCAATTAAAAAATATATTTTTATGAATTAATGGTATTTCGAATTAAATAATTTTTTAACAAAATATTATTAAAAAAATTAATTTTTATTAAATATAAATGATCATTGATTTTTTTTTTGAATACAACTGTTATTTTTATTAACGTTTGAAATCTGTTTTTGTCAAAACCAAGAAATTTTATATAAATAGTGGTTTATATATTAAAAGTAAAAATACAAATATTCAGAAAATTATTAATATAAAATTAATATTATTTTTGGAATCATGACCTTGAATTAATCCAATGCTGAATTTTTCATTATTTTCTGAGATAGTCGAGTTTTTGTGTTAAAATTAAATAGCGTTTAAATATATAATGTGTTTTCTGACAAAGTAACAATAAAATGGTGATATAATAAAATACTATAAAAGTTATTTTCATCCAATATATGTTTTAATTTTAAAAAATGTTATTTTATATTTTTTGATTAATTTTATGTTGCCTTAGTGGATCATCAAAGACATATAAAACATTTTGACATTGTAAAATGATTTCTTTTAGAGTGTGACTCACCTCTACATACGAAAACCTGATATATTAATATGTTTTTCCATTGGACTTATAAAATAATGTTTTCCAGTCCCATTTGTCTAAAATCATTTCCAAATCCATGGGTTTTATTGATGTTTTGATTAGTTTAATTTGTAGTGTCCAAAACCTAAATAATAATGAATTCCTACTCTTTTCCTAAATAAACCCACACAAGATCCTACTTCTCTTTACTCAAAATCCTTGGAGCACGTCCTTTCCCTTCCATATCTCTCTAAAATCCTCCCAATGTGCTCCCAATATCCCAGGAAGCCCCTCTCAAGACCCTCCCAATCCTTTGGGATCACACATCCATGTGAGGGATTTCTTCCTCTCTCATTTTTTGTCTATGTTTCTTTAAGATTCTATACCCATGTATTTTCAATTAATTATATTGGGGTACAATTTTTAACCTCTACTGTAAATACCTATTTATGATTTAATGATTATATACCCTTTTATCTCTCACTAATTCCTCAGATGTACACATGTTACCATGCCTAAGTTCTGTAAGGTATTTCTCACTCTTATTTAAATTCAAGATATTAATTTAGTTAATGAATATAAATTACATTAAAAATATTGGGAAAAGTATCTATATAAGTCCCTTATGATCCATTTTGTTTAAATATTATTAGGCACCCCTTTATATCTCAAAAATAGTTTTTTTATGAATTCTTATGCCACACTATTATGCTGCCGAAATTACACCGTGATTTTCTAAGCCAAAGTCATTATGTAGTGAATAACTTTCCAATTTCTCTATTAAGGGTATTCAAATTTATGAAAATTTATTTATTTATTATAGAGTTTTTTATTTTAATGCCACATTCCATTATCATGGAATAAATTATTGTGTTTAATGAATCCATGTTATATGATCCACATGGCACACATATGTATGAAATGAAATGATTAAGAAGGGTGTTCCCTGATAGCGCTCCAATGAATTGTGTAAAGACTAGTATCATGATAAATCAAGTGAAATGAGGGTTTAATCATTCTAATTCAAGCGCAATGAGGGTTTACTTATGCTCTATGTGCAATGATCTTTAGATCATGCTAATATCATGTTAAATGTTATCACCACATTTCTATATTATGATAATCATGTTATATCATTCCTTTAGGTTTTATGAATAAGTCATAAAATTTACTATATTTCTCATGTTATTCCTTGTTTACTCCCTTACTAGGATGTATAGCTCACCCTTTTCTTATGAATGTCCTCAGGTGATCCCATAAAATTATAGGTTCGAAGGAATGTTGTGGTCATGCAGAAGAAGTATTCAATAAAGATGTTGGGGTTTATGTTATAAGTTGTTTTGTAATGTTTTTAATTTCCATAGACACTATACCTATCAATACTCATAGTTTAATTAAGTGCATGTTTATGTAATAAATAATTTTTATGTGGGTAATAAATATAATGGTTGTTATAGTTGGTATCAAAGGTTTGGTTTAGTTAATTTTGGTATTAGGATTAGAAAACCCTAGTTAATTTGTTAGAGATAATACTATGTATAACAAAAACATCCCTAATTTTTTTTTGTATTGATTACTTTTTATATCAAAAAAATGCATCCTTATCTAGATACGAGAAAATAGAGGTAACTTAAGAACAGATGTATCTAGTTGTAAATCCCGAAAACACCGCATTGAGCTAGACTCTAATAAGAACTGGTGCACGACCACGGGCCTTTCTACACTCTTAGATTCACCACTCCTAGGGAATTTTTGTTTTGTTAAATTCATAATTTTAGTATGAACCATAATTATGGGAATAAAAAAATTCCCCTATGAATATATTTTGGGAAGTACATCATGGATAACATATATTGAAGCCAATAAATTCATAAGTTAATAAAATAAAAGTAATTTATAAGGAATCCATTTTTTTCTTTGGATTACAGATTATGTGACTCCCCTAATTTTTCTTTTATTTAATCCAATGGATGGTAATACGGGGACTCAGACTAACAACTAATGCTAAGATCAATGTGATGATTGTTCTAATGAGATACCCAACCCGATGGGAGAAGGAATTGTAAACATTGTCATGATACTATCATAGCTAACTCACGTTTTGAATAAAAACATGGGTCAAGAGGATCATTAGACACCCATAAGAAAGAAAAATTCATAATTAAGAGATTCATGAGACAAAGTCCTCTTAATTTTAATGGATCATCTCATCCCTCAATTTCAAAAAAAATGGATCAAATCCATTGAAAAGATCATATCCATCCTTTAATTTTCTGAACAAGAGATTTTTATTATAGATGCTTATAATTTGGAGTGTGAAGTTGATCAATGTTGTACAATGATCAAAAATAAAAAATAATAAGGATGATATCGAGGCGTTGGAATGGAATGATTTCCAAAAAATGTTGCTCAATAAAAATTTTCCTCACACCCTCCGACAAAAGATATAAAGAGACTTCCTTTCCCCCATAAAAAAATATGGTGAATCCAATGGATCATATTATGAAAACATCACAAGGATTTTACGATATGGCTTTTTCTTTGCCGTTTCCCCTGAATTCAAGGTTAACTGCTTCTTTGTTGTGCTAAAACATAGCCTAAAAAATACATAGTGATCTGTGACTTTGAGGGATGTGAGGAAATTGTCCAATGTTACCACAATGTTGAAATGGAGATCGATGAATCTCAAGGGTATCATGGGGATATGATGCATTTTGTGAACTTTAATTTTGGTTTTTTGATGGATAAATCCATGGTGCTAAGAAAACCCATCATCCCACTTTACAAAGGTGCAGAATGAAGCGCCTGAGAAATTACTTGAAGGGGCCGAGGAAATACTTTAGGTGTGGAAGTATATGAAACCTGGCTATTAACTGCTGACAAAAAAACCCCCACTATTGCGATATAGAATAGGAATTTTCCATTATACCCTCAATGAATTGTCTATTTCTTCAACAGATAATAACCAAGGAAATTTTCAAACTAGTTCCCTAATCCATTGGTTTTCGGAGGCAACCAACAACCTCCAAGGAAGTAAGGGTGATCTTTTTCCATCAATACCACCGAAGCGAACCCCAACAATGAAGTGGTGATAGGTTCGCTAGTTATTCATTGATGAATAGATAATGTACATTTTTATTCTAGTTCTATTCATTATTTTATATCTTGAATGTTTACTAGGACAATCCCAACACCACCATAAATCATGGAAGTAAAGATATTGGTGAAAATGAAAAATGGTGCAATCATTGCATCCCATGAATATAACTCCTCCACTATCACAATTTGTGGTTCGAAAATCATGGAGAACTTCATCATACTCCCTTTGGTGGAATTTAATGAAATTATTGGCATGAATTGGCTTTCCCTATATATATCCAACATAAATTGCACAGAGAGGTAAATCACTCTCTATATAGATAATCGACCTCCGATTTTTTACAATTGAAAATATGGGGATGGATATTCCTTAACAAATTCATATCAAGAAAGGATATCTCTTCCCTATGAGCATTTTTATCATAGAAATATGATTTATTCTAAGGAAGAAACAATCCTTGAGTACATGCCTATTTTTAGGGATCCACTAAAGTGTTTCTTGAGGAATTTTCTAGTTTAACTCTTATAAAATATGATTAATTCTTAATTGATCTTATATATATGGAGTTTATAATATATATGACACTGTATATAATGGATGTTGTGAATCTTGAGGAGCTGAAGAAATAACTATAAGAGAATCTGCACAAAGGGTTTTTATACACAACTGCTTTACCATGGGGTGCACCAGTCTTCTTCCTCAATAAGAAGGACGGTTCAATGCGCCTTATCATTGAATATCGTGAGATCAAAAAATCAAGATAAATAAAAAGTAACCTTTACCCCAAATTGATGACTTGATCGATCAACTGTGTGGAGGAAAATACTTCTCTATTGTGGATTTTCGGTCGGGATGTTACTGAGTAAGTGTGAAGAAGGAGAATATCCCCAAAACTATTTTTCATACAATGTACGGGAACTATGAATTCAGTGTAATTCCTTTAAGACTCACTAATTCTCCATCAAAATTCATGGACATGATGAATAGTGTCTTTAGAGATTACGTTAACAAGTTTGTGGTCATATTTATAGATGATATTCTAATATACTACATAACCAAAGAGGAGCTTGATAAGCATATAAGAACTGTACAAGATACCATGAAGAAGAATAATCTCTATGAGAAATAAATAAATTGTGAGTTCTGTTTGAAGGATGTCTCATTCATGGGTCATATCATCACAAATAATGGGATATCTTTGGATCACTCCAGGACAACTGTAATAATGATATGGACGAGGCCAACATCAGTGAAAGATATCCATAGCTTCCTGGTGTTATCTAGATATTATCGGTGATTTTGGAGAAACTTATCATGATTTTCAAACACTCTTTCTAAGAGAAATCAGAAGGGAGTCATGATTTCTTGGATTGATGGATGAAAAGAGAGGTTTAATGAGTAAAACAAGGAGGCTTATCACTGTTCCTATGCACACACTACCCATGAGTGGAGAACTTTTTGTGGTATTTAGTGATGATTAGATGAAGGGTCTGAGCTGTGTGTTGATGCCTAATGAAAATTTCATTGCATATTCATCAACGCAATTGTATGTTCATGAGAAAAACCATCCAACACATGATTTGGACTAGATATAGTAATATTCACTTTAAAAACATGGTAACATTACCTCTTATGGGAGAAGATTGAAATATACACTGATCGAAAATGGGTCAAGTATATATTAACACAGAACTAGTTGAACATTCACCAACAAAGATGTTTAGTGCAAATCAAAGAATACTAATTCTCAATCCATTACCTCATTGGGAAAGAGAACAAGGTGGATGATGCTATATGTTCACTGAAACCAACATTTATATCATTTATGAAGATTGAAAATGATCCAATCTTATTATTTTTGATGAAGATGGACATGGAAAACATAAATAAGATAAAATAATAAATCATTTTTTAAATGATTTCTCAATAGTATATTTTAAAAACGTTAAAGGATGCTTAAAAGGATGACGTGGGAATTCAGAAGAAAGTGGAAACTATCAGAATAAGGAAATCCTCAGAGATAAATGTTAATGAATAATTAATTTCTAAGATTTGGGTCCTGGTTATTCATTTCCTAAAATCGAGAGTTAATAAATGATCTTTTGGATGATTCACATAGTTCGAATATCTATATTCACCCAAGAAACACAAAATTCATCAAGATATATAAGAGCATTATTGTTGGAAAACATGAAGAATGAGATCATTGAGTATATATAAAAGTACCTAGTATGTCATTAGGTGAAGAATGAGTGGAAAATCTCTAATGGGATGATGAAACCATTACCCATAACAATATAGAAAAGGGAGAAAATCAGTATGGAATTTGTCACTAGACATTCGATGACATCCAAAGGAAAAAACACTATTTGGGTTATTGTGAACTCTATTAAAAAGGCCTCACACTTCATTAAAATTCGATAGGATTTCTTATAAGATCCACTCGAATAGATATATATTAGATAAGTGGTAAGGCTGCATAGAGTACCACTATCTACTGTATTCGATCAAGATCCAAGATTCACTTCTATGTTCTGGATGAGTGTCCAACATGCTCTAAATACTGAGATAAACTTCAGTACAATATATAATCCTCAAACTGATGTCCAATATGAGTGGACTATTCAAACACATGAGGATATGTTGAGATCAAACTCAATGTACTTCAAAATAGTATGGGATCAACATATTTCTCTGGTTGAGTTCCCTTACAATAACAGTTTCCAATCAAGCATGCAAATGGCTCTTTATGAGGCCCTTTATGGGAAGAGGTGAAGAACACTGGCATGATGGGATGAATTTGGGGAGGGAAATCTCATTGGTCCAGAAATGGTTGAATTTTTTTTTATAGAAGGTTAAGAACATCCAAAAGCATGTTAAAGCTGCTAAAAGTCGACAAATGTGATATTCTGATAATTGTCGATGAGACCTAGATATTGATGTTGGAGATATGGTAATCCTAAGTATATCACCTTGGAATATAGTTATGAGATTTAGGAAGAAGTGAAAGCTTAGTTATGGGTACATCATTCCTTTTGAGATCCTTGAATACATTGGGGAAGTGGCCTATTGAAATGAAATCCCACATAACCTATCTCAATTATATGATGTATTCCATGTATCACTCTTGAGGAAGTACATAACAGACCCTTCGCATGGACTCAATATAGAGGTGGTACCATTGGAGTATAACCTCTCATGTAAAGATAATCTGCTGAAGATCTTAGATCATAGGTAAAATGTTCTACAAAATAAGCAATGCCCCTTGTCAGGGTATTGTGGCGAATCATCAAGTATGAAGAAGAAACATAACAATCAGAGGAAGTGATGAGGTTGAGTTACCCTCATCAGTTTTAGTATGGTAAGAGGAAATTTTCAGTGAGAAATTTCTTAAGTGGGGAATAATGTAACGACCCAAACGTTTATTAATTGAAATTATTCATGATCTTATTAAAAGTGTTATTATGTAAAATGGTTATATAAAATATTAACATCCTCAGTTTTATATTTTTGAACTTCAAGATAACATTATGATTTGTTACCATTGATAATATAGTTGTTGAACAGTGATCACATGATTATTATAAACATAGGGCTATAAAAAATCCAATTTTCCATGACAAATAAAGTGATGGCCTCATCTAGTAGAATTTCTCGAAACGAAGCCCATTTTTTGGAGCTCTTAAAGGATGTTTCATAACTGGGCTTCACTCTTGAACAAGAACAATCAAAGCTTCAACACCTTAAGATTTAATGGAACTACCTAAGGGAGAAGTGGAAGTTAAAAGTGATTACCACCTGAGTGATGTTATCTATGTCTCCCCAAGAATGTTTCACCATCACAGACCTTACCCTTAGGTCTTATACAGGTGTTATAAGGGGTTTTGTAACAAGACCATAACACTATGATTGTGTGAATTTTTTTTATATGATAAATAATATACATTCATTTTATTAATTGTACTTTGTAAATAATTTTTAAAGAAAAAATAGAATTTTTTGTTGATATTAAATTATGAAATCTATTTTGATGAAATAATGTAGTTTTTAATGAATAATATTTTAAAAAAAATATTATTACTAAATTTCATTTTATTAAATATAAATGATCATATAATTTTTATGAATTCAATTGTAATTTTTGATAAGCTTTGAAATCTTTTTCTTATCAAAACCCATGAATTTTCAATAAATATCATTTTTTATTTTAAAAGTAAAAATTCACATATTCATAAAATTATTTAGATAAATTGATTATTAATTTTAGAATTAGGATATCGAAATTATCCAATAGTGAATTTTTTATAATTTTATAAGACAGACGAGTGTTTGGGTAAATATTATGTACCACCCCAACCCTAGTTCCCTAGAGTCATTGCATTATTACGTAACATTCTAATGATATAAGGAATCAGGTCTTGAAAGACCAATAAATTTAGAATCCTTGGGTGTTTTTGATACATAGATAAGCTTTACATTATATCATGAAATAAAAAAACAACATTGTGTCCCCTTATAACAGTCTTATATCTTATATCCTATTCCTGTAGGTTAATCGTAATATACATCATCGCATCCTGGAAAAAATAAAGCATAAGAAATGGGTGAGGTCAGATGCTCAGAAAGGAGAACAATATAGAGGAAACTATCATAAATAAGAATAACCATTTAAGGAAATTTATAAGACTAAAATAGAAGACTTTTAAACATACACATTAGAATAATATGAAAAATATAAATCAATTAATTCCATTTACTTATTCACATGGATATTATACTAGTTGAATAATCACATGTAATATTAATATACAATTTTATAATGATAAAATTCATAATGATGGACATCATAACCACATAGTCAAGGCCTCATGCCAAGACTAAAAATTTGATTTTTCCAATGCCTTGTGCCAAGACACTAGTTTGTCTCATGAGACTTAACAATGCATCGAGGAGCTATAGCGGGCTCCCCCCGTCACTTTCAATGTCCAATTCATTCATCATATTAAAATGTTGAAACAAAACATTAAAAATTCATATTAAAACTAGCATACTAAATGTTAATAATTAAACCATAAACCATGAAATATATAAAAAATACATCTAAAGTCAAATATATCACAAAATATTCACTACAATAATGAATATTTTATCATAATAATTCAACTTCAAACAAGTGTAAAATCCATCAAAGGATGTTGACATAGATGAAATCAAAACTATTTGAGTATAATATCTTTAATATTTTGAATTCATTTTAAATTCACATAATTATAAAAGAAACATTTATTATGAAAATATTATTATAACCTTGTAAGGGAATCTTAGAAGGTGTTATAATAGTGTAAAATAGCCACACACACCATATTAGTTAAAAAACAATATTACCTTAATTTATGGAAAAGTCATAATGTACCTTATTTACAAAATGAAGGAACAATTTATTTCAAACCATTTTATAAAAAAATAAAATGACTGTATCAATGAATTTAACCCATAGTCTATTAAATAATAAAAATGATTTGGAATACATTTTTAGGAAACACGCATGAGGATGATAAAGTGGTCTCAGTAGATACTTATATATAAACAACCTTGTATAAAAGAGATTGTAAAATTAACACTTAGCAGGTAATTTTTCTTCGTTGAGGTAACCTTAACCTTTTGTATAATAGTTAAGTCATTGTTATTAAATTATAAAATAACTACATACATAAACTTGATATCATATATGATATTCAAATATTTCATTGTTTATAATATTTATGTAGTATCATTGTTTAAGGTGTTAACTGAATCATTTTCCATTATATGTTTTGTCACCTAAGTCATTTTTTTATGGATATGATGTATTTAATTCATATCCAGAATGATATTATGTTTTTAATAATTATTTTAAATCATAAAATGAATATTAATCTTTAATGGTTACTATGGTGAATGAATCTCATCGATTTTGTAGATAAGATAATATGTACGTATGCACTGGTGACAATATCATTATATTAGTGGTGAAATCACATATAATTAGATGATTTATCATATATAAAGAATAATTTAAATGATATATTTATTATTTAAATCAATTATATTCATTATTATACCCATCAAATAACTATGTGTCGAATAACAAACTACACCACAACGTGGAGATGGTAAGCCGTATGTACGCACGTATGGTGACTTTACCATTGAGATGACGGAGAGAATAATGAATATGGTTATACCATATTTTTAATAACATCAATGTATGTAGAAGGTACTAGAGTTATCATTTTTGGTACGGAAAAAACAAATAAAGTCGAAGTGGATGAAGATAAGAACTTTCAAAGAGATGAGGAAATTATTACCTCTTCTTCGGGTGCCTTCTTTTGATTAGATCAAATGGGATAGTTAGGTTTGATTATGATAAAAGTAAGCACTCTTGGTTTATGTGAGGGTATTTGGGAGGATATTTTATCTAGGTTTGGGTGATCTAAATTAATTTGGAGGTGTGAAATTAAGAGAAGGGGATGTACCGGTTTATAAGAGAGGTGAAGGTCACTTTAGGGAAATCTTGAAATATTATTTTATTATATTATAATATTTGGTTTCTAATGTCTCTAAAAAAATTTATTTCGAGTACAAGGTGAGTTTTGGTCAGAAACCTCTCTACCAATAGGTTTTAGGCAGGTTCTGGTCACCATATTAACCTTATTTTTTAGATTTAACTCTTAGTTAAATAGTTTAACGTTTACCATGTATTCTTGTATTATTATAATAAAGGGTTAACAACCTTACTATAAAAATAAAAGAGTACCCCAAGTGGTAAATTATTGATATATATAAATGTTTCCATGACATTGGTCTGATATTTATTTTTATAGGAATATTTTATCAATTAATAATATAGTATTGGGTTTAAAAACTCATTTATGTCAATTTTGACACTATTTAGTATTTGGTTTTTGTGAAATTCATAACTACTTTATCACTTCGAAAAAAATTATTTAATCAACCCTAACATGTCATATTAACCTGTAAAATTCGTGGAATATATCAAAGAAATCATTTTACAATTATATTAATATTTATAATATCAATTATTTTAATCATTCAATAATATTGTAATTACTACATAATCATTGTGTCATAAATAAATATATTTATTTAATGTAAAAAAATTATAAATAAAATACTATTTTGTGGGAAATCATTTTAGATTTCTAATGAATATTTATTTTTTAATTTATCTTCTTTATAAAACTATATTAAAAAAGTATTATTTACTAAACATTGAATTAATCATTTTTAACTCTTCATTAAATAAAATAATAATAAATGTCCTAATCTAATCCATGTGGGCCAAATTGATCATTTATTATTCCTAATATTGATTATGGTAAAAATAAACTTATACAGTGGAATTAGGACATGTGTTAAGATAATTATAATATCATTTTTACCTTAAATTAGAACATTTACTTTTAAACATGCGAAAAAAATTCAGCAGATATTCTTCACCAAAAATTTATTTCATCTTATTGGACCACATTTTACTTACTGATGTCAATCGTGTCTCTTAGATTTTGAAATTCAATTCATAGAACCTGTAAAATTCTATTTTATAAAAAAAATCAATTTTTCCTAGAAGGTGGGTAAAAGTCATTAAAAAATTCAATAAAAGTATATACATATAATTTAATTATAAAATGATGCCAATGAATGATTTTGAACTTATATATGTATTAAGTATCTATTTTTACCTAGAATAAATATAATTAAAATAAATAATTATTTAAATTGAAATTAGGTTTTAAACAATAACGTAGTGTTTTTCATAATTAATCAAAAATTGATTATTTTCAATAAAATACCAAAATCTCAACCTAAGCTATTTGTGATATTTTGAATCCAAAAATTCAGTCCATTTAGAAAAATAAAATTTATAAAATTTTAAAAAGTTGTTATTACAATTAATAACAGTATTTTGATTGTTTGTGGTGTTCTAACAATCCAAGTTGTGTACAACGCAAGATATTGAATTATTCAAAGAGAAACATATCATGGAATCTTGGGGTGTTATATTCATTACTCCTTAAAATAATTTCATTTTAAAAACCTAAAGAATACTACTAATAAAATTATTTGGGTGGTTCTTCATCATATGTTCCTCAAGTTTCCACTTTTCATATTCCATCTTATGGTTTCTCCAAAATACTTTTAGCAAACGAGTCATCTGTTATCACCACACTTGTTCTCCGGTATCAAGAATCATGATAGGCTCTTCTCAATAAGAGAAAACAGGTTTGAGCTATATTTTTTCATAGGTTAGTACATGCGTAAGATCATGCATGTATTTTCTCAATAGTGATACGTGGAACACATCATGTACTTTGGAGAGACATGGTGGTACTGCCTAATGGTAAGCTACAACTCCAATTTGTTCTAGAATTTCAAAAGTTCCGATGTACCTGGGACTCAATTTACCCTTCTTAACGAATATTAAAACACCCTTTCATGGATATATCATTATTTAAACATGATCTCCTACTTGAAATTTCAATTCCCTCATTTGGTTATCAACATATCATTTTTTCCTACTTTGGGCTGCTTTTATGTGGGTTTGGATAATCATAACAATTTCTTATTGTTTCCTCAACATGTTATGGACCTACGAGTATTATTTCAACAAAATTGTCCCTAAAATTTCATATGCGACCAATAATTCTATATAACACTTGATATGATTCCATTGGAATACTTGAATGGTTTCTATTGTTATAGGAAAATACCACCAGAGGTAAATGCTGCTCTTTCATACCTTGAATGTTAAGTGAACAAGGTCTCAACATGTTTTCTAAGGATTGAATAGTAAATTCTAATTTTTCATCAGTTTGAGGGTGGTAGGTAGTGCTCAAAAGAAGTTCAGTATCCAGGCCCATCAGATGAATTTTTCAGAATCACGATGTAAAACTGGGTTCATAATAAAAAACAATTTATAGGGGTACTCCAAGAAGTCTTACAACTTCATTAATATATAGTTTTTCTAAACATTCATGTGGTAAATCTTATCTTATATCAAGAAAATGTGCTGATTTAGAATAAAGATTAACAATCACCCATACTTTATCATTCCTTCTAGGAGTCTTTGGTAGTCACATGACAAAGTCCATTGTAATATCATCACATTTCCACACAGTTATGAGAAGAGGTTTAATTAATCCTCTAGATTGTTTTCATCTGGCCTTAACATGTTGACAATACATACATCTTGACACATATTTTGCAATCTTCTTTTTTTATTTTATCGCACAAAAAAAATGTTACTTCAAATCACTATACATATTAATGATACCAGGGTGTATTTAAAAAATTTGATCTATGAGCATCCTCCAAAAATTCCCTTTTTATATTAGGTATTTCGGGAACAAAATGACTCTTCCCAAATTTTAAATTTCCATTTTCATATACGAAGTTGATCAATCTCCCATTGGTCACATCATTAATTTTTATTTCAAATTCCTCGTCATCAGTCTAAAAACATTTTATCCTTTCTAGTAAAGTGTTTTTTAAACCATTTGAAAAAGTATTGATGTTTCAATGTAGAGACTCGAAGCCTGTCGAACATGGAAATTACATTACTTTAGCGGAATACTTAATACATAACAATAACAGACACACAAGGACCGTAATAGTTTAGTGTCTTTGGAAACTTGGAATATGATCTTCTAATCGTGGTGAATGATCTTCAACATCTCCCGTACAGATCTTTCTTTTTTAACTAAATCCTTTCTTTATATTCTGGGGAAAAGAAAACAGAAAAGGGTGAGCTCAAATGCTCAGTAAAGGTAAAGAAAAGAAATATCAATCACATAATATTCATAAGAACATAACTTTTGGAAATCTTAACCTGCAAAAGAGATCATAATTTCATAACATGGGATAGATCATGGTAGTGAAATGTAATCCCAATAATCAAAACATAAAACATTAAACTTTGTGGAATACACACATAATCATAGAGCATCATTTCTTGTTAGTCAAGACTCATTTCCATGACTATCTTAGTGGACAAAGTCCATTTATGAACTGACTTCACTCCTCGTTTTAGTCTCGTTTCACTGAACCGGTATAACCTACCGTTCTAGCCATGTCTATCTCATGAGATATAAAATCATTACCCAATGCATTGGAGGGAGATATATTTCCCACCCATCTCATAATGATACCATTCTTATGTGTTCCACAAAATCATAAATCATACATCATTGCATAACCCATGTAATAAAAATGGGAATCTTAAACATCATGACATCATCAAACAATTCATATAAGATAAAGGAATTCATGAAATAATTCCATCACAACATAGTGAAATCAATGTAATAATAGGTATAGAAATAGAACCCTATATTATCTTAGATGGAAAATAATTTTGATAAAACACTTGAACTCCATTCTTGAGGAAAATATCCTTTCTACTTCAAAAACATTTTTCCTTTTTAACATGTCATACAATTTTAAACTAAAAGAAGTTGATTAATATTAAACTTGAAAACTTGTAAAGGAATCTTATTGTAAATAATTATTTAAAATCCATTCATGCCATATAAGTTAAAAAACATTCTTCCTGTACTTTTGTCGAAAAAGTCAAAAAGTACCTTGTACGAAAAACGAAAAAAAGATTCTTTTCATATCTTTCACTAAAAACTCATCGAAGGGTAAAATTGGATTTAAAAAATTGTAGGTGGATGGAAATAATATTACTTACTGAGGAAACATGGATTTTGATGATAAAATACACCCCAGTAAATACCAAATTATAAACAATTTCAGATAAAATGAGATTGTGATATTTTCACTTACCTTAGGTCCGATTTGCTTCGTAAGTGTCCGAACCTCCTGTATAATGATTTAAATCATGTCATTGGCTTATTCCAGAATCATACTCATTGTTATGATATCATATATGGTTCACTTATGACTTTATTTTACTCGTTCTTTTGTAAATTCCATGTTAAAGAGCGTTTTGTGTAAAATCGTTTCATTTGTCATTCGTGTTTTGACTTGTAATTATTCATATGATTACTTAGATCATGATTACATTATTCCAGAATATAAAACATTATTTATATATAATATATATTCATAATATACATATATATAATAGATCAGAAAATTGAATGAAATACACCGTTCATGGAGACGGTAGGTCGTACGTATGCATGAACGTTGTTTTCGTTTCCTTATTGAGTTGAGTGGAATTAAGTAGATGACATACATATATATACACATAAATCCAGTATCATTATTATGTCATTTGTTTCATGATTACTTATTATATATACTGTACAATTATTCCGGAATGGTTAACGTGGAGAATGAATCTCATCGCGTCGTGGAGACGGTAGTCCGTACGTACGCACGAGCGATGATATCATTTTCATGATCGTGGAATTGTATTGGAGTGTATGTATGCTATTTAATAATCAATATCACTTTAAAATAATCATATATAGTTATTATGTACACCATTATACCCATCCAAGCAAGGTGGTTGTGGAAAATAGATTACACCACGACGTGGAGACGGTATTCCGTACGTACGCACGCGCGGTGATTACATTTCCGTAGGATGGATAGATGGTAAAATAGGGTTGTTTCATACTTATAATAAAATATCATTATATGAGTGATACTGATGTTATTACTTCATAATTAAACAACCTAATAAGAAGACGAAGAAAAAGAAATAAATTTGAAAGAATCGGTAACGGACATTACCTCTTCTTTGAAACGCCTCTTTGAGATCTCCTTTTAGGGAACTAAAATTGGACTTTGAGGAAGACCAGAACCTCTAGGATGTTAATAGTTAATTCGAGAATAGAATTTGGCAGGTTTTGGCCGAGCATGAAGGCTCAATGTGGTGTGAGGAAGAGAGGGAAGAGGTGCCCTTTTATAAGGGAGGAGAGGGGCACCTTTGGAATAACTAAACATATTATTTTATTATAAAGTCCAATTCGGTTTTTAACAGCTCCAAATTGATATATTTCTAAGATAATGTGGGTATAGGTTGATATACTCTAATCCAATAGAATTTAGACATGTTTAGGTATCAATTTTAACCTTATCATTTAGATTTAACTTTAAGTTAGATAATTTATCTTTTTCCGTGTCTTCTTGTTTTCTTACACTATAAGGTTAAGAAACATACTATATCAAGCCAAACAAAACCCAAGTTGTTTTGTATTAATATATATAACCTTATCTAAGTCATTTGGCCGAACCTTATTTTTTTAGGATTAAAATAACAATTAATAATATAATATTTGTTTTAAAAACTATTTTATGTCAATTTTTACACTATTTAGTAATTGATTTTTGTGAAAATCATAACAGAATTATTAGTTCTTAAAAATATAATTAAATCAATACTAACATGTCATATTAACCTAGAAAATTAGTGGAATTCATAAAAAGTCTCAAATTATATTTATTTGGGTATTTATAATATCAATAATTCTAATTTTCCACTATTATGGTAATTACTACTTCATCATTGTGTCATAAATAAATTAAATTATTTAATGTCTAAAAATTATAAATAAAATTTAATTATGTAAGAAATATTATTATCTTTTTAATGAATATTTACAATATAATTTATCTTATGTATAACCCTATATTAAAAATGATTTACTTATTAAACTTTGATTTTTACTATTTTAACCCTTCTTTAAAGAAATTAATAATAAATGTCCTAATCTAATCCATGTGGGCCTAAATGGTCATATTTTATTCTTAAGGTTGTTTTTGGTCTAATTAAACTTATCCAATAGAATTAGGACATGTGTTAGGGTAATAATATTATTATTTTTACCCATAATTACCGTATTTACTTGTAACCGTGGTAAAAAAAGTAAAAAGTTATTATTCACCAAAAATTATTTTCAACTCATTGAATCACATTTTACCTACTGAAATCAACCGTGTGTCTCGGATTTTTTAAATTCCACTCACAGAAGTGGTAAAATTATGTTTTATGAAAAAATCATTTTTCTTAACTACCACTTAGTGGTTTCACTATTCATCAAAAAATGAAAGTTTCCAGAAAAATACAAAAAAGTATTCCTAAGCTATATTTGATATTATGTACTAAAAAATGATGTCTATTTTACCAAACTCAAAACATATCAGTTGCATTAATTAATTTAAAAATTAATTCTCGTCGTCAAAACAAATAGCGTGTTCTTAAGAGATAATAACTATCAAAAGATTGACACTTGTTTATATCTGGTTTAAATGTGAAATTATATACAATGACCAACATTGTATTAAATTGTAAAAATATATTCTAAATATACTTTGAAACCACTCAAATTAATAATTTATCACTATTAATTATTTCGATTAAGAAGGTTGTTTTTAATTAAAATTTATTAATTTTCACTATTCATTAGAAAATGAAAGTTATCCGAAAAGTACCAAAATTTCACCCTAAGCTAATTTTGATATTTCGAATGTAAAAATGAAGTCCATTTTCAAAAATAAAAATTACAAAATTTCAAAAAGTGGTTATTACTATTCATAACGGCTAGTTTTAATAATATTTTAATAGCATATCATTGTTTAGCAAAACTCTGTATTGCGTACAACACACGCTATCGCAGAAGGTCACGCTTGCATGTAATACAAGGCAAGTCAAGGATGACTGTTGTGCAATCTTCTTTTGGTGAAGCGTACAACACAAGACATTAATGAAATTAAAAAGAATATTTTTCATAAAATCTCGGGGTGTTACATTCTACCCCCCTTAAAATGAATTTCGCCCTCGAAATTCATCGGGTTATAAATGGATTACTACTTTAAAGTCTGTTTAATAGAAACCCACATAGTAAAAAGGAATACCCAAACTTGGCTTTAGAAACTAAAGTATTAAATGTAATGGTTACCCAAATTAACTCATCACTGGGTTTCCACGTAGGAGAACATAGGTGAAAATATGGATATGGAAAAAAATCTAACCATCAAGTTCTGATGGAGAGTGGTAGAGAACATAGCTATGAAATAGCCAAAAATCACAAAGCCATAAATTTTTGATGATCTAAGTTACCATTTGATTCATCGGATATAAGAGCACTAGGACAACATTCAGGGTTTTCAAAATCATTTCCCTAAATTTGAAGAATTTGAATTAGAATAAATACGTACTTTATTTTGGTACAATCTCACTGTTGTTCATGCTTTGAACAATTTCCACTTCATCTCTTAAAGAAATGAAGTTGAATTTGTTATTCATGAAGTGTTAATAGATCATGTGATTGAATGATGGGTCATTCCATCTGTTTCAAACAAAAGGTTAGCAAAAGTTATCAAATATACATAAGTCCATCTATGGTGAGGTTAATCGTATACGATTCCAAGAATGAACCTATACTTCATATATCATACCACGTAATAAAATAAAACTAGTTTCTACTAACCAGGGACTTCCTGTAGGCCAGTGGTAGGCGATAAAGGCCAGTCGCACTTCGGTTGTGGGTTTGATTCCCACAGCCTTGTCCGACGCGATAGGTTGTCGCCCGTCCTGCAGGTTGTCCTTTTTCTAAAGCTATATTACTATAACATCCCATAAATAATATCGAAAAAAGTATTATCCTAACTTATTTCCAACATAATCCATTCCAATCTTTAGGCTTATCTAAAATACTTCGGTCCAATCTCATAGTATAAAGAAAATGATTACTTGAAATGTCATCAACCAACCATCATTTATCCCCCATTATCTTGTTGGTCACATTCTAATCATGTGAATACCGTAATCATGTATTCTCTTGAAAAATGAATACACATTAAACCTTAGTGAAAACATGAATGCTGTCAAAAGTTAACTCTTTCCACATACCAAAATCCAAAAATTCTATATACTCCAACCATGATATAACCTTCTCATTATATCATTCATGAGCTCATGAATACTATCAAACATTTAATTTTCTCCTTATCCCTTCATTATGCGCATATCATCTACTTTACAAAAATACTGGTACCATTCATCACATACTTTCAAAACATAAAGAAAGACAACAGTTTAACAATCCTTAGATGTCTCTTTATTCCATAGTACCATGAGATTACTTATACAACATTACACTTGATAAACATGTAATCATTCCACTACATTCTTAAACCATTGACCGAGCTTCAACAATTCTTTCATCTCACATATCATTTGTAGTCTCTTCATCATCATCAACATAAATACTACCCATACGACCATACTGATTCTCCTCATGAGACTTTACCTTAGGGCATTGGTTTGCATAATGTCCGTACATTCCACATTTAAAACATTTAACCATTATTGATGTCGTAGAAATATCATTATCCACATCCTTGGTGTTAACTGAACCTTTTCCTTTTCACTTCCTGGCTTTGTGTCCTTCTTTTCCACACCCAGAGAATCTTCCAGTTCCTTTGAAACATTTTCCTTGATGCCTCTTCCCACATGATTTACATAGGGGAAATTAAACTTTCTTTCCTCTATGATCATCATAAAACTCCATATTTCTCTTATTAGCCGAGTCATGAAACTTACCAAATTTTAATTTATTGATCATATTATGATATTGCTGATTCGGCATAATAATGATGTTTGGACCCCCAAATCCCATTTAATTTGGTTGCTCATGAAGAATATCATTCCATTTTCCATCATATCCTCCATTATCGTGAATCAACTTGTTTCCAGCCATTTTCTAAAACCCAAAAATAATGGTGTGAGAGGAAAAAATTATAATAAAGGGGGAGTAACTTCAATATCTAACATCTTTGGTTTAATCTAATATCGTTACCATAGTTCTAGGACTATATCCTATACGTATACTTATCCTTAGAGACATCCCTAGACATACCTTAGAAATATCTCTAGGGATCTCACTAACGTTTTCGCATCCTAGTTTCCAAAGGTTGACTAAACTTTTCCTCTGATACAAATTATAGAGACCTGAAGCCTGTCGTACATGGACATTACATTACTTTAGCAAAATACTTAATACTTAAAAAAACAGACACACAAGGACCGTAATAGTTTAGTGTCTTTGGAAACTCGGAATATAATCTTCTAATCGTGATGAAATATCTTCAACATCTCCCATAAAGATCTTCCTTTTTTTACCTAAAACATTTCTTTATATCCTGGGGAAAAGAAAACAGAAAAGGGTGATCTCAAATGCTTAGTAAGGGTAAACAAAAGAAATATCAATCACATCATATTCATAAGAACATAACTTTTGGAAATCATTACCTGCAAAAGAGATCATAATTTCATAACATGAGATAGATCATGGTAGTGAAATGTAATCCCAATAATCAAAACATAAAACAGTAAACTTTGTGGAATACACACATAATCATAGAGAATCATTTCTTGTTAGTCAAGATTCATTTCCAAGACTATCTTAGTGGACAAAGTCCATTTCTGAACCGAGTTCACTCCTCGTTTCAGTCCTGTTTCACTGAACCGGTATAACCTACCGTTCCAGCCATGTCTATCTCATGAGATATAAAATCTTTACCCAATGAATTGGAGAGAGATATAGGTCCCACCCATCTCATAATGATACCATTCTTATGTGTGCCACAAATTCATAAATCATACATCATTGCATAACCCATGTAATAAAAATGGGAATCTTAAACATCGTGACATCATCAAACAATTCATATAAGATAAAGGAATTCATAAAATAATTCCATCACAACATAATCAAATCAATGTAATAATAGGGATAGATATAGAACCCTATATTATCTTAGATGGAAAATAATTTTGATAAAACACTTGAACTCCATTCTTGAGGAAAATATCCTTTCTACTTCAAAAACGTTTTTCCTTTCTTAACATGTCATACAATTTTAAACTAAAAAAAGTTGATTAAAATTAAACTTGAAAACTTGTAAAGGAATCTTCTTGGAAATTTGTTTTAAAATCCATTCATGTCGTATAAGTTAAAAAAACATTCTTCTCGTACTTTTTTCGGAAAAGTCAAGAAGTACCTCGTATGAAAAACGAAAAAAGATTCCTTTCATATATTTTACTAAAAAGTCACCGAAGGGTAAAATTGGATTTAATAAATTGTAGGTGGACGGAAATAATATTACAAATTGAGGAAACATGGATATGGATGATAAAATACCCCCAGTAAATACTAAAGTATAAACAATCTCGGATAAAATGAGATTGTGATATTTTCTCTTACCTTAAGTCTGATTTGCTTCGTAAGTGTTTGATCCTCCTGAATAATGATTTAAATAATGTCATTGACTTATTCCGGAATCATACTCATTGTTATGAAATCATATATGGTTCACTTATTACTTTATTTTACTTGTTCGTTTGTAAATTCCATGTTAAAGAGTGTTTTGGGTAAAATCGTTTCATTTGTCGTCCGTGTTTTGACTTGTAATTATTCATATGATTACATAGATCATGATTACTTAATTCCAGAATATAAAACAGGATTTATATATAATATATATTTAGAATATACATATATATATATAATAGATCAGTAAATGGAAAGAAATACACCGTTCATGGAGATGGTAGGTCGTACGTACGCATGAACGCTGTTTTCGTTTCCTTATTGAGTTGAATGGAATTAAGTAGATGACATACATACATATACACATAAATCCAGTATCATTATTATGTCATGTTTTTCATGATTACTTATTATATATACTGTATAATTATTCATGAATGGTTAACGTGGAAAATGAATCTCATCGCGTCATGGAGACGGTAGTCCGTACGTACGCACGAGCGATGATATCGTTCTCATGATCATGGAATTGTATTGGAGTGTATTTATACTATTTCAGAATCAATATCACTTTACAATAATCATATATAGTTATTATTTACACCATTATACCCATCCAAGCAAAGTGGTGGTGGAAAATAGATTACACCATGGCGTGGAGACGGTATTCCGTACGTACGCACGCACGGTGATTCCGTTTTCTGTAGGATGGATAGATGGTGAAATATGGTTGTTTCATACTTATAATAACATATCAGTATATGAGTGATACGTATGTTATTACTTCATAATGAAACAACCTAATTAGAATAAGTGGAAGAAGAAATAAATTTGAACGAATCGGTAACAGACATTACCTCTTCTTTGAAACGCCTCTTTGAGATCTCCTTTTAGGGCACTAAAATTGGTCTTTGAGGAAGACCAGAACCTCTAGGATGTTTCTAGGGAATTGTAGAAGAGATTTTTGCAGGGTTTGCCTGAGCTTGAAGGCTCAAAGTGGTGTGAGGAAGAGACGGAGGAGGTGCCCTTTTATAAGGGAGGAGAGGGGCTCCTTTGGAATAACTAAAAATATTATTTTATTATAAAGTCCAATTCGGTTTTTAATACCTCCAAATTGATATATTTCGAAGATAAGGTGGGTATAGGTCGAACTCCTCTCATCCAATAGAATTTATACAAGTTTAGGTATCAATTTTAACCTTATCATTTAGATTTAACTTTAAGTTAGATAATTTAACTTTTTCCGTGTCTTCTTGTTTTCTTACACTATAAGGTTAATAAACATACTATATCAAGATAGAAGAACCCCAGGTTGTTTTTTATTAATATATATACCCTTATCTAAGTAATTTGGCCGAACCTTATATTTTTAGGAATAAAATAACAATTAATAATATAATATTTGTTTTAAAAACTATTTTAGGTCAATTTTGACACTATATAATAATTGATTTTTTTTAAAATCATAATAGAATTATTAGTTCGAAACAATCTAATTAAATCAATACTAACATGTCATATTAACCTAGAAAATTATTTTAATTCATAAAAAGTCTCAAATTATATTTATTTGGGTATTTATAATATCAATAAATCTAATTTTTAACTATTATGGTAATTACTGCATCATCATTGTGTCATAAATAAGTTAAATTATTTAATGTCTAAAAATTATAAATAAAATGTCATTATGTAGGAAATATTATTATCTTTCTAATTAATATTTACAATTGAATTTATCTTATGTATAACCCTATATTAAAAATGATTTACTTATTAAACTTTGATTTTAACTATTTTAACCCTTCTTTAAATAAATTAATAATAAATGTCCTAATCTAATCCAAGTGGTCTAAATGGTCATATTTTATTCCTAAGGTTGTTTTTGGTCTAATTAAACTTACCCAATAGAATTAAGACATGTGTTAGGGTAATAATAATATCATTTTTACCCGTAATTACCCTATTTACTTTTAACCGTGGTAAAAAAAGTAAAAAGTTACTATTTACCAAAAATTATTTTCATCTCATTGAATCACATTTTACTTACTGACATCAACCGTGTCTCTCGGATTTTTGAAATTCCACTCACAGAAGCAGTAAAATTAAGTTTTATGAAAAAATCATTTTTCTTAACTACCACTTAGTGGTTTCACTATTAATCAAAAAATGAATGTTTCCAGAAAAATACAAAAAATTAGGCCTAAGATATATTTGATATTATGAACTAAAAAATGATGTCTATTTTACCTAACCCAAAACATATCAGTTGCATTCATTAATTTAAAAATTAATTCCCGTCGTCAAAACAAATAGTGTGTTCTTAAGAGATAATAACTATCAAAAGATTGACACTTGTTTATGTCTGGTTTAAATGTGAAATTACAGACAATGACCAAAATTGTATTAAATTGTAAAAATATATTCTAAATATACTTTAAAACCACTCAAATTAATAATTTATCACTATTAATTATTTCGATTAAAAAGGTTGTTTTTAATTAAAATTTAGTAATTTTCACTATTCATCAGAAAATGAAAGTTATCCGAAAAGTACCAAAATTTCATCCTAAGCTAATTTCAATATTCCGAATCCAAAAATGAAGTCCATTTTGAAAAATAAAATTTACAAAATTTCAAAAATTGGTTATTGCTATTCATAACGGCTAGTTTTAATAATATTTTAATTGCATATCATTGTTTAGAGAAACTCTATATTGCATACAACACACGCTATCGCGGAAGGTCGTGCTTGCATGTAATTAAAGGAAAGTCAAGGATGCGTATTGTGTAAGCTTCTTTTGTTGTATCATACAATACAAGACATTAATGAAATTAAAAAGAATATTTTTCATAAAATCTCGGGGTGTTACATTCAACTTCCATGATTATTCTTATATTCATCTTTACTAGATCCCTGAACATAGGATTATGGTGAACTTTCAACTTGATCAAAAATCCATTATCATTTATGCTCTAAACATATACCACCTTATTTTCCCTCCCCGGGTGGTAGTGTATAGTGAAATCATAATCTTTGTGTAGTTCAAGCCATCATATTTTCTTCGTATTCAGTTATTTTTTTCGAGAAAATATACTTCAATATCTTGTGATCAGTATACATCTCACATTTTTTACCATATAGATAATGTATCCATTTCTTTAATGTCAATATTAGAGCTTATAACTCAATATCCTGAATGGGATTGTTTTGTTCACAATTTTTTACTTTTCGTTATACATAAGAAATAACGCTATCATTATTCATGAGGACACAACCCAGTCATTTCTTTAAAGGATCACTATAAATAACAAACCCATCATTCCCCGGTGTTAGAGTTAATATAGGATTATGGAATAATATTTTATTCAATTTTTCAAAAAATTATTCACACTCATTTGGCTAAAGAAATATAGCCCATTTACATGTGAGCTTGACTATTGTGTCAGCCAATCAAGTAAAATTCTAGAAAAAACACCTATAATAACATGATAAACCAGTAAAACTGTATACCTCAGTTATATTCGATGGTGCTGGCCATTCTTGTATTTCCATTGTCTTTTAAGGATAACTAATGATTCCATCCTTATAGAAAATATGGCCAAGAAAAGAAATCTCCTGAAGCCTGAATTAACACTTTCTTAACATCCCATATAATTCATTTCCTCTTAGAGTTTTTAGAATAGTGCGACAGTTATTTTCATGATCTGCATAGATTTTGGATTACACCAAGATATCATCAATAAATACCACTAAAATGACATCATGATATTCCTTGAAACCTTTATTCATTAGATCCATGAAGACATAGGGGGTATTTTTCCGTCCAAAAGGCATTATTGTAAACTCATAATTCCCATACCTGGTATGAAATATTGTCTTCAGAATTTCTTCCTTCTTCATACACAACTGATGATATCTAGATCGAAGTTAAATATTTTAAAAATATTATAATCCATGTAGTTGGACAAATAAATCATCAATGTGAGGTATGGGATACTTGTTATTTTTTATTATATTATTGATCTCCCTCTAGTCAATGCAGAAATTCATAGATCTATCTTTCTTATTAACAAAAAGATAAGGGGGTACCCATGGAGAAACACTAGGGTGAATAGATCCCTTATTACTCAATTACTTTATTTGTTTCTTTAGTTACACTAATTCCGAAGCATCCATTCTAAAAGGGTCTTTGATATGGCCCTTGAACCAGGAATTTAGTCAATTGAAAACACAATTTCTTTTTCTAGAGGTTGTCCTGGTAAATCATCTGAAAACACATCAACATATTCTTTCATAATAAGTACAGCCTATATTTGAAAATTCTTTTCCTCACCCATAGTAATTTCATTCTAATCCTCCCTAATAATTTAATTTATTAGAGCTACTAGGAGTGGATCTAGATAAGAATCACATGGTGACGTTTCTACTCTATAGATAAGGAACTCCTAATCATCATCAAAAATTGATACCTCTTTCTTCTTAAATTAAATGTTCACAACATGTTCCTAATGCCAATCCATATAGAGTATTATATCAAATTCAATCATCTATTTTACAATGATATTGTCAGATAAAGTGCCTTTATATGACCTAATGGGAACTGATTCACAAAACATTCTTGCAATGATACATCCCTTAAAAGATTTTACTGACAAATTCGTTATTAAATCAAATTGGAAATATATAATTTTCCTAAAAAATTGGGAACATATGAAACCATGTGATCATCCAGAATAAAAAAAATCATTGGATAAATTTGTGCAAACCATTAAACTACCCGCCATCACATCATTCAGTTCTTCAACATCATGAATAGTGATATCATACGTTTGGCCTTTCTCCTTTGTCCTTTTCTAAGGTATGATTCATTGGATCTTGGAAAACTAATTTTCATAATTCCCCCATTTCCCTACAATTGAAGAATTCAACATTGACAACCTCTTTCTTTCCATTACATTCACGAGCTTGGTGGCATTTTTTACCACACTTATAACAGACTTTCATTCCCTTTAGGAATGTATAGAGTTGTTTCTTCCCACATTTACCACAAGATGGAAATTCAACTTTTCTCTTATTCCCCTTATTTTCATTTCTAGAATGTATAATATATATATTCTTTTTTTTCATTGCCTTAAAGTCATAAGACTTAGAGAATTTCTCTTCTGTATTAATAGCACATGAGACAATATCTTCGTACTATGAAAAGGATTTTGATACTTATGCTTGATAGAGAAATGGTTTTAACCACTAAAATAATCGAACAATATTATTCTTTGGGTTACATATATAATATATCATATGCCATGATAACCTTTTAATGTTATCCTCATACTCTGTGATATTATTATCCTCAATTTTCCTCAGATTCAAAAGCATTTTTCCATATCTACTCGATCGTCACAAGGAATTTATTTTTATATGAAAATTTCTTTAGACTCCCTCAATTCTATATTTGATAATTTTTCATCCACTTCTCTGTTTTGAATTAATGAACACCAATGATCTGCATCTCCTATGTGGTAATAAACTTCCATGAAAACTCTTTCCCTTTCACTACTCCGCAAAAGCATGAAATATTTTCTCTAAGGAACTTATCCATTGCATATCTAAAAATGTATTTGTAGTCCCATTGAATGTTGGGGGTTGTTGAATAATTAGCAATCTAACATTGATCCTCTGAATTGTGGGTCAGGGTTATCCATATGGGTAAGGTTATTATTCATAACTTGAGTGATTTTTCACAATATGGTTATAAGTTATTCAGAATCGGTTGCATCACCAACTCCACTATAATTATTTTGATTAGAAGGGAAATCCCTACTTGGATTACGTGCATTGATACGGTTTTCAATCCTTCCACTAGGAATTATTTCTAAATAATGGAAAACACTAGATTAGTTTATTAATCCCAGTACATAATTCCAATCTAGTAAAATACCTAACATAAATTATACAGTTTATGCATATAATCAATATTGATAAAAAAAATTGAGGATGTATTTACTCATAAATCCTTCATAATGGTTGGCAAATAAAATGTGAATTATCTTAAGAATATCCTTCGGGAGTGTAATAACCTAGAGTGCATCAAGACCCGTGGTTGAGTACTAAGATACCCCAGATCAAACCCGAAACTTCTTGTTATAGATTTCACTCCTAGGTACATATGTGACTTAGCCACCTCTACATACTTGTATCCATATAGGGATACATTTTTTAAAAAATACACCAAATCTCTAAATTGCCAAAATTTAATAATATTCTTCTGTACTAATCCTTAATGTCTATCTTAGGGTAGTTTTCTCTAATCAGAGTTTTTATAAATCTAATTTCCGAGGTTTGTAATAAAATTTATCGAATACAAACTATAATTCCCTGAACCTAGTTTCCCAATGTCAATGCATTATTACATAACATTGGAAGGATAGAAGGAATCATTTCATAGAATACCAATCAGTTTAGTATCCTTGGAAGTACTAGATACATACATAAGTTTAACATTAAATAATGAAATAAAAAACATTGTGTTCCCATTAAAAAATATTATATCGCATAGCCTATTCCTGCAGGTTAATCATAATATACTTTTTAAAATCCATGTAAAAATAAAACATAAGAAATAGATGAGTTCATATGCTCAGTAAGGATAAAAAAAATAGCAGAAACTACCATAAATATCCTTAAACATTTAAGGAAATGTATAAGGATAAAATTAAATCCTTTTGAACATAAACATTAGCATAATTTGGTAAATATTAATCAAATAATTCAATTTACATAATCAAATGGATATTTTACTATTCATATAATCACATGTAAAATCAATAGCCAATTTTATAATGATGGAATGCATAATGAAGGACATCATAACCACAAAGTGAAGGCCTCCTGCCAAGAATAAAAATAATATTTTGTCATGGCCTTATGCCAAGACACTAGTTTTTCTCTTGAGACCTACCGATGCATCGGGGAACTATAGTAGTCTCCACACGTCACTTACTAAGTCTAATGCATTCCACATATGAAAAGGATGAAATATAACACAAACATTCATATTAAAACTAATATACGGAATGTTAATACATTAACCATAAACAATGATTTGAAAAAAAAATTAACACATACATAATAAAAAATACCACAAAACCTTCAATAAAATATGTAAAATTGTATCATAATAAATCAACTTCAAATAAGTGTGAAATCCAACAAAAGATGTTGACATAGATGAAATCAAAACTAATTGAGAAAAATATCTCTTTTTGTTATAAAATCTTCTAAAAGTCGCGTAATTAAAATATAAAACATTTATTTTGAAAATATTATTATAAGATTGTAAGGGAATATTTTAAGGAGTTATAATAGAAGAAAATAGGCACACCCACCATATATGTTAAAAAACATTGTTAACATAATTTGTCGAAAAGTTTATAAAGTACCTTGTTCGTAAAATGGTAGAAATATTCATTAAAAACCATTTTATAAAAAGTAAAATGATGGTATAAATGAATTTAACCTATAGTCTAGTAAATAGTAAAAATGTTTTGAAATACATTTTTACGAATCACAGATGTGGATGATAAATAGCTCCCAGTAGATACTTAGATATAAACAACCACGGATAAAAGAAATTTAAAAATTAACCACTACCCTGTACTTTTCCTTGGTCGAGGGTAAGTTAACCTCCAATATAATAGTTAAATCACAATTATTAAATTATATAATAAAAACAGACATAAATATGATATCAGATTTTTTCTTCTACTATTTCATTGTTAATAATATTTTAGTAGTATCATTGTTTTGTGTGTTAATTGATTCATTTTCATTTATATGTTTTGTTACATAATTCATGTTGTTATGGATATGATGTATTTGATTCATATCCAGAATGATATTAAGTTATTAAAAATTATTTTAAATTATAAAATAAAAATGTTTCTTAAATGGTGACAATGGGAAATAAATCCCATCGTGTTTGTGGAGACGGTAATCTGTACATACGCACGAGCGAAAATATCATTCTATTAGTGGTGAAATTTTATGTAACTGGATGTTATATCATATATACAGAATCATTAAATTGTTATATTTATTTTTTAAATCAATTATACTTATTGTTATACCCATCCAAATAATGAATTGTTGAAGAACAAATTACACCACGATGTGAAGACAGTAAGTCATACGAACACACGTATGGTGGCTTTGTCATTTATAGGATGGATAGAATAATGAATATGGTTCTACCATATTTATAATAAAATCAAATAATATAGAATCTACCATATTTATCATTTCAGTATGGGAACAACAAAGAAAGAGGAAGTGGAAGAGGAAAAGATCTTTGAAATAGATGAGGAAAATATTACCTCTTCTTCGGGAGCTTCCTTTTGATCATATCAAAAAGTCGCCTTAGGTTGGATTATGATTAGTTTAAGGCCTATAGTTTTAAGTGAGGTTAGTTGAATGGATATTTAAGTAGGGGATGTCTAAGACAAATGGATTTTTAGGTGTAAAATTAAGTGAAGGGGAAGTACCCATTTATAAGAGAAATGAGGGTCATATTAGGAAAAGATTGAAATATTATTTTATTATACAGTCATATTCAGTTTATAATGGATCCAAATGGATTTATTTTGACTATAAGATGGAGTGGGATCTAAAACATCTCAACCAATAGGTTTTATACATGGTTAGGTCTCCATATTTAACTTAACTTTTTTATTTAACACTTAGTTAATTACTTTAACTTTTACGAGGTATTATTGTATTATTATAATAAATAGTTAATAAACATACTATAAAATTATAAGAGAACCCAAAGTGGTTCATTATTGATATATGAAACATTATCTATGACTTTCAGCCAAACCAAAAATTTTTAAGAATATTATGTCATTTAATAATATAGTATTTGATTTTAAAACACATTTTTTTCAATTTTGAAACTATTTAGTATTTGGTATTTGTGAAAGCTATAAATAGATTATAACATTGAAAAAAAATTATCTAATCAACCCTAACATGTAGTAGTAACATATAAAATTCATGGAATACATCAAAAGTATCAATTTAAAATTATATTAATATTTAAAATATCAACTATTTTAATCTTTAAAAAAAATGGTAATACTGCATCATCATTGTGTCATAGAAACATTAATTATATAATGTCTAAAAATTATTAATTAAATAAAATTATGTAAAAAATATTATTAGATTTATATTTAATATTTATAGTCGAATTTATCTTCTGTATAACCCTGTATTAAAAATTTTTTAGTTATTAATATTGAATTTAACACTTTTAACTCTTCTATAAATAAAATAATATTATAAGTCCTAATCTAATCCAAGTGGATAAAAAGGATAATATTTTATTCCTATGGTTAATTTTCGTCGAAATAAACATATAATATAGAATTATGACATTTTTTTGTGTATATATAATATCATTTTTATCATTAATTACCCTATTTACTTTTTACTATGGTAAATACAATTCAAATGTTACTATTACCAAAAATTATCTTCATCATATTGAACCACATTTTACATACTGATGTCAAATATGTCCCTTGGATTTCTGAAATTAAATTTCGATAAGTGGTAAAATTACTTTTTATGCAAATTTTTAAATTTTCCTAGAAGGTGGGTAAAAGAAGTTAAAAAATTCAAAAAAAAATTATACATCTAATTTAATTACAAAATTACTTCAATGAATTACATTGAACATATATATGTATTATGTATCTATTTTGAGTTAAAATAACTTTTATTAAAATAAATAATTATATAAATAAAATTTAGGGTTTAAACAATAGCGCATTGTTTTCAATATTCGTCCAAAAATGAATGCTTTCTCAAAAATACCAAAAATTCACCCTAAGCAGGTTTTGATATTCTGAATCCAAAAATGAATTCCATTAAGAATAACACAATTTAAAAAATTTAATAATGTGGGTATTACAATTCATAACATCACGTTTTATTTATCCTTGTGTTCTAAAACTCCATGTTGCGTACAACGCAAGCTATTGCATTATTCAAAGAGAAACATATCATGGAAGCTTAGGGTGTTGAAAATTAAATGTAGTTTAAATATATAATGTGTTTTATGAAATTATAACGGCCCAATTATGATAAAATAAAATACTATAAAAGGAATTTTCATTCAATATATGTTTCAAATTTAAAAAAACTGGGATTTCAAATATGTTTGATTAATTATATGGTACTTTAGAGGACCCTCCAAGACATTAAAACATTTAAACTTTTAAAAATGATTTCCTTGAGTGTGTGACTCACCTCAACATAAACAAGCCATATATTTTAATATGTTCGGACATTGGACTTATAATATTAAAATTTCACTCCTCTTTCACAAAGAACATGGGCCAAAACCATGGGTTGGTTTGTGGTTTAGATTAGTTTGATGTGTAGTTTCAAAAACCTAAATAATAAAGAATTTCCCCAGTTTTCCTATATAAAACCCCCCAAGCTACAACTTATCATCATTGAAACCACTTGTATAATGTACCTACCCTGATATCCTCACTCTAAAATCCCCCCAAGGATCACCATGCTCCCAATCAGCCTTTCTTAACCACCTCCCAAGCCTTCTGGATAACACTTCCTTGTAAGGGAGTTCTTCCTCTCTCATTTTTTTCTACATTTCATTATGTTTATATACCCTAGTATGTTCATATAAAAATGTTGGGGTGTAATTTATAACATCCCATATACATCCTTCAGTATGTTTTTATTATGGTAGACCCATTTCCATGTAATTAATGCCTCCCATGTACACTCGTTACTATGCTGAAATTCTGTAACAGATTTCTCTCTCCTAGTTTACATTCAAGCAATTCTGTTGTTTTATGAATATAACTTCCATTATATATGTTGGGAAAAGTATCTATATGAACCCCTTACTATAAATTTCAGGATCATATGACATTAAACCCATTTATCTCATATCAACCATTTTTATGAATTCTTATGTCACACTATTATGCTGCTAAAATTGCACTGCGATTTTCCTAACCAAAGTCATTGTGTACTGAATACCATTCCAATTTATTTATCACGGGAATTCACCTTTATGATCATTTACAAATTGATCATGTAGCTTCATTTGTTAATATCACATTCCAATATTGTGGAATAAATGATGATGTTTATTGAATCCATTGTATATGATCCATGTGGCACACTTATGCATGAATGAAATGATTAAGAAGGGTGTGCCCAGATAGCGCTCTAATGTATTGGGTAAAGACTAGTATCATGATATGCATTGTTAATGGGGGATAAATCATGCTAATTGAAGTGTAATGATGGTATACACATGCACTTTATCTAATTATCCTTGGTTCATGCTAATATCATGTTAAATATTGTTGAAAAATTTACATGTTATGATAATCAGGCTATATCATGATTTTCTGTTCAGGTTTCTATTGTGCTCTATTGACATGCCTATTTCCTAAAATGTACTATATTATTAATGTTATCAATCTTCTACTCCCTTACTGGTCTTTATAGATCCCCCTTTACTTATTATTGTCCTTAGGTTATCACATGCTTTGTTAAGTACGAAGGTATGTTGTGGTCTTGTTTAAGATGTTTTCAACAAAAATACTAGTTTTTATGTTCTAGGTTTTTATGTAAGGTTCATAATTTACCAACACACTAGACCATTGAATACTCAAAGTTTTATTAAATAAATTTTTATTTAATAAATCATTTTTATGTATTTAATAAAGATAAGGGTTGTTATACATTTATTATGTATCCCTTACCATTACATATTTAAGCCTCAAATATAGAATTCCTTCACTCATTAAAATCATATCAAATATTCTTACACATATCTAAGGGTATCATTAATCATCTAAACAAAATTATTAATAGAATAAAATACGTCATCTATAACATGTGATGATTCTTACATAATGTTTTAAAAAATAAAACACTTTTATAATTTTATGGGGTTCATCAATTTCCTATATGGGGTTTATTTTAAACCACAAAAATAATGAAAATAAAAAAAAATCAAATATTATATCAAGGATAATTATTTTGACACCATAAAATAAGAAAATTTTAGTTTATATATAAAATTAAATCACTTAATGACAACAAATTGGTGGGTAAGTGATTTGGATACTCTCTCATTCATTCAATGCACAATATTTATTTTTCTCCAGTTTTAAGAAAATATTTATATTGTAAAATTATAATGAATTAATTTTTTATATATCTACCCTTATAAAAAAAGAGCGTATAGAAATCTTGGGGACTAACCAATGTGTATAATGTGAGATAAAATATTTGAATATTGATTTTAGGCCTCAAATAGTCATTGGGAATGGCTTTTGGGAAGATATCCCAAATTTAATTCCATATAGAAGTGAAATTAGGACATATATCTCAATTGAACTCCTTATCTTTGATAAATTTTTAATTTATTTTGATTTGATAACATCTATGTTATTAAAAAATATTTTAAAAGGTACCATGATTACATTAATTTCCACATACGAATGAAAGTGGATTATCAATATTCACCTTCAATTCCACAAGTGTTGTCTAAAAATTATTTCAAATTCAATTATTTCAATAGGGTATATCAGTAAAAAAACCCAGTGGTTCCCACAACCATGAAAAATCATGTTCTAGTTTTCTAAAGGTAGGTTCTCATGGAGGGTTTCAAACCCATCAACACTTAGGAACTCACATTCTTCAAGAAGATGGGAGTTCAATTGATTTTAGACATGTTTTTTAATCTCACCCAAATATAGATATGGGATTCTTTACCCTAATAGAATAAGAGGCACTTGAATATATCAATATGTAAATGGGGTCCAATTAATGAAAACATCCATATATATTAGAGGTTAATAATCTTCAACCCAGCATTTCAAATAAATAACCGACTTCTTGTGTTTTGAAGTTCTAATACCAGGAAATCTAGAGTATAATACCGTCTAGGAAGGTTATAAGTGTGTAAATAGAGGGATTGGACCACTATGAGGTGCCCAATGTATCTTGTGATAATATGAATCAAAAACCACATAGTTTTTTGAATATTTTAATGTTTTATGATAGGACTGCACTATGAATTTTAACATCAAGTATAAAAGAAATATGTGAGGGAACATAGGAATTGTGTATGGATATCAGTATTTAGTAGGGAATACTATGGATCCTTTTTATAACAGTAATAAAATTATTTATAGTTACAGTTTGCTAAACCCAATAATGGATAGTGAAAGATAATTAAAAAATTTAGGGTTATTTACCTAGATTTTATCACCATGTTAATTACTTAGGGAACTACGCAATGTAGGATGCCCATATTATGATCCATGATTATAATTTCACTGATTGGTTCATACACACTATGGTTTCCCTGATTAGAATGGATATTATTATTCTAGTGATATGATCTCTAAATGTCTGTATGCACATATGTTTCATGGTTGGTGTGAGAAACAAGAATTATTATCCAATTATTTTCACCGCATATATATGTGGGTCATACTCACAAAAGAATCCCTGATGAATGTTTGATATGAAACTAGATCATTAAAAAAATCAACTTATGCGTCCTTCTAGGATAGGAATCATAATCCCCATTGTGTGGTTTAATTCTGTAATCAACTAACAGAGGTGTAAGAATGGTATACCCACACTAATTTTCCCTATGGGATTTGAAGGTGAAAACAATGACATGGGTTCCCATCGGATATATTAAACTCTTATCTAATGAAAGATACAATGTAATGGCCATGAGTGGTTGATATAGAATATTTGTGTGGTGTAAGAATACCATAACACCAATAAAGTTTCATGATATCCAAGAACTTGTCTATAATGTATATACCCCACATTAAGGGGAAATTGTTGATAAATAACTCATGGTTAGGGATTCAAAATATGGGGTGGGGGTGCATCACTTTTTATTCATGCTGTACAAGGAATGAAAGTCTTAAGGTTCCTGCTAGATTTGTGTTGGGGGGCTATATGAGGTGTCTCGAGGTATTCTCTTGAAATTTCTAGGGTTATTCAGGTGATTGAAGTATTAATATCTAATTACTTTTACGTGACGAAGCCTGATATTTATGAAGAATTTAAAATTTTCAATTTGAAAGAATTAGTTGGCCTCACATGACTATGATGGCATTTACATTGTTCGTATCATGTCTGGGATGATATTCCAAGAGGACTTCGTTTGAACCTGATGACATGTTTATAGAATATTTCATGATATTGATGAAATATATAAGGGTTATCACTTGATCAAGAGGGAATTTCCAAAGTATGTCACATAAAAGACTAATATGTCTAACAGGGCATAACATGACTAGGATGATATATCTAGAAAACTTTGAATTAACCATTTGACATGTCCAAAGGACTTCACCTAATCTAGAACACATATCTAGGGGATTACCCAAGAACCATTTATAGATCATATGAGGTTCATGGCCTCATCACATGAATGTAATCATATCCGTGTTCTCATTAATTTTTCATATTTTTTAACCTTTGTTTCCAAAATGCAGCAATGTTCTTTAGTCCATTGCCAACTAAGGCCTCAAATGGTCAAGATTACATTTGAAAAATATTTATCCTGGCCCAGCTAGCATGAAATAAGTTCCTTGACATGAATAATGTGGTGATCGTATAAATAACATAAAAATACTTTGTAATCCCTGAAGTTATATCATGGGCTTACCTAGGGGGACACTCATGGGAATGTGTGATTATCATCTTTAAAAATCATCTTTTTCGTCTACCCCCCCCCCCCTCGTGTGTGTCTTTTTATATATCGGGGGTATTTAAAGGTTTTACCACCCGGGATTGATACTAGTTAAAATGATAATTAAATCATATATATGGGTTTGATTCAGTGGAGGGAGCATCACATCATTTATTTCACATGATCCAGTAGTAGATCATCCATGATGTCATATTTAGGTCACTTGATAAATAGCTACTGTATGATCATAAAATCATTTCCATTTTTATTGTACAAAAGTCTTAAAAAGGGATTATGTATATTCAAATCAACATTTTAAATGGTCTTATAAAGAACAGGCTAACATGCCTATGGCCCAACAAGATATGATGATGCCATGTTAGAGGGAATTCAAGTGATCGGTAAAAAAATCACACAAAGATCTTAACCCCTTAACATAAAAAATATCATCACTCTTCATCACATATGGGTTTCATTTTTCATGTTTCATCATGTATAAAATATTTCACTCTCTCTTTAGTTTTCTATCAGGTAATACAAGATCAAAAGGAATTTTCTATAATCCTTCACATGATGAATTTTGACATGTCCAATAGCCTTTGTGTGAAAATGTTGGAAAGTCCATTTTGATTTCATCTTATCGACAGACTAATTTCATTAAATTCATTATCCCATAACATGAATACCAGTGTAACTCCCTTTAAGTAATTATTTATGTTTTTTATCCTTTAGTATATAAATAGATTATGTGATCATCACAGGTTTGATATCAATAAATATAACTTCATTAGAAATTACTGGAGGAACATCATCATAAATAGAATAAATATAATTCAATACCAATAATATAATATAATATAACACACTGATACATTATAGTATTTTTATTAATAAATAATTTCAATTTCATTGATTTATTGGTTTAACAAAATTTTGGGTGTAAATGAAATGTGATACTTTATTAAAATATTATTATTTATACAGATTCATTATGAACTAGTCATCAATATGGTGGGTATGAATATAAATAAATTAATTATAAAAAATAATTTTTTTTTCAAAATTATAAATTAAACTCAATAGTTTCCTTGTGATTATAAATAAAATAAGATTTATTTGAAGTAAAAAAAGAAATTTTTTCTAAAGAACTATATTTTTCTAAATGGATAATAAGTTATGTTTTTCATACAGAAATTAAAATTCATTTTTACCAATTTCATAAAATTTATATGAAAAAATAAAAATCATTTTTGAAATATAAATTTAATAATTATCATTTGCTGATTTTTTCCTATTTTTTATGAAAAGAATAATTTCATTAATGAATAGTAAAATATTCTGATTTATATTTAAATTTTTATTTTCATTTAAATTTATTTAAATGATAATTTTTTTTATATTGAAATTATAGAAATTTTATATTAGAATTTAACAAATTTATGTTATATGGATCATTGTTTTTTTTAAATGTCAATATAAAATGATTCAAAACTTATGGGATCTTTTCATTGATAACCTGATTTCGTGTCACATAGGTTGGTTTAATTTTTAATGAAAGCATACAACATCTATGAATACAATTTATAAGAAAATAATTCTATATTTTTAATAATAATTATTATTATTACCTTATCAGTTAAATATATTGTTTTCCTATAATGATTAAAAAAAAAAATTAACTACCACGATTAAGGTAAAAACTGATATAATGGGTTTAAACTAAAAATTTAAGGGTTAAAATAACATAAAAACATATAAAAACCATGTTATGGAAATATTAAAATCGTATACCCTAGAGGGTTTAATATTGACCAAATTTTGCAGATTTTTGATCCATAACAACATTGGAACACTTTATTCGTTACAAAAAATCAACATGTGTCCTCTCCCTCGATTATAAAAGGCCACCCACTATCCTCTCTTATTCATAATTTAAAAAATTATTTATTGAAACAATAACTACAGAAAAATATTAATTAACTCAATCTCCAAACCTTAATGGAATTCGTCAGTTTATAAATCTAATATAGTATGGCATTATATTCAACATAAAACAAATTTCTCGAAGAAGAGGTGTTGTTTTTCAACAACGGGTTTTATTTTCACTTCTTCCATCCACTATAATATCATGCATAAATGTTAATATAAAAACACCATTATATCCTATAAAACATGATTTAACTATGTTATTTTAATTACCTATATCCATTTCATCCTATAAAAAATGTGTAAAGAAAATATCGATCATGTGTACGGTGAACTATCGCATCACGAACCGATGCAATTTTGTTTCTATATCCTTCTTTCAAGGATTTTTATAATGATAGATTTATAATATTAATATTATATTTATGAAATTATTATAATTGTATATTTATGATATCCCATATAACTTCTTACCATCCATTCCATGGGGGATATGATAATGTTTCTCATGTGTACGATAAACTACTATCTCGTGAAGTTATTTGATCTGTTTTTCACTTACAATTTACATCGAAGTAGGTAAGGATAAAATTAATGAATATATAGGATATTTATGACCTATAAAAAAATTTATATAATAAAATAACAAACTTCTTAACTTCAATTCCCATAGAAGACAATAGTGTCACTCGTGTGTATATGTGAACTACCACATCCACATAACATTGATAAATGTTTTTAATATTAGTTTTACCAGTATAGTAACTAGGAAATATTTGATTAATATAAATCCAATATATATATAAATAATAATTCTATAATGGTGAATTAATATTTATTTTCTTTTTTTTTATCCATCTGGAAAATTGGATAAAAATTATTTTCGTGTGCGACCTGTCATCTTAATGAACAATTAATGTATTTTTCCCAAAAAATTTATGGATTTATATACATACATATATATTGAAGATATATAATATATATAATTTTTTAAATTTTTATATTATTTTACCTAGATTAATATTAAATTATTAAAACAATTAAACCCAAAAAAGATATGAAAAATGAAGCAATTATCACTAGAAATTTAGATTTTTACAAAGAATTGTAAACGAAGGGGTCATAAAAGACCATAGGTAAATAATATATGATATGATATATATGAGTATGGTAATTTAATTTATTTATATTAAAAATATATTTATAATATCTGTTGTTCAAAAACATAATTATGCAATCAAACATGAGGTAAGGGTTTCTTTGACTCACATTTATTTCCATGACACAATTTATATATTATCCACATAGTTATTTTTTGTGTAGTATATAATGTACCATTGATGTTTTTTTCATTAATTTAATTATATTCTGGGTATTTAATGATTCATTTGATTTTTTATTTCATGTGTCTTACGATTCAAAAGTAACATATGTTATATGGGTTTATTTTAAAATTTCATCATTTATCAAGAATGTTTATGAAAGTATTTCTGAAGGTGAAATATTCTGATATATCACTCCAAAAACTCACAAATTTAATTTTCTAGGGGTCATTGATGATTTTTTTTAATAGAACCATTTTCCAATATTTGGTAATTAATCTAATAGATAAATTTATATTAAAAAAATCCATCCATATATCGAATTTTTGATGAAAAGCATTTTCTCTTCTTTGTCCTTATTTACTATAAAAGTCTATTAAAAAATTTAATTTATTTATTGAATAAATTTTTTCCATTATTTTATTTTTATGATAATTTTAAATGTAGTATTTCTATCATTTTATAGATATGGTGTTTTTATACTTTTAACCTGTTTGGACTCGACCCTACCCAGGCTCGAGCCACAACTACCCCAAGCCCGCCTCCATAGGCTAGGGGCTAGCGACTAGCACCGAAAGCACAACCACTCAGGGAGGCCTTTACCTAAGTACCTGTACACACACACATAGCCCACTCAATGCAGAAGTGTACAGTAAAAAAGAAAAGACATGTGAAGTAAAGGGAAACTATGATATATAAACCACAAAAGTGCACCGACCACTAATAGTGAAAGCAAGTGCTGAAGGTAAACTGAAAAGAAAAGGGTCAAAACAAGCGCCCAACCAAAAAAGTGCCACAACCCAGCAACAGGTAAACAAATGAAAACACCTGGGAGATTCCCACACCTGGAACCCGACTACGACCACCGCACGCGGTCCATGATCCAGAACCCCTAAGCTCCACTTAAGTCACGACCAACCTGTCTGTCGTCTGCAAGGGCACACCAAGTGTGGGCAAATCCCAAGTATGGGTGAGTATAATAATACTTAGTAGGATACCTCTAATGCTTGAGGGTGCAATAAATGAGGTACTGAAGGGTGCGATGTAGATTGAACAGTGGAAAAGTAAAGGAGTACAACCGAAAGTGCAGTAAAGAGTAAAATAAAGATCCATCTCAACCCAACAAGAGGAAAGAAGGTAAACTCGTCCAGACACAAGGAGCTGGAAATGGTGAGAAGATGAACTTAATGTTGAGTCTTCGCTAACTATAGTAGGAGATTAGACTCTTCCAACCATGAGAAGCTAGACACGGAAAGCGCGTGGCATACCCCTAGCGTCTTCGTCTCTCTTGTAGGGAGAGTAACCAAGCCCAAGGAGTGGGTACTGTAACAAGGTATATTCAAATCCATGTGCTCAAACAAGAATCCCGAACAAGATCTTAAGTGGATCTCCATCCCATAGCTCAGCCCAAGAAAGTGAGTTGCCAACAGTCCCAGAAGTAAACACCATCGATGCCCAGCATCCTGCATGTCTGTCCTGAACTGAATGTCAAGGGGCTCAAATCACTACACCTCAAAACTATCGGCTTTGGGCGGCACTGACTCGCCCTCACGGTTTTAGGTCGCGTCTCAAGGATGCGTCTCGATGGGGAAATCACCCCTCGTAATTGAGAGTTCGGGGGGAACGTCAACCCACACCTCGTCACTACCCCGCAGTCGATATGTCTCCTCAAAGTCGACAGGCAACCCCCTATCCAGCACCGCTGGCGGGTAATCCATGGAAGTCGACGGGTTCCCACTGGAGGGAGACCCGACAAGAGTCGAAGGGTTCCACACTGCCCAGTCCCGTAAAAGGGTAATCCACTGTAGGGCGAACCGGCTAAAGTTGTCGATGAGTCCCAATGCCCAGTCCCATAAAAGAGTACTCCACTGGAGGGAGGCTCGGAACTGTCATCGGGGACCACTTACTAACCTAGCTGGAGGTAAACCCGACATCGGGGACCACTTCCCAACCCGGATGGAGGTAAACCTGGCATCGAGGACCACTTCCCAGCCCCACTAGAGGTAAACCTAGAACTGCTCTGGCCATCCCTGATGGATGGTACTGCTTGATGAACACCGTTGTACTGGCCATCCCTAATGGATGGTAACCCACTGGTCATCCCCGCTGGATGGTACCACTCTGGCCATCCCTACTGGATAGTACTGCTTTGGCTATCCCTGCTGGATGGTACCCCACTGGCCAGCCCTGCTGGAACAACCTCCTCGGCATCCCTGTTGGAAACAACCTCCTGGTTAGAGGATCAGTTCTCGCGTAATGTGTTGGTCACAGCGAATCCACATGAACTCTACCAGGTAAAATGAATCACCTCTTCCGGCCAAACCATCGATAATGGTACCAGGGGAAAACTCAACCCTGCTGGTAAACAAAAAAGAACAGAAGCAGGGGAAAACACAACCCTACTGGTCAACAAAAGAGAACAGATCCAGGGGAAAACTCAACCCTACTGGTCAACAAACGAGGACATAACTAGGGTAGACTCAACCCTACTGGTCAATAGATGAGAACCGAGAAACCCTCTACATCACAAGAGGTCAAAAGTACGTAAATTAGAATATGACACACACATGGGTCTCACACGACGTGTGGCCCCAAGTCAACGCCAACCATGCGCACAAACGTTCTCAGGTAAAAAAAACCACATGTACCTCCAAGCATTCCCTTATACTCCCAGAGTATACCACGTTTCGAGCCTAAAGGCTATCGTTCACACGTCACCCAACGTCAACGCAAAGGCGTTGACGCAACAACTCCAAATTGCCACCTCAACGGCTGAGGCACAGCCAACCACATCTCTATAAACACCAACATCACTCTCCCAGGAGTGAACATGACCCCACGCCAAGGGTTCCCTACAAACACCACCGGAAGAACCACCACCAGTACACCTTCATATTTACACATTAAATAAGATCGCATAAGAGGCTCTTCTCACCTCAAAGGATTAAACCATTGTAATCCTCGCGGAAAAACACGCGAGATAGACTACTTACTTGCCTCAACCGGATATCCGACGGAAAATTCTCCAACACCACTTTACACCTGAACGGCGTCCCGTGGTCCCAAGCCTCGGCCCCAAAAAAAGTTGGGCGCATTGCGCCATTGCGATCTCCTCAGAAAATCACGTCAAAGGGACTGCTCACTTGAGTACAACAGATATCCGGAGAAAAAGATGCATTTCGGTGCACTGCACAAGAGAGGTGCTACTTGGGACCCACATCCTAGTCCCGAAGCACCACGAACGGATCACACCGTTGCAATCCTCTCGAAAAAGTACATAAGATGGACTAATCACTTGTCCAAAACGGACACCCGGTGATAAAGCTGTAAATCACCGTCAACTCCCGAAACGGCCCCCATGGGTCCCAAACCATCTTTCGGAATTAAAGTGGGCGGATTTCACCATTTCAATGCCTTCGGAAAAACACCCAAAAACGACTGGTCGCACGCCCCGAACGGACTTCCGATGAAGAAGTTACAAAATGTTGCTAACAGCTCAACAAACGGCCATGGGGCCCATGCTTCAACTCCAACTTCAATTCCCGAAACCACAATGTAAAACTCTTGCTCAATGCCAGGGTCGCAACGCCATTGATGGTGCTCAAAACAGACATCGGACGCGTCCTCCCCGTCCAAAACAAGATCCCCCGGAAAAATGTCAATTCGCTTAAAGACGCGCCGCGCCTCTGAGGCCCCTGTTTCGGGACTTAAAAACCCTCGAAACCATCTCAAAATATTCTCCTTGATTTAAGGGAAACGTAACTGGAGATTGTGCCCAAATTGGATGCCATGCAGATTATTTATGATATATAATTTATTTTCATAATAATAATAATATTGTTATTATTATTATTTTAAACTAATTAATAATTTTTATTTTCTTTTCTTTTCTTTTTTCCCTTTTTCGGTATTCTCCCTCGTCAAGAACAGGACGTGCGTTTCATGGGTCCTTCTCCTCCCATGCAACCACTGGTAGCCGCTTCGACCCTCACCGACAGAGGTCGTCTCCCCCAGCTCTCCCCCACACGCAGGCGGCCCAATCGCCTGACCGACGCCGCCGACCACCACCGATGTCCGCTCGCCCAGCCGTGCCCACCGCCTGGAGCACAACCATGCGGAGAAGTCACCACAGCTGTTGCCTTCTCCGATCCGCCACCTGCTGCCACCATTCCGGAGCACGCGCAGCCTGCTGCTGGAACCCCCAAATACAGTCGGAAAACCTCAAAAACACCGAAAAACACCCTTAAACCCGTAATATTTGGCGGACGACTGTGAGCGCATCAGGACTCGGATTTTAAATATGTTACAACCATTGGAAAGCTTGGGATGAGTACTACGCAAATATGTAATTTTCTTAAATAAATAACAACAATTAGACGCATATAATTAATGCTCAAAGGAGATGCGTAAATTAAAACTTAAAACGGCAACCGCCTACCTCTTGGGCGTAGCCCAGATCTTCATGAGCGTTCCACCTTCGCTAGATCCACAATCTCCATGGAGAGGAGGGATTGAGGAGAGGGAGGTCTTACTTTGTTTCTCAAGAGTTCCTCTTCCAGAGAAATGGATATGGGAGGGATGGAGTAGGAGTTAGGTTTAAGTAAATAATTAATTAAAATTTTAATTCATCCTTTAATTAACAACGAAAAGACCGATGTATAAAACTCTCAGCGGGGTCAATTTTAAACCTCCCCGAGTGTAAAAAACCGCCTCCTAAGCACAACTGTGGTCTCGGAATTTTATTCTGAGCATCCGTTTGAATGTTATAAAATTTAACGTCTGAAGCTGCTAAATTACGAAAATGCCCCTGGGGCCATTTTCAACAAAAAGCCCGCTCCCACGATACATGCATCCCTCCAAGGGTAAACGGATCAATTAGGACTCAACAGTGCCCTCTGTTTTCCAATCCAATCCACCGTTCAAGAGATACTTGAGTTTAAGCAGTAAATGAATAAATTAATTATTTAATTTATCCGTTTATCATTCCGAAAGCCAGTGAGGGGTCCAAACGTCCCGCGCCGACATGTTTTAGGTCGTTTCTAGGGTAAAAACCCCATTCAAGAACCATCAGTACACTCAGATTTTTTATCTGGATCACCTTTTAGGATTTATACCATTTATATGGAATGTCCAGTGTGAACGCAATGAAAATTTAATTCCGGACACACCGGGGCTCGGAATGGCACGCCGTCTGAAGGCGCTGCTCTGGAATAATATCAAGAATATTCCAAATTCTTTTATAGAAAAAATAGGGTTCTTAAATCATTCCATCCTAAAATATTTTCACCCCTAAAAAGCAAAACTGGGGAACAACTCAGGGTACTAAGCCCACATCGGGCTCTCCCGTACCCAGAAGAACTCTTGCACAATCCCGCGTCACCGCACATAGACCAAAGGATTTGATCTGTTCACACGAGGTCTGCCCTTGTCGATGACATGCATAGCAGCATGCACACATCTCCTTAGATGAGTCACGCAGGAGACACTATGCACCCAAACTTGTCTTTGGGGTTAGGGAAAGGCGGTAGGGAACCTCGCCATCCCTTGGCACGATTTCAAACAGCCTGAAGGCTCTCGGGGGTAGCTAACCTCCCTGACCGAACCCTTATGTTGCACGTCGCGACTGGAATCCCTGCCTGCAGCTGGAACAAGGCCCAGTGATTCCCTTCTTCAGAATATCCATATGGTGGAACACCCAAGGATATCTGTTCATGCAAGGTTTCACAGTCGATGTCCCTCAACCAAGACTCTCTTACACGCTCGGAGAGATATGGAATCGACACCATCGACTAAAGAGGAAGGTCTCACGCCTTCTATCTTACCAACACAGGGTTACACCGATGCCCCACATCACCCTGGTAAAAACCCATGCAAGGAGCGGGGAGAAGAAATATTTCACACACAGAGTCTAACAATTCTTCTGTAAAAATTAGACGAGCTGTAGAGCATACCTCTTACCCCCCTCATGCTTCGTATGATCATAGACATCCAAGGCTCGTGGTTGTCCCTGGTCCCAACTGTATTCTCCTGGAGCCTGATGTGGACCACCTGGGGGTGATGTTAAGACCTCATAAATTCGTTCCCCACTACCATTTTCTCCTGCTCTTCTACTAGCACCACCTCTCTGGGTACTACTCTGATCACGGCGCTGCCTCCATCGTGGCGGCGCAGTTGCTGCCTACCCGAAGCTCTCTGCATGCCTGGACAAACAGTCCCATGCCAAGTGACCTCGCCCATAACAAGCATAGCACCGACTCCCTCTGGGCTGCACTAGTGCCCTCTGGCACCATTGTGGTGTACGACCACGCCCCTTAGTCCAGTTTTCAGAAAGCAACCTACGTCGAGGTTCTGCTTGCCGACGCCCGCTAGTTGTGGCAAAAGTATCGGCTCCAACGTGCCTGCTGCCACCACCAACTCTAGAACGTGACAGGATGCTCTCTATCAATAGCGCCTGCTCTAGCACCCCGGAATATGTGGAAATTCCTAAGGGTCTAAGACAACATGAATCTCTCTACGGAGACCCTTCTCAAACTTTCGTGCTCAGGAGTTATCATCGTGGACCAAGTCTGGGTAAAAGCGTGCACGTTCTACGAAACTAACCACGTACTCGGTCACCGTTATCCCACTCAGCTGAAATAGCAGGAGCTCCTGAATTTGATCAAAGCGTAAGCAGGAGGGGAAACACCTCATGAAATAAAAACTGAATGTCACCCCACGAAAGTGACGAATTTTCAAGAAAATGAGTCACCAGACTCTACCAACACCAAGCTACTCCATGGAAAAGGTTGGTGGCAAAAGCCAAAATATGATCTGTCGGCATCTACACAATCCGGAAAAGGCGATCCACTATCTCTAGCCAAACCTATGCTGCCTGAGGGTCTGGCTCACCACTGAACCTCAGCGGTCTCTGCCGCTGGAACTCACAGAGTGTGCTCAACCTGTGCTCAATCTCAGACTGCTCTACTAATGGTGTCTGCTGCACAACAGGTGGGGGTGCTGCTACCGGCCCACCTAGAGAAAGGGGCTCGCATGATGGGTCATGTACTATGTCCTCATAGCTCATAGGGTCATCATCATGAACCAAAGCTGGTATCCTGGCTGGCTGTCATCTTGGAAACATCCTGAATATTATCAAGGATTTCCGCAGTCAGATGAGAATATATGTATATAATATTTACAACAATGGGGAGCTAACTCATGAAGGACAGTCAAAGACTCAATCCTATGTGATGCACAAACCACTTTTCCCTCCAACGAGTGTAAATGCATTCCGAGTCAACAAGTGGGTTATCAGGGTCCTGGTGAATGGATACGTCGGCCACCGCACCATCACTGGACTCCCTGGCCGGAGAGACGCTCTCGAGACACATTAACACTGTTGCCCTATATCCCAACCAATTAATTTTTAGGGATGTCCGAACAACGTCCCAAGGAACAAACCACCTCTCATACCACTTTGTCAACACCCGAACCCACCCGGCCTCGAGCTGCAACTACCCCAAGCCCGCCTCTATAGGCCAGGGGCTGGTGACCAGCGCCGAAGGCACAACCACTCGGGGAGGCCTTTGCCTAAGTACCTGTACACACACACAACCCACTCAATGAAGAAGTGCAGAGTAAAAATGAAAATACAAGTAATGTAAAGGGAAACAACGATATATAAACCAAAAAAGTGCATCAACCTCTAACAGTTCAAAGAAAGTGATGAAGGTAAACTGAAAAGAAAAGGGTAAAAACACACGCCCAACCAGAAAAGTTCCACAACCCTGAAACAGGTAAACAAAAGACAACACCAGGGAGAGTCCCACACCTGGAACCCGACTACGACCACCATACGCAGTCCAAGATCCCAAACTCCTAAGCTCTGCTGAAGTCACGACCAACCTATCAGTCGTCTGCAATGGCACACCAAGTGCAGAAAAAGCCCAAGTATGGGTGAGTATAAGAATACTCCGTAGGATACCCCGAAGGCTCGAGAGAGCAACAATGTAGGTACCGAGAGGTGAGAAGTAGATCGAATAGGGGTAATGTAAAGGAGTACAATTGAAAGTTCCGTAAAGAGTATAGTAAAGAGTCCACCTCAACCCAATAAGAGGAAAGAAGGTAGACTCGTCCAGACACAAGGAGTTGGAAATAGTGAGAAGATGAGCTTCCCGTCGAGTCTTCCCTACCTGTAGTTGGAGAGTATACTCATCCAACCACGAGAACCTAGACACGGAAAGAACGTGGCATACCCCACGCGTCTTCGCCTCTCATGGGGGGAGAGTAACCATTCCCAAGGAGCGGGTACTGGAACAAGGTATATACATATCCATATGCTCAAATAATAAGCCTAAACAAGATCGTAAGGGGATCTCCATCTTGTAGCTCATCCCAAGAATGGGAGTAGCCAACAGTCCCAGAAGTAAACAGCATCGATGCCCAGCATCCCGCACGTCTTCCCTAAACTGTAAGTCAAGGAGTTCAAATCACCACAACTCGAAACTATCCTCTTTGGGCGGCACTGACTCGCTTGCACGGTTTTAGGTCATTTCTCAAGGATGCTTCTCGGTGGGGAAAGAGCCTCTCGTACTTGAGATTTCTGGGGGAATGTCAAGCCACACCTCATCACTGCCCCATAGTTGAGAGGTCTTCTCAAAGTTGAGAGGAGACCCCCTGCCCAGCCCCGCTAGAGGGTAATCCCTGGAAGTCGATGGGTTCCTAGTGGAGGGAGACCTGGCAAGAGTCGGTAGGTGCCACACTGCCCAGTCTAGTAAAATGGTAATACACTGGAGGGTGAGCCGGCTAAAGTCATCGATGAGTCCAAAGGCCCAGTCCCGTAAAAGGGTACTCCACTAGAGGGAGTCTCAGAACCGTCATCGGAGACCACATCCCAGCCCAGCTGGAAGTAAACCCGGCATCGGGGACCACTTCCCAGGCCAGGTGGAGGTAAACCCGACCTCGAGGACCACATCCCAGCCCTGCTGGAGGTAAACCCAAATCTGCTCTGGCCATCCCTACTGGACGGTACTGCTCGGTGAACACCGATGTACTGGCCATCCTTGCTGAATGGTAACCCACTGGCCATCCCTGCTGGATGGTAACCCAATGGCCATCCCTGCTAGATGGTACCGCTCTGGCCATCCCTGCTAGATGGTACTGCTCTGGCCATCCCTGCTGGATGGTACCCCACTAACCGGCCCTGCTAGAACAACCTCCTGGCCAACCCTGCTGGAAACAACCTCCAGGGTAGAGGATCGGTGCACGCGTAATGTGTTGGTCAAACAGAATCCACAAGAAACTCTACCAGGGAACACGAAGAACCTATGCCAGTCAAACCATCGAGAACAGAACCATGGGTAAACTCAAACCTTCTGGTCAACAAACAAGAAGAGAACCAGGGGAAAACTAAACCCTTCTGGTCAACAAACGAGAACAGAACCAGGGGAAAACTCAACCCTTCTTGTCAAAAAACAAGAACAGAACCAGGGGAAGACTCAACCCTGCTGGTAAACAGATGAGAACCGAGGAACCCTCTACATCACGAGAGGTCAAATTTGGTAAAGCAGAACACGACACGCACATGGGGCTCACACGACGTCTGGCCACAAGTCAACTCCAACCAAGCGCACAAACATTCTCAGGTACAAACAACCACATGTACCTCCAAGAAATCTCGTATACTCCGAGAGTATAACACGTTTCCGACCTAAGGGCTATCATGCACACGGCACCCAACGTCAACGCGAAGGCGTAAACGTAACTACTCCAAATTTCCACCTCAACAGCTAAGGCACGACCAACCACATCCCTTTAAACACAAACATCACTCTCCTAGAAGTGAACGCGACCCCATTCCAAGGGTTCCCTACAAACACAACAGGAAGAACCACCCACCGTACACCTTTATATTTCCACATTTAATAATATCATGTAAGTGTCTCTGCTCGCCTGAATAGATTACACCATTGTAATCCTCACGTAAAAACACACGAGATAGACTACTTACTTGTAGAGACCCGAAGCCTGACGTACATTGACATTACATTACATTTGAGGAATACTTAGTACATAACAAAAACACACACACAAGGATCGTAATAGTTTAGTGTCTTTGGAAACTCGGAATATAATCTTCTAATCCTGGTGAAAGATCTTCAACATCTCCCATAAAGATCATCATTTTTTTATACATAAAACCGTTCTTTATATCCTGGGGAAAAGAAAACATAAGAGGGTGAGCTCAAATGTTCAGTAAGGGTAAACAAAAGAAATATCAATCACATCATATACATAAGCACATAAATTTTTGAAATCTTAACCTGTAAAAGAGATCATAATTTCATAACCTAGGATAACTCATGGCAGTGAAATGTAATCACAATAATCATAACGTAAAACATTAAACTTTGTGGCATACACACATAATCATAGAGAATCATTTCTTATTAGTCAAGACTCATTTCCAAGACTATCTTAGTGGAAAAAGTCCCTTTCTGAACCGAGTCACCCTCGTTTCAGTCTAGTTTCACTGAACCGGTATAACCTACCATTCTAGCCATGTCTATCTCATGAGATATAAAATCTTTACCCAATGCATTGGAGGGAGATATAGGTCCCACCCATCTCATAATGATATCATTCTTATGTGTGCCACAAAATCATAAATCATACATCATTGCATAACCCATGTAATACAAATGGGAATCTTAAACATCATGACATCATAAAACAATTCATATAAGATAAAGGAATTCATAAAAATAATTCCATCACAACATAATCAAATAAATGTAATAATAGAGATAAAAACATAACCCTTTATTATCTTAGATGGAAAATAATTTTGATAAAACACTTGAACTCCATTCTTGAGGAAAATATCCTTTCTTCTTCAAAAACATTTTTCCTTTCTTAACATGTCATACAACTTTAAACTAAAAGAAGTTTCTTAAAAATAAACATGAAAACTTGTAAATGATTCTTCTTGGAAATAATTTTTTAAAAATCCATTCATATCGTATAAGTAAAAAAACAACATTCTTCGTACTTTTGTCGGAAAATTCAAAAAGTACCTCATACGAAGAACGACAAAAGATTCATTTCATATCTTTTACTAAAAACTCACCAACGGGTAAAACTGGATTTAAAAAATTGTAGGTGGATGGAAATAATATTACATATTGAGAAAACATGGATGTGGATGATAAAATACACCCCAGTAAATACTAAAGTATAAACAATCTCGGATAAAAATGAGATTGTGATATTTCCCTTACCATAGGTCCAATTTGCTTCGTAAGTGTCCGAACTTCCTGTATAATGATTTAAATAATGTCATTGACATATTACAGAATCATATTCATTGTTATGATATCATATATGGTTCACTTATGACTTTATATTACCCGTTCATTTGTAAATTCCATGTTAAAGAGAGTTTTGGGTAAAATTGTTTCATTTGTCGTCCATGTTTTAACTTGTAATTATTCATATGATTAATTAGATCATGATTAATTAATTCCAGAATATAAAACATGATTTATATATATATATATATATATATATATTCAGAATATACATATATATAATAAATCAGTAAATGGAAAGAAATACACAGTTCATGGAGACGGTAGGCCGTACGTACGCATAAACGCTGTTTTCATTTCCTTATTGAGTTGAATGGAATTAAGTAGATGACATACATATATACATAAATCCAGTAGCTTTATAATGTCATATATTTCATTATTATTTCTTATATATACTTTATAATAATTCTTATATGGTTAACATGGATAATAAATCTAATCGCGTCGTGGAGACGGTAGTCCATACGTACGCACGAGCGATGATATCGTTTCCATAATTATTGAATTGAATTGGAGTGGATGATACAATATATAAGAATAAATATGATGTTATAATAACTAGGTATAGTTATTATTTACACCATTATACCCATCCATGTAAGGTGGTGGTGGAAAATAGATTACACCACGGCGTGGAGACGGTATTCCGTACGTACGCACGCGCGGTGATTTATTTTTCCGTAGGATGGATAGATGGTGAAATAGGGTTGTTTCATACTTATAATAACATATCCGTATATGAGTTATACTGATGTTATTACTTCATAACGAAACAACTAAAGAAGAAGAAGTGGAAGGAGAAATAAAGATGAAAGAATCGGTAACGGACATTACCTCTTCTTTGGAGTGCTTCTTTGAGACCTCCTTTTAGGGCACTAAAATAGGTCGTTGAAGAAGACCAGAAACTCTATGATGTTTCTAGGGAAGTGGAAAAAAGAAATTGACAGGTTTTGTCCGAGCTTGAAGGCTAAAAGTGGTGTGAGGATGAGAGGGAGGAGGTGCCCTTTTATAAGGGAGGAGAGGGGCACCTTTGGAATAACTAAAAATATTATTTTATTATAAAGTCAAGTTCAGTTTTAAATAGCTCCAAATTGATTTATTTAGAGGATAAGGTGTGGATGGGTCGAAAACCTCTCATCCAATAGGAATTATACATGTTTAGATTATTATTTTAACCTTATCAATTAGATTTAACTCTAAGTTAAATAATTTAACTTTTACCGTGTCTTTTTGTTTTCTTACACTATATGGTTAATAAACATACTATATCAAGCCAAAAGAACCCCAATTTGTTTAGTATTAATATATATAACCTTATCTAAGTAATTTGGCCGAACCATAGATTTTTAGGAATAAAATAAAAATTAATAATATAATATTTGTTTTAAAACCTAATTTATGTCCATTTTGACACTATTTGGTACATGATTTTTATGAAATTCATAACAGAATGATAACTTCAAAAAAAGTTACTTAAATCAACAATAACATGTCATATTAACCTATAAAATTAGTTTAAGTCATAAAAAGTCTCAAATTAAATTTATTTGGGCATTTATAACATCAATTATGTCAATATTTCATTAATAAGAAAATTACTGCATCATTTTGTATCATAATAAATGATAATTATTTAATCCCTAAAAATTCTAAATAAATTCCTATGATGTAGATAATTTTATTAGATTTCTGGAGACTATTCATGTTCGAAGTTTCATGAAGTTTATCACTATATTAAAATTATTATACTTGTAAGATTTAAGAAAGTGGCATGTTGTCACATTCTTTGGTTTTAATAATAATTAAATTATTTTCATTGAAAAAATTTAATTAAATGAATCTAATCCGACCCTTAGGTGATATGGGTCGACTTTTAGTCATCCAATAGGATTTTGACATTTTTTAGGGTAATTTTAAAATATTATATTTACCCTTAATTACCCGATTTACCTTTAAATATGGTAAATAAAATTTACCGTAGTTACTATTCATAATTCCCAAAAATAAAAAGAAGCTTATTAACATAATTTGGATCCACTGATTCCAAATATGGAATTCATTTTTTCAAATTCAATACAAAAAAGTTGCATAAATTAAATTAAAATTAATCCCGTTGTCGAAAGAAAACAGGTTTTCTTTAAAATATTGCGAAAGATTGAATTGATTTAACCTACGAATTCAAGGTAAAATCAATGCTAATGTAATAAATTATATTAAATGGTAAAAATATATTTTATTTATACTTTAAAACCATTCAATATTATAATTTAACCACATATGATATTATGATGAAAAAAAGATGTTTTTAATTAAAATATAGCGTGCTTTTACTATTCATTAAAATATGAAAGTTATCGGAAAAATATCAAATCTTTATCTAATGTAAATTTTTTTATCCTGATTCAAAAGAAGAATTTTATTTTGTCAAATTGAACTTATAAACATGTCAAAAACTATATTTAAAGTGGTTGTGCCATTATAAGGCGGCAAAACTGCATTTTTTTTAAAATACTTATTTTACCCGGAAAATTTATTGTGTTCTTATACCATGTTCTAGAAATGTGTAAGACGAATAATGATGTTATAAAATTAAAAATTTAGTTAACACTATTAATAACAGCTAGTTCATGACAATATTTAGAGTCTGATAAGAGAAACATACATTTTTTATGAATAACAACTTGAACCTTATGAATGGTAACATACCCATATGAATAGTAATATGACCGTTATGAATAAAAACCACACCCATGAAGGTATAAATAATGTTTTGACACCATATAAATTAAATAGAGTATTTTAAAATTTATAATTAAGTGTTTGTATATTTTTGAGTAATAAATATTTAATTACAATTATAAATTAATAAATTGATTTAAAAGAAAATTTATTTTACATAAAATTTATTCTTGAATAAATATTTTGTTGTCCTATAATTTTAGTATAATATAATAAGGTCATTGCTAATTTTCAAAAGTATTATAAAATCAGTTTTAAATTTAAATTTGTATTTTTCAAGTAATTAAATGATTTTAATTAAGAATTAAATTTCCCATTGGTAGAAAATTATATTGATTAAATGTTGTCCATTTTTGAATTCTACACATCGAAAAATGTCCATGTTGAATCTTTGGGAATTTTAAAAAATACTAGTATTTTTTAGGAATACTGAAATACGATAATTTACCGTATATATACATTATGAGTTAAATACACTATTCCTAGCCTCATCTTTGATCTAGAAAAACATGGTTCAAAACCAAATTCACTTATTAATATTTTATCATGTAATTAAAAATATTTTTTATTTAATGAAAAAAAAGATTGAAATATAAAGAAAACCCTCCTTTCCTCCACTATAAACACCACCACACTCTCCTCTTATCTTCACTTATTTTAGTCTTTGTTACTTATCTAAATTATTTCCAAATATTCTCCCATGCCTCTCACCTACATCCATCTTCACTTGGTCTCATAAAAAGACAAAATAATATCCCCTAAAGAGGCTCTCATGGAAGATTAATTCAGGAGTTAAATTCTCATTTTCAATTCCTTTTCTTTCTTTTCAAGTTCAATTGTTTTATTTTCATTTTATTTATTCATATCCATTATTTAAAATGTTTTGATAACACTAGTACATTAAATTTTATATTATATTGTTATTTTAATGTAATAATGCATCATCATCTATCATTTCACCATCCTTTATACTAGAAATGAAAACACCATCCGAGATGTGATAATTTGTCACATTAAAGGACGACCGGTTTACAATTTCTATTACCATATTCAATTCGGGCCATGAAATAATTTTTATGGTTGAAACTGATCATATTATATGTTATATATCCTAGGTAATGTTTGTAAGCCATATTTTTTTCATGGTTTAAATTTTTAAGACAAAATGAGTTTGAGGTGACCGAAAAAACCACCCAATTAATCCCAGCGATTATCATTAATGTTTTTTCTATTGATTAAACCTCTCCCAATGTAATAATTTTACATATATTATCATTTATGATTTTTTATGAACATTAATAACATATAACATAAATTCTAGTATTCATTTCTCATATTACATTAATATCCAAACAAACGAACCGATCATGAAAACTAATGAAGCGAGCACTAGAAAATGATAATATTAGATATCATATCCCATGGAAAAGACCATAAATAAACATAATAAATTTATAATAAATCAAATAAATGTATTATAGGTTCTTAATTAAGTTATTAATAAGTATAATTTCATATTCTAGGGCCTTATGATCAAGACATGAACATATCTGGACATTAGTTAAGGGTTTTCTACTTGAAGCTCCATTTTCTTTCAGGTTACTCTTATTCCCTACTTAACTAGAATGAATTATAAATTATCCATATTTACCAAATATAAATTATATATAAATGTTCCATATATTTCTACCAACTAAAATCATACGTTCATTTTTGGGGTGTAAAATGTTTTAAAAAGTTCATTTAAAATTTATTCACGAAATACAAGCCCAGTTCATGGAAAATTCACAAATGATTACCAATTTTTGAGGGTACTATACAATATATTTTTAGAATCCATTATATTTATAAATTCACTAATTTTATATATAATACTATGTTACTTCAATTATTGTTTTATACAATGGAATTTCTAAAATAACACTTCTATTAAAAGTAAATGATTATTTATCTCAAGAAGTACTTGACGGTTTTATAAGAGTATATTCATCTATTTTAAAATTATTGTTGATTATTATGTATTATTGGGATAATTATTTAATTATAACATATAAAATATTTAGTTTAATTATTTATTATTAGTTTGACTGTGGATCTTTTATCTTAAAACCATACACTGATTTACTCTGATCGTTAGTGTTTATGCCAAATGTTCAGGGAATGTTATTTAAATTTCATATGTTATTTTAAATAATAATGTATATTTTGTTTATGTTTATACCCATTAATATGAGAAATGAATTATAATTAGTAATTGTTGTGTGGGGCCCTCTATATCCCCTCGATGGACCGGTATGTCTCATAAGACAAACTAGGTCTTGGCATGTGACCTCGAAAAAAATGTTATTTATGGTCATAGCACGAGACCATGACTGTATGGTTATGATGTCCCTCATTATGAATTCCTACATTATGAAACTATTAATTGATTGTTAATGTGGTTATTCAACTAGTAGAACACCCATGATTTGGTTTTATTATGGAATTATTTATTCATCTCTTATTCCTGCCATATTAGGTTCAACTTTATTTTTTAAATGCATGTGTTTTTAGTTATTCACCATGCATAATAATTATTTTTATGATATCATCCAATTTATTTCTAACCCTTACTGAGTATCTTATCTCACCCCTTCTCTTAAATTTTTTTCCCTAGGATGGGAAGAGGTGTATTCTGAATGAATTTCAAGGATAAACATAGAGTTGTGGATATTCCCTATAAAACATTTATGTAGTATTTCTTTTCAAGATGTAATGTTGAACTTGCGTGTGTATATTTCTTCCAATGCTACTGAACTACTCAGTCATTCAGGATGAATATTCCTTGTTTATATGAAAAAGTAATAAAATAAGGCACCTTCTCTGGGCAACTGGGGTCGGGTCCTTACAATTATGAATTGCACCAATTCCTTTGATAATCATGGAGCTCCATTAAAAATGGAAAGAACTCATAATTAATATTTTTAAATATTATTAAAAACCATTTTATTTATAGAAATATGGAACAAGGAGCCACTATTATGACTCTATATCATTCTATTATTATTATATTTAAAAGAAACTTCATATAAATATCACATTACATTTTTGAATCGTCAATGAATCATCTTGTCTCTAATATCCTGATGTGTTTTTCTTGGAAACATGGTCATAAATTACACATCAAAATGACCATTTTTTAAAACAAAATCATATTTATGTTAAGATAATTAAATATATTTTTTAAATTAGTAATTTTATTGAAATATATTAACAAATTACATCATCAAATATTTTGATCCATTTTTAATAGATGAACCCCACTAAAATTTGGCCTTTCTAACTCTATAGAAGAGACATGTAATACCATAAAATATAGTCTTTAATCCCAATTTAATTAAAAATTGTAGTATCCTTTCATTAATTTTTTTTAATTTTCTTGCATCTCTATGAAATTAAGCATGTTTCTTGGGTTCAATATTAGTCTACTCTTGTTTATACTTAAGGGAACATTCTTTCAAGATCATTTTAGACATTCCACTGACATTTATTTTATATTATTATAGTTTTTAACAAACAAATATTAAATGTATTATCTTTTCGTACATGAACTATTTTTACAATTATAATTAAAATTCTATAATATTTCAATTTAATTATTAAACTACGATTTTATGTATTATTTCCTATTTGTTTGTAATAACATATAATTTATATTTATAGACTTATAATATCCCCAAATCATTTTTTGTGGCTTTTAGTAATTAATAAAAAATATATATTTCATTTTTGATTCACATTCCATTATAAAATAATTCTTTCCATACTACCTAAAATTTCATTTTTATTCAAAATGGGTTACTTTGAAAGGAATAATATTTTAACATAATCATTATCCTAATTTAGGAAGACAAATTTTATTTTTTTTACCTCATCATCCTAATTCATTAGTCATTAAATATCCTTCACGTGTTTTAGATTTACATCATGGAAATCCTTAGGATCTTGCTTTAACATGGTCACAATGAACCTTTTTTATCCTTATTCATCGTTAAATTATATTCCTATATGTTATTCAATATAAACATTAAATTGAAAAAAAATCAATAATTTAGTGATACTAGAAACTAAGAGATAATCCTATGAGAGAAAATACATGATGTAAAAATGAAAAGGATCGATAAAAAACCATATCTTATAATGAATTTGAATCCTAAACATAGTCAATATAGTTTCCTTGAAAATAAATGATGAAGCATAAGGTAAGATTACCAAATAGAGGTTCACCATAAAAACTCTACTAATTAATTACTGCATGAAAAATAAAGGAGCGGATATTTCCAAAATCATCGAGGGTGAGCTCTTAATCGAGAGGGAGGTTACATGATTTAATGAAATGACAATCACTTGTATGGTTACCTAAAAACACATCTCAAAATATTTTCATGGCATTTATTCCCATTAACCATCATGTATTCCTTTAATGATGGAATCATTGAAAATTTCATTTCCTTTTTATAAAAATAATATTTTTCTACTACACGATGTGAACCAAATACACAACATGGAAATCATTAAATCCATATATCTATTTCCAAGAATATACATGATTTCTATTACATGGCATATAATCCATTTACATTGTGTGTGATCACCCAGAAGATAGAAAAGAGGCATGTTCTCACCAGAATAACACGCATGAACATAAGACTTTCTCTGAAATAAGGTAACATCTTTCGAGAAAATTAATAGATTTATACTTAGACTCCATTAATTGAATCTGACATACATCCCATAACATTAAGAAATTTTCTCATTAAAAGGATATATATACCCAAGAATCTGATAAACACACCCACTCATGGATGACAAATAAATAATTTCCAATGATGTACCCAAAAATCATAACGGAGTATTACAATCTCCCCACCATAAATGATTTTCTATATAAAAATAATTAATCATCATGAAATTGAAAAAATATAAAGTCATTATCTCATTATAAACAATTATTTCTCCTACATCTCTTGGACATCCCATAAGAAATATCATCGTACCTGGACCCGATGAATCATTTTACAATGTAGTACCTTCTCTAAGTGATTCATAATCTGAATTAAATACCCGACCAATGTGGTGTTTATCAAAAGATACAAATCCAACCAATATATCACATGGGATGGATATTATAAATACCACATAATCAAATTAAATTGAAACATGTCCTAGATAGTAGTCATATGATATCAAAATTATAATTGATAGGTCTCCTTTCCAAGTCTTCTAATGATAAAAATGGGGCCCCCAATATTTGGTGACAATTTACCCATATTACCCAACTAATGATGTCCCATTTGATGTGAAACACTATAAAAAACATAATAACCAAACTAAAACTCTAGAGGTTGATGACTATAATCAGAAAAAGATTTAAAATTATTATTTTCCATAATTTTTCTTCACCAGAACAACTTCATCATTTTATTCATATCATGAAGATGACTCGGCTGATCCAAGGACCACTCACCGAACTATGCCTCGAACAAGGGTGGTCTATATGGCCACCCATACAATAAATCAAATTGATCCATATTAACATTCTCTTGATAAGTATTTTTATATAAAAACTAGACCAAATGAAAATTATTTTCCTAAGATCTTTTAAAATCATCCATGGAAGCCTATAGCATATTCCCCATAATCTGAATATCCCTATCGGTCTATCTATAAATCTATAAATGTAAAAATTTGGTCAATATAATATAGGAACCCATCGCCTTCTAAAAACATTTTTAGAATCTGTATATGAACCACATGACCCTTTTAGAACAATTGTAGAGGTAACCCCATGATGTCTCACAATCTCATAGACATACATGTCTCTAAGATGTTACACCTTCTTCATCTTCTTGATAGGGATGAAATAAACTGATTTCATGAGAAGATAATTGATCACCAAATTGAAGTCCTTTCAACTAGAAATCTGGGGAAACCATTGATGAAATCCATGAAAATATCATCCCACTTCCATATCAGAATGGGTAAGGGATGAAAAAACCCACAAGTCACTAGTTTTCTACCTTAATTATATCACATGTATGACACCATGATATTACATCTACAATAAACCTTCTCATTCTCAGCCACCAATACCAAAATCTCATGCCATGATATGTCATGGTCACCCCATAGTGCACAAACAAACAAGAATAGTGTCGAATATCCATCAACTCATTCCTCAGGAAACATTAATTAATCAACCTACTACAGAAGAAAAATGTTGAAGTGGGAGATAGAGACCACTCACCTAATGTCACCCACCCACAATGGCTTTTACACATGAAATGGGACTTTGCTTCTATCACCTTTCCGTTATGAGAATTATCCTAATAATACATGTCATATTTCACCGAGGGCAATAACAACTGTCCACAAACCTATTCAACTCCCAAGATCATATCATCAATGAAAATTATTAGAGACCACACTTTAATAGATACCGTTGTAGATTATGTTGGTAAGTATATTATCCACACATAGTTAACCACATTTCCCTTACCATGGGTGTACGACATATAGAAATAAAAATCATGAAGGTACTCCACCAAGTGACGTTTTCCTATGATTAGATTCTTCTTAGAATAAATATATTTAAGGATCTTATGATTAATACATAGTAAATCTATCCCATAGAGGTATTGTCATAATATTCTAAATGCATGAATAACATTCACTAACTAGTGATCATGGGTAGGGTAGTTATTCACATGTGGGCATCACTGATGTCATCTATTTGCAACCACATATTTTCCCTACATCACGATACATCCCAAACCTGTAATAGAAGCATCATATAAAATATCATAACCAGAACCGAATTCCAAAAGAATCAAATATGATGATGTAATCAACCTCATCTTCAACTTTTCAAAATGACTCTCACATTTTTCATTCCAATCAAACATTACACCCTTATGTAATAGCCCAATATTTCATATTATTTCATCTCTTTAAAATAATTTAAGAGCTTATATTTTATAAAACACCAACTTTGCTTTCATTATACGCAATACTGAGTTTTTGTGAAACAACACATTAGTTTTATAATTATTTAAACGATATATTTATTTATAAATTAAATAATGTTATATAAACTGTAACAAATAAATTTTAATTGTTATTTATAGTGTTTTCACATAATTAAAAAAATATTTTTAATGAAAAGTAAATGTCTTGTTAAAATAGATATATATTTAGAAAAACTATTTTCATAAAATTACTGCTTTTTATGAGCAACAATAAAATTAATTTTAGACACTCCTAAAAATTGAATTGGGTAAGATAGACATCATTTTTAATTTAAAATTTCAAAATTATCATAGGTTGAATTATTTGTATTTTTCTAAGAACGTTCAATTTTTGACGAATAGGGAAAAACACTCCATAGTTCAACAAAACAGACTTTTTAATTTAAATTATTATTTTTATTAAAATTTATATTAAAGTAAAAAAAGTTAAATAATACCTATATAAGTCCATTTTAATTCATTCAAGTTATTTTATAAAAATATTAGATATATAAAATTTTATTCTAATTTCGAACGACTTTTACCCACATTTTATGCATATTTGCAAATTTACATAAATCATAATTTTAACTCTTCTATAAATAGAATTTAAAAACTCTGATAGACATGGTTATCATCAATAAGAAAAATTTGGTTCAATATGATGAAAGTAATTTTTTATAATACTAACTTATGAATTTTATTTAAAGTGGTTAAAAGTAAACAGGGTAATTAATGGTAAAAATAATATTATAATATTATAAAATTACCCCAACACATGTCCTAATTCTATTGGGTATGTTTTTTTAAACCAAAATCAACCATAGGATAAAATTAAGATTATTTTTTATCCATTAGGGTTAGATTATGACATTTATTATATTTTATTTAAAGAAAAGTAAAAAGTTATAAATTCAAATTTTAATAACTAAACCATAAATAATATAGGATTATGCATAAGATAAATTAGACTATAAATATTAATTATAAAGATAAAATGATTTACCAACTCATGGAATTATATTCATAAATTTTATACATTATGTAATGAAATTTATTTATGACATAATGATGATATATTAATTATATTATTAATGAATGATTAAAATAATTGATATTATAAATATTAAAATTAATTTAAATTGAAAATTTTGATGCCATAATATAATTTTCTAGATGAATATGTCATTTTAGGGTTTATTAAATATATTTTTTCTAATGAATCAACTTTTTATGACTCGCACAAAAACCAAATACTAAATTGTGTCCGAATTGACATAAATGAGTTTTCAAAACAAAGACTACTTTATTAAGTAATATGACTATCCTAAAGACTATGATTATGCAAAATGACTTATATTATCTTAGATATTACATTAATTAAACACTTTCTTTCTCCTTCCATTTTATATTAACTATATTAACCATTTGTATAAAAATAAAAGAAGATATAGTAAAAGTTCAACTATTTAACTAAGGATTATGTCTAAAAGATAAGGTCAATATGGTGACCTAGAATTGTGTAAAAATATTGTTTGAGAGTATTTAGGCCCGTACCCACATTATCCATGAAATAAATTATTTCCTTTCTATTATAAACTGATTATAATTTTATAATAAATTAATATTTCATTTTTTTCCTAATGTGCCACTCACCTATTTTATTAAAGGGTACTTCCCCGTCTCTTAAATTCAAACCAAAATTCCATTTGGATAGGCTAAAACATAATCAAATATACTACCAAAAACCCTCACTTAAACTTAGAGGCCCTACCTTGAGCATAATTCTAAGAAATGGAGCCCTTTTGTTCAAATCAAAATGGAACCCCCGAAAAGAGGTATTTATTGCATCCCCACATTCAATGTTATTTCCCTCTTCTACATCCTTTTATTTGTTGTTACCAAACATTAAGAATAAATACATTACCTTATTCCTAATGATATTTTATTATAAATTTGATAAACAATATTCAATATTATATCCATTCTATGAATGAAAAATTCACAATGCATGTGTACGTACGACCTATCATCTCCACGTTGTGGTGTAGTTTGTTATTCAACATTAAATTATTTGGATGGGTATAATAATGAGTACAATTATATTAAATAATGAATATAACATGGTACTTATTCTTTATATATAATATACTATTCAATTGAATACCGTTTCACCATCAATAGAATGGCATTGTCTCTCTTGCATTCGTATGGCTTACCGTCTCAATAACGCTACGGGATTCATCTTCAACAATCACACTTCAAGAATTTATATATATATATATATATTGATAAAGTATGAGATATATGAAATAATATTTCTTCTTTAAAAATATATATATTTAGATAATTATATTTCATTTACTTACTTTTATTCTATATGTTAATAAAACGGAAACAACATTCATGCGTACGTACGGACAACCGTCTATATGAACGATGTTTCCATTTCATGTATCTGTTTATTATACATATTTATATTATGAATATATATGATATATAATTCATGTTTTATATTATAAGAGTATGTAAATCATGATATAAGTTATACTATCAATGATACCATGTTAAAACATGTATGATAAAGAAAGCGATTATTACCCGAAATGTTACTTTAACATTGATATTATTATTTATTTGGTAGTATAAAGTCATAAATGAATCATATATGATATCCTAAATATTAGTATGGTTATGTTATAATTTAATAACACTAAATGTTCATTATATAATCGGTTGAAAGAACCGTAAACTAAAACAACGTACAAGGTATGGGTTCATTCCTCAATCTCATTATTTTTTGAGATTTTTTATGTTTAAGTATTTACTGGGACATATTTATCATTCTTGTACATGATTCCTAAAATATTTTTCAAAATTATTATTTTTAAGGGACTCATTAACTAAAACATAATTTTAAATGTTTTAAATATTTATCCATCTAAATCATTCTCATTAAAGATTATGTTTTCCAAATGTTCTTAAGGATTTATTTATATAGATAAGAATGTTTTAAAATATTAATTAATTTTAAAAAATTCAATGTGTTATGGGGAAAATTGATTAAAAAATATCTTTTAAATAAATCCATTCTAAATTGTGAGAACATTAAATGATTTCATGAGAAATGGAATTTTCTCTCAAAGAGTTTTACCGATCACTTTCAAATTTGTCAACATCTTTTATAAGACATTATTATTGTATTGAGGTTTATTTTTTATAATACAATATATGATATTGTATTGAGTGAGTTATGATATGTTTGATTGTTGATGTGATATTTTTATACCATTCATGGTTTATGGATATAGTATTTGCATTTCATATGCTAGTTTTAATAATAATGTTTATATTATGTTTCTACCTTTCTATATAAAGAATGCATTGGACATAGTATGTGATGGGTAGGGCCCGTTATAGCCCCTTGATGCATCGGTAGGTCTCATGAGTTAGACAACTGTCTTTGAACAAGTCCTTAATAGAATATTAGTGAATGGTCTTCACATAAGGCCTTGACGTAGTAGTTATTATGTCTGGCATTATTCATTCCATCGTTATTAAATTAGTTATAACATGTGATTATTCGACTACTATAATATCCATGTGAATGTTTATATCATAATCTTTGACTTATTTTTACCATATTATTCTCATGTTTAAAGTTTAAAAGGATTCTATTTTTATTATAAATCTTTCCATAAAAGATTATAGCTTCCTATGAATTATTTACCGTTACTGAGCATCTGAACTCACCCCTTTCTTATGTTTATATTCCCAGGATGCCGAGAAGTGTATTATGATTGATATGCAGGGAAAATATAGGCAACTAATGGTGGTCTCAAAGGATTATTTATACTATTTTTTATGTTAGTATGTGTAATGTAACATTTATGTATGTAATCACTTTTCCAAAATGGCTAAATTGATCGGTCCTTCGGGACTAGATTCCATCTAATCATGCCAATTTAATAAAATAATGCACCGTCTCATGGTTTCTAGGGTTGAGTTGTAACCATTGGTATTAGTGAAAGTTTAGAAATATCTTTGGAAATCGATTTAGAAAATGTATATTATGGACCAAAACCCTATGATAAACATTGATGATAGTATAGATGAACGATCTAGAATTTTGGTAAAGTAGGGATTACATGGATATTTCAGATAATACATCCCTATCTATAAACTACGACTGGACATCGTTCTGGAACGGATGAACCTAGGTGTAAAAAATATGGCAAGGTATTCCAGGCCTGACTTAGGGTAACCTAGTACATGACAATGAGCCTTAATACGCACCTCGTTTAACAATCATAAGGGACATGATTAGGATAATTTTCATTTTCATTTGAAATCATTATCATGTATTTATGATTACAAATGTCCGCAAATAATCAATTTTTATGATTATGGGATTAGATATGCATATTTTTTTCAATTTATTTTATGTATTTCACTCATTTTGGAATCATTAAATATGATTCGTAATCTAATCGTGTGTATAAAATTCTTTATAAATGGCACCTAGTAGAATTAATGACTACCCCAACAATACACATGTTCCAAAGAGTAATAAGAATCATATATTTCATGTTATTATTCCAGCATGTAAAAGGTAAATAGAATCCCATGTATTCTCATCATTTGATGAAATAGTATCTTGTGTTGATAAGTTATGTAATGAATTATCCTAGTCCAATGGATTTGAATTTAAGGTAGATAAGAAGATGATGGTAGAGAGAAATATTGATAAAGGGAATAAGGGAAATATAGATTTTCCCAAATATGATAACTGTGGAAATAATACCTTGGGAAGTGCTTGAAATTACTGGATATTTGTTTTATGTGTGGTGAAAGGGGTCATCAAGAAAATAATTCAAAGGGAAGAAATAAAAGACTAATATTCAGTGTTTCAATTTTAGTGAAATGTGGAATTATGAAAATAAATAACCTCAGTATGAAATAAATATAGCTCAAAAAAATCAAAGGGATCAATGTCTAAAAAAATATGTTATTATAGATGATGTGGAATTATTAATGTATTTGTGTTTCTGGATTGAAGAATCATGTCATTTGAGTGTTTTATCAATGATGTACTAGTTATATGTATTATAGAAATAAGTAATTATTGTACTACCGTAATCTTTCATTATGGATTTGAGGTTGTGTGGTACTAAGAAAAGTGACTCAATATAAAGTTAACATTTTTTTTGAAAATACAAGGTTGAGGGAAAGATAAACATTAAAATGGTCCTCATACTAATGTAGTAATATTGGAATAAGATTTTATGGATTATGATAATTTATATTGGGTCTTCTTGACCACCTTAGAACTAATTAATTATTCTTTTATTCCATCATTTTTGGAGATTACAATATTTTTGGATTTAAGGAATATATCCATTCTTCTATAAGTAATAATGGAGAATGAATGTATTCAAAAAGGATCCATGGTAATTCTAGGTGTTACCATGTTTTATGAGAGTACATGATGAAGGTAGTCAGAGGTCATTATATGAAAAAAAAAGATCTTCATTGTGTTTACCACTCATATAAATAGTTAGACTGTGAGTTTGGACATATGTATTTTGGATAATTTTAAATATTGGAATGGAGTTAGTTGAGCACTTTTTATTTTTTTGGAGGATAAATTATAATTTATTGGATACATTGTCATAACCATTCTTTTTTCAGTAAAAATATAAAGGATTAAAAAAATACTTTTGGGCCTTATGATTTATAAAATGTGTTTCAGGCATTAAAAAAATCATTTTGAACATTTATTTCCAAGTGTAATGGGTGAATTAAAATAGATCTATGTACAATAAAATGATGAGTTTATGATTATGAAAGGTAATTAAATAAAGAATAATGTTTTGAGTTCTTATCTTGATAGTAAATTAATCCCTCCTCTTCAGAAAAAAAATATCTAACAAAAATTTTTATCGTAATACCTAATGTTTTGTTAAACTATTGATACATTAAATCATCATAGATTTATGGCTTAGAGTCCCTCAATTTTCCATTTATTTTTCACTTATTTGTGATTGATGACCTCAGTCACTCCATATAAATATTTATATTTTTACTCCAATTATGTGTCTCTAATTTCCACCAATGTTCTCCTATTAAAAATCCTAATTTTTTGGTTACTTTTTATTTACCTTTCCTTCTTATTAAGACTAAATTTTATTAAACCTATTTATGATGTTGGATTCCTAAAAAGGTATTTTCTATTTTCATCCTTTAATTTTCAAAAAAAAAATATTTAAAATTGTGAGGAAAATTTTATTGAATGAGGGGGGATGTAATAACCCATCAATTCATAGTACATTATCTCTTTAAAGTAGTTTAATGTCTTATATTTCACGCAAACCGACTTGGAAGGCATTATACGCAATATTGAGTTTCTGTGAAAAAACACATTATTTTTATAATTATTTAAATGATATATTTATTTATCAATTAAATATGGTAATATAAATAGTGACAAATAAATTTAAAATTATATTTATAACATTTTAACATAAATAAAATATATTTATATTGAAATGTATATGTTTTGTCAAAATAGTTATATATTTATAAAAACTATTTTCATAAAAGAACTAAATATTGTTAACAATAATAATATTAATTTTAGAAACTATAAAAAATTTATTTTGGTAAAATGGACATCCTTTTTGAATTAGGAATATCAAAATTAACTTAGGGTGGGATTTTGTTAATTTTCTAAAAACATTTAATTTTGGATGATTAGTAAAAACTACTTCATAATACATAAAAACCAACTTTTTCATTTAAATAGTAACTTTTAGTTAAAATTTATCTTAATACAAATTTAGATACAAAAAAATATTATTACGATTTAAGTCATTTGAGTAATTTTATAACAAGATTAGATGTATATAATTTTATTGCACTTTTTAACGTCTTTTACCCACCTTCAAGGGACATTCAAAAATTTATATAAAAATTAATTTTACCACTTCTTTGAATTAAATATTAATCATCCAACATAAATGGTTTTCCTCGTTGAGAAAAATTTGGCTCAATAGGATGAAAATAATTTTTGGTTAATAATGATTTTTAAATTTTATTTGTCACGATAAAAAGTAAATGGGGTAATTAAAGGTAAATCTAATACTATAATAATATAAAATTACCTCAACACATGTAACAATTCAATTTTTAAGTGTTTTTGGACCAAAATAAACCTTAGGACAAAATTAATATCCATTTTGATACATTCAGGTATGATTAAGACATTTATTTTATTTTATTTCAAGAAGAGTTGAAAGTATTAAATTTAAATTTTAATAACTAAACCATTTTTGACATAGTGTTATACATAAGATATATTTGACTATAAATATTCATTATAAATATAGAAATATTTAATACATCATGGTATTTTATTTTAAATTCTGAGGTATGGAATAATTAAATTTATTTATGAAACAATAATGATGCAGTAATTGCCTTATTAATTAATGGTAAAACTAAATGATATTATAAATCTTAAAATAATTGAAAATTGAAACTGTTGACACCATACAAGAATTTTATAGTTTAATATGACATTTTAGGGTTGATAAAAAAAATTCTATTATGTAATCAACTTGTTATCACTTTCACAAAAACATAATACTAAATTTTGTCAAAATTGACATAAATGTGTTTTTAAAACAAATTATATTTTATTAAATTATATAATACTCCTAAAAATATAATATTCAGATACATGACTTATAAAATTTTATATATGTCATTAATGAACCACTTTATGCCCTCATGTCATTTTATAGTAACTATATTAACAATGTAGTATAAAAATACATGAAGACATGGGAAATGATAAACAATTTAATAAGGGTAAATTCTAAAAGATAATGTTTATATGGTGTCCTAGACATGACTAAAACCTATTTTTTAGATTATTTTGATGCATCGACACTATATACTATAAATAAATCAATTCGGTGATATTTTAAACATAAAATAATTTTATAATAAATTAATATTTCCAGATTTTCTTAATGTGACCTTCACCGCTCTTATAAAAGGGTACATCCCATTCACCTAAATTCACACCTCCAAAGCCATTTGGCTCAACCAACCCTTGATCAAATCTTCTCCCAACTACCCCCACATAATCATTGAGGCATTACCTTTAATATAAATCCATCATATGGAGCCCTTTTTTCAAACACAAAAGGAAACACACGAAGAAGAGGTAATTAATTTTTCACCTCTTTCTAAGTTCTTTTCTTCTTCCACTTCTTTATTCATTATTGTTACCATACTAAAATAATAAATACAGTAACTTATAATTTCTGATATTTTATTATAAATATTTTACAACCTTATTAATTAATCTATCCATCTGATGAATGAAAAATTGATCATGTGTGCGTACGTACGACATACCATCTCTATGTGGTGGTGTAGTTTGTTATTCAAAACTACATTATTTAGATGGGTATAATAATGAGTATTATTATTTAAATAATAAATATAAAATGTTATTTATTTTTTATATATAATATAAAATACAATTAAAAACCGTTTCACAATCAATATAATGATATTGTTGCTCATGTGTATGTACGGCTTACCGTCTCCACGAAGCGATGAGATTCATCTTCAAGGATCACCTTTCAGAAAATATTATAAAAAAAATATTGATTAATTATGAGATATATGAAATAAAATATCTTCTAGAATAAAAATTATTTATGTAGACAAATATATATTTTTACTTACATCCTTACTCTACGATATGAATTGGGAAACAATAATCATGTGTACGTACAGACTACTTTCTCCATGAACGATGTAACCATTTCAGTTATATATCTATTATATATATTTATATTATGTATATTTATTATTTATAAATCTTGTTTTATATTCTAGAAGTATTTAAATCATGATCTATGAAATAAAATCAAGGGTATTAAGTTAAAACACGTATGATAAAGAAAGAGATTATTACCCAAAATGTTACTTTAAAAAAGAAATTATTATTAAATGAGTAGTATAAAGTCATAAATGAATCATAAATGATAGAAGATATGTTCTTGTGGTTATTGTGTAATTTAATAACATTTTATTTTCATTATAAAATAGGTTAAATGTACCCTCATCTAAAGGAATGTACAAGGTAATGGTTAATTCCTCAATCTCAATATTATCCGAGATTTTTTATGTGTAAGTATTTATTTGAAAATATTTTTCATCCCTGTCCATGATCAATAAAATAGTTTTTAAAATGATTATTTTTAAGGGACTCTTTAACTAAAACAACATTTTAAATGTATTAAATATATATTCTTCTAAATTTTTCTCATTAATTTCCATGTTTTCAAAACAGTCATAATGATTTATTTATATAGACATGAATTTTTTAAAATATTAATTCCTTTAAAAAGTATCAAATTGGTATGGGAAACATTGAATAAAAAAATATATTTTAAATATATTCGTTTATATACGGTGTGACATTTAAATGATTTCATAAAAAAAGGATATTTCCATCAAAGAGTTTAACCGATCATTTTCAATTATGTCAACATCCTTTACTAGATATTATTCTTAATTGAGGTTGATTTATTGTAATATAATCTTCCTTATTGTATTGAGTGATTTATGATGTGTTTGACTGTGGATGTGATATTTCTATACAATTCAAGGTTTATGATTAAAGTATTTACATTTCATATTCTTTTTTTAATAAGAATGTTTATGTAATGTTTTAACCATATCATATGATAAATGCATTGGACATAGTCTATGATTGGAAGGGCCTACTATAGCCACTTGATTCGTCTGTAGGACTCATAATATGAACTACTGTCTCAGAATAATGCCTTGATGAAATATTTGTGAATTTTATTGGCACAAGGCATTAATGTAGTAGTTATTATGTATGACATTATGCATTCCCTCATTATGAAATTAATTAGTACATGTGATTATTTGAAAAGTATAATATCCATATTCATGTTTATATAGTAATATTTGACTTATTTTTACCATATTATGCTCTGGTTTTATATTTAAAAGGATTCTGTTTTTATTATAAATCTTTCCATAAATGTTAATAGCTTATGCTGAATTATTTACCCATACTGAGCATCTGATCTCACCCCGTTCTTATGTTTTATTTTCCCATCATGCCAAGATGTGTGTTATGGTTGATATGCAGGTTTATGCTAAAGGAATAATAGTGTTCTCAAAGGATTATTTTTGTTTTATTTTTTGTTAGAAAGTTTAATGTAACATTCATGTATGTAATCAATTTTCCAAGACATCTAAACTGATCAGTCCTTTAGGACATGATTTCTTATAATCATGAAAATATATTAAAATAATGCACCAGATTTGGGCTTCTGAAGTCAGGTCATAATAGTTGGCATCAGAAGACGTTTAGCAACAACTGTGGAAAGAGATTTAGGAAACATATATTAAGGGTCCTAACCCTAAGATTGAAATTAAGGACATGTATAGAAGAACACCCTGGAAGTGTGGTAATATAGGGACTATGTGGATATTTCAATTAATAAATACATGTCTGAATACTACGAGTGGATGTAGTTCTGGAACGGATGTAATGAGGGGTTTAAACTATTACAAGGTGTACGGGCCTAAATTGAGGCAACCTGGTACACGATAATGATCCTTAATGCTCACCCGGTTTGAAACTCCTTGGGTATATGATTAGGATAATACACATCTTCATTAGAAACCATTATTCATTATTTATGATTAAATATGTCCACAATGAATACATTTTTATGATAATGATATTTGATATGAATATTTTATTCAATTTACATTATGTATTTCTCTAGTTTTGGAATCATTAATTATGATTCATAACCTAATCTAGTGTATGGAATTGTTTAAAACAGATCCTAGATGAAATATGGACTACCCCAATAATAGATATGTTCCAAATAGTTATTTAGATCTTATCTTTCATGTTCAGAAACCAATATCTCAAATGGAAATAGCATCCCATGTATTCTCATCATATGAATAAATTGCATCATGTGTTGATCATATAAGTAATTAATTCTATTATTATTAAGGCATTAAAGAAAATCCAGATAAGAAGAGTATTGTAGGGAGAAATATTGATTAATGAATAAAGAGAAATAAAAAATTTCCCATATGTGATAACTCTGTAAGGACTCACCGTGGGAAGGGATTGAAAGGACTAGGAGTTTGTTATATGTGTGGAAAAAGGGTCATCATGGAAAGGAATGAAAAAGAAATAATTAAAAGACTAATATTCAGTGTTTTAACTGTAGTAAAAGGGGGAATTACGGAAATAAATGTCCTAAGAATCAAGGAAATATAGATCATAAGAATAAAAGGGATCAAGGTCATGCAAAAGTTGTTACTATAGTAGACGTGGTATAATAAATGTAATTTTGTTTATAGATTGAATAATTATGTCATTTTATTGTTGTATCAATAATGTAGTGGTTATATAAATTATGGAAATAAATAAGAACTATATTACCATACAATTTCATTAAGGATTTATGATTGTATGGTAATAAGATAAGTGACTCGATTGAAAGTTAAACATTTTTGGAAAATTCAATGTTGAGGGAAAGATAAACTTTAATATGGTCATGATACAAAGGTACTGATATTGGAAGAAGAGATGATTGACTTTGATAAATTATATTGGATGTTCTTGACCACCGTGGATGTAATTAATTATTTGTTTATTCCATCATTTTTTGAGTTTAAAATTTTTTTTATGGATTATATCCAGTCTTTTATAAGGTATAAGGGATCATGAATGTATTCAAAATGGTTTTACGGTAATTCAGGGTTGTTACAATGTTTTATGAGAATACATGATGATGGTAGTCACATGTTATTATATGGAAAAAAGAGATATTAAATAGGTTTACCTCCCATCTAAAATTTTTTGGACTGTGAGTTTGGACACAAGTATTTTGGATAAGTCTAAATGTTGAAATGGAGTTAGCTGAGCACTAGATATTTTGTTTTAGGATAAAGTATAATTTATTGTATATTTTGAACTAAAATTTTTGTTTTTCGTAAACATATAGATGATTAAAGAAATTATTGTGGGCCTTATGATTTATCAAATCTGTTTTAGGAATTAAAAAATCAATTTAAAAATTTATTTCCTAGTGTAAGGGAAGAAGTAAAAACAGATCAATGCACAGCCAAATTATGATATTATGAATATGAAAGGTAATGAAATCATGTATATTTTCATGATTTCTAATTTGGATAGAAAATTAACCACTCCTCTTTAGAAAAAAATATAAAAAACTGTGTTATCCTTATACCGTATGTTTTTTTGAATCTATTATACATTATATCATCATATATTAATGGATTTTGGGAACTCAATTTGCCATTTATTGCTCACATGTTTGTTATTGATGATCTCAATCAGTCCCTATAAATATTTACATTTTTCTTCCAATTACGTGTCTATAATTCACACAAATGATATTTTTTTCAAAATCACAAATTGGAGGTGAATTTTTTCTTTTCCTATCCCTCTTATTAAGAAAAATTTTTATGAACACTCTTTTCGATGTGGTTTTTTCAAAAAGGTATTTTCTATTTGAAACATTTTATTTTCAATGAACAATTTAAAATTGTGAGGCCATAATTTATTAAATTAGGGGAGAATGCCTCACCCCAACATTTCATAGTATGTTATCTCCTTAAAGTAGTTCAATATATTATTTTTCATGCAACACTAACTTGGATTGTGTTATATGCATGATTGAGCTTCTATGAAACAACACATTAGTATTATCATTATTTAAAAGATATATTTATTTATCAATTAAATATTGTAATAAGAATAGAAACAATTAAAATTTAAATTTTATTTATATTTGTTTCACATACATAAAACATATTTATAATGAAATGTAATATTTTTGTTAAAATGGTTGTATATATAGATAAAGTATTTTCTTAAAAGAACTACATTTTGTAAACAATAATAAAATTAATTTTAGATACTCCTAAAAAATAAATTTGGAAAAATAGACTTAATTTTAGTATTTGAAAAATCATAATTATCTTGGGGATAATTTATGGTATTGTTATGAAAAACATCCATGTTTGATAAATAGTGAAAAATACTGCATATTACATAAAAACAGACTTTTTTAGTTAAATAATAATTTTTAATTAAAATTTATCTTAAAATAAAATATATATACCTAATACATATATTAATTCAATTTAATTCATTTCATTCATTTTATAATAAGATTAGATATATATAATTGTAGTGTTCTTTTTAATTTCCATTACCCACCTTCTAGGTACATTTGCAAATTTACAGAAAATGTAATTTTACCGCTTTTTTGAATTGAATTTAAAAAATATGATATACATGGTTGTAATTATTAACGAAAATTTTGTTCAATTGTATTAAAATAATTTTTGGTGAGTAGAAAGTTATGAATTTTATTTACCACGGTTAAAATTAAATAGGGCAATTAAAGGTAAAAACAATATTATAATAATATAAAATTACCCCAAAACGTGTCCAAATTATTTTGGATAAGTTCGTTTCTAACAAAATAAACCTTATTACTGAAAAATTATCCTTTTTTCTACATTTTGTTCATATTAGGACATATATTATATTTTATTTAAAGAAGAGTTAAAATTGTCCAATTAAAATTTTAATAACTAAGCCATTTTTAACATAGGGTTATTCAAAAGATAAATTAGATTATAAATATTAATTAGAAATCTAAAACTCTTTCCCACATCATTTTATTTTATTTATAATTTTAGACATGAAATAATTAAATTTGTTTATGACATGATGATGATACAGTAAATTCCATATTAATGAATGATTAAAATAATGGATATTGTTAATATTAAAATAAAGTTAAATTGGAACTTTGGATGCCATACAAGAATGATTTAGGGGAATATTACATGTTATGGTTGATTAAATTTATTTTATTCAAATCAATCCACTTTTTATGACTTTCACAAAAACCAAATACTAAATTGTCTCAATGTTGAAATAAATGTGTTTTTAAAACCAATACTATTTTTTTAAATAATATAATAGTCATAAACATCTAATATTCTTAAAAATGACTTAGATAATAATATTTATTTAATTAATGAACCACTTTAGGTTCTTTTGAAATTTTATAGAAACTATATTCAACATGTATTATAAAAATACAAGAATACATGGTAAAAGTAAAACTATTTAACTAAGGGTTATGACTAAAATATAAGGTTAATATCGTGACCTATAAATGTCTAAAACCAATTTATTTATAGTATTTCAACCCATAACAACCTTATAATTTAAATAAATTCATTTTGAGCTATTATAAACAGTAAATAATTTTATAATAAATTATTATTTCAAGCTTTTCCAAAAGTGCCCCTCACCTCTCTTATAAAAAGAAACATCCCCTTCACATAAATTCACACCTCCAAAAAAATTTACTCAGCCAAAACCTATCAAAAACCTATCCAAAATACCCTAAATGAATCCTAGATTCATTAAGTTGGTCACAAATCCAACCTATAGAGCCTTTTTGATAAAATAAAAACAAAATTCCCATACAAGAGGTGAATATTTTATCACCTCTTTCAAAGTTCTTGTTTTCTTCTACATCATATTTGTTTGTTATTACCATAATAAAATAAAAACTCATGTAACTTGTACATGATGATATATTATTATAAATATGGAACAAATATATTCCTTATTATATTCATCCTATGAATGAAGAATTATCCATGCCTGGGTATGTACAACTTACCGACTCCACGTCGTGGTGTAATTTGTTATTCAACACTACATTATTTGGATGGGTATAATAATGAATATAATTAATTTAAATAATGAATATAACATGGTAATTATTATGTATATATAATATACCATCAAATTAATCACTATTTCACAATCAATATATTGATATTGTCGCTCGTGCGTACGTAGAGCCTAACATCTCTACTTTACGAGAAGATTCATTTTAAATGATCACACTACAAGAATCTTTATAAAAATATATGTTAATTATGTATGATATATATGAAAAAATATTTATTCTATAATAATATATATTTATGTAGTTAAATATATTTTTTTTACACACATCCATATTGTACTATAAGAAAAAAGACACAATGTTCATGCGTATGTACAGACAACTGTCTCCATGAACGATGTTTCCATTTCATATATATATCTTTTATACATACTTATATTCTGAAAATAAATGATATATAAATCATGTTTTATATTATATAATTATATAAGTTGTGATCTATGTGATATTATCAAGGATAACATGTTAAAACACATACGATAAAGAAAGTGATTATTACACAAAATGTTACTTTAACATTGAAATTATTTTTAAATGGGTTGTATAAAGTCATAAATGAATCATATATGATATCATAAATATGAGTATGGTTCTGATCTAATTTAATAAAATACTATGTTCATTTTACAAGAGGTTAAATTTACCCTTAACTATTGGAAAGTACAAGGTAAGGGTTATTTCCTCAATCTCATAATTATCTGAGATTGTTTATGTGTAAGTATTTACTGGGACATATTTATCTTCTACGTCCATGTTTCATAAAATGATCTTTCAAAATAATTATTATTAAGGGACTGTTTAACTGAAACATCATTTTAATTATTTTAAATATATATTCTTCTAAATATTTCTCATTAATGTCCATGTTTTAAAAATGGTCTTAAGGATTTATTTATATAGACATGAATGTTTTACAGTTTTAATTCCTCTCAAAAATATCAAAGTGGTATAGGAAACTTTTATTCAAATATATATTTTAAATTTATTCCATTATAAACTGTGAGAATTTTAAATGATTTCTGGATAAATGGATTTTTCTCTCAATGAGTTTTACTAATCATTTTCAACTATTTATACATCCTTTACTAGAAATTATTCTTCATTGAGGTTGATTTATTACATTAAAATATTCCATATTGTGTTGAGTGAGTTATTATATGTTTGATTGTGGATGTTCAATTTTTGTACCATTCATGATTTATGGTTAATGTTTTTACATTTTATAGGACACTTTTAATGTGAATGTTTATGTTATGTTTCTACCTTGTCATACGAGGAATGCACTGGACTTAGTATGTGATGGGTGGGGATTGATAAAGACCCTTTATGCATAGGAAGGTCTCATTAGACAAACTAGTGTCTTGGAACAAGTCCTTGGGTGAATATATGTAAATTATCTTCAAACAAGGCCTAGATGTGGTAGTCACTATGTCTGACATTATACATTCACTCATTATGAAATCAGTTATTAAATTTTATTATTATACTACTACAATATCTATGTGAATGGTTATATAGTAATTTTTGACTTATTTTTTCCATATTATGCTCAATCTTTTTGTTTAAAAGTCTCTTGTTTTTATTATACATATTTCCTTAAAAGATTATATCTCTTACTGAATTACTTTCCCGTATAGAGTATATGACCTCACCACTTTTTTATGTTTTATTTTCCAAGAATTCCAAGAAGTGTATGATGGTTGATATGAAGGGTTAATCTAGGTGAATAATGGTGTTCTGAAATGATTATTAATTCTTTGTTTTATGTTAGAATGTGTAATGTAACATTCGTTTATGTAATCTATTTTCAAATACTACTAAACAGATTGGTCCTTTAAGATGTGATTCCTTATAATCAAGCCAATGTATTAAAATAATTCACCAGCTCTGGGCTTCTGGTGTCGGGGTGTTACACTTATGGGATAATGTTCTCATTGAAGACGATACCCTATAGATATCCTAAAACAATATAGTAACCATCTAAACCCATGAATCACCATATCTCATGCACATTTCTAGGACCCTCCGAGAACATAACTACCTGAATCATTTTAATATCCACTAAGACACCCCTCTCAGATATCACATTCCCCAAAAACATCACTTCCCGCATCCAAATATCACATTTAGAAATTATACCATACAGTTTATGTTCCCTCAATTTTTGAAGGGTGATATCCAAATGGTGTACCACGTCCTCATATGACATGGTGTATACAAAAATACCATCCTCGATCACAAAAAAAAATCAAGGAACCGATGAGTGATTTGGATTATCAAATCCATAAATAGTGCAAAACCATTTGTCAGATTGAATAGAATAACTAGAAACTCAAAATTCACATACTCTAACAATAAATTTACTTTAGTTATATCCTCTTCCCAGACCATCAGCTTTTGGTACACTGGTTGAAGGTGTATCAATGAAAATCATAATTCCTTTCAAAGATGGACACAATTATCATTGGTCCTTAGTGAAGGATATTTTTTCATAATGGTCACCCGATTCAACATCTGAATGTTAAAAAAAGTACTAGTATACAACCTACATTATAAAAAAATAGGATAGAGGAAGCCCACAGTGACATGATAAGATAAATAAATCCATTATCCTCTGGGTCATCTAGCTGGAACTCATGTTCCACCAACTCATTAGGCATTATTGTATACAATGGAATAGAACTGGGAACTATACTAGGGATAAGGTAAATCTTAATCGTGAACTATCTCTTTATAGGTAATCCAAATAAATCATTTGAAATGTCCTCGAGGTATGCACACAACACTATAAGAATTTTACCATCCAAAAAAGGTTATTGAAATCCAAAAACATATATAAAAACTAACACAATATTACTCAGTGTATAAAGCATTAGGACCTTCCCTTCCTAATCTAGATTCTCATTCATTGTGAAAGACCAATGATTCCTAATTGAAAAATAATAACTATACTCGATGTTGTTAATATTCCATCTGGTCCATGAAAATGATCATCCAATCCATTCCTATATTCATGTCGAATATATCAACATCAAGAACAGGAAATTTTTATACTACCTCAATGGCTGCTATTATCGATCGACACATGGGACTATTGAAACTTTGTCCATACCTCTTTCCAAAATTAATGGAAAGATCCAACAAGTACGAAATAATTTAATATGAACTCAAAAAATATCAACTAAATGTGATGAAATAAAATATTGAGGACCAAAAGTATCAAAAAATATTACACCATAAAAGACGAAATAAACACTATACGTCTACCTGTAAATGGGACTGGTTGGGAATCCTCAGTGTGCATACTCCACTACATAATGTAATCTAGTATCATCTCCACATAATGATTTAATTTCCACATGTATTTAAACTAAATATTGTGGGTAGTACCTTACACACATGGAATAATGTGAAAAAACATAAGAACCCATGGTATATGCTGATCCTAACTTACTGCCATGGGTCATCCTTTTAAAAAATAGTTTCAAATTAATTGATCCTCATAAAAGATGAAAATTCTCAGAAAACTCCACACAATCTATCATGGTATGACTAGGCCAAACAAACTTATTGTAAAAAATATGCTACAGTTTAGTCGAATCCCCCAAAACTCATCCCAGTGAAAAATGGATACCTTTTTCTTCCTTTTATGAATAGAAGATACAACCTGGCTAACAACTACACCAACTAAAGATCCACCCACACATGTCTTCATAGTTTTGTCTACATAAACCCAACCTTCTCAATCAACTACCTCCATAAAGATTAAAAGGAACATTCTAATCAAAATCTATCTAATAATAGGTCACATTCCAATCTCAAATCTCTAAGAAATTAGGTTATCTATAGTAACTACATCTAGTTCTAGATTCTCCAATTATGAAAATGGGTGGAATACTACAGAATAGTATGCTCCAACTATTCTAAAGTCGTAAACACCTATGACTTTTTTGTATGTAATATCTAAGGTTAAAACTACTGAATGAATATTTTATTCAATTAATCCTAAGTAATATCATCATGTATCATAGTTTTTACAATAGAGTCTCACCATCTCCCTCTCAGTACCTCAAGCATGTGCGTGGAAAATCACTCTATAGATTCTTCATGAGTCTTAAATAAGTTTAATATCCTCTCAATATATTCAATACACTCTATATATCCCTGACATCTTTTTTCACCATAGAATAAGTTCATATGCTTTTTACTGAACTCAAATCCATGATCTACCACATGTATGGGGTTACTGACCCCCACATGACCTAGAGTCCCAATAATTAGCATTAAATATTCAACTACAGAAGGGCCCACTAGATAATTCTCTTATAGATTTAATCACATTACTTAAACTATCATATTTATAATATATCATCTTGGAGGCATTGTATAAAAAAACTGGACAATTACCTATTATAAAATGAGAATATTCAAAATTTCTAAGACCAATTATATAATTCATACTAATTCATTAAGATACTAATTTGGAGAAGTTATGAATTATGCCAAAGAATGATATTTCTTCAATAATAATAGGGTAATTTATATAAAATCCACATCCATTTCATTAAAATGATCTATAAACCCATGTATCAAACCTGGTAAATGTCCATGACCTACCCAGCTAAATCAGGTTCAGTCATGGAAGCGAGCGAGGAAAGAACCTTTCCACAACATACTATCCACATTCTAATAGTCTTAAATCCTATATACAATGAAATATAACTGAACATAGTTAGTGTTAACAAACATTAGTTTGAGTGGTCCCTCTGATAGAAAATTTTAATAGACTCACCTGGGTTAACAAAAAAATACACTTGATATAGTTTTCACGTGGTGGGGTGATGTAAGAAAATAGAACAAGTCTTGAATATAATGAAATGAGGCATAGAAAAGTAGTATTATGTAGTTGAAAAATAAACATGATTCATAAAATCCAATCCCAACTAGATGACAATAATATATTAACATACAAAGAAAAATATGTCTCTCAATGATCATAAATGAACTCCAATGAAACCCAAACCAGTGGAAGGCATAGAAATAATATCCTTCATTTTGATAGATACCCTTAACTTTACCTATATACTACAATAAAACATATACAACTTTCCAATGGAAAATATTTTGGTGTTAGATAAAATCCATATAGTATAACACCACTGATATTATAAAAGGTCTAAAGTTGATAATTTGATAGTTTTAGATTGTAGAAGTTAAAAAAATTTAAAATGATCTTTCCTAAACCCCAAATCCATTTTTAAAATATTTTACTATTGTTTTTTCATAAATACCATTCATATTCTTATAAAATTAATATGATATGTAGATGTGACAAGAAATATAATTGAATCCATACATCGTAAGATATGTAAGTAAACACATATCCATGAAATTCCATCATAAGATTCCATGTGACACAACCCCAAATAAATGTTAAAAAATTAAATTATTTATATCATTGTATAAAAATAACTACCTCAAAATATTATAAACACAACCTCTATTGAAAATGGTTATTAGAAAATAAGAGATTGGATTTTGAGAGATAAATTACAACAAGAAACTCCAATGTATCGATAGATAAATTTATCTAATCATGAATCAACACTATAAACATAGCCAAAAAAATTTTAATGGCCAAAAGAATAATGAACCTAACTGGAAAACATACCTGGAGAGGCACACTATAATAATCCTAATGACTAATCTACAAATTAATTATCTATAAAGAGAATAGAACTCAAAAATTATATTGGAGGACATCTAGATCGGTAAATGAATACCATATTCTTAAATGAAATTAAAGTCACTCATATGAATCCTTAAAACCACATCTTAGGATATTTACATAGATCATAATCTAATTACATGTGTTGTGTTCCATGGTGGATGAAATTGTAAAAAATGAATTAACATTTAAAAACCCAATTTTTCTATTACATGATGTGAAATAAATAAAATTAATGTAAACCTTTCACTCCATGAACCAAATTCATGGAATATTTCTAGTGAATTTACACAGTGGGTAATGCCTTTACACAATGTGCAATCACATAATAGAGATAAAAGTTGTAATTTCTCATTATAAAACTCCCAATAACCTGGAACATACTCTAAAATTTGTTATAAAACATAAAATAAATTAAAAAAATTTATAAAAAAACTCCATTAATTAAAATGAACATACACCCTTGAACATTTGGTTATTTTTCCTTAAAATTGATGTCTATCCCTAAGAATTATCCAAACACATCAAGATAATGATGATTAAAATTCATGAACAAAGGAGAACCTGAAAAGAATGATTTTGGGTTATAGTTTCTTTGGGGGTATGATCATATTATTTCATTTATATTTATGGATAATTTATTATATTGATGATATTAGGATGATTACATCAAAAAAATTTCAATCATATATGTTACTTATGATGTGATGATTTAATGAATTCTCTTATGATACAATCAACACTATTTCTCATGATGATTTACGATAAAGAGACATTGATATATTTTTTAAACCTATTTAATTTCCATGTTTAATGATAGTATAACATGATGAATGATTTATTTTCTTTTATATAACTTATTTATTGTTTTCATTTGGTTAATTGTGGGATTGAAATTATATTTTCCCCAAATGAATTGTATAAACACTGATACCCTATGATATAATATTGACATGAATGGGGAGTGAATCAAATATGGAAACAGACTCTTTCCACAATGATAGTCTTAGAAGTCAACATTTTTTAAGGAAATGATAGAAGGTACAATTAACTCAATATACTATGATAGGATTGGTATAGATACTTTCCTATAGAAATTATTTTATATACCAATTAGTATTAAAAAAGATTATATTGGATGTTTATAATATGTTATCATGGTTTATGATTATTTTTTTATTCCAAGCTCTTATAACATATATCATTTATAATGAAAAATACATATTACATGATTAGTTATTGAACATCTTTTTCTAAATGGTTATTACATTTTAAATTTTTTATCATTTTTTTAGAAAATATTGTAGTAATGTTCACATATAACCATATATTTATATCACCTTATTTTTTTCTTGATGATATTTTCATCTTAACCTATTTTATGATTCCATTTTCCTTCAGATATGTATAATAGTATTATCTATAAAATGACTCATAATTGTAATATGAGAGTAGAAATTTATAATAATTATTGAATATATTTTATAAAATAAAGTGATAATGTATCTAGTCTGAAAATACCCTAAATAATTATAGGCTTTATGTGGGTTTTATTGTCAAATGTATTGAATGTTCTTCTTAAATGATGCAGCATTTTTTTTCCTGGGTCACCTTAGTTATTATTAATAGAATGATTACTTAATTTAATGATTGGGATTAAAAAATAGATTGAATCATTAAAATAAGAGTTCATATAATATAAAATCATATGTTATGTTAAATAAATTGGTATAGTTTTCCTAGAAAATACATCCACATATAGATACTTGAAAGTATATGCGGTTTTGGAAAAAATGGATCTTTGGTTACCAATATTGAAAGGGTGGATTGGGTACTAACTTAATCATCAACAACTCTTGATGAGTGGGTGTGAAAATTCACAATTGCGTAGACCATAATAGGGAATATACTTTTGTTAATTACGTTTCATTATATGAATTATTATGATGAAATAGTGGATTGAACATAAGACAAAAAATGATAATCCATAATGATTTGAGATGAATGAAAATTATCTTGGGTTGAAATAAGGTTTCATAATTTAGGTCATCATTCGAATTATAGTCATAATCATATTTTTTTTCTATAAGATTTTTGATGCCCACAGTATGGTTTTTATGGTTTTATCGACTGTATTTAGCCATGAAACATCTTCTGAACAATAAATGTGACCACTAATTCAATGAAATCCCACATTACTAACCAAATGGATTTGGATTCGAGATGTGAAATCCTATGGATATGTTCCCCAAACTCCCTCAATCTATGAAGGGTATCTTGTATCATGTTGAATATTAAAATAACCAATAGAAGGAATAAATCACTATTGATTATATTAAATAAAAACACCCAACATCCTTAAGTGGTTGTTTTAATCCACTAATTGAAGAGAAATGGATCAATTCTATATAAAATATTTTTTCTCTTCTCCGATGATCATAAGATGATATTTTAATTTTTTTGCATCATTTAAATTTTTAAACAGATCAATGGTAGAAACTTTAAAAAAATTTATTAAATGGGTGGAAATTGGCTACATGACATGTTAAGAGTTTATGATTGGATTTTCAATAAGTATTTTCACTCAACAGCTCACAAAAAAATGGCAAGAGAATTTCAAAAAAATCTGAAGGATGAATCCCCTAATTGAATGTATAAAATAAAATTCACAATATATTCACCTTATTCCACTGGTTTAACCATCAATCAAGAAATAACTTTTGGATGATCCTCTAGTGGATTAAGACTGAGTATCCAAAAGTCAGTTGATATAAGAGGAATTTATAACAATGAAGAAATCATTTACTATGCTTGAATGATGGAAATAAATATTATATATTGTCACTGTTCTTATGGTTTTTGGGATAAAAATGATAGATGTAATTTCAAGGAAATTTAAATAATAAAACCCATGGAAGAAAGAGAATTATTATTTTATTATTCTTGATGTGAGGAATAAACCATATATTAAATTTCTTAATGGGTATATTTTATATATTTTAAATAATGAAAAGTATGATATGTAGAAAAATAATATTGAACTTAATCGAAATGTCCAATCAATGTTGGTGGGAAAGATTAGATGAATGTTCCATCCACACCCAAATGATATAATTGTATGGAGTGTGTATAATATAACAATTAGTATTCAAAATATTAAGGTTATTGATGAAAATCCATTTTAGTGGCCTCTTATTACATGAGTTAATGGGAAATATCAGGCGAAAAAAATTAATGAAGTGGGCCATAAGAATGAAATAGTGAATTGTAAACTTAACATTCACATTAGTATTTCAAATGAATTAAATAATTCTAGATCTAACAACTATTTTATATCTAAATAAACTCATATGGTTATCACATCACTACCTCAATGATTAAATATTACGTTAGTTTTAAACGCTCAAGATGGTATGACAATTAAATATTATGTTTATTGTTCATCTAGGACAAAGGTTTGTGGGAATGCGATTCATGAAAATAATTTCTATCACAATATAATTTAATTTTATTTGATTTAGGTCATTTATAGGATCTATCTATATAGTTATCAGATCATTTGTCAAGTATGAGACATTATTTTTGGTATTCATAATTAATCTATTATTGTCTTCTGTGGAAATGGTGAATATAAATATCCAACAGAAATTACATCTTTTTTTTGTAATTATAACGTATTTATGGGGGTATTTACTAGATATAGTTAGGATAAAACTGGACATCAAATATATTTCTATTTTTAGATATTTTTCCAATTTAGTACGTAATGACATTCCTTGTCCTCTCTTAATGAATGTAGTTGAGTTTTCAATATAACTTAGACATGGTTCTCAACTAATTTCAAAGGATCCATAAAAATTAACCCATATTGTGTACATTAATTAGATATGAAAATAAAGAAAAACCTTAATAATTGAGCCTTATGCATGACAGAATCACCATAAGGAGAAACTGTTCTTTTTGTTAAGAAGGAATATAGGTGAGTGCATCATTGTACTGATTATATATAACATAACATGATAATATTCAAGAACAAGTATTATATAACATGTATAAATGAATTCTTTGGTTAACTATGTTGATATCACTACTTTTCTATGATTTACCATATTTTTGGTTATCATTAGTTTAAGGTTAAGAATTAAAATAAACCAATAAAAACCTTTCATATGAGGTATGTTAATTATGAATTTATAGTGATTCCATTCAAACTTACAAATTTTTGGAGAATATTCATAATTTAATTAATAATTTATTTATAGATTACATCTATAATTTTTTTTAGTTTTTATTGATTATATTCTTATATATTAAAATAGTATGGAAGATCATGAAAATAAATTTAGGGATACAATTGAATACCTTGAGGACCGGTAAATTGTTCTCTAAATTCATGATTTAAGTATTCTTGTAAAAAAAGGTTTCATTATTAGGTAACACAATATTTTGTGATGTTATATCTATAGATCTATAAATGATGAAATTTTTCTGGAAATAGACCAAACCAACTAAGACGATTGAGATCCATTTTTTTATTGGGTTATAAGTATAAAATAAATGATTTGGATGGATTTATCACATTAATTTTATATAATAATTAAGTTGATCTTCATGTTAGATATGTTACTTTCAGTATAAGTATATGAGTAAAATTTCATTGAATATAAGAGGAGTTTATTTAGTGAAACTACGATAATAATATCATATTTGGATAAAATGATTTGATATATATTGATGCATTAAATATGGGACTGGGTTGGATCCTCATAAAGAATAACATGGTGATATTTGATGCCTCATGCTAATTTAAAATTCAGGAGAAAAATTGCCCATCTACTTATTTTGAGATAGTATAATTATTTTTAGCTTTTATAATTGGGGGGAAATATATTTATCATGAAGTTTATGATATGTAGTTTGATGATTAAATCTTGAAGTAGATATTTAAATATAAGGAGTTAATATACACTAACAAATATAGTTGGAGTTGAATAAATATGAATACCACTAAATACATTACTAACATGGAAAGTAGAACAAGGTGGATGATGATCTATGTTGAAAATAACATGATATTTTTCCTTGATAATGATTTAATAATATCAAATTATTATTCATTTTTTAAGATAAATATAGAATTCATAGTGAAATGGGGAATATCTTATCTTTCTAGGATGATTGTTTAACTATCCATCCATGTGAGAATTAATATTTCATATAAGAGAGACATGGAACATCAGATGGATGAAAATGTTCTTATGTTCATCTTATATTATAATAGAATGAAATTATTCAACAGAGTTTATGTCCCAAAATATAGTCATTGAAGAAGGAGCTGTTAAATAGATCCCATTTTCCACCATTAACTATTTATCATATAAATAATAAGTATATACATCTAAACAAATATTTATGGTGGCGCAACATGAAATGGGATACTAAAATTTTGTATCCCAACTCCTGCATTTTAAAAATGATAAAGATAATATATAGAAATATAATTGGATGTCATAATCATTACCCACAATAAAATGGAAATGGGAAAACATCACTAGAAATTTCATCATTGGCCTATTGAAAAATATAAATGAAATAAATCTATTTGGGATGTAGAATACAACCTTTTAAATTAAAAACATTTAATTGAAATAAGTCATGAATTCTAATATTATAAAAATATCAGGAAATACATTAATAAAGTGATACAGTTTCATAGTGGAACACATTATATTATATCTGGTTGGGATTCTAGGTTTTCGACATTGTTCGTCAGATGTAATAAAAAATCTAAGAATACATAGTTTAATATTATTTATTTATGTCATACTCAAACCAATTTTTAATATATTTTGACCATTGAATCACAAAAAGATATTATAAGAGTTTTTCATTGTATTTGAAATGTTTTTTCATAAAAACTATTTTCTTTTTACATTTTTATACAACAATATCTTTCACTCAATCATCTAGAGGGATACATATAAAGCTATATATGGTATTAAATGAAAAAAGACATCATACAAGGATGATATCGGAGAACATGAGATATTTTTACATGAGATATATGGGGAAAAGGAATGTAATTTCAAGTCTACTCAGCAACACATTAGGGAATCTTGGAGTACAAAGAAATGTTATGCTTTGAATCATAGGAAAGATCTAAATTAGAAATTTATTAAAACTTTATACATATTAATTTATACTTGGGATAAGGTTATGATATAAATAATGAAAAGAATTTTAATCCCTATACAAATCGTCCATTTTAAAATTACTAATCTTATCAGGGTGGATATCTCTTATTACATCCACAGAATATCTGTCATGTTCATAATGTGTTCAATATATTCACAACAGTAAGTATAAAGATGATCCTTCACATTTACTAGACTCAATGTTTGTACCACTAGAGCACAACCTATGTAATGATTAAAAATGGATGGATATATTAGTTCAAAGAGGGAAAGTGTTGTAAAACAAGATTAATCACTAGGTTAATGTTATTTTGTGAATCCATAAATTTTAGCAAGTTATGTGGGAACCCAATGATGTGATGAGCTAAAAGTATCCTTAGTTTCTTTTCTAGATTGACATAATTTTTAGAGATATATACTTATGATGGGGAAGAATGTAAAATGTTGAGATCTTATAACATATTTCTCATTCAATAAATATTATTTATTTTATATATATCATTACACACATTACTGAGTTCTGATGAACCATAATACACATATGAACTATTATTATTTAATGTGGAAGCTATCAACTAACCATTTGATCATAGGTTATTAATATAAATAACTAAATTATAAAAATTATATATAATTATAAAGTGAATTCAATGGTTTTAAATTTCTTATAGATCATAATAAAAACATTTTATGTTTAAAATAGATGTTTTTCTGGAAAAATATTTTCATACAAGAATTGTGTTATTATTATAATAAATTAAATTAATGTATATTAATTATATATTATAATAAAATTTATATAAAATATATTCATTAAAATATTTTAATATTCATATAATATTTTTTTCATTCCATAGAATATAGTTAAACATTGGTTATGGATAAAAATTATTTTTTTTATAAAAATGTTTTTTAGAATTTTAGTCTATTATTTTTATATGAATTTATCCCATTAAAATAAATTGAATATTTTCAAATTAATTAATTATATTAAATCATAATAAATAATATTTTTTAAGGGAAATTTGTTTTTTTCACTCTGAATTGTAAAAAGTGTTCAAATTTCTATCATGGTTAGTGTAAAAAGGGTTTAAATGGTGGGGTTAAAAAGAGATAAGGGACAAAACGATACATAAAATTGTATAAATATTATTATATGATCATTTTTAGACCATTTAATTTCTCTATTTTTATTTCCAATTTGATTTATAAATCTTTCACATGAATGTGACCATATATTATCAAAATATGTTCAATAATTTCATGTGTATCCCCCATCAGATATAAAAGTTTACATCTTCTACACCATTATTAAAAAATAAACCTTTTATAATAGAAAATACACTCCAAAAAAAAGTTCATAGGTTCCTTCTCTTCAGTCTTGATATTATGGTGTTACACTAAGATCACCCAAAGAAGGCTTATGGTGTAAGCAAGAAAGATATCTCAAATAAGAGGATATCATCTTACCCAATTATTTCAATGTTTATTTAATCTATAAAATTATATAAATTTTTTGTATATATATTCATATAAATAATAAAATATCAAAAAATATTTTTATATATAATTATGGTCATGGGATAAATAGTTTCTACAACCTTTCTATCAAATGTGATATGAAATCATCACTCGTGCCTACATATGGACTACTGGATCCATATGATGGTATGATTAATTTTCCACCCTTATATTACATGGATTATTTTTATGGTGGTTTTAATTTTTATTAATTTATAAATATGAAATAACAATACTTATAAAATTAAAAAATTTTAAATTCCCATCCACTGGAAAATAATAACAGGGTTCGTGTGTACATGTGGACTATTACATTCATCAAATGATGTGGTTCATTTAGAATTTTCATTTTTCAAGAATAGTAATACAGATTCATTTATGGAAAATACCTGATATATATTATAAAAAATTTTCTATTTAGGTCAATTATTAATTAATTTTATTTTCTTAAGTACATATAAATGTTGAAGCATCACTTGTGTGTATATACAAACTACTACCTCTTGGAAATTATGTAATTTTTTTAACCACTTTATATAAATTGTTTTAAAAGGTTATATAATGATAAAGTATTATGACACACTCATGGTTATTAATTTTATATGATGAAACCATTTTCACGATACTAGTACCAGATCCGTTGAACTGAATGAAGCATGGAAGATGTACCCATTTTCAGTGAATGTTTATTTTAATGATGAAATTGTTTATAAAATGACAATTAGAAATTAAAAATGAATAATAAATTTAAAATTATAAATGAATATGACTTTATAAAATATTTATAAAAATATGTGTTCATTATTATATAGTTTTGAATGTGTATGATTAAAGACATGATTTGATGTATGAGATTATGGTATATTCTTACATCTTTTTTGCATTATATTTTCAAAATATACATTGTGGAAAATTATATGGATATTATAATTTATACCCCATATATTTTTTCCATTAATTACCATCTATTTGATATATATAATGAATGCTAAAATGATTTAATGAAAATGTGACATTATTTCCTCTTTGATGGAGGAAATGTTTTCGACATCCATACTCATAAAAATTTATTTTTGTTGTATTACAAACAATTTAATGTTTTAAAAAGATAATTCTCACTAAATTAAACATTATAAAATATTTTTTAAAAGAAATATATTTAAAATAAATTCCCAAAATACATTTTTGACTTGTTACATATGTTTGGAAATAAGTTTCTCTTTTAAAGTATACAATATGAACTGATATTCACTACATGATGAACATTAATTTTTTAATAAATCCCTTATAATTTTACAGTATTATTTTCAAATTTATAATTTTCTTTGTATTAATAGAATGTTTATTTAATATGTTATCAATAGATCAAATATATTTTTATAATGTTCTCATAAAATGGTTACAATGGCCTTGTAATTTTATTTTTCATCTATTCTAAAATCATTTAAGAATTTATGTTCCCCTAGAAATATTCTCATATGATTTCATCCACTTTTATAGATGACTTATGATTATTTAAATTGAATTCTTACATGAAACCCACTTATTTCCCATGGTTTAATTATGCTATGATTAGATAATCAATTTCTTTATCATTCTATCTACTTTCATTCATTACATGACTTATGAGTATGTGATAATGAGGTTATTAATAATCCCATTTATTTGACATGGGATGTGTTATGATGATATTATGAATTTTTTATGATCCATTAGAATACATATATAAGGTTTTCATTATGTGCAAGTGATCTTGGATTATATAGATCTATAATGCAGTGGGTAAATTATAATAAATGATTAGATAATAATGGATATAATGGGTAGTGATTACATTTTTGTTAGGGACTACTCTCAATGGAATAATTTGGTGAGAAACCCAGCTAATGAAATTATTTAGTGGGGAGTTAACTCAATCCACTATGATAACTTTTGAAGTGATCCTTAACTAGGGAATTGTTTAATATTATGATGTTTATATCGTAAACATATTTATTATGAGTATGAATCATTTAAATGGATCAACATTGATTATTTATGATTATGTACTCTTATGAATTATTTATTTATTAGGAAAAAAACATATTCTGTGATTTAAAAATAATTTCCTTCTACTGATTAGGAATGAATTTATAATGTTATAATCTTTTTCTCATACCATTATTCTTATTATCACATATAATCATTGATTGATATCTATTGTGTTTACCTATTCTGAGTATCATATCTCACCCCTTATTATGTTTTTATTTTCCCAAATTTATGATGAATATTATTAAATAACTAATTTTAAAGAAGGTTGTTATTAGGGAACATCATTCTGGGTCATTTTAAGTATACTTTATAAAATAAGTTTATTATGCATAAATTATATGAAGACACTAAACTATTATGTTCCACTTTAATTTATTTATTTTTCAATTTATTTAATATTCATCTGAAATGAAAAAATATTTATGTAAGTCATATTCACGTTTCCTCAGGATTTGGAAGAAATTATTATCATCATGGAACATTAAATCATAATTTATAACCAACCACTGCATACAATTTATCATTTCACATCATCATGGCAATATCGTGATCTCTAATATTTAATAGATACTTTTATTTTTTTATCTTGAATCGTAATCTCATATAAAAAATAATTATTTTCAATTTGTTTAATAATAAATTAAGAATATTATATATTTTCATCAAAAAACTCCTTTTCAAATATAAATATAATTACAATGCTACAATTTTTTCAAACTATTGGAATATAAAAATGATATATAATTTCAAATTCATTGGATGTTTTTTTACATGCTTCAAAATTAGCTCCCACGTTTTAAATTTTTCATAAAATAACCATTTTTTTAATGATCGATTTTAAAAGATTTATGAATGATAAAAATTCTTATATATCAAACTAAGATATCTTATGAAACATCATTAAACATACACAAAGACTTTATTTTTCAATTTTATAATTATATTCATAAAAACATTTATTCATACAATATATTAATTACATATTTATTTCATTTATCATATTCATTACATCTTCATCTAAATATATATATGTACCCACACAAGTCTTCCCATTTTTAAAAAACATTTTAATAAAAAAATATTCATATAGAGTAGAAAATCATACACGTAATATAATATAAAAAATACTTTCTATTCTATGGAAGAAAAATATATTATGTATTATATACCTTTAGAAATATAATTTACAAAAACAGAAATCTATAATTCATGTAAAAAATATTAATACTACTTAAAAATAATTTAAATTATCTTTAATCAAATTAAAAAAATCCTAAAAAACCTTATTGAAATCATCAATAACATGGAATGATTATCACTTATGGTTTACCATGAATAAAACACATTAAAAAATCAATTGGGTTCTTATTTAGGGATAACTTTTTATGAAAATATAACATGTGTTAAGAAAACATTTTTTATAGAATTAGATACGTTGGAGTTTTAATAATATCACCACTTTGAAATTGATTTTTTTAAAATATTTTGTATTATTATCTATAACATAATGTGTGACGAACCATTAAACGATGTCTGTATTTTGTTATAATATTTACCACCATAATAGGATCTATAAGCACTCAACTAAATTATATGTAATATGGCCTCTATGATATACCAAAAATACAATGTAATGAAACACTTAAATTCTAACTAAATTGCTATAACATGATATTTAGTGATTTTTATTTTATAAATTATGTTGTTTGACCTATGGGGTACTATAAATTGTCCAAAATATTTTGTGTGGTGAAAAAAACACTGTTAATTAATCCTCAATAATATATATTAAATATATAATTGGATATTGGGAATTGTAATTTGATACACATGGATGATAGGAACAACTATTTGGGACCATGAAAATCTCTAAACATTCATATCATCACCAGTATGGTAATGCATTAACAATATATAACTTGTAAGTTGATTCAATTTTGAGAGAAGTATATCCATATCTGAAATGGATGTTGATAATAATTGATGAAATACATGTTTATATAATTATGGAACATTATTATCAATTCAAATAAATATTGTCTGATAATTTAATTTACTATAGATTTATGAAAAAGTATTCAATGATAATGAAGGGGGTTGACAATATGATGTTTTAGAGATCAGAAACTGAACAAATAAATTAATTTTAAACCGAAGATTCATCATTGTGATTATTTCATTTAATTATTCATCATTCTATTTGAAATAACATGCTATTGATTCATTTAATTATTCATTTATTCATTTAATTATTTTTATTCTTTTTATAACATACCATTGTGTAAATAACCTCATTATTGGTTGTGGGTTAGGTTAGTTTTTTGGATTGTAGTTTGTGAATCAAAGAATCTATTTGTTAACATCTCTTTCCTATGTTCAAAATGAAAAAACAAAATTGATCTCAAATTATTTGATCAAATGAATTTTTTTTCATTGATATAGTGGAAATTAATCCTATTATTGTAACAACATAAAAATTTATAATAATGAATGATAGTACATGAAGAGTCTAAGGAAAAAAATAATCACATAATAGAAAAATTAATCCATTTACAATATGTGGAAAAGAAAACATTGTAGAAAAATTAGATTATAATAAGGATTTGTATAGTTCATTAAGAGAGATCATAGAATAATGTGTGAATATAAAATTATTGAACTGATGAATTAGAGTATAAATTATATATATCAATGAATCTAATACCAACACCCATATGGTTGTTTAAAGCATTTAATTAAACATTCTCTATTATAACTATTCTCATCTAAGAATTAATATGTTATATTTATTGTATTTTACATGGTAACATTATTTGATGAGAAAACCAACTATTTTTTTCTTTTTACAAAACATAAAAAAATAATATTGAATTTCCCAAGATGTACTGCTGTAAATTACCTAAGAAAATATGAATTACTTTATTACATTTCTATGATCACATTACGAAGAGCAGTGTAGTTACCAAAAATAGTTCATAATAAGTCTGATTACATAAAAATATGTTGTTAGTCCTAACCCTTTAATTATTATTAAGGACCTATGGATTAATACAAGGAAAGAAATTATATGTGGATCAGTCTATGAATATCATATTTAGTTAAATATAACAAAACAAGAAAATAAAAATTATGAGTAGAACTATTTCCATCTATTAGAGAAATAGAATCCCACCACTATATCTCTATGAATTACACATTCCTACTTGCCCAATGAATTTTTTACATGTGGTATGTAATCATTCACAATGATGATATATAGTTTTTCCTCAAAAATTGTTTCCTCCTTATATAACTAGCCTACCTTAATTATATGTTGGAAATATATTTTGATAAAATTCCCACAATGGTAAAGTAATAAAAAACTAATTAAAGAAATTAGCATCCTTCGATGATAGACTGGATCATTATAATGTCTTGACTATGAGGTTCCATGTTCTCAACACCCAAACCACTGTATATGTAAAAAGGATGTTGATGACATAGACAAAATTGATGAATGTCTTGAGAAATATATCCAATTGTCAAGATATGAAAACCATATAGAATTAAGGTAAAATTTAAAATGATTTTATTTTGGGATCAAAATATTTTTAGAATTTTAGAGTCATATTTTTCAAACGGTATGGGATGTTTATTATTTCTACACAATACAATATATGTGGGGGTTTCTAATGGTCATAAATAAAAATGGTACCCACCAACTAATTTTAATTCCAAACTAGTTTTTAAACTATGACTAATGGTATAAATTATTAACCTAATAGTAACATTTCTTATTATATCACAAGTTGAACTAAATATTCAACCACCATTAAATGATTGATTCATTTATTATAATGATATGTTTTTTATATGAATGTACATATTTACCAAATATGTTAATTTTAGTTCTTATATTTCCTTTTTTACTAACTAAATTAAAAAAAATTATTTCTATTGTTTTTATTCCTTAATATAAATAGTTACATCTATGATTCACATAAGAAAAGGCCCCCAGACATGATCCAATATGTATTGTGATATAGACACTAATTATTAGAGTTTACCTTTTAAGGGACCATGTATAGTGCAAAGTTTATATGGTGGAGGCTTTATTTTTTTTCATGTTGAATAATAATAAACTAACTACCCCTTATATTATTCCATACACTCTATAATCTTCAATTCCAAAAGTGAATTGGTAAGTAGAGAAGTTTTTTCATATATATTGTTGAAATAATTATCTCCACTTTTTTAGAAATATGCCACCCCTTACACATATATGTTACATAAATCACCAATATATTTTTTTTGTTTAGGTATATAATAATATATCTATGATGTTTATTGAAATTTTATTTATAAATATGGAAAAATATGGAAGACTTTACAAATTCGTTTAATGGATAATATATTCATTTATAAGTACCTCAGTTAATTTGTTTTTTTTTTACATTATGTGATTTAGAAATAATTTTTTTTATTTTTTTCAAATGTTATAGTGGATTGAATTGGGTGTATTGAACCATTCCAAAAGTTTTATTATAGGATAAGTCATTCACAACCCAATTTCTATAATTATCATATGTTCAATGGACTATATAACCTATGTGACCATGGGTTTGATCTTATACAACAAAAGGTATGAATAGTAAGTTATTTTTTCGAACAACTAATTCAATCATATAACACCTCTATGTTGGATAATAGTTTTTGGATATATTGAAACAACCATGTGATGTTATGGGTACCAATACTGTCACAAATGATGAATTGATATAAATTGATTCTAAATTATGATGTTTCATTATTTAAAGAAACATTATTTTTATAAACCAACCCAGGTCATCTGCATATATCACACCAAAGAGTGTGTTAGTAAATGTCTAAGAGCATTATTGATCCACATAGAATAGGAAAAATCACGTGGGTATTAGTACGAATAAAATGAGAATGAATTTTCGAGCAATAATTAACATAAAAAAGATAATAATTAGGGAAAAAATAATAATCTTATACATTAAAAAAACAAGTACAACATACCAGAAATGAAAGAAAGATGTTTAACCTAACTAACTATAAGAAATAGAATAAAAATTTTAATAACACCTCTATGAATAAATGACGAATGCAATATGAACTATCACCACAACTCAAACATTATGATATATGAATATCTTCTCCACTGAGTAACCTAATAAATGTAGATGATATATATTTTTCAACTAAAATCCCACTAGTTCACCACACACCGACCAAAAACACACTATTTTAAAGGAAATCTATTTTCTGGATTATGTATAATAAATATATAAAAATAATTTTTTTTCATAATTTATTTAAATATTTACAAATAGTTACCCTGAAAACTACCATTTTCACAAGTTTGATCCTTTTCTATATAAAACCACAATTTATGTTGTCATTACATTAACTCGAAAACAATATTTGAAAACATTTTTAGGCCAAATAAAAAGAAATTTTGTATAAAATTTAAAAAAAAGTAAAAGCTACCATACATTAAAACATATACATATCTCAGTATCACGTAATCAATAGGTGATAAGAGGGAACAATCTATAACCTAAATAACATGGTGATCAATGAAAAAAATTTCTTCATGCTAGAAGAAAAATTAAAAATCAATCTAACATCTCCCAAACACCCAATGATACCCTATCTTGGCCTAACCAAGGGGAAATGACCCATATGATTAAATAAAATCATCCTAAGGCCACTTTATAGAGTATAATACAGAACTACTATACAAATGTACCTATAATTCTCACATATCGAGTTAGGTCTTCCCAAAACATTAAAATAGATATTAATATTAAATTTGATTTCATTCCATGATATTACACTATAAAAATTTCATTTAATCCCAACAATACATCATAATAAAAACCTAGGTATATCCCATTTATCCCATCATGAAAAATCGATTCCATACTTCCTCCATCAACTGGAATAATCTCATTAAATGAAGGGAAAAAATCAATCATTTCAATTACACATAAAGAATATTTTCTTATGGATTTTAATTTTCCAATATATCATATAATGTTTCATTTGATCCTTTCCACATACCACTTGTAACTCCATGTCATTCAATATAGTTTATGTCTATTTAAAAGACCATTTAAAAATTATTTCACCTTATTAGATATGAGTTTTAATTCATTATCATTGAATGCTTCAAATGAAACTATGTTTATAGAAAAAAATATTCACATATTTTTTGAAATTAACATCACAATGAACATGAGGAAAATTTAACAAGATAGAATCGGGGATTTCAATTTTAAAACAAATTTATTATTCCACTAAAAAAATATTCATATATAATCACATTAAAATCCATCATTCCTACTGCAATAAAAATATGAATAAAACATCATTCATTGATATATATAAAATATATTAGTTCAGAAAATTTTAATTAGTTGAAAACACTTGATGAAAGAAAAAGTAATAATATATATAATTTTAAAGGGAGTAGATTAGTAAATCTACCTTAAACACCTGGAATTTCCATTAATCAAACTAAATTATCTGAACGATGAGGAAAAGGGATATGTATATGAAATAGAGTGTTGTATAACATAAATCCAAAATAAAAAATCATCTAGAAATAACCATATTATTCCACAACATTCTGATATAATGAAAAATTATTAATATAGGAAAATACATAGGGGAAAACATACATAAAATTACTTACCACTCTCCAATTTGTCGAATGGGATACGAAACCAAAAAATTAGAAGACTCTAATATTATGAACAAAAGATCCTAAAACATGGAACTCAATTTTCCAAAAACATACATTATACATATCTCATTCATTAAGGATAATGGAAATTCAATATCATAGGCAACCTCCTTCTGAAGAATAATAAAAATACCAGAACAATTTCCCTCACGCAAATCTACAAGAATGGATGTAAAAGGAATGTTAATAGGAACCAATCCACTTATTACAAAAGCTATAATTTAGTGGGAGGTTAAAAAAATATCCTATATTGTTTTTTATAATGGAACCCTTATCAATGGAACTGAAAGTAGAGTATTAATATATGGTAAAATGAGTCCAAATATCATTAAAAAACCCACATAAAAACCCTCCATATTTTTATAAATATACATTAATCTTTCCCCAAAACATTATCTAATCTAGTCATTATAATTCTTGAAACATACTATAATTTTGTATGGTTGATGTTCTCCACACCCTTGGTTTCTTGTTTACACGACACCCTTGTGCCCAACATGGTAAATAAAATGATGTGTTACAAAAAATAATCTCTTTTTGGATCTACCATGTGATGCCCTATGGTGTTAGGGAGGATTAATAATAGTTTTAAGTAAAAATAACATGAACCCTATATCACCATGTCCACACCTAATTTTATGACCAATGGAATTTCCACATTTCCTAGGAGAGTCACTATGAAACAGGCCTACCACCATATGGGTTACAAATCCTGTGGTTCACCAAATATAAAAAAAATATTTTAAATTTAATTTACCATTACAAAACCATCATAAACAAAAAAAATGTGCATAATAAAATTAATTGTCATGATGTAACAATACACCTGACATAGCACTTTTTCCCTAGGATGAATCATGGATAATGATTATTCAATAGGAATAGAGAAAAGGTATATCAAGAGAAAAATAAAACCAATGATCTATTACTGAATCCATACAAAAAAAGGATCCAAAAATTCAAAGGACTTATATAGAAACAAACCATAATTCTTGACTTGATCATGCAAGCAACTGATATCATACAACAACAACTCCAATGGATTTCTATACAAAATGAAACTCTCAAAAAAATAACAAGTAAATCAATTAAGTCTAACAAATTTTCAAAAAAACATTTGTGGATCTCTTTTCATAAAATGAATGACATATCCTCAACTACTAAATTAGTTCTAAAAATAACAATAATATAATTAAAACACCAAAAATATAATACATAATAAACCATGGACATTACAAAAATATGATGGGTTTAGAGAATTACCACCTCAATAAAATATCCATAATAGATCACATAAGAAGATGTATAAAAACAATTTGAATGAATTATTGGAAATTCCTCCAACATAAACATACACTAACATAAACTATATACTCTATATTTTTATGATGTTGGAATAACATGGGTTCATTATCTTTGAATAGATGATACTAGTATTTCCAATCAAAATAGTATAGAATATCAACAATGGTTGTTGGTTGACATAACACCAACTGAAACATTGTTATCTAAAATAATTCAATGCAATGTCCCAACATAAGGCCCACTTCACACCAACTGATGATATAAACACAATAATCATCGTATTGAAAGTAAAAATACAACTATCACCACATATATTATAAGATAGGTGAAATTTGATAATGTAAAATAAATAAGAACATATCAATGTATTCAAAATCTAATGAAACATACCCCTTCCTTACCGTCCATGCTGAAGGAAAACACTATACCAATTCATTTAAAGTAAACCTTTCGGCATTTAATGAACATCAATGATAGTCACACACCATATAAGATTTTACCATAGATTCAGATTCACCATCTCAACTCACAAAAATATAGAAACTAATGGTAATACATAGGTTAAGTGAAAATATAGATAAAAAATTCAAACATCACTATGATAGAATTCAGTTATGATGTTGTCAATTTTCAAATAGCATAAAAAAACATCTCAAATAACAAAAAAGTTTAACTCCCAACATCACAATGTCATCTAGATGAATTAATAAAAATTAATGAAAAACAAAAATTTCATCACTCTTTCATTGGTACCAACGATATGATGTAGAGGATCATTAAAAGGGTTTAACTTCATCCCACCATTTTTTCATACAAGTCCTCTATAAGAAATTTCCAAATGAGCCAAACATCCACATTTATTATAGTGTTTAAAAAAATTATGAAAAATAAGCTTTATATGATCCACACTACCATACTAATAGAGAAACAAATTCTTATTTCTATAAGAATAGTGTTATAAGAAACATGATGGAATTTTGATAAATATACTTAAACAGTACAACTTTTCATAATTTATTTTTCTCTTGTTGGAGTTCCCACTAAAACACCATTGAATTGGAGAGAAATCCAATGAATCTAGATACACTTAAAATACAACATAAAAATGGATAGATTATATTACATCCATTCCATTCGATTATTATTTCAGGGAAAATCATTGAATAAATAAGTTCGTGGAAATTCCAAAAACATATACAAATTTAAGAGTCCACTATAAATAGATGAGGAAGATATGGTACCAAAAAAATAAACTAAAAAGTACACTCCAATATTTTCCTAAATATTTATTTTAGACCATGAATTTCCATATATTTTGGAACCATTTTTGAAATTTAGAGTAATCTCGAAATGAAATGTTCTATAAAAAAATCACATGAATTCTTTTTCTATGTCTTAGTTTAGAGGAAATACCTTCACCACGTCAAACCCAGACACTATTACAATATTATTACAATCATAAAATTCCTAGATTTCGGAATATTATACTATAACAAAATATCCTAAATAATAATTATCAATTTCAATTATTCTTAATAACATAGTTCCCCAAATAAATAAAGAGGATTCAGGTTTTCAAACACCTAAATAAAATCAATACAATTCAAAATGTGAGGAATAACATGAGTCTATATTGCAAAATTAGATATAATAAACTTCTTATAAAGTTATTGATCTATAAAATATTCAATTTAAATATGAATGTGGATCAATATAAAAACAAATAATATAAATATCATCAAAATAAACAAAAAAATTATCACCCACAAAGAAAATCATAAATCTTTAATAAATATTTAAAATATCAGTTATGAAAAATTAAAATCCACAAAAAAAACTTTTAAACTAATAATTATATTTCCATTTTCATAAAAAAAATTCACCTCATAAATATAAAAGGGTTTATTCAGAACTCATATTCAAAATGTGTATTCTATTAATTAATGATTAATTATTTTTGAATACCTTAAAGAGGAAATGAAATAAAACTGTAACATATAAAAACCATAATTTCCAAACAATTAACACATAAAATCATTAAAATATTTTAATGAAATATTATTATCATCATATATAAATATTTAATATAATTAGTACTATAACGTTTTCCAAAAAACATCATCATTTTCTCAAAAAAACCCATAATTGTTTTAATCCACAAGAGATTAATACCAAAACTAAATGTCATATTGGATTTAAAAAATTTTGACATAAAATTATAACTTTAAGTAACCAATCGATAAAAATTATTAACTATTTTTAAAAATCATTGCAATTTTAATCAAATATATGAACAACTCATGATATTTTATTTAAATGATAAAAAATCTAAGAATAAAAACATCACAATGTTGGGATACATTGTTTGATGGACTATACGTAATCAAGAAAAGTTTAGTTGATGTCATCTATGGTCTGCTGCACAAACCACATACAGTTTTCCAAGACATTAACATTAATTATACACCATATAGATTCTCTCAAAGTACCACTCTTAAAGAAAGAGAAAATCAATATTTATAATTAAATCTCAAAATAGTAAATGATATTCAAATAAAAAACATATAAATCAAAATATATTTGAAATGATATCAAATTAGAGACATATTCATCCTATGAAACCTTAGTAACTCAAGATTCATCTCAAATGTGTGGTGATAAATTACATTTCCTTGAAAATGTAACTATATTTTCATAATATGACCTATAATTACATCACATTATATAATGAAAAGATGTAACTTGTCCCTTTGAATTAATCTTTTCAAGAACCGACATGATTTATTCATAATATAGAATCCCAGTATAATTATTAAAAGGATCATAGTTTATTACCCATCCTTGTGGGCTATTTAAAACCACTAAAGAATCAACATGAATAAAATTATGATGATTTCCACAATAAATTATGAATATAAAAAAGATTAATAGTTGACTAAAAAACAAAGAACTAAAAATATAATATTTCTTAAAAAAGAATCAATACAAGTATAAAATATTTTAGAAACATAGAAAATGGACAAAAATGACAACAAGATAGAGTAAAATCCCAACACATCCACATTAAAATGAGGAAACACCACATACAACACATCTGTAACTCCAATCTAGAAAAAAGAAAAATTTCTATATAAAAAATCCTATTGAACCTTGCTGATATATAATCATTACATAACATCTATCTCGGTTTCAACCCACTGATCAAATTGACAAAAATTAGAAGATAATTTAGTTCAAGAATATTTGAAAATAAGGATCTATATATCAATTTTCATGGTTCATTTTAAATAATCATGTATAAAAAAATTTCTATGAAAACATTCATTTTAATAAATATGAGCCATTATAAATAAAATCACAGTTTATATTCTCATAAAAAAAGTAATAAATTATAGTCGACAAATTTCTTTGGGAAAAATGTGAAGGAAATTAGTATATCATTTCAAAACATTATAGGAGACCATTATTTTTAAAATATAAATATATCATCATCATGGAATCAATATGTGATAAATGGGATCTATCTAGAATTGATATAAAATGGTAATAAATGAATAATTGTCTGTGTGTTGAAAAAAATACAACAATAAACCCCAGCCCAATCACCCGACCTTTCCCTATCATGGAAAACTCCAAGATAAATGTCTTAGAGTTTTAACTTATTATCATATAGGGACACTAGTGTAAAAAAATTATAAACTAGTGTATTTTTAAACATAGACTTCTTACCAAGTGTCATAGGTTTTCCATAGAAATGCAATTTGAAGTAATCATTTAAAGGTTGTATCCTATTTTTTTAAATCAACAGAATAAGAATTAATCCTACTCACACCTTCAAATAACTATATATGATAATTACCTCTATCCAATAATAATAATTCTATTCAATTAAACCACCTTTAAAGTGGATATCTCATTATAAGAATTAAAATATATATCATTCTAATTATACTTAATGTGTAATCTAATATGGGTTTCCAATTTCCAATAAATCGTAAAATGTTCTATCTTATATTATTACATTCCACTCAAAACACTGAGTCATTAAATAAAATTAAAATCTATGTAAAAAACATTTATAAAACAACATGCTTTATTAATTACAAACATTCAAATATTTTTCATGAAATGTGTCAAATGCACCCATTTATAGAAATCAACACTTTTCACATAATTCTATAAAACATTATAATGAGGTTCATCGAAATTTATAAAGATAAAATATATAATATAAAATTCAAAAACATGGGTATATTATTATTAAATAATTATCATATAAAATCACATTATAAACATGTTTCTAAAATTTAATAAGTACTCAAAAAAATAAAAATCCTTTCATATAACTACCAGATGTATGAATAAAACATGAGATGACATTTAAACCCCAATAATAATTTAAATGGAATAATATATTCCATTTTAAATGGATATCACATGAGAACATAGATTAACCACTTTAAATTTTCTATAATAAAACTATGTTCCTAGGAAGAAGAGGGATAAGGATCCAATGAAGTAGGAGAACAAAATAAACAACAAATAAAACATAAAAATAAGACAGAAATAACCCTTGTCTTCTATATCCATTGGGAAGAATGAATAAATATGATGATTTAAAAATACCATAGGAAACTATATACATCAATGTACATAGAATTATCAAATTGATCGAACACAATCCAAAACCATGAAGGAATACTAAGATAATATTTTTAACTAGAGATCATAATAAATGTAACTCACATTACCATAAACCAAAATTATATACCTCTAGGTCAGTAGTGTACTCGTAATTTCATACCAGAAATGATCTCTCAAGGAAAAATAATGGAAATACAAGATCTATTTCTCTCAAATAGATCTCTTATAAAAGAAAAAAATAACTAACTTGATAGGAAAAACATTACCTATTATAGTATCTTATTGTTTATAGGAGCACAAAAATACCTCCTCTAGAGTCATCTTGTAGGGAGTATCTAACATTGAAATAAAAAAATTAGGATTAATAAATGTAAAATCAAGTCTAGATGAAATTCAGAATACCCACATAATGATCCTCCAGGTTCCTATAAAAACCAATAGTGAATTACTCAATGAAATGTGATTGATCAAGCCATATAAATTTCAAGAAAACAACTCCATGATGAAGTGTATTTTTACCATGTATGTTTCAGGCATAGCATAAGTGTGTGGATGGGTGTACACAACATTAATTTTACTATTAATAGTGATCAATATGAGAATGTTCATAATGATAAAACACCGGATATTTGGAATAAATATATGAATGAAAAGAAAATAGGGAATTCACAGAACCATATAAAGTATCATCATATCTTGGATATAATTAATTATATTAGAAGACAATAATTACCTTGATTAAATTCTCTTTGTTGATGTTTCTGGTAGTGATTCAATGTGATCGGTCATTGTGTCGTAGAATCACAGTGTAGGATACATCTAGTAGTGATCCAAATGTCCTCCACATATCTCTAGACATCGCAGGAGGGATCCTTGAGTGCCAGCACAAAAGAACCTTCACCTATGATGTCCACCTTCAATCACCTAGAGAGACACTTATAAAGTGCTCTCCTTGAGCCTATGTAAGAGGATATCTCTTGTAGATATAGATAGTTATTGGAAGAAAGTAATTCTCTCTTGTATTGAGTGATTTTTTCAGATCCATTGTGCATTACCACAATGAATCGCTAGATCTAATGACAATAGTGTAATTGAGATTTATATTACATAGTATATTAAAATGAATTAATTACCCAAAGAAATTTTTTTATTTAATTTAATTCTTAGATATACCCCATGGATAATAATATCAATTGACTATTATTTCTATCACTTGACATGTGCCCAAAAAATTACAGAAAATATTATTTAATTAAACAAAAATTATTATTTCTCACGAAATCACCAGAAAAACTACATGGCGTGTTTATTAATATACACATCTTGTACTTTTATTTTTCCATTTCTTACATCCTCCACCATATTATTTTACCATTAATAATGAATATTTATCTATTAAATAAATATCACTACATTATTCACTAATAAATATATTATTTTACCCACAATACATTCTCTCAAATAACTAGTTTCAAAATTAACGCAATAAGGCATCCATGAATAATTATTAAACCAGAATCAGGAATAATATTTATTCAATATGGTAGATGAATATTTAACTGAGATACATGGATACACTTAGTGTGTGTCCCTCTAGGCATCTTTCTCAGTGGCATTAGGTGATGCCTGCAAGAAGTTCAAGGATAGCATCTAGCAACATGTGAATGCACCCAAAGGGAATGAATTTAATGCCTCTGTGATGTGTCACCTCCAACAAATTCCTAATGTTTAATTTAATCCCTTTGTATTGATATCTCAATTCAAGAAGGTTTCATTCTTGTGTCATCAACCCATGTGTTAGATTACTCTTTCTTTAACCTCCCAGAATTGAACTTTCCCATTCCTCACCATGGCCATGGGTTTATTTAGGATATATCAATTCCATCAAAGGGACTCAGATATCGTCCTTTGTTTTGGAACAAAATGAAAATGAATCCTTTTATGCTTTATTTTATGCAGTATTACTCGTGATGCATCCAGCATATTCTACCTCATTGTGAATAATGTTTCATCACATGTATCACCAATAACTCTAAGTGAACAAGTTTTAATACCAATTAATAATAATATTAATGTCTAAGAACCAATACACACGTCTATAAATATGACAAATTCAATGACACTATGAAATTTGGATTCCTAAATGGTAGGTCTCATTCTCAAAATATCCTCCTAGATATTACCAAGGGTTCAAACCATGAAAAGGTGCCTCAATGTTTATTAGTCCTCACCCATAATGGCCTATATTAGTTGTGTCCCTCAAATAACATCATCTGTCCATAGAAAATATATTCAAGAATATCGTTATGGATCTTCTAGGTTCTCATCATATTAGGGATCCAATGTGACCTTTTAGTGGAATATTTGTCCACAGAAAATTATGACATGAATTTTCATGCAAAAGATCAATGAAGATATGGTATGGTATTTATTTATATTCAAATACATGAATACAAGTTTACTATAAAGTGCAATGTAGCTGGTTCTAGACAACCAAATATGATAGAATCCAACATGGAATAGATCCAATACCTAAAAATGATTATCCCATTATCTCTCAAATTATATTCATGTTTATAGTGAGAAAGAAATTTAGTCAAAGGGCCCACTACATTCTATCTCATGGACACTCTGCTCACTGCAACTTCATCCCTTGGAGAGAAATCCCTCAAGAGGTGATACTCTTGGAGATTGTTCTTTTTCCGTTGATGTGACCTTGTTTCTTTTGAAAGATCCAAAACTACTATATTATCATAATAAAATATAATAGGGTATATACTACATGGCACCACATCATGCTCCTAGACAATGTTCCAATTCTGCAGTGCTTCCTTGGATGCATCAGAATCCACTATATATTTGGACTCTAGTGTAGAATCGGTGACACCTGAATGCTTTTAACTCATCCAACTCATAGCTACTCTGTTGAGATTGAAAAAATATCTTGATTATGACATCATATCATTCTGATCTATCTGAAAACCAGAATCATCATGCCCTCAGATGACAAGTTTCTCATCTCCTCCATACAATAGAACCATATCCTTTGTTCTTCTCAGATACATATGGATATTCTTAACAATAGTCTAATGTTGTTCTCCTAGATCTATATGATATATTCCTAACAGTCTCAGTTCATAGTTGACATCAATACTGGTACACAACATGGTATACAAGATGGATCCTATAGATGAAGCATATGGGATCTTACTCATCCTATTATCTCCTTTTGTGTCTATGGAGGAATTATATTATAAATATATAGTCTATGTGACACTTAGAAAATCCCCTCTTAGATTGTTCCATAAATAATTACTTTAGTATATGTTCAATTTATGTACCCTAACATAGTCCGATAATCTTCATGGATCTATCACTATTGATCATGATCCCGAGAATGTAGGCTCATTCACCTATGTATATCATTGAAAAACACTTTCAATATGTCCTTAATTGACTATAAGACTAGTACATTGTTTCCAACAATTTATATTTCAAAAACATATACTACTAGGATAACGACAGCATTACCATTAAATGGCTTATAAAAACACGGCTCACATTCATTCTTAAAGAAACAAAATTCTTCAATGGCTTCATCAAATATAAAGTTCCATGACATTGATATTTTCTCTAATCCATAAATGGATTTCTACAACTTTCAATCCAATTTTTGATTCACCTGGTGTCACAAACCCATCTAGTTGTGTCATATAGACATATTCATGAAGATTCATGTTATGTAATTATATTTTCAAATCCATATTTCAAATTTAGTAGTCATGGTAAGATACTAGAGAAAGTATGATTCTTATTGATTAAAAATTTTAAGTTGATAAAAGGTTTCATCATAGTCAATTCCTTAATGTTTCCTGAAACCTTTAGCCACTAGCCTTACTTCATAGGTGCTTAAATGACCTTTCATCTCTAACTTTTCCTTTTACACCCATTTCATCCAACATGATTTACATAAATTGGATCATCGACCAGAACCCAGTCATGGTTCATATATGAAGAATTTATCACAGAATTTGTAGATTCTATCCATCATGATGCTTTTGAGCTCTCTAATATATTCTTGTAAATGGGATGTTCATAATTTTTCCAAAATATTAATTTATCTTTTTTTTGGTGAATAGGAACCCCAATCTCTCTAGTTCTCTTACCCCTTATGAGCTCCTATGCAGTACTTATGTTTCGGTGACCTCTTCCACAAGGACCTATGGAAATTATTCCCATACCAACTCTTGTTTATCTTGAGCATCAACTTCACCAAAGTCAATATTTTTCCCACTATACTTTTTGATGATGTTCTCCCTCGCAAGAAATATGGCTTGTCTAAGGACAATCACTTTCTTGTCTGAATGGTTATATATGTAATATCCTTTCATTTCCTTTGGATATTCTATACAGATACACCTTAGGCCCCATGGTGCTATATTGTTTCCGAAAAAGGCATTAACAAAATCCTTGCATCCCCATACATGTGTACGTGACAAAATGGGTTTCTTTCCATTCTATATCTTAGAGGGAATTCCATTTTATGCCTTAGATGGTACTCAGTTTAATGTGTATGCTGCTCTCTGTAATTAATATCCCTAAAAGGATAATAGAATATCTGAATGACTAATCATTGACCTCACCATGTCCAACATGGTTCATGTCCTCCTTTCACTAACACCATTCCACTGTGGTGTATAAGGAAGAGTTAGTTAAGATAGTATCCCAGACTCATGTAAATGGTCGATGATCTCTCGGTTAAAATATCCTCCACCTCGATCCAATTAAAACATCATTATGTTTTTACAAAGATGATTCTCTACTTCATTTTTTAATTCATTAAATTTCTCCAAGGACTCTAACTTATACCTCATTAATTAGATATATCAATATCTACAAAAATCTGTAGTAATTTTAATGAAATAAGAATATCCACCACTAGATTCTACTAGAAATGGTCCACACATATCTGTGTGGACCAATCCTAGGAGCTATGTGGCCCTTTCACCCTGTCCACCAAAAGGAGGCTAGGTCATTTTCCCTGGTAAACATGTTTGACATATATCAAGTGGTTTTAGCTGAGTTTAATATAAATAACAATCTTGGTGGATCTTTTTCAACTGCTTATCCTTTACATGACTGATACAGTGATTCAACAATTGGGTGTTGTACGAGTCATGTGGGTTTTTTTCTTTATCGATTTTCAACACTTTGTTTTTGTAATTAAATAGATACAAATGATTATTTAAATTCTCCATACAATAACATACATTGTACTTATGAAACAAACTAACCTTATTTCCAAGAATGAAAATAAATCTATACATATCCAAATATGATACGGAAATTATTTTTTAGGTAACACTAGGTACATAATAATAATTTTGTAAATCCAAAAGTATCCCAGTTGGAAATAAGAGATGGTAATCACCAATAGCCAACGTAGCCAGCCTCGCACCATTGGCAGCAAGAATATCCACCTCTCCTATGGAAATAATTCTAAATCTCCTTGGTTCATTCATTTGAATAAATATGTTATCCTCACATAATATATCTAAAACCTATTATGTAGAAATTGAATGATTACACTCAATAAAAAATGAACCTTTAACATTACCATGCTTTTGGGTGCAGTTCCTCTTCCAGTGGAAGAGCTTTCCACATGAAAAACATAAAACCTTCTATTCTTTAATGTACCTCTGTATCTTCTCTTTCATGGAAGGATGGTGCTCGAGGGATTCATACATTTTATAAATCCTTGTCAACTTTACATTTTTTATCCCCTTATTATTCACCATAACGACTGGGGGTTTTTCATGCCCAATGACCTTATCTACCTACTGAATCATGGTCAGAAGCTCTGATATACTCTTCTCATTGTTTCTCATGTTTTAGTTGAAAATAAAACTACAGAAGGTCTTGGGTGATGATGTTAAGATGAGATCTATATACAACTCATTCAGGAAAATAATCCCTAAATAGTCTAATATTTCAATGTAGAATGAAATCATGATGACATGAGGCCCATCTGGCATAGACTCTAAAATATTAGTTGTGAATGAAGAATTGGAGATCTTGTATATGTCATGTCTCTCCTCCCCTTTATAGATATCTTTGTGATGAGACTTCATTCTGTACGCGTCCATGTTTTTACGTAGATTCAAGAGATCATTATACATGGATCATAGTATGAAACATTAAACATCTGTGGAATAATGAATTTGTTTCATATAAAGGTATATTACCTCATCACTAGTGACATTACTAGGTGCTACTAGAAAAATATCTTCTAGTATATAAAACTTCTTCTCCTGGAGATGGATGACGTGTAAACGCCTATGAAACTCTTGGAAATCGGTGCCGGTGAGATGTTTTTCTTTCTCGAGTATGGTTCACAATGATATGTTTGAAGTCATTTTTATTTTTATTTATACACATTAATATGGTAATATTTTAGTACTTTATTATGATCAAAATGAGACAAATACATAAATTAATACTTTTTAGTCTCCAATTATTTTATAGAAATCCAATAGCCCTCACTATTGACTTTAGAATATTCTAATGCATAAATATTATAGTGGAAAGGATCTGTATTTCCCTTTGAATTAACCAAAATATGGTTGTTCATGAATCTTTAATGATTTTAAGTAGGCATTCCAATTTTCAACTGCATTAAATCAACACTCCTTGATCCGCTGAGTGGACTTCCCAATCATGAAATCCTTTTTATTTGGGATTTCCTCAACTTTTTCCTCTTGGTCACACCATGTCCTACTGTGTTAGTCAACCCGTTATGTGAACTAAGTAAATTCAACCCAAAACTAGGAATTATAATTCCCAAATAATTAAAAGCACCCAAACTAGGTTTAGTCAAGCACTATGAACTATGGTTCGATTCAAAACATGAGTATGAAAAGCTATACCGACTTAATATTTCTTTTAGGGACTTTATGCTCATATATAAATTTCCGTTTTATTATCTTTCATACATTCTTGTTTTTCTTAGTTGGGATATATTTAAGTGATTAACCGTGAATAAGATAATATTTAAACATAAACCAATCTTATTTTAGTTATACCTTTCATGGTTGTTTAATTTATTAATTGAGTGATCGTGACAACACACCCCCAATAAATAAACCATGAAATTGATAGAAATAAAAAATTGCATGAGCATGATCTCATTCTATTGAATTTTTTTACTAGAGGTTGATAAACTCAACCATATCCTTGTGGAGAAACACTGTGAACCTTTTTCGTTCCTATTTACATCTTTTCGCCAATACACCTTTGTATCTCGTTGGATTGATTTCTCCATGAACCGCCTCCATTATCTTGGTAAATCCATCAATTCCATAAGGTTCTATCTCACATGCAAGTGAGGGGAAAAACAATGTTTTACATAAATGAAACCTTGGGCATACAGGGCATATATATTATTGAGGATAGTCTTGCATGCCAAAAAGTTTAATTTAAATAAATTAACAAAATGAAACCATCCACATAGAATGGTCCTGGTCTAGCACATGATCATCTATACATGAAACGATATTTAATCATAAATAAAACTATCATTAAATTCATGAATCATTATTTTTTATAAAAAATCACCCACAAATCAATTTTTTTATTATTTATAATTAATCAATATTTTTATCTTAATCCCTTTGCATGAATTTACATGAGATTCTCATCCATCATAATTCTAAACAAATATACTCATTTAAAATTATCTTTTTAAATAAATTATACCTTGGAGGAAACCCAGTGAATTCCCATTCATAACTACTGAATGATTATAAATTAACATTACACAAATGTGAAATTAAACACACATATATAAAACACCTATTATGTGTTGTCCCCCTTCTTTACCCCTACACCATGGTACACGTATCAAGGGTTTGTATAATATAATAATAAATTTAAATAAATTTGTGTAATTTGGATGAGTATACAGCATGGAGTTCATAGTACATGTTGTGTACTATTGTTTAACGTCCATATGATGTACACGCCGAGGGATACAGCGCGTAGATGTACTTTAGAAATCTTTAGAGTACACATCATGTTTAGTAGGAACATGCCGTGTTGTATCCCTGTTCACGGTCTCCATCTAGGCAAGCCATGTATGAGGTACATTATCCAAACCTAACCCTATGTGACTATATTTTGTGTCTAGTGGGACATAAGACATGTAATCAGGAAACTATGTGCCTCTGGTTCCTAGTCAACACACATAATCATAAAGACTTAGATAAACTCCAACACATGGCTTGGTTTGATGGACCAGTCCACATGCATTTAACCTTGACTACATGGCGTGTGTGGGAGAATACATGATGGGTGTGATGAACATTAATTTTAATCAATGTTATTATTGCTCTGATACCACTTATAGGTTCTGGGCGTAGTAGACACACATTGATGGGTGTGACCAACATTAATTTTACCTTTAACAATGATCAATCTGAGTTCCATCATGTTGATAAAATGATGTATCTTTAGAATAGAATGAATAAAAAAAGTAAATAAGGATGTCTCAAACCCATATATGGGATCATCATATATTAGTTATAAATAATTTAATTAAAAGAAAATAATTACCTTGATATAAATAATTTAGTTAAGGATTATGGTCATGATCCAATGTGATTTCATCATTGCGTCACATGAGCCATGTGTAGGATTCCACTAGTGGTGATCCACATGTGCTCCACGTATCTCTGCACATCGCCTAAGTGACCTAAGAGTTCTAGAATAGAAAATACTTCACCTGAGATGTCCTCTTTAATTTCCTTGAGAGCCTCTTCCAAAGCGCTCTCTGTGATCCAATGGAGGATGATCTCTCTTATATCTTGATAGAGTTCTTAGAGGAAATGAATTCTGTCTTGGCTTTAGATCTTTCTCTATATTAGTTGTTCACAACCACATAGAATGGATAGATCTAATTAGAATAATGTTATTGGCATTTATTTTACTTTGAATAATAAAAGGAATTAATTACCCATAGGCATTTATTCATTTCATTTAATTTTTATTAGGAAACCATGTCTAATAATAAAATATAACTATTATTAGTATCACTTGGAATGCGCCCAACGAATCACCCCAAATATAATTTAATTAAATAAAAAATATTACTTCTCAAAAATCCATAGAAAAACTAAACAATGTGTATATTAATATACACAACGTGTACATTTGTTTCCATTTTATTTATTTCCTCCCCCAAATTTATTAAACCCTGAATAATGACTATTTATTTCATTAAAAAATATCACTGAAATATTTTTTAATAGATATATTATTTAATCCAAAATATATTTTATCGAATAACTAAAGTCAAAATAAGTTTGATTAAGAATTATTTAATAATTATTAAAACACAATTAGGAATAATATTTATTCATCATTTTAAATGAATATTTAACTCAGATACTTGGATACACATAGTGTGTGACCCTCTAGGACTCTTTCTTAGTAAAATTAGGTGGAGCCTACCTAATTTACAAGGTTAACATCTAGCAACATGAAATGTCACTAATAGAGAAATAATTTATTTCTAGAATGACATGTCAACTCTTATGAGCGCTTACAATGTCATGCAATCCATTTGTCTTGATATCTCTAATCAAACAGATAGCATGCTAGTGTCATCAACCCTTTTTAGATATTACTCTTTCATTGACCAGATGGAACTAAGCATTCCAATTCATTACCATGGACATGAATTTATTTAGGATATATCAATTCCATCAAAAGAAATGAGATTTAAACTTCCTTTAAGGAACATAAGGGATAAATCCTTTCTCATATTATCAATTATTGACTTATTACTCATGAAACACCCAACACATCCTACCTCTCTGCGAACAGTGTATCATCAAAGGTTTCATCAATACATCTAATTTCAAGAGTTGTAATTGTGACAACCGGGCCCCAGAGACAGCACAAACACCCCGCCTTAACATGGCCATCGGGTCCCGGCCCACCAGGTACCACCAGTTGCCCCCGCAGACACGTGGGGCCCACCCCAGGGTCCACCCACGTGCCTGAACGGGTCATCTGACTAATGATAGTCCCCACAGTCCAACACTTGACCTTTCCAATGTGCTTTGTCCTCACTCGCATACACCCTGGGAACTTCCCAGAAGGTCACCCATCCTGATCACTACTCCAGGCCAAGCACGCTTAACTGTGGAGTTCTAAGCAGACAGGCTCCCGAAAAGGAAGGTGCACCGTGTTGACATGAGTCATATCATTTAGTCATTTAACCCTTTTTCATTTGGGGATGTTACAATCACCCCCCCTTTAGAGCAAAACGCCCTCGTTGTGGGCCCTACATCTCAACCCAAGCAGTGCACCGTGCACTTAAGTGGGTTCCTCCTCTGATACCAAATGTGACAACCGGGCCCCAGAGACAGCACGCTTAACTGTGGAGTTCTAATCAGACAGGCTATCGAAAAGGAAGGTGCACCGTGTTGACATGAGTCATATCATTTAGTCATTTAACCCTTTTTTCATTTGCGGATGTTACAATCACCCCCCCTTTAGAGCAAAACGCCCTCGTTGTGGTCCCTACATCTCAACGCAAGAAGTGCACCGTGCACTTAAGTGGGTTCCTCCTCTGATACCAAATGTGACAACCGGGCCCCAGAGACAGCACAAACACCCCACCTTAACATGGTCGTTGGGTCCTGGCCCACCAGGTACCACCAGTTGCCCCCGCAGACATGTGGGGCCCACCCCAGGGTCCACCCACGTGCCTGAACGGGTCATCTGACTAATGATAGTCCCCACAGGCCAACACTTGTCCTTTCCAATGTGCTTTGTCCTCACTCACATACACCCTGGGAACTTCCCAGAAGGTCACCCATCCTGATCACTACTCCAGGCCAAGCACACTTAACTGTGGAGTTCTAATCAGACAGACTCCCGAAAAGGAAGGTGCACCATGTTGACATGAGTCATATCATTTAGTCATTTAACCCTTTTTTCATTTGGGGATGTTACCGTAATACCCATTAATAATAATATTAAATTCTATGTAACAATAAACATTTCCATAGATAGGAACATCCAATGACACTATGAAATGTGGATTACCTACTGGAGGGGCTCATTCTCATAATATCGTCATAGATATTACCAAGGGTGCACACCATGAGAAGGTGCGTCAATGTTTTTTGAGTCATCATCCATAATGGCCTATATTATTTTTTCCCTCAAATAACATCATCTAGACATTGAACATATATTCAAGAATAGTGTTATGGCACATCCGAGTTCTCATCATAGTAGGGATCTGCTATGACCCTTTAGTGAAAAACTTATCCTAAGGACATTATCACATGAATTGTCACATAGAAGAACAATAAAGATGTGATAATTTATTTATCAATATTCAAATCCATGAATACAAGTTTATCATAATGTAAAAATTATTCTGTTATATCCCAACGACCCCAACACAACATAAATGTGGTAGTCTCATTTGCACAACAAAATTAATCACAACATGACGATTGGTCATGGAATGGTCCAAAAATTCATCCCATTTTTTGGTACCTTTCCCTGTACTATATTATAGTAGAGGATGACAAACAATTTTATATATAATAATTCATAATACTTCATGTCTAAGAACATTCTTTATAATCCTGAACAATGACCTGTATGTGTTTAACAGGATATATCCCAATGCAACTCACCTACGACCATGATTGTGGAACAATATACTGTGTACCAAAAGTTCCAAATAAACCCTTTTAAAGAAAAATTCCCTTCACATATATTTATAAACCCAAAAATAAAATTTATAAAAAATAAAATTCTTGGTAAGGATGTAACAATTGTCTTGGAACCCTAGGTAGACATATAATGAAATAAAAAAATCCAGGAAATTTTTTTGTATCAATCCTCTTTCATTATCCAATTAATACATTTATATGATATATATTGTAATTAAATATTCTATAGTATAAATGAAGACTAATATAGGTACCAATTTTCCTCCAACATTTATCAAAATGTGTGATTTATTTTGTGATGATATAATTTGAATAAAAACAACCAGAATTTTCTATGTGACCTATGTATAAAGATAAATAACATCCATGATTTTTTTATAAATTTTTGGATATTTATAGTTTTAATACAATTAATGATGTTTCTGTAAAGACCAGGAAATTCTGTATTTATTTTTTTAATTATATGGAAATATTACGAGTCTCCAAAAATTGACGGTACATAAATCCAAGGACTGGAGAGCCTGATATAGAATTTTTATTTTTTAAGGTTCGTTCAGTAAACCTGAAAGTGGGAATTTATATATTTTGAAGCTGTGGTCAGATTAAAAATACATGGGAACTGTTGAATTCATAGAGGTGGGATTTTCTTAGGTGAAGCATAACTTTAACTGGCTAGGGTCAGACAAAAAAGATAGTTTTGGAATTTTCATAATAATAATGAAATAACTAAATAAGTTATTTTATTATTTTTGAATTAGATGAGTGTCATATGGAAGGAACATAGTGTAATGTTGGGCTTTAAATGAGGGTCTTTTAAATAACATTAACCTATAATTGTGTAACTATAGTGCTTGTTGTTTAATAGGTTCATTAAATAGGATTTATTAATGAATCATATTAATGAATCAATGATAGTGGTTATTTTTCTTTTATTTAATCAATCTGTTGGAATTGGTTTCGGGAACCCACTGGAGGACTCTTGGTGAATAGTTGGAGGCATCTTTATCCAATGAATAATGGAGATTCGAGGACACCGTTGAGGATTCAATGCAGATATCGACGAACGCTAACGAATCCCTTCAAACACGGACCCTTATTCAATATCTACAACATATTACAGTGAGTTCAAGGTAGCGATTTGGGGTTAAAAAACATTTTTATTGATTATTGAATTCTTTCCCATGTTATAACGCTATCAAGGAGGGCACGGGTGGAACCGAACAAGGTCTTGACCCTCCAACAATCACGGTTTGAAGTGTACTTCTTGAGAGACCAAGAAAAACGGTGAAAAAATGAAAATAAGGGTCGCGCAGTGTAGATAGCGCCCCGGATAGCCTGTAAGAATAGATGGGATGAAAATAGGACCACATATACATCACTAGTGGCCCGCGAAAGCACTGCTAGTTTCGGCCGCCTCCTACATGCCGTGAGAGGACTGCGGCGCCCGATGTCGTCACGAGGGACAGGGGAGGCTGACCTTTACAGGTCCTCTTGATAGAGGAAAGTGCACCATAGAAGAGGTTGTACCCACACACATGTGTCCCTCTTTTTGAACATTACACATGGACCGGTCAGGTTTAGTGGTTCCAACCTGGTGCCATTGTTTGAGGAGCCTGAATGGACTTGTCTAATCGGGGAGGCAGATAATGCCTAGCTAGCGGGTCGGGACCAGCCAGCGGTCTGGGTTGGTTCTGCAGCTTGGGAAGCCAGACCGGTACCGTGGCGTAGTGGGACTACCTAGTGGCCCAGTGACACAGACTATGCCCAGCCACACCGGACATGGCCTAGTGGGATGGGTTGGGTCGGGTCGGGCTGGACCCAGACCCCTTTTGACCCAGTTTCGCTTAAAGGGTCATATCAAATAAACCCGATGTTTGTTGGACGAACCATCTACAACATTGGAATCCTTAAGAATAGGTGGTCCTTTTAGATAATCGAAATGGGTTTTGAATAAATTTTTATTATTACTAGGTTGGATCTAACATTAATCCAATCAGTCCCTCGTTACTAAAATTCCTACAACTTACAAACCAACGGTCCAATTGATGCGCCTTATGTTGTATTGGAACCCTTTTGACATGATGGGTCTTTGGGTAAATTCTTCTTGGGAATTTGTGGAGGTTGTGGTACCATTGATTTCTAGAGCAGAGGATCCTCCTAGAATCAAATGTGCTAAGTGCAAGAAACCAGTGGCCCACTGTGATTTGATGAAGCACCCAGTGATCCTTAGAGGGTCAGAAGTTAGAGGCCATCTGTGGTTCTCACATAGAGATACTCTATGGGTTAGTAGTTACCGATCCTTTTTGGTTCATCACCTAGCGACACATTGTGGGTTAGCACCTATAGACCCTTTGTGGGTCAGCACTTCTAGACCCTTTGTGGGTCAACACGTAGCGATCCTCTGTGGGTCAGCACCTAGCAATCATCTGTGTGTCAGCACCTAGCGGTCCTCTATGGGTCAGAACCTAATGACCTTGTATGGTCTAGTAGTAAAATATTCTCGATAGAATAAGATGATCTAGATTTTTGACTAATTATCTTTATTCAAGTTATTTAAGTTGTGTACCTTGTGTGAGCTATTTTGCTTTGTGATCATGCTTTATGGTCTTTCCTTTGTGAAATTCTCAGAGAACTTTGAGGGTATTGGGGTCCAAACTAAAAATTTTTATACTCACCACTGCATATTCATCACCGACACCTTGTTGTTTCTTGTGCAGATGATGGGAACTATTGACCGAGATTTGGGAGATAGGACTAGACGGTGTACAGAGGTGACCGATTGATACAGAGAGATGCAGTGACGAGATATACCTACCCATATGTTAGGATCCTTATAATACAAACATAGAAGTTATTCATCCCATTTTTCTTTATTTACTATTCAGTTGAGCTTGTATTATGTCCCCCTTTTCTTTCAGAACATACTTTTACAATCAGAAGTTATTTTTGTGGTTTTATATTGTTTATACCTAGTCTATGGGTGTACAGGTTTATAATAAATCCCTTCCCTTTTTGCGTTTCATCTTTCGGGTTCTTGTCAACAGCCCCTAGACTATTAAAGGTGGGCTTGGGGTAGTCAAATCATGGGCCCTAGGGGATAGGTCATGAAAAAGTGGTATCAAAGGGTGTTCAGTTATACCAAAAGAACATACAGTCTATGTATTCAATGGAGTAATAGTGTTTAGTGTCTTGTGTTCTGGTTTCAGTTCAGGGAGTCTAGTGTTGGTGCGGTGACCGATGTACCAATACACAAAAAAAAGACTTTGATTTCTGTCTTGGTACACTAAAAAACTATTTTCTTTTGTTTTGAAATTGTTGCACTACTTTTTATTTTTTTCGAGTCATCTCACTAGGTATATATTATTGACTATGGTGCATCTGTTTCTTTACAGGATGTCACTGCATAGACAACCATCCCGGATTCTTTGTGGGAGATCTCGATGACGGCCAAACAAGCGATGAGGCTTCAGTTTAGGGACCTCATACGTCGATGGTACATTCGGGTGGTGTACTAGTAACACCACTTCCCATATGGAATCATATGCCACCATCCCTACCAGTAGACCGTTCACACCAACTGAGCATGTTGAAAGTGTTCTATAGGTAGAGGCCTTTGATGTTTTGAGGTGAGACAGATCTCTAGGTAGTTGAAGACTGATCGAAGGTTGTGGCATGGGTTTCTGAATTGGTTGAGACACTAGCAGACTAGCAGGGGATCCTAGTTGCTAGTATCTTTTATGGAACCATAGGGAGATAGTAGAGCCTGAAGCTCTAGACACTCGAAGAAGTGACACTATATTTTTTTTTACATCGAGATCCTCTTTATTTCCGAGTTCATACCAGAGAATTTACACTCAGTTCATATTCAAGAGCTACTGCACTTTCAACAGGTCAGCCTGACAGTGGACCAGTACTCAGATGGATTCACTGACTTCTCTCTCTACTCCACCAATATGTTATGAAAACCATTCATTATATCTCATAGCATTGAGAAGGGTCTCCAACGGGAGATAAATTTATCAATGATATTGCTCAATATCCCAATGTAGTCTAGTGTACTGGAGCGAGAACTATTTGTGGAGATATTCCTTGCTCAGAAGGAACTGACAACAACAGTTACCACAAGACGAAATACAGTTGAGTCATCTATAGTAGGTAGTCTTCAAATGACGAAGAGGCCAAAATGGATCATACCTTCTGTAGGATGGCCCTAAGATGTAGGGTCGAAGGTTCATAGATCATGAAGAAGAGGACGTCATTTGAGGACTAGAGTTTGTTACTCTTGCGACGGAAGAGATATGTAGATCATGACTATCCAACCCCCCCATGTGGATGATCATCAGATGGAATAGGGACTGCCGAGGTAGCGACAGAGGTTCGAGCAATGAGGTCCAGAGGGTGGAGGACATGGAAATCAAGCAGGCCATGTTGCAGGCAGTGGGAGATGATTTGAGCTTCTACCACCACCATCCCAAACTGGTCAACCCCAACCACAAGATGTAGTTCTTTTAGACAGAAGATCCAATCACTTATTCTTTTCCACGACTCTCATACAAAGTTTGGGGATTCTGACAGAGTGGATTTCTCCATAATTATGATTAAATACTCTTATGGGAGACGATTCGACGATTATGCACTTTTGCAGTTAGTGTGATATAACTCTAGGAGGAGAGAGATTCAGCTGGGATATCCTTGTATCTATGTCGAGGCCTTACAATGTAATCTTGGGTATGGACTGGATATCCACAATCCTTCCTCAAATTGATTGTTTTATGTGCCATGTATGGTGTTCCCATAAAGATGGGACCAAGTTTTTATTCACTGGTGAGTATGAAAACTTTGAAGCATATGATGGACATTCTCGGATGAGGGTGCAACCGATCACTCATCAGTAGGCTGGCCTCACCTTCAGTGTAGTGAATGAGAGGAGTCCGAGATATCCTATTGTGGTGGACCAGTATGTTGAGGTCATTCCTGATGGTGTTTCATGACTACCTCTTTATAGGGAGGTAGACTTTTACCTCAACATGTACCCAACTACACCAGCATATCAGATAGCTCCCACAGAGCTTCGTTAGTTGAGGGTACAGTTAGTGGACTTGCAGATAAAGGGGTTCATAAGACCCAGTGTCTCTCCATGGGAAGACCCAATTTTGTTTTTCGAGAAGGTATATGGTATTTTGAGGCATTGTGTGGGCTATCGGTGCATAAATCAGGTCAATTTAAAGAACATTTATCCTCTATTGAGGATTGATGATATCTTCGACCAATTGAAGGGAGCACATTGGTTTTTTGATGATAGAGCACATATCAGGATATCATCAGATAAGTTTATAGGATGAGGACGTATCAAAGATAACCTTCAGATGCCGGTAAGACCACTAAGAGTTCTTGGTGGTTCCTTTCGATGTGGCCAACGCTCCGAAAGTGTTAATTGGGCTCATGAATAGGGTCATAGAGCCTTACCTTGATCAGTTTTTGGTGGTTTTCACTAAAATCTTCTTGATATACTTGGTGTTAGAGGAGGAGCATGATATGAACCTACAGATAGTTTTGGATACACTCTGAGAGCACCAAATTTATGGAAAACTCTCAAAGATTAAGTTATGGATATGGGAGGTCAACATTCTATGACATGTTATCCCGTAGGCTAGAGTGGTAGTTGATCCAACAAATATAGAGGCAGTTCTTTCTTGGGAGCCACCCAGGATTCTGACCATGGTTCCAAGTTTCTTATGGTTGGTTGGGTACTAACCAAAATTTGTATCTTAATTTTCTAGAGTAGTAGCAGCCTTGTTAGCTTTGAAAAATAAGTTACATCCTTTCTAATGAATAGAAACATATCAGCAGTGTTTCTTGGATCTGAGGTAGATACTGACGAGTGCCCCCCTCTTGGGGCTACCAGAATATGGTATTGGGTATGTAGTCTACTGTGATGTATTTGGGACTAGAATGGAATTTTTCTTAATGTAGGAGAAAGCGGTGATTGCCTATGGCTCACAAAAAATGAGGCAACACGAGAATAAATGCCCTACCCATGACCCGGAGTTAGAAGGAGTGGTCATTTCCATGAAAATATGGAATCACTAATTGATGGTTGAATGGTTTACTGTTCACTCTGATCATTAGAGCCTCAATTATATCTTCTCACAGAAAGACCTGATCCTAAGACAGTGGTGATGGATAGAGCCCCTCTAGGACAATGACATTGATATATTCTACACTCCTGGGAAAGGGAATGTAGTAGCAGGCGCACTTTGTAGAAGTTATAGTTTACAAATACTGAGTGAGGAAATAGAGGAGCTCGCCACATTGCAGATATCATTCATGTATAGTGATGGAATATATTACATCTGGTCTATGTCACTCACTCTCCCACTCCTTCAGCGAGTCAGGGAGGCACAACTTGGGGACGTTTTCTAAAAGGCCTGAATTGATTAGATATCCTCAGGATGGGCTTCTTATATATTTTTTGATGGTGGGAAGCACATAAACTTTTTCAAAGGATGCACTATGGTACTAGTGACGGTAAGAGTGGAGGTGTTGAGGGATTTCAACAAATACCCTTTAGCGGTACATCCTGGTGTGGAAAATATATACTAGGACCTCTTCTATAAGTACTGATTGCTAGGAATGATGATAGAAGTGGTGGAGTTCGTTTCATGATGCCTCGCTTGTTAGTAAGGGAAGGTCGAGCATCATGTTCTAGAAGGCTTAGTACATCCACTAGAGGTAACAAAATTGAAGTGGGATGTTATCTCTATGGACATCGTGACATGACTACCACGTATGTCCATGGGACATGATTCCATATGGGTGATCGTTGACCGACTCACCAAGATGGCCCAATTCCTAAACATCATATAGTAGGGATCGGTAGAGTTCTTGGGACGCCTTTACATATAAGAGATTATACGGCTTCACGAGGTTCCATCGGTGATCGTTTAAGATCATGACGCTAGTTTTACATCTCAGTTGTAGAAGGGATTTCTGGAGGTGTTCAAGACTCAACTATTCTTGAGCACCTCATTTCACCCTCATACAGATAGTCAAACAGAGCGAACCATACAGACACATGAGAACATGATTCATGCTTGTGTCCTTGATTTTGGCCGTATTTCAAAGGGCCACCTTCCATTGGTGGACTTTTCTTACAACAATAGTTATCATTCCACCATCGGCATGACACCATTTGAGGCCTTGTATGGGTGATCATGTAGATCACCTTTATCCTTGATATACCCAAGGGAGTCAGCACTTTTTGGTCTAGAGTTGGTACATGCTACCACTAAGAATGTTCATACCCTCCAGGAGAGGATTAAGACTTCACAGAGTATGAAGAAGACTTATACCGACAGGATATGGAGACCATTAATGTTCGAATTGGGAGACCATGTCTTCTTATGAGTATCACCACAATGATAATTGCAGAGATTTGGCTAGGGTAGCATGTTATCTCCATGTTTCAAAAAACCATTCTAAGATCTCAGCAGAGTTGGTGAGGTGGCGTACCACCTAATCTTCTCCCATATATGGACCAGGTGCATAATGTTTCCCTAGTGTCGCAGGTGAGGAGGTACATTCTTGATGAATCACACATTATCAACTAGGGAAATCTAGACATTGACGATGAGGAAATATTCAAAAAGTTATCAGTGGAGTTAGAGGATCGACTGGAGTGAGTCCTTCATAGACGGTTGATCCCTCTCGTGCGAGTATAGTGTCAGGACAGGAACCTCTAGGAGTTCACATGGGATCAGGAGGCTCAAGTTAATGTTCAGTACCATCATTTTTTCATAGAATTTGTTGTGGATTTTAAGGATGTAATTCCCTATGGTGAGTAGAATTTAATGACCCAGATATTCCGTACTTTTTTTAATTATATTTAATTATTACGAGTCTCAGAAAAATTATGGTGCATGATTCCATGGCCCGGAGAGCACAGAATAGAGTTTGTAATTTTTTATGTTATCTTCAGTAAATTTGCGAGTGGAGATTTATATTATTTTAAAAGATTCCCAGATTAAAAATATGAGGGCACCATTGAATTCATAGAACCATAATTCACTTAGGTGATGCATAACTTCCAATGGAAAGGGTCAGATGAAAAAGTTAATTGTTGGACTTTTTGGAAAAATAATAATACAACTAAATATGTTATTTTTTTCTACAATAGATTAGTGGCGGACAGCGGGACTATGGTGTATCATTGAGATTTAAATGAGGGTATTCTAAATAACTTGAACCTATCTATATGTGACCACAACGCTTGTGGTTAAATAAGTTCACTGGTTGGGATTCATTAATGAATCATATTAATGAACTAATGTCGGGGTTATCATTCCTTTTATTTAGTCAAATAATTTTTGTGGGTTTTTGGAACCCACGAGATGACTCTTGAAGAAGTTCTGAAGACATATTTCTCTAATGAAGAATGGAGATTCGATGATTCCATTGAGGATTCGATTAGGAGATAGAAGAATTCCGACGAAAAACTTCAAACTCTGTCCCTATTTATTCATCCAAAACGTATTCTAATGAGTTCAATGTAGGGGTTTTGTTTGTTAAACTATAATTTTTTTTGATTATTAAATTCCTTCCCATGTTATAACGCTAACACAAAGGGCGTAGGCCAAACCCAACAAGGCTCGGACCCTCCGCTGGTATCAGTTTGATGCATTTGTCATGGGTGACTGAGAAATACAGTGTCAAGGTTAAACCGAGGGCTGCACAGTGTAGGCGGCATACCAGGAGGCCCGTAGGTGTATAAGAGATGAAAATAGGATCACCGGAGCATCATTGGTGGCCCATGGAAGCATCACAAGCAAGGCGGCGACCGTCTCTCATCGACCACGAGAGGACTGCCATTCTTGAAGGTGCGACGACGGAGAGGGGGAAGTCAGCCATTATCGACTGAATAAATAGTGGCAGTGCCCCAAAATAGATAGCCACAATCCAGGATGGGCCCGCACCCACAAGTCCCACTTGTTGAAAACTCCACGATGACCGGTCAGTTGGAGCGGTGCCAACCTGTTGCCGTTGTATTAGGAGCTTAAACAAACTCATTCTTTCGAGGAGGAAGAACGCACCTAGTAGGCAGCTCATCCCTAGCTGGGTTTGCTGGGATAGGCTCGTAGCCCAACGACCTAGACCGAGCACCACTAGATAGGGTTCGGTCGAGTTAGGTTGTTCGGACCAGGTCTGGCTGGTCTTGAACCCTTTTTGACCCACTTTCGCTTAAATGGTCATATCATCTAAACCAGATTTCTTCTTGATGAACCATCTACAAGACTGAAATCCATAGGATGAGGTGGTAATTTTGATATAATCCACATGGGTTTTGGTGAAATTTAGAGTATGGTCAGGTTGTATCGAACATGAATCCAATCAGGCCCTTGGGACAAAAATGCCTATAACTTACAGACGAGAAATCTGATTGACGTGTCGTCTATTGCATGGGAACAGTTAAGACGTGGAGATTCTTCAGGTTACTTCTTAGTGGGACTTTGTTGAAGTTGAGTTACCAATGATGGCATGAAGGGAGTGCCCTCTTGGTGTCATGAGAGCAATGTATAGGAATCCAGTGGTTGGATCTGACATCATGAAGCACCTAGCGATCCTCTATGGGTCAGCAATTAGCGACCTTCGGTGAGTCAGCACATAGAGGTCCTCCAAGAGTCAGTAGTTAGCAATCCTTTGTGGGTTAGCACCTAGAAACCTTCTATGGGTCATCACATAGGGATACTCCATGGGTCAGCACCTAGCGATCATCCTTGGGTAAGCACCTAGTGATCCTCTGTGGGTTGGTACATAGCGATCCCAAATAAATCTGTGCCTAGAGACCTTGTGTGGTCCATAAGCCAAATCCTATCAACAGAATAAGATGATCTAGCATTATGACTAATTATCTTTAGTCATGTTCTTTTATGTTTTATACCTGGTGTGAGCTATTTTTCTTTGTGATCATGCATTTTGGTTTTCCTTTTGGGTAATTTTAGGAGTCCTTCGGGGGTCTCGGGGTCCCTACTAGTTATTGTTATACTCACCCCTACACGAGCATTGCCCACACCTTCTTGTGTCTTGTGCAGACGATGTGAAATCTTGACCAAGATTTTGGAGTCAGTAATATAAGGTGTACGGAGGAGACCAGTTGATGTACAGAGCTTACTGATGAGTTATACCTACCCTTCATGTAGGATCCATGGTGGATGAAATCAATAGTTATTCTTCCCTTTTTGAAATATTTACTTTTTAGATGGTCTTTTATTCTTCCCCCTAGCTATTTTTACTAACATTTACTATCGATAGTCCTTTTTGTGATTTTATTTCATTTTATTCCTAGTCTCAATGTGTGTACAGTTTTAAAGGCAATGTCATCACTTTTTGGTTTCGTCATTCTAGGGCTAGTTACCAGCCCTTGGCCTATGGAAGGTGGGCTTGGAGTAGTCATGGCACGTGCCCTGGGTGACGGGTCCTGACAATTTCCTTGTCACATTATTATTTTTTTACTTTGGATAAGTCTTTTCTAAATTAAGAGGAATTATAGTCAATTCATCTCATAGAGGATATTATGTTCTAGTTTTACATTGTCTAAATAATTTATAAATAAGGTTACGAAAACATTCTCAATGATAATATCATTTTCTATAAACAATTATCAACTATAACTATACGAACAATATTTTATAAAGGGATTGAAAAATTCATACATTCATTTTTTTCTATATTTGTGTAGTTCATCATGTACTCGTATCATTAGGTATCACATTATCATTACATATGGATAGATATATGTGTGTGTGGTTTTTTATATCTCAATGCCTTATTTTAGTGAGTAAAATAACTTAACATGTTTCTGGTCATCATAAAGGTATTTTATATGCATACACATCATAAAAATGAGTATAAATTATAATTGGAATTTTACTAACGAATCATATGATTTACAGGCTCTTGACCAGTACATTGGAATATTTACATTAACATAACCAATATATATGATGAATAATTATTAATTATAGGAATATTTATGACATTAATTATCCATTAATAGATTATATGAGTCTTTAATAGCTCACCACCATAAAATTTAAGGATTTTAGTTTAGGATATATAAATGAGTGAATATTTGTGGGTTTCAATGAAAAATTACAAATGATATAGGTTTAGATGTGTTTTTTAAATCACATAATATTATATAGAAGGTATGAGGTTAATATCAAAGGAAACATGCACACACCTGGGGGGGATAACAATGTTCAAAACTTACCCCTCCACCCCCATAGGATAATCCCACAACTAATTAAACAGATTACAATTTATGAACAAAATACCCAATGGGATTTAAATCCCATTAGAAGACCCTAATCCCAAATTCCTACACTACATCATCATGAAACCATAATTACACCTAGAAATTTTTTAACATATACAATCACCACCTTGTTTCAACAACTATAAATCTCGTACACGTTTTTAAAATAATTGAACTATAATATCCCAAATGTGGAGGACAATGTTGAGTACCAATATTTCATTGAATATATATATATATATATGATAATTGAACCCATGGAATATTTAATGCATTTGTAGAAAATATTGTCTGTTTAGAAACCCATTATTTTCAAACATGGGTTTTAGGTCTTTTAGATGAATATTCAATAAATTATAAAAACACATGCCTAAATACCATTATAGTTTAGTGTATTTGGAGTATGGTTAAAAATATTCTAATTTTGTAAATTATCTTTAAAATGTCCCATAATGATGTTCTGCTTTACTACTCTCTGAAATAATACCCTACTAAAAACCATTATTCAAAACCAGGTGAAAAGAAACATAACATTAGGTGAGCTCAATATCTCAATAAGGGTAATCTAGGGAGATATACATTATTAACATGAATATAAGGGTATGGTTACATTATCATACCAAATGAAAAAAAAATTCATATAAAATATTATAATATTGAGTCATGAAAGAATTATTAGAATTTTATAAGTTGTGAATCATATAAAAATAAAATAACATGATCTATCAAGGAATAAAAGTTTCATCAGACATAGAGTTATGGTCAACACCAAAGAATAGAAAATAAATTATATAGTAGGAAATAATCAATACCAAAGATATACTAGTGGAATTGTTTCACTCCCCAAACAATCATAATAGTAAAGGTTCACTTTCAAAACCAACATAGCAGAAATAATACCTTAATATACGTGTTTCACTCCCCATTCAAGTCTTGTCTACCTCATGATATACAAATCCTTACCCACTAAAATGGATGGATATATATGACCCACCCATCACATAATTGAAATCATATGTATATGTTTCATAAGATAAAAAACATTAATCATGTATATCCATTTCAAATTAAATGGGTTTTATAAACCTTTCAACATATCACAACTTATGGAAAAGAGGGAGGGTTCATAATCAATTGATCATTTCATCATGGAATATCCCAAATGAAAAGAAGAGGTTTTAATATAAATTTTATCATGGAATATAACAAGGATGTGAAATAGAGTTCATAAATATTATCTCATCATAATAACAAAACATTAAGATACATAATAATAATGGTATTGTTGAGTCATATCTCTAGTAAAGAAAAATAAACATCAAAGGATGTCATTTTATTTAAATATTGGTTTTGAAAGATCAGTTTTAAAATTTCTTTATGAAAATAAAATTTCATTGATTTTTTTATACTAAACATAATAAGATATTTAAGAAATAGTTTTCTATGAAAATGAACTTCAATACTTATAAAGGAATAAATAAAAATCCTTAAAATAATTTCTATTAGAAAATATCTTCTCCACATTTAATTTTTTAGAAAAAACATTAGATAGTTTAAAAATAATTTCTTTTTAAAATAATCCTTGAAACATATAAAGTTTTTCTCAAAACATATTTAGATAACGATGGTATAAATATTCATACATTTCGTACATATTAAAACAATGATTCCATTCACATTTTCAATAAATGGCAAACAGGAATTGTTTGGAAAATGACATAAACTATACATTTAAAATATATTGTAATAATGTAAAACAATTATAAAAATAGAATTAATAATTAATTATAATAATTATGTAATCATTATTACTTTTTTTATAAAATATTGTTTTGGAAGAAAATGGGTTCATAATCAATGAGAGAAATAAAGGTTAATTTATTGGAAACATTCTTTCTTAGAATATTTGGTACATAATGATATGGAAATGAAAGTAAAAAATGTATTCCCATGATAAGAGAATATGAGATAAAAATTCATGATTTTTTTGAGAGATGGGTCGTATGATTTCATCATTGGAAGCATAATCACAAATAATCCTGATAAATGATGAAATTGTAACATAAAACATGTACCACTTTGGTAATATTTAATCCTAAGCCCCATGAATGATTAACAATTAAAATTAAATTAAAATATCAAGATAATAAATAAATTTTTGATATTACATGTATAATTGGTGGAATAATCACCTCATAAAACAAGTTATGTTCATAACAAAACACATGTTTTAGTGTTATAAAATTGAGATAAAAAATCTATTATCAAATTGGAAAATTTTGAACTATAAACACCATGAAAAGAGATTCTAAAATGGATCTATAAATAAAAACTCTTCATAGTATAATAGTCATAAAATAAAATTTTTTTATGTATATACACCACATAGTAAATAGGCGATGAATAAGATAGGTGTCTCACAGAACAAAAAGGTGAGATGAAAATCTGTTACCAAATTAGTGATATTTTGAATCCTAAGCCCTGATAAATTATATCACCAATATATACAAAAAATATCATGAATAAACTTATATTAATTATATAACATGTAAAATTATAATTATATTTACCATACAAAATAAATGAATGCAGAATTTTCAAATGTCCGCATGAAATAAAAGAGGGACAATATCTACCTCACCTTATTCTCAAATTACTTGGTGCATATTCAAAAAAATTATATAATATATATTATTTTATAATAAATATATTATATAAGAATAAATATATATTATACCTTAATATATTTACTTATGGATATTTATTCTCCATTTATTACTAATTCTTTGTTAAATTCATGTTTCTGGTAATAACCGCTTTTTTAATATAATTTTTGATTTTTCATATTTGGTTCTATTATATTTATCATCGTGAAAAAATATATAGAATAATAATAATAAAATTATTATAATATTTATATTTCAATTATCATTTTATGTCCAATCATTAAATATTGGTTTGATAAATTAATTATGTTACGATCATGGAGACGGTAAGTCCTATGTACATGTATAAAATGTTTCTATTTTCACCGATCATTGCGAGAATTTGATTGGTTATATTTAATCATTCAAAAAATATATTAATATCATCAATTAAAAATTATTCCTCTAAATTTAGTTATACATATTAATCATGTGTTGTGGTGATGAAAAGTGAGTCACATCGTTTCATGAAGGCGGTAGTCCACATGTAAACAAATGATGTTATCATATTTTCAATGAGTGAAAAGAAAGAATTTAAATAATATATTATATTTTAAGAATGATAAATAAGTCATTTATATCATAAATATTTAATTTTTATCACATATATTCATAAATATTGTCTTTATTTTCTTCCATGTAAAGCATTATTGAAAAATGAATCACTCTGGTTCACAAGGCGGTAGTGCGCCATTAACATGAGTGACATTATCAAATCCCCTATGAAATCAAAAGATAAAAAAGTTATTAATGATATAATGATTCAAAAGGAATTATTATTTTATAAATATTATATATATAAATTATATCCATCATCATAACCAACCATGATATGCTATAAAGGAAAAAATGGATGACTTCGAACTATAAGGCAGTTGTCCACCATACACATGAATGATGATTTCATAAACCATTTGATGGAAGTGGATAAATTTTTAGGTAATTGCCTTATAATAACATCTTTATCAGTATATTTAATATAATAAGGTTATTATATCACTATATTTTAATAATTATTTAATGGTGTGGAGGAAGAATTAAAAAACGCTTGTTGAAGAACATTGCATCTTCTTCAGATATCCCCCATTACTTTGCAACAAAAACCATCCTAGGTTGTCTTTATACAAAAAGTAAGTATTCCAAGATGATATGAGGGGTTTTTTTTAGTTATTTGTGTATTTATTGGATAATATAAATGTTTTTCAAGGTTTGAATAAGAGAATATAGTGGAGGCCTTTTATAATTTATGTGAGTGGCACAAATGTAATGTTTTTTAAATGAAAAAGGCATACTCCAATTTTTATTATGGAAAAAGACATAAAAATGAAGTGTAATAAATAATTAGAAAGTTTTTATACATAATATTTCCATTAAATATATTTTAAAAAGTATTTAGGTTATTTTAACCCTTATATTTTGAGTTCAACCCATAGTAAACACATTTTTACCTTAATAATTATTATTAATTTTTATTTTCTTCATTTTCCACTTTGGTAAAATATTATTTAAACTATATTAAATTATATAAATTATTAATATTCTAAATATGGAATCCATTTTTTAAAATACATTTAAAAAATTTGGAAAATGTTATATAAAATTTATCTCAAAGAGCTGACGAGAATGTCGATTTTCAAAGAAAAAAATAATTATATGATTGTAATGATTTTATAAAAAAATTTAATATTAAAATGATTTAAATCACATAAATTTTACTAATATATATATAATTTAACTAATCATTCTTTAAATCAAATTAATAATATAATTTTATAGTATAAATTATTTAAATAAAAGTTTAGTTTTCTATTAAAATTTAGTATTTTACTCTATTGATCAAAAAAACCTTTTTTGAATGTTCCAAAAAATTCACCATTATATAATTATGAAAATTTTTTAAGAAAAAAAGTATTTATTATAATAATGTTTATAAATTTTTTAAAATGTATTTTTAATATATTTTTTCAAAAAGGACAAAACAATTTCATTATGAAAATATATTTTTTAGTCTTAAAATCATATTTGTTTCTTATCTCTTGTCCAAAAACACATAAGATTAATTTTTAAATGTTGATTGAATATATAATACAAAAATTTCATTCCAATAATTCATAAAAATAGTTCTTTTATTAATGTAAAACATGTTTTTTTCCAAAAAAATCAATTCATTATATAATTTATTTTCAAATAGTTTTTTTTAATTATTTAGATACGAATAAATTGAATTTATGAATATGTTTATACCATATTTTTTCATTATTTTGTTAATAATATTCATAATAGACATTTCCGATGACTATGTGATAATTGTCATGTTAAATAATAATATATAAATGGTACATTACATCTTGTTTAATCTCGGTGCAACATGTATCAATAGATCCAAAATGTGTTTCATGTAACACATGCTAAACATATTATGGCTTGTATCAAAATATAAATTTGTGTTGTGTCTAAAATAACAATGAAAAGGTTAAAATTCATTTGAAAAAATATATATTTCCCAATATATAGGGTGTTACATTGTTCCACTATTTAAATAACTTTTTTACAGTGAAATTTCTCACTTTTATACAAAAAAGGGGGATAATTATACCTCATTACAACCTTATATTTCCATGTGGATTTATTAATCTGGTGGTTTCAAAATTTAGTTTTTAAAATTTATGTGTTCTTGTTTTATAGGTCATTCCAAATTAGATCTAGAACATATACGATTTGTTCTTCATAAATAATATATTCCTCCATTGATACTGACATTGAGTTTAGTACATGTTTTGGATAATGTGACATCATGAACCAAAGATCCACTCAAAATTTCCTTGATCCCGATGAGACACATGTACTCAAGGTAATCTCCCAACATTCTAGAGGCTGGTGACTAGAAGTGAGGCCCTTGGGTGTGTTTGTGGGGAGACTATTCTCTCATTATCATAGTTTCATTGCGATAAACTCAATAAAATAATATAGAATGTAAAATAACATATGGAACAACATATAAAATATAAAAAATGATGAAATAATTATCAACTCATAAATGGAGACTGAATAATATGAAAATTTATGATAATTTATTCCATGTACCTATAAAGAAATAAAACATGTATACAATAAATGAGCATCAATACTATACAAAAAAGTGGAATAAGGAAAAATTTGATCCACGTATCGAATGATTTTTCCCAGTAATCAGCTACAATCTCTATCATATATCCTTAAATATGTCGTGTTTTTATAATAGGATGATTATCCTTGTATATACCTATAAAAATATAGTCTTCTTGGGAGCTATTGGTGGCCTGTATAGCATGCGAGGTAAATCTTAGTAGGACCCCACAAACTATATCTATAAAAATAAAAAAAAATTATAAAAAATATCTGTGTGAAGATATAACAATGTAAAAAATTAATAAGAACTATAAATGGGTTAGTTGTATCTCCTTAATTAAACCAAGGATGACACTACCTACTTCATCCCATGACAGAATAACTCTGAACAATTATCAAGGGATGTAATGGTTTGTATGTCATTTATAAGGGATTCAATTTCAAATATCATAGTGGTAAAGCGGAAATCATGTCTACTATCATAGGATAGGAACATCTTTCCCAGTATCAAAATAGTACAGTATTTTATGCTCAATATAAAATTTATAAGGGACACCTTTCCCAATATCGTATATAGGGTCGCCTTTCCCGATATCACATTAAGGGGATCCATTCCCATATTTTATCACAAGGGATGATATTCCCATATTAAATTTATATAAAGGGACTCCATTCCTGTGTTGTGTCACATTTATATAAGGGTATCCAAACCCATTTAATATAAATATATTGGGATGGTATGTACATTAATTTATAAAATTCATAAGGGTCGTCATGTGTATATTTGATAATTAACGATGTTCTCCAAAACCAAACTTTTTTAGTATTAAAATCCTAGGGGTGTATTATGATCCAAATCTAAATTCATAATTAATTTCCATTTAAAAATAAAAATGGTATTACCATTGTCTATTTTAAGAAGTTACATGTGTTCACCACTCCCTTCAATAAAATTCATCAACTTTTTTAATGAGATATCCATTATATGACACCACAATTAACATAAATAATAAAGATATCATTATATGGAATTAAAACCAAACAATCCATTAGGTTCTATGGAAATATTATCATTAATGACGTGTGGGAATATAATAGGTCATACAAAAATGCATTATTCTATATAAGGTTGAAAAATAATTATCAATTTGGGTTATAAGAAGTCATTAGGTTCCATGAATTGCAAACAATTCAAGAGATATTATACTTTGAGAAAACACATGGGAAAAATATTGGGCAGCACAGTGGTAGAAATTATAAAACAGAAAAACATGAGGAATAAATTATATACCACCTACTACATTCTAGTACAACACTACTCATTTCATATCATCCTTTATTTTATCCTAGTATGGAAGAAATCCAAAGAATGAAAAAATGCACTAAAAGCTGGGAATATGAGCATGCACCTTGATAACTTTATCAAGGAGAAATTAGAAAAATATATAAAAGAATTAATATATTACTATTTTCTATCCAAGAAGATTAAAAATACACCGATAAAAAAAGATCAACAAGTTATCAAGAATCCAAGATTTAGGTGTAGGATAACTCAAATCAGATGGAAACCACAATTCCTACTAGAAATGAAAGAAAAAGAGAGAATGGATTAAATTAAAATAACATTAATATAATTTTGGTAAAATCATCAAAAATCCAAGGGTTTCATAGTTTGGCCACATGATTGGCCAAATAGTGATCCAACCATTCACCCTCTACAATGTTATGGGGGAACCTACACGGTTAGGGAAACCATTTTCTAACTGTGAAAATATCCCTAGATTAAAAAAATGTAGAAATTAATATGGGTGTGAGACCCCTAGTGAATTGTTAGGGAAATACATTCTCCCTACTTCACCAACAATCCAAATTCATACGATTAAGAAAGACCAATCAGGATGGGTTTCACAGTTTCTACTAACTGTATGGTTTAGTATTTTCTTCAACGACATCGGTTATATGCTCCAAAAAATTCCCAAAATACCCTCAAAACTATTTTATTCTAAAATAAATTACATTTTAGGTCTATAAAATAGGATTGGAGTGAAATTTAAATGATTCATACCTTGAATAATGTCATATTTCAAAAATTCATCCCCCTTAATGGAATTGATCCCCAAGCTCACCTTTCTTGGGTGAAATAAAATCATCTATGAATAATTTAGACCACTAATCATGTACATCAACCTCTCTCTCCTATGTATCTTCCTATACATTTCATGCTCACATAGCACCTATAATAAAAGGAAAAATGTCCTTAGAGAACCTTCATGCTCTGATAAATGATCTGTATATAATAATCCTCAAAAGAAGCATCAAAATCTTGGCCAACATCCTATGGTTCAAAATTATTAGACAGATCAGCATGATATCGGTGAATCTGTGAAACGTGGGATATGTCAGGCATGGAATGATAGCTCAATTATAATATAATCTTATTTTTTACCGGTCAGATTCTCTCTAGGATCCAAAAAGTCCCAAAAAATTCAGTAGAAACATCCCTCTCCTATTTATCCATCTATGACCATGTTTGGGTAATACACATAATAATACATGATCACTTACCTTGAACTAGATATGTGGTCAAAAATGATTTACATTAAATTTATATTTAGACTAAGTAATATACCACTGATTCTTGATAACTTAAACCTTCTGCAAAAGTCTCTAGAACAAGAATATGGCCAATTATTGCTTTATATCCTTCCTATAACCAGCACATGGGTGAATGGAACGACCTAACATATACGAATTAATAGGGAGAAATATGTATCATCCCCTGATAACTATTATAGAAGTAAAAACCGATGAGAAGTATATAATTTACCAAAGAAATGATTTATTCAATGATAGATGACTGATGAATGTTCTCTAAAACCTGTATAGTCTTTTTGGATTTGTCATTGTTCTGAGGGTGAAAGGATGTTCCCAAAATCACCTCTTTACCCATAGCCTTATTCAACCCCTTCCAAAACCTTTGTGTGAAACAAGTGTTCATATATGAAATGTTTTTATAATGGAACCCATTAATTATAATAATATCACATACATATAATCCTTATATATAATCAAATAATAATGTCTCCAGGGTAGGTAGTAAGTGGCATACCGTCATTAGTCAATCTGCGACCTCCCAAACTGTGTCAAAACCTCAAGTTGACCTAGTTAATCTGACTACCAAATCCATGTAATCATCATCACATTCACATATGGATACCATTCTTGTTTGTAGAATAATTGTTGGTCATTGGTGGTATTCTTTCACCTACTGAGAGGTGGAACATTTAAAGATAAAACCCATTATCTAACACTTTATCCCTAGATACTAATATTATGAGTGCATGACATGATACATCTGAGAGATAACCGATGGAACTAACCACTTGAGAAGCTATGAAGAACACATCATATCTCGTCTCGGGTATACAGGATCCTAGATAAACCCAAGTATACGTAGTATGTCAATTTCATAAATAGAAAAATCCAGAGATGGGTCCTCCCCATAAATACTATCTCATATGAACAATTCCTATGGATATGAAAACTGCCTCATATTACCCTTATCAAGTATTGAATAGCTCATAGATTGCGATGAATGTAAAAACAACCCATGGTGGACTTCAAAATCTATATTAATATAACAAAAAACATTCATAAGACTCTATTCGCTACTGGCCTCCTGAACCATCAATACCTGAGTCCCCATACTCAGGGTATATACAACAACATTTCCTTACCCATTAATATAGGATAAAATTATGTCAAAGGTTTACATATATTAGTAAAATCCTTGTTGCCTACTATTTATGTATACCTATGTGAAAATTTACTTAAGGCTCTTGTGCTTCGTAAATATAACAAAATTCTCTCTCAGCAGGTAATTCCTCCAACATCACAAGGAGTGAACAATAGATTTCATAATGAGAATGTGTTTTAGTTAATTCCATTAGTGAGGCATCAAATTTCATTAACCATTCACAAATACTCTATCCTCGTACATCATAACTCTTCCTAGACCGATAAATGACACATCATAATAAGTTGTATAGCTTCTTCCTAACTCTGGTAAAATTATGACCAATAGTGAAGTCAATATGCCTTTAAAATATTGAAAGGTTATCTCACAAGATTCAAAACATATAAAAGTCACACCCTTCTTATTCATCCCATTAACTGGTTCTTCTAGGAATGAGAATTATCATATATCTTTTATGTATTAACCCTCTATCCCCAAGAAAATATTTATTTCAAAGACATTTTTATTCTTCTCCAAAAAAAATATAGTTATCAAATTCTTAGGTACAATAAAACTCCTTCCTTTGAGATGGCGTAACCGAGGATGTGTACCTTGTCAATTCATATGTTACATTTTATGAGCATAGAATAGAGTTATTTCTCTCTCAGTGTATTCAAAATAGTCTAAATATTTCTGGAATGGTCTCTATGAGTATGAGAAAAATACAATATGTAATCTACGAATATCACAAAAATTTAATCTAGATAGTGATGCAATACCATATTCATCAAATTCATGATGATGGTAGAAAAATTCATAAGACCAAATGACATCACGATATACTCATACAAGTTGTACCGACTATGGAAATCCCAATGAATTATATCTATATTCCGGACACAAACCTGATAATATCCCTATCTTAAGTCAATATTTTAGAATATCATTCATTCTCTGAGATAGTAAAAATGATCATCCATGTGAGGTAATGGATACATGTTTCTCACTATAAGCTGATTTAATTTATGGTAATACATGTATTGTCTGAGGGTTCCATCATCCATCATTGATAAATAGACAGGAAAACCATAAGAAGATGTATGGGTATGTATGAAAACCTTTTTTAGAAATCATCTATCTTCCACCTAAGCACCTGCAACATGGTAGTATTCATCAAACATGAAGGAATGGATACTAGTGTAACTTCTAGCACTACATTTGAGGAGGTATTCATGTATAATTATTGGGGAATATATCCTTTAATTGATTGACTAAAGGTCAAAACTCAATCTAATATAGTCCATAATCATTCATGTAAAGGATAGAAATCTAGGTGGTAACTCTAACTAGCCCATGATGCATTGTTCTATCTCTAGTAGAATGGACATATCACTCACACTTTTTAACATTCATAATTCATTCTCACGATGTAAACGAAACCCTCCAATGATATCAACCAATATTGGCATAGTAAGGATCCAGACAATCCATCCTGAGAATGAAATCAAAGCTAGTCATCTCAATGATGAAGAGGTTCCATAAGAAAGGATGGATTCCTACCTCATGAATAATTTTCTTGCACTAGATTATTCTCTCTAATCATACACCCAATGGAATGTCTTCTGTCACAATGACATAATATTACATAAAAAGAAGTCTGAGACTCTCCACAATAGACACACATATGATGGAATGTGATACACCTATATTAAAGAAGGTTGAAATGATAGTAAATGCAATTATAATAGTACCTAAAATTGTATACGGCCTGGTAGCTTACTCCTTTACTATATATTTCACTATATAGATATGGCCTGATCCTTGGCCCTATGATACCACCTAACAACCAAGAGTTGATCTACTCTATTGGTGCTAAAAATATAATGTTCAGATACCACAACCAAGACCTCTTATTCTTTATATAGGGCTAGCAGTACTGTACCTACATACTTAGAAATGTGGTAATGAACCTACTTTTTAGTGTGGAATAATAACAAATCATCTCCCACTCAAAAAAGATGGGAAGGTACTTCTAAAATTATGTAGATGCTCAAATATTCTAGAAACTAAACACTCAATGAGGTCTGTGGGAAACTTGTTCTCTTATTCATAGGCCTTAAAATAGAGTGACATATCATGTAATAATCTGTGCATATCAACTAGTTCTCACTACTTGTAACGACCTAAACATTCATTAATGGAGATCCCTCTTGATATAATTAAATGTATCTTTATATAAAATGTTTATATAAATTGTCAACTTCTTTTGTTTTATGTTTTTGAATTTTAAAATACTATAATGAATTTGTGACTGTATCTAATATAGTTTTTGAACAGTCATCAAATTATTAGTATAAACATAGGGATTTAACAATTCCAATTTTTTCAGACAAAGGAAGTGATGGCGTCATCCAGTAGATGAGCCCCATACGAAGCCCATTTTTTCAGACCATGGAAAGGAGTTTCTGTCTTTCGGCTTCACTCTTGACTAAGCCCAAGCCAAGCTTGAATATTTTATGCTCGAGTAGGACCACCTATGAGAGAAGTAAAAGTTGATTGAGATTACCACCCAAGAAATGTTATCCTAGCCACCCCAAGAGTTTGTCACCATCGAACACCTTACTCTTCAGTCTTATGCGGGTTTTATAAGGGGTTATGTAACAAGACAATATTACTATGGTTATATAAATTATTTTTTTATATAATAATGAATATACATTAATTTTGTTATTGTTACATTGTAAATAGTTTTTAAAGCACAAATAGTATTTTAAATAATGTTCAAATAAGAAATATATATTGATGAATTAATGGATTATTGAATTAAATAATATTTTAATAAAATATTATTATTATTATTAAATTAACTTTTATTAAATATAAACGATCGTATAATTTTATGAATTCAATTGTAATTTTTATAATGGTTTGAAATCTATTTTTGTCAAAACACATGAATTTTTTAAAAAAGATGGTTTTTATTTTAAAAGTGAAAATTAAAATATTTAGAAAATTATTTAGATAAAATGAATATTAGTTTTGGAATCATGACGTTGAAATTATCCAACGATGAATTTTTCATAATTTTCTGAGAAAGTCAATTTTTTGGGTAAAATTTAAATACTGTTTAAATATATAATGTGACTTATGACAACATATTGACCCAATAGTGATTTAATAAAATAATATAAACTTCATGTTCGTCTAATTTCTATTTTATCATTAAAATAATTTTATTTTAGGTTTGTTTGATTTATTTAACAAAACTTTAGTGGACCATCCATGAGTTATTAAACAATTTGTTTCTTTAAATTGTTTTCCTTGGTAGTGTGACTCACCTCCACTAATCAACCCCATTATTTAAAGAATATTGGACTTTTTCCTTATAAAATATTTTTTCCAATTCCCTTTAACAAAAAACGTGGGCAATATCCATGGGCTGGTTTATGGTTTGGATTAGTTTAATGTGAGGTGTCCCAAACCTAAATAATAAAGAATTCTCTCACATTTCTTATATAAACCCACCCAAGATCCCACTTCCTCATCACTCAAAGACTTTAGAGTTTGTCCCACATCTGCAATCCTATCTCTATAATCCTCCCAAGATGCCCTAATCTCCCAAGAAGCCTCTCTCAAGCCTTCAGAAGCACACTTCCAAGTAAGGGTTGTTTTTCCTTTCTCATTTTTGTCTAATGTTATTTAAATTGTTTGGCCATTTTAATTTCAATTATAAATTTTTGGGAATGGGTTTTAACCTCACCCATACTGAACTATTTATTTTTTAATAATGGGAGACCCCTTTCTCTCTCATTAAAATCTTCTCATGTACAACAATTACTAAGCTGAAATTCAGAAAGAAATTTCTCTCTCCTCATTTACATTTAAGAAATTATTTTATATCATGAATATAAATTCCATTACATTTGTTAGTACATGTATCCATATGAATCCCTTACTATCCATTTCATATACATATAATGAGACACCCATTTTTCTCTCATCAACCATTTTCATGAATCCTTATGTGACGTCATTATGCTGCTGAAACTGCACTGCATTTTTTCAAGCCAAGATCATTATGTAGTGAATACCATAACCATGTCTCTATCAAGGGTATTCACCATTATGAACATATAAATATTTAGAGGTACTTTCATGTATTTATTCCACATTACCTAATCATGTAATAACTTATGATGATGATTGATTCCATGTTATATGATCCATGTGGCACACTTATGCCTGAAATGAAATGTTTTAGAAGGGTGTGCCCTGATAGCGCTCCAACGCATTAGGTAAAGTATAGTACCATGATATGTCATGTGAAATGATTGTTGACTCATGATAATTCAAGTACAAAAAGGTTTTACTTGTGATTCATGTGCAATTAGGGTTTACTCATGCTTCATGTGCAATGTGCCTTGGCTCATGCTAATTCCTTGTTAAGTGTTGTTGCCGCATTTCCATGTAATGATTATCATGATTTATCATGCCCTTATGTTTATTCTTATCTTTTGATCTATTGATATTCCTATTGTCTAACATGTATTGTATTCCTCATTTTATCACATGATTATTCCCTTAATGGTCTTTATAGCACACCATTTTCTTATGCATGTTCTCAGGTTATCCCATGAAATGATAAGTACGAGGGAATGTAATGGTCATGTAAAGGAAGTTTTCAATAAAGATGTTTTATTTCATCTTTTAAGTTGTTATGTAATGATCCTAAGACCCAAATAAACTAGACCACTTTATCTTCTATATTGTATCAAGTGGAGTTTAGGTATTAAATTATGTTTAATTGTGTAATAAAAAGCAGGGTTGTCATAGTTTGTAACAGAGGATAGGATTATTTGTTTTTGGGATTAGGATTAGAAAACCCTAGTAAATCCTTAGAGACATGAATATGTATAAAAAACAACCCTATGTTTTGGTCAGTATTGAGTAAGTGGTTTATCTTGAAAATACATCCATGTCTCTATACGAGCAGGTAGAGGTGGCTCTGGCACAGATGTACCATAGGGGTAAAACCCGAAGACATCATTTTGAGCTAGACACAAATGGGAACTAGTTCATTACAATGGGCCTTTCTTCACTCTTGGTAACGACACTCCCTTGTGATATGATTTTCGAAATTCATAGGCATAGTATGAACCATTACTAAGGAACTAAAAAAATGCCCTAATAATATATTTTAGAAAGTAGATCATGAATAGCATAGACTGAAGCCAATAGATTCATATGTTAATGAAATAAAAGTTATTTATACGTCATCAATTTTTTCCTTGTATTACCCTTTTTGTGTAACCCCTAACTTTCCTTTTATTCTAGCCAATGGCCGGTAATATGAGGACTCGGACAATCAACCGATGTGAAGATCAATGTGATGACTGTACTAATGAGATGCCCAATCCAATGGGAGTGGGAATCACGAACATTTTCATGAATCTCTCTCAGATAACTCATGATTTTAATAGAAACATGGGTCAAGAAGAATGTTCAACCCCCTATAAAAGAACATGTCACTATCGAGAGCTTAATTAGACAAAGGCCTCATAATTTTAATGGATCATTTGATCCCTCAATCATTGTTCAATGGATCAACTGTAACATCACGTTACGTTTTTAGGTACTTTTGATGTTTCTAAGTACCTCTATTTTGGAGTAGTGACATGGGGATCTTTTGGGTGAACTTTTAAGGAAAAATAAAGGGTGGTGATTTGTGCACGGTTTGCGGATGGATTGAAAACCCGTGCGATCAAACCATGCCAACCATGAAGAACTGGGCAGAGAGGTCTGCACAGTTTGTGCATGGTATGACAGATCGTGCGACCAAAACATGCAAACCTTGAAAACATGGGCATTAGCTAACACACAGTTAGTGCACTGTTTGTCAAACTGTGCAAAATAACTGTGCATCCACTTAAATTAGATCCTTAAATTGTGGATCTCGCACGGTTTTGCCACTAAGTGCCTAGTTTTCCCTCCTAAGAGACTCTATTTCGGGATTTGTCTTATCCTAAGGTTAGAGAAGGTTCTCCCATCGTTCTGTAGGATATCTGATGGCCCATCTTGGTGAATCGAAGTCATATTCTTGAGGTATGTGATCGTTCTTCACCGTTCTTGATTGGTTTTTTAGATATACTAAGATCTACTTCTCTTCTTCACTCAGTTTCTTGGATCCACAACTTTTTTGGGAGATTTAAGTGTGTGCTACCATTTTTTATGAGTTTTGGTCTTGATATTTTTATAATAAGAGATCTAGGGTGGGTTCTTGAAAAAGGAACCCGATATTATTGAGCGTTCTCGACCGTTCTAGTTTTGGTCAAAACCTTCTAGGTAGGTGGTTCTATCCCAACTTTCCAAATTGATTATCATTTTATTTTCTTGATTTATTTCATTTATTTATTTAATTTTAATTGCTCAAGTTTTTTTCAATTAAATTGATAAAAACTCTATTCCAGTGAATTGAGATATTTGAAATGGGTTTGGCATAGAAATTTGGAAAAACCCCAATTCCATTGAATTGGGTGTGTTTATAGAAAATTGGTCGATTTAAATTGTTTAATTTAAATTGTGGATTTTATGGAAATGTTTTCAATTAAATTGTTTTTTTAATTGGGGTAATGAAATGTGTAATGATGTAAATTGGTTTTGAATGGATTTAAAACTTATGAAAATGGATTAAAATGATTTGATAGAAACCCATTGGTTTAATCTTGTTAAAGAGGAATATTTTTGAATAAAACTTGTTATGGTTTTATATGGAATGAAGTTGGAACTTTTGAAATGGAATATGGGATTGATCATATTTAAAGCATTCCTAAAATATTTCTCCCATCATGTAAGAGCACTTGCAAGACTATGGTAGTTAGTGAGTTATTTGGATACACTCTACAGTACGACAATGTTCTAAAACATAGTTGCAGCTGGTCACATCCCTAACGTGTTGGTGACGAGTCTCCTTTGGCCAGTGTCATATGGACATGTGTATACATATTTTTCTGAGTTCACATAGAGAGTTTGGAATCCTATAACTGGTTAATACTATCGTACATTTTGGCAGATGACCATGTTTCTTGCTTATTTGTTTATATTTGAGATATAAATGTATTCCAATGATTTTGAACTGCCTTTCATGCCTGTTGAATTTATATAAAGTGTTTTATATAAATTTTTTTCTTAAGATATTATTTTTAAATATTCCATCATTGTAAAACCATTTCTTAAAGTAATTTTTTATCATTTGAAAATGTACATCATGTTTTGTTAAAAATGTGATTTGAGTTTCCAAACCTATTTATTTGAATGTTGGATGTTTTTTTGAAAATCTATATTTGGAATCAGTTACGGAATCTTTGGTGGTATCCTAATGGGATTAGTCTCACACCCTAATTTTTCCTTCAGGTGTTTGTAGACTTTCTTCTTCCAGGATCGAGCAAAGGCAAGTGATCTCTTTCAGGTGGATCCAGTTGTTGATCTCTGGACATAGTGAGTTGTTTCTATAGGGACTTTGGGACTATTTTTCATTTTTTAGTACTTGGGTTGTTGTACTTTGGGCTTTTTTTGGCTCTTTGTTTTCGGTACATTACTCACTGTGGAGTTTCTTTTGAAAAGAATACTATTTTTTCGGTTGCTTCCGCATTCTTGAGGAAAAAATCACTCCCACTTGTATATTGTATGATGTCAGGTGTTATTCACCAACCCGTGGGGATCGAGAACACCCTTTGGGCTATGTCAGGGCTGGCTCAGTTATCAGGTTACCAGGGTACCCGGGCTGGTTCATGACAAAGTGGTATCAGAGGGAGGTTAAGCATCTTTCCTTGATGAAAGTATGCATTTGAGTATTCTTGTCAGGACTTGGGAGGTAGTTTTGATTGAGTTCCTAGATAGCTCTCACCACAACGAACCTTACATCCCTAGGGTTGGTTAGGGAAATACAACTTGTGGATTAGCTCTAGTATTTTCCCTCTTTTGATTTGGACAGAGTGGAATCCAAATCTTGTTAATACCTTCTATTAAGAATATATTTCCTTGTCACTCTGTTTGAGTGTTAAACAATTGTCTTTATTGTATTTTTTAGCGACATGCCTCTGAGAAGACGTGAGAATAGCATCAAAAAAGAGGCTGATGTTGAATCTCAGCAAGCTAGTCCTACTGTGGATCTGAGTCTAGTTGAGGTGGTTATTCTCACTGTCCAAGCTCTAGGACAGGCACCGCCTCCACATCCTATTTAGACTCTGGTTATAGATCCTCATTGTGATATTTCCAAAGTCATTCCCAAGAGTTCCTATGCCAGAAGCCACCAGTTTTCAAAGTCTCCACTTACCCTTAACATGCTGAGTAATGGTTGAGTAAGATTAAACGTCTATTTGGTTTCTTGGAGACACCTGATGTGATCAAGGTGATGTGGGCACCTTTGTACTAGAGGGACCAAGTAAAAGATGGTGGGAAACAATTTTTATGGCTGGGAAACATGAGGGTTTTGAGTAGAAGGACTTTAGGGTTCTTTTCACTAACCAGTTCTGTCCAGAATCAATGGTGTTGGCCAAGGCTGTGAAGTTTTTCAAGCTTGAGTAGGCTAACAAAACAGTGACTGAGTACTAAAATCTCTTTTCTGAGCTGGTACAATTTTCTCCTGAGATTGTATCTAATGAGAGGATGAAGGCTCAAAGATTCGAGTTGGGACTTCAATCAGATATTCGTTCTCAGGTTTTCTTACTAAAGCTACCCAGTTATGATGATGTTCTGGATATGGTGATGATGGTTGAGATGGACTTGGCAGGAAAGTCAGGGTTGACAGAGGTTCTTTTCCCTCCTAGTGCCAGTGTGAGTTTCTTTAAAGGAAAACGGATGTGTGACTCTTCTCATGGTAGTTCACGACAACAGAGTCATTCGAGACCTCCAGTAGCAACAGTAGGGGATTCTTTGACTTGCTATCAGTGTGGAAATCTAGGAAATTCTAAGATGGTTTTCACTGAGGCACCCAAGAACTGTGGCTCCTGCGGATGTTTAGGGAACTTACAGAGATTCTTCTATCACTTCTCTACTCCACATGGTGCAACAGGATCATCATCATCTCCATAAACAGTGGGGCAATAAAATTCTTCACGTACAAAAGGGTACCAATCACATGCATCCACAAAAAACATTCTTCATGAAGTGGAAGAGTCGCCAGAGGTAGCTGATATAGGTCCTGCAACTGTAAGAGGTACCATTATTATAGCTTTGTCTTTAGTGATAGCTCTTTTTGATACTGGTGCATCTCACTCTTTTATTTCAACCCATCCTGTTAATCTGCTTTATCTGCCTATGGAACCTTTATCTTGTGCGGTGGATATTAATACACCCCTTGGTACAAAGAGATAGAAGGGTCTTCGTAGTTCTGCTTGTGTCTTCTCTCTATCAGATGTTGATCGTGGGTGAATTTTTTTGGTTCTCGACATGAAATCTTTTGACATCATATTTCGGATGGATTGGAACATTGCCAATAAAGCTTGGATTGATTGTTACCTTTGACGGGTCTACCTTACTACACCTAGTGGTGTGCCCCTTGTTTTTAAAGGAGAATGGGAACCATGGTCATGTAGAGCCATACCCTCTTATGTAGAGTTGGGGAATGTTATATCAGTGTTTGATTTTGATCTGGAGAGAGATTCAATATGTGGTGATCTTCCTCCAGTCATCGCTGAGTTTTCCGACGTGTTTCTTTCTGAATTCTCTGGTTTGCCACTCGTAAGGTAGGTTGATTTCTCTTTTAACTTAATGTCTTTTACTCAACTATGTTTTAATCCCTCTTATCGAATGGCTCCAGCAGAACTAAAAGAATTGATGTCTCAGATAGATGATCTTCTTGAGAAAGGTTTTATACACCTGAGTGTGTCACCTTGGGCAGTACCTATTATCTTCACCAAGAAGGCTGATGGTTCTCTTCACTTATGTGTTGATTGTCGAAATGTCAATCGAGTTATGATAAAGAACAAATATATGTTACCAGAATTCATGATTTGTTCGATCAATTGAAAGGGGAAAAGCTGTTTTAAAAAATTGATCTTCGATCTGGTTACCATCAGTTGACGATAAAAGAATCTGATGTTCATAAGACCACTTTTCAGTGTAGTTATGGCCATTATGAGTAACTTGTTATGCCCTTCGGCCAAACAAATTCTCCTGCAGTTTTCATGTCTTTGATGAACAAAGTTTTCTGTGAGTATCTAGAAATTTCTATGGTAGTCTTTGTGGATGACATTCTTGTCTACTCCAAGTCTGAGGAGGATCATGTGCATCATATGAGAATAGTTCTGAATCTTCTATGGAATCACCGACTTTATGCCAAGCTTTCAAAGTGGGATTTCTGGATTCGGGAAGTGAAATTCTTGGGAAACACTGTGTTAGAACAAGGAATATCAGTTGATCATGAAAGGGTGAAGGCTGTTATGACTTGGGAACAACCATGAAGCATTTTCAAGATTCGGAGCTTCTTGGGATTGACAGGATATTATCGTCGGGTTGTTAAAGACTTCTCAAAGTTAGCTTTTCCAATCATAGCTCTGACTCGAAATGGAGTGATGTTTTCCATGAATGATAAATCTTAGAGTTCTTTTGTTGAGATAGAGTGTCTTTTAACTACTATGCTAGTGTTAACTCGTCCTGAGGCTGGGATAGGTTATGTGGTCTTCTGTGATGCATCGGGTTCAGGTTTGGGATTTGTACACATGTAGGGTGACCATGTTGTTGCCTATGTGTCTCATTAGCTTAATTATCATTAGAAGAACTGTCCTACACATGACCTTGAACATGAAGCTATAATGAACACACCTAAGTGTTGAAGACATTACCTTTATGGAGAAAGGGTTATGGTTAATTCATACAACAAGAGCTTGAGTTATATCTTCTCTCAAAAAGATTTGAATCTCTGCCAAAGACCTTGGGTGGAGTATCTGCAATCTTTCGACTTTGAAATTTCCTATACCACAGGAAAAAAAATGTATTTGTAGATGCGTTAAGCAGGAAAATCCCATCCGAGGCAGTGAAACAATATTCAGAAGAGTGGAGTCTGATGGCTCCTTTTGTTTAGTTTCATCTTGGAGTTCTGCGGAAGGGGAATGAAGTTTCTTTAGCCAGTGTTCAGTTGAATTTTGTTCTCATCGAGTTAATTATTCAAGAACAACAACTGGATGATGAATTCCATAGCATTAGGGACTCTCTTTATGGCAGGGAGACCGACACTCAGTGGTCATTCTCCAAAGAGGGTGTTCTATGATATAGAAACTGTTACATTGTTCCGTTAGCGGAAAGGAAGTATGTGATGGGTGTTTTCCATAACTCTCAGTGGGCTGTAAACCCAATAACCACAAAAATGTTCTATGAAATGCGGTGATAGTTCTGGTTTCCAGGTATGAGATGAGACATTGGTGAGTTTGTATCTCATTTCTATACAATCCATCAGGTGGAAGCTGAGCGCTAGAAAGCATCGGGTTTCCTTTAACGACTTCCAGTCCCTACATGGAAGTGGGATGAATTCTCTATGGACTTTGTGGTTGGGTTACCTCAAACCTAGAGGAATAAGAACGCGATATGGGTTGTGATCGACAGTCTGACCAAATCAGCTCACTTTATACCTATTTGAGATACAACCAATGTTGAGGAGTTGGGAAATATCTATGTCAAATAAATTGTTCATATGCACGGAGTTCCGTCTGCTATAGTCTCTGCTAGGGTTCCTTGGTTTACATCTTTCTTTTTGAGAGTCCTTCAAGAGGCAATGGAATCTCATGTTTGTTTGAGCACGGCCTACCATCCATAGTCAGATGTCCAGACAGAGGGATCTATTCAGATCCTTGAGGATATGCTTCGCGCATGTGTTGTTGACATTGGTGGGTCTTGGGATGATCATCTGGGGCTAGTTGGGTTTTCTTATAACTACAGTTACCAGACTGCGATCAAAATTTCTCCTTTTCAGGATTTTTATGGTCGTCCTTGTAAATTTCCTTTTTGTTGGTAGGAGATTGGTGAAAATTCCTTGGTAGGACCGAGTTTGGTCTAAGAGACAACAGCTAAGATTCAGCTGATTTGTCAGATAATGTTGACAGTGTAGAGTTGGAACAAGTCTTATGCTGATCATCACCACAGACCATTAGGGTTCTCAGCTAGTGACAAGGTGTTCTTGAAATTTTCATCCCGATTAGGTCATCGACAACTTGGGAGGCCAGATAAGCTTTCTTCTCATTTTTTGGGACCTTTAGAGGTTTATGGTCTTGTAGTGAAAGTTGCTTACCGTCTAGATTTACCCCCACAGCTGACGTCAATACATAACGTGTTCCATGTATCGTAGCTGCGAAAGTATCTCACTGATCCATCTCATGTTGTGAGCTGGAGTGATCTTGAGATTGAACCAGATTTTTCGGTTACTAAACGACTATTCAGGGTTGTTGATTTTGTGACCAAGGTACTTCGTGGGAGAATGATACCTCTCGTCCGTGTACTTTGGCAGCATGGTTCTGATTCTCATGAGACTTGGGAAAGGGAGACACTAATGGGAGAGCAGTGGCCTCATCTTTTTGACGTGGAGGTTTCTTCAAAGGCTTTTTGGGGACAGAAAGATCTTATAGTCAGGAGGTTGTAACATCACGTTACGTTTTAAGGTAATTTTGATGTTTCTTTGTACCTCTGTTTTGGATTAGTGACATGGGGAGCGTTTGGGTGAAATTTTATTGAAAACTAAATGGTAGTGAGTTGTGAACATTTTGTGCATGGTTTGACGAACTGTATGACCAAACTGTGCCAACCATGATGAACTGGGCATAGAGGTTCGCACAGTTTGCACACGGTTTGACAGACTGTGCAACCAAACCATGCCAACCTTGGAAACATGGGCAGTAGCTAATGCACAGTTAGCACACGGTTTGTCAAACCCTATGAACTAACCATGCGACCACTTAAATGAGATCCTTAAATTGGGGATCTCACTCAGTTTTGCATCTAAGTGCCTCATTTTTTCTCCTAAGCGACTCTAATTCAGGATTTGTCTTCTCCTAAGGTCATAGATGTTTCTCCCATCATTCCGAAGGTGATCTAAAGGCTCCTCTTAGTAAATCGAAGCCGGATTCTTGAGGTATGTGATCGTTCTTCATCGTTCTTGATTGATTTCTTAGATCAACTTAGATCTACTTCTCTTATTCTCTCGGTTTGTTGGATCCACGCCCGTTGTGGGTAGATCTATGTGTATGGTACCTTTTTGATGAGTTTTGGTATTGATCTTTTTAGGAGAAGAGATATAGGGTGGGTTATTTAAAAAGGAACCCTGTTTTCTTTAGCGTTCTCGACCGTTGTGGTTTTGGTCAAAACCTTCAAGGTAGGTTGTTCCGTCCCGACTTTCCAAATTGATTATCATTTTATTTTCTGGATTTATTTCAATTATTTATTTAAATTAAATTTCTCAAGCTTGATTTCAAATAAATTGATAAATACTTGATTCCAGTGAATCAAGATATTTGAAATGGTTTTGGTATGGAAATTTGGAAAAACCCCAATTCAATTGAATTGGGTGTGTTTATGGAGAATTGGTCGATTTAAATTCTTTAAATTAAATTGCAGATTTGTAGAAATGTTTTCAATTAAATTTTTGAATTTAATTGTGGAAATTAAATGTGTAATGATGGAAATTGGTTTTTAATGGATTTCAAACTTATGAAAATTGCTTTAAATGATTTGATAGAAACTCATTTCTTTAATCTTGTGAAAGAGGCATGTTTTTTGAATAAAACCTGTTATAGTTTTAAATGGAATGAAGTTGGAACTTTTGAAATGGAAGATGGAATTGATGATATTTAAATCACTCTTAAAATAGTTCTCCCATCATGTAAGATAACATGAAATCCTTAGGTAGTTAGTGAGTTATTTGGATACACTCTACACTATGACAACATTCTAAAATATACCTACGGCGGGTCACATCCCCGATGGGTTGGTGAAGAGTCTACTTTGGCCAGTGTCATAGAGACATGTGTATACACATTTTTTCGAGTTCACATAGAGAGTTTGGAATCCTATAACTGGTTAATACTATCATACCATTTGGCAGATGACCATGTTGCTCGCTTGTTTGTTTATATTTGAGATATAAATGAATGTCGATGCTTTTGAACTGCCCTTCATGCATGGTGAATTTATATAAACTATTTTATATAAAAAAATTTCTTAAGCCATTGTTTTAGAAATATTCCATCATTGTAAAACTGTTGCTTAACGTAATTTTTCATCATTTGGAAATGTGCAGAAAGTTTTGTTAAAAATGTGCTTTGAGTTTCCAAACCTGTTTATTTGAAAGTTGGATGTTTTTTTTGAAAATATATATTTTCCATCAGTTATAGAATCTTTGGTGGTATCCTACTGGGCTTAGTCTCACACCCTACATTTTCCTTCGGGTGTTTGTAGACATTCTTCTTCTAGGATCGAGCAAAGGTAGGGGATCTATTTGAGGTGGATCCATTTGTTGATCGCTGGACTTGGTAAGTTGTTTCCATAGGGACTTTGGGACTATTTTTCCCTTTTATGTACTTGGGTTGTAGTAATTTCGGCTTTTTGTGCCTCTTTGTTTTCTGGTACATTAATCCCGGTGGAGTTTCTTTTGTAATGAATATTGTTTTGTTTTCTATTGATTCGACATTATTGTGGCAAAAATCATTGCCACTTGTATGTTGTATGATTCCAGGTACTATTCACTGACCCGTGGGGATCGGGAACTCCCTTCGGGCTATGTTAGGGTCGGCTTGGTTATTGAGTTACCAGGGTACTCGAGCTGGTTCGTGACATCAACTCCATTAAAAATATATTCTCCATCCTTCAATTTTATGAACAAGAGAAGGTTCTCCAGGATGCTTATCATTTGGAGGGTGATGTTGATCAATGGTGTACTTTGATCAAAAATACCAAGCCTAAGGAGGAGATCGGGGTATTTGAATGGAAGGATTTCCAGAAGATGTTTATCAATAAATGATTTTCATGCACCCTCCGACTAAAGATAGAAAAGGACTTCCCTGACACCAAGAAACAAGATGACGAATCTATTAGAGAGTACGAGGAAATGTTCACAAGGCTTGCACAATATGCTTCCATATTTTCCCATAACCCCGAATGCATGGTTGACCACTTCCTTGGTGCGCTGAAACCTAGCCTACAGAAATCGCTGGACATCCGTGACTTCGATAGCTATGAGGAAATTGTATGATGTGCCCTCAAGGTTGAAATGGAGATCAGAGAATCTCTGACGTATCATGGGGATAAGAAGATTAATTTGGACTTCAATGTTTTTGGTCTAATGGATAAATCCAACGATGCTAAGAAGATCAATCACCCCACTTGCAAAAGGTGTGGAAAGAATCACCCTGAAAACTGCCAGAAGGGGACGAGGAAATGTTTTAGGTGTGGAAGAGAAGGTTACCCGGCTATTAACATTCGGCAAGAAAGAAACACTGATATTATATAGGTGAGGAGCACTCCATTCAAACCTAAACGTGCGGTTCATTGATACAATGGAAATGAACTCAGGCATCTTGTAAATCAGTGCCCTAAGCTAATGGTTTTTTGAGGAAACCAACAACCTCCATGGCAGTAAGGGAGATATTTCTCCATCACTACTGCTAAAGTGAACCCTGACAAAGAACTGTTGACAGCTATGCTAGTTATTCAATAAATAATAGTGAACATAGTTTTTGATTCAAGTTATACGCATTATTTTATATCTCGAATTTTTATTAGAACAATCCCATCACCATGACAAATCTTGGAAGTGAAGATGTCGATGATTACAAACAATGGTTCAATTATTTCATCCCATGAATATAAATGCACCCCTATCTTAATCTATGGATTAAACATTCTGTAGAACCTCATCATAATCCCTCTAGTACAATTTGATGCAATTATTGGCATGGATTGACATTACTTATATAGAACCATCATAATTTTCCATGAGATAGAAATCACTCTCCCTGTGGAGAATCGACCCCCGATTCATTACAATTGCAAGGAGGAAGATGAACCTTCCTTCGCTCCATAATCTCAAGGGTGGATATTATAACCTTGTGAGCATGCGTATCTGGCTCATATGATTGACTCTAAAGAGGCAACCATCCTAGAATACATGCCTATTGTGAGGGAATTCCCTAAAGTGTTTAATGAGGAATTTCCTGGTGTTTCTCATAGAATAGATGTTGAATTCTCAATTGATATTATAAATAGGGAGTTTCCAATATTCAATAATCCATATAGAATGGTTTTTGTGGGGCTTTAGGAGCTGAAGAAACAACTACATGAGAATTTGGATAAAGGGTTTATATGCCCAAGTGCTTCACCATGGGGTAAACTAGTCATCTTCATCAAGAAGAAGGATGGATCAATGTGCCTTTTCATTTATTATCTTGAACATAACAAAATCACGATAAAGAACAAGTATCTTATCCCACAATTTGATGACTTGTTCGATCAGATGTGTGGAGAAAAATACTTTTCCATGGTTGATTTTTGGTGGGGTTATTATCAAGTAAGGGTGAAGAAGAAAGATATCCCCAAGACTATTTTTTTTGTATATGATATGGGCACTATGAATTCATAGTAATGCTTTCGGACCCACTAATTCTCATGAAATATTCATGGAGTTGATGAATAGATTCTTTAGATATTAACTGGACAAATTTGTTGTAGTCTCTATATATGATATTCTTGATATACTCCAAAACCAAGGAGGATCATGAGGAGCATCTAAAAACAGTACTAGAGACCTTATGGAAGGAGAAGCTCTATTCAATGAACAGAAAGTTTGAGTTCTAGTTGAAGGAGGTCTCATTCTTAGGCCATATCATTACAAGCAATGGGATATCTATGGATCCCTCCAAAACAGATGCAATTGAGGGATGTCCATGTCCATCATCGTTAACAGATATCCATAGATTCATGGCGTTAGCTAGATATTATCGCCAATTTTTGAGAAATTTCTCATGATTTTACGACCCTCAAACCAAGCTAACTCATAAGAGAGTAATGTTTTCATGGAAGGATGAATGCGATTAAAGCTTCAATGATTTGAAAAAGAGGGTTATCACTGCGCACGTGCTCACTTTACCCCCAAGTGGAGAACTTTTTATGGTATTCAGTGATGATTTGAAGAAGGTCATGTGATGTGTGTTGATGAAAAATGACAATGTCATTCCCTATGCTTCAAGGAAATTGAATTTTCATAAACAAAACTATCCAACACATGACCTCAAGTTGGCTGTAGTGATCTTCTATATGAAATTTCTATGGCATTATCGCTTTGGGGAGATGTGTGAAATAAATACGGACAACAAAATCCTGAAGTATATATTCACACAGAAAGAGTTGAACATGCAGTAACAAATATGGTTAGAGCTGATCAATGAATATGACTGTTCAATCCATTACCACCCTGGGAAAGAGAACAAGGTGGAAGATGCCCTATGTAGAAAGGACCCAGTGATTATATCATTTATGAGAATTGAAAAGGATCCAATATTATTAGATTTGATGAAGATGGACATGGGAACCATAAATAAGTTAACATCATAAATCCTTTCAAAAATTATTTCTCAACCATAACTTTTGTAAAGGTTAAAGGATGCTCAAAAGAATGATGTGGAAATTTAAGAAAAAGTGGAAGCCATCAAAAATGGGAAATCCTCAGATTTTTTTGTTAATGAAGAAGGTGTTGTGAGATTTGGGAAAAGACTATTTGTTCCATCACGTCCAGAGCTGAAGAAGGATCTTTTGGATGGTGCAAATAGTTCAAATTTCTCTATTCACCCAGGAAACATAATGATGTATCCGAGATCTCTGAGAGAATTATTGGTCGGATAATATGAAGAATGGGATTACTGAATTTACATCAAAGTTCCTAGTGCGTTAGAAAGTGAAGGCAGAGAGGCAAAAGTCTAAGGGGATGATGCCACCATTTCCCTTATTATAATGGAAATGGGAGAATATCAACATGTACTTTTTCAACAGACTTTTGAAGACATCCAAAGGAATAAATGCAATATGGGTTGTTGTGGATTGTCTTACAATGTTAGAAAACTTCATTTATATTTGGAAAGATTTCTCATTGGATCAACTGGCACAGATATATATCTGGGAAGTGGTAAGGATGCATGGAGTACCACTATCTATTGTGTCCGATTGAGATCCAAGATTCACCCCTATGTTTTGGAAGAGTCTTCAACATGCTCTAAATAATGAACTGAACTTTAGTATGGCCTATAATCCTCAAAATGATGGCCAATCTGAGTGTACTATCCAAACACTTGAGGACATGTGGATATCATTTTAAATAGACTTTAAAGGAGGATGGGATCAACATGTTCCTCTGGTTGAGATCTCTTATAGTAACAATTTCAACTTGAGCATCCAAATGGAACCATATAAATCCCTTTTCGGAAAAGGTGCAGAAAACTGGTGTGTTGGGATGAGGTCAGTGAGCATAAGCTGCTTGGAGTAGAAATGGTCGATGAAATGGTGGAGAAGGTGAAAACCATTCAGCAGCATATCAAGGTAGCCCAGAGTTTACATAAGAGTTATGCAGATAGCCGTCGATGAGTCCTTTACATTAAAGATGGGGACATGGAATTTCTATGCATGTCACTATGGAATAAGGTCGTGAGGTATGGAAAGAAAGGGATGTTAATTCCAAGGTACATCGGCCCATTCGAGATTCATGATCATCTCGGGGTTGTGGCCTATCGACTAGCACTTCCACCTACAATGGAAAAAGTACATGATTTCTTTCATGTATCCCTTTTAAGGAAGTACATATCGTACCCTTCACATGTAATCTATTCAGAGGTGGTACAGGTAGAGTATGGTCTTTCTTATGAGGAGAAACCAGTGATGATCTTAGATCGTAGAGAAATATGAAAATTCCCATGTCAAGGTGTTGTGGTGAATCCAAAAGTTTGATGAAGTGATGTGGGAATCAAAATAAATGATAAATTAGAGTTACCCACATATGTTTTGGTGTGGGAAATGGAAATTTCTAGGGTGAAATTTCTTAAGGTTGGAAGATTGTAACAACTTAAACATTCATTAATGGAAATCCCTCTTGGTCTAATTAATCGTCTCTTTATGTAAAATGTTTCTATAAAATGCCATTTTATTTGGATTTATGTTGTTAGATTTTAAAATACTATTAATAATTATTACCATTTCTAATATATCCATTTAATAGTGATCAGATTATTCGAATTAATATAGGGCTTTAACAAATTCAATTTACTCAAAAAAAGGAAGTTATGGCCTCATCCAATAGACATGCCCCATATGAAGCCCATTTGTTAGAGCTAGGAATGGAGGTTACATATTTAGGATTCACTCTTAAACAAGCCCAAGATGATCTTGAATATGTTAAGCTTGAGCGAGACTAACCATGAGAGAAGTGGAAGTTGATAGAGATTACCACCCGAGCATTGTTATCTGAGCCACCCCAAGAGTTTTTCACCATCGCACACCACACTCATCAGTCTTATGCGAGTGTTATAAAGGGTTATGTAACAAGACTTCAGAAATATGGTTATGTACATTATTTTTTATATATTAATGAATATACTTTAATTTTATTATTGTTACCTTGTATATAGTTTTTAAATCACAAATAGTATTTTTAGTTAATGTTCAACTAAGAAATCTATTTTGATTAATTAATGGATTTTTGAATTAAGTAATTTCTTAATAAAATATTATTATTATTATTAAATTAAATTTTATTAAATATTAATTATTGTATAGTTTTTTGAATGCAATTGTAATTTTTATTAAGGATTGATATCAATTTTTTTCAAAACCAATAAATTTTCGATAATTGTCAGTTTATATTTTAAAAGTGAAAATTAATATATTTAGAAAATTATTTAGATAAAATGAATATTATTTCTAGAATCAGGGCATCAAAATTAGTTTAAGAAGTTAAGACTTCTTCCTTATGAAATATTTTTTTCCAATTCCTTTTATGAAAAACCATTGGAAAAAACTATGGGCAGGTTTGTGGTTTGGATTAGTTTAATGTGAGGTGTCCCAAACCAAAAATAATAAATAATTCCCTACCTTTCCAATATAATCCCACCCAAGATCCCACTTCCTCCTCACTAAAACCCTATGTATTTTGTCCAAAATCTTCCCTCCTATCTATAGAAACCTCCCATAGTTCCCCAAGCTCTCATTAATCCTCTCTTAAGCCACTCTCAGGCCTTTCGACGCACAATTCCAAGTAAGTGTTTTTCTTCCTTTCTCATTTTTGTCGAATATTCTTTAAATTGTTATGCCATTTTTCATTCAATTATAAAAATTTGGGTATGGTTTCGCACCTCCCCCATACTGCCATTTTTATGTTTTAATTAAGGGAGATCCCTTTATCTCTCATTAAATTCCTCCCATGTACACTCGTTACTATGCCGAAATTCCGGAAGGAATTTCTCTCTCCTCATTTAAATTCATGCAATTCTATTGTATCATTAATCTAAATTCCATTACATTTGATCAGACATGTATCAATATGACTCTATTACTATTCATTTCATATACATATGATGAGACACCCATTTCTCTCTCATCAATCATTTTCATATGTCCTTATGTCACGTTTTTATGCAGCCGAAATTGAACAACATTTTTCCAAGCCATGATCATTGGGTAGTGAATACCCTACCCATGTCTCTAACAAGGGTATTCACCTTTATGAATATATACATATTGAATGGTAAATTCATGTATTTATTCCACATTACCTAATCATGGAATAAATTATGATGTTGATTGATTACATGTTATATGATCCATGGGGCATACTTGTGCATGAAATGAAATGTTTAAGAAGGGTGCACCCAGATAGAGCTCTAATGCATTGGGTAAAGTATTGTACCATGATACATCCTGTGAAATCTGTGTTGACTCATGATAATTCATGCGTAATGAGGTTTTACTCATGCTTCATGTGCAATGAGGGTGTACTCATGCTCCATGTGCAATGAACCTTTTCTCATGCTAATTCCATGTTAAGTGTTGTTGCCACATTTACATGTTATGATTATCATGCTTTATCATGCCATTATTTTTATTCTTCTCTTGTGCTATATTGATGTGGCTATTGTCTAAAATATATTTTATTCCTCGTGTTATTACATGATTATTCTCTTACTGGTATTTATAGCTCACTCTTTTCTTATGCATTTCCTTGGGTTTTCCCGTGCAATGCTAAGTATGAGGGAATGTAGTAGTCATATAAAAGAAGTTTTCAATAAAGAAGTTGTATTTCATGTTTTCAGTTGTTATGTAATGATCATAAGCCCCAAAAACACTAGACCTATCAATATTATATGTTGTATCAATTGATATTTATGTAATAAATTATGTTTAATTGTGTAATAAAAACAGGGTTGTCATACTACTCGTGTTTTTATTCCCAAAGAATCACTTCCGACTACTGGTAAAACCACTACTCTGTCTGGGTTCTGAACTACCCAGGCTCACACCATGTACTTCCCTCAAGTTTCTCTCCATGATAAAGTAATGGTTAACTATTTTAGAAATTTAATTCAATTTTAAAACATTAAATTTATAAATAATATTATTCTAAACACCATACTCAAATAATCAATCTTTCACTGTATAATAAGAAATATAGTTAGGCTTGAAGCATTGAAAATCCATAAACAGAGATAAAAAGACCAAGACTGTCATTTAACCTTGTTGTATGTTCACAAAGTCATTGGCACGGTTGTCTCTCAAGGTCTCTAGAATGATATAGTATAAAAATATCAACTTGAATTTCGTATACATCACATCCTGATATTGACCAATCAAATTCAGAATATCCCACTAGCATTTTCTGGATCCTCTCAGAATATAAGTAGCGTGTTTAAATATCTTCTTATGATGTGTCTCCAGCTTATTAAATACAGTAATAATAGTATCAATCCATAACTATGTTTCATGTAGTATTCCATCCCTCGAAAACTTGGTTGGATGCTACTACAATAACGCTTGAGTCAACTCTCCCATAGAAGAGGTAGAGTAAGAAGCTACATGAAATGTTTACATAAGGAATAAGAAATCTACTCAAAACCAGGCATTATTTTCCATAACATGAATAGGAATAAGATCATTCAGGGGAACTAATGGAATTATAAATAGTGGCTCAAGTGAAACCTACTATATGGAACAATCATCACCGCCCTCTGGGCATACGATCAGAGGGCATCGTGGTGGCAATGGTATACAATTTCCTAAGACATGCCTCAAATAATGTTCGATAACAACATAATTCACAAAGATAGAAATATAACACGTAAAAATACTATTTATAAATAGTTTCACCCCTCTTCCAACACAATTATTTGGGTATAGGTGATAGAAATTATTACATTGAACAATGTAATTTCTATATACTTCCCACTACAAATGTTTCGATAGGGTTAAGCTCTATGTATTTGAATTTAAATTTAATTTCATTTATATTAGTATTTTAATTATTATTTAAATGTTTTAACCCAATTCTTCACCACATCCAATTCACAAGGGTCAATACACCTTATGAAACAAAATTTTGACTCCAATCAATCCATACCATAATGTGTTGTAATCCATGTGACCAATGGTCCATGACTGAACGTGTCCTAATTGGCTGATTACGGTGTCTGCTATAGCCTCATTAGGAAATAATTGTTTAGGTCAACAAGGACACTCTATATAGAAACTATGTTTTTTAGATCCCCTATAATAATCCATACCCATTAAAAATTATCTTTATAGTAATCAAACCAGTCATTCCAATCAAATGTGATTCGAGAAACACATTTCTCTTCTATGTCTTAGAATATGAATGGTATGTGAATTTCCTACATGCTCCTAACATGATGCATTCAAAATGATTCCTTTCCCCAATATCATTTTTCCAAGGATAAAATATAAACATCATTCATATCAATAGTAATTACACAATTCAAGTGCATCTCCCAACAGTAGAATCAAATTCGCTGTAATAAACAAAAATCAAAAAAATAACAATTTATATTCAAGGGAATATGTATTTTTTTCTATATATACATTGTCTATAACTAGGAACAACTCATTAAAAAACTATTTGACCTTATTAATATCTTATTTATCATCTCAAAATTTTATAACAACAAAATATAGGGCTCTAATAACACTTTTTGATGTCCCAATCCTAGGTGCAGCTCAAAGGTTCCCCGAGCCCATTGGCCCACATGGCCAAAACTACATATCCCAAAATTCCAAAGGAGATTCACTATTATAGAGGGTTTTGGGTGAGTCCCTGAGGATATTATTCCTTCATTGCTAGAGTTTTACAATGTAATAATCAAACGAATAAAAGAGTAAGTGATATACTAGATGGAATAGAAGATAAAGATATGATCAACCAAGTAATAATAATCATCCAATGACTTGAGGCTAAATCCTATATAAAAAGATGATAATTTATTACACGTTTCAATAATTTAGTAAAACAAGTATAAAAAACAAGAAGTATTAATATAAAAAACGTATAAAAAGGGGAGAATCTATCACAGCATCCTGAGCTCCAGCACGATCATCTACTACCAGCCCCAACAGATGTCATGATAGAAGTCATGAATCCATAAGAGGAAAATTACCATTGTATATGAAAATAATAATATATTCCTCTAGGGTCCCATTTTTTTCATGGATAGTGTGTGATATAAATATCTGAATGCCACCACCACCAACATCTATAAATATGAAGTTTGTGTAAACAATGTGGCAGTGTGAAGATAAAACAATGTAAAGTTGTAAAAATAGTCGTAAATGGGTCTCCTCTAACTCTTGGAAGGAAACTGGGATGACACTACCTACATCAGCATGTTCCAAAGTTACTCTGAACAAGTATCATGTGTAAAAATTCATGATATCCCATTTATATGGGACTAAATTCCTTGTATCAGGATAGTAATGGATGCCATGTTGAGTATCAGATTTATAAGGGACTCCATGCTTGGAATCACATATAGGGTTTCCATGTACTGTATTATAGTATGATATTCCATTCCAGTAATGTATCATAAGGGATTATATGCCCATAATGTATCACAGGTGACATAATGACCATATGGTATCACAAGGGATGCCATGATCATATCGAATTTATATAAATGGATTCCATCCTCTTTCATATCACATTTATATAAGGGTATCAATGACAATTTTATATAATGAAATAGTTAATCCATTCCCATTTAATTATGACATGAATAAGGTCCATTATTACTATATTTAAAAATTAAATAGGGTCTCTAAACACACACATCCATAGTATTAATAAACATCAGATTTACTATGATCCAGTGATTAATTCATAATTCATTTCCATTTAGAAATCATAAGGGTGTAACCGTATTCTGTTTTATGTATGTGATTTGGTTTCACCCCTCACATAAATTAAATTAATTAAAATGATCAAGTAAGTATTCATGTTAAGACAATTTATTTAATCAATAAATATATATCACCATTTATAATTAAAACAAAACACACCATTTGGTGATTTGGATTTTTTTCTCCTTAAGAATAGTAGATATATAAGAGGGTACACCGAAAGGGATGAATCCACCTATGATTGACAACATAATATCAATATGGGTTTTAAAAAGTTATTATGTTCCAAGAAATGAAAACAATTCAAGGAAAATATAATTTAAAGGAAACACATAGTGGTACTCGCATACGGAACAATGACACTTTTTACAAAAAAACATGAGGAATAAATAATAGAACACCTAAAAATAGCTCTTACATCCATCCTCATCAAGTATCATCCTTTAGTTTTTCTTGGTTTGTATGAAATCTTAAGGATGCATGAATGATTTGAAAATATGGTATATTAGCATGCACCTCGATAATATTGTTTAGGAGAGGATAATTGTAGGACAACTAAAAATTACTTATGATCCTTCCAATTTCTTTCCACAAATAATTATGGATATTAAATCATTCAGTAAATAATGAATTTATAAAGAAAAGAAACTTTAGGTGGAGGAGAACTCAAAATGGATGAAGCCCCCACTACCTGCTGGAAATGAGATAAAAGGAGGAAGGGGTTTGTGTTAAAAGGTCATTAATGTAATTTTGGTAAAATAACCTAAAATACAGTGGTTGTACGGTTTATCCGCATGTTCTTTCATACCATGCACCAGTTATGCATCCTCTAATATGATATAGGGCACCCACATGGTTTGGTAAACCATGTACCAAACATGGGAATCTAATCTGTTAAACACTATAAAAAAACACACATGCATGTGGACCATGTCATATAGTTATAGAAAATTGTGTTCCCTACTTCACCCCCCACCCAATCTAGACTCACACTATAAGGATAGAATGTTCAGGTAGGGTCTCATAGTTTCTACAAACTATGCAACCTAGGGTTATCTTCATCAATAGTGGTTTTGATCTAGGAACAAACCTAAAAACCCCCAAAAACATTATATCCTCCATTAGAATACATGATATGTTGATAAATATGTTTTAGACTAAAATTTAAAGGATTCATTCCTAGAGTAAAGATCTGATTCTTATAGATAATATTGGTTCTTCTTCAAGATTTCCACATGGACCACATTTTGAAATTGATAGAGGTTCATTGGAAGAATAAATATATAGACCATTATCCTAATATGATTAATAATTTTAAAGAGACTAATATACCATGGGAGTATATTTCCTTTTTATAATAAGAAAATTTTCATAAATTGATTTTGATTTGGTCAATTTCCAATACATATCATACTCCATGTGATAAAAATGTGTTGTTTTATGCCTGAAGAACTAACGGATCACAAGATCCATAATCAACTTATAATACATTCCATCTATCCCTAGTAAAAGATTGGTTTGAAGTTGTTATAAAATATGGATAAGTATTCATGTTTCGATGTAATATAATAATATTTAAAACATCATCCAATGTTCAACATAAAATATTCCATACCATTTTATCCTTATAACCTTTTCAAAATTTAAAATTAAAATATTATGTCTCCAAATTTAATAAAATAGACATGACATTAATCCAAATTTTATTTGTTGTCACTTAATAATATATGAATGGCTTCATCATGTACTCTCCTAAAAATAGTGAAATAACATGAATTAAAATAATAACATATTGAAATATTGCATTCTTCCAAATTACATTCATAAAATATTTATTATTGGAAATATTCCTTAAATCCAAAACACAATAAACTTTATAAAAGATAGAAAAAAATAAATTTTCAATAAATCTTTAATCATTTCCAAGGAAATCAGCACTATCTAATTTACTTATTCATATCCCAAATATATTTATCCCAATATGATTATATGAATATCTGGAACAGATGAAGGGTTATCTTACCGTAATCAAAATGTAACCATTCCATCAAATTACTTTTCTATTCCATTAATAGAATTAAATATATTTTTTAAAATCCATAATAAATTTATCATACAGAACTGTCCTTATGTATTTCTGGATTCATATAATATTACCCTTGAATTCTAATACACAAATATTAAAACATTCCAACATCGTTCTCAAAACATTATAAGGCTTCATCACCATATTCCATAATACCACTTTCCATTCATAATTCATTTGTATCCACTTCATTGTCAATAGAAAAACCATTACTTGTACAATCATTATGATTTTCACCATGATATTTTCCCTTAGTAAATCATCTTCCATAATACCCATAATTTCCACATTTAGAACATTCAATAGTCCATTATATCATCGGAACACCATTATTATCATCCATTTCATTAAACAATATTTAGTTTTTTTCATTTTATTTATTTCATTGTGTCCTCATTTTCCCAAACCAAAACATATTATCATCCCTCTAAGAAATTCCCATGAATTATTATTACAATATTATTGAAATTTAGGAAACTAAATCTCCATTTCCTATAGTATATAGTATATGAGCTCTTAAGGAACTATATCATTGGTTTCTTTGGTGGGTATGAGTTCTAGTTAAGGTTCACATTGTTAATCAAGTTCCATGATAACTGATTATGCATAATCAAAATATCCATCACTCGGGTATTATTCATAATTAGATTTTCATTAATATATTTTTAGTCACATATAATGTCATTCTACATAATTTAGGTTCCATCCATTAACTAAAATAGAAAATGAATGTTTGAGAAACCATCATCAGAGTGGAAAACCACATAATCATAAAAAATCACATACATGATGTCAAAATCGAGACACCTTCATTTAGATATTTGAGACATAATGCTTAACCTAGGTCATCAATGATGTAACACCATGACCCTAGTTATGTAGAGTTGGTACATTATTACATAACATTGGCATGATAACAAGGGATCAAATCCTAAAAGACCGATCAGTTCAGTAGCCTTGTAAGTACTAGATACATTCATAAGTTTTACATTTCATTATAAAATGAAAAAAACCAAAAAAAATATCTTTATTGACCACATTAATATCTCTTAGACTATCCCTACAATTCTGTCATAATATAATTCTTCATATCCTAGGAAAAATAAAACCTAGAAAGGTGTGAGCTCAGATTCTAAGTAAGGATAACAATATAGCGGAAACATTCATAAATAAGCATAAACATTTAAGGAAATGTATAAGACTAAAATATAAGCTTTTTAAACATAAAATTCAGCATAATATGGAAAATATAAATCAAATAATTCCATTTACTTATTCACATAGATATTATACTAGTCAAATAATCACATGCAATATCAATAGCCAATTTCATAATGACGGAATGCATAATGCCAGACATTATAACCACATAGTCATGGCCTTGTGCCAAGACTACAAATAAGATTTTATCCAGGACATGTTCCAGGACACCATTTTGTCTCAGGAGACCTATTGATGCATCAAGGAGATATAGCGGGCTCTACTCGTCACATACTATGTCCAATGCATTCGTCATATGATAAGGTTGAAACATAATATAAACATTCGTATTAAAACTAGCATAAAAAATTTCAATACATTATCCATAAACCATGACTGGTATTCAAATAAAACATACACAGTCAAATATATCACAAAACCATAAATACAATATGATATATTTGTATCATAATAAATCAACTTCAAACAAGTTCAAAATCCATTAATGGATATTGACAAATATGAAATGATAACTATTTGAAATAAATTCTTATTTCTATTTTGAAATCATTTAAACGTTATATAATTATAAAATAAAACATTTATTTTGAAAATATTCTTATAAGATTGTATGGGAATCTTTGACGATGTTTTAATGGTAGAAAATAGATGCACCCGCCATGATATTTATAAAAAGACATTATTATCTTCATTTTGTCGAAAAGTTCTTAAAGTAACTTGTTTGGAAAATGACAGAAATATTCCTTTCAAAACATATATAGTCAAATAATTATATAAATTACATTAACACCTAGTCTTGTAAATATTAAAAATGTTTTGAATATCATTTTTAAGAAAACACAAATGTGGATGATAAAGATGTCCAAGAAGATACTTATATATTAATTACCTCAAATAAGTAAAGAGATTGTAGAATTAACCCTTACCTTGTATTTTTCCTTGGTTGAGGGTAAATTAAACTCCAGTATAATAGTTAAATCATAGTTATTAAATTATACATGAATCATATATATAAATATGATATCATATATTATCTTAAATACTTCTTTGTTAATAATATTTTAGTAGTATCATAGTTTCGGTTGTTAACAGATTATTTTTCATTATATGCTTGGTAACGTAAGACATGTTTTTTATGGATATGATGTATATTATTCATATAAAAAATGAAATAATGTTTATAAACGTTATTTTTAATAATAAAATGAAAATTATCCTTGAATGACTATGATGGGGAATGAATCTCATCACGTTTGTGGATATGGTAATATGTACGTACGCATGAGCGACAATATCATTATATTGATGGTAAAATAATATGTAATTGGATGTTGTATAATATATACAAAATCAATAACGTGATATTATTTTTATTTACATCAGTTATACTAATTATTATACCCATCCAAATATTGAACTGATTGAATAACAAACTACACCACGACATGTAGACGGTAAGTCGTACGTACGCACATATTGTGACTTTTTCATTTATAGGATGGATAGAATAACGAATATGGTTGTACCATATATATAATAAATCCATAGTATGTATTAGGCAATAGATTTAATATTTTGGTATGGAAACAACAATTAAAGATGATGTGGAACAAGAAAATATCATTAAAGAGGGTGGTGAAAATATTACATCTTATTCAGGTGTTTCCTTTTTGATTTGATCTAAAGGGATCCTTGCGTTGGCATTTTGATCAAAGTAAGAACACTAGGTTTATGTGAGGGATGTTGGGAGGATATTTTTTCATGGGTCTGCGGAGAGAATTGGCTTTGGATGTGTGATTTTGAGAGAAGGGTAAGTACCCTTTTATAAGTGAGGCGAGTGTTACTTTAGGAAAAGCTTGAAATATTATTTTATAATAAAATAATTTTTGTTTTCTAATGACTCAAAAATAATTTATTTCTAGGATATGGTGTGGAGGGAAGAAAACCTCTCCACCAATAGGTTTTATATAGGTTTATATCACCATATTAACCTTATCTTTTAAATTTAACACTTAGTTCAATAATTTGACACTTACCACATCTCTTTGTATTTTTATATTATATGTTTAATAAAATTACTATAAAAATCCAAGAACATCCCAAGTGGTTCATTATTAATATATATAACCTTATATAAGTCCTTTGGCCTAACCTTATATTTTTAGGAATATTATATCAATTAATAATATAGTATTTGTTTTAAAAGCTCAATTATGTCAATTCTGACAAAATTTAGTATTTGATTTTTTTGAAAGCCATAAAAACTTTATTAACTAGAATAAAATTTATTTTATCAACCCTAACATGTCTTATTAACCATGAAAAGTATTGTAATTTTTTAAAAGTCTCAATTTACATTTATTTAAATATTTATAATATCAATTATGTTAATATTTCATTAATTAGGTAATTACTGCATCATCATTGTGTCATAAATAGATTAAATTATATAATTTATAAAAATTATAAATAAAATACCATTATGTAGGAAATAACATTAGATTTATAATGAATATTTACAATTATATTTATATTGTGTTTAACGCCATATTCAAAATGGTTTAGTTATTAAACTTTGAATTTTACACTTTTAACTCTTCTTTAAATAAAATAATTATAAATATCCTAATCTAATAAAAGTGGACCAAAAGGGAACATATATTATTCCTAAAGTTGTTTTTTGTCAAATTACACTTATACAATAGAATTCAAACATGTGTTAGGGTAACTATGATATCATTTTTATCATTAATTACCCTATTTACTTTTAATCGTGGTAAATAAAAGAAAAAAGTTATAATACACCAAAAATTATTTTCATCTTATTGAACAAAATTTTAATTACTGATTTCAACCATGTCTCTTGGATTTTTTAAATTCAACTCACAGAAGCAATAAAATTATGTTTTCTACAAATTTTCAAAATGCCCCTAGAAGTTGGGTAAAATACGGTAAAAAGAACAATAAAATTTTATATATCTAAATTTAATATAAAATGACTCCAATGAGTTAAATTTAACATATAAAGGTATTATTTATTTATTTTTACCTAAAATAAATTAAAATAAAATAACTAATTACTTAATTAATAATTCAGTTTTAAACAATAACATAATGTTCTGCTCAATTCATCAAAAATTGAAAGTTTTTAGAAAAATACCAAACAATTACCCTAAGCTAATTTTGATATTCCAAATCAAAAAATGAAGTCCATTTGGAAAAATAAAATTTATAATATTTAAAAAAGTGGTTATTACTATTCATAATGGTTAGTTTTATTGGTCTTGGTGCATTAAAACTCCATTTTGCGTACAACGAAAGCTAATGCATTATTAAAAGGGAAACGTATCATGGAGGCTTGGGGTGTTACATTCTAGCCTCCTTTGAATAATTTAGCCCTTGAAAATTCTATAATATTACTGCATAAAATGATTCTTATAGTTCTTCATCCTATGTTCCTCAGGTTCCCGGATTGCCTTTTCCATATTATGGTTTCTCCATAGATCATTTACCAGACGAGTCATCCATTTTATCAGCACTTGTTGTCAGGTATCATGAATCTTGACAGGTTCTTCACAATAAGATAGATCAGGTTCCAATTTAACTTCCTCAAAGGTGAGTACATGTATTGGGTGAGGTATGTATTTTATCAATAGTGATACATAGAACACATCATGAACATTAAAGATACTTGGTGGTTTTTCCAAACGATAAGCTAAAACTCTAATTTGTTCTATAATTTCGAAATGTGTGATGTACATAGGACTCAATTTAACCTTCTTAACAAAACATATAACACCCTTCCATGGAGATAAATTTAATAATACATGGTCTCCTTTCTGAATTTCCATGTCCTTCCTTCGGTTATCGGTATAGTTATTTTGCCTACTTTGGGCTTCATTGATGTGGGTTTGGATAATCTTCACATTTTCTATTGTTACCTCAACAAGTTTTGGGCCTACAAGTTTTCATTCACAAACATCATCCCAACAAGTTGGTGTGGGACATCTCTTTCCATATAACGCTTTATATGGTACTATCTGAATACTTGAATAGAAGATATTGTTATTGGAAAATTCTACCAATGGTAAATACTAATATCACATACCTAGGAAGTCATGTGAGCAAGATCTCAATATGTATTCTAAGGTTTGAATAGTCCATTCTGATTTTCCATCTGTTTGAGGCCAGTAGGCAGTTCTCAAAAGAAGTTTAGTATCCAAGGCCTACTGAAAAATTTTCCATATTCCTGATGTAAAACAGGGATCACGATCAGAAACAATTGATAGGGGTATACCATGGAGTCTTACAAAATCATGAATATATAGTCTTTCCGGATGTTCAAGTGTTAAAACGTTTCTTATAGCAAGAAAATGTGCGGACTTGGTTAGACGATCAACAATGACCCATATTGAATCATTCCTTCTAGGAATCTTTGGTGACCCCATGACAGAGTCCATCATAATATTATCCCATTTTAAATCAGGTATAGTAAGAGGTTGCATGAATCCTTAGGTTTGTTGCCTTCCAGCTTTCACTTGATGAAAAAACATACATCTTGACACAAAATCAGAAATCTTCCTCTTCATGTTGTCCCACCAAAAATGTTTTCTCAAATCTCTACACATCATGGTTCTCCCATGGTGTATTGTGAAATTGGAGATATGAGCATCATCCAACAATTTTCTTTTGAGATCACGTATGTTATGAACACAATGTATCTTCCCAAATTTCAAAATTCCATCTTCATATATAAAGTCACTCAATCTCCCATCATTCATAGCTTCAATATTCTTTTAAAACACCTCATCATCAGTCTGAGAACTATTTATACTTTCTAATAAATATGTTTTGGAAATCATTTGAAGAAGTATTGATGTTTCAAATTATATTATTGTTCCCATAACCATCTTTACTAGATCCATTAACATAGGATCCCTTTAAACTCTCATCTTATTAAAAAATCCATGATCCTTTCTGTTCAAAGCATGTTCCACCTTATTTGTCTTCCCCATGTGGTAGTATAAAGTGAAATCACAATCTTTGAGTAGTTCAATCCATTGTCTTTGCCTCATGATTAGTTCATTCTGTGAGAAAATATACTTCAAACTCTTATGATTAGTATATATCTCACATTTTTTACCATAGAGATAGCGTCTCCATATCTTCAAAGAAACTATTATAGCTTTTAACTCAAGATCATGAGTGGGATAGTTTTTTTCATGAATTTTTAGCTATCATGATGAATAATAAATGGCTTTATCATTACGCCTAAGGACACAAGCAAGTACTTTCTTTAAAGCATCACTATAAATAGCAAACCCATCATTCCTTGATGGTAGAGTCATGATAGGAGCATTGACTAATCTTCTCTTCGGTTTATAAAAACATTCTTCACAATCATTTTTCCAAAAAAAATTTACCCCTTTATGTTTGAACTTAGTTAATGGGTTATCCAACTGGGAAAAATTCTAGATGAAACATCGATAATAATCTGCTAACCCAATAAAACTACATACCTTAGTTATACATTTCGGTGATGGAAATTCTTTGTTTTGACTTGGTCATTGAAAGATCAACTAAGATTCCATCCATAGAGACAATATGGATAAGAAAAGAAATCCCTTTAATCCAGAATTCACACTTTCTAATCTTCCCATATAGTTCATTTCTTCTGAGGGTTTTTCGAATAGTGTGCAAGTGATTTTCATGATCTTCGTAGATTTTTTAGTATACCAAGATATCATCAATAAACACCACTAAATTTTTTTCAATATATTCCTTTAAAACTCTATTCATTATTTTCATGAAGACAGAGGGTTCATTAGTCAATCCAAAAGGCATTAGTGTAAAATCATAATGCTCGTAGCTGGTTCGAAATGCTATTTTCAGAATGTATTTTTATTCACACACAAATGATGATATCCAGATCAAAGGCCAATCATTGAAAAATATTGGGCTCCATGAAATTGGTTGAATAAATCATAAATGTGAGGTAGGGGATACTTTTTATTTATTGTTATAACATTGATCTCCCATTAATCAATGCACATCCCCATAGATATGTCTTTATTCTTAACAAAAAGGATAAGGGATCCCCATGGAGAAACACTATGGTGAATTAATCCCTATTACTCAATTCCTATAGTTTTTTATTTTGTTTTAATAATTCCACATTTTCCCTTCTATAAGGGGTCTCCAATATGGGCCATGATCCATGAATTAAATCAATGGAAAACTCAATTGGTTGCTCTAGAGGATGTCCAGGTAAATCCTATGGAAAAAAATCAACATATTCTTTCACAATAGGTATGTCTTCTATTCAAAAATTATTTTCCTCACACATAATTATTTCATTCTCTTCCTCCCCATTAATTAAATGTAGTAAATATATTAGGGGTGGAACTATATAATAATTAGGTGGTGATGTTTCTGCTCTAATGATGAGGTACTTTTTATCATCATCGAAATTTGTAACCTACTTCTTACAAAATATGTTAACATCATGGTTAAAAAAATACATATCAAGGATTATATCAAATTATGTCATGGGTATAACAATGAGATCAGTAGATAAAGAACATTTATATCCTCTAATGGGAACTTATTCACAGAAATTTGTTTCAATGATACTTCCCTTAAGATTTTTGACTGACAACTCCCTTGTTAAATAAAAATGAAAATATATAATTTTCTTGGAAATCTGAAAATATATGATTCAATGAGATGATCCAGAATCAAATAAAGCATTGGATAAACATGAAGAAACCATTAAATTACCTACCACCACATTTTTTGGAGCTTCAACCTCAACATTAGTGATCTAATATTCTTGGAATTGATCCCTTGGCCTTTCTTGAGGTATGTTTCCCTGACGCTTAGGGCATTCATTTTCCTAATTCCCCATTTCTTTAAAACTATACCAATCAACATTGACAACCTCTTTCTTTCCCTTGAAATCACGAGCATGGTTTCATTTTTCACCACACTTATAACAAACTCACATTCCTTTCAAGAAAGTTCCATCGTTTTTCTTCCCACATTTACTATAAGATGGATATTCATCTTTTCCCTTCTTCCCCTTATTTCTATTTCTAGAGTCTTCAGTATATCTCTTCTTCTCTTTCTTTTCTTTAATGTCGTAAGACTTGGAGAATTATTTATTTATCTTAATGGCATATTAGAAAATATCTTCGTACTATGGGAAGTATTGTGAGACTGATGATCAATAGAGAAATGGTTTTAACCCATCTAATAATTGATCAATATTACACCTTGGTTTACGTATATAATCAGTTTCATAGATTTCTGTCCTTGTAATGTTATCATCATACTTTGTGACATTCTTTTCCTCTTTTTGCCTCAGGCTCAGAAATTTTCCTTCCATATTCTCTCGATGGTCACGAGGAAAGTATTTTTATAAGAAAATATCATTAAACACTATATATTCCATGTTTGATACTTATTCATCTTCCTTTGTGTTTTGGATTAATTACCACCATTGATATGCATCTCCCATGAGGCGATAAACTTCTATGCCAACTTTTTCCTGTTCGCTACTCCCTAAATCATGAAATAATATTTCTAAGGGACTTATCCATTGCTCAGCTACCGATGGATGTGTACTCCCATTGAATGTTGGTTATTGTTCCGTAATTAAGAGGTCTAACATTCATCTTTCTTATTGTGGATAATAGTGCTCAATATGGGTAAGGCTATTATTCATTACCTGAGTAAGTTGTCACAATATGTTGATAATAAGATCATCACCACTTGCATCAACATCTCCACTATAATTATCTTGATTATGAGTGAAATACCTAAGCTGATTATACACATTGATACGGTTTCCATTCATTTCACTAGGCTCCATTTCTAAAAAATGGCATACACTTGATTACTTTATGAATCAGAATACATAATTACAAACATGTCAAACACATAACATAAATTGAACAGTTTATGGATATAATCCATAATCATAAAACAAATTTTTTCATTTAGGAAGTTTATACACATAAATCATTCATCATGGTTTGTAAAGAAATTATAAATTATCCTATGTGTATCCCCCAGCAGTGTCGTAACCTAGAGTGCAGTAAGGCCCGTTGTCGGGAACCAGGATACCTCGGCTCAAGCTCAAAACTCATTGTCGAAGTTTTCAAACCTAGGTACATTTGTGCCAGAGATGCCTCTACCTAATCATATACATACAGGGACGTATTTCTTTGTAAATACACAAAATCACTACATTACAAAAATTCTAGGAAGATCATCTATACTAATCCTCAATTTCTATCTTCGGGTAATGTGCTCTAAACAGATTTTATATAAATCTTGTTTCCAAGGATTGTACTAAACTTCCTATGATACCAACTATAATTCCTGAACCCCATTTACCCAGAGTTAGTACATTATTTCATAACATTGGAATGTTCACAAGGGATCAAATCCAGAAATACCGATCAGTTTTGTAGCCTTCGATGTACTAGATACATTCGTATGTTTTACATTTCATTATAAAATGAAAAACAACAATAACATTGTCTCTCATGACCACATTCCTATCCCATAGACTATCCCGACAGTTCTATCATAATATACTTCTTCACACCCTAAGATAAATATAACGTAAAAAGATGTGATCTCAGATTCCCATTAAGGATAAAAATATAGATGAATCTTTCATAAATAATAATAAACATTTAAGGAAATTTATAAGACTAAAACATAAGCCTTTTAAAATAAAACATTAGTATAATATGGAAAATAGAAATTAAATAATTCCATTTACTTATTCAAATGGATATTCTACTAGTCTAATAACCACATGCAATATCAATATCCAATTTCATAATGATAGAATGGATAATTCCAGACTTCATAACCACTTGGTCAAAGCATTCTGCCAAGAATACAAATAAGATATTGTCAAGGCCTTGTGCTAATACATAGGTTGTCTCATGAGACCTACTGATGCATTGAAAATCTATAGCGAGCACCACCCATAACATACTAATTCTCATGCAGTCCTCATATGAAAAGATTGAAACATAACATAAACATTCGTATTAAAACTAGCATACTTAATGTCAATAATTTATCCATAAAAATGAATGGTATAAAAAGTACACATACACAGTAAAATATATCACAAGACCTTCAAAATAATATGATAGATTTGTATCATAATAATTCAACTTCAAACAAATATAAAATCCATCAAAGGATGTTGACATAGATGAAATGAAAACTATTTGAAATAAATAACTCTTTCTATTTTGAGATCATTTAAAAGTCACCTAATTACAAAAGAAAACATTAATTTTGAAAATATTTATATAATATTGTTTGGAAATATTTGATGATGTTATAATGGTGGAAAATATTTGCACCCACTATATAACTTAAAAATGACATTCTTATCTTAATTTTTTCAAAAGGACATAAAGTACCATGTTTTGAAAACGATAGAAAGATTACTTTCCAAACAAATATGGTCAAATAAGGTTATAAATTACTTTATCCCATAGTCTAGTAAATAGTAAAAATGTTTTTAATTACATTTTTAAGAAAAACGGATTTGGATGATAAAGAGGTATCAGTAGATACTTATGTATTAACAACCTCAGATATGTAAATAGATTGTAGAATTAACCCTCACATTGTGCTTTTCCTATGTCAGGGCTACGTTAACCTTCTATACAATAGTTAAATCATTGTTATTAAATTATACACAAATAATATACCTAATTATGATATCATATATGATCTTATAATATTTCATTATTAATAATATTTTAGTAGTATCATAGTTTCGGGTGTTAACTGATTCATTATCCTTTATATGATTGGTTGTGTAAGCTATGTTTTATGGATAGGATGTATTTGATTCATATTCATAATGATATTATATACGTAAACATTATTTTTAATAGTAAAATAAAAACTTTTCATGAATGATAATGATGGGGAATGAATCTCATCGCGTTCGTGGAGACGATAATCTGTACGTACGCACAAGAGAAAATATCATTATATTGATGGTGAAATAATATGTAATTGGATGTTATATCATATATAAATAATATTTAACATGTTATACTATTTATTTACATCAGTTATACACATTGTAATACCAATTGAAATAATGAAGTGTTTGAATAAAAAAACTACACCACGGCGTGTAGACGGTAAGCCGTACGTACGCACATATGGTCGCTCTGTCTTTTATAGGATGGATAAAATAAATAATACGGTTTTACCATATTTATAATAACATCACAGTATTATTAGGTACTAGAGTTATTATATTTTTTTGGAAATAACAAATAAATAAGATGTGTATGAAGAAAAGAACATGAAAGTTGGTGGTGAAATTATTACCTCTTCTTCGGGTGTTTCCTTTTCAGTTGATAAAAAATGGCTCCATAGGTTGGCTTTCTGATCAATCTAAGGACTCTAGGATGATATGAGGGATGTTTTGAGGAAATGTTTTTAGGTTTTGGCTGAGCCCAATGGCTTTGGAGGTGTGATTTTGTGATAAGGGGAAGTACCCTTTTATAAGAGAGGTGATGGTCACTTTAGGAAAAGCTTGAAATATTATTTTATAATTAAATATTTTTCAGTTCCTAATGGCTCCAAAATGATTTATTTATAGTATAAGGTGGGGATGGGTAGAAAAAAACTCAACCAATAGGTTTTATACTAGTTTTGGTAACCATATTAACCTTATCATTTTTATTTAACTCTTAGTTATATAGTTTGACATTTACCATGTCTCTTTGTATTTTTATATTATATGGTTAATAAACATACTATAACATGCCAATAGAACCCCAAGTGGTTAATTATTAATATATATAACCTTATATAAGTCCTTTGGAATATACATAGATTTTTATGAATATTGTATCAATTAATAATATAGTATTTGTTTAAAAACTCAATTATGTCAATTTTGACACTATTTTGTATTTGATTTTTTTGAAAGCCAAAAAAACATTATCACATAGAATAATATTTATTTAATCAACCCTAACATGTTATATTAACCTATAAAATTATTTTAATTCCTCAAAAGTATCAATTTAAATTTATTTCGAAGTTTATAATATCAATTAGTTTAATATTTCATTAATAAGGTAATTACTGCATCATCAATTGTCATAAATAAATTAAATTATTCAATGTCTAAAAATTAAAAATAAAAACCAGTTATGTAAGAAATATTTTTATATTTCTAATGAATATTTATAGTCAAATTTATATTGTGTGTAACCCAATATTAAAAATTGTTTAGTTATTAAACATTGAATTTAACTATTTTAACTCTTCTTTAAATAAAATAATAATAAATGTCCTAATCTAATCCAAGTGGATCCAATTGTATCATATATTATTAATAAAGTTGTTTTTTTATAATTACACTTATCTAATAGATTTAGGACATGTTTTAGGATAATTATGATATCATTTTTACCCATAATTATCGTATTTACTTTTAACCGTGGTAAATAAAAGTCATATGCTACTATTCACCAAAACATATTTTCATCTTATTGAACCACAGTTTACTTATTGATGTCAACCATGTCTCTCGGATATTTTAAATTCAACTCACAGATGTATAAAAATTATATTTTATTCATATTTTCAAATGCTCCTAGAAGGTTGGTAAAAGACGGTAAAAAGTTCAATGAAATTTTACAAATATAAACATATTATAAAATGACTCCAGTGAATTATAGTAAAAATATATTGGTTTTATGAATCTATTTTTACCTAAAACAAATTAAAATAAAATAACTAATTACTAAAATATAAAGTTGGTTTTAAACAATAACACAATGTTTTTCACTATTCATCAAAAATTGAAAGTATTCAGAAAAATTCCAAAAACACATCCTAAGATAATTTTGATATTCAAAATCAAAAAATGATGTCTATTTTGATAAATAAAATCAATAAAATTCTAAAAAGTGGGTATTACTATTCATAAAGGCTAGTCTGATTGGTCGTGGTGTGTTAAAACTCCATGTTGCATACAAAGAAAGAAACTTCATAATTCAAAGGGAAAAGTACCATGGAAATTTGGGGTGTTACAAATGATCATACTCTATTTAAATACATTATTATGGTTCATAAAATATTTTTTAGTTTCCACTGAAAATCTCCCACGACTGTCAACCTAGTGTGCATCAATGCCTGTTGTCATGCATTAGGTGACTATTCTATTTAGATCAAGGTTTTTGAGACCTTGTTTCAACCCTATAAGCCTTTGAAATATTTCTAAATATTCGTACAGAGACAGGAACTGAGATTATGTGCAATTAGGAGGTCTTTTGTGCCCATAATAAATTATTCATAAATATTAAGTTTTTTTGTACTATTCATGCCATAGAAATGAGATACCTCTTAAATGGTTGATCATATTATAAATCTGAGACCATGGTTGGGTTTGTAACATGGTGTTTACCCTAGGCATGACAAAAAGTTTGTCGGCATGGAATGTTTCGAACTCTCTCTTATTAGTGGTGCATTAAATGGATTAATTAATTTATTAATTCATCCATTTAATTTCTAAAACCTAAATAACTCTCGAACCATATATTTGATCAGAAATCAGATCCCATGGTTGTGTCCAGAGCTTGCTGTTTACCCTTGGAGCATTATAATATTTGTCGGTGCATGCCTTCTGTAGAAAAAGTCTGGGAGGGAAAAACAGTAAATAAAAGAACAAAATTAAATTGTTTTATTTCAAATTATACTTTGAATAATTTCCAAATAGATACTCGTAGTTGGCATCTAAGACCATTGTTGAGTTTTTAGAATTGTGTTTACCCAAGTGGTGACCTTAGTTGAGAGGGTGTGGGAGATTCATATTTTGCGTCTCCCAGCGATTTCATATAATTAAGGAATTTAGGAAATGAGGAGAGTTACCTCATTTCCCATATCGAATGGAGAAGCTCTAGCCGAATGGAAATTTGACATCTGAAAGTCTTCAGATTGTGATAAAACTTTACACACTGATAGGCCAGAGTGTAACGAATGAAACGACAAATTTAGATTCGAGGTAGGATTTCTATTTCAGATTATGTATCCCCCTGATTAAATATTTCATCATCGAAAATCTTTTATGACTGTTTGGGGTGATATAGAATCCTTTAACAATGACCAAATAATAATTGACATCGTGTGTTTAAATTTATGATTTCATGTTCTTCACGTTCTTCATGTTCTTCGTCCACCAACTTTTTGCCTTACCAAATCATCAACGAATCGAGGTGCAAGGAATATGTTTGCGAAGTTCCTGACCCTGGGAGTCCCGATCTGTGATCAGGCTCAGGTTTTGAGTTCCAGAGGAAGTGCATTGGTCAAAGAATGTAGAATTTATTATTTGTGACACTAAAACAATGAATGATAGTCATGCGGCGGCATGTGTTGTAACGATCTCGTCCCGAGGATTCCAGATCTGGTCCCAGATCACGTTTTGGACCACCGGAGTGACCGTGGTGGTTCGAAAAAGTTTTTTGGTATATTTCTAGTGGCTCTAGAGGTAGTCCATATGTTTGGAGGTGACAGTTTTCGGAAAGTAGGTGGCGGTCCGGCAGGCGCTCTGGTGGCGGTCCAGCAGGCGCTCTAGTGACGGTCCAACTAGATTTGTTCGGGGGATTTTAAACCCCTATATTTTTAAAACCGGGTGTCTGATTTGAGTTCCATCTATGACCATGCCACCCTTACATTGAGGATGAACTTTTGAGGAAATTTTGAAGAAATTTTGTTTGGTTTTCGATTCTCAGGGGCACAAAATATCCATTTTTAATAACAATAATATAATTATTATTATTCTGGAAACTTGTATCAGACCGTAAATCTGCATACGACGTCCGATTGACGTGTTATAGAGGCGTTGTGACTGTCGAGTTTGTAACACCCTGACCCTAGTTATCCAGAGTCAGTGCATTATCACGTAACATTGTCATGATCACAAATGATCATGTCTCAAAAGACCAATTAGTTTAGTAGCTTTGGAAACACTAGATCCATTCATAAATGTTATATTACATCATAAAGTGAAAAATCACAATAACATATTCTCCATAGTCCACACTCCTATCCCCTTCAGACTATTCCTATAGGTCATTCATAAAATATTTCTTTACATCCTGGGAAAAATAAAACATAGAAATGGGTGAGCTCAGATGCTCAGTAAGGATAACAATAGAACGGAAACTTTCATAAATAAACATAATCATTTAAGGCGATGTATAACTAAAACAAAAGCCTTTTAAACTTGAAATTCAGCATAATATGGAAAAAATAAAATTATGTAATGCCATTTACTTATTCACATGGACATTCTACTAGTCGAATAATCACAAGCAATATCAATAACCACATTCATAATGATGGAATGCATAATGCCAGACTATCATAACCACATAGCCAAGGCCTCGTTCCAAGACTAAAAATAAGATTTTGTCAAGGCCTTGTGCCAAGACACTAGTTTGTCTTATGATACCTACCGATGCATCATGGAGCTATAGCGGGCTCCACCCATCACTTATTACATCGAATGCATTCCTCATATGAACATGTTTAAACATTTCATAAACCATAACATAATCTTATCACATAAAACATGCATAAAGGAAACATAACATTTCCACATTTAAATCACAAGATATCAATAAAAAACAATGATATAATAAAAATAACACTTTCAAAACCATTTTCAATACCAAAATAAAAGAAAATTAAAACTTTTTATTTATTTTTCATTTAAAAAAAAGTTATGGTTTGTAGAAGAAGCCGAAACTCAAATAATGGTCACAGCGGTAGAAAAGTCATTGTCGCCGCATACGTACGACAAAAAAAGATTCCTTTTTTTATTTAGTAAAATGATTCATATAAAAATATTCCTTTTGAATTAATGTAAAAGTCAAAGGGGTTTATACACCATATAAAAGAAAGTTGTGTATAAAAAACTATGCCTCAATGATAGAAGATTGAGACGAAGTCCCTTAAAAAGATCATTTTTTAAATAAAATATATCTATTATGTGTATTCACTATAAGTAAACATAAATAAATTAAAAATAGAAGATAGGACATAATAATATCATGACATAATTTGAAAGTAGGAGATTAACCCAAAGAACGAAAATTGGGTTAAGAAGTTCCCTTACCTCCTGTCCGACTTGACTCGATCGTTCTTTAACCTCCTGAATAATACACTAGAGTTAATTTATACTTTCTTAAGAACCTTTTTCAATTTCATTGTTCCTTTTATACACTTATTACCATGTTATGAAAATTATGTAATTATTTAAGTTAATAACGGTCATTTTTTCAATCTTTGGTACTTGAGTCAAAAATAAACTTCTTATAAAAACAAGTTGTTCATGTGGTAAAATATCCATTATATCAAGAATTATATTCATGATGTAGATATCATATATATCATATACATCAAGAATATACATTCATTTATAATATTACATAACATTTAGAGGTAAGAAATGAAATGCACCGTTCATGGAGACGGTAAGCCGTACGTACACATGAATGCTACTTACATTTATATTTCATATTTAATGGAATTAAAACTAAATGATATATATATATATATATATTATAATTATAGTATAATATATATTTTATATAGGTCACATAAGTTCATTAATTCCATTATTTATACATTCCATGTATTTCATGAACGTGTCACATCATTTGAGGGGGCGGTAGTCCACACTTCCTCAAATGAAATTATCGCATTTTAACAACATGAAAAGCATAAAGGTATGTTTTAAATTTAAAATACAGAAGAATAAAGAGTAAATAAATATAATATATATCATAAATAAATATATTTTCATCATAATGGCCACCATGAGGGGTGGTAGAAGAAGATAGAACAATCATCGTTTCGTGAGGCAGTAATTCACCATCCACGGAAACAGTATGTTCCTTAACCATTATACGGAGGTGTGTGTAAGTGTAGCTCGAATCCTTATCATAAAAACATCCTAGTATATTTTAGACACTCTTTTCGTTACAAAATAAAGGAATAAAAATAGTTTAAGGGGTTGGAGAAGCAAAATAATACAAAAAAACATAAGAGAAGACATTACCTTAAAATCGGGTAACTCTTTTTGATTTGAACCAAAGGCTTCCTTGGGAAGACTTATGACCAAAGTGAGGCTTCTAGGAGTAAGAGAGGTAAGTTAAGAGAGTATTGTGGTAGAGTTTTTCCGAGCCAAATGGCTTGGAAGGTGTGAATAAGGTGGTAGTGGTGGGGGCCTTTTATAAGAGGAGAGGAGGGGCACTCTTGGAAAGTCATGAAATGTTACATTATTATGAAGTGATTTTCAGATTTCAAAGGTCCCACAATTATATATTTCGAGGATAAGGTGATAAGGGTTAGAAATATACTCATCCAATAGGTTTTTGACAAGTTTAAGTCTTTGATTTTACATTGTCTTTTCATTTTATTTAAATAGCTAATTAATGATATAATCGTTGCATCATCATGGTGTTATAAAAAAACTAATATATTTAATGTCTAAAAATTATAAAAAAAATACCATGTTGTAGGAAATTTTTTTAGCTTTCTAATTAATTTTTATAGTCTAAAGGGTAACTTATATAAGCCCAAGTTATAATTTTTTTAGTAAAACAACACATGTTTGTGACAATTTTATTTTTACATTAAATAAAAAGTTATTAATGTCATTTTCATACCCAAGTGGCTCCATTGGATCCCCAAGTTGACCCATGGATTGTATTGGTAGGCCATGACTCATCCAATAAGGGTAGGACAAGTGTAAAGGTAATTTCATATTATTATAACATTATATTTACCTTAAATTACACTAATAACCTTTAGTAGCGATTAATAAAACTTAAAAGTTACTATTCATAAAAAATTATTTTAATCCCATTGAACCAAAATTTACATCCTAATGATAATGATGTATGTCGGATTTTGGAAATTCAAATCACAGAGGTGGTAAAGTTTCATTTAAACGAAAAATTGGTTTTTTAACTACCACTTAGTGGTTTCACTATTCATCAAAAATTGATGTTTTTCAAAAAAATACCAAAAATTAACCCTAAGCTATATTTGATATGCCTAATTCAAAAATTTTGTATATTTTAAAAAATTCAAAACATATATGTTGAATTAATTAATTTAATAATTAATTTTTTCTGTCACAACAAATAGCGTGTTTTTAAGAAATAATATATATATATCAAAAGATTGACACTCGTTTATGTCCAATTTCAATGTGAAATTAATTATAATGACCACCATTGTATAAAATGGTAAAAATATATTCTAATTATACTTTAAAACCATTATATAGTATAATTTATCACTATAAATTATTTTTATTAAAAAAGTTGTTTTTAAGTATTTTTTCTATTCATTGAAAATCGGATGTTCTCAGAAAATTACAACAAATTCTACTTTGGATAATTTAAATATTCCGAATCCAAAAATTAAGTCCATTTTGAAATATAAAATTTATATAATTTCAAAAAGTGAGTATTACTATTCATAATGGCTACTTTTATTGGTCGTAGTGTGTTAGAACTTGAGATTGCGTACAATACACACTGCTCTATTATTCAAAGAGAAGCATACCATGGAAGCTTGGGGTGTCACATTCTCCCATACTTTAACAAATTTCATCCTCGCAATTTGATATTTTTATTTGAAAATAAAATGTTGAAAATAGGAAATACCTTTCTGGAAAACCCACATCAGAAATAGGGGTTATAAAAATATAACTTTAAAAGAAAGAAAGGGAAGTATAAAGGTCACCCGAGATAGCCCATACTAGGATTCTATGAAAACATGGATATGGAGGAAAAAAACCATGAAGGTATTATGGATAGTTGTAGAAAACATGATTAAGAGAAAGTTAACTATAAGAAAATCACAAACTTGTGATTGGTTAAGAGATCATTGATTCCCCAGTAGGAAAAGTTAACCAAAAACGTTTTTGTTTTAAGTTACCTTTCATACAGTTGAGGAAATAATTTTGGAGATTTACTAAGAATGTAAGGAAATATACATACTTGTCATGTAGACTTTCATTCTTTAATAATTATTTTTACCACAAACCCATCTTTCACTCAAAAAGATAATAGAACTCAAAAATATTATATTTATCCTAATCTTACAAGGTTCCAAATATTAACACATACCATTTAGATTAGGAAAACTATTTTTTAATAACCAGGTACTTCATGTAGGATAGTGGTAGGTAATAAAGTCATGTCGCACTATGGTTGTGGGTTCGATTCCTATATCTTTGTCCGACGCGATGGGTTATCCCCTGACTTGCAGGTTTTCCTTTTCCTAAAACTATAGTATTATAATATTCCAAATATAATCTTCAGAAATTTTTTAACCTTAAATAATACTATCCAAAGTTATACTTAATCCATTCCAACCTTTATAATTATCCAAAATACCTCTGTCCAAACTTTCTCTAAATGGTCTATAAATTCCAAAATCAATTGATACATCAGATTCCCCAAATAAATTAAAGTTTCTCTTATTTTGACATACGAAAAATAGATTTAACTTCATCATATTAAAACGTTAATGAAAACAACAACTACTATATTACAATTCTTATATATATATATATATCACATTATTCTTATAACCATAATATAGTTCTTGAGTCCAAAAACACAAATACAATAGTTATTCTACTTCATATATAGTAACAGCATAATCTTGGGCTTGATCCCTTGGCATTTTCTAAGGTATGTTTCTCTGATGCTTAGGAAATTCATTTGCATAATTCCTCATGTATCTAGAATTTTAGCATTCAACATTGATATCCTCTTTCTTTCCCTTGCAATCACGAGCCTGGTGACCTTTTTCTCCAAATTTATAACAGACTCCCATTCGATTTAGGCAAGTACTGGGGTGATTCTTCCCATAATTATCGCATAATGAAAAATCCTTATTTCCATTTTTCCCTTTATATGTCTCTTGTTCCACCATTCTCTTCTTCTCTTTCTTTACTTTGTTGTCATAAGACTTAGAGAATTCTTTTTCTGTCTTGATAGCACACGAGACTATATCTTCGTATGATGAGACAGATTGTGATATTAATGCTCGACGTAGTAACGATTTTAACCCAGCAATGAAATGATCAATCTTACTTCTTGGGTTATGTATATAATCTACAACATACCTCTCTAACCTTATAAAGTTGACCTCATACATTGCGACATTATCATCCTCCTTTTGTCTCAGACTCAGAAATTTTTTTTATATACCTGCTCGATGGTCACGAGGAATGTATTTTTCTAAGAATAGATCTTTGAACTCCCTCCATTCAATATCTGATACTTCATCATCTTCCATTGTGTTTTGAATCAGCGAACACCATTCATCAGCATGTCCAGTGAAATGGTAAACTGCCATGAAAACCTTCTTCATTTTGCTACTCCCCAAGGCGTGGAATATTTTCTATAAGGAGTTCATCCATTACTCAGCTACTAATGGATTTTTACCCCCATTAAATGTTGGAGATTGTTGCCTCATGAAGCTGTGTAACATTGATCCTCCACGGTGCGGATCAAGCTGCTCTATACGGGTAAGGTTATGATTCATAACCTGAGTGAGTTGTCCCAGTATGGTGATAAGTTGATTAGCAACAGTTGTATCACCAGCTCCATTATAATTATCTTGCGCAGGAGGGAAATCCCTACATAGGGTGCGTGCATTGATACAGTTTCCATTCCTTCCACTAGTCTCCATTTATAAATAATGGCATAAACTAGATCAGTTTACGAAACAAAATAAATAATTACATAATTGTAAAACACTTAACATAAATTGAACAGTTTATGGATATAATCTATAATCATAAAAATGTTTTCTTTGAGGAAGTATATACTCATAAACCATTTATAATGGTTTGTAAATAAAATGAGATTTATCCTAAGTGTATCCTCCAGGAGTATCGTAACCAAGAGTGCAGCAAGGCCCGTTGTCGTGCACCAGTTCCCATTCGAGTCTGGCTCAACGCGGTGTTTTCGGGTTTTACCCCTAGATACATCTGTGCCAGAGCCACCTCTACCTTCTTGTTTCCAGACAGGGATTTATTGCTCGGAAAACTCACCAAATTTCTATAATCCCAAAATTCTAGGAAGTTCTTCTATACTAATTTTCAAAGTCTATCTTAGGGTCATGTGCTCTAATCATAGTTTATCTAAATCTAGCTTCCAAGGTTAGTACTAAACTCATTTTGATACCAACTGTAACGCCCCGACCCCAGTTAGCCAGATTCGGTGCATTATTACGTAACATTGGCATGATCACAAAAGATCAAGTCTCGAAATACCTATTAGTTTAGTAGCCTTGGAAACACTAGATTCATTCATAAATGTTACATTACATCATAAAGTAAAAAATCACAATAACATAGTCTCCATAGTCCACATTCCTATCCCCTTTCGAATATGCCTGTAGGTCAGTCATAAAATATTTCTTCACATCCTGGGAAAAATAAAACATAGAAAGGGGTGAGCTCAGATTCTCAGTAAGGATAACAATACAGCAGAAACTTTCATAAATAAACATAAACATTTAAGGCGATGTATAACTAAAACAAAAGCCTTTTAAACTTGAACTTCAGCATAATATGGAAAAAATAAAATGAAGTAATGCCATTTACTTATTCACATGGATATTCTACTAGTCAAATAATCACATTCAATATCCATAACCACTTTCATAATGATGGAATGCATAATTCCACACTATCAAAACCACGTATACAAGGCATCATGCCAAGACTACAACTAAGATTTTGTCAAGGCCTCGTTCCAAGACACTAGTTTTCCTCATTAGACCTACTGATGCATCGAGGAGCTATAGCGGGCTCCACCCATCACTTATTAAGTCCAATGAATTCCTAATATGAACAGGTTTAAACATATCATAAACCATAACATAATCGTATCACATAAAACATAGATAAAGGAGACATAACATTTCCACATTTCAATCACAGGATATTAATACAACACATTGATATAATAAAAAAACACTTTCAAAAGAATTTTCAATACCAAAATAAAAGAAAATTAAAACTTTGTATTTATTTTTCATTTTAAAAAAGTTATGGATTGTAGAGGAAGCTGAAACTCAAATAATGGTCACGATGGTGGAGAAGTCGTTGTCACCACATACGTACGACAAAAAAAATTCCTATTTTTCTTTTAGTAAAACTCTTCATATGAAAAGATTCATTTTTAATAAACATAAAAGCCAATGGGGTTTATACACCGTATAAAATAATGTTATGTATAAAACAAAATATGCCTCAATGGAAGAATATTGAGACAAAGTCCCTTACAAAGATCAATTTTTTAATAAAATATATATATTATGTGTATTCACTATAAGTACACATAAATAAAGTACAAATACAAGATATTACATAATAATATCATGAAATAATTTGAAATTATGAGATTAACCCAAAGAATGGAAATTGGGGTAAGAAGTTCCCTTTCCTCGTGTCCGACTTGACTTGATCATTCTTTAACCTCCTGAATAATACAAAAGAGTTAATTTATAATTTCTTAAGAACCTTTTTCAGGTTCATTATTCCTTTTATAACACTTATTACCATGTTATGAACATTATGTAATTATTTAAGTTAATAACGGACATTTTGTCGATCTTTGGTACTTGAGTCAAAAATAAACTTCTTATAATTACAAGTTGTTCATGTGGTAAAATATCCATTATATCCAGAATTATATTAATGATGTAGATATAATATATATCATATATATCCAGCATATACATTCATTTATAATTTTACATAACATTTAGAGGTAAGAAATGAATTGCACCGTTCATAGAGACGGTAAGTCGTACGTACGCATGAATGCTACTTTCATTTCTATTTCATATTTAATGGAATTAAAACTAAATGAGATATATATATATATATATTATAATTAAAGTATAATATATATGTTATATAGGTCACATAAGTTCATTAATTACATTATTTATACCTTCCATGTATTGGATGAACGAGTCACATCACTTGAGGGGGCGGTAGTCCACACTTCCTCAAATGAAATTATCACATTTTCACAACATGAAATGCATAAAGGTATGTTTTAAATGTAAAATAAAGAAGAATAGATAATAAATAAATATAATATATATCATAAATAAATATAGTTTCATCATAATGGCCACCATGAGGGGTGGTAGTAGAAGATATAACAATCATCGTTTTGTGAGGCAGTAATTCGCCATCCACGGAAATAGTATGTTCCTTAACCATTAGACGGAGGTGTGTGTAAGTGTATCTAGAATAATTATCATAAAAACATCGTAGTATATTGAAGATACTCGTGTTGTTACTAAATAATGGAATAAAAAAGGTTTAAGGGGTTGGAGAAGAAAAATAATACAAAAGAACATAAGAGAAGACATTACCTTAAAATCAGCAAACTCTTTTGATTTGAGCCAAATGATTCCTTGGGAAGACATTTTCCCAAAGTGAGGCTTCTAGGAGAAATAGAGGGATGTTGAGAGAGTATTTTGGCAGAGGGTGGCCAAGCCAAATGGCTTGGAAGGTGTGAATAAGTTTGTAGTTGTGGGGGCCTTTTTTAAGAGGAGAGGAGGGGCACTCTTTGAAAGTCATGAAATGTTACATTATTATGAAGTGATTTTCGGATTTCAAAGGTCCCAGAATTATATATTTAGAGGATAAGGTAATAATGGTTCTAAATATACTCATGCAATAGGTTTTTGACAAGTTTAATTCTAATATTTTACATTATCTTTTCATTTTATTTAAATCGTTAATTAATGAGGTAATCGTTGTATCATCATGGTGTTATAAAAAATTTAATTTATTTAATGTCTAAAAATTATAAAACAATACCATGTTGTAGGAAATATTTTTATATTTAAAATTCATATATATAGTCGAAATGTTAACTTATATAACCCCATTTAATAATTGTTTTAGTAAAACAACACATGTTTGTGACAATTTTATTTTTACTTTAAATAAAAAGTTATTAATGTCATTTTCTTACCCAAGTGGCTCCATGGGGTCCACAAGTTGACCCATGGATTTTCATGGTCTTCCATGACTCATACAATAAGGGTAGGACAAGTTCAAAGGTAATTTCATATTATTATAACATTATATTTACCTAAAGTTACACTAATTACCTTTAATCGTGATTAATAAAACTTAAAAGTTACTATTCACCAAAAATTATTTTAATCCCATTGAACCAAATTTTACATCCTAATGACAATGATATATATAGGATTTTGGAAATTCAAATCACAGAGGTGGTAATGTTTCATTTAAACGAAAAATTAGTATTTTTACTACCACTCAGTGGTTTCACTATTCATAAAAAATTGATGTCTTTCAGAAAAATACCAAAAAATAACACTAAGCTATATTTGATATTCCTAATTCAAAAATGATATCTATTTTACAAAATTCAAAACATATAAGTTGAATTAATGAATTTAATAATTAATTCCCGCTGTCACAACAAATAGCGTGTTTTTAAGAAATAATATATATATCAAAAGATTGACACTCGTTTATATCCAATTTCAAAGTGAAATTAATTATAATGACCACCATTGGATAAAATGGAAAAAATATATTCTAATTATACTTTAAAACCACTAAATAGTATAATTTATCAATACAAATTATTTTTATTAAAAAAGTTTTTTTTAGTATTTTTTCTATTCATAGAAAATTGGATTTTCTCAGAAATTTACAAAAAAATTTACTGAGGATAATTTCGAAATTATGAATACAAAAATGAAGTCCATTTTGAAATATAAAATTTATATAATTTCAAAAATTTGGTATTACTATTCATAATGGCTACTTTTATTGGTCGCGGTGTGTTAGAACTCGAGGTTGGGTACAACACAAATGCTCTATTATTCAAAGAGAAGTGTACCACGGAAGCTTGGGGTGTCATAGAGTTGAGGTAGAATATTTAAGGATTATTTTGGGTGCTAAAATCAAAACAGTGGTGCAGGCCCCTTGATGCCCATTTTTTGCGTTTGTGGGGGAATGTGACTTTTTCACCAGGTATCCATTTTGGATGATTGAGTAATCCATCTTGTGTGTATTCTCGAGAAGATCGCAATAGCGTGATCCACCCAAATAAATTTGTGGTCGATGCATAGGCCACACGAGATGCATTTTTGAGCATGATACAGTGTTTTACAACTTATGAATCAGAAGTCCATTTGGGGAATGTGAATATTCTATCTTTCATGTTTTCCAGAAGCATCGCAATGGTGCCATCCATTTGGACGAGTGAAGCCTTTTTGTGATCAGTAGTGATTGAGCATAAATTAGGAATTTTTAGTGAAAAGAACCTTTTCCACTGGTGGTCCATTTAGGAAGAATTAATACATGATATTGTGTAATTTTTAGTGGGGATTGTAATGGTGTGATCCGGGTGACATGTTTTGAGATCGAGGTGCAAGCATCACAGGGAACCATTTGCGTTGGACGTTAGGAGATGCAAATTCTGTGTCAGGAGTCTGTTTCAGATGAGTGAGTAGAATATCTAGTTTGTTTTTTCTCAAGGATATTGACAGTGTGATCCATTTGAATGTGTGGAGCCTTTTTCAAAATCTATAATTAAATGTGGTAACATGAAATGAATATTTGTTGAAGATCATTTTGATGTGTATGAAGAGAATCTCATGTTTAGGTCATATCCGACTCTTGTGAGAGTGAATAAGATGTATGAAAAGATATGGTTGATGTTCTGGGACCTTTTTAGGAGGATTGTCAGCTGACCTCTGATTCTGAACCTCCAGCTTAGCGAGGAGCATCGTGTGTCATCGGCTTTGCGACTATTGTGTCATGTACTCTGGGAATACCTTGACATGTTGTGGTACCTGTTCCCCATTTTGGGACTCATAAATTGTTAGGTACAAGGCCAAGTGATGAGGAGGGGCCACACGTTATGTGGGACCTAAATGCATCATGTACCACTATGAACCTTTTACTTCTCATATCTCTTTCTTCTGATCTTCAATCTGGCCTACTAGTAGCCTATCCCGAGTGTTTCTTCAAGTATTACTCAATGGTTCCCTCTATAGTGTATATTGAGGTACGATGCGAGATGTTATAACTTTAATACCTATTTATGGTGATGCTTGATAATGACAGTGATGGAAGTGGTGTTTTCAGAATCACTAGAGAAATCCCGGCTTTCACACCATTGAGGCTGGGTCGTGGGGTTCGTTGTTCTCTTTGGGACTAACCTCTAAAGAGACTGGGAAGTGGCATTTATCATTTACTCATTCAGGTATTACCCTCCAGCGAAGCTGGGTAGTGGCGTTCTCCATTTACTCTTTTATGGATTACCCTTCAGTATCACTGGGAAATGGTGTTCACTGATATCCTTTAGGGATTAACCTCCAGAACATCTTGGAAGTGGCATTTGATGATATCTTTCAGGGCTTACCCTCCACTAAAGTTAGGTAGTGGCATTTTCCTGATACTATTTTTGGGCTTACCCTCCAACTGGGCAAGGCAGTGGGTTCACCGATGACTTTTATAATTATATCCTCTAGTAGGGATGGATAGTGGGTTTACAACATTGTGAGACGATCTCTCAGCTGTGAGACATGGTTACCAGACATTCATGACATGACAATGAAGTCTAAAGAATTAGGTTCACTTTTCCCACAAAGACTCATCCTTACGACGCGACATAAAACCTTTCGGGTGAGACAGAACCACACAAAGCGGATAATATCAAGGTGCATTGATTGAGCCCCTTTGACTTGCAGTTCAGCGCAAAAGTGTGGGATGTTGGGCATCAATTATGATTACTTCTAGAATAGTTGGAGACTCATTTCTTGGTCTAAGCTGTGATATAGAGTCCCCCTTGCACTTTCGGTTGGGTTTACTAGGTTGATCATATATATAGCGTATTGTGGTACCCACTCCTTGGGCTTTGGTTACTCTCCATAAAGGAGAGGCGAATACACCCAGGGTATACCATGTGATTTCCGTGTCCAACTTCTCATGGTTGGATGAATCTACTCTTTTACTATATATAGTGAAGACTCGATGAAAAGTTTACATCCCCACTATTTTTAGCCTCTCATGTTTGGATGGTCATACTTCACTTTTTTGTTGGGATGACATGTACCCTTTTACTGCACCATTTTCTATTTACTACTTATCTCTTCACTAACTCACATGATACTCCCATGAGCCTTCAAGTAATCCTACTAAGTATTTTTATACTCACCCTTTATTGGGCTTTTCCCGCACTCATTGTGCTCTTGCATACGACATATAGTTTGATCATTAAATTAATGAAGCATAGGGATATAGGGTGTTTAGACTATGTGCAGTGGTCGTAGCTTGGGATCTAGGAGCAAGTCTCTCTCTCAGTTGTTTTACATTTCCATCTATTTTCAAGTTGTGGAACTTTTCTAGTTGGGCTTGTATTTTTATATCTCCCTTTAAGATTACTTTTATATACTTGTAAATCTAAGAGTTTGATGCATAGTTGTATTTTATATATAGAAGTGTTGTATCTTGTTTTTCATTACCTCTACCCTTTTTCATTGAGTTGGATTCATGTGTGTGTATAGGTACTTTGGAAAAGGCCTCCCTGAGTGTGTTATGCCTTCGGTGATGGTTTCCATACCCTAGCCAATGGATGCAGGCTTGGGGTTGTTGCAGATCGAGCCCTGGTACAGGTCAGTTCATGAAAAAGTGGTATTAGAGGTGTTTCATTCCTTGGTATGTTGTTCGGATGATCCCTAAAAAGGAATTGGTTGGGTTTTAGGGATACAATTTCAACCTGTATCAGGAGCGGCCCTCAGGCCAGGGAATCTGGTGATGGTGTGGCTGCTGACGTATCCATTCACGAGGACCTTGATTACTTGCTTGTCGACTCATTGTGCTGAGACACAAGTTTCAGGGAGAATTGGTACATGCATCATATAGGATTGAGTCTTTGACTATCCTTATTGAGTCATATCCACATAATTGTTGATATATATATATATATATACACATTTGACTGTGGTCCTCCTTGATCAGATTCTGGATGCCTCTAAAATGATAACCAACTAGGATACAAGATCTATTTTGTGATAATGATTTCGTGAGAGAAGAGGTCTCAATTCAGGATTCATCATAAGATTACCCTTTTTCTAGGAGGATAAGTGGAATAACCTCCACATGTGGATTAGTAGATAGTACCTATAGGGAGGGCCGATGAAGTGTGTAGGCTGAGTACACTATGTGATTTCCAACATCAGTGACCATTGAGGTTTTGTGGTGAGCCATATCCTCGTGCATTTAATGGTTTTCTAGAGTTATTGTTTTTCCTCTTAAGGCTTATTCAAACACTGACATGTTAGATGGTGTCTTTGACAACCAATATTTTTCCACAGAGCAGTTCAACGTTTGTAAAGTCGGATTAGTGAGACACACAATGAGTCGGTACTCTCAACGAATGGCTTCTATAAGATGTTTTGTGAGGAGTACTATCCCTCCTGATTATGCTCCATATAGTTTGAAGATTTACTAGAGCGTCAGTGGGGAGTGATGATATTGGTTGAGTATGTGACTAGGTTCACAGACCTTACTCGGTACTCTTTGGATGTGGTCTATGATGGTAAATTCCATACACGATTGTTTGATAAAGGTATCCATAGAGTAGAATCGTGTCGTCGTAGTGCCCTTGTGCATCCTCTAAAATCTTGTAGTTCTAGAGTAGACAATGTTGATTGAGAAATTTCATTTAGAGGGATTCCATTTGGCTGGTTTGGGCAGTGGGCACAACAGAGTTGAGATGTCTTCCACAGTTAGCAGACATCAGTTGGAAGTGCCTCGACGCAGGAGGCCTCCTAATTATAAGACATGGGAACATGGTCAGGTACATCATTGATCACTATGAAATCCTAGGGAGGATTAGTGTTATGCTTATGATGTGTGAGGTCACATGGCATGAGAGTACTCGACCAGATGTGCGGAGTTTTCTAGAAAGTTGGTAGATCCACCACCACGATAGTGGCAGTGTCGTGATCACATATCCCCCATGTGAGGACAAGGTAGTCCTCATTGGGGTGGTGTTAGAATAAGTGTAGGAAGAACTGTGGTGGGTGGATGATGTTTCAGGGTCCTTCCACCACCACTAGGCAGCCCATGTCATGCTTAGGGAGCTAGTGGTTGGGGCTACGAGAAGCTGCATTCTATGGATGTTTGTAATCATGCAGTGCATGAGATGATAAGAGGTACACTCTAGGTCTTCATCCACCTTCTTCATTATAACTTGTTAGACACGGCATGAGGAACTATTTTCATCTGTCACCTTGTTTGAGGAGTTTCTGTGGGTGACGAAGTGCATTGTTGTAACCTTGTGTCGGGGATGTTTGACAAAGCATTGAATGCAACAGAAATAAGGGTTTTTCCCCACTAATACTAGTTTTTTTGATGTGAGAAAAACCATTAGAGAGACTCAGTACCACCCAAAGGAGATAGCATCATGTTTTGGAGGTTTCATCCCTTTGACTTGTATGTTCATGGCGGGGTTGTGCAGTGGAGTGTCAGAGCAGGTCCTAGATTTTCAAGTGGATCTTTTCTATTCGACCACCCTTTTCATGATGTGATTATAGTGGGTTTGGAATAGTTCCATTTTTGGAGATTAATCTCCTTTCAAGAGGGGAAATATGCATAGGGTATGCCACATGCTTTCCATGTCTAGCCTCTTGTAGTTGGATGAGTTTTCTAACCATCCATATTCTTGGGTACTTTGGGTTCTCAATTTCAACCTTGATAAAATAATAAAGTACAGGACTATGTGATAGAAACCCAATAAAAAAACTACATGGCTCACTATGTGTAGTTGGAAGCGGTATTCTTCACCCTATGAATGTAGATATTCTATCATATGGGAGAGTTCATTGTGGTTTACCTAGAACACCAGTGTCTCAGGTGTGTCTTCAGCCAGAGAGACTTAAAACTGAGATGGAGTTATTGGTTGAAATTCTTGTAGGACTATGAATTTGAGGTAGTCTATGATCTATAAAGTGGTAGAATTATAGCAGGTTCCCATAGAACATAGTCCCAGGCTCTCCACGTGCGGGATGTTTCATAGCGGTTAGCTTCCCTACAGTTGACCCTATTGGGGATGGAGGGTGAAACTTTTCTTCAGTAGATGGTGTTGCCTTCCTCGCTCCTCCAATGTGTAAGAGAGTCTCAGTTGTGATGCACTGACTGTGAAATCTTCTTTGACCAGATATCATGGGGTGTTTCACCAGATGGATATTCTGAAGGAGGGAATCAAGAGACCCTGTTCCCAGAACAAAGTGTGATTCTGACCAGGATGTGGAATATATATATTTGGTCAGGGAAGTTCCATGGGTTTGTTCAGTCCATTTAGAATTGTGCAAGTGATGGAGAGGTTTCTTACCACCTTGATCTTCCCTCACAATGGTAGGATTGGGTGCACAATGTCTTCCCCGCATCACAGGTGATGAGATTCTTGCGTGTTCCTTCACATATCTTGAAATGTAGCAGACCTTATGAGGATGGACCATCCAATTGGTTCTCATGAGATTTCAGTGTGTTGTTGTGTGGGATTTCATGAGAATAGGAAATCCACGTGTGAACTCAATATCCTGAGTTGATTTTCCTTTTTTTCATTTCAGTGATGAAAAGCTTGAATGAGGGTATGGTGTAGAGACCTTTTTTTCCTTGTAAGACTTTGGAATATTTCTATATAATTATTATATCCATGTGCTGAGAGAATGTGAAATTATGAGTTCTGGGGTTCCCGGAATAAATTATACAAAATTATTCAGTGTTTTTGTACTATTAACATAGTGGAAAGGGGATATCACTAAAAAGGTTAACCAGATCATAAATTTGAGACTACGGTTGGGTTTGGAACACAATGTTTACCCTAGGCGTGACGTATAGCATGTCGGTGTGGGATGTTCAGACCCCTCTCTCATTAGAGGTACATTAAATGGATGATTTAATTATTTAATAGCTAAAACTTAAATTACTCTTGAATAGTAACTCGGATTGAAAATCCAAGCCCATGGTAGTGTCCAGAGTATGTCGTTTACCCTAGGAGGGGTATAATCGTTGTCGGCGCAGGTCTTTTGTAGAAAAAGTCTCATAGGTCAAAATCTTAAATAAAAGAATTAAATTAAATTGTTTTATTTTCAACGCTACTTTGAATAAATTCCAAACGGAGGCTTGGAGAGGAAATATGAGAAGGCAGTTGACTTCGTAGTGTTGTGTTTACCTTAGGGGTGACATCACATGAGAGGGAACAAGAGATTCAGATTTCTAATCTTCCTACAGTTCCATATAAATAAGGAATTAAGGAAATGAGACGAGTTATCTCATTTCCAATCTTGTATGGTGAAGCTCTGGCCGATGGTGATATGATGTCTGAAAGTCATCAGATTGCGATGAAACGGCAGATGCTACAAATTTAAAGTTTAACGAACGCAACGACGGATCCAAATTTGGGGATGGATTTCTATTTTAGATTCAGTAGCCCCCCCCGGTTAAATAGTTTTTCTTTGTAAATCCTTTCGGTTTTTTTAGTTTCTATGGAATCCTTTAACGATGACCAAATGAACAACGACCATCCTCTGTTTAAATTTTTGATTTCCCGTTCTTCGCGTTCTTCACATTCTTCTTCCACCAACATTTTGCTTCACCAATTATTTGATGAATAGAAGATCAAGACATATGTTTGTAAAGCTATCAACCCGGGGAGTCACGATCTATGCTCGGGGTCATGTTTCCCGTTCCAGAGGAAGAGTAGTGGTGAACGAAAGTAGAGGTTAATTTTTGTGATGCTGAAATGACGATAGATCGTCTAGTGGAGGAAAGCGTTGTAAAGGCCTTGTCCCAGATATTTTAGATCTAGTCCCGGATCACGTTTTGGACCACCGGTGTGACCATGGTGGTCTATGAATGTTTTCTAGTATATTTCCAAGGGCTCCGGTGTGTTATGGTAGTCCGCGAGTGATGGTTTCTGGCAAGGCGGTGGTGGACTGGCGAGTGCTCCGGCGACGGTCCAGCAAGACTGGTCTGGGGGCCTTTAAACCCTTCTATCATTCAAACCGAGTGCCTGATTTGTGTTCCATATATAGCCACATGATCATTACATTCAAGAGGACATTTTTTAGGCTAATCTTAGGGCATTTTGTTTTAGGATCGATTCTTGGGGGCTGAAAATTATCTTTTTTATTATTTATAATATAATTCGTATTATTTCGGAAACTTATATCTGATCGTACATCTACAAATGATGTCTGGTTGAAGTGTTGTCAGAGGTGTTGAGACCCAAGTGATGAGGAGAAATTTTCAAAGATGTTTTTGGGTTCTTAAACCAAAATAGTGGTGTGGGCCCCTTGAGGCTCGTTTCAGGTTTTGTGGTGGAATGTGAATTTTTCACCGGGTATCCATTTTGGATAATCGATCAGTCGATTCTGTGTGTTTTCTAGTGAGGTTAAAAATCATTTGATCCGCTTGGGTAAATTTGAGGCTTGGGCATGGGCCCCATTGGATATATTTTTGAGCATGTTACAATGTTTTACAACTTCTGCATCGGAAGTCCATTTGGTTAAAGTGAATAGTCTTCATTGTGTGTTTTTCTTGAAGGATCACAATGGTGTAATCTGTTTGGATGAGAAAATCCTTTTTGTGATCGGTAGTGATTGAGAAATTATTGGTAATTTGCAGTGAAATTCCATTTTTCACTAGTGGTCCATTGGAAATGAATGAATATCTGATCCTGTGTGTTTTTTAGTGGGGATCATAATGGCGTGATTCGCATGACGTGTTTTGAGATCGAGGTGTGCGCCCCACTGGAAATCGTTTCTGTGTGACGCAGTGAGTTGAAACTTATATATTATGAGTCTATTTTAGATGATTGAGTAGTCAATCGTGTGTGTTATTTCTCAAGGATTGCGATGGTGTTATCTGTTTGAATGTGCAAATCCTTTTTCACAATCTCCTGTTAAATGTGGAAACATGAATGGAATATTAGTTGAATATCATTTTTATGTTTATGAGTAGAATACACGAATTAAGTCATTCCCAACTCTTGTGAGAGTGGAGAATATATATGAAGAGATATGGTCAATGTTCTGGGACTGTATAAGGAGGCGTTTCAGCTACACTATGATTCTCACCCTATGGCTTAGCGACGAGCGGCGTGCGCTCATTGGATTTCTGACTACTGTGTCATGTACTCTTGGAGTAGCATGGCATGTTGTGTTTCTCGTTCACCCTTTTGGGACCCAGAAATTGTTAGGTACACGGCCATGCGATGATGTGGGGCCACACGTCGTGTGGGCCTCACATGCACCATGTACCAATATGAATATTCTACCTCTCGTATCTCTTTCTCCTAAAATTGGATTTCGCTTGTGAGTAGCCTATACTGAGAGTTTATCCATGTAAAACACAATGGTTCCCATTGTAGTGGCTTTTGTGTATGATACATGATGTTCTGAGTATGATTCCATTTTGAGGTGATGATTTATGATTATAGTGATGGAAGTGGTGTTTTCAGAATCACCAGACCAATACCAGCTTACCCTCCAGTGTGGCTGGGTAGTGGTGTTTGTTGTTCTCTTTTGGGAACACCATCTAGAGAGACTGAATAGTGGAAGTCATCAGTTACTCATTTAAGGATTACCCTCCAACAAGGTTGGGCAGTGGTGTTCCCTAGTTACTCTTTTAGAGCATACCCTCCAGCGTCACTAGGCAGTGGCGTTCACCGATATATTTTAGGGATTACCCTTTAGTGAAGTTGGGAAGTGGTGTTCACTGATATATTTTAGGGATTACGCTCCAACACAGCTGGGTATTGGCATGTGCATGTTACTATTTCAAGGATTACCCTCTAGATGGTCTAGACAGTAGGCTCATCGATGAATTTTATAATTATATCCTCCAATATGGTGGGATAGTGGGTTCACGACAATTTGACATGATCTCTCATCTGTGCGGCATAGTGACAAGACATGGTTAAAGTGAATTTGGAATCTAAATAATGAGGGGTCATTTCCCACCAAGATGTGTCCTTGCAACACGACCTAAAACTGTGTGGATGAGACAGAACCACACAAACCAGATAATATCAAGTTGTTGTTATTGACCCCCTTCGACTTGCAGTTCAGGGAAGATGTGTGGGATGCTCGGCATCAATGATGTTTACATATAGAACTACAGGGTACTGTTTTTCTAGGCTGAGATAGTGATATAGAGATCCCTTACTATTTTTTGGAATACTTTAGTTGAGAATATATATAGAGTATTTCATTACCCACTCCTTGGGCTTTTGTTACTCTCCTTCCATGAGTGGAAATGACATGCAGGGTATGCCACATACATTCCATGTCTAGATTCTCATGGCTGGATGAATCTACTCAGCTACTATAGGTAGGGAAGACTCAACGAGAAGTTCACCTTCTCACCGTATTTATCTCCTCATGTTTGGATGATCATACTTCACTTTTTTTTGGGATGAGATATGCTATTTTACTGTACCATGTTCTATTTACTGATTCCAACTTCAGTACCTCACATACTACTCCCTTGAGCCTTCATGGAATCCTAATAAGTATTTTTATACTCACCCTAGCTTGGGATTTTCCCGCACTCTATATTCCATTATAGATGACAGACAGGTTGATCGTGACATTAGAGGAGAATAGGGATACAGGGTGCTTGGACCACATGCGATGGTCGTAGCTTAGGATCTATGGGATATGCTCTCTCTTAGTTGTTTTACTTTTACACATTTTTTCGAGTTGTGATACTTTTCTGGTTGGGCGTGTATTTTTCCCCTTTCCCTTTTAGTTTAATTTTATGTACATGTACTTTTTAGAGTTAGATGCATATTTTGGGTTTATATATGGTCGTTTTGTATCATGTTTTTTATTCCCTCTACAATTTTGTGTTGGGTTGGCTGCATGTGTGTGTAGAGGTACTTAGGCAAAGGTCTCACCGATATTGTTATTCCATCGACACTGGCCACCAACCCTTGGCCTTTAGAGGTGGGATTGGGGTAGTTGCGGCTCGAACCCCGATACAGGTCGGGCCATGAAAAAGGAACCCTTTTCATTTTTGTTACCCACAAGTACCTCCTTTAAAAATTTTCATCCACTTATAGTATTATAATTGGGTTGAAATTTATTTGAATACCCTTTCTCTATACATTAAAATAATTCTATGAGATTTTTATTTACATTGACTCAACCACAAAATTATCCTTAGATTTATAACTAGAAATATCCATATTAATATCCCTAGGTATCTCACTGAAAATTTCTAAACCAAGTTTCTAATGTTTAACTAATCATATCCTATGATACCATATATGTTTATCAAGTCTTCTTATGCATGTATATTAAATCTTTTTAGATGATTATTCAATAGATTACACAAACAAATTCCTAAAGGACATAATATTTTATTATATTTAGATTCTAGAATGAAAATATTCATAGTTATTAAAATATTTTCAACATATCACATAAAGATATTACCAATTTGTACTCTTTAGAATCACACCCTATATAAAACATTTCTTCTTAACCAGGGAAATGTAAATATAAGATAGGGTGAGCTTAGATAACCTATAATAGGAAACACGGGAGGTAAGTAAAAATAACATGAACATAAGGGTATGAGAAAATGATCATAACAAATTAATTCCATACGATTCATATCAATGATAAGAATATTGAGTCATATAATATAGATTGGATATTAATAATAATGGAATCATAATGAAATAAAGAAACATGGTCTCTGAGATCACAACATTGTGTAATGCATGATATTTATTCATTCAAATTAGTATAAAAAACCATTTCCATTATACTTATTGGTCACTTATAAGGATATAATAATGGAAAGGGTTCACTCCCCAAAGAATCATATTAGTCAACGTTCACTCCTAAGACCTTATTAGTTGAAAATTTTATTTCATAACTGAGTTCAATCACCATTCCAGTCCTATCTATTTGGTCAGATCTAAATCATTACGCAATATATTGGAGGGAGATACATGCCCCACCCATCACATAATGAATAGTATATATTTGTGTTCTAGGAGATCATAAGTCATTTATCATTTTATAACTCAAGAAATGCAATGGTTTTCATAGACATTTAATCATATAATAACATATGTAATTGATATTGTTTCCCTAATCATTTCAAAATTTTATCATAGAATAACTTATTAAATGTTATAACACAGGTACGAGAAATGGGTCTTATAAAAATAACATCATCATAAACATAAACAACTCAGTGAACGACTAAGAATGGTATCCAGGGATCATATCCATAGTAAATTATAAGTAGGATAAAATGATATCATTTTTAATGGAGATTGATTTTGAAAGATTAGATTAAAATTTTCCTAAGGAAAACACAATTTATTTGGAAGATAATTTTAAAAATTAAACATTATAAAATATTTCATAAATTATTTTCATTGAAATTTTACATGAAAACATATGAATGATTCTTTATAAATCATTTAAATCTTTTCTTATTGAAAATCCTTTTTCCAGTTTTAAAAAAAATTGTAAATTCATATTTTTTTAAAGAAATCATTTTATTTAAAAAAAAATTATAATTAAAAATTAATAATTTTTAAAAAATTAGTTCATGATGTTTGAAAATTATATACATATCGTACATGATAATGTTTTTTTAACATTTTAGGTAAAATCAAAAGGGCAATTGGTTGGAAATTACCTGAATATATCTCTTAAATAATTTTTTAAAAGGAAAACATGGGTAAAAAATGATTTAACAAATCAATGTTGAAAATATATTTGAAAAAAAATTTAGAAAAATTAGTTTTGGGATACAAAAGTTTATGGACCAATGTATGATATAAAATTAATTTTATTAAAAAAAATTGAAATGATTGGACTCATAATTATATGAATATACATGGAAAAATGTATTTTAATGACATAACTATAAGATTATAAAATTAATAATTTTTTTTAGAGGTAGATTTTATAATATTATCATTGGAAACATAATTATAATAATCTTAATAAACGTTGATATTATAACAACCCATAGATTACATACACGGTTATTACTTCATAATTGAAGCATACCTATTACAACATATAATAAAACCATGATAGGACCGTATAGGTATAGTGTCTTTAGAAACTGGGAAACATAAACAACTGGTTCATAAATTATCTACATTGTCTCCCGTTTATTTCATCATATCTAGAGTCCCTTTTGGTATATCCTACATAATACCCTTCTTCCTGACCTAGGGAAAAGACAACATACAAAAGGGTGATCTCAAATGCTCAGTAAAGGTAAAGAAAATAAATATCAATCATATCATATTTATAAGAACATAACCTTTTGAAAATCATAACCTACAAAAGAGATCATAATATCATAACATCGGATAAATCATAGTAGTGAAATGTAATCGCAATAATCATAACATAAAACATGAATCTTTGTGGCATACACACGTTATCGTATAAAATCATTTCATATTATTCAAGTCTCATTTCCAAGACCATCATAGTGGAAAAATCCCATTACTGAACCGAGTTCACTCCTCGTTCCTGTCCGGTATCACTGAACTGGATTAACTTGTCGTTCCAGCCATGTCTATCTCAGGAGATATTAATATTTACCCAATGCATTGCAGGGAGATATAGGTCCCACCCATCTCATAATGAAAAAATTATTATGTGTTCCACAAAATCACAAATCATAGCATAACCCATGTAATAAAAATGGAATTCTTAAACATCAAGCCATCATAATATAATCCATATAAGATAAAAGGACATCATAAAATTAATTCCATCATAACATAATAAAATAAATTTAAAAATAGGGATAGAAACATAACCCTATATTATCTTATATGGAAAATAATTTTGATAAGACACTTGAACACTATTCTTGAGGAAAGTATCCTTTCTACTTCAAAAACATTTTTCCTTTTTTAAAACGTCATACAATTTTAAACTAAAAGAATTTGATTAAAAATAAACTTGAAAACTTTTAAGGTAAGCTTCATGGAAATCATTTTCTATGAAATCATAAAAATTCATTCATGCTCTGTAAGTTAAGAAAACTTTCTTCTCGTACTTTGGCCAGAAAAGTCAAAAAGTACCTCGTACTAAAAATGACAAAAGATTCCTTTCATATATTTTACTATAAACACTCCAATAGGTAAAATTGGATTTAAACAAATTTAGGAGGATAGAAATAATATTAAATATTGAGGAAACATGGATGTGGATGATAAATATTACGCAGTAAATTCTGAAGTATAGAAAATCTCGGATAAAAATGAGATTGTGAAATTTTCCCTTACCTTTGATCTGATTTGCTTCGTACGTATCTAAACCTCCTGTATAATGATTTAAATAAGGTCATTAAAATATTACAGAATCATATTCATTGTTATGATATCATATATGGTCATATTCTTATCTTCTTATTAGTAATATTGCATTGCTATTAGTTATTCGAATGTTCATTGCTTTCTGTTCTTATGCATGTTTTGTCAAATAAATTCTTATTATTATTTTTAGGTTATAGATACCTAATTTCCAGAATGTTATTAGTGTAATATATATCATATTTATTCATTAAATTCATTTATATAATCATTATTCAATGAAGATCATTTAGAATGAGTCGCATCACATCGTGGAGACGGCAGGCCATACGTACGCACGATCGATTATATAATTCCCATGATAATGGAATTATATTTAAGTGTATGTATACTATTTCAGAATAAATATCACTTTAAAATAATCATATATATTTATTATTTACACCATTATACCCATCCAATTATGGTAGTGGTGGAAAACAGATTACACCACGGCGTGGAGACGGTATTCCGTACGTACGCTTGCACGGTGATTTCGTATTCCATAGGATGGATATAATATGAAATAGGGTTGTTTCATAATTATAATAACATATTAGTATATGAGTGATACAGATGTTATTAATTCATAATGAAACAACTAAATAAGAGTATGTATAAGAAGAAAGAAATTTCAAAGAATCGGTAACGGATATTACCACTTCTTCGACATGCCTATTTGAAAACTCCTCTTAGGGCACTAAAATTCGTCTTTAAAGAAGACCAGGACCTCGAGTATGTTTCTAGGAAAGTTTATAAGGGAAATGTTCAGGGTTTGGACGATCTTTAAGGCTCAAATATGTGTAAAGAGGAGAGGGAGGATGTGCCCTTTTATAAGGGAGGAGAGGGGAACCTTAGAAAAAACATAAAATATTGTTTTATAATAGTCATATTCGGTTTATAATAGATCCAATTTGATTTATTTCGAAGATAAAGTGGGGATTGGTAGAAATACTCTCAACCAATAGGTTTTAGACAAGATTAGGTTACTATTTTAACCTTATCATTTAGATTTAACTCTAAGTTAAATATTTTAACTTTTACCGTGTCTTCTTGTTTCCTTACACTATATGGTTAATAAACTAAATATAAAAAACCAAAAGAACCCCAAGTGGTTCATTATTAATATATATAACCTTATATAAGTCATTTCTCTGAACCTTAGATTTTTAGGAATAGAATAAAAATTAATAATATAATATTTGTTTTAAAAATTATTTTATGTCAATTTTGACACTATTTGGTAATTGATTTTTGTGAAAATCATAAAATCTTGATTAGTTCTAAGAAAGTAAATTAAATCAATAATAACATGTCATATTAACCTATAAAATTAGTTTTATTCATAAAAAGTCTCAAATTACATTTATTTGGGTATTTATAATATCAATTATGTTAATATTTCATTAATAAGGTAATTCCTGCATCATCATTGTGTCATAAATAAATTAACTTTTTTAATGTCTAAAAATTATAAATAAAATACCATTATGTATGAAATCTCTTTATATTTCTAATGAATATTTATAGTCTAAATTATCTTATCTATAACCCTATATTAAAAAAAATTAGTTATTAAACTTCGATTTTAACTCTTTTAACTCTTCTTTAAATAAAATAATAATAAATGTCCTAATCTAATCCTAGTGGACCTAAAGTGTAATATTTTATCCCTAAGGTTTTTTTGGTCGAATTAAATTTATCAAATAGAATTAGGACATGTGTTAGGGTAATAATAATATCATTTTTACCCTTAATTACCTTATTTACTTTTAACCGTGGTAAATAAAAGTAAAAAGTTACTATTCACAAAAAAAATTATTTTTATCTTGTTGAACCACATTTTACACCTTGATATTAACTGTGTCTCTCATATTTTCGAAATTCAACTCATAGAAGAGGTTTAATTATGTTTTATGTACAATTACAAATGCTCCTAGGAGGTGGGTAAAAGACGGACAAAAAGTTCAATAAAATTTTTATATATCTATATTATTATAAAATGACTCCAATGAAATACATTGAACATATATAGGTGTTATGTATCTATTTTGACCTAAAATATATTTTAATAAAATAAATAATTTTTTAAATAAAAATTCGGTTTTAAACTATAAATCAGTGTTTTCATTATTCATCAAAAATTGAAAGTGTTCAGAAAAATACGAAAAATTCACCCTAGGATAACTTCGATATTCCAAATCCAAAAATGAACTCCATTTTGAATGAAAAAATTTATAAAAGTTCAAAAATTAGGTATTACTATTCCTAATGGGTAGTTTTAATAATATTTTAATAACATATCATTGTTTAGTGAAACTCGGTATTGCATACAACACAAGCTATCAAGGAAGCGTGCACTTACGTGAAATGAAATCCAAGACAATGTTGTGTGTAGTGAAATATTCATTTGGTGTTGCATATATCATAACACATAAAAACAAAATATTTCTCATAAAATCTCTGTTGTTACATTATACCCCCCTTAAAATAAATTTCTCCCTGAAAATTCGTCACTTTGTAACAAAAAGATGAGGATACCTCTCCCTAATCATCGCCTCATGTTCCCATGTAGCTTCTTCTAATTGGTGGTTCCTCCATAAAACTTTCACCAAGCGAGTGGTCTTGTTCTGTAGGACTTTTTCTCTATGATGTAGAATCTCTATCGGTTGTTCTTCATATGAAAGATCTTGCTCCAGTGGTACAACTTCTGAGCTTAGTAAATGTGATGGATCACGTATGTAATTTCTCAGGAGAGATACATGGAAAACATCCAAAACTTGAGATATATTCAGTGGAAGCACCAATTAGTAAGCTTCCTTCCCAAAATGATCCAGTATTTCAAAAGGACCAACATACCTAAGGCTCAGCTTTCCCTTCTTTCCAAATCTCATTACTCTCTTCCAAGGAGATATTCATAAGAACACTTTATCACCCACTTCAAACTCTAGGTATTTTCTTCGGTTTTTGGCATAACTTTTCTGTCGACTCTGAGCCGCTCTTATGTTTTGTTCAATAGATCTGACCTTTTCTGCCATATTATCAACAAGATCAGGTCCTAATATATTTCTTTCACCAGCTTCATACTAGAAAGTTTGGGTCCTGCATTTCTTTCCATAGAGAGCTTCATAAGGAGCAATCTGAATACTGGAGTGAAAGCTATTATTATAAGAAAATTCCACTAAAGGTCGATGTTGATACCAACCACATTTGAAATCCATATTGCAAGCTCTCAACATGTCTTCTAATGTTTGAATTGTTCTCTCAGATAGACCGTCTATCTGAGGATGATAAGCAGTGCTGAAACTCAACTCTGTATCTAGAGTATGCTGAAGACTTCGCCAAAACTTCGAGGTAAACCTCGGATCCAGATCAGATATAATGGAAAGTGGTACTCCATGAAATCTAACCACTTTCTTTACATATATCCTGGAAAGCTGATCAAAAGAGAAATCCTCTCTGATAGAAATGAAGTGTGACGACTTCATAAGACGATCAACTATGAACAAGATACCATTATTGCCTTTGGATGTTTTACGATGTCCGGTGACAAAGTCCATTGTGATGTTTTCCCATTTCCATTCAGGTATGGGTAATAGTTGTAACATCCCCTTAGACTTCTATCTCTCAGCTTTAACTTGCTGACAAACCAAGCATCGAGATACATATTTAGCAACATCTCTTTTCATGTCATCCCACCAGAAGTACTCTTTTAGGTCCCTATACATCTTCGTGATTCCAGGATGAATAGAGAATGAAGAACTATGAGCCTCATCCAGCAACTCCTTCTTTAATTATGGGATGGGAGGAACACAAACCTGATTCTTGACCCTTATTATCCCATCACAATCAAGGTTGAATTCAAGAACATTTTCTCACCTTCTTTTGTAACTCTACATCTTCTTTCTGTGCCTATTTAATCTTCACATGTATTGATGGTCGAAAATTAGTTTGAGAAAGATAATATTTTTCCCCTTACATTATAATTTCAAGATCAATCCTTTGTAAATCCATATATATTGGATCTTTTGTGATCCTCATCGTGGATAAGATAGCATGGTCTTGTCGACATTATTCATCTTCCACATTGTTTTCTTTCCTAGGGTGATAATGAATTGTCCAGTCATAGTCCTTAATCAACTCCAGCCATCTTCTTTGGAACCTATTCAGCTCCTTTTCTGTGAAAATGTACATTAAACTTTTATGATCAGTATAAATATCACACCTTTCACCATAAAGATAATGCCTCCAAATCTTTAATGCAAATATTACCGCAGCTAACTCCAAATCGGGATTTGGGTAATTTTTCTCATGTATTTTCAACTTTCTTAAGGAATAATCTATCACCATATCATTTTCAATGAGAACACACCCCAGCCCCTTCTTGGATGCATCACTGTATATCACAAACCTTTCTCTACTACAAGGCAGTGTGAGCACAGGTGCACTGGATAATCTTCTTTTTAACTCCATGAATTCTCATTACATTCCTCTGTCCAAACAAACCTAACTCCTTTCCGCGTCAATTTGGTGAGTGGGTTAGATAATCTTGAAAAATATTTCACAAAAGTCTATAGTACCAAGATAAACCATGAAAACTTTGGAGCTCAGTTACTGTTGTTGGTCGTGACCATCTTTCAATAACCTCTGTTTTTGCTGGATCAACATATATCCCCTATTTTGAGATTATGTGACCCAAAAATGGAACTTTTTTAATCCAAAATTCACACTTGGTAAATTTGGCATAAAGATTATCCTTTCTCAGGGTCTTCAATTCAATTCTCAAGTGATATTCATCTTCTTCCTTGCACTTTGAATAGACAAGAATACATTCTATAATTACTACCACAAACTGATAAAGCTAGTCTCTAAAGACACTATTCATTAGATCCATGAAGATAGTAGGGGCATTAGTAAGACCTAATGGAATCAATATAAATTCATAGTGTCCATTCCTTGTAAGGAAAGTTGTCTTTGGTATATCCGTCCTTTTGACCCTTAATTGATGATACCCTAAATGAAGATCAATCTTGAAAAAGTATTGATATCTGCGTAGTTTGTCAAATAAGACGTCAATGCGTGGGAGATAATATTTTTTCTTGATAGTGATATTGTTAAGTTCTCGATAATCAATGCAGAATCTCATTGATCCAGCTTTCTTCTTAACAAACAGAATAGGTACTCCCCAAGGTGATGCACTAGGGCATATGAATCCTTTATCAGGATTCTCTTGGAGTTGCTTCTTCAATTCCTAAAACTCAATTGGGGCCATTCTATATGGTGTCTTTGAAATAGGTAAATCACTTGGTACGAGTTCTATTTAAAACTCAACTTCATGATTTGGTGGATGAATAGAAAATTCCTCTGGAAAGACATCATCAAACTCCTGTACAATGGGAATATTCTTAATCGTGAGTTTCTCTCCAACCATTTTAGATAAATAACCTTCATTAAGTGGAATCAAGACCCATAAGATGGAAGAAATTTCCAATGGAAGGTTATTTTCATGCTTGCATCGATAGACCATCATAGATTGATGTGGAATATGAAATGTGACTTCCCTTATTTGGAAATTGATATGAGCTCTGTATAAGGAAATCCATTCCATGCCAAGTATCATATAAAATTCCACTATAGGAAGGATCACAAGATCTGCAAGAATAACTTTCCCACAAACTTCAATCGGAGAAGAATTGGAAACTTTTGATGTGACTGTTGTGCCATTAGGGGTTGTCACAGCTAACTCAATATCTAACTGCTGAGGTAATATGGTGATACCCTTAAAAAATTCTTCATAAATAAAAGATTGGGTGGATCTATAATCAAATAAATATTTTTCTACTTTAGATTGGACGGTAAGTGTACCTTTCACCAATTCATTATCATACTCCACATCACCGATAGAAATTGCGTGATTCTTTCCTTTGACTTTGGCCTTAAGATTTTTTTGATGTCGATCATCATAAACAATCCTAGGATTAAGGCATTGATTGACATAATGCCCTATTTCCTTTCACCAGAAACATTGAAATGTAGGAGGTGCATTCTATGTATCCCTTTCATTGTTCGCATCACCAGACATCTTCTTCCCATTATTTCAACATTTAACTGCATGTTGACCTTCTTTTCAACACATAAAACCTTTACTTGTCCCTATAAGACAATTCCCTCCATGTTTCTTTCCACACTTTGATCATAAGGGAAAACTCATCTTCTTTTTAGTGTGGTCTTTAGATATTCCTTTGAATTCCATTTTCCAATTCTTATCAAACCCATATGATTGATGGGTTACTCCAATCTCCATCTCAACCTTGAGAGCACATCAAACAATTTCCTCGTATCTATTGGTGTCCCTTATGGATAACTCCCTCTGAAGACATGGATTTAAGCTAACAAATAATCAATCAATTTTACTCTCATGTCGGATAATAATTCCGAAAGCGTATCTTGTATGTCTTGTAAAATTTTCTTCGTAGGTACCAATAGATTCATCATCCTTTTTCTTCAATTCAAGAAACTTTTTCTCCATCTTTTTTTGAATAATATGAGGGATGTAATTATTGAAAAATAAGTTCTTGAACTCGTCCCATTCCATGGACTAAATTTCATCCCATTGCATTGTATTCTTAATAAGATTCCACCATTGATCAGTTTCACCTTCCAAACGATATATTGCTAAAATGACTTTATCATGTTCAGAACATTGTAGAACTGAAAATATCTTTTCAGTGGTACTGATCCACTTTTCAGCCACTAATGGATTAGTATACCCACTGAATGAGGGTGGATGCTGCCTCATGAAGGATTCAACATAATGTTGCTCCTTATTTTTCTCATTTGGAAGTCCTGCATAAATCATATCTTGAGAAAGCTGTATGAGAATGGCTACAAGATTTTAAATTCCAGATCCCATAATGTTCGGTTGCTCAGGGGGACAATCATTTCATTGCCTATCGCATTCCGCATTAACATGGTTCCTTCGGGTTCTATCCATTAACTAAAACCGAGAAGAATAGTGTGATCATCACTAATTATAACAGGAAAAAAACATAATCAGTAATAAAATTTCACACTTTAGGTCTTATCATAGGTTGTTCATGGCCATATCTAAAACACTAATATTGTGTTCTATGTTTAGAAATATCCTTATAGCTCTTACTAAGGCTTTCACATCCTAGTTTCCAAATGTTTACTATACCCTTCCTCTGATGCCAACTATAACAACCCATACTTTACATACATGGTTATTACATTAGAATTGAAGCATACTTATTACAACATATAACAAAACCATGATAGGATCGTATAGGTATAGTGTCTTTAGAAACTGGGAAATATAAATAACGGGTTCATAAATCATCTACATTTTCTCTCATTTATTTCATCATATCTAGAGTCCCTTTTGGAATATCCTACTTAATACCCTTCTTCCTGACGTGGGGAAAAGGAAACATACAAAAGGGTGAGATCAAATGCTCAGTAAGGGTAATCAAAAGAAATATCAATCATATCATATTCATAAGAACATAACATTTTGAAAATATTAACCTGCAAAAGAGATCATAATATCATAACATGGGATAAATCAATGTATTGAAATGTAATCTCAATAATCATAACATAAAACATGAAACTTTGTGGCATAAACACATAATCATCTAAAATCATTTCATATTAGTCAAGGATCATTTCCAAAACCATCATAGCGGACAGAGTCCATTACTAAACCAAATTCACTCCTCGTTCCAGTCCTGTATCACTGAACCAGATTATCTTGGAGTTCAAGCTATTTCTATCTCATGAGATATAAATCTTTACCCAATGCATTGGAGAGAGATATAGGTCCAACCCATCTAATAATTAAACTATTATTATGTGTTCCACAAAATCATAAATCATAGCATAACCCATGTAATTAAAATAGAATTCTTAAACATCATGCCATCATAACATAATATTTATAAGATAAAAAAACATAATAAAATTAATTCCATAATAACATAATAAAATAAATGTAAAAATAGGGATAGAAACAGAACTCTATATTATCTTATATGGAAAATAATTTTGATAAAACACTTGAACTCCAATCTTGAGGAAAATATCATTTCTACTTCAAAAACATTTTTCCTTTCTTAACATGTCATACAATTTTAAACTAAAAGAAGTTGATTAAAAATAAACTTGAAAACTTATAAAGCAAGCTTCATGGAAATAAAGTTCTATGAAATCATAAAAATCCATTCATTCCATATAAGATAAAAAACATTCTTCTCGTACTTTCTCCGGAAAAGTCAAAAAGTACCTTGTACTAAAAACGACAAAAGATTCCTTTCATAAATTTTACTAAAAACTCACCAATGGGTAAAATTGGATTTAAAAAATTTTAGGAGGATATAAATAATATTACATATTGTGGAAACATTGATTCGGATGAGAAATATTCCACAGTATATTCGGAAATATAATCAATCTCGGATAAAAATGAGATTGTGAGATTTTCCCTTACCTTAAGTCAAATTTGCTTAGTATGTATCCAAACCTCCTATATAATGATTTAAATAATGTCATTGAATTATTACAGAATCATATTAATTGTTATGATATCATATATGGTCATATTCTTATCTTCTTATTAGTAATATTTCATTGTTACTTGTTATTCGGGTGTTCATTGCTTTATGTTCTTATGCATGTTTTGTCGAATAAATTATTATTTTTCTTTTTAGGTTATAGATAAATCATTTATAGAATGGTATTATCGTAATATATATCATATTTATTAATTAAATTAATTTATATAATCATTATTCAATGAATATCTTTTAGAACGAGTCGCATCACATCGTGGAGACGGTAGGCCGTACGTACGCACGAGCGATGATATCGTTCCCATGATTGTGGAATTGTATTGAAGTGTATGTATAATATTTCAGAATAAATATTACTTTACAATAATCATATATAGTTATTATTTACACCATTATACCTATCCAGGTAAGGTGGTGGTGGAAAATAGATTACACCTCGGCGAGGAGACGGTATTCCATACGTACGCACACGCGATGATTTCATTTTCTGTAGGATGGATAGAAAGTTAAATAGGGTTGTTTCATATTTATAATAACATATAATTATATTAGTGATACTGATGTTGTTACTTCATAATGAAACAACTAAATAAGATGAAGTAGGAGAAGAAATAAATTTGAAAGAATCGGTAATGAATATTAACTCTTCTTCGACACGACTCATTGAAACCTCCTCTTAGGGAACTAAAATTTTTCTTGGCATAATACCAGGACCTCTAGTATGTTTATAGGGAAGTTTAGAAGGGAAATGGTAAGGGTTTGGCCGAGCTTAAAGGAACAAATTTGTGTAAAGAGGAGAGGGAGGAGGTGCCCTTTTATAAGGGAGGAGATGTACACCTTATGAAAAACATAAAATATTATTTTATAATAAAGTCATATTAGATTTATAATAGCTCAAAATTAATTTATTTCGAAGATAATGTGGGTATGGGTCTATATAATCTCAACCAATAGGTTTTACACAGGTTTAGTTTACTATTTTAACCTTATCATTTAGATTTAACTCTAAGTTAAATAATTTAATTTTTACCGTGTCTTCTTGTTTTCTTACAATATATGGTTAATAAACTAAATATAATAATAAAAAAAACTCCAAGTGGTTCATTATTAATATATATAACCTTAACTAAGTCATTTTTCCTATACATAGATTTTTAGGAAAGTAATAACAATTAATAAGATAATATTTGTTTTAAAAACTATTTTATGTCAATTTTGACACTATTTGGTAATTGATTTTTGTGAAACTCATAACAGCATGATTATTCTAAAAAAGTTAAGTAAATCAATAATAAAATGTCATATTAACCTATAAAATTAGTTTAATTCATAAAAAGTCTCAAATTACTTTTGTTTGTGTATTTATTATATCAATTATGTTTATATTTCATTAAAAGGGTAATTACTACATCATCATTGTGTTATAACTAAATTAACTTATATAATGTCTAAAAATTATTAATAAAATACCATTATGTAGGAAATATTTTTATCTTTCTAATGACTATTCATATTCGAATTTATCTCATGTATAACCTTATATTAAAAATGTTTTAGTTATTAAACTTTGATTTTAACTCTTTTAACTCTTCTTTAAATAAAATAATAATAAATGTCCTAATCTAATCCAAGTGGACCTAAAGGGTAATATTTCTTCCCTAAAGTTGTTTTTGGTCGAATTACACTTATCCAAAAGAATTAGGACATGTGTTAGGGTAGTAATAATATCTTTTTTACCCTTAATTACCATATTTACTTTTAACCGTGGTAAATAAAAGTAAAAAGTTACTATTCACCAAAAATTATTTTTGCCTTATTGAACCACATTCTTCACCTTGATATTAACCATGTCTCTTGGATTTTCAATATTCAACTCTCAGAAGCGGTGAAATTATGTTTTATGTACAATTACAAATGCTCCTAGGAGGTGGGTAAAAGACGGTCAAAAAGTTCAATAAAATTTTAATATATCTATATTATTATAAAATGAATCCAATGAATTACATTGAACTTATATAGGTATTATATATATGTTTTGACCTAAAATAAATTTAAATAAAATAAATAATTATTTAAATAAAAATTCGGCTTTAAACTATAACTCAGTGTTTTTCAATATTCGTCAAAAATTGAATGTTTTCAGAAAAATACCAAAAAGTCACCCTAGGATAATTTCGATATTCCGAATCCAAAAATGAAGTCCATTTTTAAAGATAATGTTTATAAAATTTCAAAAATTGGTTATTACTATTCATAACGGATAGTTTTAATAATATTTTAATAACATATCATTGTTTAGTGAAATTCGGTATTGCGTACAACGCAAGCTATCGAGAAAGGTTGCTCTTGCGTGCAATGCAAGCCAAGACATTGTTGTGTGTGATGAAAGATTCCTTTGGTGTTGAATATAACATAATACATAAAAACAAAATATTTCTCATAAATTCTCGGGTGTTATAGAGATTGTATCATAAAATCCTTACCTCATAAATAACAATGAACCATAATCTCAAAGAATGAATAAAATTAAATAAAACATATAATATAATTATAATAATTAAATTAATTATATTAAATGTTTAATTTTTTTCATATATCCATCATAAAATAAAGTAGGTTTATAACATAACATATGTCTCATGGAAGGGAAATAGTGAAAAATTATTCTCTTACTGATTTTGTATCTTTTTTATCGTAAACAACATGAAATATAGATCCAAAAACAGTTATGTAGATGTCCATAGTTATCAATATTTGAATAATAAAATAAGTTCATGTTAAATATAAAAACCACACAAAATAAATTGTTGGTCAATATGGTATATGTCTCGCAGAAGTAAAACATCATAGAGAAATACATTACTATATTAGTAAAATTTTCAATTATAAGATCCAAATAAAGAATAACATAAATTAAGAAATTAAATATAATTAAATTATTTAAATTAATTATTTAAAATTTAAAATGGTAATTATGTACATCACATATGGTAAATGAGTGATTAATTTTTATATGTCTACCAAAAAAATGATATGCTAGAATTCTCTTACCTTAAGTCTAGACTTCCTTTATACAAGTTCAAACCCCTTATATAATAAATTTAATTTTATTATAAATAAAGTATAGAACAAAAATAATATATATACTACAATATATTATTTAGTTATGACAATTAATTATCCATTTATTATGAATTCATTATTAAAATCATATTTCATGTAATAACCGCTTGATTTTTCATATACATTTTGAATTGTTTTTTTTTCGATCCTGTTACTTTGATAATGGTAACATAATGTCCAAAATAATAATTATGAAATAATTATCATATATATTCATAATTAAGAAATTTAATACCATTCTTGAAATATGTTTTTTATAAATGAATTATGTTATGATCGTAGATACTCTAGGCTGTATATAGTAATTAGTAACGTTTCTATTTTTGATCTCTCATTATAGAAACAAAGTATGTAATATTTTACATTTGAATAATGATAATAATATCATAATTAAAATATTATTAATTTAACTATACTTATACAAATCATCCATGTGGTATGATGATGAAAATTTATAGTCACCTCAGTTTGTGAAGGTGGTAGTCTACATGCACATGAACGACATTATCATCCTTCTATGAGTGAAAATGCAACAAAGAAAATGAATATTATCTTTTTATAATGACAAATATTAATTGAATTCCATAATTATATCATTTATAAAATATATATTTATTAACATTATCTATATTATCTTCCATGTAAATCATTTTTGAAAAATGAATCACATCACTTCGAGAGGTTGTAGTCCACCGTATACCTGAGTGATGTTATTGTGTTCCCTATGGAATAGAAAGTAAAAAATGGTACATATGATATAATTTCCCTAAAGTATTACAGATGTAGAGAATGGTTTTGGTCATGAACATAACATTACAAAAAATAATTATATGGATGATATTTAGGTTATTATATCAGCATGACTTAATTATAATCAAATTAGGTGGAAGAAGAAATAAAATAAAATAACTCATTCAAGAACAGTACAACTTCTTTAGGTATCCTCCTTAGTATTGAAAAAATATATCCAAGGAGGGATTTATGTCCATAATAGGGCCTATCATATTGGATAAAGTAATTTTGGAATTTATTTTTTTAGTAATTTTCTGAATGAAATGGTGTTTAAGGAGAAATTAAGTGAGGAGAAAGGGTGTCCTTCTATAAGTGAGGTTAGTGGAATACATGTAATGTTTTGAAAATAAAATGGTGAACCCATGTTTTCCTATTAAGAAAATGAACATGAATAATGTATTATCTATCCATAAAAATTTAAAGGTTTTAACATGTCATAAAATAGATTTTAGATAGGGTTTTAGGTCATTTAATGACTTATATTTTTAGTTTAACCCCAGATAAACCCATTTGTACATTAATCACGATAAATAATTTTTACAATTTTCACTATTCATTTTGTTCAAAAATTAAGTTTATTTTATTAGTTAATATATATTATGAAGATTAAAAATATGGAATCTATCTTTCCAATTTCAATTCATATATGTGGAATATTTATTTTACAATTAATCCGACAAATACGATATGAATGTGGGGTTTCAATGATAAAATTCTCAACATATTATATATTTTTTATTTCGAAATTAACCTTAAAATATATTCCAATAAATTAAATTGAATTAAATTTTATATAATTTTACAAATTTTACTTTTAAAAAATATAAAATATAATTTAAATTTATAAATATTTCAAATGAAAATTCTATTTTCAATTAAAATTTTGTATTTTTCACTAATCCTAAAAAAATATTCATTATAGAAAATTCCCAAAAAAATCCATTATATAAATTTTAAATTATGATTTAAAATCAAATTTTTTTTAAATATTTTTGATAAAATTCCATGAATTACTATTATAATAAGTTAAAAAAGGTGACAAAGCTTCTTTTCAAAACAATGCAGTTTTAAGCCTAAAATTTGATATATTGTCATCTCTTTTCTAGTAAATGTGTAATATGAATGTGAATTTTTTAAATTAAATAAAATATTCATTTTTTTAAAATAATACTTTTTTTGTTATAATCTATTAAAATAAAACATTTTTATTTTCATAATAATATTTTTTAGATGAATATTTCATTTATTTTCTTGTAGTTTTTTTTATTTTTAATTTAATGGTCACTAATGAATTCACATTATATAAATTTATAGAAAATATATTTTCATAATTTTGGTCTTCCAAATCATAATTTCCATTCCAATAACTCGGTGATAACATTAATATTAAAAAATAATATTTTAATAATATGTTATGTATTATTTAATTTTTTGGTAGCGTCTATCATAAATTAAAATTAGTGTTACATATAACACAAGATAAAACTATTATCTTTTGTAATGGAAGAAAAAATAAATGTTTTGTATAACACAAAATATCATAAAAATAAATTTTATTTGACAAAAATATTCCACAAAACCTCAGGGTTTTATGGTCTAACATTAAATCTGTTGCCGATTAAATATACATATGTCATGTTGTGGGTGATGTGTGATTTTGCAGAGGAACCAACAATTTTTTATAGTGTGGTTTGATTGTCTTGGTGGTTTGATAATGATGTCATGTGGGATCATTTTTTATATAGATGTGTGTATATTTTTCTTTTGATGGTGTTATTCTTGTTTTGGTGAATCTGTTGGATTGAATTTGGGGTGTTGTTGGAATTCGAGGTTGGGTTGTGGTTCTCTACGGAGTAGGATGCAGCTTCAAGACAACATGGTCTTCCTTAATGTAGATTATTAATTTATATTATGTGGATGTGTTCTTCTTGGAGGTTTCTAGAGTCCATCTCATGTCACTAGAGGGTTTGGTCGACCTCCGAATGGAGTTCACTAGGGGGTTGGTGGATTTGGGATGGTGTCAATGGTCTCATCAGTGGTGTTTGGGGAGGCCGGTTCTGGGTTGTTCATGATTTTTTGAGGTTCATGTATTCTACTTTTGGTGGTCCCTTGACATTCTCTTGGATGATTTCATCTCTTTCTATAAATGTTGTTAGTTTTAACGTTGGTTTTGTGATTTTGTATGATGATTGAGTGGTTAGGTTGGCTACCATCTTCTGATCAATGGCGTTTAAAGTATGATTGTCATGATGACATGTATGGTTTACATTTTTCTCAAAAGTGATTATTGGTTTCTCACTTTTTCCTCAAAAGTTTTTGGAAAATAAATTTATTAATTTTTATTCAGTTAGTGTTAAAAATCATGTGAAAAAATATTGACAATAACAATCCACATGAGAGAGGACCATCATTTGAGTGTGGCATATATAAGAGTAACTTATCATTCAGGGTGTATCAATGAGCTTGGATAAATGTTGGCGAGAAATTATAAATGACCAAGATAACATATTATTCAATTGGACACAAACATGGGTTTGTTATTTCATAAAAAAAAGGTTATATAAATTTAGTTAAGGGGTATATAATAATGTTTTAAGGATTCCTATAAAATTTTATATGGTGGTAACTATGCTAAATGGAAACCACAATGTTCATCATTCAAGCACATGACCCTTATAGATGGTTGACACATTACACATATTTTATAGTTTTGTCAAATATAAAAACAAGGTCTTAGTACATGGACATAACTATTGGTAATCCCCATGCTTAAATTATTTAACTAGAATATGTGTTTTAGAAGACACGTGATCATTATTATATGTGAACCTCATGTTTTTCTGTTCAAATTTATATACTAGGGAGTTTAGAAAAAATATTGAAATTTGGAACATACTCTATGGTGTTTGGACTGAAAATATTCACTATTTATAGGTACCTTACGGTCCTTTTAAATATTACCACAGAATATTGGTTTCCGGATCCTGAGGGTTCCATTAAAGTCCTAGCGGGAATCAAGAGTTGTATATGCGGACTATATAGATCACTTCCCAGATAAGAGAGTGTCTCAAAAATTTAAGAACACTAATATTTATTCTTCTAGGGTATACAAGGGTGTTTTTGGTTTTAGAAGTTGTTTTGGCTATGTGATATAAGTTGTCTTACTATTTCTTATTTCAAAGTTGTAAATTCCAAATAATCGTGTGGGTGTTATTACCTTTTCAATTTGGTTTCCAACTAATTATAATGTTCCATTGGTGTCTAAAGGTTTTATTTGGGTCCAAATAAGGCACCATCCAACATATTTAAAAATACTACCATGAGCTCAGATATACATGGTGAAGGACCAGCTTTCCCAAACTCTAATATCCATAAAACGTGTAATGATTGATCCTCTAGATTCCATTTGTGTCTAAATTAAGTAGACCCATATTTTGGGAAGGATCTCATCTTAGTGTATATTTTTAGATTATATACATACATCATTATGAGCTATTAATTGGGATATAAGATAAAATTTTCATCAAATAGATTGGTTTTTTAGTGAATAATGTTTTCAACTAAGGTTCTTCATTCTTAAATATATTTAATTAGTGATTTTGGTAATGATAGAGAGCTCAGTGAGTGAATCAGACCTCAATTGATCAATAGAGGATGCCTGAAGTAATTAGGGAATCAACAACAACCATTGAATAGTCGGCATAACCCATCATTTATACCATCATGAGAGAAGTATACTTAAATCCTTGAAAAACATACCATTTAGTAGCATGCCACACCAAGAGGTTGGTGTCTCACTTAATTGTGATGGTACATTGACTGGTGAGATAGTAGGTTGCACCATATAGCTTCTAACATGGTAAATTTTTCATTTTCTATCATTTATCTTCACTACAGTTTAACCTACCTCACTCAAATTTTTTGAATTATTTCTTCTCAAACTCTTCTATTCTTTGACCACCATGAGTTTCCTCTAATATAGGGCGGATTTATACGTAAACGGTTGTTGAATCTAGGGAAAATTATTCATTCTTATCTAATATTTACTACTAATTCCTCAAGGGAATGTGGATCGATGTGGTATTCATCATTGATTTCCCCTATCCATATGTATTAGTTGTTTCAATCCAAGGAAGTCTCAGTAATCTTCAAAACATATTCTCTTAGATCATCTTGTTCACTGATTGATATTTAGTTCAATTTCATTTATAGAATTGGATGATAGTTTATCTTGATCACTGTGGAATTGTCTGAATACAATGGGTATTAGGATCAACATGGCTAGATGATGTATTATGATGATTAATTACTATCGTTGATGGGAGATTCATAAAAATTACACACCCTTTTTGGTTTTTCTATGGTTTTTGATTAAATTTTGTTAGATCAGCCATTATATAATGGAATTGAATTGTATATTTTTCATACCTTAGAATCGTGAGTTTAATAATAGTGGACCAAACTAAATTGGATGATGTCATGACTATGGATTTTCACCCAATTTAATTTTACTAAAAAATAAAATTTAATTATATTAAAAGATCCTTTTTTCATAGGTCCTTTTCTTAGAATGCTTTCAGGTGAGATTTAATTCCTCCATGGGAGGTTAGTCAAGGATCTGTCTCAGTATATTCATTTAGTTTTTCTTTCAAAAAGTATTCCATTTTCCAATGGTGTTATATATTATTTGTAATATTTTAATTAATAAATTTTATTGGAATGGTCAAATGTGACTTGGGATAATGCAGAGATTAAAAGATTCTGAATGATCCTAGAATGAAATGAAAAAAAGTTGTGCTTTTATTGGATGGTTGTTGGATTTGGGTTAATATAGTTGGTCCCATTTTCTCTACCCTATATTATTATCCATGGTTTATTGTCATGTCATATGATTTTTCCAACTTTAGGAGATTGAAAATTACATTATAAATGTGTTATGAATTTCTTGTAATGCTTAATTGGTTAATGTTATGTAGTTACTAAATAAAAATATTAAACTTTTTGTCAGAAATTGAACAATGTATCTTGGTCCATGATAGACCCTTGTAAATTTTCTTGATTTTGGAAACATATGGATGAGGATTGATCACATATGTTTGGGTTATTAGCCTGTGGGGCCAATGATTGATATTCATCACGTGTGTGCCTCTCGTGAGACACATTTTTGATATTGATCAATTTTTTTATGTATATAAAATAAGAATATTGTTTAATATTAATCACATGAGAATGGGTTTGTTTGTGTGTTTCTAGACCCAAATACCCATGTATGATATTTATCACATGTATATTCATATATATTGTTATACCTATTATTATTGTTGATCACATGTAATTTTCATGTGTATCCCTATGATATATATTCTTGATGTTGTGTTGCATGATTATTGATAATTATTATGAAAATCTCTCGGAATTGAATGATGTTTAATATGTTATCATGTATCATTTATTTCATATGTTTTTTATTTCCAGTACAATTTATAATGAAGGTTAATCTATTTTAATTATACCAAATATAGGGATGCCTCGTTAATTGGTCGGTATGTACATGGTATATCACTTTTATAGGGATGCATCGAATGTATTTTAGGGAAATCCTATCATGGGAGATATTTCAAACATTGATGGTTGATGTTATATCTGATAAGGATCTGAAGCATGTATAAAAAAGGTTTATATCATCTTGGTAACTGCATGAATTCTCTTTTTGTGATTTTTTTCTTTATTGATCCATTTTTATTATCTAATTTCCTTTCATAGTATACATATTTTCTATTTACATTATACTAATCTTATTACCTAAACATACACTACATTTACCATCTAGGTTCGGGACAACATTGGTGGTTATATAATGTGTTTTAAAAAAACCATTATTGGGTGGTTATAAAACTTGAGTACCTATGAAACCATCACTTGTTATTGGTATAGGTTTTCTAGAGGCCTGAGTTAATTGTTGAGATGGTATCTTTATATGAGTTTTGAAATTAGGAGGGGGTGTGGGTTAGATTTTGGTGTAGATACTATTTTACTTATTATTCATTTTCAATCTTGTTAATGTAATTGATCTGGTTAGTAATTAGTTTCATTTTATTTTACATTTATATTTAAAATATGTTGTTTTATACATTTAATCATCTTAGTTATTATTATTACATTCAATGAACTATGATTGTATACTATTTTATGATGTGATATTTATCACTTCATTTGAAAAGTGATTGAAGGTATAGTCTCCCAATGATTCAATTTGAGATAATTTTTCTATATATTACCCTCTAGAAAATGGGGATGAACAATTAATGACATGTGGCAGTCTGAAACAGACTGTGTTATTTGATTATTGGTATTAGAATATGGGATCATAAATATTTATTTTTCTGATTTTGTGAGTAGGTAGATAGGTACTGTAGTAATTTGTTAGATATTGACAAGAAACTTGGTCTAGTTCATCATAAACATCTTTCTTGAATAATTATAGGTTACTAGGGAATGATATTAATGTTCTTGATCTACACTATAATGATAATTTGATTTTATCTCATCTGATACACATATATTTTTTACAATTGTGATTTCTTATATATTTTACTATTAGATATGTTGGAATGAGGAATCACATGAATTATATTCATAAGGATAGAGGACTCTTATTATTTATTGTCAACATCTTGTACTATATTTTCCCATATGATTTATTTATTACATTATATTCTGATAATACCCTATGAATGTCTACTTTAGATAGTGGGTTGTGTTATGGTATGGTGGGGAGAACCTAGTTGATGGGGAAAATGGTGTACAAGATGTAGTTAATCTATGAACTAACGATATTGAGTAATTATAAATGTAAATGTTTGAAACTAATATTTGTGATATATAATATTATACAAGTGGAAATTATATCACTCAAGTTAATTATCGTGAAAAAATTCATTTATATGGAGTAACACATATATGTCCCAATGTAATTATATTTAATTGACTCATGTATTTATGTCCAAGGGTGGAAAAATTCCTTGTTGTAAATGGGTAGTGAGTGTATGTGCTTTAGAGTCTTGTTTCATAGTTTAATATTTACTATGTACGTAGATAAACAATATAAGGATAAGATAATGGTTGTGAAAGCTTCTATGAAACCATGGTATAGGGATAACCTTGAGTGATTGAACTTGTAATGTGTGTTTTCAAGAGAATTTGTATGATTGCGTAATCAAGGATAAGATTAGGGGATTCATGACCTATTAATTCATAATTCTACTCAAGTTGGAGACTCATTAAAGATCATATGGTTTTATACATATGAGAGTTTGAGGGTGGGTGAATAGTCATCGACCTGAACTGACACCCCTGTTCTCATTAGTGTATATTGAATCTTTCCATAAAGGGGACAATAATTTTAAAAATAATCAAAAATGGTGCTTCGTCAAATATTTTTGGAACATTGTAGAGTGTATATGGAAAATAGATGTGTGATTCCATGTAGGAGGTTTATGACTCATGGGATATCACTCTATGTTGATGTAAATAGTGGTGTTACCATGTATTTATGATTGTCCTTAATTGTGAGCATTAAGATCAATATTTACGTGTCAAGTTAGATGATTTTTTAAAAATGAGTGATGAGATAAATGTTGAAAATGATTCGGCATTAGTGGATAAACCTAACGAAGATAGTGGTAGTAGGTTACTGATGAATTTGTTAATGGTACATCCTTAAATTAATTAATAAGATTATTTAGTGTGATGATAGTAGGATTTAAATACTACAGTTTGGTGTGAATGGTTTTTCCTGCCAGGTTGGAGAAATATTAGTAATTGATTAGGGTACTGTTCTGGGGATTAACATAGTATGCCATTAATAGGGATATTACACTTTGATGTAGCATATCACATATGGTGACCAAATGTATCTATAATTGATTTCGTTTTACCATATTGTAAAAAATCTCACTGATAATGTATCATTTAATACATTGAATGTAATCTTATGTAATCTAGGTTTTGGCATTTCCTGATGTATTGTTTAAAAATAAACAATTAATAGAAGATCAGTTTAAGTTAAATCATTCATTTATAGACTAGTCGCGGGTTGGTTAGATTGATTAAAATACTTATTGGTGGTACTAATGATGCTAATATAGTGGGGATAATTTATCTGGTCATTATAGAATGACACTTACGTGGGAATGGATGTCATGTTTCATATGACTGATTTTTTCTTTGTTGTGGGAACTCTAGAAGACCAATTTATAATAGACCCGAGAGTATCATGCTATGTATTTAATTATTGAGGTCTATTTTAGATGTGTAATTGTATGGATACCAGATGTGTCTTCACACTCTGGTCGATGTTAAAAAAATTAGATATTGAGTGGTATTAATGGTTTTTTTGTTACACTAAAGATATCTTAATAAATGGTGTGAGTTTTTGTTGAAACAATCAGAAAGAATATTTAAATGTATTTCTTGATTCCAATAAGTATTTCAAATGAGTTTAATGACTCCTATGAGGAATATGTAATTTTTATTAGTGTTTCGTAGAGGGTAAGGTATAGAGGTTGAGTGCCTTTTAAGGAAGTCATCCCGATGGGGATTGATTATTGTTGCCTCCTGAAAAAAATTGACGAGGTTTATAACTAAATCTATTTCATCATAACAATTATGAATTTTTTTTAAGGATCATTCTGACCTTTTGGGGAAGGGATGGGGTGTTTGGGATGATCTTGTATGGGAATACTCATTCATTATTTTTGGAACCATGAACACGGTTTTGGTATCAAATTTTAACCTATAGTTTATATTTTATCTAGAAATATGGAAGGACTAAATACAATCCATTTGAATGGACTAAAATAATCTTATTCATTAGGGGTATTCCTATTATGGTTATCATTGTGATGCTCTATGAAGAAACCATTGAAGTCATAATAATGTGTTGAGCTAAATAGATGTCAGGTTCATTAGGGGTATTCGTATTCTGGGGATCCCCTTTATTCCATATATAAAACCATATAATATAAAATTATTCCTAAATAAATGTAATTTTATATTGATTTTAATCATCTATTTACTATCTATATCCATACCAATTTTACCACAAACTCTCTAGAATATCATCCCAATCTTTTAGAAGCACCCATTCAAGTAACTTATCTGCTCCTTCTCTCCTATTTTCAGGAACCTTCTTTATATAATGCCTATTTTAATCCCATTCAAAATTATATCATATGATTTTACATATACCTATTACCTATTTTATGATTCATATGTGAAGAGATACCCATGTCACTCTCATTTATCCCTCCCATGATTCATTATTTACCCCTTCTATACTACAAAACGTATCTTTTTATTTTTGCATGTAAAACATTTATTCAAGAACCATTTTCTAATTTTCGTTTTTATTCCCAATTTTTCATGTTATATTATTTTATTACACAACCATTTTACGGAAATTATTATTTCCATGCGATGAGATATGCATTTCAATATCATTAATCCCCCTCATGATTCATTTTATACCAATATAATGTTGTTGAAATTATCCTGTATGTTTTTCCATGCAAAGCCTTCGTTTTAAGAATATCATCCCCATTTCCGTTGAAGGGTATAAACATAGACATAAATATACATATATTATTTGGTATTACTTTTATGTATTCAGAACTCTTTATTCATGGGATTAAATGTGAATAAATAAGATTATTTTTTGATTGGTCTATGTGGCACACTTATGAATGTACATGATATAAAAGAAATAGGTGCATGAAAAGTTTTTTAGTTATCCAATGCAATTGTTAATGCTTTTGTTTCATGAGACAGTCTGTATGAGATTAGGTAGTAAACATAATCCATTATGGGACCATTTCCACATATTTGTTATTCCTTTTTATCTATACTTGATATATGATTATTATGTCATGTTTAATTATTTTTCTAAATTACCATGTTGTCATTATGCTATTTTTATATATCATTCATAATTATTCGTGATTGTAATTATGATCCCTTTTATATCCCATTGAAAATAATATTTACAAACATGTAATAATTTACCATGTTATAAATTGTTTATTCACATACCAGGCATTATATCTCACCCTTTCATATGTATGTTTCCAAGTTATCGCATTCAGTTATAAATGATTTGTAATTTTAGAATCATGTTAAGTATTTTTTCCAATTATTTTTTTATATCCATATATCATTTTTATGTTTTATGTACCTAATTTACTTAAGACACAAGGATTCACAATCATATGGGATATGATGAGTGTGTTTTTATGTAATAAATCATGAAATAATGTATATAAAAGATATGGTTTTTCATATATAGTGTGAATGTAAAGTCTAATTAACATATGGATTATTAATAGGAAAATCTAGTAAATCCATATGGATAATACAGAACATAATAGTACATCAGTGAATTGTGGTAAATTATAGAGTAATTGTTTTCCACAAAAATACATCCCTATTTGGATACTACAATTTTATATTGTTGTATCATAAATGTACCTAGGGGAAACAAACCTAAATAAATACTATTTAGTTAGAATCAATCAAGAATTGTTTCGTGAAAACATGCCTTATTGCATTCTTAGTTTGACACTCTCATGGTATATTCTTTGGTAAATTTTTATTCTCATTTTGAATTATGATTAATGGAAAAAATTCAATAATGATTTCATTAGAATATATATATATATATATATATTATAACATATTATTAAGCCTGAAATCATAGTTTAAAGAATATATATCACTTAGGAGTTATCCCTTAAATATACAAATTTTTTCATTTATGTTTTCAATTATTTTAAATTTATCATCCCTATGTCAATTTTGGATAATGAAAATTATTTAACCCAAAATAAAATAAGGAGTATGTGTATTTTCATCCATGGTTCTATGAAATATTTCATAACTCATAATATTTTTACAACTATTCAAAAACCAATGAAAATCATCGAAGAAGATTTCTCGATGAAGTTCGAAATGATGAAATTATTACATCCCATGTATATAACTCCCCCTATCAAGATTTATATACATAATATCCCACCAATACTTAAGATAGCCCCTTTAGAAAAATTTGAGGCAATTATTGTTATAGAATGGATTTCCCAATATAGACCCATCATAAATTGATTAGAGAGGTAAATTAACCTATGTATTGAAAATAATCCCCCCCTATTATATATTATTTTATGGAGGAGGACGAATCATGTACAGTTCCACTATATCAATCAAGGATATTATTTCATTGATAGCAAGCTTATCAATCTCAAAGTATTAAGGCTAAGGAAAATAATATCCTTGATGCAAATTTTATTTTGAGTGAATATGATGAATTATTTACTAAAGAATTGATGAGTCTTCCTCCCAGACAATAGGTTGAATATTCAATAACGTTTATACTAGGGAGTTTCCAAATATCGAATAATACATATAGAATGTTCACTAAAAAATGAGGAATGGATGAAAAAACTATATGATAATATGTATAAAGGTTTTTTACACCAACGTACTTAACAGTTAGGTGCACATATCATCCTCATCAAGAATTAGGATAGGTTATTGTGCCTTTTCTATGAATATCCTAAGCTCAATATGACCATGATAAAGAAAAAGTAACATCTTCCATATATTGATGACTTGTTTGGTTAGCTATCTTGATTATAGAATTTCACTGATAAATATATCTGGTTGTGATATTATCATGTAATGGAGAATAAAGGCAATATCCCTAAGACATGTTTTTTGCAGGGTACTTGCACTACGATGTCATTGTGATTTCATTTGGACCCACAAATTCTCAAACAACCATCATGGATGTGACGAATAGAGTATTTAGGGATTATCATGAAAAAGAAGTTGTATTATTTATTGATGATATTTTATTATACTCAAAATGAAATTGGGGAACCGGTGAAAAATTCTATATTCAACTAAGGAATTGTGGAAATAAAATATATATCCAAGGTATAGTAAAATATGAGTTCTTTTTGGTGCAAGTAAATTTATCAGGTCACATCATCCACAAAAAATGGATATCTATGGATCAATTAAAATTAAATATGATTGTATAGTGTCCAATAATGTCCACTGTGATGTAATCCATATTATCCATAGATTTGCTGGGTATTATCATATATTTTATAAAAAAAAATATCCTGATTTTCAATCCCCATAAACAAGCTAACTCGATAAAGAGTCATCTTAGGAATGAATGATAAATCGATGGAATTTTTTAATGATCTTAAGAAGAAGATAATCATGAAAATAGTGCTCACATTACCCAATAGTGGGGAAGGAATTTATTTATATATTGATGCATCTAAAAAGATATTGGGATGTGTGTTCATGAAAAATAACCAAGTGATATCCTATTCCTCCCACTAACTATATATCCATGAGTAGTACTACCCCAATCAGGATTTAGAATTCAAAAACGTGATCTTTCCATTGATAATTTGGTGACATTATCTCTATGGGTAGAAGTATGATATATATATATGGATCAAAAAATAAACAAATATATATTTACACAAAAGAATCTTATAATTCACCGATAGAGGTGGTTAGAGCTGATAAGGGATTATATTTATTCAATCCATTACCATCATAGGAAGGAAAACAAAGTTGAATATTCACTATGTAAAATGGATCCTACAACTCTATCCATGATTGGGATTTCAAGAAATCCAATATTCATGGATATATAAATGATGGATATGGGAATAATAAAATGATCTTTATCCTTCCTTACTGAAATAATTTATCAAACAAGCATTATTGAGAGAATAAAGGGGGTTTATAGTATTTATTATTTTCTATAGAATATGGTAGAAAATATTATAGAGTTTATGTTTTCTGAATATGGAGCTATAATGCTTGGAAACTTGATATTTTTCCCCTCAAAACCAAAAAAATAGGAAAATTTTGGATGATGTGAATATTTAATCATTTTCTAATCATCCAGGAATAATTAATATGTACAAATATTTAAAGTAAAATTTTGAATTGTATAACATGAAGTGATAGATTACATTGTTTATAACTCGATGCTTAGTATGAAAAAAATTCATGGTGTAATGATAGAAGTATAAGGGTATGACGTAAAAAATGACCATACCATTATAAAAATGGGAAATCCTGATCATATATTTCATCATTGGAATCCTATGGAAACCTAAAGGTAATAAAACAATCTTTTTGTTAGTTGATCTATTTTCCATGTTAGTAAATTTCATTACTATAAAATAATATATCTATCTTGATGTACTCACCATGATATACATAAGGGAATTTTTATGATTGTATGGATCTCCACAACCAATTATATATGATCGATAATATATTTTTACCTCAACGTTTTGTAGAATCCTTCAACTTGAATTTAATATAGAACATAGATTCAACACTAATTATGACCCTTAGATGGACTGTTTGTCTAAAATTACCAATAAAACTCTAAAGGGTATGTTGAGTTCATGTTCAATTTATTTCCAAGGATGTTTTGATCAAAACCTACCCCTATTGGTGTCATCATATAAACATATATCCCATTCTAATATTCATATGGAACCTTATACGGAATTATATAAGAAGTGGTTTCAGACTCTGAAATATTGGGATGAGGTTGAGAGAGTATTTTTATTGTACATAATTTCTTCTAATAGATGACACAATAGTTGAAAACCATTAAACATCACATGAAATACACACTAAGTTAAACAAAAAACGATGCAAGAAATCATCAATGAGACATGGAGTTTTAGGTCTATAATAAATTATTTTACTTATATTTCCATAGATTAAATTATATTGTTTTAGGTGGAAAGGAATTCTTAATCCTATATACGTTTTCCCTATTGAGATCCTTGATTGCATCAGAGTAGAGGCCAATCAACTAGAACTCCCATATAACCTATATCAAGTGCATAAAGTGTTCTGTGTATCCCTCCTGAGAAAGTACATAACAGACCCCTCACATGCTCAAAATTTATTGGAGGTATCATTAGATAATGATCTTTTAGAATCATAGAAACTATTGAATATATTAGATCATAGATACACAGTTCTGGAAATCATGAAAACTCAACTGGACCCAGTATTATGGTGGAACTAAAATTTTGAGGAAGAAACTAGGGTACTATAAGAGGTAGTGAGACAAATGTAACCTCATACTCTTTATTATATGAAATAAAAATTCATAGGGTGAAATTCTTGAAGGGGTGAATAATGTTATGACCAAAATATTAAAATTTAAATACCCTGTCTAAAACAACAAGTTACTTCTTTATGTAATGTAAATATAAAAAACACATGCACTACATTCGTTATATTATACTATTATAAGTTATATCAAACTGGATTCAAAACAAATGTAAGGATAATAACCTATGATATTATATATGATAAACAGTGAAAATATTATTAGTATATATTAAGTGATAAGATAAAGTCATATTGAAACAATGGAAATAAGTGATGGTCTTGACCAGTAAGATCATACCCTACAAATATCATTTATTGATGCTTCTAAGGGAGATAATGTCTCTATATTTTTTCTAAACCATGAACAATATGAGATTAATTAACTAAATCATTAGTGAAATTATTTATAAGAGAAGTTCAAGATCATCGAGATCGTGAGCCAAAGAATGCTTGTAGAGCCCCCCCCCCATAAAAATATTATAGTTGCACTCTTTACCCAAATAAAGTTTTCTAGTGTAATTATGCAATATATACCTCTACATTAATAGTTTGAATATGTTTTTTTAAATTTAAAAAAATATTTATTATATTTATTTTTTATTTTTTTTATTTATAAATGATTATGTAATGAGTTTCATAAAAATTAGATTTTAATACGAAGAATCTTGAATTGATTTTTTTTAATATTAAATCTCAATGAAGTGAATCCTTTTCATTAAATCAGGAATTTTTTAAATAACTTTTTTTAAATAAATATATTAATAACGTATTTCATGTATTAAATATAATTGATTAAATAATTTTATGAAGTGAATATGTAATTATTATTGGATTCTAAAATTTATAATATTCAACGAAACTAGTTTTTTTTAATAAAATGAACTCTAATTTTAAAAAATTATTTATCATTTTTATTTAATTATTTAAATAATATAATTATTTTAATTAGAATGTTTAATTATACATGGGAATTTTGATTATTATTTTACGAAATAGTAGAATTTTCGGGTAAAAATTAAAGATGGTACAAATATACATTATGAATTCTAACCTCACAATGACCTAACCGTGATTTGATATTTAACATAAATGGTATACATGACTAGATCTATTCTTTCCCATTAAAATAACATTCATTTTTGTTATCTGGATAATTTTAAAAACCCTGTATAAATTATTCGAAACATATATTGTATTCTAAAATTCTAAAATCAATTATTTGTAAACATGAATCACTTCCACCTCACAAAGTTTATTATTTTTAAATTTATCAGTTAATAATATTAAAATATAATTAAAAAAAGTCTTATTTTTTAAAACTGGTGGAAACCCCCATTTTATGATTTCTAGTATTCTATTACATTATTATATAGATTCTAGAACCTAAATTTTGAAAATAATAAATATATCCCCTCTTTTCCACTATAAACCCACCCATAATTCCATTTACCATCAGTAAAAATCCATTGATCAATATTATATTCTTCAACATACTCTATAGATACATCCCATGGTTCCCATAATCACTCATGAATCTCCTCCCAAAAATTTGGAATCACTCTTTCAAGGTAAGGTATCCTCTCTATCTCGTATATACTCAAACACCTTTTTAGGTATTTCCTTTTATATTCGAATTAATATTTATTGGATAATATTTCCGAAAAACATTTTACACCACTTATGATATACATGTGATTAGAGACCCTCTTAAAAGTCATTAATCCCTCCCTTGATTTATTATGTTCCCCTATTATGCTACCAAAATTATCTTGTCATTTCTCGAGGCCTAATTGTTATTGAAGAACTATTTTTTATAATTCCTTTAATTCCAATGTTTTCAGTTTGTATTATGGTATTAAATATCCCTCCTAATTCAATTATTACTTTCAAGTGATGATAGAATCAATACACTATCAATAATTTCTCCCCTGATTCATTGTGTACCCCTGTTATGCGCTAGAATTATTCATTGATTTTCCATGAAAACCCATTGTATTGTGAATACCATAACCATATCCACTAAAAGTCATTAACATAGGGATACATATCCTTATAAATTTTTGGAATTAATTTTATTTAGTCCACACTCTATAATCATTCTATTTAATATTATGAAATATGATCATATGATGTATGGTCTATGTGTCATACATATCCATTCACATGGTTTCAAAGTGATGAGTGCACCCAAAATTATATAGTACTCCAATGCATTGGGTGATATTTTAGTATCATGGTACATCATATATTATATTATTTATTAATCGTAATTCATTATGGGACTCTTACAACCATGTTATGATGTTATGTTAGTTATCATTGACCTATTTTTATGAGGTCATGTTTAATGGTGTTTTAACATTCCCATGTTTCATTTATGTTATCCTCATATATTGTGCCTCATTTTTCATCATTTTGATTGTAACCCATTTTTATTTCATTTAAATTTCTATTGGATAACATTCAATACATCTATCATTTTATTATATGTTTTTTCCATTATTTGGATTTATATCTCTCCAATTTCTTATGTATATCCCCATGTTATGCCGTGTCATTTTGAATGTTAGGGACTTTTAAAATCATTTCAAAAAAAGTTATCAATAATATTATTTTATCCATGGATCAATTTTTTATCTTACATACCTAATAAACAAACAAAAAATGATTGTCGGTATTATGAGTTTTACTATGTGTTTTCTTCCTTAAAAATCATGAAATGATTTTTATGAATGATACTGGTTGTTATAATGGATGAACTAAGATCCAAAATCATGTTGCAATTCCCTATAGACTCTCAGGGTAAAATTATGACACTGGCCAGATTTTAGGTCCATGGTACCCCATAAAGCGTAAATATCATCAACACATCTCCTTGTCAAGCCATAAATAGAACTCAACTGAAATATTGAAATAAAATGAGTCAAAATTATTAGACACAATAATATCACCAAAATCGCATCATAACTACCCAAAGACTGAGGTAAATCTTTGATGGATTCGATTATGATGTCCTAAAATTTCCATATTGGATCGACCAAGGAATGTAACAAACCTCAAGATACATGGTGCTCTGTAATCACCTACTGGAAGACCAAACACCTCACCACAAACTCTACCACATATCTTTCATCCTCAACTGCAAAAGTTGTGTCTTCATGTTACGATTCATCATTATCGCACTTGGATTTACAACTATTGTTGATATATGATACTCATAAATAAATTCCCACATTAAGAACTTTTCAAATGAACAACCTTATTTGAATCAACATCTACTTTTGACCATTCAATGACAATTTCTTAGGGTCATCACCATGGCCAACAAAATCAGACATCACCTCTGCTTATTAGTATATCCACTCAAGATCATACACTAACTATATTGATGATTATTACATAGGAATAATATAACAACAACATTCACCGTGACTCTCCTGGACATTAATATACATCCATATTAACTCATCCATCCCTTTTCAATCATCCATAGACTCCCAATCATTATCTTTTAGAGATTTAATATTCAATGCAGCAGTAACCACACTCCCCATTCATAGTGTGTATGAGATATCAATATTGAATGAATAAATAAAATCCATCAAACACCACTATAAAACATTCAATTCCAACTAATAGAAAACAAATTTTAGGTTCTTGTGGACCATTAAAACGTCCAATAACTCGCCAATTCCATATTTCTCGAAAACATTACCAAAAAAATGACTATGTTCAATACCATATCATGGTGGCGTAGTTACTGTCATGGGGATGTTACTAGCTATAACCATATGAGATCACTTACTATAACAAAAACAACACATATCCCAATCCCATATAGGACATGACATAGAATACCTCAAACAATAAACTATCCTCAAGAAACTGAAGCACTAAAGAAATGATCAACTAGTCTTCTTGGTTCTAAATTAATCCTAACACTAATAAATCCACTCAATATACTAGAATTTTCTGATCAATGATATCTACATGGATGCAACCCAAAATAAATGATACGAAAACCGATAATATTAGCCAATGAACCATGTAAATTGTGATCCTCTTCCACATTCATGGGTGTTTCCCAAGAAAACCCCACATAGATAATTTTTATGACCTTGGACATCCCATGTTGAGAGACCACATGTACAAGGAATCAATACTCTTACATCCATAAAGTACACTTGACCAATGTTCCATAGAGATGTTGCAATTGAATGTCTGAAAAAACATCTCATATATGCTCTAAATGCTCATACACTTACCTCGAGTATATCTAGATATAAATAATGAATATGATGATGAAATGTTATAGGTACTAACTGAATATGAAGTTCGTTATTTCTGTGAACATGGTTGGAATAATTGTAAAACTGAATGACATGACCCCAATATCTATGAAATATTACCTACATCTTAATGAATTATTTGATATATACACATTATTCTCCCTTAATTAGTAATATCCACACAGAAATAACATTGAGAACCAACTAGCTCTTCCCAACTAGTTGAATAGATTTTTTATCCTTAGAAAAGGGTAACAGTTCATGAAAATAACTTGATTCAACCTCCAATACTCTACACCCAACCTTATACTTACATCAATCCTCATAAAGAAAAACACTTGATCACTCCACAATTACATACTTTTTTGTATTAAATCTCTCTACATCTGATCAGTATCCTAATGCTTATACACTATTAAATCCTTCAAAGACATTCGATAGGGATCCATTTAATTAGTAATTTTTCCCGGTTATAACTATTTCCCAAACACAAAATTACATCGAGGGTTATAGTGATATCCTCATCGTGGAAATTTTTTTTGAACACCTCTATTACTATAGGAATACACTCTACCTGATAATCTATTGATAACTATAACAACAATGAAAATGAGTTTCCTCTTGTCTTCCACCAATCTAAAAACCTCACTCACCAATTAATTATACTTTTTGTCCCTCCACATTAGAAAACAAGAAACGTATCTATATATAGATGATGATTGTATGAATGTAATTACATAGTTCGATGAAATGGATAACATTTTATGGATGAATATACAAAAAAGGAAATATTCCATATACTAGTGCTACCCCACCAGAACTCTAAATCCCTATCACATATCATACTATGAATCTTGACATCCAACAAGGGTAGATAATACAAATGCAAGTGAATGTATCTCCATGTTTAGTCCAAATGCATAAACCAATTTGAAAAAAAGAACTACGAGTCTCCTAATTCAAAAGGGCACAAAAAAGATAGATTATAAGATAATTTTACCCCATAAAACTCATTTTATATTGGGCCTTAAAACATTATTTCATAAATATAACCATGACCAAATACCTCTCTTATATTGTCTCCATCGGCCATGCTCTGTATTAGATCCCTAAGGATGGGTAAAATCACAAGGCATCCCTCTTCCAACTGTACCTTTTTTCAAATGATGAAAAACTTTTATAGGTTCCTTCTATTGAAACTACCTTGGAGGAAACTACTGATGAAGAAAAGGTTCCTAGAATCCCATATAAAATGAAAATCGAAGTGTGTTAGAACACAAATCCTAGAGGTGGAGATGCCCCAAATAAAAGAAACATAAGATCAAGAATCCACCAGAAGGTTCGAATATTCAACCATACATAAAAAAATTAATGTATATATCATGGAAGTCTCATCAATGGACGAAATCCTTACTGGATGAACACCCATGACCCATTTCCTGAACAACATATCCTCAAGATTCACTTATCTCCACAACCATGAGGTTCAACTCCAAGAGGGAGAATTCTCATGATATCATCCACTTTTTCTGAACCTCTAAATATGTAGGAATCATAAACTGGGTGATTTCATACCTAATGATTTGGAACAAAGTATCTTATATATTTTGTGCTGTGGATTCTTAATTTGAATGAAACTTCAAGAGGTAATTGAACATATTCCCATTTTCTAGAACACTCATTCTCCAATATTGGAGGCATAGTCTACCTTTCTACTAGGATACCCTCATCGTCGATGAAATGGATTCCATGTGGAACTCCATATGAAGGTAATTACACAACACATAATCCTATGTATGTTCACCAAGAATCTTTTCCCACCACTATCACACTGCTCCTCAAATCTAACTAACTTCCAATAGAACCCAACACTCGACCCCTACTCAAATAAGAACGAAATGAATATTGAGCTCCTCCATCAAGTACTCTATCTCCAAATCTTAGATTCTATGCAAATTCATCCCCAATCCCTTCAAGTGAATGGCATGAAAAGCCTGATAAAAAACTATATGAAACCATGCTGGATCTATCCTTTGATGATTAACCAGTTCATCCTGTTAATCCTAAATATCCCTATCCACATGCAGATAATGACCTAGAATCATTCCTAAAACTCTTACAGAACTCCCTATTCTTGGTAGAATGTAATTTAATTGAACCTCATTTAATTAATTTATATTAGGTAACAAAAAACCCTATTCATATAAGAACATATCATATCATTATGCATTTACCCCTCATAGACATATAACCTAAAAACAGGCCCACATCAGTTGGTCATTCAGTAAGATCATAGTCTATCCACTGGATGCCATGTTTTCCCTAAAATGCCATGTCACAGCCAATCTCCCAAACATATTTCATGTTAGAAGATCAATTGACATTGTTTCCCTATCAACCCCCAAATTCATCATAGATACTAACTCCAATATCCATCCAATCTCTGTACCGAAACATTTTATACCACACTTTCATGAACCCCTCCCTTAAAATATATATCTAATGGGTTGAAAAGGAAGGAATATAGATTATGACCCCCAAGTACTAACTTAGGTAGGCCCTGGGATGGTGACCAACACCAAGTCTACACAAAAATAAGATCAAATTAATCACACTCTAATATAAAATAGGATTAGTATATAGTATAAGTACCCACAAAAACTTCCACCACATAATATAAATTTAAATCCAAGACCATCCCATAATGAATAAATAATGCCGATAAACTCAAATAATATTCTCCATGTAAAGTACGGAAGATAATTACTAGATTATTGATCAATAAAATCTCCATAACCCAATATTTTAATTTCAATGTAGGTAAAAAATGAAAAACTAGAAACAAGAAAATCATTATATATATATAGGGTTATCTTAACGTGTATAAATAGTAGGGTCATACCCATGGCCAGAACAGGACATGCGAATAGAGGAGGATAATGTGCCAATAAACAAACAACAGAACTATAAAGTACCTATACATTTCAAATAACCAAACTTATCCACACCGTAGCTCACTCCACAAATAATGAACCCAGTAAATTAATATATCCTCGAGATCATTACAAATAAAGGTTCCCGACATCTTCCCCAATAATTTTTCTCTATCACGCACCAACATCAAATATAATGTCCTACCAATCATTCCATACATATTATATATCATAGCATCCATCTATGAAGGGGTCTGGATACATCCCTACGTACCCCACCCTCTTAAGGTCTAGCATGTGGTTGTGTCATGAGTCATCGCCATATCATGTCACTTGTGAAGAAACATGGCCCATCACAACACATCTTACCCAAAGACTAATAGGTCATCGCAACACATCCAAGCTCATCATATATGAATGGGAGTTGGGTATGATGAACATCAAGAATATCAAACTCTTTCCCTTGTTATACAATCAATGACCCCTGCCATATGTCATATCTCATCATTTTATATCCACATAACATGACAACTGACCTAAAAACACATGTGCAATAACCTCATGTCTTTCTTGAAGTCACCTAGCCCATCATCACTAAATGATGAGGGGGGAAGAAGGGGTTCCATCAATCAATATCAAAGCCACCATAAATTTTGGAGAAAACACATGGAACTAAAAACCATTGTCCATTGGTAAGGTTACCCAACTCGGGTGGGTAGTGTAAAAAAATAACATAACCTACTAGATATATAGATAGTAAACAATACCCAAACAATGTTTTCACATCAACTGCACTAGTGTAAACCACATAACCACCACTGTACCACACATCTACCATACAACCACTACCACCAATTTTTAGAACACACCCCACAACCAATACAGAGGGACTCACATCTCCAGTTTCAATATCATGTTGTACCACATACCAGATATAAAAAGTTTCTAAAAAAACATATTCATGTACTTTCCATTACAAACTAACATTTAAAATTTAAATATCATTCAATTAACTTAATATTTTTAAAAATTATTAAATCTCAACTCAATATCATTAATTTATCAAACCAACAATTTATTTATTTCATTCCAAATCATAATTTATTCTATTTTAATCCTGAAAACTAACAAAACCACGCCATAAAACAACTCACCCTTCTCAAATAAACCATTGTCCCTTCACCATAACATCAAAAACATCCTTTTACAACAACCAAACATCTCAAAATACACACACACCACTACAACACAACACACACACCACACAACCACAACAACATCACACTCTAAAACAACATCAACCTTTTTTCATATGGAACAACACCACCACACGTCACCCCCATCACACTTGTCCAACAATTTGTACCATACCCACTACATGACTTATCGTACAATTTTCGAAAACACATCCATTTCAACCAACCTGTTCATCATATCTTGATTTTTCACATAGCTATGTCTATCACCACCATCACTACACAACAATCCACATCAAAAAACACAATACAACAATGTACCATTAACCAACAACAACACATTATAACTTCAAAATATTATTCAATGGATTTCATCACATTTCATATTTCTTTAGATTGGTTATTTTCATAAAAACCATATTCCATGGGAAAGTATTTATTTATCTACATATAATGTCTATAGATTTTTATTCAGGGTGTGATAAAAAAACAACACATCAGGGGTCCCAACTCGAACCATATACTATGCAATAAATCCTCCCAAAAAAATTATATTCATTATTAGAAATAAGTATGCACCACCTCGTCAATAAAAATAATAATACATAAACTAATATGGTATCTCCCCCATACCCTTTTATTTAAGTTATTCAAATATATTATATTTATTATGAATACACTTACAATAAAACCAATGTGAAAAAAAACCATGAAATAACCACACATAGAATATTCAAAGGGATATATTAGGGGTCCCCTATATTATGAAGGAATTAAAAATCATGATAACAATCACATGGAAATGTTAAAATAATAAAAAACCCGTAAAAATAAAACTACAGATCAACTAATATCACACCAAAACATCATCAAAAAATTCCAAACTTACCATGGGAAAAAGAAACATCACCACTTCAGATCCATAAGGGAAGAATTTTGAATCAATAGAGAAATGGAGAATCTTAAACCCCTAAATACAAAAAACTAAACCATAGAAACCCAAGGATAAATTTGAGAGTAGAGGGTCTATATGGTCTCCCTAAATCATATGGGGCCCATATACAAATTGAATGAAGCAATGTAAATATGAGGGATTAATTTCATTCCTTCACATTATATATATGTTGAAATTCACCTAATTCACATCGTAAATTAATGTTTTATAACATGAATTATAGGGGCCTATATATAAAATTATATTGAACTAGTTTTAGTTCATAACATCTGCATATATCAATATTCCAATGAAAATAGTAAAACATTTTCAAAAATATAATTAATTAATAAATTTGTATTTTATGATATGAATACTTGTCATGTTTTATCCCATGTTGCATACATTCTATAAAACGTAAATTAGAAAACCATAAAAATTATGGTCATGTCATGAATCCTTATTTAAAGCCATGAATTTCATTAATTGTACCAAATTACAACTCCCAATCATCTATACCTATTGGTAAGTCATCAAGACACTCTTCAACCACAAAAACAGATATGTAACAGGATGGGAAGGTATGGTCCACTACAATTACCGTTTAATTTCATGATGTGATGTTCATAAATCATCATATATATATTATCGTGTCTTTTTTATCTTTACCCTAGACTATACCATATAGGATGGAAAATATATACTATCCCATTAAGAGGGATGTGTTCGATAGTGTTCAGAATGTACATGGTTTATCCCTTCAAGTGGGTTGTGTCAAAAATGGTTTTAGGATATCCTATAAATGGTGAATATGATAGAAATGGATGATTAAAATTTCCTCTAGTATATAGATAAAAAGTATAGTTAGAATTCATGGAGGCTAGGTAGGTGCATGTACAATCGACCTATGGTGTTCTGGTTAACATTTTCACTAGTTATTATATATTATTATTCTGTAGTTTACATATTTATAGTTTAATATTTATTATTATTAGGACATACACCAATGATATACTTATGAGTTATGTACTAGAACACATAAGTTATACACAATTGAGTAATACTCATTCCCTTATAAAGAATCCCAGATACTTGGATACCAAATAATCACTCACAAGTTGTAGGTAAATGTTAGTTTGAGGATTAGGTTAATCATTCACTAGGGTAGTTCACTATGTATCTAGAGTCCCAGATATACTGTGGATTATTGTATGATTCAAAGAAAAAAATTTATAGTAGTTATTTTTATATATTTTTCATGTGATTGGAAAAGTAGGAGATCTATGTCTTTGTATTACGGAATGATTGTTCGAGTTTATTTTTTCAACATTCATACATTTAATTTATAGTTATTGGTATTTGGTTACTCTAATTGAATATTGTAGAACGTTTTGTTATTTATCTATTACTATGAACTCCAATTGAGGATTAAGTAACTAAATTATTCTCATTAGACCTTTAGTTCTAGTCATAAAACTCTATAATAAAGGGTGTCACACCTATGGTCATGTGTCACTCTATCTCAGTCCTAAAGATTTTGGTCGGGGTGTTAAATTTGGATCTACACATAAGCATTCCATCTTCAATTTCATATAACATTGGAATACATAAATAATTAAATAATATAATTTTATTTTTTATAATTTTACATGACCCACCTACAACCATCTTAGATGTGGAATTTTTTAGATTGAAAAAAAATCTGATGGAAAGATATTTTTTTCTATGCCTTTATTTATTTCTGATGGATCCTTTGGAAGCAATGGTATATTTTACCCAAAATATATAAGTAATATGAAAAATTATTTGGAAAATTTTCATCTATATTATTATTTATTAGACCCTCAATTTCTTCTATAGATCCCCAATTTCCTTGAAGGATGCATCATTTCATTACACATGCATGAAAGGCCAATCCAATAATAATTCAATTTGGAGCTATTACATAGGAGACTCATTTCCATTGGCAATAAGAAATTTATGATGCTGATTAAATATAAAATATCAAGGTTTTTCTTTTGAGTTAATAAATTATGGTTTCCATGAAAAACAATTATGACACATAAATTTATTGTTTTCATCCCATGATGTAGGAAATAGATGAAAAAATATTTCAATCCACAGCTCAACGATCTAATATAAGGAAGGACATGAAATTTTAGAATATTCATTCACACTCATAAAATAATGTTTTATCCCATTATTAACACCTAAAAATCATATTATTAAAATAATAGAAACATTGTCCATTTTCTATTTGGTTTTCGTTAATGGATATGTCCATCAAGATGATTGGCTTATCCAGTCTCCTAAAATAACTTATAATTAAATTTATTTATTTAATTTTTTGGGCCCATGAATATTAATGTTTCATTTTATGAGAAAATATTTTAATTTTATTGTATTAAATAGGGTTATTTTTATTATACTTTCCTATAACCTATAGACAATAAAAACCAGATCAATCAAGGAATTTGTTTTATTAAACTTTGATTATTCTATCTTCAATGAATAATTCCAACGATGAATACTTCATTTTTATACATCGATTAATACATGATATAAAATATTCCATCTAAAACATAACTCCTCTAATATATTATAAAATATTATTAGAATATAGAGACATTAAATGTTTGTGTATATGGATCATAGTATACAAGAACCCATTCTAGCAATGAATTTTTACACTTATACAGGGATGGAACATTCAATAGAAAAATAATAAAAGAACCATAATCACTTATAATAAAAATAGAAAAGATAACATTGTTTGGAGACCTAATCCATAAGATAAACATAGCTACATTAATTATGAACTACGTAATAAAAGTTTATTTTAAGATAAAAATTAATATAACCTCGCTTCAATGTATATTGTAATTTCTATCTTGTTGATATAGTTCCACCACATTATAATCTTTGTGGATGGAAAATAACATTTTCATGCCCACCACCAGATGCTAATTTATTTCTTCACCTCAAATACAATCTCATAGTGAATAATGGATTCCATCACTGGTATCATATAGATAATTTAAAAGACTCCAACTTTCCCTTTTGCATCAAAAAATATAGTCTTCAACATGAATAATTACTTCTTACATATAATTCAAAAAATATACAATTTTCAATATATACCTCATGTTATATAACCTAGTTCCTCATACCATTTTTACATATAGTTTCAAATTAGACTTATATGAATAAAAAAAATTATGCTTCCAAAATATAGATGGAAAATAGTTATCACGTTTATTCATAAAAATCTACCACTTAAAGACTATTTTTCTATCTTGACCATGTTCTATTGATCATTTGGAAAAAAATACTTCCATCCATCCAATAAAATAGACAATGAATTTTATAATCTTTCTTACCCATAATATTTTACCCACTACAAAATATCAACAACATAAAAATTCTAGGAATGGAATATTTTTTAGCTTATAATAATAATTTATTATTATTATGATCTTTTATAGTCATTAATCTTTATCTAGAATTTGATTTTTCATAAAGAGATACTTCAACCAAATGTTTTTTTATTAATGATTAGACCACTAGATTCTTATTCAGATATATATCCCTATAACTATCATAGAATAATATAATATTTTAAAATATTCTTATGAGTTTCTCTAAAAATTAATTCAAATAGAATGGCTCATTCCCTTATTTTACAAATTACAAATTATCTGTATCCATAGAATAAAATTAAATTATTCATTTTTTCATCATCACCTATCTAATGAACCATCTTAAAAAGGTAAATAAAAATCAAGTGGTAATCATTATTTTTTATGTTTCTCTAAAAAACTCTTCATTGAAATTACCAACATATTAATATTCCATTCTAAAAATCATGGTTTATTTTAGAACTTATTTTTCCACTTCCCAATACCTTTTCCCCGAATCAATATAAACCATATTAAAAACCCCATTACATGAGTAATTTATAAATTTATACAATAAAATATTGTATCATTCTCTCAACCACTAATGAATATTAAACCTTGGTCATGTACATACTCTCCTTATACTTTTATAGATCATTCCCAATATAAAATTGGATATTTCCAACCAATTATGAAATCAAATAGTTTGATTAAAATTTTATAAATCATTTCAAAAACCTATGGATATAATCATTCTCAAATAAGACGATGGTTCTTGTATTAGAATTTCTTTCAGTCAATAAAATAATATTTTTTGGCTTCAAGGAGATCATTCATCGCAAATTGAAAAAAAATGATTAATTTTCATTTTCATATTCTATATTATATAGACTTTCATGTATAATTTCTTCCACATTTTATAAAAATTTTATGATAATTCTATCAATGGGAACATCCTTGTTGATGTAATAATATATTTGACATCTGATGAACACCTTTTCCATTTTCAAGGCATCAAATATATGGTTGTATTATATTTATTATTCACTTATCCTATAGAAAGACACGTTTTTTTCATAAAAGTCCATTATTATGTTGTCCCATGATAATTATTATGTTATTTATAAATATATAATTTTATAAATCACAATTAAGGAAGAATATTTTCATATTATGTTATTCAACATGTAGACCTTCCAAAGAGATGATACAGTACATAATTTTGACAAATAATTCATAATTAGAGAAAATATTTTGGATAAATCCTCACCTTTCATTTGGGGAAAGAATTTAAAAAATAATCATCCCTTGTATCTGTTTCTTCTATCCCCTACCTACATAAATAAACATACCCAATGTTTCAATAGATCCTTTTTCTTAGTGGTAATTTATTTAGATCTCAAGTTCTATTAACATCTAAGTAGTCAAAATCTTCCATTAATTATATATATCATTATTTTTAATCCCTCATAACTGGTGAAACTTCTAGGATTTCATGTTCAACACAAATAATATGATATAAGTAATTAAGATAATATTTAAATATTTTTACTAGACACTTAATCATGTTAAATATACTTAGTTCACATGGAGGTCCCAATAATTTTGAAACTAAAACTTCTATAACTTTACATTGAGGTTTCATTGTCTTATTGCAATACAATATATTTTATATATATTGAATCATATTTGATTTTAGTACTCCATTAAATTTTATTCATATCAAACCTTATATTTATATCAAATTGGAAATGATATTTTAGATAATTATATATTACCAAATAATACCAAATGTTCTAATCATTCCAATTTTTCTTCATTAAAGGGAGAATTTCAGATTCTAATGACAATAATTTAATAACTAACTCTCAGTTAAAAATAAAATTTTCACAATATTACAATATAAAAAAAATTAGGGATTTTATTAACCTTTTATCCTTTCCATAAAATATTAATATTCATATGTGAAACTTTTAAAAACCATCTGGTGAAAATTATCAAAAAATATTCATATCCACAACTCATCCTGATGTTATTTCCCTAGTTTTATAGCTGGAATCTTATTTATATGACATGTTTGTAATTTAGAAATTTCACCAAAAACATTGGGAAATATATGGGTAACCTCATACACTAAGATCACTCATTTAGAGTTTGATTAATATTTTTACCACAGTAATTTCATTTAGTACCACATGAAATGTTTTTTTGGTCAGATACCTTTTCTCTGAAAGAACCACTAAATTTAACTACTTCAATACTCACCTCCATTTTAATCGCACAAGAAATTCAGATTGATATATATTTTTTCTTTTACGATGAGTCTCCATCAAATGAATATACGTAAAAAATAATATTTGTTCTTATAGATAAAAAATAATACTTCATAAGATGCATCATAAGACATGTTAACTTTATATAGTGACTATCCATGAGAGATAACTAAGTTAATCCCCTAAACAACCATGTCATCAGGATCCAACATTTGAGCTTTAATTTTCCTCCCATATATAATACATGATGTCATCCTCTACATTTCAAGGATATAACTCTCAAAAATATTATACTCTAAATGATTGACCTTCAGTATGAATTTTATACCAAGACCCTTTTAATATTCTCATTTATATGTTAATGATGGAAATGTCACACATAATTCTAGGTTGACATCCATACAATAATTTTCTTATCGTTATTTCCAACTTGAAATAATGTTCAATCCTTAATAAATTTTTCCATCATTGTATATATCTATGTTAACTTTCTCACTCTATCAATACAAATTTTATAGAAAATAGATTCATTAGTATTTATATCCATGATTAGTGTATCTTATAATAAAACCCTGTATCAAACTCCTTTTATCTCAAGACTTCTTCATTTTCAGATCATGTCATTCGAATCTCCCTTTCCCAGGATATCTATAGCTTCACTATCTAAAATATATTCCCTATGGTATATTATATAAATATTTTTTATGTACTCCATATCTTTGTTTTATAGATGAAAAATTCCCTAAAATCAAAAATACATTATTCAAATAGATATTTAAATAATAAATGTAAGTTTATTTCTTTATAAACACTAATATTTAATGAAATTATAGAAGTTATTATTTAATAATTGACCGTATGATCAATGAAATACTTCATTTGGAAACCATTATTCTTATAATTCAATCACATAGGTTTTATCCTATCCAATTCCCCTATACATAATTCCCTATTATAATGAAAATTTATTTTATCTTTTAATCTAGTGGAAAATCATATACCTTATACATAATATATTTTTTCTAATGACACTTTTAAATCCTTACACTTGATCTCATAATTTAGAAGAAGATAATGAATTTATTATAATTCTATGTATTTTTTAACACTAAAATTAATAACAAAAGTAAAAATCATATCACAATATTGGGTGAGTCATTAATATAGTATCAAATCCCACACCAACCCATCCAATATCACTTCTCTTAATTTAAAATAGCATTAATTCACATAGAGTCCATTAAATTGATCCACCACACACATTTTTTCAAAACATTTATACCAAAATTCAATGAATCATAAAAAATATATTTATAGAAATTGTAATATCCTTCTTATCATCAAGAGCTCTCACCCACTCCCCAATCATCTTAACCCCCTCTATGACGTTACAAATATTCCATGATTAAATCGTCTCAATTAACCCTAGGAACTTCTTATCATGGAATTACGATTTCAAAGCCTCTATTTATTCTAATTATCCCATTTCGATATAATTTTTAGATTCTTTTAGTTTAAGTAACTCTCAACTAGAACCCTCAATAATCTAAAATCTGCAATGTTTTATTCATGAATATGTGGATTTCCTTCTTCAAATTCCATTCCTTCATATCACAACTCCCAAAGTTTGAAAATAATAAATACATGATATGTTAGTAAAGTGTTTATATCTAAAACAAATTTAATTAATTATTTTTAAGACACATGATCTTATAAATTTTTTTACAAGGGAAATGATGATCTAAATTATTCCATCTAGAAAATCACTCAAAAAAATTTATAAAAGATTCCCCGAACATTGTGATTCTTGCACATTCTATATCATGAATTATGAATATTTTGAAATCCATCCACTAACCAAATAAAAAAATAGATATTTATTGAACATTCAAGACAGATAAAATTAAATTTAAGATAACTCATCCAAAAAGACAAAATAAGTTAATACATGGTTCTATCATAGTCCTTCTATTGTATAGAAACATGATGGATTTTTTTTGAAATAAATAATTTTATAATAATTAAATTATACTAAATCATCTGACACCACTAATACGTGTATATATAATTATTTTTTGTCAATATAGTTCCACAAAAAAATTATATCCATATATGACCCCTCACTTGGTTGAGGAAAAAACTAGTTCCACATAAAATGTAATGCCTCAAATGCCACCATCTATTGAACAACAGAATTCAAATATTTAATCCTACAAAGTCCTATAAAAATTACATGTTACACTTACAGAATGAAGAATATTACATTCAATATTAAATTTAGTCTTTTGTAAACGTCCAAAAATTTCAATTTTTTATTTTCATCCATCAGTTATAGAATTGAATAATATTTCCCCTATATAAAATTGGATCTTAATTTAAACTTATGTTAATTCAAATATAACATTATTCTAATAAGTTGTTAAAAAAATTATAGACAACACCAATGCTTTCAATGAGGCCATTTACCTTGGGGTTAATTTTTTCAATTATTGGTCATACTCCTACCGGATCTATCAGAGATGTAAATATTTTATTGAATACATGTAAAAAATTAATTGGATCATGAATCTTGTGTTTTTATTCATTTTTTTCAAAAATAAAGATTTTCATTGAATTTTTCAGCCATAGAATCTTATAGATGGCCATTTATCATATCTAGTCATTAGATATTAACATTATCCATAGTGAAATATACCAGAATAGTGGAATATCATTTTTAGTTAAGTTATATAATGAATACAAAAAAATATTTTATTTATTTTAGTGATCATGAATAGATTCCTGGCCTGGATAAATAGTAATTAATTATTAATTCTGGATAAATGATGTTAAATAATCATCCCAATATGGTTTTACAATTTATGGGATGGAATAATATATTTTTATCATCACTATGGATAAAATTCAAAGGCATGGTTCCCAAATAAGTACCCATTTATTAAAACTATAGTGTTTTAAACTCATTTATGTGGAAGGGTAGTTTAGTGTGAATATTATTATTTTAATCATTATGATGGATTATGTTCAAATATTTTCAATAACATCTTAAAACTATAAATGTAACATTAAAAATAATAAAATAAAAACACAAAAAAGAATTTGTTGTGATATAGATTTTTTTCCAGGTTTACTAGTAAGGGCTATATCAAAGATGTTGACAAAAATTATTACCCTATTAACCAAAATCTCCATAATCTATAATAAATTATAGGGTTTTGAAAGGAATCTATATGGATCAAATTTCTAGTAGTTTTTCTAATCACTCTAGTCACTATATACAGAAATATTACCCTAATTATTAAAAAAGAATCAATCACAAAAATATTTTTAGAGATGAATGACACTAAAGTTAAAGGTTGTATCTATTGAAAATAAATATTTATAAATAAATATATATTTTCAATAAAACATCATTCTCACATAACATTTCTCCACATTACATTCCTTATATATATAAATTTATATATATATACATAAATTTTACTATCATAATGTACTTTTTCCTCTCCAATTATAATTACTTATAATAATTATGATATCACCCTAAAAATTCCAAAACAGTAACTTTTATTAGATAGCATGTATCACATAAAGAAACAGAAATATAAAGGAATATAACCACTAGAATTTATGGTATGTTTAAAATTTTAAATCCTGAAATTAATAAAATAGTTATTTATCTTTCATCTAATGCATCTATTATATTCTTTTAAGACATGAGTTACATGCATGACCATGTTATACCAAAAAATAATCTATTAATAAATATTATCAAATATAAATTATTTTTAAAATTAATGTTTAATAGTATTATTTAGTATTTTTTAATAATATAGGATCTGTAAATATATAATATTAATTTTTTGTTTTCTAATTAATGAAAATTACAAATACAATCTAATTGAATATAAATAGAATATTTTTTAATTTTTTATCGCAAAAGATTTTTTCCTAAATAAATATAATAAATTAAAAATATGGAATGGTATAAATGAAATATATATATATATATAATATACATGGTCAAATATTTTTTATATAATACAACAATATTGATAATCATAATATAATAACAAAACCAATTTTAGGCTTAAATTTTGTATTTTTCTAAAAAGGAAATTCTTCCACCATTTAATGGAGAACCTATTTTTAAATAAATATTTTGAACTTTTAAAAATTTTATATTCCAAAATAAACATAATTTTTGAAATTATAACATAAAAATTACCATAGGGTGTTTTTTTGGTGTTTTTTTGTGAATTTTCAGTTTTTGATGAAAAATAAAATATATTGAATATTAATTCAATACTTCTATTTCATCAAATTTATTTATATGGATAAATTATATTTTCTGTTAATGTTTATAAAGAAAAATTAAACAAAATTAATCCAATTTAATCCATTTGATAAAATTTTACACAGAAATTTTATATAAAAACATAGCAATGCTTCTAAATGTTTTTAATTTAAAATCATGCTTTATAATCTCGTATTTGGGATTAATTTTAAATTAATTTCTTCCAAAAATGTGATTTTAATATAGAAAAATTGATTCTATATTTTGAATCATAATAATTTCTAATTTATAATCAGGTAAACTTATTTTTTGACCAAAATGATTTTTGTAAATAAATAACCTTAATTTCTGCTATTAATGGGAAAATTATCTTTTCAAAGGACTAAACCTTAATCTTAAGGGTAAATATGAACTAGAAACATCTCCAAAATCCATTGTTTGTTCTTATTTAGACACTATAAAAACTTTTCTCAAATGTTTTTAATTATTTGAAAAACCTTTATGGGGATACCATGAGAGGAATTCTATTTTAAAAAATTTACATAAATTTCATTCCTCCTCCACTATAAAAATTCACTCAACCCTACCACTTATTCACACAACTAAAACCATTTCCCACCTCCAACAATGAAAAAATAATCTACCAAAATCCATAACCTCATCCTAGAAGACTCACATTGTGATGAAATCATTACATGTAAATATCTTGGTATAAACCATAGGGAGTTACTCGAAAACGAGGTAACATTCTTCAACAATCACTTTCATTTTATTTACATCTCTACCCCATAAAAAATTTTACAAGATTATATAACAAAATAGGTTTTCTAAATTTACATATATGTTGTTATTATAATTTGTTTACCTAAAATCACAAACACTTACATGTAATTTGTAATGAACATATGGTTCATCAGTACAATGGGCTATAGCCTCGCGAAATGATGATTCTTTGTTCTTCACATAACACCTCTCATGGTGGAATTTATGAGGAAAACGATATTTTCTTATGAAATATATGATATTTCTGTTGTATTAATACTTATTTAATTGTAAAATAACACATAACTATATGATTTACATTTTTTACAAATACGATAAAATCGTTTGTGGGTGTGTGCACTCTGGCCTCCTCAAAGCGATGTGATAAATTTATATTGTACATTGAATGCAATAAGAATGATTTTAATAAAAATTTTGACATATATGACATATATATGGTATTATAATTATAATATAAACAGAAATATAATTTAAATTGCCTTATTTTAACACCACAATGAAATGGAAGTAGCGTTCATACATATGTACGACCAACCATCTCCATGAATGGTGCATTTCATTTCATATCTACAAATGTCAAAGATTATTATATATGTAAATATATAATGAATATATAATATATTTAAATCATGTTTTAAAATATTTAGATGATTAAATCATGATCTATTTAATAGGAAAAACACGTAACAAGAAAAGACATTATTGAAAAAACTAGGCAATTAACATACAAAACAGTGAAAATAACGAAACATTATTAACTAACGGGTAAAAAGATATTATAATTTGATGATATATGATATTATAAATATATTTATTCTCTTTTTATAAGTTAGTGACATATTTAAAACCATTATATATGATGGTAAATGATGTTCACCAAAATGTAAACACAATGTAAGGGATTTTCATCTCAATTTTTTATATCTGTGAGATAAATGTATTATTGACCACTTGATTATTTTTTGTGGTGTGTATACTGAAAATGTTGATATATTATAAAATTAATTATTTTATTTTAATGGTATTTTTATTTTCAGTATGAATTATTTCTTTAATGGGGATTTAAATTAAATGTTACAAAGTAGTAAAACATTTCATAACCAGATTTATTTTTATTGGATTATATTACTTTTTTGTTATCTATAATATTCTATGATTATGTGTATGAATAACATGAATATCTATATATTTATTTTAAATTTGTATATTTTTATTTTTAGTCGATACACATTATATATTCATTGATTGCGTCTTACTTCAATTTTATTGTGTTTTCAATGTTTTACATCACAATCTCAATTTGTTCGGGACTATTTACACATGAATTTTCAATAAAGGAAATTATTTTATCATTGATTAATACATCCATTAATTTTTTTCTCCTCTTATTATTTATTTACTTTTTCAATTAATAGTACAATTTTTCCATTATTTGGTACACAGTATTTTTTAGAAATATCATTAAAAAACCTGACTTCATGTCCCCCTTTAGTCAGAAATTTTTTTTTCTTCTCAAAAACAATTTTATCTAAAAATTATTTCATAAATATTTTTAATGCTTCTAAAATGTTTAATTAGATAAATTTTTACACTTTTTTTGTTTAAATTTTTTTTAATGTAATATTCTTGTCTCCTTCTAAATGAGGAATTTTCTAACCTTTTACTTTGAAAAAGTGATTTCTATTTTACATTTTTTAAAATATAATGATATACCTGATATCATTTCACTGATGCATCCTTTTCATGTTTAGAAGGATTTTTTTTTGAATAAATATTTTTTAAAAATTTATATTATTATAAAATATTTTTTAGAAATTCCCTAAAAATGGATATTTTCCTCAATAATGGTTTTAAAGATCATTTGATAATATTTTCACTCATCAATGAGAAAAAGTTTTTATTTTTAATCAAATTGAGATATGTTTTATTTATATCAACCTTATTTATCTTCTAGATGGTTAATGGTTGATTTGGCCAGAGACATTACTGACATTCACATCCTGATTCTTTACTTAGAGCCCATGAAATATCAAATTTCATATGATCATTATAAATTCAATTTCCTATAATTATCTATATCAATTATTAGGGATATGTTTATTTATTAAACACTATATCATTATTACATACTATGTTTAATTTGACTATTATTTGAACATCCGTTGAAATATACACAAATAACTATTTTCTCAATATGGATATTTCTTATGGAATGTTTTTTTATTAATTATATATATTATTTGATATGAGAAATGCTATGGACTTGTGGTGATTTTTGGGGTTCAGACATTATATATCTCGTTGAACCGTTGATAATTTTTCATGAGGAAAATTAGTTGGGAAAATTAGACAGTTTTCTACCATTTTTTAGACAGTCTAGATGATAAATCTTGAAAGTAAAGGTTTTCATGTGTCTGAGACAAGATGCCAATAATTAAGAATTTTCATTATTTTGATTAATCATTTATTATAAATGATCTTTTAAAAATTAAAAATTATATGGATTTACATCATTCTTAGTTCATTATATAAATGTTTTGTGTCTTCAATTTTTTTTATTTTCCATGTTTTTTACACACTTTCATATCAATTTATTGATTAATTGGAATGAGTATTCAGTTATTACCTATAAGGACATGGCCTTAAAATATTACAAAATCATGAATTAAATGATTAATTAACATTAAGGATATTTTCTAGTTTATAGTTTTAGAGAATTAGGCCATAGGTATTTCATTTCATTTCAAAAAAAATACAAAGTAGACACTTCTACTCAGTTTCATTTTTTCTCAATAAACAAGAACTATTGAAAAAAAGAGTCATGTCTAGTTCCATGTTTAAGACATCATAAAATTTCTTTAATAACATTCTTGAACCTATTCCAAATTATTTCATGTGAAAAACATTTCAAAAACTTGGGATGAGCAAAAATAGCTCAGTAAGGGATACACAAAGATGGAAAAATATTGGTTTTTCAAAACAACAAGTAAACCATGAGTACATTAAAAAATGTAATACTTTTCACCTTTATGATGTAGTAAATACTCTTCCCTGAATAAAATATCACTACATACCCTTTTGTAACCAAAATATTACCATAAAACCCATATAAAGAACCCATAACATATAAAGGCAACTTGGGAGATAAACATACTTAAATGTAATAACCATACGACCGACTTCAACACATATCACTAAATATAATAGCCATATGGATGACTTCTATACCCAATGCATTAGAGGTTATAATGTAACCATCCATACTAGTTTATCATGGAACCACCTATCATTTGGTTTATCATGTAACCACTGGTCAAATGTCCAAGTACCATTATAAAACCATAACACATAAAACAAACATAAAGGAAAGAATCAATTTCCACATTTAAATCACAATATATCACGTAAATATATTGAAATAACAAATCCATTATCAGAACCATTTTCAATACCAAAATACCTAAAATATCTTATGGTATTTATTTTCCTTAAAACAAATATTACGGCTTGTTAAGGAAGCCAAGGACAAATAATACTCACGGCGGCGGAAAGGTCATTGTCACTGCTTACGTTAAGAAAAACATTCCTTTTTTGTCATTCAGTAAAACCCTTCCTAGAAAAATATTCCCTTTGATAAGTCAAGGGTGTTTATACAGCATATAAAAGAGAGTCATGTATTAAAACAAAATATACCTCAATGAATGGAGATTGAGACGAAGTCCCTTACCTCATGTCTGACTTGACTCGTACATTCTTTAATCTCTTGAATAATAAAATAAAGTTAATTTATAATTTATTAAGAACCTTTTTTCATGTTTATTATTCCTTTTATATCATTTATTATCTTGTTATAAACATTATTTCAGCATTTATGTTAATAACGTTCATTTTGTTGATATTTGGTACTTGAGTCAAAAGTAATCACCTTATATTTACAAGTTGTCCATGCAGTCAATAGTCTATTATATCCAGAATTATATTCATTATTTAGATATCATATATATCATATATATTTTGTACATATATATATTTATAAAAGTACATATCATTTGGAGGTATGAAATGAAATGCACTGTTCATGAAGACGGTAAGTCGTACGTCCGCATGAATGCTACTTTCATTTATATTTATTAATTTAGTGGAATTAAAACATAATTATACAAAGGTATATTATTCTTATAGTATAATATCAAATATAATATCATTAACTCCATCTTTTATATGTCCCATATATGGCATTAATGAGTCATATCACTTTGAGAGGTCAGTAGTCCGCACTTCCTCAAATGAAATTATCGTGATTACCCATAGTAGAAACCATAAAGGTATGATATAAAAGAAAAATATAGAAGAATAAATAAAACATAAATATATAATATATAATATATATATAAAGTTTCATCTTAATGGCCACCTTGATAGGCTGTAGGAGATAATCGAACAATCATCGTCTCTTGTGGCGTTAGATTTCCATCCACAGAAATAGTATGTTCTTCACCCATTAGATGGATGTGTTTAAAAAGGTAGTTCAAATCCTTCTCATAAAAACATCCTAGTATATTTAGGATACTGGTGTTGTTATAAAATAATGTAATATAAAGATTTTAGGGGTTGGAGAAGTAAAATAAAAGAAAATAAGTTAAGAGAAACGATTACCTTTATTATGGGTAACTTCCTTTGGTTTGAATCAAAAGGCATTCATGTATTGCCTTATGCCTAAGTTAAGGCTTCTAAAAGATAGATAGGGATACATAAAGATTAATTGGGAAGAGTTTGGATGAGCCAAAAGGATTTAGAGGTGTGAAAAATTTGTTATAAGTGATGGCTTTTTTTAATGGGGAGGAGGGGCGCTTTAAGAAAGTGTGATAATATTATTTTATTATATAACGATATTAGGTTTTTAAAGGTACAAAAATAATTAAAGTTGAAGATAGAATGACTAATGGTGTAAATAAAATCATCCAATAAAAATTAGATAGTTTTTGGATAATTTTTTAATATTCATAATCTTATTTATTTAAATCTTTTATTAATGAGGTAAACACTGCATCATTATTGTGTTATAAATAATTTTATATATTTGATGTCTAAAAATTATAAAAAAAACACCATTATGTAGGGATTTTGTTTCTTTTTAATGAATAATTATAGTCGAAAAGATAATTTACAAAAAACCTTGTAAATATTAAGTTACTAAAAGATATTTGTTTTTCCATTTTTGCCTTTACTTTAGTTAATTAATCTAAACAGTCATTATCACTCCCAAGTGGCTCAATGGGGTCTCAAAATAAAAACAAAGATTCCAATAGTTTTAAATGACTTAACAAATATGTTTTGGAGAGTGTTTAGGTAATTTGGATTATTATTATATTCTTTTTACCTTGAATTATCTTATTTACCTATGACCGCGGCAAAAAAGTCAAAAGTTACTATTCACCAAAAATTATTTCCATCTTATTGAACAAAATTTTACTTACTATTAACAACCATGTATGTATGATTTTCAATATTCAATTTATAGAAGTGGTAAATTTTTATTTAAATGAAAAAGTCTGTTTTTTAACTACTTCTAAGTGGTTTCACTATTCATAAAAAATTTATGTTTTTCAGAAAAATGCCAAATATTTAGCCTAAGATTTATTTGATATTTTGAATTCAAAAATAATGTATATTTTTCCAAATTCAAAACATATAAGTGAAATTAATTAATTTAATATTAATTCCCATTGTTAAAACAAATGGTGTGTTTTTACGAAACAATAACTATCAAAAGATTGACACTTGTTTATATCCAATTTTAAAGTGAAATTAATTCCAATGACCCAAATTTGATTAAATGGTAAACATAAATTATAATTAAAATTTAAAAACAATTAAAAATATATTCTTACCATATAAATAAATTAAATTAAAACACAGTTTTGCATTAAAATAAAATATTTTTTACTATTCATCTAAAAAATGAACTTTATCGAAAAAATTCCAAAAAAATCACAAAGTAAATTTTGATGTCCCAATTAAAAAGAAGGAATTTATTTGGTCAAATAGAATGTATTAATGTGACCAAAACTAGACTTAAAGAGGGTTCTCCATTAAAAGGCTTAAATCGGCCTTTTAATGTAAATTATGCTTAAAATTAGATTCATTCACATTTTAAGCCTCTAAATTTTTATTGGATAAATGTAAATACATTTAACAAAAATGTATTATCATATTTTAGTTAGTTTTGTTCATTCCCTCCAATACAACGGCTAGGAGTTAACTACCATTTAAAATAACAATATTATATTTTTAGTGTGCAACGTAAGATTTCAAAGAAACCCGTTGTTTTGTATTGGGTACATTATCAAACATAAAAACCCATTTAAAGTAAGATTAATAATTAATTCAAAAACATTAATAAATATGAAATATGTGTTATTCTTTATTTACCTGGGATGTTACATCCTTCCCTCTTGAAAATTGCGACCTCACAATTTATATTCACTTATCAAATAAGTGGGAGTATTTATCCCCCATAGAATTTTCAGATTCCCACGTTTCCTCTTCAACCATATAGTTTTTCCACAAAACCATGACCTGGTGAATTAACTTATTCCACAACACTTGCTCTCTATGGTCAAAAATCTGGACTGGTTGTTCTCTATAAGAGAGATTCTCATCCAACTGAACTACCTCTGGGCTCAAAACATAAGATGGATCTAGAATATACTTTCTCAACATTGAAACATGAAAAACATTGTGTAAATAGGATAAAATTGGTGGTAAATCCACTCTTTATGCAACTAATCCAACATTCTCTAGAATTTCATAAAGTCCAATGAACCTCGGACTCAACTTTCCTTTCTTACCAAAATGCATCACACATTTCCATGGAGAAACTTTGAGAAAGAAATGATCACCTACCTCAAAAGAAAGATCCTTCCACCGATTATCTGCATAAATTTTCTATCATCTCTGAGTTTTTCTCATGTGCTTCTGAATCAACTGAACTTTCTCTGCTATCTCTTCTATCAATTTTGGTCCCATCAGCTTCCTTTCACCTACTTCATCCCAAATAGCTAGAGTTCGACAATGCTTTCCATATAATTCCTCAAATGGAGCCATCTGTACACTATAATGAAAACTGTTATTATAATAAAATTCAACCAAAGAAAGATATTGTTCCCAAATTTCTTGGTAATTTAGTGAACAAGCACGTAACATATCCTCCATGGTCTGAATTTTTTTTTATGACTACCCATCTTATTGTGTATAAAGAGATGTACTAAAATTTAATTCAGTGCCCAATGACATCTGAAGGCCTTTCCAAAAGTTTGAAGTAAACCTGGGATCACGATGAGATACAATGGATAGGGGAACTCCATGCAACCTTACTATCTCTTTAACATACAACCGAGCAAGTTGATCTAGAGACAAAGTATATTGAATAGGAAATAAATTAGCAGATTTAGTCAATCGATCAACAATAACCCAAATTGTATTATTACCTCTGGATTTCTTCGGTAATCCCACAATGAAGCCCATTGATATATTTTCCCATTTCCCCTCTGGCACTGGAAAAGACTGAAGAATCCATTTCGGTAAATTCTGCTCTGCCTTAAACTGCTGACAAGTCAAACACTTCACGGTAAAACCAGCAATATCTATTTTCATTCCATCCAACCAGTAATGCATTCGAAGATCTCTATACATCTTAGTACTACAGGATGAACTGAAAACGGAGAAATATGAGCTTTACATGACAACTCATTCTTCAACTCTAAATCACAAGGCACACATAATCTCTTCCCAACCCTCAAAACACAATCATTATCAACGTTAAAATAAGTTAACTTACCCTTCTGAACTAACTCCACTTTTTTCTGCAGCTCACTATCTTCTTTCTACGCTTTCATTATTCTTTCTGATAGAGATCATTTCACTGACACATTAAACAAAATAGAATAATTTAATACACCAACAACTTCTATCACAATGTTCATCAAATAAAAAACCAAAGGATCTCATTCCGAAACGTAACATGGTTAATGAAGAATTACTTTTTTGACTCAAAGCATCAGCCACTTTATTTTCTTTTACCAGATGGTAATGGATCATGAAATCATAATCCATTATTAATTCCAACAATCTCCTCTGTCTCATGTTCAATTCATTTTTAGTGAATATATACTTTAAACTTTTTTGATCGGTATATATTTCACATTTTACGCTATACAAATGATGCCTCTAAATTTTTAAAGCAAAAACAACAGCAGCTAATTCAAAATCATGTGTAGGGTAATTTAACTTATGAGGTTTCAACAGACATGAAGCATAAGCAATTACATGATCATTCTGCATTAGGACACAACCAAGAACATTAAATGAAGCATCACTGTAGATAACAAACTCACCATTTCTAGATGGCAGGGCTAAAACTGGAGCATTCACCAATCTTCATTCCAATTCCTAAAAACAATCATCACATTATTTTGTCCAGATGAACTTAACACCTTTTTGAGTTAATTTATTCATTGGACTAGATAACCGTGAAAAATTTTCAACAAAGCTGTAGTAATAACCTGCCAAGCCAAGAAAACTACGAATCTCCGTTATATTTTTGGGTCTTGTCCATTCTTCAACAACTTTGTTTTAGCAGGATAAACAGTTATGCCATCTTTTGAAACAATGTGACCATGGAAAGAAATTTGTTGCAACCAAAACTCACACATGCTGAATTTCCTAAATAGTTTCTTTTCTTTTAAGGTTTTTAAGACAACCATTAAATTAATTTCATTTTCCTATTTAATTTTGTAATAAATCAAAATATCATCAATGAACAAAACCACAAACTTATCTGAGAAATACGAAAAATACTCTTTATAAGATCCATGAATACAATAGGTGCATTGGTTAAACCAAATGGAATAACTACAAATTCATAATGGCCATATCTTGTACAAAATGTGGTCTTTATAATGGCTGCTTCATTTACTTTCAACTTATGTTACCCCGACCTCCAATCAATCTTTGAAAAATACTGAGCTCCCAGGAGCTGATCAAATAAATCATCGATATGAGGAAAAGGATACTAGTTCTTAATTGTGAGGTTATTCAATGCTCTATAATCAATGAAATGTCTCATTGAACCATCTTTCCTTTTAACAAACAATACAGGAGAACCCCATGGTGATGTGCTCGGTCAAATGAAACCTTTATCTAATAACTCCTACAATTGCTTCTTTAACTCTAAAAGTTCAATTTGAGACATTTGATAAGGGGGTTTTGAAATTGGTTTAGCATCAGGAACTAAGTCAATAGTAAATTGAAATTCCCGATCAGGTATAATACCAAGAAACTCATCAGGAAAAACATCAAGGTACTCATTTACCACCGGCACATCATTAATCTCAGCACTTACATTATTTTCAACAATATGAGAAAAGTAACATTCATTTCCATATTTTACTAGTTTCTCAGCATCCTAAGATGTTATCAAAATAAAGGGTTGATTCTTGTACAGAAACTGTAAATCTTTATGAAATTAAACCTCTTTAGCTCTACAGTCGATCTTAGCATGATAAACAAAAAGACAATCCATACCCAAAATAACACAAAACTCTACTAGAGGCAAAACAATAAGGTTTTTAGGTAGATTCTCTCCGCAAAAAAGGATAGGAATATTCTTATGTTTCGTTTTTGTCTCAATATTTCCTCCTGGTTTGTTTACCGTAAGTTCTGTATTTATATCATGAGATGGAATTCCCAATTTACTAGAAAAGTTCTCAAGAATTAATGAGTGTGTTGACCTAGAATCAAAAAACAAATTGGCATAATCTAAACGAACAAACAGTGTACCTGATACTACTTCGTTTGATGGCCCAACATCTGCTGAAGAAGTTTCAAAGGATATCATCACCCCTTTCTTCTTGTAGTCTGGCTGCTTTCCATTAGTTGAGTTCTTTGTTGGACACTCATTTGAATAAGGACCCATTTAATTGCACTTAAAACATTTTAGTGACTATAAATCAGATTTTGTCTGACCTTTACCCTGATCTTTTTTAGTGTAATTACGAGCCTTATGTCCCATTTTACCACATCATTAGAACTTACCAAAATTCAAAATACATTCCCCAGATTTCATTCTACCAAAATTTTCATGAACAGTAAACTTACATTTCTTACCATCAGACATTTTGTGAAGAGTTCTTCCCTTATGTCTGCCACCTCGACCTCTTATTCTGTTGTTTTTCAACAAAAACCATATCATCAGTGAACTCCATTTCCACCACCTCCACACATAGAACAAGTTTTTCATAACATTTGAACTCATGAGAGGATAATGCTCTTCGATATCATGGCTTTTGTCCTGAGTAAAAAAAATTTATCTTACTATCAAGATTGTCACACCCACCTTCTTTGAATTAACTATTTTAATAATTTTCTGTGCGTTGGGTAGTCTGGGTTTAAGCCCGATGTAAATTTTTGAGATCTAATTGATTAAAATGAATGTTTTGCCTTGATGGTGTTCAACACATGGGAAGGACACGGTCGAAACCACGTGACTTTTCCTGGGTCACCGCATGCGACCTCGTTGGGGTCACCGCACGACCTAACCGATATTCAAGGAAGATGAGAAATATGTGGCAAATAATAAAATGGGAATACAATGAAAATTGAGCCTGTACGGCCTCGGGTGAGGCATGATTTTGAAACCGCGTGGCCTTGGCTGGTCCACCAGGTGACCTGCCGATATTCAATTAATTAAATGAAACGAATTAATATGGAAGAAATAAAATTAATTGAGTAGTAAAATAAAAATAAAATAAAATAATAAGAGTAGGATAAAAATTTAATTAATGGTTTTACTAATAATAGTTATATTATAATTTTAGGATATTATTAATTATTATTTATATTGTTATTATTTATATTAATGATTTCAATTCAGTTATTTTATTCATTATTATTGCTCTTATTTTAATTATATTTATAATTATCTTAATTGATATAACTTTTTATTTGATTTTATTTCTATCAATTTGGTTTTATTATTTTTACTAATATAAACATCATTATTCATATTCTAGTTTATTATTATTATGATTATGATTATTATTATTATTATTATTCTTGTTGTTGTTGTTCTTTTTTCATTTATTTTTATTTGATTTTCTTTTCATTTTTTTTCTCCCCCCCCCTTTCTTAGGGTTTTAGGTCTCCTTGCAACACACCTGTGGGTTCTCCCTCCTGCGCGCTAAGGTCGTCACCCACCTCCATCACCGACCCTCCCTCTCTTCACTCTCGGCTGAGCCGTTGCCGGCACAACCTCATCCCCTCACACCCACTAGCCCTAAGTGTGTTGCGCCCTAGCTACCGACCAATCCGCGGCCCTCCATCACGTCGGACCTCCCCTCTCCTACTTTGACTGATGAAGACCAACGCCCCCTACTCTTTCTTCATTCGGCCACCCCTTATTTTCCCCATCTCACCCCTCCCCTCTGACTCCCATGTATGGTACCTCACCTCCCACTCCCAGCTTGCGCTACCACAAAGACCCCACCAGCGACTCCCCTCAGCCAGCATTCGGGCCCGACAGCTGGCCTTCCCCTTAGCACCGCAAGACCTCCCTATCGGCCAGCCCCATCGAGCCAGCTCATGTGGCCTGCACCCCACTCCTCTGGCCGACAACCCACCTCTTCGCCTATGCACTGCGACTGTTGTTGGCTTTTCCTCCTCCCAGCAAGCAGCTTCGGAAAACTGTCGTCGCGCCCTGACACCTCCCCGGTTGAATCTCCTTTAAATTTTACCCCTTCTTCTTGGGTGTTCTTGGGTGTTCTTGGTGGTTCATTGGGTGTGGGTTCATTTTGGGGTTATTTTTTTGACTCTTGGTTTGGTTCAAATTAGTGTTAGGGTCTTTTTTAGTTCACATGTGTTGCGTATTGGGTGCAATTGGAGATTCACACAACTTTTGGGAGTCCCTCCTTCTGAGGTAGGTGGTTCCATATCTAAGTTATTATTTGATAAATTAATTTTCAATTTTAGTTTTTTCATTATATCATTTAGTTGATTTGTGTATTGTGAAGTTTTTTGTCTCTGATGTTTGATATTCATTTGAATTGTTTAATAGAATGTCTATTTTATTAGTGTTCTTTCTGCTTAAAAACTCATATCTTTTAAGTTGTTGGTGTTTTTTTATTGTGCAGTTAGGTTATTGATCTGTGAAAGTGGTGTGAAATATATCATTGACATGGAGTCATGTGTTTCCAATTGACAAACAAGTTTTTGGTGTGAGTTTAGTGGTTAACGCCAAACGATTTATTCAAATGTTTTTATAAGATTTTATTTTTGTCCTGTTAAATGATGTGGTTTATGCAATTGTGTTTTTTATATTGTGTAAGGATTTCCATCAAATTGTTTGGGTGGTGTAGGTCACACTTTAAAACTTTAATTGAGTGCGTGTGATGTTGGAATGAATTTAAATTTATAACTGGTTATTCTATTGTGTGCAAATCCATGTAATACTCTTTTACTAATAATTTATAATTTTTTTAAAGTGGTGTATTAAATTTTGACAATGTTGTGAAACACGTTTTAAAAACGTTATAGTGTGTGTCTTATTCCAAAATGGAATTTATGCGTGTAAGTGGTGGGTTCTTTAAGGACATGCATTTTTTTATTGTGCGGATGGTTTAAATGAGTATGTAACCTATGCAGATTGAGTCCTGAAAACACTTTTGGTGTGTGTATTGTTTTAAAAGAGAGTTTTAGTGTGAAAATGGTGATCATGTGTGTGTAAGTACCCTGTTTGGATTTTATGCATAAGTGTGATGTGTGACATGAACATGGAACTTGTTTGAGCACAAAGCGGGAAGCCCGGGTAGATAGGAGTGTGGACTAGGCTAGTAGGGTAGTTTTCCGAAGGTCACTCGACCCGGTTTCACTGGAAGGACTGAAGATTGAAAAAATAACTAAACATATGATTTTCTTAGGGTCGTGGTCTTCTAAGCCACGTTTTCTATGGGTCGTGGCCTTCTAAGCCACGTTTACTAAGGGTTGTGGCCTTCTAAGCCACGTTTCACTAAGACATGAAGATCTAGGGACCAAAGCTAGGTGATAGCCATGCGCCCTCTACCATATTAGTGCTCATTGGTTATTTTATGCTCGTTGGTGTGACATTTTGGTTTTTTTTTAACAAGTGTGCATGTGTTTTAATTTATGTTGTTCCATTTGAAACTGTTTTCTTTAAATATGTTTTCTTTTAAATTGTTCAAGCATTTATTTTTTTCTTTATTTAATATGGAAAATGTATTTTTCATTTAATAAATATGCGTGTAAAATTTTTATTGGGTTACGTCCTACTGGGATTTTTATTCACACCCTACATACACCATTGGGTGTATATATGCCTTGTTCTCTATGTATTCCAGGTTGAGGAGTCATGCTCAGCAATGGTGGTTGGTCGTTGATGGTCTTCTCGTGCAGGATAGCGTTTGTGACATGTGAATATTTCACATCTCTTGTTTCTTGGAGGTTTGAGTTAGAGTTTTAGTTTCTTTCATTGACGTTACTTTTTGGATGTTGGTTCAAGTTGTAAATCGTTAAAATTGATTTTTTAAGGTCCAGTTTGATTTTTTTGTTTCATTTTTAGTTTATTTACCCTGTCAGTTGTTTTGTGTTTATTATTTCATGTAAATTGTTCCCATGTGTTTGTTTCGATACATAGGCACTTGTGCCAGCCCATGGAGATCAGGAACACCCTTTAGGCCATGTCATGGACCGGGTCGAGTGCCGAGTCGGATGGCGACCCGGCCTGGTTCGTGAAGAAATGGTATCAGAGGACATTTTCTCTCTTGGGTCGTGTTCTTATGGTATAGAGTCAGTGTACACCATAGTTAAGGGTGTTAGAACATGATGTTCTGGTTACGTGTAAGGTTCCTGAACAGCACACCTCGATGCATGACTTGATTAACCAAAGTAAGTTGATGTTTGTCTAAATATTCGGTTTATATGGTTAATTGTGTTTTGGGGAAATGAAAAAGGAGTAGTTTTAGTGGTCCCAATGAGCTCGCAGGGTCTGGTAAGACATGTATAGGTGGATACACTGTCCTAGAATACCCTATGTGATAGTATTGTGATTGGCATATGGCCGCCAACCATATGTCTGAGTCACCCACTGACATTGGTTTCTTCTTTCATTTTCCCTCGTCTCTTTGTTTTAGAATTGTGGAAATTTGGTTTTTTAATGATTTGGTCTTGGAAAATGTTATGAAATTTAGCACATTAAAAATGGAATGATGTATGAGGTTTGAAAGGTGTGGGTTGAATGTTTTGGTTTTTAAAAATGGAATGCCTCGGTTTTGATCCTTGGCGCTCTCATGGGCAAGTAGTTTCATAGTTATATATGAAAAGGGAAATTGTTAATGGCACGAGAAGATGAGTTCCTAGATAGACATGAGGTGGGTGCCTATGCGGAATGAGAACATGCATGTGTGAGGCCCATGGGACACCATTTGTGTTTGTGCAACCAACCAGATTCATTCATTTTCATAAATTTTTTATTAAAGGATAATTTTGTGTTTTAAATAACCGGTGATCATGTGGTGTGTCCTTGTGTTTTGGAAATGTTGTGTGTTAGGTGTTTCGAGCCGAGGATCCTTTTTAACTGATTTTTTTCTTGATTATGAATCCTTATTTGTAAGTTGTAGTGCAAGCATGTGGTTAATCATTTCATCGAAAAAGTGCTTTGGAAAGCCCTTGTAGTGGTTTCCCATGCACACTTAGTGTTCGCTTGCGATACATCTTGGCCACTGGCCCAGTTTGATTGGTTCCATGGTTTTCCTTCTTGACTAGAGAATCCCCCCCTAAAGAATTAACATGCGATTGATGTGTGGCCATGGGTAATTCACCGTTGTCCAACCCTCCAGTTGATTAAAATAAGGACTCTCCCTTTTGAGTGATTCTGATAAGTTTGTCTCTTATCCTTTTCAATTAAGAGGATCCACTCATTGTGGGATGACAAACGTGAGAGAAGTTGAAGGGTACTTTGGTCTCTTTGATTTGTCTTAGTTGTCGGGTATGAAGTTTAACATTTTTGCGTCTGAAGGTTCCCCACTTGAAGCAGCAAAAGGAAATCCAGTGTGGAAGGGTTAAGGCGGTTCAAAATTATCAATGTTGACCAGTGTCTTGATGAGATTTTTATTACTTTCATCAGCTTCAAGGGTCAGTTTTAGTGATTTCATGTAGAGTGAGTTCTCTTTGATAGTCAAGGGTGAAGTTTGACTTCATTAAGTTTAATGTTCTATTTGGAAACGGTGAAGGAGATTCCAGTGGGGAAAGGTGAAAGCAGCCTAGAGTGGTCAGTGTGGGCCACTATTCTAAATGACCTTTGGTCCTTAGTTGGTTTCATTTAATAAAGGGTCTACGTTAGGCCACTAGTGTGGAAGACCCAGTCACATGGGGATGCTATGATCGATTTCGGGAATAACGTGTTGTTTAAGACTCAGTTTTAAGTCCCTCTCCATATAATGTTCCTCTCAACATCAATGGTCATGTCCATGTTATGATTTGTGGTTTGGTTTTCTCATTCAGTGTGACAAAGGGTGATGCACATGAACCATATTAGCTCTTGTGTTGGTGAATGTTCCATGTATGATAATTTGGATGTCATAATGTGTTGTGTTTTTTCGTTTTGTATCGGTTGCAGTGTTGTTACGTGTGACAAAAAAAGGAGAAGCACCATTCAGGAGTCTTTAATACATGACTGTGAGGCATAAGATGATTCAAACATCAGGGCTCCATCCATAGGCTTCGGAGTGAAGCTGGTGCATGGTCAGGAACCCCAGGAGTGTGTGGGACCCTGACTTTATTTCTACCATTGATGTTGGAAGTAGAGGCAATTTAAATTGATTCATGTGGTCCTGTTCTAAATGACCCGTTTGGGTGTGTGAGATTTCCCGTGGACATGAGGAGGTGTGGTTGTCTTGTCACCTAGAATTCTTGGGGGTTGCATCCCATCAAATTAAATCGCTTGAGTGGTCCTTATTGGGTCTAGTGGGTAAATTTGTCTCAAATTGGAATAGGGCTCGTCCAAGGATGTGGAGAAGTTGGCTTGTCTTGGGTCATGGTTTTGACGCTCCACTAGTTGGGTCCCACCCTCCCCGCCCCTTGTGGTGGGGTGGTTGGCCACCATCGGGAAATTTCTGAAAGTTATGTAGGTCCTGTTAGTTCTAATTATGGGGAGACCCACGTTGCGTCTCACACGGATGTCTCTGGAATGAATCGTTGTTGGAATTTTCTTTAATGGCGGGGAGTCCTCTTGAACATCCTCGTTTCAGTCTACCTATCTCACCATGGATGTTGGTAGGTTCTTAATGGTAGGGATCCCCTCGGGCTTCCCCATGTTGACATTTTGGTTATGTTTCTAAATATTTCTTGGTGATAAGTGATAAGAGTGTTCCTTGGACATGGTTTGATCTTGTTTTTCCATTCTAGCCAAATGGAGTGTTTTTCATTCGATGTTGCTTGAGATTTTTCGGCTTGTGAAGTTGGTTTACATGGGTGTGAGTGTTCCTATCATTGATTAATCAACGGGAGGTGTTCTAGATCTTTAGGGTGTGCGACACATATCATAAATTCTTTTTTACATATTTCTTAAAGTTTTCTATAAGTCACCTTTTTCTAAGCACGGTGTGTTTTCTTCTTCTCGCTTGTTGTTTGTGGGGATCCCCTTTGAACCCTAAGGGAGTGTGGTTTTCTACATTGGGGATTGGCCCTAGTTGTGGCTTTCTGGGGATGGAAAGGTTTATGGTGGGGATAATTGTCACACCCACCATCTCTGAATTAACTATTTTATTAATTTTATTTGTGTCAGGTAGTCTGGGATTAAGACGACATAAACTTTTGAGATCTTATTTTTTAAAACGAATGTTTTTCCTTGACAGTGTTCAACACAAGGGAAGGACGCGGTCGAAAAAACATGACTTCACCTGGGTCACCACACACGACCTTGTTTTGTTCATCGCATGACCTACCTGATATTCCAAGAAGATGAAAAATATGCGGCGAATAATAAAATGGGAATACAATGAAAATTGTGCTCGTGCGGCCTCGGGCGAGGCACGACTCGGGCGAGGCATGATTTTGAAACTGCACGGCCTCGCCTTGTCTACTGGGTGACCTACCGATGTTCAATTAATTAAATGAAACTAATTAATAATGAAGAAATAAAATTAATTGAGTCGTAATATAAAAATAGAATAAAATAATAAAAGTCGGATAAAAATTTATTTAATGGTTTTACTGATATTAGTAATATTATTATTTGAGGATATTATTAATTGTTATTGAGTAGTATTATGAATTATACTAATAATGGAAATTAAGTTATTTTATTCATTATTATTTCTCTTGTTTTAATTATTTTTATTATTATCTTAATTAATATAACTTTTTGTTTGATTTTATTTCTATGAATTTGGTTTTATTATTTTTATTAATATAAACATCATTATTTATATTCTAGTTTATTATTATTATGATTATTATGATTACTGTTATTATTATTATTTTTTCAATTAGTGTTATTTTTTTTCTTTTAATTTTTTTTCTTTTTGCCCCCCCTTTTTCTTAGGGTTTTCGGTCTCCTTGCGCCGTACCTGTGGGTTCTCCCTCCTACATGCTGAGGTCCTCACCCAACTCCATTGTCTACCCTCCCACTCTTACCTCCTAGAGGACCCCTTTCCGACACACCCTCATCTTGTCGCCCCCTCATCCCATCGCACCCCCTTGGCCAATGTGTGTCGCGCCCTGGCTATCAGCTATTTCGCGGCCCTCCATCGTGTTGGACATCCCCTCTCTTGCTATGTCTAAAGAAGCCTGATGCCCCTACTCCTTCATCCTTTGACCACCCCTTCTTTTCTCTATCGCGCCCCTCCCCTCAGACTCCCATGTCCGGCACCACACCTCCAACTCCCGGCTTGCACCACCGTAAAGACCCCACCAGTGACTCCCCTCATCCAGCATTCAGGCCTGCCAGCCAGCCTTCCCCATAGCACCGCAAGCCCTCCCTCTCGGTCAGCCCCATTGAGAAAACTCGCGTGGACCGCAACTCACTCCTTCGTCGAATAACCAACCTCCTCACCTGTGCACTATGACCGTCGTCGGCTTTTCCTCCTCTTGCCAAGCAGCTTCATCAAACTGTCGTCGTGCCCTGCCTCCTCCCCGGTTGAATCTCCTTTACATTTTCCCCCTTATTCTATGGTGTTCTTGGTGGTTCATCGGGTTTGGGTTCATTTAGGGGTTATTATTTTGACTCTTGGTTTGGTTAAAATTTTTATTACAGTCCTTTTCAGTTCACATGTGGTGCATATTGGGTGCGGTTGGAGATTCACGCAACTTTTGGGATTCCCTCCTTCCGAGGTAGCTGGTTCCATGTCTAAGTAATTATTTGATAAATTAATTTTCAAGTTAAATTTTTTTCTTAATATCATTTAGTTGATTTTTGTATTGCGAAGTTTTTTGTCTTTGATGTTTGATATGCATTTTAACTGTTTAATATCATGCCTATTTTATGTGTGTTATTTCTACATAAAAACTCATATATATTTAGTTGTTGGTCTTTTTTTAATGTTCAATTAGTTTATTGATCTATTCAAGTGGTGTGAAATATATCATCAACGTGTATTCATGTGCTTCTGGTTGACAAGCAAGTTTTTGGTTTGAGTTTAGTGGTTAACGCCAAACGATTTCATCAAAATTGTTTTATATGCTTTTATTTTTGGCCTGTTAAATGATGTGGTTTATGAAATTGTGTTTTTAATATGGTGTAAGGTTTTCCATCAAATCATTTGGGTGGTTTAGGTCACAGTTTAACACTTTACTTGAGTGCGTGTTATGTTGGAATGCATTTGAATTTATAACTGGTTATTCTATTGTGCGTAAATCCATGTAACACTCTTTTACTACCACTTTATTTTTTTTAATTGGTGTATTAAATTATGAAAATGGTGTAAAACACGTTTGAAAAATGTTATAATATGTGTCTTATTTCAAAATGGATTTTATTTGTGTAAGTGGTGGGTTGTTTAATGACAAGTGTTTTTTTATTGTGCAGATGGTTTAACTGAGTATGTAACCTATTCAGATTGAGTATTGATAACACTTTTGGTGTGTGTATGGCTTTAAAAGAGGGTTTTAGTGTGCAAATGGTGATTATGTGTGTGTAAGTACCCTGTTTGTATTTTATGCATAATTTTGACATGTGACATGATCTTGGAACTTGTTTGAGCACAAATCGGGAAGCCCGGGTAGCTAGGAGGGTGGACAAGACTAGTGGGCTAGTGTTCCGGAGGTGACTCGACCCGGTTTCACTATCAAGACTACCAATTGCAACACTAACTAAACATATGCTTTTTCTGAGGGTCGTGGTCTCCTATGCCACGTTTTCTGAGGGTTGTGGCCTTCTAAGCCACGTTTACTGAGGTTCGTGGCCTTCTAAACCACGTTTCACCAAGACATGAAGATCTAGGAACCCAAGATAGCTGATACCCATGTGGCCTCTCCCATATTAGTGCTCATTGGATACTTTATGCTTTTCAGTGTGACATGTTGGTTTCTAAAAAAAACAAGGGTGTGTTTGTTTTAATTTATGTTGTTCCATTCGAAAAAAATTCTTTATTTCCATTTTCTTTTAAATTGTTCAAGAATTTATTTTATTCTTTTAGTTAATATTGAAAATATATTTTTCATTTAATAAATATGTGTGGAACCTTTTTATTGGGTGATGTCCTACTGGGCACCTTTCTCACACCCTACACACACATTTGGGTGTATGTAGGCCCTGATCTCTGTGTATTCCATGTTGCGGAATCGTGCCCAGCGATGGTGGTTGGTCATTGGTGGTATTATCATGCATGATAGCGTTTGTGATGTGTTAATGTCACACCTCTATTGTTTCTTGGAGGTTTGAGTTAGAGTTTTAGTTGCTTTCAATGATGTAACTTTTTGGATGTTGGTTCACGTTATAAATTATTAAAATTGAATTTTTTAAGGTCCAGTTTGATTGTTTGTTTCAGTTTTAGTTTATTTACCTTGTCAGTTGTTTTGTGTTTACTATTTTGGGTAAATATTTCCCATGTGTTAGTTTTGATACCCGGGCACTTGTGCCAGCCCATGGGGATCGGGAATTCCCTTCGGGCCATGTCCCAGACCGGGTTGGGCGCCGGGTCGGATGGAGACCCCACCTGGTTCATGACAAAGATATCCGATAAAATTTGGTGCATACCTTTCCTATCAAATGAACTTTTCTTCATAAGCAGACACTGAGTCATCGTCCTGCCTCAATTCCATGACATTTTTTCCATCCTAAGATGAACCACCTTAAAAAAATATTTCTCAGGAAACATGCCTTTGAATTCATCCTAATCAAGAGCATAAATATTCTCACTATCTATGATATTTTTCACCATTTACCACCACTGATCAGCTTGACCTTCAAAATCATAAACAAAAAGACTATCCTTTTGATGTTCTGAACACCCCATGACATCAAAAATTTTCTCCAGTGCTTTAATCCACCCTTCTGATAGCACAGGGTTAGATGATCCTTTGAATGATGGGGGATGTTGCCTCATGAAATTCTCCACTACTGACATGTTATAATGCGGTTGATCTGGATGATCTTGTTCATGGATACAACTACCATTTGTAGTCTAAATCAATTGTTCCATCATTGTAAAAAACTGATCAGTTCTGATTCCGACTATCTCAGGTTGCTAATTTGGAAGGTTGTTTTCCTCTTGAGGTTGTCCCAATATAGCTGCTCACTTTCCTATACGGAAAACCATTCCGAACACAGAAATATCTTAGGTGAAGAAACATGGTAATCTGTAAATATTATATCATTTCAATATTACCATAAATTAATTTATGGACATTTATTTAACAATACCCTAACTCTTAATGTTTTCTAATCCGATCTCTGACACCAACTATAAAGAAACCGGCCTTAGAACATTACATAATCATGAATTAAATGAATAATGTACATTAATGATCTTTTCAAGTTTAAATTTTTAGAGAATTAGGCCATAACTATTACATTTCATTTCAAAAAAAATACAATGTAGACACTTCTACTCAGTTTCCATTTTTTTCACAAAACAAGAACTCTTGAAAAAAAAGAGTCATGTTTAATTCCATGTTTAAGACAGCATGAATTTTCCATGATCCCATCCTTGAACCTATTCCACCTTATGTCCAGTGAGAAACATTTCAAAAACTTGGGATGAGTATAAAATCTCAGTAAGGGATACCCAAAGAAGGAAAACTATTAGTTTTTTAAAACAACAAGTAAACCATGAATACATTAATATAAGTAATACTTTTAACTTTTATGAAGTATTATAAAATCATCACTGAATAAAAGATCACTAGTTACCCTTTTGTAACAAAGAAATTACCATAAAACCCACATAAAGTACACATAACATATAAAAGTAACTTGGGTCATAAACCTACTTAAATAGAATAACCATACAGTCGACTTCCACACATATAACTAAATGGAATAGCCATATGGATGAATTCCATACCTAATGCATTGGAGGTTTTACATAACCACCCATCCTAGTTTTTCACGGAACCAAACCTCATTTGGTTTATCATGTAACCCTCGTCAAATGTCCAATTACCGTTATACAACCATAACACATCAGAAAAATATAAAGGAAAGAAAGCTTTTCCACATTTCAATCAAAATATATCACTTAAATATATTGACATAACAAATCCATTATCAAAACAATTTTCAATATCAAAGTACAGAAATGAGTATATGGTATTTATTTTACTTTAAATGAAGATTACGTCTTATTAAGGAAACCAAAGAACAAATAATACTTGCGGCGGCGGAAAGGTCATTGTCACCGCTTACGTTAAAAGAAACATTCCTTTTTTTCCTTTAGTAAAATGCTTCATAGAAAAACATTCTTTTTGATAAGTCAAGGGTTTTTATATAGCGTATAAAATATTTTTATGTACTAAAACAAAATATTCCTCAATAAAAGGATATTGAGATGATGTCACATACCTCATGTCTGACATGACCTGTTTTTCTTTAATCTCATGAATAATAAACTAAACTTAATTTCTACTTTCATAAGAACCTTTTTCAAGTTTACTATTCATTTTATATCACTTATTACCATGTTATAAATATTATTTCATCATTTATGTTAATGATGTTAGTTTTGGCGATATTTGGTACTTGAGTCAAAAATAAGCACCTTATATTTACAAGTTGTCCATGCGGTAAATAGTCCATTACATCCAGAATGATATTAATTATTTAGATATCATATATATCATATAAATCCCATATATATATATATATATTTATAACAATACATATCATTTCGAGGTAAGTAATGAAATGCACTGTTCATGAAGACGGTAAGTCGTACGTACGCATGAACGCAAATTTCAATTCTATTTATTATTTTAATGAAATTAATAAATAATGATTAATTGGTATATTATACCTCCAGTATAATATCATCTTTAATACCATTAACTCCATCCAGTATACGTCCCACAAATGGAATTAATGAGTCATATAACTTTGAGGGGGCGGTAGTCCGCACTTCCTCAAATGAAATTATTGTGTTTACCCATAGTTGTAACCATAAAGGTATTCTATAAAAGAAAAATACATAAGCATAAATAAAAAATTAATATAACATATATGATATATAAATATATTTTAATCTTAATGGCCACCTTTATAAGAAGTAGGAGATAATCAAACAATCATCATCTCATGTGGCGTTAGTTTTCCATCCACAGAAACATTATGTTGTTAACCCATAAGATTTAGCTGGGTGTAATTTTAGTTCGAATACTTCTAATAAAAACATCCTATTATATTGAGGACACTAGTGTTGTTATAAAATAAAGGAATAAAAAGTTTATAGGGATTGGATGTAATGGAACGGGGTTTTGGGGTCCATTACCTGATAAAAATCTAATATTGGGGTGTTCTGGGTGGTATGGAAGGTCATCCCAGCTTCTCAGTGAAGCGTAAGATTTCCTAATGGTAGCCTTGGCCTACCGGTGGCCTTGGCCTACCGGTGGCCTTGGCCTACCGGTGGCCTCGGCCTATCGGTAGCCTCAGCCAACCAGTAACTTGTCCTACTGGTGGCCTCGGCCTACTGGTAGCTCGGCCTACCGGTGGCCTCGGCCTAACGGTAGTCTCGGCCTACTTGTCCCCTCAGCCTACTGGTAGCTCGGCCCACCGGTGGCCTTGGCCTACCGGTGGCTCGACCTACCTGTGACCTCGGCCTACCGGTCGCCTTGGCCTACCGGTGGTTGCAGCCTACCGGTGGCCTCCACCTACAGGAAGCCTCGGCCTACCGGTGGCCTCGACCAACCAGTAGCTTGGTCTACCGGTAGACCTATCCAACCAGTAACCTCTCCATGGGTTTTCCAGTAGCACCTCCTTTTTGCACGAATTGATTTTAAACCATGTTTTGACCCCTTTATGCCTGTTTTAAACCCCATTAATGGCATTTAATTAAATTATTTGTGAGGTACCCTCCTAATATGAAAACCCATGCGTTTTGGTCACGTTTTCAGAAACACATCTACCACATCCTGAGAGTCCTTCCTTGGTTAAGGAGGTGTGGGTCGGTTTTAACCGCCCCGAAGGGTGGGAACCTTTTAAGTTGGACATGTGGGGTGGCCCAGACGTGTGGTCAACACACGATCTTGCTTTTTCTATGGTTTCTATTTTTTCTCCATATCTTAACCATCCCAGGGATGTTGTATCTCAGCCTTTATAACCTAAAGGCTTCTCTTCTCCCTAGGATTATTTTTCTCTATCACCCTGCGCTTGGAATACCCTTCCTCTTGACGAGTTGTACTCCCCCAAAGTTGTCCATGATCGTATTCTATGGAGTTCCTGCTACTCCTGTTTTTCCAATTTCCACACAAGGACTTAACTTCGATCCTTTATCAATCAGGTAGGGATCTTACCTTTTTCTCTCCTCCTTGTGTATCATGCGGGGTGGGTGTTCAATGGTTCTCACGAGGTAGTAAATCAATTCTGTAATGAAGATAATAACCGGTTAAATAATGGGGATGAGGAAATTTTTTAGTGTTGTTACATGTTTTTACCCATGATTTCCCTATGATGTTGTTATGAATTGAATGGGCTTATTCATACTAAAAATCACAGTCATTGGGGGACTTTGTTTGCGCATCTATGCTATGCTCTGTTTTACACATCGTCTGGTGAATGGGAATCATGTATGAATCAGTTAAACACTTAATCTCAGCTTTTGAATATGAATGCCCATAACATTGTGTGATCACCCCAGTTGAAATAAATAATATAAAAGAATTAATTATGAATGTTGGGATGGTTCAGTTATGATATGGGTGAAGGGGTGACTGTGTTTTGTTATGGATGGGTGAACAGCGGGGTTGTGAATAGTGTGGTTGGAATGGCATGATTTTTTCTGTGGCTGAGGTGGTGTTTCGCAGCAAGGCTGCAGGTTGGGTTAGGAACATAAATAAATGTGGGAAGTAAATAGTGAACTGGGTGGAATGGTAATGAATTAATGTGGGGATAACCAATGGTTTGTTGGTTTTTTTCCTTGGTTCTAGTTTTTTAAGGGCTATCACTAATCCCACTTCGATGTTATTATTTACAAGATAACCGGGTGTGAATAGTTAAATTACCCAATGGGTTTCCTTCCTCCTTTATTACTGTTTCATTTGTGATTGTGCCTGTTAGTTGTGCAGTAGTGAAGGGATTAACTCATACTGAACTGTTACGAAATGATAACTTAAATAGGGAAACTTGGAGTTGTTTGTTGTCTGCCTGTTTTCTGAGGCAGTAGTGCTTGGGTACCTGCTTGCATCTGTTTGAGGAGCCATAGGTTGGGATGTGTGTTGGTATATATGTGTGTAACTGTATGTTTTGTTTTTATTTGCACCCCACCCACGTTGGTCACTTAGTGTCGGACACCCCATCTCATGGGGAAGGGTGTTTCGCCCAAGTTACTCTCCTTCCTGCTCCCTCTTCCCTAGGTTGTGATGGATAGAGGCGACCTTACACCCAAGACTCTTTAGGTAGGTTTCGTTTGGTGTTTTGTTAGCCCAAGACTCTTTGAGTGGGTTGTTTTCCCAAGAATTTTCTGGATGAGGACCAGGTGTTTTCGAGCAGGGGTTCTAGTTACCTTTTGTATTCCAAGGTGTCTTCGGGATGAGGCCCAGGTGTGTGCGGGCAGGGATGTGGATGGTTGTGAGGACCAGGTGTGTGCGGGTAGGGATGTGGATGGTTATGAGGCCCAGGTGTGTGAGGGCAGGAAGAGCGTGGTAGCGTCAGGACGTTTTCCGTTAGGGATGAGCAGCTAGCTAGTGAGGGAAATAGTGGTGCGGGGTACCCAAATGTTTTTTTCTTTACTATTATCTTGATGCTTTTGTTATTTGGTGAGTGTTCCTGGTGAGGTGGGATGGATAGATTCCTTGATAGATGATGTTTCTTCTGCTTCTCATGGGACTTTAGGACATCTCCACACTTGTGCACGAGAGATTTAGGTTTTCCTTCTGAGTATAATTTGTATGCTCACCCTACCTTTACTTTTATGTTTCCATGTGGGCTTTGGAGGCCGTCTGAGACCTTACTAGTCTAGACGTTGGAGTTGCTGTTGGTGGATCTTAGATTCTACTCAGCCTTTTTCCTTTCCTCTTGGGTATTTTATTTAGGAGTCCGTGTACTTAGTTTAGTTTTATTAATAAAACATGCATGTAGGATGGATTTTTCCTTGAGTTTTCTATACTTGGTGGTGTTGGTGTTGACTCATTATTTCTCCTAATATTTGATAACTAAAAAGGGTAATGCCTCCCAATTTGTGAAAATGTTATACCCGTGGTTCTAGTTGCCACTCTGGGGCCTATTGGAGGCGGGACTCGGGGTTCATTATCTATCCTTGAACCTAAAGAAGGAAGGTCTTGGCAATCTGAAGTCTCTTCCCTCCTTTCAGTGAAGGCATGTTGTGACAGAATGGTATAAATGGGAGGTTTAGGGATAGGATAGAGTCTGGAGTTAGGCATAGAGAGGATTGAATTGGATGGTAGGGAAACAATTTTAGGTGATCTTTGTTCGGGAAATAGACCAGGGAGGACCAGCTAGGACATGGGATTTTAGGGGCCCCCATGATCCGATGCAAGGACTCTGAGCCTATAAAACGACCATGTGAGACTACATTTATTGCAGGGAAGAGACCCTAGGGAAGGTATATGCATCATACAGATTGTGTTTTTAATTGATTTGGGGCACATTGGGGAGAAAATTTTTATAATAATAATAATAATTCCCTTGCTACTCGGGCTTAGGCATTCTTTGTTTACCTTGCCACTATGGAACCCGGGCATTATCCACGATTGACTCGGACGGTTGAGGCCCAGCGGATCGAGGAAGTTGACTGGTAGAGGGTTGAATGAGATGAGGAGGACGACTTGTGGGAGAGGACTATATGCTCCTCCCAGCGAAAAACCCTCGAAAAGTATGAGGGAAGCGTTTCTAACCCAGTAATGGAGGGATGACTTGGGAAGGTAGCCATCACCTTCTATCTGATCCGTGCTTCAAGGGAGTACTGGGTTCCGTTGGTTGTCAGAAAGCTGAGAGGAGCAGCACGTCAGTGGTGTATGCTTTTCCTAGGAGAGAAGACATAGGCAGAGGTTTCATGGGCCTGTTTCGAGAAGTAATTTCGTGAGGAGTTCTTCTCCTCTACGAAGAAGGCTAAGAAAAGACAGGAGTTTCTCTCCCTTCAGCAGGGAAGCATGTCTGTGAGGGAGATGGGGATCAAGTTCAAAGATCTCTTGAAATTTTCCCCGGATCTCTTCTTGGATCATGAGTCTCGGTCATGATGGTTAGAGGAGGCACTCCATCCTTCTCTTCAGTACGATGTCACTCCCTTCACTCTTTTGATGTACCTAGCAGTACAGAAGAAAGCCAAGATAGTAGAGAGGATGTACACGAAGGGAAGCACACCATGAGAGGGGAACCAGCTGATTTCATCAAAGGGGAAGGCAGTCAGCAGTAGGTCTCCAGTGATAGGGCCTTCTAGGTTTCGACAAGTAGGGATTAGGGCTCATCAATTCCAGTCCTGAGCTTCTAGCCCTCTCCATTTTTCCACTAGGCTAGGACCGAAGTGTTTCTCTTGTGAAATTTTCTGGCACATCTAGAGCAGGTGTCCGACTCGAGCTCCACATGGTGGAGGTGGGCAGTTTTAGCACCCACCTCAACAGCATTCGTTACCGGCGAGGCCTTTCCAGTAGCAGCAGAAGGCCCCTGTCCCTCCGAGGGACGACCTTGCGGGAGGAGACCGACACCAGGGTGCTTCTCAGGGAACTCGAATAGGGCGTGGTTGGGTGGTCGTCGACAGCAGTGAGGCAGAGGAGTTGGGCGTGGATAGTTTCACGTTGCAGAGTTAGTATCTCCGGCGGGACCAGTGGTCATTCAAGGTTTTATAAGATTATTCAGCACTCTTTTTTCTGCCTTGTTTGATTCAGGAGCTTCCCAATCATTTGTTATGCCCAAATTATCTCATGCTCTGGGTCTGGATGCCGAGAGAGTTTTTGTGCCCCTACTGTTGAGAACACCAGTTGGGGTTTAGACCAGTGTATCTTACTTTTTCTGGGGATGTAGACTGATGTTGGGACCACATCAGTCCAGTGGAGAACTTCTTTCATTGCAGATGCAGCAATATGATGTCATTCTAGGCATCGATTGGTTATTCTCCATGCATGCCATCATCGACTACTATCTGAGAAGGATTAAATTATCAAACGATGATGGACAGCGTGTGGCTTATGTTGGGGAGCAGAGATATCAGGTGGGGAGTCGACATATGGAGCCACTCCTTTCTATGCTGGATGTGGTGTTAGTGGAGTCGCCGGATGCAGGAATGATGGATGTCCGAGAGGTCGTAAGATAATTACCTGATGTCTTTCCTGATGAGGTAGTGACTCCACCCCCTCTACGTGACATTGAGATTGGGATAGACATACAGCATGGTGCCCGCCCGATCTCGATGGCTCCTTATCGGATGGCACCTTTAGCATTGTGGGAGTTGCAGATTCAGATTGATGATCTGATGGAGAAGGGCTTTGTTCGACCCAGCATGTTGTCGTCGGGTGCTCCAGTTTTGTTCGTAAAGAAGGAAGATGGTGGTCTACGACTATGCATAGACTACCGGAGGTTGATTAAGGTGATGGTCAAGAATCGTTACCCCCTCCCGAGGATAGACAATCTTTTTGACCATCTGAGGGGAGCAGGTTGGTTCTCTAAGATCGATCTTTGGTCTGGATACCACCAGTTGAGAGTGAAGGAAGATGATATCTCGAAGATGGATTTCAGGTGCAGATATGGCCACTTTGAGTTCTTTGTCATGCTGTTTGGCATTACGAACTCACCAGCTATGTTCATGAAACTCATGAACTATTTCTTCCGAGAGTTTTTGGACCAGTTCGTTGTGGTGTTCATCGACGACATCCTTATCTGCTCAAGATCAGAGGAAGAGAACATTGAGCATCTTAGGGTAGTTTTGGGAGTCCATCGACACCACCATATTTATAGGAAACTCTCTAAGTGTAAGTTCATAACGCGATAAGTACATTTCCTTGGACACGTAGTGTCTCATAAGGGAATAGTAGTATACCCGTCAAAGGTCGAGGCAGAAATTTCATGGGAAACACCCAAGAATGTGGAGAAAGTTCATAGTTTCTTGGGTTTTTCAAGCTATTACTGGAGGTTTGGGCCTGACTTCTCTCGAGTTGTAGCTCCATTGACATCTTTGACTAGGAAGGACCAGGCCTTCGTGTGGAGTGACCAGTGCCAGACAGCTTTTGGCTACCTAAAAGAGAAACTGGTTAGTGCTCCAGTACTCAGATTACCAGAGGAAGGGGTGTTGTTTGAAGTGTTCTGTGATGCTTCTGGTCGTGGGTTGGTATGTGTGTTGATATAGCACCGAGGAGTAATCTGTTATGGGTCTAGGCAGATATGTCCTCATGAACATATTTATGCCACCCACGATCTGAAGCTTGTTGCTGTGGTGTGCGCATTGAAGTTGTGGTGGAATTGTCTCATTAGAGAGCACTTTGTGGTCTTCCCAGATCACAAGAGTGTGTGTTATGTCTTTTCCCAACAGGATCTAAACTTGTAGCAGCAAGGATGGGTTGATTTCCCCTAAGACTACGACGTCGAGATCTCTTATACTGAGGGCAAGGGTAATGTTGTGGCTGATTCCCAGAGCAGGAAATCGTATAAGGAAGTTTTTCTACAATCTGAAAATGCTTGGAGAGCAATGGTAGTGTTAGGGACCTTGCATTTTCATGCAAGGGTGGAAGGTGGAAGAGGTAGTCTATTTCAGATGACTATAGTTTCCTCTTTAGTGGTGCAGGTGGAAGAGTCTCAGTGGGGGGAATCGAAGTTGGAAGAGATGCGAGATTGTGTTTATCAGGGAAATTCTCCTGAGGTATGGTTAGAGGATGGTCAGCATCAGATGCTTTTCCGTGGAAGGATTTTTTGTTCCAGAGATGATGCGTAAAGGAGTTCTCCATGAGTTCTGTGGCTCGGATTTAGCAGTACATCCTGGGGTCTCAAAGATGTACCAAGGCCTATGGGGACAGTTTTGGGGGCCCGGGGCAAAGCGGGCGGTGGCAGAGTACGTGGCTAAGTGCCTAGTGTGTTAGCATGTGAAGGTTGAAGTCCGTATTCATGGAGTGTTGTTACAGCCTTCACATATTTTCCAGTGGAAGTGCAATGACATCTCGATGGACTTCGTCACAGGGCTACCCAGAGCTCGGGGAGGCTATGATTCCATCTGGGTAGTGTTGGATCAATTGACAAAATCATCTCACTTCTTAGAGATTAAGGAGTCGAGCCCAGTGAGCATCTTAGCCTAGAGGTATGTCGATGAGGTGGTGCAGTTTCAAGAGATTCAGAGATCTATTGTATCTAATCGAGACACACGGTTTACCACCCAAGTCTAGAGGGGATTACAGCATTCCTTTGGCACCCAGCTACTTCTTAGCACTACTTTCCACCCTCAGACAGATTGGAAAACAGAACGAATGATCTAGTCGTTGGAAGACATGTTGCGGGCATGTGTTCTGGATTTTGGGGGATCATGCATACGAAAAATGCCTCTAGAGGAGTTTCCTTATAACAATATCTTTCACTCCACTATCAGCATGACACCATTTAAGGCCTTGTATGGAAGGCCATGTCGTTCACCCATTTGTTGGATAGAGATTGGGGAAGCAGATGTTCTTGGGCCAGAAGTGGTGCAGGGCACCCCTGAGAAGGTTCATCTCGTTCATGAGAGGATGAAGGCTGCCCAGGACCAGCATAAGTCTTATTTCAATCGTAGGAGGATTCTCTTGGATATCCATGATGGAAATCATGTTTTCTTGAAGGTTTCCCCTCGATGTGGGAAGTGAAGGTTTGGGAAGGGGAGTAAGCTCTTCCCTAGGTTCATCGGACCTTTTGAGGTGCTGGGACGAGTTGGTGAGGTGGCGTACTAGCTGGCGTTGCCACCTCAGTTGGAAAAATTTCACAATGTCTTTCACGTCTCCCAACTACGTTGATATCTACACGATGACTCCCACATCATCGATTGGGGAGAGTTAGATGTCGAAAACGATATGAACTTCATTGAGCGACTGATCAAGATCGAGGATCGTAAAGAGAAAGTGCTTCATGGACGAACCATCCCATTGTTTCCTGTGTTTTGGAGGCATGGTGGCCTAGAGGAGAGCACATGGGAGTAGGGGGGCCAGTTACGTGTTCAGTACCCAGAGCTGTTTTGACTTCCTTGATGTTTTTGTTTTGAGTTTTGTTGAGATGTTTCACCTTGTGCTTTAATATATGAAAAGACTGTTCTTCTTATTTTGTGTCTGAATGTGTGATGATGGGAAAACCTGACTGCTAATCAAGGCTCATTAATGTGGATGTGATTAAACCCGTGCGGGAGAGTCAGTGCCGCCCAAAGTGGATAATATCTTGAAATGTAAGAAGGGACTCCCTGACTCAGGTGTTGGACAGTGTTATCCTTGTTCTTGTTATGGATGTTTGTGGTTGATAACTCTTGGGGGAGTATTCCTGGATATTGGGGGGTTTTGTTTCAGCTTTCGAAAAACTCATGGGTTTTCTCCTTATAAGTATCTTTAGAGGGTGTTTGTTTGGACCCCTCTTTTCTCCTTGTTGGTTTGTTCTTATATTCTTGGGGATGAGAATAGTTTTAGAAGTATCTAATGTAATGGACAGGGGTGTTGGGGTCCATTACATGATAAAAATCTGATTTTGGGGTGTTCTGGGTGGTCTGGAAGGCCATCCCAGCTTCTTGGTTAAGCTTAAGATTTCCTAACGGTCGCCTTGGCCAACCGGTGGCCTAGGCCTACCGGTGGCCTCGGCCAGCCGGTAGCCTCAGCCTACCGGTCGCTCGGCCTGCCGGTGGCCTCGACCTACCGGTCGCCTCAGCCTACTGGTTGATGTGGCCTACCGGTGGCCCTGGCCTACTGGTCTCCGCGGCCCACCGGTGGCCTCGGCCTACCGGTAGCCCCGCCCTACTGGTGGCCTCGGCCGACCGGTGGCTTGGTCTACCTGTAGACCTAGCCTACCGGTGACCTCTCCACAGGATTTCCAGTAGCGCCTCCTTTTTGCACGAATTGGGTTTTAATCCATGTTTTGACCCCTTTAAGTCTGTTTTAAAGCCCATTAATGGAGTTTAATTAAATGTTTGGTGAGGTACCTTCCTTAAATGAAAAACCATGTGTTTTGGTCGTGTTTTTAGAAACGCCTCTACCGCATCCTATGATTCTTCCTTGGTTAAGGAGGTTTGTGTCATTTTTAACCACCCCAAAGGGTGAGGACCTTTAATGTTGGACGTGTGGGGTGGCCCAGCCGCGTTGTCAACCCATGATCCCACTTCTTCTGCGGTTTCGAGTTTTTCTCCATATCTTAACCGTCCTAGGGATATTGTATCTTAGCCTTTAAAACCTAAAGGCTTCTCTTCTCTCTAGTATTATTTTTCTCTATCACCCTATGCTCGGAATACCCTTCCTCCCGACGAGTTGTATACCCCCCTCGATGTTTTCCTTGATCTCATTCTCAGGAGTTCCTTCTACTCCTATTTTTCTAGTTTCCACGTCAGGACTTAATGTCGATCCATGATCCATCAGGTAGGGATATTACATTTATCTCTCCTCCTTGAGTATCATGCATTGTGGGTGTTTTATGGTTCCCACGAGGTAGTAAATCAATTCTGTAATGAAGCTAATAATCAGTTAAATAACGGGGATAAGGAAGTTTGTTAATGTTGTTACATGTTTTTACCCATGATTTCCCTATTATGTTGATATGAATTGAATTGGCTTAGGACTACTGAAAATCATGTCCATTGGTGGGCCTTTGTTTGCACAACTATGCTATGCTCTATTTTACGCATCGTCTGGTGAATGGGAATCATGTATGAATCGATTAAACACTTAAACTCGGATTTTGAATATGAATTCCCATTACTTTGTGTGATCACCCCAGTTGAAAAAAATAATATAAAAGAATTAATTATGAATGTTGGGATGGTTCAGTTATGAAATGGGTGAAGGGGTGAGTTTGTTTTGTTATGTATGGGTGAACAGCGGGGCTATGAATGTTGTGGTTGGAATGGCATGAGTTGTTGTGTGGCTGAGGTGGTTTTTGGCAGCAGGGCTACAGGTTGGGTTGTGAACAAGAATAAAAGTGGGAAGTAAATAATGAACTGGGTGGAATGGTAATGAATTAATGTGGGTATAACCAATGGTTTGTTGTCTTTTTTTCCTTGTTTCTAGTTTTTTGAGGGTTTTCACTGATCCCACTTTGATGTTATTATTTACAAGATAACCGGGTGTGAATGCTAAAATTACCCGATGGTTTTCCTTCTTGCTTTATTGCCATTTAATATATGATTTTGCTTGATAGTTTACCAGTAATTAAGGGATTAACTCATACTGAACTGTTACGAAATGATAAAATAAATAGGGAAACTGGGAGCTATTTGTTGTGTGCCTCTTTTCTGAGGCAGCAGTGCTTGGCCACCTGCATGTATCTGTTTGAGGAGCCATAGGTTGGGCTGTGTGTTGGTATATATATGTGTAACTGTATGTTTTGTTTTTAGTCACACCCCACCTACATTTGGCACTTATTGTCAGACACGCCATCTCCTAGGGAAGGGTGTTTCCCCCTAGTTACTCTCCTTCATGCTCCCTCTTCCCTAGGTTGTGATGGATGGAGGTGACCTTACACCTAAGACTCTTCGGGTAGGTTTTGTTTGGTGCGTTGTTAGTCCGGGACTCTTCGAGCAGGTTGTTTTTCAAATAATCATTCGGATGAGGCCCATGTGTTTTCGGTCAGGGGTTCTGGTTACGGTTTGTATTCCCAGGTTTCTTCGGGATGAGGCCCAGGTGTGTGCGGGCAGGGATGTGGATGGTTGTGAGTCCCAGGTGTGTGCAGGAAGGAAGAGTGTGGTAGCATTAGGACGTTTTTCATTAGGGATGAGCAGATAGCTAGTGGGGGAGATAGTGGTGCAGCGTACCCAAATGTTTTTCTCTTTACTATTATCTTACTACTTTGTGTTAATTTGTGAGTGTGGTCGGTGAGGTGGGATGGATAGATTCCTTGATAGATGATATTTCTTCTGCTTCTCACGGGACTTCAGGATGTCTCCCCACCTGTGCAGGAGAGCTTTAGGTTTTAATATTGAGTATACTTTGTATTCTCATCCTACATTTACTTTCAGGTTTCTAGGAGGGCTTTGAAGGCCGTGCGGGGCCTTACTAGTCTGGACGTTGGAGTTGCTGTTGGTGGCTGTGGGATTCTGCTCAACCTTTTTCCTTTCCTGTTGGGTATTGTAATTTTGAGTCCCTGTACTTTGTTTGGTTTTATTATTAAAACATGCATGTAGTATGTTTTTTACCTTGAGTTTTCTATACATGGTGGTGTTGGTGTTGACTCATTATTTATCCCAATCTTGGATAACTAAAAAGGGTAATGCCTTCCATTTTGTGAAAATGTTATAACCTTGGTGCTAGTCTCCACTCTAGGGCCTACTGGAGGCGGGACTCGGGGGTCATTATATCTCCTTCAACTTAAAGAAGGAAGGGCTTATGAATCTATTGTCCCTTCCCTACTTTCGGTGAAGGCGTGTCATGACATTGGAGAAGTAAAATAAAATAAAATAAATTAAGAGAAACTGTTACCATTAATATGGGTAACTTCCTTTGGTTTGAACCAAAAGGTTTTCTTGACGTGCCTTCTGCCTAAGGTAAGGCTTCTAGGAGGAGGATGGAGATGTAGGGAGCTTAATTGGTAATGGGTTGGATCATCCAAAAGGCTTTAGAAGTGTGAGGAATTTGTTAGAAGTGATGGCTTTTTATAAGGGGGAGAAGGGTCTCTTTAGGACAGTGTGATAATATTATTTTATTATTTAATGATATTAGGAGTCTAAATGTCAAAAAATAATTAATGTCTAATATATAATGACTTATGGTCTAAATAAAATAATCCAAAAATAATTGGACAGGTTTTGGATATTTTTTTAATTTTTATAATCTTATTTATTTAAATCTTTTATTAATTAGGTAAATACTTCATTATTATTGTGTCACAAATAATTTAATTTATTTGATGTCTAGAAATTATAAAAAAATACCATGATGTAGGAAATATTTTTAGATTTATAATGAATATTTATAGTCGAAACGATAATTTAGATAACCTCTTGTAAAAATTAATTTACTAAAAGATATTTTTTTGTCATTTTTGCCTTTACTTCAATTTAATTAATCTACAGTTTAATTATCACTCCCAAGTGGCTCAATGGAGTCCCGAAATAGACCTAAATATTCCCATGTCATAAATGACTCAACCAATAAGTTTTGGAAAGTGTTAAGGTAATTTTAAATTATTATAATATTATTTTTACCTTGATTTACCCTATTTACCTTTAATCGCAGTAAAAAATGCAAAAGTTACTATTCAAAAAAATTATTTTCATCTTATTGAACAAAATTTTACTTACTAATAACAAAAATGTATGTTTGATTTTCAAAATTCAATTCACAGAAGTGGTAAAATTTTATTTTAATGAAAAATTAAGTTTTTTTATCTACTACTAAGTGGTTTCACTGTTCATCAAAAATTTAAGTTTTTCAGAAAAATACGGAAAATTCATCTGATGCTTTGTTTGATATTCAAAATTAAAAAATAACGACTACATTTCCTAATTCGAAACATAGAAGTGGAATCAACTAATTTAATATTAATTCTCGTTGTTAAAACAAATAGCATGTTTTAAGAAACAATATCTATCAAATGATTGACACTTGTTTATGTCCAATTTCAAAGTGAAATTAATTACAATGACCAAAATTGGATTAAATGGTAAAAATATATTCAAATTACAATTTAAAATCAATTAAACAGATAATATATCCATATAAATAAATTATATTAAAATAATATTTTGAATTAAAATACAATATTTTTAACTATTCATTAAAAAAATGATCATTATTGGAAGAATTCCTAATATTTACAAAAAGTAAATTTTGATGTCCCCATTATAAAAAAAAGATTTTATTCCATCAATTATAATGTATTAAAGTGACCAAAACTAGATTTAAATAGGGTTCTCCATTAAAAGGCATAAATCGCCCTTTTAATGTAAATCATGCTTCAAAATAGATTCATTCATATTTTAAGCCTCTAGATTTTTATTGGATAAATGTAAATACATTTAACAAACATGTATAATCATATTGTAGTTAGTTTTTTTCATTCCCTCCAATACAACAGCTAGGAGTTAACTACCATTTAAAATAATTTTATTATATTATTATTGTGCAATGTAAGATTTCAAAGAATCCCATTTTTGCGTATTGGGTACGCTATCGAACATAGAAACCCTTTTAAAGTAAAATTAATTTTTAATTCACAAATATTAATAAATATGAAATATTTCTTATTCTTTATTTACGTGGGATGTTAAATTACCTTTAAATATTGACTAACCACATTTATTTATTATTGATTTCTCTATAACAGAACCTTAAAAAGGGTTTAATATCACCCTTAATTTGGTTGTTTCCCCAAGATTCCATGAAGTTCACTAAAAAAGATATGCATGTATATCATAGATCTAATAAGGTTTTCTTAAAAAGCATTATGTTTCTATTATTGTATTAATTTTTAATAAAATATCATGTTTGTATTTGGTTTACCATGACTATAAAACAATTTGGGCTTTTGTGTTAGATTCATTGTAATAACCCCAATTTAATGGTAGTAGAAATCAGATCTATATTTCTGAGATCAGCTCTCTGTAGTTTGTATATGAGGACATTTAAATATTTTTTTAAATGTTGGGGCTGAAGACTCGTTATTATTTAAAGAAAATACCTCTTTTGATTTGGTATAGGGAGACCCATTACATAACATGAAGTCCCTAGGAAAAATGGCCTGAATACAAGGCTTAAAAGCCCATTTTTTGTCCCAAAGAGCCCCTCGATGAACAGTACTACTACAACACTCATGTTGTTACAATACTTGCTACAGTACTGTCGTTGCTACAGTTACTACTACAGTGCCTCTACCACAACAGTGTCATCGTTGCTAAAGTCTACCACTACTACAGTAGTGCTTCAATGTCCTTCTACAGTGCTACTACAGTACTGAAAATTCATCCCTTCCCAGATTTAATCCGGGGTCTTTTGGATTCCAAACTAGTGATTATGTGGTTCTTCCATGTGATACATCCTTATTTTGATACTTAAAGTGGATGTGGTTATTACACAAATGTACCTAGGGGGTAACAACTATGAAAAGGTATGTCAGGCCAAACTCAATCATAACATAGTATATGACAACATGCCTTACTACAGACCTGGTCTGACACTCCCAGTGGATATGATGTAAACAATTAATTTTTTTTCTACAAACCATTATGAAGGATTTGATTAGATAATGAAATTTAAATACCTAGGTCAAACCATAGACTATGGAAGGACATACATTGAGATAAAAAAGATGAATAATTTATGTTTTGTGTTTCTATTGAAAAATAAATGTTCAAATTCAATTTAATGAATAAATTTCATGGATTTCAATAATATTTTGGAAATTATTTTAATATAGTTCAATAAAAAGGGAAATTTTTATTCCAAGTGAAAACCCATCAAATTATTCAAGGAGGTGGGACATAAACCCCTGACCGAAGGATTATATGGTATTCATTCCTACCACTAGCCTGCAAGATGTCCTAGTTACTATATCATTTCTTTCAGTTTAAAAAAATCATTAATAAATATTAATGACCATAAAATTTTCTCACTATTGCGGTTTATATATTAATTTATTAAACATATTGGTTATGGAAAATAGTTATATGCAAATGTAAAGACTTGTTTTATGGATCTTATGATCTAAAAAAACAAAATTTTATGTGCTTTGTAAATAAAAAATGTCATTTTCGGATATCCATTTCATGGAGTATGGGATGAATTAGAATTTAATAAAATCACAACCAAAAGATGAATTTTTTCCATTGAAATTGAAACATTTCAGCTAAATATTTTTCTTTAGAATCATGGTTAATAAAATGATTCCTCGCCACTATGAATTGTATTTAAAAACAAAAAAAATCATAATACCTTAATTATTTTTCAAATGATGATTTTTAATCATTTTATATCTTTGGATTTTAGGACCTAAACTTTTCATTGATCATTCACAAGATTAGGATTGATGAAATCAATCACTCCATATATTTTTTTACACATTTCCTCTAAGACCATATTTTCACTTTCCACTAATTTTATCTTACTAAGAGACCAACTTATATGATACTCTATGTGACATTTTTACTTTTCAAACTACCTTATTAAGATCCTATTTTATTATATATCTTTACATTTTTGTCTTTTAACAATGTAATTTTACTATTTTTAACCCTATATTTCTTATATCGAGTTTAAATTTCAAGGAAACAATTAATAGAAGGTGGGGAGAATGTAACACACCAAAAATTCCAAGAGGGTAAATTGTATTCAATAGATTCTATGATACACAACACCAAATGTAGAAAGAAATATAAAATATCAATACTTTACGATATATTTAATATTTTAATTCATTAAATTCTTGTAACACTATGTGATCTTGCATCACACACACCATCGACTTTATTCGATAACTTGCGTTACATGTAAGACAATGTTTTTCTGAACAACAATATATTAATAAAATTGTATAAGATATAACCAAGAAATTATATTGGTAGTTATTAATAATATTTAATAACTTATGATTATATATGATCTATAAAAATATAATATGAATAAACTAGTTACTAATTAATTAGAAATGAAAATATAAACCAATTGAATATAAAGGAATTCTTTTAATTTTTTAGATCCCAAAGTCATTTAATCTTAATAAATTTAATCAATTAAAATAAATGAATAATAATAATGAAATATGTAGTTAATTTATTTAATAAAATATTTATTATATTCATACAATAGTTTTGATAAGAATAAGATAAGAATAAATCTATTTTTATGCGTAAAATTAGTTTTTTATATAAAATAAATTTTACCACCTTTTAATGGAGATCGTATTTTAAATTAAGTTCTTTTGAATTTTTTTAAATTTTATATTAAAAATTATAAATTATTTTTAAAATAGAAACATGAAAATTATATTAGGGTTATTTTTTATTATTTTATTGTATATATTCATATATTGATTAATAGTGAAAAATAGTGAATTTTAATTCAAAACATCTTTTTCATATAATTTATTTATAAGAGTAAATTATATTTTTGATTAGTTTTAAAGATTATTTAGACCAATTAAACATAATTTAATCCAATTTATGTCATTTTAATTAATTTTAAATTTATATTTTATATAAAAACATTGAAATGTTTTTTCTTTAAAAACATGATTTGTCGTCCCGTCCGTGTGATTAATTTAAAATGATTTATTCCACTTATGTGATTGTGATATGAAAAATGGAATAAATATTTTAAATAATATTAATTTATAATGTCTAATAGTTTCATTATATTTCATTAACAAAAAATATTAGTGAAAGTAATTAAGATTAATAATAGCTATTAAGAAAAAAGTTACTGTAACAAGTTACTGAACCTAAACCTTAAGGGCCAATATGATCTATATAACTATCCAAAATCCATTCGATTTTCTTATATAGAACCTATATTAAATTTTATCTTATTTAAACTATTATCTTATCCACTAGTAATTTCGATAATGTGGGTGGAATTCCCTTTTAAAAATGTATAAGAATGGAACTTATCCACCACTCTAAAAAGGCACTGACCCCTCACAATTATTAACATATATAAAGCCTTATGTGTCTTCCAAATCCTAAGAAAATAAACTCCTAAAATTACTATCCTAATTAAAGAAGCCATAAATCTTGTAACAATCTATCCCACTATTTATTTAGGTATAATAAAAATGAAGTAACCCAAAAACATAGTAACATTCATCACTGATCAGATTGATTTTATTTCCTTATCTACCCCCTAAACTATTCATATTCCTAGATTATATTATAAAAAAAGTATCCAATATATAATTATATTTACATGTTATATTATTTCAACATACACATACACAATTTTCCATTAATGGGAAATGAAGATATTGTTCATGTGTGTGGTAGACCACAACCTCGCGAATCACTGATTGACTGCTCTTCCTTTACCACCTCTTAAAGAATCCGTTATGATGGAAACACAATTTAAAAGTATATATATTGTATTTATGTTTTATTGATACTTATTTATTAATTATATTACTCATACCTTCATTTTTTCATTTTTTTTTAAATATGATCACATCGTTTGTGGATGTGTGAACTATCGCTTCCTCAAAGAGATGTGATGGGTTCAAACTACACATGGAATATATTAAGGATTATTTGAATAAAAATATATTAAAAATATGCAAAATATATTATAAATTAATTATAATATACATATATATATATATATCATTTACGTTTCATAATTTTAACACTATAATGAAATTGAAGTAGCGTTCATGCGTACCTACGACCAACCATCTCCATTAATAGTTAATTTCATTTTGTATATCCAAATTTTTGAGATTCTTATTAATAAATATATTATGAATATATATGATTTTAAAATCATGGTCTAAATTATTTATCTTATGAAATTACGATCTAATTAATAGTAAAAAAGAATTGAAAGTCAAAACATATTTGAAAATCACGTCACTTAACACCTGAAATTTTGAAAATAATGAAAGGTTGATAATAAAACGGGGAATAAAATTTTATAAGATGATAATATATGATTTCATAAATATATGTCTGGTTATATTATAAGTTAGTGACATTATTAAAAACATATAAATGATGTTAAAGTACGTTTACCCAAAAGGAAGTGCAAGTAAATAGATTTTCATCTGACTTTTTACATATGTGAGATAAATGTCATATTCACCAGATAAATATTTCGTGTTGTGTGTAAACATCCATTTTTATATATTATATCAGGAATTATTTTTTTCCTCATAGTATTTTTAGTTTCAATTAGAATAATTTCTTTTATAGGGTTTGAATTAAATTTTACTAAGTGGTAACGAATTTTATAACCTAATTTCTTTTCATTGGGATATAATAAATACTTGTTATAGTTATTATTATATGATTATGTGTATAATGAATTTGAATTTATATAGATTTATTTACAATTATTATATTTGGACTGTCATTTTATGTACATGATATATTCATTAACGGATTATCACTTTAATATTATAGTCTTTTAAATGGTTTATATCACAATCTCATTTGGTTCAGGATTATTTACACATGAATTTCTATTAAAAGTAATTATTGGATAATGTATTAATAAATCCCTTATTTTTATTCTCCTATGGTTATTACTAAATTTTTTCAAGTAATATTAAAATTTTCCCACTCTTTTTGAACATAATGTTTTTAATAAAATGTTTTTAAGAAAACCAAATTTCAATTATTTTCTTTAGTCAGAGAAATTTTTTTTCTTCTAAAAATCATGACTTATTAAAATGCATTTAAAATTTGTTTAAACTATATAAAATGATTTGTTGATGAAAATTGTTTCCATTTTTTCTTATGAAAATGTTTTCAATGAAATGTTCGGGTTATTTTCAAATATGTCAATTTCCTAAATTTTTTCCATGAAAAAAGAATATTCTTTTTTATCATGTATGAATTGTATGGATTTACCCACCATAATTTTATTGAAGATTAAACTAGGAAGTTTAAAATTTCACATTTTAAACATTCATTTTTTGAAAACTGATATTCAAGGGAATTTTTTTAAAATTTTATTTGAATATAATATGGATATTTTCATTAGAAATGTTTTTTAAATATTTTTTATAATATTTCTATTCATAAATGATAAAAACCCTTTATGTTTCCTCTAATATAGATTTTTTGTACTAATACCATTTTAATTCTTCCTCTAGATGATTTATCAATGATTTAGACAAGGAAAATATTGACATTAACTCCCATGATTCCTTTGTCAGTCCCCATGTAATATTCTATTTCCTATGATCATTAAACAGTGAATTTATCATAATTATACCCATCCTTTATCATGGATATTTTTATTAGATAAAACTAATATCCTTTTTACATAAGGTGTTTAGATTAATAGTTATTTTATTATTTAGGTAAATATTGATAAATTTATATTCTTTACTCAAAACAGATATTTTTCAAGGCATATTGTTTATTAATTAAATCGATTACTTGAAATGGGGAATTTATTGGACATGCAGTGATGGGTGGGGCCCAAACATTATAATTCCCCTCGATGAATCGATAAGTTCTGATGAGAAAAATTAGTTTCATAGATTAAATAGGTTTCTACTTGTTGTTTTAAATTTTATAGAGGATATATCTTGAAAGTAGAGGTTTTCATGTTCTTGAGACACGATGTCCAATAACCAGGAATTCTCTTAATTTTTATTCATTATATATTATTGAAGATATTTTTACTATGACAATGTCTATGGATGAATTTGATTCTGAGTTTATTATTTAAATATAATGGGTTTTATAATATTTTATTTTCAATATTTTCTAAACACTTCCTTCCTAGTTTATTGATTACAAGTCATGTGTCTTCTGCTATTACATTTCAATATTTAAAATTCTCATTGATTCATAATTTCTAATGCTAGTCATTATCTTTACTAATAATTTGACTTCGCCATTATTTTTTTTTCTTTCCCAATAATTACACGAAGTATACTAAGAAAGATAATAAAGGATATCATATAAGGAATAAATTTATCCTGAATGGGAAAATTTTATGTTCTATTAGTGTATTATGTTTTAATAACAGACTCATATATGTATCTCTTTTACAAAGGCTATTATATTGTTTAGTCATTTTATATTTTATTACTTATAATCATTCAAATGTAATGCTACAAGAAACCAACTCCAAGAATTTTGGGGTCTGATTGCTACAAATTGTTTAAATATATATAGCTTTTATTTTTACACCATCCACATAATTATTGGGATCAGAAAATTCCGACTATGTTTATGTAATATCATGAACCTGACATTCAAAAGATCATATTTTGAAAGAATTTAAAATTCTAATTGTTTTTTCAAAACCACAATGTTATGATATGAAAAGAACTACCCCTTAAAAAACAAACTACTATATTTTTTTAAAAAAACATGATTTGTGATTTGGAATTAATATTCCATTAGAAAATTATTCTCAATTCTAAAAACTAAATGGATATATAATTTTTTTATAACTTCTAGTTTTACTATTATACACATAGAAATGTTCAAAATAAAATCCTTATTATTGTTAATTATTATTAACTATAGAATGAAGCATCTATAAATTATCAAATATATTGAAACCCAATTTTCATATCTTTTCCATTTTAATATGATGATATTATCATTATTTACAACTCTCATATATTTACGAGGAAACATACTTGTTGTGTCAGGATTAATTCTGACTTATCCATTGTTGAATTAAATTTATTCTATTAGGAGGACAATTTTTATTTGTCATATTACAATAGAGAATTATTTATTTCAATGAAGATAAACTACACAAAAGAAACCCCACTATTCATGTTTGTATTATATTAGTGGTTTTTTTCATTATCAAATGAAACGTTGTAAACTACACCAGACTACAAAAGTTCTTTCTTTATTTCCAAACAAAATAAATATGGATTCTTTCAATCAATCAAACAATAATTCATGCCTCCATTAAAATATCAATATTTTATCCTTAATTTTGAAAAATTTAAAAATATTTCCACACCAAAAAAAATTAGTTGCATAATCCACACCCTTCATTTATTTCATTTGCAATATAATTTGTCTTAGATTTCCTTTATAGAATTTCCACACTAGTATAACTTAAAATAAAAATATAATAACTCATACATAATAATATATCTCTTTGATCAATGACTACTTTATAAAAAAATATTACGAGAGAACTTATCAGTTAAACCATACATATTGGATATCATAAAAATATAATGATAAACAAGATAACCCTATAAAAATTTTCAAATATATAGAGATAAAAATATCATTCTTGTTAATCCCCATGAATCATACCCCCTACCTCATATAAAACTCTCATATAATTAATAAATCCCCCATGATATGGTATTTTTCATATGCACTAATATTTTATTTTTATATTATCATCCAATTAGATTTGTATGATTTAATACATGGTTTTATTTAATTTTTTCACATTGTTTCTAATGTATCTATTTATCCAAATTTATTTAACATTTATATGTCAATTTACTCTGTTTTATTAAAAACGAAATGTGTATATTCATAAAAACATTAAACAACCATTTAGAATATTTAAAATATATGGTTTAATGGTTATTTTAATCATCCTCATATTAAGGGAAGTAGTTGTATAACAAGGCTAAATTTATTCCATTAAAATAGGGTATAAAAATATTTTTAATTTGATAAAAAATTCCCTAACAAATCCTCTATCTTCTTACTATTTCATTATACCTCATGTGATATGGTTGTTATTGGATTTAGAATAATTAAATAATACTCTTATTCTCGAAATGAATCTGTATTGGTACTATCACATCTTCACCATAGTCCAAAATTTATTATATCATCGAAAAAATATGATTAAATTAATCCATGTCTAAAATATATCCCAATTCATCCATTCTTGTAAATGTGCTCTACTATTTCCTACTAATCTAGATAATACTCATTATTAATACAATAAAATATCTTCTACTAATAGATTTTATATCCACAATGTGTCCAACCAATTTTTTTAGGAATATTAGATCAGTTAACTTTAATTCCCTACATTAAACAAAAAATAATTATTTTGAGTATGAAAATTGTTCAACCTGATTACTTTCACAATTGGGAAGTGTTCCTCCATAAGAGAAATCAAGAACTATGGACTAAAATATATATATTATAATCTAATATTCATAATTTTAATGAATTATAATAAATACTAATCATTATCTAGTATTCTATAAAATAATTAACTATTATATTTTTATGCTTCCCATTTTCCATTCCAACAGTAATTATTGGAGAAACTATGTAACAACTCGAATATGGAGCCACTCAGCTGATGCCCCATACCTGGTTCACCACATGACCTAAAGAACATTTCCCTAAACTCCAGAGGCTTCTGAATAGCAGCAAGGGCCTAGGTGATTCATTGGGAAAACTATGCCCTCATTTGGTAAGGTATACAAGGGAAAGAAAATAACAGTCAATAGCGGAAGTAGTAAACAACATACAACAAATGAAACTAAACAGTGGAATTAATGAATATATAGTAATGATGATAATGATGTAGCAGATACAAGTGTCTAAGTAAAGCAACAAACACAACAACGTGCTGAAATACGACTGAGAACAAAGTAAGAAAGGTAAGCAGTAACTTCAGTAGAATCGCAAGCCTAAGCTCGGTCCTATGTTTTCCAACTCCAACCAGAAATCATGTACCTGAATTAGAGGGGCCACAATACCTATCCACACCTACAACCATATAACCTTTTTGGGATGAAAATTAGGACCCAAACAGGGTGTGAGACTAATCTGAGTAGGCAACCACCACAATATCTGCGCCCTACTACCAGTGATCAATATAGCAAAAGTAAAAGAAATAAATGTTGTAGAGAAACATGAGTATACTAAAGTAAAAAATCCTAAAAATCTATATTCACATTTATTTATTAACTTATTTTAACAATTTAGTTATCAACCAAGGAATCTATAAAACAGCTCTATAATCCCAAAGCATAGCAAGTAACACCACAAGTATCTCAGCAGACTACCTAAACAACAAGCAGTACAAAAACCAATCTTGTTCTTTGGCATGGTGGACTCGTCACAACTACCCAAAAAATATTCACACTGACTCTCTGGGTGGCTCATACTGGAAAACCTTTCTAGTAAAATAATCATACAAATTTATAGACACTCTGGGAATCTCTCACCTCCAATTCCCCTAAGGTCTTGCAACGACAGCTATAGACTCTCGGAAGAAGAACTTACGTCTAATTCACCCTTTAGTCTCGATACGTAACTAAGGACACTCTGAGGAAGCACAAAGTCCAATTCCGGAAGTTCTTGCGAACAATACTAATTTATAACAGACTCTCTAGGGAAGCCCTTAATCGGCAATTCCCTCTTTAGTCTACCGCTCCAGGTTCACACAGACCTGAGCAGTCCCGTCATGTGTAAAAGACCATCAGTCACCCTAAGTTTGTTCAAAAACTACTTGAATAATAGCTACAATGCATCAAAATCATATAAATAGTAGTCAATACATGCAATCAATTATATCAAGGCATACAATCAATGCAATAAGGTCTGCCTCATAGGCAACCTAAGCCAAACAACGATAAATAGCCAAAACAGGGAAAACCCCAAGGGGTGATCCTCAAACATGCTAACAAGAAATCATTATTCATCTAATAGCCACAAGAAGACAAGAATTCTAAAGCAGATAATAAAGAAGGATCAAAAACCCTAACACGAGATACCCGATACATGGGTATTCAACACTTTTGCATAAAAAATCAAAGACATTCAACGTAAGGAAAAAAATCACCTACCTCGATCCTAGGAGATCAATATACTTAAACCTTGGCCCATGAATTGGCCTAGAATGGAGTAGATCAACAAAAACATCTAAAACGTTCAACCTCAGGTAACTCTCATAAGAGAAGGAATCAGGAAACCTTACCAAAGAATAACAAAGAACTCACTATTGCGATTCTATTGCAACCGATGACGTTCGATTTTTATAACTTGTGACGGATCGGTGGATCTGAGAAGATCTATGGTTGTACCCTCACTCTCTGTCGATGAAGCTGGAGAAGAAGGTGTTTTTTGGGTTAAGATGCGACCGCGGTCCGTTTAACGAAAAAAAGCTGCCTATACTTTTGGGGTGCACGACATGTACTAGGCTTTTCCATACTCTGAATTAAGCGGACTAAACTTCACCCCTACATGGTCGTGTGTGTGGCCATGAAATGGACAACAGACGACCTCTAGCAGCATCAAAGTACATGAAATGTACTTAAAAAGTACACGGTGTGTACTTTGAAAATTTCCATATTTTTCCATTTTCCCCAAAACTACCAGAAAAGGAAAAACATACCTGAAAAGAAGATCTGGGTTCTTCTAAACTTCCCCCCTTACGGAAATTTATCCCCTAATTTCCCTAAGAATGTGGCGAAGAATAAACCTCGAACAACTCTGGCCAGTGTGTTCGCATATTGGCATCCCTCTCCCAAGTCTCGTCCTATACACGGTCGTGTTTCCATATAACCCATACCAGAGGAATAGACCGGCCATGAAGTACCTTTTCATTACAGTCAAAAATCCTAATAGGATGCTCCTTGAATGATGCATCCTACTCCAGCTCAACCTCCTCAGGTTGAAAAACATGATACGGGTCTAAGAAATAACAGTGAAACTAAGAGTAATGGAATACATCATGCCTAGCCTGGTACCTCTAGGGTAACTGCAACCTATAAGAAACCAGTCCAAATCTCTCTAGAACCTCAAACGGCCTGATGTATCTCAGTGTAGCTTACCCTGTCTCCTAGTCCTCTTGTGTACCAACCTTAGGGTAACATGTTGGAAAACCTGATCTCCGACCTTGAACTCCAAAAGTCATCTCCACTGACCAGCATAAGATTTCTGCCAAGACTATGTAGTAGCCATCATTTTATGAATCAACTCCACCTATTAAGTGGTCTCTTGAACAAACGAGGTCCCATATTAGCTGCCCATCCGGCCTCCAGCCAACATAAAGGTGATTGGCATGGCCTACCATACAGATCCTCATATGGTGCCATCTAAATAGTTTCTTGAAAACTATTATTGTAGGCAAAATCCACTAGAGGTATATGTATCTCCCATGAACCTCCAAAATCAAGAAATCATGCTTGTAGCATGTCCTCTATCACCTGAATCGTGCGCTCGTACTGGCCATCTATTTGGGGATGGTAAGTCATACTCAGAAGTACTTGTGTACCCAAATACCTCTGCAGCCTATTCCAGAAATGTGACGTGAAGCGGTTGTCCCTATCTGAAATGATAGTACTCGGAACCCCATGCAGACGTACAATCTCACGGATGTACAACCGTCCAAGCTCATCAACACTGAAGGTATCCTTAATCGGAAAGAAATGAGAAACATTCATGAGCCTGTCAATGAAAACCCATACTACGTCATTCCCTCGAGGCGATCTCAGTAACCCAACCAAAAAATTCCATTGTCACATCATTCCACTTCCACTCGGGAATGGGTAGCTTCTGTAAAATCCCTGCTGGTCGCTGGTGCTCCACCTTCACCTGCTGACAGGTGGAACACCTCATGACAATACCAGCAACATCTCTCTTCATACCTGGCCACAAATACTAGTTCTGTAGATCACGATACATCTTGGTGATTCCAGTATAAACTACCCAAACTGAGTAATGAAACTATCGCATTATCTCCTTGTGTATATCTGATGGCACCCATACACGTCTTTGGAAACACAATATCTCACCCTGGCTTACGGTCCAGCAGGGAAGAGGTTCCTCTCTTGACACACATTCCTGTATGACTAGTCTTTCATAATCTGATAGTTGCCTCATTCGAACTTGGTCAATAAGGGTAGAGGTAACAACTACAGAAGAAAGAAAAGTCTGGCCATATCTGTCATGCACCTCCAAATGCATTTTGGAGAACAAATCTCACTGCTGGCCTCCTGAACTTCCTGTACCTGTGTCCTCCTACTAAGTGTGTCTGCCGTAGCGTTGCCTTTCCCAGGCGTATAAGCAAGATCGAAGTTGAATAACTGTATGTACTCAACCAACCTCTACTGTCTCAGATTAATGTCACACTGTGTGAAGATATACTTGAGGCTCTTGTGGTCAGTATATACCACAAAGTGATCTCCAAGAAGATAATGTCTCCGACAATGCAAAGCATGAACAACTACAGCCAACTCCAGGCCGTGCGTAGGATTGTTCCTCTCATGCGACCTCAACTACCGAGATCCATATGCAACAACACGATCCTCCTGCACAATCATTGCTCCAAGGCCGATACCAGATGCATCACAGAAAACTGTATAACTCATGCCCAGATTTGGAAAAACTAGAATCGGTGATGAAGTCAATCTCCCATTCAGATCCTAAAAGGTGGAATCACAGGCTTCAGACCAAACATACTTCACCCCCTTCTTAGTCTATCCCATAAACGGTGCTTCTAAGCATGAGAAGTATTGTATAAACCAACTGTAGTAACCAGCCAGCCCTAAGAAACTTCATACCTCGAAGACATTCTTTGGATGCTCCGAGGTAACTAATGCTCTCACCTTTTCTGGGTCTACTAATAATCTTGTCTCTGAGATGACATAACCTAGGAAGTGAATCTCATCCATCCAAAAGTGGCACTTTGATAGCTTAACATATAAATGATGCTCCCTCAGTATACTCAAAACGATCTCAAGATGGGTACCATGGTCGTGTCGAGTGTGAGAGTACACCAAGATATCATCCATGAAAACCACTAAGAAAGATTCCAAGTAAAGATGTAAAACTCTGTTCATCAGCACCATTAAAACTGTTGGAGAATTAGTGAGACTGAATAGCATAAAAAATTACTCATACAGACCATACCTACTCTGGATGGTTGTATGAGGTATATCAGATGGTCTGACATGCAACTGATGATAGCCGGATCTCAAGTCGATCTTTGAGAACACTATGGCTCCTCGAAGCTTATCATAGAGATGACATATCTATGGAAATGGATATCGGTTCTTGATCATCAACTGTTTTAGCTTCCAATAATCCACACAAAGCCGTAAAGTACCATCTTCATTCTTTGCAAACAGAACGGGCAAACCCCAAGGCGATGCACTGGGTTAGATGAAACCCTTTTCCTACAACTCCTCCAACTTCTTTTTGAGCTCCTGTAACTTAGGTTTAGCCATCCTATAAGGAGGTATGAGTACCGGTTCCGCTCCTGGAACAAGCTCAATAGAAAATTATACCTCATGCTCTGGAGTAAATCCTGAAAAGTCTTATGGAAAGACATCCTTGAAACAATCCACCACTAAAGGAAAGTCTTTCTATGAAGTCCCCTAGTCATCCAGATATAGAATGGAAATCTGAGTTGTAACTCTGCCTAGCCCATGATGCAATGGTCTAGCTCAACCCACCTAGACACCTCATTCGCCCTTGTGAAGGAAATATCCTCCCTCCAATCATGTAAAACTCACCCTGCAGCATTAATAGTCGACGACTGCCTGGAAGGGAATGAGCCAGTCTATTACAAGAATGACATCATATCCTGTCATCTCTAGGACATAGAGGTTCCATAGAAAGTGATACTTATCCACCTCTAGAGGGAGCTCCTTACACTATTGTACAATAGCCATTCTGGTCCCCAACGATGTGTCTTATGTCAACATGTCCTCAAAAGTATAAACAGTAAGTCTAAGGATTTATATAGTACACATGGAAATAAAGCTATGAGAATCTCTCGTATCCAAAAGTGCAGAGGATAAAACTGAGACACTTAAAATCGTACCTCAAACAATAGAAGGTCCAAGATTCTGCTCCTGATGAATCTGCTCTACCGCAAAAGTCTGGCCTGCACTACGGACCTGTGTAGCAGCCTAATATCCCTGAGCTGACCCTCCCTGAGCCTGACCACTGCATCAATGACCTTTACCCTATCCTGAATGACATGAAGAACTCTATTCCCCAGTCTATTATTGGACTGGTAATCCTTCTCCTTTATGTGGAGTGGAAACTGGTCCTCCTTCACTAGCCGCTGGCAGGAGGACCCTACAAAAACGCTACATATGACCAATCTTGCCATATGATCGGAAATCCACTGGGTCTCTCAGGCATTGAGGCTTCTTGTTCCCGATTTTTCCACACTGATAGCATGAAACTTGGTTTCCATAAGGAATATATTGTCTACCATAATGAATACCTCTCTTCCTCAGGTCACCTCGTGTAGACTCTCGGTGGCGCTTCCTGCTGTCTATCTGAAATGAATCAGCCCAAGGTACTGAACCGCCCTGGTCCAGAGCTCCAGTCTCCCTCAGATTTCTCTCTATGATAAGCTCCAGGTTGACCATCAGAGCAATAGAAGTCAACTAAAACATGTTCACCTATGATCTGATGTTCGGTCTGAGGCCTTCCTCAAACTTCCTCACTAAAAAGAGCTCGTCATTTCCCAGAATGGGTTTGAAACACTATAACTCTTTGAATAAAGAAGAATAATACATAACTGTGAGAGTACCCTTCTGCAGCTTCATGAACTCTCTGGTTCTGTCAACCCTCAGCGTCACCGAGTAGAAGTAGTCGTAGAACGTATGCTGAAACTCGTCCCAAGCCATATCTTGTTGTCACCCTGCCCGTGATACCACGTCCCACCATCTTTTATTGGAATCTCACAGCATATAAGTTGCGAGTTTCACTCTCCTCTCCAGAGGCATCTCTAGGTGCTCGAAGATGGACAACATGGCTTCTATCCATGACTCTGTAGCATGTGGTCCTCCACCCCTTGTGAATGAGGGAGGATGCTGCTGCTGAAAAACCCACGTCAACTCTTCCATAGACAGGGCAGGATGCTGATCCCCCTGGAAGGTCTGCATGAATCTCAGGAAACCCTTTCTTAACTGAGTGTCGGAACCAATGTCTGGAATCACTACAGGTGCCATGTCCGGAATGATAGGTGGAACTACAGGTAGTCCCTGATCTGCCGTATCAGGCATATAGTCACTGCCTGGTTCCTTACATGAAACGAGAGGACGTCCTGGTGCCATGACTCTACAAGGTCAAAAGCACACCTTAGATCACATTACTAGGGACTGAAAAATTGGACCGTGTGAAGGAAATAGGGAAAAGAAACATTCAAAAGAAAACAAAACATGACTAAACGTCGTGTATAAAGACTATACGATGTGTTCCCTTAAGTCATTTACATGGGTGTGCACTCCTACCTAACTAGCCATGTAACACCCCAAATACACAGTGTGTTGTCCCAACACACGGCGTGTACTTGAATTATCTTCCCTGCCCAAGTCCTTCTACACGGTTAAGCCAAAAGGATCTCCTAAGACAAAACTACACGGTTTGTTCATGTTATACATGGCGCGTACTTAACAAGATTCACCTGACCCGTGTTGTTAGTGGAATGGCCTTTGTGCGCATGTCACACTACACGACGTGTTCAATAAGGACACGATGTGTATTAAGAATTCCTAACATAACATGTGGTTAGATACACAGCCGGCTACATGGATGACACTACACAACATGTTTCAGTCAGACACGGCGTGTATGAGAAAGGATAACACCGACCCGTGTTGTTCGTGACACAACTGGGTACCTAGGTCAAACTACACGACGTGTAAAATTTGGACACAATGTATATGTGAAAAGATAACATGACTCGTGTTTTTCGTGACATGGTAAGGGTACCTATTTCATACTACACGGCATGATAAATTAGTAAACTGTTTGTTCCTATAAGATTTTTCATGACCCCATGTCCTTGCTCGCACGGTCAGTGACACAGCTATAGACTACATGGTGTGTATCCATAAAGTACACGTCGTGGATTATGGTTTTTCCCAGACAGTAGCCTCAGGACTGATCTGAAGCCCAGAAAACATAGGAAAAGAATCATTAAGGTGCCATATTTTGATCCGTGAGGGCCCATACTCCCCGCGAACCAAAGCTTGGCATCATAACCATACATATAACAAGTAAACAAGTCAATGATCCACCAAATTCTGGTCAATAAGGGCCCATAACACCTCTAATACCAATGTTCGGCATCCATGATAATGAATCTCTAAACAAACGATACTCTATCAACATAGCAGGTTTTCTATCACAGTAGCTATCACCACAACATGCATAGTCTTTCACCAATTCTATCTCAATAGCATGAAAATTCTAATGAAATTTAGATGGCATGGAAAAATGCATGACATGTGATTTTTTAACAAATGAATTTATGATGCATGAGATGGAATATCCTCATATCATCAGGTTGAAACAAAATAGAACCACAATCATATAAATAGTAACATCACAAAACAAGTGCACCACCCAATGGTGAAGTCAATTAAACTGTAACATTTTCAAAACTCAAAAATTGAAATATTCTTAGGTAACCTGTCCTTTTCCCTGTACACGGGTTCTAGAACTCTTGAGCACATCTATTTACCATTTACCTATTTCATCATATCCCTATTTAATGTCGCTAAATAGCAAGTCAATAGAAAAGAAAGGAAAAGAACCTCCTCTGATACCACTTTGTAACGACCCGAATCCGGAGCCACTCAACTGATGCCCAATACCCGGTTCGCCACATTACCTCAAGTGTATTTCGCCAAATTCCAAAGGCTGCCGACTAGCAGTGAGGGACTTGGTGAGTCATTGGGGAAACTATTCCTCTATTTGGTAGGGAATGCAAGTCATAGGAAATAACAGTCAATAACGAAAGTAGTAAAAATCATACAACAACTGAAACTAAAAAGTGGAAGAAATGAATATATTGTAATTATGATAAGGATGCAGTAGGTACAAGTGTCTAAGGAAAGAGAAAAACATAACAATGTGCTGAAAATTGACTGAGATCAAAGTACGAAAGGTAACCAGTAACTCCAGCAGCATCACAAGCCTATGCTCGGTCCTATGCTCTCTAGCTCCAACCAGCAATAATGTACCTCAAGTTGAGGGTCCACAGTCCCTATCCACACCTAAAACCATATATCCTATTTGGGCCGAAAATTAGGACCCAAACATGGTGTGAGACTAATCCTAGTAGGCAACCACCACAAGATCTGTGCCTTACTGCGAGTGAGAAATATAGAAAAAGTAAAGGAAATAAATGTTAAAGAGAAACAGGAGTACACTAAAGTAAAAAATCCTAAAAATATCCATTGAAATTTATTTATTAACTTATTTTAATCATTTAGTTATCAACCAAGGAACCTGCAAACAGCTCTATAATCCCAAAGCATACCAAGTAACACAAAAATTATCTCCGCAGACTACCTAAACAATAAGTTGTACAAAACCCAATCTTGTTCTTTTGATTGGTGGACTCATCACAACCAACCAAACAATATTCACACTGACTCTCTGGGTGGCTCATATTAGAAGACCCCTTTAGTCAAATAATTATACAAAGGCACAGACACTCTGGGAAGTTCTCACCGTCAATTATCCTACGGTCTTGCAATGATAGCTATAGAATCACTGAGGAAGCAGTTACATCTAATTCTTCATGTAGTCTCGATATGTAACTAAGGACACTCTGAGGAAGCACAAAGTCCTATTCCTATAGGTCCTTTGAACAATACTAATTTATAAAAGACTCTCTAGGGAAGCCCTAAATCATCAATTCCCACTTTAGTCTACAACACCCGGTTCACACAGCCCTGTGCAGTCCCGTCGTGCATAAACGACTATCATCAGCCCTAAGTAAGTTCAAAAACTACTTGTCTAATAGCTACAATGAATCAAAAAAATATAAATAGTATTCAATACATGCAATCAATTATATCAAGGTAGACAATCAATGCAACAAGGTCTGCCTCATATGCAACATAATCTAAACAGTGATAAACAACCAAAACAAGGAAACACCCATGGGGTGATACTAAAACATGCTAACAAGCAATCATTATTCATCTAACAACCACAATAATTCAAGCAGTCTAAGTCAGATTATAAATCAGGTTCAAAAACCCTAACTTGATATACCCAATACGTCGGTATCCGACACATTTTCACAAAAACTCAAAGACATTTAACGTATGGAAGAAAACTGCATACCTCGATCCTAGGAGATTGATATACTTGAACCTCGGCCCGTGAATCGTCCTATAATGGAGTAGATCTTCAAAAATGTCTAAAAATATCATCCTCAGATAACTCTCATAAGAAAAGGAATCAAGAAACATGGCCAAAGAAGAACCAAGAACTCACCGTAGTGATTCTATTGCAATAGACGGTGTTCGATTCAGATAACCAGTGACGGATCGGTGGCTTGGAAAAGATTTGTGGCCATACCCTCTCTCTCGGTCGAATAAGCTAGAGAAGAAGGTGTTTTGGGCTTAAGACGTTACCTCAGTCCGTTTAACAAACAAAAGTACATGGTGTATTCTTTTGGAGTACAGAGCATATACTAGGCTTTTCCGTACTCCGCATTAAGCGGCCTCCACTTCAACCCTAAATGGTTGTGTGTGTGGCCAAGACACGGCCAGAACACGACCTCAAGCGGCATCAAAGTACATGGTGTATACTTATAAAGTATAATTCACGTACTTTAAAAATTTCCAGATTTTCCCCTTTTTCTTAAAACTACCAGAAAAGGAAAAACATACCTAAAAAGAAGATCCGGGTTCTTACAGTTTTACAATATTGTATTTCAAATTTATTCAAAAAATTAATAAAATATTTTATATGATAAATAAATTTATATTATTCCATGATTCACATTTATCCTATAAAAATATATGATATATGTATTCACCAAAATATCATTCATCGAGCTCATAAATCTTGAAATATCCTCCTTTTTTTCTTATTTGATCTATCTATTATATAATTATCATAGACACTAACCATAAAACACTCCTCCTTTATTGATTTCATATAGAGATTTGGATATAAAATCTTACTCCTAATCTCATACATCAGTAAATATTTTTATACCTGATCACATGAAATCAATGTTTGTAGTTTCAACCCATTCAAACCCTTTTTAAAAATCACACATTTTCTTAAATATCCCTAATTTTAAAAACCATCACTTGTTCAATTCACAATTACACCATGATATATTTATTAAAAAACATGATCTTCAATGTTTTTTGGAAAAATTTTAATCCTTAGAAAATTTTAATATCCATGAATTATCTAATAGACTCAAGTTATCCCACTAATGTAAAGGTATTTTTACATCAATTATTCAATTTATTCATGTCCCTTGGACACTATCACCACTTTTTTTATGATCACCATTATATGTTTGTCAAATTTTTTATGAAACACAAAAAAATTCAAGTAATTTTATGATCCTTTAGTCTTTCTACATCGTACTACATTTGGTTATTCCCTATTTAATCTAATGAATTTGTGTATTTCATTAAACCATGAATTTTTCTTTATTTCTTCCATGAATGATGTTTATTGAACTTTCGGTTGTGGATATGTGGACTCCAAAATCCACAAAAATTAGGTTTATATCAGAGAATATGTATCTCCAAAAATATTTGATTCATTAGTTTTTTCTCTTCAAATTCTCTATTAAGTGAATGGTTTTCTTTATTTGAAGACAAATATATACTTATATTTGTCCTATGAATAATTATCTATTGTTATATTTTGAGTCTCTCATGAATTTTTTTATCCTATTCTATAAAAAATGAATCTATATTAAAATTCCTAAATTTATATCATTCTTTCTCTATAACCACAATCACATCAAGACTCCACATAATTTATATTCAATTTATTGTTAAATTATTTATGGTAATTAAATTTTATTATGGATCCTTTGAGAATTAAATATATGTCGTACAAAAATATATGAATTAATTTCCATTATTTTTCAAGACTTAACACTTATATAAAAATCCACTAAACATTGATTTTTCAGCTTTAATCCATTCCACATTTCAGAATTTTTTCACATCCCAATTAGAATAAGAAAATCTAGGTTCTTTTCTGATGTTTATTTCCTCAACTTCCTCATTCTAGTATCGTTATTATATATATCTGAAAAAAATCTTGCCTTTTCCTTTTTATTGACCATATTGTTCCATATTTCAATGATAAAATTATACTATATTTTTCTCATGGATGAAATATTTTTATTGATTACAATATTTTAAGAATCAATTAATGTTAGTTTAGTGTCGTTATAAAATAATTGAATTTTAATCAACCATTTAATTCAATATTTATCCTAGATATTGAATTTCTTTATTTACACCATGACTTCATTCATGGTATTATTAAACATGGTTTATCCCTCCATACCATAATAATCAATTTTTAAGTCTAATAATATCTCACCCAGTGATTCATGGTATATCATTAGACTACTCACATCAGAATAAATTTTTTTCACTTAATTTGATTGTATTTTCTTTCGTGGGTGGATATAATTTCACACTCTCATTATAGAGACCCAAAAATGACCTACATTGAAATTACATTAATATTGTGGAATACTCAAATCATGAGACAAATAGACACCTAAAGACCGTATTAATTTAGTGTAATAAGGAACATGGAATATAATCTTCTAACTTGGTGAAAGATCTTCAAAATCTCCCATAAAGTTCTTCCCCTTTCTTTCCTACCTAAAACATTTCATTAATTAATGGGGAAAATAAAACAAAAATAATGGTGAGCTTAAAATATCATTAAGTGTAAAAATTAATTAATTATAAAAATAAATAAAAATAAGAATGTGAAAATATGAAAATAAATTTTGAACATCAAAATTGTGATTTAAACATAAATATTGGTAGTATGTAAGGAATATATCATAAGGTAACATTAACCATGATAAAATAGCATTGGAATAAAACATGGGATTATGTAAAATATATAAGAACATAATAAGAATTCCATAGTAGCCAAATAATTGATTCCAAGACCATGAAAGTGGAAAAATTCCATTACTGAACCGGGTTTACATTCCATTCCAGCCATTTATTACTGAACTAGATTTACCTATCGTTGCATCCCTATAGCACTGAATTGAATTTACTTCTCATTCCTGTCATTTCCATCTCTTCATATATAAATTTTTACCTAATTAATGGGAGGGAGATATAGGTCCCTGCCATCTCATAATGAGATCATTCTTACATGTGCCACAAAAACTTAAATAATTCATCATTGTAAAACCCATGAAAAACAATCAATTTCTTAAATATAATTCCCTCATATCCATATAAAATAAATGGATTTCATAAAAATAATTCCAAAACAACTATGTAATAATAAGGATATAAACAAAAACCTATGTAGTCATTGATGGAAAATGATTTTGAAAAAACATTTGAACTTAATTCCTTTTGAAAATATCATTTATTTTTCAAAAACATTTTCTTTTCTCAAAATGGATGAAATTCTAAATGAAATTAATTTAGTTGAAAATAAACTTTAAATCGTGAAGGAGGAAGCTCCATGGAAATAAGGATTCACGAAACATAAAAAATCCATTCATTCTGTATATTTCATAAAAACATTCTCCTCATAATTTTTCAAGAAAATCCATAAAGTACCTCATTTGGTTAAAAAAATCAAGATTCCATCCACACCATGTAGTAAAAGTCACAAATGGGTAAAAATGACTTTAATAATACATTGTATAATTTTAAAAAATTTATGAAATTTTTTTTAGAAAACATGGATATAGATAATAAATATATTACTAGTAAATACTTACATATAGACAATCTCATATAATAATGAGACTGCAAATTTAACAATTACCTGACGTCTGATTTTTTTTTATATTTGTATGAAACTCGTGTACAGTGGGTTTAAAAATATTATTGACTTTTAAAATAACTATACTAATATATATTATATCAAATATGATACACTTATGACTTTATATTACACATTTATTTATCAATTCCATGTTAAATCAATGTGTTGGGTAATAATCGTTTTATTTGTCCAATGTGTTTTGACTTTTTATTCTTGATTTAATTACATAGATAATGATTTACAAACATCCAAAATGGAAAAAATTATTTATATATCATAAATATTTAGTGTATAAATATATATATAATAGATAGATAAATGAAAAGGAATACACAATTCATCATGACGGTTGGTCGTACATACGCATGAATGTTGTTTCTGTTTCATTATTGAATTGAATGGAAGTATGTAAATGAAATATATATATATATAAATAAATTAGAATAATTATGTCATATATTTCATGATTATTTATTATATATACTTTACAGTAATTATTGAATGGTTAAGGTGGATAATGAATATCATCGGTTCATGGGGATGGTAGGCCGTATGTATGCACATGTGACAATATCATTCCCATAATTCTTGAATTGTATTGAATTGAATGGTTTAATATATTTAAGAATTAATATCATTTTATAATATTAATATATAGTTATTACATCCATTTTTATACACATCCAATCAAGGTGGTGGTGAAAAACATATTACACCACAGTGTGGAGGCGATAACCTGTACATACGCACATGTTGTGATTTCACTTTTCATAAGATATATAGAAAGTGGAATATTGTTGTTTCATAATTATAATAAAATTTTAGTATATAAGTGATAATATAGTTATTATCATATAATGTAAAAAACTGAAGAAGATTTTGTATAAGTAGAATGAAATATGGAGGTATTGGTAGAGAAGATTAACTATTCTTTGATGTGCTCACTATAGATCTACTCTTAAGGGAACTAGAGTGGGTCTTTTGATAAGAATAGAACATCTATAATGTAAATAGGGATGTTTAGAAAATATGTGTTCCGGTTATTAAATAAGATTAAGGCTTAATGAGTTGTGGTGAAATGAGGGACTATGTTCCCTTTTATAATTGATGTATGCAGTAGTTTTAGAAACATCAAAAATATTAATTTATTATAAAATCCAATCCCACAAAAAATCCTCTAAAATGTTAAAATTTATAATATTATAGGCCACAGAGTTTTAATATCATCATAAAATAAATTTTAGATAAGTTTTTATATCAATATAAACGTTGTTATTTTAATTAACACTTAGTAATTTTATTTAATTTTTAGTTGGGGTAAGAAAATATTTCAATATTAAAAGGATGAAATATGTACTTATATGAAATTAATTAGAACATAAATGAATAATTTATAATATTTTCTACTATATCATAGTTTTTATATATTTTTAAAAAAAATTATGATTTTTAAATAATTTAATAAAATAGTATTTTGATAAAAAATCTATAGTGTCAATTTTGACACTATAAAAGTTTTTTATTTTTAAAAATATTAAGATAACAAGGTAACATTGAAACAACTATTTTATTATATTCTTATGAGGTAAATTTTATCAATAAAATTAATTGGACATATTAATTATCCAAAAATATATTTATAATAATATTTTAATAACATTTATTTGGTATATCCATTAATAAAATTATTAATACCTTGATTTTGTGTATTTATTTAATATACTTATTTGTTGAGTAAAAATTAAAAATAAAATAATATTGTGAGTAAATTTTTTCTATATTTCATGATAATATATTTAGTGTAATTTATATTCTATAAAATAATACATTAAAAATATTTTAGTTATCAAAATAAAAGTGTGACAACTTTAACATTACCATAAACAAGATAATATAACGGTCTTAATCTATTATATAAGGCTCCAAATGGCCATTATCATGACATTTGGATTATTATGGTCGGGATATACTAAAAAAATAATATTTGGTCATGTTTTTGATATTCTTATTTTTATTAGAATTTTAATAAAATATGTTTCATTGATTTCTCATCAATGATTTAATATTTACATCATCAATAAATAAAACTTTAAGTTAATTATTTATTTCTAAAAAAATAATAAAATTATGATTTAGGTAATTATTTTATCTTCCCATGGATTATTTATTTTTTTATATATCATTATGTTATCTGTATATTAAAATTATTATACTTTTATGAAATGTTAGTTTGACATGTTTTCACTTTCATTGGTTTTATTAATATATATGTTATTTTCATGGTCAAGTGTCCATTAAATGACTATTATTCAAACCTAATATGTTAAGGGTAGAATTTTATTCATCCAATATAATTTTGGCACGTTTTAGGATAATTTTATTGTCCTAATCATATTATTTATAACACTAATTTAAAATATGTACATTTAACCGCGTAAAAGAAAAATTACCATAGTTAATATTCATAATATCAAAAACAAATTAAATGTAACCTAATAAACTAATTTGGAACCACTTGTTAAATATATAAAATCTATTTTTAAAAATTCAAAACATAGAATATTATACAATTAATTTAAAATTAATCCAAATTTCGGAATGAAAACACGGGGATTTGTTTAAAAGTTAAAACATTAAAAAAAAATTGAATTGTTTTTATAAATGAAAACTATGTAACATTAATGAAAATGAGTTTAATAGTATTAAATTATAAAAATATATTATATTTATAATTTAAATCCTTTCAATAATATAATTTTTCCAATAAAATTATTTCGATGAAAAAAAAATTCAATTAAAATTTAGTGTATTATTACTATTCATCGAAATATGAATTTCATCACAAGAATACAACAATTTCAGCAAAGATAAATTTTCATTTTCCTATTTCAAATAATATGTTTATTTTGTAAAATATAATATATAAAAGGGGTAAAATTATATTTAAAATTGGTGCTCCATAAAAAGGCGACATAACTGCATTTTTTAAAAAATATTTCATTTAACAGAAAATTGAATTGATTCTTATATCAGGTTCCATAAAAGACATAAGATGAATATTAATGTTACATAAAATTCAAAATTTGGTTAATAATATTCAAAAATCCAGTTTATATCCCATTAAATAATTATATTTTTATAATATATAGCTGTTTAGTGAAACTCAATATTGCGTACAATGCATGCTATTGAGGAAGGTCACTCTTGCATGTAATGAAAGCCAAGTCAGTGTTTTGTGAAATTAATTTCTTAAAAATAACATAACATTGTGAGTAATAAAATCCAAGAATAGTTTTGTGTATACTACAAGCTAATACAGTGTTGCTTATAATGAAAGCCAATCTCGGTGTAGCATACAACACAAGATATAAAAGAAATTAAAAAGAATATATCTCATAAAATCATGTGAAGTCACATTCTACCACCCTTAAAATTAATTTCTCCCTTGAAATTAGTATGGTTTATAATTTTTTACTAGATTAATGTTTCTTTCATGGAAACCAACTTCATAAAATGGAATACTAAAACTTCATTTTAATAAGGAATGTTAGAAGCATAAAGGTTTCCCAAAGTAACTCATCACTGGGTTTCAACATGAGAGAAAATTTATGGGAAGTGAAAACATGGATATGAAAGAAAAATATATTCATCATGTTCTAATAGATAGTGATAGAGAATAAGGATTGGAGAAAGTCAACTACCAGAAACCCATAAACCAGTCATGTTTTAAAGGAGCATCTAATTCAGCAGATAAAAAGGTACTAGGGTGTCATTTTTTGTTTCGATATCCTTTTCCTAAAGTTGATGAATGCTTCCTTGAGGAGAAATACATACCTAATTTCAGTACAATCAAACTCATGGTTATTCCTTGAAAAATTTACACTTCATCTCTTATTTGAAGAAATAAAGTTGAATTTTTCATTCTTGACGTGTTAGAATATCATGAAATAGAATGATAGGTAATTCTATATGTCTTGACAAACTTGTTAGAACATGATAGCAAAAATAAATAAGTCCATATATGGTGAGATTAATCATATATGGTTCCAAAAATGGACTTATACTTTATCTATCATACCACTTAAATAAAATAAATAAATTTTATACTAACTAGGGACTTCCCGTAGGCCAGTGGTATGTGATAAAGGCATGTCGTACATCAGTTGTGGGGTTGATTCCTACAACCATGTTGAACGAGATGGGTTTTCTCCTTTCCTATGGGTTTTCCTTTTTCTAAAACTATACTATCATAACATTCTAGAAATAATAAAAAAATTCAATTCTTAAACAATACAATCGGATGTCCAATATAATCAATTCCAACCTTTAGGCTTATCCAAAATACATATGTCGAAACTCACAGTACAAAAAAATATAGAAAATATCATAAAACAGGCATGTGAATACCATCATTAATCCCCCATATATCATAAGATATATCATATTGGTCCCATTCCAAATATTTGAAAGGCTTCATCATGAATTTTCTTGAGTCATGTTAATAACCTAAATTACAATATATCCTTATTGAAAACATGTATGCTTCCTTATTCCAAAACTTATTGTATATATTACATAAGTCTAAAGAAGTTGTATACTTCATATAAGATATCATAACCATCATGTAATAAACTCAATAATTAGATCCCCATAAACTAGAATTATCCAATTTACTTATTCAAATCCAACATATCATTATCCAAACATCATTATATTAACATTCAATACATATTAAAGGTTTTGCTTCCCTTAATCATGTGTTCTCAAAGTATATCACTAAACCCTTAAAAATATTTTGGCTCATTAGAACTATTCAATATATCCATTCCAATTATTAATGAAAAAATTACACTGAAAAAACTTATATATTTCATGATTCATATAACATAATCTTTGAAATCTGAAACATATAAACTTAAATCATGCAACATTTTTATTAAAAACTTACTCAGTATCCATCATCTGCGTCTTTCATAAAATATGAATCATGTATTAAGGTTTCTCATCCCCAATATTCTTAGGTTTAATGTAAAAAATACTAGAAGAACATCACATAACTTTCACATGTCATTTAAAATATCTTTACCCTCAGTAGAATGACCAATGCTCGTACTATCATCATTATTTTCTTCATTTGAAATCGATATTCATAATTCCCATACTTTTTACATTTGAATCATTCAATGGTTAACTATGTTCTATGTAGTTCTAGTTATTGACTAAGACCAGAAATCAAAGTGTGATAAATACATATATGATATTAGAAAAACATAAGAAAGGAAAATTACATATAATATTTCAATTTGTGATATCTTTAGTTTAACCCTAGATTAGTCATGATTATCACAAAAACCATAGGATTGTGGCCTGCTCTTGACTTATCCATATAACATCCCAAGACATATCATTACAAATATCTCTATGGATCTCACTAAATCTTTTATATCCTAGTTTCCAATGGTTGTCTAAACCTTCACTCTGATATCAACTGTAGAGATCCCGACTTGACATACGTGGACATTAGATTAAATTTAAGGAATACATAATACATCAGACTAACAGTATCCCAAACATCATATTAGTTATGTTTCTTTGTAAACGTGGAACATAATCATCTAACTTGGTGAAAGATCTTCAACATCTTCTATAAAGATAATCCCCTTTTGTTTTCCTCTAAAATAGTTCATTATATCATTGGGAAAAAATAAAAAAAAAATGTGAGCTCAAATCCTTAGTAATGGTAAATATAAATAACATCTAACAAAACAAAAACATAATAATGTGAAAACCTGAAAATTTATTTTTAATAACAAAATAGTGAGTCATAAAATAAATCATGGGCGTACGTATGGAATATATCACAAAGAACCATTAACCATAATAAAATAGAGTTGATATAAAACATGGGATTATTGTAAATAAATAATAAAATAATATTAGTTCCATATCCACCAAGACATTGCTTCCAAGACCATCATAGAGGAAAAAGTCCATTACTAAACTGATATTACTTATCGTTACAGCCATGTATTACTGAACATAATTTACTTGTAATTCCAGCCCTGTATTACTGAATAATATTTAATTTCTATTCTAGTAATGTATATCTCATGAGATATAAATCAGTGCCCAATGAATTGGAGAGAGATATAGGTCCCACCCATCTAATAACGAAATCATTACTACATGTGCCACAAAAAAATAACTCATTTATCATATCATAACCCATGAAATAAAATTGGATTCTTAAACATCATTCCATTATATTCTATATAATAGAAATGGATTTCGTAAAAATAATTCCATCATAAAAAACAATAAAATCTAACTGATTATATGGATATAAACATAACTTTATGTCATATTATATGTAAAATAAGTTTTATAAAACACTTGATCTTAATTCATGAGAAAAATATCCTTTATTTTTCAAAAAACATTTTCTTTTCTCAAAATGCAATGAAATTTTAAAAGAAAGAAATTTAGTTGAAAATAACCTTAAAATAATATAAAAGAAACATCATGGTAATAAGGTTTCATGAAACTATAAAAATCCATTCATGATGTATAACATACAAAAATAGTATCCTCGTACTTTTGCACGAAAAGTCATAAAATACCTCATATGCTAAACAAAAGAATGATTCCATCCATACCATGTTGTAAAAGTAAAAAATGGGAAAAAATTACATTAAAAATACATTAAATAATAGTAAAATTTTTATTAGAACATTTTTATTATACATGGACACGAATAATAAATATATCCCCTATAAATAATTACATATAAACAATCTTGTATAAAAATTAGATTGCAAGATTAACCATTTCCGTAGGTATGATTTCATCTATATGTGTCCAAAAATAATATGTAGTGGGTTTAAACAAATTATTTACTTGTAAAATTACCATAATAATTTCTATTATATCACATATGATTCACTTATGACATTATATTACTCTTTTATTTATCAATTCCATGTTAAAGAAATGTTTTGGGTAATAATTGTTTTGTTTATCGTAGGTGTTTTGACTTGTTATTATTGATCTTATTACATATAACATGATTAAATTAATTCCAAATTGTAAAACATGATTTATATATAAAAAATATTCAGTATTATAAATATATATAATTGATAGATAAATGAAAAAGAACACACCGTTCATGGAGATGGTAGGCCTTACATACACAAGAATGTTGTTTCTGTTTCCTTCTTCAATTGAAGGGAAGTAAATAAATGACATATATATATACATAAATATATTAAAATTATTATTTCATATAATTCATGATCATTTTTAATATATACTTTATAATCATTCTTTAATGGTAAACTTGGATAATGAATTTCATCGTGTCGTTGAGATGGTAGGTCGTATGTATGCACAAGCATCGATATCATTCCCATAATATTTGAATGGTATTTAATTGCATGGTGTAATATATTTAAAAATTAATATAATTTTATAATAATGATATATATTTATTACATAATTTTTTTACTCATCTATGTAAGGTGGTGGTGAAAAACATATTACACCGCAGCATGGAGATGGTAAGTCGTACGTATACACGCGTAGTGATTTCATTTTTCATGGGATGGATTGAAAGTGGAATATGGTAGTTTCATAATTACAATAAAATCTCAGTATATAAGTGATACTAAATTTATTATTCTATAATCAAACAACTCATAATTTATATGTATAAGTATAAAGAAATATGAAATAATCAGAACATGAGATTAACTCCTCTTTGACATGCTCTATTTAAATATCCTTTTAATGGAAGTAAGGATTGTCTTTTGAGAATAACCTAACCTCTATAATGTTACTGGGAATGTTTGTATGAGTATTGAGAAGGTTATGGATGAGCATTAAGGCGTATTGAGTTGTGGTGAAATGAGGGAGGAGGTTCCCTTTTATAATTGAGGTTAGGGGCACTTTTGGAAACCTCAAAAATATGAATTTATCATAAAATTAAACCCCACTCAAAAAATACTAAAATGTCCCAATTTCTATGATTATATGTGATAGGGTTGTATTTTCATCATGGAAAAAAATTTAGATATGTTTTTTTGTCAATTTAAACACTATCATTTTAATTAACACATAGTTATTATATTTAATTTTTTACTAGGGTAACAAATATTTCAAATTTTAAATGATGAAATATTTTATTATTTGTAGTGAATTATACCAAAAATTAATAATTGAAATTTTATTTGACCATATCAAAGTTATTATATATTTTAAAAAATATTTTATGATTTTGAAATAATTTAATGAAACGCTATTTTGATAATCAATCAATTCTGTCAATTTTGACACTATTCAATTTATTGATTGTTAAAAATATTAATATAACTTGCTAAAATATAAAAAAAAAAATTATTATATTTCTATGAGTTCAAGGTTATTTATAAAATTAATTGGACAAATTAATTATCCAAAAATATATTTATTTTTATATTCTTAATAACATTTATTTGATATCTCTATTAATAAAATAATTACTACATTGAATTTGTGTAATAATTTAATATACTTATTTGTTGAATAAAAAATAGAAATAAAATACTAAGATGAAGATAAATTTAATATATTTTATGAGAATAATTTTATTTGGATATATCTACTATAAAATTAGGCATGGAAAATTATATTTTTATTAATATATGAATGCGATAACTTTAACATTACCTTAAATAAAATAATATAAATGTCATATTCATTTATATAAGGCTACAAATGGTAAATATCTTGACCATTGGATGATTATGGTTGATATATACTCAGCCAATAATATTCATTCTACTTTTTGGCCATTTAATGGCTATTAAGAGTTTAATAAAAATTGTTTAATAGATTTCTCATCAATTAATGAATTTTTACATCATCAAAGAATAAGACTTTAAGGTAATTATTTATTTATTACAAATTAAAAATAAATTCACATTATGTAGTTAATTATTTTATCTTTTCATAGAATATTTATGTTTTAATATATAACCAGGTCATCCCTATATTAAAAGTTCTATACATATAAGAAATGTGAGTTTCACATTTTGTCACTTTCATTGGTTTTATTAATATCTTGGTCATTTTCATTTTCATGTGGCCATTAAATGACTAATATTAGAAACAAAGCTGATAAAGACATAATTTTATTCATAAAATAGTTATTTTCTAGGCTTTAGGATAATTTTATTTCATTATCATATTATTTGTTACAGTAATTTACGTGATTCACCTTATCCGTGTTAAATAAAAATTACGGCATTTACTATTAATAATTTAAAAAAATTCAAAGTAACCTATTAACATAATTTTGACCCACTTATTCTAAATATAGAATCAATTATTGAAAATTCATTACATATATGTTGCAGTTATTAATTTAAAATTAATCCTTTTGTCAGAATTGAAAGAACATGTTTTTGTTTAAATGATAAAACATCGCAAAATATTGATATATTTTACATATAAATTCTATGTAAAATTATTGAAAATGAGGAAAATGTATAAAATAGTAAAAATATTCAATTTATACTTTAAAACTATTCAATAATATAATCTATCTCTATAAATTATTTCAATGAAAAAAGTGGTTTTCAATTAAAATGTAGCTTATTTTTACTAATAATCATAATATGAATTTAATTAGAAAAATAAAAAAAATCAACCATGTTAAATTTTGATGTCCCTCTTCCAAATAAAAGGTTTATTTTGTCTAATAAAATATATTAATGTTTTAAAAACTACATTTAAAATTAGTACACCATCAAACGACGGCAAAAATACATTTTTCTTAATATACTTCTTGTATCAGAAAAAATGAATTTGTTCTTATATCATGTTCTAGATCACAAATAATACGAATGTTAATGTTATATAAAATTTAAAATGTGTTTAATAATATTAATAACAACTAGTTTATATCCCATTAATTTATAATATTTTAATAATATATCATTTTTAGTGAAACTCATTATTGCGTACAACACAAGCTAAAGAAAAAGGTCTCCCTTGAGTGTAACGCAACCCAAGTCAGTGTTTCATGAAATTAATTCTATCAAAATAATATGAAATTTTGTGTAAAACAAGCCAATAATAGTTTTGTTTATACTGCAATCTAATACTTTGTTGTGTATAATGGACGTTAATCTGGTTGTAGCATACAACACCAGACATTAAATAAAATTAAAAATAATCTATATCATAAAATCTCAGGGTGTTACACTCATCTATCATATTAATTAATCAAATATATTCTATCAATATTTGTTTTTGATTTTTAATATCTTTCTTGACCATAAAAATTTGAATAATTATCTATACATTTTTGATATATCAGTACATACCATTGATTAAATATGTTTTTCTCTTGTTTTTATATAATAATACATGTATTCTCATTGCTACGCACTATATATATACCATTTGTTCGAAAATATTTCACAATAGGTTTTTCATAATTTAATTTCATTAGAAAACCATTATAGTTGAACATGGAATTGTTTTCTCTTCCACAATGAAGGTTCAAAGTCAAATATTTATCTCAATGTTCTTTAATTTACTGTATATTTTTATTATTTAACTCATGTATAAGAATTATATTTTTTGAAATTATTTTTATTATCAATGAATTATAATTTTTTTTAAATCAATACATCAAAAAACCTTTAATATTAGTCAATGTATTTATATATTTACATATGTGTGATGAACAAAAAATCTCATAAATAAATGTGAAACCACTACAAAATATTTTACTTTTTCCATTGGAGACATATTTGTTGTTAAAAGTTAATTTTATGTCACTAAAACATTTTACCAACATATATGTCCCTATCAATAAATTTTTAGTAAAAAGTCTTCCTCAAAATGTTTTTGTTGTAGATAAAACTGTTTTGTTGCAATTTTAACTATACCAACATATAATATATATGTTGGTAAAAGTGTTTAGAAACTATTTATGGTGAAAAATCTATTTTTTGGTAATAACATTACAAATATATAATATATATTTCTTTATAAATTACATATTAATAAAAATTATAAATTTTTGTTGACCGTAAAATTTCATATTATATTTTTTATTTTATCATATATAATACATAAAATATGATTTTAACACATGTTTGAATATTGAAAAAAAATTAATTATATTAATAATAAATCATTTCATACTAAACGCTGGATCTCCTAAAATTAATAATGACATATTTTATACAAAATTTCGGATCCCCCAATCCCCCCTTTATTCTAGATCCCCCAATAGGGTCCACCCCACCTCCATGCGACCCATCCATGTCAGGCGACCTATCAATGCCATCTAGTAAGCTCTAGTTCTAGCACTCCAACCATGACAAAGACCCATTTATAATATCTAGTAAGCTCCATCTCTAGCACCCCAACCATGCTAGAACCCCAACCATATCATGTATTCACCTCTATCACTACCAATCATATCTTGATAAAAGCAAGATTATCTTTAACGGGAAGTATAAGGGGTTTTGGTGTAGTCTCATGCACATCTGGATCTACAAAAATGACAAAAGGCCTATGTTTCTTGTCATACTCCTCTATAATCCATCCATGGTCTTCCAACACCAACTTAATTCAGTAATAATTCTGAAAAAGTAGTATTTCACCATCTTATAATCAAATCAACATAGAAAAAAGAAAAACAGAAACTCAAGCATTACTTCAATATGAACATTCAAAATAAAAACACAATCTGTTAAAAATAGAACCCAAGCTACATCTCATACTCAACTATCATCCATCCATGATCTTCCAACATCATTTATCGCAATAGTGATTCACATAAGAAACATATTTCTCTCATTATCTCAGCAACACTACCATAACACTTACCAACCGAAAACATCAATATACTAATGGGATATAGTCATTCAATCAAAATATTATATCATTTAATTTAAATTATTGGTGCTTTTGTGAAAGAAGGATTACTTTTTTATAAGTGTTTCAATAACTGCAAGTGCAACAAACTCTATCAAGAGAGAAACTATTTTTAGAATGTAAATTATTTTTGAATATGAAAATTTGATTAAAACTAGGTGACATATAGAAAAATTAGGATAGACATAAATAATTCAATTATACCCAAGCTGAGTGAAGTGAACTCGATCTTAAAACATTCCAATTTTGGAACATCATAACACTCTGATAAAATCACTAAAACCCCGAAAAGGAACAACATATTAGACCTCTAGTCTTTTCTTTTCATCCTTATTATCATAAGGATAACAAACACTCTTCCACCATCTATATACATATATTTATATCATCAATAAACAAAACATCGATAGAAACATTTACAAAAATACAATCAACATTCTTGGAAACTCACCTAACACCTCTCTTAAAAGATGAAAGCTGAGACCACAATCATCCAAGTTGATAAGATAGTACTCATAGTCAAGAATCTTCAGTATTAGCTGATAATATAAACAAAATAGAATAAAGGTGAAACCTAAAAACCATGATATCTTTATCTGGGAAAGTAAAATAAGGAAAAAAGACAACAAGTCCATGAAAATAATGGGTTTAATGGTGCGTCCAGATGAAATATTGACCAGGAAAAACAATCTCGTCACCTAGAGACCCAAAGCCTAAAAAATTGACATATCCACCTTTGGATTCCCTATTACATCGATCATAAAAACCCACAACCCGAAGGAAAAACATATTACTCTACCTTTCTTTTCCCCTGTCATCAACGGGATTCAGAATATAATAAACCTATTGCGACACTACACCATATCAACGAACCCTACATTAATGAACACTCCAAATAATATTCTTATCTTTAACACAACCCACCGTTGAATAAAGACTGTGAATCTAGTGTGGAAGACCCACCATGAGCACTAAATCACACTTCCAAAAACCATCCATGAAAGCCAAAGTACACATGAAAAACCTTGAAATGAACCATCAATACTGAAATAGAAAAAGGAAAAAAAATAAAACCCAACCTATCACAGACCATAAAATCCCACATCTAACAGGTGCATCATTAGAGATTTATCAAAGTGAATTCCCTATGTTGTTCGCAACAATTAGTAAATGAAAAGGGAGACCACAGAAAACTAATTTTTCTCCAAACTACTAGTCTCATGAGTAAAGATTAGAAGGTAAGTGATCAAACCATCAACTTAGAGATGATGAGTGGCCATGAAGAACATAAAAATCAATGTGAATAAACAAATATGATGAACAATCTCTAATAAACTAACTTTAACAAAAAATAAATAAATAAATAAACCAAACTAGTCAAACATCCTTATTATGTTCAAGTCATCACACAATGACCAAGAGATAATGATTATAACAATGATATGATATATCCCAAAAGTATGGAATAACTAAATTATTCATTATGGTCATTTTCAAATTCAAAAAATAAATAATCAGAAAAAAAATCAAAAATATATTCCAATCCATATAATATAATAAATAACCATGGAATACCAAAATTATAATTTAGTTGCAGTATCAAATAACAAAAACCTACAAGATATATTCATAGTTTTAAAACGAAAATTGAAAACCTAATTTTTAATTCAGGATAATATTTACGACAATATCAAAATAGATATTATACAAAACACAAAATGTAATGATATAAACAATGTTGCAATGCTAAAAAACACAGTTTGTGGCATAAAAAAGAATCAATATTATCAAAATTAAAATTCTAAAATAGGAAATAAGGCCTAACCAATTCAAGGAAAATGAAACAATAGGGATGATAAAAAGTGACTAACTACGAAAACTATCAATGACAGGGTTCTTGAAAAATTAGAGGATCAAGGTTAACACAATCCTAAGATATCAATATATATACCCACCTTATAATAACCAATCAAATAGATATCAACATATAAACCCACTTATTATTTTTGATATTGATTGATCTGGTATCTGGAATGTAATAACAGCCCCTAAGAAATTGTAATTGAACTAGAAAATATCACAAGATTTATAGATAACATCACTTGTATGAATTTAGAACAGTAAAATTCTATGTAGGGAAGTAAATGGATATAGTTATACACTCATGATAGTTGAGTTTAGAACACATAAAAGATTTGAGGCTCAATTTTTATTGGGATTTATCAAGAGCTATTCGAGAAATTCATAATGTTGAACTTAAATAATTGAAAAGTCATGAAGATAATGGATGGGTTGATATTTTAAGATATAAATTAAGTTTAATACATATTTGTTAGTTGAAATACTTTTAATTTCACTATATAATTATTTCTATGTATTTCCAATTTTGTATATGTGTTTATATATTATTTACCGAATCAAGTTTCATCAAGTGATCTAAAATAAGTCGGTTTAAAATTTGAGTACATGCCAATATTAAAATTAATTATTCAATATGCTTTTAGATGAGAGTCAAGATTGGTGTGAATATGTATTATCTATTTACTTACTTGTCGCAATTTTATTACACCACCAAACAGATCAATATATATATACAACATATAATAATTAGATACATATAACATGAAATTTTTATATGTTCTTTATTTATAATTAAACTAATAGGGTTGTTATTATCTTTTGAGTGGGAAATTCTCAAAGTTGATCCATCAAAGAGTCGAGATAGAAGGCTAAAGAGAGCTAAAGATGCATATTCTGCACATTTATGTAACAAAAAATTGTAGAACAAATAAATTTAGTGTTACCTTTGGTTGATTGAAATATATTAAAATAATCTTTTTGAAGTGGTATGATGAACCAAAATCGGCCACATATGATGTTAGGGTAAAAGCAGCAACCACAAAACCTAAAACCATTAACAAAATAACATGTCAAAGGGATGTTTTCTGGGGAAATTGTCGAAAAAGACTGTAAAGGGCCATTAAAAAAACAATTAATAATTATTGCAACTACTTTTCTTTAAAAAATTCCAAATATATAAAAAATTATTTAATCATAACAACTATTTTCTATTGTGCTTGTAAAAGGATCTAGAGCATAACCAAAACATTAAATCCACTATCATGAGATTAGGATTACTAATACCCTATACAATCTGAAAATTGAGTCAAAACTGACATTTTTTATGAGTGGGAATGAGTGTTACCCTCTATTTAATTTTTCATGAACACGTCTCTAGCAAAAAAAAATATATCCTTTCATTTTACCTTCAGAAATATTCACATCATGGACAACTTAAAATTTTCATGTTGAGTAGAAACTGATTAGTGAAAAAGGACACAATGATTCTCAATAGTTAAAAAAAATTCATAACAGTATATTTAAAAAAACTAATGCATGTTTTGTAGAAACACAAATTTTTTCTGAGTGAGAATGTGTGTAAGGTTCCTAAAAATTTAATAAAAGGTTATAATTGAATATTATCAAAGAATATAAAATGCAAATAACACATTTGATAATTCATTTTAAATACTAAAATAAATTATGATTCATTAACATGAAGCACCACTAGTCTATAATCACATAAATATATCATTATGATGTTCGAAATATAAATTAAACTCAATATATATCAACTATTATGAATATGTAAACAAATTAAATCTATGAAAATATGGAAAACATTGTAAAGATTCAATAAAGTATAAACTCTCAATATAAATTCAATAGTACACCAAATGATAAATGTAATGAAATGAATATGATGCATTTACTCATCACACTGAATGGGAATCATATAATAAACATGAAAAAAATCATTGAGGTATTTCACATACCAAATCAATAAATAAATTGTAACCAAATAATAAATGGAATAACATTATTCACAAAATTAATAATTAATCCTCCTCTAATAAAATGATTTAGGGCTCGTTCATATGTAAAAATATTAATCTCCACTGATTAATGGTGTTAAATTTAAATTTGGATTGTATGTTTTACTAGTATGTGTAGAATTAAATCATTTTAGCTCAATTAAAAATTGAATTCACACTTATAATGAGACTTACAAAGGAGACTGGTAAAATCTAGATTTAAATGAGGTATCCATTCATCATCATGGGGCCCAAAAACCTATTCTAAATTAAAGATACTTTGCAAAAAGTAATTTTCATGTGTAAAAAGGTAAAGTTCTATACAATTCAACCATTGTATTAGAATTAGGAGGATCAAAATCACTCTTTAATAGCTACTACATAGAAGGGATTCAACAATTTTATGATGAGAATCATGTTGATTTTATCTATGAGTGATGAAGAGTAAAGTAAAGGATTTCATAAAACATTCATAATTCAAAATTTGAAAATCGTGATGGGAATTTATCAAATTGATCACAAAAATAATGATTACCTCACGCATTATGTGACATTGCAATTGATGAAAAGATATGCATCTAGAGACCAAAAATGTGGTGACGAACTGAAGGGGGTTTAAAGGTTACATGATTTGGGGGGAGGAAAGGGGTTAATGGCCTTTATAAGTGAGATGGTGTGGTGGGATGTGAGGCAGGGCGGTGGGATTTGAGGCTGAAGTAGGGAATGGTGGGGCGGATAATGGCAGGAAGTGAGGTGGGGTAGAGGTAAGGACGAACACGGATATGGGGTAGTGATGAAGTCCCAATTAGGTTTTTTTAGCCAATAAGGTAATATAAACCAAGTATTTTTTGCTAAAAATTAAATAATAGATTAACTCATCACCCACTACTAACACTAAAATGCATCAATGTTCTAGAATGGGTAGTAGTAGAACAAATAATTTATACATCGAGAAAGACAAAGTCCACAAAGTTGTTTATGAGTAATGTAAAAAAGTCACTAGTGGTGACCTGCTACAAAGAACATTAGAAAATTCAAATATCCTTTAGCTTAGATACAATTTAATAGAGGCGGCTGAAACAATGTCTACATTCTCATTAATTTTCTCCTTCTAGGTATCATGAAGATTGGGTTTCTCCTCCGACAGCTCAAATATTGTGCTCAAAGCTTCTACTTGATTATAATAGATTAGAAATATTTCTTGAGCCTCTATCACTATAGATTAATCATCCTCTATTACATACATGATCTTATTTACTGCCCTAAAAATAGGTAAAGTGTCAATCCCTGGACCGTGGTAAATGATCTCATTTTCCATTAACTTTGAAATGTAAAAATATATTTCTTTTTCAAGTATATCTGTCTACAGCATCAACTAATTGATCTGCTCAACATATGATGGACCTCCACAAAAAGATATATAAACCTTGATAGCATGATGTGTTGTGTTAACAATAGACGAATCGTTCTTTTGACCATTGTGAGAACCATGAGTTTTTTCTACATTAGTTGGAGACTTCACTGATGGAGTACATTTCTTAGTAGCATCTTTTCCACCCTTGCAATCCTCTCGCCTCTCCAATGGATTGTTAACCTGTGAAATTGAACTACTGAATAAATCATAGTACCTATTTATCCACTTGATAAACTTCATATTATCAAGTGGTATTCCATTCAAAAAAAAATAGATCAATATGCTTGATGATATTATGTTTTTTAAAAACTTCTTGAAGGACTTTGTAATTCTGGATAATTTCATACATTATCCTGGCATCAAAGTTCACCTTGTGAATTGACACCATCCCAAGGTGACCCACATCCATGAGATGGAAATGGACCACACCAGAGAAAGCCTCTTTGAATTTGGATAGATTGAGGAAGAGGATCAAATTGATCCATGATTAAATCTCATATCTTCCAATGAAATCCACGGGATCCTTAATCCTAATGTTCATTGCCCTTTATCCCCAATTAGGGTTTTACGCGTGGTTTTTTTCATAAAAATTATTTTATTTTTTAAAATTACTAACATATAAAAATATAAAAATAGTTAATATTTCAAGTAAATAGAATAAAATATATTGAAGATTATAAAAAATTAATATTTGAGAAAATTTAAAATTAAAATCAATTATGAGATGTTTTTAATACAACTCTGAAAAATAAAAGTTAAAGCTAATCATTAAACCAATATATATATATATATATATATGTTTCTATTAATTGGTTATTGATAATGTTTTTTGTTGAATGATTTATTGAAACATTATTTATTAACGTTAAAATATTGGTTGGTAATAGCGTTTTTAATAATAGATTCACGTGTTAGTTAAAAAATATTGATATTGGTATTATAAAGTAATAGTGTAAAATATTGGTAAATGATATATTGGTATTGAATGATTAATATCAATAGATATATATTCTGGTAAAAAAAGTGTTGGTATTTAAAATTAATACCAATAAAACAAATTGTCTCTTTAAATTTCCCACTTTTACCAAAAAGTATATTTTCTGTCAATAAATTTCTGTTGGTAAAATTTATTTTTTGTAGTGATATATTATTTATTTCCATAAAATTAGTTTTTATGAGGATTTCACTCTCATTATTAATTGTTTTTGTTAATTAAATACCAAATTTATTTTCGAGAAACTATGTTATCTAGTCATTAACCTCAAATAAAATAATTGTACATATATGATCTATCATTAAAATGTGGTAACTTTTTCCATAAATAAATAGAATCATTGTATGGTATGCTGACCTAAACATATCATTATTGTACATAATTTATATAGTTTAATAATTACATATCACAATAATCTCAAATATATTATAGAATCTTCTTTTCAGTGTATTTTAGAAATAATTACATAAGAAATGTATTTTTTAAAACTTGTGATCATTTTAATATAATAAAACATTTTCGCACCTAATTAAGGAATTCTCATATGTTATAATTATCTCTTTTATGGATTGGAATTGTAAAAAATAGGTGATGAAAAATACTAAATAAGGGAAAACATATCAACATGTCATCATGGGTTATATCATTAATATATGATAAAACAAAATCATAGGGAAATTTTTTATTAAAAGAACTAGGGAAAGTAAGAATATTTAATAAATCATGGAATAAGTACAGGTAATCTGAATAGAATAAACATGTACCCTAACCTATGTTTCTTAGAAAACCATCGAGACATGGTTTAATAAAACAAATTTTTATGTTCAATTAATCAAATAAGTGTTTCAACAACATAAGGCATAAAATCATAAACTTAAGTCAAGTTTTACTCATTAGACGATCATTATTAAGTGGAAAAGTTCACATGGTGGATTAGGTTCACACCCTAATACCTTACATAACAACTCATGAGATATAAATAATTACCCCAGGCATCAAGGATTATATAATTCCCATTCCATTCATCATATAATAATGTCTTTATAGGATAACCACTCATACACCGTATATAGTGGATAAACTACAATCATGGATTGGGTTTAGTCTCCAATCCCATACATAAAATCTCATATGATATAAACCATTAGCCAAAAATTCAACAGTGTCACACCCCAACCTATCTATTATTTTTATTTTACATTTTTTTGTTTTTAAGTTTTTTTTGAGGTTTGGGTTGAATCCCAAATTTTTTTTGAGGTTTGTCTAAAAAAAGAACATTTTTCAGTTGACATCACTGAACGCTCGGGGAGAGTGTGTTTTGGAGACACCGTGCGGCTTCGCCCGTGCAACGACATAGTCTGCATGTCTTCGAAAATAATTAAAATCAATAAGGTTTACTATTTATTGCATTATTTAAAAAAATTCATTGTTAATAATTTTAATTATTATTATTGTTGTAATTAAGGTTATTATTATTATAATTATAATAATAATTATTATTATAATTACTATTATTATTATTACTGCTATAGATATCTGGGCCAGTGCGCGGGCACCGTACAACTAGCAGAAGTCGTGCGGTTAGCCAGGGCACCTGTGAAATTACGACGGTTGAGTCAGACAAGTAAAATAAATTAAATGAGTTAACAAGAAAAAAACTAATTAAAATTTAGTTACATAAATAAATTATTTCCGTTATAATATTATTTTGTCATGAATAATAATTTCAAATTATTATTAAAGAATTTTTATTATTTATAATTATTATTTATATCATTTTTAGTTTGTTATTAAGTCTTATTATTATTATTTGTATTTTTTTTATTATTATTATTACAAATATTAATATTATTAATATATATTAAATTTATTATTATTATTATAAGTAATAATAATAATAATATTGTTGTATTTTTATTTTATTTTTATTTACCTTTTATTTTTCATCGTCTTTTTCTATTATTTTTATTTTTCTGCGCGGTTGTCTCCCATTTCCTTTTCTTCCTTCCGTAGCAGCACTCATCTTCCCCGTACCCGGCTCCACCTTACCCCCATCCTACCTACTCTGGCTCACCCTTCCCTTCTATGCATTAGCTACGGGCCTTCCCTCTTCCTCTACAGCGACGAGCATCACCCAACCCTCTTTTCTATTTCCTCTATCCCTGTTGCGAGTAGACAACAGTCGGGTTATTTTTTTTTACATTTTTTCAAAAAAAAATTCATAAAAATACAACCAGGTTTAAAATATATTTTTTTTACATCCTAAAGGCGGCACCTGGTGTGCCGCCTTTGGGGAATTTTCCGGCCAGGGCAAGGCGGCACCGGGTGTGCCGCCTTTGCCCAAAAAATAACCGCAAAGGCGGCACACCAAGTACCGCCTTTGCCTAAATAATTTTTTTAAAAAATTTTATTTTTATTTTTTGTTTTGTTTTGTTATATATATATAACAAAACTTTTCAGCAGAATTTTTCTGCTATTTATTATCCAGCGGTTCTGCCATTACAGCAGTCTGGATTCTGACTGATACCCTCACCCAGGACTCCCTTTTATAAGGGGGTTTTCCCTGAAAACAATACTGCATTTCCGATGTGGGATTCTGGTTCTCCTTTTCCTGCACAGTACATTCTGCGTTTCCGATGTGTGATTCTGTTTCAAGTATGCGACTTTGAAAGACTATAAAAGTTAAACTATAAGACCAATACAAATGAAACTTTAAACACTGATTAAACATATAAGAAATAGTTGAAAACAAAAATAATTTCATAAAAAATGTTGATACAGATTAATTTATAAGCTTTCAAAACCACCTACTTGAAACTTAAACATATTTGAAGTACGTGACTTTGAAAGCTTATAAAAGATAAATTATAAGACCAATACAAATGAAACTTTAAAAATTGATTAAACATATAATAAATAGTTGAAAACAAAAATAATTTCATAAAAAATGTTTACCAAAAACAATTTATAAGCTTTCAAAACCATCAACATGAAACTTAAAAATGTTTCAAGTTCCCGACTTTGAAAGACTATAAAACATAAACTATAAGACCAATAGAAATGAAACATTAAACATTGATTAAAAATATAAGAAATAGTTGAAAAAAACAAAAACTTCCTAAAAAATTTCCATAAAAATTAATTTATAATATTTCAAAACAATCTACTTGAATAGGGAATCTGATCCATCAGTTTGAGGGATACCGGGGCTAGGTAGATAGATAATATGATCATTGTATCTATGGATTTTTTGGATAGGAAGATAGATTCATTTCATTCATTATATTGAGGTATTTCTTTTTTAAGATAATATAGACTTTATTATAATTATAAAATAAGGGACACCTTTATTTTTTGGTTATAGAATACGATTCTCTTAAGGTTAAATGACATTATTCTTTTAATGGATTTGAAAGTCATTATTTGTTTTGTATGAAATTGTATTTCTTTTTTGTAAAAAGTTTTTATATTTCCACCACACATATAATTGAATGCCAAACATCATATTATTATTTTTATTATGATTTTATCCATATTAATATGATTTTGATAATAACAAAACTTTTGAATTAATAAAATCTATCATGATTATGATTCTTGTACTCTAGTTACTCGGATTTATATAGACTCTGATCTTTTACATTCTGATTTAATCAAATTGTTTCTATTTATGATTATTTGATTGGACTGAGAACCATGTCCAATAAAAAATGTAATAGTTTTTTATTTTTTAGTTTATTTCTTTTAAACTACATTTTTTAATAATAAAATATTCCCACTTTTAACTTATCTATTAGAATAATATTCTTATGATCCTAATAAAAATTATAGGCATAATGATACAACAGTGTGTGGTTTTCTCAAGAGAATATTCCAACTCATCTTTTAATATCCATTTATTTTATTTTCTAGCTTTACCATTATCATTACTATATGAATAAATTGAAAATTTCTCAACTTGATTAATGAAACTAAATTCATATTTTTAAGAACTACTAGTTGATGAATTGTCTTTTAAATAATTTCTTATCAAATTATTATTTCTATTACTAGAATGATACGTCTTCTTCATATCTTTTTTCTATTTTAGAGGATTGTCACTTTTTTTATCAAATTATAAATTATCCATTTTCATTATAAAATTCATGGAAATGATTCCAATGAAATTATAGATTCATCACCATAGTGGTTTATTTAGTTTTAAATTCATTTACCCTATATAATCCATCTTTAAATAGGTGAATAAATTTCATTAATGTATTCATCAAATTCATCATCATCAGAATCAATTGATTCCCCAATTTCCAATTATTTGAACTTATTTTTTCTTATAGCCTCAAAGGATATATAATCTATATCTTCTTTTTGAAACTCATTTCCTTTATCATTTCATAATCTATGAGAATAAAATATAACTCCTCTAATGAAATATATTCCCTATCTTCCATGTCTAAAACCATGGAATCAAATCATATAGGGAAATTTATCAAAAGTGTTTTCAAAATTTTTGAATCTTATATCATCTAACCAAATCCATAGATATTACATACCATCTCATTGAACCTAATGAAATAGTCATCAATGATTTCATCATCCACCATTTTAATATTCTCAAACTTTATTCTTAGTATTTTCATATTATCTCTCTTAACATTAATATTTCCTTCATAAGTACTTCCTAGTTTGTCTAAAATATCCTTGGTAGTTTCAACACCCATCGCTTTAGTGTATAACATTTTTGATAAATCCATTAGGGTATAATTATGATATTTTCCATCAACTTCAAGATTTATCATTTTAGATTTAGTACAATAATAATACTTAATAAAGGTGGTAATCTAATGGTTGATACGTCTTTCATTTATAAGAAAAGCGATTGAAGGAAAAGAGTATAATATTCCTCTATGTATGGTAGTTATTTCCCTAAAATTAGGTATTCCATGGCTTCTCACTGAATTACGATCCTTCATTTCTCATAATGTTTTCTTATAATGAGAGGGGATCTTTTTATGATACCATTTGATTTAACCAAGGATCAGTTGGGTTCTAATGAGGGGGGGGGGGGTGAATCCATAGTACATTGTTTTAAAAATTCACTATTCTGTAATCTAAAATCTATGACTGATTAAACTATCTATCCCTTATCTTAAATTATGAAAATCCTCCTGAATGAAAAAATAAAATCAATGAAAAACACATGGATTCTATTAGGATCATTACAAAGGCCTACTCCTTACTACAACCATTTATTACACCTTGATAAAGGTTATTCACTTTTTTTAGTCGGTTACAACATGGGAAAGTTGTATTCCCATAAAAAATAAGTCCAATAGTGCTTCATATCTAGAGTCCCACTATAAATTACAAGCTCCCACCTTCACTAACAACTCTTAACTCCCATAGGTGGATCTTTATACTATATCCATGGTGATTCTAAAATCTCATAAGCCTACTCGAGAGTCCCACTGGTGACCTCTTCTACATCTGAGTCCCAAAAAAGACTTCAAAAATCCTAATTCACAAAATATATGAACTTTTTTCTAAATATATCTATCAAATTTTTATATTTCTGGACAACCTTCGTATATAGTCTTTCTCAAAAAACAAACCAAAGCACCTGATCTACCCATGTACAATATTAAGGAAATTATGCAACTGTGTTTCAATTACCTTATCTTTATCACTATCCATTGAACATAAAATTTCCTGGACTAATCTCAAAAAACTCATAACATGGGTATATATCTTCTGAAACACTACCTAGATCGGTCTCAATATTTATGTATATAAAATTAATGGAATATCAATTCAATTTTATTTAAAAAAGACAAATATAAAATATTCCATGACAATTTTATGTAAGTGTTATTTAATTTTCATGAAAATATTTTATAATTCATACACACCTACAATTCCTCTTTCCTTATCACTTTAGTGCTTCCACTGAAGGCCTTTCTTAACCGAGGCACTAGTTTTATGGCACCCAGGATATGATGTTTCACTAACTCCTCCTAATCAACTCTAATTTGAACCTTTGGTTTTTTTAGGCTCTCAGTAGATTATTTTGACCACTCTAACCCGTAATATTCTTAGACCAAAGTAACAATGGATGTTATTATTATTCCTTCGATGTGGATATCTCTTATTGTTGTGGAATCCACCATTATTCTCTACTCTCTATCTTTGAGAGTGAAAAATTCATATGCTGCTGATGGATTGGATCCTTGTTTTGATGGATTGAAATTCTAGGTATTTCTCATTGATCTACCTCAACTTTGACTCTCATTGGCATTTATCAACACATGTGATTTATTAATCGCGTGAATAATGGTTTGTGGATACACTATTTTCTTTTTTGGGAAATTCAATTTAGAGTAGATATGGGTGTGGATTTTTAGTTTTTTGGATACCCTATGTGTGGGAATATTGACATGTAAGTAACATCACCATATCCCATTTATTATATGTAGAAAGTAGCTATATGTGTTACATGGAAAGATTCCATGTTGGAATATGGAAAGATTCCATGTTGGAACATTGAAAGATTCCATGTTGGAACATGGAAGGATTCCATGTTGGAACATGGAAAGATTAAATTTTGGTACATGGTAAGGTACCCCATTCGATATGCACGCTATGTATAAGGGAGACATTCCATATAATTTGGATGTACATGTTAGGTTGGGAAGAGTTTTATGAGAAGGTAAGGATTGAGGAGGAATATTCTATATACATGATGAACACACCATTTACTTATTATGAATTTTAGGTGTGAGGATGAAGTGGTGATATGAGGAAATTATTGATATATTATATATTTATATTTGGTTTTTACAATGGTTTTTGGAGGACCCCTTCATGGTTTTTATTTTAGAATCCTATTAAAGGAAGTGTGGTGTGAGGTCCAAGTGGGGGCTGTAGGATTTCTTCTTGGAATGACTTAGAATTACCATGGTGTATTTTTTTATGCTCTTTTTGATTTTTTCTATAATTAAGGATAGTGTAGTCTCTTGGTTGTGTTTTATTAGTCAGTTTCTCAAAGTTTAGTTTTTTTATAGACATTATGATATGGTGACCCTATGGGGATGTCAAGAACAAATGAGTTCTATTAAGTAAAGTTTTAATTAGGTTTGATGGACCTTTTAGTATATTATAATGTGTGAGGTATTGTTTGGATATAGGTTTTATTCCAAGAGGATGGATGAGGTCCTATTTATATGGTCTTGAATTAAGGATTTTTACATGTGGTAGAGTAGAACTGTATTGGTTTTTATGTTATTTATGTGGTTCTGAAAACTATTTTGGGTGCCCTATTATTTTCACCCCTATAGGGATAGTACTAGTTTCAATTAAAATGGTGATGGGTTTTAGTTTTCTCAAATCATGTCTTTGTGGCCTCTGAATTGGATTTTATTGGTCATTTCTATTCACGTTCTAAATGTGAGAGGAGTCATTTGGGATATTATTAGATTTGGCATCAATTCTGAGAAATATATAATGAAATCTTCTATTAGTTGGATAGTGTTTTTTAGGTCTGGGGAGCTTATAGTCTACCCATATTAGTGAAATATTTCTTTCTAGTTTAGTATTATATCCTATCTATGGTTTGGGGATTTATGGATTTTTTTCTTCTCTATGAACTTATATGGAAGTGGACATGTACATGAATAAAGTTCCAACCTAGTTAGGTAGAACATACTGAATATTATGATTAGATTTCCTGGGTGAATCTTCCCAACCATGGGAACATTGATGGGTTCTCTAGTGTCATCCAATATGTTCTTCTTGCCAATTTATAGTCTTTGAAATTCGTGTACTTGAAACATTTTTATGTTTCAAGTAGACTGTTTTGAAAGATTATAAATTAATTTTTATGGACATTTTTTAGGATGTTTTTGTTGTTTTCAACTATTTCTTATATGTTTAATCAATGTTTAATGTTTCATTTATATTGGTCTTATAATTTATGTTTTATAGTCTTTCAAAGTAGGGAACTTGAAACATTTTTAAGTTTCATGTTGACGGGTTTGAAAGCTTATAAATTGTTTTTGGTGAACATTTTTTATGAAATTATTTTTGTTTTCAACTATTTATTATATTTTTAATCAATGTTTAAAGTTTCATTTGTATTGGTCTTATAATTTATCTTTTATAAGCTTTCAAAGTCACGTACTTCAAATATATTTAAGTTTCAAGTAGGTGGTTTTGAAAGCTTATAAATTAATCTGTATCAAAATTTTTTATGAAATTATTTTTATTTTCAACTATTTCTTATATGTTTACTCAGTGTTTAAAGTTTCATTTGTATTGGTCTTATAGTTTAACTTTTATAGTCTTTCAAAGTCGCGTACTTGAAACAGAATCCCACATCGAAAACGCAGAATGTACTGTGCAGGAAAAGGAGAACCAGAATCCCACATCGGAAATGCAGTATTGTTTTCAGGGCAAACCCCCTTATAAAAGGGAGTCCTGGGTGAGGGTATTAGTCAGAATCCAGACTGCTGTAATGGCAGAACCGCTGGATATTAAATAGCAGAAAAATTCTGCTGAAAAGTTTTGTTATATATATATATATATATAAAACAAAACAAAACAAAATAAAAATTAAAATTAAAAAAAATATATATTTAGGCAAAGGCGGCACCTGGTGTGCCGCCTTTGCGGTTATTTTTTGGGCAAAGTCGGCACACCAGGTGCCGCCTTTGGGGGGTAAAAAAATAATTTTTTTTAACCTAGATGTATTTTCAAAAAACTTTTTTTGAAAAAATGTATATTAAAAAAAACTCACAACAGTCACGCATCATCCTTTGCAATGAACCCCACTTCCGGCCAGCCCTCTCCTCTAGGTCGACCACCCCCACAGTCACTCTCCTTGTTCTGCGCAGGCATCCCAGTCGCCGACCTCCACCTTCATCTGCCCCACTCGGCACATGGGTCTCCTTTCGAGAAAACCATGGGACCCCAAACCTCTTGCATCCCATGACAAATCCCCCTCAGCCTCCCCTGCCTCGTCCCGTTGTGTACCCTCTTCCCGCTAGATGAAACTAACCCTGCTGCGCTACCATGCTCCCCTACTCAGCATGCAGCCAACTCGTAACACCACTACCCGGCGCCCCAGTTCCTGTCCAGCTCACCTGCACCATACCCGTCACCCTCCTGCATTTCCTGCACAGTGCAGCACACCCCTCGGGATCTCCTACACTACACTATCCTCTCTTACACCTATCACCCCTCCTGCAACTTTTCTTGTCTCGTTCGGCTAGCATCCGAACCGGTCGTTGCAATCCTTTTCCCTACCATAAACCCGCTGTCTAGCTAACTCCTTTCTATCCTCTCACCCCTCTGACACGCCCCCACCATATAGCTGTTATCTGGAAGTGCATCCTGCACCTCTGACTAGCTCAGGCAGTAGATGCACCTCCATTTTTCCTGCGAGAAGGCCCCTGGAATCGCCCCCTTTCCCTATTCTGCCCAGCCAAAAGCGGTGCAAAACCCCTGCATCGCCTGGCTAGTAGCGGTGTGACACCCCAACACTCTCCCACTTTTCTGCAGCAGTTGAACGTAGTCCAGCTAGCCTCACCAGTGTAACATACACACTTACGCCCAACAGGCCTCCAGTATGGCCAATACGCACCCTTCTAGTCGGGCTACTCTCTTCATTGGCATCCTCGCTGGTCATTTCCACTTTCACACAATTCCTTTGATCGAGTACACCCCCACGCTGGCTCTTTCCTCATTTGATCGTTTAATTTCTCACTCACAGAGGTTTAGGTGAGTTTTTCTTTGTCTTTATTTATTTATTTTAAATTTTCATTTATGTGTTTTTAGTTATCTTTCTGGTTGCAGCACTTTGGCGAGGTATTTTTGTGAGACTATGGTTGTTTGGTTTCACTTATCTGTGTGCAGCATGAGGCGTGCCACGTCGTCGTAATTGGTTTTCGAGTTGTGCTTAGTCCCCACTGCACCTACCTTTATAATTAGAATTTATTAATTTCTTGACATTTAATTAATTTTTTATTAATGGTGAATAAAATTAAATAACTAGTTTTAGAATAATTGCTCATTTAGAGTGATAGTGGTTCTATCTTGTTTTGAATTACCAGAATGTGTTTTCTTCTAAATGTGCATAATTAGTGTGGATAAAATTCTCTATTGGCCTTTATAAGTAAATTTTGTTTTATTAAATAGTGATCTCAGTATCAAATGTGATTAGAATTCTAAAAATGGATTTTTGGAAAATGGGTTTTTTTGAGTGGTTGGATAAGGCCCGTTTGTCACTTTAAAGAGATGAATTATTTTTAAAACACTTTTTGGGGAGACTCATGGGTGATCCTGCTGTGTACGTGGATTATGTGTGTTGTTGTGTGTGGTGGTTTTGCATTGTTATTTGTTACATGATTGACATTGATGTCTCACCCCTTTTATTGAATGTGTTAACTTGTGAACCTGGTATAGTAAGTGAATCTTCTAAGAACGATTGCTCCAGTTGTTTTGATTATGCACAGGCTAGTGGCCCATAACAGAGAGATGTTTTGTTATTATTATTTCTATGGGATTGAGACCCTCAGTTAGGCCATGTCTGGAAACACCGAGTGATAGGGAATTATGACGTCATTGAGTAGGGCATGCCTTCATGGTGAGTCACAAATATAGTATGTTCTGGATTGTTCATGAGATCCTTGGTTCGACACAACGTTCCTTTAGTGTTTATTTGTATATGGTGGGGTGATTGAGAGGTCTAGATTGATTGTTGGCCCATGTGTTCCATTTGATCCATTTCTTTTTGTGTGTGTTGTGTGTTATGTGTGGTTTTCCTTTGGGATAACAACTAAAATTTGGGTTTTTAAATTGTTCGCGAAAATATATTTTTTAAAATGGAATGAACCATCTCCTTTCAAACATTAAATATGTTTTTAAATTAAAAATGGAAATGATCTGTTATTTATTTTAGAAATTAATGTTCCTATAGAAACCCAATATTTGGTATAATTTAGTTCAAACCTGAAATTGGTACATTCTTTATTTAAAGGTAGTGCTTTGGGGATAGTTTGTTGGGAACGCATTCTGAGCTTTAATAATCATGGATATACTATTTTCCTATTTTTAGTTTTGTTGCAGGTTTGACTTGAGTTTTCTCACCATGGGTGAGATTTCGTTGTGGATTGGTGAAAGCCTCTTGGAGTCTTGAGGAGCTTTTATCGTGGGTAGGTTAGTTGGTTGTTGTTGTCCACTCTTTCTTTTCGTGATGTTTATTTACATCGTGTTATTCTAATTTTCCACTGCTTTATTTATTTTCATTGGGGTAAATCATTCCAAATTTTCTTCTATTGATTCTCTGGCACTTGCTTTCAACCCAGGGAGGATCGGGAATTCCTCTTGAGCCATGTCGTAGACCAGCCTAGGTGATCAGTTCAGGGTTGACCTAGGTTGGTTCATGACAAAATGGTATCAAATGAGGTCGGTTGTTGAGAAGAAATTTTCTTTCAGATCTCCAATTATTATTTGGGGTTGTCATGGTAGAAGGGGTAGGATTTTTGGGACATGAGGTGTAGGAATGAGAAGGACTTCATGAACCCTTGCTCATTCTGAACCTCAGGTTAACAGGGGATGTTCAGGTTTTCGATGTACTTTGATTCCTACAGTTTTTTTGGTATTGGGAAATGAAATGGGAGCTAAGCAAGTGATCTCCATGAGCACGCATGGTCTGGAACGAGATGTGGAGACATAGGCATTACCCTAGAGTGCTCCTTGTGATGGTGGAATGACTGGCGTATGGCCGCCAACCATATGTTTGATTCACCCATCGACACTAGTTTCTCCTTTTGGATTGATTGGTCTTCATTACATTAAAAAAAATTCTTTTTATATTTTTATTTTTGAAATAGTGAAAAGTTGATTTCAAAATCATATTAAAAATGTTTTGATATCTCTCCTTATTTTCTTACTTTTTAGTTTTCACCCCCATGAAGGTTCGATGGATGCGCAAGGTGTAGATTCAAGTGCTGTTTTCTTAACAAATCCTCCGGTTGATCAGTCCATGGACTTTGTCTTTGAGTTTCAAAAGATGAACCATACCAGCTTTTATGGTCAATAAGATCCTCTAGAGGTAGAGTAGTGGCTGTGGAAGATTGAGAGAACCTTTTTTTCTCTCATGCCACCTTAGTCATTGAATTTTAAGTTGGCTATCCATATACTTGAAGGTCTAACTAGGATATGGTGGAAGTATGTGTATCAAAGAAAGTTATGACAAGATCTCATATGGGAGTTCTTCAATTCATCATTCATCCAAAAATTCTTCTCTGAGGTGAAAAATGTCAGGAAGATGATGGAGTTGTGTAGTCTTCAGCAAGGTGTTAAATCGGTATTGTGATTCTTTCGTTGTTTCCTGGACTTGGTTCCATATGAACCGGGGTATGTTAGAAATGATCCCATGAAAGCTCGTCATTTTGAGATTGGATTACATCCCGTGCTTCAGTCAAAGGTGGAAGAGTTCAACATAATCACCATACCTGATGTGGTGAGACAAGATTTCCTCGTCGAAGCTAAGTTTTCAGGAGGACTTGAGGTGGTGAATCCTCCTCTGGCCTTGGGAAGCATTGTTGAAGATAGGGATAAGAAGAATTGGAAGCTACCCGATGCTGGTGGAAGTGGTAGAGAATTCAAGAGGCCTTCACACCTTCAGTCATCTTCTCCCCATCGTGATGTCGTTAACTGGCACCAGTATGGTAAGCATGGGAACAAAAGGCCGATGTGTCCGAATGCTCTAAGAGCCTGTCATACCTATGGGCACCTGGGTCACATGCATCGATCCTGTCGAGGTGTTCCCAAGAAGCATGCTGAAGCCAGGGCTGGATCATCAAAGGTTGCCTCCTCCTATCAGCATGAGTAGGACGATGTTTGGGGATCAGTTTGGAGTTTTTATCTATGTAGTGTTCCTTGGATATAGTGGCCATCTCTTGTAGCGCCCTATGGTGTTTCTTTTCCTTCAGTTGTAATAATGGTTATTATCGAACCTCTTTGAAACCATTATTCTAATGGATGAGTATTTAGTAAAACATTTGTTTGTGTGTTATGTTTGGGAATTCATGAAGCCTGACTACAAGGCAAGAGATCCTTCAATCAATAGAGCTCCAACCATAAGTCCCGGAGTGAAGCTGGCGCATCGTCAGGGGAACCCCAATGGTGAAAAAGAGAATTGGTTTAATTTTCATCCTTAGCATGGTATGGTTTGTGTTCTTCTAGGTTGTGATGTTTTTCATATGGAGAGGGAGGTAGTTTCGATGCTCTATCAGTTGGGACCTTACCTTATCCCCTTCATGGTGGGGGGGGGGGGGTCCATGTGAAAAGTTCTCAAGTTCGGATAATGTCGTCAGTTTTTATAGTGGGGAGACCCATCGGAGGCTTCGTTGAATTCATTTGGCTTGTTTCCTATGGTGGGGAGTCCATCCGGGCCTCCCCCATTTCAGTATCAGGGTTTGTTTTCGTTTTTGGTTTTGGTGGTGTTTAAAGTGTTTGTGTTTTTAGGATATGTTGTATGTTATGTATTTTCAGTGTTTGTTCTGATCATTAAACTGGAGGCGCTTAATCTTTTGGGGGTGAGTGACACGTAAGGAGTTTTATCTTGGGTCTACATCTTTCTATGGCTTCTTGGGGGCATAAAGCATTATAGTGGGGCGAATTGCCACACCCTGACCTATCTATTATTTTTATTTTATTATTTTTATTGGTTATAATTTTTTTTCATGGTTTAGGTTGAATCCCGAACAAGATTTTTGAGTTTTGTCAAAACACGTGTGTTTTTGAGTTGACGTCATTGAGATCCCGAGGAGAGAACGTTTTGGAGACCCAATGTGGCTTCACCTATGCAATTTCACAGTCTTTCTGTCTTTGAAAAAATATTAAAATAAATAAGTTTTTTAATTTATTGTGTTATTTAATAATTTTCATGCTTACTAATTTTAATTATTATAATGTTTGTAATTAACGTTATTATTATTATTATTATTGTTATTATTATTATTACTACTATTGAGATATGGGCCGGTGCACGGGGACTGTACGGCTAGCGGAAATCGTGCGGTTAGCCCAGGAACCTATGAAATTGCGGCGTTTGATTCGGCCTAGTAAAATAAATTAAATGAGTTGAGAAGAAAAAAACAAATTAAAATTCCATAAAATAAATAACTTATTGTCGTAATAATATTATTTTGTCACAGAAAATAATATCAAAATATTATTAAAGAATTTTTATGATTTACATTTATTATTTTTATCTTTTTTCGTTTATTATTAAAGTTGATTTATTATTATTATTATTTGTATTATTATTGTTATTCATACAAATTTTCATATTATTAATATAGATTAAATTTATTATTATTATTATTAGTAAAAATAATAATTAGAATATTGTTGTCTTTTTTTATTTTATTTTTAGTTACCATTTATTTTTATTCCAATTTTTCATTTATTTTTTTTCTTCCATTTGGTTTTCTCCCCTTTCCTTTTCTTTCTCCTATAGCAGCACTCCTCTGCCCCACACCCAACTCGGCCTCACACCTAGCCTGCTTGATCTGGATCCCCCTTCCCTTTTTCACTCTTGTTGTGGGCTTTCCCTCCTCCTCTACAGTGACAAGCAGCGCCTGACCCCATTCCACCTTCCCTGTCATGCGTAGACCGCACACAAAAAACCTCCTTTGCAGCATGTCCCACCGTCGGCCATCCATCTCCTCCAGGCTGACCACCCCGGTAGTCCCTCTCTTGTTCGGCCGAAGCATGCAAGATGCCAGCCTCCACCTTCCTCTACCCCACTCGGCCCTTGGTATTCCTTCCTAGCACACTTAGGGACCCTAGGCATCCTGCATCTAGTGGGAAATCCCCCTCAACCTCCTCTACCTCATCCCGTCGCTCACCCTCTTCCCGCTTGATGACACCAACCTCGGTTCGCTACCCCGCTCCCATACTCTGCGCGCATCTAGAGCGTAACCCTGCTACCCGGTGCCTCGATTCCCATCCATATCACCTTCACCCTACCTGTTACCCTCCTTCTTTGCCTTCAAAGTACCACACGCCCCACCGGGATCTTCAACGCTGCACCAACCACTCCTGCACATACCGCACCTCCGATGACCATTCCTGTTTCGTCCGACCATCATCCAAATAAGTCACCTTCCTCATTTCCCTTACCGTACACCCGCTGTCCGACCGACTCCTCCCTATCATATCGCTCCTCCGGCATGGCCCCGGCTCACAGTCGTCGTCCTACAGCACCTCACACACCTCTGAACAGCTCCGACAATAGGGGCATCCCTATTCTGCCTACGAGCAGTCCCATGGTTCCCTCCCCTTTCCCTGTTCCGACCGACCAACAGTGACGCAGTGCCTCTGCATCATCCGGCCAGTAGTGGCGCGCCACCCAGACACTCTCCCCTTTCACTTCAAAAGTTTCATGCCATCCAGTCGGCCCCACTAGTGCAACATGCCCGCTTCTGGCCAACGCACCTCTAGTCTGGACATCGCCCACACTCCTATTCAGGTCATTCTCTTCACTGGCATCCTTGCCAGTTGTTTCCACTTTCTCACAATCCCTTTGATCGAGCGCACCTCTGTTTTGGCTCTTAGATACTTTTCTCATTTCATTTCTCCTACATAGAGGTTTAGGTGAGGTTTTCATTGTATTTTGTTTGATTTATTTTAAAATTTTGTTATGTGTTTTTAGTTAACTTTACGGCTGCAACACCTTGGCAAGGTATTTTTGTGATATTGTGGTTGACCAATTTTACATGTTTGTGCACCACGCGAGGCGTGTCCCGTCATCGCAGTTGGTTTCTGATTCGAGGTAGGTCACCACTTCACTTGCCTTTATATTTAGAATTTATTAATTTATTGATATTTCATTAATTTTTAATTAATGTTATGTAATAACAAATAATTAGTTTTAGAAAAAATATTCTATTTGAGGGATAGTTTTCCTCTCTTATTTTGAATTACTAGAAAGTGTTTATTTTTAAATTTTCATAATAAGTGTTGATAAAATTACAAGTTGGCCTTTATAAGTAAATGTTGTTTCTTTTAAAGAGAAGCATGGGTTGCAAATGTGTTTGGATTTCTAAAAATGGATTTTTGGAAAATTGGTTGTTGTTGAGTGGATGGATAAGGCCCGTTTGACACTTTAAAAAAAATGAAATATTTTGAAAACACTCTTTGGTGTGACTTAGGGGTGATCATGATGTGTACATTGATTGTGTGAGTTTATGTGTATTGTGGTTATGCGTTATGAATGGTTACATGATGGAAATTGTTGACTCACCCCTTTTTATTGGATCTGTTTACATTGGAACATGGCATAGTATGTGAATCTTCTGAGAACGATTATTGCAGTAGTTTAGATTATGCACTGGCTAGTATCCCATAACAGAGAGATATTTTGTTATTATTATTGCTAGGGGATGGGGCCCCTCATTTAGACCATGTAAGGAAACAACGGGTGTTAGGGTATTATGTTGTCGTTGAGTAGGGAATGCCTTTAAGATGAGACACATGTATAGTATGTTATTGACTGTTTAAGATCTCATAGGTTCGACCCATGTTTCCAATAGTGTTTATTTTAATGTGGAGGACTATTAAGAGGTCTAGATTGGTTGATGGCACCTATGTTCCACTTGATCTATTTCCCTTAGTTTGTGTTGTGTGTTATGTGTGTTTTTCATTTTAGCTAACAACTAAAATGTTGGTTTTTATATTGTTCGTGAAAATGTTTTTTTTTAAATTTAATCAAACTTTTCATTAAAAGATTAAAGTTGTTTTTAAATTAAAAAGTGAAATGGACAATTATTTATTTTAGAAATGAAAGTATGAGTGGAAACCCCATATTTTGTATAATTTAGTCCAAACCCGAAATTGGTAAATTATTTTTATAAATGTAGTTCATTGAGAATATTTTTTTGCCCACACCTATTGAGTTTTAATACTCACACCGATAGTGTTTTCCTATTTTTAGTTTTCTTGCAGGTTTGACTCGAGTTTTCTCACCATGGGTGAGAGTTGGTTGTGCATCGGTGAGAGACTATGAGCGTCATGAGGATATCTAGTCATGGGCAGGTTAGTTGGTTGTTGTTGGTTGTTCTTTCTTTTCTCACTGTTTATTTACATCGTGATATTATACTGTTCGGTTGCTTAATTTATTTTCTATGGGTGAAATCGTTCCCAATTGTCCTCAATTGATGCCCTGGCGCTTGTCGCAAGCCTGTGAGGATCGATAACGCCTATCAGGCCATGTTATGGACTGGAACTGGTGATCAGTTCATGGTCGACCCCGGTTGGTTCATGAAAAAATAGTATCAAAGGAGGTCGGCTCTTGTGTAGACCTTGTCTTTCAGAGTACCCATTGTTATTTGGGGTTGTCTTGGTAAAAGGAGTAGGATTGTCAGGACATGAGGTTTAGGAACAGGAAGGACGTCATGAACCCTTTCTCATTCCGAACCTAGGGTTACTATGGGATGTTCGGTTTGTCTATGTCCTTTAATTATTATGGTTTGTTCGATATTGGGAATTGAAATGGGAGTTGAGAAAGTGACCTCTGTGAGCTTGCATGGTCTGGCATGCCGTGAAGAGCTGAGGAAATTACCCTAGATTGCTTCTTGTGACGATGAAATGACCTGTGTATGGGTGCCAACCATATTTCCCGAGTCACCCATCAGCACTAGTTTCTCCTTGTAGATTTTTTGGGTATTTTTACTTTAAAAAAAGATGTTTTTTAGAGTTTTATTTTTGAAATTGCAGAAAGTTGAATTTAAAATGGTAATGACAATGTTTTGATCTCACTCCTTGTTTTATTTCTTCCTTGTGTTTCCCCCACAAGTGTTCGATGGATGCCAAAGGTGCAGCTTCAGGTGGTGCATCCTTAGAAAATCCTCCGGTTCATCAGTCCATGGATTATGTCTTTGTATTTCAGAATTTTAACCCTCCCCTCTTTTATGGGAAAGATAATCCTCTTGAGGGAGAGGAGTGGCTGTGGAAGATTGAGAGGAACTTCTGTTCTCTCATGCTGCCTAAGTCATTGATAGTGAAGTTGGATACCTTTATGCTTGAAGGTCCAACCTTAAAGTGGTGGTAGTCTGTGTCTCAAAGAAAGCCTCATGAATATCTCACATGGGTGTTCTTCAAGTCGTCATTCATCTAAAAATAATTATCTGATGTTACAATGCTGAGGAAGAGGATGGAGTTGTGCAGTTTTCAGTAAGGTGTTGGATTGGTGTTAAAATTCTTCCGTCGTTTCCGACACTTGGATCCATATGAACCAGATTATTTTGAAAATAGTCCCATAAAAGCTCAGTATTTTGATCTTGGATTACATCCCGAGCGGAATTTTAAGGTGGAAGAGATCAATGTAATCACCTTCTCTGGCATGGTGAGACAAGATTTCCTCGTCGAAGTTGAGTTAGTAGAAGGACTTTAGGTGGCGAATCCTTCTCTATCCTTGGGATACAATGTATAAGATCGCAATAAGAAGAATGGGAAGCAGCCTGATGTTTGCGGCACTATTAGAGGAATTAAGAGGCCTTTAGACCTTTAGTCACCTTCTCCACATCGCGATGTCATGGTCTGTCACCAGTGTGGTAAGTAGGGAAAAAAGAGGCTGATGTTCCCAAATGCTCTAAGACCCTGCCGTACCTGTGGGCACTAGGGTCACGTGTGATGATTCTGTTGAGGTGATCCCAAGAAGCATGTTGAATCTAGACCTGGATCTTCAAAGGTCACCTTCTCTTATCAGCAAGATATAGGATGATGTTTGGGGGTTAGTTTGGATTTTTTCTCTTTATTGTGTTCCTTGGATGTAGTGGTTGTCTCTCGTAGCGTCCGATGGTGTTTCATTTCCTTTAGATGTACGAATGGATCTTATCAAACCTCTTTGAAACCATTATTCTAATGGATGTGCATTTTGTAAAACCTTGGTTTGTGTGTTACGTATGGGAATTATTGAAGTCTTCCTGCAAGGAAGGAGATGCTTAAATCAAGAGAGAACTAGCCATAGGTCCTGGAGTGAAGTTGGCACGTAGTATGGTGAACCCCAATGGTTAAAAAGGCCAATGGTTTAATTTTCATCCATATCATTGTATTCTTTGTGTTATTCTGAGGGTGTGATATTGTTTATATAGCGATGGTGGTAGTTTTGATGCTCAATCAGTTGGGCACTTCCCTACTCCCCCTCATGGTGGGGGTGGGGGAGGGGGGTTGGTCCGTGTGGAAAAGTTTTCAAGATTAGATAATATCGTGAGTCCTTATATTGGGGAGACCCATAACGGTATCATTGAATTCAGTTGGCTTGTTTCATATAGTGGGGAGTCCATCCGGGTCTCCCCGTGTTAGTATCAGAGTTTCGTTTCAGGTTTTGTTTTTATGGTGTTTAAAGTGTTTGTGTTTTGAAAACAAGTTTCATTTCATGGGAGTTCGGTGTTCATTTGGATCGATCAACTGGAGGCTCTTAAACTTTTTGGGGTGAGTGACACTTAAGGAGTTTCATCTTGGGTTTAGGTCATGTTATGGCATTGCCGGGGTGGAATTTGTAATGGTGGAGAGAATTGTCAAACCCTGACATATCTATTATTTTTATTTGATTATTTTCTTTGGTTTTAATTTTTTTTTTGAGGTTCGGGTTGAATCCCAAAAATTATTTTTGAGTTTTATCTAAAAAATCAATTTTTTGAGTTGACATAGCTGAGCACCCATGCAGAGCATGTTTTGGAGACACTGTGTGGCTTCACCCATGCAACAACACAATCCGTATGTCTTCAAAAAAAATTAAACTGAATAAGTTTTGTAATTTATAGCATTATTTTAAAAAATTCATGTTTAATAATGTTAATTGTTATTTTTTTGGAAATTAATAATAATAATATTATTATTACTATTATAATTACTACATCAATTGTGATCTCAACTAGTGTGAGGGCACCGCAAAACTAGCGGAAGCCATGCAGTTAGCTCAGGCACCTGCTCAATTGAGGCATTTGAGTCAACCTAGTAAAATAAAGTAAATGAGATGACAAGAAAACAACTTATTAAAATTTAGTTAAATAAATTACTTATTGTCATAATAAAATTATTTTGACACGAATAATAATATCAAATTTTTATTAAAAAAATTATTATATAAAATTATAATTTTTTTATCATTTTTAGTTTATTATTTAAGTAGTTCTATTAATATTATTTTTTGTATTATTATTATTATTATTAATACAAATATTAATATTATTAATATTGATGAAATTTATTATTATTAGAAATATTATTATTTTTATTTTTATTGTTGTATTTTTTCTATTTTATTTTCATTTACCTTATATTTTTTTATTCGTTTTCTTTTATTTTTTTCTTCCACATGGTTGTCTCCCTTTTACTTTTCTGAGTAATTTTTTAATATGGGTTTTAAAAAAACAAAAATTAGGTAAAAGGGGCTAGGGTTCCGGTATTTTTAAAACTGGGTCCAAGATGCGTGAACCCCGTTCACGCATCACTGACCCCGGGAAGATGCGTGAACGGGGTTCACGCATCTTAACCGCGCTGAAGGATGCGTGAACCGCGTTCACGCATCCTTCACGAAGTTGATGAAGGATGCGTGAACGGGGTTCACGCATCCTACAGTATCTTTTTTTTTTAAATTTTTATTTTTATTTTTTGTTTTGTTTTGTTTTATATATATATATATATATACAAACAAAACATAAAATTCAGCAGAATTTATCTGCTATTTAATATCCAGCAGAACTGCCATTACAGCAGTCTGGATTCTGACAGAAACCATCACCCAGGGCTCTCTTTTATAAGAGGGCTTGCCTAGGAAATCATACTGCATTTCCGATGTGGGATTCAGGTTCTCTTTTCCTGCATAGAGCATTCTGCATTTCCGATGCGGGATTCTGTTTCAAGTATGTGACTTTGAAAGACTGTAAAATACAAACTATACGACCAATTTAAATAAAACTTAAAACATGAATTAAACATATAATAAATAGTTGAAAATGAAAAGAATTTCGTAAAAAGGGTTGATGAATAATAATTTATAAGCTTTCAAAACCACCAACTTGAAACTTAAAAAAGTTTCAAGTACGTGATTTTGAAACACTATAAAATAAAAACTATAAGACCAATATGAATGAAACTTAAAACATGGATTAAACATACAAGAAATAGTTGAAAATAAAAACAATTTCATAAAAAGTGCTGATGAATAATAATTTATAAGCTTTCAAAACCACCAACTTGAAACTTAAAAATGTTTCAAGTACGTGTCTTTGAAAGATTATAAACTACAAACTATATGACCAATATGAATAAAACTTAATATACGGATTAAACATATAATTATTAATTTTATAATAATTAATTAGTTAATTAGTAAATTAGTAATATAATAAATAATTATAAATATTCATTACAATTATTATTTATTAATTATTAATAATTAATTATATAATAATTAATTAGTTAATTAGAAATATAATTTTTAATTATTATTATAATTATTAATTATATAATTAATGATTATATTACTAATTAACTAATTAATTTTTATGTAATTAATAATTAATAATTATATTACTAATTAACTAATTAATTAATATATAATTAATTTTTAATAATTAATAATTATATTGGTAATTAACTAATTAATTATTATATAATTAATAATTACTAATTATAATTAATAATTATATTACTAATTATAATAAATAATTATATTACTAATTAATATATAATAATTATAGTTAATAATTATAGTACTAAATAACAAATTAATTTTTAATAGTTAATCATTATATTGGTAATTAGCTACTTAATTATTTTATAATTAAGAATTAATAATTATTAATTATTAATTATTAATTATAATAAATAATTATACTCACTAATTATATTACTAATTAATCAATTACTTATTTTATAATTAATAATTATATTACAAATTAACTAATTAATAATTATAGATAAATAAGAAATAATTATAATTAATAAATATATTACTAATTAGCTAATTAATTATTATATAATAAATAATAAATAATTATATTTAATAATTATATTATTAATTAACTAATTAATTATTATATAATTAATAATTAATAATTAATAATTATAATTATAATTAATAATTATTATTAAGATTTATATTACTAATTAACTAAGTAATTATCAATTAATAATTATACTACTAATTAACTAATTAACTATTATATAATTATATTACTAATTAACTAATTAATTATTGTATATTAGTAATTAATAATTAATAATTATATTAATTATTAACTAATTAATAATTATTTTACTAATTAACTAATTAATTATTAACTATTTGTTATATGTTTAATCCATGTTTTAATTTTCATTTATATTGGTTTTATAGTTTGTATTTCATAGGCTTTCAAAGGCACGTAAACGTATTTAAGTTTCAAGTTGGTGGTTTTGAAAGCTTATAAATTATTTTTCATTAATTTTTTTTATGAAATTTATTTTATTTTCAACTATTTCTTATATGTTTAATCCGTATATTAAGTTTCATTCATATTGGTTATATAGTTTGTATTTTATAATCTTTCAAAGACACGTACTTGAAACATTTTTAAGTTTCAAGTTGGTGGTTTTGAAAGCTTATAAATTATTATTCATCAACACTTTTTATGAAATTGTTTTTATTTTCAACTATTTCTTGTATTTTTAATCCATGTTTTATGTTTCATTCATATTGGTCTTATAGTTTTTATTTTATAGTCTTTCAAAATCACGTACTTGATACTTTTTTAAGTTTCAAGTTGGTGGTTTTGAAAGCTTATAAATTATTATTCATCAACCCTTTTTACGAAATTCTTTTAATTTTCAACTATTTATTATATGTTTAATTCATGTTTTAAGTTTTATTTATATTGGTCGTATAGTTTGTATTTTACAGTCTTTCAAAGTCACGTACTTGAAACAGAATCCCGCATCGGAAATGCAGAATGTTCTGTGCAGGAAAAGAGAACCTGAATCCCACATCGGAAATGCAGTATGATTTTCTGGGCAAGCCCTCTTATAAAAGAGAGCCCTGAGTGATGGTTTCTGTCAGAATCCAGACTGCTGTAATGACAGTTCTGCTGGATATTAAATAGCAGATAAATTCTGCTGAATTTTATGTTTTGTTTGTATATATATTTATATATATAAAACAAAACAAAACAAAAAATAAAAATAAAATTTTTTAAAAAAAAGACACTGTAGGATGCGTGAACCCCGTTCACGCATCCTTCATCAACTTCGTTAAGGATGCGTGAACGCGGTTCACGCATCCTTCAGCGCGGTTAAGATGCGTGAACCCCGTTCACGCATCTTCCCGGGGTCAGTGATGCGTGAACGGGGTTCACGCATCTTGGACCCAGTTTTAAAAATACCGGAACCCTAGCCCCTTTTACCTAATTTTTGTTTTTTTAAAACCCATATTGAAAAATTACCCTACTTTTCTTCCTCCCATAGCAGCACTCCTCTACCCCACACCCAGCTCCGCCTCACACCCAGCCTGCCTGCTCTGGCTCTCCCTACCCTTCCGCGCACCAGTTGCGGGCCTTCCCTCCTCCTCTACTACAAAGAGCAGTGCCTGACCCCCCTTTCTCCATCCCTGTCGCGAGAATACAGCTTGCACGTAGCCTCTTTTTCAGCGTGCCCCACCACCGGCTAGCCATATCCTTTAGGACGACCACCCTCGCAGTCCCTCTCCTTATTCAGTGCAAGCAGGCCAGCCGCGGACCTCCTCCTTCTTCTGCCCTTCTCAGCCCTTGGATCTTTTTCTCAGCACACCTAGGGACCCCCGACCTCCAGCATCCAATGGTAAAGACCCATCTTCCTCCCCCGCCTCATCATATCACGCACCCTCTTTCTGCTGGACGACACCGACACTGGTGTGCTACCCCGTTCCCCTACTCAGTGCACAGCCCATGCATAACGCCGTTTCCCGGAACCCCAGTTCATGTCCGGCTCACCTCCACCCTACTTGTCACCCTCTTGATTTTCCTGCACAATGCTTCACGCCCCCCCCCCTACATTACACCTTCTTCCCGGCCCCCCAAACAGGACACCACCCTCCTTTCCCCTACATTACACCTTCTTCCCGGCCGAATCCTCCTTGTCCGCTCGTCCCTCTGGTAGGACCCCACCTCAAATAAATTGTCCAGAAGCACCTCTAACACCTCAGACTAGCTCTTACCACAAGCGCACCACCATTTTTCTTGTGAGCAGTCTCCATGTGTCACCCCCTTTCTCTAATCTGGATGACCAGTATCAGTGCAACATTCGTGCGTCATCCGCCCAACAGTGGCGCTACACACTGACTCTCTCCCCTTTCGCTACAAAAGTTTTGCACCTTCCATTCGGCTCCACCAGTGCATCGTGTGTGCTTCATGCCAACACACCGAGTTTTTTTTATATGCATTTTTTCAAAAAAAAATTGAAAATACATCTAGGTTAAAAAAAATTATTTTTTTACCCCCGAAAGGCGGCACCTGGTGTGCCGCCTTTGCACAAAAAATAACCGCAAAGGCGGCACACCAGTTGTCGCCTTTGCCTAAATAATTTTTTTTAAATTTTTTATTTTTTTTGTTTTGTTTTGTTTTGTTATATATATATATATATATATAAACTTTTCAGCCGAATTTTTCTGCTATTTAATATCCAGCGGTTCTGCCATTACAGCAGTCTGGATTCTGACTGATACCCTCACCCAGGACTAACTTTTATAAGGGGGTTTGCCCTGAAAACAATACTGCATTTCCGATGTAGGATTCTGGTTCTCCTTTTCCTGCACAGTATATTATGCGTTTCCGATGTGTGATTCTGTTTCAAGTACGCGACTTTGAAAGACTATAAAAGTTAAACTATAAGACCAATACAAATGAAAATTTTAACACTGATTAAACATATAAGAAATAGTTGAAAACAAAAATAATTTCATAAAAAATGTTGATACAGATTAATTTATAAGCTTTCAAAACCACCTACTTGAAACTTAAACATATTTGAAGTACGTGACTTTGAAAGCTTATAAAAGATAAATTATAAGACCAATACAAATGAAACATTAAAAATTGATTAAACATATAAGAAATAGTTGAAAACAAAAATAATTTCATAAAAAATGTTCACCAAAAACAATTTATAAGCTTTCAAAACCATCAACATGAAACTTAAAAATGTTTCAAATTCCCGACTTTGAAAGACTATAAAACATAAACTATAAGACCAATAGAAATGAAACATTAAACATTGATTAAAAATATAAGAAATAGTTGAAAACAACAAAAACTTCCTAAAAAATTTCCATAAAAATTAATTTATAATCTTTCAAAACAATCTACTTGAAACTTAAAAAAATTCATGTACATGATATGAGTATGATGGGTGGCCTTAAATTATATTCCACTTCATAAAAATGGGTAATGTTTTTACCTCATGAGAAATCACTTACAGTGCATGGGAGGTTATCCTAAGAACTCTATGTTATATTTTTTTAGTGGTTATCCTTGACATAGAATTGTGATTCCATGTTTTATTTTTTATTGCATTCCAATGTTGCCTTGATATTATTATATTATATAATAATTTGAGGTTTATTTTTATGAATCACATCAATTTTATATCACCTTGTTATGTCTCTCGACTCACATGTATTAATTTCATAATTTTATTCTTTGATTATTTCTTTACTAGGATTTATAATTCACCCCTTTCTTATGTACATCCCCAGGTTATCCTATGCAGTATTATAAGATCAATGGATTTTAAGGGCATGTTATGGATTTTTAAATAATTTTTTTGTATTCTTATTTTAGGTTATTATTCTATGTTACTAATTACCTAAGGACACATGGAATAGTTTTATTTTGTGATTATGTTAAGTGTATATTTTTTGTAAGAAATCATGAAATAGGGGGCATTAAATATATGGGTTGTCATTTTTTCCTTGGTCTCATACCAATGAAAACTATTGTACTCAATTACTATCTTCCATGGATATACAACACATTGAAGGTACCCTCACCACTATATTTTTATGATTAAGGTAATTCCAATTACATGGATGGTAACACATGTCTTCCAAGTTCAATAAGGGTTTTTCGAGAAGAAATTTACATTATTATAAGGAATGGGAAGTATTTTATGTATACATTTATCAATATATAGATACCCATGATTAATTAAGCAATAGGTTTCATAGGGAACTTTTACAAAGGTCATTATGACTCGTAGAGTGAATTGATTAGTCTTAATCGGGTGATGGGTTTGGCATATAACTATATTTCCCATCAATTCATCAGTAGATATCATATGAAAAAATATGTTGGTATTTGGTGTATTCTTCTTCTAATAATACTAATGTGGCCTACCGTTAGGCCTTAACAACAAGAATTTCATTCCTAGAAATATACATTCCATCAGTATGAGATAATTGATTATTTTATTCCATGTTATCGTTTATAATCATGACCATATAATTCCCTCAATTTTAGCATATTATGACTTCATTTTTTAATTTATACTTTACATTTCACTTATTCTATGTTTATGTTATGTAAGGTTCCCATATATGCTACTCTGTAATGAGCTTTTGATCACACATGTAATTTTTTCCTTTCTCAGGAATCATTGAGGAGGAATATGTGATATTTTCTGGGATATGATTGAAGGGATTTTCATGATCTCATAATATGTTCATTTTGTATCTTCTATTTTGATATGTATTGTATATCGATATATGGTCTTCCCAGAATACTAAATTTTTCTTTCCATTGGGGACTCTTTTACTTTATACCAATAATGTAATATAACTATTGACTATAGGTTTATGGATTATAAGATGTTATAGTTGGTATTTGAGTAACATTATTAGTAACATTTAGAAATTGATTTAGAGGAACCAATATAGATATAAATATTTCAATGAAAAACATTCAATATTTCTAGAAAACACTCTATAATTCATAATTAGAATCATATTTTACATTTAGATTTTATTAGCTAATAATATATATGTCATTATAAAAATATGGATACCAAGTGGAGGATTGGGAACCATATAAACATTCTTAGTCAATGTCGGGATATTCCCCATAAACAATTTAACAAATATATTTTGCAGAAAAACCTATTCATAACTATATTAGGGATTTTAACCCTTGTTATGAAAAATAAACCCACCTATATAGAGAGACCTATTGATCTACAACATTGTTTAACTATAATGGATATCTTCATGCAGTAATAACCTCTAACATTCATTGAAATTTCTAATCCATTTGTAGATGAAAAATGCATAATGTCCCTATAGAAAATAATTTTCAATTTAGGAATTAGTTAAAAGGAAAAAGTCATCATGGTGGTTCACCATATAAATGGATATGTGGAACAATGGAAGTCATTAATTCAAAACAATAAGGAAGATGATATATAAAGATCCCATTGATATGAATTTTTTTTTTCAATAAGGATGAATGACTTGTTATTAGATTATTTTGATATGTGAGGCATAATTGTGATGACTTTTGATGTAATATTATGTTAAAAAAATTGTGGAAATGGTGACACATTGTTTACAATAATAGAAAAGGAAGTGAAGGAAATATAATATTTTATTATATCATGAGGGATTAAAATATGTTCATGTGAGATGAATTTATATTTTACATAAATACTAATTTAGGAGATGAAATGGAAAACTATTTGTTTGATTTTACTCAAAAAAATTATCCTACCACTAGCTAGCCAAGGGAAGAGTCTACCACTACTTAGGTGGGAAAGTAATTAAACCTTATCCAGACAATAAGTGGTAAGATGTGCTCCTAGATGAGAAAGGGTGGTTGTGAAAATAGAGACACATAAGAGAATAGTGGATCCATATTTTATGGTGGAGTGCCTGCAAAGAAAGTTTCCATGGTTTAGTGCAATATTGTATTATAGAGAGGACCCTAATACACACATATTCCAATTCCACAGAATGTGTTTACTTATTAAGCAGTGCCAAGATGGTTCAAAATCTGACATGTGATCCTGAATTTTGTGTAATATTCATCCTCATTAAAATTTATGGGTAAAAATTTGAATAAAATTTCTGTATGATCAACATAATTCAATCAATAAAGAAGTATATTCTTATTCCTCTAAAATATGTATATGGTTTGTTTCATGTGTTAAAGTTCATTGTACCTTCATTTCCTTCCTGTTGTGATCGAACTGAGTTTGAGTTGGTGATAAAAAGGATCAAATAATATTGTTATATACATGAAATTTTATATTTGTGAAAGAGATATTTTTAATCTAAGGTAAATATATGTGGGTGAGAAAAGAGAATGATTTGTCATAATATTGTAAATAAAAAAGGTGGTGCGCATAGATGAAAGGTGGTGCACATATTAGTTAAGTCGATGGAGTTATGTTAGTAGATTATTCCCTATAAATACCCTACCCACTTTAATTTTTGGTGAGTTCTTAATCAGAGTTTGAGGGATAGTTTATTAGAGTGAAATAGAGGTGAGGAGGCCCTCTATTTTCATGAAGAGATTCCATATCATCTTGTTGTGAATTTTACTTCATGATTTCATGATGAAGACTATAGTTATTTGAACCTTCACCTGTGGTAATAAAACATTATGTTGCCACATATAAAAGAAACTATGATTATTTTTCAATAATAAAAGATTCATGAGGAAAAAATAATGCATATATTGTTATGTCAACTATTATTATATACATCATATTCTATTATAATAATATGTTTGATATAATTTCATGAGATATTATTCATTGATCAATATCATTGAGTTACGATACATGAAGAAATGTGAAAAGGCCCAATGTATATGAAGTATATGGGCCCAGGTTTTGAAAATATTCCAAAGATGTTATGTGAGAGTACCATGAATAGGAATCACTAAAGTGAGAAGGAAAGAGGCATTGTAGGTGTGCATGAATTATAAAATATTTTCATGAAAATTAAATAACACTTACATAAAATTATCATGGAATATTTTATATTTGTCTTTTTTAAATAAAAATGATTTGATATTCCATTAATTTTATATACATAAATATTGAGACCGATCTAGGTAGTGTTTCAGAAGATATATACCCATGTTATGAGTTTTGTGAGATTAGTCCAGGCAATTTTATGTTCAATGGATAGTGATAAAGATAAGGTCATTGAAAAACAGTTGCATAATTTCATTAATATTGTACATGGGTAGATCAGGTGCTTTGGTTTGTTTTTTGAGAAAGACTATATATGAAGGTTGTCCAGAAATATAAAAATTTGATAGATATATTTAGAAAAAAGTTCATATATTGTGTGACTTAGGATTTTTGAAGTCTTTTTTGGGACTCAGATGTAGAAGAGGTCACCAGTGGGACTCTCAAGTAGGCTTATGAGATTTTAGAATCACCATGGATATAGTATAAAGATCCACCTGTGGGAGTTAAGAGTTGTTAGTGAAGGTGGGAGCTTGTAATTTCTAGTGGGACTCTAGATATGAAACACTATTGGACTTATTTTTTATGGGAATACAACTTTCCCTTGTTGTAACCGACTAAAAAAAGTGAATAACTTTTATCAAGGTGTAATAAATGGTTGTAGTAAGGAGTAGGTCTTTGTAATGAACCTAATAGAATCCCTGTGTTTTTCATTGATTTTATTTTTCATTCAGGTGGATTTTCAGAATTTAAGATAAGGGATAGATAGTTTAATCAGTCACTGATTTTAGATTACAGAATAGTGAATTTTTAAAACAATGTACTATGGATTCACCCCCCCTCATTAGAACCCAACTGATCCTTGGTTAAATCAAATGGTAACATAGAAAGCTCCCCTCTCATGATAAGAAAACATTATGAGAAATGAAGGATTGTAATTCAGTGAGAAACCATGGAATACCTAATTTTAGGTAAATAACTACCATACATAGAGGAATATTATACTCTTTTCCTTCAATCTCTTTTCTTATAAATGAAAGACGTATCAACCATTAGATTACCACCTATTATTAAGTATTATTATTGTACTAAATCTAATATGATAAATCTTGAAGTTGATGGAAAATATCAAAATTATACCCTAATGGATTTATCAAAAATGTTATACACTAAAGTGATGGGTGTTGAAACTACCAAGGATATTTCAGACAAACTAGGAAGTACTTATGAAGGAAATATTAATGTTAAGAGAGATAATATGAAAATCCTAAGAATAAAGTTTGAGAATATTAAAATGGTCGATGATGAAATCATTGATGACTATTTCGTTAGGTTTAATGAGATAGTATGTAATATCTATGGATTTGGTTAGAAGATATAAGATTAAAAAATTTTGAAAACGCTTTTGATAAATTTCCCTATAGGATTTGATGCCATGGTTTTAGACATGGAAGATAGGGAATATATTTCATTAGAGGAGTTATATTTTATTCTCATAGATTATGAAATGATAAATGAAATGAGTTTCAAAAAGAAGATATATATTATATATCCTTTGAGGCTATAAGAAAAAATAAGTTCAAATAATTGGAAATTGGGGAATCAATTGATTCTGATGATGATGAATTTGATGAATACATTAATGAAATTTATTCACCTATTTAAAGATGGATTATATAGGGTAAATGAATTTAAAACTAAATAAACCACTATGGTGATGAATCTATAATTTCATTGGAATCTTTTCCATGAATTTTAGAATGAAAATGGATAATTTATAATTTGATAAAAAAAGTGAGAATCCTCTAAAATAGAAAAATGATATGAAGAAGACGTATCATTCTAGTAATAGTCATAATAATTTGATAAGAAATTATTTAAAAGATAATTGATCAACTATTAGTTCTTAAAAATATGAATTTAGTTTCATTAATCAAGTTGAGAAATTTTCAATTTATTCATATAGTAATGATAATGGTAAAGCTAGAAAATAAAATAAATGGATATTAAAAGATGAGTTGGAATATTCTCTTGAGAAAACCACACAATGTTGTATCATTATACCTATAATTTTTATTAGGATCATAAGAATATTATTCTAATAGATAAGTTAAAAGTGGGAATATTTTAGTATTAAAAAATGTAGTTTAAAAGAAATAAACTAAAAAATAAAAAAACTCTTACATTTTTTATTGGACATGGTTCTCAGTCCAATCAAATAATCATAAATAGAAACAATTTTATTAAATCAGAATGTTAAATATCAGAGTCTATATGAATCCGAGTAATCATAGTACAAGAATCATAATCATGATAGATTTTATTAATTCAAAAGTTTTGTTATTATCAAAATCATATTAATATGGATAAAATCATAATAAAAATACTAATATGATGTTTTTCATTCAATTATATGTGTGGTGGAAATATAAAAAAATTTTACAAAAAATAAATACAATTTCATACAAAAAAAATAATGACTTTCAAAGCCATTAAAAGAATAATGTCTTTTAACCTTAAGAGAATCGTATTCTATAACTAAAAAATAAAGGTATCCCTTATTTTATAATTATAAGAAAGTCTATATTCTCTTAAAAAGGAAATACCTCGATATAATTAATGAAATGAATCTATCTTCCTATCCAAAAAATCCATAGATACAATGATCAGATTATCTATCTACCTAGCCCCGGTATCCCTCAAACTGATGGATCAGATTCCCTATTCAAGTAGACTGTTTTGAAAGATTATAAATTAATTTTTATGAAAATTTTTTAGGAGGTTTTTTTTGTTTTCAACTATTTCTTATATGTTTAATCAATGATTAATGTTTCATTTCTATTGGTCTTATAGTTTATGTTTTATAGTCTTTCAAAGTCGGGAATTTGAAACATTTTTAAGTTTCATGTTGATGGTTTTGAAAGCTTATAAATTGTTTTTGGTGTACATTTTTTATGAAATTATTTTTGTTTTCAACTATTTCTTATATGTTTAATCAATGTTTAAAGTTTCATTTTTATTGGTCTTATAATTTATATTTTATAAGATTTCAAAGTCACGTACTTCAAATATGTTTAAGTTTCAAGTAGGTGGTTTTGAAAGCTTATAAATTAATCTGTATCAACATTTTTTATGAAATTATTTTTGTTTTCAACTATTTCGTATATTTTTAATCAGTGTTTAAAGTTTCATTTGTATTGGTCTTAAAATTTAACTTTTATAGTCTTTCAAAGTCGCGTACTTGAAACAGAATCACACATCGGAAACGTAGAATATACTGTGCAGGAAAAGGAGAACCAGGATCCCACATCGGAAATGCAGTATTGTTTTCAGGGCAAACCCCCTTATAAAAGGGAGTCCTGGGTGAGGGTATCAGTCAGAATCCAGACTGCTGTAATGACAGAACCGCTGGATATTAAATAGTAGAAAAATTCTGCTGAAAAGTTCTGTTATATATATATATATATATATAACCAAACAAAACAAAAAAATAAAAATAAAAATTTTAAAAAAAATTATTTAGGCAAAGGCGGCACCTGGTGTGCCACCTTTGCGGTTATTTTTTGGGCAAAGGCGGCACACCCGGTGCCGCCTTGCCCTGGCTGGAAAATTCCCCAAAGGCAGCACACCAGGTGCCGCCTTTGGGGGGTAAAAAAATAAATTTTTATAACCTAGATGTATTTTCAATTTTTTTTTTTGAAAAAATGCATATAAAAAAAAAACTCCAACACAGCTCTTATCCAGACTTCGCGCACCCTCCTTGTCGGTCCGCGCTCCTCATTGGCATCCTCACCAGTCATTTCCTCTTTCACATGATCCCTTTGATCAAGTGCACCCTTGTGCTGGATCTTACCTCCTTCATTCATTTTATTTCGCCATCACAGAGGTTTAGGTGTGGTTTTCTTTTTATTTTTTCTGATTTATTTTTAATTTTCATTTATGTTTTTTAGATAGCTTTACATTTATGGTGCTTTGGAGAGGTATTTTTGTGATACTATGGTTGTCACCTTGCATGTACCTGTGCACTGCGCTCCCTTCATCGTGATTTGTTTGCGATTCGAGGTAGGTCCCCACTACACTTGTATTTATATTTAGAATTTATTAATTTCTTGTTATTTCATAAATTTTAGATTAAAGTTAAATAATATTAAATAATTAGTTTTAGAATAAATGTTTGTTGTGAGAGATAGTGGTTCTCTCTTGTTCTGAATTATCTGAAAGTGTTTTTTTAAATGTGAATAATTAATGTTGATAAAATTCCCAATTGGCCTTTATAAGTATATTGTGTTTCTTTTAAAGTGATTTTTAGAATGTAAATGTTTTTATATTTCTAAAAATGGATTTTTGGAAGATGGGTTGGAGTTGAGTTGTTGGTTAAGGCATGTTTGGCAATTTAAAGAAATGAAATATTTTGAAAACTCACTTTGGGGTGACTCATGGGTGATCAAGTTGTGTACATGGATTGTGTGAGTTTTTGTGTGTGGTCGTCGAGCATTGTGATTGGTTACATGATTTAAATTGTTGACTCACCGCTTTTTATTGCATGTGTTGACATGGGATCCTGACAGAGTAAGTAAATCTTCTAAGAATGATTGATCCACTAGTTTAGATTATGCACTGGCTAGGGTCCCATAGCAGAGAGATGTTTTGTTATTATTATTTCTATGGGATTGGGCCCCTCAGGCAGGACATGTAGGGAAACATCAGGCATTAGGGCGTTATGACTTCATTGATTAGGGCATGCCTTCAAGATAAGTCCCATGTATAGTACGTTATAGAATTGTTCACGAGCTCCTAGGTTTGACCCATGGTTCCTTTTGTGTTTATTTGTATGTGGTGGATGATTGAGTGGTCTAGAATGGTGGATCACCATTGTGATCCACTTGATCCATTTCCCTTAGTGTCTGTTGTGTGTTATGTGTGGTTTTACTTTTGGTTAACAACTAAAATTTGTGTTTTTATATTGTTTAATAAAATGTTTTTTTAAATGTATGAACCTTCTCCTTTCAAACATTAAACATGTTTTAAAATTAAAAAGTGGAATGGATAGTTATTTATTTTAGAAATGAAAGTTTGTGTGGAATACCCATATTTTATATAATTTAGTTCAATCCAAAAATTGGTAAATTCTTTATTTAAATGTAGTGCATTGGGAATAGTTTTTTGGGCATTTCTACTGAGTATTTATACTCATGAAGATAGTTTTTTCCTCTTTTTAGTTTTTTTGTAGGTTTGAATCGAGTTTTCTCATAGTGGGTGAGAGTTGGTTGTGGATTGGTGTGCGACTCTCGGTGTCATGAGGTGTTTTGGTTGTGGGAAGGATACTTTGTTGTTGTTGGGCTTTCTTTCTTTTCTTGATGTTTATTTAAATCGCATTATTCTACTTTTTTGCTGCTATATTTATTTTCACTGTGTGAAAACATTCTCAATTTTCCTCTATTAATGCCATGGTGATTGTCGCAAGCCCGGAAGAATCAGGAATGCCTCCCATTCCATGTCGCGAACCGGATCAGGTGATCAGTTTAGGGTCGAACCAGGTTGGTTCATGACAAGAGGGATATATTTATATGTTTATATACATAAAATAATGATATATATATATATATATGCACCACTTGTGAAAAATAAACCAATTATAAACCATAAATATGATCAATCCCATTAGAAGGAGCTAGGTTTTCTAATTATTAATCAAGGAATGAACCAATGACAAATAAATAAGATTCTCAATAGAAAAAGGAATTAATTTTTTTGGACCACTATATTTGAATAATGGATATGGATCATTAACATGGAATTACATAATATATAATAAAGGACAGTTACCAGGTGATGATTGAATATAAATAAAATTCATCAGTGATTATATATGTAATATGTAAAGGATAATTTTTAAAGAATGAAGTAGATTATTATATCCATAAATTTTGAATTGAAATATGAAGTTTATTCATATAATTAATTGGTATGTAGAATTTTTTCATGGATAAAGAACTATTTATGGGGTTGACACTTGACTTGCAATAATTAATAAGAATGTTCCGTTAATATAGTTTTACATAAAATTGAAATTTATAACTGAACTAGATGATGAATAACCCTATAATTGAAAAGGATATGTAAACATGTATATTTTTATTGTAAATATATAAAAATATAAAAATTTTATTATATTTTTATTTCATAATCATAATAGAATTAAATAAAATGTACAATTGAAAAATAACAAAGGTGGTACATAAGATCACATACCTTATGTCTAAATGCACCTAATAATTACGATCAATATCAAGAATATTTAAACTAGGATTATTAAATACATCCATAATAACACCATTAAACTATATTTCCTATAAAAAGTACCTTTAAAATTCATTTTCTACTTATTTATATTTTATGTTTCTTTTATATTTATATTCTTGAGGATATCTGTTCAAATTTATTGAATTTTTTTTTGTATGGTGACCTCAGATAATAGATTTGTAAAAATATTTCATAATTACCAAAATTTTATTATTTTTATTTTTATAATGACTACATATGTAATATATTTTTAAATTCTTCCAGGGTATGTGGGGATGAAAAACAATTCTCATTGCACATGGAGGTAGTAGTACAAACAAACAATTGATTAATAATTTAAATTTCTATGAATGAGAGAAAATAAATGAAAATAATAATTTGAAATTTAAAAAAAAATCAATATATATAACATTTCTACTCATCCATTACATATTTTCTACAAAACATGGTATACATTCATGAAGAATGGAAGACGTTGATTTGTGGAGGAGAAAGTAAGCGCAATTGAATATTAAGGATTTTTGTTCAAGATGATTGAGAGGAATAAATAATTGTAATTATATTAATATAATTTTAAATAAAATAAATATGATACATATATAAATAAATATTTTTTGATATAATACATTTTGAAGATTATTTTTGGAGTAAAATTTTATCAAGAAGGTAACATTTACAGTGGAGACTTGATCTTGTATTACAAATATCCCTAGAAAAGAAGTCCATAATATAGATTCTAAGGAATAAGGGATTATTGAAAAATAATGGACCACATAGAGATATAATTTGTCTAGTTGTTAATTCGATATGAAAATAGTAATAGTAATCAAGGAGGTGTGGATGTGATCCACTTTAATATGTGAAAAAATCAACAATTTAAGAATACCATTTACCCTTCAGTGATATCATTGTACTATTCCTCATTAAAATACTCCTAAATTTCATAATCATTGATTTTTGGGTGATCTAGGATCAATAAATCGGCATCCAAGACATTCCATGTATGTTTTAAATTTATTTAATGTCTTTTACAAAAAAGTTTATCAGTATTTTAATATTTTTATTTTTACCTTTGTAACAAGTTTTTTACATTGTAATTTATATTTTATTTAAAAATTTATGTTAAAAACTATTAAAATAATTTATGTTTTAAAACTCATTTCAATATCCATACAGTTGAATAAAATTTATAAATTTGATAAATTTTTCTTTTTAATAAAATTACATAAATAAAAAAATAGTTTTTGCAGAAAACTACTAATAAACATTCCATGTTCATAAAATTATTTAGTATTTATTAAAAAATAAATTCATGTTAATTTAATGATATATTGGGTTAAACATGATATTAAAATAATAAATTAAATAATTCAAATTTATTTTTCGGATTAAAACTAAGATATTTTAAAAATAATTTTTTTTAAAATAAGTGTTTCACCATTATCTAAGTAATTGACATTAATCATAGTAATATTATCATTTTTACTAAATATTAAATTTAAAATGTTTACTAATATTTACATGTTTAATATAAATTTGATAAAAATATTCCTATATTCAACATCTAAAAGTGATGAATTCTAATTTTTAATATAAGTGATAAATAAAAATTTCAATGTGTAATATTACATGAGTTTAAAAAATGTAAAACATGGGATTTATATTTCAACCTATTATTTATAAATTCTTTAGTTTACCCATAATATATATTTATTAATAAAAAGTTTTTCTTTAATGTACTATTTCAATCATGTATTATAAAATATTTTCTTGAGGAATCAATATTTTTTATATTCTCTAAAAAAATTATTTCATAAAAAATATAAAACCACACTAAGATAATTTTTATATAAAGGATAAAATAATGACATATAATTTTTAAAATTAATTTTAATGAATTTATATATATTGTTTTTAAATGACAATTGTAAATTATAAATAAAACAAATATTATTTTAAAAAGGTTTTTTAAAAAAATTAAATGTATTTAATATTATTTCATGTAAGTTTATAAATTATGTGATATTAATATATTAGGTAACATATTATAATAAAATATTTCTATTAATTTTATCAGGTGAAACTTTACAATATTTAATAAAACGGGTTTTTAAAAATAAATATTTCATTTATACTAAATATTACTTCACCAATACCCTTAATAAATTACATATATTTCAAAATTTATAATTACTACTGAATTAATATTTTTATATTTATTGTAATTTTTTATATAAATCATATAATATTTTAATAAAAATTGTAATATTTTTTATATATGAGGAAAAAATATTTTTAAAATATTCTAATATTTTATTTTAATTTCATTGTATGTTTTATTTTTTTACAATAAAAGACATAGTATCAATATTGGATATATATATCCAATGACCATATCAGCAATTACCATATTTGGAATGCTAATATTTTCAATGATCATATTCTCATTAATGAAATTTGAAATGGTCATACTTTCAAAAGACATATTTCATTTTTATAAATTGTCTTACTATACCATTTCCATTCACACTTCACATTTCCATATTTTTAATTTTAGATATGATAATATGATTTATCCATTCATTATATTCATCTTCATTATAGGATTTCATTGGAAACTAGTGAACTTAAAAGGTAATGATGATCTAAGATATCTACATGTCTTTCATATTTTAATTTTTTTATTTATTTTCCCCATTTAATTTATGAAGTTTTAATGTTTGTTCTAGCTCATGGTGATTAATAATCAATAGATCATAAAACTTGTTTTTATGTGCTTTTACTATAATTTTTTATTATTAATGAATAAAATGTTATTATATTACATCTTATTCTATATGGTGTATTTCATAATATATTTAAAATTCCAAGAGCATATATAAATTTGTTTATTAATATTCAACATATTAATTATTGAAAGAATATGATTTCTAAAATCCTAGGGAGTTATATTCTCCCCCCACTAATAAATTTTATCCTTACAACCTTGATTATTAGTTATGAATGAAAATATAAAATGGTTTACAATAGAATTATATGACATATGAAATAATATCTAGAGTGATATCAACCATACAATGAAATGAAACAGTATCATAGTCTTTATAATATGATTATCCATTATAATTTTTTTTGTCAAATATTTTAACGAAAGTGTCTGTCATTATTCTTTTATCAAGACTCACATTTTATAACTTCCTTATAATAGATTTCATAATAAACCATGATTATATTATCATAAGTTGATATAAAATGTTGTATACTTATTCAAAATAAATTTTACTCTAATTGGAGAGAAAAATTCACTTCCAAAAAACATGAAATTTTATCTAAAAGAATTAATGTAATGATTTCATAATACACATTTCTATAAATATAATATTATTACAAAATATTCATATAACTATATGTTTTCATCATGAGTTAAATCATTTATTTAAGGACTTAATAATCCTTGAAAACAACTTTTTATTACTAGGTTGGATAGAAAAGATTATAATACTCATAAATCTAAATTTGATGTTTTTTACCATTTTACAACTTCATCCATTACTTACATGCAATAGAAGAGTCATTCCCTTTCTCAAGGAAATCATTTTTCATTTTACCCTTAGTATTGAAAGGTTATGGAATTGAATTTCTTAATTCCTTGAATCCTTTCATTTAAACATTTAATAGTTGGAATCCCATTATCAGAGTCATTATTCTTATCTATTTAACATTTTTTTATCATTTTATCCTTCACCATCTTTATGACTAACACTACCACATTTAAAACATCTCTGTAAAATATTTATGTAAATTCTTTAGTCCTTCATCCATTAAATTTTTTATATATATGGTTGAATATTTAAACATTAATCATCTTAATTTCTTTAATTTCCATGAGACACTATCCTTTTCTTTGTTGGTATGTTCATTATTCTCTTATGGTTACATAGTTAATCATGTTTCAAGATCATTGGCTTCAGATAATCTATATGTTTCACAGACCATATCACCATCTAATGGTTAGATCATTATGGTAATAATTGAACTATCCCTCACACCTAGGGATAACATGATTCCATATAGTTCCATTTATCATTAAAAATAAAAGGGGTAACAAGATTAATGAACATTTAACATTAAATGAGAATTATAAAAAAATAATATAAAAGGGTTCCAAACTTAAAACATTTTATCCTTTTACATCATCAAACTAAAATGTAATTCATTTATTCCAAATTATATCAATAATTGATTAATAGAGAATATTTTAATTTTTTTTGTCATATAATTCTCACCCAAGTCCCATAAGGTAACTAGAATATCAGCCTTTATAGCAGTACATTAAGTGTATATAATAGCTAATGAATATCCATAGAGAGTATATATCAAAGTGTACAGTGTTAGGCCAACTCATCATATATTCAATTGAGGTTTAATTCCATACTCAGCCAATAATTTTTAGGGTGATTATCCCTTTGTTTATGATTTGTAGAGAAACATCAACATTCTCGTATCCTGACAAAGACGTAACTTCTTAGAAAAAAATTTACACAATTTTTTTCAAATTTCGCATTGTTATTCAATATTTGGGTTTATCTATATTGTTTTCCCAAAAAAATTTATACCTAATTACTTAAAATGACATAAAAATGCTTCAATATTACTAACCACTCCAATAGTACCAACAATGGTAATCCAATAAATGAACATACATTATTTCAATATTTATCTGGTATCCCTCAATTTAATATTATCAAATGACATTGACATCAAGTGTTTTTGCATGATTATGTACATGAATAAATCTTCTTAAATGTAAAAAAATTAAACATATTTAAATCTCCATAGAGATCAAATAATCCTATTCAGATCCTCTAAAACTATATAGGATTCATTGGGGAAACTAAAAAAGGAATATGGTGAGATAGAATGTCTAGTAAGGGATTATACATAGAAATACAACATAAAATAAGTGTCATATCATGATATCATAATTATAATGATCATAAGAATGGAATGATGGAATTTTTAAATGAATTTATAAGAACATAAAAGCACATATATGTATAAATATTACTAGATATATCATAATAAACATATGTTAAAGGGAACTCCCAATAATATGATAATAATGGGGAAAAATTCCCATTGTGGATTGGATTCACTACACATTCCAAAAAACATTGTACAAAAATACCAAAGTGAATTATTATAACATTCTAATAAATTAAAAATTATCACATTAGATATAAATAATTACCTAATTAATTTTTAGTCTATTTAATTATGGGACTACTCATCACATGACATTTGGTTCTTAGGTTAACCTCAACTGCAAAATACATAGTGGACAAATTACAATAGCAGTTTATATTCACTCTTTTATCTATTAAAATAAATTACAAGAGATATCAATTGTTACATAGTTCATTTGAGGGATATATTACCCAAATCACACCCATCATATTATTAAATCTATATATATTATTTCCATTTGAGGAAATGAAACCATACATAAACTATAAACATAACCAAACCCATATTAAAGATGTGGGTTTCATTATTATGATTCATGTCATAACCAAATGATAAATTGGTATGATTCATAATAAAATAAGGAATTTTTTTTAGAAACCATAATTGAAAAATTGCCATAAGTATTTTACATTCTTGGATATTTTACCAAATTTTTTTGATGAATCTGGAGAATAAATTGAAATAAAAAATTACTTGGGTATTACATTATCAAATCGGTAAATGATCCTTTATAAAGAATGAATGATCATATTATCTTCCAGAATTCTGAAATTGAATCAAAAGGGTTATATTTAAAATTATTATGGATTTTTTAATATATTAAATGTTTAAAAACATTTAAATCAACGATTATTAGTTTGAGATACGAAATAAGAATGTTCCCCTAAATTGAGTTTACTTAAATATGAAAATTTTGATGGGAGATGGAAACATGTATAACATTATAATTAGAAATAATATTTAATAAAAAATATATAAATATATAATTTTAATATATAATAAATATTATAATTTCATTAGAATAATATTTTGTAAAATTTATGATAATAATGGGAATGTGTAATTGAGAAATAATAATGGTTGTATGGATGATCACTTACCTCCCATGTCTAAATGCAGCTTACATTTTCCCTGAAATTCTTGAATATTTAATGAATATTTGAAAAATAATTACCTAATAATTTTATTAAAATATCCTACATATCCCAAGAACCATTAAATATCATAAATTATTTATTTAAAATATTTTTATCATGTTTAAGTTAGTTACTTGAGGTTTTTAAATTAATTTGTATGTAAGTAATCTTTTTGATGAACATGGTAAAAAACATATAAAAAATTATCATATTAGCACTAATATTAATAGTTTTATCAACATAATGTCTCTTTGTTTTATATTGTTGACATATATCTGATATTAGAAGTGATGGAAAAGGAATCTCATTTCTTGTGAATGAATTAGTCGGTACATACACATGATTAACATATTCATTTATCTAAGAATCAGAGGTAATGAAGGAAAATGGTAATAGTGAAATCTAAAAATCAAAATTACATTATAGATATAATATTTAATCATCCATTACATTATTTTAACCAGCCATGATAAGCGATGATGAAAAACAAAATACTTTGCAATCTAAAGTTAGTAGTCAAAGAAATACACTAACAACCTTTTTTATGGAATATTGAAATGAAAAAATAATGGAAATTAAATTACTATAATTAAATTTACTTATAAAAATTATTCTGATTTTATTATATTATTGTTTATAAAAAAATTTGTAAGAGTAATAATATGGAATAAAAGTTATGATGATATTATTACTTAAAATGGATACTAGTCTTCTCTTAGAAATATTATTGGATAATACTTTCATAATATATTCTATATATAATAGGTTAATATGGACAAAAATGGTATTATAAGTGATATAAATTTAATATTGTGTTAAGGAAAATTTTAATTGTATTTGTAACATTGTAGGTGTGAAGATTATCAGTTTTTTTATGTAAAGAAAAGGGCACTTTAATGAATTCACATTGGTCCTCCATTATATCATTACACTATTTCTTAGTAAAAAACTCACATATTTCATAATAGTGGATTTTCATGGGAGAATTTTTTTAAAATTACTCAAGAAATAATTTCCAAACATGATTTTAACATGTTTCATGTTTTTAACCATATGTTTTTACTATTTTACATATTGATTTTTACATTGGTAACTAGTTTATAACTTTTCAATTTATATGTAATTTTAAAAAATAAAGATAAACCTATTAACAAATTATTTTTTTTAAGCATAAATTAAATTTTTATTTTTTATAAATCAAAATAAACATATGAGAAAATAAAATTTTAATTTGAAATATATAATATTTAAATATAGGTTTTTAGGAAATTAACAATGAATCATTTTATGGACTTATTCATATTGAGTATTGATAAAAAAAATAAATGATATAATAATTATATTTTTTTAAATAATATTATTTAAATTTTTTAATCAATTTCAATTTAATTTATTAGACAAAAATATCATGATGTGACATATAAAATTTATATAAAAAATTCACTATTATCATGGTAAATAACATTAATTATACTAATATTAATTTTATTAAAAGAATTTAAATTGAACCTATTAACTAATAAGAAAATTTGTTGTCAAAGAAGATATATATCTTTATATATTCCATTTTTAAAAGTGATATTATCTACTTTTTAATATAACCGCATAGAAATAATTTTTTATGTGAAATATTACTTTCATTTTAAAAAATTTAAACAAGTGTTATTTAATTTAAAAATTATCTTTATAAATGTATATCTACTTAGTAAATATATAGTATTTATATAAAATTGGTTCTTAAAAATTGAAGTAATTATTATATCATAAAAGATATAGGTTTTACTAAAATCGATATTTTTATTATTCACACAAGGCTTGAGTTTTTTAGAAGAATTAAAAAATTATACTATATTAATTTTCATATAATTAATTAAAAAAAATTATTTTATAAAATTATAATTATAAAATTTATATATTTAGGTTGAAAATGAAAAATATAAATTTTAAATAAAACTAATTTTATTTAAAATAACATATTTAATAATTTTTTATTCTTAATATTTTCTCAAATAAATTTTTAAATTATGTGATATTAATATAATAGTTCATATATAATGATTAAAAAAAATAAAATTTATTAGGAAAATATATATAATAAGTAATCACACAGTTATTTGAAAATAATATTACATTTATACTAAATATTCATTAATAAATTCCATTAATTAATTATTATTATCATTAACTCTATTTTTTCTACTCCATTGATGTTAAAAAAATTATTTTAATATTATACATTCATCTTGTCATATATTAATTAAAATTTTCTTATTTTTGAAAAGTGAGTAAATATATAAACAAAGTTATAATATTTAAATATTATGTTTTGATTTCATTATCAGAAAAATTATTTAATAATACACGACATCACTGTACCTATTGGATGTATATCCAAAGAATTTATATACAATGTTCTTATTTTCAATGAATATATATAAAAAACCTTATTCTCAATGGCTATATTCTAAAAAACAACATTTTCATTGACTGTTTTTCATTCATATATTTATTATTAGAAAACATATTCCATTCATAATTTTCTTTTCCAGGGTATTTATTTTAGATCTAAGAACATCCTTTCTCTATGTACATTTTTCATTCACATTATCGATTTTCATGAACTATTAGTGATCCTCTTAAGTGAATGTGACCCTAAATATCTCATAGTGTTTAATATTTTATTTTTTTTTTTCTCATTTTTAGTTTATAATCTTTCGATATATATATATTCCTTTTTAGTGATTAATAACCAGTGATGTATAATACATAGTTTAACTTTCTCTTATTGTAATTTTATATTATAAATTAATAAAATGTTTTCAGTTTAATTCTTATCTTGTATGATTTACTTCCAAACCTATTTCATTTACATGAGAGTATATATATTTATTAGAATAATAGACACATTTCTTATATAAAAAATTTGATTTATCCAAACACAAGCTATTATATTCTCCCCATTAAATAAATTTTGTCCTATCAATTTTAATTATTACAATCTAATGAAAATATATAAGTGTGTAACAAGTCAATAAATAAATTTTATATTGATATCAACCTAACAATGGTTGGAAGAATATATTTTTCATTAGAATAATATTATCCCAAATATTGAGTTATTCAATAATTTTTTGAGTTAATGGTTTGTCTCAATTTGGTATTAATAATCATATTTTATAATTTAATTTCAATGGTTATTCATTTTCACCCTTTCATTGAAAATCATAGGATGATATAAGTTGTGGCTACCTTATTTGAAATAAGACTTCCTCTTTACAGAGATAACTAATCCATTTCCAAAAAAATAAAATTTTATCTAGAGGGTAGGTAATAATATTCTCAAAAGATATATTTCCATAAACATATTCATGTGATACAGTATTCATACAAATTGAAATTTTCTTCAATATTAAAATGTATATGTTGATGATATTTTATTTAAGAAAACAAACCAGGCCTACGAAGTTAGATTTGAAAGATTCCAATACCTTTATATGTGAAGAGGATAATGTAATTTATTTTAATGAATGTATTCATTACCCACATACATTAGTAGAGTTATTCCTCTATTTATGGTGTCCATTTATGATTATTAACATCAAAATTATAGGGTTAGGGTGTAACAATATGACAAAAATCATTGGGTTTGGGTTGAAATTCCACACAATTATATGCACGAGTATCTATACGCAAGTGTTTTATGATTATCGAGAAGGGTCATAAGGCATGTTATGGGGAGATAGTTTCCTCAATATCAGTTAAACATCCTAGTACGTTATAGGATTGATAATTAAAGTGTAGGAAAATAATGTGAAAATAAATCATCCAAGAATTAGAATATATATAAAGTACCAACACATGAAATAGCAGTTTGGCATGGCGATCACATAATCGAAAAAATGGAATAAATAAGGGTCCTATAATGTAGTTGTATAATGTATGAGATAATAGTAACTAAACAAAATAGTAGTAGATAATCATCCCAATGTCCATCCAACCATTCTAATAACATATCAGTGATCCTACTAAACACGACATCCCATGGAATTTTATTTTTATTGGATCTATAATCATAAAATCTACATGAACATAAATATTAATAAATAGGGTGTGATTAAAAAACCATGTGAGAAACCTAAAATATTCATTTATATAATTTCATAATATATAAAAGTTCATGTGATGAATGTAAACATAATAAAGATAAATAATAGCTATACCACAGAAGCACAAAATATATGTTGGGTTATTAAAGAATAAGTCTTCCATGTTTAGCTTAGTTCCACAATGTATTTATCTAGCCACCTAAAACATACCCCCTTTATGGTAAAGACCATTAAACATATTTGACACATCCTTATAGAAATTACAACCCATGTATTAGTTGACCAATTTCAGACACATCCCTCTCTAGAGGATAATCCATATATCTAAACATATAAAAGACATCTCATTCCATAGATAGATACCGAATAAAAGATCAATATCATGGAATAGCAAGAAAGTTATTTAATTATAACATACCTTAAGAAAATAAAAATACAAAATATTTCTTATAGACTGCACACACACCACATGCGATTGAACATCATGTATAGGTCTCTTAGGTTATATAAACATGCATTATATTTGATTGTACATTAGGAATATGTATCACAAGGCTAAAAACACTTGATAATATATATTTGCAATATGTTTTATAAATAATCACTAATAATAAAGGCCATCAACCATAGATATAGTGACATTTTTCCATTAAGTGTCAATGTTCGAGTCTAATTCCACCAATTTAAATCCAAAAATCAAACTTGTCTATAAAATATTATAATTATATGGTCATGGTCAAAGATAATTCAAACCAAAATATTAATATAAGATCATACATATCTGAGAAGATCCCTCTATGATGATGGTCTAGGTCCAAATTATATGTGGAATCCAAAACACTAGATCTGGGTGTTGATTCCATCAATTATCAATATATCCCTTCATATGTAGAATTGAAATTTATAGATCTATAAAAAAAATTCTATATTAATGATTAATTTAATGATGAAAGAGTTAGATTTAAGAAACAATCAGATAAATAATTTTTTAGATCACATACCTAGATTTTCGATCATAAAAATATCTTAATGCACCAAAATATAGATTAGAATGGAAGGATATTATTCGGTATATTCTAAAGAGTAATAATATTTTAGAGGGATTCATGTTAGATGAGGAAAAAATCAGAACTAGTCATTAATGACTAGCAATGTTCTTTTTGGATAATTTAATAATAGAGTAGTGTTTTGGGGACACATTTTTCCAAGACATGTAATAAACGTGAGAGGCTTACTCCTTCACTTGGCTACCTACATGGATCAATAACATGGTTTTTATAAAAATAAAAAAATCCATATTTTTTCCATTAGAATGGGTTTCTTAGTTTTAATGTGATTCCATATAGTTTTATAAATTATATACCTTAACTATACTCTATGACTTTTAGTACTGCATATAGCCACATATATTCTTGGTCTATCAATATGAGTTGTGTAAATAATTACAAAACCATGCTCCTTTAAAAATACCTATAAACTACCTGAAACCAACAATAAACTCTCCAATCTCATCTAGGATGATATATAGTTCAAAAAACACATGAATAAAAGATAAAATATTCTCATAAAGCACCTAAAACATTAATGGTACTAAAATAATCCCCTATAACAACTTCTTATCCTTCAAAAGCATCGCTAAGAATCTCTTATGAACTACTCAGTATACTGAGTCTTAATGTCTATCACCCACTCCCATGTTTCCTCATTAGATAAATAATACTCCCATAAAAATTGAAGAAGGGAAATGGTCATCCCATATAAAACCTTCTGAAATAAGTCAATAATATAATGAATCCTTCCAATAAAACAAGAATCTAGTTGTGGATATATATCATCAAATGATATTACATGAATATGGTAAATATCTATCTTTGTTCTCACAACACATAGATGAAATTATGAATACATTGATATGGTGTATAAAGATCATACAAATATTTGACTATCCTAATATGTTAAATCATGAATATCCTCATGTATTGTGGATCCAATATTCACTGTTTTTTCAAATGCATATTCCCCAACTGAGGGGACACCTGCTATAATACTCTACCACTTAATGAAAATTAATATTTTCTTCTACTCATGGTAAAATAATATTTTTTCCTATTAATAGTTATAACAAACCATTTATGAATCAAATTCACTAATTCTATAGTCTCTTATAACATTCTATACTGAAAAATAATGTCTTACACACCTTATGTCATCATAGATATGAAGGACATGACCATACATAGAAATACTTAAATGTAATCCTCTAAATAGAATTCTATAAACTAATATTATAGATGAGCTTCAATATATTATGGTGACCATCCCAAAATCATTTGAAATCTAGAAGAAAATCCCAAATAATGCCATCTATTGTATGTATTATTCTTATTGATTTTCTTTCAATACGATGGAGAAAATTCATAATCATCTAATACTATGTACCCATAAACATAGGAAATCCTTTCAAAAATGATTATGTGAAAAGAGATAATATTTGGGAAATGAAATTATAAAGAACTATTTTCATCTGTATAATCTACCAGACATGGAGCTTACCTAGCTCATCAACTGAGTTATTCTACCAGATCAGCAATAAGTGATCCCTAATGTCCCGATGATCTTCTATATATACACACAATGTATTGACCTCTAAATTTCATAGTAAAACATAACATTAATCCCATGTTCTCCTCATTCCACATTCAACCAGGCATTGGATGTTTCTGGAGAAATCATACTGGTCTTTGATGGTCAATGATGACCTTCTAACATGTCAAACAATTATAAGAAAATCATGTAATTTATCACATGATATTGGGGGCTATAATCTCTATCTAATATCATGATATTTTTTTTATCTTGTGCACACTTCATCCAATTATTTATGATATCTTTCCATAATATTTTTCACTCATAGATGAAGGAACCATCAGCCTTTCATGAAACAAAAGAAACCCAATTCAATATAAAATCCACCCTAAATTTATCCCTTTGGAATCAAAACATTTACCCCTCAAGGGAAAATATAAATCAAAATCTTGAATATAAATTACTCATTCCAAAAACATTTATGTGATCTGAAATGTATCAAAATACATTGCCCCTAAATCTTTAGCTACAATCACCTTCCAATATTTCAATAATTCCAAAATCTTCCTTGATACTTATAAATTCTTATATCAATCTTCATGCTTCTTCCTGTAATGAACATATTCAAATAAAATCCCTATCCCAGTATTAAATTTCACCTCTATTTCAAAAATCTACAAGTATTATCCCTAATACCACTAATAAATAATTAGGCCTTACTATGTGAAAATATACCATAGATAGTTGTTGTTCAAATATATGAAAACTCCATAAATTAAGTGGTAGTGTAGAAAATATTTCAACACATGAACCTAAAATGACAAATCTATGTGAAGAGTAGTGTATTTCCAATCATGTTACCATAGATAACAATTCCCATAAGTAACTTACCTTATTTACTTTAATTATAGTATCTCCCAATCCAATTCTAGATGAATCTCAGTAAACATCATAGAAAACTCTATGATCAAGAATAATCTGATTTAGAGTAGATATTATGCACTTATTAATATCTAATAAGGCACCCTTACACTATTATTTCGTTCTAAACATGAATATTATCATGGTATTCATGTTCATAGGTGATTCCATGGGAAAAAAGTTATAATTAAACGTTATTCACTACCATATATAACCATGGAATCCTTGAATCATGAATTTTTTTAATCTATTTCAAGACATGTCTTCATCTGCCTTCAATGGGTTGTCAAATATTTTTACTTGACATGCCACATTCATAAGGATTATCACCTTATGTTTCAAAAAGACTCACATTAATAACATGGTGTAATGAAAATGTTCTTAATGCATAGTAAATAAAATCTCATGGTGTATAAAATGTGTGTCCAATTTCATCAAATATATATAGATGAAATTGTTAAAGAGAATGGAAATGGAATCTATTTATGGGTGAATGATGAGGTTCATGACTGATGTGAACATTGTTGAAGAATTCTATAATTGAAAATCCATAAAAAGATATTTATACAGATCATATATGCTTCATAATTAAATCATTAATAATTAATTCTATATGAATAAAGGATTATGGTATCTGAAATGTAGATCTATAAAATAATATCACATTGATTCTCTTAGTTGATAGAATTAATCATTAATCCTAAAAAATTGGTTAATTTTTTTCATAGTGATCTTATTCAACATAATATAATCAACACAAATCTAAAGATTTTAATTTTCCTTTTAAGACACCACCAAGAGAAAACAACATGGGGATATACATTATCACTTGAACCTATTATCCTCTAGATCATTAAGTTTTAACTTGAGCAGTTTTAACTCATATTGTTCTATGTATTTTTAAATATTCGATATAAATTCTACACTGGGAATGATCTCATTCTAAAAAAAACTCCCTTATGTGGAGTAAACTATGATATATCATTACGAATGATATCTGAAAATAGACCCCAACACAAAAATTATGAGAGGGATCCACTTTCTGATCCATTTCAAGGACCATTCCAACCACTGTTTCTGAATATACCTCTATATAATTACAACATAGTCCTACTCTAACCGATACAGTTTCCCATTGACCATTAAAAGATATAAAATACCCATTAGGAGAAATAAAATTCAGTAACGTATAGTAAAAATAAATTTGTGAACAAATGAATGTAAAACTATCTAGGTTAAGGATCACATTGATACTTATCATCTCCCTTATTGTTAAGGTTTATATGTGCATGAAGTGATCAACCTCAATCAGACAATATAGAAAGGTATGAAGATGATTCAATTTCATTTAAATTGGTGTATTAATAAATGATAACTAAGAATAGAACAATACTGTTAAGTCTACCATAATGAACACATAATAAGAATTTTACAAATGGGATGTGTCTTTATAAAACAATGAATAAAAAGAGTATACATGATATCAATCCCATATCACGATCTTTTAAAGGACATGGTTTATCATCATCTAAATCTAGATCAGACACTGAAACCTTTCCAAAAATCACAACATGATTTATAAGAGGTTCATGTGTCACCTCATTCACTAACCAATGTGTGCTCTACACCTACTACTATGGTGAAACACCAACACCATATCATGAATTTTATTTTATTTTCATCTGCAATAATTTGGAATTGAATCACATAATGTGACCAATCATGAATCACTAGTGACCATTACTGATATAAATAGGTCAATCATTGAAGTATTTCCCTATTCACCCAATATGAAAGAACCTTGTAATGTGATCTATCATAATGTGAGTCAATGATCCTCTTATCAAGTATGATTTTGACAATTAATATATATTACATTCTCTAATTTTCTTATCTTATACCTTGAATACAGAACTTGGACTAGACTAGAAAAGGTACTTGTTGATCCACAAGAACATGGAAGAAGACCACCACCTCCATCATCCTTGATTCCCTTACAAATCATAAGATCCTTTCAAATAGATACAATTAATGTTATTTTATCAAAGTTCATAACATGATGTTTTAGCTATCGATGAAGCTCAATTTTTAAGTTCCAAGGATTCTATTCCTTATTCCCTATTAAAATATGAACAATATGGAATAGCTTAGTGAATATTAGTGAATATAAATACATTTAAATTGATCATTGATGGATATCTGAGAACACCTAATCATTTTAAAACATTAATAAACTAATGAAGTACTCTTGGAATAATAGGTCCTTGAAGGTCACCCACATCAGTCGTTCACATCTACCATCTTTAATCTTATCATCCCACCACTGTCCTACTACAATTATGTTGGAACCATGGTATTCTATGCATGATTTGGAGTGTGGTTTGTGTTTGTTTTCAATCCTCAATGGAAGCTCGGCTCGTGTACCAACAAAGAGATCATACCTTTCAAGCAGACAATAATATTGAAGGTGGCGTCGTTTCCCAGTGTTTGCCAATTTTTTGGGGTCCAAAATCTGGAAATTGGTGAGCATCGCGAAAATAGGATTTCCATGAAGATCATGATTTAATATGGCAAAGGAATGAATTTCGCGAAGAGAGGATGCATGGTTTGGAAATCGCGAAGATCAGAAGAATGGAGGCGGTGAGTCTTCGCGATTACGTCAAAGCTTCACGAACGGCAGAGTTGAAGAGCTTCGCGGCGATGAAGGGCTTTGCGAGGGAGCATCGCGGCGAAGGCGCGAAGGAATGATGTGCTTCACGAAGGGAGCTTCGTGGCACTGTCACGAAGGTATGTTGACAGTGATTCTTCGCGACTACGTCAAGCTCCGCGAACGGAAGATTGCCGTGGTGCTTCGTGATTTGGACAGATTTCTGGCAGAAACTTTGGAGCTTCGCGATTTGAGATGACATGGAATTGACTTCGCATGGAAGGGACGAGGGTCGGTGGAATCACCTATAAATAGAGGCCGACCCCCTCAAGAGACATAGAGATAATTTTAGAGAAAGTCCTTTGCTCTCGGTTCGAAAAGGTCTCTCGCGAAGGCAGCGTGCTTCGCGAAAGAGGAGCTTCGCGGCGACTATTCTGGCTCCGCGAAAGACGTGCGCCCCGCGTTGGCTCAGTGAGCATCGTGAAGAGGCAGGAGCTTCGCGATAGCCAAGCATTGCGAAGGCTGGAGCATCACGAGAGTTCTTCGTGATTGAGCTTCGCGATTGAGCTTCGCGAAATGGCAGGGGCTCTGTGAAATCTAGTTTGAGCTTTTCAAAATTTGGAGCCTCACGAAGTAGGGTACTTTGCGAAGGCATTTTCCAAAAGTTGTTTTCCCAGTGAACAATGGAAAAGGTGTTTTTCCTCAGTGGTTGGAATTCGGATCTTAACAGAGCATTAAACTCAGGACTCTGATGCAAGCAAAGTCTCATGCTGAACAGGAGATAATTAACTTCATGACTTTCAATTGAAGAGACCTTCATGTCTATAAACTGAGTGGGACTTCACCAACGGCAGTGAGCCAGGGGGAGTCAATGGGAGTGACCCGAGGGACACAGTGAGCTATCCCTGAACAATTGTAAAGGCAGTGAACCTGGGACAGAGTGTCTGTACCCGAACTTGTGAAATCTACAGCTAGTGAAGCATAGTGGTTTTTGGTACGACCGACAACCTGTCGGCGTATGCTCCTTGGATGTAGCCCTTAGTGGTGAACCAAGTAAAAAGGGTTGTGTCTTCTCTGTGCATGTGAATGTTTTCATTCTAATCATTATCTTCATACAGGTTCAACAAGTTCCTACCAACGTGGGAACAAGATCCATCACTTTAAGCAGAAAAAGTGGTCACCCAAATTCACCCCTCCCCTCTCAGGGTGTCCCGGGGTCCTTCAAGTGGTATCAGAGCGTAAAGGTTGCTGGTGTTGAATCAGACCCTTGTTTTCGTTATGGAAAACGCGGTCAATGTTAGGGGAGTCCCTCCCTTCGATGGAAGCAATTTCCAGATCTAGAAGAACAGAATGAGATCTCATCTGATATCTCTTGGAATGGATGTTCTCTTTTCTACTGTACAAGGAATACAAGTCACTGATCCAACAGGCCTTGCTATGACTGAAATAGACAGGAAACTTTTTGATGCAGATGCTAAAGCACAGAATGCACTAACTGCAGCCCTTTCTGATCAGATCTACCTAAAGGTGATGAACTGCACCTCAGAAAAATCCATGTGGGATAAACTTGAGAATATTTATGAAGGTGATAGCAAAGTGAAGGAGGCGAAACTACAAGTGCTGCACAATCGGTTTGATGATCTGAAGATGCATCCAGATGAGAATGCAGACTCTTTCTTCAATCGAATTACTGAAGTAGTTGGAGCTATTCGGGGTCTAGGCGAAGAAATCAAAGACATTGATATTGTAAAGAAAATATTGAGAAGACTTACACCTCTTTATAATGCAAAGGTGTCAGCCCTTGAGGAAAGAGATCTTTCCAAACTTTCTCTAGATGATATACTCAGCAGTTTGGTAGCTTATGAAATGAGAGTCAAACCTGAAGATGCTACGACTCGGGTGAGCAAGGAAATGGCATTCAAGGCCATGGATAAACTGGAAATCTCAAAGGATAGTAGCGGTGAATATGACGAAGAAAAAGAAATTCTTTCTCTCATTGCAAAGAAGTTCCAGAAGGGGAAAGGGAAATTCAAAGGGAAGTTACCTCTCGCGTGTTTCCGTTGTGGAAAAGTTGGGCACATTTCCTCTCAGCATTTAAAAATGATCAATGATGAAGATAATGAGGATGAAAACTTCAAGATGCCTTAGAGAAGGTTCTCAAAAAAGAGGGACTTCAAATCTGGTAAGAAAATGAAAAGGAATAGTTTTGTCTGTGAAGAGGAAGAAGATGATAATGAATTCTGTGATGAAGAAGAACCAGAATTCAAAACTAGGAACCATGCTTCTATGATGGCCACTGTTGAAAAGCCAGAAGATACTGAAGGAGAAAAACAACTGCGAACTTTTGTAGATCCTGAGATGCAACTTAAGGATGTGGTTAGTAAGCTCAAGCTTAAATGTAAGAGCTGCAATAAGTGGAAATCAATTGTAGAAGAATCAACTGAATACATTGATCAACTTGAAGCTGAAATTGAACGACTGGAAGAATTTGTGAAGGTACAGTCTAAAATAATTGAAAGTAATGATGATGTAGTAGATCTGAAGCTGAGAATTGAAGAGCAGGCTATGGTCATCAATGACCTCACCTCCAGACTGGATGAAAAATCCAAGACTACTGATGGTCTTGAGGAGGATGTAATTACTCTAAGGAGTAAACTGGAGACTGAATCAGTTCCAAATGAATCGAGGAAGAAAATGCAGTTTGGAAGATTCTCAGATGCAGAATTACTAGCAAGAGCCAAGTGTGGTTCAGATGGGGTTGAAAAAATCTTGAGTAATCAAAGACCCGCTTGCATGGGAAAGAGTGGAATTTGATGTGAGGCTGAGACATCAACTGCTGGAAGTGAAAAGACCCAAAAGAAAGATAAGATGAAAGTTGACCATGCTGAAACATTTCCTAGAATTCCGAAAAAGGAACCCTCATTCCAAACTAAAAGGGGACCTACAAATTATCCTTAAACATTCAGAAATGACAGACAATCTTACTATTCTCCCAAGGAAGAAGTTATGAGGAGAAATTCAAGTGAGAAGACATTTCCTCTCATGAAGTGTCAGTTCTGTGGATATCTGGGCCATACCATGTCATATTGTGAAGAGGCAAGAAGCTATCTGAATGGAGAAGATATAGAAGCTCAAAAAAGGAGAACAATTTCATATCCTAATTATTATAGAATAAATAATTTCTATGGATATTGTTTTTGTTCTTCTAATTTTGGCCATAAGGCCGCTAATTGTAGGCAGATAAGGGACATGGACACCTCATACCGAAGTTCAAGACAAGTCAAGTCTCGTCAGCAAGATAGTGTTGCTCTTTCAAACAGGTTTTCACCTCTCAAAGAAGACTTTGAATATGAAGAACCTGGTTATGCAGAAGAGATAATTGAAAGACCGTCAGTTATTTATACTCGATCTAATGTCTCATGGAAGGAAAGGAAGAAGATTGAGAAATCCAACCTTATAGAGGTGGCCCTCAAAGCTACAAAGAACAACAGTACCTGGATTCTGGATAGCGGTTGTTCATCTCATATGACAGGTAATGCCGGCCTACTAACGAATATCGTAAGGAATGTCGATGGTACAGTAAGATTTGGTAATGATGGGGCTCTGAAAATCAAAGGGAGTGGAAGTACCGAATTAGATAATGGAGAGCTAAAGAAGACTGAAGTCTTTTACGTAGATGGCCTATGTCATAATCTCCTCAGCGTGAGTCAACTCTGTGACTCAGGACTTATAGTCACGTTTAATCTGAAAGGCTGCACTATCAAGGGAAAGACTGGCAATTCTCTTATGAAGGGATGCAGAACAGAATGCAACTTGTATCAAGTTGATAGGGAAGAAAATTTATGTTACATGACTATTGAAGAAGAAAACAATTTGTGGCATCGGAGACTGGGACACATCAATCAAAAAGACCTGGAGAAAATATCAAAATTGAGAATTTTCATGGACATTCCCAACCTGAAGCGTGAGTGTGAAAAATCTTGTGATGCTTGTATGCGTGGGAAGCTGGTCTGTAGTTCATATCGACCAAAGAAGAAAAGAGCGTCTCACCTTCTTGATCTGATTCATACAGATGTTTGTGGGCCAATAAATGTTTCTGGAACTCATGGAGAAAGGTACTTTGTCCTTTTTATAGATGATTACAGTAGAATGGCATGTGTGATGGTCATTCATAGGAAACGACAAGTCCTTGACTGCATGAAAACATATCGGCGAATCGCCGAGAATGATACTGGACGAACAATCAAAGTGATGCGATCTGACAATGGAGGAGAATACACGTCCATTGAATTTGGGAATTATCTGGAGAAGCATGGGATACAGCATGAGGTATCTGCTGTGAGAACTCCAAAACAAAATGGAGTTGTTGAACGTAGGAATCGACATGTGAACAACATGGCACGAACAATGCTGATTGAGAGTCGTATTCCACGACATTACTGGAAAGAGGTTGTTCAAGCTGCAGTGTACATTCAGAATCGAACAGGACTTTATATGGGTGAGACGAAGACACCATATGAATAATGGCATGGACGGAAGCCTTATCTAAAATACTTTCATGTCTTTGGAAGTAAATGCTTCATCAGGAACAAAGAAGGAAATCACGGGAAGTACGGTGACAATGCAGATGAAGGAATTTTCCTCGGTTACTCAATGAACAGCAAAGCCTACAAATGTTTCAACAAGCGTTTGGGAAGGATTGTGGAAAGTAGTGATGTTAAGATAATTGAAGAGAAAACCACAAATTCTTCAAGGATTCCATATGCTGATGTGATAGAAAGTCCGGAAGAATGTGAACGTGAAGAAAATACAAATGCAGAAATAGAGGAAGCTGTTCAAAACACTCAGCAGTCACATCAAGATGTTGACTCAGAAGAAGAATCTTAAGAAGAAACAATGGCTAAAGAGAATACTACTGAAACTCGCAGGAGAAATCGAAGAGCTGAGATTGATCCATCCAACATAATTGGAGACAGGAGTGCACCCACTCAAACAATAAGGATGAGGAATACCACGCAATCTGCATTTCTATCTTTTGTAGAGCCATCCTCATTCGAAGAAGCTGCAAAAGATAAGTCTTGGGTGAAAGCCATGAATGATGAATTAGATCAGATTGACAAGAATCAGACATGGGATCTTGTCCAGAGGCCTGAAGGTCACAATGTTATTGGTACCAAATGGATCTACAAAAATAATTTTGATGAGCATGGAAGTGTCATCTGAAACAAGGCACGACTGGTATGTAAAGGGTACTCCCAGATTGAAGGCATTGATGTTGAAGAAACCTTTGCTCCAGTGGCTAGACTGGAGTCAATCAGGCTCTTCCTTTCCATGGCACTACAAAGAGGATATAAAGTATATCAAATGGATGTCAAGAAAAAATTCTTGAATGGTGTACTCGAAGAAGAAGTCTACATTGAACAACAAGTGGGCTTTGTTTTGGGTACTGATGAAACAAAGGTCTGTAAACTGAAGAAAGCTCTATATGGTTTGAAGCAGGCACCACGGGCATGGTACTCACGACTGGACTCATATCTCATGAAGTTGGAATTCAAAAGAGGAGGAGTTGATCATAATCTCTATGTGAAGAATTCTCCAAAATATCAATTCATGGTTCTTGTCTACGTTGATGATATCATATTTGGTGGCAGCAGGAAGAAATCAGTGGATGAATTTTCCAACCACATGAAATCAGAATTTGAAATGTCTATGATTGGGGAGCTCACATATTTCTTGGGGCTGCAAGTGATTCAAAAGAAGGAATACACTTTCATTTCTCAGGAAAAATATGCAAGAGAGTTGCTGAAGAAGTTCAATATGCAGGACTCCAAACCAATGTCAACTCTGATTGCAGTTGGAACTAAACTTGGAAAGCATGAGGATGGGAACACTGTTGATCCCACCATGTACAGGAGGATCATTGGAAGCCTATTGTACCTGACAGCGACAAGGCCAGATATTGTCTTTGCAACATGCCTTGCGGCCCGCTTTCAGAGTAATCCAAAGGAGGAACATCTGGCAGCAGTAAAAAGAATCATGAGATACATTCAAGGTACACATAACTTCGGGTTATTTTTTGCTGCAGGCAGGGACAGTAAATTATCAGCGTTTTCTGATGCTGACTGGGCTGGTGATGTAGTAGAAAGAAAGTCCACTAGTGGTGGATCTTTCTATATTGGGCAGAAATGTGTTGGCTGGTTGAGCAAGAAACAAGAAAGTACTTCTCTTAGTACTGCTGAAGATGAGTATATCTCCGCCACAAAGACATGTACTCAACTGCTATGGATGAAGCAGCAATTAACTGACATTGGCGATGAGGTGACGCAACCAATGGTGATTTACTGTGACAATAAGAGCGCAATTGATCTTACAAAGAATCCTGTTCAACATTCTCGTACAAAACACATTGAAATCAGGTATCACTTTATCAAAGAGAAAGTTTAGCAAAGCATGATTAGATTGGATCATGTGGGAATAGATGAACAAGTGGCTGATATCCTGACAATGCCACTGTCAGCGGCTGTGTTTGAGAAGCATCGGTTGAACCTCAGTGTTCGACCACCTCCCAGTGCATAAGGAGGATACATAGTCCCCCTCTCCCCATTTTTTATAAATGTTTTAATCTGTTTATGGATATGATGTAGGGTTATGGGGGAGATACTATCCAGGGGGAGTATGGTTTGAGCTGCACGTGAAAAATTCTACTGGTATTTGGATTTATTGTCAATGGGGGAGAAAGGAGAAGAAAACATTCAGGAAAACTTCTGTGATGAGAAGAATGAGAAGGAAAAACAGTGGAACCCAATTCAAGCCTCCTCTCTTGTTTTCTACACCGAGCATTGCTCACGTAGACTTAGAGTGTTGGCTGGGTTGATTCCTACAGTTTTTGGTTTTCACTTTGATGGAGATCTATGGAATTTTTCTTCTGATTGCCAACAAACCCAAAGGGGGAGATTGTTGGAACCATGGTCTTCTATGCATGATTTGGAGTGTGGTTTGTGTTTGTTGTCAATCCTCAATGGAAGCTCGGCTCGTGTACCAGCAAAGAGATAATACCTTTCAAGCAGACAACAATATTGAAGGTGGCGTCATTTCCCAGTGTTTGCCAATTTTTTGGGGTCCAAAATCTGGAAATTGGTGAGCATCGCGAAAATAGGATTTCCATGAAGATCATGATTTAATATGGAAAAGGCATGAATTTCGCGAAGAGAGGATGCATGGTTTGGAAATCGCGAAGATCAGAAGAATGGAGGCGGTGAGTCTTCGCGATTACGTCAAAGCTTCGCGAACGGTAGAGTTGAAGAGCTTCGCGGTGATGAAGAGCTTTGCGAGGGAGCTTCGCGGCGAAGGCGCGAAGGAATTTTGTGCTTCGCGAAGGGAGCTTCGTGGCGCTGTCGCGAAGGTATGTTGACGGTGATTCTTCGCGACTACGTCAAGATCCGCAAACGGAAGATTGCCGTGGTGCTTCGCGATTTGGACAGATTTCTGGCAGAAACTTTGGAGCTTCGCGATTTGAGATGACCTGGCATTGACTTCGTGTGGAAGGGACGAGGGTCGGTGGAATCACCAATAAATAGAGGCCGACCCCCTCAAGAGACATAGAGAGAATTTCAGAGAAAGTCCTTTGCTCTCGGTTCGCAAATGTCTCTCGCGAAGGCAGCGTGCTTCGCGAAAGAGGAGCTTCGCGGCGGCTATTCTGGCTCCGCGAAAGACGTGCGCCCCGCGTTGGCTCAGTGAGAATCGCGAAGAGGCAGGAGCTTCGCGATAGCCAACCATTGCAAAGGCTGGAGCATCGCGATAGTGCTTCGCGATTGAGCTTCGCGATTGAGCTTCGCGAAATGGCAGGGGCTCTGTGAAATCTAGTTTGAGCTTTTCAAAATTTGGAGCCTCACGAAGTAGGGTACTTTGAGAAGGCCTTTTCCAAAAGTTGTTTGCCCAGTGAACAAGGGAAAAGGGGTTTTTCCTCAGTGGTTGGAATTCGGATCTTAACAGAGCATTAAACTCAGGACTCTGATGCAAGCAAAGTCTCATGCTGAACAGGAGATAATTAACTTCATGACTTTCAATTGAAGAGACCTTCATGTCTATAAACTGAGTGGGACTTCACCAACGGCAGTGAGCCAGGGGGAGTCAACGGGAGTGACCCGAGGGACGCAGTGAGCTATCCCTGAACAATTGTAATGGAAGTGAACCTGGGACAGAGTGTCTGTACCCGAACTTGTGTAATCTACAGCTAGTGAAGCATAGTGGTTTTTGGTACAACCGACAACCTGTCGGCTTATGCTCCTTGGATGTAGCCCTTAGTGGTGAACCAAGTAAAAAGGGCTATGTCTTCTCTGTGCATGTGAATGTTTGCTTTATAATCATTATCTTCAAACAGGTTCAACAAGTTCCTACCAACGTGGGAACAAGATCCATCACTTTAAACAAAAAATGTCGTCACCCTGATTCACCCCTCCCCTCTAAGGGTGTCCCGGGGTCCTTCAAATTAAAATAATAAATAAAAAAAATATACATTTTAATACTCTTTGTCCTATACCAGTTTTGAAATGTTATCGAGGAAAAATATGAATTCTATTACATCATTACGGATTCCCTATAAGTCCATAGGAAGCATTATATGGTAGTGGTGAACATTTTCGACCACTATTCTCCGTGCTCTTGGGAGTTCACCACACTAAATAAGTACTATCCAGAATATTACAAGAGGGATTGGTTCTAAATCATGATATATTGATACAATAAGAGTATGATTGGAATAATAATCCAACAAAATAAGTGGTGAAACCGGATGCACAAGTTATCTATTAGGATGCATTTACAAGAATTCAATAAAAACATCAGAGGAAAACAACAGAAAAAATCAAGGGGACTAAAATTAAATCATTAGAATATAAAAGGGGTTACATCAAGGTTCGACATTATAGGATATATAAATGTGAAATAAATACCACCCTATACACTACATGTGGACCAATCCAAGCATTTGGTACCTCTAAATTACTCACAACTATATATATAATCAGGTATATAATAATTAGGTTAAGAAAATATATTTAAATAATTAACTAAAATAAAATATCATAATTTAATTAGATTTCAATTGTTTGGGATCAATATAATATTATAAATAATCATATTTAATGTGATATGGCATACCAAAACTTGATTCATGAACACACACTAAACCTAATAAACTACTATTCAAACATTTTGTTCTTCTACCAAGGAGAATTTAATCAATGTTAACATCAAACAACATGAGTATAAATTCTCGCATAATGGAAAATCTGTGGTCCACTACAAAATTCATTCTATTAACAAACATAGTTCCTTTTCATTATAATAAAGCATACTATATTTTTTTTATTCATTATAACTAATTATGAAAAATAAAAAAACATTTTTTTGAACGTGATGATTTGATAAAATTTTATAAAACCTCGATATAAATCAGTGGCATAAAGATAGAATACCACATGACACCATAAATGTTTCCCTCTAAGCATGTGTTTTTAAACATATTGTGAGGGACTTCATGGACATTATATTTGGAAATTATTTTTATATTAGGTAAACATTAGAGTACATAAAGGAACTAATAACAGAAGAGTAAATAAATAATGAATAAAAAATCATTAGATAAGTAGCACACACATAATATTATAACACATGAAATTATTGTATTTCATCGTATTCACATAAAAATGATAATAAATTAGGTTCCCCATAAGTAATAAACCAATAAATGAAATAAAAATAATTAAAAAATAGTAGTAGATATCCAATATGATGTCCATCCGACCAATAAAGCATCATATTGGTGATCTTACCCAACTTCCCACTGTAGGTTCTTTTCCCCTCATTATATCCATAGTCATAAAATCTATTAGTGCACTAGGGTGAACCAATAGGATGTGAGTATGATACACTAAAATATACACCCAATAGTTCTTAATGAAAATGAATAAGATACATAAGTACATGGGATGATAGTAAAAAGAATGAAAATATATACTGGGTATATCACATAAGAAAAATATATATTTCAAGTACTTAGAGATAATATCTACCTAATTTGTCTTCATTCAGAGAGGAATAATGGAAACCATCCTCACAAATCCCCCTGAATTGGATTTCCATCAAAAAAATGTTTGACATGTACCTTTATAAAGGATAACACATGTATGTGTCGACTGATGTCTAACACATCCCTCTAATAGGGAATAGTCTATATGGCCCAACTAATAGAAGGCAGCTCATATGACACATAGTTACATGATGGAATAAGAATATCATGTCATATTAAGATAGCGTATCAACTATAAGATACCAAATGTGATAAATCCTTGGGCATAGGTCTCACAGGATTCATCGAGAAAGACACCGCACATCATCTATCATTAAGTATAGGTATCATGGGTTACATACACACGCATCACATAACATCCAAAATCAAGAATAAGTTACATGATAATACACATGAACATGCAAAAATTCATGATAAGAACCCTTATAGACAGATTTTAATGATATGTTCCACATAAATTTAGTACAATGACGTTTTGATGACTAGGGTTGATATCCGATTCTATTTTTAGTGTAGTGCAACCACGAAATATACTTGTTCTAATAAGAATAGAATTTTATGGCCATGTTTGATGATAGACTACACTGAAAAGGTATAAAAACATAACACATACCCATGAATTATTACTTCCATATGTGGTATTTGTATAAATGATGTGCATAATCCAAAACTAAGGATCCAATTGCCAAGAATAATAATTCCCAACAATTCCATGTTAAAATAAAATAAAAATAATTAAATAATAAAATAACATTACATATATATGAATCATTTTAGTGGAATGTTTTTTCATCTTATAGAAACATAAAGAATTTAGGTTTTTATAACAAATTTCATAATTTCCAATCATCGACACTCTTGGATCCATCAGAATCAACCTTGAAAGGGATATAAATCAATATGGAATGTATATAAAGTGCCCAAATTAGATAAAGATTCAATTTATATGTATAATGAGTATAAATTAGTATCATTTAAATATTTAATGTGATTTTTTAATAATTAAGTCACACACAGAATGATTTAGAACCATAGTTTTGGAAAATTTTCACCAGCCATACAAAGCATGTATCCTCTCTAGAGAACACACATTTTTTTTATTGTTTTTTAAACCATACACCAATAATGATTTTTACCACTATAATGATTTTAATGGTTTTCTAAGTGATGGAACCTATTTTGAGAAACCGTTTTTCTTATCTTGCCCCCACCCTAGGTGTTACATCCCCAAGTTGTATGACTTGTTGGAGGATCAATATGGTTTGGTAAAACCATGTTAATAAATTTCACATTTTAAAATTGATAATAAAAATATCTAAAACTAACAATACACCCCTATAAATCTTGTATAGAAGTTCGTCAATTGAAAACACATGATTAATGTGTAAAATAAAATCTTAACGGTCTTGAAAGAGATCAACTATGCAATATAGAGAATCGAATAACATAATTCTCAGACAATATGTATTTAAACAATTAATGAGTGGGTTGATAATTAATGCAGACCTAATTATATTCGGTTATCCTTTTATCTACATCCTTTTTGGAATTTGTGAGCTTTATGGTTATAAATACCTCATTTTAAACATATCCATGCCCCATAGAGGGATTTTTGTTGGTGCATCATCCATAATTCATAAAAATAGGTGGTTTAATATTACCTCTTTCATCATCTTCGGTGTTATAATTCTATTGAATCTCCTTCATTTATATTCTTTAGTAGAATCATTATATCATCTACTTTAACATAGGTAATCATGTTTTAGGGTTTTTGTATGAAATAAAAACAATATTTCACAGTCCATATCCAATTATAACTCGATGATCATTGAGGTAATCGTTACATTATTCGTAACACCCAGATTTTACTCAGTTCATTTTGGATCAAAGCATATCTAAGTCCAAAAGTGATAATATTATTAAAAACATTTAAAATCATATGGTGGTTATCATAATAAATATAAAAATATGATTCTACCATAAAATATTTACCTAATTTAAATCATCATATTAGAAAATAATTACTTCACTTCAGCCCATATGAGTCATATATTAACATAGGTTACTTTTAACTATGTCATTTTCAAATTCTCCACCTAGTCCCTCAATTTAACTAGTAAATTAAACCTTCTTAGTGTTTTGTAATGTTTATATGATTGACCAATTAATATCCCCAATGAGTATCCCAGAATGTGTCCATTCATAGGCCCACCAATCGTGTATCATTTTTATAATTGACTCAATGATCAGTTATTCCTTTACAGGGTGATTACCCATAGTTCATTAATAACAAAACCACTTCCAAATTTCAATATCTAATCAGGGATGTAATTAATAGGAAAACCACATACTCAAATCATTGATTTTTTTGGATTTTATTATATACTTAGTATTATCCCTAGGTTTTTTAGTAATTATCAATGTTTCTAATCCCCATATAAAATTTGAATAATACTATTAATTACAAATAACTCATATGATACAAACAATAGAGAGCAAAACCCTAAACCCACATTATTACATTATATTTATTATAGCTTTCCAAAACATAAAAAATAAGGATCTAAAGGGATAATGACTTTAGAAGACAGTGAACATAAAACATCATCTTAAATATAATAATATTATTATTATTACAAAATTACTATAGTGATACAAACTCTAATAGTTCTTCTCTGACTTCAAAAGATATGTTGGGGAAATACAAAAGGAAACAGGCGAGTTAGAAGCCCTGTAATGGAAAAAACATGCTTATGAGGCATATCATAAGAAGCATAACATGATATCATAAATATAATGATCATATTAATGAAAACCTATCAAAAAGAAATGAAATCATATAATCATATAATCATATATATATATATATGTGTAGAATCAAGATAATACAGATATTATAAATATTATTGAAGGGTCACTCATAAAATCATCATTGTAATGTGGAAATGTCTCGTGCTTTAATGGGTTCACTCTCCATTCCCATTAACATAGTCAATAAATTCAGATAGAGGATTACGTTCACTTCCCAATCTATTACATGATATCCCATAAAATATAATTCTTTACTCAATGATTTATATTCCAATATAAATAGGAGACCATTTATTTTATAAATTTTATTTTATGACTTATTACAGAAAGATACACATAAAAAATCTTCAATTATTGAAAGGCCTAGTGAATTTGGGTACTTAGATACATATAAAAATAAATTGAAACATTTATAAAACAAAATTGTTTAAAAACTCCATAACATGTCTTTAAATTTCCGTGATATTCTAATACATCATGGGAAAACTTGGGGATGTATACTTGAAAGGGGTGAGATATAAATACATGTAAAAAATAATTAATTCATAACATTATCAATGTATTCCATGGGACTTTAGAGGCATTTCATGTTCTCATAAAAGATGATAATCATAATCTTGAGCATCAATCCATGAAATAAGATGGTAGAGTCAAGGCATTTTATGAATATAGAAATAGTATAAAGCATAAATAAATAAATGTATTTAAATGCTATTAACCATGAAATTATTTCATTATGTTCATAGAATATACTTCTACCCACCATACATAGTATCTCATTTGATAGAATCATCACCGAATGTGTTTAATGGATTTTCAACTTTAGTCACACCCATCACATAAATTATATATACACTCATTTTTTTCCATATTAATCATAAAACATAAGAACCTATTTTATCATTTGTAATCATAAAATTATGGATTGTGATTCACATACATGTAAATAACTAATATATTAATAATAGGTACAAATAGGGTAATTCCATTTATTGGAATTGGGATTGGGTATGCATAATAAGTGAGTTTGGAATTAAAATTCACCCAATAATTTCCACAGCATAACAAATTTTCATAAATGTTCATTGATGGTATTAATGAGAGTGATATGTTCTATCTAATTATATAGAAATAATAATGAACTTAAAGGGACGTGTAAAAAATTATTTGAGGAAAAAAATTCCTAATACAATGAATGTACATGAATTTAGAGAAGTAGAAGTTAATCATTTATTGGGAGGGGTAATTCAATAATACAAGAGGTTCTTCAATAGATAATGGTAAAACCATAAGATGGATTTTGAGAGGGATTAGGAGAGTAAATTCAGGCTTATCCTATTTAGGGGGAGATGAATGGGGAGGTTTTGTGGGTATTTATTTCAAAAGGGTGGGAATTAATTTTTAATTTATAAACCTACGTTTCTTACACTATTTAAAAAAATAATCAAAAACCATAAAGGATCCCATGGTTTATCCCGTTTTACTTTTCCAAGGTATGTAGATTAAATTTTTTTATTATGTTACGAACTAAACTAATTAAAATAATATCATTTATGATGTGGATACGAGTAATGTTCATAATGATTTTTTGAAAAAATAAAATAAAATATACTTTTGTTTTAGAGGATTCATTATAAAATTAGAAAAATAAAAAAAATCAAGAAAAAAATATTATTTAAAAGTGTAAATTTATTTTGAGTCATGTATTTTTTATAGTATTTATGATATCACATTTTGGATATTATTATGTCACAATACACACTGTATATTCATAGTAGATGAATTTTTTTCGAGAAATTAAACTATATAATAATAATAATAAAATAAATCATTTCATAATTTCAATTGTTTAAAATAAAAAATTATATAAATATTACATTAATAATTTCATAAATTAAGTAATTTTCTATTTTATATAAATACAATTCTTTATTGAAAAATAATAGATGTTACGAATCAAAAATCATTCAATCATATATAAAAACTGCTTTGGTCAAATTTAATTATATTATAATTTTCATGAAAATAAAAGTAATTTAATACGTTTATATTTGTATAATAATATAAAACATAAAAAATCATGAATTTACCAAAAGGATTGTTCTGATGGAATGTTTATATTTTCCAAAAGTAAAATCTTTATTTTCTCATATGAAAATATAATTTTTTTAAATAAAATACATAATATTATATATATATATAATGTGATAAAGGGATCATTAAAATATATATTTTTTTTCTTAAAATTAATATATAGTAATTAATACTTATTTTTACAGATACATAAACATTATTACACTACTATTATCCGTATCGGTATGGTGTGTGATGATTGTACATTCTTTAATCAGTTTGATGAACATTGTTTGAGTTGTGATCCCTATAATATTTAAATTCTCTCATAATCAGTTTCCGTAGAGATTTAAATGTGGTATCTATGACTGGTATTGGTCATGGGAAAAGCCCAGTGATGTTATCTCCTATTGAAGCTCTGAAAAATGGGAACCATACGGTACAATGCTACTGGATATGGTCATTACCACTTCCTTCTTTGTTTATTAGATCTTATCATAACCCTCATTATATAATAATATTAATGGTTAATATATAAAAGAAATATTATCAATGGTTATTATGATTAATATTATTTTATTCCCAATAGGAAAATTCTGGTTGTATTTTATAATAGTCAAAAATAACTGTTGAATTATAATGCATGTTCTTTCTATAACTGAATTAAATAATAAGTAATTTATTATTTCAAAAGAAAAATTAATTTATAATTTTGTTCTATTTTGTTCTTCTCCCATTAATATTCTCTGTCTTCAGTATTTTATTTCATTAAAAAATTTAGCGTAATTTTATTTCATCACCTATTCTATTTCCCATGATTCCTCTTCAAAAATTTTGTTCTACCACAATACATTTACCAGTTCTATTTTCATGTTTCTATAAAAATTGTATCAATGATCTATCATCTTCCATGTATACTCCTAATAGGATATATTTTTATCATCATGAACCAACTATATATTTTTTACATGTAAATGGTCTAAAATTTGCTTCCTTAGTAGGGATATATATAACACATCATATACATGAGATAGATTAGGTGGGAGTTATAGATTATAAGAAACAAAACCAATATTATCGAGGATATATACAAATTTTATGTATCTTAGAATAATTATTCTATTCATCCCAAACCTATTTACCTTCCTAAATTGTAATATAAAAAGGAAAAACATATCTTTGACCTTAATTTCTATAAATTATTAATGACTTTCAGCATATCCTATTATCTAAAATTAATGTATTTCAATACTGTGTTAGGGTTTGTACTTTATCGATCATCAATTGGATAAGATTTGGTCCCATCATCTTCTACTCTAAAAATTCAACCCAACATATTGGAATATGACACCACTTCTCATATATATCCCAATAAAGTGGCCTTTGAATACTAAAATGGAATAATTTTTTATATGATAACTCCATTTAGGGATGATGTTAATCCCAAAATCCAGGAAAATGATTCTAATATAATCTGATCATATCCCCAAGAGTTTTAATGGATCATTTAGAATGAACATCATTCAATGAGTGGTGTTTAGTAATAAATATTTTCTTTTTGTAAAATCATAGTAGGGGGATTCTTCAAAAACATTAGGTAAACCTCAAATATTGATTATATACATTTTATAGTTGTACTCGAGATAATATTTCTTCATCTCTTATGTATATCATAATGATTTGGAAAATATAGAAATGTTATTTGATAGAAATTAAATGTACATACTTTTTATGGAGATAATCTACCACAAAAATGGAATTATTATCTTTAGATGTCGTAGGGGTTACATCGATGAAATCCACTATTATATTTTCTCAATTTTATATTAGTATTTGAAAATATTTCCTCCTACAATATATTTTTTTCACACTTGACTTGTTTTCATACCAATCATTGATATACATGTTCAATAGTCTATCTCATAATGTAATCTCTCCAAAACATTTTTTCTCAAATTTCTATAAATCTTAAAACATATTAGATGAATTGAGAAGGATTTTCTATGTGAATCATCATGGTTTACCCCCTTCTATTATGGTTTTGATGGGACATGTATCAGAGAAATAAACATTATAACTCCCCCTATGACAATGTTGAACTCTAAAATATTTGATACCATTCTCTATATCCCCAAATCACTATTTTGGGCCTCCACGATCATCTCGATATTTTTGGTTGAGTAGTTAAATGAGAATTGTTTTATGATGTTCCATTTATGATTCACATTTCCATCCATTGAATAATAAAGAATATTTTATCCCTTTATATCAACATCACAGACAGGGTTACACAATTCATGATACTCATATAATATTTCACTTTATTCCTCTATCTCCTATAGTAATTAATGAGAAAAATAATAAATAATTCTTAAATAAAACCAAAATAGTTGGACCATATTGATATCCATTTTTCCAAATATATAATAGAGACTCTTTCAAAAAACATACATGTCAAAATTTTCCCCATATATAAAATGATGAAAAATATTCTTTCAAAATATCACTATAACTAATTTTTGGTCAATAATTCAGTAGTTTTACTCATGGATAATTAATTAGTTGGAAAATTAGGTTATCAACATGTAATTTTTTTGAGTTTACAACCTAATACATTATTGGACCCATTTATATATATCAAAATTAATGTGAGAGTAATGGGTAATGGGTACATATGTTTATTGATCATCCACTTCATTAACTCCATAAGTACTCTCCTCAAATTCAACATTTCATTAAAACATTACCACCTTCCTTGTTATCTTGGCCAATGGGTTTTCCCATCATCTGACGTTTCTTAAAAATAAGAAACGTGACCATTGTAATCTAATGAAACTATAAATATACATCCCAGTTTATGATTTATAACATCCTTCAACTTCATATATCCTCAAAAGATTCACATATATCCATTTCATGGTGATAACATTCCCCATAAATGTGAAATTATCTATATAAATCTAAAATTTACTACTCTTTACATATAATATTTCATTGTACATGGTATTCATCACAATATTTAAATTATCCTCTTTTTTTAATTGGGTTTGGAGTTGAAAATAATATTATATATAATGAAGAAAACATGTGTATCAAGAAATCCATAAAGACCCCAATCATCATGTCCCAAAATAAATCTAGACCATTATTTAATCCAAATGGATACAGTATAAAGTCATATATCTTATACCTTGTATGATAATTAGTGTTGGGTATATCCACCTTCATCACTTTGGAAAGAAATATCACATCCATTTATTAGTCGTAGGGATGCATTAGGCTCGATATATATGATCATACAAGTCATAAATGAACATATGTGGATATTTTTTCAATATTGTTATCTTATTGATCTCATGATAACAAATATATGGGTGCGTTGAAAAATTATTCTTCTTAAAGAAAATTAATGGTGCAGCCCACGGTTAAGAACATGGTTGTATAATCCCTTTATTCATATTTACTTATTGTTTCTTCTTCAAATATAAAATTTCAATTCTGTCTATTCTATATATAGTCTTGGATATTTTAAAATCCCTTGGTTGAAGTTTGATAAAGAACTCCACCTCTCGGCTAGAAGAAAAAACATGAAATTCCTCAGGGAACACATTCAAATATTCTCCTTCAATTTTGGCATGTCATTAAAGATGATATTTTTCTTAGTTTTAATAATTTGGGATCGATGAAAATTTTCAAAAATAAATAATATCCATGATGGGGTGGAAAATTATAAAGTGTATCTATCCTCTTTCTTATTGTTGCATATAAACATAGGGATATTGGGGAAATTTTGGTTGATTTAATTCTCCTATAAATTTATATATTCATTATAAAAAAACAAATCCATGACAAATATATAATAAAATGACACTAAATTAGTATCATAATGTTTTATTGTAAATTTAAAATATAAATATTTATTTTCTGTGAAGTTTCATACATTGGGGATAATTATTTCCCCAATTTAATTTTTTATCAATCACTCAACTTTGATATTTTTCTTAGTGTTTAAATATTAATTTTTTTTTGATATGAATGAATTTTAAGAAACAAAACCAAGTATTAAATTATTTATTCTTTAATTAATAACTAGTATTATTATCTCATTTCAATTTTAGGTTCCACCATAGGAGTTGTGATGGAACATTCTCACCATTCTTCCCTATGCGATGAGGTTTTTTCACTGATTATCATTGGAAACCCTTAACTCAGTGAATTGTTTCAAATATTGTCATTGTACCACTTAGTTTTAATATTGATTTTCTATGATATCCACTTCAATGATTTTTTCAAATCAGTAAATTTCATTACATTTGTCAATGATTTGAATTTCTAAATATTTATATAATTTTTAATTTATAAATAAATAAGAATTCAACTATAAATTCTGGGTTAACAGAAATTTTGGAGGTGTTAAATGCGTTTTTAGGGAATTTTATTTTTATTACCTAATTTATTTATCCATGATTAAATTTGAGTGAAAAGAAAAATGATACATTTTATGTTGGTTAGTTCAAGAAAAATATTTATCAATTTTTTTTCTAAAATTCCCACCACTACATCAATTTGATCTCTTCTATAAGCATTACATTTTTTTTATCAAAATTAACAATTGATAATATTCTTTGTTTTTGTGATAAATTTCATGCATGGCCTTCCCTTTCATTGAATATTGAAGGACAACGATGACATTTTCAATAGAGGAAATCTATTGATAAATGACTAGTGAATAAAAAGATCCCAGAAAAGTTTTATACCTATATCACATAATAGTCACAATTGCAACATTCATTTTCTTAGGGGGATGTAGATATTCCTCATTGTTCATGTTTATATTCAAAAAATTAGTTAGTTTAGATTATATTTCCCTAAAATTTTCAGAGCCTTCTCTTGTTGAGATAGGAATATCATTCATGTAGAAAAAAAATTTCTTACTATATTTTTTATTAACTAGGATTATATAATTTCAAATTATTGACAAAAATAATGTTAAATTTTGAGATGAAAATATTCATACTAATAATCGCCAATTGAGTAACTATGAAAACCTAAGGGATAAATAATAAATGACATGCAATCCTTATTATATGAATTTATATGATTTAGTCTATGTGATATATTCGTCATTTTCTATCATTAAATTTTACAAGTATTTTTTCCATTTATAATTTTATGTAAAGTGATAATGAATTTACAAATGTATATCCCTATGCAGCATCAATATAAGTGTTAAATAATTAATCCTTTTTATACACTAGTTACCTATAGGGTAAGTATCAATTGAACTTTTTTGGGGGTATTTCCACAATTTACATCTGTTTTTGGGCCAAATCCATATTTTATAATCAGATATGGGTTTTGTTTCATTAAAATCAGACAAAAATTACATTGAAAATCATTATTAATTTTTCCTGTGTTTATCATTGTCCTTATATTTTTTATAATTATTCTGAAACCTAATACCCAAAAATTACCATACCTTTTTGTAATGACATTAATGAAAACCCATATCTTTAGTACACATTATTTCATGATTTATTCCCCAATGTTACACATAATTTAATCTCAAAATATCAGGAGTGTGAGTGAATTTGGGTCAATAGATACATATAAAAAATACATGAAACTGATTACAATATCATTATCTAAAATATCCATATTATACCCATAAAATATTTTGAACATTTAATTTATCATGAGATAACCTGAATATATAAGAAAGGTGTGAGCTATAGAGCCTAGAAATTGAATGATCAAATCATAACATGATTTACATAATAAAAACGAGTCCATATGCATATCAAAGTTCCATAAAATATAATAATCAATATAATAAACATAAAATAAATTAATAATATGATAAAATAAAAAAATCATATAAATGTGTAAACAACATAAAGAATTACCTCATAAGCATATGTAAATGATAATTGTCGAGACATGAAAACATGGTGTGCATAGTCTAACCAACCATAAACTAGACATCATATATAAGTAGATAAAAACATTACCCAATGAATTGGATTTTAGTATAATTTTTATACCAACCATAAAATTCAAATTATATATATATATATATATATATCTATTACACGTAGATTATATAGTTTATGAATGTCATTAATAACATTTAATCCCATGATTATGGAGTGTGGTTTACACAAATCGAATTCCCCCTACAATGAAATATATTTACAACCAGGAGAATACCTTAAATGGAAATCGAAAAGATATTCAAAACATGAAATTTTTCATGGAGATCAAAGAATAATTTTTTAGGCATACCAGCTACATATAAAGGATCATAGGATGGGTTAGTGTAAAGACTCTTATCCGAGTAGTCTAGAGTCGGTGGTTAGTTTATAACATAGGCATAAATATATAAGAAATCAAATCTCAAAGGAATGAATTGTGTATTAGTCTTAGTAAACTGATAGATACATGAATATCATTTAATAAAGGAGAACATAAAAAATCTGTTTTCATGGAGTGCACCATATTACCACTTTGTATTTCTATACATATCAATCAAGAAACCCATCTTGGAATTTTGGGGAAAATAAATCATAAGAAATTGGTGATATCAAATGATCATTAAGGGTATGTGTATTGAGGAATCTATGAATAACTAAAGCATAATAAATATAGAAAATTAAATAACTGGAACACATTCAATTAAATCAATAATTATATCCAAATATGGAAGGAATAAATAATTACTATATAGTTTGATATACGTAATCACATGAAGTTTTATTCTTTCATGTGATATTATATATAATCTAATAATCACATGGATATCAATCACTAATATCATAATGAAATCATTCATCAAACTGAACACCATAACCATCCCATCAATGCCTCATGCCAAGGAATATTACATAAATGGTTATGACTTCCACTAAAAAACCAATATAGTTTTTCTTTTGAGAAAAACCGATGCATATAGGGGCTATAAAGGGGCCCACTAATTAAATTCTAAGTCCAATTTATTCTATATATGATGAAGTAAAAAATAATGGACATACACACTCATATTCAGAAAAAGGGATTACGAAAAGTTAATTATCTCCCCAACCACTAAACATAATTATAAATCATTTAGACTAACTTGATGAATGATATCAAAATAATACATCAATGGTGAAATTAAAAATATTCATGACGGTAACATGGCACATAGAAAAAGTCGATGGGTGGGTGATTTAAAAATTTTCATCATCGGAGTGATGAAAGATGCCATCTATAACAATCTTAGCCTCATTATAGGTTTAGTGATCTTGTGTGAATTAAATAAGAATAAAAATAACCAAATGAGTACTTCATTTGATTCTGTGGCATGTTTAATAGTAAAATGTTCTTGGGATTCATTGCTCAAAATAACGAAATCTGAATCTCTCTAGGTCATCCATACATGCTCCATGAACCTACTCACTCAACATGAATTGAATATTAGTTGCTACCACAGACCTCTTATGAATCCTTAGGAATATTGATGATAAACTTGATCCCATACATTTGATCTATCAATTTAGTTCATGGATTGGTTTCTCTAAGATATTGTTTCCCAAACAATAATGTAATAGGAGATGTAGGCTCCCATCACCTCGTAATGAATAACACACTGAATGAATGCCTCTCTCCTTCCTACATAGACAGTTGATCAAATACCTAAAAATCAGTACCACTAGTTTCTTGTATGTAACCCTTACTTGATACTTCTTTTAGTTTTAAAAGTTTTAGGTGATGTATGGGAGAATCGGGAGATCCTGGAGTGAAGTTTGAAGTAAAGGGGAAGGTGCATGGGCAGCACACAGTTTGTCAAACCGTGTGGCCAAACCGAGCTTGTCTGACTGAGGAGGTAGTGGCTTCCGCACAGTTGGTGCACGGTTAAGGGAAACCATGCAATGAGGCCATGCGTGAAGGGTGGCTGAGGCAGAAGCTAACGCACGGTTAGCGTACGGTTTCTCAAACCGTGCAGACTAACCCTGCAGTCACTTAAAGATAGATCCAAAAATTGTGGATCTAACTCATTTTTCCTTTAATTTCTCTATTTAAACCTCAGAAGCGGCCCTAACTCGGGATTACTCTTTCTTGAAGGTTGGAAGACTTCTCCCAACCGTTCTAGAGGCAATCCAAAGGCTTCTCTTGGCGAATCGAAGACGGATTTTTAAGGTATGTGATATTTCTCGATCAGTTTCTTAGAACTACTTAGATCTACTTCTCCTCTTCTCTCGTTTTCTTAGATCTACACTCTTTATGGGTATATCTAAGGGTCTGGATGCCAAATATGACATGATTTGGTCTTGGTTGTGTTAGGAGAAGAGTTCTACGGAGGCTTTTGTAGTTTTGACCGGGTGTTCTTGAGTGTTCTTCGTCCGCGGCTTGGTTTCGCCCAATTTTTTGTGGTAGGTGGCTTCAATCTCGATTCCTTTTTCATAGAACTTGAAGGATTAGTTCAAATTGATGTAATCGCTTGGTTGATTATGAAATTGGGGTGCAAATAATGTTATAAATCTCTTTTAGTGATGATTTATGGGTTTTGATGAAATTGTGGAAATTGAAATAATGGTTTGTGAAAAGTGATTTGGTTTTAGGATTTTAAAATTGTGATTTTAAAATATGGATTTGTGGGATTTGGAAAACGGTTTGTGGGAAAAAGGTTTTCAATAAAAGGGTGTTTTATTAAAATTGTTTTGCATGGTCGAAATAGTGTGGTTTTTGGGCATACATGGTGTGTATGTTCATTTTGAATTTACGAGGCTTGGTTGAAATATTAGCTTGTTCTTGGTGCCAAAAGTACAATGGCACATGCGGAATAATTACCTTGTGATGACTTGGTAGATCGATGAGAGACCTCTCATGAGTATGAAACTGTCATAACGATGCATGCATAGTGGATTTCACGGGTTGTGAAATGGTTGGTTGTGTAGATTTGTGAAATGAGATGAAAGTTCCAAAAATGGAAATTTGAATTTGATTGGGAAACTTTTCTTGTTTTCTTTATTGGAAAAACGTGTTTTGTTGGAAAAATGGATTTGATATTGAATTTTCTATATTGTGTACTATTTTTGAATTGTTTTATATAAATTGTTTAATATAAATTGTTTTATATAAATGTGCTAACATGTTTTATCCTAGAGGCATGGGTTGGGAAGTCCTCGGGGAAAACCTACTGAGTTTCATTACTCACCCCCTGCTTTGGCATGTTAGTGCTTTTACGATGTCATATATCGGGATGTTGGAAAAGGTAAATTGTCACAGGTTTATAGCACTACATCATAACTCTTGGACTGGTTTGTGATGTTGGATCTTGGAACTTGTGGAGCATGGAGTTGGGTTGTCGTCTTGAAGTATTCTAGTTTTCTTTCTGCTGTTTACTCTGATTTGGGTTTGTACTCCATTGTTTCACTTAGTTGGGTTTTTTTATGAAAATAATGGTTGAGTTGTTTTGGTTTTAAATCGTGCATCATATAGTGGTTTCTTGGAGATGTTTATCTAGTTTTCTCTGTTTTTTTGGTTGTTTTCAGTTAAAGGGTAAATCATCCCCCATGTATTCTGAAACCCTTCGGCATTTATTTCTAGCCTTTCGCACCTTGCAGATGTCGCTTAAGGCCAAGTAATGGCTCATTGATCTCTCAAGCCATGAGAATTGGCGGGTCATTATAAATGGTATCATCTTGTTCGGTCCTTTCCTAACAAGTAGTCATCGATGTTCTTGGTCTTGGATTTGAAATTCCTTCTTGTCTATTCCTTGGGTGGTCATCTTAGACAGGAGTAGGATTGTCAGAACTTGAAATGTATAGCATAAAAGGACGTAACTAACCCGTTTATGTTAAACTTCATGTTACCAGGGTGTTGGGTACATAAATGTTTTGGATACACATCTAGAATGTTGGAAATCTCATTGTCATGGGTTTAGCCAATGAGATGAGCATGGCATGAGTTATATAAAAATGACATCCCACTAGAATTGCATAAAGCATTTTGAGAAATGGATTATGGTTTGATACAAAAGCGTGATTTCTGATTTTTTTTGTAAATTTTAAAATGAATGATTTTGGAAAGATAATGGTTGATGTATTTTGAAAATAGATTGATTTTCAAAAGAATGAAAATATTTGTTTTAGAAATGGTTGGAAATCGATGTTGTGATAGTGGTGTAATATAGATTGAAATACTAAGCCTACAGTTGCTAGGAACTGAGACTAACAGTGTGTGTTGTTTGTATAGAAAATGGCACCCATTAGACGTCGTAGAAACCAAATGGAAGAAGCTTGGGAGAATTTGGTTTCACCTGAACCACGTGTGAACCAAGAGCTGGTTTAGAGTATCGTTCAAGCGTTTCAGGTGGTGGACGCGGGGAATCGGAGGGATGAGTTAAGGCATATAGACCATTCTGTCCAGTTCCAAAAGCAGAATCCACCCATCATTCAGGGTGATTCTGAACCAGAAAGGGCGGAGGTGTGGCTGAGTAGGATGAATTGTATATTCATTTTCATCGGCACACTAGAAAAACTGAATGTAAATTTGGTGGCGTACATGCTGGATGATCTTGCACGACAGTGGTGGGAGATAGTGGTGCATGCTAAGGTGGATCAAGGCCTGGGATGGGAGGAATTTTTGGAGTTGTTCAATAAACAATTCTATCCCCACATGTTCAATATCTAGAGGAAAACTGAATTTTTCAGCCTGAAGCAGGAAAATCTCTCTGTCACAAAGTATGCTGGTAAATTCATGAATTTAGTACGATTTGCACTGGATGTTGATGCAAGTGCGTCGCTGAAGGAACACGTCTTTGAATCAGGGTTGCGACAGGAGATTCCTTTGAAGATATCTTTTCTCTACATTACGGATTATACAAGGATGGTAAACAGAGAAACAGTAGTAGAAAGAGACATCTCAAGAGTTATAGGAGGAGGAAGTATGATGATACTGATGGGAACATGTGGGAACTCTAATGCTGGGAACAAGAGGAAGAGGGACACCTACATCCAAGGTGGAAGTGTAAATCAGAATCAGATGTCTGGATTGGTGAATCTTACTCCATGACCCATGATGAAAGATGGGTGTTTTCAATGTGGCGTGATTGACCACATGAAGCGAGAATGTACAGCACCACCAAGAGCATGTCACAATTGCAACAAGACGGGGAATCTTCAGCGATATTGTCGCAGTGTTCCGAGGTCGAGTGCGCGTGACACTTCCCAGGCGTCGCAAGCATCTTATGCTTCGACAGGGCGAGGACAACAAAATCAGCCTTGCTAGCAGAACAGAGCAAGTTATGGTGATTCCTGGAATACAGTGACACCTCAGGTAGGGAAATCTCAACAGGGCAATAAGGAACAAAGTGTAGCAACAAAGCAATTGTATGGAGCAGAACAGGTGATTGTAGATGACCAGTCTGGACCGTCTGTGGTGAGAGGTACGATTATTTTTAATTCTACCATCATGAAAGTATTATTCAATACTGGTGCATCCCATTCTTTTCTTGCTTCTCAGATTTCTGATTTTCTGGACATAAAACTTGAAATGATGCGTTCTGTGTTTAAACTGCAAACTCTTCTTGGTGAAAGAGAACATCAAGCCTTCATGTGTAGAGCATGTGCTATAAAGGTTGATGGAGCTGAGATAAAATGGGACTTCTGCATGTTGGAGATGGATGTCTATGAATAATCATGGGTATGGATTGGTTGAAAACGTTTACGGCTCACATCGACTGTTATGGGTGAACAGTTAGTTTCACGATGGAGGATGGAATCGACCATCTCTTCAGAGGAGAGAGTATGGTAATGAAAGGTGAAAAGAGCTTGTTAGAACCAATTGTGGGAACTATCTCTTACCAATGTGAAGTGTTGACTTTGGAATCACTGGAAGAGATCATGGAAAATAGTTTTCCAACTGTGGTGGATCAATTTCCTGATGTTTTTTCTGAAAACATCTCAGGGTTACCACTTGTAAGAGAAGTGGAGTTTATGATTGATCTCCTTCCGGGGACCAGTACTATCTCACTTCCATCTTATAGGATGGAACCAATGGAGTTAAAGGAATTGAAGTTGCAGTTAGAGGATCTAGAGAACAAATGTTTTATTCGGCCAAGCGTGTCTCCGTGGGTAGCACCAGTTTTGTTTGTAAAGAAAGAAGATGGAACTTTTAGTATATGTTTAGATTATCTTAAACTTAACCAAGTTACGATAAATAATAGATATCCACTTCCATGCAATGATGATCTCTTTGATCAATTTAGGGGAGCATAGTGGTTCTCCAAAATTGACTTACGGTCGGGATATCAGTAGTTGTGAGTTCAGAAGGAGAATATTCCAAAGACAGCCTTCAGAAGTAGATATGGACACTACAAATATGTAGTCATGCCTTTTGGTCTTATGAATACACCAGCAGTCTTCATGGTTTTGATGAATTGGATATTTCAGGAATATATGGATTATTTTGTTGTAGTGTTTGTGGATGACATATTGGTGGATTCAAGAACAAGGGCTGAGCATGGGCAACACTTGACGATAGTGTTGGAAATCTTGAGAGACCGTCAGTTGTATGCCAAATTATCAAAGTGCAATTTTTGTATACAAGAGATGCATTTATTGGGCAATGTTGTTTTTGAGAAAGTGTTTTAGTGGATCCAGAAAATATAGAAGCTATTCTTTCTTGGAAACCACCGAAGAATATCTTTGAAATACGAATTTTTATTGGTCTAGATAGTTATTACAGACGTCGCATCCATGACTTATCATGACTAGCTTCTCCTATGACATCATTGACAAAGAAGAACATTTCATTTCAATGTACTGAGGAATGTCAGAGATATTTTCAAGAGTTGAAAGTTCGCCTTACATCAGCACCTATCTTGATCTTACCTAAATTAGGGCAGGGGTATGTGGTGTATTGTAATGCTTTGGGAACATGTTTGGGTTGTGTTCTCAAGCAAGGAGACCATGTCATTGCTTATGGCTCAAGGAAGTTGAGGGTTCATGATAAAAATTACCCAACACATGATTTGGAGTTAGCTGCAGTCGTCCATGCTTTGAAAACATGGAGACATTATCTCTTTGGTGAGAAATTTACTGTGTTTACAGACCACAAAATCTTGAAACACATTTTCTCACAATGAGATTTGAATCTGAGGCAGAAGAGATGGATGAAGTATCTTCCAATATTTGACTTTGACTTGATTTATACATCGGGTATGGGAAATTCGGTGGCTGATGCATTAAGCAGAAATTCGTATGCTCAGTTGGAAAAAGAAGCTTCAGATGAGTGGCAGCTGATGTCGGTCCTAGCCGACATGCACGTGGAATGTGAAGATCGAGGTGATGTTGCGGTTTTCTTTCCAGTTACGCTTGTTCCTGATTTGGTGGAGATAGTAAATGAGGCACTAGCATCTGATGTAGACTGTGTTGCAATGATTTCAAAACTCAGTGGTGGGGAGACCATTGAGGGATGGAACTGGATAGAAGTTCAGCTTTTCGGTTTCAAGATTGGATGGTTGTACCTTTAGCTCCTCAGGAACAACTTCTTAATGCTTACCACCATTCAATATGGGCTGTACATATGGGTACATAGAATATGTATAAGGTGCTAATGGTGCAGTTTTAGTGGAGCAGCAAGAAAATGAAGGCAGACGAATTCGTCTCGTGATGCTTAACTTTCCTGCAGGTTAATGTAGATCATCATAGACCAGCTAGTATGTTATAGTCTTTACCTATCCCAGTGTGGACATGGGAGAAGATAGTAATGGATTTTGTTATAGGTCTTCCACGAATGGTCCGGAAGCACGATGCCATTTGGGTGATAGTGGATCGTCTAACCAAGTCGCCCCATTTCATCCCAATTTTTGAAACCCATACGGTAGAAGATCTTTCAAAAATCTATATCCGGGAAGTGGTAAAGAGACATGGTGTATCTGGGTCTATCGTCTCAGATAGATATATGTGGTTCACATCTTGTTTCTGGAAATCCTTACAACAAGAACTTGGGACTCAGTTGACTATGAGCACGGTGTATCATCCTCAGATGGATGGGAAATCCGATAGGATGATAAAGAAGTTTGAAGACATCTTGTGGGATTGTGTAATGGATTTTTGTGGGTCATGGGAGAAGCATATATCCATAGTGGAGTTCTCATACAATAACATCTATCAATCCTCGATACGCATGGCTCTATTTGAAGTATTGTATGGGTGTCCATGTCATTCTCCACTATGCTGGGTGGAAACTGGTGAAACTTAACTAGTCGGGTGGAGCCTTGTCCAAGAAATAACGGAGAATATTCAGTTGATTAGAAAAAGGATGGAGAGGGCTCAGAGTCGTTAGAAATCTTATGCGGATCATTGCTGAAGACTGCTGTAGTTTGCAGTGAGTTATCACGTCTTTTTGAGAATATCTTCAAGACTTGGACAACGCCATTTTGGGAAGTAGGGAAAGTTATCTCCTCAATATATAGGCCCTTTTGAGATAATGGAATGCATTGGTGAGGTGGCGTATCAGTTGACATTACACCACAGTTTAGTGCAGTGCATAATGTGTTCCATGTATCTCAGTTAAAGAAGTATCAGCCTGATCCTAACCATGTGATCAGATGGGATCACGTTGACCTAGAGCTAGATGCTTCGTTGTTACATATCCCTGTGTAGATTTTGGATAGGCAGGATAAAGTCTTGCATGGAAAAAGCATCGGCCTAGTGTGGGTTTTGTGGCAACATGATCAGATTCAGGAAAAGACTTGCTAATGAGAGAAAGAAATGAAGGAGCAGTGGACAGAACTCTTTCAGTCAATCAATGGTTTTCTAATTTGTGGGTAAGGAAAGGCCAGTGGTGGGGAGAATATAGTAACCCAGTTTCTGTTATGTAACCCTTACTTGATACTATATTTCTTTTTAAATGTTTTGGGTGACGTATGGGAGAATCACGAGATCCTGGAGTGAAGTCTGAAGCAAAGGTGAAGGCGCACGGGCGGCGCACAGTTTGTCAAACCGTGCTGCCAAACCGTGCATGTCTGACTGAAGAGGCAGTGGCTTTCGCACGGTCGGTGCATATTTAAGTTAAACCATGCGATGAGGTCGTGCGTGAAGGGTGGTTGAGGCAGAAGCTAACACACGGTTAGCGCACAGTTTTTCAAACTGTGCAGTCACTTAAAGTTAGATCTTAAAATTGTGGATCTAACTCGTTTTACCTTTAATTTCCTTGTTTAAAACTCCAACGTGGCCCTAACTCGGTATTACTCTCCCTTGAAGGTTGGAAGTATTCTCCCAAGCATTCCGATGGTGATCCGAAGGCTTCTCTTGGCGAATCGAAGCTGTATTTTTAAGGTATGTGATCGTTCTTGATCGGTTTCTTAGATCTACTTAGATCTACTTCTCCCCTTCTCTCATTTTCTTAGATATATGCATATTATGGGTAGATCTAATGGTTTGGATGCCAAATATGACAAGATTTGGTCTTGGTTGTGTTATTATAAGAGATCTAAGGAGGGTTTTGGAGTTTTGACCGGGTGTTCTTGAGCGTTCTTCGTCAGTGGCTTGGTTTCGCCCAATTTGTTGGGGGCAGGTGGCTTACCTCTTGATTCCTATTTCATAGAACTTGAATGCTTAGTTAAAATTGATTTAATTTCTTGGTTGATTGTAAAATTGTGGTGCAAATCATGTTATAAATCTTCTTTAGTTATGATTTATGGGTTTTTATGATATTATGGAAATTGAAAGAATGGTTTGTGAAAAGTGTTTTGGTTTCATGATTTTAAAATTGTGATTTTAAAATATGGATTTTTGGGATTTGGAAAATATTTTGTGGGAAAAAGGTTTTCAATAAAAGGGTGTTTTATTGAAATGGTTTTTGCATGGTTGAAATGGTGTGGTTTTTGGTCATATTTGGTGTGTGTGTTCATATGGAATTTATGAGGCTTGGTTGAAATATGACATTATGCTCAGTGCCAAAAGTGTAATGGAACATGGGGAATAATTACCTAGTGATGACTTGGCAGATCGACGAGAGACTGCTCATGAGTATGGAACTATCATAACGATGCATGCATAGTGGATTTCAAGGGTTGTAAAATGGTTGGTTGTGTGGATTTGTGAAATGGGATGAAGGTGCCAAAAATGGAAATGTGAATTTTATTGGGAAACATTTCATGGTTGATTTGTTGGAAAAATGGGTTTTGTTTTAAAAATGTATTTGACATGGAATTTTCTATATTGTGAACTGTTTTGGAATTATTTTATATAAATTGTTTTATATAAATGTGCTAACATGTTTTATCCTAGAGGAATGGGTTGGGAAGTCATCAGGGAAAACCTACTGAGTTTCATTACTCAACCCCTGCTTTGGAACGTTGGTGCTTTTGCAGATGTCATATACCGGGATGTTGGCAAAGGTAATGTGTCACACGTTTATAGCACTACATCGTGAATCTTGGGCTGGTTCGTGATGTTGGAGCTTGGAACTTGTGGAGCATGGAGTTGGGTTGTCGTCTTGAAGTATTGTAGTTTTAGTTCCACTGTTTACTCTGATTTGGTTTTGTACTCTATTGTTTCACTTAGTCTGGTTTTTTATGAAAATAATGGTTGAGTTATTTTGGTTTTAAATCATGCATCATATAGTGGTTCCTTGGAGATGTTTTTCTAGTTTTCTCTATTTGTTGGTTGTTTTCAGTTAAAGGGTAAATCGTCCCCCATGTATTTTGAAACCCTTCAGCATTTATTTCCAGCCTTTGGCACGTTGGGGATGTCTCTTAAGGCCAAGTAATGACTCGTTGAGCTCTCAAGCCAATGAGAATTGGTGGGTCATTACATAAAATGGGTTCTCGGACCCAAAAAATAAAATTCCAACTAAAAAAGTAGTAAATGGAACATGATGAAAAAATAATTGTGTTATATTTTCATTTATATTTTTACCACAAACATGTAATAATATAATTTTATATTACTTAATAAACCCTAGTCATTAAACTATACTCATAATTCCAAATAATATTAAACAATCCTTGAATGATAAAATAATATTCATTTATATAATATTTTTTAGGTATTCATTAAATACCTTGTGAATACTTATAATATATAAATTCTACTCAATTATTATATACTAGATTAAAAAATAATTTGTCACATCTTTAATGGCTGATTACTTGGGGAACTCATAGATCTTTTTGTGGGGCCCACCATGACCAATATTCAAATTTACTAGAATACGGAATAATATTGAATGTGCTATTTTGTGTTACCCTATTCATCCATATCTTGATAGTAGTGAATACTATTCAAAGACCAATAATGATGTATGGAAACTCATAAAGTCCCCTAAAGAGATACATTAATATCCTAGCAATGACAACCAACCTAGGAACACACAATATATGATATACATTAATTATATATAAAAATATCACAATGCAGGATTCACACATGTGTAACCATCCATTTCTAGATTTATTGTTTTTTGTTTTGTCTAGAGGGAACTACAACTAACTACCGTGGGTGATGATTTCTGAAGGTACCACAATCCTGGTTAACCGACCTCATGATATCACTTCCCCAACTTGAAAGCAACAATTTCTATCTTGATCATTCAATCATTTATATACCACTACTGACCCACCCAACACATTCTACCTCACCATGACTTTGCTGTTATGTTTTTTCTTCCTTGCATCAAAGTATGTGATCAAATGCCACACATTGATAATTATATCATGTCATAATAACAATAGACATATCAATTTATAAATACAACCAGTGACACCAGAACAAGTGGTGTTCCAATTGCAGGTTTTTCCCCATGACCTCACTTACAAGAGTTCACTACGTGAAAAAATTATTACCAGATTTTTCAATTCTTATGAACTCCCATCACCTAATATTCATACATCACATATATCTAGTAAGAATGATGTATCTAGACCATATGAAATTTTCTTAATGATTAATGTCATCATATCTCAATGATCTCTTTATATCATGAGAACTATTATGATAATTAGGATAAAAAAACTAATTTATAGAAATTAACATTTAAATAGTTGACTAATAAATATCAATAAAATAATGTTAAGTGTACATCATGTATCAATTACATTATACATGGTATGGTAATTGAAAAAAACTAAATATTTTTGGTCTATGGTGCCCTCTTTTACCACACATGAACCTACACTGGATCCATCTTGATAACCATCCCTGTTGGATCGTACATAAAAAGATTATGTTTTTTCTGAGTTTTGGATTTAGTCAGGGGTTTTCTATGTTTTCACTACAGGTTATTATGCTATACGTGACCTCACCACCTTGAGTAAGACTTCTGATGATACGTAAAACCTATGTATAACCATTTTTCCCCTATCATAATATGAAATCTTGGATACTAATAGTAGTAATGTTATCATAATTTACATTATGATAATACTTCACTAAATAGGTGTGATTATAAGAATTGGAAAAACCATTTAATATTTTACACTACATCTTTAGATACCTTATAATCCACAAAAAATCGGTATTTATTAATACGGACACAACTAGATGACTTGTCTTTTCTTAGTTATTGAATTATCCTAACATTGATATTATACCAAATTGACCTAATGTAATAATAGTTTTTGACCCCTTGTAACTAGTGTCCATTCCATTCCACATACTTGGTACATATTATTTATACTAGTTTAAGTACAATCTTATAGTTCTCACTACATCCCTTAAGGTTCCCTCATATATAATTGTTATTTTTATACTATTGAATATATGATGGGAAAATCACTTTCAGTACATATCATTACATATGTGATTGATACATCATATAATCCTATGGAAATATACTTGCCACATTAGACACATCCTATGTCCAATTCATGTATTCATGGATACATTTATATCACGTGACATCGGTAACAATTATATCTTGAATACAACATTTCTTTTTCAACACCTTGTTACTAAATGTATTTTTACTTGGTCTAAGAAACATTTGTATATTTTTGAGTAGATTTATACCCCTAAAATGTAGGTTTCTAAATTAATTCAATGTTTGGAGATATTCTTTAATTATGGTATTTACTAACTATAAGACCAAAATTTCTTCTCTAGATGTTATGAAACATATTTTAATTTGAAAATAATGGTTCCCTTATTAACCATAGGTTAACACATGGAAGAAAGACATTCTAAATGAATGTTATATGATAGTGTTTCTTACATTAATCTAAAACTATGTTTTACTAATTTTCACCCCATATTGGTATTTTATAGTGTCATTATCCCTTTATGGTTTTTCCTCATCAACACCTCCAATGATTAGTGTTCATGATGTTTAATGGCCAATAAAATGATCAATGAAAGTAGCCTCTACAAGTAAAAAATATTATGGATTTTGTCATAATGACTTGGTGTTACCAATTAAGCCTCATTGGTACCATTATTGTACCATCCATGTATAGTCGCACATAAATAACCAACATAGTATTCAAAATAATAATACCATTTAATTTTATAGATGAAATCCATTATTTATTTTTAATTAATATTTTCAATTTTATTATTTCGATATACTGTTATTGTAAGATTTTGTATTCTCAATGAATAATATCTCACTGGCCATATTGAACAAAAACCCATCATTTTTGTTTTAAACTTCTTAGATAGTATATGTATCTAGACCATTCTTCTTCCATTCCTTTTATGGAAATCATTCTTACATATTCTATTTCTTTCACATGAATCATTAAATAAACCCAACACAATATTTCACCCACGATCTCAAATAGATCTATGAATCATTTTATAGAAACATAGCCTATCACATGAGAAAAACTTTTATATATAATGGATTTATTTCATATCCTAAGAATATTTTTCGATAGTTAAAATATATTAACTTTTTGTTTTTATTGATGAAGGTCTTTTTATATCCTTCAATCTGCTTTCATCCAAACACATGTTCACATATGACATAAGGGATTTATATCATTAGTTTTTACATATGATATCCATTTTTCATTATGGATGTAATATGGTTTTGGTATAACACCATTATTTTTTATGCATGTGTTTAAAAATTTATATAATTATATACAATTAATATAAATCTTTTCATTGATACACCTTTTACTTATAGCATGACTCTAATTTTTAAAAGGAAATGTTCATATAGGAATTAAACCACACTGCATTTTTTTGATTGATATTAACATATAAGACTCATCATTGATCCTCCGTATTAGCATCATATATATGATTTGGATAATGATATGTTGATTTTGGTGTTACTCCACACTACATTATAATGATCGGTGAATGCTTGGCCAAGATAATCATTGGTATGAATGCCAAAAGAAGCTCACATATTTTTATCGTTCATATACCATAATTCACATTCAATTTCCCTAAACAATATATGGAATCTTATGAAGTATATTTACCACTAGATTACACTTTTAATAGATATAACTATCTAGAAAAATTTATTATCAAAATATTTGTGGCATACCATTACTTATGAAGTTTTCTTTGTAAAAATCTATGTACATAAGTTGCTAAATACAACGTATGGTCTGTGACATAAAAGAGTCGAAAAACATATGGGGTATATACTAGAAATGTATATAGTTTCTTTAAATAGTGTGATCTTTCCACCTCTTGGTATATAAGTCTTAAATTTTATATTTATAATATATTTCTAATGATTCAAGAATTATTGAACTATTAGTTTTTTATAAGTCATCATATAAATAATTCATTATAGAAATGTAATAATTTCACCTTGTGTACAATGAAACATGATATTAGTGTTTTGGAAACACTCAAAAATAGTTTAATAGGAATCATTTAATTGTAAAGTAGAATTTGTGTGCTCCCCATCGCTGACTTAGAAACTATGTTTTCTCATCCACTAAGAGATCATAATATGCTTCATTTAATGTTTATATATATATGGTTATTGAATTAAAATACACGTATTTGATTGCAATGTTTTATTTAATACCCAAAAAGTAAAATAGGAACACTACTTAGAATTGAAAAATATATCAGAAGAATAAATTAATTGCTTATTCAATTTCCATCATTGATGTTTAACTTCCATAGAATTATGTGTAGAAAGTAACTAGTTATATGATAAAAAACTCTATTATCAAAGGATGTTGCTAAGGTTACTTTTTATTCACATTTTTCATTGACCATTTCATTTTTTTCATTCAACTGGATCTTCATAAGAACAAAAATGTTAAACTTCATTAAGTTCATACTTTCATTCCAAACCACACCTAATATAAGATGATTAAATTTCAACATTTACTATTTTTTTAATCATAAATAGACTGGATTATATGAGTGAATATGATATTATAATTTCTTGTGATACGTCATTCATATTTTTAGGTAACCAGTATAATTATAACTAGTTCATATATCACTTCAAGGTTTCCTCATAATCTTCTCGAAGATAATACAACATGTGTAATAACCCATGTTCTGATAATCTATCCTAAACATACAGTGTAGGTTCATGATAAAATATAAAAAACACATTATAAGCATCATAAATGAGTCTTTTTTATTCTTTTTGACACCCTCACTTCTTGAGGTTACATAATAGGTATTGGGGACACAAACACCCTGATTTTATGATATTTTAGTACATTGTGAATTTTTAATACTAATTATTAGAAATTCATTCGCCCCTGGAGTTTTAAATTTTATAATAAAAATTTTTATTTTGATTGTGGTATTACATGGAATTTTATACTCTAACAAAATATATAAGATTATAACTTTTATCTTAATTATCGATTATTTATTACCTGTTACATAAATAATTAAGTTTATCCCAAAATTTATTCAATGTCAAGAAACCCTATATACTTAAATTGGATGATTCTACTTATTTTGTATTCTAGTGTGAAGGATCCATAAACCTCCCTTCATAGTCTACATATTTGGACTACACCATGACTTGGTCATTTTAAGGCAGGAGTTTGATTGAACAACCGAATTAACATGTATCACTTCATCTATCGAGTGATGTCTGAGAATATAAAATCATAAATATCATTTAATAAATGATTTCCACTATAGATGAAACAAGATATATATTTAAAATCCTTTTATGCAATATTTATTTATGTCCACCCATAACTCTCAAAGAAACTCACCAATAGTATGTTTCACTCTCAACTGTGGGTGATGAAGACCTTGTACACCTGATTATGATCAAATCTAAACAATGGAATGTGTTGTATAATTAATGTTTCTATGAGGGTATTTTATATTTTTTTACGAATATAATCCATTTCTATTAATATGTTTTTTCAATTTCATCACACTCGAAGCTAAAAATTAAAAAAAGAACATTCAGTGGCCTGAATCCATGCCGCCTCATCAAACTGACGGCCAGTGGTCTGATCTGATGACTCGGCCTGACTCTCAGGCCGGGTCTATGACGCTGCGGCCTCATATGACTCCTGTAGTTGCAATTTAAAATTAAAATTGTGAATATATTATATGCAGTAAATTTTTAATCTTGAAAACAAATAATACTGACCACGATGTGATGCTGACGATCACCTCTGAGCTCCCCAGTAGCAGGATCACTATACATCCTCTGATATACGTCGTACTCCGTAATGTCGGGGTGCTCGACAGCCTATAATAATAAAAAATAAACTGTTAATATTTATAGTTATATAAAATATTTATAAATAATGCACGTACCAGATACTGTCTATGAGTACTGAAAGAACGACTCCCAGCTCGATGAGTCACCTCCTGTCTCCCCCGATTCTGCCTCCCCACCGATGATCTCCTCTGAAAGGCACCACTCAACCAGTGCGCACATAATCCATCCCATACATGGGATGAAATGTACTCTGGTCGGTGTGCTCTACATGACTCGTCAAAATATGACACTCATGCTTTCTTCATGGAAGCTTTTCTTAAATTGTGCAAAAATTGACGCAAGCGATCACGCATGGCCACCTCCCATGCATTTTGGATGGCGTCACGCATGGTGTCCTCGATCAGATACCATAAATCCTACAAATAAATCAAAATATCAAGTTAGAAATGAAATAATTTTCAAAATAAAAATTATTTATTTACGTACGTACCAACCAATGGCCGAACATGGCCTGCTGCACATCAATGGGAATATGCTCCCATGTGGTCCACGGCTGAGAGAAATAGTTGCGCAAAATAGCGCTGCCCTGTCCGACTACTATATGCGGAAAACATTAAAAATAATAAACATTTATTATGTGAATAGATTAATGAAATCTTAGTCAAATCCACAGATTATCACACAGGTTATCACACCTCCGTGTGCGTGGATCAAACCCAAGATGTGGACGTCGCTCGGGGACGGGGTCAGGAATCATCAATCGTGCACGACCGCGCCCCCTCCGCGTACTCCCTGGAGGACCTGCAGGCTGAGGGTCATCTGCCAGCAACTCATCCGCATCGAAATGCAGGTCAGCATCCCCCAACTCACGAAATGTCTCGTTGTCCATCTGAAACAGAAAATGTTAATGTTGTTAGCAAATAATTGATAATTACTATTATATATATATATATATTATGATTGTATATAACTACCATGGAATTCTATCAGTGTTCATATTTATCATCATCTTCATATATGTCAATGTCATCTTCATATTCCTCCTCAACATCATTGATATCCATTCAAGTTCCAGTTGCTTCATCTCTTACCATTTCAAATTTATATGTGACATCATTAACATCATCGTCATCACCGAATCTTAAATGTGGGGTATCGTCATCGATACTCATGTCTCTTTGTAAAAAAGATTGATTTTGATGACTCTCTTGAAAAACTTCAATTCTTTGCACATCAGTGAAAGCACATTCACTTTGACTAAACTGATTGTCTCGAATTTTGATTTTTATTACACTCCACCAATCAGTCAAGTCTCTTGATGTAGCACAGTACTTTGCGTAATAAACTTGATGTGCCTGTTGAGCCAATAAGAATGGTTCATTTAATGCGAGAACACTTTTACATTTAATATCGATGATTCCATGAGTCAGATGAACACCCACGACTCTCTCTGTATCCAACCACCGATATTTGAACATGGTTATGTAATGTTGTCCAAGATAACAGAGTTCAATGATTTCATCAAGTATGCCATAAAAGTCATTTTTATTTTCTCGATGATGAGATCCTCTCAAGCTAACCCCACTGGTCATTGTTTTTTTCGATTCCCCATATGCATGTGTGTGAAATCGAAATCCATTCACCACATATGCATTATAAGTTTTAACAAATTTGGAAGGTGGGTTACTCAATATACACAGCCATTTGTCAATTTTATCAGCATGTCGAGACACCTGAAAAGTTGTGAAATAATTATCAATATAGTAAACTATACATTGAATGAGTTTCTAAAAGATAAAGAATTTATGTTTCCAGTTTTTGAAACCACTGAGAGAAATTTTTCAGTCGGCGTTCTTCGAGAGCAGCTGCTGTAATTTGTGGAATTTGTTTCTTGATATGATTATCATACAGCCTACAAAAACCAAATTTATTTACTATAACATAAATGATAGAATAAGTGA